>CM061548.1:12035819-14970945 GCA_030864215.1 Capsicum pubescens
TTACTAAACTATAAAAATGCAATAATACATCAACTTTAATAGACATACACACCCAACTTAAAATAACAATTCTATGTATTTATTTTTAAAAGCATATTAGAGATAACAACAATGATATTATTAAGCAAAACCAAAATATAATTATCATTTGTAAGAGGGGAAGAAAAATTAGCTAATTTGAAGGATTCTTCACAAGAAATAATATCCAAATTTGCATCTTTAGCATAATATCCCAAATCCCAAAATTGTTTGTATTCCAAATACAATTTTGCTTGTTCTAGAAAAGCCATTGCATCTTCATAATTAATTGAACAATTCCCATAAATATTTCTCAAATTTGAACATTTTTCCTTCAACAAAAGTGAATTAACCTTGTTATTGGTAACATTAATTTGGGAAATTGTCAAATTAATGGTTATATCCTCAAGACTGAACAAATTTGCTTTTTTAGATTTTGGATTTGACCCCAAAATCTCTTCACAAAATGTTTGATTCTTGATTTGTTTACAAACGCTTGGAATAAAATCTCCAAATGAAAAGTTAATTAGAAAAAATAGGTTGAAGAACAAGATTAGTAGTGATAATTTAGAAAACGAGGCCATTGTTTTTTCTCTTTGGAGTGTGTTTTTGATTTTAAAAAATGCTTGTGTTGTGTAAATTTGTATTGTATTAATTTTTAATTTTTTTCCTTTTTAGTTGAAATTGTTGAATTTGTGATTGTTGTAAGGTGTAATTATTAATTTTCTTTAAGAAGTATAACCAGATTTGTTGCTTATTTGTTCTTTGATTTCTTTTCTAGAAGAATACAATGTACACAATTTTATTTTATTTTTTTAAATCTAATTGGTTAATTTCATGGTTACCCTTTAAAGTATGAAAATTTGATTTTTTATGTCATTAGGACTGTAGGAAGTTGTTCGGATAGTAAGCATCCTTCGCTTTCAATTCAAGATTGTGAGTTCGAGACTTCGAGTCACCAAATGAGTAATATTTATATATATATATATATATATATATATATATATATATATATATACCAGATTTACTTGAGCGAGAGTAGTTTCACCATCTTTTTACATTTTGATTTGATTTTATTTACTTTTTTTAAAAAAAAAGGTGATGGTAACTTTACTTGAGTTCGATCTTTGGATCTAAAAAGTAGAGTTAAGGATTTTTTTTTTTCTCTTTGATGGATCATATGCGATGTAAATTCATAGTAGTCGATTTGGTAGGTTTTGAATATTGAATGGTTACAAAATATTTTGATTAAATGCAATTATCTTTTGAAATTCAACATATTTTCTTTTTAAATTAAAAATAATGTTGTCTAAAGAAATGAAACACTTAAATTGAGAGGGTGGATGTATTTATAGAGGGACAAAAGGAAGAATTATGGATACAATGCCTCATTAATCAATAATCAAAATAGTAGAAATAACAGTACAATACTTTGTAAAAAGAAAAAAGAAATAACAGTACAATCAAAAGGCAGACAATGGCTTATTCATTATCTTTAGTTATTACTGACTCTATTTTTCAAAAGCTATTACATCAAATCATTATTACAAAGAACCATCAAATTTTCCAATAATGTGATATTTTCTTTTTGTTTTAGATATAATAGCTTTTGAAATTCAACATATTTTCTTTTTGTTTTAGATAAAATAGCTTTTGATACATCAAATTTTCCAATAATGTGATACATTATTCTAATCAATTTTCCATTGTATATTACAAAGAACCACCAGCAAGTGTATGAGCAATAACTCTATGATATCACTAAAAGTACTCAACTCATTATTTTGTTGTGTAATTGGATCGAAAGTCATTTTCTTGAACAATTATTGGATTTCCTGCTCCTAAATAGGCCAACACTAAATACTTTGGTCGTATAAGTGTCTATTCATCTGCACTAGATAACTCAGCATTCAATCAAGTGCATCATTCAGTATTTTTTCAGGATGAGGGCTAGAACCTGGTTCGTGGTTGAGTAAACATAATACGCTTGTACAATTACGTTTCGGAAAAATGCTAAGATGGAAATCAAACCCAGTTGAGCCCACTGTGCAACCCAAATCAACTGGTGGAACCACTCTAACTTTGTTGCTAGGGGTGCAAATAGAGAAATATATTCACTATTTAAGCTATTATGCATAAGAAATGTTAGGGGTTTTGCCTTGATTTTCTTATCAAGTTTAAGTTTTACTTTTCTTATAAGGAAAATAAAAATAATACCATAATTACTTTTATTTTTTTTAAAAGGAAAATATGAAACTTTTCTATATTTGGTAAACCTCTTTCTTGGAGGAAAGTTTTTGAAACTCAACCTCCTCATACCATAACACAATAGTATCTACAATGTAGTGGTTTAAGAGTTTTGGTTAGGGGAGATTTTCTCTCTCGTTAGTTTTTGTGTTTTTAAAATATTAGGTTTTATAATATGTAGGCCAATTGGCCAAAACATATAATAATTTTATGCTTTTTAGTCTTATTTTCTTTGTCGTTTGATTTATCGTCTCATAGTTTGCAACTAATAGCTTCCGCATGCAGTCGCGGAGCCAAGAAGTTCATTAGGGGGTTCGAAAGTGCACACACAAACTAGCCGAAGGGGGTTCAATATATACAATATATACATAAAAAATAATTTTAACCATGTATAAATAGTGTAATTTTTCATCGAAGGGGGTTCGAATACCCCCCAGATATATGCTAGATCCGCCACTGTCCGCATGATGCCCTCTTGATTTCGAACACAACAAGAAATACACATAAAATTTTCTTCCTAGAAAGAGAGTAAAATTCTTGATAATCGTCACGTCTATCAGCCAATATTAACAACGGAAGTTGGGGCAATGAAAAGTCAAAATTAGCCTTAATTGTTGACTTCCTCCATGAGGTACAAACTGCACCAAAAGTAATAAAATCTTCAATCACTTTAACACGTTTTGCAATCAGATCAATTAGGTCCCTAGGCAATTCTGCCCAGTTTACCGCCATATAGCTCTAATAAAAAATGAAGAAGCTTTATAATTTGTTAACTATTTTTGTTATAGTGAATATCTATCAAGAATATAAATAAGATTTATTTGATATCGATCAGAATATGAAATATCTATCTTTTAGAGAAAAAATTACTCTCTCTTCTCTCTATTAACACGTTAATAGCACAAGTCTCTAACTAATTGAGATTACTTGCTTTCCAATTGAGGTATGTTTGTAGTTATCAAAAGTCATTTTCTTGAACAACTATTTAATTAACATTCAACCAAGTGCATCATTTAATATTTTTGCAGGATGGGGGCTAGAAATTAGTTCGTGGTTGAGGAAACATAATGCAATTGTACAATTACATTTCGGGAAAATGCTAAGATGGGAATCAAACCCAGGTGAGCCCACTCGTGCAACCCAAATCAACCGGTGGAACCACTTTTAACTTGGTTGCTAGGGGTGCCAATAGAGAATATATTCAGTATTTAAGATACTAGTTTAGTTGCACGTGCCTCGCACGTGTAACTTTTAATTATTTAAAATTAGATGATTTAATCTATTATGAAGGTTTTTTATAAAGTGCAAAAATAAAGAAGACATAACACGTATTATGAAGGTTTTTAATAAACAAGCAGTTTTGTAAAATAAATAAATCAAGTCCTAATTCTATACAACGCAAAAATAATATACATCACAAATAGTAGTAACACGTATTATACTAATATTTGGGCAACTTTGCAAAAACCAAACTTGTAGATATAGATGTATGTAGATGTAGATTTGTAGATCTTTTAAAATCAAATTAGTTAATCTATAATTTTTAAAGTAATGAAAAAAGTATTAGTTGTCATTAATTCTGATAACTTTTAATAAAGAAAGGTTTTACCATAAATATTAATTAATTAATTTTTAACTCTTAAATATTAGGAAAAAATAGTAAAACGACGATTTTATCTAAAGCAAAGACTTTTAATAATGTGCAAAAAGTTCAAACAATATTTTTAAGGCCTTCACACTTTTAATATATTATATAGATAGATTATACATATAGATATATAAAAAACGTGTGTTGCACGTTTATCCCAAATACTTGATACTGGTTATTGCAATATATATTAGAAAATTAGTAAATCCAACAAAACTAACAAATTTTTTTTTATAAATCTCCAAAAAGAATAAAGTAGACGTCCACTATAATACATTAACTCTATATATAACATTGTTACTATATTTTATTTTTTCTATTTTGTTCGGATTATACACTTAGAAAAAAAAGAATAAGGAACATAAGACGATGATGCGTTAATCAGCGTAATTCTTGCATATTAATTGTCAAACAAAAAACTATACTACATTAATTTTATGTGCATAATTCAACTTTTAAATATTATAAAAATGAATAATAATTTTTTCTAATGTAAAATTTTGTTTAAAAGGGTAAAAAAGATGAATGATTAATAACTAAAATGGTAACTTAACTATAGACTTTTATTCAAATGAGCATGATATTTAGTTGAATAAAAAGTCTTTTAACTATTCAACTTAACATAGTTAATTTGAATAGGATTGAGACACAAAAAGGTTGGCAAAAAAATATATAATTTAATGATTGATTCACTTATCATAGATTCAAAAATTATATGTATATATCTACAAGTCATATATATGTGAAATCTAAACAATTAATAATAGTTATATACTGAATAAGGTTAGTGACTTAGACGATCCAAAGCCATAATATTTGAATTATCTACTATATATAGATCTAAAAAGAAAACAAACAAGATAATGTCTTGACTTACTTTTATCTGCACTTTTCTTTTGGCTACAATAAAACAAACAACATCAAAATTAAAGAAGAATTACAACAATATTAAAAAAAATAATTAGTAAACTAATTAGAAATAAATACAATTAACATACTAACCTCAATTTCGATTGAAGTTGAACCAACAACAACAACAACAAACCCAGTGTATTCCCACATAGTGAGGTCTGGGGAGGGTAAGATGTACGCAGTTCATACCTCTACCTCTAAAGAAGTAGAAAGGCTGTTTCCGATAGACCCCCGGCTCGAGACACGAAATAATAAACAAATTGATAGTAAAGCATGGAACAAGATGACATAACATAAATACGACACCCACAAGTAATAGTAAACAGAGAAAAGTAAACATTCGTAATAAAGCATGAAACAAGGTATCATAACAAGAATAATGCCCCCACCAAGTAATGCCCTACACTAGCGACTCAAACTGACCCTAGCCTTCTGCCCTAATTCGCGTCCTCCAGATCTTCCTATCTAGGGTCATGTCCTCAGTGAGCTGTAACTGCTCCATGTCCCGCCTAATCACCTCTCCCCAGTACTTCTTCGACCTACCCCTACCCCGCCTAAAACCATCCAAAGCTAGCCTCTCACACCTACGAACCGGGGCATCCATGCCCCTCCCATCACGTGTCCGAACCATCTCAATCGGACTTCCTGCATCTTATTCTCCACTGGAGTCACACCAACCTTCTCCCTGATAGTCTCATTTCGAACTCTATCCCCCCTAGTCAGCCCACACATCCAACGTAACATCCGCATTTCCGCCACCTTCATTTTTTGAATATTGGATTGGGCGGCACCTTCTTATCACACAACACCCCCGAAGCGAGCTTCCACTTCATCCATCCCACCCCAATACGGTGTGAGACATCCTCGTCAATCTCACCGTTATCCTGAACCGAGCTTCCTATATATTTTCAAGCCATTTATATCAAATCAAAATTATTTATCATACATGTGGAGGAAAACAACTAATAAAGTGAGGCAACTAAAATATATTTTCAAGTCAATTATTGAATCAAAATTATCTATCATGCGTGTGAAGGAAAACAACTAATAAAGAGGATTGAATCTTTACTTACATTACTTCAACCTTGATAACTCACAAGTCCTTGATCTTTATAGGGAATCTTAGGTTTCTTCATCTCTGTGTAAAATAACCATAAGCCCTAGTCAATTTTTAAAAAAAACTAAAAGAAACTTTTATGTATAGATTCTATCACTTACTATTCATGACCAATCAAGAGAGTTGCAATGTGGTCTGTTTTCCTTGAAGCATAATTATGTGGAATCTATGATTTAATAGAAAAGGAATCGTATGAATCCTAATTGAAAAATAAAAGAGAAATACCTAAATAATGAGTAGTAATCAAGGTACATTCGTACTAATTTTATTTACAGTAAAAAGTTGTAACCTAAGTCTAATCTTTTTCTAATATTCTTTTTTATATATTTTAGGACTCATATATTTATTTATTTCCATATATTAGTAAGTTTTGCAACTAAATATAAAAATTTAATATAGGACTTTGCAAAAAGACGATTTTGTTTAAAGGGGAGACTTTTAATGAAGGGTAAAAAGGACAAACGTTAATTATAAGGGCCTCCACACTTTTAATATAATAGAGATATATTTATATGCACACATATTTATATACTAGTTTATCATACGTGCTTTGCACGTGTGTCTCACATAAAAGAATAACATTTTAAAAAGTAACAATTGACGTTAAAATAATATGTCATAAGAAATTAAGGTAAAATTAATATTAAAAATTATTACTATTATTATTATTATTATTATATATATATATATATATACATATGACATGCATTGTAATGTATATTATTCCCAAAACGTATAAAAATTCTATTAACATTTCATGTAGATTTAATTGTATTTATATAAATCATAATGATAGTGTGTGAAATATTTATTTTATTTCATATTCATTTTAAAATATTTTCGTGAGTTTTATATAAAATAATATTAATATGGTAAAGACCAAAGCAAATATGTATAATATATAAAAATACATTATATTATTTCAAATTCCTAAACGTTAGGAACTTTAATACAAAAACTCCTAATAAACTTCAAAAACTTAAAATGGAACTACAATAAATTAGTACTTTTCTACTACACGACAACAAAACAAACTCTAAACTTCTAAAGTCATAAATTAGAAAAGGATTCTTACAAGGAAAGAAATACTTTTATTTTAGGACTTTCTACCTAGTTTAAATAAAGAAAAAAATTAATAATAAATTTTTAAAATTAATTTCAAAGTCGTAAATATTTAAAAAATATCAAATAATTATTCAAATGTGAAATCAACTTTAAAGAGTAAAGAAAATGAACACACTTTGTAAAGAGGCGAAGAATACACGAACTTCATAATTTAAATATATAAATCTCTCATTCAACCCAAATTAATTCATAACAACACGACCATGCTTCCAAGAAAATAAAATTAAAGAGGAAAATAAATCAATATCAATTCCATAAAAGGAAAGCAAAATAAAGAAAAAAAAATTAGCCATGGGATTATCTAAAGATTAATAGAAACCTCAAGGATAGCACAATTCCTAAGAGTTTTAATGGAAACGAAATTCTCAAATTTATAATTTTGGTTTTGTAATTGTATTTTGGATATTTGAGATCATGAAGGATCTGTTAGGAAAGACGGGCACACAATCAAAGAGCCCGACAGGGTAGCAGCGAAAAATACCCAAGACTAAACTTTCCCTTTCAACTTGAACCAAGAGGAGACAAATAAACCCAATCAAAATAGAGTAATATATAGCAAACAAATCAACCAAATGAAATAAGATAAGAATAAAGGTAATCACACGAGACACAAGATTTACGTGAAAAACTCTTCAGTATGAAGAGTAAAAAACCACGGGACCAAAACCTCCACTATAATCATTAAGGAGTTACAATATTGTCCTCCAAAATGTCAAAAAAACAAGTGCCAAACAATAAGAAACAATACATAAACCACAGCACCAAACACTAGAGAAATAAAGGAGTGAAAGCACAAAAAATGCAGCTACTGCTCGGGAATGGAGAACAGGAGCTACAAGCCACCAAATCAATCTCCGTTAGTTCCTAATAAAATATTGAGATGAGAGAAATAAGCAGTCCAAAAATCAGCTTAATCGAACAAGAAACGAAGCGGAAATCGCAATTTGAAGTTGACAGTTGTGGCTGAAATTTAGGTGTGAAAATCAGCTTTGTTTTTCTCTCTTTGGCTGCTGAAAACTCTCTTTTTGTGATGGTGAATAAGACCTAAAAATATCAATATATATTTCCCATAGTAATGGGCCTATGGGAAAAAGTGGGTTGATCCAAATTGGGCTTCATTTATCCACATAGAAGGAAAAAAGACCCAATAACCCAACAATTCTCCCCTTCCCAACTATGTGGAGGAGACCTCCATACTGGCGATCATGCAACAATCTTCAAACTTCCCTCTTGGAAAAGCTTTAGTCATCATGTCGGAACCATTATCATCCGTATGAATCTTCTCAAGTTCAAGCAACTTAGAATCCAACACATCCCGAATCCAGTGGTATCTCACATCAATGTGTTTAGACCGACCATGAAATATAGAATTCTTGCCAAGATGTATGGCACTTTGACTTTGGCAATGAAGCACATACCTCTCTTGATCATAACCAAGTTCCCCCAATAATCTCTTCATCCAAAGCAATTCTTTACAAGCTTCAACGGCAGCAATAAGCTCAGCTTCTGTAGTAGATAGAGCAACACATTTTTGTAACCTAGATTGCCAAGACACAGCTCCCCCTGTAAAAGTAACCAAATACCGTAAAGTAGAGTTGCGATTATCAACATCACCGGTCATATCTGAATCAGTATAACCACTGTCACACCCCTATTTTTTCAACTCCCAAAAAAAATTCATTTAAAAGTTTGAAAGGAATTTTATTATTAAAGTGACAAAAGTGAAGATTTGTTTCGAAAAGGGATTATTTATATTTTTTATTCGGAGTCACCACTTGACAAATCCGGTGTGCCAAGTCACCTTTGAAAGATTCTTTTCAAAATGATTTGACTCTTTAAACTGGTTTGCGAACAGAGATTCCGGCTAAGGAATTCTGTTGACCGAGGGGAAGGTGTTAGGCATCCCTCGGTCCCGTGGTTTGATCACGATCGCTTGGTTGAGAATATCAGCTAATTTGATACTACGAATGTATAAACCACACAAAACAATCAATCAAATAAACAAAACAAAACAAATCCAAAATATAGTGTTCAGTTCAATTATACAATCCAAAATAATAAAATTGCGAAAAATATAAATCCTACTTTAACCTATACTAATCCTAAACTGTGTTTCCATGCTCTACCTGATCCCTTGGGCCTTGATCACGAACATCCTCCAAGTACAAAATACTTTGGGGCATTCCCCGGCGAATAAACACAAATACTCCGGGGCATTCCCCGGCCAAATGATACACTTGATCCAAAAAAAAAAAAAACAATCCATTCAACACATATTTCAAGCATTCAATATTCCAAGAGTCCTAAATTTGCCTACCCGACCTACTTTGCCAATCAATTCTCGGCCTAAACATTGTATTATCGAAGTTATCCAAAATCAATATCTATTCCAAATTAAGAAATCAACAATCATGAATCAAAATGCAACAATATTTACTTTATCAATTTTTTTATCTATTTCCCCAAAATCTAACTTAACCCCAAATCAAACTACGTGATTAACATACTTCGCAACAAGATGGACAGTTAAATAATGAGTGAAATTGCCCCAATCAGAATCAACCAAAATCACACTATTCAAAAACATTCACAAAAAATAGGAACAAAAGATGAAGAATCGACCTCAATTGATGACTTTATTTCGGCAACTTGCGATGGATCGGAGCTCACGAACGGGACCTCATCGAAACCTCAAATTAAAATGGAGCACGATGGAAAGTAGTCGAATCTGTCAGTTTTCCCTCATTCAAACCACTCACTGTTCTCGATCTTTTCATCGATTTCAGCTTCTCTGGACGGCACTCTCTCTCGATTCGTTTTCTTCCTCACGCAGATCTCTCTCTACCTCTCTCAAATCTTTTCTCTCTCTTGGTTGCTCTCCATGTTTCTCTCTCTCTCCCCAATTTCCATGTGTATGTGTGTGTGCGATTTAGGTTGTGTCTGTACGTGTGTTGCGGAAAGAAGAAAAGAAGAGAGCCAAAATAGCGTCTCTCTAAAGAAGATGATAATTTTTTTCCCCCTTTCCTATCTATCCTTTTCTCTCTCTTATATATGTACAACTGGGTGTGTATATGTATGGTGAGGTATGAATGAATTCAACCAAAATATGGACTAGAGTGTGTGGGCCTTCATGAATTGTGAGTGTGATCCATAGAAAAAGAAAAAGGAAGATCATATGTATGTATGTCTTTTCTCAACCAATTCTCTGTGGGCCCCTTCTTTTATTTCTTTTGTTGTGTTTTGGTTAAAAGGAACAAAAAAAAAATGTAAAGGGGGTGCCTAGGGGGTGAGGTTGGGTAGGGATAGTGAGGTGGTTTATTTTGATTGGGTAGGTTGTTATAACTTTGTTATTTTTTGTTTTCTGTAGGATATAATTACACGGGTAAGTGCACGTAGTAACACGGGGATAAAAATGGTAAAAATCTTTTGGGGAGGGACAAAATTACTGTCACACCCCTTTTTCGTACTCCAAAAAAGATTAGATCTAAGTTCGAAAGGGTTTTTATTATTAAAGTGACAAAAGATAAAAGTTGTTTCGAAAAGGATTATTTACATTAAAATTCAGAGTCGCCACTTGATATAATTAGGTGTGTCAAGTCACCTTTGGAAATCCTTTTTCAAAACTGTGTCACACCCCTTTTTCGTACTCCAAAAAAGATTAGATCTAAGTTCGAAAGGGTTTTTATTATTAAAGTGACAAAAGATAAAAGTTGTTTCGAAAAGGATTATTTACATTAAAATTCAGAGTCGCCACTTGATATAATTAGGTGTGTCAAGTCACCTTTGGAAATCCTTTTTCAAAACTGTGTTCGACTCTTTTAAACTGGTTTGCGAACAGAGATTCCGGCTAAGGAATTCTGTTGATCGAGGGAAAGGTGTTAGGCACCCCTCGATCCCGTGGTTCTACCACGGTCGCTTGGTGGAGCGTATCAGCTAATTTTGACACTAAGAATGTATAAACCACACAAAAACACATTAAAAAAAAATCAATCAAGCAAACAATCCAAAATTTAGTGTCCAGTCCAATTATACAGTCCCGAAATAAAAAAAATGCAGAAATATAAACCTACTCTATTCTAGACTAATCCTAACTACGCTCCATTGCTTTCTCCACCCGACGGTCCGGGCCTTGATTGTACTCCGTCTTCAAGTACATGACATTTCGGGGCATTCCCCGGTGAATGAATACAATTCCTTCGAGGCACTCCTCGGTAAATGAATACAATGTCAATTTCATGCGATAAACAAGGAAAACATCCAACAAATATTCCAAACACTCCAACAATCCACCAATTCTAAATTTGCCTACCCGAGCCTACTGTTCGCCTACCCACTCGACGACATATAACGTTCAACATCAACAATGAAGCGAAATACCATAATATTCACTTTTATCAATTTTTGATTTCCGACCCAAATCCATTCTAAACATCAATAAAGTGTCATTTCAACACGCAATCCATAATCACAAAATGAATCACAGAATCGTAACAACAACAATTCATATCATGTTCCGACTAGAACAAACGATGAAATAAAAAGACAAAGGAAGTAAAATTGGACCTCAATTTGATGATCAAAATCAAGTATCACTCGATCAAAAAGATGGAATCCGCGTCAAAGAACCTCGAATCAAATTCGACAGCAAACAAAATCCAACTCGATACCACAGAATAAAAATACGGAGAATAGATTTTGACGAGCTTGGACAGAATAAAAAGTAAATCGGAGTTGGATTAACTGCTCTGTATTGTCGTATCTTCGGCAAGCTCCGATTATCAAAAATGAAGAGGAAATACGGTTGTGACGCGTTTTCCGGCGAACCCGTCGCTAGAACAGTAACCAGACGCGAGATTCGGGTTCCCTCAGCTCTCACCACCCTTGTTTTTTATTCAAATCTCCCCGTTTTTCCTCCATTTTTATTGGTTCTCCATCGTTATTTCCCCTTTCTCTCTCACTATGTTCCCTCCGTCTCCCTCATCGTCTCTCTGTGTATGTACAATTTTTTTGGTGGCGTGTGTGTGTATTCTTAATTGTATCCAAATGGGGAATTTCAGTGAGTGTCTTTTATGAGGATGTGAGGAGTGTGTGTGAATCGTGAAGAAGAAAAGGAAAGGAAGAAAAAAATGGAATTCTGTGGAATGGAAAAATAGATCCTCTCTGATGATTTCCTTTTTTGTTGTATATATGCCTATGGAATTGTGTGGTTGTGGGGTAGGGTAGGTCGGGTAAGGTGTGGGGTGGTGATGTGTTGTCCAAAATTGATAGGAGGAATGGTTAATTTTGTTACCAAAAGAATAATTGAGGATTAGGTTTGTTAGTGGGTTTGCTTTTTTTTTTGTGGGGTATAATCACATGGGTAAGGGTGTATGATAAAGTGAGGTAAAAATGAATAAAATTGGACTTGGGAGGGATAAAATTAGGTGTCTACAATTACGTGTCTACATCATGCCCCTCTTTGCATGTAAACACAAAGTGTTTTCATACAAAGAAATAGACAACGAGACTGAATTTTGACCCGACCATTATTCAAAGGAAGAAACAAAAGGCAGAAGGACAACTGAGTTGGAGAGTCGAGTGAGGTCCCATCGAGTTCCGGTCCGCGGCTCTGTCATTACATCAAAAATGAAAATTACCAATTAAAAACATAAATGAAATTACAAAAACTATATCTATGCAACTTTCCTTGATTCTTGACTTGCTACTTCATCACCCTATTCTTCAGGCGGGCTCCTGACTTGCAATTTCTTCACCCTGTTCTTCAGGCAGGCTCCTGACTTGCAATTTAATCACTTGTTGCTTGGTTTTTAATTTCTTCATCCTGTTCTTCAGGCGGGTTCCTGACTTGCTATTTTTCAATCTGTTAACTTTCAACTTTTCACCTTGTTGCTTTGTTTTCAACTTCTTCACCTTGTTGCTTGACTTTCAACTTCTTCACCATGTTTCCTGACATTTTATTTATTCACCCTGTTCTTCAAGTGGGCTCCTGAAATCATATCAAAATTAAAAAATAAATTATCCCAAACAAAGATTATTATAAAGAGATTTTCTTTGCCAGAAAAGTGAAGTTCCAAACAAAAAATTAAATTTTGCCCCAGTCTATCATCAAAGGACTTTTGTTAAAGTCACATTATTATAGGAATCAAAGAGAATGACTCAACTAAAAGGTACGTCTTATAGGAATCAAAGGGGATGACTCGACTAGAAGGTACGCCTTATAGGAATCAAGGGGAATGACTCACCTAAAAGGTACGACTTCTAGGGGTCAAGGGAAATGACTCGACTAAAAGGTACGTCTTATAGGAATCAAGCGAGTTGACTCGACTAAAAGGTACGTGTTATAGGAATCAAGGGAGATGACTCAACTAAAAGGTACGTCTTCTAGGAGTCAAAGGGAATGACTCGACTAAAAGGTACGTCTTATAGGAATCAAGGGAGATGACTCGACTAAATGGTACGTCTTTAGGAATCAAAGGAGTTGACTAGACTAAAAGGTACGTCTTATAGGAATCAAGGAGAATAACTCAACTAAAAGGTACGTCTTATAAGAATCAAGGGGAATGACTCGACTAAAAGGTACGTCTTATAGGAATCAAGGAAAATGATTCGACTAAAAGGTACGTCTTATAGGAATCAAAAGGGATGACTCGACTAAAAGGTACGTCTTATAGGAATCAAGAGGGATGACTAGACTAAAAGGTACGTCTTATAGGAATCAAGGGGGATGACTCGACTAAAAGGTACATCTTATAGGAATCAAGGGGGATGACTCGACTAAAAGATACGTCTTATAGGAATCAAGGTTCAATTTAAGAAGTGTATCTCCTAGCAAATGAAAACTGAAATCCCTGGACAAGAAAGTGTGTCTCCGAGGGATATAAGATGATGAATTTTACTATGATTTTATTATAAAACATGTGCATCAATATTATTTCCTGCATTTGTAGGAATGAGGCATTGCAGCCCTTGATATTTATGCTCTGAAGTCCTTAATTTGAAGGTAACATGTTTCCTGATTCATCAAAGAAAACTTGTGAGTTTAAAAACATGGTGGCTGGTTTGTGGCTTTAGATTTCGCGGCAATCGCTCTTTTCCTCATCACATTTAACCTTGCTTCCAACCATTAGCATATATCATTGACTTATTGAATCATTAACCCCAGATTATTAAGAGTGACTGAAACAAACACAGTATCTCTGCTTTGTCATGCTTCTTAGATAGGCCCTTCAAACCTTGGTATTTCCATGAGTTCCCAAACTTGTCTGTTGATAAAAAATTTGCATGCCTTATTTCAGCTCACAATCATGTGTCTTTCATGTGCCGGCCTTTTGTTTTGCTTTGTGCAATTAAAGAAGCTGGTAGCCAGTTTTGAGATCATTTCTCACTTGTTTTTACATAGACTTGACTCAAAGACAAGAGAAAAATGACAAAAAAATTTCTTTTATTTGGATAACTGACTCAAGAAAATAAAAATATAACTATAGAAAAGAAAGAAATGACAATGAATGTCCCCATTGAAAAAGATGAAATAAAAGTTTATCTGGAAATGACAATCAACTCTAATGATTATGACATTCATATCTGATTAAACTGCCTGATCTTTACATCCCAAACTCTCACAAATTGTTGCTGAGTTAATGACCCTGAAAGTGAGTTGCTTTCTTGGGCCAATTGCATTCGGAGACCTCATTCGGCTAGTGGCGCCCTTAAGCATTTTCGCCGACAAGCCTCTCTTATTTTTTTTATCACCTCACCATTACCTTATGGTATCCACAAGGGTTTTTCACCAATGAGATTTTCTTATTTTCATTTCTCTCAACTCACAGTCGTCTTACAGTGCCCGTAAGGGTTTTCACCGATGAGACTCTCTCAATTTTATCTCTCTTAACTTACCACCGCGTTACGATGCCCGTGAAGGTTTTCACCAATAAAAATCTCTCATTTTTATTTCTCTCTTAATTCCTTATGCTGAGGAAGACAAGTAGTTCCCAAATGCATCATCATGTATATCACTTACATGCTTATCCTTAACATTTTCAAAGATTGATCTGAAGGTCTTTATTTGGTTAAACTTGGCTTTTGGACAAGGTTAGAAAGAAAGAATGGCATGAGGCCCAAATGACACTTGTAGTGGGTGAGACTTACAACTTTTGGAATCGACTCAAATAATGAGGATTAACTCATGCCCCAGTTTCTTTTGACTGGGCAATTCGAAATTATCTATTTGGTTGGACCGAGCCCAGAGTAGGGCAGCCAACGTATCTCACCCTCAAAAGAGGAGAATCAGGTCATGCGTAGTTCTGGCAGCTTGTTCTTTTACTTGATTATGATTTTTTTCTTTTTTATTGACTTTTTTTTCTCTTTGAAACTTTCTGACTCTATTTTTTCTCGACACTCTTCTCTTTACTTTCTTTTTGGACATATTTTCTTGTTCTTTTTCTTCTCTTTTTTTTTTTCTCTTTTTTCTTTGTGATTTTTCTGACTCTAATTTCTTGACACTCTTTTCTTCCTTCGTGGACACATTTTTCTCTCTTTCTCTTTTTTTTTGAAACTTTCTGACTCTATTCTCTTGCTCGATACTTTTCTTTTGAGCTTTGCTGGCTTTATCTTGATTCCAAAAGAGAAGTATGAAAGAAAATAACACTAAGGCTCAAATGGGGTAAACAAAGGATGACACAATGTTTGGATAGCAGAATAAAATGCCTTCGTCATATCAATCCTTGAAAATACTAGTACATAGCATGCAATGTGAAAGTGCTTGGTCAACATCACTTATGACATGTTTTACAACACTAACTTGCCCCGAGCATGTGTGTCACCTCTTTTTCTATACTTTTCAAACATACAACTCCATATTTGTTGTACATCCCTCATTTTGAATGACTCATGCTTTCTTGGAGTTGATTTTCTTTCTGTCCCTCTTGATAGGATCACACAGACACTATTTGACCTAATTGAGACATGTCTTTCAATTGATGACCAAGTTATTCTTGTGATTCTCAAAATAAATGGCCTTAATTTTCAAATAAGGCTTGAACTTGTCACCAAATGTCTCAACACTCTACTATTTTCTCAGATGTTTCTCCTAACTTTAGCACTTTGATCCAATGTTTCATGGTTAAAATAGATTTTAAGATCTGACTGAAAATTCCGCAAGCATGTCATATCACTAGAGTCAACATAAAATGTACTGTATAAAGAAAACAAACAAACAACACATATTTAAAACACAAAGGAAAAGGGACAATTCATTTAGTTAAAATAAAAGATAGAAGGGTTTGAACCTAAACAACAAAAAGACAAAACAAGATAGATCCCGAACTACAACCCTAAAATAATTTGAAAAATAGAAAAGAAAACAAAACAAACTACCAGACCTGTTCCTAGTAGGGAGAGGGGTGACTTCTCAATTGCTCAACCTGACAACTTAGCCACTGGTTTGCATATACACATGACTAGAGTTTCCCTCACTGTCAATGTTCTGCACCATAATTGATCCATCTTGAATCATCTTTTCAATTTCTCTTTTCAAATCTTGAAAATCTTCAATACTATGACCCTGAGCATCAGAATGATACGCACATCGTACATTAGGATCAAAATTTCTTGAACGCCGATTAAAAGTGCACCTAAGGAGAGAAGTGATCATGTCCCATTGTACCAATCTCTGAAATAAACTGGCATACGACTCTCCAATTGGTGTGAAGCTATCTCTCGACTTCTGCCTCATTTCATCATTTGGCTTGGATCAAAAATTAAGCTTATGAGGGTTTTGGTATGTTTTTGGAGTTAGAGGACGACTCTGAGGAGTTGGTGTGTTCCACTGTGGCTAAGATGGGTGTTGAACATGTGGTTGTGCGATACATACTGGATATAGAGGTGGAGGAGCAGAGTATAATGGATTTTGGGAGTGATTATGTGGAGTTTGGGCATGAACTTGGGTTTGAGCCTGAGAGTGATGACAACGGGGTCTTCTTGACAGTGCCCGTTGTCCAACTACAATAGAAGATGCAACTTTCTCATTCTTTGTCTCCCCAATACTTCCTGAATCCTTTTGAATTGCTTGAGTTGTCGCTTTTAATGTTGCAAAACTCACAATGCGAACAGTCTTAATTCCCTCTTCTATCATTTCCCCCATTTTAAGGACCTCAATAAATGACTTGCCTAATGCAGGTAACAAGTATTGATAATATGTTTCATCCCGCGCTTGAATAAACACCTCCACTATTTTGCTTTCTTTCATTGGCAGTTTTACTCTAGCAGCTTGTTCGCGCCATCTGATCGCATACTCCCGAAACTCTCAGTATTCTTCTTTTTTATACTATTTAGGGATTTTTCGTCAGGGATCAACTCCACATTGTATTGAAATTGTTGCACAAATTCATTAGCTAGATCATCCCAACTAATCCACTTGTCAATGTCTTGGTCAACAAACCATTCCGAAGCTAGGCCTGAAAGTCTCTCCCCGAAATAAGCCATGAGTAGCTCTTTCTTCCCTTCAGCGCCCTTTAACTGGTTACAATAACATATCAAATATGTTACTGGGTCCCCATGTCCGTCATATTACTCAAACTTTGGCATTTTAAAGCCAAGAGGAAGGTTGACATCTAGAAACATGCATAAGTCCTTATATGAGACACTTTTGCAACCCCCAAGTCCTTGCAAGTTTTTCATAGCCAGTTCCAGACTTCTCAATTTTCTGGTCATTTTCTCTTGTTCTTCTTTCATAACAGGCTTCTCAGTGTTAGAAGGAAATTCAAGCGGGTGAGTGTCACCAAAAAGACCAGTCAACTTGAATGTAGGCTCGGTAGCGTAATGTTGATCACCAGTAATATTCAATGCAGGATTTCTTGTAGAGTAGGGAGGCACAACTTGGGGATGAACATCAAAAGTAGAAGCTTCAGGTGGGGGTGGCGTCGCAAAAGCATGACCAACAGGTGGAGCCAAGTATATGGTAGTCTTGGATTGGGGAGTGAGAAAATAAACATTGGAAGTGGTTGGATATTGTTGCCCCGGAGTCGATCCTGATGCATGTTGTGGCATGTCAACAAAAATGGAAAATTGTGCATATGGCACGGGAGGCAAGCTAGAAAGATACTCCAGATTATCAGTGGGAACTGAAGGAGGCGGCAACCCATTAGCCCAAGCTCGATGCATTTCTATCATTTGCTGCCTTAATTTTCGAATCTCTCCATTAGCTCCTAAATTCTTATTTTCCGAACTCCCTATCTGACTAGTGACAACAAACTCGGTATCCTTGTTAGCCATAACTTTCTCGATGACTTGGTGCAATATGAAGGACCAGCCAAAATGCCACAAACCAACCACCTTAAACTAACTGAACAAGAGATAACCAATGTGTTAGAATTCAGTATTTTTTCAAAAACTTCGTTTTTTCTTTTTGAAAAGGTCACCAAACCCGAGAAGGGCGCCTACGTATCTCACCCCTGAGTGGAGAATCAGGTGTGCGTAGTTCGTGAAGTCTTGCCAAAATGGCCAAATTAAACTCTTTTTCTTTTTCTTAAAACTTTAAGAAGAAAGGAAAATAACAATTTGTCCAAAGAATTGACAAAAATCTTTTTGTATTTTTCAGGTTTAAACACCCTTCTACAAAGTGAAATTCTATGATTACCAAAGAAATCTTTTTGGGTTTTCAGTTTTGAATTTCATACGAAAATGAAACTTGATCCTATTAAAGGAAATTTTTTATTTTTTTTGGTTTTCTTTTAAAGATGTATATGACATCTACTTTAAATAAAGAGTGAAGAAAATCTTTTAGTTTTTTTTTTCAGATTTCTATACAAAATGAACCTACGATTACCAAAGAAAATCTTTTTGGGTTTTCAATTTTACATTTCATACGAAAATGAAACTTAAAACTATTAAAGAAAAATCTTTTTGTAGTTTTCTTTTAAAGACGTATATGAAACACCAACCCTAAATGAAGAGTGAAGAATTTTTTTTTTGAATTTTTTGAAATAAGATCCCCGAACCAATAATAGGATGCCTACGTATATCACTCCCGAGAGAGGAGAATCAGGGGTGCGTAGTTCATCCAGATTGGACAATTAAGGATTAATTAACAAACTACACCAAACTTGAGAGACACGACCAAAGACTAACGATGAAAAATGTCAATAAAATCTTTTTTGGAGTTTTGAACTTGACACTTCAAATAAAAATGAAACCAACAATTATGAAAGAAAAAATCTTTTTGATATTTTCATTACAATGAAATGTACAAATTTCTACCATTTTTTGCATTTTTTTTAATAAAAACTGCTAAAAAAATCTTGCATGCTAAAGGAGACAAAGTGAGAAATTTTTTTGATGTTTTGATTTTTGAACAAATGAATGCAGAAAATAAAGAAATCTTTTTGAATTTTTGAATTGTGAAAAACAAAAGCCATAAAGAACTCTACAACTACGAAACTCTTTTATTTTTCTTTTCGACTCACTTTTCTTTTCTCCTTTTTTTTCACTTTACTTCTAACACAAGTTTTCCCCAAATCAGTCTGTCAAATGACCACGTTACCCTCAGAAATACAACATTTAGTACGTAGGAATGCTTTAGAGGTGAGTCTCCTACAAAGGATCAAGTGGGCCCCTCTAGGTCTTCAATATGATGCACATAAGCATGACCTAAAGGCTGACCTACGTTGGGGTTCACTAACAAGGCTGTTCGGGGGAACGTATGGTCTACAGTGACTGCTTTGCTTTCCACCTACTCCATAACACCGAGGGCTCCCCCCATAAAATAAGGGTGACTCAACTAGAGGTCGTGTACAACACGTGTACTACGGACTTGTTGCAGAAAAAATGATTCGGGTTATGCACATGATGTCAGATATAAAGCGGTAACACATAAGATAAAAATGTAAACAAAGAGCACGTAGACACTCAACAATGATAAACAATAACACAAAACAACACAAACAATATCTATACACCCATAATGTCAAACAAAGCCAGCAGAGTCGCCAGAGCTGTCACACCCCTTTATTTTCAACTCCCAAAAAAAAATCATTTAAAAGATTGAAAGGGTTTTTATTATTAAAGTGACAAAAGTGAAGATTTGTTTAGAAAAAGGATTATTTACATTTTTTATTCAGAGTCGCCACTTGACAAATCCGGTTTGCCAAGTCACCTTTGAAAGATCCTTTTCAAAACGATTTGACTCTTTAAACTGATTTGCGAACAGAGAGTCAAAATGAAGGCTTCGGAAGGTTCGGAAGGGTGACTGTCGTTTAAACCCCAACAAGAAAAAGATTATCGTTTTAAGATTCGGAAGGATTTTTATTATTAAGTGACTAAAATGAAGAATTTGTTTCGAAAAAGGATTATTTACATTTTTTTTCTTATTCAGAGTCGCCACTTGGCATAATCCAGTGTGCCAAGTCACCTTTGAAAAAATCTTTTTGAAAATTGTTTGACTCTTTAAAACTGGTTTGCGAACAGAGATTCCGGCTAAGGAATTCTGTTAACCGAGGGGAAGGTGTTAGGCATTCCTTGATCCCGTGGTTTGACCACGGTCGCTTGGTGAAGCGTATTGGCTAATTTGACATTAAAAATGTATACACCACACAAGACAAATAAAACAAGCAACAAACAAATCAAACAAAGTTCAAAACCAAAATAACGTTCAGTCCGAGTTATACAATCCCAAAAATAGAAAAATACAGAAATGTAAATCCTATTCTAAACTAATCCTAGACTAAGCTCCAATATCTCACTCCACCCAACGTCCTGGGCCTTGGTCATGAGCATCTTTCGCCAACATAATACGTCGGGGCATTCCCCGATAAATAAATACAAATGACCTCGGGGCATTCCTTGGTAAATGAATACAATTGATCCAAATGCGGTAAACAAAACCATTCAACACATATTTCAAGCATTCCATCAATCCACAATCTCTAAATTTGCCTACCCGGCATACCGTTTGCCTACCAACTCTTGGTCTATCGAAGAATTATCACATTCAACAACATCAATGAATCAGAATAACTAGCGTATGCTTTCTATCAATTTTCAATTTCACCCCCAACAACCAATTTTAATTCTCAAAGGATACCATTTCATCGTGCAATCCGTAATCGCAAAAATCAAAAACCGGATCAAAACAAACAACAATTCACACCATTATTCACGTAAATATCATGAAATTTTGAAGAAAGAGGTGAAAAAATGGACCTCAAAATTGGGGTCAATGCCAAGTTGTTGATGTTGCCAACGGACCGAAACCAAATCTACGACTCGATCCAACAAACTCAACTCAAATCTGCCAACTCGATCAAATCCCCCATGCTAAGCACGATGAACGGGTCAAGACAGAACGAACCTAAATCCCCAAAGCTAAGCACGATGAACAGGTCGAGATAGAACAAACCCAAATCCCCAAACCAATACCTACACGAAGATGGTCACTGATTGTCATTGGTGACGTTTTCTGGTGGATTTGACGACTGCGGATCTCAAAATCCGTATTTTTCGCGTCGTCGGAGCTCCGGCGACCTCCGCAGCTTACAGTTCACCTCTCTGCCGGCCCTTTTCTCCTTGTTTTTCTATCAATCCCCTTTTTTTAACTCTCAATCTCTCACTCTCTTCTCAATCTCTTACCATCTTCTTTGATTTATGTGTGTGTACATGGTATATCGTGAGGTGAGAGTGACGATGAGTGTTCTTCGGTGAGGTCCCGAGGTGTGTTTGTGTGCTTGTTCTGTGTGGTGCCTATTCTCTGGATCCAAACAAAATGGAGATTGTAGTGTATTTTTCGATGGGGTTACTATGTGTGTGCGTCTACTCTCCGGTGTAGCGTGTGTGCGTGATGTATCTTGATTTCAGTGAATGTGTGTGAATTTAGTGAAAAAAATGGTGAGAACATTCTTGAGTGAAAATGGTCACTGTGATTTGTCAATTGTACTCCCTGGACCTCTATTCTTGAGTGTGTATATTGTGATTATGATGAAGAAAAAAAAGGAATCAGTGAATGGAAATTGAGGAATTTGTTAGTGTGTGTATTGTTGATGATGAATTCTAGTGGGGGGCCCCCCATTTTATGCCTATCTCCTTTTGTAAAGGCCAAAACCGTGTAAAAGAAATATGAGGGGTGGGTTCATGTGGGTAGGTGGGCTAGGAGGGTATTGGGGTGTGAGTGGTTAAGGGATGAGATAAAATTTGTTATTAATTTGTTGAGAGTTGGTTGCTATTTTTGTCATTTTGTGGTGGGATAATTACACGATTGAGGGTACACGGTAGGATAAGGTAAAATTAGTAAAAGATATCGAGGAGGCATGAAATTAGGTGTCTACATCATGCCCCCTTTGAATGTAAACACGAAGTGTTTTCAGACAAAGCAGTAGAGAACAAGACAGAATTTTGTCCCGGCCATTATTCAAAGGAAGAAACAGAAATAAAAAGGACAACCGAGTCCTGACTTAGGACAACCTACCTACCCAAGTTATGGAGGAATCAATTCATGTGTATCACATAGGATTGGAAAGAGAAGAACTATACCCAGTTGGAGAATCGAGTGAGGTTCCATCGAGGTTCCGGTCCGCGGCTCTGTCATTACATCAAAAATAAAAATTACAAGTTAAAAATATAAATGAAATTACAAAAATCTATCTATGCATCTTCTGTTGGACTCTTGACTTGCTACTTCATCACCCTATTCTTCAGGCGGGCTCCTGACTTACAATTTCTTCAACTTGTTGCTTGCCTTTCAATTTCTACACCCTGTTCTCCAGGCGGGTTCCTGACTTGCTATTTCATCAACTTGTTTCTATGCTTTCAATTTCTTCACCCTGTTCTGCAGGTGGGATCCTAACTTTCTATTACATCACCCTATTCTTCAGGCGGGTTCCTGACTTGCTATTTTTCATTCTGTTGACTTTCAATATTTTCGCCTTGTTGCTTGACTTTCAACTTCTTCACTTTGTTGCCTGACTTTCTATTTATTTGCCCTGTTCTTCAGGTGGGCTCCTAAAATCACATCAAACTAGAAAGAAAATTATCCCAAACAAAAATTGTTGTAAAGAGAAATTCCGTTTGCCAGAAAAGTGAAGTTCCAAACACAAGAATTAAATTTTTCCCCAGTTTATCATCAAAGGAATTTTGTGAAAGACACATCATTATAGGAATCAAAGGGAATGACTCGACTAAATGGTACGTCTTATAGGAATCAAGGGGGATGACTCGACTAAAAGGTACGTCTTCTAGGGGTCAAGGGGAATGACTCGACTAAAGGTACGTCTTATAGGAATCAAAGGAAATGACTCGACTAAAAGGTATGTCTTCTAGGGGTCAAGGAGAATGACTCGACTAAAAGGTACGTCTTATAGGAATCAAAGGGGGATAACTCGACTAAAAGGTACGTCTTATAGGAATCAAAGGAAATGACTCGACTAAAAGGTACGTCTTCTAGGGCTCAAGGAGAATGACTCGACTAAAAGGTACGTCTTATAGGAATCAAAGGGGGATGACTCGACTAAAAGGTACATCTTATAGGAATCAAAGAGGATGACTCGACTAAAAGGTACGTCTTATAGGAATCAAGGGGGATGACTCGACTAAAAGGTACGTCTTCTAAGGGTCAAGGGGAATGACTCGACTAAAAGGTACGTCTTATAGGAATCACAGGAAATGATTCGACTAAAAGGAAAGTCTTCTAGGGGTCAAGGGGAATGACTCGACTAAAAGGTTCAATTTAAGAAGTGTATCACCCAGCAAATGAAAATTGAAATCCTGGACAAGAAAGTGTGTCTCCGAGGGATATAAGATGATGAATTTTACCATGATTTGACTAACAAACCTGTGCAGCAACATTGCTTCCTGCATTTGTAAAAGTGAGGCATTGCAGCCCTTGATATTTATGCTCTGAAGTCCTTACTTTGAAGGTAATATGTTTCCTGTTTCATCAAAGAAAACTTGTGAGTTTAAAATATGGTGGTTGGTTTGTGGCTTTAGCTTCCGTGGAAATCGCTCTTGCCTTTGTCAGATTTAACCTTGCTTCCAACCATTAGCCTTTGTCATTGACTTGCTGCTTCATTGACCAAACTCCGATTTATTAAGGGTGACTCTTAAACAAATACAGTATCTCTGTTTTGCTATGCTCCTCAGATAAACCCTTTGAACCTCGGTATCTCCATGAGTTCCCAGACTTGTCTGTTGACAAAACTTTTTGTATGCCTTACTTCGGCTCACAATCATGTCTCTTTTATACGCTAGTTTTGTCTTGCTTTGTGCAATTAAAGAAGCTGGTAGCCAGTTTTGAAATTTTTTCTCCCTTGTTTCGACACGGACTCGACTCACGGAAAAGAGAAAAAATGACAATGATTTTATTTGGATAATTGACTCAATAAAATAAAAATAAAAATAAAGAGAAGAAAAAAAAGATAATGAATGTCCCCATTTGAAACAAAGAAGTGAAAAATTTATCTACAAATGGCAGTCACTCTAATGATTATGCCATGCATTTTGGATTAAGCTGCCAGATCTTTCCATCCAAACTTTCTACCAATTGTTGTTAATGACCTCGAAATTGAGTTGTTTCCTTAGATCAATTGTATTTAAGACCTCATTCTGCTAGTGGCGCCTTGAACGGTTTTTGCCAACGAGCCTCTCTCATTTTCCTTTTCTCAACTCACCATTGTCTTATGGTGTCTGTGAGGGTTTTTCACTAATAAGACTCTCTTATTTTCATTTGTTTTAACTCACCACCGTCTTACAGTGCCCGTGAGGGTTTTCACTGATAAGACTCTCTCATTTTTATCTTTCTCAGCTTACCATCGTCTTACGATGCCCGTAAGGGTTTTCACCGATAAGACTCTCTCATTTTTATTTCTCTCCTGATTTCTTATACTGAGGAAGACAAGTAGTTCCCAAAATGCATCATCACATCCATTGCATTCTTAGACTTAACATTCTCAAAGATTGATCTGAAGGTCTTTCTTTGGTTATAACTTGGCTTTTGGATAGGGTTAGAAAGAAAGGATAGTATGAGGCCAAACGACACCTGAGGTGGGGTAGGACTTACAACTTTTGGAATCGACTCAAATAATGAGGATTAACTCATGCCCCAGTTTCTTTTGACTGGGCAATTCTAAATTATTTATTTGGTTGGACCGAGCCCAGAGTAGAGAAACCTACGTATCTCACCCCCGAGAGAGGAGAATCAGGTCACGCGTAGTTCTGGCAGCTTATTCTTTTTTTTTTCTTGATTCTAACTTGTTCTTTTTTTTCTCTTTTTTCTTTGTGATTTTTCTGACTCTAATTTCTTGACACTCTTTTCTTTCTTCGTGGACACATTTTCCTCTTTTTCCCTTTTTTTTGAAACTTTCTGACTCTATTCTCTTGCTCGATACTTTTCTTTTGAGCTTTGCTGGCTTTATCTTGATTCCAAAAGAGGGTTATGAAAGAAAATAACACTAAGGCTCAAATGGGGTAAACAAAGGATGACACAATGCTTGGATAGCAAAATAAAATGTCTTCATCATATCAATCCTTGAAAATACTAGTACATAGCATGCAATGTGAAAGTGCACGATCAACATCACTTATGACATGTTTTACAACACTAACTTTCCCCGAGTACGTGTGTCACCTCTTTTTCTATACTTTTCAAACATACAACTCCACATTTGTTGTACATCCCTCACTTTGAATGACTCATGCTTTCGTGGAGTTGATTTTCTTTCTGTTCCTCTTGATAGGATCACGCAGACACTGTTTGACCTAATTGAGACATGTCTTTAAATTGATGACCATGTTATTCTTGTGATTCTCAAAATAATTGCCTTAATTTTCAAAGAAGGCTTGAACTTGTCACCAAATGTCTCAGCACTCTACCTATTTTCTCATATGCTCTCTTTTTCTAACTTTAACCCTCTGATTCAATGTTCATGCTTAAACTGAATTTAAGATCTGACTGAAAATTCCGTAGGCATGTCATATCACTAGAATTAACATAAAATGTATTGTATAAAGAAACAAACAAACAACACATATCTGAAACATAAAAAGAAAGGGACACTTTATTTAGTTAAAATAAAAGATAAAAGGGTTTGAATATAACGACAAAGGGATAAAACAAGATAGATCCCGAACTACAACCATGAAATACTTTAGAAAATAGAAAAGAAAACAAAACAAACTACCAGACCTCTTCCTAGGGGAGAGGGGTGACTTCTCAATTGCTCAGCATGACAACTTACCCACTGGTTTGCATATCAACATGACTAGGGCTTTCCTCACTGTCAATTTTCTGCACCATGATTTATCCATCTTGAATAATCTTTTTAATTTCCCTTTTTAAATTTCGACAATCTTCAATACTATGACCCTGAGCATCAGAATGATACACACATCGTACATTAGGGTCAAAATTTCTTGAATGCAGATTAAGAGTGCACCCAAGGAGAGGAGTGATCATTCCCCATTGTACCAATCTCTGAAATAAACTGTCATATGACTCTCCAATTGGTGTGAAGCTATCTCTCGACTTATGCCTCATTTCATCGTTCGGCTTGGATTGAAAATCAGGCTTAGAAAGATTTTGGTATGTTTGTAGAGTGAAAGGATGACTATGAGGAGTTGGTGTGTTCCACTGTGGGTAAGATGGGGGTTGAATATGTGGTTGTGTATTATATACTGGATATGGAGAGGGAGGAGCAGAGTATAATGGATTTTGGGAGTGATTATGTGAAGCTTGGTCATGAACTTGGGCTTGTGCCTGAGAGTGACAACGACGTGGTCTTCTTGACCTTTCCTGTTGTCCAACTATAATAGCAAATGCATCTTCCTCGTTCTTTTTCTCCCCAACACTTCCTGAACCCTTTTGAATTGCTTGAGTAGTCACTTTCAATGTTGCAAAACTCACAATGCGACCAGTCTTAATTCCCTCTTCTATTATCTCCCCCATTTTAAGGACCTCAATAAACGGCTTGCCTAACGCAGGTAACAAATGTTGATAATATATTTCATTTTGCGCTTGAATAAACACCTCCACTATCTTGCTTTCTTTCATTAGCGGCTTCACCTTAGCATCTTGTTCACGCCATCTGATCGCATACTCTCTGAAACTCTCAGTATTCTTCTTCTTCATACTGGTTAGGGATTTTTCGTCAGGGATCAATTCCACATTATATTGAAATTGTTGTACAAATTCATTAGCTAAATCATCCCAACTATTCCACCTATCAATATCTGGATCAACAAACCACTCCGAGGCTAGACCCGAAAGACTATCACCAAAGTAAGCCATAAGCAGTTCTTCTTTGCCTCCAGCACCTTTTAATTGGTTACAATAACATCTCAAATGTGCCACCGGATCCCCATGTCCATTATATTTCTTAAACTTTGGCATTTTAAACCAAGAGGAAGGTTGACACCTGGAAATATACATAAGTCCTTATATGAGACACTTTTGTAACCCCCAAGTCCTTGCAAGTTCTTCATAGCCAGTTCCAAACTTCTTAATTTTCTGGTCATTTCCTCTTGTTCTTCTGTCATAACAGACTTCTCAGTGTTAGGAGGAAATTCAAGCGGGTGAGTATCACTGTAAAGACCAGTCAACTTGAATGTAGGCTCAGAAGTGTAACGCTGATCCCCAGTAATATCCAATGCAGGCTCTCTTGTAGAGTAGGGAGGCACAACTTATGGATGAACATCAAAAGTAGGAGATTCGGGTGGGGGTGGCACCGCAAAAACATGAACAGCAGGTGGAGCCGAATATGTGGTAGTCTTGGATTGGGGAGTGAGGAAATAAACATTGGAAGTGGTTGGATATTGTTGCCCCGGAGTCGATCCTGATGCATGTTGTGCCATATCAACAAAAATGGGAAATTGCGCATGTGACATGGAAGGCAAGCTAGAAAGATATTCCAGATTATCAGTGGGAACTGGAGAAGGCGGCAACCCACTAGCCCAAGTTCGATGCATTTCTATCATTTGCTTCCTCAATTTTTGAATCTCTTCATTAGCTCCTAAATTCTCATTTCCTGAACTCCCTATTAGATTAGTGACAACAAACTCGGTATCCTTGTTGGCCATAACCTTCTTTGTGACTTGGTGCAATATGGAGGACCAGCCAAAATACCACAAACCAACCACCTCAAACTAACTGAACAAGAGATAGCAAATGCGTTAGAGTTCAACACTTTCTCAAAATCTCTTTTTTTTTTTTTTTGAAAAGTTCACCGAACCCAAGAAGGGCGCCAACGTATCTCACCCCCGAGAGAGCAGAATCAGGTGTGTGTAGTTCGGGAAGTCTTGCCAAAATGGCCAATTAAACTCTTTTCCTTTTTCTTTTTTTTTCTTGAAATTTTAAGAAGAAAAGAAAAATGAAAAATTGTCAAAAGAATAGATGAAAATCTTTTTTGAAATTTTCAGATTTAATAACCTATACAAAATGAAACCTATGATTACCAAAGAAACTCTTTTTTTTGGGTTTTAAATTTTTCATTTCATATGAAAATGAAACTTGAACCTATTAAAGGAAAATCTTTTTGTAGTTTTCTTTTATTGATGCATAGACACCTACTCTAAATGAAGCGTGAAGAAAATATTTTTTAAATTTTTTAAAATAAGATCTCCGAACCAACAATAGGTTGCTTACGTATCTCACATCTCGAAAGACGAGAATCAGGGGTGCATAGTTCATCCAGATTGGACAATTAAGGATTAAATGACAAACTAAACCCTGAATTGAGAGACACGACTAAAGACAGACGAATAAAATCTTTTTGGATTTTTAATTAGAAACTAACACCAACAACTATGAAAGAAAAAAAATCTTTTTGATATTTTTTTTATATAAAAATGTACAAAGCTCCTATTGAAAGGAAAAAATATTTTTGGAGTTTTCGAATTGTGAATACTTACTAAAGAAATAAAAGAAAAATCTTTTTAACATTTTTGATTTTTTGGAAAATGAGTACAAAAGGTAAAAATCTTTTTTAATTTTTGGATTGTGAAGAACAAAAGCCATAAAAAAAAAAAAAAAAATCTGAAAAAAAAACTATGAAACTCTTTTTCGATTCGCCTTTTCTCTTTTTCCCTTTTTTTTCAAACTTTTCCTTGCCTACACACTTCCTTTAATTCTAGCACATGTTTTCCCCGAATCAGTCCGTCAAATGACCACGTTACCCTCAAAGATGCAACATTTAGAACAAAGGGATGTTGTAGAGGTGAGTCTCCTACAAAGGACCAAATGGGTCCCGCTAGGTCTCAATATGATGCAGATAAATATGGCCTAAAGCCTGACCTACGCTGAGGTTCACTAACGAGGTTGTTCGGGGGAGCGTAAGGTCGATAGTGGCTTCTTTGCTTTCCACCTACTCCATAATACCGACGGCTTCCCCTCCTAAAATAAGGGTGACTCAACTAGAGGTCGTGTACAACATGTGTACTACGAACTTGTTGCATAAAAAATTGACTCGGATTATGCACATGATGCCAAATATAAAGCGATAACACATAAAAGAAAACTGTAAACATGTTGCACGTAGGCGCTCAACAATGATAAACAATAAAACAAAACAACACGAACAATGTCTATACACCCATAATGTCAAACAAAGACGATACAACTCAAAAAAAATAGTTCGAATTCTGAAAAATCCCCAGCAGAGTCGCCAGAGCTGTCGCACCCCTATTTTTTCAACTCCTAAAAAAAATTCATTTAAAAGTTTGAAAGGATTTTTATTATTAAAGTGACAAAAGTGAAGATTTATTTCGAAAAAGGATTATTTATATTTTTTATTCAAAGTCGCCATCTGACAAAATCGGTGTACCAAGTCACCTTTGAAAGATTCTTTTCAAAACGATTTGACTCTTTAAACTGGTTTGCGAACAGAGATTCCGGCTAAGGAATTCTGTTGAACGAGGGGAAGGTGTTAGGCACCCCTCGGTCCCGTGGTTTGATCACGGTCGCTTGGTTGAGAATATCGGCTAATTTGACACTACGAATGTATAAACCACACAAAACAATCAATCAAATAAACAAAACAAAACAAATCCAAAAATATAGTGTTCAGTTCAATTATACAGTCCAAAATAATAAAATTGCAAAAAATATAAATCCTACTCTAACCTATACTAATCCTAAACTGTGTTTCCATGCTCTACCTGATCCCTTGGGCCTTGATCACGAACATCCTCCGAGAACAAAATACTTTGAGGCATTCCCCGGCGAATAAACACAAATACTCCGGGGCATTCCCCGGCCAAATGATACACTTGATCCAAAAAAAAAAAAAACAATCCATTCAACACATATTTCAAGCATTCAATATTCCAAGAGTCCTAAATTTGCCTACCCGACCTACTTTGCCAATCAATTCTCGGCCTAAACATTGTATTATCGAAGTTATCCAAAATCGATATCTATTCCAAATTAAGCAATCAACAATCATGAATCAAAATGCAACAATATTTACTTTATCAATTTTTCGATCTCTTTCCCCAAAATCTAACTTAACCCCAAATCAAACTACGTGATTAACATACTTCGCAACAAGATGAACAGTTAAATAATGAGTGAATTTGCTCCAATCAGAATCAACCAAAATCACACTATTCAAAAACATTCACAATAAATAGGAACAAAAGATAAAGAATCGACCTCAATTGATGACTTTATTCCGGCAACTTGCGATGGATCGGAGCTCACGAACGGGACCTCATCGAATCCTCAAATGTAAATGGAGAACGATGGAAAGCAGTAGAATCTGTCAGTTTTCCCTCATTCAAACCACTCACTGTTCTCGATCTTTTCATCGATTTCAGCTCCTCCGACCAGCACTCTCTCTCGATTCGTTTTCTTCCTCATGCAGATCTCTCTCTACCTCTATTGAATCTCTTCTATCACTTGGTTTCTCTCCATATTTCTCTCTCTCTCTCCCCAATTTTTGTGTGTATGTGTGTGTGTGATTTAGGGTGTGTCTGTGCGTGTGTTGTGGAAAGAAGAAAAGAAGAGAGATAAAATGGTATCTCTCTGAAGATAATGATAATATTTCCCCCCTTTCTTATCTATCCTTTTCTCTCTCTTATATATGTACAGCTGGGTATGTATATGTATGGTGAGGTATGAATGAATTCAACCAAAAAATGGACTAGAGTGTGTGGGCCTTCGTGAATTGTGAGTGTGATCCATAGAAAAAGAAAAAGGAAGATCCTGTGTATGTATGTATTTTCTCAACCAATTCTCTGGAGGGGCCTCTTTTATTTCTTTTGTTGTGTTTTGGTTAAAAGGAACAAAAAAAAACGTAAAGGGGGTGCCTAGGGGGTGAGGTTGGGTAGGGATAGTGAGGTGGTTTATTTTGATTGGGTAGGTTGTTATAACTTTGTTATTTTTTATTTTTTGTGGGATATAATCACACGGGTGAGGGCACGTAGTAAAACGGGGATAAAAATGGTAAAAAAACTTTTAGGGAGGGATAAAATTACGTGTCTACAACCACAAAGAATAGGCTTCCCTGTACCAAAACACAAACTCAGACTAGAAGTGCCACAAAGATATCTCATAATCCACTTCACAGCATTCCAATGTTCTCATCTCGGATTAGAAAGAAAACGACTAACAACACCAACAGCATGAGCAATATCCGATCTTGTGCAAACCATTGCATACATCAGCTACCAACAGCTGAAGCATAAGGAACTTTCCTCATATCTTCATTCTCATCATCACTGGAAGGACACTGCTTCGTGCTCAACTTGAAGTGCATAGCTAAAGGTGTACTGACAACCTTAGCCTTGTCCATGTTAAACCTTCAAAGTACTTTCTGAATATACTTCTCTTGTGATAACCACAACTTCTTGGCCTTTCTGTGACGGACAATCTGCATGCCAAGAATCTGCTTTGCTGGTCCTAAGTCTTTCATAGAAAAAGACTTACTCAACTTTTGCTTCAACTTTTGAATCCTGGAAGCATTATGACCAACAACAAGCATGTCATCAACATAAAGGAACACAATAACAAAGTCACCATCAGAGAATTTTTGCACAAAAACACAATGGTCTGAAGTAGTCTTCTTGAAGCCCTGCTGACTCATAAAGGAACCAAACTTCCTGTACCACTGCCTAGGAGCTTGTTTCAAATCATACAAGCTCTTTTTCAATTTGCAAACATAATTCTCTTTTTCCTTGACTTCAAAACCTTCGGGTTGCTCCATATAAATTTCTTCATCTAAGTCACCATGGAGAAAAGCAGTTTTAACATCCATTTGCTCAACCTCTAAATCTAGACTTGCAGCTAAGCCTAGAACCACACGAATGGATGACATCTTTACAACCGGAGAAAATATCACATCAAAATCAACTCCCTTTTTCTGGTTAAATCCCTTCACAATCAATCTAGCTTTGTACCGTGGAATTGGATTACAATCTTCATGCTTGACCCGAAAAACCCACCTATTTTTCAAAGCTTTTCTGTCTTTAGGCAGCTTAACCAAATCAAAGGTATGATTATCTTGCAAAGATTTAATTTCATCTTCCATAGCATCAAACCACTTTTCTTTTTCTTCACTTTCCATGGCCTCATCAAAACTCTCAAGTTCTCCCCCGTCAGTCAAGAGTACATACTCACTGGGAGAATAACGAGATAAAGATATTCTTTCTCTTGTAGATCGTCTGAGAGAACTCTCTGGAGCATGAACAACTGGTTGCTGGTCAATCATATCGACTTGCACTGGAGCATCAACAACTTCTTGCTGGTCATTCTGAACATGATTATCATCTTCATTATCAACTTAATTTTCATTATCATGAAGATTTTCTTCAGGAGCAGTAGTCAAAGGAACTGGATCAACATCAACTAGGCTCTCACTACTCTGAGAATCAACCTTCTCAGCTTTGTCAAAATCTTTAATTGTTTGGTCTTCAAAGAACACAACATCGCGGCTTCTAATAAGTTTCTTCTCAAATGGATCATAGAAACGATAGCCAAATTCATCTTGACCATAACCAATGAAGATACACTGTCTAGTTTTAACATCCAACTTTGACCTTTCATCCTTAGGAACATGAACAAAAGATTTACACCCAAAGACTCTAAGATGATCATAAGAAACATTCTTACCAGACCAAACTCTTTCAGGGACATCACCATTCAAAGCAACAGTAGGAGATAAATTGATAACATAAACAGCCGTATTAAGTGCTTTTTCCCAAAAGGAATCTGGCAGCTTAGCATCTGAAAGCATACATCTAACCCTATCAACTAGTGTTCTGTTCATCCTCTCTGCTAAGCCATTCAACTGAGGAGTCTTTGGAGGAGTTTTCTAATACCGAATACCCTGCTCTCTGCAATATCTATCAAAAGGAACAATATACTCACCACCATTATCTGAACGGATGCATTTCAATTTCTTCCCTGTCTGTCTTTCAACCAAGGCCTGAAAATTCTTGAACACATCAAGTACTTGATCTTTGGACTTCAAAGGAAATACCCAGAGTTTGAGAGAATGATCATCAGTAAAAGTCACAAAGTAAAGTGCACCACCATGAGACCTTACTTTAAAAGGACCGCACAAATCAGAATGCACCAACTCCAGCAAATCGAGCTTTCTTGAAGGCGGATGACTCTGAAAAGAAACTATTTTCTGTTTACCGGCTAAGCAATGAACACACTTCTTCAACTTTGCTTGTTTTACTCTAGAAAGTAAATTTTTCTTAGCCAAACTATCAATCCCCTTCTCACTCATATGACTCAACCTTCTCTACCACAACTCTGATGAAGTATCATTCTCCACTAAGTTTATCAAGCCTCTAGAAGTAGAGCCCTGAAATACGTACCTCTAGTAAGCTTCCACTGGCCAGCACCAAGGGTATTAACATAACCCTCATAATCAAGACTTCCTACAGAAATCAAATTCAGGCGAACATCTGGAGCATGCTTGACATTATTGAGAACTAGTTTGGAACCATTGTTACTTTCCAAACAAATCGTGCCAATGCCAAGTACTTTAACTTCATCATTATAGCCCATTTTCAACATCCCAAAATTATCTGGAGTATAAGAAGAAAATAATTCCTTCTTTGGCGTAACATGAGATGTAGCGCCAGAATCCACAAACCAGCTAGACTCATCGCAAACAAGATTAATGGCATTCTCACCACAAGCAACAAGAAGATCATCATTAGCAACAACAGCAACACAACTTTTATTATCGCCTTCTTTCTTTTGTTGTCTTATATCTCTCTTATGCTTGTAACAATATTTCATGATATGACTCTTTTTGTTGCAATAGTCACATGTAACATTCTTGAATTTGGACCTTGACTTGCTTCTACTTTTATCTCTATCATTTGAATCTCTGGACTTGTTTCTCCCCCTCTCTTCAGTAACCAAAATATCAGAGTATGAAGATGAAGAAGATGAGGCCTGAGATATTCTTCTCATCTCTTCTTTCAAGACACCACTCTTAACATATTCCATAGTTACAATACCACCGGGAGCATAATTAGTCAAAGAAACTTGAAGAGTTTCCCAAGAGTCAGGCAGGGTATTAAGAAGCCAAAGTCCCTGAATTTCTTCATCAAACTTTACACCCATTCCGGACAGCTGGTCAAGGACACCCTGAAAATCATTAATATGATCAGAAATAGGACTTTCCTCTTTATACCTGATATTCATCAATTGCTTAAGCAGGAACAACTTGTTATTGCCAGTCTTCGAAGCATAAAGTGTCTCGAGCTTGTCCCACAAACTTCTAGCATGTATCTCATTCACAATATGATTTCTTACATTATCTTCAACCCATTGTCTGATATAGCCACAAACCTGTAAGTGATCAAATTCCCAATCCTCATCTGTCATGGATTCAGGTTTAGTAGATACAAACACAGGTAGATGCATTTTCTTGACAAATAGAAGATCTTCCATCTTGCCTTTTCAAGTATGATAGTTACTACCATTCAAACACACTATCTTGATCATATTTGCCTCCATCATTCAAATCTACAATCAACAATAACCAACTCTCTGATACCACTTGTTAGGAAAGACGAGCACACAATCAAAAAGCCCGACAGGATAGCAGCGGAAAATACTCAAGACTAAACTTTCCCTTTCAACTTGAACCAAGAGGAGACAAATAAACCCAAGCAAAATAGATTAATATACAGAAAACAAATCAACCAAATGAAACAAGATAAGAATAAAGGCAATCACACGAGATACAAGATTTACGTGGAAAACTCTTCAGTGTGAAGAGTAAAAAACCACGGGACCAAAACCTCCACTATAATCACCAAAGAGTTAAAATATTTCCCTCCAAAATATACACAAAATAAGTGCCAAACAACAAGAAACAATACATAAACCACAGCACCAAACACTAGAGAAATAAAGGAGTGAAAGCACCAAAAATGCAGCTACTGCTCGGGAATGGAGAACAGGAGCTACAAGACACCAAATCAATCTCCGTTAGTTCGTAATAAAAGATTGAGATGAGAGGAATAAGCAGTCCAAAAATCAGCTTAATCGGACAAGAAACGAAGCGGAAATCGCAATTTGAAGTTGACAGTTGTGGCTGAAATTTAGGTGCGAAAATCAGCTTTGTTTTTCTCTCTTTGGCTGCTGAAAACTCTCTTTTTGTGATGGTGAATAAGACCTAAAAAAATCAATATATATGCCCCATAGTAATGGGCCTATGGGCAAAAGTGGGTTGGTCCAAATTGGGCTTCATTTATCCACATAGGAAGGAAAAAAGACTCAATAACCCAACAGGATCCAACATCTATATTCTATCTGATATCTGCATCCGAGTCCAAATAACTTACCATTGAGACGGCAAAATCCTCATTAGTATAATAAGGATATATACATAACAAAATAATTGGGTAGTCAAATGATTTAACCCTAAAATCAAAATTCAACTTACTTTATAGTCAAGAACACCACCCCTAGTATACTAATGTAGTTCAGGTTTTATAGTGATCTAATAGTATATACACCTAGTATCCTTTGGCAAACATCAAACTTTTCATCTATCTGCAAAAATAATTGTTGTTTGAACAATGAAAAAAAAAACAGATAGTAGGAAGGAGGTATGTCCCAATTTGAACTATTACTTTGAATGAAAAAACGTGCTTACAAGTTACAAAGCATCATCCATTAGATAAAGTTATTTAAATATATAATAGAAATTAAAATTACCTTTGAAAAGACTATTTGATCATATTTTATATGTGCGATAACCATTAGAGCCTCTATCAAAAAAAAAATCATTAAAGTCTATTAATAAACATAACGGTGATATGCTAAATCTCATGATTTATTCACAATTAAGATAATTACTATCAACAAAAATTTAAAAGAAAATTCATATAACGAAGAAGGCTAGAAAACCCTAAAGAATTCAAGAAGAAAATTTTAATTAATCATGAATCAAAATAAAAATAAAAATAAAAAGAAGAAGAAAAGGAAGAAAATGTAGAAGTAGAAGAACTACACATATTTTTCTAGTAAAATTTGATCAAGTAAATACTTAAATAGAATTGTAGATATTTATTTTTTTATATAAGGTAAAAATCTAATTAATTTAGATGTATTAAATATTATAATTTTTTACCTAAATAAAATATATTTTTTTCTTTCTATGCATATTTTTTATAAAATATATTTTGGTTCCTAAATATTTTCCTTAGAAATTTTCTTAGGAATCTTTTTTTTCCAGCGTTTTTTAAATTTGGTTCTTAATTTTTTTTCTTTCCGAGAATAGTTTTTTTTTTTCTAAAATATTGTGTAGGACTTCTAACCAAAAATTTCAATAAAAATTTTCCTTAGAAACTTGCTTAGGAATCTTTTTTTTTCCTGCATTTTTTTTTTAATTTGGTTCTTAATTTTTTTTCTTTCCGTGAATAGTTTTTTTTCCTAATATATTGTGTTGGGCTTCTAACCAAAAATTTCTCACACTATATTTAATTCCTTTTAGATATGGAATTCTTCCTTTTTTTTCATCTATCCTAAATATTTAAATAATAATTTAATGATAATTATTTTTAAAAAAAAAAGTGAAAAGACGATTTTGTTATTGCAAGGTGTTTTAATGAATGGTAAAAAGTTCAAATCACTTTTCTAATGGTCTTTACACTTTTAAATTTCTCACACTATATTTAATTCCTTTTAGATATGGAATTCTTCCTTTCTTTTCATCTATCCTAAATATTTAAATAATAATTTAATGATAATTATTTTTAAAAAAAAGTGAAAAGACGATTTTGTCTATTGCAGGATGTTTTAATGAATGGCAAAAAGTTCAAATCACTTTTCTAATGGTTTCACACTTTTAATATATTATAGATATAGATTATAGATGTATATACATTCATTCGTTTTCGCGATTACTGGGTGCCTATGACCACCTCTAAGGACAGATCTGCCTCTACACAGAACTTGAGATCAAATAACTAGTTGCATTAAACTTAGTGAATTGCTAAAGTTATAGGTTCATATATAATAATCGTTAGAGATGCAAATGTTATGAGTTCAGAATGCTAAAGTTATAGGTTCATATATAATAATCGTTAGAGATGCAAATGTTATGAGTTCAGATGAATCTGTAAGCAAAAAGGTTATGATAATTCTAGACACAGAGCTGATTTTCAAGAAATTTGAAATCCAATTGCCACAATAATCTTTACACTAAAATTCCCCAAAATATATAGAAAGAATGTATAGCTGCACATCTATGATTTTTTGTGTACAAAATAATGCAATAAACATTCCTAAAAACATGCTTAAATACATAGAAAAATGAGAGTGCAACAATCACATTATCATATGATGGTATTACCCAAGTTGGCGGACACAAATAACTTAGCGACACTCCATGATAAGATGACTCAAAAGACTCAACTTTTCCATCTTCAAGATTGTACGCCTTCAAATTTCCTCCATCACCACGAATAAAATATATATGATTAGACTCGACTTCAGTAAACTTAGAGGAATCAATGCAAATTGCTCCATTAATGTCCACAAAGATTGCGTAATCTCCCAACATGTGAATCTTCTTCAATTCAACCTTGTTTACATCTATTTGAAACACTTCAAACGTATACATGAGATTTATGTTGTTTGCCTATAGTAGACGTAACTAGTTCAGTTAGTTCGCGAAATTGACATGCAAATACAAGTCCTATTTAATATTGGTATCTTTTAGTTAAAACGTAAGGATAAGGTCCGCCTATATTGGGGAAAAGACAAAAACGACAGTTCAAATTAAACTATTTTCATGAAAATGGCCATGGAATTTAAATTTCACTTTCTAGCCATTTCAATTTGCTGGCTTGTTCTATACCGTTTCTACATACCTTCTATACAGTTTCTATACATATCTTATACATATAAACATTATATACGAAAATTATACAGTTTCGATACACAATTTATAAGATAAATGTACTTTTTTTTTACATATTTTATACAACAATTATCTAATTTTTATACATTTTCTATATATTTTATACATATACATATGTGATAGAATTATACAATTTCTATACATATATCTTATATAGATACATATTCTATATAACAATTATATCGGTTTTATATAATTATATTTAATTATTATTTCTAAACAATAAAAAAAGGGATATTTTCAGTTAAAAAATTTATAGCAAAAAAAAAAACTGAAATATTTTTAAAAGGGTCAAATGATCCAAGTTGATAAGTGTATCAGTATTGTATATGAATTGTATTAGTATTATATATGAATGTATCTGAACTACATGAGCCAAAGTGATCCAAATTAGGAAACGATTATAAAGTGGAAATACTTATCCGACTAGACACTTTTTGACAAAATCTCAAACTTGAACTATTTGTTTTTAAAAGTGTTATGCAGTGTTCTTTTTCCTATATTCTACCTTGGGGAAAGGACATGGCATGGCCATTTTTAAAAAAAAATGGCCCACATTTGAAAAGGTGGAGGTGTTGTAGTCAGTTGGCTAAACCATGGGAAAATTACATGGATAGACCATTTTTAAGTCTTAATTACATAAATGATAATAGTTTAAACATTTGCAAAAATGAAAGGGTTTTTTTTTTACTTGTATGGCCATTTTAAAAAATCTTTAAAAATAATTATAAATTCTAATTTAATATTATAACTAATCAACAACACCTTAATTTAAGGGATTATTCTTTCAAATTTAAACTATGAAAAGAATAATTCAAAAAACTGTTATCAAATCTTTTTTCACTATCATTCCAAAACTGATACCTAATCTTTCTCTCTCTACCAAATATTTTATCTCTGTGGTATTATTTATATGCTCTTTATCTTGTAACTCCATTATTTGCTCTTATACGTTCCTTTATAAACTGATAATCCAAATATTTTTCAATTGTTAGTTATATAATTGCATTTTTTTCTTCATAGTTTGTTGAAAAAGTGGAAAAGAAAATCAATAATTGAAATGAATTTGAGTGATGAAGTTGGTAAAATATTAACACCTACTGGTGAGCCAACATTTATTTTGCTATCTCCGACACCTATTCCTGGTGCGAAAGGGGGTAACACACAAAGTGTTAATATTTTGTCATCTCCGACGGCTGATTATGCTGATGTCGAACGAAGAAAGGAGGAGTCGAAGAAGCATATGGGTAGTAGAAAGTTGGAGAATATCAAAAAAGGAAAATTCATTACACTTGAACCTGAAGAACAATGTCTGAGTGTCAATAATAAAAGGCGAAAAATAAATGTAGATGCACTACAAAGCTCTAAATTGAAGGTATTGGATTTTTGTATATATTGACTAAAACCTTTACCTGGAATATTTTTTTTCAACAGTTCATTTGATAATTTAAGTGAGATTAACAATTGGTTGATTCAATAGGCAGCATGCCTAAAGTTTTTAAAGATTATGTATTAATTTTCTTTTAAATTTTATATTTTGTTGCAGAACTAGAAATTTTGTTTTGAAGTAGCAGATCATAAAAAACCTAAGTTTGACGCTTCAAAAATAGATATCGTTAACACTTTTAACGATAAGCTCACCAAGAGTCAATTGCAAATATTTAGTCAAACATGCTTTGGTTTTTTTCTGAATTTGCCTACAGTTATTTTTTCAAGCACAGTTGGTTCACTCCCTATTGATGATGATGTACCTCAAGGCTGGATTTTTTTATTTTTTACCCAGAGATGCAACTTAGTATCAACGATGATCAATCAGAGTCTGGACAATTATCAAAGAACTATTCCGCAGAAGTTGAGCAGGGAAACACTAAATTTTCTGGCAGTGACACCTCTGCTACTCAAGTTATCATGGAGGAATCACCTGAAAGTAATGTCAACTTGGCTAGCATTGTAAGTACTGATACTGAAGAGTGTTACCCTAGTGAAACAAGTTATGGAGATTGCAGTACCAGTGGGACTTCTCATGTCGGAAAAGTTCTGCAGAAAAATAAGTGTCTTAGAGTTGGCGAAACAAACAAACGGAAAAGATGAAGGGGGAAACATGAAAACACAGAATTTGTGTCTGGACCTACCAGTGAAAGGAGCAGAGAAGATCTTAACATCGGTACAACTGTGTTGAAAGATCAGCAAGCATGTATTTTGATTTTAATGGTTCAAAGTAGAACACATAACAAGTAAGTAAAAGAAAAAAGAAACCGGGAGTAGTGTTAAACATTGTAGACGCCTTTCATTACAGGTTTCTCCGAATTGGTGCTTCCTGAATAGGATAAAGAATAAAGAGGAAAAGCATGAACTTGACTTTGTTTTGAGGAACGATTGTCAGTGAGTGTCTATTGTGTAATATTTGTTACAATAAATCATTTTGGTTTGGCTCTTTTTCCAGTATATACATAGTGTACTGAACTTTAATTTATTTAAAACAAGACGAGAGATCAAAAGTTGATACTAATGAGATAAGAACTTCAAAAGGAGTCTTAAAAATGACAATAGTATAAAAATTATAAGCTTGCTGCATAAAATATATGTCATTTTGTATTTACAAATGGTATATTTTAGTATATATTAGTATAAACTGTGGATGTATAAGGCATATTTTTGTCAGCATATATGCATTAATTCACCTATTAACAGAATATAATTAGAATAATAAATCAGTAAAAAATATCCAAACATGAAAACAAACACATGAATTCTAAGAACAAGGTTAACTGAACATAAACAATGTACTGAACTTGGACTAAAAGAAAAAAAAATGAAATTCATGAATTAAATTTTAAAAACTATGCATCTTTTGAAACATTCCGACATGTTTGCCTATTGTGATCTGGTTGTCCACAAACACTGTATGTAATTCTTGACTTTCTTCGCTTTGATTCGTCACCAATTTTTAGGCATTTCCTTCGTGGCCTGTCAGGTTTGATATTTCCTTTGGGTGGTAGAACTACATCCGCTCCATCTGGAGGAATTTTCCATATACTCTCATCAGGAACAGGATACGCTGGAACTTCATATGTGTTCAACAAATAATTCTTCGTATAGTATACCGAGCAATATTCATATTCCTTCATGTAGTACTTTCTCACAATCGCCAACGCATGCTTACATGGCATAACATCCATTTGAAATTATTTACAAGTGCATATTTTGTCACGCATGCAAACTATAAATCGCTTTGCCCCATCATAAACCGTATATAAAAAATCAGTTGACTGCAAAATCTACAATGTACAATTATTATTAATAGGTTCACACTAAATTTTATACAAAATATACAAAAGGAGTATAAGCACAGGCATATCACATATCGTCATCCTCTGTGATTCCTTCATTCTCAACCTCAACATGGTTTCATATCTGGTGCTAAGCGTTGTACCTATTGCCTTTGCCTCTTCCCTACTTGTATTGTTCCAGCGACCAATCATCTCTATTAAGAAAAGCAACAAATCATAAATAGGAAGATCTCTAGCCTCCTTATCGACTACATTCACAGATTCTGCTATATTCGAAGTCATCACGTTATATCTATTGACACCACAATGTGTTTGTTGACCATCTATTATATCCAATATCGAACAAGTATTCTTGAACCCTCTTGTCATATTTATATATCTTTGTCATGTATTGGTCAAATTCCTCTTTTGTGTATGCTACAACCGTTGCATAAAATATTTTTCGCAACTCTTTGTGGTGCTTTTTAAAATTCTTCTTTATATTGCCCCATAGATGGTATAAGCATACACAGTGAGGCACCTCTGGATACACAGTGGAAGTGGCGTTAAATATGCTTTCATTTCTGTCAGTCACAATACACATTCCTTTTCTCGTGCCATAGGTATCTCGAATTTGTTCGAAGAACCATTTCCATGACACATCATTCTCAAAACCGATCACAGCAAAAGCCAACGAAAATATTTTATCTGATTGATAGACAAAAAAATATATATTTTATTACGTAAATAAAATCAAGTATAACTATTTTGGAATTCAATGAATAAATAGTCATTATATATTAATAACTTCAACAAAAAGTTGTATTAAGTGAATAAGATATAATCAATTTAGAATAAATTGCTATCATGAAAAAAAAATCACAAAAGTTGGACCATCTCCTTTAATAGCCAATAAATTCTAACCTCCCGCATCTTGTGCGCAAGCTGTCAAAATTATACCCCTGTATGTTGCCTTTAAGAAGCTGCCATCAACAATAACAACAAGACTGCAGTAGTCCCATCCTTTGGTTGAAGCATATAGTGCTACATACGCATATAAAAAACGTTCGCCCTCTGACTTTTTCAAACTTGTAACTGACCCAGGATTTGTATGCTTCACCATGTACAAGTATCTTGACAATTTAGCATATGAATTTCTAGGTTTACCCCGTAATATTTCTAGAGCCTTTTCTTTTGCCCTCCATGCCTTCATGTAGTTCAACTCCACTCCATATTTATTTCTAATGTCACGTTGTATTTTGGCTGGAGTATATTCAGACTTAGAATCATTAAATTTGTCTATTATGAGACCTCTTACAAACTTAGTAGTAGCATGTCTTTGTGCAAAAAATCTTGATTCATTTCCACATGTGTGAACATTATAAAACCTTTTCACCTTGAATATATCTGATCATTAAGGCTGGATGACCTCAAATACCATGAACATTGATCATCCTTACATACAAGATAATACCTACAATATCATCACATCGCAAAAGTTACACACCTGCTTATTAGTAGAAAAAATAATAACATTCTGAGTCAATTGATAATGTTTTATGTAGTAACTGCAAAAACTATACATAATAGTATACCATATTGACCAGCCCAAAGGAAAATTGCGACATCAATGAAAGAACAAATATTATTCTTGATTTGTATCAACATCTGACATATCAATTATTATACTAAGTATATGTTACATATAAGAAGTATATATAAGTACAAAACACTTACACTTAAGCATATCCTTCACCTTGTTGAACTTGACCGTTTCACTTTGAACTGAAAATTTTCCTTGATCGCACGAAGACTTATAACATCCTATAGTATATTCTTGTTCCTATATAATTGACCTTTTTTGATCTCTAAATGAAATATGTTATTGATTATGCCATTTTCAGCGATTTTCATTCCATCACAATGTTCTCCTTCATTTGGCATAACAGACTCAACTTGTTCAGTATTTCTTATCAATTGCAGGTCATTACACCTTGAAGTAATAGTATTGGTACTTGATAAAATTAGATTACAATCTCTCTCCTTCACCGTTAAACAAAGAGGATAATCTGTTAAAGAACTTTTACATTTCAAATTCATATACCATTTCAAACTCCGATCGTTGAATATCTTCATGGGAGTATAATTATGCTTCATGGAAAATTTAATTTCAACTGTATCCACAGAAACATAAACACCAAGAATCTTTGTTAATTCATCAAGAAACGTCTCGAAATTGCAATCCAATTTTAATATCAAACCATCAACAACGAAGTTATTGAAGTTGTGTTCACTATCCCATTCACCACCATGTTGAATCAAAATTGAGATTTCTTCTTCCATGACAGAAAATCAAATATGCAAAAATGGAGAGCAAATATACTTCAGTTTACAACTGTTAACTATATTCGTATTGCAGAGATAATGAATTTTTAAATGGAATATAAAGATAAACATGTTCCCTAAAAAAAGGAACTGAAAAGTTTGTGGTTCCACAAATTTCTCCTAGTTTTCCACAATGTCACGTTTTATTACTGCAGAGGATATTATGCTTTAATTTATTTTTTTTAAAAAGGTATTAAAGTAAATATTATACCTGACATAATTGAAATCACTAAATCCGGCCATATATATGTAATTACTTTTGTAAAGGTGGCTACTTATATTTTTTCTCCTTTTTAGCCATTTCGCCCAATTGGGCACATGCAGTCTCTATACTCAATTAATACACTTTTATACCACATTGATACAATTTTATACTATACTGATACACTTTTTAAAAAAGAGAAAGGAAATTCTATGCAAGCACATGCAGTCCCTATACCCAATTGATACTCTTTTATACCACACTAATACACTTTTATACTACATTGATACACTTGCAGTGTCCATATATTCAATTGATACTCTCTTATACTAGATTGATACATTTTTAGAATGCATGTAGAAACTATATAGAGTCATATAAAATATGTATCTAAATAATAATTGTAGTTAAAAATTGTATAGAATGTGTATAAAAATGCTATAATTATTATATAAAATATGTATATATAGAAACTGTATCATTATTATATATAAATATATATCTTTAATAATTATATTTATAAAGGGATTTGGATACTTCCCTCTCCAATAAATTCTTTAATATGAATTACCAAAACAATTAACAATAGGAGTAGCATGAATATAAAGAAAAACAGAATACATTGGCGGTGGGTCTGATATGTTATCCTTCGAAAAAATTTTATGCATAAAAAATACAGAAAGAATTAAAAGCATAAAGAAAATTTAATTAGCACAGTAAGTAACATACTGTCTCAATAGCATAAAATAGTCTACGACAAATTCCTTCCTGCCTATATATATCCCTCGTCTCAATGAATGGCATTTCTGCAAGTTGAGTTCCACGGATCCTATCATACAACCAGTGAAAACAGTATTTACTGATTGGTAAGGCATGAATGAACACAGCAAAAGCTCAGATGAAGCATAAGAAAAAGGGAAAACAAGAAGTGTTTTAACAACTAAGTGGAAAAAAAAATAGGAAGAAAGAGGAATGCAACATTCAGGGGTCATTTTGGTGGAAATGGCTATTATATGGTAATTTGAATTTAAGGGCCATTTTAGTGAAAATACTTTGGCCGACAGGTCATTCTCGTTCTTTCCCCTTCTACCTTTCTTAGATCTTTTTATAGTATGTTGTTATTAGTTAAATCTTTTTAGCAACTTTTATACCTGAAAAAGTTGGAATTTTGTATCTAACTAGGTATAGAACCGGCGGAATAATAGGGACCAAAATATTATTTTGCCCTTATTTTACATGTATCACTAAAATCTCTTGGGTTGTTTGGTTGGGAAAGAGTCATTCCAGAATAATTAGTGTCGAAATTAATTATTTCAAAATTAGTTATCCACTATATATATGGGATAATTTATCCCATCACTATGATGTAAATTGTGGATAAATAATCCTGATATTAATTAATACGTACCTCATACCAAACATGAGATAAGATAATCCCTCACTTTATTTCGAAAATATTTATGTCTTACGCCTCACACAAAACGACTCCTTATAAGTACTAAGAATAGAGCAGACAGAATAATATAGAGCAAAATAATATCATATTCTTTTTCCTAATTTTTCTGTGTTACTCGACATGATATATTATATACATTATTTGTCAATGGTGGATATATTTGATCTAAATAATAAAGTTGAGGGGTATATTTGCCTTTTCTCGCAAGAAATAATCCACAAAAATCGACATGAGAAATATTTAAAAACTCATATTCAGAACGAGTATGATTCTTATTTGTGTGGTTATAAAAACTTTTTTATCAAAGAAAGAAATATTTGAAACAGAAGAACACGTACCGACTCCATCATCGTTATCAATGATGACACAAGTGCAGTTAAGGCCTTTAGATCGCCAACAAGCCAAATAATTATAATTTTTATAGTAGGAATCGCCAGTACAAAACGAGCATGATTTTTATTTGTGTGACTATAAAATCTTTTTATTAAAGAAATGTATGAAACAAAAGAACACATACGAAAAAACAAATTCAAACATTACTAAACTACAAAAATGCAATAATACATCAACATTAATAGACATACACACAAAATAACAATTCTATGTTGTTGTTTTTTAAAGCACATTAGAGATAACAACAATGATATCATTAAGCAAAACCAAAATATAATTATCATTTTAAGAGGGGAAGAGAAATTAGCTAATTTGAAGGATTCTTCACAAGAAATAATATCCAAATTTGCATCTTTGGCATAATATCCCAAATCCCAAAATTGTTTGTATTCCAAATACAATTTTGCTTGTTCTAGAAAAGCCATTGCATCTTCATAATTAATTGAACAATTCTCATAAATATTTTTCAAATTTAAACATTTTTCTTTCAACAAAAGTGAATTAACCTTTTCATTGGTAACATTAATATGGGAAATTGTCAAATTAATGACTATATCCTCAAGAGTGAACAAATTTGCTTTTTTAAATTTTGGATTTGACCCCAAAATCTCTTCACAAAATGTTTGATTCTTGATTTGTTTACAAACACTTGGAATAAAATCTCCAAATGAAAAGCTAATTAGAAAAAATAGGTTGAAGAACAAGATTAGTAGTGATAATTGAGAAAATGGGGCAATTTTTTCTCTCTTTGGAGTGTGTTTTTTATTGAAAAAAATGCTTGTGTTGTGTAAATTAATATTGCATTAAGTTTTATTTTTTTTCCTTTAGAGTTGAAATTGTTGAATTTGTGATGGTTGTAAGCTGTAATTATTATTTTTCTTTAAGAAGTTGTATAACCAGATTTGTTGCTTTAGTTGTTCTTCCATTTCTTTTCGAGAAGAATATAATGTACACAATGTTTTTTTAAAAAAAATAAATAAAATCTAAATGGTTAATTTCATGGTTAAAATATATATTATTTTTCAAAAGGAACAACTTTTAGCCTTCTGTTATCCAAAGTTAGAAAATCTAAAGTAAATTCAAATTTACTTAGAGTTGTCAATACGGGTCAGCCTAGCCCATTCGCGTTAACCCACATGAGTTTTGAGTTTGACGGGTCAGGTCGGATTGGCCAATCAAAATGATGGGCCAAAAAACACCAAGCTCATACCATTACTCTATGGGCTGCTGGCCTCACGGGCCAACTCACTTTTAAAAAAAATAATATTTATAATTTAATTTTAGAATATTAATAAACATAAATATTATCAGACAATATTATATAGTGTTAATACTTATTTAATAAAATTTATATTTTCTATGCAATTTTACAAACTATTACGCTAGAACAAAATTTATCCTGTGACCACTAAAAAATAACGCACAAGTTGCCAACCAAAAACATTATATTATACAACATATACGGCTATATAAGTGCCTCTTTGATACTTATTTTTTGTCGACATCATTATTATTATTTAAATAGTCAAACAATTCATTGAAAAAGAATTTCCGGAAATAAGTGATAATTTATACTTTCTTTCTTTCAAAATAGTTGTCATGTTTTATTTCCTAAAAATCAATTTAATTAATTTATAAAATTAAATTAAATTAAATTATGTTAATTTAATAAATTAAAACTATATAAAAGTACTATAAGTTACAATTGTTTCTTTATTTTCATGTAATTAAAATACACTTTAAAATATTAGTTAAGATTTGTATTGTTTCGTTATGGAAAAGAAAACTATGAGTAAACGAATAAAGTAAGTAAAATCAACATGATTTGTGGTGTAGTGATGAGTGTTTTATCCCTTTTGGATTTAATTTTTAAAAAAATGGTTATGACCTTTTTTTAAAACTATTTCAAAAAAATCGAGAAATTCTTTCGAAATAATTTTAAAGAAAATTACAGAATCGTCACTTGATTTTTTATAGAAAATATCAAGAAAACTTAAAAATATTTCAAAGATTCAAAAAAAGAAATAAACTTTTGAAATAAGAGAAACTGAGTAAGGGTTCAATTAACGCCCTAAGAAGGTTTTTACGGCACTTAGGAGCGCCCATTTTAAAACGGTTCACCAAAAGATTTTTTGACTAACTTACAAAAGGTGGCTAACTTTGCAAAAAAAAAAATTGCTTTTAAATATTGAAATTATTTACCTACACGTCTAAAAAAATGACATTGTTTATTCAAACGAGAAATAGTCTACTTGGATTAGGAGAAAGCTACAATTTACCCTATTTAATTCAATGTTAATTTTTGAGAAAAATGACAAAATAATTCGTTTCGTTCATGATAAATTCTTTTGAGAAAGATTACAAAATTAAAGTTAAAGAAATATCTAAAATGGATCGCACTTTTTGAATTTAAAAGAGGAATAAGTAGATTTTCATGAAAAATGATAATTATAAAATTATTTACTATTATTAGTGTCATAGAAATGATCATCTTGTTATAAATAACATCTTTAAAAAAAAATCTTAAGAAAAATGTCCTGTTAAAAAATATTTTATCAATTCTGGGAAGTTAAAGTTTACGAGAAATAAATTAGTTTCTCGAGTTTGAGGAGAGTCACTCTTTAACCCAAATAGGCTATTTCTCGTGAACAAGATAAGTGTCATTTTCTTACTAAAGTACGTATTTATTCTTCTTTATAGAGACTTGTTTAAGAAAAAGCCGACGAAGCTAATTTAATTCTCTCTTCTTTTTTTTTAGATAGGATAAATTGCGTGAGAAAGATTATAAAATAAGCGAGAAATTCGAGACAAATAGAATGGCAACAACGTGGGAAATCCCTAAATTAAAATTAGTTAAAGTTAGTACAAATAAACAAGTATAAATAAGGGAATAAAAGTTTAAAAGTTAGAGTTGGGCCTTTTGGGGCCCATCAGTGGGCTTCCCAGCTTTGGGCTTCCCATTTTATGGACTTTAAGTTCATTTCCCTGCAATGAATATCAGCTGTATACATCAGCTATTTTTTCCCTGCGTTTTTTTGTATATCTGATGTATATCAGACCGTATACCAGCCATATATGCATATATTTTAGTCTTCCACCCGTACATCAACTTCACCTCCCGTTTTTGACCGTATATCCCATTTATACAGCTGTATATCTGTGTATACAGCTTTGTTTCTCGGGGGTTTTAGTCCATCTTTTGGATTTAGTGAAGCTTCGGACTCGACGACAGACTAGGCCTCCATGGCCCATTGAACAAATGCGGGGAACATGAGTCCGATTAGACTCCATGGAGGATGCTCATGCAAAAAAAACAAAGCAAAAAGTAAATGATTAACTCAATTCGAAAGACCCTTGCATACAATTTTAGAAAGCAAAGAAAATAAATAAATCAAGTTCTCACTAACCCAATGTCATTCAAAAGGGAAGAAATTTAATCTTTGAACAGCTGTAGGTGATTAGAATAGCGAAAAAAATGTTTCAATTTTAAGATTGTATTGAAAGCAAGAACAACATGCATTACTTTATGTCAAGGGAATCAACAATATATCCTAACTAATTAATCGACTTAGACAAGACTAGGCTACCATTTACAATTATGCAACTACTCATTATCTCACTAGGCTAACTAATTTACCTAAACTAACCACCTATTTACCTTATAATCTCAACACAGTTAATCAAAATTTTGTTAAAAAGAAAGCTTGTGCATCAAATTTCAAAAATCCCAACATAATCAGACAAAGGCATTATTATTATACAGATAAAATCTCCATATTTGTTAAATCACCGAAATCCCTCGATATAGATGACTAGAGACCACGAAAAAAGGAGATAGGTATTTGGGAAGATTCATTATCTCTACTTGAACTCAAATATTATCATTCAAATGTGACCATAGAGAAAGTAACAAATCAATATCTTCAATCAGGGAGGCTCTATTTTCCAATTTTAAACTCACACATATGCATACAAAACAAGAACAGATTTCAAACCAACACCAATCGACGCAAAACAGATTTCCGACTAACATAATGGCACACAAAACAAATTCACTTTTTCCGGTGATCAATTCTAAGCCAATACATGTGGAGACACATAACCGGACTCCAATTTAGCATATCTCAAACTTTCAAATTTTCATCAATACTTCAAAAAGAACATCACTTCCACAATACACACTCAAGCATCAGTAAAACAAACAAAGTAAACATTCTAAAATTATCGATCTTAAGGCACGTCGCACAACAAAACTTTAAAGGACAAATTATAACTCTTAACGGGGTCGTTTGGTTGGGAAATTGTTATCCCGGGATAACTAATACTGGGATTAGTTATATATGAGATAAGTTATACCATCACTATGGGGAAAATGGTGGGATAAGTTATCTCACCAAACAAGGAATTTAAGTGATCTTTTATTTTATCCCGGAATAACTTATCCATTGAATTACTTATACCTCACATCAAACGACCCCTAATCCCCAAGTTCTTCATCAAAACAGTCGCAATCTCATAGAGACTCTGGTAGCAGCAAACTTACAACAACAAAAAAGAATTGGCAAAATGACCTTCTGTACCCATGTACTATGTCAGTTTTATAATTTGGACACTTTTACTTACATATTTGTCATCTGAACGTCATCTGGACCCTTGAATCCATCAAAAAACAACATTTTACACCATTTGACAGTTGACTTTGCCTATGTGGCAAGGTCATGGTGACTAGGACAAAGAGAGTGTAGCCACTCGCTTGGGTGCGAGTGGGGGTCAATTTTTGGCCAATTTTACATTAAAATAATTAAAAAAATATTAAATTTTCTTTTTTTTAAAAAGGGTCTTTTTTCCTCCATCTTTTTAAATTTTAAAAAAAATAAAAATAATTTTGAAAATTAAAAAATAAATAAAAAAGAATCCCTTTTTTCCCTCCATCTTTTTAAATTTAAATTTTTTAAAAAAAAATTAAAAATATTTTTAAAAATTTAAAAAAAATAAAAATATATTTTTCCCTCCCCACCCTACCCAGCCCCGTCCCAACCCACCCCCAGCCTCCCCACCCCACCCCAGCCCGTCCTCACCCCCACACCCTACCCAGCCCCACCCCACCCAGCCCCATCCCCACCCCCTCACACCTCACCAGCCCCGTCCAGCCCTTCCCCACCCCACCCTCATACCCCTTCCAGCACCGTCACCACCCCACCCCTTCCAGCCCTCACACCCCACCCCAACACTCTTCCAGCCCCCCCTTCCCCCTCAATACACGTTCACTTTTTATTTTAATTTTCCCTCTCAATTCAATTCTTTTCATTTTTTTTATTAAAATTCAAATTGAAATCTTTTTATTTTTTGGAGATTAAAATTTAAAGTGAGTGATAGTGAATATTGAAAAAAATTAATGAATTTCGCTTGAAAAAAATTAAATTTTTTGTGAATTTGTTAAAAATATTTAAATTTAAAAATAAAAAATTTATTATGTTTGTATATATGAATTTGTAGTTAAAATTTTAAATTAGTTGGAGAAGAATTTTAATTATTTGAAATGGATTTGATGTTTAATTTGTGAGAAAAAAATAAAAATATGATTATTCAAATTTTTCTACAATTTATAAATTTTTCTTATTTAATTAAATTAATTTTAATATTTAATTTGTTATGTAGCATTTTAAAAATGACTTGAAATTTAATGTAATATATTTTCTATTTATTTTATTTTTTTATTTTTATTTTTTTAAAATGACATGACAGATGACTAGTCAGGCGTGGCAGCTGACGTGGGAGAGAGTGTGTTACACTCATAAAAAAAGAGTTTAAAATTTTTTTTTTTTAGTAAGTTCAGGATTTCAGATGACAAACATGTAAGTAGAAGTGTCCAACTTACAAAACCAATATAATACAGGAGTCCAGAAAGCCATTTTTCGACACGAAGAAATTCACGTCAAATCACTTGTAAACGACAAAACAAAACAAAAGAAAAATAAAGAAATGCGAGAGGGCGAAGTTTTCACCTTTTTCAGAACCAGCCTACTTTCACCGTAATTTTTGATTTACTATCGAAATTTCACCGATTTGAATGAACTTTTTTTTTTAGAGTGCTTTACAGAATCTCTTGATTACGTAGGATTAAAGGCGCGCACCTCCAGATCCCTCAATTTTTTTCCAACAGAACCTCCTCTTCCTTCTATCCCCCCATCACCTATGTATAGAAAAAAAATGGGGGGGAGTCCACTAGGGTTCTGGATTTCAAATTCCAATTGAGCTGATTTTTTGAGAGATTTAAGTTCCACAGTAGGACCAAAAACCATTAATGCTATTTGTACCTCAAGATCAATGTAAAGAGGAGAAAAGAGCCGTTGGTTTTGTGGTTAATGGAGGTGAATTAATGGCTTCCCAAATTGGTGAACCACACACTGAAAAAGGATGAAAGATTTGCTGATTTTAGCCAAGAACGGATATATGAGAGAGCAAAATGGTAAATGAGGTGGCTGGGATCTTGCCGTTGACGCTGTTATCGCTATTACTGTTGCACGCCATTTGCGCAGCTGCTGTTGGTGGTTGTACGCGTGGGGATGGTCTCTGTACGCAGTGGTTTCGCCGTTTGCACGTCGTCATCGCGTGTTGTTGCTGCCTGCTGGTCGTTGTTACGCTGTTTGGAGTGAGTTGCTGTTAACGTTGGTACGGTGGTGGTTGTACGCTGTTTGAGGGAAATTAAGGAAAAGGGGAAATAAGGGTTTGGGCCGGGTCGGTTTTGTGGATTGGGCTGGTGAGGGTTGTTGAATAAAAGGAAGAAATGGGCTAGGGGTTGTTGTTGGGCTGCTTGATGGGACATGGCATCAGGATTTTAATAAACTAAAAATTACACAAATACATAAATTATGTTTTCAATATTACAAAAAATCCCAACTCCCTAAATATATTACAAAAATCTCAACATATACACAGAATGCTATGTTTATGTCGGCTATATTATGTATATTAATAAGGAGAGACAGTAAAACAATTAAAAAAGTGGGAGAGAGTGTAATTACTTCCAAAAAGGTTGGTATTTATGTTATTTATACGGTAATAAAATGGCCCGAATTGGAATAAAACTTAGATCAAGTTTATTTAAATTCTAACCAAACTTTGATATCAATTGGTCAATTGCATTGTAATTGTGGCCTAGTTAATTTCAATTGAGATTTAATTTAACAAATTGACCAAACTTAATTAACACTTGAAATGAAATAACAATTATTTTAATCTCGAGTTTCTTGATTTAATAAGATCAAATGAATATTTTTTTATTTTTTTTTCAACATAAATTATTTTAAGGCTCAATTGAAATTAAAATTTTAACCATTTTAATCAATTTTCAAGATAACCGTTAATTAAAATTCAATTTTCATCAAATAGTTATATAAATAACAAAATTATATAATTTTGTATAAGCGAATAAAAATATATAATCGTTACTAAAAATGAAAAAATCACCCAGATAAATACTTTGCAAAAAAAACTTTTATTTAAATAAAATAAATATTGTAATTTTATTTAAAATAAAAAAAACTCGAATTCAAACTTGGTCATGGAGGGCAAAAATTAGGTGTCAACAATGAGACTATTCCACCGTTAATCAGAGGTCTCGGATTCAAGTTATGGGTATGAAGAAAATCATGTTGGGAGCGATACCCCAGAATAGGACCTTCAATGCACGATTTGAATCAGTCGAAATTAATCGAAACTCTAATACGAGTACCAAACACGGGGTGGAAAATCAAAAAGAAGAATAGAGTAAGTAACAACAATTTTTTCAAATCTATTATATCCAAGACAAAAACAATATTTTTATTTGTAAAATTAAATTCTTTAAAAAATATATAATTTAAAAAGTTACTATAAATAACCTAGAAAAGCTAATTCTATAGGATAATGATTAGTGGTTGGTTATAAATAAAATAGAATAATTAGTGGTTGAACGAACCTTAACCAAAAAGGAATTAGCCATATTTTCTAGGCTTATAAGTCGGTTAACACCTCCTATATAAACACTTTTTCGAATCCTCCTCTTTTCATTGTTCTATTTGTGTTTATTATTATAATTTTGTTTTACAAAAAAAAAAGCTCTCTATTCTCTTCATTCAATTCCCAAAAATACTTTCAAGGTACAAATTTTATCCCTTTTAATTCTCTTTAGATTGTTATTTATATTATATGTAGCCAAATATTGGTGAATTCCTTTGTTTTTATAGTGTTAGTGTTTGGTTTCCATCATGTCTGTATGTTGATCTATATGTTCATGTGTTATTTTGTTAAATGATTGAATTTAACCAAGTGCTTTTTTGATTGTGTGAGAACGTGTTGATAGGTTTTTTAGTATTTGATTTTTTGAGTTTCATATCTGAATTAACTATTCACTAGCTATATATTAAAACATGCATCAATTATCACTTGTTTATTTTTTTAATTTGAAAGTATCACCTATTGTTCAAAATTGATAGAATAGTCTCTCATACCTGATTGTTCATATATATAAAACTCATAAAATTGAGATACTTAAGGTGTGTTTATTAGAACAGGATTTTGGGGTCGTCGTTGTTCACACACACATTATGCTGGAAATAAAAGCACCCAACTATTTTCTTCCTTTCTAGGGTGTTTTTCTAAAAAATTTTACCAATTTTTATATTTTTTTTATATAACTATACCTAATTGCATCGGATATTTAATGGGTGCGGGAGCACCACAAAATTGCACATAGATCTGCTCATATATATATATATAGATGTGTGTGTATATATATCCAGGGCCTTTGAACCTTTAGACAAATGTCCTATTGAGATATGCCCACATCATCCTGCACTCGAGAAATATGCTACTTGATTTAGGTCATTTTTTTGCTTAATCTTATTTTTTCAATAGTACGGGGAGTCTGGATGATCACGGTGGCACTGGGTGATTTGAAGTATCTCCAAACCTATGCTTCTCATTCACTTGTACGATGTGGTGGTTGTATTATTTCAAATTTTTGGCATTGTACTTATTTGCTATGTTGCTTAGACTCTTCAGAAATGTAGCGTGGTACGTGTTGGTTCTCCAAATGTAATGTGCCCTCGGAGAATCCATCATGAGTGCGGCGTCGAAAGTGAAGAGTCCATGCAATTTAGCTTATTTGTAAAAGATGAAATGTTATGTTGATGCTCATGTTTTGTAAATAAGCTGCACTCTCTAGGATATGGTTTATTTTGTATTGCTTTTGATAGTTTTAACAGGCAAACTGAAATGTGATAGTTTTCTGTTATGTCTAATGACCTTTTTTGATGTAATTTCAGATGCAAATCTTTGTAAAGACCCTCACTGGCAAGACCATTACTCTTGAGGTTGAGAGTTCGGACACTATCGATAATGTCAAGGCTAAGATTCAGGATAAGGAAGGTATCCCTCCTGACCAGCAGAGGTTGATCTTTGCCGGAAAGCAGCTTGAGGATGGTCGAACTCTTGCTGACTACAACATCCAGAAGGAGTCCACCCTCCATCTTGTCCTCCGTCTACGTGGTGGCATGCAGATCTTCGTCAAGACATTGACAGGGAAAACCATCACCCTTGAGGTCGAGAGCTCTGATACAATTGACAACGTGAAGGCGAAGATCCAAGATAAGGAGGGGATTCCACCAGATCAGCAGCGATTGATCTTTGCTGGTAAGCAGCTCGAGGATGGACGAACACTGGCCGACTACAACATCCAAAAGGAGTCCACCCTCCACCTCGTTTTGCGGCTGAGGGGTGGTATGCAGATCTTTGTCAAGACATTAACAGGCAAGACCATCACCTTGGAGGTCGAAAGTTCTGATACAATTGATAACGTGAAGGCGAAGATCCAAGATAAGGAGGGGATTCCACCAGATCAGCAGCGATTGATCTTTGCTGGTAAGCAGCTCGAGGATGGGAGGACCCTTGCTGATTACAATATCCAGAAGGAGTCCACGCTACACTTGGTGCTGCGATTGAGGGGAGGTATGCAGATATTTGTCAAGACACTAACCGGGAAGACAATCACTTTGGAGGTGGAGAGCTCGGATACCATTGATAACGTGAAAGCAAAGATTCAGGATAAAGAAGGTATTCCACCAGACCAGCAGAGGTTAATCTTTGCTGGTAAGCAACTGGAGGATGGTCGTACGCTTGCTGATTATAACATCCAGAAAGAATCTACCCTTCACCTTGTCCTTCGCCTCCGTGGTGGCTGTTAATAAGTTCATTCCATGCTCGCTTTTACATTGGCATCTTTACGTTGAACAATCTATTAGATTATTTGTTTGTTATAATGCTGGTAGACCCTTATAAGACTTGTGTGTGATATGTGCCTTATAATGGCATTGGTTATGTTTCCTTTTTGAGTTCAAAACAGTTGTTTTCAGCTGTTGGCTTCGTGTAAATAAAATATTCCTTATATAGTAGTTCCTTGGTTTTGCAATGAGCACCTCTTAACTCCGAAAATTAGTCGAGCTGGCTTTGACAATGAAAAACGTGTCAAGTAAAAATGAACAGAAGCTCGATAGTCGTGTGAGAGAACTTCTCGTTGTTAGTTGTATGCATCATGTCAAATTATCAGATTTTTAACATTCTTTGGCAGTACTGGGAATGTCATTCACACATATATGGCAATGTAAAAGAACTAATAATAATCAGCTCACAATCACTGAATAATGATTCTAGTGAACAACACCACCATCACCACCATTATTCTAATTATATCCACCATCATCAGCAACAACACCATCATTATCCACTACCGATCAATTCATTTATCACAACTGCCCCTGCTAACTACCACTAATACATCATCAACCTTCACACATTCTTCGACCATCACCACCACTATTGTCACCAGTGTCCCCACCTCATTAACACTTCAACTACTGTCATCGCTACAATCAATCTCTACTATCAACCATCTCCACCATCACAACTAACAACAATTTCAACTACCACCAACACATCATCAGCCATCGGATATTCATTTTTCAATCATCACAATCAACACCTCCAACTACTAACATCAACCAACTTTACATCAACCACCATCACCACCACCTATCGCCATCGTTATAACAATCACTACAATACCATCACAACTATCACCATTAATATTATTAATCACTACTCAATCATTGTCATCACAACCACCATTACAAACTATCTTCATTATCACTAACAAACAAAATTTTTTTTTTTTCAATCAAATAATAATTTTGTTGTATTAAATAACATATTTTTCTATTATACAATTAATTTTTTTTATTTGAATTGTATTTTTTATTATATATATAAATAATTTTTTCTTGCATATTCAGATATTAAAAAATAAACAATTTTAATTATTAAATTTTCAAATTTAAAAATAATATATTAAGTATTCAGATTCGGACGTCTAAATTTTAATAAAAACAAATGCATCTTAGTCCGTTTGGATCAACCGCCTTTTAGTGACAGGTGTTAAGATTATAGGTGCCGAGATACTTGACCATCTTTCGACTCTGTTGACCCATTGGTGAGCTAAGATCTCTCAAAATATGTTCGACAAAATTAAAACAATTAAATACAAAAGTGCTAGTTGAATTTCAATGGCTCCCTCCCACCATCAATTTTTCAATAATATAGTACATTATCTAATCAATTTTCCATTGTATTACAAAGAACCACCAGCAAGTATATATGAGCAATAACTCTTATGATATCACTAAAAGTACTCAATTTTTGTGTAATTAGACCGAAAGTTATTTTCTTGAATAACTATTCAGTATGGGGCCTAGAACCTGGCTCGTGGTTGAGGAAACATAATGCAATTGTACAACTACATTTCGGAAAAATGCTAAGAGGGGAATCAAAGTCAGGTGAGCCCACTCGTTCAACCCAAATCAACCGGTGGAACCACTTTAACTTTGTTGTTAGGGGTGCCAATAGAGAAATATATTGGGAAAAATTCAGAAATGACATATTTGAGGCCCTAATTATTAATTTTATAGCGACAGTTTCATAATTATATTTTGTAACAACTTGTATTATGTATTTTTAAAAATTGTTGCTATAAAAATACATAATAACTGAAATTGGTTGAGATAAATATGGTATAATTACCAATTAATTTATTTTGTAGATTCCTTTTCCGTTAAAACAACTTCAATCACGTGATTTCCGTTTTAGCTTAACAACATTGATCAAATTTTAAATTTCAGTTTTCTCCATTAACGAGTTCATCTGAGAAAAAAATAATCGAAATCAACATCTTATTTTCGTTTTTATGAGCAATTTCGTCTAATTCAACCGTGTTTTTATGTTCAACCATTGTTGTTGTTCATATGAAATTCTACAGTACCTTCTTCGAATTCAACATTAGTTTCAAAACGAAGCATTAATTTCTTTGAATCAAATTCAATTATAGATTCTTCAGTTCAAATTGTTCGAATTCAACTATCAGTTGAAAATTCATCCGTTACTTTTATTTAAGGTACGTAATCATGAAGTTTTTCCGATTGGATTTTTTGTTTCAGCCATTACTAATGCTCCTATTTACTTTCGATTTATAATCAAAGCAGGAGGAAATTCAACATATATAACAAAAACCTTCAGAATTAAACTTTTTCATTGCAAAATTTCAGTTTAGAAGTTGTTTCAGGTATTAAGATTTCATTGTTCGACTATTTATTTCAGTATCGGTTGTTGTTATTTTGATCGATTTAACAATTGATCAAATTGTGAAGCTTTGTAGAATATTTTCACAGTATTGTATAATCGATTATGAAAATAATTTAATCAAATTTCGAGTTAAATTTTATTCAATTATTTTCTAAAATCCTGGATCAATGGATGATTGAATTGAGCTGTTGAATGTGATGAAATTCTATTCACACATATCAAAATACAAATTAGGTATGCTCCATATGTATTTTTTGATATGTTTAATGTTAACACTGCATATGTATTTTTGAAATAATTAATGTTAACACTGAATATGTATATTTTGTTTGCTTGTCGGAATTTGAGAGTATAACTGTTTTTGCTTAAAATATATTTTATACAAGTTTTTCTTCCGTTCGATTCAGTAGTCTCTGTATTTGGTTTAAAACTTTTTTTGTGTTTGTATTTTACTTTAAACAAATTTTGTTTAAATTTATTTTTTGAATGGAGATGTTGGCTGTGTAACTTTGTTTGCAGTTAAAGCTGAAAAGTGTTTGTTTTAACAAGTTACATTTTGACAAAATGTTTATATTTATTTATTTTTTGGTTAAATCAAGTAGAAATGTGAAGCATACCAGTGCTTGTGAAGCACTCTGGTCGGTGGACATGAAAAAAACTACGAAGAATATGTCACTGATGCTATACTGTTGAGCACACAGCAACATTCGTTGAGCTGCACGATGAATTGGTATCTCACTTAAGTGTGGATTTAACGAGGAAACGTATTCTAATGGAGTATCAAATTACTGCTAATGCAGGGTAGATAGAAATACATAATGATATGGGTTTAAAGGTGTTTATATTTCAGAAAAAGCAGATACAAGACATGAATTGTCTTCCTTTATATGTAAGCATTTTGGAGAAAGTTGTAGGGAGCAACGTGGCAAGTTCATCTATATGTGTTGTTGAAAGAATAACCAACTGTGACAACTTGTAAACAGTGATAAATACAACAAATGAAGGAGCTTTGGTGGTTTGTGAAGATACACAAGCATTAGATGTATTTGAAATGGATACTGTTGAGGTGATTATCTCAGATCCACATCACAAGCATGTTGAGGAAGACCAGGTTTACTTGAGAATTTTTTTTTGAAGTTAGTCATGAAGGACTATTCAATTAGGGAAAAATTTCAAACGCGAAGTAAAAGGTCAAGTAAGAAAACGTATGTACATTGTATATCACTCTGTTGTTGTTTAATATTAGTTTGGATATGTATTTGAATATAATAAATTATGTGCAGGTATACGTTGTTTTGCAAATCAAGAAACTGCTAGTTTTTAATGTGTGCATCAGGAATGAGAGAAACTGAAATGTTTAGAATAAGAGAATTCAGACCTCAACATACATGCCTGGTGAAGGACAAGATCTATCCAAAGGTGCATGCTACTAGTATGTTGATAGGTGGTATGGTTAAACAAAAATTCAAGAACCACAAAAGAAAATACAGTGCGACGGAAATAAAAAATGACATGAAGGAAGATAAAGTATGGATCTGACATACACTTTATGTTGGAGGGCCAAAGAAAGAGCGTCAGAAGAGTTGAGGGGTAAGCCATCAACATCTTATGGGAAACTGCCATCATACTTATATGTACTGAATACTACCTATCCAGAGTCACATATAAGAATGAAGAAGACAAATGAGAATGAGTTCTTGTATGTATCTATCGCTCTAAATGCATTCATTAAGGGATTCAATCATTGTAGACCAGTCATAGTTGTTGATGCTAGTCATCTAAGAGAAATGTATACTGGGGCATTTGTAACAACATGTACAGTGGATGGAGCAGGTTAGTATGATTTCATAATAATTATATTGTAAAACTTGTTGTATTTTTTATATTTCTGTGTATCACCTGAAAATACATATCTCCACTAGATATATACATATTTGTATAAAATTACCTATATTTTTAAAGTTTCATGAATGAAAATATGTAAAATTGATTATGTTTGATAGTTATGTGTGTCTACATTTTATTATATGTAATTGACACCATTTATTTGATAAAATATTCAGTTTTAATTACCTGTATATTTAATAAATACATATGCAGTTCCTATATGTATTTTTATTTGACTGCGCATAATTATTTTGTATATACAGGTCATATATTCCCTTTGGCATATGGTGTGATTGATTATGAAAATGATGCATCATAGACGTGGTTCTTTCAGAATCTAAAGAAAGTGTATGGGGAAAGACAAAACATGTGTGTTGTTTCTGATAGGAATCCAAGCATCATAAAGACTGTTAGAGATGTGTACAACGATGTTCCACATTATACATGTATGTGGCATCTATGGGGGAATGTTAAAAAACTTTATATAAAGTCACACGATGCATTGTCGAAGATCTTTTATACAATGGCCAAATCATATTCAAAGTTAGAATTCCACATGTTAATGGAAAAAGTTGAGGCAGTTGATATTAGGGTGAAGAATTATTTGGAATTGGCTGGTTACGAAAAGTGGGCAAGGTCCTATGCAACAGTTCACCGAGGATGGACTTTGACTTCAAACATTGCAGAGTCAATAAATGGAGTACTTGTATCAGCTAGAGAACTGCCAATTTATGACTTTCTTGAGGAGGTTCAATTATTTTTTGCAAAATGAAATTGCAAAAATATGCAACAGGCTTCATATACCTTCACACCACTCATTGAAAAGTTTAATGACATACTCAAAGAGAACGAGGCTTTGTGTACTCGTATGACGGTATGACCTTTTACATTTGTGGAATTTATACTTCTGAAAAACATAATTAATAGAATAACTTCCATTCAGTTCTAAATTAATGGAAATATATAAAAATAAACTAAAAGTTCAGTAAAAAAATATTATGTATTCTACATATGTATTTTTTTATTGAAAATAATTAACACTGCATATGTATTTGGATGCTCTGTAAAAATGTACTCTGCATATGTATTTTTACTCTGCATATGTATTTTTTCTGCAAAATGCTGGTGTGCTTAAAACACATCGCATAATATGAATTTCATCTTTTTGTAGCATTTCATTAAACTTTTTATTTTTATATCAGGTTGTACCAGCCACAGAATATGTGTATACGGTACACGATAAACAAAAGCACTTCATTGTTTGCCTCAAGAAAAAAAATACTCATGTAATGCATTTCAACTAGATCAGATACCATGTGCACATGCTTGTGCGGTGTTGGTGAAGAAGAATTTTGAGAAGGGGTCATACTGTTGTGATTTGTTTAAACCAAAAACTGTTTTGAAGACATATGATGTTCCCATCTACCCGTTACCACACAAAGATGACTGCCTAATTCCAGAGAGCGTACTTGGTGAAATAGTACTGCCTCCAAAATTCAAAAGACTTCTAGGAAGACTTGCAAAGAAGAATCGTGAAAAATCAAGCCGGGATATGTTTGGAAAGAAGAACATCAACTCATGCGGTGCTTGTGGTCACAATAGGCGTTCTTGTAGGAAATATCGAAAATGATACATTTCTCCTTCCGTATTATTGCTTAAAACTTTATTTTCATTTTTGATAATCATGAACTATTTTTTTTTTAGTTAATACATTTAATCATCATTTGACAATTGAACACAGTAAAATCTGAATACTGCATATGTATATGTTGCAAGATCTGAACATTACATATGTATTTTGAATCTACAGTTCATATGTATTTTTAACATTGAATATACATTTTAGGTTAAAGTTGGTAACTTTGATTAACCAAACACTTATTTGGTTCGTAATTGTTCATTGATTTAGCCACATATGACATATTCTACAAATCTATGTTTGAATTTCAAAATCTTAGCACTGCATATGTATTTATATGCTTAAAATACATTTAATGTATAATACATATGTATTTTTAAGAAAAATATTAACACTGCATATGTATTTTTGTAAATAAAATCTCACCATAAATTACGGAACTGTATTAAAAGCTCAAATTTATCTTTAATTCGAGTTTTCATTTATAATCATATTAAATGAACACATATCAAAATACATATTAGGTATGAACAATATGTATTTTAGAAAAGCTTACTATTAACACTGCATATGTATTTTTAGACTAAATTTGATTTATAATGCTTATATATTTTTTAGCAAAATATGAACACTGCATATGTATTTTCTAACATTGCATATGTATTTTTAACATAACATTGGCATTTTTAAACTAAAAATTTCAGATATATTTTTGGAATGCTTAGGCATAACATTGCATATGTATTTTTGTTAGCTAAAAACACTTGATTTGTCCTGTATATGTATTTTAAGCATAATATGAACAATACATATGTATTTTTTAACTATGCATAAAATACTCAGATTAAACTTCAAAACTGAATTAATTTCATTCAGTTAAAAATAAGTACTATTATAACCTACAATTAGAACCACTTCAAAACATCAAAATTAGTTTGTATAATCAGTACCTACATCCATAAACCAGCTTCTAAACTATACAAAGTAATCAATCCATCATCCATCATACATCAAAAACTTCAGTTACACTAGTTATTCTACTTTGCCTTGTAGGCCTCAAAGGTGCTTCGACATCACTATGAGCATTTGCGTCTTATTTTCTGGTCCCATAGTCCCACAAAAGTGCAGCATATCTTGTACGGAGTGCATTGAGGTCGAACTCATTCGCAAGAACTTTGTGACCATAAGAAAGGCACTCCGCATATGTAACCATATAGACACCACAATCCCTACAAAAACAATAAAAAGAAACACATATGAGCTTTAATATATATTTTACAAGCATACACTTTTGTTATATGTAAATTAAATAACTTACAAGCTTCCGCTCGGTTGTTGAGGAAAACTCTCTTGAAATAACACATCAAATATATCTAAGGAGTCTTTGTCTTTGTATCTTGGATGGTTTTCAACATCAATTCCTTTCTTAACGTAGAAATCACACTGTTGGAGACACAATGAAATAATCGCAGCTAATTTCTCAATCACATCAAGAACAGCCGGATAATGACCAGATGATTCATATGAATCATATAGGAATATGCACCTCTCTGAGAAGGATAAAATTGCTTGCACCCAAGGATGTTTTTCCTTTATATTTACTAGAATATAAATGTCTTTCACTGTATGCCATGGTACAACAGCATGCATACGAAATCCATTTATGTATTTATTAAGATGTGCCACCTGTCCTCCCGCAGTAAGGTTTGCAGCATCCGCAGAATAAACATCATGAACAGACCTAATTATGTTCATAAAATTGCAATCTACTGTGCTGAATTTGTAAGAACTGCTGGGGTCATACTTCGACTTCTTCCTCAAGTAGTAGAAGCAAACATCAATATGCTGCAGTAAGTAACAACACAAATTTTAGATCATTCAAACTATTTGTATACTAAATTTAGCATGTGTATGTAATATAAAAATTCATATGTAATTTAAAGTGTAATACATCCTTTCTTATATAACAAAAAAATACATAGTAAAAATACATATGTGCACCTGCATATGTATTTACAAGTACCATAATATGTATTTAATTAGTGCTATAAATGTAAAGAAAATATTGTCAAAAAAAATATACTAACCGAGTCTGTCCATGACTGATCAGGGAACCCTATTGTGTAAAATCAGTTTTTATCTTCAACAGTCTCAATTCCGAAATGCATCATTGGAATGATTGATTTTTTTCTTTTGTAATGATCCGCATTTTCCTTCCTATTTTTTTTGTTAATCAGTATATGTTAAATCATGAGAACATAATGTAATTTAAAAAAAAAAGTTAAAACAGTTTAATAGAAATACCTTTTAGCATGAACTTTGAGAAGGTCTTCAAAAATCCAATCCATGAACTTGTTAACAATCTTCGTATCCACTATCCCATCAATCGGGTGATAAACAAATGAATGTTTCTGTGGGAATATACGTATGTGCCCTTCTGAGCTCTCTATATAGTTACGTAATACAAAAAGGTAATTATTAAAAAGTATTTGCATAACATGTTACATTGTAAACTAAATATATAACTAATTGTATTTACCGACAGCTGAACCAAATTTCATCGTGTAAGGTGACTCGTTGAATTTGGATGGTCGCCTAATGAGCAGAGAGATGAACAATGATGCTTTTACTACTGTATATATTCAAACTAGGAAGCAAGTCATCAAGAATTGTGTCTTGTGAATCAGGCCAAACTGTTTCATCCCTTTGTTCATCAGTGGTTAATTCTTGTATTTTAGGAGTTGTCATAATCTGCTCCTCCGTACCAAGATCAACCTCTCCGTGCATGTCTGGTTTAGAGCTCGATCCAACGTTCTCTTTGTTTTCTTTAAAAAATGAAATTTTTTTTATTTTTTTATGTCCAAAATAACCCACATAACCTTAAATATGTTCATAATACATACCTGACAATGATCTTGAACAACAGATTCAGACTTTTTATCATTAAAATGTTCATCGCTTTGTTCTTCTTCACAAGTTTTCAATGGATGTCTCGTGATGCTTTCTCTTCGGTATGCATTAAGACTTGGTAACAACTCATCTGGAATTGTAAACTGCGAATCAGAAAAATTTGTATCATCCAATTTCTCATCAGTGATCTGTAATAGAGATGAAAGAAAATATATAATTGTCCTATGGATTGTTAGGATTGTTACATCACATAAACTGAAGATGCATACTCGAACATCATGATGAACAATCTTCTCAGAAAGATTATAATCCAAATTTATACTTTGGAGAAGCTCATTAGGGATTAAATGTTGTGAATCAATTTCAATGTTTGTTTTATCTGGATGCAAATCAGTGCACCCCTTGCAAACAAGCAAAAAAAATTAAAACAACATCAAACAAAATTCAATTGTATATGTTTATACAGGTCTATATATAAAATAACATATAACTGCTAAAAAAATCAATTACATATGTGCACTCAAAAGAATAATCATATTTTAGTTATTATTTACCTTTGTACCATCCAGATTCTCATTCAAATTCTGATCAACAGTAGGACTGAATTGTTGTGGTGATGTTTCGATACCAGCATAATCCATCTGTTGTGCTTCAACATCTGTATCTTCATGTTGTTGCTACAAGTATAATTTGAATAAACTATTAGTATTTGAGTTCACTTAATATGTATATACCAACTCACTAAAAATACATAGTGCTGAAAAATACATTTCTTGACACACTGCATATGTATTTTGTATTACATTTCATATGTATTTTTGACACAACAAAACATATGTATTTTTGAATAAAATGCATATGTATTTTTAGCAATATACTGCATATGTATTTTTTTGCATACTCTGCATATGTTTTTTTTAATACTCTGAATATTATATAATAATAAAACTTTTACCTTGCTTTGTTCAATTGCTTTGATCATTTTTTTGAACTTTTTCTTCACTAATTGATGAATTCGAGTAAACTCTTCACAAACTCCTTTAAACTCTTGACGAACCTGTATTCATACAAAATCAGCAAACACAAATTTTTAAATGTAAAACAAATATTTGACAAAAAAAATTACCTCTTCGCGGAATGCATCAAAAACTTTCTTAGAAATAAATGCTTCTTTCTTAACATGACTCTCACGCTTTGACACGGCTACTTCCTCTACATGACTATCTGCCTTTGACTATACCTGAGAAAAAATAACCCTAGTTGTTTGCTTCTCTTTCTTCGTTTTTAAAGAAGAAGCCTGTCGTGTTGAAATTGGCTTGAATACTGGTGTCTTCATTCCAGCAGCCTTTGCAGCACGAGGAGGTGGAGTCCTCGTTTGGGTATGCTCGTCAACAATATTGACTTGCTTTTTTTCTGAAGGTTTCTTCGCTACTGGGGTTGATGAATCCACTTTCTGTTTCTTCTTTGAACGTTCGTTGATGTTTTTTGGTGGTGTATCCTGGAAGTCATCGTCAGAATCAACTGAACGTTCTTCTTCAGTTACATCCTTCTGTGGTATTTCAAGCTTTGCCAATTCCATTTCAGTTGGTTCTATGTTCTTAATTACAACCTACGAATATGTTAAATAATATGTTAAAGAATATGTTAAACAATTATAAATGAAAAAAAATATATGTATACTATACAATACATAGCAATACATATATATTTATTCACAACAAACCTTGCCATTGTCCTAGAACATAGCATTCATCAAAAACTCATAGCGTGGACAAGGTGCAATCATCTTCCAATTTAATAATTGGGAAATCCGATTATCAACTTTCAATGCAATTTTTGGTGGGACATTTGAACAACACTCATATAGACACACTTGAATAGCCAGTGGCATTCCCTGAATCAAATAAAATTTGCCCCCAGCTTTCAACCGGTTGTTCAAACTTCTGGCCAGATCTTCAAAAGATAAAGAACCCCATGGAAAATCCTTATATCTTCCACTATCTACCAAATCGAAATGAAGACGGGATATAACAACAGTGTCAATGTTAGACAACACAAATGAATGCAGAAAATACAGAATTGCAAATTTCTCAACATCCTCATCATTGTTCTCCCCCCATACTTTCTCCGTAAATGCTAGAAATAGTTGCCTTTTCTATATAATTTCTGCCCCATTGAAATACTTTTCAATCATCCTATTTGGTACACCCTCATAAAAAATAAAGTCATACCTATTAAACACACAATTCAATTCAGTTATGATAGCAAATTTTCTGGGAGTAAAACTAAGAGAGGTGCCATTAGCACAAATCAGAATCCCAGAAGAAGAACTACCCTTCACCTCAAGCATCATAACGCATCTGTACAACTGTGCTTGCACTACACACTGCTTCTTCTTCATAAAATATCCAAAAATGTTACTGTCGCAAAAAATTTTAAACTGTTCCTTGTTTAAAATTACGCGTATGCTTCCATAAATATCATTGTCACTGTACGAGCACATGTGCGGTGCAAATCTTAAAAAAATTCTGACAATAAATATTTTATCCCGCATCATCTATATAAAGTAAAACTACCACTTCTTAATCTGTAAACAATATTCAAGCAGACAAAAAACATATATAATATGCATATATATTTCAGATGATTAAAATGCATATGTATTTTGATCAAATCATAACTGCAACCAACACTGAAAAATACATATCAAATGTACTGAAAATACATATAGACAATACACTGTTATGGTAGTTAAACTAAAATAACATGCATATGTATTTTGACCATATCAAAACTACAACCAACACTGAAAAATACAAATACTCAAAAATGCTTATCAACTATACTAAAAATACATATAGCCCAAAATTAGTCAGCTGTACTAAAAATACATATCAACTGTACTAAAAATGCATATCAACTATACCAGAAATATATATATCCAAATACTATTCATGAGTAGTTAATTCAACAATATATTTTCACATAATCCCTAAATATCATCATAACAGAAAATACATATTAATTACTTGAACCCAAATAAAAAAATACATTTACAAACAAAAAAAATACCTCTTCCTCACTTTCTTCTTCAGATTCATCATAAGATTTGTCAACACCGTCTTCAATTTCTTTAGATTTCCTTTTCTTCTCGTACCGTTTTTTAGTTTTTTGCTTCTTTGGAGAAGGAGTTTTCTTCAACCCTTTTTTTTAAAAAAAAATTCCGTCATCTTCACTTCGTCGTTGCGAAACTTCGACCTAATCTCTTTCGATCTCCCAGATTTCTTCAACTGTAAAGGATTTGAAACAACTGTAACTAAATCTTCTTGAGCTAACCCAAGACTAAAAGATGGTGCATCAGACACTAATTTCATATTCCTTATACCACTATTTGTGGGTGTTTTTGTAGTGTGTTCATCCATTAAAAGACAAAACCCTTAAAAACTAAATTTCAGATGAATTAAAGTAGAAAAAAATAAACCGCTAACATGCAATATGCGATTAATAATTACCTGAAATAGGGAAAGCAAATTCTTATCACATATCATGCAAGAATCGTGCAAAAGCCAATAAAATTGAGGCGAGAGTGATGATTAATGGCGGAAAAAAAATTAAATTAAGGAAAGATAAAGAAGGAGGAGTGAAAAGGAGATTTTAGCACAGTAAAAAATTTAGGCGGCAAAAAAATAGGGACCACTTAAAATAATGCTACAGATGTTATAGAATGTAATTAGAAAAAAGTGTTGCTATTTTTTGTAATTTAGTACTTAGGTATGTTAACATATGTATTTTTTCCAAATATATTCACTATTTAAGATATATATATATATATATATATATACACACACACACACACACACATATATACATACTAGTTTAGGCACGCGTGCCTCGCACGTGTAACTTTTAATTATTTAAAATTAGACGATTTTATCTATTACGTAGATTTTTAATAAAATGCAAAAAGTTCAAATCACTTCTCAAAAATCCTTCACACTTTACTTCTCAAAGATTTTTCGCACTTTAATATAATAATGTGAACGTAATATATATTTTATTGTAAGCACATATATATTTTACCAACAGAAATTTCAAGTGGTTAATGGATCAACACTTTTTTATTTGTAATCGTAAACTTCAAAAATATACTAAAATTTTAAAAACTTATCTCAAATCACAAATAAATTTATCGTCTTAATCATAGATACTATCAAGATTTCATTTAATAAGAAAATTCTATACATGAATTTGTTTTTCCCCTACGTACGTTTTGGAACCTGCAAAAGTTAAGACAAAAAAAAAGTAAGTGAACTGAAAATCAAATAAAGAAAGACAAAGAAGATGATGACAATGAACACAATAATATGACTCAAATCAAAAGCAAAATAAGAAGAAATTAAAAATAGAATAAGCCAATATTTATGTTTCTTGTAAAATTTGATTGAAAATATCAGTTAAATAGAGTTGTAAATTTATTTTTTATATAAGGTAATAATTAACAATTTTATTTCTTAGCAATTAATTATATAAGAAGACAATAATATTTTCAGTCCAAATAAACAAAACCCAAACAAAAATAGTCAATTCTTAGTTCTTTTTATCAATTTTATACTCATCCCTATTTTTAGCCTTTTTTTTCACACCGTTTTAAAATAATATTGGCACAACTATGAGTTTTTCTTTTTCCTATTTTATCGACAAAAAGCTTTCCAAAGTAAAACTTTTATTAAATACTTCCTTTTATTATATACTTTAGAACTTTCTTTTTAAATATATTTTTATTTATCATAAATTTATTTAATTAATTAAATATATTTATGGTGAAAAGACGATTTTGTCTAAAGCAAAGACTTTTAATGAAGAGCAAAAAGTTCAAATATCTTTTCTAAGGGTCTTCACACTTTTAATATATTACATATTACATATATACATACATTTTTTCTGTGACCATCTCTAAGGATAGATCTTCCGCCTCTACACAGAACTTGAGATCAAATAACTTGTTGCATTAAACTTATTGAATTGTTAAAATTATAGGTTCAAACATAATCATCGTTGAGATTCAAATGTCATGAGTTCAGATGAATCTGTAAGCAAAATAATGCAATAACCATGCCTAAAAACATGCTAAATACTGAGAAAATTAAGAGTGCAACAATCACATTATCACAATGATGGTATTACCCAAGTTGGCGACCACAAATAACTTAGCGACACTCCATGATAACAAGACTCAACATTTTCATCTTCAAGATTGTATGCCCCCAAATCTATTCCACCACGATCAACAAAATATATATGATTAGACTTGACTTCAGTAAACTTAGAGGAATCAATGCAAATTGCTCCATTAAGGCCCACAAAGATTGCGTAGTCTCCCAACATGTGAATCTTCTTCAATTCAACCCTATTTACATCTATTTCAAACACTTCAAATGTATCACAACATTTTTGCTTTAAAAAATCGCGAAGTAATCAATAGTGCCCCTGATAACTCGATGAGGTATCTCAAATATCCAAGCATTGGATTTTCAAAATGAACAAGCATAGTTGCTTTAACTACAATTGGTTGAGGAATGCTAGGCCCGGAACCCAAAAGCCCAAATTTTTCCACTATTAGTAAAACAATAAAATTGTCCTTTATGGTAAATCATAGAGGAGATTCCACCATGGTGATTAAAGTCAACATATGCCCAGTTGAGGTCTCCAGGTCGTCAACAAGCTAAATGATCGAAATTTGCAGAATAGGAAACCACCAGTACATAATCTGACGTGACAAAAGGACTGACAGATAAGACACCTCTCTTTATGGAGTGATACCACTCTATTCTTTCATGAGAAGGAAATCTCTTTTCCGCTAAAGCACATAATTCTTTTCCGAGGGGATGTTGTATACTAGCGCGAGAGAAAGGATGCAACAAATTCATCTCTGTAGTTTCAAAATTTACGGTGCAAATCCATCCCTCTGTTGGATAACATTGTCGCTTTCTAACCACCGGGAGAAATACACGGGAAACTTTCCTTGTAGAAAGAAAGTAAATTCTCGATAATCGTCACCTTTATCAGCCAGCATTGACAACGAAAGTTGAGGCGATAAAAAGTCAAAATTTCCCTTAATTGCTGAATTTCTACATGAAGTACCAACAACACCAAAAGCAATAAAATCTTCTATCACTTTAATATGTTTTGCAATTAAATCAATTAGATCCCTAGGCAATTCTGCCCAGTTTAGCGCCATATAGCCCTAAGAAAAAGAGAAGCTTTATAATTTGTTAACTTTTTTTTTTGACATACATTTAATCATATATATAGGTTGTAAATATATTCTCCTATAAGGATTTGGAATGCAACAAACCTAAATATTTCGGTGTAAGTTCAACATATTAGCTGGACATCCTTAGGATTTGTTATAAGGAAAAATAACATAAATATACATGTTAACTTATCATATTTACATAAATTCACACTCTTATAAAATAACTAGTTTAGATATACGCGCTTCGCGCGTGTACCTCACTTTATTGAGTTCAAACGTTACACTAAATAGGATATTTTTTTAAATAATAAAGATGAATACACTAATTAAATTCAACATCTTTGGAGGAATTTATTTAATTAAACCTAACATTTACCAAAAAAATTTCTCAAAGCCGATCGACATTCATTTACCATGCCACATGTAAACTGCAACAAAACAATACGATGATAGAGACATCAAAACAATATAATTAAATCTAACTTTTACATAAAATTTCCTCAAAGTCGTCAGATAATCATCTTCCACCTGTAAACTATGACAAAATAATATGACAATAGAGATATCAAAATAATACAACTAAACTTTATCTTTACACAAAAAGAATTCTCAAAACAGAGATATAAAAACAATACAATTAAACTTAACATTTACCTAAAAAATACCTCAAAGCTGACTGACATTCATCTACAACCTGCAAATTCATCTATGACTTATAAACTATGACAAAATAATACAATAGTGATGACAACGCTTCAGTTTTGATGAAAATAATTCTTGTCTGAGCGAAAATTTTGACACTACAGAATACCTTGAATGAAAACAAAGAAGATATCTATAATCTATAATATATTAAAAGTGTGAAGATCCTTAAAAAAATGATTTGAACTTTTTGTCCTTCATTGAAAGTTTTCGCAATGGACAAAATTGTCTTTTCACCCTTTTCTAAAATTATTATTAATATATAGAAAGACTTTTAAATTTATAAAATTCATTAAATTCGTTTTTCTTGTATACACCTAATTTCGTCCCTCCCCGATGTCGTTTTTACCTATTGTTTACCATATCCTACCGTGTACCCTCACCCGTGTGATAATCCCTCCACAAAATGACAAAAAAAAAAAAAACTAACCCTATCTTATCCTAACCACCTACCCAATAAAAACATAACACCTCACCACTACTCCTACCCCACGTTACCCCACCCCCCTCTCTTTTTCTTGTCCAAAAAGAAAGAGCACAATATATACCCACACATACACACAAAATAGGGGGAGGAACCAAAAAAAAAGATCTGAGGAAGAAGAAATAAAAATCAGCACTCTCTCTCTAAACGTCGCCGGCGACTGATCAGAGCTTCGGCCACCACAACACCACCATCTTTCCCCCCTCTCTCTCTCTCTCTCTCTCTCTCTCCGTTGACTCACCCCCCCTCTCTCTCTCCGATGATGGCAACAGCGCCGTCGTCACTCCGATCTACCTCCCTCTTTCTCTCCGACAATGGCAACAGTGTCGTCGTCACTCTCTCTCTCCCCCTCTATTTCACTTCGAACAGCAGCTACCGGCAGCGACCAGCGGCGGCACTAGCTCCGTCACCGCCTAGATCTGCCGCCGCCGTTCTTTCCGTCGCCATGAGCTCACCGCCTCGATCTGTTTGGTTTTTTATTTCTTGCTGTCTTTGGTTGATTTTGGTTTCGTCTATTTCATGGTTCAACGTCGATAGTAAGTTTCAAGTCGACTTTATCGAATCTCGTCGTTGTGAGGTTGGGTTTCATAGAGTAAAATTTTATTTACGAGTTTTGGAGCTGAAAGGTTATTATTTTAATACCGAGTTTGGTTTGTTCGTCGTGAGGTTCTACGATCGAGTTTTGGTCTTCGGATTTCCTTATTATCGACAAAACGTTCTATCGAGGTCCATTTCTTAACTCGTCTCTTATATATATATATGTGGTTGGTTGTTTTGATTGGTTGCGATGGCGAGTGGTGATTATAGTTTTGTTGAATTTTTGTTTATGTTGATGTTATGATTGTGATGCTTGGTTGTTTGGTTTTGGTAGATTAAGGCATAAACTTGATCATGTTCTAATGGATGGACAGAAAGAAAGTCGGGGCATGGAATTGGAAAAATTAACAAAAGGATAGATTCGGTTTAATTTTATTTATTGTTGGTATGAATCGTGGTAGGATTATGTCTTTAGTTGAGAACGGATAAGCAAATGGTAGGTTCGGGTAGACAAATTTAGGCATGGCAGATTGATGACATGTTTGAAATATGTGTCGGAATGGTTTTGTTTTATCGCATTTAATTCAATGCTGTAATTTGACCGGGGAATGCCCCGAAGTATCTATATATATTTATTCACTGGGGAATACCCCGAGGTATCATGTACCCGGAGGACGTCCATGACGAAGGCCCGAGGCATCGGGTAAAACATTAGTTTAGGATTAGCGTAGGTTTAATTTCAGTCCCCTTTCTATTTCGAGTTGTAATAATTGGACTGGACTTACATTTCATTTTGTTTTGTTTTTGTTTTTGTTTTTGTTTGATTATTTTGCGTGCTTTTTTTTGTGGTTTATACACTTCATAATGCCAAAATAGTCGATACCCTTCACCAAGCGACCGTGGTCGAACCACGAGATCGAGGGGTGCCTAACACCTTCCCCTCGGTCAACAGAATTCCTTAGCCGGAATCTCTGTGCGCAAACCGGTTTAAGAGTCAATTGGTTTCAAAAAGGGATTTTCCAAAGGTGACTTGGCACACCAGATTATGCCAAGTGGCGACTCTGAATAAAAAATGCAAATAATCCTTTTCCGAAATAAATTTTCATTTCTTGTCACTTAAATAATAAAACCCTTTCGAACTTTAAAAATATTCCATTTTTTTGAGTACGAGTCGAAAAAAGGGTGTGACAGCTCTGGCGACTCTGCTGGGGACGTTTTAGAATTCGAGCTTATTGTTGAGTCGTATCGGCTTTGTTTGGCATTACGAGTGTATAAGCATTGTTTGTGATTTTTGTTATTGTTTTCACTTTTGTGCGTTTTCGTGCTCTTTGTTTATAGTATTTATCCTATGTGTTACCGCTTTTTATCTGGCATCATTTGCATAACCCGAGTTAATTCTTTCCGCAACAAGTCTCGGAGCGCACGTCGTGCGCACGAACTCTAGTTGAGTCACCTTTATTTTAGGGGGGGAGCCGTTGGATGTATGGAGTAGGTGGAAAGCAAAGCAGCCACTATCGACCATATGCTCCCCCGAACGGCCTTGTTAGTAAACCACAAACGTAGGTCAGCCTTTAGGTCATTCTTATGTGCATCATATTGAGACCTAGCGGGGCCCACACAGTCCTTTGTAGGAGACTCACCTTTAAAGCATCCCTACGTGCTAAATATTGCATCTTTGAGAGTAACGTGGTCATTTGACGGACCGATTTGGGGAAAACATGTGTTAGAAGTAAAGTGTGGAAAAAAAAAAAAGAAAAAAAGTGAGTCGAAAAGAATGAATCAAAAGGAGTGTCGTAGTTTATTTTAGAATCCTTTATGGCTTTTGTTCTTCACGATCCAAAAACTCAAAAAGATTTTTTTTTACATTTTTGCATTTTGTCTTCTCAAAGTACAGTAAATTCAAAAAAAGAAAAAAAAAAAAAAAAGAAGTTTTTTCTACGTATTTGTCAAAAACGAAATACCAAAAAGATTTTTTTTATAATTGATGGTGTCAGTCTTAGTTGAAATGTCTAGTTGAAAATCCAAAAAGTTTTCACTCGTTTGTTTTTGGTTGTCTTTTAAGTTAGGGTCAATTTATTAGTTAATCGTTAAGTGTCCAATCTGGACGAACTACGCATACCTGATCCCCGTCCCTCGGGGCGGGATACGTAGACAACCCTCGGTGGGTCCGGTAACCTTTATTTTGGTCTTCGTCTTAGTCTTAGGCTAGGTCTTTTACTCCGTAACCTAGAGTTGTTAGCCAAGTAGGCTGATTTTATTCAGCGTTACTGTTCGGCGATTTGGAGTCATGAAGCGGTCTGTCTCATTGACGTATGTCTGCATCAAATTCCCATTGGTTGGGAACCTTTTGCTCTCATCAAATTTTAAGATAATTTCTTATCTGCTACTACAGGATGAATCTGTCCACAAAGTCTAGAGTCCTTATGGTTGTCAAGGTACCCAAAAAGTTGATCAAGTGGTGGGGCACATTCAATTACTCTGAAAAGCACGAAGTGAGGAAAGTGTTAGGCAATCTTGTAACACTCATGGATCTCGCGCCTCGTCCGGATTTAATAGAAGCTGCGTTGACTTTCTGGGATCCAAATAATTTGGTGTTTAGGTTCGGAAGTTGTGAATTGACTCCTACCCTGGCAGAAATATCTCGTTTGTTTCGGTTGACTTACATGGGTCAGCAGATGATTTTAGCCCGCAATCATACTCGTAAGAAATTCCTTCGACTCTGTGGATTAAAAGATAACAAGCATCTGGGATGTCTCAAACAATCTTGGATTTCCTTGGACTATTTGTTTGCTAGATTTGGGTCCTTAGAGGGTTTCGACTGCTTTTGGGATGAATTCTGTACTACCAAAAAAATTTGGGAACAACGTCGTCTTGAGATTTTCTGTCTGGCTTTGTTGGGTATCTTAGTGTTCCCGTTAGATGAGAGGTGTATCAATACTCGTCTACAATCAGTGGTGATAGCTTTATTCAAGAAAAAAGATGAGGTCACCATTGTACCAATGATCTTAACAGAAATATATAAGGCTTTAACTGAAGTAAAAGGAGGGGTACGATTTTTTGAGGGGAGTAATCTGATATTGCAGCTGTGGATGATGGAGCACTTGCATACGCCTTCTTTGATTAGAGCAGATGTGATCGACCGTTGTCTGAATGATCGAGTGCAAGCCATGCAAGAAAGAATGCATTTTGACAAATTTTCTTTTCCTATTGGAGTCAATTCTTGGATCGAATTTCTCGAATCAAGAACTCCGAACAACATTCTTTGGTGCTATATGTGGTTTCGTCCTAAGAAAATCTTGATTGGATCTCAAATGCAACTGTTGCTAGTTTTGATAGGACTTAACTGCACTAGGCCTTACAGTCCAAGAAGGGTGATGCGTCAGTTGGGTAGGATGCAAGATGTCCCCCCAATAATGGACCTTCTAAAGGATGTAGAGTACTTTAAAGACCAAGCCGTGGGGGAAAGCAAATATGAGCAATTCTGGAATAACGCGATAAAGTTAGGTGTCGATACTCTCGAGGAAAATCCAGGATGCACTCAAAACTATGAAATCTGGCTACAATCTCTGCCCCGTGGCATTAGTAGACCCTTACCAGCCCAACTTAGAGGGCGAATACGGGAAACAATCATGGTAGAAGATGATGAGCAGGAAGATCCGGGTGCCAAGGTGGAGTTTTTGAGAGTTCAGTTGTCGCGTTTGATCACAACTGTGGATGGGTGTCAGAGAAACCTTTGCGGGTGTACTCTCCAAGAGGCGGGGATACGGGCAAGAAATTTGTTTTCGGGTATCAAAACGTCGTTGCAGGATATGTTGCAAAGTCTGAGTGGAAAAGTGGGGACTTCACAGATGGGTTCATCTCTGCCGGGGACATCACACAGAGCATCAGTTTGAAAGAACATGTCTTATCTTTATGTAGTTTTGAGTCTTTTATGTTTCTGTCATTGTAGGTTGGTGTCTGTGTTAAGTCGGAGTCAAGTTGTTTTTGATATTCGGATCTTTATTGCACGCATGTCGTTAGGGGTTTAAAGTGTTGTTTTGTATTTGTTGTTTAGTTTTAAAGTGGTCCTAAATTCGTTGTATGTTTTGCTGTCTTTCATCGAAATGTTAGGATGTTACGTCTTTCTTTTGTTTACTTGTTTTCGTGTTTCCTTAAAAAAAAAAAAAAAAAAAAAAAAACTTCAATTGTGTAATGTTTATGCATAAGCTGCCCGAACTACGCAAGATCTGATTCATGTACAACATGATACGTAGGCAACCTACTTTTGGGTTCGATCTAATCATTTTGTTTCGTTGTTTTTCATTATTTTTCCTTTTTTAAAGAAAAAAACAAAATCCATAAAGAATAATAAAATAAAGGTAGATAACGAGAAAAGTGGAAAGAACAGAGGTGGATACAAAAAAAAAAAAAAAAAAAAAAGGGAGTGTAGATAAAATCGGGATGATGTTGAAATGACCTCGCTACCCTCAAAAGCTGGTAGAAATGAGCATGAATTTAGGACAATTTTATCAATGTGACTCTCATGCTTGTTGCGTGCCCTAATCCTAACGGGTGTCGTCTTTGATGAGCATGTTCTTTCAGATAACAGTGGTAGGTTTGCAGCACTCTGGCTAGTCACCCATACTTCACTAGATCCAAAGCAAAGCTCGCCATGGCTAGTAGGGAGATTGAAAATTCGCTCATTGACCCGGATCAGGATCACAGGGAAGAAAGTTCAGAACACAATGATGAGGTAGTAAGGCTCAGGCAACAATTGATAGATTTGCACCGGGCATGGGCCATCGGAATGTCTCCTCCTCCGCTCCCTGAAGGTCTTGGGAATATCTCTAATTGCCCACTGCTCTCTCAGGCACAATTCTCTGCTCCTACTGAGTCACCTAAGCACGCGCCAGGATTCACTCCGCGACATTATTATCCTGGCAATTCTGGTGTGCCCTTGGCAGCTCCCCAATCAAGACCAGCTGCTCAGCCAGCGCTACCGATCACACCGGTATTCGTGGCCCCGCCACCACATGAAACTCCCATATATGCTGTGCGTCCCACAATGAGGCTTCCTCGGTCTTCCAGTGAGCCAGTACTGAAGGTTTCAGATGGTCAGTATTATGCTACGGAGCCTACTTTGCAATTGAATGAACCGTATGGGTACACTCAGTCGCCTACATTTCCATTTGATACGGAAAAACCTGTCGCAACGGAGGAACAGGATGTCATAGCCCGGAAACTGAAGAGTTTAGAGAAAGCTTGAGGAATTTGCAAGGAATCGGAGATTATAGAAGTGTTTCCTATAAAGACCTGTGCATGTTCCCAGACATCAACCTGCCCCCCGATTTTAAGATGCCTAAGTTCGAGAAGTACGCAGGGTACGGTGATCCTGTTGCACACTTGAGACGTTATTGCAACCAGTTGAGGGCTGCAGGAGGAAAAGAAGAACTACTCATGGCCTTCTTTGGCGAGAGTCTTTCAGATCTGGCTTCAGAATGGTTCATCGATCGGGATATCGATAAACGGAACAGTTGGGATGATTTGGCTTCTTAATTTCTTCAACATTTTCAGTACAACATCGACTTGATTTCGGATGAAAAATCTTTGGTCAACATGAAGAAAAAGAGCACTGAAGGTTTTAGGGAATACGCGATAAGGTGGCGTGAACAGGCCGCTAGGGTAAAGCCTCCAATGAAAGAAAGTAAGTTGGTAGAAGTTTTCATTCAGGCGCAGGATGAGACCTATTTTCAACATTTACTTCTGGCAATGGGAAAGTCTTTTATGGAAGTCCTTAAAATGGGGGAGATGATAGAGGACGAGATTAAGACCGATCGAATAGTGAGTTTTGCCGCATTAAAAGCCACCACACAAGCGATTCAAGGTGGATCTGGCGCATTTGGCGGTAAAAAGAAGAAAGAGGATGTGGCGATTGTTGTAGCTGGAACTCATTCCTATCCCAAAAGACCACCTCGCCCCTATCCCCAATCCCAAGCCCAAGTCTACGCCCAAGCTCCATATATTTCTCCCCACCATTACTACCCTCCACAAAACCCTTTATATTCCATTCCACCACCCCCGTACCCAGTATATAGCGCGCAGCCATATGCCCAAACCCCTTCTTACCCGCAGTGGCGCGCGCAAACTCCATAAAATTGCCCATTCGCTCCACCAAATTACCAAAACCCTTCCAGACCCAGTTTTCAACTTAGTCCCGAGTATAAGAAGAAGAAGGCGGTCAAAAATCAATTCACACCTCTTGGGGAGTCATATTCTAGCTTGTTTGATAGGTTAAGAAAGTTGAAGGTTTTAAGCCCAATTCAAGGAAGGCTTTCAAATCCACCACCAAGGAATCTCGATTATTCTTTAAGGTGTGCGTACTATTCTGATATGCCAGGCCATGATATCGAGAAATGCTGGCATTTAAAGAGAGTTGTCCAAGATTTAATTGACACAAATCAGATGCTGGTCCAGGCCCCGGAGGGTCCAAACATTAACCAGAATCCGTTGCCAACCCATGCTGAAGCCAATATGTTAGAATTGATATATGATGGGAAAGAGTCTTCGAGGGGTTATAAGCCTATTGTCAAGATACAGACCATTGAGGAGAAATCGGTGAATGTAGCGGAGTCTTTGAAAGCAATGTCATTGAGCTAGGAAGGAATGAGAGAAGATAAAGCCCAAGAAAGCACAAAGAAGCCCATGATCACAGTACAAGGCGCCAGAAGGTATGTTGATTCAAGTCAGGATAAACCTAAGTTGACGGTGGTAGGAGCTCTGAGTCAGCCCATTTTGATGGTGAAAGGAGCACTGACAGCGCCTATTGTCCTCAATCCGGTGACCCAACCTCCGATAGTTGATACAAAAAGAATTCCCTGGAATTATGGGCGGACCGTGATGACCTATCATGGGAAAGAAGTAGTGGAAGATGTAGATGAGGTAGGGGGTTTGACTAGGTCAGGAAGATGTTTCGTGCCTGAAAGCTTAAGAAAGTCCAAGCCAACGGTGAGTGGACCGTCATCTATCAAAAATCCTATCACCGAAGAAGAAGCCGAAGAATTTTTGAAAAAGATGAAATTGCCAGAGTATTCAATATCAAACCAGCTGAAGAAAACCCCTGCTCAAATTTCCCTTTTATCTTTGTTGTTGCACTCCAAGGAGCATCGTGATGTTTTACTGAAGGTATTAAATGAAGCATATGTTCCAAGGGAGATTACAATCAACCAGCTTGAGAAAATGGTTGGAAAAATCTTTGAGGTCAATCGGATCAGCTTTTCTGACGATGAATTGCCTATTGAAGGTACAGGGCATAACCGGGGCCTTTACATTACAGTGAAGTGTGAAGATTTTTATGTCACTCATGTTATGATTGATGGAGGTTCAGGTGCAAATATTTGCCCTATTTCTACTTTGCAAAAGTAGAATATTGGTGCTGAGAGGATCAGGCCCAACAATGTATGTGTCAGGGCTTTCGATGGTGCAAAATCAAATTCCATTGGCGAAATAGAACTAGTGTTGACCATAGGGCCTGTTGAGTTCACCATAGAGTTTCAAGTATTGAATGTAGAATCCTCTTACAATCTGTTGTTGGGAAGGCCGTGGATCCACAAGGCCAAGGCGGTTGCATCTACGCTGCACCAGATGATTAAGTTTGAGCATGACAGGCAAGAAGTAGTTATTCATGGTGAAGGAGATTTGTCAGCCTACGAAGATTGTCCCTTGTCTCTTATTGAAGCAAATAACGTAGAGGAGACATTCGTCTATCAAATTTTTGATACAGTGCCAGTGAATCGTATCTTTGAATGACAGGCTATACCGGGACCGCAATTGTCTTCTGCTTCTATCATGATGGTGAGTGAACTTTGGAAATACAGATTTGAGCCAGGAAAGGGTTTGGGAGCGTCTCTGCACGGTATAGTTAATCCCATATGTCCGAGTGAGAACGTGGGCACGTTTGGTCTGGGATTTGAGCCTACAGCTGAAGATCTGAAGAAAGTCAAGGGAAGGAAAAAGGAAATATGGTCACTCTCTCGCCCAATGCCACTACTCAGTGAATCATTTGTTAAGAGCGGTGTCACGAAGCATGTGAAATTTGAGGTTGAATTGGTTGATGACTTCCAGAACCTTTGTATGGAAGTTGATATGGTCGAAGCAGGAGAAGGTACCAGTATGGCAGACGTGCAATTCATAGGTCCAGCTGTCCGGCTCAATAATTGGGAAGTCACTCCTCGCCCGTCAGGAGGGAGTTTTGGTAGTTTATTTTGTTTTTCTTTCTGTTTATCCGAGTTATTTCAGGGTTGTAATTCGGATTTTTAGTTTGTTTATGTTATGTTGGCATATGTGTTTAAACTCTTCTATCTTTTATTTAATGAAATGCAATGTCCCTTTTGTTTTGTGTCTAATATATTTTGTTTTTCTTTTCTTACACAGTTCTCTTTATGCTGATTCTAATGACATGACATGCATGCGGAATTTTCAGCCTGATCTTAAAATCCAAACTAATCAAGATGTAATGAAGCGGGATGGGGAATATAATGAAGAAGGAGTACTAGAAGAAATAAGCAAAGAGTTGGAACAGTTTGAAGACAAACCGAATCCTAATTTGAATGAGACTGAGCCAATAAATCTAAGGGATCAAGAAGATGTTAGGGAAACTAAAATCAGTGTACATGCTTTGCCACAACTAAAAGAGGGAACGATTCAAGCATTAATTGATTATAAGGATGTTTTTGCATGGTCTTATGATGATATGCCCGGTTTAAGCACAAAATTAGTGGCTCACAAATTGCCAACTGATCCCGCGTTTCCCCCGGTCAAACAGAAGTTGAGGAAGTTTAAAACCGATGTAAGTATTAAAATCAAAGAGGAAATCATGAAACAACTTGAAGCTAAAGTAATTCGAGTGTCTCGTTATCCCATGTGGTTATCCAATGTTGTTCCCGTACCAAAGAAAGATGGAAAAATTCGAGTGTGTGTTGATTACCGCGATTTGAACAGAGCAAGTCCGAAAGATGATTTTCCACTGCCCAACATCCACATTTTGTTAGACAACTATGCTAAACACGAAGTTACCTCTTTTGTGGATTGCTATGTCGGATATCACCACATCATTATGGATGATGACGACGCAGAGAAGACATCTTTTATCACACCATGGGGAACTTATTGTTATCGAGTGATGTCGTTCGGTTTGAAGAATGCTGGAGCAACATACATGAGAGCCATGACCACAATGTTTCATGACATGATGCATAAGGAGATTGAGGTCTACGTGGATGATGTGATTATTAAGTCAAAAAGTCAGGCCGACCATGTTAAAGATTTAAGAAAGTTCTTTGAGAGGCTTCGCAGGTATAATCTTAAACTCAACCCACAAAATGTGTATTTGGAGTTCCATCTGGAAAGCTGTTGGGGTTTGTAGTCAGCCGTCGGAGAATTGAATTGGATCCCTCAAAAATCAAAGTCATTCAGGATTTACCCCCGCCCAAGAATAGAACGGAGGTGATGAGTTTGCTTGGTAGACTGAACTACATTAGCAGGTTTAGTGCTCAACTCACAACCACTTGTGAGCCCATATTCAAGTTGCTGAAAAAGAGTGTTGCGGTAAAATGGACTGAAGAATGTCAGAAAGCGTTCGATCGAATCAAAAGATATTTGTCAAATCCGCCCGTGCTGGTACCCCCGGAGCCTGGTAGGCCTTTGATCTTATATTTATCAGTCATGGACAATTCTTTCGGTTGTGTCCTGGGTCAACATGATGTCACGGGCAAAATGGAGCAGGCTATTTATTATCTTAGCAAGAAGTTCACCGCATATGAGGCCAGGTATACTCTTCTTGAAAGGACGTGTTGTGCCCTAACTTGGATAGCACAGAAGTTAAAGCACTATATCTCATCCTATACTACTTATATCATCTCCCGCATGGATCCTTTGAAGTATATCTTTCAGAAGCCTATGCCGACAGGTCGATTGGCAAAATGGAAAATATTGCTTATCGAGTTTGACATCGTATATGTGACTCGAACCGCCTTGAAAGCCCAAGCCTTGGCAGATCATCTTGCTGAGAATCCCATCGATGAAGAGTACGAGCCATTAAAGACATATTTTCCTGACGAAGAAGTGTCGTGTGTCGATGAAGTCGTTATAGATGCTGATCTAGGTTGGAGGTTATTCTTCGATGGAGCTGTCAATATGAAAGGAGTCGGAATAGGTGCGGTTCTTATCTCTGAATCGGGACAACATTTCCCGGTAACAGCACCACTTCGATTCTACTGTACTAACAATATGGCAGAGTATGAAGCCTGCATCCTTGGTTTGAGGTTAGCTGTTGATATGGGAGTCCAAGAATTATTGGTGTTGGGAGATTCGGATTTGCTCGTCCATCAAATTCAAGGCGATTGGGAGACGCGAGATTTGAAACTCATCCCGTATCGACAATGCTTGCAGGAGCTATGTCGACGATTTGTGTTAGTAAAATTTAGGCATATTCCAAGGATTCATAATGAAATTGCTGATGCTTTAGCCACTCTGTCTTTAATGCTCCAACATCCTGACAAAGCCTATATCGATCCAGTGCATATACAGAGTCATGATCAACATGCTTACTGTAATGCGGTTGAAGAAGAGCTCGATGGAGAACCTTGGTTTTTGGATATCAAGCGGTACATTCAGTCAGGAGAATACCCAGCATATGCCACCAACGATCAAAAGAGGACTATTAGGCGTTTGTCTAGTGGATTTTTCTTTAGTGGGGGAATCTTATATAAGAGGACCCCAGATCTGGGACTTTTAAGGTGTGTAGATGCAAAAGACGCCTCAGCAATCATGGTTGAAATACACTCTGGAGTATGCGGGTCGCATATGAACGGTCACGTCTTGTCAAAGAAGATTCTTCGAGCAGGTTATTACTGGCTTACTATGGAGAGGGAATCTATTCAATTTGTTCGAAAGTGTCATCAATGTCAGGTGCACAACGACCTGATACATTCTCCTCCTGTTGAGTTGCATGCAATGGCCGCTCCATGGCCGTTCGTGGTTTGGGGAATGGATGTGATTGGATCGATTGAGCCGAAGGCATCAAATGGACATAGATTCATTTTGGTAGCCATTGACTACTTCACAAAGTAGGTGGAAGCAGTAACTTTCAAGTCAGTAACAAAGAAGGTTGTGGTAGATTTTGTTCATGCCAATATCATTTGTAGATTTGGAATTCCTAAGATGATCATTACAGACAATGCTGCCAATCTCAATAGTCATTTGATGCAAGAAGTGTGTCAACAGTTTAAGATCGCACATCGAAATTCTACTCCATATCGCCCAAAGGCCAATGGTGCTGTAGAAGCCGCCAATAAAAATATAAAAAAGATACTGCAAAAAATGGTACAAGGTTCTAGACAGTGGCATGAAAGGTTGCTGTTTGCATTGCTAGGTTATCGCACCACTGTTCGCACTTCAACAGGGGCAACTCCATATTTATTAGTGTATGGGACAGAAGCAGTCATCCCTGCAGAAATTGAAATTCCCTCTCTTCGAGTCATTGTAAAAGCAGAGATTGATGATGAAGAATAGGTAAAAACCCGACTGGAACATTTGAGTTTGATCGAGGAAAAAAGGCTAACGTTCGTGTGTCATGGCCAGTTGTATCAGAGGAGGATGGCTCGTGCGTATAACAAAAAGGTCCGTCCGAAGAATTTTGAAGTTGGTCAGTTGGTATTGAGACGTATCCTTCCTCACCAGGTTGAAGCGAAAGGAAAGTTCTCCCCTAACTGGCAAGGTCCCTTCGTTGTGAAGAAAGTGTTGCCCAATGGAGCCTTATATTTGACAGATATTGAAGGCAAAATGGCAAAAATGGCTATCAATTCTGACGCGGTCAAAAGATACTATATATGATATTTGATCTTTTGTTGAGTTTATTGCATGTTTAGTACTTGCATTTTTTAAGATTGATATGATGAAGGCATTTTATTCTTCTGTCCAAACATTGTGTCATCCTTTGTTTACCCATTTGAGCTTCGTTTATTTTTCTTTCATATCCCTCTTTTGGAATCAAAATAGAGTCAAAGATAAATGTCAAGAAAATAAGAATAAAAGAAAGAGTTCGAAAATAAAAGAAAAAATCAAATCAAAGCAAAGGACAAGCAGATGGAACTACGTGCGACCTGATTCTCCTCTCTCAGGAGTGATACGTAGGCTGCCCTATTTCGGGCTCGGTCCAACCAAATAAAGATTTAAGATTCACCCAGTCAACAAAACTGGGGCATGAGTTAATGCATTGTTTGAGTCGATTCCAAAAGTTGTAAGTCTCACCCCCACTTCAAGTATCGTTTGAGCCTCTTACCATCTTTTCTAACCTTGACCAAAAGCCAAGTTACAACCAAAGAAAGTCCTTCAAATCAATTTTTGATAGTGTTAAGGCTAAGCATGCAATGGATATGACGATACATTGCGAAGTACCGCTTGTCTCCCTCAGCATAAGAAATCAGGAAAAAAATACAAAAATGAGAGAGTCTTATTGGTGAAAACCTTTGCAGGCACCATAAGGCAATGGTGAGTTGTGAGAAAATGAAAATGAGAGAGTCTTATTGGTGAAAACCTTTGCAGGCACCATAAGGCGATGGTGAGTTGAGAGAAATACAAAAATGAGAGAGTCTTATTGGTGAAAACCTTTGCGGGCACCGTAAGGCGATGGTGAGTTGAGAGAAATACAAAAATGAGAGTCTTATTGGTGAAAATCCTCATGGGCACCGTAGGGCGGTGGAGAGTTTAAGAGAAAGGCGGAAAGTGAAAAGAAAGAGATTTGTTGGCGAAAGTCTTTTTAGATGTCGTCAGTCGAATGTGATGTATGAGTCCAATGGATTTGAAGAAGCGGCTCAGTGGCGAAAGGCACGAACTCAACAACAAATGGGGAGTTTGGATAGGAAGATCAGGCAGCTCAATCCAAAATGCATGTCATACTCATTGGAGTTGGTTGTCGTATTCAGATAAGTTTTCTTTTTGAATATGGGACATTGCCCTTTTCTTTCATTTACATATTCATGTTTTTGTCTTTTCTTATGTTATTTATCAAAACAAAAGTCACCATCATTTCTTTACATTTTTTAAGTCAAGTCTGTGTCAAAACAAGCGAGAAAGGATTTCAAAATTTACTACCAGTCTTTCCAATTATATGAGGAAAAGCCAAGGAACAGCACAGGAAAGAAATATGATCGTAATTCAACACGAAGCAAAGGAAGTCTAGCAACCGACAGGCTATTGGATTCGTGGAATCATTCAGATTTGGGAAAAGAGTGCACCTCAGGGGCATGGTAAAATGAAAACCCATTGTTTGAGTCAGAACTCATTTCCCTCAATCTGGATCTTGGTCAATGATGCGGCAAGACACGACAAGTGTTAGCAATTTGGAACAAAGATGAAAGGATCGAGTGCTGGGCAGATACCTGAAAAGCCAAGATCTGCAAGCCACCACTAAGTTTTTAACTGACAAATTTTTCTTTGATTGAAACAGGGGCAAATTCGTTTCACTTGATTCAGCTATCATTGGAAATGCATATCCAGGGATTTTACTTTCTGTTCAGGACCCTCCTGAAAAATGGGATTTTACTTTCTGTTCAGGACCCTCCTGAAAAATGGGATTTTACTTTATGTTCAGGACCCTCCTGAAAAATGGGACTTTACTTTCTGTTCAGGACCCTCCTGAAAAATGGGATCTACTTTTAGCTCAGGACCCTCCTGGAAAATGGGAATTTACTTTCAATTCAGGACCCTCCTGAAAAATGGGAATTTACTTTATGTTCAGGACCCTCCTGGAAAATGGGAATTTACTTTCAATTCAGGACCCTCCTGAAAAATGGGACTTTACTTTCAGTGCAGGACCCTCCTGAAGAATGGGATTTTTACTTTCTGTTCAGGACCCTCCTGAAGAATGGGAATTTACTTTCAGTTCAGGACCCTCCTGAAAAATGGAATTTTACTTTATGTTCAGGACCCTCCTGAAAAATGGGAATTTACTTTCAATTTAGGACCCTCCTGAAAAATGGAAATTTACTTTATGTTCAGGACCCTCCTGAAAAATGGGATTTTACTTCATGTTCAGGACCCTCCTGAAAAATGGGATTTTACTTTCTGTTCAGGACCCTCCTAAAAAATGGGACTTTACTTTCTGTTCAGGACCCTCCTGAAAAATGAGACTTTACTTTATGTTCAGGACCCTCCTGAAAAATGGGACTTTACCCTCCTGAAAAATGGGACTTTACTTTCTGTTCAGGACCCTCCTGAAAAATGGGATTTAATTTTGTTCAGGACCCTCCTGAAAAATGGGACTTTACTTTCTGTTCAGGACCCTCCTGAAAAATGAGATTTTACTTTCAGTTCAGGACCCTCCTGGAAAATGGGAATTTACTTTATGTTCAGGACCCTCCTGAAAAATGGGATTTTACCTTATGTTCAGGACCCTCCTGGAAAACGGGATTTTATTTTATGTTCAGGACCCTCCTGAAAAATGGGATTTTATTTTATGTTCAGGACCCTCCTGGAAAATGGGACAACACTTTCAAAGTGAAATACTACCTTACTATAATTTTGTTTGGGATAATTTTCGTTCTAGTTTTAATTTTGGGTTTCAGGAGCCCGCCTGAAGAACAGGGTGATGAAATAGCAAGTCAGGAGCCCGCCTGGAGAATAGGGTGAAGAAATGAAAAGTCATGCAACAAAGCGAAGTAATTGAAAGCCAAGCAACAAGGTGAAAGAAATTGCAAGTCAGGAGCCCGCCTGAAGAATAGGGTGATGAAAGTCGAGTTAAGAACCAACAGAAGCTGTTAGATAGGATTTTGTAATTTCGTTTATATTTCAACTTGTAATTTTCATTTTTGATGTAATAACAAAGCCGCGGACCGAAACCTCGACGGAACCTCACTCGACTCTCCAACTCGGTATAGTCCATCTCCGTCCAATCCTTGGAGATACATATCACTTGATCCCTTCATAACTTGTGTGGGTAGGCTGTCCTAATTCAAGACCCGGTAGTCCTTCTTTCTCCTGTTTCTTTCTTTGAATAATGATCGGGACAAAATTCTAACTCGTTGTCTACTTCTTTGCCTGAAAACACTTCATGTTTACATTCAAAGGGGGCATGATGTAGACACCTAATTTAGTTCCTCCCCGATATCGTTTTTACCTATTGTTTACCCTATCCTACCGTGTACCCTCACCCGTGTGATAATCCCTCCACAAAATGACAAAAAAAAAAAAAAACTAACCCTATCTTATCCTAACCACCTACCCAATAAAAACATAACACCTCACCACTACCCCCTACCCCACGTTACCCCACCCCCCTCTCTTTTTCTTGTCCAAAAAGAAAGAGCACAATATATACCCACACATACACACAAAATAGGGGGAGGAACCAAAAAAAAAGATCTGAGGAAGAAGAAATAAAAATCAGCACTCTCTCTCTCTAAACTCTACTCTCTCTCTCTAAACGTCGTCGGCGACTGACCGGAGCTCCGGCCACCACAACACCACCATCTTTCCCCTCTCTCTCTCTCTTCGTCGACTCACCCCCCCCTCTCTCTCTCTCCGTCGACGGCAACAGTGCCGTCGTCACTTCGATCTCCCTCCCTCTTTCTCTCCGACGACGGCAACAGCGCTGTCATCACTCCCTCTCTCCCCCTCTCTTTCTCTCCGAACAGCAGCTACCGGCAGCGACCAGCAGCTTCACTCCGACCTCTTCACCGCCGAACAGCAGCGACCAGCGGCGGCACTAGCTCTGTCACCGCCTAGATCTGTCGCCGCCGTTCATTCCATCACCGTGAGCTCACCGCCTCGATCTGTTTGGTTTTTTGATTTCTTGTTGTCTTTGGTTGATTTTGGTTTCGTCTATTTCATGGTTCAACGTCGATAGTAAGTTTCAAGTCGACTTTATCGAATCTCGTCGTTGTGAGGTTGGGTTTCATAGAGTAAAATTTTATTCATGGGTTTTGGAGCTGTCCGATTATTATTTTAATACCGAGTTTGGTTTGTTCGTCGTGAGGTTCTACGATCGAGTTTTGGTCTTCGGATTTCCTTATTATCGACAAAACGTTCTATCGAGGTCCATTTCTTAACTCGTCTCTTATATATATATATATATATATATATATATGTGGTTGGTTGTTTTGATTGGTTGCGATGGCAAGTGGTGATTATAGTTTTGTTGAATTTTTGTTTATGTTGATGTTATGATTGTGATGCTTGGTTGTTTGGTTTTGGTAGATTAAGGCATAAACTTGATCATGTTCTAATGGATGGACAGAAAGAAAGTCGGGGGATGGAATTGGAAAAATTAACAAAAGGATAGATTCGGTTTAATTTGATTTATTGTTGGTATGAATCGTGGTAGGATTATGTCTTTAGTCGAGAACGGATAAGCAAATGGTAGGTTCGGGTAGGCAAATTTAGGCATGGCAGATTGATGACATGTTTGAAATATGTGTCGGAATGGTTTTGTTTTATCGCATTTAATTCAATGCTGTAATTTGACCGAGGAATGCCCCGAAGTATCTGTATATATTTATTCACCGGGGAATACCCCGAGGTATCATGTACCCGGAGGACGTCCGTGACGAAGGCCCGAGGCATTGGGTAAAGCATTAGTTTAGGATTAGCGTAGGTTTAATTTCAGTCCCCTTTCTATTTCGGGTTGTAATAATTGGACTGGACTTACATTTTGTTTTGTTTTGTTTTTGTTTTTGTTTGATTGTTTTGCGTGCTTTTTTTTGTGGTTTATACACTTCATAATGCCAAAATAGTCGATACCCTCCACCAAGCGACCGTGGTCGAACCACGGGATCGAGGGGTGCCTAACACCTTCCCCTCGGTCAACAGAATTCCTTAGCCGAAATCTCTGTGCGCAAACCGGTTTAAGAGTCAATTGGTTTCGAAAGGGGATTTTCCAAAGGTGACTTGGCACACCAGATTATGCCAAGTGGCGACTCTGAATAAAAAATGCAAATAATCCTTTTCCGAAATAAATTTTCATTTCTTGTCACTTAAATAATAAAACCCTTTCGAACTTTAAAAATATTCCATTTTTTTGAGTACGAGTCGAAAAAGGGGTGTGACATTTCTTATACGAATTTTGCTAGGATTAGAATCTTTATCATATATTTTAGGACTCCTTACCATATATTTTAGGATTCCTTAATTATTAATTCTACTCTTATACACAACCAAAACCAACTTAGTTTTGTCCCATCAATTAATATTAATTGATTCTCCTTCCATATATTTTAAGAGTCTCATATATTTTTGGAGTTTAGTTAATATAATAAAAATAATTAAATAATAAATTAAAGAAAATAGTGAAAAGTCAGTTTTGTCTAAAGGAAAGACTTTTAACGAAGGACAAAAAGTTCAAATCACTTTTTTAAGGGTCTTCACACTTTTAATATATTATATATTATAGATTACAAAAATTTTAACTAATTATGTATCTTCGTTGGATGTATCGGGAACTAATTATGTATCTCGAAAGACCTAAAATCGAAAAAAACTATCTTCGTTAAATGTATCGGGAGCTAATTGTGTATCTCGACAGATCCAAAATCAGAATTTTCAGGAATTATGTAAAATGTCGAAATATTTTGTAATTAAGCTCCAAACGATTAGAATTTATGTTGTTTGCCTATAGTAGACGCCACTAGTTGAGCTAGTTAGTGAAATTGACATGTAGATATACAAGTCCTAGTTAATATTGGTATCTTTTAGTCAAGACGTAAAGGTGAAGTATGTGTAAATTCTACCCTCCCATAGCCGGCGGAATAATAGGGACCAAAATATTATTTTCCACTTATTTTACATGTATCACTAAAATCCCTAAAAGTTTAACGTCCATGAGGTAAGCATGGGTGAAAAGTTCAGACAACTCAACTTTAACGAGTTGAGCTATGATTCATAGTTCAATCAGGACGAATTATAGACCCACATACATTAAATAAACACATTTTGATATGCTCAAATTCAACTCAACCCGCTTATTTGAATCTTGGGCTTTGTCACAATTCACAAACATCTGAGATATCCTCACTTTTACTTGGACTAATAAGTAAAAGACAATTCAAAAGAAAAAAAATTGATGAACAAAGTTGTGTTTTTCATGACTTGGAAAACAAATTGTTTTTGTAGTGATTATGAAAGCTATTTTTCTCTTTATTTATAGTGTGATAATTGATAAAGAGTAATAAAATCTGAAAAATTTGTTTGTCTAAAGTTGATTATTGTAATCTGATAAACTGGTAACTTAATGCACTAAATTAGCCACTTACAAAAGCGTTCTTTTGAACATTAACATGCTTGAAAAATTAATATGGAAATAAAATGTAGTAGAGAGTCATTGAACAAGATCTTTTTTTGAAAAAATGTGACATTCAAATGAACGGATTGAGTCAAATTTGAATTAAATTAAAATAATTGGGTCACTAATTATTAGAGAATCTTGATCGAACACTCAATTCAAATTTCATGCAGTATATTTTTGGGAATAAATTTACATCATCTGACAGAAATGCAAGGTAAGGTTGCATACAATACACCCTTGTGGTGGGACCCTTCCCCGAACACCGCGCATAGTGATAGCTTCAGTACACATTAAAATTATAAATATTTAATGTGTGACATTTCCATTAAATGACTTTTGGACCAATCATAAGGTACAAATTGAACTAGCCCAATGGTATCATTATAAATATCATTCCCATCTAAATTAAATCGATCTATTTCAATTGCTGATGAAATAGAATATGAAAAATTATCTGTCTAAATGATTATTTCGATGAGTTAATTTTCAATGCTCTGCACCCTTAAACCGTCCGTTTCGGTGTTGTCACACTCCTTTTTCGACTCCAAAAAAGATATGTATTTTAAGGTTTGAAAGGTTTTTTTTATTAAAGTGACAAAATGAAGATTGGTTCCGAAAAAAGATTGTTTTTACATTCAAAATCAGAGTCGCCACTTGGCATAATCTGGTGTGCCAAGTCACCATTAGAAAATCCTTTTTGAAACCATTTGACTCTTTAAACCGGTTTACGAACAGAGATTCCGGCTAAGGAATTATGTTGACCGAGGGGAAGGTGTTAGGCACCCCTCGATCCCGTGGTTCGACCACGGTCGCTTGGTGGAGCGTATCGGCTAATTTGACATTACAAATGTACAAACCACATAAACACACAAAACAAGCAAACAAATAAATCACACAAAATTCAAAACAAACAAAAATAATGTTCAGTCCAAATTATACAATCTAAAATAAAAGAGGTGCTGAAATATAAAACCTATTCTATTCTAAACTAATCCTAAACTAAACTCCACCCGACGTTCCGGGCCTTGATCACGAGCCTCCTTTGCGTACATGCTACTTCAGGGCATTCCCCGGATAAATTAATACAAATCCTTCGGGGCATTCCCCGGCCAAATGAGTACAATTTAAACTTTTCGTGCAATAAAGTAGAAAGTACCATTCACGCACATATTCAAACACTCCAATAAATCGTTATTCCTAAATTTTCCTAACCGGCCTACGTTTGCCTACCAAATTCAACATATCACAATTCTATCATGTTTAACATTATCAATACATCAAAATTAATCAATATTCATTTTCCTCCATTTTTAATCCCCACCTTAATTCATTTTTAACCACGTGATTAACCCATTTCAATACACAATCCACCAATAGAGAATAACGAAAATTCACCAATCATGCTTAGCACATCACACACCCAAATGTCACCAACAGTTCACATCAACAAACAAACCACGGTATCGAATCACACGCAATCACAATCACATAAGAATTAAATAAAAGAGAAGAAAGAATTGGACCTTAAATTTGAAGCTTTCAAACTCAATGTTATTCGAATAAAGAGAGTCCGCACCCGAAAACCTCGAGCCGAACCTTAACACCAACAATCCAACTCGACAAATAATGACCCGTTCACCGTCACTTTTCACGCCGTCACTGTTCGCCGGTCACTGTTCACCGGTTACTTTTTTTTTTCCGTTGTTGTTCTTGTTCTTGTGAGGAAGATTATTTGATGATTCTTGTTATTTTGGAGAAGATAATGATCAAAGAATGAGCCCCCTCTTTTTCCTCTTAGAATTTTTCTTTTATAATGGGCATGGATTTTGTTATGATGTGGGAATTTTGGTGGGTCCCCCATATATTCTTTCTTTGTAGACAAGAAAAAGGAGGGGGGATCACATGGGTAGTTAGGGTAGGTGGAAGTTTTTGATTGGGTAGGTTGTTAGGATAAGATAAATTAGTTAGAGGTATTTTTTTATTTATTTTTATATTTTTGTGGGATATAATTACATGGGGTTGGACACATGGTAAGGTGAACTAAAAATGAATAAAATTCGACTTCGGGAGGGACAAAATTAGGTGTCTACATCATGCCCCCTTTGAATGTAAACACGAAGTGTTTTCAGACAAAGAAGTAGACAGCGAGACCAAATTTTGATCCGACCATTATTCAAAGAAAGAAACAGAAGAAAGAAGGACAACCGGGTCTTGACTTAAGACATCCTACCTACCCAAGTTATGAGAGAATCAAGTCACAGGTATTTCAAAAGATTGGAAAGAGATGGACTATACCAAGTTGGAGAGTCGAGTGAGGTTCCATCGAGGTTCCAGCCCGCGGCTCTGTTATTACATCAAAAATGAAAATTACAAGTTAAAATCATAAATGAAATTACAAAATCCTATCTATGCAGCTTCTTCTGGACTTTTGACTTGAGTTTCATCACCCTATTCTTCAGGCGGGCTCCTGACTTGCTATTTCTTTAACTTGTTGCTTGCCCTTCAATTTCTTCACCCTGTTCTCCAGGCGGGTTCCTGACTTGCTATTTCATCAGCTTGTTGCCATGCTTTCAACTTCTGCACCCTGTTCTGCAGGCGGGCTCCTGACTTACTATTTTTATCAACTTGTTGTTATGCTTTCAATTTCTTCACCCTGTTCTACAGGCGGGCTCCTGACTTGCTATTTCATCAACTTGTTGCTATGCTTTTAATTTCTTCACCCTGTTCTGCTTGGTTTTCCATTTATTCGCCCTGTGCTTCGGCCATGCTCCTGAAATCACATCAAAACTAAAAAGAAAATTATCTGAAATAAAGAAATGCAATTTCTATGAGTTAATTGGAATGACTCGACTAAAAGGTACGTCTTTTAGGAATCAAGGGGATGACTCGACTAAAAGGTACGTCTTATAGGAATCCAGGGGGATGAATCGACTAAAAGGTACGTCTTATAGGAATCAAAGGGGATTACTCGACTAAAAGGTACATCTTATAGGAATCAAAGGGGATAACTCGACTAAAAGGTACGTCTTATAGGAATCCAAGGGGATGACTCGACTAAAAGGTACGTATTATAAGAATCAAAGGGGATGACTCGACTAAAAGGTACATCTTATAGGAATCAAGGGAAATGACTCGACTAAAAGGTACGTCTTATAGGAATCAAAGGGGATGACTCGACTAAAAGGTACATCTTATAGGAATCAAAGGGGATGACTCGAATAAAAGGTACGTCTTATAGGAATCAAAGGGGATGACTCGAATAAAAGGTACGTCTTATAGGAATCAAAGGGGATGACTCGACTAAAAGGTACGTCTTATAGGAATCAAGGGAAATGACTCGACTAAAAGGTAAGTCTTCTAGGGGTCAAAGGGGATGACTCGACTAAAAGGTACGCCTTATAGGAATCAAAGGGGATGACTCGACTAAAAGGTACGTCTTATAGGAATCAAGGGAAATGACTCGACTAAAAGGTACGTCTTATAGGAATCAAAGGGGATGACTCGACTAAAAGGTACATCTTATAGGAATCAAGGGATGACTCGACTAAAAGGTACGTCTTATAGGAATCAAAGGGGATGACTCGACTAAAAGGTACGTCTTATAGGAATCAAAGGGGACGACTCGACTAAAAGGTGCGTCTTTTAGGAATCAAGGGGGATGACATAACTAAAAGGTACGTCTTATAGGAATCCAAGGGGATGACTCGACTAAAAGGTACGTCTTATAGGAATCAAAGGGGATGACTCGACTAAAAGGTACGTCTTATAGGAATCAAGGGAAATTACTCGACTAAAAGGTACGTCTTATAGGAATCAAAGGAAATGACTCGACTTTAAGGTATGTCTAATAGGAATTAAGGGATGACTCGACTAAAAGGTACGTCTTATAGGAATCAAAGGGGATGACTCGACTAAAAGGTACATCTTATAGGAATCCAAGGGGATGACTCGACTAAAAGGTACGTCTTATAGGAATCAAAGGGGATGACTCGACTAAAAGATACGTCTTATAGGAATCAAAGGGGATGACTCGACTAAAAGGTACGTCTTCTAGGAATCAAAGGGGATGGCTCGACTAAAAGGTATATTTTATAGGAATCAAAAGGGATGACTCGACTAAAAGGTACGTCTTTTAGGAATCAAGGGGGATGACTCGACTAAAAGGTACGTCTTATAGGAATCCAAGGGGATGACTCGACTAAAAGGTACGTCTTATAGGAATCAAAGGGGATGACTCGACTAAAAGGTACGTCTTATAGGAATCAAAGGAAATGACTCGACTTTAAGGTACGTCTAATAGGAATCAAGGGAGATGACTCGACTAAAAGGTACGTCTTATAGGAATCAAGACTTAAGTTAGGAAGTGCATTACCTAAGATTAAAAATTTGAATTACCCAATCAAGGAAGTGTGTTTCCTTACCAATGTTTTTTGAATTATCAAAACAATGAAGTGCTTCTCCTTACCAAAGTTGCTTGAATTACAAACCTGTGCAGCAACCTTGCCTCTTGCATTTGTTGAGGTGAGAAATTACGGCCTTTGATGTTTAGGCTCTGAAATCCTTGATCCAAATGCAACATGTATTCCTATTACATATGAAGAAAACTTGTGATTTTAAAAAAACATGGTGGCTAGTTTTTGGCTTTGGCTTTTGAGGCAATTGCTCTTGCCCCCGTCACATTTAGCTTTGCTTCCAACCATTAACATATGTCATTGACTTGATGGATCATTGAACCAAACTCCGGTCATTAAGAGTGACTGAAATAAACACAGTATCTCTGCTTTCCCATGCTTCTCAGATAGGCCTTTGAACCTTGGCATTTACATAAGTTCCCCGACTTCTCTGTTGGCAAAACTTTCTACATACCCTTTTTGGCTCACAATCATGTCTCTTTTATGTTCTAGCTTTTGTCTTGCTCTGTGCAATTGATGAAGCTGGTAGCCAGTTTTAAAATCTTTTCTCACTTTTTTTGACACGGACTTGACTCAAAGACAAGAAACAAAAAAAAGAATGACAATTTTTGTTTTGATAACTGACTCAAGAAAGATAAAATTAAAATAAAGAGAAGAAAGAAAAGACAATGAATGTCCCCTTTTAAAACAAAGAAACGAAAAATTCATCTAAAAATGACAGTTAACACTAATGATTATGCCATGCATTTTGGATTAAGCAGCTTGATCTTTTCATCCAAACTTTCTACCCATTGTTGTTGAGTTAATGGCCTTGAAACTGAGTCACTTTCTTAGGTCAATTGCATTTAAGACCCCATCGGCTACTGGCGCCTTGAAGGATTTTAGCCCACAAGCTTCTTTCATTTTCTCTCGGCTCATTATCGCCTTATGGTGCCCGTGAGGGTTTTCACCAATAAGACTCTCTCATTTTTATTTCTCTCAACTTACCATCTCCTTATAATGCCCGTAAGGGTTTTCACCAATAAGACTCTCTCATTTTTATTTCTCTCTTGATTCCCTATGCTGAGGAAGACAAATAGTTCTCAAATGCATCATCATATTCCTTGCATACTCCGCCTTAACATCCTCAAAGATTGATCTGAAGGTCTTTCTTTGGTTGTAACTTGGCTTTTGGAAAAGGTTAGAAAGAAAGGATGGCATGGGGCCCAAACGACACTTGAAGTGGGGTAGGACTTACAACTTTTGGAATCGACTCAAACAATGAGGATTAACTCATGCCCCAGTTTCTTTTGACTGGGTGAATCTAAATTGTTTATTTGGTTGGACCGAGCCCTAAGTAGGCAGCCTACGTATCTCACCCTCGAGAGAGAAGAATCAGGTCATGCGTAGTTCTGGCAGCTTGTCCTTTTGCTTTGATCTGATTTTATTTTTTTATTCGCTATTTTCACTTTGCGAATCTTTTTTTTTCTAACTCTATTTTTCTTGACACTCTTCTTTGGAAACATTTTTGTCTCTTTTTTGTAACTTTTGACTTTATATTTTGCTCGGCACTATTCTTTGAACTTTTCTTACTCTATCTTGATTCCAAAAGAGGGGTATGAAAGAAAATAACACTAAGGTTCAAATGGGGTAAACAAAGGATGACACAATATTTGGATAGCAGAATGAAATGCCTTCATCATATCAATTCTTGAGAATGCAAGTACATAACATGCAATTGGAAGTGAGAGATGAAGATCATTTGCAACATCTTTTTAAGCAGATTGAGTCTGTGCGTCACTACTTCTTCTGTAAACTCCACCTTTGTTGTACATTCCTCACATCAAATGACTCATGCTTTCGTGGAGCTGCTTATCTTCTTGTTTCTCTTGATATAGCGATCACACGTCTACTTATTTGACCTAATTGGGACTTGCCTTTCGATCGATGACCAAGTTGTTCTTGTGATTATCAAAATAATTGCCTTAACTTGTCACCAAATGTCTCAGCACTCTATCTATTTTCTCATATGCTCTCCTTTTCTAACTTTAACCCTCTGATTCAATGTTTATGCTTAAACTGGATTTTAAGATCTGGCTGTAAATTTCACTAGCATATCATATCACTAGAGTCAACATAAAATGTACTATGTAAAAAAAAAAACACATATTTAAAACACAAAGAAAAAGGGGACACTCCATTTAATAAAAATGAAAGATAGAAGGGTTTGAACATAAACGACAAAGGGAAAAAACAAGATAAATCCCGAACTACAACCCTGAAATAATTCAGAGAACAGAAAAAAAAAAAATAAGTTACCAAACCCCTTCCTGGTAAAGAGAGGGGTGACTTCTCCATTGCTCAGCCTGACATCTCATCCACTGGCTTTCATATCAACATGACTGGAGCTTCCACCACTGTCAGACACATTTCCTTCAACAAATAAGCTCTGTATCCCCATGCTTAACTCATTGCCTCCCACAGATTGTGCAGTACCGCGTGCTGGTGAAGAACTCTGTGGGATGGTCGAAGGGCCAATATTTTCCACCACAATCAATTTATCTAGAATTATCTTTTCTATTTCTCTTTTCAAAGTGCGACAATCTTCAGTACTATGACCCTGAACATCAGAATGATATGCACATCGCACATTAGGATCAAAGCTTCTTGAATACGGGTCAGGAGTATACCCAAGGAGAGGAGTGATCAGGACATGCTGTACCAATCTCTGGAATAAACTGGCATAGGATTCCCCAATAGGAGTGAAATTATCTTTTTCCTTCCTCCTCTTTGCGAACTCTTGCCTCGGATGAAATTTGGATTTAGAGGTCCTTTGGTAAATTTGTGGGGATCGAGGACGATGTTGAGGGACAGAGGCATGCCATTGTGGATAAGAAGATGGATGAGCATACAATTGTGCATTGTTCACAGGATATCGAGGAAGTGGAATGGGATTTCTTGGATTTCGGAGAAAGAAACCTTGTTGCAAGTGGTTATGTGGATCTGATATGTAAGCTCGGTATTGAGGCTGACAGTATTGGTGGGTTGAACCTCTCAAACTCTGATTTGGCCCTGTCATGACAATAGGTGCGTTTTTCTTCTTCTTTCCTTCAGTTTCCCTTGGTTGATTGCAATGTCGTCCCGAATGTTTCACAGAATCCTTCTGTCCATCAGGCTCCCCACATTTTGATGTCTCAAAGCTGGGAGGAAGGTTAACACTTGAAGACATGCCCCAGTTTTTATATGAAACATCTTCATAGCCCATAAGTCCAGGGGAATTTTTCATATCATTTTCTACACTCTTCACTTTCCCAACCATTTTCTCTGGCTCTTTTGGCATGCTAGGCTTCTTAGTAAGAAATTTTGGCGGTTCACTTAACTTAACTGTAGGCTCAAGAGTATACCAATGATCATCAACAGTATTGAACGAGGAGTCACTAGTGGACTGGGAAAGCACAATCGTTAGATTGATAGACAAAGTGGAAGCCTTAGTAGAAGGTTGACCAACAAAAGCACAGACGGTATGTGGTGCTGTGAATGTGGTAGACTTATACTGAGGAGATAAAGAAAGAGTGGTGGAAGTATTGAGGTGCATTTGACGTGGAATGGATTCTGAGGCATGATGTGGTGCATCAACAACAGTAGGAAACTGACTTTGCGATTTTGGTGGAAGACTCAAGGTATTTGCAGGGTCAAAAGTAGGGAACGGAGGTGGAGGCAGCCCACTGTCCCAAGCTCGGTACATTTCCATCATTTGTTGTCTTAGTCTCAAATTCTCTTCCTTTAAACTCTCAATTTCCCGACTCTTTATTTCATTCATGATGCCACTCTCTATATCCTTGTTGGACACAACTAACCCTTCCTTGGATTTGGTGTGATATGGAGGACCAGCCAGGAAACCACAAACCAACCACCTTAAACTAACTGAAAAAGAGGTAACAAATATGTTAGAGTTCAACATTTTTTTTCTTCAAAACCTCCTTTTTTTTTCTTGAAGAAAAATCACCGAACCCTAGAAGGGCGCCTACGTATCTCACCCCCGAAAGGGGAGAATCAGGTGTGCGTAGTTCGTGAAGTTTTGCCAAAATGGCCAATTAAAATCTTTTTTTTTTCTTTTTCTTGAAACTTTAAAAAGAAAAGAAAATAACAAATTATCAAAAGAATTGACGAAAATCTTTTTGCATTTTTTAGGTTTAAACTCTCTATACAAAAATGGAATCTATGATTACCAAAGAAGAATCTTTTTGGGTTTTCGATTTAGAATTTCATAGGAAAATGAAACTTGAAACTATTAAAGAAAAATCTTTTTGTAGTTTTCTTTTAGAGATGTATATGAAACACCTACTCTAAGTGAAGAGTGAAGAAAATCTTTTTGAATTTTTCAGATTCCTGTACAACATGAAATCTATGGTTACCGAAGAAAATATTTTTGGATTTTCGATTTTAAATTTCATACAAAAATTAAACTTGAACCTATTAAAGGAAAATATTTTTTTTTGCTTTCTTTTATAGATGTACATGAGACACCTACTCTAAATGAAGAGTGAAGAAAATCTTTTTTGAATTTTTAAAATAAGATCCCCGAACCTAAAATAGGTTGCCTACGTATATCACTCTCGAGAGAGGAGAATCAGGGGTGCGTAGTTCGTCCATGTTGGACAAATAAAGATTAACTAACAGACTGACCCTAACTTAAGAGACACAACCAAAGACCGATGAATAAAAGAACAATAGAAAAAACTTGGGTTTTTAATTTGACACCAACAATTATGAAAGAAAAATCTTTTCTTTTTTAAATTTTCGAAATATGAATGCGTGGTAAAGGAATAAAAAGTTTTTTTTTTTTGATATTTTCCTTTATAAAACCTCCTATTGTAAAAAAAATTCTTCTATTTTTTTTTTGAAAATTTTGAATTGTGAAAAACAAAAGCCATAAAGAACTCTAAAAACTACAAAACTCTTTTTTTTGGACTATTTTTTTTTTCACACACTTTACTTTTTAACAGATGCTTTACCCCACATCAGTCTGTCAAATGACCATGTTATCCTCAAAGATGCAACATTTAGCCCGTAGGAATGCTTTAGAGGTAAGTCTCCTACAAAGGACCTAGTGGACCCCGCTAGGTCTCAATATGATGCACATAAGAATGACCTAAAGGCTGACCTACGTTGTGGTTTACTAACAAGGCCGTTCGGGGGAGCATATGGTCGATAGTTGCTGTTTTGCTTTCCACCTACTCCATACATCCAACGGCTCCCCCCTAAAATAAAGGTAACTCAACTAGAGTTCGTGCGCACGACGTGCGCTCCGAGACTTGTTGCGGAAAAAATTGACTCGGGTTATGCAAATGATGTCAGATATAAAGCGGTAACACATAGGATAAATACTGTAAACAAAGAGCACGAAAACGTACAAAAGTGAAAACACAAACAAAAATCACAAACCATGCTTATACACTCGTAATGCCAAACAAAGCCGATACGACTCCAAAAAAAGCTCGGATTCTGAAATAATTCCCCAGCAGAGTCGCCAGAGCTGTCACACCCCTTTTTCGACTCCAAAAAAGATATGTATTTTAAGGTTTGAAAGGGTTTTTTATTAAAGTGACAAAATGAAGATTGGTTTGGAAAAAAAATTGTTTTTACATTCAAAATCAGAGTCGCCACTTGGCATAATCTGGTGTGCCAAGTCACCATTGGAAAATCCTTTTCGAAACCATTTGACTCTTTAAACCGGTTTACGAACAGAGATTCCGGCTAAGGAATTATGTTGACCGAGGGGAAGGTGTTAGGCACCCCTCGATCCCGTGGTTCGACCACGGTCGCTTGGTGGAGCGTATCGGCTAATTTGACATTACAAATGTACAAACCACATAAACACACAAAACAAGCAAACAAATAAATCACACAAAATTCAAAACAAACAAAAATAATGTTCAATCCAAATTATACAATCCAAAATAAAAGAGGTGCTGAAATATAAAACCTATTCTATTCTAAACTAATCCTAAACTAAACTCCACCCGACGTTCCGGGCCTTGATCACGAGCCTCCTTTGCGTACATGCTACTTCAGGGCATTCCCCGGATAAATCAATACAAATCCTTCGGGGCATTCCCCGGCCAAATGAGTACAATTTAAACTTTTCGTGCAATAAAGTAGAAAGTACTATTCACGCACATATTCAAACACTCCAATAAATCGTTATTCCTAAATTTGCCTAACCGGCCTACGTTTGCCTACCAAGTTCAACATATCACAATTTTATCATGTTTAACATTATCAATACATCAAAATTAATCAATATTCATTTTTCTCCATTTTTAATCTCCACCTTAATTTATTTTTAACCACGTGATTAACCCATTTCAATACACAATCCACCAATCGAGAATAACGAAAATTCACCAATCATGCTTAGCACATCACACACCCAAATGTCACCAACAGTTCACATCAACAAACAAACCACGGTATTGAATCACACGCAATCACAATCACATAAGAATTAAATAAAAGAGAAGAAAGAATTGGACCTTAAATTTGAAGCTTTCAAACTCAATGTTATTCGAATAAAGAGAGTCCGCACCCGGAAACCTCGAGCCGAACCTTAACACCAACAATCCAACTCGACAAATAATGACCCATTCACCGCCACTTTTCACGCCGTCACTGTTCACCGGTTACTTTTTTTTTTTCGTTGTTATTCTTGTTCTTGTGAGGAAGATTATTTGGTGATTCTTGTTATTGTGGAGAAGATGATGATCAAAGAATGAGCCCCCTCTTTTTCCTCTTAGAATTTTTCTTTTATAATGGGCATGAATTTTGTTATGATGTGGGAATTTTGGTGGGTCCCTCATATATTCTTTCTTTGTGGACAAGAAAAATGAGGGGGGGTCACATGGGTAGTTAGGGTAGGTGGAAGTTTTTGATTGGGTAGGTTGTTAGGATAAGATAAATTAGTTAGAGGTATTTTTTTATTTATTTTTGTATTTTTGTGGGATATAATTACATGGGGTTGGACACATGGTAAGGTGAACTAAAAATAAATAAAATTAGACTTCGGGAGAGACAAAATTAGGTGTCTACAGGTGTGATTACGTGTCCCTACACTAATTTTAGTGATAAAAAGTAACAAAGGTACTAATTAATTTCCTAACGCAATACACATCACTTTAGGTACCAATCGTCATCATTATAACAATCACTACAATACCATCACAACTATCACCCACCAATATTACTAATAACTAACATCATTCATAAGCCACCACAACTACCATTACAAATCATCTCCACTATCACTAACAAACATAAATATTTCTTTTCAATCAAATAATTATTTTAGTGTATTAACCTACATATTTTTCTAATATACAATTAATTTTTTATTCAAATTATGTTTTTATTATATATACAATTTTCTTTACACATTCAGATGTTGAAAAACAAATAGTATTAATCATTAAATTTTCAAAACTAGAGACAATGTCTTAAGCATTAAGATGTACATTCAAATTCAGACGTCTGACTCTTAATAAAAACAAATGCAGCATTAGTCCATTAGGATCAGCCGTCTTTTAGTGGCAAGTGTTAAGATTATTTATTGGTGACGAGATTCTTGACCATCTTCCAACTCTATAATACCCATTGGTGAGCTATGTTGACTCTTCTCAGTTGGGGTGTTCATGGGTCGGTTTGGATCGGTTAGTGGTTAAAACCATAACCAAAATCAATTTAGTCGATTTTTGAATTTCTAAAACAAAATCAAACCACAAAAAGAAACGAGTAAATACATAATTACCCCCTGATCTTGTCCGAGATTTGCAAAAAGACACCTAAACTTTAACTTCGACCTATTACCTCACGATTCTTCTTTATTTCATTGCAAACACACCATTTTGACCCCCTGCGTGTACACACGCTCCACAGGCGCGTGAAAGGGCTCAAATTTGACTTTTTTGACCAATTACAAGCTGCCATGTGAAAAATAATTTAACATATAATTTATATTCTTTTTTTAAAAAAAAAATATTTATTTTTAAAAATTATTTCATACCCACCCCCCACCCCACCCCCCACCCCACCCCCGTAACCCCCCATCCACCATTGTCTTCTTCCCCAACTTCTTCTTCATCACCATCACTCAACAACATCAATTACAACACACAACATCAATTACAATAACAACAACATCAATTACGCCCAGAACAACAACATCATCATTTTCACCATAACCCCACTATTTCTTCTTCAACACAATGTCACCATTAAAACTCCTCCATTGAAGATTTTTTTTTTTTTAAATCATATCATTAAAGCTCCATTTTGCAATTAAATCTATCATTTAACTAACCACCATTTCTACTTCAACGCAATATCTTCTTCAACACCATTAAAGCTCTTCAACACAATGTCACCATTAAAGCTCTTTCATTGAAGCTTTTTTTTTTTCAAAGCTCCATTAAAGCTTCATTAAAACTCATTTAACTATCTTTAAAACTCAATTCAATCATAAAACTAATTTTTGAATTGATTTGAACAAAAAAAAAAAACTGAACGGGGAGAGTGTTGGACGCGAGGCGACGAGGGGGAGGGGGAGGTGCTGGACGCGGGGGGAGGGGGAGGTGCTGGACGTGAGGAGTGGGGAGGGGAGGTGCTGGATGGGTGGAGGTGGAGGTGTTGGATTGGGGGTGGGGTGAAAGAGGGGGTGGGGTGTTAAATTAAATAAAAAGGAAAATTGTATTAAAAAAATAAAAATATATGAAATTAAACGTATTTGACACGTGGCAACACCTGATTGGCGTGTGTATTTCACTCTCCTTGTTGTAACTGAGATTCAGCGAAAAATGGTGTGTTTGCAACGAAATAAAAAAGAATCGTGGGGTAATAGGTCGAAGTTAAAGTGTAGGTATCTTTTTGCAAAACTCGGATAAGATCAGGGGGGTAATTATGTATTTACTCAAAAGAAAATAACCATCGGTTTGGTTCTTGTCGATTTGGTTCGGTTTTTCATTTTTTTCGATTTTTTCGGTTATTGACTAGCCTACTCCAACCATCTCGAGAATAAACTCCTTTTTTTAACCCATAGAAAAGAGTATCACATTGAACAATTTCTCATGAATAATTTGTACAGTGATGGACAAATGACACTATAAACTCTTAAAAATCAGAACAAACACATTAAACAAAACCAACATTGAGATGAAAAGCATCAGTTTTGTATTGTAGGCACTGAGATTATACAACAACATATAAACACATACATGTACATTGTAAAACAGGGCTTTGTATTCTGTTGCAGTGTACTGCAAGAAGAGACAGAGTTGAGCAAATTTGAGTTATCTGTTTACTTCAACGACTAGCTAGGTGAGCTAATCATATAGGGAAACGATTGAATAAACAAGGAGACATAAAACTACCATTTGAACCAGGGACCATGGTAACTCGTATTGTGAAAGCTGAAGTAGAAAAAGTAAGGTAGGGACCATAGGGTTAACTTATTAGTAATAGTAGGTAGATTTGGGCTTGGATTTGGGGCTTTGGGCAGTTAGGCTAAAGTATTGATTGGGCTAGACACAGATTAAAATTTAGTTTTAGATTAAATTTAATAAAATATTTATATTTCATTTATAAATTATATATAAATAATTATACTATATATATATATAATTTATCGGTTCGGTTTGGTTATTTTTATGTTTTTTTTTTTTAAGTAAAATCATAACCAAACCAAATAGCATCGGTTTTTTAAAATTTAAAACCAAACTTAACTAAACCAAACCAAACGTCGGTTTTTTTAATCGGTTTGGTTCGGTTTACAGTTCGGTTTGGTTTTTAACCAAACCCATGAACACCCCCTACTTCTCAGTAATAGTCAGTTCTTTGAGATAATTTTACTATATGTAGACACGTAATTTTGTTCCTTCAAAATTATTTCTTTTTACTATTTTTACACCTGTCTTACCACGTCACTTCTCCCATGTGATAATTTCTACACAATAACAAATCCAACAAACTCTTAACCATTTTTTACACTTCACCTTAACAAATTTTATCTCATCCTAACTACCTATACCCCATACTCACATACATGCCCACTCACATTTTTTATTCCTTCTCCATAACAAAAAGGGGATCCCACGGAATCACCTACACAATACACACTACATAGTAACAACATATAGACACGCAGATTGTACGTCCCCAAATCTATTCCACCACCATCGACAAAATATATATTATTAGACTTGACTTCAGTAAACTTAGAGGAATCAATGCAAATTGCTCCATTAAGGCCCAGAAAGATTGTGCAATCTCCCAACGTGTGAATCTCTTTCAATTCAACCTTATTTACATCTATTTCATACACTTCAAAAGTATCACCACCTTGTTCATTTGTGATTTGAAAAATAATCAGTAATGCCCCTGACAATTCGACGAGGTATCCCATATTTTCAAATATTGTATTTTCAAAGTGAACAAGCATAGTTATTTTAACTACAATTGGTTGAAGAATGCTAGGCCCTGAAACCCCCAAAACCCAAATTTTCCCACTATAAGTAAGACAATAAAATTGTCCTTTATGATAAATCATAGAGGAGATTCTATCACGGTGATCAAAGTCAACACATGTCCAGTTGAGGTCTCCAGGTCACCAACAAGCCAAATAATTAAAATTTCCAAAATTAGGAAACCGCCAATATGTAATCTGATGTGACAGTAGGACTGGCCTCTGCTTATGGAGAGATACCGCTCACTTTCACGAGAAGGAAATCTCTTTTCCGCTAAAACCCTTAATTCTTTTCTGAGGGGAAATTGTATACTAACGTGAGAGAAAGGATGCAACAAATTCATCTCTGAAGTGACAATATTTACGGTGCAGATCCATCCCTCTGTTGGATAACATTGTGCTTTCTAACATCCAATAAAAATACACGTGAAACTTTCTTCTTAAAAAAAGAGTAAAATTCTCGATAATCATCATGTTTATCAGCCAATATTAACAACGGAAGTTGGGGCGATGAAAAATCAAAATTACCGTTAATTGCTGGATTTCGCCATGGGGTACAAACAGCACCAAAAGCAATAAAATCTTCAATCACTTTATCATGTTTTGCAATCAAATCAATTAGGTCCCTAGGCAATTCTGCCCAGTTTACCGTCATTAGCCTAAGAAGACAGACAAGCTTTATAATTTGTGTATTATTATTTTTTTGACAAACATTTAATTATATATATAGGTTGTAAATATATTCCTATAAGGATTTGCAATGCAAAAAAAATAAATATTTCTATGTAAGTTCAACATTTAGTTGGACATCTTTACGATTTGTTATATGGAAAAATAATATTTACGATTTGTTATATGGAAAAATAACATAAATAAATACCTTTAACTTACTATATTTATAATACTAGTTTAGGTGTACGCGTTGTGTACCTCACTTTAATGAGTTCAAACATTACATTAAATAAGATATTTGTTTAAATAATAAAGATGAATATAATAATTAAATTTAATATCTTTTGAGTATGTAAAGATGGGGAATTTATTTATTAAACGTAATCTTTACCAAATATATTTTTAAAAGTCGATCGACATTCATCTACCATCTGTAAATTGTAATAAAATAATACAATGATAGAGACATCAAAATAATACAATTAAATCTAATCTTTACATACAAAAAATTTCTCAAAGTCGTCTGACACTCATGTACCACCTGTAAACAATAATAAAATAATACGATAATAGAGATATCGAAATAATACAACTAAACCTAACTTTTACATAAAAAAATTCCTCATAGTCGACCAACATTTATCTATCACCTGTAAACTGCAATAAAATAATATGATAAAAGTGATATCAAAACAATACAATTAAACTTAAATTTTATACACAAAAATTTCTCAAAGACGATCGAGATTCATCTACGATCTGTAAACTACTACAAAATAATAAAATAATAGAGATACTATGATAATACAATTAAACCTAACCTTTACCTAAAAAAAAAATTCAAAGCCGGCCCACTTTCATCTAGCATCTGTAAATTAAAATTAAAAAAATAAGATAATAAAGATGTCAAAATAATACAATTAAGCCTAACCTTTACACAAGAAATTATTCAAAGTCAACCGACATTCATCTACAACCTGTAAACTATTAAAAAAATTATAATAGTGATCACAAAACTTCAATTTTGATCCAACTAATTCTTGTCTGAGCGAAAATTTTGACCCTGTAGAATGATTTTGAATGAAAACAGAGAAGGTATATATATACACACATGTTGAATTCTGTTATACTGAGAAAAACTGTGAAGACGTTGAGGGTTATAAAATCAAGCATCCACCATCTAGACATGCAATTGAATCAAGTTAGATCAGCATAAATCATATTTTCCCAATAGGCAAACCGATTTGTTCTCTGTTTAACATGTATCTCAATATTTATAGAAAAATTTCCTTAATAGAGTCCTATTTTGGGAGTATTTTTCTTATTGAACAGTAGAGAGGAAAATATTAATTAATTCTCCTACCATATATTTAGGATTCTCATATACTTTAGGAAGTCTAGTAGAAAGAAAACTATTAATTAATTCTCCTACCATATATTTTAGGAGTCCCATATATCTTAGGAAGTCTAGTTAATATAATAAAAATAATAAATTAATAAAATAGTGAAAAGACAGTTTTTTTTAAAGAAGTGTCTTTTAATGAAAGATTAAAAGTTCAAATCACTTTTCTAAAGGTCTTCACACTTTTAATATATTATAGATATAGATATAGATATAGATATAGATATAGATATAGATATAGATATAGATATAGATATAGATATAGATATAGATATAGATTATAGATATTAAAAGTTTAAAATATTGTTTGAACTTTTTGTACTTCATTAAAAGTTTCTGTTTTAGACAAAATCGTATTTTCATTATTTTCTTAATATTGAAGAGTTAAAAATTAATTAAATATTTATGATAAAAAATTTCCTTATTAGAAGTCATTAAAATTAATGACAACTAATATCATTTTTATTAGTTTAAGAATTCTAAATCCATTAAAGTTGATTTTAAGAAGATTTGAAAAATCTAAAAGTAAATATGAAGCGTTAGAATTAGAAAAATATAAGAATAGCAAAATTGTAAAGTTTTAAGTAAGTAATCAAAGATTTTCTAAAGATTTAACTTCAAAAACAACGAAAAATTTTAAATATAGAAAAAATAAATAAAAACAATCATATTACAAATATGATTCAAATCTATGTGTCTTTCAACAAGAAAAAGATGTACTGTATAACAAACGCAAAAGTGACGATCCATTATCCACTTGAAACTTTTGATAGTAAAATATATATATGTATTCAGAGAAAATGGTCAATTATCCCTCCAATCTTTAGTCAAAATTCCAACTACACACTCAACCTTTACTAGAGTTCCATTACCCCCCTAAATATTTTTTTTACTATATTTTATACCCCTCCCATTGCTGACCTGTCATGGGAGGTGAGAACACCCCCAATAGGCGCGTGAGTTGAAGAATTAACCCTTTAAAATTATTATTTTAAGTGTCAAGTGTATAATACACGTCATTATTTTTAATTGTTAATTAATGTTGTCTTCTCCAATTAATAAAAGGCCCAACGAAATTCTTCATCTCAAAACGCCAAATCTCATCTCCAAACATGTCTACGCGTATTGTGGCAATGCTGATCACTACAAAATGAATTCATCTCTTTTGTCGTTTAAATTGAAGAAGTTGTTGTAATGGCAGCTAGAAGGATTTCTAATTCACCATAATTGCAAAATCTGACTAGTTAAATGCTAGATTTCTTCTCTTCGATCTACTCAACTGCAATATCACAATTTTGTAAACACAATAAATGAACACGAAGAATTTTTATATAATTTCCAAATCGTAGAAAAATTTGTCTGCACCTATTTCCGTTCTTTAATAACCCACGAAATCAAGAACAATCTGTACCGAATTTCTTACGCGAATAGATCTGTTCCATTCGTTTTCGAGGGATTTCTACGGAACTGGTGGATTTATAGCGAGATGGTCTTGTTTCAGGCATTTTCGTCGCTAATTTGGTGTTTTTGATTATTTTCTGATAGGATTTGGTCCAAAAAAATGGAAAAAATAAGTTGGTGGTGATTTGGATTTAAAATGTGGTTTCGCCGGAGTTATTTTGGAGAAATTCGCCGGCGAAAGATGAGAAAAAGAAGTTTTTTTTCCCCGATGGACCTCCCCTCTCTGTTTTTTCCTCTTTCTCCCACTTTCTCCATCTTTTCTTTCACTGTTGCTCCCATCTCTAGCGTTTGGCTGTGTGTAGTAGTCTATGTATTGTGTGCATCTTTTTGTGTGTTGTGTTGTAGATGGTGAGTGTGTGTATAAAGAGTTGTGTGTTGTGTTGTAGATGATGATTGTGTGTATAGAGAGCTGAGAGATGTGTCATTTATGTGTTATCCGTGGAAATGGCCTATTTCGTTTTAGGAAGAAAGTGAAAAAGTAGGAGTGGGTCTAGGCACGTGTGTACACGAATGAGTTATTGTTTGGCTTATATTGACAGGTCAACAATGGGAGAAGTACAAAATACAGTAAAAAAAAATATTTAGGGAGGTAATGGGACCTTAGCAAAGGTTGAGTGTATAGTTGGGATTTCGACTAAAGGTTGGAGGGATAATTGACTATTTTCTCTATGTATTCACAATAAAATATATGTTATGTTTACATTATGATATTAGTGTAAAAGATCTTTCAAAAGTGATTTGAACCTTTTGCACTTCATTAAAAATCTTTGCAATAAATAAAATCATCTAATTTTAAATAATCAAAAGTTACACGTGCAGTTATACTAGTTTACATAAATATACACCCTTACAAAGTAACTAGAAAAATCTCAACTGATTATGTATCTTCGTTGGATGTATCGGAAGCTTATTATGTATCTCGACAAACCTAAAATCGGAAAAAATGTATCTTTATTAGATGTATCAGAAGTTAATTATGTATCTCGACAGACTCAAAATTTAGGTTTTTACAAATTATGCAAAATATCGAGATTTTCTTTAATTAAGCTCCAAACTGTTGGGATTTATATTGTTTGGCTATAGTAGACATAACTAGTTCAGTTAGTTTGCAAAATTGACATGTAGATACAAGAGAAAATTGAAGGAAAGGTGTCTTTTAAGTCTTGAATGAAGGATTGGTGACATTGACCAACTTAAAGGGTCAAACATAATTAGGAAACTTGATTAAGTTAATTGGGGACTTGATTATATTTTCAAAACTTTCTAATCTTTATAAAAATACAAATCAACTCAACCCACACCCCTCTTCAATCCAAATCATCGATCGTCTCTCGACAGCTTCTCTCAACCAACAGTTCTGCAAATTTCTCTTTTTATTCTCCGGCGACTTCAACCTCCGACGATAAATAGTTGGGCTTCGAGTTCCTTTTCGACTTCAACCTTCAATCGACGTGACAGCCTTGCTCTCTGGCCACAACAACTTCGAATTCTTCATCATTCCTTTTCTTCTTTCACAGGTAAAAAATTATGGCCTTTTTAGTTTTGAAAAAAATGAGGAACTTGAGCCAACTTCTCTTATAGTATTGGTTAATAATTTCAATATTTGTTGCTTTAATTTGAAATGCAGTCTGAATAAAACCCTAATTTCTTATATTTCCTCTCTTCTCCTTTCGAAGTGAATTATGATTTTTTATTATTCGTTGCATTTTTTTGAAGTTTAATTTTTGTTGTTTGTGTTTATACAAACAAAACAACGATTTTGGTATTTTTTATGTTGCGCCCGTTGCTGGGTTGATTTGTTTTGTTCTTGTTCTTTGTAAAAATGGTGATATTGTTGTTTTTCTGTTGAACAAAATCATGCTACTATTTTTTTTTCTCCAACAGATTATCCATCTGGTGCAACATATTAACCATCTGATGCAATAGATTTATCATATGATGCAACAGATCAACCATCTGATGCAACAGAGGAACCATTAGATTAAAATTTTGATGCAACAGATTAAACATGTGATGCAACTAATTCACCATCTGATGCAATAAATTAATATTCATATGCAACAGAGGAACCATCGGATAAAAAAATCTGATGCAACAGATTTAACATATGATGCAACAGTTTAACTATCTGATGCAACAGATTAACCATATATTGCAACAGATTAACCATTTGATGCAACAAATTTACTATCAGATGCAATAGAGGAACCATCAAATTAAAAATTTGATGCAACAGATTAACTATCTGATGCAATGGAGGAACCATCGGATTAAAGATCTGATGCAACAGATGAACCTCCTGTTGGATAAAATCCTATCAACTCTTCCAACAGGACATGTCCAAGACTTAATTTTTCAAAATGATCATTCATCTACCGTGATAGACGACCCTTCTGTTGGAAGAAATCTAAATAATATTGACCATTAATAATTGTTCCAACAGATCACTCATATGTTACAACAGATGTGTGACCTGTTGCACAGACCATTCATCTTTGTCAACAGATGAGTGATATATTTTGTATTATCGCAACAGATTACTCAGTGCCATTTCTGTAAGTTAGTTAACTATTCTGAAAGATCACTCATATGTAGCAACAGATGTGTGATCTATTGCACATATCATTCATCTTTCACAAGAGATAAGTGATATGTTTTGTATTATTACAATAGATTACTCAGCCGTTGCTACAGATTATTTAACTATTTCAACAGATCACTCATATGTTGCAACAAATGATGTTGCAATAAATGTGTGATCTGTTGCACAGACCATTTATCTGTCTTAAAAAATGAGTGATACATTTTGTATTGTTGCAATAAATTACTCATCCACTGCAACAGGTTGGTTATATGCTGCAACAGATTGGTTATATGTTGTAACAGATATACTACCTGGTGCAACAGATAAGTAATCTGTTGAAATTGTTATTTTACTGTTTTGCTTGTTAGATTTACTGTTATCCTTTTTTAACAATGCATTAATCAACTATATATATTTTTTATGTTTCTGTTAATTTTAGATAATATGGCTCCCAAAAGAACAGAAATCGAATCAAGTCCAAGTAAAAGAATAAGTGAAGCAGCTAGGCTACATCCACCACTCTATGAGCTTGCTTTACAAGCGTTATCTCAATCAGGAGCAGAATATGATGAACACAGGGAGCAGGAATATTTCAAAAGAGATGATCCAAATGCTAATAGCCCTTCCACCAAAAGTTGGTCAAAATCTTCAGCATTGATCGTTATCTTGTGAGAATGCAGTGCGATGGTTCCACAGATTTAACGGGTGATTTCGTGGTTAAGTCAGTCATGGAAAAATCTTTCGACGTCTTCAGAAAAATACTTCAAGAACAAAAATTGGATGCTTATTTCAGGGACAACTACTTTGGAAAATATCTTGATTTGCCGGAGGACAACAATGCTCGTTTCCAAATAAAAATGGTATATGAACTTCTCAAGTGTAGGTTTATGTATGAAAACAAAGATAAGATGGATGAGGTGTGGATAAATTACTTTGGCATGCCTGTTTGTTTTGGTTGGAAGGAGTTTGCCATAGTTATTGGACTAAAATGTTATCCTCCTTCTCCTTCTCAAGTTATACCTACTCTAACCCAAAAAAGGCATCCCGCACACCCAAAAAAGGCAAAGGCAAGTCGTGTGATCGTAATGACTTGGTGTCCATTGTTGGTCCAAGCTTCAAAAACAAAAATTAGATAGAAGCGTTGAAAGGTAAAGGACTTTCAAAGAAGTATAAGCAGCCATTGTGCTTGGTTTGGTTTGTACATAATATTCTTTGAGCGAGAGACGTTAACAACAATATAAACATTGGTTTAATAAATCTCTCTGAGAATCTTGAGGCATTTAACAACTATCCTTGGGGTTATGAAAGCTTCAAAATGACTGTCAAATATTTGTTAACTCCGTTAGCGCCAAAGGCAATCAACTTATATGGCTTTCCATGGGCTTTCATGGTAAATGTTTTATTATTTTATTATGATATCATTCATTTTCTTACACAATAATGATTTTAATTTATTGGCGTTATTTTATAGGCTTAGGTGTTTGAAGTCATTCCTTATTTGAGACAACAAGTGAACTACCAAGAAGAAGTTTCCAGTCCAAGAATCTTGAGATGGTTGTCGGTTAAAACTGATAAAAATGCAAAATTTCTTGATCTCTCCAACTCCCTAAAGGATGCAGTAAGTATAATTATAATTAAGTTTTTATTTTAATTAATATTATTTTGGAATGATCTAATCATCATTCTAATATATGTAATGATTTATGTTAGATTGTGCATCCGTCCCTAGTTCCGACTAATCGAGAGTTGAAGATGCCATTTTTTCTTACTTTATGATCTGTGCAAACTTTATCGCATCTTAAGGTCATTAACAGGATAAAAATAGAATTATTTGGAGCAACAACCATTACAAGATAAATAATTTTAGAAGGTAGGCTTGTTGTTGATGATGGTCTTAGTGGTGATGGAGTTATAAGTGGTGGAAGTGGTGTTGTTGTTGGTGCTAATGATGCACCTCTTACAGTATTTAAAATAAATCATTATGAGTATGATCATACTTGTTATACAGATTTTGCCTCTCCCAGCGAATGTTCTGCATGCAAATGTCAAGATTCCAAGACGAAATATGATGTAGTGATTAATGCTATTAATGCATTAACTACTTTTATAAAGGAATTGACATCTAAGAAGGGTGTCATTCCATCAAAGAGGATTTTATATTCATTCACTCCATTAGAGATTAAGGCTAAGAGAAGAAGGAAAGTGATTTACAAGGCATTATAAAACATCCAAAAAAGCAAAATTACAACTCCTATGTCCGTGTGTTGCACTGAGCAATGTACAATGTCCAAAGGAGAGTAGCACGAGCTGAAGAAGGTGAATATATGTTTGTTCCAACTAACAAACAGACATATATCTATTTAAACAGATGACATATCTGCTGAAAATTATCAAACAAATATATAAATCTGTTGTAATAGTTGACTAAACTATCTCACCAGATAAAGTATCTGTTGCGAGATATGTCTCGTCTATTTTAGAAAATCAAACAACTTTTTGTACCGCTTTTATTTGTACCAACAGATGATCTATCTGCTGCAACAAATGAGTTAGATGTTGCAACAGATGGTTCATCAGTTGGAAATCATCATACGGGTCTTTCTCATGTAGAAATTTGTCCCAACAGTTGATTCATTGCTACAACATAAATATAATCTGTTTGGGACAATTTAAAACAGGAGGAAAACTTGTTTGATTTGCTAGTACAGATGAGTTATCTTGTTTCGTTTTGTTGTATCACCGTGATTAGCATTGACCAATTCTGGCTTTCCAGGTGGATGTAGAAGCTACTACAGAACAACATTGACAATATGCTACTCTTTTTATGAAAATACGGAGAACAGAAAACGCAGAAATCGTATTGAGTAGATCTTTAAAGCTTGAGTCTGTCAAAGTAATAACCTCACCCCTTCTTAGGAATCCTTGACATCAATACTTAAATTGTTGATGTATTTGTTAAGATTTGTGCCCATAATTTTTTTTTTATATTTTATTTATTCTTTGATTTATTTCAGCTAATTTCTGAAGGCTTCGATTTATTTTATTTTGTATATGAATTTTATTTTTCCTTAGATTTGAACTTATTAATTGAAATGGAATACTAGATTCAAATATTGCAACAGACAATGTATCTGTTGCAACAGGCGACACATCTGTTGGAAAATATTAAATAAATTTAGACATATGTTGCAACAGGTAGGTAATTTGTTGGAATTTATCAAACAGGTCTTCCCATTATTGCAACAAATAGACAAAGATAGAAACATCGACGTAATGCAATAGATGACCAACCTATTGCAACAGATAAACTATGTCAGAACAGGTAGAATATCTGTTATAGCGGATGGACAATCTGTTGCACTATAAAAATTCAACTTTCATTGGACATAAAAAATTACCACTGCATGTAAAAAAGTGAAAGTGAATTGAAATAAAAAGGCGGAACCCATCGAGAGTGTTCAGTTCAAACACTTAAAATAAAATAGGCATCAAGTAGACAATGTTCATTTTAAACACGTAAAATAAAATAGGTATCAAATGTGTCAGTTTGGTACTTTTTGCCCTGTTGGATTCTTGCGTGTAATTCACGCAGCCAAGGCTCATTGAACTCCCATTTTTGCTGACTTGGTGTCTGATTTGGCCCCCAACGGTCATTTTTTTCTCCCATTGTCTTATATATTCATCTTCTTTCTAAAATTTAAACCTAAATTCCAAAATCTTCTTCTTCATCATCATCTTTTTTTATCTATCCAAATTCTTTAAATTACTTGCATTTGGTCTTTTTTTTCTTTCTTCATTATTTTTTTATTTTTTCCAACTGAGATTGACAATGTCGAGCGCATCTTCCACTATTTTTTGTGATAAAGATTTTCAAAAATTGTAAGTGCACGGTCATGAAGCTCTATTGAAGACTTCTTGGACTCAACAAAATCCAGGTCATAGGTTTTTGACTAGTAAGATTTCAAAGATAATATTTTTTTAAATTTAATTAGTTGATTAATTATTGACTTGTAATTATTTTGTAATTGTGTTCTTGTTTTTATAGAAATTGGGTGGATGCAATTACTTTGATTAGTATGAAGAATGACACCCTTCACAAGCAAATCATGTAATTTGGGATTTGTTGAAGAAAGTCAAGGCTTCTCAAGAGAAACAAAATCGAGCAAGAAGATACTACATTGTTGTCGTTATTGCTACTGGTTTGGTGTTGTTGGGCACAAGGATATTCAAGCCTAATTGCTGAAATTTTCATGGTGGTGTATTTGCTACTGGTTTGGTATTGTCGAGCACATGGATATTCAACCGTAATTGTTGGAAAATATCAAACAGATTTAGGCATATGTTGTAAAATTTAGGTCATCTGTTGGAAATTATCAAACAGGTATTCCCACTGTTGCAACAGATTAGACTTAGATTAGATTAGATAGAAATAACATCGGCATAATGCAACAGATGACCAACCTATTGCAACAGATAAACTATCTGCCAGAACAGATAGAATATATTTTACAACAGATTGACAATCTATTGCATTATAAAAAACTCAACTTCACCAGAAAAAATTATTGTCACTGCATGTACATGTAATTTAAAGTAAAGTGAAGTGTGACTTGAAATAAAAAGTTATTATTTCACAGGTTTTTCAATATACACAGGCTCCAAGCGTCCAGTTAGTACCCCATAAGCCCAGACCTCTTGCGGGTTTGCCACAGTGTTGTCGCACAAAAAGGTTGTTGGCTTAGCCATTTCTATGTCGGTCAGTAAACATTCGATGTGTGCAAGAGCGTGCGAGATGCACGCAAAATCGGTATCATTTTCTGGAAGGTTCGTGCCCTTGTTTTGACATTCAAAATCCCATGACTTCTTCATCAACACTTCCTATGGAAAATGATTCATCAGTTTACTTTCCCTCAACAAGATGGGGAACAACTCCATCAGTGGCTGCACGTGGATAAAAAGAATGACCTCGTCGATGGCAGGTTCGTTACAGTCATAAATTTTGATCTTTCCTCCTCGAGTAGTATCTCAACAACCCGATAATGTATGCCGTCCACGCTCATGACTGTAAGAATCCTCTTTGCCTCGGTCCAGCTCTTGCCGTGTGGATTTGGCCTCTCCCCTCTAACATATTTTATCATTTCTTCTTCATCCCAGTCCAACGTAGAAACTAACAAATCCAATCCCGCGCCACAGGCTGACACGTGATTATTGTAGAAGTCGAGGTCCATTATCCTATCGGCAGCGTCATTAGCTTCCAGGTACGTTAATTGTCTTTTCCTCATGAGGCAGAGAATTTCGTCACCATACTGTGATTTAAGAAGTCAATTTTTAAATAGGTTAGTAATTGTAAAGAAGAAACGGATGGTCCATCTGTTGCATAGGTGATACAAGAAACACAAAGAAAGCACGAAACACATAACAAAATCAGTCCACAAGTTCAAGAAAACCGTGGACCTCTTTGGTGACCACTCTCAGAAACCGTGGACCTCTTTGGTGACCACTCTCGGATTCAGAACACAACAAGAATGCAAGATACTAAGGTGTTTTTACACCTATGGAAGCCAACAACCCAAACTATATTAACCACGATAAAAATGAACAACAAGATTACAACAACAAGAATTCACGGGTTACATTAATAATGACAAGAACCAACGATTACAATGAACAAAAGATAGAAAGATAGACCAATGGTTGGTATAATCTTAAGAAACCAAGAGCATATTCCACTCTTGGACCCTTAACACCACTCTCAACAAAGACCTAACTCTTACACTTGTCACAAAAGAGGTGTTCACCACCCAAGCACCAAGGTATCAAGCTAAATGCAACAACTGGGCATTCTGGTGCAACTGGTAGTGGTTTTGTTGCAACTTATTATCCATCTATTGCATAAGTTGCATTGGATTATTGATTTAGAGAACCCTATTGATACGAGTACGATCATGACCTTAGACACTTTTCGAGTATTTTGAAGATCACCTAAAAGGGTGCACAAGCCCAAGTGTGAAGAAGGCACAAACCCGCCCCTAAAGTGCACTCAATGGGCGGTTTGGAGCCCATTAATGAAAGGGCCCATTTAAATTAGATTTCATGCTTAAATCAAATATAATATTTTTTAAAAATATATTTAAATTCTACGTATTTAGTGTAAAAAGTATGATCAAACACGATTCTAACTTCAACTACAACTTTAAAGATTTCAAATAAAGTAACTTTCTTAAAAAAAAAATTATGACCAAATGCTCACGTAGTGTTCTCTTCCTTCTCTTTTTTCTAGTCATTTTCTTCTTCTTAGTTACTTCCTCCGATCACTTTTAGTTGTCACTATTTTTCTTCTCGAGGTCAAACTGCATGAATTTTGATCAACATTTTAAGATTAATTGTTTCATCACATTAATATGAGAAAAATTACAAGTTATAACATTTTTCGTATTGTTTTCAACCATCTAAATTTTAAAATTAAAATATTAAATCAATCTACTTCAATTTAGCTTTAAAATCTTGCCAAATTGACCTTGAGAAACGAAACAATGACAAGTGAAAAAAAACGAAGAAAGAATTTCTTTTTCTAGGTCTTTGGTATAATTCTTTTCTTTAAAATACGGTGATGATATAATAAATGAATCATTATTCTTAAACTGTTGGATTTAACTTCAAATAAACAAAAATCAACATAAACAAAGAAAATAATAAAAAGCAAAAATAATACGAAACAATGACAAGTAAAAGTAAACGAAGAAAAAATTTCTTTTTCTAGGTCTTTGGTATAATTCTTTTCTTTAAAATACGGTGATGATATAATAAATGAATCATTATTCTTAAGCTATTGGATTTAACTTCAAATTTAAAAAATCAACATAAACAAAGAAGATAATAAAAGCAAAAATAATTATGATGATTCAACTGATAAAAACTAATCTATTTTAGACATCTACAAAATAATTAAGCAGAAATTATTTAAACATAAAATACCAAAAATTTTTTTTAAAAAAAGATAGTAAAAAGAACGATATAAAAACAATTAAGAAATAATATCTCAAAAAATTTGAACAAAAGATAATTTGTGGAAGAAAAATAAAATAAGAAGAGTGGAATGGGAATTTGAGAAATGGGGCCCAATAAGTCTACTTGGCAGAAAATTAAATGCCTCCTACACGAATTACATGAAATGTGAGGCCCAGGGTAAAATTTCCCGTCATTAATCAATAATCAAAATAGTAGAAATGACAGTACAATCAAAAGGCAGACAATGGCTTATTCATTATCTTTAGTTATTACTTCCTCCGTTTTAAAATAAATGAATTATTGAAATATTTATTGATGTTTCAAAATAAGTGAATTATTGAATTTTTTTTTAATTTATCCTTATGATTTGACAATTATTTTTCTTTTTTTTGGATAAAAATGAAAAATTGTGTTAAATTTATATTTTTAATATTTTTTCCTTAATCTATATGTTAAAATTCAACAATTCATTTATTATAAAACAGAGGGAATAGTAAAAAAAATTGCAACTAGGAGTAGGAGAATAAAAAATTATACGGTATCTCAAGAATGATCGAGTTAATTGAGCAGATAATTTCTCAAATAAAAAATCTCAAATTTAAAATTTCTAAAATGCTTTTTCGATTGAGTTCGTTACGCAAAAATTATCTAATAAAATTTATATTTTTTATATAATTTTACAGACTATATTACTCTAGAACGAAATGTATCTTGTGGCCACTAAAAAATAACGCACAAGTTGCCAACCAAAAACATTATATTATACAACGTATACGGCAATATAAGTACCTCTTTGATACTTATTTTGTCGACATCATTATTACTATTTAAATAGTCAAATAATTCATTGAAAAATAATTTGCGGAAATAAGTGATCATTTATATTTTTTCCTTTTCAAAATAGTTATTATATTTTGTTTCCTAAAAATCAATTTAATTAATTCATAAAACTAAATTAAATTATATTAATTTAATAAATTACAACGAATATTAAAATTTCAAAAACTATATAAAAATATTATACGTTACAATTGTTTCTCTATTTTCAGGTAATTAAAATACATTTTAAAATATTAGTCAAAATTTATATTTAACGTTTCTCTATTTTCAGGTAATTAAAATACATTTTAAAATATTAGTCAAAATTTATATTGTTTCGTTAAGGAAAAGAAAACTATAAGTAAACGAATAGAGTAAGTAAAACCAACATAAATTATGTTGTAGTGATGAGACTATTTCACCGTTAATCAGAGATCTCGGATTCGAATTATGGTATGAAGAAAATCATGTTGGGAGTGTTACCCCCAGAATAGGCCCTGCAATGGTCTGAATTAATCGAAATTAATCGAGACTCTAATACGAATAACGAACACGACTTGCAAAATCAAAAAGAAGAATAGAGTAAGTAATGATGATTTTTTCAAATCTATTATATCCAAGACAAAAACAATATTTTTATTTGTAAAATTGAATTCTTTAAAAAATATATAATTTTAAAAAGTTATTATAAATAACGTAGAAAAACTATTTCTGTAGGATAATGATTAGTGGTTGGCTATAAATAAAAAGGGTAAAAATCATTCTCCCTCCCCAACTTTGTCTTAAAAATCAACCCCCCTCCTCAATTTTGAACAATAATCATACCCCCCTTTATCCTAATTGACTTTTTAAAATTCCTATTTTACCTTTTATCATCAATTTTTTTTTTTTTTAACTTCTTTAAAATCATCATGTTTTCATTTTTAAAAAAATTCATATAACAATTTTTTCATAAAAACATAAACATTATTCACATAACAAAATTTTCACAAAAACATAAATATTATCTTCTAGAAAAAAAAAAGTAAGAAATATATAAGCTAATGATGATCTTTATGAAGTAAATTAGCATAATAAGAAAATTAGTTTTATTAATAATAATCAAAACTATAATATTTATTTTAACAAATGAAAATAATAAGGACTACTAATTTTATAAATATATTTCAATGCAGAAAATACAAGCAATAAATGAAAGAGATAAGCCTCTAGTACCACCCCGAAGTATGGTCAAAGTTGTAACGACACACTCTAACTTCACAGGGGTCCTATTATCCCCTGAACTCAAATTTAACGTATTTATATCATTTTTTTGTGCTAATGTGACACCTTTATTACATAAAATGTAGCCCATATCAAAGGTGTCACGCCATCTAAAACGATTAATAAAAGGTATCACGTTAGCTAAAAAGATTGATAAAAATACGCTAAAATTTAGTTTAAGGGGTAATAGGACCCCCGTGCAGTTGACGTGTGTCGTAGCAAATTTGGTCATAGTTCGGGGATACTAGATGTTTTTCTCGAATTAAAATAAGGTCAAATTTTAAAGATTATATTTATTTATATAAATTATAAAATATGTAATACTCTATTAATGGCAATCGCAACTTATTTACTGATATAGACAATAGATAATATCGTTTCTTATCACTTGATCCTCATGCTAAAAATAAATGTTTTAGTTTATCTGCTCAATTTGTGAAATCAAGAAAATTGTATTATGTTTTTTTCTACCATTTAATGTTAAATAACTATATAAAGTAACAGTATAGATAAATTTAAAGTTTCAAATTATCATTAATAAGGTTAATTTAGCAAAATATACCTTTAAGTAAAATTTTCTTAAGGATTGTGTTATATCAACAAAAAGTTAAGTTATACGAAACGAATTTAGTAAGAGAGTGATAAAACACAAAAATATACGCACATACATGTATATACATATGTATATATACACACTTAGGGGTGGGTTGTTTGGAAATAAGTTATTCCGTGATTAGTTATTACAAAATAAGTTGTATTAAATTATAAATAAAATAGAATAATTAGTGGTTGAACAAACCCTAACCAAAAAGGAATTAGCCATATTTTCTAGGCTTATAAGTCGGTTAACACCTCCTATATAAACACCTTTTCCAATCCACTTCTTTTCATTGTTCTGTTTGTGTTTATTATTATAATTTTGTTTTACAAAGAAAAAAGCTCTCCATACTCTCCTTTCAATTCCCAAAAATACTTTCAAGGTACAAATTTTATCTCTTTTAATTCTCTTTATATTGTTATTTTATATTATATGTAGCCAAATGTTTGGTGAATTCCCTTTGTTTTTATTGTGTTAGTGTAGATTTAATATGTTGGTTTCCATCATGTTTGTATGTTGATCCATATGTTTATGTGGTATGTTGTGTTACTTGATTGAATTTAATCAAGTGCCTTTTTGATTGTGTGAGAATATGTGCTGATAGGCGTTTTAGCATTTGATTTTTTGAGTTTCATATCTGAATTAATTATTCACCGGCTATTTAACTATTCACCAACTATTTATTAAAACATGCATCAATTATCAATTGTTTATTTTTTCTATTTAAAAATATCACCTATCGTTCACAATTGATAGAATACTCTGTGATAGTTCAGGCAGAAGCTCTCTCAGACCTGATTGTTCATTTATAAAACTCATAAAATTGAGATACTTAAAGATGTGTTTATTAGAATAGGATTTTGGGGTGTGGGTGTTCACACACATTACGGCGGGAAACAAAAGCATCCAACTATTTTATGACACACACAATACGGCGGGAAACAAAAGCACCCAAGTATTTTATGACACACACAATACGGCGGAAAACAAAAGCACCCAACTATTTTATTGCTCTATTTTCTTGCTTTCCAGGATGCGTTTCTAAATCTTATATCAATTTTTATATTTATTTATATAATTATACCTAATTTGCATCGGATATTTAATGGGTGCCGGAGCATCACAAAATTGCACATAGATCCGCTCCTCGAACCTTTAGACAAAGGTGCTATTGAGATATGTCCACATCATCCTGCACTCGAGAAATACACTACTTGATTTAGGTCATTTTTTTGGGCTTAATCTTCTTATTTTTTCAATAGCATGGGAATTATTTTTTCAATAGCATGGGAGTCTGGATGATCACGGTGTCACTGGGTGATTTTAAGTATCTCCAAATCTATGCTTCTCTGCTTCTCTTTCACTTGTAAAATGTGGTGGTTGTATTAGTTCAAATATTTCTTGTGATTAGAAGCTTAGCCTTGTTATATGTACCTATGCATGTATAGGAGCAGATACTCTTTGGTCCAAATATATGTACTATTCTTATCTTATCTGGCATTGTACTTATTTGCATGTTGCTACTCTTCAAAATGTCGCGGGGAACGTGTCGGATTCTCCAAATGTTAATGTATTCTTGGAGAATCCAACATGAGTGCAGCATCAAAAGTGAAGAGTCCATGCAGTTTAGCTTATTTGTGAAAGATAAAATGATAGGCCACTCGTATCGAGTACCTTTGTAAAAATTGTTGATGCTCATGTTTTGCAAATAAGTTTTAGGGTGTGTGTCGGATTCTTCAAAAGTAGTGCATCGCAGCAGTTTTGGAGAGTGCGAGCGACTTAGGTTTTAACAGGCAACTGAATGTGATAGTTTTCTGTTATGTCTAATGACCTTTTTTTGATGTAATTTCAGATGCAAATCTTTGTAAAGACCCTCACTGGCAAGACCATTACTCTTGAAGTTGAGAGTTCGGACACTATCGATAATGTCAAGACTAAGATTCAGGACAAGGAAGGTATCCCTCCTGACCAGCAGAGGTTGATCTTTGCTGGAAAGCAGCTAGAGGATGGTCGAACTCTTGCCGATTACAACATCCAGAAGGAGTCCACCCTCCATCTTGTCCTTCGTCTTCGTGGTGGGATGCAGATATTTGTTAAGACCTTAACCGGTAAGACTATCACTCTTGAGGTCGAAAGCTCTGATACCATTGATAATGTTAAGGCAAAGATCCAGGACAAGGAAGGCATCCCTCCAGATCAGCAGAGGTTGATCTTTGCTGGAAAGCAGCTTGAGGATGGATGAACGCTGGCCGATTACAACATCCAGAAGGAGTCCACCCTCCACCTCGTTCTTCGTCTACGTGGTGGCATGCAGATCTTTGTCAAGACATTGACAGGGAAAACCATCACCTTGGAGGTCGAGAGTTCTGATACAATTGATAACGTGAAGGCGAAGATCCAAGATAAAGAGGGGATTCCACCAGATCAGCAGCGATTGATCTTTGCTGGTAAGCAACTCGAGGATGGGAGGACCCTTGCTGATTACAATATCCAGAAGGAGTCCACGCTACATTTGGTGCTGCGATTGAGGGGAGGTATGCAGATATTCGTCAAGACTCTAACTGGGAAGACGATCACTTTGGAGGTGGAGAGCTCGGATACAATTGATAATGTGAAAGCAAAGATTCAGGATAAGGAAGGTATTCCACCAGATCAGCAGAGGTTAATCTTTGCTGGCAAGCAGCTGGAGGATGGTCGTACGCTTGCTGATTATAACATCCAGAAAGAATCTACCCTTCACCTTGTGCTTCGCCTCCGCGGTGGCTGTTGACAAGTTCATTCCATGCTCGCTTTGATCTGTTGCTTTTACACGTTGGCATCTTTTCGTTGAACAATCTTTTAGACTTATATGTTTGTTATAAATTCTGGTACTCTTTTAAGACTTGTGTGATATGTGCCTTATAATGGCATTGGTTATGTTTCCTTGGTTTTGCAATGAACACCTCTTGAATGGTTATAGGGACCCTGTCATGCTAAAGGGAAGTTTACACTTCTCATATGAGAAAGAGTTGTAACTTCTAACTTTTTTGTGTGGTTTTTAAATAACTAATTCTAGATTTAGATACTGAATGAACAAGAGTTCGCTGGAGAGAAGATCGAAGGACCATTCGATTCATTAACGGGCATAGCGGCGCCCTCGCCCGGGTCCATTTTCGGACCAAGCAGCAGGCGGGCGAGCCGTGCCTAAATTCTCAAACCGGACCAGACTCTTCTTTGTTTGAGCTGCTCCCGGCACGCAAACCGAAGATCTTACTTGTCCTGGACAAGTACGTAGAGATCTTCGTGGGACTGTTGGAGTCTCAATCTATCTTTTCTAGGATTCCTTATCACGCCACACATGGAGATCTTTCCATTGATAGTTCAGAGGGAGAACACTCCAACGATGGAGAGAACTTGTCGTTGTTAGTTGTATGCATCATGTCAAATTGTCAGATTTTTTAGCATTCTTAGTGAGCGTTGAGAATGTCGTCCACACATATATAGCAATGTAAAAGAACTAACAATAATCAGCTCACAAGCACTGAATAATGATTCTAGTGATCAAGGGGGCAACTAATTTTACTTTCTGAAAACATTTAACATGTAGCATTTTGTAAGTTCTGATTGTCAACCCCTTTCAGTCATATCTGCTAAATCTATACAGTTCAAGATTCAATAAAATGCTGTATGGTCTTGGAAAATTTGGATGGAGATGCTCAGGCATGCCTCTCGAATACTGAATCAACGTTCGAGTTAGATTAATGTTGTAAGTTATCAACATCCGGGCCACCAGGCTTCGATCGGTTGAAGTCATATCTGTTTCTGTTTCATGCTACATTTCAACTTCTCTGATTCAAGCTCTTGTTTCAACGATTCGAGTCGTTCAAGTAAATCAATGTTTTCCTGGTGATGAAATCAAACATCATAGACAAAGCGTCAATTAAGTTGTGACGATGATGGTTATAAGCATTACGGTTATCATAATCCACAAACTTCATATTTCTCATAGTAAACAAAGAGACGTCAAAGAAAATTGTATTGAACGTTCACCTTTTGCAGCAGGTCCAACTTCTTCTTAGTAGCAGCAGCACTGTCCTCCTTCAACGACTGTTTAATCTGCAGTGAAGGCCAAAGTTAAAAGACATTCAACGACTGTTTAATCTGCAGTGAAGGCCAAAGTTAAAAGACTAGAAAATGAGGTGCAATTACGTTGCTCGGACTCTACAAAATGTTGTCGCACCCGTATCAGATCCTTCACTATTTTTTGAGGACCTGACATGCACCTGGGCACTGTCGAAAAGTCTTAAGCGACAATAATAACACTCTTTCCAAGTAGAGCCCTCGTACGTAGTGAGATCTATCAATGCAAGAAACGTGTCTCAATAATCAGATGATGGAAAACGAAAGATTTTCATTTGACTGTGAATCTAATGCAAATGACATGTTCCGTCTTAATGCATATTATGGACGAGCCAATATCGAAAAACGGAAACAATGCGTCAGTAAGCGGATTTATAGCTACGGGCGTGCAATCTTTAAGCTCCTTATACAGATCAGAGTGGATAGCCGCTCAAAACTTTTTCCACATCATTTTTATTACATTTCTGGAGGATATTTTTGTAAATTATTTTTTCGGGGGAATACACAATACAAGTTATTTTTAACTCAGCAAACCAAACACTGCATAATAAAATTATTGATACAATGCCTCATTAATAACAGTACAATCAAAAGGCAGACAATGGCTTATAATCAGCTTTCTGAATGAGTCTATACTTATCATTATCTTTAATTATTAATTAAAAAAATAGCAACTTGGAGTAGGAGAATACAAAGTTGGATGGTACCTCAAGAATGGCCGAGTTAGGGGTCGTTTGGATAGGCTGAAAAAAGTGGGTTTTAAAAAGCTTTTTAAAATTCTTTTTGAAAGTGTTGAACTTATTTTAAAAATAAGCAGTTATATGTTTGGATAAAAGTGCTGAAACTGAAAAAAATTATTGATGTGTCTGGTAAACAAGTGATTTTAAGCACTTTTTTGGTCAAAATTTCTAAAATATCCTTAAAGCTGTTAACAATATTAGAGTTGATTATTATTAATTTTTATTTCTAAAATGATTCAAATTTAAATTAATATATATATATATATATAAAATATTTTCTTGAATGTCTATTAATTTGTGCGCTGAAAAACCTTTTTTTTGTTAAAAGAGGTTAAATCATCAAGCAAAATATATACTATGTTACTAGAGAAAATTGAAGAATAGGTGTCTTTTAAGTTTTGAATAAAGGATTGGTGACATTGACCAACAGATAGGGTCAAACATTATTAGGAAACTTGATCAAGTTAATTGTGGACTTGATTAATATTTTCAAAACTTTCTAATCTTTTCAAAAATACAAATCAACCCAACCCACACCCTCTTCAATCCAAATCAACCACTCTCTCCTCTCTCTCGACAGCTTCTCTCAAATCTCTCTCAACCAACAATTCTGCAAAATTTCTCCTTTCAACCCCCGACGACAAATAGTTGGGCTTCGAGTTCCCCTCTTCAATTCAATCAACCTGTCTCTCATCCCTCTCTTAACAGCTTCTCTCAACTCTCTCCCAACCAACTGTTCTGCAAATTTCTTATTTCAATCCTCGGCGACTTCAACATCCGACTACAAATAGTTGGGATTCTAGTTCCTTTTCGACTTCAATCGACGTGACAGCCTCGCTCTCCGTCCACAACAGCTTCGAATTCTTCACCGGTCCTTTTCTTCTTTCACTGGTAAAAATTTATGGCCTTTTTAGTTTTGAAGAAAACGAGGAACTTGAGTCAACTTCTCTTATAGTATTGGTTAACAATTTCAATATTTGTTGCACTAATTTGAAATGCTGTCTGAATAAAACCCTAATTTCTGGCATTTCTTCTCTTCTCTACTCTTTTCGAAGTGAATTATGATATTTTGTTGTTTGTTGCATTTTTTTGAAGTTTGATTTTTATTGTTTGTGTTTACAAAAATAAAAGAACAATTTGGTTTGATTTGTTCTGTTCTTGTTCTTGGTAAAAATGATGAAATTGTTGTTTTTTGTTTAACAAAATCGTGCTACTGTTTTCTTCGATAGATTACCCATCTGGTGCAACATAGTAACCATCTAATGCAACAGATTCATCATATGATGCAACATATCAACCATCTGATGCACCAGAGGAACCATCAGATTACAATTCTGATGCAACAGATGTCACACCCCTTTTTCCGCTCGAAGGGATCGGTCAAAGGGTTTTTTCAATTAAAGTGACAGTTTTGAATAGGGATTATTTTAATTACAGAGTCGCCACTTGGAATTGAGTTATGGTGTTCCAATTCACCTTATTGAATCCCTAATCAAAAGGAATTGACTCTTTATTTTGGTCTGCGAAAACAGAAGATCGGGTAAGAAACTCTGTTGACTGAGGGGAAGGTGTGAGGCACCCCTCGAGTCCCGTGGTTCTAGCACGGTCGTATTTATTGACTTATCTTGTCTTAAATTATTTTAATAAGTTACGTTAAGGCCTAAAATCGCTCATTTTTATTATACCCAAAACTGGTTTATTATCTTATATTAAATAAATCAGTGAAAGTTATTTTTTTATTTTTTTTTAGAAAAATATTTTTCAAGGTGCATTATTGCATCCTTGAATTTTAAAATGTCTCAGAAAGATGCGTACGCCGCATTCTTAATTGAGACGAATATTTTAAACGTGCCTAAAATTCGCCTAGCGTTAAAGAAATTTGTTTCATCTCTTATAAAATTTGAAACAACTTATCTTATCTATTTTTATTAAAAAGATATAATGAAGTAAAGTATACCAATATTTTTTTTTTATATACTATGTTCTAACTACTGAATTTCTTTAACATAAAGAAAATTTAATTAAGACTAGATAATAAAAGGTTAAAGTGACATGTATGTATCAATTACATATTTATTCAGGCGTGTTAGTTGGCTATGTTATTGTCGCCATTAATAGATGAAGATCTAAGAATATACTAGCATCATTAACACATTTATTTAATTTGTAAATATATACTACTAGTAGTTTGGTAAGACTATCAGTTTTTTTTTATTAATTGATACCCTTAATTTTCATCCTTCCACGTTTTCTTGTACAAAAATAAAAAAAATAAAAATTACTATCATTAATTTCTAGATTAAGGTACGAGTGTTTAAGAAAATACTACCCTCTAACACAATTATGAAGAAATGTTAGTATTGAACTCAATTACTACTGTTATAATATGAGAGGTATTTGTCGTGAATGAAAATTGAGAAACAGTGATGTAGTGTGTCTTTTGCAAAATATGTATAAAAGTGTGTTAAGTACAAGATATGTTCTTATATGTAACTGAATCCATTTTTTTTTAACTTGGTAATATTAATACATAATATTTTAACATCCAACGTATTTGCATACAAATACATATAAACACTTTATAACTTGATCATATAACATGCATACGACAGAACGTTCATATAATCAATTAACTATACGATAGAACGTTCACATAATCAATTAACTATACATGCCGAATAATGTATGAGATCACTTTAACATTTTTATTCGTGCTTGTTTTACAATAAAGTTTATAGAATAATGATACACGAACCTGTGATGAAGCAAGAAATCATTATCAAAACTCGAATGGAAACTCGAAACTCAATTCATCAATCTTTCTTTTTTCCTTTTTCTCTTTTTTCTGATTTTGAATGTTGTTTCCTTCTCACTTTTTGTTTAATTTCTCTCTATATTTTTTATCTGATGTTGTAGTGTAATCTTTTTCTCAGTCTATTCAAGTGTATGTAGGGAGGTGTGTATGTAGGTTTTTTGAGGGTGGTAGGTTTATTTATAGGAGGATTTATGGGGGAAATAGTTAAGGGGGAAATCAGATAAGGGGGGAAGAGGTTGGGTAGTTTTAGGATTCAATTTTTGAATTTTTTTTTTCTTATTAGGGATAATGATCTCTCTTTTTTTTTAATAAATAAATAAACTATGTATAAAATAAATAATAATAATAATAATAATAAAAGAATATTAACTAATTAATTTTTTTATACTTAAATATATATATATATATATATATATATATATATATAATAAAAATATAACTAACTTAAAAATAAAATATAATTAAGAGAAAATAAAATTACTAGATTATTTATAAAAATCTAAATTAAAAGAAAATATTTTGATTTTTTTTTTCTTATTATTTAAAAACAAAAATAACAATATAAATAAAATTAAAATATCTTAAAAAAGTAACTTTGCTTATTAATTAATTTTTTTATTTTCAACTAAACTTATTAAAAATAAAATAAAAACTAAAATAAATATTGGACAAAAAATAAAAAATATTTAAAGCCGATAAATAGATTAAAACTCGGGGAGGGTCAAAAATCACGTGTCTACATTTTGCCCCTCTTTGTGTGAAATCTCGAAGAGTTTTCATACAAAGATGTAGACAAGATATAATTTTTGATCCTCAGGTTATTCTAAAAGTAAAGATAAAATAAAATAAAAGATGTGATCGAGTCCTGGTTTTGGACAGCCTACATATCCCGGGTTTTAAAGGAATCAGGTCACATGTAGTTCAATGAGGTAAAATGGTGAGACAATGAGTTAGAGTTCGAGTGAGATTTCGTCGAGTTTCCGGTTTTCGACTTTCTGCTTTTACATTGAAATGAACAATAAAAAAAAATGAAGATACAAGAGAAAGATCCTATCTATGCAGCTTTTCTGGAATCTTATCTTGAATCTTCATGACTTCTCAAATGATGAAATAGTTGTTTTTCTGAGTTGAAATTGAAACAACAAATGTTCCTTCTCATTGGCTTTTGGCATTGGAGAGGAACTTGACAATCGACTCGTTCTCCAGATTTTCCTCTAACTTGATCTTGAAAATCTTCACCCTATTCTTCAGGCGGGCTCCTGAACTTGCAACTTCTTCACCCTGTTCTTCAGGCGGGTTCCTGGAGTTACTTTTTCTTCATCCTATTTTTCAGGCGGGCTATTGGACTTTCTTTTTCTTCACCCTGTTCTTCAGGAGGGTTCCTGGACTTTCTCTTTCTGATTTTTCAAATATGCACCTGAACTCAAAATAAAAGGTGACACAGAAAAATAACATCCCATTCTTCAGGAGGATCCTGTCCCATTCTTCAGGAGGGCCCTGAGCATAAATAAATTCCCATTCTTCATAAGGGTCCTGTCCCATTCTTCAGGAGGGTCCTGAGCAAAAATAAATTCCCATTCTTCAGGAGAGTCCTGTCCCATTCTTCAGGAGGGTCCTGAGCAAAAATAAATTCCCATTCTTCAGAAGGATCCTGTCCCATTTTTCAGGAGAGTCCTGAGAAAAAATAAATTCTCATTCTTCAGGAGGGTCCTTTCCCATTCATCAGGATGTTCCTGAGCAAAAATAAATTCTCATTCTTCAGGAGGGTCCTGTCCCATTCTTCAGGAGGATCCTGAGCAAAAACAAATTCCCATTTTTCAGGAGGGTCCTGTCCCATTCTTCAGGAGGGTCCTGAGCAAAAATAAATTCCCATTCTTCAGGAGGGTCCTGAGCAAAAATAAATTCCCATTCTTCAGGAGGGTCCTGTCCCATTATTCAGGAGGGTCCTGAGCAAAAATAAATTCCCATTCTTCAGGAGGGTCCTGTCCCATTCTTCAGGAGGGTCCTGAGCAAAAATAAATTCCCATTCTTCAGGAGGGTCCTGTCCCATTCTTCAGGAGGGTCCTGAGCAAAAATAAATTCCCATTCTTCAGAAGGGTCCTATCCCATTCTTCAGGAGGGTCCTGAGCAAAAATAAATTCCCATTCTTCAGGAGGGTCCTGTCCCATTCTTCAGGAGGGTCCTGAGCAAAAATAAATTCCCATTTTTCAGGAGGGGTCCTGTCCCATTCTTCAGGAGGGTCCTGAGCAAAAATAAATTCCCATTCTTCAGGAGGGTCCTGTCCCATTCTTCAGGAGGGTCCTGAGCAAAAATAAATTCTCATTCTTCAGGAGGGGCCTGTCCCATTCTTCAGGATGGTCCTGAGCAAAAATAAATTCCCATTCATCAGAAGGTTCCTTTCCCATTCTTCAGGAGGGTCCTGAGCAAAAATAAATTCCCATTCTCCAGGAGGGTCCTGTCCCATTCTTCAGGAGGGTCCTCATCATAAAATAAATTCCCAATAAATATGAACAAATTTTTTTCCCCAGGTAGCACTAGAAAATTTTGTGAGTGTCATCAGATCACAACTTTTAAAAAGTACAGTAAAAAAAAGGTGAATCAAGGCCCTGCTAAAGAAATGCATTTTTTCAAAGTAAAACTGATGACCAAAATTAGGAAATGTGTCTCGTAAGAGTAAATTGAAGGACTTGACTAGAAAGTGCGTCTTCTAAGAGTGAATGTTCAAGTTAAGAAGTGCTTCACCTGACAAATGAAAACTGACTTATTTAGACGTGCGTCTCCTAAGAGTTGAATGAACTGACTCGGCTAGAAAGTGCGTCTTCTAGGAGTGATTGTTCAATTTAGGAAGTGCTTCACCTAACAAATGAAAACTGACTTATTCAGACTAGGAAGTGCGTCTCCTAGGGGTCAAATGAAATGAGTTTTACCATGATTGTGATTACAAAACATGTGTAGCAATATAACCTCTTGTATTTGCGAAAATCAGGAATTGGATCTTTCTGATATTTAGGCTTTGAAGCCTTTGATTTGAAAGCAACATGTTTTTTGTTTCATATAAAGAAAACTGTCTAATTTAAAACACAGTGGTTGATTTGTGGCATTTGGCCATTGAGGCGATCTCTTGCACTTGTCATGCTCAGCTCCATTTCAAATCTTTGATAAGTATCATTGACGTGTTGTATTCTTGACCTCCAATTCTGACTACTGAAACTCTTTGACTAAAATCATATTTGTCTTGCATGATGCCTTTAGGTTCAACTTCAAATACACCCCTTATACTTCTATGAATCTAAAAACTGTCGGGTGACAAGCATTCTTGAATATCTCACTTTATTTTGAAGCATTTCAACTTGGTGCATCAGCTCTTTGTCATGCTTTGTGCAATTGAGGGAGTTGGTAGCAAGTTTTGAAGTTCTTTCTCACTTGTCATAACATTAATTTGACTCAAAATACATGAAAGATGACGATATTGATTTTCCATTCGATGACAAAGACATAAAATCAAAAAAGAAAAATAAAAATTAAAAGAAGAGAAAAAGAAAATAGACAACTTTTTTCCAAAACGTCAAAAATAAAAAAAATTATCTGGGTACGACAGTTGATTCCAGTTGTTATGACATGCATTTTGAATTACATAACCTTGTCTACCCAAACTAATCACTATCAACTTTTGCCCACTCATTGAATTTGAAATGGAGCTATTCTTGAACATGCTCCCTCTGGATTATAATCCTCCTTAGGCTAGTGACACCTCGATGGGGTTTTGCCAACAAGCCACTCCAATTTTCTTTTCTTTTTCAACTCATTGTCGTCTTATGGTGTTCATGAAGAGTTTTACCAATAAGACTCTCATTTTTATTGATCTCACAACTCACGGTCGCCTTATGATGCCCAAAATGGTTTTCACCAATAAGACTCTCTCATTTTCATTTTTTTTTTCTTTGTCATTCATTTTTTTTAAGAAAATAACACTCAAAATATGAAATATCATGTACCCATTACATGTTTAGCCTTGACATTCTCAAAGATTGATCCGAAGGTCTTCCTTTGGTTGTAATTTGGCTTTTGGAATAGGGTAGAAAGAAAGGTCGGCATGGGGCTCGAAATTTACACAACATTGGGTAAAAGATACAACTTTTGGAATCGACTCGTTTAAGAAAATAAACTTTTGCCCCAATTTTATTTCATTCTGGGTAACTTGAATTTTCCTTTGGTTAGACCGAACCCCAGAGTTGGGCTGCCTACGTATCTTGTCATAGCAAGAATCAGGTCAAACGTAGTTCAGACATTTCTTTTTCTTGAATATGGATTTTTGATTGATTTTTTCTCATTTTTTTTTTCAACTCTTTTTTTTACTCTATTTTTCTTGATACCTTTTTTTTTTTTTTTTTTTTTTACTTTTTCAAATTCTATTTTGATTCCAAAAGAGGGGTACGAATGAAAATAACACTAAAGCTCAAAAGGGGTAACAACGGATGACACAACATTTGGGTAGTAGAATGAAATGCCTTCGTCATATCAATCCTTAAAAACACAAATACATAACATGTAATCTGAGAGTAGAACATGAAGATCATACGCATCTTTTTCAACATTGATCATGACTAAGCTCATGCACTTGCGTCACTTCTTTTAAGCTTGTGAAATATACATGTCCACTTATATTGTACTTTTCTCTCGATGGATGACTCATGCCCTTTTGAAACTAACCCCCTTTTGCTTTTCCTGATAATGGATATTATAAATTCTCTGATCGACCCCATTCAAAATTCTCAAATTGAATCTTCTAATCGATGATCAAGTTATTTTCTGATTCACAAAGTGATTGCCTCAATACATTCAAGTGAGGCTGTAACTATGTCCCCAAATACCGAAACACTTACTTATTTTCCTATATATTTTCAACCCTGTCTTCTTGGTCAAATGTTTCAGGATTAGATTAGATTTAAAGATTAGTCTGTGAATTCAACATGTATATCACATCACTAAAATCATCGTAGAAAGAGCTCTCTAAAGAAAACAAAAGACAACTAAAAAAAAATAAAATATATATATATATATAGACCATAAAAAATAAAATAAAATAAAAAGGACACTCATTTGTTGACATAAAGATTGAAAGATTTGAATAGAAATGATAATAAAATAAGATAAAATAGATCCCAAATTCCAACCCTAAAATAATTCGGGTAGTAGAAAGAGAAACAAAATAGACTACCAAAAATTCTTCCTCGTGGGGAGCAAATTGACTTCTAAATTACCGAACTTAATATTTTAGCCATTGAATTGCACGTCATCCTTAATGGAGTCTCCACAATCATTGCTACGTCATCTTTTTTTTTTTTTTAACTCAATTATTTTATAAAAACTTAGCCTCATGATCCCTAAAGATTCCAGGCTATTAAAATATATATTTATTTTATTATTGTTATTTTTTCTTTTTTAAAACCTTAGCCTCATGATCCCTTAAAGATTCAGGGCTATTAAGATATATATAAAAATTGGACTTGGGAATTAGAAAAATAATTATGAAAGTAATCATATTTTCAAAATATTTTCCAATAAATCTATGAATTTTTTTTTAAAAGATAGGGTCGTATCCTGGGAAGGACTTCCTACGTATCTCACTAAGAGTGAGAATCAGACCCTCGTAGTTCATAAAGATTGCAAAAACTATGTTGCAGTATATTTAAAAAAAATTCTTTATTTTTTAAAAAATAAAATTTTTCTTTCAAAAATGATTAACTAAATTTGAGGATAAATTAATCTCTCGCCTTTTAAAATTGCCTAAAGCCGGTCAACAAATAAATAGCCTTCCAAGCAAATGTCAAAGAGCACGTAGGATGCACATGTTGGTCTTTATAAATTAGGTCACCTGTCCTAGACAGACCTTACCCCTGTGCCGAGTCCCGCTAAGTCAAATGCATATGATGCAAATAAAGCGGTACCTAATAGAGATAACCAGATTCTGAGTTTTCAGTTTTTCTAAGTTTAAACCTAATAGGGATAGGTGTCTAGACTGGCTTACCCGAGCGGACACTCGAGTCGGGGAGGGACAACTTGATCGGTAGCAGGGCAACACCACCTTCGTTGTCGATCCGAACCCCGCCTAACATGTGTGACTATATCCTTCACCAGGTGCCTTGACACTCCGATTATCTCAAAAAGAAGGTGGGATGCATATGCTGCATTCCCTCTATCCTATTTCAGAGACTCAGAGGGGTACGCGAGAGAAGACCATATATAATACAGTTCAAATAATATCAAAGCGGTAAATAAGCGACAAGTAACACATAAGGCCAACAAACACAATATAAAAATAATTAAAGCAAGTAAAAGCCAATATCCAAAGCTCGAATTCTAGTTTAATCCCCAGCAGAGTCGCCAGAGATGTCACACCCCTTTTTCCGCTCGAAGGGATCGGTCAAAGGATTTTTTCAATTAAAGTGACAGTTTTGAATAGGGATTATTTTAATTACAGAGTCGCCACTTGGAATTGAGTTATGGTGTTCCAAGTCACCTTATTGAATCCCTAATCAAAAGGAATTGACTCTTTATTTTGGTCTGCGAAAACAGAAGATCGGGTAAGAAACTCTGTTGACTGAGGGGAAGGTGTGAGGCACCCCTCGAGTCCCGTGGTTCTAGCACGGTCGTATTTATTGACTTATCTTGTCTTAAATTATTTTAATAAGTTACGTTAAGGCCTAAAATCGCTCATTTTTATTATACCCAAAACTGGTTTATTATCTTATATTAAATAAATCAGTGAAAGTTATTTTTTTATTTTTTTTTAGAAAAATATTTTTCAAGGTGCATTATTGCATCCTTGAATTTTAAAATGTCTCAGAAAGATGCGTACACCGCATTCTTAATTGAGACGAATATTTTAAACGTGCCTAAAATTCGCCTAGCGTTAAAGAAATTTGTTTCATCTCTTATAAAATTTGAAACAACTTATCTTATCTATTTTTATTAAAAAGATATAATGAAGAAAAGTATACCTATATTTTTTTTTTATATACTATGTTCTAACTACTGAATTTCTTTAACATAAAGAAAATTTAATTAAGACTAGATAATAAAAGGTTAAAGTGACATGTATGTATCAATTACATATTTATTCAGGCGTGTTAGTTGGCTATGTTATTGTCGCCATTAATAGATGAAGATCTAAGAATATACTAGCATCATTAACACATTTATTTAATTTGTAAATATATACTACTAGTAGTTTGGTAAGACTATCAGTTTTTTTTTATTAATTGATACCCTTAATTTTCATCCTTCCACGTTTTCTTGTACAAAAATAAAAAAAATAAAAATTACTATCATTAATTTCTAGAGTAAGGTACGAGTGTTTAAGAAAATACTACCCTCTAACACAATTATGAAGAAATGTTAGTATTGAACTCAATTACTACTGTTATAATATGAGAGGTATTTGTCGTGAATGAAAATTGAGAAACAGTGATGTAGTGTGTCTTTTGCAAAATATGTATATAAGTGTGTTAAGTACAAGATATGTTCTTATATGTAACTGAATCCATTTTTTTTTAACTTGGTAATATTAATACATAATATTTTAACATCCAACGTATTTGCATACAAATACATATAAACACTTTATAACTTGATCATATAACATGCATACGACAGAACGTTCATATAATCAATTAACTATACGATAGAACGTTCACATAATCAATTAACTATACGTGCCGAATAATGTATGAGATCACTTTAACATTTTTATTCGTGCTTGTTTTACAATAAAGTTTATAGAATAATGATACACGAACCTGTGATGAAGCAAGAAATCATCATCAAAACTCGAAACTCAATTCATCACTCTTTCTTTTTTCCTTTTTCTCTTTTTTCTGATTTTGAATGTTGTTTCCTTCTCACTTTTTGTTTAATTTCTCTCTGTATTTTTTATCTGATGTTGTAGTGTAATCTTTTTCTCAGTCTATTCAAGTGTATGTAGGGAGGTGTGTACGTAGGTTTTTTGAGGGTGGTAGGTTTATTTATAGGAGGATTTTCGGGGGGAATAGTTATGGGGGAAATCAGATAAGGGGGGAAGAGGTTGGGTAGTTTTAGGATTCAATTTTTGATTTTTTTTTTTTTAGGGATAATGATCTCTTTTTTTTTTAATAAATAAATAAATTATGTATAAAATAAATAATAATAATAAAAGAATATTAACTAATTAATTTTTTTATACTTAAATATATATATATATATAATAAAAATATAACTAACTTAAAAATAAAATATAATTAAGAGAAAATAAAATTACTAGATTATTTATAAAAATCTAAATTAAAAGAACATATTTTGATTTTTTTTTCTTATTATTTAAAAACAAAAATAACAATATAAATAAAATTAAAATATCTTAAAAAGTAACTTTGCTTATTAATTAATTTTTTTATTTTCAACTAAACTTATTAAAAATAAAATAAAAACTAAAATAAATATTGGACAAAAAATAAAAAATATTTAAAGCCGATAAATAGATTAAAACTCGGGGAGGGCCAAAAATCACGTGTCTACAACAGATTAATAATCTGATGCAACAACTTTACCATATGTTGTAACAGATTAAGCTTCAGATAAAAAATCTGACGTAACTAATTAACCATCTGGTGCAATAGAAGAACCATCAGATTAATGATCTGATGCAACAGATGAACCTCCCGTTGGATAAAATTCTACCAACTCTTCCTACAGGAAAATTCCAAGACTTGATTTTTCCAACTGATCATTCATCTGCTGCGATAGACGACCCTATGTTGGAAGAAATCTAAACAATATTGATCGTTGATAACTATTCCAACAGATCACTCATGTGTTGCAACAGATGTGTGACCTGTTGCACAGACCATTCATCTTTCTCAATAGATGAGTGATATGTTTTGTATTGTCGCAACAAATTACTCAACTATAGCTACGGATTATTTAATTATTCCAACAGATCACTCATATGTTGCAATAGATGATGTCACAACAGTTGTGTGATCTGTTGAACAGAACATTCATCTGTCTTAAAAAATAAGTGGTATGTTTTGTATTGTTGCAACAGATTACTCATCCGCTGCAACTGTTTGGTTATATGCTGCAACAGATATACTACCTGGTGCAACAGATCAGTGATCTATTGTAACTGTTATTTTACTGTTTTGCTTGTTTAATTTACTGTTATCCTTTTTAACGATGCATTAATCAACAATAATATATTATTTTATGTTCCTGTTAATTTTAGATAATATAGTTCCCAAAAAAATAGAAACCGAATAAAGTCCAAGTAAAGGAACAAGTGAAGCAGCTAGGCTACATCCACCACTCTATGAGCTTTCTTTACAAGCATTATCTCAATCGGGAGCAGAATATGATAAACACGGGGAGGAGGAATATTTCAAAAGAGATGATGCAGATGCTAATAGCCCTTCCACCGAAGAGCTGGTCAAAGCCTTCAGCATTGATCGTTATCCTGTGAGAATGCAGTGTGATGGTGCCGCAGATTTAACGGGTGATTTCGTGGTTAAGTCAGCCATGGGAAAATCTTTCGATGCCTTCAGAAAAATACTTCGAGAACAAAAATTGGATGTTTATTTCAGGGATAGCTGCTTTGGGAAATATCTTGATTTGCCGGAGGACAACAATGCTCGTTTTCAAATGAAAATGGTATATGAACTTCTCAAGCGTAGATTTATGTATGAAAACAAAGATAAGATGGATGAGGTGTGGATAAATTACTATGGCATGCCTGTTTGTTTTGGTTGGAAGGAGTTCATAGTTACTGGACTAAAATGTTATTCTCTTTCTCAAGTTATACCTATTCTAACCCAAAAATAAGTACCCCGCACACCCAAAAAAAGCAAAAGCAAGTCGTGTGATCGTGATGACCTGGTGTCCATTGTTGGTCCAAGCTTCAAAAACAAAAATTTTATAGAAGCGTTGAAAGGTAAAGGACTTTCAAAGAAGCACAAGCAGTCATTGTGCTTGGTTTGGTTTGTACATAATATTCTTTGGGCGAGAGACGTTAACAACAACATAAGCCTCGGTTTAATAAAGCTCTCCGAGGATCTTGACGCATTTAACAGCTATCCATGGGGGTATGAAAGCTTCAAAATGACTGTCAAATATTTGTTGACTCCGTTAGCGCCAAAGACAGTCAACTTGTATGGCTTCCCATGGGCTTTCATGGTAAATGTTTCTTTCTTCTATTATGATATCATTCATTTTTTTCGCTCAATAATGGTTTTTATTTATTGGCATTGTTTTATAGTCTTGAGCGTTTGAAGTCATTCTTTATTTGAGACAACAAGTGAACTACCAGGAAGGAGTTTCCTGTCCAAGAATCTTGAAATGGTTGTCAGTCAAAACTCATAAAAATGTAAAATTTCTTGATCTCTTCAACCCCCCGGAGGATGCAGTAAGTATAATTATAATTATTGTTTTCTTTTAATTAATATTTTTTTTAATGATCTAATCATCATTCTAATATATGTAATGATTTATGTTACAATGTGCATCCGTCGCTAGTTCCGACCAATCGAGAGTTGAAGATGTTATTTTTTCTTACTTTACGGTCAGTGCAAGCTTTATCGGACCCTAAGGTCATCAACAGAATAAAAATGGAATTGTTTGGAGCAACAACCATTACAAGAAAAACAATTTTGGAGGGTGGGCTTGTTGTTGTTGATGGAGCTGTTGGTGGTGGTAGTGGTGCTGTTGTTGGTGCTAATGATGCTCCTCTTATAGTATTTAAAGCAAACCATTATGAGTATGATCATACTGGTTATAAAGATTTTGCCCCTCCCAGCGAATGTTCTGCATGCAAATGTCAAGACTGCAGGGTAAAACATGATGTAGTGATTAATGCTATTAATGCATTAACTGCTTCTGTAAAGGAATTGACATCTAAGAGGGGTCTCATTTCATCAAAAAGGATTTTATTTCCATCCCCTCCATTAGAGATTAGGGCTAAGAGGAGAAGGAGAGTGATTTCCAGAGCATTATCAGGCATCCAAAAAAGCAAAATTGCAACTCCTCTGTCTGCGTGTTGCACTGACCAATGTACAATGTCCAAAGAAGAGCAGCATGAGCTAAACAAGGTGAATATATCATATGTCTTCCAACTAACAAAACAAACAGACACATCTGTTTCAACAGATGACACATCTACTGAAAATTATCAAACAGATATATAAATTTGTTGTAATAGTTGACTAACTTATTGCACCAGATAAAGTATCTGTTGCAAGATATGTCTCGTCTATTTTAGCAAATCAAACAGCTTTTTGTACCGCTTTTATTTGTACCAACAGACGACCTATCTGCTACGACCTATCTGCTGCAACAGATGATTCATATATTGCAACGGATGGTTCATCCATTGGAAATTATCACACAGGGTCTTCCTCATGTAGAAATTTGTACCAAAAGTTGATTCATTGTTACAACAGAAATATAATATGTTTGGGACAATTTAAATGAAAGGAAGACCTGTTTGATTTGCTAGAAGAGATGAGTTATCCTTTTTCGTTTTGTTGTATCTCCGTGATTAGCATTGACCAATTCTGGCTTTCCAGATGGATGTAGAAGAAGCTACTGCTAAACAGCATTGACAATATGCTACTCTTTTTATGGAAATACGGAGAACAGAAAGCACATAAACCGTACGCAAGCGACAATGAAGATCCACGACGAGCAAAGCCGAATTCCATAGCACCGGATGAAGAACAACTTGTCCATACTGAGTAGATCTTTATAGCTTGAGCCTGTCAAAGCAATCCTTGGCAGTATACTTAAATTGTTGTTGATGTATTTGTTTAGATCTGTACCCAGAATAATTTTTTTACATTTTATTTATTCGTTGACTTATTTCAGCTAATTTATGAAGGCTTCAATTTATTTTATTTTATCTACGAATTTTATTTATTCCTTAGATTTGAACTTATTAATTGAAAAGGAATACTATATTCAAATATTGCAACAGATGATGTATCTGTTGCAACAGACGACACATCTATTAGAAAATTCAAACAAATTTAGACATATGTTACAATAGGTAGGTGATCTGTTGGAATTTATCAACCACGTCTTTCCACTGTTGCAACAGATGGACTTCAGATAAAAACATTAAGATAATGCAACAGATGAAACATCTATTGGAAAAAAAAATTGATTTAGACATATGTTGCAACAGATGGACTTTATCTGTTATAACAGACGACACATCTATTGGAATAATCAAACAGATTTATACATATTTCGCAACAGGTAGGTTATCTGTTGGAATTTATCAAACAGGTCTTCCCACTGTTGCAACAGATGAACTTTAGATAAAAACATTGAGATAATGCAACAGATGACCAACTTATTGCAACAGATAAACTATATGTCAGAACAGGTAGGATAATTGTTACAACGGATGGAGAATCTGTTGCATTATAAAAATTCAACTTTCGTTGGACATAAAAAATTTCCACTACGTGTAATAAGGTTAAAGTGAATTGAAATAAAAAAGGCACAACCCATCGACGGTGTTTAGTTCAAACACCTAAAATAAAATAGGCATCAAGTAGACATGTTCATTTTAAACACGTAAAATAAAATAGGCATCAAATGTGTTAGTGTCAGTCCTGGCATATTTCGCTGACTTGCCGTCACTTGGCCCTCAACGGTCATTTTCCCCCCATTGTCTTATATATTCATCTTCCTCCTGAAATTTAACCCTAAATTTCTAAATCTTCTTCTTTATCGTCATCTTCTTTTATCTATCCAAATTCTTTAAATTATTACTTTCATTTTTTCCAACTGACCTTGACAATGTCGAGCGCATCTTCCACTATTTTTTGTGATAAACATTTTTGATATTGTAAGTGCGGTCATCAAGCTCTATTAAAGACTTCTTGGACTCAACAAAATCTGGGTCGTAGGTTTTTTACTTGTAAGATTTCAAAGGTAATATTTTTTTTATTTAATTAATTGATTAATTATTGACTTGTAATTGTTTTGTAATTGTGTTCTCTTTTTTTATAGAAATTGGGTGGATGCGATTACTTTGATTGGTATGAAGAACGACACCCTTCACAAGCAAATCATGTAATCTGGGATTTGTTGAACAAAGTCAAGGCTTATGAAGAGAAACAAAATCGAGCAAGAAGATACTACATTGTTGCCGTTATTGCTACTGGTTTGGTGTTGTTGGGCCTATGGATATTGAAGCCTAATTGCTGAAATTTTCATGGTGGTGTGTGTATTTGGTACTGGTTTGTTGTCGATGAGCACATGGAAATTCAAGCGTAACTGTTGGAAAATATCAAAAAGATTTAGGCATATGTTGTAAAATTTAGGTCATCTGTGGAAATTATCAAACAGGTCTTCCCACTGTTGCAACAGATTAGACTTAGATTATTAGATTATTCATAGGAATAACATCGGCGTAATTCAACAGATGACCAACCTATTGCAACAGATAAACTATCTGCTAGAACAGATTAAAGATATTTTACAACAGATTGACAATCTAATCTATTGCATTATAAAAAATTCAACTTTCATCAGAAAAAATTATTGCCACTACATGTACATGTAATAAAGTGAAGGGTGACTTGAAATTAAAAATTTCTATTTCACAGGCTCTTTTATATACACAGGCTTCAAGTGTCCAGTTAGTACCCCATAAGCCCAGACCTCTTGCAGGTTTGCCACAGCGTTCTCACACATAAAAGTCATTGGATCGGCCATTTCTGTGCCGGTCAGCAAACATTCGATGTGTGTAAGAGCGTACGAGCCGCTCGCTTTAGTGGAATCATCTTTTGGAAGGATCATGCCCCTATTTCGACCTTTAAAATCTCATGATTTCTTCATCAACACATCCTTTGGCAAATGATTCATCAGTTTACTCTCCCTCAACAAGATGGGCAACAACACCATCAGTGGCTCCATGAGGAGAAAAAGATCAAAATCGTTGACGAGAGGTATGTTGGAGTCATCAACATTGATCTTTCCGTGGTCGAGTAGTATCTCAACATCCCGATAATGCATGCCGTTCACGCTAATGACTGCAAGAATCCTTTTTGCCTCGGTCCAGCTTTTGCCGTGTGGATTTGGCCTGTCCCCTCTAACATATCTTAACATTTCTTCTTCATCCAAGACCAACGTAGGAACTAGGAAATCAAGTCCCACACCAAGGGTTGACACCTCTCCATTGAGTTGATCGTACTTATCCTTGAGCTTCTTGCAGAAGTCGAGGTCCATTATCCTATCGGCAGCGTCATAAGCTTCCCGGTACGTTAATTGCCTTTTCCTCATAAGGCAAAGAATTATGTCAACATGCTGTGAGATAAGAAGTCAATTTTCAAATAGGTTAGTAATTGTAAAGATGCAACGGATGGTCCATCTATTGCATAGGGTTCTCTGAATCAATAATCCAACGCAATTTATGCAACAGATGGATAATAAGTTGCAACAGAACCACAACCAGTTGCACCAGTATACCCAGCTGTTGCAACAAATGTGAAATCTGTTGCATAGCTTCTTCTTCATGGGGTAGATTAGAAGGGCTAGGTTAGGAAAAGTAAACTTGTCTTGTCCTCGTACGTCATACGGATATCAGTCATAGTCTGGAAGTCTTGGGGGGGAAAGGGAGGCCTGGGGTAATCTGGTGTGCCTGGCTTGGCATTCTTGGCCTGTCGCAGATCCCTCTTCTCTTCGTCACCAAGTTTCGCGTATATGTCCACCTTCTTGACTGGCCCCAAAACTTCAACAACTTTTGGAGAGGGAGGAATTGCAATTTTTTTTTTATTTCCATGCGGAGAGTACGTCTCTAATTGCTCTTTTCTTTCTCCTAACCAACGTTGTAGGAGTGTGTGGCTCCCTCACCTTCTTGGATGGTATGACACACCTCTTGGATTTGAATTCCTCGATAGCTTTAGAGATAGCCTCTACTTTTTCAAAGAGTTTATCCTGTCTCTCCTTGCACTCATCGTATTCGCAACGAGAACACGAGGGTGAAGAGGGGTGAGAGGGACATGTGTAAGGGCAAAAATGGGTGTTTTCAAACATATTTATTCTTTCTTGAGCATCAACATGCTCATCATCATGAGTGGTAGCAGCATCAGCATGCTTGCCACCAACACCAACAACTCTACCTGAAGAAGAACACGGATCTTCCTTAGTAAAAGGTTGGTCATGAAGATCCTCAATATTAGGCTGACCTTGCCTAACTGCTCTTCTTATGGTTGTTGCTCCAGCAAATTTCTTCTTTATTAACTCCACCGTTGGGTCTGCAATAGTATCAACATGACCTAGAGTAATATAAGAAGTCATCACCGACTCCTCCTCAGTAGGCACGATCCATGGATGCACAACCTATAAAAAAAAGACAGATGCATTTAAATCATATAATATAATAATTTTCACAGTTGGGCTACATTTTAAAAAAAAAAAGACCCATTTGTTGCATAGTTAGCAGTATATGGTTAAAATTCGTTTGAGTCTGGTTCAGAGAAACAGAGCAACACATGGATAATCTGATGCAAAATATCAATCATTTGTTGCAACAGCTGCACAAGATGGGTAATCTGTTATGCAACAGATGATCTGTACGTCGCAATAAATGAACGATATGTTATCAGATTAAACATTTATTGCATAATTTGAAGTAGATGGTTAATCTTTTAGGAGTCGGGTTCAGAGAACTAAAGCCACAGATGGGTAATCTGATGCAAGATATACCCCGTCGCAACAGATGTCCCATCTGGTGCATCAGATATAACATCTCATGCACCAGATATAACATCTGTTCAATAACTTTCTTATCTTTGAGTAGAATTATTTTACTTGAAGAAGACGTACTGCATCATCCGGGGGTTAAAGAGATCAGCCTCCTTAATATTGGTGTTGCTCTTTGCAGCCAACCACCTAAACATCCTTGGATGAGAAACCTCATCCGGGTAATCCACTAACTGTTTTCGAAAGGGAGGAATAGCTTCAAATGCCCAAGCCTAAAAAGTGTAAACAGGAAACAAGCAAAAAAAAATCATAATAACTATATTCAATATAAATTAATGGATGAGTAAATTAGTGATTAATTTTACCTTGAAAGCTCAAGGAAAGCCGTATAATGTGGTCGTCCCTGAGGATAGCTTTGTCAGTAACTATTGGACAGTCAAGTAGAAGCTGTCATATCCCCAGGGATAATTGTTAAATTTATCAAAATCCTCAGCACGTGCCAACAAATCATCTTCTACGACCTTGTTGACGTCTCTTGCCAATATAACCGAATGGCCAAATCAAACTAAGCACAATTGCTCCCTGTATTGCTTAGGTATGGTTTTATCCTCGAGATCTGTCAACAAATTCGATGTTTTGTAGCCACGTCGAGCAATATCAAACAACTCATCTATTTTTCCCTTGCATTTTCTTGTCTTGGATCTTTTGCGGGGTGGTGGTCCTTCTAGACGATGGCATCTCAAGACCGTCACTATGGAAAACTCTTTCAAGCCAAAACAAACAGGCATGCCACAGTAGTTGATCCAGATTTCATCCATCTTCTTTTGGCCCCCTCCTTCAGATCTTTATCATCCCCCGTGTACTTGATCCTGCGCTTGAGAAGACCATATACCATCGTCATAGGGAAACGGATACGGGCAGAGGGGTCCTCAGGAAGCTCAAGAAAGCGTCCAAAGCAGCTCTTCTTAAAAAGTCCGCCTATGTTTTCGTTCTTCATAATTTTCATAAAATGTTCAAAAAATTTCCCCATCTGACATTTAAGTACAATTTGACCAGTTAGTTGTTTTCCTTCTGGGTCATTTATCGGCATCGCAACTTTAAACCTGTCAAAACTAAAAGTTTTTATAGGATCATGCTGGGATGTCGATATTAACTCATGCCCCGTCGGTGATCCATTATCATCATGTTGATGATCATCTTCTTTCTCTTTCTGACTCTCCAATTCCTCCTCTTTCTCACTTTTATTTTCCTGGATCTTTTTTTAAATAAGAACACAAAACCCTAGAAGAGTTGCCTACGTATCTCACTCCCGAAAGATAAGAATCAGGTGTGTAGTTCATCCATATTGGACAATTAGAGATTAACTAACATATTGATCCTAACTTAAGAGACACGACCAAAGACAGACGATGAACAACGTCAAGAAAATCTTTTGGGATTTTTAATTAGACACTGCACATAAAAACTGACACCAACAACTATGAAAAGAAAATCGTTTTTGGTAATTTTACTATATGAAATGTGCAAAACCTTTACCATATTTTTTTGCATTTTTCTTTTATAAAAAGCTCCTATTGAAAAAAATCTTTTTAAATTTTCAAATTATGAATGCTTGCTAAAGAGAACAAAAGAAAAAATCTTTGTGATGATTTTTTTTTTAAAAAAATGAGTGCAAAAACTAAAACTCTTTTTGATTTTTTGGATTATGAAAAATAAAAGCCATAAAAACTCTAAACAACTACGAAACTCTTTTTTCTTCTTTTCTTTTTCCTTACCTAAACACACGCTTCTTTAATTCTGGCACATGTTTTTCCTCAAATCAGTCTGTTAAATGACCCTATTACCCTTAAAGATGAAATAATTAGCACGTAGGGATGCATTAGGGTAAGTATCCTACAAATGACTAAGTGCGTCCCACTAGGTCTCAATATGATGCACATAAGCATAACCTAAAGGCTGGCCTATGTTGGGGTTCACTAACAAGGCCGTTCGGGAGAGCGTATAATCGATAGTGGCTGTGATAGCTTTCCACCCACTCCATACCAGCCGACGGCTCCCCCTCCTAAAATAAGGGTGACTCAACTAGAGGTCATGTATACAACATGTGCTACAAAACTTGTTGCAGAAAAAATTAACTCAGATTATGCAAATGATGCCAGATATAAAGCGGTAACACATAAGAGGAAAACTGTAAATACGTAGCAAGTAGACACTCAACAGTGATAAAACAAATCCAAACAATAACACAAAAAATGTCTATACACCCATAATTTCAGACTAAGCCGATACAACTTCAAAAATAAGCTCAAATTTTGAAAAGTTCCCCAACGGAGTCGCCAGAGCTGTCACACCACTCTTTTAACAAAAAGATATGATTTTCAGGTTTGAAGGATTTTTATTAAGTGACAAAAAGATGAAAGTTTGTTTCGAAAAAGAATTCATTTTATAATTAATTCAGAGTTGACACTTGGCATAATCGGGTGCGCCAAGTCACCTTTGAAAATCCTTTTTCAGAACTATTTTTGACTCTCTAAAACTGATTTATGAATAGAGATTCAGTTAAGGAATTTTATTGACCAAGGGAAAGGTGTTAGGCACCCGTCGGTCCCGTGGTTCGACCACGGTCGCTTCGTGGAGTATATCGGCTAATTTAGCACTATGAAGTTAATAAACCACAAAACACATAACACAAACAAACAAACAAATCAAACAAAATTCAAAAAATCAAAATAATGTCCAGTCTAAATTATACAGTCAAAAAATAGAAAAATACGAAAATGTCTAAACTACTCTAGACTATGCTTTAGATGATGCCTCGGACCTTCATCACGAACGTCCTTCGGGTACAGAATACTTTAGGAAACTCCCCGGTGAATAAATACAAATGATCTTGGGGCATTCGTCGGCTAAATGAATACATTTTTTCAGTGCAAGAAAATCAAACCATTCAACAAAATTTCAAACATTCAACAAAACCACGAGTCCTAAACTTTTCCTACCCAACCTTCGGTCGCCTATCAATTGTCATCCTAAACATGATACTATCGTGTTTAACAATTAACATTCATTTCAAATCAAGGATCAATCAATGACTTGATAGGCCACTATTCAACTTTTATTAATGTCCATCCCCTTCTCCAAATTCATTCTCAATCAAGTCAATTTGAATTCGATTCAGATAGCCCAATTAATCAATATCAACACCATTCATCATCCAATCATATCAACATCACGCAAAAAAACAAGAACCACGCACCCTGATTCACCACACAAAGTATAAAACAACTAAAATTAATCGATAATGAGGTGAAGAATGAACCTTAATGCTGCTTTTATTCGAGTATTACCCAGTTAAATAAGACGAAGTCTGCACTGAGAACCTCGAATCAAACCTCGATATAGCCTTCACTGTTTTGCATCAACCTGAACTTGCAACTCGACCAATCTATCCAACCCTCTCCTTTTTTACTAATTCAAGACAAGAATCAATAGCACTGAGAACAACCGCAGCTAAAACCCACACAGTCGTCAGTTTTGATGTCCCTTTAGATCAGTCTCATCGGAAATAGAGACGGGGGTTGGTGGTTTTCCAATCGTTGGGTCGCGGGTGGTAGCTGGCGGCATTTTGGTGGGTTCCGGCGATGGTTTGGCTGAAACAATCAGTGGTGGTCACTGTTCGTTGTTGTTTTTCGGCGAGATCTCGCTGGAAAATCTCTTTTACACCCCTTTTCTCTCTCTTTTTTTGGTTTTCCGATGGTGGTGTGTGTATCAGTGTGTTTTTCAGGTGGGTGGGTGTAGTGTGTGTGAAGTATGTGTTTCCATTTTTTTATGGTTGTGTTATTTTTCAGTGAGCGATGTGTGAGTGTGTTTTGCCTCTGTGAGATGTGTGTAGATAGAAATTCTCTTTTTTGTATGGTCTATTCTCTGTATATGCCTATGTGAGTATGTAGAGGGTGTATGTACTGTGCTCAAATCTCCTGGAACCCTCCCTCTTTGTGTGTGTATCTCGTGTGTGTTGGTGAAGAAACCTAGAAATATGGGTGTGTCATCGTCTACATGGAGAAGTGTGAGTGTGTATGGCGTGTGGTTTGCTCCCCCAGAGTGTGTGATGTATATGTGTATATGTAGCTGGGTGTGTGTCGTTCCTATTGTGTTTGTATAGTGTGAGGATGAGTGTGTATTTTGTGTGGGTCCCACGTGTGCTGTGTGTAGGTGGGATATAGGGATAAAAGTGTGTGGGGTAGGGGTAGGGGTATGGGTGTGAGGTGTTAAAATTTAGTTAGGAGTTTGTTGGATTTGTTATTGTGTGAAAATTATCACATGGGTGAAGGTACACAGTAAGATGGGATAAAAAATTGTAAAAAATGATTTAGGGAGGGACAAAAATATGTGTCTACATCGTGACTTTTCTCATTTCAATTGGGATTTTGTGATATTTTAATTTATTAGAATGGTAGAAATAGTTGATCTTGATTGTTTTTTAAAAAAAGAAAAAAAAACTTTTCTGATATAGGCACATTTGATCTTAATATTGAATTATAGATCTCATTTTGTTTAGGATGTTGGCAAAGAAATAAATATTCATCTGACACAAGAGCGCAACATATAATATGTTAGCTTAACGTACGTAATGAGATCAAATAATATTACCAATAACGGTACGATATTTAAGTGAAAACAAATAAAAATAAGGACTTATTTTTCACTGAATTTCGAATCATGCGCTCGACAATTTCTTGATTATGAAAAAAAATGTACATAATAGTGGTGATTGAATAATATTATCAATAATGATACAATATTTAAGTGAAGACAAATAAAAATATAGACTCATTATCCGCTGAATTTCGAATATGCGCTCGGAAATTTCTCATTGAAAAAAAAGTAATACATAATATTTACTATTAAATAAGGAAAAAGGCTCAAATATGTCACTAAACTATCAGAAATGACTCATTTATGCCATCAGTTAAAAGTTGAGCTCATTCATGCCATTACTGTTACAAAATCAGCTCATCCATGCCATTACTTTTTAACGGTGATTTTCAAAAATAACTTTGCCACGTGACCTTTTATTAGAGGTCCACGTTATTAATTAAAATAAGTAAAAAGGCTCAAATATGCCATTGAACTATCAGAAATGGTTCATTTATGCCATCAGTTAAAAGTTCGGCTTATTCATGCCATCACCGTTTTAAAATCAACCCACCCATGCCATTACTTTTTAATGATGGATTTTAAAAATAACTTTGCCACGTGGTCTTTTATTATAAGTCCATGCCATTAATTAAAAGAAATTAATATTAATTTCAAAATATTTAAAATTAGTTAGTATCGAGATTATTTATTCCAGCATATATATCATAATGATGGGAGAAGTTATCACATATACTTGGCGGGATAATTGAAATATCAGACTTCTTTTAAGTCGTTATTTGAAAATGATTTTTCAACAATGTATGCTCTACTAATTCGTGATGGGAGAAGTTATCCCATATACATGGCGGAATAGTTGGGCTAACAAACTTCTTTTAAGCCGTTATTTGGAAATGTTTTTCAATAATGTATGCTCCCCTAATTCGTAATGGGAGAATATTGGAGAAGCTCTATTGGTACGCCTCTTTTTTTTCTTGTTTGCCCTAATCGTTCATTGACTTATTTTCTTGCAACTTCGAAGTATATATTAGAGTCACTAGAATTAAAATGTAGGATAGAATTTTTGAGATTTCTGTTAAGCGTCACATTTATAATAATTTAGAATCAAGTAGAAATAGCCAAAAGATATACATTAATCACTATTTCTTCTGATCAGAAAAATAGTTGTTGTTGTAGGAAAAAATACTTTAATGGGTGTGGGTCGGGTTATGTTAAATGAACCGATCGTTTTTAATGGATCTAAGATATTTGAAATTAATATTAATTTATTTTAATTAATGTCGCAAATGTTGACACTTAATTTTTGCCCTCCACAACTAATTTTAATCCTGAGTTTCTTCGATTTTTAATAAAATTAAAATATTTATTTCATCCGAATAAAAAAAAATCAAAATATATTTGTACGTAATTTTGTCATTTTAAGTAGTTATTATATATTATCGTATTCAATTATACGATATTATGTAATTTGACTACTTAAATATTTATTCTATAGGATATCAGATTTTAATTAAGGAACATTTAAAAAATAAATATAATAATTAAAATCTTGATTTAAATATGATTTATTCCAAAACATAATTTATTTGGAGAAATATTTATTCAATTTTATTGAATCAAGAAGTTCAAGATTAAACAAGGTACTAATTTGTATCGAATCTCGATTAAATTTAGTCAATTTATCAAATTTGACCATAATTGAAATCGAATTGATCACAATTTCCATGCGATTGATCAAATTGATATCCAATTTGGTTAACATTTAAATAAAATTGGCTAAAAAATAATTTAATTCGGCCTTTTTTTAAAATGACCAAATTTCTACCCATGCATTTTTTTTGGGCCACAAAATTGGCCCAACATAACAATTAATCAGCAGCCCATCCTTTTATTTTCACCCACCAGCCCACTTTGAAACTCTATACCCGGCCCACACTCTTAATAGTCCCTTTCTTTCAACTTCAGAAAACAAGAGCAGCAAAACCCAATCAACAACAAAACCAAAATCGCAAAGAACAGCGATTGAACGACAACAATGGCAAACCCGATGCCAGCATCCACCGACCCAACTCCAGCAACGGCGACCCACGCCAACTCGACCCAGATCCAAACCCGCAATCGACAAAAACCAAATCTGTGACCCGTTTTCAATCAACAATAACTCGTAAGCCTTTTTCCCGCTTTGATTTTCTTAGAAAAATGGTCGAATCTTCTAGAAAGTGTTGAGGTGTCATCCCAAACGGTTGATTTGTACGAATTCGTACAATTACAACTGATTATTCTTATCCCCTTTTCAAAAGTTAAAATTACCCTTTACAAAAACCCCAAAATACCCCCCAATTTTCTTAATCCCACATCGGTGAAGCTCAAAAAAGGACCCTATTTTATTCTCTATATAAAGGTCTCACTATTGAGCAAAAAAGACAAGTCTCGGAAGGTGAAAAAAGTCATTTTGAGCAAAAACTCAGTATATTTTTATTTGAGTATAAAATTTTCTTCTTCCCGAGGAAGGTTGGGGGTTGCTCGGAGCTTTCGGAGTCGCAAAAGAATCCTCCGGTGGGGATAGAGTCCGGTGTTAGCTCATTGTCCCGTTTTGCTGCTCCGAAAGAGGTAAACACCCTTTGCCATTTTTACTTTTGTCATCGTTTCTTCATCCCCTTCTTTATAATGTAATTATAATGTCGTTTGTTTGCTGGGAGTGGTTGTAGATGGCTATGATGGCCTTAGGATTAGTTTGTGATTTGTTGCGTTATTTTGTGGAATCAGTGTTCATGTCGTAATTTTTGTGCGATTATGTTGAATATACGGTCTCTTAATTGATTTTGTTGGTCACCTGTAGGTTTATGGTATGAATCAACATATATATATTATCAAAATTTTGTCTTTCGTCTCTAGTTCGCTATTTTGATTTAGTGTTTCTTGTTGTGTTAGGCTAACTTTTGTCTTAATTGTTTGATCCGTGATTTTAGCTTCATTTTGCTTCCCTCGGCTTTGCAATCTGTTGTCTAAACCTTGATATCATCAGTTAATTATCCACTCATTATTTTGTCTTGTATGTTGCTTATGATTTAATCTCTCGTTCTCCTTCAATTAATGACTTTCATCTTAATAGTGGTTGCTAGCATCAATTTAGTTGTTTCCTTTCGCTCGTGTTAGTCTAAACTGTTTTCCCTTAGTTCTTCATTTTGACCCCTCTGTCTGTTGCTTTGTGTTGTCTTAGTCATATTGTTGTTGAGACCACTGTTTCAGCCTAACTTACCTATTCGTAGTATTGTTAAATTCTACTCCAACTTACTCTTTCAAATACAGTAGAATATCCTTCTTGGTTCTTTGATTCATACTATCAATGGGAATGTTGGGGTTGGTTCATAAATGAGGGGTATTTCGTCTGAGAACTCCTCCATGACAATTTTGATATATAAGAGATTCTTTTGGCGTGTCAAAAAAGAGGAGTAGGATGAATTTGGTATATGTGTTTCTTTTGCCTACTTCTGATCAGTTTTTGTTTATTGCGGTTAGTGATATTGCATGTTTTGAGTCTTTTCCCACAAGATTTTGATTAATGTCAAGCTTTCATTTCCCTGTTTTCTCATGCTTTTGTAACCATGTTTGTGATCCTATAATTATAAAAGTTTAATTTTGTTGCCTACTTTAGCATGACTGTGTTTTAAAAGATAGATATTTTTTCAAGACTAGTAGTTTGGTTACTTAAACAAATCTCATCCGTTATTTCTCTAGTTCATAAGAAACTAAGATTATCGAATCTTTTTTAAGAGGTAGTAACCCATCTAAGGTTGAATGTTTTCTTTTAGGTTGTGCTCGTGCTCGGGTCTATTACTCCTTTCCACGACTAATTTATAGATTCTCTTCATGTTTGTGAATCTTTCCGTAATATTAGAATAATAAGTTATTTATTTTATTTGCTAAGAACCATAACAAGCCATATTTTGAGGTTTAGTTGGTATTGCTTTAATTAATTATTTACGATTGTCTTCTTTGAACTTCATGGATTTTGCTTTTATTGCATTTTACATGTGTATGAATATATTTAGATGAAACATGAATCCTATAGCTTGTAGATTGTTAAAGTTTGGGCATTTATTAATTCTTTTTTCTTTTTTTTTCTCTCTTTGCATGAATTCATCTTGGAGTCCAAACGGACTCCTCCCTTTCACATTTTGTCATGGACCAACATGGCACATCTTTCGAGTCGGATTCAAAAGACAGTTCAAAAGCCGATTACATAGCGTGTCTCTATAAAGAGTCGTACGAAGAAGAAGGGGTTAAAGGCTCACACTTGAAGCGGCTAAGAGACTCAAAAGTCTCATTTATTATTTATTTATTTATTTATTTTATTGTTGTCCTTATTTATTTTATTTATTTATTCATTTGGGCCTCGAAGCCAAAGTTGTATTTAATATAGGTGGAGCAAGACTCGAGCCAAAGTCTCAAAAACTAGACTAGGATAGGTCTCGTTGATTTTGGCCCAATGGCCTAAATCCCTTACTTTCTCCTCCCTTTTCCCTTTTATGTGTTTATTTGCTTATTCGTTTTGTTTAGACTTAGTTAAAATCCCTACTAACTCGCCTAAATCTATTTTATACAAGTCTTTGCTAAAAAATCGATCATTTTTCAACAAATTAATCTTTTTAGAAGTTAATCAAAAGATGTTTTCAAACATTTCAGATAACCGCAAGTTAGCGGACGTTTTAGGTGCCTAACACCTTCCTAAAACGTTAATAGGAACCGCTTATCTAGAATCTCTAACTTAAAATGATTTTTCTGTTTTGGATCGTTTGAAGTAACTCTCTAAAGGTTTCTTAATTCCTTTTCAAAATTAAGTGGCGACTCTTCTCTAAAGTCAAAATTTCCGCAAAACTGCGGACCTCTGATAAAAGTCCACATAGAAAATAGTTTTTGAAAACCCACCATTAAAAAGTAATGACATGGGTGAGCTGATTTTATAACGACGATGGTATGAATGAGCTGAACTTTTAACTGATGGCATAAATGAGCCATTTCTGATAGTTAAATGGCATATTTGAGCTTTTTTCCTTATTTTAATTCATGACGTGGACCATTAATAAAAGGCCACAAGGCAAAGCTATTTTTGAAAACCACCGTTAAAAATTAATGGCATGAATGAGCCAAACTTTTAACTGATGGCATAAATGAGTCATTTCTGACAGTTCAATGGCATATTTGAACCTTTTCCCGTTAAGTAATGCATGAACTTTGATTTGAGTTAATCTTAAGTCACAAATTTTGGGGTCCACCTAATTCTCTTTCAATTACTTGTATGCTCGGTTTGGCCTCCCAGACGGTTTCGATTGTTTTTGGGATGAATTTATACAACTAAGAAAATTTGGGAGAAATGTCACCTTGAGGTCTTCACCTTTGTTTTGTTAGGGACTTTGGTATTCCCTTTGAAAGATAGGCGTCTTAATACTCGGTTGCAAACTATAGCGATGGCCTTATTTAACAAGGATAAGGGAGACGAGGTCACTATTGTACCCATGATCTTAGTGGAGATATACAAAGTTTTGACCGAGGTAAAAGAGGGTATGCAATTTTTTTAGGAGATCAACCTAGTATTACAACTATGGATGATGGACCATTTGCACGCCCCTTCTTTGCTTAAATCAGATGTAATCAACCGTTGTCTACCCAGTCGAGTGGAAACCATAGAAGACAGAATGCGCTTTGCTAAATTTTTATTGTCTGTAGGAGTCGATGCTTGGATTGAGTTTCTTGAATCAAGAACAGATGACAATATCCTATGGACCTATCTATCGCTCCGGCCAAAAGTAATCTTGGTTGGATCTAGCATACACCCCATTCTAGTTTTGTTAGGGCTTAATTGTACCCGACCATACACCCCTCTTAGGGTAATGCGTCAATTGGGTAGAGTGCACGATATCCCGCCAATAGTGGACTTTCAACAGTATGTGGAGTACTTTAGGGACTAAGCCAAGGGTAAGATCAAGTATGAGCAATTCTGGAGTAATGCAACATGGCAGGGCATGGATACTCTCAGGACAGGTTTAGATAATCCCGGATATACTCAAGGATATAGAATCTGGTTACAATCTATTCCTCGGGGTGTCAGCATACCATTACCAGTGAAGCTTAGAGGGAGGATACAAGATGAATGCGTAGTTGGTGACCATCAGGATGAAGGGGCGGGGGCCAAAGTAGAGGCACTAAGAGTTTAGTTATTAGGTTTGCTCAAAACTGTGGAGGGGTGTCAGAACAGTTTTTTCAAGTGTACTCCTCATGAGGTAGGAATACGTGCCAGAGGCATCTTCCCAAATATCGAAGGGTCCTTAAAATATATGCTACATAGTTTGAATGGGAGAAAGAGAACTTTACAGGCAGGTCCATCTCAGCCAGGATTATCACGCAGAGCACCAATTTGAAGGAGCATTTCCTATCTTTTGTTTAGTTTGAGTCCTTTACTTTTCTACCATTTGTAGTATTGTGTCTTTGATAAGTCGGTGTCAAGTTTGTTTTAACTTTGGAGTCTTTATTAGGAGCATTATGTATGTTGTCATGTTAGTCTGGAATGTCATTCAGTCTTTGTTGATTAGTATCGAGGTTGTCTCAATTTCATTGTATGTTTTTGTTGTTTCTTTCATCAAAATGTTATGATGTTACGTCTTTCTTTTTTTTGTTTATTTTCATTTTTTGTGAAAAAAGAAAAAAAAAACTTCAATTATGTGACGTTTATGCATAGACTTCCCGAACTACGCAAGATCTGATTCATGTACAACATGATATGTAGGCAACCTACTTTTGGGTTTGATCTAATCATTTTGTTTCTTGGTTTTTTATTATTTTTCTTTTATTTTAAGTAAAAAAAAGCCATAAAGAATGATAAAAAGAGAGACAGCGAGAGAGGAAAAGAGAGAAAGAATAATGAGAGAAGAGAAAAAAGGATAAAAAGGGGACTGACGCGAGAGATGAGAGAAGTGATGGCGAAAGAAAGAAAAAAAAGAGAAAGGTGTGATTGGAGTAAATAAGAAAATGGGTGTAGGAAAAAGATCGGGATGATGTTAAAATGACCTTGCTACCCTCAAAAGTTGGTAGAAATACGCATGAATCTAGGAAAATTTTACAAATGTGATTCCCATGCTTGTTGTGTGACCTAATCCTAACGGGTTTTGTCTTTGATAAGCATGTTCTTTTAGATAAGTGGTTGGTTTGCAGCACTCTGTCTAGTCACTCGTACTTCACTAGATCAAAAGCGAAGCTTGCCATGGCTAGTAGGAAGATTGAAAATTCACTCATTGACCCAAATCAGGATCCCAGGGAAGAAAGTTCAGAACACAATGATGAGGTATTGAGACTTAGACAACAACTGATAGATCTGCACCGAGCATGGGCCAGTGGCATTCCTCCTCCTCCACTCCCTGAAGATCTTGGGAATATCCCAAATTGCCCACCGCTCTCTCAGGCGTAATTCTCTGTTCCCATTGAGTCACCCGAGCATGCGCCAGGATTCACTCCATGATAATACTATTCGGGCACTTCTAGTGTGCCCCTGGCAGTGCCCCAACCAAGGCCCGTTACTCAGCCGGCACCACCAGCAGTACCTGTGTTTGTGGCTCCGCCACTGCCTGAAGATCCCACCTATACTGTGCATCCGAAAATGGTACTTCCTCGGTCTTCCAGTGAACCAATGTTTAAAATTTTAGAGAATCAATATTGTGCCCCGGAGCCCACTTTAAAGATGAATGAATCGTACGGATACACTCAACCACCCACGTTTCCATTTGATACGGAGAAGCCTATTGCAACAGAGGATCAAGAAGTCATGGCGCGGAAGCTGAAGAGTTTAGAACAGGCCATGAGGAATTTGAAGGGAGTAGGAGGTTATAAGAGTGTGGCCTATAAAGATCTTTGCATGTTCCCAGACATTAACCTCCCCCTTGGTTTTAAAATGCCCATGTTTGAGAAATACACGGGGCACGGTGATCCCGTGGCGTATTTGAGATGTTATTGCAACCAATTGAGGGTTGCAGGGGAAAGAGAAGAGTTGCTTATGGCTTTCTTTGGCGAGAGACTTTTCGGTCTGTCTTCAGAATGGTTCGTTAATCAGGACATTGACAATTGGAACAACTGGGATGACCTAGCTAATAAATTTGTGCAACATTTTCAATATAACGTCGATCTGGTCCCTGATGAGAAATCCCTGGTCAACATGAAGAAGAAAAGTACTGGATACTTTTGTAAATACGCGATAAGATGGCGTGAATAGGATGGAAGGGTAAAACCTCCATTGAAGAAGAGTAAGTTGGTAGAGGTCTTCATTCAGGCACAGGATGATACCTATTTTCAATATTTACTTCCGCGATGGGAAAGTCGTTTATTGAAGTCCTAAAAATGGGAGAGATGATATAGGACAGAATCAAGATTGGACGGATTGTGAGTTTTGCTGCATTAAAGTCCACCACCCAAGCAATTCAAGGTGGCTCTGGAACTTTTAGAGGTAAAAAGAATAAAGAGGACATGGCGACCGTTATAGCTGGATCCCATTCCTATCCTAAAAGACCGTCTCGCCCCTATCACCAACCCTAAGCCCAAGCCTATGCCCAAGCTCCATATGTTCCTCCCCATCATTACTATCGCCCACAAAACCCACAATATTCTATTTCACCACCCCCGTACTCAGTATATAGCGCACAACCATATGCTCAAACCCCTTCTTACCCGCAATGGCATGCACAAGCTCCTCAAAATCGTCCTTTGAATCCACCAACTTACCAAAACCCCTCCAAACCCATTTTTCAACCTAGGCCTGAGTATAAGAAAGAGAAGGAAGCCATGAATCAGTTCACACCTCTCAGAGAGTCGTATGCCAATCTGTTTGATAGGTTGAGAAAGTTGAAGGTCTTAAGCCCAATTCAAGGAAGGCTTTTGAATCCACCTCCGAGAAATCTTGATTATTCGTTAAGATGTGCGTATTGTTCTGATATGTCGGGGCACGATATCGAGAAATGCTGGCATTTGAAGAGAGCTATCCAAGATTTAATTGATGCAAATCAAATTCTGGTCCAAGCCCCAGAAGTTCCAAACATTAACCAGAATTTGTTGCCAACCCATGCCGAAACCAATATGTTAGAATTGATATATGATGGGAAAGAGTCATCAAGGTGTTATAAGCCTATTATCAGAATACAAACCAATGAGAACAAATCGGTGAATGTGGCAGACTCATTAAAAGCAATGTCATTAAGCAAGGAAGGAATGGGAGAAGATAAAGTCCAATAAAGCACAAAGAAACCCGCGATCACAGTGCAAGGAGACAGAAAAGATGTTGGTCTAAGTCAGGACAAACCTAAGTTGACGGTAGTTTGAGCTTCGGGTAAGACTATTTTAACGGTAAAAGGAGCACTTGCGGTGCCTATTACCATCAAAACGGTGACCCAAACTCCAATAGTTGATACGAAAAAGGTCCTCTAGAACTATAAGCAAACTGTGATGACTTATCAGGGGAAGGAAGTTAAGGAAAAAGTAGATGAGGTAAGGGGTCTGACTCAATCAGGAAGATGCTTCGTGCCTAAAGTTTTGAAGAATCCCAAGCCAGGGGTGAGTGGGCCTTCATCTCTCAAGAAGCCTGTCACCGATGAAGAAGCTGAAGAGTTTTTGAGAAAGATGAAATTTTTGGAGTACTCGAAATAGATCAGTTGAAGAAAACCCCTGCTCAAATTTCCCTTTTATCTTTGTTGATGCATTTCAAGGAACATCGTGATATCATACTGTAGGTATTAAATGAAGCATATGTTCCTATGGAGATTACTGTAAATCAGCTTGAGAAAATGGTCGGAAAAATCTTTGAAGTAAATCGAATCAGCTTCTCTGATGATGAATTGCCAATTGAAGGTACGAGGCATAATTGGGGTCTTTACATTACTGTGAAGTGTGAAGATTTCTACGTCACCTATGTCATGATTGATGGAGGTTCCGGTGCAAACATTTACCCTATATCTACCCTATAAAAGTTAAACATCGGTGTCGTGAGGATCAGGCCGAACAATGTATGTTTCAGGGCTTTTGATGGGGCAAAAATAGACTTCATAGGCGAAATAGAACTAATGTTGCTTATAGGGCCTGTTGAATTCGCCATAGAGTTCCAAGTGTTGAATATATACTCCTCATACTATTTGTTGTTGGGAAGACCGTGGATCCACAAGGCCAAGGCGGTTGCATCTACATTGTACCAAATAATCAAGTTTGAGCATGACAGGCAAGAAGTGGTTATTCATGGTGAAGGAGATTTTTCCTCCTACGAAGATTCTCCCTTGTCCCTTATTGAAGCAAACAATGTAGAAGAGACATTTGTCTATAAAAATTTTGATACAGTGTCGATGAATCGTATCTTTGAAGGGCAGGTTATTCTAGGGCCACAATTATCTCTCGCTTCTTTCATGATGATAAATGAAATGTTAAAATATGGATTCGATCCAGGAAAGGGTTTGGGGGTGTCTCTTCATGGTATAGTCTATCCCATATGTTTGAGGGAGAACTTGGGCACTTTTGGTCTGAGTTTCGAACTGACGGCTGAAGATCTGAAGAAAGCCAAGGAAAGAAAGAAATAAATATGGTCACTCCCTCGCCCAGTGCCTCTACTCAGTAAGTCATTCATCAAGAGCAGTGTCGTGGCACCTATAGAGTTTGAAACTGAATTGGTTAGTGACTTCCAGAACCTATTGATCAAAGTAGACATGGTTGAAGCAGGAAAAGGTACCAGTAAGGCAGACGTGCAATTCATAGGTCCAGCTTTCCGGCTCAACAATTGGAAAGTCACTCATTTCCCCGTCAGGAGGGAGTTTTGGTAGTTTATTTTGTTTTTCTTTCTGTTTATCCGAGTTATTTCAGGGTTGTAATTCTAATTTTAGTTTGTTTATGTTATGTTGGCGTTTTTGTTTAAACCCTCCCATCTTTTCTTTTAATGAAATGCAATATCCCTTTTGTTTCGTGTCTAATATATTTCATTTTTTGTCTTTTCTTTATACAGTTCTCTTTATGCTGATTCTAATGACATGACATGCATGCAGAATTTTTAGCCTGATCTTAAAATCCAAACTAATCAAGATGTAATAAAGCAAGAGGGGGAATATAATGAACAAGAGGCGCTAGAAGAAATGATCAAAGAGTTGGAACATTTTGAAGACAAGCCGAATCTTAATCTTAATGAAATTGAGCTAATTAATCTGGGGGATCAAGAAGATATTAAGAAAACTAAAATAAGTGTACATGCTTCGCCGTTATTAAAAGATGGAATGATTCAAGCATTAACTGATTATAAAGAAGTTTTTGCATGGTCTTATGATGATATGCCTGGTTTAAGCACTAAATTAGTGGCCCATAAATTGCCAACTGATCCCGCATTCCCTCATGTCCAACAGAAGTTGAGGAAGTTTAAAACTCATGTAAGTATTGAAATCAAAGAGGAAGTCATAAAACAACTTGAAGCCAAAGTAATTCGAGTGGCTCATTATCCCACGTGGTTATCAAATGTTGTTCCTGTCCTAAAGAAATATGGCAAAATTTGAGTATGTATTGATTACCGTGATTTGAATAGAGCAAGTCCGAAGGATGATTTTCTACTGCCCAACATCCATATTTTGCTGGACAACTGCGCTAAACATGAGGTTGCCTCTTTTGTGGATTGCTATGATGGATACCACCAGATTATTATGGATGATAAAGACGCGGAGAAGACATCTTTTATCACTTCATGGGAGACCTATTGTTATCGAGTGATGCCGTTTGGTTTGAAGAATGCTGGAGCAACATACATGAGAGCCATGACCACTATGTTTCATGATATGATGCATAAGGAGATTAACGTCTATGTAGATGATGTGATTATTAAATCGAAGAATCAGGTTGACCGTGTTAAAGACCTAAGGAAGTTCTTTGAAAAGCTTCGCAGGTATAATCTCAAACTCAACCCGGCAAAATATGTATTTGGGGTTTCGTCTGGAAAGCTGTTGGGGTTTGTAGTCATCCGTCGGGGAATTAAATTAGATCCTTTAAAAATTAAAGCCATCCAGGATTTGCCTCTGCCCAAGAATAAGAAAGAGGTGATGAGTTTTCTCAGTAGATTAAACTACATTAGAAGGTTTATTGCTCAACTCACAACCACGTGTGAGCCCATTTTCAAGTTGTTGAAAAAGAGTGTTGCGGTAGAGTAGACTAAAAAATGTCAGGAAGCGTTCGACAAAATCAAAAGATATCTATCAAATCCACCCGTGATGGTACCACCGGAGCCTGGTAGGCCTTTGATATTATATTTATCGGTCATGGATAATTCTTTTAGTTGTGTCCTGGGTCAACATGATGTCACGGGCAAAAAGGAGCAGGCTATTTATTATCTTAGCAAGAAGTTCACAACATATGAGGCCAGGTACACTCTTCTTGAAAGGACGTGTTGTGCCCTAACTTGGGTAGCACAGAAGTTGAAGCATTATCTTTCGTCCTACACTACTTATCTCATCTCTCGCATGGATCCTTTGAAGTATATCTTTCAGAAGCCTATGACGACCGGCCGTTTGGCAAAGTGAAAAATATTGCTTACCGAGTTCGACCTTGTATATGTGACTCGAACCGCCATGAAAGCCCAAGCCTTGGCAGATCATCTTGCTGAGAATCCCATTGATGAAGAGTACGAGCCATTAAAGACATATTTTCCTGATGAAGAAGTGTTGTGTGTCGATGAAGTCGTTATAGATGTTGATCCAGGTTGGAAGTTGTTCTTCGATAGAGCTGTCAACATGAAAGGAGTCGAAATAGGTGTAGTTCTTATCTCTGAGGTGGGGCAACCTTTTTCGGTAACAGCGCAACTTTGATTTTATTGTACCAATAACATGGCGGAATATGAAGCTTGTATTCTGGATTTGAGGCTAGCTGTTGATATAGGAGTCCAGGAACTATTTGTGTTGGGGGATTCAGATTTGCTCGTCCATCAGATTCAAGGTAATTGGGAGACACGAGATTTAAAGTCAATACCGTATCGACAATGCTTGAAAGATCTATGTCAACGGTTTATGTCTGTAAAGTTTAGGCATATTTCAAGAATTTACAATGATATTGCTGATGCTTTGGCCACTTTGTCTTCAATGCTCCAACACCCTGATAAGACCTACATCAATCCAGTCCATATACAGAGTCATGATCAACACGCTTATTGTAATGTAGTTGAAGAAGAGCTCGATGGCGAACCTTGGTTCTTTGATATCAAGCAGTACATCCAGTCAGGAGAATACCCAACACATGCCACCAATGATCAAAAGAGGACTATTAGGCGTTTGGGTAGTGTATTTTTCTTAAGTGGGGGAATCTTATACAAGAGAACCCCGGATCTAGGACTTTTGAGGTGTGTTGATGCAAAAGAAGCTTCTGCAATCATGGTTGAAGTTTATTTCGAAGTATGCAGGCCTCATATGAATTGTTATGTCTTGTCAAAGAAGATTCTCAGAGCAGGTTATTATTGGCTTACTATGGAGAGGGATTCCATTCATTTTGTTCAAAAATGTCATCAATGCCAGGTACACGGTGATCTGATACATTCTCTTTTCGCTGAATTACACGCAATGTCTGCTCCATGACCTTTTGTAGCTTGGGGGATGGACGTGATCGGGCCGATTGAGCCGAAAGCGTCAAATGTGCATAGATTTATTTTGGTGGCCATTGATTACTTCACAAAGTGGGTAGAAGCAATAACTTTCAAGTCAGTGACAAAGAAGGCGGTAGTAGATTTTGTTCATGTCAACATCATTTGTAGGTTTGGAATTCCTAAGATAATCATTACAGATAATGCTGCCAATCTCAATAGTCATTTGATGCAAGAAGTGTGTCAATATTTTAAGATCGCACATCGAAATTCCACTCCATATCGTCCGAAGGCTAATGGCACTGTGGAAGCAGCCAATAAGAATATCAAGAAGATACTGCAGAAAATGGTACAAGGGTCTAGACAGTGGCATAAAAAGTTATTGTTTACATTGCTAGGTTATCACACTACTGTTCGCACTTCAACAGGGGCAACTCCATATTTATTGGTATAAGGGACAGAAGTAGTCATTGCTGCAGAAGTTGAAATTCTCTCTCTTCGAGTCATTGTGGAAGCAGAGATTGATGATGAAGAGTGGGTTTTGATGGAGGAAAAAAGGCTAACGTCGGTATGTCATGGCCAATTATATCAGAAGAGAATGGCTCGAGCGTATAACAAAAAGGTACGACCCAGACATTTTGAAGTTGGTCAGTTTGTATTGAAGAGTATCCTTCCTCACTAGTTTGAAGCAAAAGGCAAGTTCTCCCCAAATTGGCAAGGTCCCTTTATTGTGAAGAAAGTGTTGCCCAATGGAGCCTTATATTTGACAGATATTGAAGGCAAAATGGAAGAAATGGTTATCAATGTTGATGCGGTCAAAAGATATTATGTATAATATTTTATCCTTTGTTGATTCTATTGCATGTTTTAGTACTTGCATTTTTTAAGATTGATCTAATGAAGGCATTTCATTCTGCTATCCAAATATTCTATCATCCTTTGTTTACCCCGTTTGAGCTTAGTTCTATTTTTCTTTCATATCCCTCTTTTGGAATCAAAACAGAGTAAAAAGTAAGATGTCAAGAAAAGAAGAATAAAAGAGAAGCATGAAAAAATATATAATAATAAAAGATAAAAGAGAAAGAAGAGAAAAATCAAATCAAAACAAAGTACAGGCTGATGGAACGACGTGCGACCGGATTCTCCTCTCTTGGGAGTGAGATACGTAGGTTGCCCTATTCAGGGCTCGGTCCAACCAAATAAATATTTTTAGAGTCACCCAGTCAACAAAAACTGAGGCATGAGTTAATGTGTTGTTTGGGTCGATTCTAAAAGTTGTAAGTCCCACCCCCATTTCAAGTGTCGTTTGAGCCTCTTGTCATCTTTTTCTAACCTTATCCAAAAGCCAAGTTACAACCAAAGAAAGTCCTTTAGATCAATCTTTGATAATTTTAAGGCTAAGTATGCAATGGATATGATGATACATTGTGGGGTACTACTTTTCTTCCTCAACATAAGAAATCAGGAAAGAAATAAAAATGAGAGAGTCTTACTGGTGAAAACCCTTGCGGGCACCATAAGGTGATAGTGAATCGAAAGAAATAAAAATGAGAGAGTATTATTGGTGAAAACCCTCACGGGCACCATAAGGCGATGGTGAGTCGAGAGAAATAAAAATGAGAGAGTCTACTAGTGAAAACCCTCACAGACACCATATGGCGAGGGCGAGTTCCAGAGAAAATTGAAAAGGAATGATATTTGTTGGCGAAAGTCTTTTAAGATGTCTACAATTGAATGAAATATATGAGTCCAATGGATTTGAAGAAGCGGCTCAGCGGCAAAGGCACGAACTCAACAACAAATGGGAATTTTGGATAGGATAATCAGGCAGCTTAATCCAAAATGCATGTCATACTCATTGGAGTTGGTTGCCATATTCAGATAAGTTTTCTTTTTGAATAAGGGACATTGCCCTTTTATTTCATTTACATATTCATATTTTGTCTTTTTATGACATTTATCAAAATAAAAGTCACCATGATTTCTTTACATTTTAAGTCAAGTTTGTGTCAAAACAAGCGAGAAAGGATTTCAAAATTTGCTACCAGACTTTCCAATTGTATGAGGAAAATCATGGGACCAGCACATGAAAGAAATATGATCATAATTCAACACAAAGAAAAGGAAGTCTATCAACCGACAGGCTACTGAATTCCTGGGAGTATTCAGATTTGAAAAAGGTGCATCTCAGAGGCATGGTAAAATGGAAATTCATTATTTAAGTCAGAACTCATTTCCCTCAATCTGGATCCGGGTCAATGACGCGACAAGACAGGGGCAAATGTCAACAATCTGAAACAAAGATAAAGGAACAAGTGTTGCAGGAGATGTTTGGAAAGATAAAGTGCTGCAAACCACCACTAAGTTTTTAACTGACAAAATTATCTTTGATGAAATAGGGGCAAATTTCTTTTCAGCAAGTTCAGCTACCGTTGGGAAGGCATATCTGAGATTTTACTTTATGTTCAGGACCCTCCTGAAGAATGGGACTTTATTTTCTGTTCAGGACCCTCCTGAAAAATGGGACTTTACTTTATGTTCAGGACCCTCCTGAAGAATGGGACTTTACTTTCTGTTCAGGACCCTCTTGAAAAATGGGACTTTACTTTATGTTCAGGACCCTCCTGAAGAATGGAACTTTACTTTATGTTCAGGACCCTCCTGAAGAATGGGACTTTACTTTATGTTCAGGACCCTCTTGAAGAATGGGACTTTACTTTATGTTCAGGACCCTCCTGAAAAATGGGATTTTACTTTCTGTTCAGGACCTTCCTAAAAAATGGGACTTTACTTTATGTTTAGGACCCTCCTAAAGAATGGGATTTTACTTTATGTTCAGGACCCTCCTGAAGAATGGGACTTTACTTTCTGTTGAGGACCCTCCTGAAAAATGGGACTTTACTTTATGTTCAAGACCTTTCTGAAAAATGGGATTTTACTTTCTGTTCAGGACCCTCCTGAAAAATGAGATTTTACTTTCTGTTCAGGACCCTCCTGAAAAATGAGATTTTTACTTTCTGTTCAGGACCCTCCTGAAAAATGATATTTTACTTTCTGTTCAGGACCCTCATGAAAAATGGGATTTTATTTTCTGTTCAGGACCCTCCTGAAAAATGGGATTTTACTCTCTGTTCAGGACCCTTCCGAAAAATGGGAATTTACTTTTTGTTCAGGACCCTCCCGAAAAATGAGAATTTACTTTCTATTTAGGACCCTCCAAGAAAATGGGACATTACTTTCAAAAAATGTTGAAATCCTTCTTTATTATAATCCTTGTTTGGGATAATTGTCGTTCTAGTTTTAATTCTGGTTTTAGGAGCCCGCTTGAAGAACAGGGTGAGAGAATTGTAAGTCAGGAGCCCGCCTGAAGAACAGGGTGACGAAATTGGAAATTGAAGAAATTTCAAGCCAGGAACCCGCCTGAAGAACAGGGTGATGAAATGAAAGTCGAGCAACAAAGCGAAGCAATTGAAAGCCAAGCAACAAGTCTAAAGAAATTGCAAGTCAGGAGCCCGCCTGAAGAATAGGGTGATAAAACTCGATCCAAGAGTCAAGGAAAGATGCATATATAGGATTTTCTAATTTCATTTATATGTTAACTTGTAATTTTCATTTTTGATGTAATGACAGAGCCGCGGACCTGAACCTCGATGGAACCTCACTCGACTCTCCAACTCGGTATAGTCCATCTCCTTTTAATCCTTTGAGATACCTGTCACCTGACTCCCTCATAAATTGGGTAGGTAGGGTGTCCTAAGTCAAGACTCGGTTGCCCTTCTTTCTTCTATTTCTTTCTTTGAATAATGATCGGGAAAAAATTTTGTCTCGTTGTCTACTTCTTTGTATGAAAACACTGGGTGTTTACATTCAAAGGGGGCATGATGTAGACACATAATTTTGTCCCGTCAAAAATATTTCTTATTCCAATATCACACAATTTAACCCCATTTTTATAATTTTTTCCAAGAAAATAAATAACCACCTCATTTTTTACTTATTTATGTATTTATTTTTGTTTTTGTTTTGTTTTATCCAAATAACAAGTCATAACAAACTGTCTCATTTTAATATTCCAACAACCCACCCAAGCAAAATTGGACACCTAACCTCTACCCCTACAATTAAAAGGGAACACCTCACACCTCACCTAACCACCCTCACAACCTCATACCCCTACCCCACGTGACCCCTTCCTTTTATTGTCCATAAAGGAAATATACACTCAGGAAACTTCCAGGAAGAGAGATCACAACAACTAGAAGGGGCTCACAGGGAATTAGGGACCTGGAGATTCATTACATATGCTCCCATTTTACATCTTTTCAAAGAGGGAGACATACGCACATAGAGAGAGGCATAAAAGATTTTTCTTCTTCTTCCTTTCCTCTAAACAATACGATCACCACTCATAGTAACAATTTCAAGAAACTTCCATCAGCACACACACACAATGATTTTTGGAAGGTCGATATACAGAGGGCCGAGATGAATACGCACAGGCACACAAGGGGAGTAAATTGAAAAAATGAAGAGAGCATCGAGGGATATCCGGTCAGTTTCTTTGAGATGTTCTGGCGATGTGGCGCCGAAATCAGCTTAGGTTCATTGTTTGCTCGTTCCAATCCCAAAATCTCCATCTCTTCTCGTCGTTTCCTTTTGATTTCCAGGCAAATCCGGTCGGTAAACGACAAAGGTAGCTGAAATCTACCTCGTTTCATTTTCTCTGCCGCCGCCTGAGCTTTCCGAAGCTCGGGTTACACTGTTCTATGGTTTTGTCGCGTATCAGAGTTCTTGGGTTTGGTTATTTTTGCATTTCATTTTTATATCGGTTTTTTTGAGGTCTATGTGTTTAAATCACATTAGTGTTTATTGTTCGGTTTTCGTATTGAGAGTTTTCCCACTGGTTTTGAAACTGGCTTTGTTAGCATTACCTTGATACCGAGTTAGATTGTGGTGTTGCTGAGGTTTTCTGTTGAGGAATCCCAAATCTGGGGCTTTTTTGATATTATTATCAATCGGAATCGATTATCGAAAGGTCCATTTCTTTAACCCATTCTCTCTTCTTTATCGTAATTCATTGAATTGGGCATGTTTGAAATTGGATGATTTGGTGGATGCTTGATGTTATTCATGTGAAATTTGTATGATTATCATGCTTTAATTGTTGTTGTGTCTATGTTGTTTATATTGGATTCCGAGTTGAAAAATTGAGTTGATAATCAAAGCATGTGTTAATTTTTGATTGAAAAGAGAATATGGGTCGAGAATGGAGAAATTGATAAAATTTGAACGTAGATTAGTGTGGATTTGTTGTCTTTTGTTTAAATCGGAATAAGTATGAATGTGATAGATTTATGATATGTTGAAATGGGTAGGCAATATAGGTTCGGGTAGGCAAATTTTAGAACTTGTTGTTTTGGTTGAATGTTGGAATGTGCGTATGAATGCTTCTTTCTAGTTTATCGTATTTAAAATATACTCATTTAACCGGGGAATGCCCCAAGATACATTGTATTTATTCACCGGGGAATGCCCCAATGTACTATATTGGCGGAAGACATTCGTGAGAAAGGCCCGAGGCGTCGGGTATAGCACGGAAGCGTAGTTAGGATTAGTATAGGTTAGATAGGATTTATTTTCCGCATTTTTTATTTTTTGGACTGTATAATTGGACTGAACACTATTTTGGATTGGTTTTGTTTTGTTTGTTTGATTGATTGTTTTATGTGTTTTTTTGTGTGGTTTATACATTCGTAGTGTCAAATTAGCCGATATGCTCCACCAAGCGACCATGACCAAACCACGGGATCGAGGGGTGCCTAACACCTTCCCCTCGGTCAACAGAATTCCTTAGTCAGAATCTCTTTTCGCAAACCAGTTTAAAGAGTCAAATTTTTTTGAAAAGGATATCCATGGGTGACTTGGCACACCCGATTTATGTCAAGTGGTGACTCTGAATAAAAAATATAAATAATCCTTTTTCGAAACGAAATCTTTATTTTTGTCACTTTAATAATAAAAACCCTTTGGAAACTTAAATAAATCTTTTTTCAGTTTAAAAAAGGGGTGTGACAAATCTCATCGAAGGAAAGATTGTTCTGAATATCAGCACTCTCTGAGGGATCTACTACAACAGAATCACCAATTTGCTTTTTAAGCACTGAGACATGAAAAATAGGATGAACGGATGACAAATCTGCATGCAACTCAACCTTATAGGCTACTTTACCAATACGGCTCAAGACCCTATACGGGCCAACATAACGGGGACTAAGCTTTCCCTGTTGACAAACCTCTTCACCCCTTTCATGGGTGAAATCTTCAAGTACACCAAATCACCGACTTCAAATTCAAGATCTCTTCTCCTCACATCGGCATATGACTTTTGACGACTCTGAGCTATCTTCAACCTTTCTCTAATCAACTTAACTTTCACCATAGCTTCAAACACTGCATCAGGCTCAATCACAGCAGCTTCACCCACTTCAAACCACTCTATGGGTGATCTACATCTTCTACCATACAAGGCCTCAAATGGTGCCATCTCGATGCTAGCATAGTAACTATTGTTATAGGAAAACTCTATCAATGGAAAATGCTCATTCCAACTACCTTTGAAATCAAGAGCGCACGCCTTCAACATATCCTCTAGAGTTTGAATGGTCCTCTCAGCTTGACCATCTATTTGCGGATGAAAAGCAGAACTCAAAAGAACTTGGGTACCAAGACCCTGCTGAAACGCCCTCCAAAACTAATAAGTAAATTGAGTACCCCTATCCGAAATAATAGACAAGGGAAATCCGTGTAGCCTGACTAACTCCCGGAAATATAATCTAGCATAATCCTCAGTTGTATAAGATGTATGCATGGGCAAGAAATGTGCGGACTTAGTCAGCCTGTCTACAACCACCCAAATAGAATCATGATGACGACGCAAAAGAGGTAACCCAGTCACGAAGTCCATATTCACCACCTCCCACTTCCAAGTGGGTATTCCAAACTCTTGCATCACACCACCAAGTATTTGGTGCTCCACCTTAACCTTTTGGCACGTTGCACACTTTTCTACGAACTCAGCTATATCCTTCTTCATACCATTTCACCAATAGGTTTCCCGCAAGTCGCGGTACATCTTGGTGGTGCCGGGATGAATGGAATACCGCGCGCCATACGCTTCAACCATAATCCTCTGCCTCAAATCATCAACACATGAAACACACAACCTACCCTGTAATCTCAACACGTCATCTCCCCCTTGGGAGAAAACCTCTACCTTTTGGTCCTTAACTGGCTCCTTCAGTCTGACCAAGCTAGTATCTCTGTCTTGCTTCTTCTTCATTTCCGAAACTAAAGAGGATTCGGAACTACTCTGCATCAAAGTACTTCCCTCAGCTGAATCAAGCAACCTAACACCAAATCTAGCCAAACAATGCACATCATGAGCTAACTTTTTCTTACTTTCCTCTACATGAGAAACACTACCCATAGACAATCTGCTAAGGGCATCCGCCACTACATTGGCCTTGCCCAGATGATACAACACACTCATAGCATAGTCTTTTAACAACTCCAACCACCTTCTCTGCCTAAGATTTAACTCCCTCTGAGTAAACACATACTGCAGGCTCTTATGATCAGTAAACACATCAACATGGACACTATAAAGATAGTGTCTCCAGATTTTCAAAGCAAAGACCACAGCAGCTAACTCAAGATCATGAGTAGGGTAATTCTTTTCATGCGGCTTCAACTGTCTAGAGGCATAGGATATAACCTTACCTCTTTGCTTCAAAAAATAACCCAAACCAATTCTAGAGGCATCACAGTACACCACAAAACCATCTGTACCATCAGGCAAAGTCAACACAGGGGCTGAAGTAAGTCGGGTCTTCAACTCCTGAAAACTCTTCTCACAGAAATCTGACCACTGGAACTTAACTTTCTTTTAGGTCAACCGGATCATGGGAGACGCAATAGAAGAGAAACCTTCAACAAAACGGAGGTAATAGCCCGCTAGACCCAAGAAACTTCTAATGTCACATGGAGAGATAGGTCTAGGCCAATTTCTAACAGCTTCTGTCTTTTGGGGATCAACTCTAATACCTTCGGCTGAAATAATATGACCCAGAAAAGATACTGATCTTAGCAAAAATTCACACTTACTGAATTTGATAAATAACTGGTGATCTCTAAGAGCTTGCAAGATAATTCTAAAGTGATCTGCATGATCATGCTCACTGCGGGAGTAGACAAGGATGTCATCTATGAACACTATGACAAACATGTCAAGATATTGCTTGAACACTCGATTTATGAGATCCATAAAGGTTGTTGGGGCATTGGTTAGCCCGAAAGACATGACTAGAAACTCAAAGTGACCATAGTGGGTTCGGAAGGTTGTCTTTGGAATATCACATTCCCTCACTTTAAGCTGGTGATAGACGGATCTAAGGTATATTTGGAGAAATAACTTGCACCTTGCAACTGATCAAACAGGTCATTAATTCTCGAAAGGGGATATTTATTTTTGACTGTGACCTTGTTAAGATGATGATAGTCAATGCACAAACGCAAAGAACCATTTTTTTTCGGACGAATAAAATAGGTGTGCCCCAAGGAGAAATATTGGGCCTTATGAAACTTTTATCTAAAAGATCATTGAGTTGCTATTTCATCTCCTTAAGCTCTGAAGGTGCCATACAGTATGGCAGAATAAAAATAGGATGAGTATCGGGAAGAAGGTCAATCTTGAATTCTATCTCTCTATCGAGAGGTAACCCTGGGAGATCTTCCGAAAAAACATCTGGAAACTCATTAACAATGTTGACTGACTGAATAGTTGGAGTCTTGGACTTAGTGTCTTTGACTCTAACTAGGTGATAGATGCAACCTTTGGATATTAGCTTTTTGTCTTTGAGATAGGAGATAAAATGACTCTTGGGAGATACCAAACTCTCGAACCACTCAAAAATTGGTTCATCAAGAAACTGAAACTTGACCACACGGGTACGATAGTTTATAGATGCATAACAAGAATGAAGCCAATCCATACCAAGAATAAGGTCAAAATCTACCATGTCTAACTCTATCAAATCAGTAAGTATAACTCTATGAACAACAGTAACAGCACAATCTCTATACACTTGTTTCGCAACAACTGACTCCCCTACTAGTGAAGAAACTAGGAAAGGCTTCGGGATCTATTCAGGACTCATTTTGAAGTTCACAGCTACAAGAGGGGTCACAAAAGAGAAACTTGACCCGGGGTCCAATAACACATAAACATCAAGGTAAAAGACACGGAGCATACCAGTAACAACATCGGGAGAGTCCTCCTGCTCCTGACGGGATGGTAAGGCATAGAATCTATTCTGGCGCTGACCACCAGCAGTGCTAGATGAAGCGCCCTGAGCATGGGCGGGACGGGATACAGGAGCTGGTGTACTAGTAACCGATACCTGATATTGGGCATATCTGGTCCCCTGCCTAGCATGCGGGTAATTTCTAAGTCTGTGGCCCAGTTTGCCACAACCAAAGCAACCCCTCACATCTGCGAAACACTCACCGGGATGATCTCTACCACACTTAGGGCAAGAAGGATAGCGGGTCCTGTTACCAACACTGTTCTGTGACCTAGACATAAAAGACTTGATCCCTTACGCCTGCCTTCCCCTAGGCGCGGGAGCACTAGCTGATGAAGGCGCTGGAATAGATGGACGTCTCTGAAACTGAGGGCGGTTCCCTCCATGGAACCTAGGCTGACTATACTCATACTGCTCAGATTTATCCCTCTTGTTAGCCTCACTCTATCACTCTCTCTAATCATATCTGCCTCTATTTGTTGTGCATGTGTCATCAACCTAGGCAGATACATATCCCTATACAGCATCGCAGTCCTACACCCTTTCAGCACCAACCCAGAAATACCTGTCACGAACTTGCTCATACTAGCCTGGGTGCAAGAAATCAAATCAGGAGCATACTTGACCAATTGGTTAAAGTTCAAGCAGTACTCCTTAACAGTCATGGAGCCCTGCCTTAAGTTCATAAACTCCTCAATCTTTGCTTCCCTCATCTCAAGCGGAAAGATTTTGTTCAAGAATGCATCTTGGAACACCTGCCAAGTTATGGAACAGCATCCTCACCTCTACCCTTCCTCCACAATACAACCCAGTCATACGCAATGTCTTTTAACCTATAAGACGCTAATTCTACACTTTCTTCCTCAGAAACATGCATCACCTGTGTGATCTTTCTCACCTCTTCAAGGTACATCTGTAGGTCTTCGCCAGCTTTAGACCCATAAAACTCTGGCAGATTCATCCACATAAAATCACGAATCCTGGTCGCGGCTTTCTCACCTCCCTGCTGATTTGCAACTGTGGCCTGGTTATTGGTCCGAACATTAACGGTGACTGCTTAGGCTAACGCCTGAAAGGACACCCAAAACTCAGCATGAGACACTATCTCATTCAAGGGATCAACAGGATGGGGTGGCTCATTATCATTTCTGCGGGCGTTCACTCCTCGGGGAAGCATTTTATGAAATAGGAGAGCATGAATTATTAGATGAGAGAGACAACTGTAGGCACGATAGAATCTGAAAGAAAGAAGCAACTTTTTCCTAAAATGTTTTGTAGCATCTTGCTCATAGATGTGGCACGCTACACACCGATGATCAAGACTCTACTTAACGCGGCTTGTCAGACTCCCTAGGACTCCTTTAAAACCTTAAGCTCTGATACCAAGTTTGTAACGACCCAAAATCACCTCCTGGGATGTCACACGGTGCTTAGGGCTACAAGTAGCCCTAAGCTAACCCCTTGAGCCTATAGCTTCTCATAATAACTCATTCAAGAAGAAATATACCAAACACTGGCACTGTCATATCAAATAATAAGAAACACGAAGAAAATACTCGGTCCAAATGACCACAATACTGGAAATATCAATGCAACCACAATCTGATAAGTAGTCTGACAAAGCCGCTACTACTCCATGAACTAGAGAGTCATTGGGACAGGTCCACAATTGACTCAAACTAAAATGAAAGTGATAAAATAACCACTCAAATACTAAAAAGTCTGAAGATAGGTCCTCGAACCATGAGGACTCACCACTGGATAAATGTAGACAAATGTACCCGGAAATCACTGACGAGGCTGGGACTGAGCATTTGAACCAATATTATAAGATAATATAGCACATAGATGTATATATGGATTAGCACTTGGGAATGTACTGAGTATATGGGGGTGTATGCATTTACATAAAATAATATCAATACTCTTTAATCAAATCATACATCCAATAAGTAATGACTCACATGGCTTGAATAAGTATAGAATGTAAAGCTCATAAATCATGTAGAATGGAGCATGTAACACAAATCTCGTGAGTCATTATACTTTAGCTTTGAAATCTGTACTCTTCTCCTATTCTCATTACTCAAAGGCAAAAGGAAACTTTAAGCAATACTTTCAACTCCTGCATATGTCTCATGGAGAGTAAAACTTCTTTAATACTCAAGAACTCATAACTCTTTTGAACTCAATACTTGGTACTCGGAATCACATAACTTTGGTTTAAAAACTAATGATCAACTCTTATTGGTAGAGAAAACTACTTCCTTCTTTGGAAAGTACTCAAAAGCTACTTATTTACTTTAGAAAGTATCTCATTTCAAGGCTTTAGGGAAAACATTCTATCTCAAGTGAAAATACTTTAGTTTAAGGAAAAAACTTATCTCAAAGCTTCAGGGAGCTACATGGAGTCCAACGTCTTATTCTCCTAAGAAAGAAACCTCACGTTGGGGAGAGGCATCATACTCTTTCCAAGGAGTATAACCTCAACTCAGTGATTACTTATCTTGTCCTCGGGCCCAATCATCTCAGCCTTAGGCCCAAAATCTCAAACCTATGGTGGCACGTAGTTCTGGGGTAAGAAACTATAGTAACTTACTCAAATCGGTGCTAAATAATACTCCCTTTAGTTTATCTCGCTCATCTCATGGAAATCCACTTTCAAAATAATCTCATAGTTCATAAGAACCCAATAATTAAATCTGTAATCTCATATAACAGAGTGGATTTCAAAACTCTATGACCATTAGGTCAAAACATTTCTCAATAATCTCAGAATACTCAAATCATGGGTGTTTATAGCACAATAGTTCATAAAATTTCAAGTCTGAAGTAGGGCTTAGTGACCCATAATTCAATCACAAGTTTAGACTCATCAAAATGCCTAATAGATAACGTATAGATTCATAAATCATATAGAAATCTGGAATTTACAGCAATTTATCTCAAAATCTCAACATACTCACATACTTCAATATCTCAAACATTGCAATTCTTAACTTCTCAAGGAATAAAATCATATGGTATAAACCCAGCTTCAAATTCTCAAGAAAACATGTAAAAACTATGCCATTAGACTCTCAATTCATGGGAAACATCAAAATCTTGCAACCAATAACAATGGGTGAAAAACCCTAATTCAATTTCATGTAAAACCTCATAGTTTGCAGAAAATTATAGTTTAAATAAGCCTTTGGGCACAAGGGTGAAACGATTACCCTTGTTCAAAACTCCACATACCTTAGATTATGAAATTGGATGAACAAGCTTGCTTTAAAATCTTCTTCTTACTCTTGAGAGAGGGTTCTTGCAACCCTTGAACTTGGGAAACTCAAATCTCAACTCAATTTGTAGAATCTATGGTGAGTTCTTGGATTTCAAGGAGAAGGGTTTTAGATTTGATCGTGAGGAAGAAACCCTAGCTCTCTTGTATTTTGGATGATGAATGAATCCATTTGATTCATTGGAATATATCTGGTTGATAAAAGAGTGGAAAAGACCGAAAAGCCCTTTTTAAAATGAGTTAAAAATATTGAACGGGGGTTGCGATGGTCGAAGCGACGGTCCGTCGGATCGTCCTTCGCACGTTGGTCGGAAAAATAACACACTGCCTCGATGTGATGGTCTCAGCGATGGTCCGTTGGATCATCCGTCACACGTTGTCCAGGATGAGGCCACACTGTCTCAGCGGCGACGGTCTCAGCGACGGTCCGTCACAGTCTTGACGGTCCGTAGTCCTGGACATCGTACTTGGTCCAGAAAAGGGAGTTACTGCCTTGGTTACGATGGTCTGTTGCACACTCGACGGTCCATTAACCTGTCCTCGCACCTGGGCGGTTCCGACAACTCTCAGTAAAACGGCCATAACTTCTCAACCCGATACCGAATTTGGACGAAATTGGTATCATTGGAAAGCTAATTCAATGGTCTACATGACAAAAATTTAAATTTAAGAAAATTCTATATGGTTTATACACCAATCACTTGAGAAGTTTCTTCTTAATCTTTTAGGGCCGAAATTGCACTTCACTTGACACATTCTAAGGCTTCAAACTACCATGGAACTTTACGGGGTCTTACAGTATTTGTTATGTAACTATTTGTTTCCATACTCTACACACACACATACAAATATAAATTGCTAAAGGAAACAACCTTTTTGATAATAATCTATTAACAATATATGATTCTATTTAAATTTATTTGAGATGGTTATCTTATTTTGAAAATATCATTATATCTAACTTATTAATCTTTTTATGATAGTTTCACTTTGTCAAATTTATTAAAAATTGAGTTTGTGGCACTGGACATTACCGAAAAGAATTATTTATCATGGGTCCTTGATGCTGAAATTCACCTTGATGCTAGAGGTCTTGGAGATACTATCAAACAAGAAAATAACGCATCTTGTCAAGATAAGGTGAAAGCCATGATTTTTCTTCGTCATCTCCTCCACGAAGGATTATAAACTGAATATTTAACTGTGAAAGATCCACTCGAATTGTGGACCAACTTTAAGGACCGATATCACCACCTAAAATTGACGGTATTACCAAAAGCTAAATATGACTAGATACACTTTCGGTTTCAAGATTTTAAAACTGTGGTTGAGTATAATTCTGCTATTTATAAAGTAAGTTCAATATTAAGATTATACGGAGAAACCATCACTGATGAGGACTTACTAGAGAAAACTTTTTCCACTTTTCATGCTTCTAATGTATTGATACAACAACAATATCGGGAAAAGGGATTTAAGAAATATTCAGAATTGATTACATTCCTACTTGTGGCAGAGCAGAATAATACTTTGTTAATGAAAAATGATGAAGCTCGTCCCACTGGATCTGCTCCATTCCCTGAAGCAAATGTTGTAGCAGCACATGATCAGCCTAAAATAAGGTAAAATTATTATCGCGGTCGTAATCGAGGCCATGGTCGTGGACGTGGCAGAGGACAAAATAATTATCGTCATAATGGTGGAAATAAATAAGAGAATAATAAAGGTTCTCAAAATAATCCTTTAAAGGGTAAAGTTAATATTTGTCACCGATGTGGTATGAAAGGTCATTGGGCACGTGTTTGTCGTTCGCCTGATCATTTTATCTAACTTTATCAAGCTTCCCTTAAAACAAAAGAAAATGATGTGGAAGTACATTTGACCTTTCGAGGTGATGATGATGAAGCAGCTCCATCAAATACATATGATGATGTTGAGGCAAATCTTGCTTACAATGCTGATGACTTTAAGAGCCTCTCAGATGTTACCCATTTGAAAGTTGAAGATTTCTATGAGGACATTGATTGAAGAACTGATCACCTTAGTTGAGAATAAATTATAAAGAAAGTTATTATTTTCTTTTGTTTGCAATTATGTTTTTCTGTTTTATTAAAGTGCCATGTATTTCTAATTTCTACATTTCTTATGTTAGTTTTTCAAATTTCTTATAATATATTTTTTTTATTTGAAGAATATGGAAATTCCCCAATCATCAATTGGATTCAAAATAAGTTACGATGATATATGTCTTATAGATAGTGCTACCACACATACTATACTAAAAGATAAGAAATATTTCTCTTATTTGGTGATGAAAGAAGCCAATGTTAATACTATATGTGGTAGTACAAGATTAATTGAAGGCTCCGAAAAAGCTAATTTATTACTTTCCGGAGGAACAAATTTGATGATTGATGAAGCATTATATTGTAGTAAGTCTCAAAGAAACTTATGAAGTTTCAAAGACATTCGCCAAAATGGCAATCATATTGAGACTACAAATGATGAAAAAATTAAATATCTTTATATTACTACAATAATGTCGGGTAATAAATATATACTTAAAAAATTACCCGCTCTTTCTTCCAGCTTATACTACACAAGTATTAGCACTGTTGAAACACATGCCATAATAAATCAAAAGTTTATTGATTCAAACAGTTTAATTATTTGGCATGACCGGTTGGGTCATCCCAGTTCTAATATGATGCGCAAAATAATTGAGAATTCATATGGGCACTTATTGAAGAACCAGAAGATTCTTCAATTTAAAGAATTCTCTTGTGTTGCATGTTCTCAAGGTAAATTAATTACTAGGCCATCAATAATAAAAGTGGTAATTGAATCCCCTGTATTTCTGGAACGTATACAGGGTGATATATATGGGCCCATTCACCCTCCATATGGACTATTTAAGTATTATATGGTTTTAATAGATGCATCTACAATATGGTCACATGTGTGTTTATTATCAACTCATAATTTGGCATTTGTGAGATTACTTGCTCAAATAATAAAGTTAAGAGAACAATTTTCAGATTATACAATAAAGACAATTCGTCTTGATAATGCGGGTGAATTTACATTCTAGGATTTTAATGATTATTGTATATCAACTGGAATAACAGTTGAACATCCATTTTTCCATGTTCATACTCAAAATGGTCTAGCAAAATCATTGATTAAACGCCTCCAATCAGTCGCTAGACCAATGCTTATGAGAACACAACTTTTCATTTCGATATGGGGTCATGCTATTTTGCATGCAGCAGCTCTTGTGCGTATAAGGCCCACAAGTTATCATAAAGTCTCTCCATTACAATTAATTTTTGGTCAAGAGCCAAATATTTCCCATCTAAGAGTTTTTGGATGTGCGGTATATGTTTCAATTGCTCCACCACAACGCACAAAAATGGGTCCTCAAAGAAGATTGGGAATATATGTTGGATATGAATCTCCTTCTATTATAAAATATTTGGAACCTATGACTGGAGATTTATTTACGGCAAGATTTGTTGATTGTCATTTTGATGAAATAATATATCCAACATTTAGGGGAGAAAATAAGCAGTTGGAAAAGGAGATAGACTGGAAATAGACTGGAATGCATTATCATTATCTCACTTAGATCCTCGTACCAATAAATGTGAACTAGAAGTTCAAAGGATAATTCATTTGCAAAACATTGCAAATCAACTGTCAGATGCATTCACTGACCTATCAAGAATTACAAAATCTCACATTCCAGCTGTTAATGCTCCTATTCGAGTTGATGTTCAGATAGGACAATTGAGTAATGTAAATGAGTCTAAACCACACTTAAAACGTGGTAGACCAATCGGTTCTAAAGATAAAAATACTCAATAAAGAAGAGGAGCAAATGATCAAAATAATCATATTATGGAGGAAGCTACTCATGAAGAGCAGCAAGACATAACAATTGATGAAACCTCAGAAAAGGTTCAAGTACCTGAAAATAATGAAAATAAAGAGATCTAAGTCAGTTATGTCTCATCGAGAAAAATATGGAATCGAAATAATATAATTGTCGATAATATTTTTGCTTATAACATTGCTAATGAATTAATGCAACAAGATGAGGATATTGAACTAAAATCTATCGAAGAATGTGGACAGAGAAATGATTGGCCAAAATGGAAAGATGCAATCAAAATTGAATTGGCTTCCCTTGAAAAACTCAAAGTTTTTGAACCTATAGTCCAAACACCTGAAGGTATAAAGCTAGTGGGGTATAAATGGGTTTTTGTGCGAAAACAAAATGAGAAAAATAAAGTCGTAAGATATAAAGCACAACTTGTGACATAAGAATTTTTGCAAAGACCTAGCATTGATTATATGGAGACATATTCTCCAGTGGTGGATACAATCACCTTCAGGTATCTTATTAATTTAGCAGTTCATGAAAAACTTGATATGCATCTTTTGGACGGTGTCACAGCCTACTTATATGGCTCATTAGATAGTGATATTTATATGAAAATTTCTGAAGGACTCAAAATGCCTGATGCATATAAAACTTCTTGAGAAAAATTTTCAATCAAGATTCATAAATCCTTATACGGATTAAAACAATCAGGACGCATGTGGTATAATCACCTTAGCAAATACCTATTTAAAGAAGGGTATAAAAATGACTCAATCTGTCCTTGTGTCTTTATTAAAAGGTCTGGATCTGAATTTGTTATAATAGTTGTATATGTTGATGATTTGAATATCATTGGAACTCCTGAAGAGCTTCCAAAGACAATAGAATGTTTGAAAAAAGAATTTGAAATGAAAGACCTCGGAAAGACAAAATTGTCTTGGTCTACAAATTAAAAAATTTACAAATGGAATATTTGTCCATCAATCCACATATACTGAAAATATTTTAAAGAGATTTTATATGGATAAAGCACATTCATTGAATACCCCAATGGTTGTGAGATCACTTGATATTAATAAAGATCCACTTCGACCTCATGAAAATAATAAAGAACTTGTTGGTGTTGAGGTACCATATCTTAGTGCAATTGGGACATTAATGTATCTTTCTAGTAATTCACGATCAGATATATCTTTTGCTGTAAATTTATTAGCAAGATTTAGTTTTTCCCCGACATGAAGATATTGGAATGGTATTAAGCATACATTCAAATACCTCCTAGAAACAATTGATATGAGACTATTTTATTCAAATAAGTCTGATTCATAATTAATTTGTTATGCAGATGCAGGATATTTGTTTGACCCACATAAAGGTCGATCTCAGACAGGTTATTTGTTTACATATGAAGGTACAGCTATATCATGGCGTTCAACAAAACAAACCATGATTTCTACATCTTCAAATCATGCTGAGATAATAGTCATTCATGAAGCAAGGGTGAGAATGTGTCTGGTTGAGGTCAATAACTCAACACATTCAGGAAATATGTGGCCTTACTTTGAAGAAGAATATTTCAACAATATTGTATGAAGACAACACCGCATGCATAGCTCAATTAAGAGGAGGATACATCAACGGAGACAGAACAAAATACATTTCACCAAAATTATTCTTTACTCATGATCTTCAAAAGAGGAGTGAAATAGATGTTCAACAAGTTCGTTCAAGCGATAACCTAGCAGATATGTTCACTAAAGCATTGCCAACGTCAACCTTTGAGAAGTTGAGACACAAGATTGGGATGCGTCGTCTCCTAGATATTAAGTGATGTTTTTATCAGGGGGAGTAAATACGCGCTGCACTCTTTTTCCCTTTACCAAGGTTTTGTCCCATTGGGTTTTTCTGGTAAGGTTTTTAATGAGGCAACAAACAAGGCGTATTACAAACCGTTATGTATATCTTATTTACTTTAGAATTTCTCTTTGACATGAACATTCAAGGGGGAGTATTGTAAATAATTTACTTATTTTGTGGATGTTCACATACCATACTTCACATACTACACCTACTACACATAATTTTAGAGCATGTAATGAAGTTATTACTCTTGTGTATATCATTCACATACTATTGCCTATAAAAGGCACTCCTTACTCCATTGTAAATACACACAAAAGTAGAGAAAATAAAATTTTCTCTTATATCTATATGTCTCTCTCATCTCCCCTTTCGTTTTAGTATATTTCAGGATACTTATTTACAACAATGATAACTTTTTTTTTTCTTTTTGGGTTGATGAATTCTTGATTTGGGCTGTCTTTTTATACTGTACTTTTTTTTTCTTTTTTGACATTGAGATATCTACATTTTGGTAACAGATTATTATGTTATTAAAATATCATGTAGAAGGATTAAATGGATATTATATTTGATGATTTTACCATTTATGAACATAAGAAGAGTAAATAATTGTATTAACTATTAATTATTGACTTTTACAAAGAAGTCCAGGTTTTTTGTGGTTTTAATTATTTTACAAAAAAGTCCAAAATTGATTTTCAAGTGGTAAAATAAGGATTTAATTCAGCTAAACATGTATTCAATTCAAATTTCATAAAGAGAAAATGGAAACACTGACCAATGAGGAAGAAAAAAAACTATTTTTTGAATTTATTTTTTTATAATTCAAGAGGCAATTTTTTATTTAACGAATGATACATTAGCTTTAAATAGCAAAATCGAAAGGTACGTTTACCCCTTTTCCCTTATTTAAATTATACTATAAAGGAGAAATATGAAATATTCAAATGCCCATGCGTCAATGTTTCAAGAGATAACATATAGGGGTGTTCATGGTTTGGTTTTTAACCAAATCGAACAGCAATTCAAACCAAATCGATTAAAAAAAATTGATATTTGGTTAGGTTTGGCTTGGTTTGGTTTTGAATTTTAAAAAACCGATACTAATTTGGTTTGGTTTGGTTTTACTCTAAAATAACCGACAAAATAACCAAACCGAACCGATATATATATATATATATATATATATATATATATATATATATTTTATATTATAATTATTTATGTATTATTCATAAATACAATATAAATATTTGTTACATTTTATATTTTAATCATGATTTAACTTTAGTCGTAACACATTAAGTCATTTCTTCATCTAGTTGATAGTACCTTATGAGATTCCAAGTGAATTTCGCACTTTGAATGACAAATGATACTAATTATGAAAATAATATCTTATTGTATATTAAAATTTATAGCTGAGATTCATTTGACTATAGACAATCATTAATTTTAACTTTCTTTTTGAACCTTATTGAGCAAGAAATCTATGTGTTCACCTTTCGGAGGGTTTATCATATCATTCCGTTAAATGTAGTTTTAAAATATTTTTTTAGAAGCATTCATATGGTGTTATTCATAGCTCTGCCGAAGTATAACACTCAGTTAACATCTTAGTTTCAAGGTTGAGATACAACACTCAGTTAACATCTCATATGTTAGATTGAATTTATTTTTTTTAATTTTCAACTTTTATCATTGGCTAAAGTTATAAACCGAAAAAATCGAACTAAACCGACACGAACCAAACAGACGGTTATTTTTTTGTTTGGTTTGGTTTGATTTTAGAAATTTAAAAACCGACTAAGTTGGCTTGGTTATGATTTTGACCAATAATCGATCCAAACCGACCCATGAACACCCCTAATAACATATATATAGTAAATGCATATAGCAATATTTTTCATATGAAATTTGTCTTTTTCGTTGGTCAGTAGAATTATTTACATTCTCAAAATGAAGTATCATCGTTGCATAACATATATAGATACATATAATATTTTCCATATGAAATTTGTCTTTTTCGCTGGTCAGTAGAACCATCTACATTTACAAAATGAAGTATCATCACTGCATGACATATATAGATAAGATGCATATAATATTTTTGAGAAAAGACATCATATCACCCCTGAACTTATCGTCAAAACTTACTTTAGACCCTAAACTATACGGATAATTATATACCCCTTAATGACTTTCAAGTGAATTTTTTACCACCCTATCTGCTGACGTGGCAAATTTTTAAAAAGTCAGCACATAAATAGCCAAAAAAATGTAAAAAAAAATTGGGGCCCACCTTTTAGGTAAATAGAGAGGAGTACAAGTTAGCTAGGAAAGAGGCTAAGTTAGCAGTTACGGCTGCTACGACGACAGCATTTGAGAGTCTGTATGCGGGGTTAGAGGAGAGAGGCGGGGAAAAAAGGTTGTATAGGCTTGCTAAGGGTAGGGAGAGGAAGAGTCGTGATCTTGATCAAGTGAAGTGCATTAATGTGGAGTATGGTAGAGTGTTGGTGGAGGACGTTCAAATTAAGAGAAGATGGCAGTCGTATTTTCATACACTCTTGAACGATGAGGGGGACAGAGACATTGTGTTAGGGTAGCTGGAACACGCAGAGGAGTGTGGCATTTTCAGTTATTGAAGACGTTTTAAGGTGGAAGAGGTCAAAGAGGCTATTTGCAGGATGCGAAGGAGTAGGGCGACAAGGCCTGACGAGATTTCGGTGGATTTTTGAAAGTTTACAGGCGAGGCTGGTTTAAGGTGGTTGACTAATTTATTTAACAACATTTTCAAAACTGTAAAAAATTTCGAGGCTTGGAGATGGAGTACTATGATTCTTTTGTATAAGAACAAGGGTGACATCCAGAGTTGCAACAACTATAGGGGTATTAAGTTGTTGAGTCACACTATGAATATTTGGGAGAGAGTGGTCGAGCGGAGATTGAGGAGGATAGTGTCTATTTCAGAGAATTAATTTGGGTTTATGCCCAGTCGCTCGACGACAGAGGCTATTCATCTGGTGCGGAGATTGGTGGAGCAGTATAGGGAAAGAAAGAAGGATCTGCATATGATGTTTATCGACTTGGAGAAGGCGTTTGACAAAGTCCCTAGGGAGGTGCTTTAGAGATGCTTAGAGGTGAGTGGGTCCCCAATGGCGTATATCAGAACGATTAAGGAAATATATGATGGAGCAAAGACTCAGGTGAGGACGGCGGGGGGAGATTCAAAGCATTTCCCTGTCCTGATAGGGTTGCATCAGGGATCTAATCTTAGCCCATTTTTGTTTACATTGGTGATGGATGTGTTGACGCGACATATTCAATGAGAGGTTCCTTGGTGTATGCTTTTTGCAGATGATATAGTTTTGATTGATGAGACGCAAGGGGGGGTGAATGATAAGTTAGAGATTTAGAGACAGACCCTTGAGTCTAAAGGGTTCAGGTTAAGTAGGATCAAGACAGAGTATATGGAATGCAAGTTTAATGACTTGAGGCCAGAGAACGAGGTAGTAGTAAGGTTGGATTCCCAGATTGTTTGTAATAAGGATAGTCTTAAGTATCTTGGGTCCATGATTCAGGGGAATAGTGATATTGATGAGGATGTCTCCCATCGTATTGGGGCAGGGTGGATGAAGTGGAAACTCGCCTCGGGAGTTTTATGCGATAAGAAAGTGTCGCCCAAGCTTAAAGACAAATTCTACAAGGTGACAGTCCGTCCGACCATGCTGTATGGAGCGGAGTGTTGGCCAGTCAAGAACTCCCATATTCAAAAATTGAAGGTGGCAGAAATGCAGATATTGTGTTAGATGTGTGGGATTACTAGGAGTGATAGGGTTAAGAATGAGAATATCTGGAAGAAGGTTAGAGTGGCTTCGGTGGAGGACAAGTTGTGGGAAGGCCGGTTGAGATGGTTCAATCACATAATGAGGAGGGGCACGAATGCCCCAGTTTGTAGGTGTGAGAGGATAGATTTGGATGGTTTCAGGCGGGGTAGGGTTAGGCCGAATAAATACTGGAGAGAGGTAATTAGACGTGACAAAGAGCAGTTACAGCTTACTAAGGACATAACCCTAGATAGAAATATTTGGAGGACGCAAATTAGGATAGAAGGCTAGGGAATATGGGTGGGTCGTAGTCAGTAATTAGAAGAGCTTTGGTGTATCCAGGTTGGTAGTCCTAGGGCTATGTCCATAGGTTGGAGCTGCGTGTAGGAGAGTATGGGGGTAGGGGGTGCAGCTGGTTCATCTTATTTCTGTTATGTCATCTTGTTTCATGCTTTATTACGGATTTACTACTATTCTTTGTTCCTGTTATGCCATCTTGTTTCATGTTTTCTTACGAACTTGTTTACTATTCTTTGTCTTAAGCGGGGGGTCTATCGGAAACAACCTTGTTACTTCTCTGAAAGTAGTGGTATGGACTACGTACATCTTAACCTTCCCAGATCCCACTATGTGAAAATACACTGGGTTTGTTGTTGTTGTTATTGTTGTGTGTGTGTGTCTGTGTGTGTATATATATATATAATAAACCATCTTCTTCGTTATCCTCCCCTCCACCCCGTTCCCATCACCCCCACCCCACCCACCCCACCATCATCATCATCTTCCTTATACATTTTCTTCAACCTTCTAAGTCTTCCTTCAGTATATATTTCTGAAAAAACTCTACCAACAAACACAAAGTTGAAAATAAAGCTGAATTTCAATAAGATTAAACAATTTATACTTCATCTAATTCTTGCAAAAAATCTTCATTTTAGTTTATCTTTTTTTTTCGATTTGCATAATAATAATAAACTGAATTTGCAAGTATTTTGAAGTGAAGGTTGAAATAATGTTTTAACGGAGAAAAAACATTAAATTAGTGTGTTCATGATTGTTCTCTGATGGTGTTAATGGGAAAAATGAAAAAAAAATTGGATGTTCTGACCAGAAGCTGTTTGATGAAAGAATTTAAGTTTTGTGCGCCGTCAGTGTACAAAATATTCTACACTGTCAGGTAAACTTGACTTGTTATTGCAGGTTACTTAATTATTTTTTTTAAAATTTTTATGTAAATAATTGGGTAACCTACAATAGCAGGTCAAATTAAGTGATAGTGTAGAATATTTTATGCACTGACGGTGCAACAGAACTTAAACTCTTGATGAAATTGGAGGTTTTGAATCTTTATGCAAAAAGTAATCAATTAGTTTCTGCCCAGAAGTTGTTTGATGAAATTCCTCAAAGAAATGTTCGTACCTGGACGATACTCATTTCAAGTTTTGCTCAATTTGGGCGTAGCGTAAGTGCATTGTTGTTGTTTATTAAGATGCAAAAAGAGGGTTTGTTATTCCTAATGAGTCCACTTTATCTAGTGTTCTCAAGTGTTGTTGTTCTAGTGTTAGTAACGGGCTTCGATTAGGTAAGTCCATACATGGCTGGATTGTTACTAATGTTGCGGCGGTTGATTAGGATGTTGCTTTGGAGAATGCTATACTTGATCTTTATGTGAAATGTGAGGCTTTCGATTATGTTGAAAGGTTCTTTGAAACGACGAGTTATAAAAATGTAGTGTCTTGGAATATAATGTTGGCGGGATTTTTTTTTATTATTATTATTTTTACTATATATGTGTGTGTGTGTGGCATTATTTTTTAAATAAATATTTACGTGGCAGTGACGTGGGCACGTGTGTAGTGCACCTCCCTTTGTGAGAGTGGTAATATATCTTTAGAGGGATATTTAATTCACTTGAAAGTTATTAAGGAGGATATATAATTATCCGATTAGTTTAGGGTCTAAAGAAAGTTTTGGCGACAAGTTGAGGGAGAATTTGTTGTCTTTTCTCAATATTTTTTCATATGAAATGTATCCTTTTCATTGGTCAGTAGAACCATCTACATTTGCAAAATGAAGTAACATCGTTGCATAACATATATAGATACATATAATATTTTCTTTTTTAATAAAAAATAACTATTTTATTTTCATATTGTAGATTACGCAAAATTCTTATAAAATTTCGCTCATACAATATGAAATTTATTTTTCACATTGAGTAGCATACCCACCCACATTTGCAAAATGAAGTACCATCGTTGCGTAACATATATAGACACATATAATGTTTTCTAAAAAAAACAATAATAATTTTATTTCATATGGTAGATTATATAAATTCTTATAAAACTTCACTCGTACAATATGAAATTTGTTTTTCTCGTTAATTAGCAGAATCATCTACATTCATAAAATGAAGTACCATCATTGTGTAACATATATAGAAACATATAATATTTTCTAAAGAAAATACAATTTTATTTTCATATTGTAGATTACATAGATTTTTAAAACTTCACTCGTATAATATGAAATTTATTTTCCCATTCATTAGGAGAACCATCTATCTTCGCAAAATGAAGTATCATTGTTGCGTAACATACACACACATAATATTTTCTAAAAAATATACGATTTTATTTCATATTGTAGATTACATAGATTCTTATATAATATGAAATTCTTATATAAAACTTCACTCATATAATATGAAATTTAATTTTTTTCGTTGATTAACGGTACTATACACATTTGTAAAATGAAGTATATCATCGTTGCATAACACACACACAAATATATATATATATATATATATATATATATATATAATATATATATATATTATATATATATAATATATATATATATATTATATATATATATAATGCTTTCTAAAAAATATACGATTTTATTCCGTATTGTAGATTACGTAGATTTTTATAAAACTTCACTCATACAATATGAAATTTATTTTTCTCGTTGATTAACAGAACTATACACATTCGCAAAATGAAGTATACCATCGCTGCATAACACACACATACAAATATATAATATTTTCTAAAAAATATACGATTTTATTTCATATTGTAGATTACATAGATTATTATAAAACTTCACTCATATGAAATTCACTTTTCTCATTGATTATCAGAACTATACACATTCGCAAAATGAAGTACCACCGCTGCATAACACACACATATATAATGTTTTCTAAAAAGAATACGATTTTATTTCAGATTGTAGATTACATAAATTCATATAAAACTTCACTTATACAATATAAAATTTATTTTTCTCGTCAATTAACAGAATCAGACACATTCGCAATACATAGTACCATCATTCCGTAACAAACACGTTGCAGATTGAATACCACGGCCATCTGCATATTTAACACATGCTGGCACACATAGTTCATTTTTAGCAGGGTGCAAATATTAACACCAATATAAACTCTGCATTCATCAATAATTTCATATACCATTGGAACAATTCTCTTATCTGCATTCATAAAAATTAAAATTATTAAATATAACAAGCGAGCAAAAAGAAGAATATAATTATTGTAATATTGTAAAGCAAACAAGTACAACAACAAAAAATAATATTTACTTTATTAGAAATTTTTAAAGTTAGAAGCTGAAGTTGGAATTATGCTTGGTCATAATTTGCAATAAAAATTCAAATTTTATTTTAAAAAAAAAAAACATAAAATATTATGAAAATAAAATTTTGGATTTTTCGGGGAAAAAGGGTTAAAAAAAATTTAGTGAAAACAGGTATTTGGGTTGTTTTCTAAATCTCAAATACAACTTCGGTGTAAGATATAAAAGATAAATAACCTCGGTATTAAAAAAATTATTTTATCTCATGTTTGATGTGAGGTATTAGTTAGTACCGGAATTATTTATCCCACCGTTGCATCATCGCAATGGGATAAATTATCCCAAATACATAGTGGGATAACTAATCCCGAGATTAATTATCCCGAAATAACTCTTTCACAACCATACGACCTCTGATGTAGTCAATTCCAAACGGCCCCGATGTAGTCATTCCGCGTTTAGTATTTTTATGGCCAAATAATTTATTTTGAATAAAGTAAATAATTTTCTGGAATAAAGTAAAAATAATCAATAGTCGAACGGCTCCTGGTGTGATCATTCCATAATTAGAATCTAGTACCATATTTTCAGCACGGAGGATAGAATATAAGTAAATTTTATCTTAATTTTTATAAAATTAAAAAATAATTTTCAATAGATCTTATGCCTAAAAAGAAAATATTATCAAAGCAATCATAACCTGAACAAAGAGGACAAGAAGTAAAGCAAGAATTTTTTGGCCATTTACAAATAGATAATTTAATTTGAAAACTATACGATAATATTTTTTGGGGGGTAGATGAACTCTTGATTTGGGCTACCTTTTTATACTTGTTCTTTTTCTTTTTTTTTTACTTTAAGATATCTACATTTTGGTTTTAGATTATTATATTTATTAAACTATACCATGTAGAAGGATTATATGAATATCATATTTGATGATTTTACCATTTATGAATATAAGAAGAGTAAATAATTGTATTAATTGTTGACTTACAAACAAGTCGAAGTTTTTTGTGGTTTTAATTATTTTCCAAAGAAGTCCAAAATTAATTTTCAAGTGGTAATAAGGATTTAATTCAGCTAAACATGAATTCAATTCAAAATTCATAAAGAGAAAATGAAAGCATTGTGTGGGTGATACAACTTTATTAAATTTAAATTCGTACAAAATTCGAATTATATTAAATTCAAAAGATATTAGTCCCAAATGAATATTGCGGATTAATATAATTGAATTAATTATTTAAGTCTAAATGTGTAGGGATTTAAATAAGACCCAATATTAATTGGGTTAGTCAATTAATTTGGGCTACAAATGATGAGCCTATTTTACTAAGCCCAAGATATTGTCATATTCTAGAGGCCCAAATAAGCGTCACGTGTCAAATGACGTGGCATGTCAAGTCAAGTGAAGGAGTCAATAAGACCGTGCCACATGTCAAAATGATACAGCAGACCCATGAAATAAAAGCCCATAAAAAGGCGTCACATCACGTAAATCTGATTGGTCAAAGGATGTTCATATTCATCATGACTCTTTCTTTCCTACAACTATAAATAGGGGTCTCATAATTCAGAAAAGGGACCCCAGAATTCTAACAAGTAGCAAGAGAAAGTTCGTGGATCAAACGCTATAATTTCTCTAAAAAGCTCAGGCATTCAAATCAAGTTCATCAAGATTCAAGATCTAGACCGCCATATTCAAGAACAAGCTCAAAAGCCCTTGAATTCAAGCACAAGTCAAGATCAAGTCCCTCAAGTCCAACAAATCAAGTTCAAATTCAAGATTAAGTTTCAAGCTCTTGAATTTATATTTGAAAAGGCGAATCAGAGGATTCATAGAGATTGTAACACTCGCATGGAAATTAATAAAATTGATTGTTGCAATATTTTCTTGTCTCGAATTATTTATTTTTCGGTCTCAAAATTTTATTGTCCAACAAATTCTGGCACGCCCAGTGGGACAATCTTTACCTCTCATCTCAACTTTTCATACTTCAAAGTTTAAGAACAACGAAATGACTTCCAAGAAGGTCAACTCTCAATCAACTGTTTCCAAGGCTACTGACTCAAAATTCTCTGCTGGAGTAGAAAGCATCATTGGTGTTACTTTCAGAACCTTAGGAGCTATCACAAGGAGCAAGGCAGGCTTGCTAGGACAACAAACACATCCAGTGTCGTCCGCGCCAACTCCAATTTTTGGATCTTCAACCCCGAAAGAAATGAAGTCCAATGCAAGTGCTTCAGAAGGAGGAAGCAGTGTGGCCGAATCGCTAAAAAGGACTCTAGCTCTACTTGAGCATTCCGGTTCCAAATACTCTAGAGCCAAGAGCGATGGTCGTTCAACAAATGCGTCATCTCCACTTACACCACATAAGCTAAGTACTTCAAAGATCAACTTATGTGATAATTCGTGTTACTCTCCAACATCTCCAGTGATCATGCAAGCAATGGTAACTGATGCCTCGTCTGTAGAGGAGCAGCTTGCGAATCTGACAAAGGCAATTGAAGGCCTGACCAACTATGTTCAGAATCAAGAGGCTAGGATTGATAAAATAGTGGATAGGGTAGAAGGCTTGATAGACGGAGAATCTAGCCATACGCCGAAAAAAGCTCCAGAGGTTCACAATATAGAAAATCCTGTGAAACAAACACCATCGACTAAAGAGGTGCAAGTTTCTGCTGAGGGAATGATCCCAATTGGGCAATTGAGGAAATTTATTTAAGGGACCCTCAAAGACAAGTATGATGTTATCACCAAGTTTTCCCTTGCATATGCCAAGCCTTACACTGCAAGAATAGATAGCCTCAAAATGCCTGTTAGTTATCAACCCCCCAAATTTCAATAATTTGAGGGCAAAGGTAACCCAAAACAACATGTCGCATACTTTGTCGAGACATGTAATAATGCTGGAACTTACGGTGACTATCTTGTCAAACAGTTTGTTCGTTCCCTAAAGGGAAACGCCTTTGATTGGTATACGGATCTCGAGCCTAACTCCATCGATAGTTGGGAGCAACTGGAACATGAGTTCCTGAATCACTTTTATAGCACAAGGCGTACAGTGAGCATGGTAGAGCTCATAAATACTTGGCAAAGAAAGGACGAACCAGTCATTGACTTCATCAATCGATGGAGAAATGCTAGTCTAAACTGTAAAGATAGGCTCAGCGAAGCTTCTGCGATAGAGATGTGTATCCAAGAAATGCACTGGGGGCTTCTCTACATCTTGCAAGGCATTAAGCCAAAATCCTTTGAAGAGTTAGCTACTCGTGCTCACGACATGGAGTTGAGTATGTCTTCTGCTGGAAAGGAAAGAGCGCCTATCCATGACCCTCGAAGGGGAAAGGATAAGCAAGAACCCAAGAGATGGGGTAAGTTTGTCCCCAAAAATGATAACAAAGAATCCATGAATGTTGATGTGTCTCCTGTGAAAGTCACCACAAAGGTGAGCACGAAGCAAAGTGTAAAGACGACTTCTAGAGCACGTCCAAATCAGAAAACGTTAAAGGACATGCAAGAAAAGAAATATCCCTTCCTTGATTCTGATGTTGCTGAGATTTTTGATGAACTCCTCCAGCATAAGCTCATCGAACTCCCAGAGATGAAGCGTCCCAACGAAGCCGGAAGGACCAATGACCCTAATTATTGCAAATATCATAGGCTCATAAGTCACCCTCTGGAGAAATGTTTTATCTTTAAAGATAAAGTTATGCAACTGGCAAAAGAGAAGAAAATCTTCTTCAACGAGGAGACATCCAGTTCTCATCAAATCTCTATCACTTTTGGCTCGCTCGACCTGGTTAAAATTTGTGTAAAGGAGCATAATGAGAAGATATTAGAGCCTGATAGGTCTTCGGTTGATGAAGACGATGATGAAGGTTGGACTTTAGTGACTAGACGCAAATACAAGAAGATGAGTCTGCGAAAGGATAAGTAAGAGCAGCCAACTGGAAGAAAAGTAGTGAAGAAACTAAGGAAACAGAAGTTGGTTGCACTTTCAAAAAGGACAAGGGTGACGGAGCTTCACCATCAGAAACCTCGGCGTCCGATAACTTTATAGGAATTCTTACCAAGTTGGTTCCGCAATAAGACTGCCTAAGTCAACCTTGAAGAATCTTGTTTTAATACCGCCAAAGAGGGGGCAAAGGGTCAGAATCTACCCATGGAAGTTCCTTCATCTTACGAAAGGTTGGCTGAAACTCTTGGCGAAGAGGCACATATGTGTGATACAAAAATCACATTCATAAATAACGATCTTCTGCTTGGTGAAACCCTACATAACCGTCCCTTATATATGGTGGGTCAAATTCTAGGAAAGAAGATCAATAGAATCTTGATAGATGAAGGATCTGGAGTTAATATTCTATCTATCTGTACGATGAAGGAGCTTGGAATCGCTACTAGCGAACTGGACGAAAGTCGTATAATGATCCAAGGCTTCAACCAAGGGGACCAAAGGTCCATGGGATGTATCAAGTTGGGGATTAGTATGGATGATTTTCAATCAAACCCATTGATGCATGTGATCGATGCTAAAACTTCATACTATGTATTGCTTGGTAGGCCTTGGGTGCACGAGAAAAATATTATCTCGTCCTCTTACTATCAATGCTTGAAGTACCTCAAAAATGGAGTGGAAAGAACGATAGTCGCTGATGACAAGTCATTCACTGAAACTGAGTCACATTTTGCCAATGCAAAATTCTACTTAAAGAATCATATTGTAGATGAGAAAAGGATTGAAGATGTCACCAAGACCAAGTATGATGATCTTTCATCTAAGAAGGTTGCGGTGACTATCGAAAAATTCATCAACAGGAAGCCTTTCTTCACTTTGAATAAAGAAAGCGTCGCTCCTACGAAGAAGAAGGCAACTCCTATTCTTCGCTACGTGCCAAAGGTAAATAAAGAGGAAGATTACTCACCTGATGCCCAAGATAATGTGTTAAAGGGGCTAACTTTACATGTCAGGAAGATTGACGTAATAAATCCATCCTCAAGGCTACTTGGGGAATCTGTGGCTCAAAATCTGTCACCAGATATAGCACTCCCTAGGAAGCGTACAAAAGGGGGCTTTGATCCAAATGTATACAAGCTATTTGTAAAGGTTGGATACAATCCTAATGAGCCATCAAGGTTGGGAAAATTTCCATCGGAGGGTAACACCAGGCAAGCACGTGAAGGACTAGGATACACGCAGCCACCTCTAATTCGCATCTCCATAAGAAGGGCAATCAGTAATTACATCATCGTGGAAGAAGAATCCACTGCCGCTAACAAAAGACCCTCCGTATTTGATCGACTTGGAGAATCAACCGCAAGAACTTCTGTGTTCGAAAGGTTGGGTCCTATAAATAAGAAGAAAAACAACAAACGTCAAAGAAGTCGTCAAAGCACGATGTTGCACTCTTCATTTAAAATCCAGAAGGATTTCCAAAGTTTGATTTCTTCTAGAATGAAGCGATAGACGGAACTGGTAGTTTCATGCAACGAGGTGTTAAAAGCAAAGACGCATACTGTGGTTTATACTAAGCAACGCGAAGAAGATGAAGAGAGTGTTGGCTCCTCATATCATATATCCATCAATGACGATGATCCTCAAGAGGAGAAAGATGATGGAGATGCTCCATTGCAACTTGAAGAAGGAGTAAAGGCCACAATAGATCCCTTGAAGGAAGTTAATCTTGGAACCGATGAAGAACCAAGACCAACTTACGTGAGTGCGTTTCTAGAAGTAGAGGAGAAAATCGCTTATATGGACATACTCAAAGAATATATGGACGTCTTCACCTGGAGCTATAAAGAAATGCCTGGCTTAGATCCAAAAGTAGCGGTCCATCAGTTGGCGGTCAAAAATGGTGCTCGTCCTGTTAAGCAAGCCCAAAGGCGTTTTAGGCCAGAGTTGATTCCATTAATTGAAAATGAAGTTAACAAACTCATTGAAGCTGGATTTATTCGCAAAGTCAAATATCCCACGTGGATTTCAAGTATTGTTCCAATAAGAAAGAAGAATGGCCAAATTCGAGTTTGTGTCAACTTTCGAGACCTCAACAACGCCTTCCCTAAGGATGAATTTCCAATTCCCATACCAGAGTTGATGATTGATGCCACCACTGGTTATGAGTCAATATCCTTTATGGATGGTTCATCCGGCTATAATCAAATCCACATGGCACCAAAGGATGAAGAACTCACTGCATTTCGTACGCCCAAAGGTATTTATTGCTATAAGGTGATGCCTTTTAGTTTGAAGAACGCTGGCGCCACTTATCAAAGGGCTATGCAGAACATCTTTAATGGCCTTCTCCATAAAAATGTTGAATGTTATGTAGATGATCTAGTGGTGAAGTCAAGAAAGAGATGTGACCACTTAAAAAACCTAAGAATGGTATTCGAGTTGCTTCGAAGATATCAACTTAGGATGAATCCTTTAAAGTATGTCTTTGGAGTTACTTCGAAAAAATTTCTTGGCTTCATTGTGCGACACCGAGGAATTGAAATTGATCGAGCTAAGGTTAATGCAATTTTGAAGATGCCCGAGCCTCGAGATATTCATGAATTAAAAAGCCTTCAAGGAAGGCTAGCATATTTAAGGAGGTTCATCTCAAACCTGGCCAGAAAATGTCAACCATTGAGTCATCTCATGAAGAAGGACACTCACTTCGAATGGGACCAAGCTTGTAGTAATGCCTTTGAGAGTATCAAATCATACTTAATGAAGCCACCAGTTCTTGCGGCACCCATACCTGGGAAACCATTGATACTCTACATTGCGGCACAAGAGAGGTCAGTTGGAGCACTACTAGCTCAAGAAAATAGTAAAGTCAAGGAAAACTCTCTTTACTATTTGAGTAGAATGATGATGCTAAATGAGATAAAGTATTCTCCAATTGAAAAGTTATGTTTGGCATTAGCCTTCTCGATTCAAAAGATGAAGCACTACTTTCAGGCTCATATTGTTTGGCTTATCTCTAGGGCAAACCCCATTAAGTTTGTAATGTCGAAACCAGTCCTTAGTGACCGACTTGCGAGATGGTACCTTCAATTTCAACAGTTTGAGATTGTGTATGTCCCCCAAAAAGCTGTAAAGGGATAAGCATTGGCTGAATTTTTGGCAGATGATCCGATACCTGATGATTGGGAACTGAGAGATGAACTTCCTGATGAAGATGCAATGGTCATTGAAGCTAAACCCCCATGGAAGATGTACTTTGATGGTGCCACACATTGAGATGGAGCTGGTGTCAGTGTGGTGTTCTTCACTCCACAAGAAGAGGTCATCCCATACTTTTTTACCCTAATAAATCATTGCTCTAATAATGTTCCTGAATATCAAACTTTAATACTTGGACTTGAGATGGCAGTTGACATGAAACAACTGCAATTACGGGTCTTTGGTGACTCCCAGTTGGTGATCAAGCAGCTTTTGGGAAGCTATGAAGTCAGAAATCCTGAGCTACGACCATATCATGATTATGCACAAAATTTGATAGGGTGGCTTGGAGGAGTAACCCTCCAACATGTGCCAAGGAGAGAAAATAAGCAAGCTGATGCCCTAGCTGCTCTGGCCTCAACTCTGACTCTTCCAAATCAGACCCAAGTTACTATCCGCTAAGAATGGGTAGTACCACCGTCAGATGAGGATATGGAAAACAAAGTTAAATACCTCATTGTCGTGTCTGAAGTTGTAAAAGAAGATTGGCGACAACCTATCATTGATTACTTATGTTATGGGATAATTCCAGAAAATCCAAGGAGAAAGACTGACATTCGTCGTCATTCACCTTGCTTCCTTTACTACAAATACACATTGTACAAAAGATCATTTGAAGGAGTACTCTTATGGTGTTTGGGAGAGGAAGAAGCAATTCAAGCTTTGCAAGAAGCGCACTCGGGAGTTTGTGGATCACATCATTCTGGACCGAAGCTCCATTTTAATATTAAAAGGATGGGATATTATTGGCCAATGATGGTGAAAGATTGCTTGGACTATGCTAGAAGATGCAAAGGTTGCCAATTCCATGTAAATTTCATACATCAACCTCCACAGGTACTACATCCAACTGTAGCGTTTTGGCCATTCAATGCTTGGGGAATGGATGTTGTTGGTCCACTACCAAAGTCTTCTGGTGTACACTTATACATCTTGGAAGCAACAGATTACTTCTCAAAGTGGGCAGAAGTTGTTTCTCTCAAGGAAGTAAAGAAAGAAAATGTTGCAAACTTCATCCGAGTGAATATCATCTACTGTTTTGGAATTCCTCAGTACATAATAACTGACAACAGCAAGCCATTTGATAACAAGTTGATGAACAAGATCTGTGACCTATTTGGCTTCAAGCAGCACAAGTCTTCAATGTATCATGTTGCCGCCAATCGTCTAGCTGAAGCCTTCAACAAGACTTTATGCAACTTGTTGAAGAAAGTCATCTCCAAATCCAAACGAGACTAGCATGAGCGAATGGAAGAAGCTTTATGGACGTATAGGACAACTTACCGTACACCAACGCAAGCAACCCCATACTTACTTACTTTTGGAGTTGAAGCAGTCCTGCCACTTGAACGTTAAATACTTTCTTTGAGACTGGCTATTCAAGAAGGGCTCATCGATGAAGAAAATGCTAAGTTGCGTCTTGTGGAGTTAGAAGCTCTTGATAAGAAGAGGCTGGAGGCTCAATAAAATCTTGAATTCTATCAATCCCAGCTATCTCGTTCTTTCAACAAAAGGGTTCGCTTGAGGTGCTTCCAAGTTAGAGATCAAGTTCTTACAGTAAGAAGGCCCATTATCACTTTTCATAAGTCTGGGGGCAAATTCACCCCAAAGTGGGATGGATCATATGTCATAGAAGAGGCATATTCAAATGGTGTTTACAAGCTTGTCGATGCAGATGGAGTGAGGGTTGGCCCCATCAATGCCAAGTTTTTGAAGAAGTACTATCCTTGAAGAAAGATGACACTCCTTAAGGCACAAGTATAAACTGCATGTCCACTCCTGTCCCGCAAGAGTATAAATTGTGAACGGCTCACACACACAAAAAAAAATCAAATAAATATCCGCTAGGTTGAAAACCTCGAAAGAGGCGGCCTAGGCAAAAAAAAACACCCAGAACTACGTTGTGACTTGATCTTCTTTACTGAGGTACGTAGGAGCTTGGAATTTCATTCTGAGTTCAGTTGCATGAATGTCAAAAAAAATACATGTCCCCATTTGATCTGTCGTATGAAAGTCAAGTCTGTATACATCGAAATTAAGTGTTGGAATTATGTCAAATACTTGTGGCTCAATGGGGGTAACCCATCAAAAGAAAAGGAAGCTCTTTCGATAGGATTTGGAATACCCAAAGCATACAATTGAGACATAGATTTACCACACGTGCAATTATCAATTATGAAGTTAAAAGCTTTAATTCTTAAGGCTTTTAAATTGAAGTTGTAAGTCCAAATGGGTTGTGATACAAAGGCGTGAAGCCAATGAGCAACAATTTTGGAAGAGAAAAGCCAGAGCTTAATATGACGACACCAATGCATCAAAGCAAGCAAGCAATTCTTGGGGTTGGAATTCAAAGGAAATATTAAAATAAATGTGCAATATAAAAAAAAGAGTTTCCATTATGACTAATAAATTCGACTACTCAATAAAAAGAGTGAAAGAAAGAAACAAGAAGGTTTGAAGAAAGACATATCCTAAGGCTAATCTAAGTATAGCTTATAATTCACTAAATCTTGTAAAGCAGCCTCTAAGACTTTCTTCTTCTTCTCCACGACCTTTGAGGCTTTTGTTGTTGCAAGGGAGACATCAGAACACTTGGAAAACTCTTCTTCAGCAGCTAAAACTTTGGATTCCATCTCTGCAGCTTCTTGTTTGGCAGCATTTCGGCGAGCTTTTAACTTCTTCACCTTCTTTCTCGCCTTCTCAAGAGATTTGCAGGCGGCAGAAACTTCTTTAGATTTCTCATCCCTCTCTCTCGATACAAGCTCAAGATGTTCTTTGGATTTTAAATATGGCTCTGACTCTTTAATTGTTGTGGTCTTATCAATAAGGGCGGATCGTGCTTGGTCATAGGAAGTCGTCATCCCAAAGAAAGACCCCAATAAATCCTGCAAGGGGGAAATATTTTCCCCCATTCCAATCATGTCATTTAGTATAACTTCGACGTCATCTTGGATAGAAAAAGCACGATTCGGAGTAAGGCCTGCAAGTTTGGTACGGATACTAGCCTAAGCCTTCATGATAAATTCTTTTTTAAGCTCTAAAACAACCTTCTTGCCATCAAAAACATACATGGTTACTGCTGGTTGTCGGGAAAGGTTTGACTCCACATTTGTTTTGACTTTACTGCAAGAGTTAGAAGAAACCTCTTTGGATGAAAAAAGTAACTCTCTTGAGTCTGGACCTACTACAGACTCGCTACTATTTTGTGGCTTACTTTGATGAGGATCTTCCAAAATTTAGACATGGTCTGGCCGCACCTACAAAGAAAAACATAATATGAGGGGTATATAAAGGCAATGCATATACTGTGAAATAGTAAAAGAGTTGTCATTACCTTCTCGATAGCTGGAGGAGTCTTCGATGAACTAGCAAGAATCTCCACATGGGTGTTAGAATCACCTTTCTTTGACAAGGATGGTTTTACCTTCTTCCAGCAACGATCTTCATGACTACTCTCGCTCTCGTCTTGAGGTGGTTGTTTATTGAAAGACTGTTGAGTCAGGACAGGCGACTCCTCTTTTTGAGTTTATGTATGTAGAGGTCCCCTAACCTTGAATAGAATGACTGCCTTAGGTTTTAAAACAGAAGCCTTAACCATAACTGGGACCTCCTCACCATGGTCTTGGGGAGTGCCGACAATAGGACCTATGGCGTTCACCAAAGATTACAAGTTAACTTCAAGAAAGTGTCCATGAACTTTGTCCCACCAAGATTATATGGAGTGGATGAATGTCTTCGCACATTAGGTGTGGCTTTAGGGAAAGTTGCTTTTGACATAGAACTATGCAATACAAAAATTCGATGAAATTTAAGGCCGTCATCAAGTGAAGCACTGCGAATATCGTTTTCCAAGATTCCAGGAAGGCCTTGGTAAAACCCAAACTGACGGCTAAATCGGTGTGGACTGCATGGCTCATGTATGAATGAACCTCCATACCTAAAAGGGAGTAAGCTAAAACGGAGGCTCATGAAGTAGCTTATCTCTGACTCTTCATTCTTATCATTATCCACAAAATAACAAGGACTAGACTTGTTTGGCATAGTTGAATTCCAAATAGCAGTGTCCCCTTGATGGATGCGTTTTCTGGCAAGCTCTCCATCAAAGTACTTTGACCCGCTTTCTCCAGAATATGCCGTCATCATTGGAATAGATGGTCCAGTAGAAAGTGGAAAATATGTCTTAAAATATTAAGCAAGCCAACCATACACATAATGGATAGGAAAGGAAATTCTGAGTTGCTTAAGCTGCGAAGATTTATAGACCCTGTTGAGACCATTATAAATGCTTGATAGGACTGGAACTGCAAGACTGAAAGTTTGTTTATCCTCCATCATGGCTGCTACTCTAAAAGTTCCCGGGCGAATAAAATATCCATCCTTAGAGGGAAATACAAAAGTGTACAACCAACATGATAGGATCGCTGCCAAATATGTATCAGTCCTATGTTCATACTTCATTCCAAGTGTAGAAAATATGGCATCATCTGCGCTTGACCACTTTGCTGCATTTGGAATAGTCCTAGTTGGGTTATGGGTTGACTTCAAGCGAGCGGATTTTTTCTCCTTCCTCGGTGGAGCTGACTCATATCTTAATACTCTTTTGCACCAAAACTTTATCCACTTGCTTAGAGGAAATCTCGGATTAGAATTTTCTCCTTCTTGAAGATGTTGGAAAGCTATAAACAAGAATTCACAAGAACGAGGGATAAATCTCTCATTCTTTTCATCAACACCTGTAAGCTCCTTCGCTTCGGGCACTACTTCTTCATAAGGAAGGCCTCCGATAGGAAGACCTCCAATTTTGTATAAATCCCAAAGGGATATGGATAGCTCTCCAATAGAAGTAAGAAATGTGTTGGTAGTTAGACACCAAGCCTCAAAGAATTCCTATAATATGTTCAATTTCGATCATATGTAAACAGTGAAGCATAAACAGCATCATATATTTTGGCTGCCTTCAAGGATTGTGCACTTCTAGCCAATATGTCCTCGGTCCATTTCCAATATCCTTGAGTAGGACAATATTCACCGGTTATCTCCATAGTGTCCCACCAACGTACTTCTCCTTTGAGTACTCGACGTCCTAAGTAAGGAAGAGTGCTCGCAATATTCAATTGACGTTGGTTGGGAGTCCAAAGAATCCATACTTTAATCGACCGATTAGCACCAATGTCATGTTCTGAAGTTCAATCTGACATGTGGAGAGAATTTTGCAAGGGTGGCCACGGATCTGCATACCTGTCTGCTATTGGAGTTTCAGTCAATAACCTAGTTAAAACCGTACCATCATCAGCCTCAAGTAGAAGATACTTATTGTTAGAAGATAAAGATGTGTTGTCTCTAAAGTGAATCATATCTGCAAGCTGCATGAACAAAAGAATCTTGGTCAAACACTGAATCGAGGCTCGGGAAAAAAAATAATACTTGCAAAATGCAGAAGAATTAAAAAAAAAAGGGAGAGTCTTCTATGTTTTGGCTTTGGTGAAATACAGTCACGTATATATAAAGTCAAACTTGTTAGGTCTTAAGGTGATGGAGGCAAGGTTAAACCCTTTGCACCTTAAGCTAACCATTGGAAAGGGCTCATACTTAAAAAAGATCATTGCATAAGTGCAATAATGAAAGGGCTCATACTTAAAGAAGACCATTGTATGAGTGCATCAATGAAAGGGCCCATACTTAAATAAGATCATTGCATAAATGCATTAGTAAAGGCCCATACTTAAAGAAAACCATATCGTCTTCAAGAAAAGTCTTTCGGTCTTAAGGTGACAAAGACGAAGTTAAACTCTTATCACCTTAAGCCGGCCAATTGCCGCATATTGCTACCTGTTCAATCCTTAAAAAAGAAAAAGAAAAAAAGAAAAAAGAAAAAAAAAAAAAGAGAAAAGGAATACCTCGTAGCGGATGCTCGGACGTTGTGGCTGAAGCTACTGCTAAGCTCTTGAAATTATGCGACAAAGGTGATAAAATTATTGATATTTATAGATGTGTAAGGGCGGTGGTATCATACCATTAAGAGACCCAATTTGAGTTGAAAAAGATTAATACAATCCCATTTGGACTTTAGTACTAATACAGAAAATGGTGGCAGCAATATGGCACCAATATGGCAAATGTTTTTCTATAACAAAAAGGTATCAAAGGTGAATAATGATTGGTTGTTTTAGGGAAAAGTCAACATCACTTTTTTGTTTTGTTTTAGGTTGCCACGTAAGGAAAAAAAAAAGGGAAATATAAGGGGTGCTTTTCCTTTTTATGCAAAACAAATATGATGTTGGTCCGTATTATTTCTTTTTGTGTGTATACTTCAAGTCCAGTCAAAAATTTCGACAACGCTTGAAGTAGGGGCATTTATGGGTGATACAATTTTATTAAATTTATATTTGTACAAAATTTGATTTATATTAAATTCAAAATATATTAGTCTCAAATGAATATTGCGGATTAATATAATTGAATTAATTATTTAAGTCCAAATGTGTAGGGATTTAAATAAGACCCAATATTTATTGGGTTAGTTCATTAATTTGGGCTACAAATGATGAGTTCAATTTACTAAGCCCAAGATATTGTCATATTCTAGAGGCCCAAATAAGCGTCACGTGTCAAATGACGTGGCATGTCCAAGTCAAGTGAAGGAGCCAATAGGACCGTGCCACATGTCAAAATGATACAGCAGACCCATGAAATAAAAGCCCATAAAAAGGCGTCACATCACTTAAATCTGATTGGTCAAAGGATGTCCATATTCATCATGACTCTTCCTTTCCTACAACTATAAATAGGGGTCTCGTAATTCAGAAAAGAGACCCCAGAATTCTAACAAGTAGCAAGAGAAAGTTCGTGGATCAAACGCCAAAATTTTTCTAAAAATCTCAGGCATTCAAATCAAGTTCATCAAGATTCAAGATCTAGACCGTCATATTCAAGAACAAGCTCAAAAGCCCTTGAATTCAAGCACAAATCAAGATCAAGTCCCTCAAGTCCAACAAATCAAGTTCAAATTCAAGATTAAGCTTCAAGCCCTTGAATTTATATTTGAAAAAGCGAATCAGAAGATTCATAGAGATTGTAACACTCGCATTGAAATCAATAAAATTGATTGTTGCAATATTTTCTTGTCTCGAATTATTTATTTTTCGATCTCGAAATTTTATTGTCCAACACATTGACCAATGAGGAACAACAAAAACTTTTTTTTTTAAATTGAAGTGGCAATTTTTTTGACTAAAAATATAAGGTAATAACGAGGAGGTCACGAGTTCAAGACTTCGAAACAGCCTCCGACAAAAATGTAAAGGTAAAACTGCTTACAATAGACTCTCGTGGTCGGACCCTTCCCCGGATCCTGAGCATCACGGGAACTCTAGCACACAAAATTGTTCTTTTTTTTAGTAAATAAGAGTACTGTCAGCGCAAAAGACAAATATGTTCTATTTGTTAGCGACAGCGATATATGTGCACCACTTTTCTAATGAGGTGTATATGAGTTCTAAATATCGTAATGTTGAAGGTGGTATATGTGATCCTTTTCCCTAAATTAAATATATATCTCAAATTGACTCGTGAAAATCTTATCAATATATTCATAAAACACATTTATTTAGTTTAGTATGTTAAATATAGCAATAATAAAGAAAGTTTATTTCTATTATTTTCTTTAGGAATATAAGAAATCATCAAATGAAAATAATAAAATTTGGTATCAATTGGACGGATTAGGTTATGACACATTATTTAGCTCATTTTGATTCAATTTATCTTTGTCTAAATTCGCAATAAATCAAGACCTTTCCATTTATTAAGTTGAATATATTATGTATCACGACAGATTCAAAATAAAAAAGGATGTATCATGAACTAATTATGTATCTTTCTTTGAATGTATCGAGAGCTAATTATGTATTTCGACAGGCTCAAAATAGAAATTTTCAGTAATTATGAAAAATTTCGAGATTTTTTGTAATTAAGCTTTAAACTGCCGGGATTTATGTTGTTTGCTCAATCATAAAAGCCCAGATAGCAAGCTACCTTAATGGATCTCCCTCCTTAACAGGCTGAGTGAATATCATGTGAATCCATTGGGCCAAAGGAAACGTAGCCCAATGGAGATCTGAGTTGGGCTGGTTAATTTTTTAAAGGAAAAATTACACATTATAGATAAAATAATTTAACTAAAAATTACACAAATACACAAAAATCTCAACATATACACAGAATGCTATGTATATGTCGGCTATGTTATGTATATTAATAGGGAGAAAGAGTAAGGTAATTAAAAAAGTGGAAGAGAGTGTAATTACTTTCAAAAGGGTTGGTATTTATGTTATTTATACATAATTTAATAATGAAAAAATTACATATATACACAAGTTAACTATTAAATATTACATATAATCCCTATTTTGAAAAGTAATTACAAAAATCTCATATTAATTACATAAAATTCCTTACTTTTACTCTCTCTCATCCCCTCATACATACCAAAATAGCGTTTTTTGCTTCATATTTTGTACACTATTTTTTGCTCCATATCTGTGCTCCTTTATTTACGCCTAGAATCAAGCTAACGTGATCTGGGGAGTTTCAAATTATTCAGTTATCAATCATTTACTGAACAAAGTTCACCTTCTTCACTTAATTTTAATTTTATTTTTTCCAAATTTACCAAATCAAATTTGGATTCGAATTTTTCTTTGTTGCAGGTATGTACTCATCAAAGTATCCGCTTTTGTAATTCAATACCATTGTGAGAGTTGAATTTTTTCGTCTTTTTTCATATATTCCAAAGTTAGATCTTTATTTTTTTTGCTATTTATTTGAAAGTGGTTAATCCGTAAAGAATAAACTTTGCAATGGAGTCTGATCCGAGCTGTATAAGATTACATTGTGAGTTGTATAAGGTGTACATACATGTGAAACTGTATAAGATTATATTATGACTTGTATAAGCTTTACTCATCTATGTGAAACAGTTGTTTGATTTAGTGTATAAGATTACATTATACATTGTATTCTATGTATAAGATTACAATATACTTTTGTTAAGATTATATGAAAAAATGGTATCAAATCTTATTCTATGTATAAGATTACATTATACATTTTGTTAAGATTACATTGTGAGTTGTATAAGACGTACACATACATGTGAAAGTGTTTAAGATTATTTTATGACTTATATAAGGTTTATACATACATGTGAAGGACTGTTGTATCGGGTTGTCTTTTATTTGTTTTGGCAGTCTGATTCTATGTTTACCCCTTTTTTTGTGTTTCTTAGATGACTATTGAGAAGGTTTTATTTTAAAGTTTATTATGGGGTAGATCATAAATGGCTATTGAGAAGGTTTTATTTTTAAAGTTTATTAGGGGTAAAAAAGATTTGTTAATTGATCAGGGGTATTTAATTAGTGGTAAAAAAAAATTATCGATTGTTTAGGAGAAAATGAAAATGTTCCTTGTTTTAAGGTGCATAATTATGGAAGACGTCTACTACTTTGCTTATATTAATATTTGAAGTTTATCATTACTAACTAATTTTGAATTTGATTTATCAGCTACTATTTTCATGCCTCCATAAAATTAGTGCATTAATATGGCGTTAATTGTGAGAGATAATAATGGTATCAGATTTTATTTCCATAATTGTAGGCAAATCGATTCACCTCATACATTGGAGTAACGTATAAGAGACATAGTAATGTATAAGTATTTTTTAAAAGCTGGGAGAGAGAAAGTATAACCGAAATCCTATGTAATTACTTTCATAGAGGTTGGAATTTATGTTGTTTATCCTTTAATAATTACATGGTATGGTTAATGTTTTACAAAATTATAATTCATAGTTAATAATTTTTAATAATTACATGATATGGTTAATGTATATATCAAAGACAAGTAAAATTTTCTCTCTCATAATTAATTTTTTGTTTATCTCTTAGCTGATTAGAATGTTTAGTAATAGGTCATTCTTTTATCGAACGTTTTAGCAGCAGTATGTATTTCTCATAATTCAACAGATCTCAAAGTTTATTCTAACATATATCAAAAAATATTTTTCTTTCTATTTCTTCTTTCAAATTTTATGATATTTTGTGTTTTTCTCTACACATTCCCTGTATTTTTTCATAGAAAATTTTCTTAATTCAACTAAATTGTTATCAATTGTATATTATGTGTCAATTATATATGCATATATGTATAAGTTGTATATTAATTGTATATATGATGTAATTGTATAAGTCGTATATATATAAGTCATATATGTCAATTATATAAGTCATATATGTATAAGTTGTTAATTGTATATGTACATCTAATTTTTTTTATTTATTTATTTAAAGCCCTTTTGCATGGGCTAAATGCATAAATACTCATTTTTGGGATCGTCATTTAATTTATACTCAAAATTGAGAAAATTCTTTTTGCAAGTTTACTCGTTTGGGGAACAACTTCAGACATACTAGATTGAAGTTGAAATTTGAAATTCATGTATTTGTATGATTACATTTTCTCATGAAGTTTGGCATGACGTTAATGATAATATCGAAATTTTTATTGAAAAAAATAATATAAATAGTTATACATAAGGGGACTATTTAAAAAAAAAAACATAACTTTAAATTAATTACAAAGTACAACCACCTTGGTAGAACACACCTGTATCTTAGGTCTGTGTATCTCAAATACACACGACTTAGATACACGTGACTTGATCTATTTTAGAGCAACATGTATCTCAAATTCACGCATGATCTGTGTGTGTATCTTACATAAGGATACACGCAACTCGACCTGTCTAGCTCAGATATACGTACCTTGGTCATTTTATAGCAGCGTGTATCTCAGATACACGCATGTCCTATCTATGTATCTTACGTAAAGATACACACGGCTTGGCAAGTGTATCTCATATTTACGTGACTTAATTTATTTTATAGCAGCGTGTATCTCAGATACACGCATGACCTATCTGTGTATTTTATATAAAGACACACGCAACTTAATTTGTGTATCTTAGATATGCGCAACCCAGAGCAATTCATTTGACGCATCTTGTAATTATTGAAACTTTAAGTGTTCTCTAGTAATTAATGGTTAAACCTTTTTTTTTTTCGGTTTTTCATCCGGTGTCCGGTACCCACATTAGAGTCTGACTAATCCAGATTCGCGTAAGATTAGTTTCTTTATTTCTTGTTTTGTTTGACTTATTTTAGAGTAAAGTAATTAAGTTAGATTGGTTTATTAAGTTTCGAGCTTGATGTGAATGTGAAGTGATTATAATAAAATGCAAATACTTGGTTATAATCTACCATTAAAGGTATGAATCAAACCATATATTGATTTAATTGTCTGTTTTTTAATGTATACTATAATCATGTCGAAAGGATGAGATATAGGGTGCGTTCGGTTTGAAGAATATTTTATCTAGAAAAAACTAATACTTTAAAAATAAAGAAAATAATGTTCTTCATGAAGGTAGAAAAAAAAAAATTCACAATTAATACTGTAACATTTCATATTGATTGTATCTTTCTCGCCTTCCACTATAGCTGATGGTCTTTATCTAAGGGTGTTAAGTGGGTCGGACCGAGTCAACTCAAGACTGGCCCATTAAATTTATTCGGGTTGTGGACCGGGGCTGGGTTAAGTGAGTTGGGCCGGGTTCAACAGTAAAAATTTTAAAAATAGCCCTAAACCGGCCCACTTAACCCAACCTGGTCAAACCGACCTAAACCCGGTTAAAAATTCGATCAAATCCGATCAAAAAAATAAAAATAAAAATTCAATATACACTATATATACCAACCTATATACATTTTAAATACGTTAAACAATATATATACACTATATATATAGTATATACTACATTAGAATTTTAAAAATATATTCACATATACACAATTACACATATATACGCACCATTCAATAATATGTACTACTTTAAAGTTTAAATAAAATATACTACAATATATATACATTACAATATATATAATGTAAGCTTGCTTGCCGTGGTGTGCCTAGGTCGGGGGTTCGAAACGTCCCTCCAGCGAAGCTAGGGTGAGGACGCGTAGGTGAGGCCAGGACCGGTCCCCCCCTCCCCGACACCTACGGAGTAGGTATGAACCGGGTCGTCCCTTTATATATATATCTATATATATAGTTATATACTAATTTATAAAACATATACACATGTATACGTTAAATATACACGTCTATAGAAGATATATATACACATATATACGCACCATTCAATGTATATGTACTACTTTAAATAAAATATGCTACAATATATATACATTACAATATATATAGTTATAGTTATATACTAATTTATAAAACATATACACATGTATACGTTAAATATACACGTCTATAGAAGATATATACACATATATACGCTTTCTTCAATGTATATGTACTGCTTTAAATAAAATATACTACAATATATATACATTACAATATATATATATAGTTATATAGTTATATACTAATTTATAAAACATATACACATGTATACGTTAAATATACATGTCTATAGAAGATATATACATATATATACGCACCATTCAATATATATGTACTAATTTAAATAAAACATATACTACAATATATATATATATATATATATATATATATATATATATATATATATATATATATATATATATATAATTTATAAAACATATAAACATGTATACATTAAATATACACATCTATAGAAGATATATACACAAATATACAAAACATATGCTACTTAATATAATAAATTAATAATACTTGGTAGTAAATTAATAATATATTAGAAGTAAGTTTTTAAATTAAACTAGAAATTCAATTTAAATCATTAAATGAAAAAGATTACAAAGTAAGGACTAAGGAGTGAATGAATGTTGAATTTTATTGATTGCGAAATGATAAAAAATTTATAATTTACATGAATGAAAAATCTACAAATTATGCATCATTTTTTCCAACTCATTCATGTTAATATTAACGGGAACTTGCATAGGATAGTCAAAGTCAACGGGGGCAAAACCATGCATTGGACTTGATTCTGCTGAGCTCTCCCGTGAAGACATAATTTCTTCAAGTTTCTGCTCGTCATTTGACTCCGGTTTCATTCCTTGGTTTCTTCTTTCTGCTCTAATTCAATCTTTGAGGCAAAATAGAACATTCATTGCATTGCTTCTCAATGAGTGTCGGTTGTCTCCAAGTTGTTGTCGTCCCGGATTAAAGGCGCTCTTTGATGCAACAGTTGACATTGGAACATTCAAGATATCTCTAGCTAATCTTGAAAGCACAGGATATTGTGTTTCATTACTCCTCCACCAATCCAACGTGTTGATCCGTCGTCTGCGATCCTCGGGCGGCGACCGAAGATAATATTTCAGCTCTTCCCAATAAGTTGATGTGTAAGCTCTTTCATTAATACTGTTCCAACAAGGTAAATCATAAAAGGAATCAGGAAAACCACTATGTGCCGGCCTTTTAGAAGATGATGGCTCCTTGGGAGAAAAAGGAGCGACAGTTGGAGTGATATTTGTAGGTACGGCTAAATCAACTAAATCAGCATAGTGATTATATAATTTTTCTATGTATTCATTCGCATCACCCATAGCCGTCCATAAATCAGGTTGTACTTGTTCAGAATCATTGTTAGTATTTATCTCTAAGTTAGCATAAATAATAGTACTAAAGTGGCACATAGTATTATATTTCATGCACGGATTTAGCATAGCACCAACCAAGTAAATAGGAGAAATCGGGCAAAAAAAAAAAATTAATTTATTAAACATGGCACCAACAACTTCTTTATAACCTTCTTTATTTTTATATTTTTTTAGGAAACCAGAAATATCGGCTATATATGCCAAAATATTACAAACAGTAGAATAATAAGCACCGAAAAATTCAACCGTAGCTATATAATTTTTTTTAAAAAATTTAACAAAATCATTAATTACAACCCAATCAGAATCATGTAGCATGCAATCAGCAGAATCAACAAATAAACCACAATATTGGTTAAAAGCTAGTGTAATAGGAACTCTATATTTATAATAAGTTTTTTAAAAAAATCATACGTAGAATTCCATCTAATATCAATTTCCTCAGTCATCAATATCGGTGCAAATCCATTTTCTTGACATTTAACTTTAAATGCTCTAATTATTTTTCTTTGATTATTTTCTTGAATAAAACCAACAGCAAGACGGATTTTTTCAATATAAAACTCAAAAAACTCAAGACCATCTTTTACAATTAAATTATATATATGACATGCACATTTAATATGAAAAATTTCAAGTAACGGCGGAAATAGCTTAGATTTTAACTTTTTAATAGTAGTCTTGTTGTTAGAAGCATTATCAAAAGCAATACATAAGATTTTATTTTCAATACCATAAAATTCAGCCACTTAAACAATAGAATCAGCAATAAAATCTCCAGTATGTTTACGATCTTCATCATATAAAAAAGCAAGAATACGTTTTTGCATCACAAAATTACTATCAATCCAGTGACAAGTAACGGTTAAATAATCATTTTTATTTATAGAACTACCAAGATCAGAAGTTAGGGACAATCTACATTGAATATTTTTTAACAATGTTGATAAATAAAAATAATATTGTGAATGAAGTCTAAAAATATCAGACCGACAAGTACTTCTAGGAATACCATTAAACATAGGATTATAAATTGTTTGTATATAATGAATAAAGGCATCAGAAGAAGGAAAACTAAAAGGCAAACAACCCACAACTACCATTTTAGCTATTTCTTCTCGGTCCCTCAATTTATTATACTTCTTCATTACCTGACTGGTTGTTGGGTCCATTCTAGTTTGCGTTGGCCCACCAACATCCCCACCACCTCGTGCAATATTTAACTCTCTTTCGTGAGCATCACCTATATGTCTCATTAACGTACCCGTACCCCCTTGCTTTCCTCCGCTTTTATGCTTATATATTTGTTGACAAATATTGCATTGCACCTCAGTATCTGATATACGTTCAAAAAATTGTCATGCAATACTAGTTGTTTTACGAACTCTTGGGGCACGGGGAGAACGGGGAGGGAGATTAACCGATTCAGATCTAACGTTAGCATTTTCTACTACGGGTGTCTCACCAATATTTTCATGTTCGTCTAAATTAACCGCATCTACTTCATTTTCTTCTTCTATACCGTAATTTTCCTGAGCTTCTACATAATCCATATCGTGAGTACCTACACCTATTTCTTCCTCAAAAGGTGTACCAAACGGTACCGGAGGCGAAGGCACACGGGTATATCTACTATTTGAAGTACCCCTACCGTTAGTAATTCGCTTTTTACTATCACTATCGCTTCTGGGATAAAAAATTTTAACACCTTTAGTAGCGAGGTTTCTTAATTTATCCATAATATAAATTAAACTAAAAAAATTCAAAATACACAAATATAATAAAATTAAATATTCAACAATTAATACACTAAATAAAAATTAAACGGAAGAGATGGAACGACAATACCAAATTTTGGAAGTATCCGAAGGTTGAGACTTTAGAAACTTCCACTCGTACTTTGTAATCGCAAAATTAAAAAATTAAAGTGAGCACTTTAGGAAATTAAATATATAGAATATTTGAGAATTGAGATTTGAGAGAGAATGAGATTTGAGAGAATGAAAAATTGTGTGAAAAATTATTTGAAGGTGTAGGGTATTTATAGATTTATTTTTTTTGGATTAAAAAATATTTTAAATGATTTTTTTAATTTTTTTTTACTAAAAGGGCCCAAACTGACGTTTGGACCCAAAAACGGCTATATAGCCGTTGGGCCAACGGCTAGTTCGGCCTAAATCTCCAATTTTATTTTATTTTTAAAAAAAGGCTAAGCGGGCCGGGCCGATTAATCAACGGGCCTGGATCGGGCTTGCCCGAGCCAGGCTAACTGGGCCCAACCAAAAAATTAAACCGGCCCGGGACTCGGGACCCTACAGCCCATGGGCTAACTGGATCGGGTCAAACCAAGCAGATTTTACTAAACGGACCGGTTCGGGCCGAGTTGGCTCGGGTCAACCCGACCCGTTTGACAGGCTTATCTTTACCCCACCCCCATTAGCCCCCATTTCCAAGGGCGAAGACAGCCTTTGGCATGGAGATTCATCGAACTTCCTTCACTCAGCAGAAAATTATACTATTTGTATATCATTAAAATTATGTTTTATGTATATATATAATAGATGTCGAATCTTTCTCGATTAGTTTTTCTTCAAATTTTGAACCCCTTTATGAAAATTCTAGCTTCGCCTCTGTCCATTCCCAACCCTGACCCTATGGCCCTATCGCTCCGCTATCTTTCATAATATTTGTCTAAATTACACATAATCCTTTTAAAACAATATGTATAGAATACATGCACGCACAAAAACCACTCTCTTATTTTCCTAAAAACTATCTTCCATAAAAAACATTTTGTTTTCTACTGAAAACGCCATGGATTATTGATGGATTCTGAAGGCACTTAACAACAAGTTTGGAAGTGAAAACGTAATTTATCTTTTTTTTTAAATATAATATTATAATAATTCTCTAAACACCATTATTAGATAAAACTGTTTAAATATAATTGCAAGTTGTAGGGTGATCCCCACAAGCCAAAGAATCTCTCTAGGTTTTTTCGAGACTTGGAAACATATCCCACAATATTTGTAGCATATCCAAATATGTTCAAAATTCTTCTTTTTTGTTTTTAATTCAAATTCACTTAGAGGGTGTTTTGGCTAATTTTATTATGTTATAAGTTCGTCAAACTGATTTATAAATATATTTAAAATTTGTTGTCTATGCTCAGGGCGGAGCTAGGTGGAAGAAAGTGAGTTCATTCGAATTATATATTATACATACAAGATTAAAGTTTTTATATATATATATATTTTATTTTATTTTATTTTATTTTTGCATGATTGATTAGTTTTCTAACTTGCATGATTGATTACAAGAAATAAGGAGCAAATTTTGTATTAGCAACATTTTATAATACCAATGAGAGAGTGCCTTTGTATATTATTAGTCTTGTAGGGTCCTCTATTTGATTTCTTTGTCAATAATTGGGCAAACTATCTTTTTTTTTAAAAAAAAATGTTGATATATTAACCTGTTATGAGAGTAAAAAATTATCTACATTCAGTAATTTTATTTAAATTTAAGTTTTGTGCACCATTAGTGTACAAAATATTCTATAGTATCAGTCAACTTGACCTGCTATCCCAATTTTTTCTTTTTCTTTTTTTCAATTGTATGAAAAAAACTAGGTAACCTGCAATAACAAGTCAAGTTTACCTGATAGTTTATTATATTTTATACACTGACGGTGCATAAAACTTAAACTCATTTTATTTTTATTCATGAACTACATTAATATATCATCCTAAGTAATATATCCTGGAATATTCACACAACTTTTTGTTCAAGTCTTGGTCGAAAAATTTACGTGCATGATATTTGTGTATGACTTTGTTGGAAGAAAATATAATTTATACTTGTACTTTGTACATGCATCAAAGAGGCATGACTATTACAACTTCAATTTGATTTTGCCTTATTATTAATTATATTATAATGAAGGTGTACTTTATAAAATAATCAATACAAACTCGTGAAGGAAAAAAGATGGAGGTAAAAGGAAGTCAAAATCCACTGCATTGACTTACCTAACTATATTGAATTTTGACCTTATTATTACACTATGCTCGTGAGAGAAATATTTTTTTTTTTAAAATAAAAACTTAACCTAATTATTCTCATCTTAATTTCATATTTTTTTAAAAGAATCATCTTACACCTATAGTGAAACATGTAAAGCCTTTACGTTGGGTCTGCGAACTTGAAGATACATATAAGGTGTAGAATTACGGTGTGAGACCTTTTAAGAAAAAAACTTACGAATTTGATTCAAAGCGGATAATATCACATTATGTAAAAGTATCTTTAGGCTGAACTGAGTCCAGTACTATAGATATAAGATTTTATTATTAAAATATAATTATAAATAAGTGAAATTAATTATTTCAAAAATAAAGTGGACGATATGGTACATGATCAATAAAATTATGTTGATAGTGTAAATCTTTATATAATATTCAAAATATATTTATATGATGCAACTATGTACAAAGTATTCAACATTCATGAATGTTACCATACTTGTATAATTGAACACATTTTAAATTTTATTTATGAATTTTCCATGTTTCAAAGGGGAGGTGATTTAATTTGCATGCATGCACACATCATATTGCCCACCTCCCTTATTAATTTTTTTTTCCTTAGTCAACACCAACTAATAAATAGTAATAAAATATGTCCTCCCGCTCATTTTAGTTGATCACCTTACTAAAAATAATTATTAATTGATCACTTACTAAATCGAAATAAAATTAATTATTTTTTCCTATTTTACCTACAATTAATAGTATACATTAAATGTATTAGTATTGCTAAAATGAGTAAAGTTTACTTGCACGATAAAAAAATCAATCGATACATTAAAGTTCTCACTATGTATAGGATCCAAAAAAGAGTCAAATTATAATAGTTTTATTGTATGTAATGTTACTTTATATTTCTACAAAAAAATATTTTTATGATTTAAATCCGTGATTTTCAGAGTAACACTTAAAAGGATAAATGCTAAAATAAAAAGGATAACATAAAACATGAACAGTCAAATTTAATTTTGCAACACGTGTTTTTATTTTAGCTTTTAATGTATTTACACAAGAAAGAAGTAACTTGTTATAAGAAGTTACACCAATAAAATGGATAAAGACAGTTGGTGCAGGTACATTATATCATTAATATTGTTAAAAAGACTTTGTAATATATACACGCAACCATTAACGTTTACTTACAACTTGTTGGCAAAAATGTACCAAAAATAAAAGATTAATTACTCACTCTATTTTATTTTATGTATAACATAATTTGATCAAGTATTAACATTTATTTTACACATAAAAAGGAACTTTTGAAATTTATCATTTGAACCATAGTGCAAGACAGTGCGGATTCAAAATTTAAGAATCGTAGGTACTCGGAAAGTTCAAACACACATATTAACTCCTAAAGTTTTAAGGTTCCGTCTGAAAATCAAAATAACCAGTTATCTTCTTGGTTTCATGGTGATTCTTTCCATCTTTTATTAATTTTCATACATTTATTATATAATTATACCCATCCTGCGTCAAATTTAACGGATATCAAAACACCACATTTTTTAACTTAGGTCCGACCCTGGTATAAGATTAATTGGTATATCCTTAGAACTAGCTGCACATAAAATAGAAATCAGGCATTAGAGCATCGAGAGGATATTTTCCTAGTACGAGAGGGTTGGGAAGAATGCACTTCTAGTATATTAGTTATCGTGCACACGGCAAATACTAAGTGATGAAGTGCAGGACAGATAATTATTGATAGTATGTGCATTTCAAGATGAGTGGTCTCCTATTTCGATTTTTTCGGTGCTTTCTGCATCATAGCTGAGACAACAACGGAATCTCTGTCCCTAGGGATGAAGCGACGGAAGTTCTTTTAAGAATACAAGAGGTTGTAGGGAAATGAATCATTTATCGTTACGATGGATATCAAGTAGAAGTGCAATAATCATATATGCAATTACGACCGATAGCGAGGGAGAAAATCCAACTAAGAAAACTCATATTAGACTTAAAGGATAATCAAGCTCTAACTCATAATTACAGTAAATTAGTGAAACTATCCTTTTGAAACGTGATTGGGAATCAAAAGTATTGATGAAGTTATAGATTCATCAAAACTCAATAATTTTAATTCAGCCACAAGGTGAATATAGAATATCTTAAATGTAGGTTTATACGCATATAAATAATTTATAATGAATCCAATTATTATCATATACTAAAAATTATGATAATTTCTTCGGACACCGCGCATAGCGATAGCTTTAGTGCACCGGACTGCCTTTTTTACTAAAAATTATGATAATAACAGTAAATAGTGAAAGTATCCTTTCGAAACGTGATTGGGAGATCAAGAGAAAAGATAAAGTCATAGGTTCGACAAAATTCAATAATTTTTATTCAATCACGAGGTAAACATAGAATTTCTTAAACATACATTTTTATATACATAAATAATCTATAAAGAACGCAATTAATATCGTCATTTTCTAAATTCAGAACCTATAAATATTTGGAAATCTTGAATCTACCTCCATTGAAAATTTATCACATCAACAAAACTCATAATAATTAGATTCTCATTGCTGTCAAAACATGATATGTACACATCTATATTACTTGGAACTGATTAATTAATCTTATCCCGTAGATAAACTCATTAAAAAAGTATAAGGTTACTTGTAGATCGAGAAGTTTCTATAGAAAAAAGACACCAATCTTACATACATGACGTGTCTTGATAAGAACATTTATTTACTTTTCATTAAGTAATCAGTATTCATATTAAAGTTTAACTAAATTTAAATTCGGAAAATTTGATATCAAGAAGAGCGGTGCGGTGCGAATGAATAAGGCCCTTCATAACAAAGGCTACTCATCAACCATCGTATCTAGAAAGAGTCAAACCTAAATCCTCTGATAAAAATTGAAGAGAAAGTAATATAAAGATACACCTTTATTTATTATATTTACATAATTATAAAAATTTCAACTAATTATGTATCTTCATTGGATGTATCAGGAGCTAATTGTATATCTCAATAGATCCCAAATCGAAAAAAAAAGTATCGGAAGCAACTTATATATTTTTATAAAGGAAAAAAATATATCGTTTGATATATTATGTATCGAGAGTTAATCATATATCTCGATAAATTTAAAATTAAATTTTTTAATAATTATATAAATATTAAAACTTTTTTATAATTAAATTTCAAACTATCTAAATTTGTTCGCGAGCTCTTGACCCCACAATTATTATTTTGGTGATAAGAACATTTTTATGTTTTGTAAAAAGTCGTAGTGATGGGGTGAAACAAAACAAGAATGACCCACAAAAATAAAGTCATCATTATACATTATTGTATTTTAATTTTTATTTAATTCTGAGGTTAAATTTTCTGACTGGTCCACGTTTCACCTGTCATTTTTATTGGATAAACTATGATATCTTATTTTGCAGCATTTAATTTACCTAAATTTTCTCTATCAATGATTGATCCAACGAATATCTTGCGTGGCATTCTTATATACTTTCTTCGGTCCATTTTACTTATTGTATTTTTTGATTGCATACCCCTTTAAATTAAAGAAAAATTAACATAAATATACACCTCAATTTATTATTTTTATACAATTTTTTTACTTTTATAAAGTAATTACAAAAATTTCAACTAATTATGTATCTTCATTAGATATATTGAGAGTTAATTATGTATCTCGACAGACTCAAAATCAAAAAATGGATGAGAATCTAATTATGTATCTTTACTAAGGAAAAAATGTATATTCATTGAATGTATTATGTATCTCGACAGATTTAAAACTAAAAAAAAATATCGAGAGTAAATTATGTATCTTTACAAACAAAAAATGTATTTTCATTGAATGTATCGGGAGCTAATTATGTGTCTCGACAGACCCAAAATTGATATTTTCATTAATTATACAAAATATTAAAAAAAAAATTATAAATAAGCTCTAAATTGCCGGGATTTAGATTGTTTGCCCAAAAAAAATAATTAAGTAACACCGTTTTATTATTTGATCTTAAATTAATATATTTTTATTAACCAAAAAACATTAATATATTGTTCTTTCTCATCACATTAATCCCTCTTCATAATTATTGGTAATGGAAAAAACGAAAACTACTAATTAATTATATCTTATTTTTTAAAATTAATAATTATTTTGGATTGTATATTTTTAGTAAGCATGATGATTAAAATTGATCGAAAGGAATAATTAAGCACGAGCACAAAATTTAAGAAGAAAAAACTAATTGTGAAGTGTGATACAAAATTTTAATATGGCATTTTCTGTGAAAATACAAATATATCATTAGCAAAAAAAATAAAAGTTTAAAATCAAATTATTTTCACATATACGAAAAATAGATGGAGTAACTTCGATCTTTGGCTATATGTTATACCATGCATACATTCAAATACGAGTCTACAGTGTAAAATGTGATCCACGTGAATTTATTAATTTTTTTCTCATATTTTATATATGTATTAACACACTAACTAAATATTTGATTGTAAATTTAAATATTAATTTTTAACGTAAAATTGCTATAGAAATAAAATTGTTATACAACTTCATAAAACTTTAAATCTGAAATCCGTCTCTTCTGATACAGCCTAATGGTGATACCATGTAAATTAAAAATCTTTAATCAAATCTTATTAGTTATCTACAGATTATATTATAATGCATGCTTCAAAAATTAATTTAATAAATTTTGAAAAAGACACCATAACTGCCAATTAATAAGATGGGCTAGAAAAATATACATGATAATTGGGAAGTCTTTTACTTTTTAGAATATTGTTTTGTTGTCCTTAAAATAACAAAGAAAGTTATGAGTTGATTAATTGAGTAGACACTTTCGATTAATAATGTTATTAGTGATGGAATTAGAATTATCACTGAGCTGATTCGAAATATGAAAAAATAAATATATGGACAAGATAAAGAGAATTTAATATTTACTATATATACATAAAAAAAAAAAATTACATATATAAATAATGTAATTTACATATAAAAGATTTCGGATAAACCCCCTTTGCTCTACCTAACTCCACCTCGTAATGTTATTCATCTTCCGTTTCAATTTATTTGTCAGATTTTAATTTGATACGAAATTTAAAAAAATTAAATATTTTGATCTTAATTTTAAAATATATAAAAAGTACTATAAAATTCTTTTAATTTTTTAAATTTAAATATGTGACGTAAAAAAATTAAAATAACTCGACATGGTGCATAGAAAGGACATTGATATGATGGCACTACTAATTTTCGACTAACATTTTGGAACGTCATCAGAAAATATGGAATAATGACAACTGATTTTAATAGTTACTATAAGATATTTTACATCAATAATAGCTCAGTAGTAAGCTTACTATTCTGTCGAAATTCGATTGGTCAATAAATATTAGGTTGTTGGTGAAAAAAATTATATTTGGTGATTTTATAGTACGTACTGAAAACAATAATTCAAGATCATAGTGTATGTTAGAAGTGATATTTTTTCAAAAAAAATTGTAATTATCCGATGTAAGTTTAAATTATTAGAAAGTGCATATTTTTATTTATTTAATTATATTTTTATGCACTTTTTATGTGAGAATCTGATTCTTTCCATAAGAAATTAAAACTATACAAAATACAATTTCTCGGAGCTTTTTTCGAGTGACGATGAATATGAATTCAGATTTCCTAGTTATCTGTTGTAATATCATATTGAAATGTATAATCATCTTATATACGAGTAAAATTTTATGAAAAATATTCTTCGTCTAATCAATTGGGTTTTCAGCTGCTAAATTATTCTATATTACTTTTTATTCTAATTTTTACTAAAAAAAAGTTTGTTGAATCCTAGGAAGTGTAATTGTACGGAATGATTTCTTTTTACAACCGTAGTATTTGAATTAACTTGCGTAAACTCTCGATTTATAATTTCATGAGATACTTGACACTTCCTGTCAGTAATATTACATATACTAGATAACTCTATCCATAAAGTTAGTAAATGAGAAGATCGAAATCACCTAATCATGACTTTGATTCCACTAGTATTTGAATCTGAGACCTCGTATATTCTCAACTAGTTCATCGATCACTAGGTCCAATAAAATATTCTTGAGGACAATATCATCAATTATACCCCTCAGACTTGAAATGAATATACTTGAAACAATTTTTAGAGATAAGCGTTCAGTACCCCTCGAACTGTGATCAAAGTTGATATTGTTGGAAAAAGTACAACAATATTGATATGGAGCTGAAATAAATAATTATAATAAAATAGTCACAAATGTTGTGTCGTGGCAAGCCACTGCCTTGAAAGTTATTTCGACCCGACTCTGGTGCAAATCCTTCTAGCCGGTCGCTCCCCAAGATTCCATAGATACTTCCAAACACGAGCACTCGTGGCTGAAAGTTTGGAGGTTGCTCAAAATTATTGCCCAAAAGTAGAGAACTTAGGAGGAAATATTTTTCTTTCACTTTGTTGGTGTATCTTTTGTTCTAAAATAGAGTGGTTTACATCAGTGAGGAACAAAGGATGTTACAAGAGTGAGTTAATGGTGAATTGAATTAAATAACTCATCAAGAATGATCTCACCAAATGAATTCATCCGTTCAAGGAGAATTGAAAACACACAGTTACATGTAACGCCCCGAATCTAGTATTCAGAACGCTACACGGTGCTCATAATTCCGAAGGACCACAAGCTAATCCATGACTGATATCTTAACTGAGCCCTGAATAATAATGGTAATATCGTAAATGCGGAAACATGAACTGAAAGGCCATAAGGTTCAATACTGATACATAACTGAAAATATGGTATAACAATACCAAAACAACTGAAATAACTGTCTGAACATGTTGTAGTCTGCAAGCCTCTAAAACTGAACTGTCTGAATAAAGAGTTGATGGGATAATCCCTCAACTAACCCCATCTGCTAAAATAAACTAAATACTGAAAGAATGAAATAATCAAATAATAACATCCTCGAATAATGAGGACTCACTGCTGACTCTGATTACTAAAACTGGAATGCTACTAATACTTTGGAGCGTGTGCTTCTAAAACCTATGGTATAAAACACCATAGCGCAAATGCGTCAGTATGATTGAATGTACTGGTATGCAAGTGAGGTAGGCTGAATGCAATGGTTCATATGCATGAACAATACTAACTGACTGAATAACATGAACGTGAGAATACATGCATGAATACGTAACTGTATCTGAGATTGTAATAACACTGACTCATGAATTCTGATAACATGGATTTAATGATATCTGGGTACTACTACTGGGATACTGAAAGACTAAGTCTATTAAGTACTGAGGAACTGATGTCATATTACTAATAAAGGAATGACTGTTTCTGACAGTTCTGATTATGAAGAACTGGTCTGATTGACTGTATCTGACAGTCCTGAAATCCGAATACTGATAACATGAATTTCGTATAATTAATATACTATTAACTGGGTGACTGTGTCTGACAGTCTTGATTCTGATGGAACTAGCTGAATTCTGTACTGAGCTGAGCGACTGTATCTGACAGTCCTAAAACTGTAGAACTGAACTAAATTATATTATTGAGACTAGATCCGAAACTGAGACTATGGAAAGTAATCATCTAACCGACATATCCCGAAACTGAACTGGTGGGGTCCAACCTGTAACCCCAGCTGGAAGGTTATCAGTACCATGCCACGAGTAAAGACAAGTTGTGAGTAAACCCTCTCTGACAGGGAGCTCTTCCATCAACCCCTTCTAGTAGGAAAAACTCAAATGAGGTGTCTAATCCCTAAACTCGTAGGGTACATCTCAACCTACGTTGGCTACGTAGTTATGGAACGCAAGGATTGTTTCTAAGGATCACACCCTCTACTGGCTAACAGGTGAGTCCCCATCCTTGGGTTCACTCGGTGTTGAATCCTATTCCCAACTGAAGAGACACTAAACTGATTTAAACTGAACTGTTATTGATAGTATCTTTTAGTTGATTTGAATAGAGTTCACTAAATTCCATTGACTGACGAAATACTACTGAGATCGGATAACTGATTGAGATTACTGAGTTTTCCTGAGTCATGTAACTGACTGAATTCTAATGATCATGGCTTGAATGGGAGTATCGTGAAAACTGACACTGGCTCTAGGCACACAGCTAAATTGTCGGGTACAAGTACCTCCAGGACTCGATAGCATAAAACTGACAAGACTTGACACTTCATGAACACATAACCAATATCAACAATTCATAATACAATAAGTTGGGGATTTTATGAAACACATGGTTATCATAATGTTGTACATTGATGGAATTGCAAATAGACATGTCATACTTTCATCAACCTAATCTCATGAACATTCCATCAAATACTCATAATGCACACAATATCATGAAAGTCAGTCTTGGTCATAAGGGTAAAGCTTGCATTTATTATTTGAGTCACAACTGAGCTATAATACCCAATTTCTATACTCCTAGCCATTTTGTCAAACACCCTACATGCACAACTTAGGGCATAGGTGAAATCATCAAATTACACATCATAAACAACTCAATTCATGGATTTCATCTTGCATGCTAACGTAGTTTCATGAAAACACATAAAGATTCCAACTTGGGAATCATACAACAAGATAAACATGGTTACAAACTACCTACAACATAAATATCATGTTTTATAATTTGAAAGAGGGTTCTTGGACTTTATGGATGAAAGGAATCCATAAATCAACACTTGACATATCGTAGCTTCTGATTTTACAAAGATTGACGGAGAGATTCTTAAATTTGAGTATCGAATTTGAATCCTTAATTGAAAACCCTAACTTGTTCTTGAGAGAAACTCTATATTTTGGGTGAAATATGGATGAATCACGTGTTATTGGGTTTACCTAAGGATAGGAAATTGATCCTTTTGCCCTTAAAAATGCGGACATTTAATTACCTAAAATTGGGTGCCGACGCTACAAGCGACGCAGCGCGTTGATGGCTGCGACGCGATACTCGACGTGTCGCACTATGATCGCGTCGAGCCTCAGAAGTTTTTGGCTCTGGCAGCCTGCACAAATATTGACCAATGCGATTGGCGACGCGGCGCGCCATGATCTCGTTGGTCCACTATTTTGGGACTCCGAACATGATCTAAACGTGTTTCAAAAAATCTAAAACTTATCCGGAAATACCTATTGACCTTCCTGATCATGAACTAATAAAAATACGGATCATTAAAGGACGTTAAGGTGGCAAAATGAGATTGTCAACTTTCAAAGGCCAATAATAGGCTAAGTCTGGGAACCTAGCTAGAATTTTCTAAGTCTGGGACCCCTTGACAAGCTTAAAGGACTGAATTAAGCTTTAGAATTTTACGGGGTCTTACATTACAAAAGAATTAAGAAGTTACATTTTCTAACAATGTATCTTGTAAATATTTTTTATAACAATGTATTTGAAATTCTCTTTTTGGATAAGCAACAACAAAAATCCAAAAAAGTGAAGTGCTCTTGAATTAGATAGACATAAGTTGAGACCCCCACAACATGTACTATATCCTTGATTTTAAGCAACCTCCGCGATACTACAAAGTGTTTTTATGGTCATAAATTTTAGGTCTCATGAGTGCTTTAGGAAGACAACCCAAGTCTTTCATACAAAAGTGACCAACCTTTTATACTCACGTAGATGATCCATCAAGTCTATTTCATAGACTACCTTAAGGCTATCGATCATTAAGAGCAAAAAATATTACACTCCCAATTATTTTAGCATATTCAATTTGAGAAACACTTGAATCTCTATTTTTTTTTCAAGCGTATGCTAGGATCATAAGGAGTTTTTACTGAAACTACATCAAAATAATAAAATATTTTCAACATTTTTTCAATGTGATGAGACTGACACAAAGAAAAACCATTAACAGTTCTTTTGATTTTTATTCCTAAAATCACATCAGTCTCTCCAAGGTCTTTCATTTCAAATTTAGAAAATAAAAATTTCTTAGTCTCACTTACAACATTCACATCAGGGCCAAAGATTAACATGTCATCCACATATAAATATATAATCACACAGTCTGATCTTATCATTTTATAATAAACACATGTATCAGATGAATTAACAACAAAATCATTATCTATTAATGTGAAATTAAATTTTGCATACCACAGCTTAGGTGCCTTCTTAAGTCCATATAAGGACTTTCTCAATTTGCATACTTTATCCTCTTGTCCTGGGATCATAAAACCCTCAGGTTAAGTCATATAGATCTCTTCCTCTAAATCACCATTTAAAAATGCAGTTTTGATATTTATTTGGTGTACCACTAAACTATGAATAACGGCTAAAGCAATAAGAGTCCTAATGGTCGCTATTTTAGACACAGGAGAATAAGTATCAAAATAATCAACACATTTCTTTTGGTTAAAACCCTTAATCACAAGTTTAGCCTTATATTTATCAATTGTACCATCAGGCCTCAATTTCTTCTTAAATATCCACTTTTTACTTATGAGTTTACAACCTTTAGGCAAATCATACAAGTCTCGGGTGTGGTTAGAGACTTTAGAGTCTAATTCACTTTTAATAACCTTTTTTCAAAACATCGCATCTATTGAACTCATTGTTTCATCATAAGTCTTAGGGTCTTCTTCTATTAAGTAGATAAACACTAATTCATTATTTAAAGTATCGATATCAAAATCCTCAATTAAGAAGGTGGTGATAAAATCAGCACCAAAACTAATTTTAATTCTACGTCTTTTACTCCTTCTCAATTCATTTTCATGCTCATTAGCAATAACATCAGATACAGGCATAACATGAGAGTTAACACACATGGATATATAAGTATTATTTTGCACATTACTAGGCACATCATTTTTCAAAGGAAAAACATGCTTAAAAAATTCTGCATCTCCAGATTCACAAATAGAATGATTACTTAATGACATAATCTATATGCAACATTGTTTTGAGCAAAATCAATAAAGACAGTGTCAAAAGTCTTAGAGCCTACATTTATCCGTCTAAAATCAGGTAGACCAACCTTAGCCAAACACCTTCACACTCTCAAAATTTCAAGTTAGGGGCAAATTCTTTCCATAATTCATATGAGGTCTTGTCTAACTTTATATGAGAGACTCTATCAAGAATATAGCATGCAGACAAGATAGATTTCCCCCACATATAGTCAGGTAAACCTGAGCTTAAAAACATATAATTCATCATTTCTTTAAGAGTTCTATTCCTTCGTTCAGCTACACCATTTTGTTGGGAAGTATAAAGAGCACTACACTCATGGATAATACCATTTTTCTCACAAAAATCTTCTAGAGTTTTAGTACTATATTCACCACCTTTGTCAGATCTAAATCTCTTGATTTTCCTGTCTAATTAATTTTCTACTTCTGCTTTGAATTTTAAAAACTTGCTTTCAGCCTTATCTTTAGAGTTAAGGAGATATACCTTAGTGTACCTAGAAAATTCATCAACAAAAGTAATGTAATACTTCTTTTCACCTTTACTAATAGTGCTCTTAAAATCTAGTAAGTCTGAATGTACTAGTTCAAGCAATTCGGTCTTTCTATTAGTAATATATTTAAAAGGTTTCTTGGCATGCTTTGCTTCTACACACACAGGACACTTAGAAATATCATTAATATTTACTATAAGAATTAATCCTATTTTTCTAAGTCTTTTAATAGAATCAATATTAACATGCCCTAGTCTACCATGCCATAAATTAATAGACTTAACAATATAAGCAGAATTAGACATATTTGCATCATTGGCAATCTCTTGATCAATGTTCAGTACAAATAAGCCCCCACTAAGGTATCCCTTCCCAACAAAGTTTCCTTCATGAGAAATAATTATTTTATCAGCTTAAAAAATAACTTTAAGGCCTACTTTATTGAGAAATGCTCCATAAATTAAGTTTCTACTGAGCGAGGGGACATACAGAACATTGTTCAAGGCTAAAATTTTTTCAAAAGTTAATTTAAGTAAAAAAATTTCCTTTATCCATAACTCCAGCAATAGTGGAGTTACTCATGTAGACACACTCGCCATCGGTGGATTCCTTAAAGTCATGGAATAATTCTTTGTTAGCGCAGAAATGTCTTGAAGCGCCTGTGTCCAACACCGAATCAATCTTGTTAGCTATCAGTTTTGCCTTGATGATTACTGCAGCAATTACTTCATCACCTTCTGTAAGATGAGCTTGGGCATCATCTTGTCCTCCCTGTTTTCGCTTTTGTCCTTTTCTTAGATAACACTGGACAGCCCTGTGGCCAAGTTTTTCACATACAAAATAAAGCCCCTTTGATTTTTTAATTTGACTCTCTGGTTTGTTGAAATTATTTTTTTTTTCACTTTTTTCTTATTCTGAAGATTCTTTTGTTTGTCTTCGTATCTGTCTTTTGCAATAGTACCAGAAGATTCCACAAGGTTAGCTTTAGAAGAATTAAGTGAAAGAGCTTCCATCTTATCCTTGAGACGGTTTGCCTCCTCAGTCCTCATGTGACTGATAAGTTCTTGGAGAGTTAAGTTCTTTTTCTTATGTTTCAATTGATTTCTGTAATCACTCCAAGATGGTGAAAATTTTTCAAATAAAACATTAGCCTGAAAAATCTCACATATCTTCATGCCCTTATTGAGTACATCAACAGTTAAATTTTCATATTCGTGAACTTGTTCCATGATTGATTTATTGTCAACCATTTGAAATTTAATTCACTACCCGACAACATTTTTTTTTTCTACATCATTAGCACCATATTTTTTTTCTAAATTGTCCCATATTTCCTTAGCAGATTTGTAAGTAACAAATAAATCAAACAAATGATTAGTCATATGGTTCAACAAATGTCCTCTAACTGTTTTGTTATCTTTTTCAAATTTCTTTTTAGCAACATCATCAACCACAACATTGTTAGATCCAGTAGTAATGTTAGAATTATCAGTAGGAGATTCATTAAACAAAACATAATCAACTTCTAATTGTTCTAAGAAAATTAAATTTTTTTGTGATCAACGTTTAAAATTATTTTCGTCCAATGACGCAAGTTTTGACAAATTAGGAAAAGTTTTGTTCAAAGAAAGAGTCATTTATCAATATTGTATGTAAGGAAATCGCTTTCAAATTATTGAAAAAAGTACTACAATAATGATATGAAACTGAAATTAATAATTATAATAAAATAGTCACAAATATTGTGTCGTGGCAAGCCACTGCCTTGAAAGCGATTTCGGCCCGACTCTGTTGCAAATCCTTCTAGCCGGTCGCTCCCCAAGGTTCCACAGCTACTTCCAAACACGTGCACTCGTGGCTGAAAGTTTGGAAATTGCTCAAAACTATTGCCCAAAAAAAGAGAACTTAGGAGGAAAATATTTTTCTTTCACTTTATTGGTGATCTTCTGTTCACAAATAGAGTGGTTTATATCGGTGAGGAACAAAGGATGTTACAAGAGTGAGTTAATGGTGAATTGAATGAATTAACTCATCAAGAATTATCTCACCAAATGAATTCATCCGTTCAAGAAATGAATTAACTCTTCAAGAATTATCTCATCAAATGAATTCATCCGTTCAAGGAGAATTGAAAACACATAGTTACAAAAGAATTAAGAAGTTACATTTTCTCACAATGTATTGTAAATGTTTTTGATAACAATGTATTTGGATTTCTCTTTTTGGATAAGCTTAAAGAAACTTTAGACTTTGACTTTGCATTCTAACCATTTATTAAAAATGCTTTCAGATACGATACATTCCAACTTCACAGGGGTCCTATTACCCCCTGAACTCAATTTTAACGTATTTTTATCATCATTTTATGCTGACGTGACACTTTTATAAATAAAATGAGGTCTACGTCAAAGGTGTCATGTCAGCTAAAAAGATTGACAAAGATATTACGTCATCTAAAAAGATTGACAAAAATACGTAAAAATTTAGTTCAGGGGTAATCGAACCCCCTATAAAATTAGAATGCATCGTATCAAATTTGATTATAGTTTAGGGGATATTAGATGCTTTAATCAATACAACATTATTAGCAGAAGCGGATCTAAAATTTAAAGATTGTGGGTTCCCAACTTATAATTCTTTACCACTAGACCAATAACACACTTTGTTTGTGAGTTCCCAACTTATAATTCTTATATATTTACTAGTTTTTTCAATATAAATTCAAGAACCGTACGAAAGTTACTGAGTTCTCGAAAACCCACACCGAATACTCTACATCCGCCCCTGATTATTAGATCTCAAATACTGATTCTTCTCTTTAGTATTTCCTCACTGGAAAATAAGTGGTGTGTCCTAAAATTAAGAAAATGCATATTATTTTCTTTCAATTTTATCCTTATAAATTCAAAGCTAAAATCTTAACAAAATTCTATCTATAAAATTTAAATTCTGAATTTACTTCTCCTCGTTAAAAAGGGAAGAGAGTAAATCTCTATAGTGTATTTTTTTCTTCTCCATCTAAATCATTAATACATGCACTATTATTGCTAGTTTTTATTTTATACGATAAAAAAATCTTACTATAACCTTATCTCATTACACCCAAAAAAATATACATATATGGAGAAGAAAGAGACACATAAAATAATGATCATAGGCAGCTGCTAATAAACTATAGGAACCCATGCCATAATTTTATTGGGATACACATTTGATACTTTCATGAAGGATCACGTGTACATTGAATAGTCTTTCAAATAAATAAATAAATACATAAAAAGTATAGTGAGAAAAAGTAAAAGTCAATTTATTTGAAAAAAATTCCATCTAACCAGCTAGCATTCAACTTATTTTTTCATCCTTAAAAAGTCCATCACACCAAGTCAGATCTACCATTTAAATAATAAAATCAAATTTTATGTATTAAATCTTGTAAAAGTTTTGCAATATAAGTGTAATATGTCTTAAATATTAGGTTAATAGGTGCGTAAAATCAGTTACACTAATTAATTATTGTTGTGATAATGAATGCCAGCTTATCATTTAAAAAAACTCAGTTCAGTGAAACTTTCGCTAAGAATTGAACCACAAATATCTAATATACGCAACCTTATATTGAATTAATCATAAATGTATATTGTTAAAGGAGTTCAGAAACTTTAATAATAATATGAATACTTTATTATGTGTTCAAATATTCAACTGGAACAGATCATAATTTAAATATTTAAATAAAATTACTAACAAATTTAAAGAGTTTTCGATGTATTCTGCTTGTTAAGTAGGCGTTTGGCTATAAAATTCCATATATTTTTAACTTTTTTTTTTTTTTTGAAATTAAGAGAATTAGAGTTGACGATGAAACTGAATTTGATTAGATTTTTTGCAAAGGATATTTAAAATAATATTCATATTTGAGTGTATCTAAATACAACTTCTAATGAGAGTTCAGATTTTCATGATCGAATAATAATTTTCAAATAAACAGTAAAATCACCTTAAAAAAGGTCGAATGAGAGTTGTTGAAACTAGCATATTGCTCATTGCTTCTTCTCTGAAAAAAGAAGTTCACGATTCGTGGGCCTTTTCCCACACGAAGTTTGTGAATAAGTGATTGTCTAATAATAAGCAAGGAATATTCGAATAATTTTTATGGTCATACGAATTCTTAATTATATAATCGAGAGTCTATTTAAATCAGTATTTTTATTTTCATAAGATAAAAATAAAATTATATACATACCATCCTACTCAAATTCTATCCATAATTTACACTGAATATATTATTTTTATTGCATATGGTAAAGTCTTATCTAGTAAGTACTATACTAAATAGTCTAATAGTACAAAACCCAAAACAACCAAAAAAAAATAAAGAAGAATAAAAAACAAAGCTTATCCAATACATCTGAATTATTTTCTATATATATAGTCCCTACTTCAATCAAATACAAGAACCAAAATTTTAACTACTATTACATACCAAACACATAACAAACCAAACCACTATTTTTTTTTCTTTTCTCTCTCAAATTTTTCATTTTCCTATGGCAACAACAAAGAAGAACAAAAATTTTCTTTTCTTAGGTGGAAAAGACAAAATTACCCCTCTACCTTCATGTGCCAATACTCTTCAGTTTGAATTTGATGAAGCTGAAATGTGGAGTAATTCAGAAGAAACTCATTATTATGAACCCAAGTTATCGATACCAAGAAGAAAATCGACGAAAAAGGAGGGAAAAAAGGTGATTAATGCCACGTCATTACCGGTTAATGTACCTGATTGGAGGAAAATATTAGGTGATGATAAGGGTAATTTTGGAAAAAATATTGTTTACAACGACGATGACGATGATGGAGATTATGATAACGAGAATAAAATACCACCACATGAATATTTAGCAAGAACAAGAGTTGCTTCATTTTCAGTACATGAAGGTATTGGAAGAACATTAAAAGGAAGAGATATGAGTAGGGTGAGAAATGCTATTTGGAAAAAAATTGGTTTTGAAGATTAGTTATTAATATTATGATCTTTATTAATTAGTAGTGATTTTTTTTATTTTTTTTTTTTTTTTTTACTACGAGCCTTCTGTCTCACGCATCTAATCAAAACCTGGTTCCACCAACTAGACTAACTGAGTGATCCAGTCGATATAGAGGTGCGGTTGAAGTGGAGTTGTGCTATTGGGGGTAATTATGTTTTTTTTTAATATTGGATTAATGGGTTAATTTTTATTTGTTTTTTGGATTAAGTTTTGGGGTGGTTTAGATTAAATCTTTGTTATATGATGTTCATCTTTTAGTTGTGAACTTCAATTGCAGAGGGTTTAATAATGTAAGATTGTGTTTATTAGATTTTTGCAGAATACTATAGAGTTTCTAATTAGTACGTAGTATTTTGAACTTGATGGAGTTCTTGGGATTTGTATTGTATTTATTTTATCAACTATGTAGTTATTTACTTTAATTTGTTTTTTTCTTTAATTCATAATTTATCAACTATGTAGTAATTTATTTTACTTTAATTTGTTTTTTTCTCTAATTAATAATTATATAAGTATTTTCTTCTTGTTGTTGCTTTTTTAAAATCTGGGGAGAAGATTACAAGGAGGGTCAAAAGAGATGAATTCTTACCAATAAATTAAAAATTAAATAGTTAATTAACTGGACTACTGAAATTTTCTCAATAAATTGTTCTTGTCTTTCTTGATTTGGGGTAAGTTTTTTATTTTATGGCACTTACTAAATAGTGATTATTCAAAACTTTCATTAATTTTTTTTTAAGCAAATTTACATAAAATAGAAAGAACAGATGGTGAATCTTCAGCTATATGATTTTATTCTTGGCTCTATTGTTGTTTCTTGTGGTTGTGCCGTTGTAATTACATTTTAGGATGAAGATAAAAAGAATTAATTGGAAAAAGTTAGCTTTGGAACAACGATAAAATTATCGTTGATCATTGTGTAATTATAGATTATAAGTTTGATCACATAATAATTCTTTGAAGTTTACATTGGAATATACTGATGTTTACAGCATATTTTCTCACGTTGTGATTTTTTTCTGAATCCTACTTCACATGCTAAATTATTCTTTTATGAAATATGAAAAAAAATTAAAGAAAATCTTAAAGTAACAATAAAATTGTCTTCATAGAATTTACAAATCACGAGTTCAAATAATAAAATGAATCATTATAAAATATAACATCTACTCCACATTCGTTAAAATACAATCTTTTCTTGAATTTCATATAAAAGAGATTGCTTAATTTACATCAGACTGCTTTTCTTAAAAAATAAATAATCTGAAATTTCTATAGACTTTTGGATAATTTTTTGTGGTAGGTAAGAAAAGAACACATTAGCTTGTACAATCCTTTGAAGCAAAAATCACACGCCACCTAAGGAGGGAATTTTTCCTTATTTTGTTTTGTCTTTAAACAAATGGTTAACTTGACTTGCTTGTTTAGATATGGACCTATTTTGTATTCATATGAATTATTATCCCCGTTCATTTTTATTTGTTCAATATATTAAAAATAAATATTACTTTTATCTTATATTAGGTGGGTGTATTTCATTTTACATGATAATTAAAAAATCATAAATAAAAAAATAATTTTACAAATTCACCTTTAAACTCTTTTTGAAAATTTTACAAATAAATATAAACACTTTAAGAAAAAAATTAATTACAAAGATAATATAAAAAAAAAAAAATTAATGTTTTCTTAATTTAGTAAGGTGATCAACTAATATAGGATAATTGTTTTTTTAGTAAGATGATCAACTAATATGAGATGGAGAAAATATCCAACAATACTTATCTAGTTTAAAAAATCAATAAACAATTTACTTTTTTTCTTCTTCTTATTTTACCCTTATTATTAAATATGATTCATCACTTAGTGTATTTCTCAAAGCATTATATTTATTATATTCTATGGATAATATAGTAAAATTATACTTATTATTTATTGTTTCTTGTGTGTAAGTCAATAGTTAATAAGTATTATTGGACGAAGGGAATAAACAGTATTACTCCTCCCTCCTTTTTCTTTTCCTCCTTTTTTTTTACCTATTTGAGTTGATATGAAATTTAAGAAAAAAAGATTTTGTGATTCTAAATTAAAGGTATGTCAATCATATTAAAATATTTTTTAATTATGTGATTTTAAATATATCACTTAAAAAAATAAAATTATAAAATTATTAAAAATAAAAAGTATTATTCTATTTAAAACACACTAAATAAAATAGAATAAATAAATTGAAATGAAGGTAGTACACTATAATTTATAACACAAGAGATAATGTGTACCAATAAATTGACCGTATGCATTGTAATAATTTATGAATATTGAAATTGAGGTCACATTCAAAGTATATTAGATCATTGTGAATACTCTTTCTATCATTTTCACATCTCTCTATCTTGCTTTTAGACCATTAGTTTTTTTAATTTTCTACAGGCTGGTATATTGGTTGTACTTTCATGTATTTATTCATGACACATTCTTCTCAACCTTGTCACTTGAATTTTCTTTTTCAAAATCAAACAACCAATTATTGATGGTCAGCTCATTTTGCAAAAATAAAACAAAATTAAAAGATTGTATTTAATTTGTTTAACTGTCCTAGTCAGGATATATCAAAAATAACCTCTGTATCTCATTTATGAAGTGTAAGTCGACGTTCCTGATATGAAAGTAAAAGTCGATCCTAAGAAGGATCTAAAGATGTTTAAGTCCAGTTCCACTTTAGATACAAAAGTCAAGTTCAATCGTCAAAAGTGAAATCTCTTTTAGTCTGGTCTTCTTTTATCTTTTGAGTCAGGTTCTTAAAACAGAAAATCGAATTTTCTGAATATATCTCTTTCGTCTGGCATATTAAGTAAGTTAGTTAGAGATCGAAACTAGACCTGAGAGAGACTAGACTTCTAGTTAGAGTAAGTGCGCCTTAAGTTGAGGAGAGTTATTCACAATATGGACTGTATATATTCTACTATCTCAGACCCTACTTTGTATGAATATGTATGCCTTTTTTTTTTATTTCTCATCGGGTATTTGATAGCTGAATTGAAGTCCCGACTAATTCGAACACCCGCATTGAAGCCTCGACTAATTCAGATCGTGTACTGCAAGGCTCACTTTGGGAGCTTACACTCTTAACAATTTTTTTTTCGGATCGTGTACTGCAGGGCTCACTTTGGAAGCTTACACTCCTAACAATTTTTTTTTTCATATAGTGGAGTAGTCCCATCACTACACCACAACTCATGTTGGTGTATGTTATTCTTGTTGATGTTGTTAATTTGTTTGACACTATTTTCTTATTTGTTCATTTAAAAAAAAGTATTTTTATATTTGAGAAGGAAAGTAAATTTATCATTTTATTCTCAATAAAAAGTTAATATTATAGCTTGGGATAAAGATTTAACTCAAGAAATATGTAGTTGTGTGCTATATTTTTTTTCTTCTTCTTTCTCGTCAATAGATTAAGATCTATCTACAAAATCAAATGAATAACGATTTTCTAGTGATCATTAAATTTTATAAATAGAGAAAAAAATATAACTAGTATAATTTTTAATGGGGTTATTTTGAATACAACAACAACATATTCAATAAAATTTCACAGATGAATATATTAATATTACTATGCACAAGGTTTAGGAAAGTGTTGGACGACAACGGCCTGTTGTATATAACCTTAAATACTGTTTCATACTTGAACCTTTGACCTTCTGATCAAACGTCAGTAACTATTTAAGGTGATGTTATAGTGTTTTATTTATTTGTTTTCATTTTTTGAGTTTTGATATTATGTGGTCACATATAAATCCACTTAGTTCTAACTTCTAAGTGATTAAAAAAAAAGTGAATATTCCTAGAGCTGATAGTTGTACAATCAAATTCTTCTTACTCAAAACTCATCTTAATTACTATATAATTTATAATTATCTGTTTAGTGACTATAATTGTATCCATGTTTAGAATAATGAGACATTTCAAACAGATACGTCTTGTTATGAAATTATTACAGAGATTAACCTTTAAATTAGTTACACAAATTTGACAAGGCCTATCTATTAAGCACTGGCCTAATTAGCCTAATCAGTACTGATTTAATTTGTTCGTCTTACTTTTCATTTTAGTCTATTTTAAAAAATAAAATTTATTTTCTTTTTTAATACAGTAACTCTTTAGTTGCAATTAATCTACATGATATATTTAAAATCACAAGTACTGAATATATTATTTTTTACTTTCTTAAATTTCATATCAAATTAAAACGGAAAGAATAACCTATTAATAACCAGGTGCTAATTAAACAATGGGCGCAGCTTGTTTGTGTTGTAAACTTGTAATCAAAGTAAATTAGGTAGATTTACATTATTTATTTTACTAAAAGGAATCTAATACAGTAAAATCTTACCCACATTCTATGTTTACATCAAATTAATATAATTTATCATGGTTAAGTGATTTAGTAAGATGCATGTTATTAATTATGGTTCGGTAAAATAAACTCTACGTTCAAATACATGATATGCATATATTGATTTGATGTAAACATCGAGTGTTGATAAATTTTTATACTAATAAATTTACGTCGAAGTGTATTTATCATGTTCAACTTATATTGCTATATTTGTGTACTTGCTGTTCTATTTGTCCAAAGTTCATTTTCAGTATACAGTAGAATTCAGAGGACGATTTCATCTGTTTACATTAAGATTAAGATGTATGTATCTGAATACGATATTAAAAATGTGCGTTAATTAACATTTGGATGTATAAAAATCTGAAGTACATATGAATAACTAAAATGTTGTATTAACTATTAAGATGTGAATACTAAATTATTAAACATGTTTATTTTTTAACACTGAATATATAAAGTTTGTCTTTATTTTAAAAATTATAATATAAAATATAATATTTCAACAAAATATTTTAAGAAAATTATATGATGGTTGGTGATGGTGATAGCTATTGGTGGTGATTGTGGATGTCGATTGGAATAATGTTAGCTGATATTAATGGAGTGTGGATAGTAATTAGTGGTGATGGAGTGACGACATTGATTGTTGTGGTAGTGATAGTGATAGCTAATTACGCGGTGGTAAGCAATAGATAATATGGTGACTGATGATGGTAATCGGTGTAGTGGTAATGATGGTTAGTGATGATGGTTGTAAATGATGGCTAGAGTTAGTGACAACTAATTATAATGTTTGGCGGTAAATGGTGGACGATGATGCTATCATTGAATGAATGAAATTAGTGAATCGTCCTTTATCAAAAATCTTTAAACGAACATCTTAATAATATTAAAATTTTGCCAAATGTATTCAAACTCATTAAGTGATTGACACATAAACAAGCCGCACTTGACGATTAAGATTTAGAAATAAGGAACAAACAGACTTAATGAGTGAGATCTAAATGATTAAGATCAAGACCTTTTTAAGTGCAAACAAATGAAGCTTTAAATGAAAAGATTTAAATGTGTCAAATAGGCGGATTGAACTGAATATAGGCGTTAAAAGAAAGTTACTCGATTAGAGTGAGATGGTTAAAATGAGCTAACAAATGACGATAGGCATTGAGAAAAGTTACTCGAATAGAGTAAGTTTGTTAAAATGAGCTAAAGAAATATCATACCCTAACTCATACTGATATAAACTGTGCATTATACCATTCGAATTTCATAATACATAATTTTAAAGTTTGAATTACACAAAAAATTTGAACTTCAATCTCAAAAATAAGGAGATCTCTATAACTCAAATCAATTATGACTATAGTTTAAATGACACAGTATACTTAGTTTTGACACAATTGACTCAAATCAATTATGACTATATGAAATTTTGTTCTATTCTCTTTATATTATAATAGGGTTGAACTTTAGGCTCAAATTGTCATTCAATTTAGACTTTGGATCTAAAAGTTAGACTTGCCAATTTCAACTTCAAACTTGAAGGATTGAAGATTTTACGTGATTAGAAGTTAAATAAATTGTAAATCCTGATTATATTTTAAATTGTAGTCTTTCAAGCAACATTTCTTTAAGCCCAATACTATTGATACACCTTATATGGGCCTAGGAAAAGGAAATGTTTTGATTTCTCTTTCACATGAAATTGATATTTGTGGGTTCAAGAGGAAACTAAATGACATATTTAAATGGGTCAAACAACATAAATCCCAGCAGTTTGAAACTTAATTACAGAAAATTCTGACATTTTATATAACTATTGAAAGTCTCATTTTTTGTTGAGTTACATAATTAACTCTCAATACATCCAACGAAGATACATTTTTTCCTTTGTAAAGATACATAATTAGCTCCCGATGCATATTTTTTCCGATTTTGAATCTATTGATGTCACGACCCGAGCCGAGGCCCTAGCCGCGACGGGCATCTCGAACTATTAAGGCCCGAGAGACCCCTGTCTCTGCCCAACCCACTAGTGATATTATCCGCTCAGGGCCCAGGCCCGCATGGCTTTAAAACGCGTGACTAGGGAGTAAGGATTTCTTACTTATATACCCAGCATCCCTCCTGGGTTTTGTCGATGTGGGACTCTTTCCTAAGTTGGGGTGTTACATACACCCCCCCTTATGGACTCAGCGTTCTCGCTGAGGTTTTCCTCACTGAATGGGATTTGCCTACACTCAGGACTGAGGTTTGCCCTGCCTTATCGGGATTCACCTACACTCAGTTTGAACTCTGGCCCACATCGACAAGGCTGACACAGGAGCGGCTCTGATACCATTCTATACTTAACTCACTAGTTGCCTCAAGCCAGCTGTGTTTCATGTTAGAAATTTCTAATATCATATCAAGTATCTAGTCATATCCACCGGTCTATAAGTTGTTAGCTCTACAGATCTCTCACTGAAACGTCCTGTAAACTTTGAAACTTTAAGTATTTCATCAAATATTTGAGAATCCTTTGAACTATCAATATTGATTAACTTGATGGTCTCAATTCAAGTAATAATGTCAAAGATACATATTTTTGAGACAATTTCGAGCCTTTGTAGGTGTTTAAAGCTGGTCTTGGGACCTTTTTGTTGCCAAGCTCTACTTGTTAGTCTCCTTGGTTCATAATGAAAAGATATGTGTCTTAACAGTAACACTCGCATGTTGTGGTAGAGTAGTATTCTTTTTGGAGTACAGATATATTACATGCTGTAGACACCTAATTTTGTCCCTCCCGAAGTCTAATTTTATTCATTTTTAGTTCACCTTACCATGTGTCTAACCCCATGTAATTATATCCCACAAAAATACAAAAATAAACAAAAAAAATACCTCTAACTAATTTATCTTATCCTAACAACCTACCCAATCAAAAGCTTCCACCTACCCTAACTACCCATGTGATCCCCCCTCCTTTTTCTTGTCCACAAAGAAAGAATATATGGGGGACCCACCAAAATTTCCACATCATAACAAATCCATACCCATTATAAAAGAAAAATTCTAAGAGGAAAAAGGGGAGGCTCATTCTTTGATCATCATCTTCTCAACAATAACAACAATCACAAAATAATTTTCCTCACAAGAACAACAACAACAACAAAAAAAAAAGTAGTCTGTGAACAGTAACCGGTGAACAGTACCGGTGAACAGTAACGACGTGAAAAGTGACGGTGAACGGGTCATTATTTATCGAGTTGGATTATTGGTGTTAAGGTTCGGCTCGAGGTTTCCGGGTGCGGACTCTCTTTACTCGAATAACATTGAGTTTGAAAGCTTCAAATTTAAGGTCCAATTTTTTCTTCTCTTTTATTTAATTCTTATGCGATTGTGATTGCGTGTGATTCGATACCGTGGTTTGTTTGTTGATGTGAATTGTTGGTGACATTTGGGTGTGTGATGTGCTAAGCATGATTGGTGAATTTTCGTTATTCTCGATTGGTGGATTGTGTATTGAAATGGGTTAATCACGTGGTTAAAAATGAATTAAGGTGGGGATTAAAAATGGAGGAAAATGAATCTTGATTAATTTTGATGTATTGATAATGTTAAACATGATAGAATTGTGATACGTTGAACTTGGTAGGCAAACGTAGGCTTGGTAGGCAAATTTAGGAATAACGAGTTGTTGGAGTGTTTGAATATGTGCGTGAATGGTACTTTCTACTTTATTGCACGAAAAGTTTAAATTGTACTCATTTAGCCGAGGAATGCCCCGAAGGATTTGATTGATTTATCCGGGGAATGCCCCGAAGTAGCATGTACGCAAAGGAGGCTCGTGATCAAGGCCCGAAACGTCGGGTGGAGTTTAGTTTAGGATTAGTTTAGAATAGAATAGGTTTTATATTTCAGCACCTCTTTTATTTTGGATTGTATAATTTGGACTGAACATTATTTTGGTTTGTTTTGAATTTTGTGTGATTTGTTTGTTTGCTTGTTTTGTGTGTTTATGTGGTTTGTACATTTGTAATGTCAAATTAGCCGATATGCTCCACCAAGCGACCGTGGTTGAACCACGGGATCGAGGGGTGCCTAACACCTCCCCCTCGGTCAACAGAATTTCTTAGCCGGAATCTCTGTTCGCGGATCAGTTTTTAGAGTCAAACCGTTTCGAAAAGAATTTTTCAAAGGTGACTTGGCACACCGGATTATGCCAAGTGGCGACTCTGAATAAGAAAAAATAATGTAAATAATCCTTTTTTTTCGAAAGAAATTTTTCATTTTTGTCACCTTAATAATAAAACCCTTTCGAACTTAAAATACATATCTTTTTTTTGGAGTCGAAAAAGGGGTGTGACAGCTCTGGCGACTCTGTTGGGGAGTTTTTCAGAATTCGAGCATTTTTTTGGAGTCGTATCGGCTTTGTTTGGCATTACGAGTGTATAAGTATTGTTTGTGATTTTTGTTTGTGTTTTCACTTTTGTGCGTTTTCGTGCTCTTTCTTTACAGTATTTATCCTATGTGTTACCGCTTTATATCTGGCATCATTTGCATAACCCGAGTCAATTCTTTCCGCAACAAGTCTCGGAGCGCACGTCGTGCGCACGAACTCTAGTTGAGTCACTTTTATTTTAGGGGGGGAGCCGTTGGATGTATGGAGTAGGTGGAAAGCAAAGCAGCCACTATCGACCATATGCTTCCCCGAACGGCCTTGTTAGTAAACCACAATGTAGATCAGTCTTTAGGTCATTCTTATGTGCATCATATTGAGACCTAGCGGGTCCCACATGGTCCTTTGTAGGAGACTCACCCCTAAAGCATCCCTACGTGCTAAATATTGCATCTTTGAGGGTAACATGGTCATTTGACGGACTGATTTGGGGAAAGCATGTACTAGAATTAAATAGTGTGTAGGCAAGGAAAAATTGAAAAAAAAGAAGAGGAAAAAGTGAGTCGAAAAGAAAAAAAAAAGAGTTTCGTAGTTTTTAGAGTTTTTGTGGCTTTTGTTTTTCACAATCCAAATATTCAAAAAAAAAATTTTTTACCTTTCGCACTCATTTTTCTCAAAAGCATCAAAAAGTTTTCCTTTTGTTCCTTTACCATGCATTCATAATTCGAAAATTTTAAAAAAAAAAATTTAATTGGAGCTTTTTATAAAAAAAAATGCAAAAAAAGATGGTAGTTTGTACATTTCATATAACTAAATACCCAAAAAGATTTTTCTTTCATAATTGTTGGTGTCAGTTTTATGTAAAGCATCAAATTGCAAAAAAAAAAACTCAAAAAAGATTTTATTGACGTCTTTTATCGTCTGTCTGTAATCGCGTCTCTCAAGTCAGGGTTCAGTCGGTTATTAAATCATTAATTGTCCTATCTGGACGAACTACGCACCCCTGATTCTCCTCTCTCGGGAGTGAGATACGTAGGCAACCTATTGTGGGTTCGGGGATCTTATTTGAAAAATCCAAAAATATTTCTTCACTCTTCATTTAGAGTAGGCGTTTTATATACGTCTTTAAAACAAAACTACAAAAAGATTTTCCTTTAATAGGTTCAATTTTCATTTTCACATGAAATTCAAAAATCGAAAATCCAAAAAGTTTTTTTCCTTGGTAATCACAGGTTTCATTTTGTATAGAGATTTAAACCTTAAAAAAAAAAAGATTTTCGTCAATTCTTTTGACACTTTGTTTCAAGAAAGAAAAAAAAGTTTAATTGGCCATTTTGGCAAAACTTCACGAACTACGCACACCTGATTCTCCTCTCTCGGGAGTGAGATACGTAGGCGCCCTTCTTGGGTTCGGTGATCTTTTCAAAAAAAAAAAAAGAGGTTTTGAAAAAGTGTTGAACTCTTAACACATTTGTTGTTTTATGTTGAGTCAGTTTAAGGTGGCTGGTTTGTGGCATTCTGGCTGGTCCTTCACATCACACCAAATCCAAAGGGTTAGTTGTGTTCAACAAAGATATAGAGAGTGACATCATGGATCAAACAAAGAATCAGGAAAATGAGAGTTTAAAGCAAGAGGTCGAGAGGCTAAGACAACAAATGACAGAAATGCATCGAGCTTGGGCCAGTGGGTTGCCTCCTCCTCCATTTCCCTTTATTGATCCTACAAATACCTCGTGTTTTCCACCAAAATCTCAAAGTCAGTTTTCTACTGTTGTTGATGCACCACAACATGACTCAAAATTCATTCTAAGCCAAAAGAATCTCAATACTTCCACCACTTTGCCTCTAGTTCCTCAGCATAAGCCTGCTACATTCACAACACCACATGTTGTTTGTGATATTGTTGCTCAATCCTTTACTGGGACTTCCACACCGGCTCGCCCGATGGTTGTGCGTCCCCATGCTGCTAGTGAACCTATATTCAATACTCTTGGCGATCATTGTTATACTATTGAGCCTGCTTTTAAGTTAACTGGAACACCAAAGTTTCTGAACAAAAAGTCCAGTGTGCTAGAAGAGTCGGAGAAAATGGTTGGAAAAATGAAGAGTACAGAAAATGCTATGAAAAATTTTCTAGGACCTGCGGGTAAAGAAAAGGTTTCATACAAAGACTGGGGCATGCCTTCAAATGCTAATTTTTCTCCAATCTTTGTGATGCAAAATTTGAGGAGCAAGATGGGCATGAGGAATCCGTGAAACCTTTAGGACAATATTGCAATCAATTAAGGGAACCTGGAGGGAAGAAGAATGAGAAAGATGCATTTGCTATTGTAGTTGGACAGCAGGAAAGGTCAAGAAGACCATGTCGTCATCGGTCTCAGGCGCAAGCTCAAGTTTATGCCCAAGCTCCACATAATCACTCCCAAAATCCATTATACTCTTTTCCCCACCTCCATATCTAGTATATTTTGCACAACCATATGTTCAACCCCCATCTTACCCACAGTGGAACACACCAACTCCTCAGAGTCGTCCTCTAACTCTATAAACATACCAAAACCCTTTTAAGCCTGATTTTCGATCCAAGCCAAACGATGAAATGAGGCAGAAGTCGAGAGATAGATTCACACCAATTGGAGAGTCATATGCCAGTTTATTTCAGAGATTGGTACAGGAGGGAATGATCCTCTTCTCCTTGGGCACACCCTTAATCGGCGTTCAAGAAATTTTGATCCTAACGCACGATGTGCGTATCATTCTGAGGCTCAGGGTCACAGTATTGAAGATTGTCGAGCTTTAAAAAGAGAAATTGAAAAGATGATTCAAGATAAATCAATCATGGTGCAGAACATTGATAGTGAGGAAAGCTCTAGTCATGCTGATATGCAAACCAGTGGCTAAGATGTCAAGCTGAACAATTGAGAATTCACCCCTCTCCCTACTAGAAAGAGGTCTGGTAGTTTGTTTTGTCTTCTTTTCTGTTTTCCGAATTATTTCAGGGTTGTAGTTCGGGATCTATCTTGTTTTGTCCCTTTGTCGTTTATGTTCAAACCCTTCTATCATTCATTTTTTATTAAATGGAGTGTCCCCTGTTCATTTATGTTTTAAATTTGTGTTGTATATTTGTTTTCTTTACATAGTATATTTTATGTTGACTCTAGCGATATGACATGCTTGCGGAATTTTTAGACAGATCTTAAAGTCCAGTTTAAGCATGAACATTGAATCAGAAGGTTAAAGTTAGAAAAGAGAACGTCTGAGGAAATAGATAGAGCGTTGGGGCATTTGGTGATCAAGTGAGGCTTTTTTTTGAAAATTAAAACAATTATTTTGAGAATCACAAGAACACCTTGGTCATCGATCGAAAGGCAAGTCCCAATTAGGTCAAATAGTGGATGTGTGATCCCTCTATCAAGAGAAACAAGAAGATAAGCAGCTCCACGAAAGCATGAGTCATTTGATGTGAGGAATGTACAACAAAGGTGGAGTTTACAGAAGAAGTAGTGACACACAGACTCAATCTGCTTTAAAAAATATCGCAAATGATCTTCATCTCTCACTTCCAATTACATGTTATGTACTTGCATTCTCAAGGATTGATATGATGAAGGAATTTCATTCTGCTATCCAAATATTGTGTCATCCTTTGTTTACCCCATTTGAGCCTCAGTGTTATTTTCTTCCATACCCCTCTTTTGGAATCAAGATAGAGTAAGCAAAGTTCAAAGAATAGTGTCGAGTAAAAAGATAAAGTCAAAAAGTTACAAAAAGAGACAAAAATGTTTCAAAAAAAAAGTGTCAAGAAAAATAGAGTTTAAAAAAAAAGAATCGCAAAGTGAAAAGAGCGAATAAAAGAAAAAAAAACAGATCAAAGCAAAAGAACAAGCTGCCACAACTACGCGTGACCTGATTCTCCTCTCTCGGGGGTGAGATACGTAGGCTGCCCTACTAAGGGCTCGGTCCAACCAAATAAATAATTTAGCACCACCCAGTCAAACGAAATTGGGGCATGAGTTAATCCTCAATGTTTGAGTCGATTTTAAAAGTTGTAAGTCCCACCCCCACCTCAAGTGTTGTTTGGGCCTCATGCCATCATTTCTTTCTTTCTAATCCTATCCAAAAGCCAAGTTACAACCAAAGAAAGACCTTCAGATCAATCTTTGAGGATGTTAAGGCAAAACATGTAAAGGATATGAGGATGTATTTGGGAACTGCTTGTCTTCCTCTGCACAAGGAATCAAGAGAGAAATAAAAATATGAGAATCTTATCGGTAAAAACCCTCACGGGCACCATAAGGCGGTGGTAAGTTGAGAGAAATAAAAATGAGAGAGTCTTATTGGTGAAAACCCTCACGGGCACCGTAAGACGATGGTAAGTTGAGAGAGATAACAATGAGAGAGTCTTATCGGTGAAAACCCTCACGGGCACTGTAAGACGATTGTGAGTTGGGAGAAATGAGAATAAGAGAGTCTCATTAGTAAAAACCCTCACAGACACCATAAGACAATGGTGAGCTGAGGGAAAGACCCTTCAAAACGTCACTAGCCGAATGAGGTCTAAATGCAATTGGCCTAAGGAAACAACTCAGTTTCAAGGCCATTAACTCAACAACAATTGGTAGAAAGTTTGGATGGAAAGATCAGGTAGCTTAATCCAAAATGCATGGCATAATCATTAGAGTTGACTGTCATTTTTAAAAAATTTGTCATTTCTTTGTTTCAAATGGGGACACTCATTGTCTTTTCTTTCTTCTCTTTATTTTATTTTGTTTTCTTGAGTCAGTGGTCCAAATAAAAGTCATTGTCATTTTTCTTTTATTTTTGAGTCAAGTCCATATCAAAACAAGTGAGAAAAGATTTCAAAACTGGCTACCAGCTTCTTCAATTGCACAATGCAAGACAAAGTCAGCATATGAAAGAGACATAATTGTGAGCTGAAGAAGGCATGCAGAAATCTGTCAACAGACAAGCTGGGGAACTTATGAAAATACCAAAGTTTGAAGGATTTATCTGAGAAGCATGACAAAGCAGAGATAATGTGTTTATTTTGGAGTCACTCTTAATAATCTGAGTTTGGTTCAATGACACGACAAAGCAGGGGCAAATGTCAGCAATCTGAAACAAAATGAAGGGAATAAACACTAGAGCAAATGCCTGGAAAGCCAAGTGCTGCAAGCTACCACTAAGTTTTTAACTGACAAATTTTCTTTGTTGAAATAGGGGCAGATTCGCTTCACTTAATTCAGCTACCATTGGAAATGCACATCCGTGAGATTTTACTTTCTGTTCAGGACCCTCCTGAAAAATGAGAGTTACTTTCTGTTCATGACCCTCTTGAAAAATGGGATTTTACTTTATGTTCAGGACCCTCCTGAAAAATGGGATTTTACTTTCTGTTCAGGACCCTCCTGAAAAATGGGATTTTACTTTCTGTTCAGGACCCTCCTGAAAAATGGAACTTTCCTTTATGTTCAGGATCCTCCTGAAAAATGGGAGTTTACTTTATGTTCAGGACCCTCCTGAAAAAATGGGATTTTACTTTTTTTCAGGACCCTCTTGAAAAATGGAACTTTACTTTATGTTCAGGACCCTCCTAAAAAATGGGAGTTTACTTTATGTTCAGGACCCTCCTGAAAAAATAGGATTTCACTTTCTGTTCAGGACCCTCCTGAAAAATGGGACTTTACTTTATGTTCAAGACCCTCCTGAAAAATGGGAGTTTACTTTATATTCAGGACCCTCCAGAAAAAATGGGACTTTACTTTCTGTTCAGGACCCTCCTGAAAAATGGGACTTTACTTTATGTTCAGGACCCTCCTGAAAAATGGGAGTTTACTTTATGTTCAGGACCCTCCTGAAAAATGGGATTTTACTTTCTGTTCAGGACCCTCCTGAAAAATGGGACTTTACTTTATGTTCGGGACCCTCCTGAAAAATGGGAGTTTACTTTATGTTCAGGACCCTCCTGAAAAAAATGGGATTTCACTTTCTGTTCAGGACCCTCCTGAAAAATGGGACTTTACTTTATGTTTAGGACCCTCCTGAAAAATAGGAGTTTACTTTATGTTCAGGACCCTCCTGAAAAATGAGATTTTACTTTATGTTCAGGACCCTCCTGAAAAATGAGATTTTACTTTCTGTTCAGGACCCTCCTGAAAAAATGGGATTTTACTTTCTGTTCAGGACCTTCCTGAAGAATGGAAATTTACTTTCAATTCAGGACCCTCCTAAAAAATGGGACTTTACCTTCAGTTCAGGACCCTCCTGAAAAATGGGATTTTACTTTCTGTTCAGGACCCTCCTGAAAAATGTGAATTTACTTTCAGTTCCGGACCCTCCTGAAAAATGGGATTTTACTTTCTGTTCAGGACCCTCCTGAAGAATGGAAATTTACTTTATGTTCAGGACCCTCCTGAAAAATGGGACTTTACCTTCTGTTCAGGACCCTCCTGAAAAATGGGATTTTACTTTCTGTTCAGGACCCTCCTAAAAAATGGGATTTTACTTTCTGTTCAGGACCCTTTTGAAAAATGAGATTTTACTTTCTGTTCAGGACCCTCCTGAAAAAATGGGACTTTACTTTATGTTCAGGACCCTCCTGAAAAATGGGAGTTTACTTTATGTTCAGGACCCTCCTGAAAAAATGGGATTTTACTTTCTGTTCAGGACCCTCCTGAAAAATAGGATTTTACTTTATGTTCAGGACCCTCCTGGAAAATGAGACTTTACTTTATGTTCAGGACTCTCCTGAAAAATGGGATTTTACTTTCTGTTCAGGACCCTCCTGAACAATGGGAGTTACTTTCCGTTCAGGACCCTCCTGAAAAATAAGATTTTACTTTCTGTTCAGGATCCTTTTGAAAAATGAGATTTTACTTTCTGTTCGGGTTCCTCTGAAAAATGAGACCACACTTTCAAAAATGAAATACTGCCTTATGATAATCCTTGTGTGGGAAATTCGAGCAACATTTGTAAGGAGACGCACTTCCTTATTTGGTAAATCCAGCAACATTTGTGAGGAAACACACTTTCTTGTTTGGTAATTCAAGCGGTATTTGTAAGGAGATGCACTTCCTTGTGTGAGAAATTCAAGCAAACATTTGTAAGGAGATGCACTTCCTTGTTCGATAATTCAAGCAACATTTGTAAGGAGACGCACTTCCTTGTTTGGTAATTCGATTGACACTCGTAAGGAGACGCATTTCCTTGTTCAGGTAATTCCAACAACATTTATAAGGGGACAAACTTCCTTGTTTTGACAATTCAAGCAATATTTGTAAGGAGACACACTTTCTTATTTTGGTAATTCAAGCAACATTTGTAAGGAGACACACTTCCTTGTTGGGTAATTCAAGTGACATTTGTAAGGAGATGCACTTCCTTGTTTGGGTAATTCAAACGACATTTGATAAGGAGACGCACTTCCTTGTTTGGGGTAATTCAAGCAAATTTTGTAAGGCGACGCACTTCCTGGTTTGGGAAATTCAAGAAACATTTGTAAGGAGACGCACTTCCTTGTTTGAGTAATTCAAGAGGCATTGGTAAGGAAATGCACTTCCTTATTTTGATAATTCAAGCAACATTGGTGATACACTTTCTAACTTAAGTCTTGATTCCTAGAAGAAGCACTTTCTAGTCGAGTTATTGCACTTAATCCTTAGGAGACGCACTTCCTTGCTAGTTCTCATTTTTCAGGTGACACACTTTTAACTTAAACTTGTATCTCTAGAAGACGCACTTTCTAGTTAAAATCCCTCACTTTAATTCTTAGGAGATGCACTTCCTAGTCTTGGTTATTTAATTTTACTCTTAAGAGATGCATTTCTTAGTCAGAGTCTTGATTCATCATTGCAACATGCAAGTAGGTATGATATGACTTTTCCAAAAGTCTTCTGATGATAAACTGGGGCAAAAATTCAATTTCTGTTTTTGAAACTTTACTTTTCTGACAAATAAACAAAATTTCTCTTTATAATAATATTTGTTTGGGATAATTTTCCTTTTAGTTTTGATGTGATTTCAAGAGCCTGCCCGAAGCACAGGGCGAATAAATGGAAAACTAAGCAACAAGGTGAAGAAATTGAAAGTTAAACAGATTGAAAAATAGCAAGTCAGGAGCCCGCTTGCAGAACAGGGTGAAGAAGTTGAAAGCATAGCAACAAGTTGATGAAATAGCAAGTCAGGAACCCGCCTGGAGAATAGGGTGAAGAAATTAAAAGGCAAGCAACAAGTTAAAGAAATAGCAAGTCAGGAGCCCGCCTGAAGAATAGGGTGATGAAACTCAAGTCAAGAGTCCAAAAGAAGCTGTATAGATAGGATTTCTGAAATTTCATTTATGCTTTAACTTATAATTTTTATTTTTAATGTAATGACTTAGCCGTGGACCGAAACCTCGATGGAACCTCACTCGACTCTCCAACTCGGTATAGTCCATCTCTTTCCAATCTTTTGAAATACCCGTGACTTGATTCTCTCATAACTTGGGTAGGTAGGATGTCTTAAGTCAAGACTCGGTTGTCCTTCTTCCTTCTGTTTCTTTCTTTGAATAATAGTCGGGTCAAAATTTGGTCTCGCTGTCTACTTCTTTGTCTGAAAACACTTCGTGTTTACATTCAAAGGGGGCATGATGTAGACACCTAATTTTGTCCCTCCCGAAGTCTAATTTTATTCATTTTTAGTTCACCTTACCATGTGTCTAACCCCATGTAATTATATCCCACAAAAATACAAAAATAAACAAAAAAATACCTCTAACTAATTTATCTTATCCTAACAACCTACCCAATCAAAAGCTTCCACCTACCCTAACTACCCATGTGATCCCCTTCCTTTTTCTTGTCCACAAAGAAAGAATATATGGGGGACCCACCAAAATTTCCACATCATAACAAATCCATACCCATTATAAAAGAAAAATTCTAAGAGGAAAAAGGGGAGGCTCATTCTTTGATCATCATCTTCTCCACAATAACAACAATCACAAAATAATCTTCCTCACAAGAACAACAAGAACAAAAAAAAAAAAAAAAAAAAAGTAACCGGTGAACAGTAACCGGTGAACAGTAATCGGTGAACAGTACCGGTGAACAGTAACGGCGTGAAAAGTGACGGTGAACGGGTTATTATTTGTCGAGTTGGATTGTTGGTGTTAAGGTTCGGCTCGAGGTTTCCGGGTGCGGACTCTCTTTACTCGAATAACATTGAGTTTGAAAGCTTCAAATTTAAGGTCCAATTCTTTCTTCTCTTTTATTTAATTCTTATGTGATTGTGATTGCGTATGATTCGATACCGTGGTTTGTTTGTTGATGTGAACTGTTGGTGATATTTGGGTGTGTGATGTGCTAAGCATGATTGGTGAATTTTTGTTATTCTCAATTGGTGGATTGTGTATTGAAATGGGTTAATCACATGGTTAAAAATGAATTAAGGTGGGGATTAAAAATGGAGGAAAATGAATCTTGATTAATTTTGATGTATTGATAATGTTAAACATGATAGAATTGTGATACGTTGAACTTGGTAGGCAAACGTAGGCTTGGTAGGCAAATTTAGGAATAACGAGTTGTTGGAGTGTTTGATTATGTGCGTGAATGGTACTTTCTACTTTATTGCACGAAAAGTTAAAATTGTACTCATTTAGCCGGGGAATGCCCCGAAGGATTTGTATTGATTTATCCGGGGAATGCCCCGAAGTAGCATGTACGCAAAGGAGGCTCGTGATCAATGCCCGGAATGTCGGGTGGAGTTTAGTTTAGGATTAGTTTAGAATAGAATAGGTTTTATATTTCAGCACCTCTTTTATTTTGGATTGTATAATTTGGACTGAACATTATTTTGGTTTGTTTTGAATTTTGTGTGATTTGTTTGTTTGCTTGTTTTGTGTGTTTATGTGGTTTGTACATTTGTAATGTCAAATTAGCCGATATGCTCCACCAATCGACCGTGGTTGAACCACGGGATCGAGGGGTGCCTAACACCTTCCCCTCAGTCAACAGAATTCCTTAGCCGGAATCTCTGTTCGCGGATCAGTTTTTAGAGTCAAACCGTTTCGAAAAGGATTTTCCAAAGGTGACTTGGCACACCGGATTATGCCAAGTGGCGACTCTGAATAAGAAAAAATAATGTAAATAATCCTTTTTTTTTCGAAAGAAAATTTTCATTTTTGTCACCTTAATAATAAAACCCTTTCGAACTTAAAATACATATCTTTTTTTTGGAGTCGAAAAAGGGGTGTGACACATGCCATATAGGTGCACGAAAATCCCTCGTATTGGCATAACGTACTCTTTCTTGGAAACGCCAGCTATCTTTTCTTTTGTTCCCCTTAATAGGATGAGAAGAATGTGTACAAAGGTGGCCCTTGATGCCTTCATAACCCTTGGACTATTCTTGTTAGCGGTTGACGAAGTTCAAAACATATGATACAAAAATTAAACAATGATAGATTCACTTGGTTGACCCTATTACTCAGACACGTAAGGAGGAATTAAAAAAAAAGGACAAACACTTTCTATCACGCCCTCACAGAATCACGATTATAGGAATGACCCGACAACATAACTATAATTGAGATTCTACTACTAATGTGTGCTCCATGGTCACAGAATGAACCTGTCTCTGATACCAACTTTGTCACGACCCGAGCTAAGGCCTTGGTCGCGACGGGCATCTCGAACCATCAAGGCCCGAGAGACCCCTATCTCTGTCCAACCCACTAGTGATATTGTCCGTTCTGGGCCCAGACGCGCACGACTTTAAAACGCGTCACTAGGGAGTAAGACTTTCTCACTTATATACCCAGCAACCCTACTGTGTTTTGCCGATGTGGGACTCCTTCCTAAGTTGGGGTGTTACAGTTGATATTTATATCCAGCGAAGATGCACTTTTTCCTTTATAAAGATACATAATTATCTCCCGATATATTTTTTTCGATTTTGAGTCCATCGAGATACATAATTAGCTCCCGATACATCCAACGAAGATATATAATTAGTTGAGATTTTTGTAATTACTTTATGTGAATATGATAAATTAAGATATATATTTACGTTATTTTTTCATTTAAGTGAGATGACAAATATTTGAATTGTATATATAATGCACATATAATATTAAAAAAAAATACGAAATGTAGCTAATTTTGGGCTATAGCAAATGTGTTATATGTGGATGTGTTGATACAAGTGATTAGACATCATTTATTGGCTGATTCAATCGATATTAGTTTGATATGGTTCTTTCGCCTGATATAATAATTATTCTTATATTTTATTAATACACGCAGTGTAATTACGTTTCAAATAACATACACTATAAACTATAACTATTTCTGAATTTTTCACTTTCTCGAACCAAGTAAAATCTCGTAAATCCTATTATTTCCAACTAAAAGAGAGGATATTGAAACCAGCCCCCTCCCGCTTCAAAGCACTATATTTTGTCGCTTATGATTTTTTTTTTTTCCTTTTTCATAAATTATTACTCCTTACATCTCAAGTTATACAGCGCTTTTCAGATTTCGAGATTCAACAAATTTATCTTGATCGTAATTTTTTTTAAAATATTTAAAATTATCAATTACTGTGCCATATAACATTTTTCATATAGTTTTCAAATATATAAATGTTATTTTAAAAAATTTGAAGATTTCATATCCAAATTTACGATCAAACTTAAATTATTTGACTCACGAAAAGCGAATCGTATCACATAAATTGGACTGAAGAAGTACATTATAAACAATTTATATCTTTTCTAAAACCCTGTTAACTCACTAAATTTCTACTATATAGAAAGATGAGTAAAGGGACGACCAATGATAGTTTTGTTACTTCATATCTATTTTATTGATCAAAGGTATTTTTGGTACCTCATATCTATTTTATTATTGTAATACTTATACAAAAATATCTTTCCATGCTTTTATTTCTCTTCCACATGAATATTTATTCATGCGGCTATGGTTAAACCACATGCATATTATAAGATATTTTTATATTTATTTCATTGTAAATAATAATTGTCAAAAAAATCTGTCGTTTTATTTTATGAGTTGATCACTTTCTTTATAATTCGTCCCAAGAAAATCTCAATTTTTCTTTTGACAAATATTTAATGATATTATTTCTATTTATTCTTATTGTGTCCCACTTAATAAAAGAAGATAATTAAAAAGTAAATATGAAAGTGACTTTTAAATAGACAATTTTGTAAATCTTATGAATTCATTATTTATTTCTTAAATTTCGTATCTGATCAAATGACGATATATAAACTAGGACGAAAATTATTTCTCCAACACACGAATATCTATCCATGTGTCTATTGTTGCCACCACATACATATTAAATTACATTTCAAGAATTGATGATGTTTCTAGAATTAAAAATTAATAAATTAAAATATCTTTTGTGCTTGAAATTCATTTGGCATACGTGTCTATGCAAGAAAAGATTGATATAAAACTTGTTGGAGTGCATAACATACAAATACCCAATCCACGTGAGTTAATTCCTTTTCACATCATCTAGCTATGTACATAAAATATTGATTCTTTTTATTTTGAAACAGTTTTCCGACTCGCACAGTCACATTAAATTAGTGACTCAAGCTTTCTAAAATTGAAATTTCTAGAATAGATGACTCAAATAAATAGACAAAAGTCTCTTCATATTACTCAAAATTCTCTCTTCTCATCAAAGCAGTTCTCACTTCTCTCATACATGTATGTAAGTTTTTTTTACCTTCTCATTCATTTTTTTCTGATATTTATTTATTCCTTCAACAAGCGATAATTTTTATATTTTTTTAGTAAGTGTGTATTTCTTTGGTAAAATGGATAATTTTTATTTAATTATAAATATTTTTCTTCATGATTTCTTTATAATATAAAACATGAAATGTTTTTTTTCTCTGTTAATGAGTGTCTCTTATATATTTTTTTAAAGTCATATACCTTTCATAAATATAATTTTTACTTGATATGGATGCCTAGTGAATTTTTACTCTTATTAGTTTTTCTTCAAGAATTCATAAAAATATCTGGGCCGCACAAAATATCGTGTAATAGAGATTCTAAAACTGATCAAACTTTCAAAAAGCTATTTAATAATTTTATTAATAATAATATGATATACTAAAATTAGTATGTCCTTCTTTTGAATTTCTCAATTGTAGGGCATAGTTTCATAGAACGTAGCTACACAACCATTATGCCATTAGAAATAAGTTATATGAAATTAAAAGATATTGCAAAATGTCAATTCTGTAAAGCAAAAAGATTTTAATTTGAGCCACCTACATTTTGTTGTAGTAATAGTTCTATTCAATTAACTTCACATGAAATTTCAATAGAATTAAAAAAACTTTGTCTAGAAAATACTGAGGAGTCAAAACATTTTCGAATTTATATTAGACCATACAATAACATACTTGCATTCACCTCTCTCGGGGTATCTTATGACAAAGAGTTAGCAAAAAGAAATAAGTATATTTATACTTTTTGGGTTCAACGACAAATATATCATTCACTAATGACCTGTTCTTTTACCATTCCTTATCCAGATTGTTTGATTATGAACCAGGAGATCTATCAGAAATAGACTTTCTATCTCACATCTGAGGTAGTGGTATGGACTGTGTACACTTACCCTCTCCAGACCCCACTTGATGAAAATATACTGGATATATTATTGTTGTTGTTGATCAGGAATGCTCAACAGATTGATCACAGCAGGAAGAAAAAATGCATCTACTATTCTAGAATTAATAAATGCATATGTACCAATGTAAATACACAACAATCACTTTGATATGTGAATGTCACGTGAACAACCAATAGTATGATATTCCCACGATTGTATAAAACATATATTTGGAAACTTATGATATGTCCATGATAGTGATATTTTATATATTGAAATGTATTTATTTAATAAATATATATATATATGTGTATGTATGTGTATGTACAAAATTATGCGTTGGGCCCGTGCTAAGTACGAACATACTTATCTAATATATGAAAAAGAAAAAACTTTTCCTTCACCAAACATATCCTCATTACCCCTTCATTTTATTTTACTTAACCCATAATTCTAAATTAATCTTTTATTTTATTTATCCATTTTAATAAATTAAGTTTTTATTTTTTTATTTTTCATATACCTAAATATAGAGAGTACTTACCTAAATATCTTGAGTTAATAGTAAGTCAAAAGAGTCTCTAAAACCAATTGGCAATTACCACACTTTTGGTAATCTTGATATTAATCCCAAATTACATTAACAACTTCTTTCCTTAATATCATCAAATGCAGCAGAGGTTAGTGAGAAAAAAGGAGAACATGGGAAGAAAACAAATGTTCCTAGTACTTGGTCTAGTTATGGTAATGGGTTTAGCTGTTTACTTAAGACTTTGGACTATTGATTACCATTTCTCTTCTACTGAAACTGAATTACTCAGGTAACTTTTTCTTTCTTGATTAATCTTGTTATTTATTTATTTATTTATTTATTTATTTATTTATTTATTTATTTATTTATTTATTTATTTATTTATTTATTTATTTATTTATTTTTAATAACTGTGGTGTGCGGGTCAAAAGCTGACATCAAGAAAATGAAATTGGAAATGGGGTTTTACTTTGTTTGGTTGTTGATAAAATTGGGTGCAGTTCAAGAATTAGAAAGGACTAGTTGGGGATGTTGATTAATCTAGATATTTATTTATTTTTGATAACTGTGGTGCCTTGCAGTAACCGGTAAAGTTGCTGCCATGTGGCCAGGAGGTCACGGGTTTCAGCCTTGGAAACAGTCTCTGGCAGAAATGCAAAGTAAAGCTGCATACAATACACCCTTGTGGTGGGGCCTTTCCCCAAATCCTGCGCATAGCAGGAACTTTAGTGCACCGGGCTGCCCTTTAACTGTGGTGTACGGGTCAGCTTTTGTGCACCTTGGCTAAATTCACCGGATATGTGTCAGCTGACATCAAGAAAATAAAAAAGATCATGTTTTTTGGACCAAGAATATGAAATTGGAAATGGGGTTTTACTTTGTTTGGTTGTTGGGAAAATTGGGTGTAGTTCACGAATTTGAAAGGACTAGTTGGGGATGTTGATTAATCTTGTTATTTATTTATTTTTGATAACTGTGGTGTGCGGGTTAGCTTTTGTGTACCTTAACTAAATTCACGGGATACGTGCCAATTGACATCAAGAAAATAAAAAAGATTATGTTGTTTGTACCAAGAAAATGAAATTGGAAATGGGGTTTTACTTTGTTTGTTTGCTTGGAAAATTGGGTGTAGTTCAAGAAACAGAAAGGACTTGTTGGGGTCTTTTGGGGATGTTGATTAGTCTTAATTTTAAGCAAGAACATTAAAAAGTTTTAAAAAGAAAGTAGTCACCTTTACTTGTATCCAACATTAGAATTAGAGGCAGAGCCATGATTTCGACTTAAAGGGTTTTGGATTTTAGATCGACGAGTTCAACTGCTAATACTTGAGTTTTGAACATAATGTGTGTACGTATTTAATGAATTTCTTAACACAAGTGCAGTAGTTGAGCAAAAGCCTTCCAAGGTAGAGGTAAGGTCGCATACATTCTACCTTCCCCAGTTCCCACGGATTACACGAGTATGTTGTTGTTTTACACTATTTGAGCAAAAACTATTGGTGAGCGGGCTTCTACCTCCACCCCTGATTGGAATATACCTAAAAAAGATACCGTCTTTGCAGTAAGAATGGATCAAGTAGTTCTTCACTTTGTTAGTTTGGTGGGGAAATTGGGTGTGGAAAGAAATAGAAGGAATCTAGTCGGGGATTTTGATTAGTCTTAACTCTCAATCAAGAATATAAAAAAGCATCAACCTCTACTTTTATGTCTAGTATAAGAATGTGGATTTCTGGTTTGTGTTCAATATTGGTAGCCTTTATTTGAATGTTCGTTTAATCTTTTGTATATACCTTAAAATGATCATGTCCTTATACCCATAAATGTGTCAAAAAATTGATAAAAGATGGAATTTCATTTTTTTTGGTTGCTGGGAATTGGGGTGGTTTAAGTAGAAGGACAAGTTGGGGGCGGTTATTAATGTTAATTTAAGCAAGAACACTTCAAAAAAAAGAAAAAAAGAAGAAGCAATCACCTTTACTTGTATCCAGCATTGGTATGTACCTAAAAAGGTTCATGTCTTTGCAACCAGAAATGGATTTTCATTTTGTTTGGTTGCTGGTAAAATCTGTGTAGTTCAAGAAGCAAAAGGATTAGCTCGGAATTTTTATTAGTCTGAACTCCCAATCAAGAAGATTAAATAGCACCAACCTTTTTTTTTTTTTGAATCTAGCATAGGAACATGAGTTTCTTGTTTGTATAAAGTTTTGGTAACCGTTATTTTAACATTCTTGCTTAATCTTTTGTATGTACCTCTAAAAGATCATATCTTTGCACCTAGAAATGGATCAAGAAAATGATTGAATTTTGTTTTCACTTTGTTTGGTTGCTGGAAAATTGGGTGTAGTTCAAGAAACTGGAGGAGTAGTCGGGGATGTTGATTAGTCTTAACTTTTAAGCAAGAACATTAAAAAAAGCAATCACCTTTACTTGTATCCAGCATAGAAATGTGGGTTTCTTGTTTGTATTCAATTTTGATAACCACCCAATAGAAGTGTTTGCCTTTCTTTTCTTGCTTGACAACAACAACAACACACAAAGTGTATTCCCACAAAGTTGGGTCTGGGGAGGGTAAAGTGTACGCAGTCCATACCACTGCCTCAGATGAAGTAGAGAGGTTGTTTCCGTGGCTCAGGACAATTGAAAGCCCCATTTGGACTTGATTACCAACTGAGATTGGAAGTTAGTGGGATGTTGAAATAGTACTTTTATATAGTCTTGGACAATCCTCACGACATGATTTAGCGGTTGAGTTTGAGTTAAGCGTGAGGTCCATTTTCTTATAGCTAGACCCATCCAGATTTTTGGTTTACACGATGTTGCCCCCCATATTATGTTGTCCGTGCTCCAATTGGCAGGCCTAGGCGTGCGGGGGCGTTGGAAGTCCCACATAGATGTGGGATACTTCATTTGGACTCTTTATATGGTTTTGGGTAATCCTCACCTCATAAGCTAGCTTTTGGAGTTAAGTTACGCCCAATGTTCATTTTTTTATCAGGTTCTGTACATTGCCGTCTAAGTATTAGCTTCTGAGCAGAAAGAATGTCATTAAGTTCAATGAGGGGAGTTGAGAGAAAATGTTTAACGTTACAAGTAAAATCTAGGAGGCCTAATGACTTCTTATTTTTTAACTTTTATTTCTTTTTGTGTCACCCTTGTGAGTTTATGAAATTGGACTACATGTCTAAGTTCCCAAAGGGGTGAAAATCATGTGAACTCCATTGCAAATGCTTTAGCTGGTGACTTGCCTTGGGTTTCGGTTAGAACTAGTCTCGACTAGAATGTTTTGAGCATATGTACTGTTTTCTGTAAGTTGCCAAGGCAAAACCATTTCCAAGTTAATTACTGGTTGAGATAAATAAGATTTTATGTTTTCAAGACCAAGGTGGTTAATCATTCCACATTTCAGCGTGAGTCCAATGTTATCAAAAGCAAAAAGTGCAAAAAAACTCTAAGATCTGTTAGGACTTTAAGCGCATAAAGCGCGGGCTTTAACGAAAAAAGGCGCAAAGAAAGGAAAAATACAAATATATATGTCTAGTCCAAGATTAATAATTATAAGCATGAATGACAAATATATGAACAAATATTTTGTGTCGCCTATTCAGGAGAGGCTTATAGGCAAGGAAAGGATGCTTTAAAACCTTGATGACGATGCTAAAGCACACATTAAGCTAGGACAACTTACTCATGAAAGAACAATTAAAATAATACAAGCATTAAATAGACAAAATTGGTAAGTATTTGGTAACATTTTAGTTCACATTTGCAAAGCGCTCAACATGTTTCGACCCTTGCTTCAGGGCTTAAGCGCCTTTGACAATACTGCACGAGTCTAAAATTGCTTGCATACATATGGTCATTTTTAAATTTAAAAATCCAACTTTCTCATTAGGATAGAAGTTCGATTTCATTTACTGCTTGGCTAAGCATCTTGTTCTTGGTTTCTTGTAGGAGACAGTTCGATCTTGCTAGTAGAGAAGCAATGGACGAATCTGCAATGTGGAGAAAAAGATTTGATGATGAGGAAGATAAATCTTCCACCTGCCAAAAGGAACTGAATAAGGTAGGCATCTTTCATTCAGAATCAATAATACTTGGTGAGAAATTCACCATATTCGTTTGATTAAGTGTTTAATATATCTAGCGAAGCCTTTGAACTACCGTTTTAATATTATTTTCTGCGACATGTTATCCTCTCTATTGGCAATAAATGTTGGCATGAGTGTGATGTAACACCTTATTGCCTTATTAACCAAGTAATATATCACCTTAATCTAGAATATTAACTAGGCAATACATATACGGGGTATACCTAGAAAAATGATTGTATCCATAACCCTATGTCTAAGCAAGTAACCTGTATTTCAACGAGAATGGCGTCCTATTTACTCTGCAGCATGAGTTGTCTCTTTCTAAATGAATCTCATAATTTCCAAGTACAGCTACGACAACAAATGTTGTGAAAGTGATATCTCCGCGTAGTTCAAGCGTGAGAAAATTTGTGATTCCTTTCCCTCTCCGTATGATTTCAATCCAGTGAAATTTGGATTTTTGTGGAAATTTCACCTTCTTGGTGCAACATGCTGCGTTGTCAGTGAATTGTTTGTTATTCCCTAGTGTCTTGTCAAAACCCGATTAATTCAGAAAGTTTTCCTTCCATTTTCTGTTTTGACTGAATATTGGAAAAGCCAAGTATAAGTGAATGAACAATATATATGTTCATACTTACATAAACTGTAATCACATTCTGATTAGTTTCAAAACGGAGTTTATTCAGCAATATCCTCGCATACTAGCATTGTTGTACATGAATGAACAATATCGCAATCTACCCTTTCGTTTAGTTGTTGGTTTCTAATGGATTTATATCTTACAAATTGCTTATACAATTGAAATTGGTGTCAGAGTATGTTTAGTTTAAAGGTAGATTGAATAGAAGCATGTATATTCTTCTTTGTATGTAAAAGAGAGTGCATTTTCTTCCTCTTCTCTGGTCCCCCCTCCTCATGCCGAGGGGATGTGAAGCCAAAACGACAACAAACCAAAAGAAACAATTTAAGCAAATATCTGACTTGTTTTGATTGAACCTGGTTAATTATCAAGGAGCAAAAGAGTCGAACCAATGTCATATCAAACTTGATCTAATGGAGAATAATATTCCCTTATGTTAGTTTGAACAGTTGAGAAATGCAAATCTCGCCATTTAGGAAGCAGGTCAACAGTTTCGGATGAACTAAAACTGAAAGTAAGTCGATCAAATTTAAACACAGAAGTGCTTGGAGAAGAAACTGGGAAAGCGTAACATTTGTACGTAGTGACTTCTGCACTTTTTCTTTAGAGTAAAGAGTGCATCTTGCCTTTTAAAAATCTGGCTAAGTTATGCCCGCAAAATAATATTTTTTGAGATTTAAGCTTCCCCTCCCTGTATTTCACAACCACAACATGTATCCATGTTACTTTTCTTCTTGAAGAGCTCTTGATCGAGCTATTCTGAAAGAAATTTTGCATTCTATGTGCTCAATGTATTAATTCTTTTAATCCCTGCAGTTGTAATGTAGGTAGAAATCACTATTGAAAACAATCAAAGGTGAGTAAGGCCTTTAGCTACTACTATGATGGTGTTAAAGAAGTAGAATCCGTATGCTGAGTTTTGGTTGTGGTTAATGGTGATCTTGATTCTTGTCTAACACTGACGATGAGAGACGGAACTACTACATGCTAACTTATCAAATTAGTTGGAGAAGGATTAGTCTTGCTGCCAGGTCCTGTTGTAATGTTTGCGACAACAACTACTCCTCGGTCCAAAAAAGTTAATCCTCACTGACCATGTTTATCCATATAAGCACAACTCATATCCTCATCATACCAAATAAAAAGAAATATCATCCTCAATGTTAACCTAGAACATTCAGATAAGTGGATAGACAGAATAGAATAGGTCAATTAGCACCCGGGTTAGCTCAATTGACAAAGGTTGAGGGACTCGTGTCTTAGGTCACAAGTTCAAGCCCTGCACCAAGCGAACTAAGTCCAATACTTCGTGGAGAAAGGGAGAGGGACCCCACATCCCCCCCCCCCCCAAAAAAAAAAGGCACACAAATCATCCAAGTTTTGCTGCAATTGGCCCAAAGATGGCTCCAGACCGATTTCCCAGTCGTAGAAAAGAAAGACTAATAGGTCAGTTATGAAGGAAAATTTTTGAGCCAAATGTTGAAGTTCCCATTGCTTGTCATTTATTTTTTCCTAATATCCCTCTCAGGGGTCGTTTGGGTAGGGTGTATAAGAATAGTGCAAAATATGATGTATTAGTAATGCTAGTATTAGTTATGCTGTGCTTATTTCTTATGTAGTGTTTGGTTTGGTATTATGTTAAAATAACTTGCATCGCATATTTCTCAAAAAAATATATTTACAAGAATATCCTCCACAAATATAATATAGATGATGTGGAAAAGGTTTTGAGAGGCTATTGTGTCTTTATCCATGTTAATGCATGCATTATAGTCCCTTGCATTGCTAATACCATGGTTTCCCATGTATTAGTTATGCATAACATAATACACAATAGAGGATAGAACTAAGGGATCATTTGGTAGAGTGTATAAGAATAACGCTGAATAAGTTGTATTAGTAATGCAAGTATTAGTAATGCTGATATAAGGTGTATTAGTAATGCTTGTATTAGTAATGCTGGTATTAGTTATGCAAACATTATTTCTTACACAACGTTTGGTTTCATGTACTAAAAGCAATATATATTTATATAATTTTTATAAAAAATGTTTGTTTACCAAAACACCCTTTTTTCCATTAAAAGATTCACAGCTCGTGACAATGGAACCGCCAACTCCAATTCTTCATCCTCCAAAGCTCGTCATCTTCTCCAAAAAAGATCCTCAAGAATAAACAATTTCCAGAACTTCATCAAAAGTAGACATTGATTCAGAATTCTCCAACAAATGCAATAATTCGCTCTTCCACCGAGAGTGATAAAGGTAAGCTGAAAGTATAAATGTAGAGGATGAAGATGAAGTTGTCGGATTTCATTGATATGTATGTGTATATATACAAGAGAACACAAACTAAATAAGGAAAGAATCAACTAATAAAGAATTGTGATTTTCTCCTAAATAGAAACTAAATCACTATGAGATACTAAATCAATCATGAGATATCTTAATATGTGGTACATGCTCTATTATTCCCCCCTCAAGTTAGGTGTGACGAGACAACACCTAACTTGGGTAGCATCCGCTGGAAGGCTGGCTTAGATAATGGTTTGGTGAGTGGATCTGCAACTTGATCAGTGGAGTGGATGTGTGATACTCGGACTAGGCCATTGCGAACTTGATTGCGAACAAAGTGAAGATCGACCTTGAGGTGCTTCATTTTTGTATGATGTACGGGGTTTTCAGCAATATATGTGACCCCAAGGTTATCACAAAGTAAGGTGCATCAGCGAGTGGCATATGAAGATCCCTGAGCAAGTGAATGATCCAGTTTGTTTCAGACAAGGCAGAGGCAACTGCCCTATACTCAACCTCAGTGGAGGATCAGGAGACGATGGGTTGCTTGCGAGAACACCAGGAAAGTCGTACCTAGAAAAACAATGTAGCCAGAGATTGAGCGGCGATCATTAATATCACCTGCCCAATTAGCGTCAGCATAGGCATAAAGATCAGTGGACTGATGTGGAGAAATATGAATACCATTCTGGGATGTTTCTTTGAGGTACCGAAGGATGCGTTTAATAGCCTTCCAATGAACCACGGAGGGAGAGTTGTTGAACTGAGTAAGCTTGTTTACCGAATATATGATATTCGGTTTGGTAAAAGAAAGGTACTGAGGTTTACCAAGTACACTCCTATACTCTTTGCCATCAGTTTTAGGGGCTCCGTCATCTACCAGTAGTGCCTCAGATGTACTCATTGGGGACTGAACGCCTTTGCAGTCTTGCATCTGAATGTCATGCGACACCTCTCGAATATACTTAGATTGACTAAGAAACAGATCGTTGGCATCCCTGTGTACCTCAATGCCCAAGAAATAGTGCAGAGAGAAAATCTTTTGGAAAGAGAAGTAATGACTTCTTGATGGAGTGTTTCATTGCTGCCCGTGAGTATAATGTCGTCCACATATATTAGTATATAAATAGTTACGCCCAAGTTATGCAGAACAAACAAAGAATTATCAGATTCAGACATAAAAAATCCTATTCTGATCAGAGAATCGGTGAGTGCATCATACCAGGCTTTAGGAGCTTGTCGCAGTCTGTAGATAGATAGCCTTTTTGAGATGACAGACATAGTCAGGATGTGCTGGACTTTCATACCCGGGTGGTTGGGTCATATAGACATCTCGAAGAAAAGCATTATTGATATATATTTGATGTAAGGGCCAACTTTTTTGTACAGCGACGGTGAGGACGGTCCGAATTGTGGTTGGTTTAACCACTGGACTGTATGTTTTATGAAAATCAGCCCCAGGCATTTGGGTGAACCTTTTTGCTACCAAACGCGCTTTGTACCTTCAATGGAGCCATCAGGCTTGGTTTTGATTCGAATCAACCATTTTCAGGGAACAACATTAGCCATCAGGCTTGGTTTTGATTCGAATCAACCATTTTCAGGGAACAACATTTCTGGTGCGGTGGAATCAACTCCCAAGTCTGGTTTTTTATTAGTGCATCATACTCAACCTGCATAGCGTCTCTCTAATATGATAATTTTTGTGCATGTTTGTGGGTTACAGGTAAAATGGGTACAGGCTGGGTTATTTGGGCAGTGTAGTCAACAATTTTTCGTCGCTTGGCAATGTTATTTTGCGGCCTTGTTACTACACAATTTTGCTCTATTTGTGGAACTTGAACTATGAGTGCAGTGGGTGGAGGCGAGTCAAGAGACCAATTGCTCGCACCTCTGTTAGCATGGAGGGATCGTGATGATTTTGGGCGACACTGATAAAAATGAGTAGCTGGTGGTCGGCGATGTAGAGAGCGAGGATGCACAGAGAGGGCAGGGGGTTGGCTTTGAAATGTGAAGTGAGATAGTTGGGTATCAATAATAGGGGATAGAGTAGTAGTTTGAGGATTACCTGATGCCGGAGTGGTGAAATGATCTCACTCTGGGTTATTTCTCTGTGCGACGCGAACTGAGCAGGTATCTTGGCGTGCACCTGGCCTGAACGAAATGGTGGGAGGAAGCAAGGTGAGATTTGGATTACTAGTGGTGGAACTAATTTCCATATCGGGATTTTGATGTTGTAAAGTGTTTTCCCAATTTAAATATGAAAAGTTTTGTTTTAAGTGAGAAAAAATATTATCAAATGGGAAAATTTCTTCTAAAAATTTTACATCCCGTGAGAGAAAAAGTTTAAAGCTAGTGTGGTCAAAACACTGATGGCAATGATGAGTGACGAAGAAACTGAGATAAGCACAAGGTTTGGAATATGGTTCTAATTTATTTTGGGTGTATGGTCGTAACTATGGGTAGCATAGACATCCAAATGTACGGGGAGATTCATAAGCAGGTGTTTCGTTGAGAAAAACTTCAAATGGGGACTTGTTATCAAGAGTGGCAGTGGGCAGACGATTAATGGGAAAGGCAGCATGATGGCAGGCAAATGTCCAAAAATTGGAGGGCAAACTTGCTTGATGAAGCAACGTTTTGACAGTCTCAATAAGGTGTCGATGACGTCTTTCAGCCAGGCCCTTTGAGGAGTATGGGGGGAGAGACAAGGTGTTGTCTGCCATTAGAATTAAGGTATGGTTCCATGACTTTATATTCTCCGCCTCCATCAGTGTAAAGTATGAGCATTTTGTGACCAAAATATTTTTCAAGCACAGGATGCAAGCTTTGAAAGTGTTTTTGCACTTCATGTTTGTTTTTCATTGTGTACAACCAAATGTATTTGGTATACTGATCAATAAATAAACAATAGTAGCATTTTTTATCAATAGAGAAAACAGGGGATGGACTCCATAAATCATTGCAAATTATTTCTAATGGATGTTTGCTGGACAAAGTGTTTGAATAAAAGGGAAATCTATAAGCTTTATTGCAGCTGTGAAAAATATGAGAGAAAATATTATTGAATTATTGTATCTAAATTATTACATTGAGACCCTATTTATAGACACTACATTCCAATTCTATTCCTAATAGGACACTACATTACAATCCCTTTCTAAGTAGAATTCAATATGCTATTCCTATTCATATTCTAACACTCCCCTCAAGCTGGTGTATACAAGTCATATGTACCAAGCTTGTTATCAATGTAATTACTACGAGGACTGGTGAAGGACTTGGTGAAGATATCTGCAAGTTAATCACCCGACTTCACAAATTTTGTAACAATATCTCCCGAGAGTATCTTTTCTCTGACAAAGTGACAATCAATCTCTATGTGCTTGGTCCTTTCATGGAACACTGGATTAGATGCAATATGAAGGGCTGCCTAATTATCACATACAAGTTCCATCTTACCAGTTTCTCCAAATTTTAATTCTCTCAGCAATTGCTTGATCCAAACCACCTCGCAAGTTGTTGCAGCCATTGCTCGATATTCTGCTTCGGCACTAGATCGAGCAACCACACTCTGTTTCTTACTCTTCAGGACACCAAATTACCTCCTACTAAAACACAATGTCCAGATGTAGAACGTCTATCAGAGGGTGATCCTGCCTAATCAACATTTGTATATCTAATGATATGCTCATGGCCTCGATTCTCGAAGAGTAGTCCTTTGCCTGAAGATGACTTTATATATCGCAAAATCCGAAGGGGAAGTCATAAACTGACTTAAAACGCTCACAGGAAAAGAGACGTCAGGTCTAGTCACTGTGAGATAATTCAACTTTCCAACCAACCGCCTATACCTTTCAGGATCACTGAGTGACTTCCCCTGTCCTGACAGAAATTTAGCATTTGGATCCATAGGAGTGTCAATGGGTTGACATCCCATCATACCTGTTTCCTCAAGAATGTCGAAAGCATATTTGCGTTGAGAAATAACAATACCTGAGTTGGACTGAGCAACCTCAATACCTAGAAAGTATTTCAATCTGCCAAGGTCTTTAGTCTGGAAATGCTGAAAGAGATGTTGCTTCAAGTTAGTGATACCATCTTGATCATTGCCGGTGATAACAATATCGTCAACATAAACCACCAAATAAATACACAGATTTGGTTCAGAATGGCGATAAAACACTGAATGATCAGCTCCACTACGAATCATGCCAAACTCCTGAATAATTGTGCTAAACTTTTCGAACTAGGCTAGAGGAGATTGTTTCAAACCATAAAGTGACTTGCGCAATCGACATACAAGGCTACTAGACTCCCCCTGAGCAACAAAACCAGGTGATTGCTCCATATAAACTTCTTCCTTAAGATCACCATGCAGAAAAGCATTCTTAATGACCAACTGATAAAGAGGCCAATGACGAACGACAGCCATAGAGAGAAAAAGACGGACAAATGCTATTTTAGCCACAGGAGAGACAGTGTCACTATAATCAAGCCCAAATATCTGTGTATATCCTTTGGTAACAAGGCGAGCCTTCAGCCGATCAACCTGACCATCTGGACCAACTTTGACTGTATAAACCCAACGACAACCAACAATAGATTTACCTACAGGAAGGGAAACAAGCTCCCAAGTACCACTCGTATGTAAAGCAGACATCTCCTCAATCATAGCCTATTTCCATCCTGAATGGGAGAATGCTTCACCTGTAATCTTAGGAATGAAAATAGAGGACAAAGATGATACAAAAACATAATGGGGTGATGACAAACGATGATAACTCAAGAAAGTATAATGTGGGTTAGCATTACGAGTGGATCTTATACCTTTTTGAAGTGCAACTGATTGCCTAGGAAGAGGTAGGTCCGCAGTAGGGGAAGCGTCAGGCGCAGGACATGAATCATCTGGGACTGATACTGGACGTGGGCGGCGGTGATAAGTCAAAAGTGGTGGCACTGTAGCTGGAGATGGAGAAGTAACCATAGATTCCTCATAGATTGGTGTGGGTAAGACTGGAGGTATGGGTAAAACCTCAGAGATATTAAGATGATCAGAAGATGTATAGAAAGGTTGAGATTCAAAGAATGTGACATCAACGGACATAAGGTAGCGACCCAGATCAGGTGAATAGCATCTATACCCTTTTTGAACTCGAGAGTAACCAAGGAAGACATATTTGAGAGCACGAGAGGCTAATTTATCTTTTCCTGGGGCTAAGTTATGAACAAAATATGTGCTCCCGAAAACACGAGGGGGGATAGAGTAGAGATGTGACTGAGGAAATAGTATGGAATGGGGAACCTTATTCTGGATCGAAGATGATGGCATTCTGTTAATGAGATAGCAAGATGCGAGGACCGCATCGCTCCAAAAACGCAGTGGAACATGGGATTCAATGAGAAGAGTGCGAGCAGTTTCAATGAGATGCCTATTTTTCCTTTCTGCTATACTGTTCTGTTGAGGGGTGTATGGACATGATGTTTGGTGAGTGATTCCTTGATGAGTCATGAACTCCTGAAACTGGGAAGATAAGTATTCTAAGGCATTATCACTACGAAAAACACGAATAGAAACACCAAATTGATTTTGTATTTCAGCACAAAAACCTTTGAATATAGAGAATAACTCGGAATGATCTTTCATTAAGTAAACCCAAGTACATCTTGAAAAATCATCGATGAAAGTAACGAAATCCTAAGGGTGAACTGACTCTACTAGGACCCCAAACATTGGAATAAACTAATGAGAAAATAGACTCTGAGCGACTCTCAATACTACGTGAAAAAGTAGCACGGGTGTGTTTCCCAAGTTGACACGACTCACAATCTAATGTGGATAGACTAGACAAACTAGACACCATCTTTTGTAGCTTGGATAGACTAGGATGTCCCAAACGTTTGTGAATAAGGTCGGGAGTATCTGTAGCGGAGCATGCTGCGAAGGAATTTGAAGAGGTAAGATGGTAAATGCCCTGTGATTCATGTCCTATGCCAATTGTTTGTCCCGTTTTGCGGTCCTGCATTGGAAAAGAATCATCAAAAAAAGTTATACTACAATCAAGGGCACGTGTCAAACGACTAACAGATGGAGGATTAAAAGGACAACCAGGGACATAAAGAACAAAGTCTCGAGTGACAAAAGATAAGGGTTTGGCTTGTCCAACTCCTTTTGGCTCTGTTTGAATTCCATTAGCTAAAGTAATAGTAGGAAGAGATTATGAATAAACAATATCAGACAAAAGTGATTTGTCACCAGAAATATGGTCAGAAGCACCTGAGTCCACAACCCATGATCCAAAGGTAGGAGATTTTGCAGTTGAGGCTATTGGTAGAAATATATGCTTACTTGTTTGATACTGAAGATACTCATTATATTCCTTGTCAGATAAATATACACGTTGATCACCTGTGGTGTTAGACTGAGCAATATGAGCATTTTTGGATGGTCGACCATGCAAAGAATAGCATATTCCATGAGTATGTCCAAGCCTTTTACAATAACTACACTTAGGTCGAGAATAACATACGCCATGAGTATGTCCAAGCCTTTTACAATAACTACACCTAGGTCGAGATCTTTCAAATCGACCTTCCCTTCGTTGATTATTCATAAGCTCTGCCATCTGAGTTTCTGATCTCCTCATTAAGATTCAGATTTAATCATGAAAAAGAAATACTGTTGAATTTGGCTCGGAATAAAAAGTAAAGTCCTCGAATATAAGACCTGATGTTCGAAAGTTGCTCGGAATCAGAAAATAATCATATGAGCAGCCTCAAAATGAATAAGCAAGGCTACTAAAAAAAGAAACTGTCGGAAAAGTCGTCGGAATTTAGGTTTCGGTGATCGGAATCTTGAAAGACTTGTCGGAATCAAGAAAAAACTATTGGTACAACTTTGTAATGAAGTGGCGACCTAGCTAAAAAAAAAACTTGGACGGAATAAACCGCACGCTTCGGCGCGTGAAGCGCATGAGGCGCAGATCTGAAAGTTTCGGCGGCGCGTGGATCGCCGGAGATAAGATTCGAGCACTGGGGTTTGCTTGCCTGGGTGTTTCTCACCTCGTGGTGGTGTTGGTTTTCGCACACAACACAAAAAATAAACGAGGGCTCAAATTGGATTTAACAGTCATTGGAAATTGAAATACTGGGCTGTCTTATTGAGTTTTCTTCCCAGAAATTTTCTCACAAAACCTGCTCTGATACCATGTGAAAAATATGAGAGAAAATATTATTGAATTCTTGTATCTAAATTATTACATTGAGACCCTATTTATAGACACTACATTCCAATCCTATTCCTAATAGGACACTACATTACCATCTCTTTATAAGTAGAATTCAATATACTATTCCTATTCATATTCTAACAGCAGCAACAAGAATTACAATAAGTAAACTTGTCTTTTGAAGAATAGGAAAGACGGGAACTATTTAAAATGGAAAGCAAAACTCGAGAGTGGGGGTGGCCCAATCTTCGATGCCATAGATGTAAGGAAGGTCCAGCAATGGCAATGTTGATGTTTGGTCGAGTCGGGGACGACCATTCATAGAGACCTGCTTTATTCGGGCCGCGCAGAAAAGGTGCTCCCGTAGTCTGATCCTTCACAAGAATAGTAAAAGGAAAAAATTCTATGGAGATTAGATTTTCGTTGCAAAATTGATGAACTGAAATGAGTTTGTGTTTGATAGCTGGAGCTCACAAAATACTAGAGAGTTTGAAGGCAGTATTTGATGCAGTTAAGTGAATATTATCAGTTTGAGTAATCGGAATCACATTACCGTTGCCTATTGTCACTGCGTTCAGACCTTTGAATTGTTGAACATTATGGAGTGAGTTGGTATCCGAGGTGATGTGATGAGATGCACCTGAGTCAAGAATCCAGGGGTCACTCGATGTTGTGTGCGTAGCAAAATTTGCTTTTGCTTCAAAGTGGTTATGGGACTGAGAGCGGCAAACATTTGCTGTATGCCCAAATTTGTCACAAAGTTGACAGCGTACTCGTGATGATTGGTGTGGGAAGTTAGGCCACTGAGAATTATCCATTGGATTGCGCCACTGGGAATTATCCATTGGATACTGAGAATGAGTGCTTTGATTAGGCTGCCTGTATTGGGGACGCCAGTTATTGTTGTTGGATGGGCGTCTATTGTTGCATGGGGCTGATGGAGCTTATGGAGGATTTGGCACTCGTTGAGCAACAACTGTTGTGATCTGGGTTGAAGTCTTCTTGAGGTCCTCATGTTTAAGGAAAAGTTCATGATCAAGAAGCTTGTCAAAAAGTTCTTCATAGCTAATATAAGAGTCCCTTGCCCGTATGGCTGCAGAGATCTCGCGAAATTCCGATCAAGTCCACTCAGTATTTTCACCACTAGTTCTTCATTATTGACAGGTGAACCTGCTGTGGCGAGTTCATCAGAGAGAGAGAGCGAATCTCTCGCATATATTTGGCAATGGATTTGTTGTCCTTACTGACTCGATTGAGATGGTGACAAAGGCTGAAGATGCGGGTTTGCGATTTGTTTGCAAAGGAAGTGTGAAGATCCCACACAGCTTTGGAGTTGATTGCAGAAGCTACCGTGGGTGCGATTGTGGCATCTACAGAGGCCATGAGAGCATTTTGGGTCAGTTTATCCTGACGAAACCAAACCAATCCTTGTACGCAGGGTTGGCTGTCTCAAGGCCGTTAGTTGTGATTGTTTCAGCAGGGGACAACATGGTGCCGTTAAGATGATCATGAAGCAACATGGCAATCTAGGCTTTCCAGATGGTGAAATTAGTATTGCCAGTTAGTTTAATGGGGAGCTGGGATGATAGATTGAATTGAATCACGTGTTTGAGGATAGGGGCTGCGTCGGCATTAACGACGGGGGCAGAAGTGACCATCACTGCAAAGAGAAGAAAAAAAAAAGGATCTTGAACTCTGTTAAGAGTATTTTGGCTTTGATGCCATATAAATGTAGAGAATGAAGATGAAGTTGTCTGATTTCATTGATATGTATGTGTATATATACAAGAGAACACAAACTAAATAAGGAAAGAATCAACTAATAAAGAATTGAGATCTTCTCCCAAATAGAAACTAAATCACTATGAGATACTAAATCAATCATGAGATATTTTAACATGTGGTACATGCTCTATTAGAAAGAGAAGGAGGATTTTGATACTAATAGAAAAAATTTAGGAAGTGATGTTGTTGAAGATCTTTGATGGAACAAAATAGGTGAACAAAATAATAAAGCACAACACTTTGATGAAAAAAGCAACTATTATTTGTGTTAAGTATCCCACATAGGAAAAGGGATGGGTAATTGGTCTCCTTATATAGACTTGGACAATCCTCCCCTCAGGAGCTAGCTTTTGAGGCTGAGTTAGGCCCAATATCCATTCTTTATCAGTTTGATTAGTTTGACGGAAGAAGAAGTGGTGGAGAAAATCATTGTTGCTTTTCCATGGCACAGTGCAGAAAAGAGGAAGAGGGACAATGATTTGAGGGGTAATTTTATAATTCAGTAAGTTAATGCATGTGTTGAATGCTTTTGTATTTGTATTGAGGTGTGTATTACTAATACAAGCATTAGTTATGCATAGGATGAAAAAGTGAATCAAACAAAGTAATAGTAATACACAAGGCTAATACATGCATTATTTTTGCTAATACACTCTACCAAACGACCCCTAAATAGGTTGAAAAAGTGTACCAAACAAAGTACTAGTAATACATAGAGCTAATGCATGCATTACTTTTTCTAATACATCCTACCAAACGATACCTTAATTCTTTCCACTCTGATCTGTTTAAGGAGCTTAAAGAATACACGACTGTAGCTATTTATCCGGTTAATTATGCTTGTTTCCGTTTTTCAATATTGGCTCGTCCATAATATGCATTAAGACGGAACAAGTCATCTGCATTAGATTCGCAGCCAAGTGAAATTCTTTCGTTTTGCATCATCTGATTATTGAGACACGTTTCTTGCATTGATAGATCTCACTACTTACGAGGGCTCTACTTGGAAAGCGTGTTATTATTGTTGCTTAGACTTTTCAACAGTGCCTAGGTGCGTGTCAGGTCCTCAAAAAGTAGTGTATTTTTGGAGGATTTGACACGGGTACGACAACATTTTGTAGAGTCCGAGCAACGTAACTGCACCTCATTTTCTAGTCTTTTAGCTTTGGCCATCACTGCAGATTAAACAGTCGTTGAAGGAGGACGGTGCTGCTGCTACTAAGAAGAAGTTGGACCTGCTGCAAAAGGTGAACGTTCAATACAATTTTCTTGACATCTCGTTGTTTATCTTTGATCTCTCTCTTCTTCTTCCCCTCTTTGACGCCTTGCACGTGAGAAATGTGAAGTTTGTGGATTGTGATAACCGTAATGCTTATAACCATCATCGTCACAACTTAACTGACGCTTTGTCTATGATGTTTGATTTCACCAGGAAAACATTGATTTACTTGAACGACTCGAATCATTGAAACAAGAGCTTGAATCAGAGAAGTTGAAATGTAGCATGAAACAGAAACAGATATGACTTCAACCGAAGCCTGGTGGTCCGGATGTTGATAACTTACAACATTAATCTAACTGGAACGTTGATTCAGTATTCGCTACATTATGCTTTCCGAGAGGCATGCCTGAGCATCTCCATCCAAATTTTGGTCTCCTTAGTACTCTCTTTCTTAGATTTTTCCAAGACCACACAGCATTTTATTGAATCTTGAGCTGTATAGATTTAGCAGATATGTGACTGAAAGGGGTTGACAATCAGAATTTACAAAATGCTACATGTTAAATGTTTTCAGAAAGTAAAATTACTTGCCCTCTTGTTCACTAGAATCATTATTCAGTGCTTGTGATGAGCTGATTATTGTTAGTTCTTTTACATTGTTGTATATGTGTGAATGACATTCTCAACTCACAAAGAATGCTAAAAAATTGACATGATGCATATCACTAACAAAGAGAAGTTCTCTCCATCGTTGGAGTGTCCTCCCTCTGATCTATCAATGGAAAGATCTCCATGTGTGGCGTGATAAAGAATCCTAGAAAAGATCGACTGAGACTTCCTCCATGGTCCCACGAAGATCTCTACGTACTTGTCCAGGACAAGTGAGATCTTCGGTCTGCGTGCCTGAGAGCAGCTCAAACAAAGAAGAGTCTGATCCGGTCTGAATTCAAGCACGGCTCACCCGTCTGCTGCTAGGTCCGGAAATGGCGCCCTCGCCCGTTTGCTGCTAGGTCTGAAAATGGCGCCAGGCGAGGGCGCTGCTATGCCTCCCTCCGGAAATGGCGCCCTCGCCCGTTTGCTGCTAGGTCTGAAAATGGCGCCAGGCGAGGGCGCTGCTATGCCTCCCTCAATGAATTGAATGGTCCTTCGACCTTCGTTTGGTTCCGACTGCCGGCATGGATCTCATGAGACCGGTCCACTATTACTACTAAACACTAGCTTTCACGACATCACAATTATCGAGAAATTTTTATTTCTCTTGTACATTTTTATTTGGCACATTTTTCACCACGAAGGCTAGTTTGACTAATATTTGAAGTTGAGTTAGATTAATTCAATTTCTAAATCCAGAATTTAGTTATTCAAAAACACCACAAAAAAGTTAGTAGTTACAAGTCCTCATATTAGTATGAGATGAGTATAAACTTCACTTTAGAATGACAGGTCCATATAACCATTCAAGAGGTGCTCATTGCAAAACCAAGGAACTACTATATAAACTATATTTTATTTAGACTAAACCAACAGCAGAAAACAACTGTTTTGAACTCAAAAGGAAACATAACCAATGCCATTATAAGGCATATATCACACACAAGTCTTAAAAAGAGTCTCCCAGAATTATAACAACCATACAAGTCTAAAAGGATTGTTCAACGAAAAGATGCCAACGTAAAAGCAACAGATCAACGCGAGCATGGAATGAACTTGTTAACAGCCACCGCGGAGGCGAAGGACAAGGTGAAGGGTAGATTCTTTCTGGATGTTATAATCAGCAAGCGTACGACCATCCTCCAGCTGCTTACCAGCAAAAATCAACCTCTGCTGGTCTGGTGGAATACCTTCCTTGTCCTGAATCTTTGCTTTCACGTTATCAATGGTATCCGAGCTCTCCACCTCCAAAGTGATCGTCTTCCCGGTTAGAGTCTTGACGAATATTTGCATACCTCCCCTCAATCGCAGCACCAAGTGTAGCGTGGACTCCTTCTGGATATTGTAATCAGCAAGTGTCCTCCCATCCTCGAGCTGCTTACCAGCAAAGATCAATCGCTGCTGATCTGGTGGAATCCCCTCCTTATCTTGGATCTTCGCCTTCACATTGTCAATTGTATCAGAACTCTCGACCTCCAAGGTGATGGTTTTCCCTGTCAATGTCTTGACAAAGATCTGCATACCACCTCTAAGCCGAAGAACGAGGTGGAGGGTGGACTCCTTTTGGATGTTGTAATCCGCCAGTGTTCGTCCATCCTCAAGCTGCTTTCCAGCAAAGATCAACCTCTGCTGATCTGGAGGGATGCCTTCCTTGTCCTGGATCTTCGCCTTAACATTGTCAATGGTATCAGAGCTTTCGACCTCAAGAGTGATGGTCTTTCCGGTTAAGGTCTTAACAAAGATCTGCATGCCACCACGTAGACGGAGGACAAGATGGAGGGTGGACTCCTTCTGGATGTTGTAGTCAGCAAGAGTTCGACCATCCTCTAGCTGCTTTCCAGCAAAGATCAACCTCTGCTGGTCAGGAGGGATACCTTCCTTATCCTGAATCTTAGCCTTGACATTATCGATAGTGTCCGAACTCTCAACCTCAAGAGTAATGGTCTTGCCAGTGAGGGTCTTTACAAAGATTTGCATCTGAAATTACATCAAAAAAGGTCATTAGACATAACAGAAAACTATCATCTCATCTTTTACAAATAAGCAAAATTGAGTGGACTCTTCACTTTCGATGTCACACTCATGTTGGATTCTCCAAGAATACATTACATTTGAAGAACCCAACACGTACCCCGCTACATTTTTGAAGAGTCTGAGCCACATAGCAAATAAGTACAATGACATCTTTTGCAAATAAGAAACAATGCCAGATAAGATAAGAATACTACAGATATATGGACTCTTCATTTCAGATGCCGCACCCAAGTCGGATTCTTCAAAAATACACGAATACAACACGCACCCATTGTCATATTTGTTGTCACATTTGACGAGTCCGAGCATACATACAACAAGGCTAAGCTTCTAATCACAAGAACTGTTTGAACTAATACAACCACCACATAGTACAAGTGAAAGAGAAGCATCGATTTGGAGATACTTCAAATCACCCAGTGACACATCACCCAGACTCCCATACTATTTAAAAAATAAAAAGATCAAGCAAAAATATAACCTAAATATTTCTCGAGTGCAGGATGATATGGACATATCTCAATAGCACTTTTGTCTAAAGGTTCGAAGGCCCTGGGGTCAGGAGCCGTGGTGATCCGGCACCCATTAAATATCCGATGCAGATTAGATATAATTATATATAAAAATATAAAAATTAGTATAGGAATTAGAAAAGCATCTAGACGGCAAGAAAAAAGTTGGGTGCTTTTATTTTCAGCCGTAATATGTGTGTGAACACCCACAACCCCAAAATCCTGTTCTTATAAATACACCTCAAGTATCTCAATTTTATGAGTTTTATATATGAACAGTCAGGTATGATAGTTCATTCATCGACTATTCTATCAATTGTGAACGATAGGTGATATTTTTTTAAATAGAAAAAGTAAACAATTGATAATTGATGCATGTTTTAATAAATAGTTAGTGAATAGTTAAGATATGAAACCATGTTTTAATAAATAACATGGTTATAAGTTAATTCAGATATGAAACTCAAAAAATCTAATACTAAAACTCAAAAAATCAAATACTAAATCGCCTATCAACACATGTTCTCACACAATAAAAAAAGCTCTTGATTAAATTCAATCAAGTAACACAACACATGTAACATATGGATCAAAATACAAACATGATGGAAACCAATGGATTAAATAGACAATATAAAATAACAAAATAAAGAGAATTAAAAGAGATAAAATTTGTACCTTGAAAGTATTTTTGGGAATTGAAAGGAGAGAATAGAGAGCTTTTTTCTTTGTAAAACAAAATTATAATAATAAACACAAACAGAACAATGAAAAGAAGTGGATTGGAAAAGGTGTTTATATAGGAGGTGTTAACCGACTTATAAGCCTAGAAAATATGGCTAATTCCTTTTTGGTTAGGGTTTGTTCAACCACTAATTATTCCTTTTTATTTACAACCAACCACTAATCCTTATCCTATACAATTAGTTTTGGTAGGTTATTTATAGCAATCACTAAAATTTTATAGTTTTTAAAGAATTTGATTTTACGAATTAAAATATTATTTTTTCTTTATTTTTCTTTTCTATATATTAGAAGGGAAGGTTTCGACATGCCTGCTTCAGCAAGAGAAGGTTTCGACATACAGGCTGCTTGCTCCGTGATTTTACTATATCATTTTTAATTAATTATTATAAGTCATTTATACATTAAAAACTAATAATATTTAATATAAAAATAAAATATACATTTATGACATGTTTGCTTCAGCTGCTTCAATGTAATTTTACTAAATATTATCATAATTAATTATTATAAGTCATTTAAATATTAAAAAATAATAATATCAATAAAAAAACAGTTTAATCATAATTTTACTAAATATTCACTAATTAATTATTATAAGTCATCTAAGTATTAAAAAGTTAATAATATTTAATGAAAATGTAAAATAGACATAAAGGATAAATTAATTTTTGATATTTTAAATTAACTTGACGTCTTATATGAGACTCACTTAATTTTTTTTAAGGTTTCGACATATCTACTTATGTTACTTGGGGGTTTGGGCCACAGGTGACAAAAGAGTTTTAAAATGAGGTGTAAGTGACACAAGTCTTAATTATTAGGTGGAGGTGACAATTACTTTATTATGGATTAAGAAAGTTGGGAAGTTTGAAAATAACCCACAAGTTTTTAAATTTACACTTTGATCCAAATGTTAACCTATGTAACGGAAAACGGAGGAAAAAAAAGGCGTCTTTCTCTCTCTTCTCATCCTTTGTTGATTTCTCTCTCTTAGCAATTTTTGTTGTTTATTGTTGCTGCTGCTTCATTCATCATCTTCTGCTTCATTATCATCATCTTCTACTTCATTATCATCTTCATCTTGTTCTTGTTGACCATTTGTTGTTGTTGTTACCGTTACTGTTGCTATTTGACCAATTTTTTAGGTCGAATTTTGTTTCTAACATCACTTTCCACTTTGGCATTACTTCATAGGAGATGTTGGTAAGTCAAATTATGATTTTAGTTGAATTTGTCATCTGGGTAACTGCTATTGTGTTGTTGTTTTCCAACAATGGATAGAACCCAATCATGAATCCAACATAAAATCCATCTGTTTAAACAGATAAATCAGCTGTTGCGACAGATGAGACATCTATTTCAAAGGAAGACTGATATGTTGGATTCATGTTTAAACATATGGCTCATCTGTTGCAACATTTGACATATATGTTGCAACAGATTAGTTACTTGTTGCAACAGAACCTGAACACGATTCCAACATAGGTTACAACAGATTAATAACCTGTTGCATCAGGTAAGTCATCTGTCGCAACAGGTTAATTATATGTTGTAACTGTCACTCATTTGTTGGAATCAGCTTCAAAGGTGATTTAATTATAACATCAATTCCAACAGGCGATTCATCTGTTGCAACAGATATTCAGACCCGTAACATGAATACCAACAGGTAAGAATCTGTTGTGACTCATCACTTACCTGTTGCAACAGATAACACATCTGTTGGGATTCATTAACGGCACTATGAAATCACTATCAATTTTTTTTAACAAATGACTTTATTTAGGTACTACTAATGGAGGGATTAATAACAATATGGGTGGATTGTCATGGTCATTGGGTCGAGAAGAGCAATCGATATGTATGGCGTTGGAAGGAGGGTAAAATGCTAGAGACGATAGCTATGACAGTCCAAAGTTATGTTTCGTATGATGATTTTGTGAACTTAATCATCAGCTTTTGTGGACTGAATTGTCAACCGAAAGAATTCGCCATCAGCTACATCACAGCTCCTTTGAAAATCAGAGGGTACTGTCTTTCAAGATAACCGATCAGGTTCGGTTGTGTTCTTATCTAAGTGATTCAACCAGGTCGGTGTTAAGGGCGTACATGGTTGAAAAGATGAGAGAGAATGAGAACTAGAACGTAGAAGAAGAAGAAGAAGAAAACAAGACTTCTTTGATGATAGGTTGGATGATCTAGACATGAATATTCCAGATGATGATCAAACACCTACACCCGTTGATGCGACCAATACGATGTGCAGTTCTTCTCAATCAACACAATCTGGAAATCTTCAAGACGATGGGACCGGCTTTTTTATTGGAATGTCATTCAAGGACAAGAATGAACTATCTAACACTTTGTTTATTTCTTGTGTGAAAAAAGATTTCAGAATAAAGAAGGTGATTAATTCGAGCAGTGTCTTTTGCTTCAAATGTACTAATTCGAACTGCAAGTGGTGGTTGAGAGCGGTGAAGTATGCAAGTTCTGATAGATTCGTCATTCATAAACATGAAAAGCATCACACATGTGGTTCAGAGCACATCTTGGGCCAAAATCCTCACGCCACGACAAAGGTCCTCAGTGAATATTTCAGGAGTAGTTTCCCCGATGGCAAAGGCCCTTCAATAAGGCTTATGACCAATCAACTCCTTACGGATTTAGGTGTCTTGGTCAGTTATTGGAAGGTATATACGGCCATGGGGATTACCAAGGACCTGGTTCGGGGGACACTCGAGCATGGGTATGAAGTCTTGGATGCTTACCGTTACATGATTGAGTCCACAAATCTCGGAAGTAAGACGATATTGCATCTGGATGAAAACGGAAGATTCAAGTACTTTTTTGTATCCTATGGTGCTTGGATTCAAGGTTTTTGATATTTGAGAAAAGGCATAGCCATCGACGGTACCTTCTTGAGGAGCAGGTATAATGGAGTTCTGCTAGCGGCGGTGGCGCAGGATGCGGAGAATCACATCTTTTCTGTCGCTTTTTGTGTAGAGGATAAGGAATGTGATGCCTCTTATGGATTTTTTTTTGAACAACTGCGACGCTGCGTCAAAGATACCGAAGAGTTATGTTTTGTATCGGATAGGCATCCAAGTATTCCAAAGATGGGTTCACTTTTCTTCACTTCAGCTTACTTTGGTTGTTGCATCAGGTATCTTGGAGAGAACATTCGAAACAACTATCACAACGAAAGGGTCGTCACCCTTTTTTATAGAACAACTAAAGCATATAGTTGAGAGGAGTTTTTAGACCATTTCAATCAAATAGCGGATGTGAATCCCAAGGTAGCAGAATTTCTTGCACGTGTCGGTTTTGAGAGATGGAGCCAGGCATTCTGTCCAGCAAATAGGTACATTCTTATGAATTTAATGTCTTGTTTGATTTACAAGTTTAGTTTGATGTCGTACTAAGTGATTCTTTTCTATAGGTACAATATTATGACATCAAACATAGCTGAATCGGTGAATTCATTGTTTGGCGATGAAAGAGAATTTCCCATCAAGGCTATGTTTGAAAAAATAAGCGAGAAATATAGCAATTTTTGTAACGAAAGGCGTGTGCAGTTCAAGTGCCCAGAAAAAAGAACCCGATTTGTTCTCGAAATCGAAAAGAAAATATCAACGAATATCAATTTGGGGAATAGGTTATTCTCTCATAAAATAGCATATTACAAATTTCGTATCACCGGTCATGGTGATGCTGCCACGGTCTATCTTCAAATAAGATCTTGTACGTGTAGAGTTTTTGACTTGGACAAAATACCTTGTCCACATGCTATGGCAGCCCTTCGAGCTCAATATGACCATAAATATGGACATGAAGTTTACGAGCACTCCTCTCAATATTATTCGGTGGAAAAATATGAAATGACATATAGTGGTCATATTACTCCGGTGCCTCCCGAAGAATCTTGGGTTGTTCTAGTAGAGCTTATGGAGAGATTAATACCTCCTCCATATATTGACCCGAACACTATAAAATCGGAAAGAAAGCTATATAAAAGGAGGCGTGGAGTTGGAGAATCATTTTCATCAAGAAGAAACAAGTGCTCCATATGTAAGTGCGCTGGCCACAAAAGAACTACATGCCCGAATCATAATCCACCATGATCGTTGTAATTGCAGAAATTTGTGTTGTTGTTTGTTTGTTTGTTTGTTGTGAACTTTTATATATTTAACTCATTATTGTGAACCTAATGTTATCATTTATTATATATAAAATATCTTTTTTTTAAATAACTTGTTCATTAATAAAATGAGGCAAAACATGAACTTAAATAATACAACAGACCACAATTATTCTCAACAGTTGCACAAACAACTGAAATGCTTTTCCCCAACAGATGAAAATCTGTTGAAATAAATGGATAATCTGTTGATGACCAATCGGTTCAAACTGTTGAAAGAACTCAAAAGCCAAAATTGCTAGTGCTACTGGATTCAACATTGCCTCCAACCGTCGACATGTTAACATGTATTAGATTAGAAGAAAACAAAATGAAAATTGAATAGGAATTAAAACGTCAAAGTATGACTAAAAGTAAAATTTTCATTAAATGAAAAATAAAATACATTAGGTATAGATCCAATATAGAAAAATTAAAATACATACGCTAAAAGAAAAAATACATTCTAATTATTATTATTATCATTATCATTAATGAAAGTCGGTCAATCAACTCCCAGCAGCAGGGCTCTCATCAGCCTCTGCATCTCTCTGAACATTATCGCTCTCACAGCGACCAACTCGCTATGCAGGTCATTAACCTGCCTTTGAAGTTCCCACACTGTGTCGCGTAGAATAGCAATGTCCGGAAAAGGATCAACCATATCTAGAACACACATGAATTGACAAATGTAAAGAAAAATGTTCACAATGTAATACAACGTATACGACCAACTGGTAAATTTACGCCAGAAAAAAACTTACCTCAAAGAGAAAGGAATATGCTCTTTGAAGAGAAGTGGTTGAAGATGTCACACGAAAGGAAAAATGCAAGAAATAAATAGAGTTGAATGAAGATTGAGATTGAGGGACCTATAATATAATCTGGACGTGTCAGGCCAAAAGGCAGGACTGTTCAGCTCAATTATATTAATTACATTCAAACTGGTGGCATTTTGTTTTCTGTGAAAAGTCGTGACTTTTTTTTTTACACTAATTACTTCTTACCTTTTCATAGCGATTTGAGACTCGATAAAAGCCGTTATTATTGAGTTGTTGCAACAGATCATCCAATATTTTTAACAGATTTAACATCTGTTGCAATAGATGGACGGATTGAATGTGCAACAGACGGCTGTCAAAACAGATTTACCATCTGTTGCAATAGATGGTTTGTATATGCAACAAATAAGACATCTGATGCAACTTATATATTATCTGTTGCAACAGATGGACAATATGTATAAGTTGGAGGAGATGTTTTGATATCTTCTGACAGCTGATTCATTAGTTTCAGTTTCAACAGATGGAGTATTCGATTCATTAGCTGTTTTGAATGTGTGAGATAAAAAGTCCACCTCTTTTTAATAGTCCCTCTGTTACGTATTAGTTGGGCCCCATGGGCTTGGCACACCAATTAATAAAAATATAAATTAGGTGATTGTTTTACCAAATTGACCTTATTAATTATGATTAGAAAGTATAAATGTGAATAATATACTTTATGTAGTCATTTAATAATAGGGGTAATCTTGAAAGAATATAATAAAATTCTCTTAATTTTATAAATAGGAAAACTAAATTGAAATAAACATATTTAGAAAGAAGTAATCACATGCGTGCAGATTAATTAAAAGAAAAAGTCAGGTCTATCGCAACAGATTTACCATCTGTTGCAACATATAGATTATCTGTTGCGACAGATGGACCATATGTTTGGAGGAGATGTTTTGATTTCTTCCAACAGCTGATTCATCAGTTGCAACAGATGGAGATTTTGATTCATCAGCTGTTTTGAATGTGTTAAGATAAAAAGTCACGACTCTTCACACCTCCATTTTAATAGTCATCACATTCGTGCATATGAATAAACAACACTGACATGTCCTGATGAGGTAGGAAGAATAAGATGCGTGCAATGGATCCCATTTTCATGCATGCGAGTTATGTATATTATTGATCAGTCTACCGTAAAGACACATAAAGTGCAATGATTTTGTGAATGCAGTTTTTTACCGATGATTAGACACTAATCCTTCGAACAATATCTTGAATTGTACAGTTTAGTTTGATAGGTGCGAACTGATAAGTTCGAAGGGTTCCAAGATGGTGGTGTTCGATACCCCGTTACAATTTAATGACATGATTCATGCACATGTTTTTGTGTCAAGTTTGGGGAAGGGTTCAAATTTTTGGCGGCAGTGTAAATATCCAATAGTGATTGGACGGGTTTTAATGGCACAATGGACTTCTTGAAAGGCCTCCGAAGCCTCGCAATGCAGCAAACAATGATAGAACCAATAGAAATTCCCCTGGTCTAAATTTATATGGATGGATTGGTAGAGGAGACTATTATACAATAGAAGGTGTTTGAGAGAAAACCCGTGCGGAAAGAGGGAGGTTGAGAAGGCCATATATCATCTTAGTACTTGTTTAAGGGGATACACAGGGTCAATTCCTCTTGACCATTCTTCTTTTTCTTCAACGACTGATGGATTTTCATTTTTGAATACACTTTCACATTCGCATCTCATCCAGTTTTTTCATTTTTCATGTCAATTTCATAAGCTAATTTCGCTACACTTTCCTTCCGACCCTGTGTATCCTCTTAAACAAGTACTAAGATGATATATGGCCTTCTCAACCTCCCTCTTCCCGCACAGGTTTTCTCCCAAACACCTTCTGCTGTATAATAGTCTCCTCCAACAACCCATCCATATAAATTTGCTCCAGGGGAATTTCTATTGGTTCTATCGTTGTTTGCTGCATTGTGAGGCTTCGGAGGCCTTTCAAGAAGTCCATTGTGCCATTAAAACTGGTCCAATCACTATTGGATATTTACACTGCCGCCAAAAACTTGAACCCTTCCCCAAACTTGACACAAAAAACATGAGCATAAACCGTCATTAAATTGTAACGGGATATCGACACTACTGTCTTGGTCCCTCAGCCTTGCCAGTTCAAACCTAACAATCTTAACTATAAAATTCCATATCTTGTTTGAAGAATTAATGCCTAATAGGTAAAGAACAAACATTCATAAAATCATTGTACTGGATGTGTGTTTTCATGATAGGTTGATCAGTAATACATACCTCCCCATATGAAGTGGTTTCATCTGCAAGCAGCTTATTCCTCCGAACCCTTCTTTACTCTAGCCTTTAATGCTGGCCGGGCAAAAGTGAATCTAATTTCACTTCCTTTTGTCTGCAAACAAGAGAAATACATTTGATGTCAAACAAGAGAAGAACAAAAAGAACATTACAAAAGGGTAACACAAAATTGAGTGAATCAACAGATGACCAATATGATACAACAGATTACCCATCTGTTCAACCGATGAGGCATCGTTTGCAAAGAATGGATGACATGTTGCAACAGATAGGCCATCTATTGGAATAAATCAAACCAACCTTGCTACTGGTTTGATTTCTTTAAAAAGTTGCTCTATCTGTTCCAACAGCTGATTCATTAGTTGCAATAGTTGAGGAAACTATTGCAACACCACCACCACCAACATCAACAACAAAGAAACAAATAAAACAACACCATATGTTCCAACACCATTCACAACACAAACATCACATGTTCCAACACGACCCCCCCAACAACAGCACCACCAAAGTACCAAACAAAAGACATAAAAAAAACTATACTGATAACAAGGCTTTTTAAGTTCTCCCAACAGATGACTATTTTTGCATATTTTAATAAAAACAACGGTTCGTTCATTCAAGACTTAAAAGTCCCCTTTCCTTCAATTTTCTCAATAAATAGCAAACTGATAATGGGTAAATCATTGATAGCAACAGATGTAAATAACTAATTTAAATGACATACAAAGAAGAAGACGAGATGAAAAGAGCAACTTTGAACCATACTTGCAATGTAAAAAAAGTAAACGGATCAGAACATCCAGTTCAGTCGAGAAAAGATATTGATTGGTTGAGATCCCAAAGGATCCTCATCCGAAACAAGAGAGAAAAGAGAGGAAAAAATGAAACAACAAAGATAATTTAGAATAAAGAATAAAAAAGAGTTATGAGTTGAGTCTAGTCTAGACTACTTTATGGCTGAAGGAGAGAGAGTTCTAGATATGGTTTTTTTTAAATGTTCATTAATAACTTTTGAGGGGCACGAGGAGATGGTGACATTGAAAAGACCAGATAAGACTACTCACTCAGGAGATTTTTGAGTTATCAAAGTTGTACTGAGTAATATTTTTTACCGCCTTAGTATTTTAACTATTTTATCTCGGACAGAAAATACCTAAATTGCTTTATAAAAAAAAGGATAAAAAAATATTTAAGTGCAACAGATGACTTAATCTGTTTGATAGTTTACAACAGATTCGTGATCTGTCACAACAAATGACGTAATCTATTTGATAGTTTACAACAGATGCGTAATATGTTGCAACATATTACCTAATCTATTTGATTTGATCCAACAGAAAAGACATATGTTGCAACATGTTGAACATTTGTTTATATATAATTTCAATTGAGTTCATATGTTAGACTAAAACCTTAATTGAATGTGAGTTCTCATAGGTTCAAATACAACTTTAATTGAGTCTTTTGGCAATTTCATGATGAGACGGTACTGCATTCCTCCAACCAGAGTCGTCGATCGATCACTCTGGGCCAAGCCGATTCTTACTACCTCATATGTTAGACTAATACCTTAATTGATTAATCTAGGACTAGGGTACTAATACCTTGATTGAGTAATCTGGGACTAGGGGTGAGTTCTCATAAGTTCAACTACAACTTCAATTGAGTTTTTTGGCAATTGCATGATGAGACGGTACTGCGTTCCTCCCGACTAGAGTCGTCGATCGATAACTCTGAGTCGAACCAATTCTTACTACCTCATATGTTAGACTAATACCTTAATTGATTAATCTAGGAATAGAGTACTAATACCCTAATTGAATATAGGGTCAACTACAACTTCAATTAAGTCTTTTGTCAATTGCATGATGAAACGGTACTGCGTTCCTCCTGAAAAGAGTCGGTGGTCGATCACTCTGAGCCGAACCAATTCTTACTACCTCATATATTAGACTAATACCTTAATTGATTGATCTAGGACTAGGGGTGAGTTTTCATAATGTCAACTACAATAGATGACAACGCATATTTGATAATTTACAGCAGATGGGTAATCTATTGCAACATATGACTCAATCCATTTGATAATTTACAACAGATGGGTAATCTGTTACAACAAATGACTTAATCTGTTTGATAGTTTACAATAAATTCATGATCTGTCGCAACAAATGGCTTAATCTGTATGATAGTTTACAACAGATGTGTAATATGTTGCAACAGATTACATAATCTGTTTGATCCAACAGAAAAGACATTTATTGCAGCAGGTTGAACATTTGTTTATATATAATTCAATTGAGTTCATATGTTAGACTAATACCTTAATTGAATGTGAGTTCTCATAGGGTCAACCACAACTTCAATTGAGTCTTTTGTCAATTGCATGATGAAACGGTATTGCGTTCCTCCCGACCAGAGTCGGCAATCGATCACTCTGAGCCGAACTGATTCTTACTACCTCATACGTTAGACTAATACCTTAATTGATTAATCTAGGACTAGGGTCCTAATACCTTGATTGAATAATCTGGGACTAGGGGTGAGTTCTCATAGGGTAAACTATCGATTAATCTAGGACTAGGGGTGAGTTTTCATAGGGTCATCCACAACAGATGGCAACGCCTATTTGATAATTTACAACATATGGGTAATCTGTTGCGACATATGACAATCCATTTGATAATTTACAATAGATGGGTAATCTGTCGCAACAGATGACTTAATCTGTTTGATAACTTACATCAGATTCATAATATGTTGTTACCTAATCTGATTGATAATTTACAACAGATGAAAAATCTGACGCAACATGTTGAACATTTATTTTTTACAATTTCAATGGAGTTCATATGTTAGACTCCTAAATTAATTAATCTAGGACCAGGGGTGAGTTTTCACAGGGTCACCTCTTAGAGTACTCGGTCAACTACAACTTCAATTGTTTTTATATGATTTTAAAAATTACGCATATATTTTATGATTTTAAAAATAATTAAGATCATTTTGGACCAAATTAACATTTTCAAAACTACTTGTCATTCTTTTCCAAAATACAAATCAACCGATACAAAATGTTTCATCATTTCAAATCTCGAGGTTTGGCTCTTTCTCTCTCATTCTCACTCAACAATATAGTACAGACAACAACTACTCATCAAATTTGCTCAACCCTCCACAATAGATCGCTTTTCTTCTCATTTCCGACCACATAGGTGTTATTTTCAACATCATTCTTGCTTGTATCAGTCATTTTCTTTATCTTCATAGGCAACAGAGTTCGAGAAGAGCTCTATATTTGTTATTTTTTCTAAAAAATAAGGGCTTTTAAGTTAATGATGAAAAATAAAACTTTTAGTTGTATTATCTTCGAGAATGGGTTTACAATTTTGAGTTTTGATGGTAAAATTGTGGGAAGAACTCGAGAAATCCCTAGTTTTCATCGCAGTGTTCTGTTGACTGTCGTGGTATAGTTGGATGGTATTTGTGGTGGTGGTGGTGGTGTTGTGGTAGTCGTGGTGGCACCGGTGGTGGCACCGGTGGTGGCATTGGTTGGTGGTGTTTGAGGTGGTGTCGCTATTCGTGGTGTTTGTTTGTTTGTTTGCATTGGTTGGTGGTGTTTGTGGTGGTGGCTGTTGGTGTGTCGGTATCCGTGGTGTTTGTAATGTATTTTTTAAAATTTATGCATACATCAACTGTAATGTAATTTTTATTTTTCTTTGTCTGTAGGTAAAACATGTCTCCCAAAAGAAAAGAAAGTGAAAGTGGATCAACGTCTGACCACTCAAAAATAAAGGCTACAGTACAGAGGGATTCGGAGGAGCTTCCTGAAGTGGACAAGGGTCCGTAGATGGTGATGAGCAAAATATTTTCTTCACTTTTCATTTAAAGTAGATGTTTCATATTCATCTTTAAAAGAAAACTACAAAAAGATTTTCCATTAATAGTTTCAAGTTTCATTTTTATATGAAATTCAAAATCGAAAATCCAAAAAGATTTTTCTTTGGTAATCATAAGTTTCATTTAGTATAGGAATTTAAACCTGAAAAATGCAGAAAAAATTTCGTCAATTCTTTTGACAATTTGTTATTTTCTTTTCTTCTTAAAGTTTAAAAAAAAAAAGAAAAAGAAAGAGAGTTTGATCGTCCATGTTATGCCAAAACTTTATGAACTACGCACACCTGATTTTCCTCTCCCGGGAGTGAGATATGTAGGCGCCCTTCTTAGGTTCGGTGATCTTTTAAAAAAAAAGAAGAGAAAAAGATTTTGAGAAAATGTTGAGCTCTAACACATTTTTTATCTCTTATATGTTAGTTTAAGGTGGTTGGTTTGTGGCATTTTGATTGGTTGTCCACATCACACCAAATTCAAGGAAGGGTTAGATGTGTCCTTCAAGGATATAGAGAGTGACATCATGGACCAAACAAAGAGTCAGAAAAATGAGAATTTAAAGAAGAGATTAGGAGACTGAGTCAACAAATGACAGAAATGCACCAAGCTTGGGCCAGTGGGTTGCCTCCTCCTCCATTTTCCGCTATTGACCCTGCAAATATCTTGAGTTTTCCATCACAATTGCAAGCTCCATTTCCTAATGTTGTTGACGCACCACAACATGCCTTAGAATTCATTCTAAGCCAAAAGCATCCCAATGCTTCCATCACTCATTCTCTAGCTCTTCAATATAAATCTACCACATTGACAACACAACATACTGTCTGTGCTTTTATTGCTCAACCTTCTATTAAGGCTTCCACTTTGCTATCAATCCAATGGTTGTGCTGCCCCAATCTACAAGTGGACCCATGTTCAATACTCTCGATGATCATTGCTATACTCTGGAGCCCACATCAATGTTAATTGGACCACCAAAATTTCTTAACAAGAAGCCTAGCATGTCAGAAGAGGCAAAAAAATGGTTGAAAAAATGAAGAGTTATAAAATGCTATGAAAAGTTCCTTAGGGATTGCGGGTAAAGATTGGGGCATGTCTTTAAGTTTCAACCTTCATCCAAGCTTAAAGATATCAAAATTTGAGGAGCATGATGGACATGAGGATGCCGTGAAACATTTGGGATGATATTGCAATCAATTAAGGAAAGCTAATGGGAAGAAGAAGGAAAACATACCTATCTTCGTTCCAGAGAAAAAACAGAGTTCGAGAGGTCCAACTCAGCAATATTATCAGTCTCAATCCCGAGTTTACACATTAAATTCACATGCTCACTTGCAACAAGGTTCCTCTTTGCATAATCCAAGATATTCGGTTTCACTTCCTTAGTATCCTTTGAATAATGCACAGTTGTATGCTCATCTGTCTTTATTTCCACAATGACATGCACCGATTCTTTAATCTCGTCCTCGACCCCCACATATTTACCAAGGAACTTCTAAGTCCATGTTTCAATCGAGGCCGTAGTTTGCAAAGAGGAGGAAGTCAAAAGACAATTTTTCACCAATTGAGGAGTCGTATGTCAGTTTATTCCAGAGATAGAGAGAGTTAGGCATGATCACTCCTCTCCTTGGGTGTACTCCTGAAACGCATTCAAGAAGTTTTGATCTTAATGTATGATGTGCATATCATTCTGATGTTTAAGGTCACAACATTGAAAATTGTCGTTCTTTGAAAAGAGGAATAGAAAAGGTGATTCAAGATAAATCAATTAGGGTGCAGAACATTGACAGTGGTAAAAGATCAAGTAATATTGATGTGCAAACCAGTGGCTAAGATGTCAGGCTCAACAATTGAGAAGTCACTCCTCTCCTTACTGGGAAGGGTTTTGGCAGTTTGTTTTATTTTCTTTTATGTTATCCTAATTATTTCAGGGTTGTTGTTTGAGATCTATCTTGTTTTGTTCCTTTGTAGTTTATGTTTAAACCCTTCTATCTTTTATTTCTACTAAATGAAGTGTCCCTTTCCCTTTATGTTTTAAATATATATTGTTTGTTTATTTTCTTTATACAGTACACTTTATGTTGATTCTAGTGATATGACATGCCTGCAGAATTTTCAGACAGATCTTAAAATTCGATTTAACCATGAAACATTGAATTAGAGGGCTAACGTTAGAAAAACATCTGAGAAAATAGAAAGAGTGCTGAGATATTTGGTGACAAGTTGAAGCCTTCTTTAAAAATTAAGGCAATTATTTTGAGAATCACAAGTATAACTAGGTCATCAATTGAAAGACATGTCTCAATTAGGTCAAACAGTGGATGCATGATTCTATATCAAGAAAAACAGAAAGAAAATCAGTTCTACAAAAGCACGAGTCCTTCGATGTGAGGGATGTACAACAAAAGTGGAGTTGTATGTTTGACTAGTGTAGAAGAAGAAGTGGCACATGCTCAGTTAAAGTCAGTGTTGTTAAAGTGTGACAAATGATCTTTATCTCCCACTTTCATATTGCATGTTATATACTTGCATTTTTAAGGAATGATATAACAACGACATTTCATTCTGCTATTCAAACATCGTGTCATCTTTTTTACCTTGTTTGAGCTTTAGTCCTATTTTCTTTCATACCTCTCTTTTGAAATCAAGATAGAGTCCACAAAATTCAAGAAAAGTGTCGAGTAAAAAATAGAGTCAGAAAGTTTCAAAAAAAAGGAGAAAAATATGTGTCCAAGAAGAAAGAAAAGAGAAGAGCGTAGTGAAAAAATAGAGTCAGAAAAATCCAAAGAGAAAAAGAGTCAATAAAAAATAAAAAAAGGAGAAAAAGAGAAAAAAAATTAGAATCAAGCAAAAGAACAAGTTTCCAGAACTACGTGTGACCTGATTCTCCTCTCTCGGGGGTGAGATACGTAGGCTGCCCTACTCGGGGCTCGGTCCAACCAAATAAACAATTTAGAGTCACCCAGCCAAAAGATTATGGGGCATGAGTTAATTATCATTGTTTGAGTCGATTTTAAAAGTTGTAAGTCTATCCTACTTTGTGTCGTTTGGGCCTCTTGACATCCTTTCTTTCTAACCTTACACAAAAATCAAGTTATAACCAAAGAAAGACCTTCAAATCAATCTTTGAGAATAGTAAGGCTAAGCGTGCAATGCATATGATAATGCATTTTGGGAACTGTTTGTCTTTCTCAGCATAAGGAATCAGGAGAGAAATAAAAATAAGATAGTCTTATTGGTAAAAACCCTCACAGGCACCGTAAGACGATGTTAAGTTGAGAGAGATAAAAATGAGAGTCTTATCGGTGAAAATTCTCACTGTCACTGTAAGACGACTGTGAGTTGAGAGAAATGAAAATAAGAGAGTCTTATTGGTGAAAAACCCTCACGGACGCCATACGACAATGGTGAGATGAGAAAAAGAAAATAAGAGAGGCTTGTTGGCGAAAATCCTTCAAGGCGTTACTAGCCGAATGAGGTCTCTGAATGCAATTGGTCTAAGGAAGCAACTCAGTTTTAGGGTCATTAACTCAACAACCATTGGTGGAAAGTTTGGATGAAAAGATCAAACAACTTAATCCAAAATGTATGTCATAATCATTAGAGTTGACTATCACTTTCAGACAAATTCTTATTTTCTTTTTTTTAATGGAGACATTCATTGTCTTTTCTTTCTTTTCTACAGTTTTATTTTTATTTTCTTGAGTCAGTTATCCAAATAAAAAAACCATTGTCATTTTTCTCGTGTCTTTGAGTCTAGTCTACGTCAAAATAAATGAGAAAAGATTTCAAAACTGGCTACCAACTTGTTCAATTGCATAAAGTAAGATAAAAGGACAACACATGAAAAAAACATAATTGTAAGTCAGAACAAGGCATGCAGAAAGTTTTCAACAGACAAATTTGGGGAATTCGTGGAGATACCAAGATTTAAAGGGGTTATCTAAGAAACATAACAAAGTAGAGACACTGTGTTTGTTTTAGAGTTACTCTTAATGCTTTGAATTTGGATCAATGGTGCAGAAAGACCATGATGTGTCAATAGCTGGAAACAAGATTAGAGGTGACAAGTTTAAGAGCGATTGCCTTGAGACGTAAAGCCATAAGCCAACCACCCTGTTTTAAACTCACAAGTTTTCTTTGTATGAAACAGGAACAATTGCTACCTTCTAATAAACAGCTTCAAAGCACAAATATCCAGAGGTGCAATTCCCCGTTTTTGCAAATGCAAGAGCAGTGTTGCTGTACAGGTTTGGTAATCACAACTATGGTGAAACTCATCATTTTGTACCACTAAGAGACACACTCTCTAATTTGGATTTTTAATGTCTCATGGATAGGAGGTGTACTTCCTAATTTGAACCTTTAATCCTAAAAGATGCACTTTTAGTAAGAATCTTTCACTTTCACTCTTAAGAGAGGGACTTGTTGGTCTCAGTCATTTAATTTTACCATCGAAAGGGTGTATTTGTTAATCGAAATCATGATTTATCTTTGCATTATGCATTGTTACAAGTAGTTGTGATTGGGTTTGACACCCGCAATTTTTTTGATGATAAACTGGGGCAAAAAGAAAATTTAATTCCTGTTATTAGGAACTTCACTTTAGGACCCTCCTAGCAAAATGAGACATTATTTTTCTGGAAAATAAAATCTTTCTTTATCATAATCTTTATTCTAGTTTTGATTTTGATCTCAGGAGCCTGCTTAAAGAATAGAGTGATGAAATTAAAAGTCAGGAGCCCACCTGAAGAACGGGGTGATGAAATTGCAACTCGGGAGCCGTCCCAAAAAATAGGGTGATAAAATTGCAACTCGGGATCCCGCCTGAAGAATAGGGTGAAGAAATTGCAACTCGAGAGCCCACCCGAAGAATAGGGTGATAAAATTTAAAGTCGGGAACTCGATTGGAGAATAGAGTGAAGAAATTGCAACTCGGGAGAGCCCCTGAAGAATAGGGTGATGAAATTACAACTCGGGAGCCCTCCCGAGGAATAGAGTGGTGAAATTGCAACTCGGGAGCCCGCCCGAAGAATAGTGTGAAGAAATTACAACTCGGGAACCCGCCTGAAGAATAGGGTGATGAAATTGAAAGTTGGGAGCTCACCCGGAGAATAGAGTGAAGAAATTGCAACTTGGGAGCCCGTCTGAAGAACAGAGTGATAAAATTAAGATGAGAGCTCGTACGAAGAACAGAGTGAGGAGATTGCAAGTCAGGAGCCCGCCTGAAGAACAGGGTGATGAAATTGAAAGTCGGGAGTTCGTCCGGAGAACAGAGTGATGAAATTGCAAATCAAGCGCCCGCCTGAAGAACAGGGTGATGAAATTGAAAGTTGGGAGCTTGCTCGGAGAACAGAGCGAGAAAATTGCAAGTCAGGATCCCGCCTAAAGAACAGGGTGATGAAATTAAAAGTCAGGAGCCCGCATGAAGAACAGGGTGAAGAAATTAAAAGTCAGGAGCCCGCCTGAAGAACAGGGTGATGAAATGGCAAGTCAGGAGCTCGCTTGAAGAACAGGGTAATGAAATAGCAAGTCAGGAGCCCGCCTGAAGAATAGGGTGATGAAATGGCAAGTCAGGAGCCCGCCTGAAGAACAGGGCGATGAAATGGAAAATCAAGAGCCTGCCTGAAGAACAGGGTGATGAAATGACAAGTCAGGAGCCCGCCTGAAGAACAGGGTGAAGAAATTGAAAGTCAAGTAACAAGGTTAAGAGATTGAAAGTCAAGCAACAAGGTTAAGAGATAGAAAGTCAAGAAACAAGGTGAAGCAACTGAAAGTCAATAAAGTGATGAAAATGTAAGTCAGAAGCCTGCCTGAAGAACAGGGTGAAAATCAAAAGATTAAAAAATAGCAAGTCAGGAGCCCGCCTGAAGAACAAGGTGGTGAAATGGAAAGTCAAACAACAAAGTGAAGAAATTGAAAGTCAGGATCCCGCCTGAAGAATAGGGTGAAGATTTTCAAATTCGGGATTAAGGTTCAGAAGTACCACCGACAGAACATGCTCAATTTGTGAGTTCATCTCCATCATCAAATTTGTATGGAGAAAGAATCTATTCTCAACTTCAACCCAAAGAAGATCAGACCTTCTGTCAATTTTGAAAGGAACTCAAGTCAAGAGTCCAAAAGAAGCTGCAAAGATAAGGACTTTTGTAATTTTATTATCTTTTTAACTTGTAATTTTCATTTTTGATGTAATGACTGAACCGCGGACCGGAGCCTCGACAGAACCTCACTCGACTCTCCAACTCGGTATAATCCCTTCTTGTCAATCCTGGAACCACCTGCGACTTGAATCCCACATAACTTGGGATAGGTAGGTCACTCAAAATCAAAACTCGGTTGTCCTCCTTTCTTCTGTTTCCTTCTTTTGAATAACAATCGGGACAAATTCTATCTCGTTGTCTACTTTTTTTCTGAAAATACTGTGTTTACACCCAAAAAGGGTCATGATGTAGACACGTAATTTTATCCCTCTCTCAATCATTTTTTACCATTTTTTATCTCATCTTACCGCGTACCTTCACCCATGGGATAATTTTAACACAATAACAAATCCAACAAACTCCTAACTAAATTTTAACACCTCACACCTATACCCTACCCCTTACCCCTACCCACACCCTTTTATCCACATATCCCACCCACACCCAACACACGTGGGACCCACATAAAATACACAGTCATCCTCACTCTACACAAACATAATAGGCACGCCATCTACATATACCCATACACAACACACACACACTCTGGGGGACAAAAACACACGCCATACACACTCACGTTGCTCCACGTAGACGATGATGCACTCCATATTTCTTGGTTTCTTCACCAACATACACGAGATACACGCATAAAGTGGGAGGGTTCCAGGAGATTTGAACACAACACATACACCCTCTACATACTCACATAGGCGTATACAGAGAATATACCATACAAAAAAAAGAATTTCTATCTACACACATCTCACAGAGGCAAAACACACTCACCGGAAAACAGCACAGCCATCAAAAAATAAAAACACACACTACACCCACCCACCTGAAAAATACACTGATACACACGCCACCTCCGAAAAATTAGAAAAAGAGAGAGAAAGGGGCGTAAAAGAGATTTTTCGGTGAGTTCTCGCCGAAAAACAACAATGAACAGTGACCACCGCTGATTGCTTCAGCCAAACAGTCGCCGAAACCCACCAAAAACGCCGTCAGCTACCACCCGCGACCCAACGGCTGAAAAACTACCAACCCTCCGTCCCCCGTCTCCATTTTTGGTGAGACTAATCGAAAAGGACATTAAAATCGACGGTTGTGCGGGTTTTAGCTGCAATTGTTCTCATTGCCATTGATTCTTGTCTTGAATTAGTAAAAAATAGGAGTGGGTTGGATAGATTGGTCGAGTTGCGGGTTTGGGTTGACGCAAAACAGTGAAGGCTATACCGAGGTTTGATTCGAAGTTCTCGGGTGCGGACTCCATCTTATTTAACTGGATAATACTCGAATAAAAGCGGCATTAAGGTCCATTGTTCATCTCATTATTGATTAATTTTAGTTGTTTTATACTTTGTGTGGTGAATCATGGTGTGTGGATCTTATTTTTTGCGTGATGTTGTTATGCTTGGAAGATGAACGGTGTTGATTTTGATTAATTGGGTCATCTAAATCGAATTCAAATTGACTTGATTGAGAATGAATTTGTAGGCGAGGATGGACATTAATAAAAGTTGAATAGTGGCCAGTCGAGTCATTGATTAATCCTTGATTTGAAATGTATGTTAATTATTAAACATGATAGTATCATGTTTAGGCCGACAATTGATAGGCATATGAAGGTTTGGTAAGCAAAGTTTAGGACTGGTGGTTTTGTTGAATGGTTTGATTTTCTCCCATTGGAAAAATGTATTCATTTAGCCGGAAAATGTCCCCGAGATCACTTGTATTTATTCATCGGGGAATGCCCCGAAGTATCCTGTATCCGGAGAACGTTCGTGATGAAGGTCTGAGGCGTCGGGTAAAGCATAGTCTAGGGTAGTTTAGAATAGGATTTACATTTATGTATTTTTCTATTTTTGGACTGTATAATTCGGACTGGTCATTATTTTGATTTGTGAATTTTATTTGATTTGTTTGTTTGCTTGCGTTATGTGTTTTGTGGTTTATTCACTTCATAGTGTTAAATTAGGCGATATACTCCACGAAGCGATCGTGGTCTAACCACGAGACCGAGAGGTGCTTAACACCTTCCCCTAGGTCAACAGAATTCCTTAACTTCGCAAACCAGTTTTAATGAGTCAAAAACAATTTTGAAAAAGGATTTTCAAAGGTGATTTGGCGCACCCAATTATGTCAAGTGGCGACTCTGAATTAATTGTAAAATGAATCCTACAAACTTTATCTTTTTGTCACTTAATAAAAACCCTTCAAACCTGAAAATTATATCTTTTTGGTAAAAAAATGGTGTGACACATGATATTTTAGATTCCCAAACCCAATTTTTTTCACAAAAATTATAAGTCATACTATGCCAAAAAAATAAATAAAACAATAGAAGAGAAGTCAATGAACTACCAATTAGGCAATCATACCAATTTATACATGGTGCATATTAGTCAACCACTTACAAATGTTTTAGTGGTCCTACTAATATTACATTCTTGTAATTTAGTTTTACCAAGTCAAATTAATATGTACAAGTATATGTAATTCATACTAATCATTGGCGGAGCTAGAAATTTTAGGAAAAGTGTTCAATAAACTCGATGCTTCTTTGAAAATATTAAAAAGGTAAAATCAGATTGCAGCTACTGGAAATCGAACCCATCCGCAAGTTGCCTTTGGACTTTACTGAACACCTACCTCCGCTAACCAATATTCCTTAGATGTGTTAAGGTTGTTCAAACCTTTATATTAAATCAAATAGAATAGCTTTTTACCTATATACATGATATAATTTTTCGGCGAAGGTTGTTCACCTGACCACTCTTGGTACAAGGTGGTTCCACCAGTCTTGTATGATACATATGATTTATCATGTACAAGTTGTTATAGCATTGCAAGTTAATTGAGATACAACGACCCTTCCATTTATTGTGATACATAATATTTTTTTCCATTGTGGATCTGTTGGGATACATAATTAGCTCCCCAATATATATAACGAAGATAAATAATTAATTAATTTTTTTGTAATTACTTCGTAAGCGCAGAAATTTATATAAATATGACAAATTGATGAGTATGTTAATGTAGTTTTTCCTTTACGATTTAAATAGAGAAAATTTCGGAAACAACACTATTATTTAACCTAAAATAGTATATGACTTTCTTGTTGAAGTTCTAGATGGAAACACTTTCTTCATTAAGCTAATCAATACAAGAGAGACAAAGATACTCGTACTTTATAGAAAAATTAATATTGAACTTTAAGTAACTAGTTTTAATATTAATGAAAAAATAACAAAAATATACATCTTATTCTATCATATTTACACAAATTATCACACTTATAAAGTAATTTTAAAAATCTCAACTAATTATGTATCTTCGTTGGATGTATCGGGAGCTAATTATGTATCTCGATAGATCTAAAATCGAAAAAAATGTATCGAGAGCTAATTATGTATCTATATGATCGTTGGATCCATTATGTATCTCGACATTATCAAAATCGAAAAAAATATATCAAAAACTAATTATGTATCTTTACAAAGGAAAAAATGTATCTTCGTTGGATGTATTGAGAGCTAATTATGCATCTCGCCAGATCCAAAATTAAAATTTTCAATAATTATGTAAAATATCAGATATTTTTATAATTAAACTCGTCTTAATTAATTCAAACATTTTTCTCGATATAGTCCGACGATCAAGAGATCACAATTTCAAACGAAGTTCTTAGGGAATCATCATCATTCACACCTTAACTTGTAAAATGTGTACTTATTTTAGTTTTTAAAGTTTAGACAATTACAAATTTGTTGAGTTCTAATTTTCAATATCTTGTAAGATAGAAATAATATTTACTAGTCATTTTTTCTTATTCATGAAAAATAATTAATGTCATGAAATTTTATATTTAGTACGTCAAACTCTGAGATAATTTCATATCTTGTTTAATCCCTACTTATTTATAGTTTCAAGGTAGTTACAACGATTAAAACTTTAGTTGAAATTCAGAAGATAGATATAACGTTTTATTGATCACTTTTGATTTTATATTTGATAAATAGTTACTTATGTCATAAAATTTCAAATTTCACGACACAAATTTCATGATAATATCCTGAAATCTCATTCATAAAACTTAAAACCTAATAATAGTAATTACTATATTTATAAATTATAGAGAGTTAGAGATGTAAAAATAATTATTATAGAATTTTATCCATTCTAGAAGATCTTATTTATAGGAAAAAGTCATGAGTAAATTGAGGGACTCCCTTTTTTAATCCTTACTTTAAGCACTTGATTATTATTAACCCTACCTTTCCTAGCTACCACATCTATAAATTGTCCAAAAGTATTTACAAATTTCAATTCATTACAAACAAAATCAATTTAAAAAAAAAAGTTTAATCTTCTTGAAATAATCTCTCTTTCTTCCTAAAATCAAAGGGAGGAGGAGAGCAAATTATTCCAAACTTTGTTAGTTACTAATTGATTGATATAGTATAAATCTTGTTTAGCTGTCTTTCACGTGAACTTTTCATTCGAAAATGGCAAGGGAAGCTAAGTTCGTGCGTTCTTGGATGGAGGTTGCTCCTGCTCGTATGACCTATAAAAATCGACAAAAATCTTCAAATACGTCAGGATTGGAGACCATTAGAGAAGAGATGTACGAGGGATGTGACGATGATACACAACATCAACTTTTCACCCTTCAATTACAACGTCAAAATTAATCATGGGATATGATTTTTTGATGTTATTATAGCTCAATATATTTAATTAATTAGATATTTTAATTGAGAGGTTGATGAAGTTTTAGCCCTCCAAAAAAGTGTACCATTATTGTTTAAAGAATATTAACATCATTTGATGGTATTTGGTTAATTTCTCTTTGGATGATTTTGTCATTTAGATTTTTTTAAAGTTTTTATAACGTTATAAAGACATCATATTATAATTAGTTACAAAATCAGATCACTTAGAATCAATACAAATAATCTTATACTAATAGTCGATTGATGATCGATATGAAAAAAAATATATTTCTACTCAAACAAGAAGTCCTATAGTTTACTAAATGAATCCATATTATCTGTATTATTATATATGATCTCCTATACATGTTTATAATATATATGAATCTATTATATATAATCTTACTATTATAATTAAAGTGGAAAAATAATTAACTAATATGAAAACTAATAATTAGATGACTATTTTTATGAGAATAACTATTTTTTTGAAGATTAATATTTTTTTATTAGTTTGAGAATTCTAAATCAACTAAATTTAATTTTAAAAAGATTTACAAAAATTTATAAATAAATATAAAAATGTTAGAATAAAAATTTTTTTAAGAAGTACCAAATTTTTGAAAGTTTTAAATACATAATAAGAATGTAATCAATAATTTTGTAAAGATTTGACTTTAAAAATAAAGAAAAAATTTAAATATAAAAAAATTATTACCACAGTGCATGGTTCAAATTGATTTGTTTCTCTTAGCCCCTGACAGCAAGAGAGAGAGGTACTGCATGAAAAACTCAAAAGTGATTAACCATCAACCACTTTAAACTTGTGCCAAAATATATATGTGCTTACACTAAAATATATGTTTATGTTTACATTATTATTAAAGTGTGAAGGAGTTTTGAAAAGTAATTTAAACTTTTGCACTTCATTAAAAATCTCCGCAATAGAAAAAATTATTTAATTTAAATAATCAAACGTTACACGTGCGAGACACGTGCAGTTAAACTAGTAAGTAATAATTTTGGGAACATTGAATAATTACAATTAGGGGTGTAGAGATCAAATCGTCAAATCGAATCGACGAACCAAATCAAATAAAAAAACCAACTTATTATTTGGTTTGATTGATTTGGCGTTAGAAAAAAATGATCATTCTTGGTTTGATTTGGTGTTAACTAAAAAAAAAATCGAACCGAACCCGAATCAAACCGACATAATATATATATATATATATATATATAATTTTAACTTTTTATACATAAAATATTAATTATAATCTACTTTTTAAATACTTTTTCAAGTGTACGTGTGTTGCACGTGTATCAAACATTAATTAAAAATAAACATACATATAAAATATAATTTATTGGGTGTATGTCATATTACCAAGTACAATTTTTTTTAAAATATCACGTAAAATTTTAAAGATAAAAAATAGTATAGTTAATTAAAGAATAATATGATAAATCACCATTACATTAATAATTAAGGAGTAAAATTGGATGTAGTTGTAAAGTTTTCACAGGTATTTTTTGGATAAAACTTTCATCATAATTAATTTGATTCGTTATTTCTTTAGATTAGTTATTTAATTTAGGTGAAGAGTAATAATATTTAACACTTTTAAATCAATTGAAATATTATCTTATACAAGATAAATTGATTTAAAATGAGAAATCTTCAAAAATATTTTTTATTTTATATTTTATATATAGTCATAACAATAAACAAAAATAATAATTTTATCATGTTGCTTATTTGATACAGGTAAAAAATAATAAATATTAAACACTTCTAAATCTATTAAAATTTTATCTTATATAAAAAAGTTATAGTCGATTCTTTCAATTTGGGATTTACTAAGTTTCAGATCGGATCAAGAAGTATGTTATTGGTTGTAAATCGAATTTAATTTATCATAAATAACAATAAAAATATCCCAGAAATATTGATGACTTATATTGTTGATGTAACAGATAAATGTCACACTAAAGAAATCAAATTTAGTAGATGTACTTCAAGCCATTAACTTAAGTCCTTAACAACATACATATATTTGTGCGATTAATATTTTATGTTTCTCTCCATTTTGGTCAGACTTCGTACCTTTTGGACTGATTTGGGTGCAAAGTTTTGCATGCTCCGAATATAAGTTTAACTCGAGAATGAGGACTTATGATTGAGAATATGCTTCTGTCAACCAAAACTGAAAGATTGAATGCCATCTAATTTTGAGATTAATTTTAGAATAAGCTTATTTCATGTTTGGTTGAGATAAAATGTATGGAACACTCACTACTATTATTTTTATGCCACCTTGAAGGTAGAAAAATTAATCTCAGGATAGCCAATCCAGGAATAATTTACCTCGAAATAATTTATTTCTCAACCAAACAACCCCTAAGGGTCCTTACCTAAATTCTAAGTTAACACGTGCAAGGGAATAGACCGCAGGAATGAGTACATTTTCCTAATGTTTCCGCAAAAAATGTTTATTACAAATACTATAGATGATTGAAGTACAAAAACAACCGATAATCACGAAATTCAAAGGTAAAAAACAAGAGTAATACTATGATTAGTGTATAGTATCATGTCGGAATCATACAACATAGCCAATCTAACCATTATTCTTTAGAACTCGCCTTTAGCACTTTTATTTCAGTTTCAAATCTACTGTCGAGCGGGAGCTACTATCTATTGTAGCATCAAACAACAGAATCACTGATCAATGAAGAATGTCAAAAATGTGATTCTTTTTTCTTCAGCAATCAGTAAAAAAAAGATTGCGAAATTCTACAAAATTGAGTACTATAGTAAAAATTTCCAAAAAATGCAGGTTGCGAATAATAAACCTTTGTGGTTCAATTCTTCTCCAAAATTCGCACATAGCATGAGCTTTAATGAGCTTTTTTTGCTCTCCTTTCTCATTTTTTCTTTTTCTGCCCTATTTTTCTTTGAAAAAAATGACTAAACTTGAACTTCTAGACAACAAAAATCATAAGAATTAAGACAAAAATAAGAAGATAAAAGCTAGACCTACCAAGAATCTACACAGATATTAAACTATTACTATAAAATATATAATCATAATACATATTCCTTCACTATCGAAAGGCAACTCTCAAAAGTTCGGACATGACACCAATTCTATACATCACAAATCCCCTCTTTAGAATCCAGTAATATTAATTCCTACTATGAGAATTGTCTTATTCAACTCCATAATTTTTTTGAAAAATTAAATGCAATTTCAGCCTCAAATGATGATGAAGAAAATACAACAATAGTGAATTGGTGACATAAGTTTTGAATCATTACCAAGATTACTATAGAGAAAAATTCAAGTCAACAAATAGAGATGTATTTCTAGATTGAAATATAGAGTTAATAAGAGAATTGTTGTTGCATGCATTCATCTGAAAGGTTGAGAAAACATCATAAAGGCATTGCTTCATGCATTCATCAGAAAGTATTTTTTCTGTCTCAATTTATGTGGCACTTTTTGCTTATCAAGATACAAACTACGTGAAATTTGACATTTTAAAATGTGTCTATTCACCACATTGACATGAGAAGAATTGAAACTTATAGTACTTATCATATAATTTTTCAACGTCTGGATTTAAATTTTAAAATATTGAGTTGATCTAGTCCAATTTAGCTTCAATAATTAGTCATATTGACTCTCAAAAAGCAAACAATGTCACATAAATTGAGATAGAAGGATTGACAATTACTAAGAATTTAAAGCATACGATCGGCTAATAAAAGAACACGACCTTACATGATAGCAATGAATTGCTTCCTACAGTTTACCAGCATCTCTTAGAACATGACCTTATGAGCAACATTTTCGAGAGTATACAAAATTAATTAATAGGAGGAAAAAATGTTAATATATAGGATAGGAATTTTGTAAACTAAGTACCAGGTTGTTATACGCCTAAAAAAATTCAGCATCACGAATAATAGTTCTCCGTTATTAGTAATTACGTATTGCCATTTCCAGATTTCCTTATTTATAGTATCCATTAGTCAAGTAAGTTGCAAATATAGCTCAAGAGGGGAGGACTATTCGAGACCATATAAAAAATTCAATTTCAATTCCCACAGCCAATGAAGGACTCAACAGAGTAATAGGGGAGTCTCACCAAAAGCCATTGCATGGTGTAGTCGCACTTGGAGTGCGCGACCTCTTCCATGCACATCTGCATCACTATCCTCTTGTTGAGGAAAATTAACCGAGACAACAAAGTAATAGTGGAGTCTCACAAAAACCCATTGCATAGTCTGATTGCGCTTGGTGTGAGTGACATTTTCCAGATCTTCATCACTATCCTTCTGCTAAAATTTTTTAACCAAGATCATATGTACTGTCAACATCGATCATCAAAAGTAGCTATGTCTAATTGAGATCCTATCCACTTCTCAAGATCAAGTCTACAAGCAACTGTGCAATCAAGCATTACAACACTCAGCAGTCTAAAAAGACAGGTTATGGAAACAATCAATTTCACAACAGGTATAAGGTTAACAATTATTTCGACCACAACTTTTCCATGGCCATCTGAACCAGAAACCTCGGCTTACTTTAGAGAAAGGTCCCGTACAAAAAAAAATTGCCAACTTTACATATACATTCAACGATTTGAAAATTCAGTATTATTATTATTTAATATTTATACAACTGACCTCTCACTCTAGTTTATCTTGGTACATATGAAGCTTACTCGGACAAAGTTTCTTTTTAACAAAGAAAAGATAAAAAAAGATGAAGAAATATAACCTTTGATTGTTTCGGCCCATACTGTCCCGGTCCACTTTATTCGTTGGCAACCTTGCATGTTTTTTCTGCTTTTTTGATTAAAAATTTCAACGAAAAGAACAAACACAAGAAATATGAGAATTCATTGTCAATTCTTGATTTTTTAACCTATAAAAATACACAATTATTACAACTGATATAAACAATTCATCCTATAATTTATACTTTGACAACAAACTATAGCATACCAGCTGAAGTTCTCAAAGTATTGATATTGAGCAATGACATTAATATTATGAGACTCATATTAATCAATAGAAGATAATATTGACGGACAAAAGTGAAAGAACACATGACTGATAGTATGACCCACGTCTGTGCCACTTAGCCATACATCCTTTGATTGAATTTAGTTTCCTCCGATCCAAACAGTTTGCTGGAGGAAAATCAGACCACATATCATTAGTATCTTTCATATAAAGACCATGTACAACATGGTAATAGTTTCAATGGTATACATTCTGAAATTGTAGAGATAAACTTAAAGATTTCTTACTATTATACAGATAAATGTAAAATATTTTTAGCACTGCAACACTAAAGATGCATGAAAAACTTCACTAAATCATATCATCGTTAATTACAATAATAAAAATAGAATCAAAATCTAAAATTCGAAAAGATAAAAGAACTGCACGTTATTGCAACGTATTGAAAATAAAAATAAATAAAGACATTAGACTGTAGACTGGAGATATATAACTAATTCACAACATGTAAAACACAGAAATTAGTGAAAAAATAAAGAAAAAAAGAAGAAGAAGAGAGATCCCTTTTTGTGCCGTTTTATTATGTACTACTCATACATCAAATTGATATATATATATATATATATATATATGTAATGGTTGAACCCTAGCAGAACTTTACTTAATTTCAAATAAGAAAAAATAATAACACCCTTTCCATATAATTAGGACTTCTTAACTTTAAATATTATAAAAATAATTAAATAATAAGAGAAATTGAGTGAAAAGATAATTTTATCTGTTACAAAATATTTTTATTAAGGGCAAAAAGTTCAAATCACTTTTATAAGGTTTTCACACTTTTAATATATTATAGATTATAGATGAATCTATTATATATAATCCTGACGTTATTATAAAAAATTTTAAATTTTATATCTTGAATTCGTATATGTCCATGTGCAATTCCCACATGTTGCACGTGGAAATTAGGTACACCCAACAATCATAAAAAGGACATATACTTTAAATTCAGGTGATGTGTTCCACCATCTCTATATTAACATCTCACCCCAATTCTTAATTTTTCTACAATAAATATTCACCTTTATATAAGGTCCATCACATGAAATTATGTACTCAAAATAGTCAATACAAAAGAGTACTCAAGAAATTGCAAACTTTCACACCTATAGCTTCTTTCTAGCTAGCTACTTCTATTTTTGCTCAAATCAAATGGCTAAGTTTAGTAAAACGGCAGCCTGGTGCACTAAAGCTTCCGCTATGGGCAGGGTCGGGAAGGAGTCGGACAATAAAGATCCTCGCATTTCTCATATGGACAAGTTTAGTGGGAAGTCAAAATGTTTTATGGAAGTTGCTGTTCCAAGTGTTCTAATGGCACTTAATAATAAGATTTCAGTTTCTCCTCAACTAGAGACTATATTTGAAGAAGAAGATTTTGAGGATTCTGAATTTTGTGAGATTTCTTCTAATACTGGGAATTGTGTTATGTTCCCAAAAGTTTTGAGTTCACTTAAGTTGAATCAATTTACAACAAATTCAGCATAATTCCATAAGTGAGGGTTCGGGATTAGGAAGGGTAATATGTATGCAGCTTTATCGCTACCTTTTTGGGATAGACACGTTGTTTCCGGTTGACCCTTCTTCTTTAAATGTGAGATCGACAATATGAACAAACTCACAATGACGAAGTTTAGCTTAGTAATATTTGATGTACTTATACTTTTTGTTAATCCTTTTGTATTTTGACTTAAAAAGGGTGATGAAAGGTTATCATTCTGTTTACTTTTCCTTAATCCCAAGTTTGAGGGTGTGATTTTGTAGTAAAATGGGCTATTGTGTTTGTAATTCATTAGCAGAGAAATTCTCAAACGTATTGAGTACACTATGTTCATATTAATATTCTAGTAATTTTCTTCATAATTTGAGTACATATAATGTCCACATTTTTCTTCATTATGGGTCTATCGTAGGTAGTATCTCTATCTCATAATGATAGGGATAATGTCGGCTTATACTCCAATACTTTGTGCACTATGTTTCTAGGTTTTCTACTTTTACCTATGATAAACAATTTAGGGATCATTTGGTAGAGTGTATTAAAAAATAATGCATGTATTAGCATTGTGTATTATTAATATCTTATTTGATATAATTTTTCATCCTATGTATTACAAATGCTTTCATTAATTATACATTCTATTTGATATTAAAGAGTGTATTATTAATACATGAAAATTCATGGTATTAGTAATGCAATCGATTCTAATGCATGCATTAATTAGTATGGTTGAAGTCACAATTATCTTTCAAAATCATTTCTACATCCTTTCCACCATGTTTGTGGATGCATTTTTATAAAAAAAATATTTCTTTGATCTGAAATTATGTAATTCATATTATTTTTGCTCAAAGGAGTAAGGACAAAAGCAATGTAACAGTGTACAAGTGTTATAGTTAGTTAGAGGTGTACAGTGAGTAGTTAGTTACAGATAGTGGTGCCATATTGATTGGTTAGTGATAATACATGAGTTAGCCAGCTGTACTTCACAAGTTGATGAATTAGTTATTGAGCCAAGATAAATTAACAGTGTAGCTTAGAAACTCTCTAAATAAAGAATCTCAGGTACATTGTAGAAGTAGTTATCATTTTTGTTGAATGAACATATCTCTTCTTCACTCTCTTCTCTCTGATTTTGCATCATGTTCTAAGCTAAGTAATCACATTGATGAAAGCTTAACATAGTATCAGAGCTTTCGGTCATTACTTGGATTCTCTATTTTATCTGCAATTAAGTCCCCCGTTTTTGGTGCACGGAGAGAGCTTGTGAGGGAGTAACTGCATCGATTGAGAAATAGTTAGGGATTACTATTGTTTCAAGTATAGTGCTTGCTTAACCGGAACTTGTTTGTTGTTTCCACCTCCATCAATGGCAATTGCAGCTGAAACCACATCTAGCTCGGAAAATGAAGGTGAAACAGTGATTGATTCTCATCATTCATTGCATCTTCAAAAGTCTATGCTAGTAATGCACAACAAGTCTGGGCAGATCTTAAGGAGAGGTTTGATAAGGTGGATGGATCTAGAATCTTCTATTTGCACAAGAAAATAGCTACTTTGACACAGTGAATAACTTCTATAACACAATATTTTTCTCAATTAAAAGAGTTGTGGATGGAGTATGGCTCACTTATGCCATGTCCTAGCTGTAACTAGGAAGAATCCAAAACCTATGCAGCTCACTATGACTATCAAAGGTTGATGCAGTTGTTGATAGGATTAAATGACTTCTACTATCAGTGTAGAAGTTAAATAATGATGTTAGATCGACCTCCGAGTGTGAACAAGGCTTATTCACTAGTCATGGCTGAAGAAAGCCAAAGAATTCTAGGTAAGTCTAATGTTGTTGGAACATATGGTTCTACGGGTTCTGGTGATATGAATGATGATATGATATTTTTTAATGCTAAAGGTAAAACTACACAGGAGAATCATAGCTCTCACTCTAATTCTAGGTTTAAAAAAAGTACCAGTGTCTTGCACTGTGATTACTGCAACTGGGATGGTCATACCAGTGCTACTTGTTACAAATTACATGGATATCCACCTAATTGAAAAGCCAAAAGAAAAACTAGTCCAAGTCTAACAATGGTCATGGTAGAGGGTATGGCTACCAATACCAAGGATTCAGAGCCAATCATAATCAGTCATTCAGACCTCAGTATGGAGAACATAGACCAGGCTCTGGAATTCTCAATGCTGGTAACTCTTCTAAGACTCCTTATGCTTTCATGACTAATGTGTCATTTCCATAGTGTATGCATTCACAACCACTTTACTACTATCCTTATATATAGTAATACCCTCTTCTCCACAGCCTCAATTCTCTCCTGAACAATACTAACAACTCTCGCACTTGGTTGACAAAAGGAAAAAAGAAGGTTGACACTGACACCACCATGACAGCCTCAAGTATGGTTACATGCTTCAATTCTACTTTTGCTGGTGAAAAGTGGATTATAGACACTTGAGCATCTAAGCACATGGTTAGTAAGTTGAGTTTATTAACTAAAACTCACAAATTGCTTTCTCATCAAGATGGAGAAGTTCCCTTACCCACTGGTACTTTAGCTAAAGTCTGCAATGTAGGTTCTTTCAACATTTTTGGAGGTTTTGAGATCACTGATGTGCTCCACATACCTGAGTTTAAGTACAACCTGTTATCTGTGTCAAGGTTGACAGAAGAGTTAAAAGTGTTATGCCTTAGTTTATCCTGAATTCTGAATATTCCAGGACATCTTCAGTGGGATAGTGAGGGGAATTGGCAAGTTTGATAATGATCTTTATGTAGCAGCTGCAGATTGCTTCTTGAAGTCATCAGAATCTCAGTTACCTTCTCAGCTCATGCATGTAAACTCAGTTGTTGATAATACCAGTTCTATTTCTTTTAGTCCAGTTGGTTCACTAAGTTTGTGGCATCAAAGGCTAGGACATGCACCTATTGTAACTCTAAAGAAATTGCATGGCTTTAAGAATGTGTCTGATAAACCATTTGAGTGTTGCACTGTTTGTCCTTTGGCTAAACAGTTTAGAAAACCTTTTCCTCTCGGTACAACTGTTATTGATATTTACTTTCATATACTACATTTTGATGTTTGGGGCCAGTACCGAGTACCTACTCATGATGGTAAGAGATTTTTCCTTACCATAGTTGATGATTACTCCAGGTATACCTGGTTGATGCTGTTAAATTCTAAAGCAGAAGTTATAGTAGCTCTTAAAAACTTCTTTGTGATGATTTAGAATGTGTTTGGTGCTACTGTTAAATCTTAAGAACTGACAATGATTGTGAATTCTTCATTTCTCAAGTGAATGATTTGCTTCAATCTTTGGATATATTACACGAGAGTTCTTGTGTCTATACTCCTCAACAGAATGAAGTGGTGGAGAGAATGCATAGACACATCCTTGATACGGCTAGAGCTCTAAGATTTCAATCCTATATCCCCTTGAAATTCTGGTGTAAGTGTGTTCTCGCTAATGTGTATCTTATAAATAGACTACCTTAATTCCTCTATACTTAAGGGTAAAACACCTTATGCGTGTCTATATAATGTCACACCTTCTTTGGGTCATCTAAAGGTATTTAGTTGTCTTGCCTTTGCTACTGAGATTAGACAAGTGGATAAGTTTGCCTCTAGAGCCCTTCCTGTTGTGTTTCTTGGTTATTCCACTCTCCAAAAGGGCTACAAGTTATTTTCTCTTCACACAAAGAAATTCTTAGTTAGTAGAGATGTCACCTTTGAAGAGCATATTTTCCCTTTCCAACACATGACTACTTCTTCTTCTTTATTTCCTACTATTCATTTCATTGAGCACTCTGATGAGTCTGTTGCTCCTCTGGTCATACCAATTGCATCTGATGCTTCTTCTTCTCCAAATGTGCCTTCACCTGTAGGCACTACTGACTTCATTTCTCTTGAGTCACCTTCGAGTCGGAGTTGGAGCAACATCCCTCTAGTCCTGACCCAATCACTTGTCATAATTCGATTCACCTTTTTGCCAAACACGATTTACTTCTCCACTCCTCAAGTTGTATTATCTTTCAAGAATTCAAGAGTTAATAATAGGTTTTTGGGATAATTTCAGAGTCCTAGATATTGCTATATCACATTCACTTTTTTTATAATTTATGATATTATAATTTTATTTTTTAAACGAGATATCAAATGAGAGAGTATCTTAATATATAATTATCTAATGACATTAGAGAAGTACAAAAAACAAAAATCTAAGAGATGTGCTCATTTCCCACACGTTCTGTTCCATGTCTTTACTTGGAAAATTAAGCACAACCTCTCAATTTATTTTTTTTAATTAAAAAAACAAAAAGAAGACAAATTCAGATCCAGATGATGTTTCCACTATCTTTCTACCGACACTTCACCCCCATTTCTCTCTGTTATTCGTCCGGAGTGGATTCAATATTTAAATTTAGGATCGCTTGATCATGCGATAAGAAATTATAATTTAAATTTATGAAATAAAATCATTTTATGATGTAATCGATGAATGACATTGTTTTCTCTAATAATGACTTGGTTCCAATAAATGAACTTAAGAGAAGATTAAGAATCAATTTGATATGTTACCATATAAAATCATTTGAGATGTATTTAAATTTTATTTGAATATGCAATTTAAATTTTTAAATTGTATTTTTTTTCTTAAACATGATTCACTCATAACTTGTGAAAATTATTAAATTTTCTCCAATTGTATCATTTTCTAAACTTTAATTGTAACATTTTCTAAACTCATAGTATGTTTGGTAAACGAAAAAATTTGATTACATTTAATAATATGAATCTAATTTTATATATATACATACTCCCCTTCGTACCATTTTATGTGTCGTTATTTTCTTTTTAATCCGTCCTAAAAAGAATGTTATCTTTCCTTATTTGGTAACTATTTAATAACAACATCCTCATTTTATTCATACTGGATCCCACTTAATAAGAAAAGACAACTAAAAAATAAACTTTAAGAGGAACAATTTTGTAAACTTTACAAAATCATTATTCATTTTTTAAACACCGTATTCGATCAAAAGGTGACACATAAAATAGAACGGAGGAAGTATAATATATGAAAAAATCTCTTAGTGATTTGTCAGCTTCATTATTGTATGTTAATTTGTGGTCTTAAAGTTTTTTGAGTGATTTTAAAGCGTGTGCAGATTTCCCACATGTTACATGTCTTTACTTTAAAATTTGGCAATATTGAAAATGACAATATTCAAGTGATGTTTCCACTGTCTTTCCACCCAGTGGCGGGGCTATCTTTACTCAAGAATTTATCTGAACTTCTTCGATAAAAAATTATATTATTTCATATGGTTAAAAATACTTTTTACGTATATATAGTAGATGCAAAATCACCTTCAACTAGTTCGTATATTACTTCTAAACCCCTCAATGAAAATTCTGACTCCGCCACTATCCAACCCCCACCCCCTTCAATTCTTCATTCTTCCTCACTGCTCCCACCTATAAATATTAGTCCCTCCCTCCCTTCTCAAACACCACAAAAAATACACTCAAAATATTAGTTCCCATGATTGATTATCTGAACTTTTATCTTGTCGGTGAAAGTTGATTCTTGCAATTACAACAACAACATTCTTCCTCACCTCCCTCCCACCTTCAAATATTAGCCCCTCCCTTTCATCTCTCATACATTTCAAGAAATATACTCAAAATAAAGTAGTAGTAAAGACTCTTTGGCTCAAAAAATCTTAATAGTTCAGTTGGTTGACTTTCTACTATCTGAACTTTTAACTTGTTGGTGAAAGTTTCATTCTCCTTGAGCTAAGTTTCATTCTTGCAATTACAACAACAATCTCAAACACCACAAGAAACACACTCAAAAGTAGTACCAAAGACACTCAGAAAATCTTAGTAGTTCATCTGGTTGGTTATCTGAACTATTACCGTGTTTCATTTTTATAATTACAACAATATATTCTGCGTAATTTTCGCAAGTGGAATTTTGAGAAAGGTGGTGTGTATACTGTCTTATCTCTATCTTGTGACGACATAGACTTGATTTAATTTCAAGAAAATTAAAAATTTCATAGTTTTGACACTCGTTTGCTAGCTAGATCAAATGGCCAAGTTTATGAATGGTGACCAAATGTGTTGGATGGAAGTTGCTGTTCCAGCAATTCTCATGACACCAAATAAGATTTCTGTTTCTCCCCAGCTTGAAACTATATTTGAAGAAGAGGATTTTGAGGACTCTGATTTTCAAGAAGAAGGGAATTCTATTTTTACCCTATAGATTTTAGTTGAATTAATTAGATGTTAATTTTTTCTTTTTCATCATTTGAGATTTGTTAAGAATTAAGATCTCTATGGTTCTGTTTTTTGTTGTTATGTAACATTTTTCGATTCCCAAGAATAAATTTGATTAATTGATGAAAGTGTTGCATTTATGTAATAAACTCGAATTCTCAACACTTAAACTATTTAATTATAATGGAAGCTATTGAAATAGCGAGTAACTAATGATAGAGATAAAAATGAGGATGAGAAGTTTTGACTCTAGAAAGAAGTCCAGAGGAACAAACAATTTCTTGTCGATATGCATAATCCCTGAATTACGTACCACTACACCCTTTTGATGCAACCGTTCTCATGTGCACTACTCAACCTCGATCCCAAATTAACCCACGTGCTATTGCTTGTTCTCGGCTCAATAGCTCTTGTCAGGCAATTACTACTTGTGTGACCTTGGTATCCACATTGAGTTGTACGTGATACATAATAATACTCTCTTCCTCAATAAGAACCATGTCTTCAAAGTTCCGAGTCAAGACATCCCTATGCACTAACAACACCAATGCGTGTAATGTTGTTTACATAGCCTTCAAGAATGATATGAACTTTTCTGGTGCAAGAAGGGCAACCTGTTGCACTAAAGCTCCCATTATGCACAGAGGATCGGGGATGAAGTGTCCGACTACAAAGGTCTATTGTATGCAAACTTATTTTACATTTCTGCCAGAGGCTATTTTCAAGGCTTATAAGATGCTAAGTTGTTCTGATCATCAGTGCAGAGGTAGTGTTCCAATTGACGTTTGATAGGTCAAGTATTCCTCATTCTCTTCTATCATCATATAACAATTTTAGTGATGTCAAGATTGAAGAGCGATAAAGGGAACTAGCCATATATTTATAGACTTGAAAGATCGATGATCTAATTAGCTCTCTCATTACGGGTCCATAGATCCACGACATGAGATGTATTGATTTGTCATTCAAATATCAATACATGAAGTGATTCATACTTACTAAAGAAATCAATTTTACCCCATTTTACGAAATGATATAGGTTCAAGTTAAAGTTTAAGTGCAATTTCCAACAAAAGATAAATGCAGCAGGCCTAAAAAGGGACCATAAAATTGCTCATTCCATTATTTTGGTACTCAAAACAAGCATAGGCAAACAAGAAAACAAGCTGCAGTGACTAATTTTGGCACAGTTAAAACAAGTGCCTAAACTGCCAAAGACCACACTCTATCTAATAACATAAGCAAACACAATAAAGGGTTCTGAATGAAATGTATACAATTTCTCGAATGGAATGTATCATATCCCATTTTAAGTGGGAAATTTTTACCATTCTTTAATTTGACCCCATTTTTCATAGGCCTCTCAACTATTGATTCTTGATGATTAGGCATTGCTTCTGAATGAACCAAGTGCTTTAACTGCTCCAGCCCTCAATATAAACTGATGGTAAAATGCAGCTATTGCAGCACCAATAAAGGGTCCAACCCAAAATATCCACTGTCACAATCAACAACAAAAAAATCAATTAATCATCCAAAATATAGTTGTCCACGAGACACGGTGGAGACGAGTTGAAATGTCTATCTATATATTATGCGTTCAAAGAATATGTGATTTGCTTACTTGATCATCCCAGGCTTTGTCTTTGCCATAAATAACAGCAGCCCCAAAACTCCTAGCAGGGTTAATACCAGTTCCAGTAACGGGAATTGTTGCTAAGTGAACCATAAACACCGCGAATCCAATTGGAAGTGGTGCCAATACCTTCAATTAATCAACTCAAATCATCAAAATTGACATTAAAATTAGTAGTACTAAGTAATAAATTTGATGCCGCGGAATAATACTTACAGGAACATGAGAGTCTCTGGTGTTTCTCTTAGGATCAGTGGCGGCAAAGACAGTGTAAACAAGAACGAAAGTGCCAATAATCTCCGCACCCAAACCAGTACCCGTGCTATATCCATCATTCAACGTATTAGCACCACCACCATACCTAACATAATACGCCTTTTGAAAAGCCACAACCACAAATGGCTACTAAACACTGAGCCACAATGTACATAATGGCCCGAACCAGCGACACTTTTCTGGCCAAGAAAAGACCAAACGTGACAGCAGGGTTAATGTGTCCACCAGAAATACCAGCAGTGCAATAAACAAGTACGAATATCATACCCCCAAAAGCCCAAGCAATTCCAAGAATGCCAACGCCACCACATTGTACACCGTTATGGTCAATGTCACTTTGACTCTTGTATCCAATTACAGTGAGGACAGTAATATAGAGGAATAACAAAGTTGCTATAAATTCAGCAATAATGGCTCTATAAAATGACCATTTACCAAGTTCTTCAAGGTCAAGTAGTGGTGCTGGGGGTGGGTCTTGGTAGTCTTTTGGTGCATATTCAGTGCCAACTTCAATGTCCTTGCCCATTTTTTGCTCTCTTTTTAATGGCTAATTAAACTAAAACTTTAGACTAATGTTGAAAAATGTTTGATATTTGAATGTGTGGTGAAGTTTGAGTGAAGAGTGATGGGATATTTATGGAGTTGGAAATTTAATTAGATGGTGAAAATGGTAAATTGCTTAAACAAATAAACTCTACTATGATATCTTTAATTCCAAAGGTGAAAGTGCCGGAATTGGTCAATCAATATAGGCCAATCTCATGTTGTAATGTGTTGTACAAGTGCATATCAAAGGTGCTTTGTTTGAGATTGAAAGCAGTACTTCCTAGTCTGGTAAATGGATCCCAAGCAGCCTTTGTGGAAGGAAGATCACTAATCCACAATGTGCTAATTTGTCATGACTTGTTGAGACGCTATAACAGGAAGACAACAGCTAGGTGTTTAATGAAAATAGACTTGAGGAAAGCTTATGACATGGTCAGCTGGAAATTTATTGAAGAAGATTTAAGGGGATATGGATTTCCCAAATCCTTTGTCAATATGGTAATGATTTGTGTGACTACAACAAGTTTTTCTATGAAGATAAATAGAGAGGGCTATGGCTATTTTGAAGGCAAGAGGGGATTAAGACAGGGGATCCCATATCACCCCTATTGTTTGTTTTGGTAATGGAGTACCTGTCAAGACTATTGAGCAAAATGAGTGACCTACCAGATTTTCATTTTCACCCAATGTGCAAATCGACCAGGTTAACTCACTTGGTTTTTGCAGATAACCTTATGGTCTTTTGCAAAGGAGATATAAAATCATTGTGTCGAGTAAAAGAGGCTTTGGATTACTTTAGTCAAGTGACAGGATTGCACGCAAATTTGGATAAATCAAACATCTTTATTGAAGGAGTTGATGATGGTTTGAAACAGCAAATACTTTTCACTATTGGTTTCTCTTTAAGCACTCTACCTATTAGATATTTAGGGCTCCCACTTGCATCCAAAAAATGGACAAAGATAGAGTGTCAACAGTTAGTGGATAAAATTACCACAAGAATACAAAATGCATATGCCAAGTACTTATCCTATGGTGGCAGATTGCAGATAGTGATGGCAGTGCTATTCTCTATTTACAACTTTTGGTGTGCAGTTTTCATTTTGCCTCAGAGTGTGGTGAAGGAGGTAGACAAAGTATGCAAAGATTTCGTATGGAGTGCTACAAAAGGTAAAAGAAAGATAGCTCAGGTTGCATGGGAAAATCTGTGTGTATTAAAGAAGTATGGAGGCCTAAATATTAAAGGATGTGGAAATTAGAATATTGTTTCAGTAGGAACACTACTGTGGCAAGTGGCTATGAAGGTAGATGTGTTAAGGGTGAAATGGGTGAATGGAATATATATGAGAGGTACAACAAATATATGGGAACACATACCCCCAGCTGATTCCAGTTGGTCCTGGAGGAAATTAAATGGTCTCAAGACACAGATGGTTGCGTGGTATCAAAATGGAATATATGTGTTGACTTGTTCAGGTTCATATTCAATTTTATGTAGTTACTGTTATTCTTCCTTCCATGTAAATTTCTTCCTCCAATTCTCCATTTAGGAATGCGTTTTTCACATTCATTTGATGGATTTGAAGATCATATACCGCAACCAAGGCAATTAACATTTGAATCGATGTTATCCTTGTTACTGGCGAGTATGTATCAAAGTAATCAAGGTCTTCTTTTTGTTTGAAGCCTTTTACTATAAGTCTCGCCTTGTATTTGTCAATAGTACCATCCGCTCTCATCTTCCTTTTAAAGATCCATTTGAAACCTAAAGGTTTATTTCCGGGAGGAAGATCAACCAATTCCCATGTATGGTTGCTTAAGATTGAATCGATCTCACTATAGACTGCCTCTTTCCAAAAGGATGAGTATGAAGATGTCATCGCTTCCTTAAATGTTTGAGGCTCATTTTCTAAGAGAAATGTTACAAAATTCGATCCAAATGAAGTAGACGTTCTTTGACGTGTACTACGTCTTGGATTTTTTTCATTGTGTACATTCTCACTTGGTTCATGATCCAAGAATTACAAGGACAACACGAAACACACTTCAAAATCAGTCCACAAGATTAAAGATCCGAGGACCCTTTTGAAAACCACACTCGGATTCAACAAACAACAACAAGAACACAATGTATTAATATGTTTATCACCTAAAAACAGCTAACAACAAACTATGTTAAAAACAACAAGATGAAGAACAACAACAATGGAACAAGAACAACAAGTCACAGATTTGAATTACAAGAACACAAACAAACGATTACAACATAAATAAAATGGATAGATAGTTAGACCTTGGTTGGTATAATCTTAAGAATCCAAGAATGGTAATCTTGGACCCTTAACACTACACAAAACGGTTAACCTAACTCCTACGTTGACACAAGAGGAACTTTACCTCCTCTAAACACCAACGTCTCAAGCAAACATTGCAACACAAGTGATATCCACACTTGTTGCCCTCATTTCGGTGTGGTGGCTATTCCAAGCCCTACAACTAAAGGTGTTTCGTGTTTCAAGTCTTACATCAATGAACAACTAATGAGAAAAAGACCTAAAATGTTCTATTTATATTCTATTACAAGACAAGGCAAAATAACAATAATGCCCTTAAAGGGTGGGGTGTCCATGGAGTGCATTTGAACCCAATGAAGTGAAAAAAATACCCTTAATGAAGATGACCAAATCATGACCCATTAAGTATTGTCCAAAACCGTGAGTCCTCAAGTCTTCGATGCTCCAAGAAATCTTCCACACACGGCCTTGTTTGTGCTCAAAACGGGTCTTTATTGCATATTATTGTGCCCTCGGGGTGATCAAGTATTGAGACTTTAAATGATGACCTCCAATCATGTCTTCAAAAATTAAGGTGGTCATTTGACTTGTATCATCCTTCCCTTCTTGAAAAGAATTCGACCTCGAATCCAAACCTTGAAAGAACAAAGAAAAGACAAACAAGAACCACATCATCATGACATGAGGGTTAGAGTTAGTACAATAAACAACATCAGTATGCCAAGGATATACACACTTGAGATATAACCACACGTCCTTTGTTATAATCACGAGGGACTTAGAAAAAAATTTACAAAGGAGTTGGCAAAGGAATCACCATCAAGGGGTGATGTCATTGAAAGTAAAGTCCACCTAACACATATAACAATATCACTCAAACAAGTGGACCGACCAACAAATATCCATCCTTCACACCCTAAGAAGTTACTGGGATCGAATGGGAGACATAACCAAGGGCTTAGGTCTCGGCCACTCTCACTTTCCCGTAGGGTGTCATCCTCAAAATTAAGCAAGCCCTCTTTATCACTATTGAAAATATCATGAACTAAAAGAGGGTTGAGAAAGGTGTTCCATAAGTCAACTTCAAATAAAGGGTTCCCATGCATGCACTTACTACTAGTTTCAAAATTTCCACTAGGAATATGCCCAACATTAGAAACACATAAAGACGAAGTAGATGGCATTTCTAAGAACATATCACCTTCTCTTTCACAAGAGTTGTCCTCATATACATACAAATCATCATGGAAAGCCAAAGGACCACAATTAAAATCATATTCACAAAGACAATCACAACTCGGGTTTTTTAAATATTCAAGCAAATCAAGATCATCTACGCCCGTTTGACATTTTGCTAACCCTCACTAGCTGTTGGCAATTCATATACCAACGTAGACTCACCTTATTTTTCACAAATTTCAACTAGTGTGTGAATACTCTCGTCACTTGGTAATGGAACCTTAGTCAAGTTGTAAGTGCTAGCACCAGATGGACACAAATCATTCTCACGAGGAGAATCAATTTCGTCATCTAAAGGATCAACTAGTGCTTTTATACCTACAACAAGAATTTGGTCCTTATGTAACCTAAAAATATCAAGAGTATCTCAAAATGAAGACTCATGCACTCCTACACTAGCTAAAATCGCAATTACGTTCATATGAGTGTAGGGGATAACATTTTTACCTCGTAGCTCACATAAGCTACGGTCTTCATCTTGACGTGTGTCCGGGTAGCCTACTTGCTCTCTTGGAACTCCCATATGATCCAACCTTTCATTTATCACTTCCCATTGATGGGTAATGGCTTCAAGTTTAGCCAAAATAGTACTTTCAGTCGCGGGTTCCATCGTAATTGCACTTAAAAATAAAATAAAAGAACAAGTCTACAAAATAAAACACAAGTTAGTTCGAAACAACCTCACCACACTCTCACACACTTGATCGTTTCACACTTGGATTCACAAGTGTTGCAAGTCGGCTTGTAGTTCGTGATGAGTCGAGGGGTGATTCTACTCCTTGGTCGGAATGGATTCATTGTTTGAAGACTCAAGGAAATAATGTCCGAACTTGAACCAAGAAATTCTATGATTCAAAAACAAGAAAAGCACAAAATAATGCTAACACGAACAAACGGGCACAAAAACTAACTAACAAGTTAGTAGGAGATTACTAGGTCGTCAATTAGTGTTCAAACCAACAAACGAAACTAAGAAACAATAAAATTAAACTAAGAAATCTAAAAGTTGAACTCAAAATATTGCGTGAACAGTAATTTAGTGATGTGGCAGTCCACTATTGCCTCGGTTTTGTCAAAATTTTACTCTCCAATTTCAAGTCTTCACCAATCTACAATTTGGAAATGGTGGATTTGGTTAATGGAGGGAAATTTGGTCTTGGAGCTTCATTTTCAAGTTCAAAACAAGACTTGACCTTCTTGGTACTTTCTCCTTGAAACAAGGTCCTTAAATCAAGGAAAGTAGGTGAAAAGTGGTTATCAAGTCTTCTGAGTGATATGATCAAGTCTTCACCAACAAGTACTACAACTTGGTCTTTCACCTTTTGTGGATCTAATGTTCACTTTTTGTTTTAACAAAAGATGAAAAGGGTGAAGAACAACAAGAACACAATAACAACACCAAGAACAACAACAATATTCTCCAAGAACAATAACAAATTCCAATGCCCAACTCCACAACAACAAGGCCTTCAACACGGTCAAGGGTTAGAATGACAACAACATCAAATCAGCCACACTTTGTTCACATTAACAACATCAACAAGTTCAAGTTCAAGCTTAGATTTGGACACTTTTTAGTGTTGGTAAGAAAGAAACCAACACTAGAAACATTCTAAACAACAAAAGACTATAAGATCTAGTCACAAATAAATATTTCTCGGCCAAGACAACAACAAGAACAACAACTTTCTCGGCCAAGAACAACAAGAACGGGCAGATTACTCCTTTTCTGGAATTTTTTTTCCAGTTTTTCAATTTTTTTTTTATATATATATATTTTTTCAACTCTCAAGCCCAAGATTGATCTTGTTAGAACACAATCAAAGATGACTTTGATACCAAATGATACAATAATTGCAATGACAACACAAAACACACTTCAAAATCAGTCCACAAGATCAAAGATCCGAGGACCCTTTTGAAGACCACATTCGGATTCAACAAACAACAACAAGAACACAATGTATTGATGTGTTTATCACCTAAAAACAGCTAATAACAAACTATGTTAACAACAACAAGATAAAGAACAACAAGTCACAATTTGAATTACAAGAATACAAACAAACGATTACAACATAAATAAAATGGATAGATAGTTAGACCTTGGTTGGTATAATCTTAAGAATCCAAGAATATGGTAATCTTGGACCCTTAACACAACACACAACGGTTAACATAACTCCTACATTGACACAAGATAAACTTTACCTCCTCTAAACACCAACGTCTCAAGCCAATATTGCAACACAAGTGATATCCACACGTGTTGCCCTCATTTAGGTGTGGTGGCTATTCCAAGCCCTACAACTAAAGGTGTTTCGTGTTTCAAGTCTTACATCAATGAACAACTAATAAGAAAAAGACCTAAAATATTCTATTTATATTCTATTACAAGACAAGGCAAAATGACAACAATGCCCTTAAAAGGTGGGGTGGCCATGGAATGCATTTAGACCCAATAAAGTGACCAAAATACCGTAAATTAAGATGACCAAATCATGACCCATTACACGTTTTCAAAAACCATGAGTCCTCAAGTCTTCAATGCTCTAAGCAATCTTCCACACACGACCTTGCTTGTGCTCAAAACGGGTCTTCCTTGCATATTCTTGTGCCCTCGGGGTGAAAATGATGACCTCCAATTATGTCTTCAAAAATTAAGGTGGACATTTGAATTGTATCAGTTCATCTCGAGGTCATTTAGATCTTCCACTAGACTATTCATATTTAATTTTATACGGGTAAATGTTTTCAAAGAATTCAGCATTGTCTGATTCAATTACCGTATTTTCATTAATATCCGGATGTTTGGATTTATGAACCAAAAATTGACATGCTTTACTACTTTTAGCATATCCTATGAACACGCAGTCCACAATCTCAGGTCCTATCTTAATCCTTTTAGGCATAGGAATTTGGACCTTTGCTAGATACCCCCACACTTTATAATATTTCAAGTTGGGTTTTCTTCCTTTCCATTTTTCATAAGGAATTGATTGTGTCTTACTATGGGGAACTCTGTTGAGTATACGATTGGCTGTAAGGATAGCCTCCCCCCATAAGTTTTGCGGTAAATCAAAACTTATAAGCAAGACATTCATCATTTCTTTCAAAGTTTGGTTTTTCCTTTCCGCAATTCCATTAGATTGAGGTGAATACGGGGCCGTAGTTTGATGGATAATTCCATTCTTTACACATATTTCGGCAAAAGGAGATTCATATTCTCTGTCGTTATCACTTCTTATCATTTTTATCTTTTTATCTAACTAATTTTCAACTTCAGTTTTATACTGCCTAAATGCATCTATTGCTTCATCCTTACTATTTAGCAAATAGACATAACAATATCTAGTGCAATCGTCAATAAAAGTTATGAAATTCTTTTTTTCACCACGTGATGGTGTTGACTTCATATCACAAATATCAGTGTGTACTAAGTCTAAATGATTGGAATTCTTTCAATGGACTTATAAGGATGCTTTCCATACTTTGATTCTACACACGTTTGACACTTTGATTTATTGCACTCAAAGTTTGAAAGTTAATCAATTTTCGTAACGTTTTGTAATTAACATGGCCTAAACGTTCATGCCATAAATCATAAGACTCAAGCAAATTAGAAGAATTTGAACTTTTATTTATTTCAACATTCATTATATTCATCTTATAAATGCCCTAGGTAAGATAGCCTTTTCCTACATACATTTCTCCTTAGCTAATTACAATTTTTTCAGAAACAGTTACACATTTGAATCCGTTCTTATCTAGAAGTGAAACAGAAATTAAATTCCTACGTAACTCTGGAACATACAAGACATTATGAAGTATCAAGACCTTTTCTGAAGTCATTTTCAAGCATATTTTTCCTGTTCCTTCTACCTTAGCAGTAGCGGAGTTAGCCATGTAGATCGTTTCTTCTACTTGAGCCAGAGCGAATGAGGAAAACAATCATTTCTTCTACTTGAGCCAGAGCGAATGACGAAAACAACTCTTTGTTGGCACATACATGGTGGGTGGCACCAGAATCCATCCACCATTCGCGAGGATTCCCCACCAAGTTGCATTTTAAGAACATAGCACACAGATCATCACATTCTTTATTGGATTCAATCATATTTGCTTGATCCTTTTTCTTGCCTTTCTTCGAGGCACGAAAATCCGTGGACTTGTGGCCAATCTTGCCACAATTGAAGCATTTTCCATTTAATTTCTTCTTGGGTTGATAGCTTCCTTGTTCAACTTTCTTCCTTTTCTTAGAATTATTTTGGTTATCTTCTACAATATGTGCTCCATTAATTATAGAATTACCTTTTGACCTTATCTCGGCAGCCTTATTATCCTCTTTAATACGTAATCGGACAATAAGATCTTCAACAGTCATCTACATGTGTTTGTGCTTCAAGTAGTTTTTGAAATCTTTCCATAGAGGTGGTAGTTGCTCAATAATCGCTGCTACTTGAAATGCATCATTCACAATCAAACCTACAAAACAGTTCATGTGAGTTCTAAGAACATTTTCAATTTGTTTAACTAAGGTATTTTTCAAAGATATACCTTCTGCAAGGAGATCGTGAATGATTACTTGCAATTCCTGCGCTTGAGAGACAATTGATTTTCTATCTATCATTTTTAAGTTCAGGAACCTTGCAACAAGGAATTTCTTAATTCCCACATCCTCCGTCTTATATTTTTGTTCAAGTTCCCCCCACAATTCCTTCGATGTCTTAGTTCCACTATAAACATTGTAAAGGTCGTCTTGGAGACCACTCAGAATATAATTCCTGCAAAGGAAGTCTAAATGTTTTCAAGCCTCTACAATTATGAAACACTCTTTGTCCGAGGTTTCCTCGGGCACCTCAGGAGCATCTTCGCTAGTGAACCATTGCAGACACAAAGTGGTGAGGTAAAAGAACATCTTTTGCTGCCATCTCTTAAAGTCGATGCCCACAAACTTTTCGGACTTTTCTGCAGGTGCCATATGTTGCGGAGCATTTGCACGGCTTGTCGTAGCAGTGCTAGTCATCGCCACAGTCGTTGCATCATCATGCATTTGAATTTCAATTAACATTTTTCTATCACCACAAGACATAAAAATTTAGTATTTTTTAGAATACTAATTATTAAGTTAAATAAAATTTTAAACTTTTCTTCTTGTTTCTAGTTAACAACGAAGTTTTTATGACTTCTAATTTTCAACCGATTGAATTTTAAACTTGTGATGAAGATTTTATGTCTTCTAATCACTAGTTAAACTCAAACGAAGTAGAAAGCTTAAGCTTTAATCTCCAAAAACAGGTAATACAGATTTTGAATTATTTCCTTAAGATTGTTATTTCCTTCTACGGGTACAAGAATTTGTATACTAGAAATAACCATTTCAACTAGTTCAAGTTTAAGAACAACAATACAATGAAGTACAGAAAATACCCTCAACCCAAGATCAAAGTGATCTTTATAAAAGGTGTATTTTATCTTCAGAAATAAAGATGAAACAGAAATGGCCAAGTCGCCCAAATTCACGGACTTTCCTTAAGGAAATAATTCTCCTCACTGTATCTGAGGTTGCGGAATTTTCCTCCTAGGATAAGATGGCCAAACAAACCAAATGTAGCGGTACCTCAAACAACTGGAATATCTTCGAACTCATTGAACGTTTTGAGTGATCACACAGAATATTTTTATGGCAAGAAAAGTGTTTTTATTCGGTAATTTTTGTATCTAAACCTGTGAATAAAAGCAGGTTTATATAGCCACAACATGCCTCTTCCGAAAAGAGGCAATGGTTAATTTAAAGGTTGCACCTCTTTCTGAAAATTCATATTTGTTCATCAAAGAGTGCATCTTTTCCTGAATAGTCATCTCATTTCGTGAAACAGTGTGTTACTTTGTTGAAGGATTGCATCCTTCTAAAGCATGCATCAGTCCATGAAGCAGTGCATCAGTTCACTTGAAATAGTGCAACTGAAGCATCAGTTCTGTTCGAAACATTGCAACTGTTACTGCATGCATATTATATAAATGGAGTATCAGAAAATTTTTCCTGCATTTTTTTCTTTGGTATGTTCATATCTCAAATAAAATTTGTCCAAAAAGATAGATCTCATCAATCGATCATTTTCCAAATCTAAATCCAAATTCGAATCCGAAGCCGAAGCCGAGCCAAGCGAGCGACGATGACGCATCTCTTATTTCTTGCCTCACTTACCATGTGGAGTAAGTGTTCTTGATTATAAACACTTCCAAGTTCTCTTCTTCCACCAATGTGGGAGGAAGAGTAAACTTTCTAATTTAGGAGTATACTTTCCATTTTAGTGTCTCCTTCCCTCCACTATTTTACTCTACATTTTTCCATTTACACTTCTTTCATATACTATGAACCCAACAATCCCCCACATGAATGGGGAATGGCTATTTTATGTAAAAGTTTTATGAACAAATATGTGATCATCAAGCAAAGACTGATTGCATCTGGATAAGTGGGTTTCCCTTTGAACTTTTCGTAGTGAACATGCATCGGATGCACTCGGTCAATCGGTAGATTTAATATCTTTGAACCATCGAGCTTTAATGTACACCTAGACAATACATGTCACACAACCATCCTTTTAACGTTTATGGTTCTCACGATTTTATTCTTTTTAGCCATGAACACGTCCCGGTTTCATGAGAGCTTAGAGAATAGGCCTTTACTAATATTCTCCTTGAATCGGCTTCCACTTCGCCCCCACATAGGTGATTTCTAAACGTTGAATCCTATAGATTAAACTACTTGGTCAAATCTGTCAAATTTAGATAATCATTAAAAGACTTTTCACCTTAAGTCTTATCCTAGTTTAATAAACATTGTCTACATCATGAGAATGGGTTGGGTAATTGACAATGTTGAACCTGCAAGACTCAACTTTTTTTGATCTCCTTGAACCTAGCTCTTGGGATCTCCAGTCTGCTAGGTAGAGTTACCGTCATGCTGACTTGTCCTAGGCCTTAAACCCATTCCCTTGGATGCCCTTTCCACTCCTTCTCTAGATAGGCCTTTTGTAAGTGGATCCGATACATTATCCTTTGACTTTACGTAGTCAACAGTGATAATTCCACTAGAGAAATTTTTCATAACAGTATTATGTCTTCGTCGTATGTGATAAGATTTACCGTTGTACATCATGCTCCCTACCCTACCTATTGCCGCTTGGCTATCACAGTGTATACATATTGGTGCCACTGTCTTGGGCCAATACGAAATATCTTCCAAGAAATTTTGGAGCCATTCAGCTTCTTCACCGGCTTTATCTAATGCGATAAATTCAGATTCCATTGTAGAGTGAGCAATACAAGTCTGTTTGGATGATTTCCAAGAGACTGCTCCTCCACCGATAGTAAATACATATCCACTTGTGAATTTTACTTCGTTCGATCCGGTGATCCAATTTGCATCACTATATCCTTCAAGTACTGCAGGATATTTATTATAAAGCAAGACATAGTCTTGAGTGTATTTAAGATACCCCAAAACTCTTTTCATTGCCATCCAATGAGTTTTGTTGGGATTAATCGTGTATCGACTCAATTTACTAATAGCGCATGCTATGTCTGGTCGTGTACAATTCATTATATACATTAAATATCCCAATACTCTTGCGTACTCCAATTGTGATTCACTTTCACCTTCATTTTTTCAAAGTGCAAAGCTCACATCTAATGGAGTCTTGGCAATACTGAATTCCATATACTTGAACTTGTCAAGTACATTTTTTATATAATGAGACTGTGACAATGCCAACCCTTGTGGAGTTCGATTGATTCTTATACCTAAGATGACATCTGCAACTCTAAGGTTTTTCATATCAAACTTGCTCTCGAGCATTCATTTGGTTGCATTTATGTCAGAAATGTCTCTGCTGATGATCAACATATCATCCACATATAAACAAACAATGACTTGGTGATTTGGAGTGTCTTTAATATAAACACATTTATTACATTCATTTATCTTGAACCCGTTTGCCAACATGGTTTGGTCAAACTTCGTATGCCATTGTTTAGGTGTTTGCTTTAGTCCATACAATGACTTAATAGGTCTACACACCTTATTCTCTTTTCCTGGAACCACAAAACCCTCAGGTTTTTCCATGTAAATTTCTTCCTTCAATTCTCTATTTAGGAATGCAATTTTCACATCCATTTGATGGATTTGAAGATCATATACCACAACCAAGGATATTAACATTCGAATCGATGTTATCCTTGTTACTGGCGAGTATGTATCAAAGTAATCGAGGCATTCTTTTTGTTTAAAGCCTTTTACTACAAGTCTTGCCTTGTATTTATCAATAGTACCATCCGCTCTCATCTTCCTTTTAAAGATCCATTTGGAACCTAAAGGTTTATTTCCGGGACGAAGATCAACCAATTTCCATGTATGGTTGCTCAAGATATTATAAGAAAAATATGATACAATAATTGAATGTACAATTAAAACAATACTATTATTTGTGAATATAACGAAACACTGAACAACATAGCTAAAACTGGCTCATGATACCACATGTTGAAATTTCAACACATACACAGAGCCAATGCACAACGAAAAAATAAATAGAAACGTACCTTCAACCTTTATTGTTGATACAAGAATAATCACGGATATGGACTTATAAGGGTGCGCGTTGGTCTCGAAACTTGGTGTGTGCAATTTAAGTGTAGAAGAGGCCCAAAACACACCAAAATCAACCCATAACTTACACTTGATGGGCAGCCCACTCTTTGAAGGCCCTTTTGGTCATTTTAACTTATATATTGTAATAGTTCTATAAAGAACAATGTAAGGTTTTATTTACTTAGATTATTATGGATGTTGAAATGAGAAACACTTGAAAAACACAAAGTCCTCTCTTCTCTTGATGAGGCAAAATCGAAACTTGGAGACAACAATAGGGTGAATTCTCTTTGTTGTTGATTGCTTGGAAACATTGATGCTAGAGAGGTGGATTCCAATCTTGTGTCTTTGTAAGAGATAGGTTTATTGTTGTATGCAGTGTTAAGCATCCAAGAGTTACCATTCTTGGGTTCTTAACATTATACCTTCATGTGGTCTATTTATCTATCCTTTTTCTTTTGTAATCTTGTATCCATTTTGTATCTTGAATTGTGAAGCCGTTTTTGTTTTTCTCATTGTTGTTTCATCTTGTATTGTAAACTTAGTTTGTTTTTTGCTGCAAAAGGTGTCAAACACCTAGTTATATTGTCCTTCTTGTATTTCATTCTTGAATCCGAGAGTGGTCTTCAAAAGGGTCCTCAATTCTTTGGATTAGTGGACTATTTTTGGAGTGTGTTTGGACTATTTTGAGCCAATTCCGTGTTCTCCTTGGTTTTCTTGTATCATTTGGTATCAAAGCATGGCTTGATATTGTTCCTACAAGATCAATCTTGGGCTTGCTTGTTAGAAAATTAAAAAAAAAATGTTGAAAAGCTGAAAATTTCAGAAAAATTGCAATCTGTCCATTGTTGTTGTCTTGGCCGAAATTGTGTTCTTGGCCGAGATTTGTTCTCGAGTCTAGGTCTAGTAGGCTTTTACTTGTCTTGTGTGTTTGTAGTGTTAGTTTTGTTCCTCACTAACACTTTGAGTTGATCCAAACTTGAGCTTGAATTGTTAATATTGTTGTTGTGAACAAAGTATGGCTGATTGGATGTTGTTGTTGTTCTAGCCTTGATCGAGTTGAAGGCATTGTGTTGTGGTATTGTTGTAGATCTTGAAAGATTGTTGTTATGTTCTTTTTGTTCATCACAACCTTCACCTTTTGTAAAATCGAAAACACAACACAAAGGGGACTTAGCCGATTGTTGTTGCTATCCTTGTAGTCTTGACTGTGAGATTGTTGACCTTGTTGTGGTGGAATTATTCTTGGGAGGTTGTTGTTAGTTGTTATTGTTGTGGTTTTTGTGTTCTTGTAGTTCTTCACCATATTCATCACCTTGTTAATATTAAAGTGAACTTAGATCTTAAAAAGGTGAAAGACAAGGTGTAGTATTTGTTGAATCTTGAAAGACCCCCAACCACCAAAAAGACTTTACGTCACATCTCAACCTTTTTCCATAAAACAAGGGTCCATGTTTTAAGGAGAAGTACAAGTCTAGTCAAAGACTTTTAATTTTTAAAATTTGAATTGAAAAAGGAGCTCCAAAGACTAGTTTGTATTTCCCTCCATTGAACAATTTCCACCAAAGTCCAAATTGTGAAATTAAAATTTGTCAAGAACCGAACCACTAGTGGACTGCCACGTGGACCTCCACATCACCATATACACTGTTCACGCAACAATTTTGGCTCAAATTTTGATCTTTTAGTTTCATTGTGTTGTTTCATTTGTTGATTCCATTACTAACTTACAAGCTAGTACTAGATTGTAAGTTAGTTTTGAAACCATCCTTCGTGTATACGTTCCTTTGTGTGTCTTATTCTTTTGAATCATTGTAATACTTGGTCCACCTCTCAATGTCTCACGGATTACAAGCAAGGTTACGACACTTGTGAGACCAAAGTAAAAAAAAATCCGAGAGACAAAATAATAGAGAGGGAGTGTGAGGACCATTCTTGTACATCTAACTTGTTTGTTGTTTTATAGGTAACTTCTTGGGCATAATGAAAACCATATTGGCCCTCCTTGATGCTTTGTCCCAAGACCTTGCTAGGGCAAATGTGGGTCTTGAAAAAATTAACTCGGATGTGGTAACTATGAGTGAGAGGTTGGATCAAATAGAGAGTCGAAGGAACTCCCGTGCTTTTACTCCCGAAACTTTACTTCCAATGATCAATCCTCCAAGACCACAACATAATGCCACAAGTCAAGCTCCAAATTACCCTCAAAACCGAGAACAAGATATACCACTTTCCCCGCAAGTTGATCAATTCCAATAAGGAGGACTTGGAAGCCAATTTCCTTCCATCCAAGCTCCATAACTAAATCTCTACGTTACCAAATCGATCCTCTCAACCGAAACTTTTCTTTCCCAAAACTGACATATCCAAGAAGAGGAACATGGTAGAAAGAGACACGAAGGATATGGAGTCTACGGAGATGCTTATATGATAGAAGGAGACTTGAGTCAGATGATATTGAAGGCTAATGTCAAGAGGGAGAGGAAGCCGAGGGTCAAAATGAAGATGTTGGATCCGAGACTTTTTGTGATTATGCTCTCGGATTTGGCTAGCTTCTGGACTGTTTTTTGTGCATCACTTGTGGGATATTTTTAGCTTATTTTTTATACATCCCATATTATTATTGAGCTTTCGGGCTCTTCATGTTTTGCGGACTATTATGAGTGGGTTTTTTTGAAGTGGACAATTGAACGAGACGAAGCCATGAATTTATGGGCAAATTCCTCTTAAGATGGAGAGGATGATACAAGAATAATCACGTATATAGACTTATAAGGGTGCACGTTGGTCTCGAGACTTGGTGTGTGCAATGTAAGTGTAGAACAGGCCCAAAACACACCAAAATCAGCCCATAACTTACACTTGATGGGCAACCCACTTTTTGAAGGCCCTTTTGGTCATTTTAACTTATATCTTGTAATAGTTATATAAAGAACAATGTAGGATTTTATTTACTTAGATTATTATGGATGTTGAAGTAAGAAACACTTGAAACACACACAAAGTCCTTTCTTCTCTTGATGAAGCAAAACCGAAACTTGGAGACAACAATAGGGTGAATTCTCTTTGTTGTTGATTGCTTGGAAACATTGATGCTAGAGAGGTGGATTCCGATCTTGTGTCTTTGTAAGAGATAGTTTTATTGTTGTATGTAGTGTTAAGGGTCCAAGAGTTACCATTCTTGGGTTCTTAACATTATACCTTTATCTGGTCTATTTATCTATCCTTTTTCTTTTGTAATCTTGTATCCGTTTTGTATCTTGTATTGTGAAGCCGTTTTTGTTGTTGTTGTTGTTGTTGTTCTCGTTGTTGTTTCATCTTGTGTTGTAAACTTAGTTTGTTGTTGGCTACAAAAGGTGTCAAACACCTAGTTATATTGTCCTTCTTGTATTTCATTCTTGAATTCGAGAGTGGTCTTCAAAAGGGTCCTCGATTCTTTGAATTAGTGGACTATTTTTGGAGTGTGTTTGGACTATTTTGAGCCAATTCCGTGTGTTCCTTGGTTTTCTTGTATCAATTTGTTCAAGTGTTTTGAAAAATCACTTTTGTCAAAACCTTAAAAAGAAAAGATGCAAATGTTAGGGTTTTTGCCCTGATTTTCTTACAATATTTAAGTTTTATTTTTTCTTAGAAGGAAAATAAAAGTTATCATAATTACTTTTACTTTTCCTGAAAGGAAAATATAAAACTTTTCCATATTTGGCAAACCTCTTTCTTGGAAGAAAGGTTTTGGGTATCTATAAATAGAAGATCCCTCTTTTCATACAATAACACAATAGCATCCACAATGTAGTCCTTAAAAAAGTCTTGTTTAGGGGAGACTTCCCCATTGTTTTCATGTTTTTTTAATAATATTAGTTGTTAATATGTAAGCCAATTGGCCAAACTATATTCAATAATATGTTTTTAGTATATTTTTATTTGTCATCTGAATTATCACCGTTTTGGTTTGCAAACTTTAAACTTCCGCATGACGCCCTCTCGATTTCGAACCTAACAAGTGGTATCAGAGCCCACGGTTCAATAAATTGATGGTCCAATTGTTGAACAAAGTTGAAATCAATTTGATGATAATGAAGATATATGTCCAAAAACTACATGTGGAGATAATTGTCAATTATATTTTCAACAATCTTGTTGTCACATATTTGAAAATAAAGCTCACTTTGAACCCTGCAAAAGGGTTCCAATATTTTTAACCCGAAAAGGGCTAATATATTTTTTTAACTCCAAAAGCTCCATTTTTAAACATGCCAAACAACAGTGATATATGAAGAATATATATGAAGAACAAAGATCATGCACAAGAAGAAGGAGGATCAAGAATATTTTGAAGAAAATCAAGCCAAAAAGGGGAGATTTGTTAAGGTTTTTGCCCTGATTTTCTTACTATATTTAAGTTTTATTTTTTCTTAGAAGGAAAATAAAAGTTACCATAATTACTTTTACTTTTCCTGAAAGGAAAATATAAAACTTTTTCATATTTGGCAAACCTCTTTTTTGGAGGAAAGGTTTTGAGCATCTATATAAATAGAAGACCCCTCTTCTCATACAATAACACAATAACATCCACAATGTAATCCTTAAAAGAGTCTTGTTTAGGGAGACTTTCCCATTGTTTCATGTTTTTTTAATAATATTAGTTTTTAATATGTAGGTCAATTGACCAAACTATATTCAATAATATGTTTTTAGTATATTTTTATTTGTCATCTGAATTATCACCGTGTTGGTTTGTAAACTTTAAGCTTCCACATGACGCCCTCTCGATTTCAAACCCAATAGCAAAAAGACACGTAACAATCTTCTAGCCTATGCCTATCAAAGTTATACCAAACTGATGGAGTCACAGGCATATTTATATGTACACTAGGGACTCTTAGGCTAATAACTTTAACCCTAAGAAGTACTTTCATAGTTATTTCTTGACATTAAAAAAATACCATATATATAACTTAGAGGAAAAATAATTGACTGATTTAATACTTTATTTGAAAGACTAGGTAAATTTCTTACCAAAGTGGATCATTAATACATAATATTCTGATATCTAATTCATAGACATATAATATATGAAAAAATCTGTGTGATTTGTCAGCTTCATTATTGTATGTTAAATTTGTGGTCTTAAAAGTTTTTTGAGTGATTTTAAAGCGTGTGCAGATTTCCCACATGTTACATGTCTCTACTTTAAAATTTGGCAATATTGAAAATGACAATATTCAAGTGATGTTTCCATTGTCCTTCTACTACAACCCTTCTTCAATTCTTCATTCTTCCTCACTTCACTCCCACCTATAAATATTAGTCCCCCTCCCTTCTCAAACAGTAAAACAAAAAATACACTCAAAATTAGTAAAGAATCATACTAATTCAGTTGGTTGATTAACTAAACTTTTATCTTGTTGGTGAAAGTTGATTCTTGCAATTACAACAACATTCTTCCTCACCTCACTCCCACCTTCAAATATTAGCCCCTCCCTTTCATCTCTCATACACTTCAATGAAATCAGTTGATTGACTATCTGAATTTTTATATCGGTGAAAGATTCATTTTCTTTCAGCTAAGTTTCATTGTTGCAATTACAACAACAATCTCAAACACCACAAGAAACACACTCAAAAGTAGTACCAAAGACACTCAGAAAATCTTAGTAGTTCATCTGGTTGGTTATCTGAACTATTATCGTGCTTCATTCTTATAATTACAACAATATATTTTGCGTAATTTTCGCAAGTGGAATTTTGAGAAAGGTGGTGTATATATAGTCTTATCTCTATCTTGTGACGACATAGACTTGATTCAATTTCAAGAAAATTAAAAATTTCATAGTTGTGACACTCATTTGCTAGCTAGATCAAATGGCCAAGTTTATGAATGGTGACCAAATGTGTTGGATGGAAGTTGCTGTTCCAGCAATTCTCATGACACCAAATAAGATTTCTGTTTCTCCTCAGCTTGAAACTATATTTGAAGAAGAGGATTTTGAGGACTCTGATTTTCAACAAGAAGGGAATTCTATTTTTTCCCTATAGATTTTAGTTGAATTAATTAGATGTGAATTTTTTCTTTTTCATCATTTGAGATTTGTTAAGAATTAAGATCTCTATGGTTCTGTTTTTTGTTGTTATGTAACATTTTTCGATTCCAAAGAATTCATTTGATTAGTTGATGGAAATGTTGCATTTATGTAAGACAAAATGATCTTCTGGACCCCTATGCTATGTCGGTTTTGTAAGTTGGACACTTTTACTTACATGTTTGTCATCTGAACCCTTTAACCCATTAAAAAGCAATATTTTGCATCCTTTGACCATTGACCGAGCCTATGTGGCATTCAAATGCTGACTAGGACAAAGAGAGTGTAGTCACACGCCTGGGGTGTGAGTGAGGGTCAATTTTTGATCAATTTTATATTAAAATATATATTTTTTTTTAAAAAGTGGCTCTCAATTTTTTTCAGTTTTTTAATTTTAAAATATTTTAAAAATTAAAAAAAAAAAAAAAAAGGTCACCTCCAACTCCCTCCCCCAATCCAGCGACTCCCCCACCCCACCCAGCCCTGTCCCAGCACCCCTCGCCCGTCCCAGCCCTGTCGCAGTACCCCCACCCCACCTTGCCCCATCGCAACACCCCCAACCCCACCCAGCCTCATCGCAGCACCCCTCACTTGATACCAACAACATTGTATAAAAAATACACTTTCCTTAGCATTTCCACTTCACCATTTTCCCTCAAAAAAATTCAAACCCTCCATTGATGCCAACAACAATGTACAATCGCCCTCAATTGTCCATCTTTCACTACTCCATTCGAACTCAAACAAGCCATTGCTTTCCTCATCAAAAGCAACAAACGTCTCTCCCTCCTTCCCCTTCCTCGTACTGCTTCCATTTGCGCACTCACTCCCCACTTTCCCTTTGCACAACAGATCTGGGCAATCCCTTGAAGGGGCTTTGCTTTTTTTTTTTTTTTTTTCTTTTTGTCAATTCTTTGTTGTGGTTGATATAGTTGTTGTTGTTCATTGTAAAAAAAAAAAAATTGAATTACCGAAATCACAAAAATTTCAAAGAAAGCATAAAAATTAAATTTTTACATTGAATTTCAAGTTTCTCAAATTACCCAAATCACAAAAAATTTAAAGAAAGCATAAAAATTGAGTCTTTACGTTGAATTTCAAGTTTCTTGAATCACCTAAATCACAAAAATCTCCAAAAATCTTTCTTTTCATACTTCTTAAATTTTTCGGCCCTTACTTTTTATTTTTTTCGTAGAGCAAGAAGAATAACAAAATGAAGATGATAAAGGAAAAGAAGAATGAGAAGAGGAGGAAGAAGAATAAGAAAAAGAAGAAGTAAGAAGAAATGGAGAAAGAAAGAACGAAAAGGCAGAAAAAAAAAAGAAAAAGGGGAAGAGGGGGGGGGGGGGGTGTTTGTTTATTTATTTATTTATTATTTTAATATTTAATATTTTTTATATATAAAAATGATGTGAAAAATGACGTGACAGATGTGACAGCAGACGTGGCAGCTGACGTGGAGCGAGTGTAACACACTCACCGAAAAAGTGTTTAAAATGTTGTTTTTTAATGGGTTAAAGGGTCCAGATGACAAACATGTAAGTAGAAGTGTCCAACTTACAAAACCGACATAGTATAAGGGTCCAGAAGATCATTTTGCCTTTATGTAATAAACTCGAATTCTCAACACTTAAACTAATTAATTATAATGGAAGCTATTGAAATAGTGAGTAACTAATGATAGAGATAAAAATGAGGATGAGAAGTTTTGACTCTAGAAAGAAGTCTAGAGGAACAAACAATTTGTTGTCGATATGCATAATCCCTGAATTACGTACCACTACACGCTTTTGATGCAACCGTTCTCATGTGCACTACTCAACCTCGATCCCAAATTAAACCGCGTGCTATTGCTTGTTCTCGGCTCAATAGCTCTTGTCAGGCAATTACTACTTGTGTGACCTTGGTATCCACATTGAATTGTACGTGATTCATAACAATACTCTCGTCCTCAATAAGAACCATGTCTTCAAAGTTCTGAGACAAGAGATCCCTATGCACTAACAACACCAATGCGTGTAATGTTGTTTACATAGCCTTCAAGAATGATATGAACTTTTCTGGTGCAAGAAGGGCAACCTGTTGCACTAAAGCTCCCACTATGCACAGAGGATCGGGGATGAAGTGTCCGACTACAAAGGTCTATTGTATGCAAACTTATTTTACATTTCTGCCAGAGGCTATTTTCAAGACTTATAAGATGCTAAGTTGTTCTGATCATCAGTGCAGAGGTAGTGTTCCAATTGACGTTTGATAGGTCAAGTATTCCTCATTCTCTTCTATCATCATATAACAATTTTAGTGATGTCAAGATTGAAGAGCGATAAAGGGAACTAGCCATATATTTATAGACTTGAAAGATCGATGATCTAATTAGCTCTCTCATTACGGGTCCATAGATCCACGACATGAGATGTATTGATTTGTCATTCAAATATCAATACATGAAGTGATTCATACTTACTAAAGAAATCAATTTTACCCCATTTTACGAAATGATATAGGTTCAAGTTAAAGTTTAAGTGCAATTTCCAACAAAAGATAAATGCAGCAGGCCTAAAAAGGGACCATAAAATTGCTCATTCCATTATTTTGGTACTCAAAACAAGCATAGGCAAACAAGAAAACAAGCTGCAGTGACTAATTTTGGCACAGTTAAAACAAGTGCCTAAACTGCCAAAGACCACACTCTATCTAATAACATAAGCAAACACAATAAAGGGTTCTGAATGAAATGTATACAATTTCTCGAATGGAATGTATCATATCCCATTTTAAGTGGGAAATTTTTACCATTCTTTAATTTGACCCCATTTTTCATAGGCCTCTCAACTATTGATTCTTGATGATTAGGCATTGCTTCTGAATGAACCAAGTGCTTTAACTGCTCCAGCCCTCAATATAAACTGATGGTAAAATGCAGCTATTGCAGCACCAATAAAGGGTCCAACCCAAAATATCCACTGTCACAATCAACAACAAAAAAATCAATTAATCATCCAAAATATAGTTGTCCACGAGACACGGTGGAGACGAGTTGAAATGTCTATCTATATATTATGCGTTCAAAGAATATGTGATTTGCTTACTTGATCATCCCAGGCTTTGTCTTTGCCATAAATAACAGCAGCCCCAAAACTCCTAGCAGGGTTAATACCAGTTCCAGTAACGGGAATTGTTGCTAAGTGAACCATAAACACCGCGAATCCAATTGGAAGTGGTGCCAATACCTTCAATTAATCAACCCAAATCATCAAAATTGACATTAAAATTAGTATTACTAAGTAATAAATTTGATGCCGCGGAATAATACTTACAGGAACATGAGAGTCTCTGGTGTTTCTCTTAGGATCAGTAGCAGCAAAAACAATGTAAACAAGAATGAAAGTACCAATAATCTCCACACCCAAACCAGTACCCGTGCTATATCGATCATTCAACGTATTAGCACCACCACCATACCTAACATAATACGCCTTTTGAAAAGCCACAACCACAAATGGTTCCTAAACACTGAGCCACAATGTACATAACAGCCCGAACCAACGACACTTTTCTGGCCAAGAAAAGACCAAACGTGACAGCAGGGTTAATGTGTCCACCAGAAATACCAGCAGTACAATAAACAAGTACGAATATCATACCCCCAAAAGCCCAAGCAATTCCAAGAATGCCAACGCCACCACATTGTACACCGTTATGGTCAATGTCACTCTGACTCTTGTATCCAATTACAGTGAGGACAGTAATATAGAGGAATAACAAAGTTGCTATAAATTCAGCAATAATGGCTCTATAAAATGACCATTTACCAAGTTCTTCAGGGTCAATTAGTGGTGCTGGGGGTGGGTCTTGGTAGTCTTTTGGTGCATATTCAGTGCCAACTTCAATGTCCTTGCCCATTTTTTGCTCTCTTTTTAATGGCTAATTAAACTAAAACTTTAGATGAATGTTGAAAAATGTTTGATATTTGAATGTGTGGTGAAGTTTGAGTGAAGAGTGATGGGATATTTATGGAGTTGGAAATTTAATAGAGGGTGTTACATCAATAATAATTTGATGGATTAATAAGTAATTAATCATGTTTATCATTTGCCACCCCACTATACTCATTCGCAATTTATTGCATTTTCTAGGGGTGTACATCAGTCGGTTCGGTTCGGTTTTACGTGTTATTGATTTGATTTATCGATTTTTTATTTTTAAATATGTAAAACCAATAACCAACCAATAAGATATTTTCTTATCGATTTCGGTTTATCGATTTTTGGTGCTTAACGGTTCGGTTTTCGGTTTATCGATTTTTTGTCCTTAACGGTTCGATTTTCGGTTTAACCAATAAGAAAATACTTATAAAATAGAAATAGTAACAACTAACATAAAAAAAATGAAATCTTAATTACCGCCAAAACCTACACAATGCATTTTAGTTTACAAGAATCTTCAAACTTGAAATGAATGTTAGTTAGAAAAAAAATTAAATCCTAATTGTTGAAAACTATAAATGTTTCAAGCTTTTTATTATGATAATAGCCGAACTTTATATTGTATCTTTGTTGCCCTGAATAGATTAATACTTTGTGAATCACTGAATTATGAATTAGTAGTGCATATAATCTATATACATACACATATCTATCTATCTATCTATCTTTAGATAGATAGATAGATAGATAGATAGATAGATAGATAGATAGATAGATAAAGAGAGAGAGGGAGAGATTTAAATATATAACATAAATAGGGATAAAACAATAACTTAGCGTATCATTATTGGATTGTCGGTTTAACCAATAGCCCAATAAACTAAAATCGATACCAAATCATTTACCCATTAAATTTTTTTATAAAATAATAAAAAACCGTTAACCCGATAACCCAATATCAATAATCCAATAATATTTTTATCGATTCGATTTATCGATCGGTTCGATTTTTGCAAAGCCCTAACATTTTCCATACAAAATACAAACCACCCTTCAGTCCAACTCAGCCCACATTGTTGATTCTTTCAACCACTCATTTCTTGCCATCTCAGCATGGACCCCATTTTGAATCATCGCTATTTAGAAAAAGGCTGCTTACTTACCAAATTTACCATCATTAATCATCACTAATTAATTAAAAAGTTATTTTTGGATAATATGTGGTTGATACCTTGCCATGTGTCGATCACCAAACCAATTCATTCTATTTAATAAAATTTGATTGAACAATTGAAATGTTGATTTATGAACTTGTAGATTATATGTTTAGTTTATGACAATAGATTGAATAATTGATTGTTTAATATATAATATGCAGCTGTTTAATCAACTTTACCTAATCTGGAAAGATTCCACTAATATTACCGACATTCTGATTATATGCTATTACGAATAATTATGCAGACCCACTCATAATATAGCCATTACAGTTGTAGTCTACTATTTTGCTATTAATCAATTGTGTATATAAATAGTTACAGACAAACAACATAAATTTCCACAATTTAAAGTTTAATTATAAAAAATTATGATATTTTGCATAATTACAAAAAAATTAATTTTAGATCTGTCGAGATATATAATTAACTTCAAATACATTCGACGAAAATATAGTTTTTTTCTTGTAAGAATAAATAATTAACTTTCGATATTTTTTTTTTGAGTTTTCGAGATAGATATGACATCCAACGAAGATATATTTTTTCCTTGTAAAGATATATAATTAGCTCTCGATACATTGTTGAGATACATAATTAGCTTCCGATACATGCAACGAAGATACATAATTAGTTGAAAAATTTGTAATTACTTTGTAGAGTGAGAGTTTGTGTAAATGTTATTTTTCCAAATAACATTAGAGTTGATTGTAGGTGTTGAGGTACTATAATTGTTTTTTTTTTTCCGGTAAACCGAATAATTAACATTAACTTAACGCATAAATGTTCCAGCCATATCCCGGTCTGGTAGGTTAAAAACATTGTTCTTAGCTAGTCTAATAAAGGAAGTTCCTAATCTGTTTGCATACGATAAGAGAATAGATTGAGCCTACATATCTCTCATTCATATTTCTAATAATTAGTCAAGATATTATAAGAAAAATATGATACAATAATTGAATGTACAATTAAAACAATACTATCATTTGTGAATATAACGAAATACTGACAACATAGCTAAAACTGGCTCATGATACCACATGTTGAAATTTCAACATATACACAGAGCCAATGCACAACGAAAAAATAAATAGAAACGTACCTTCAGCCATTATTATTCAACTGTTTTGAAGAATCACTTTTGTCAAAACCTTAAAAAGAAAAGATGCAAAGAGACACGTAACAATCTTCTAGCCTATGCCTATCAAAGTTATACCAGACTGATGGAGTCACAAGCATATTTATATGTAGATTAGAGACTCTTAGGCAAATAACTTTAACCCTAAGAAGTACTTTCATAGTTATTTCTTAACACTAAAAAAATATCATATATATATAACTTAGAGAAAAAGTAATTGACTGATTTAATACTTTATTTGAGAGACAATGTAAATTTCTTACCAAAGTGGATCATTAATACATAATATTCTTATATCTAATTCATAGACATATAATATATGAAAAAATCTGTATGATTTGTCAGCTTCATTATTGTATGTTAAATTTGTGGTCTTAAAAGTTTTTTGAGTGATTTTAAAGCGTGTGCAGATTTCCCACATGTTACATGTCTCTACTTTAAAATTTGGCAATATTGAAAATGACAATATTCAAGTGATGTTTCCATTGTCCTTCTACTACCACCCTTCTTCAATTCTTCATTCTTCCTCACTTCACTCCCACCTATAAATATTAGTCCACCCTCCCTTCTCAAACAGTACCACAAAAAATACACTCAAAATTAGTAAAGAATCATAGTAATTCAGTTGGTTGATTAACTAAATTTTTATCTTGTCGGTGAAAGGTTCATTTTCTTTCAGCTAAGTTTCATTCTTGCAATTACAACAACAATCTCAAACACCACAAGAAACACACTCAAAAGTAGTAGCAAAGACACTCAGAAAATCTTAGTAGTTCATCTGGTTAGTTATAACTATTATCGTGTTTCATTCTTATAATTACAACAATATATTTTGCGTAATTTTCGCAAGTGGAATTTTGAGAAAGGTAGTGTGTATACAGTCTCATCTCTATCTTGTGATGACATAGACTTGTTTTAATTTCAAGAAAATTAAAAAATTCATAGTTGTGACACTCATTTGCTAGCTAGATCAAATGGCCAAGTTTATGAATGGCGACCAAATGTGTTGGATGGAAGTTGCTGTTCCAGCAATTCTCATGACACCAAATAAGATTTCAGTTTCTCCTCAGCTTGAAACTCTATTTGAAGAAGAGGATTTTGAGGACTCTGATTTTCAACAAGAAGGGAATTCTATTTTTTTCCTATAGATTTTAGTTGAATTAATTAGATGTGAATTTTTCTTTTTCCTCATTTGAGATTTGTTAAGAATTAAGATCTCTATGGTTCTGTTTTTTGTTGTTATGTAACATTTTTCGATTCCCAAGAATTAATTTGATTAATTGATGAAAGTGTTGCATTTATGTAATAAACTCGAATTCTCAACACAAATAACTATTTAATTATAATGGAAGCTATTGAAATAGCGAGTAACTAATGATAGAGATAAAAATGAGGATGAGAAGTTTTGACTCTAGAAAGAAGTCCAGAGGAACAAACAATTTCTTGTCGATATGCATAATCCCTGAATTACGTACCACTACACCCTTTTGATGCAACCGTTCTCATGTGCACTACTCAACCTCGATCCCAAATTAACCCACGTGCTATTGCTTGTTCTCGGCACAATAGCTCTTGTCAGGCAATTACTACTTGTGTGACCTTGGTATCCACATTGAGTTGTACGTGATTCATAACAATACTCTCGTCCTCAATAAGAACTACACCAGAGGCTATTTTGAAGGCTTATAAGATGCTAAGTTGTTTTGATCATCAGTACAGAGGTAGTGTTCCAATTGACGTTTGATAGGTCAAGTATTCCTCATTCTCTTCTATCATCATAGAACAATTTTAGTGACGCACTTGTCAAGATTGAAGAGCGATAAAGGGAGCTAGCCATCTATTTATAGACTTAAAAGATCGATGATCTAATGAGCTCTTTCATTACGGGTTCATAGATCCACGACATGACATGTATTGATTTTCATTCGCATATCAATACATGAAGCGATTCATACATAAACGTTCAATTTACATCTTTTTTCCTTTGCATGCTAATATACGCGAAACTGGCTAACCTCTTAAGTTGGTGCGACTGTGCTAACCAAAATCGACAGTAACAGCAAGCGAATTCGTCAGTTTCATGTTCTCAGAAGTGAATAATCTGCGATATTATGTTAATTTGGCTATGAAGCAGAATGAAGTAAAATAACATTGCTCTTTCCATTATTTTGGTACTCAAAACAAGCATATAGGCAAACAAGAAAACAAGCTGCAGTGACTAATTTTGGCACAGTTAAAACAAGTGCCTAAACTGCCAAAGACCACACTCTATATAATAACATAACCAAACACAACTTAAAAGAGAATTCTTCCTAATACTTATATACATTTTTCTTCATGGAATGATTCATATCCCATATGAAAGTGGGAAATTTTGACCATTTTTTAATTTGACTCCATTTTTCATAGGCCTCCCAACTATTGATTCTTGATGATTAGGCATTGCTTCTGAATGAACCAAGTGCTTTAACTGCTCCAGCTCTCAAAATAAACTGATGGTAAAATGCAGCTATTGCAGCACCAATAAAGGGTCCAACCCAAAATATCCACTGTCACAATCAACAACAAAAAAATCAATTAATCATCCAAAATATAGTTGTCCACGAGACACAGTGGAGATGAGTTGAGGTGTCTATCTAGATATATTATGCGTTTAAAGAATATGTGATTTGCTTACTTGATCATCCCATGCTTTGTCTTTGCCATAAATAACAGCAGCCCCAAAACTCCTAGCAGGATTAATACCAGTTCCAGTAACAGGAATTGTAGCCAAGTGAACCATGAACGCCGCGAATCCAATTGGGAGTGGTGCCAACACCTTCGATATATCAAATCAAACCATCAAAATTGACATTAAAATTAGTACTACGAAGTAATAAATCTGATGTCGCGGAATTATACTTACAGGAACATGAGAGTCTCTGGCGTTTCTCTTAGGATCAGTAGCGGCAAAGACAGTGTAAACAAGAACGAAAGTGCCAATAATCTCCGCACCCAAACCAGTACCCGTGCTATACCCATCATTCAACGTATTAGCACCACCACCATACCTAACATAGTAGGCTTTTTGAAAAGCCTTGACCAACCCACAACCACAAATGGCTCCTAAACACTGAGCCACAATGTACATAATGGCCCGAACCAACGACACCTTTCGGGCCAAGAAAAGACCAAACGTGACAGCAGGGTTAATGTGTCCACCAGAAATACCAGCAGTACAATAAACAAGTACGAATATCATACCCCCAAAAGCCCAAGCAATTCCAAGAAAGCCAACACCACCACATTGGTCAGTGGAACTCTGGCTCTTGTATCCAATTACAGTGAGGACAGTGATATAGAGGAATAACAAAGTTGCTATGAATTCAGCAATAATGGCTCTATAAAATGACCATTTACCTAACTCCTCAGTAGGGGTGTACTTAGGTCGGGTTGGTTCGGTTTTTTATTAAAATATAACCAAATCAATAATGTCGGTTTTCTAAATCTATAAACCAAATCAAACCAATATGCAATCGGTCTTTTTATTTCTGTTTTAATTGGGTTTTTTCGATTTTCTCGGTTTTTTTATAATTATAATGTGATTGAAGAAAAAACTTAAATGTTTTCACATAAAAGATTAAAAAAAAAACAATGGTCATAGAGTAGTTCCAATAAAAATTAAGTTAGCAAATTACTAAGGCGTCTAAATTACTATCTCTCAAAGTAATATTATGTGGATACCTAAGTAGTTCAATTTCTAAGTTACTAGTCACAGTAGCTTGTCTGAAAGTTTCCTTCACATAAAATGTGAGCACACAAAAGAATGAAGAATTAGACAACTTATTAAAAACTTAACTCCATAAAGTAATTAATTATAACATAATTTCATAAAAGAAAAAAAAAAGAAACAAACCTAAATCACAACTTGACGAATGAGAAAAGTAAGATGAAAGTAAGATGAGAAAATAATGAGAACTCTCTGAAAACTTGGAAAGTAAAATATAAAAAATGAAGCAATTAAAGAGTTTTAGTTTTTTATATTAACTAGTTAAACCCCACGTGCCTCGCACGAGTAACATTTAATTATTTAAAATTAGATGATTTTGTCTATTGCAAAAATTTTAAATGAAGAGCAAAAAATTTAAATCACTTCTCAAAGATCCTTCACACTTTCATAAAATAGCGCAAACATAACATATATTTTATTAAAATATTTAATAAATTTTCAATTCTTAAAAATTGAAGAAATAATTATGTCTAAAGCAGACACTTTTAACGAAGGACAAAAAGTTCAAATATTTCTGAATACCGAATCAAATAAAAATGAAGTTGAAAGAAAACAAACCAAACTGAAATAGTTTGATTCGGTGTTTGATGTCTACTTTTTAAAATTGTAAATTAAAGAATTGAATTGAAATTTGATAAAGTCGAATCAAAGAGCAGAACGTGTACTTCTAATCAACGCCTTAACAACATAAATCATGCTAATATGAATGAGAAATAATTCTTTAAAAAAACACACACATTTAAATCTTCTCGTAATCGGCACGAAGTCTCAACCACACACTCACATAATTTTTCTTTACCTGCACATCATGCGAAAGTCAACAATTGAAATTACAATAAATTATACGATAAAAAAACGTTAATAAAAGATGCATAATATTTAATATTGTTGACCTACAAATTAAAAACTAATATTAAAGAACATAAAACTAATCTTCTCTTGAACATACTCTTTAAAAATTAAATTGTGAATGTTATTCTATTATTTATTGGAAAAAAGGAATGCTCAATATATAGATGTTAAGAAAGAGTTGAAGAAACATGGAAGAAATCTAATCTAATTTGAGAAACTTTTTTCTTAAAAAAACTAATTATTATAGAAAATCAAGACAAACGAAACTTAAAAGAAAAGAAAATTAAGGACTCCTAATTAAATCAAAAATCATACTTAAAAGAAAGAAATTAGGTCGTATGCTAAATACAATCTGACACTACTTCTTTTTTTTTGAGGTGGGACGTGTTTTTTAAGTAAAAATAGTTAAATAAGAATTTGATAAAATAATAAAAAGATATTTCTTATTATGTATTTAAAACTTTTTAAAATTTAGTACTTATTAAAATTTTCTTATTCTAAGGCTTTTATATTTGTTTCTAGATTTTTCAAATCTTATTAAAATCAAATTTAGTTGTTTTATAATTCTTAAACTAATGGAAAAAGTATTAGTTGTCATTAATTCTGACGACTTTTAATAAGAAAAGGTTTTACCATAAATATTAATTAATTATTAACTTTTAAAAATTAGAAAAAAATAGTGAAAAGACGATTTTGTCTAAAGCGAAAACTTTTAATGAAGGACAAAAAGTTCAAACAACATTTCTATGGCCCTTCACACTTTTAATATATTATAGATATAGATATAGATTATAGATATAAATATTGAGCTTTGTATTAATTTGTTATTAATGGAAAAATACTATAATTAAAGGTCCAATAATATATATCTATTGTCTGAATATAAAAAAATAATAAAAGTAATCAGAAAGTAGATTATAAGTAATATTTTTTTACGTATAAAAAATTAAAATTATATATGTATTACGTCGGTTCGGTTTGATTTTATTTTTTCTAATACCAAACCAATCCAAGAATGATCGTTTTTTTTTTGCCAACACCAAACCAATCAAACCAAATCATAAGTCATTTTTTTTTCCTCGGTTTGATTTGATTCATCGGTTCGATTTGACTTAACGGTTCGGTTTGTACACCTCTACTCCTCAGGGTCAATTAGTGGTGCTGGGGTGGGTCTTGGTAGTCCTTCGGTGCATATTCTGTGGCAACTTCAATGTTCTTGCCCATTTTTTCACTTTTCTTGAATTTGGCTTAGCAAGAAAATAAGAGTGATGTTAGAAAGTTGAGTGAAGAATGGTGTGGTATTTATGAAGTTGGAAATTTAATTAGAGCGTGTTACAAAGACACTAATTTGATGGATTAATAATTTTAATTAAGCTTATCATTTGCCACCCCATATGCTCACTCTCAATTTCTTTGCATTTTTCATATGACTATTGGGAAAAGATATCATTTTCACCCCATACTATATAATAAAAGTCGAAGTCATACCTAAACTATATAAGTGACCTATTACACACCTTAACTATATAAAAGTGATATTATTACCTCCCCGCGACCCTCATTTTAAGGCGCGTATGTTACACTTATTTTAGGCGCGTCCAGCCTATTAAATAACAAAAGTAAACGGCTAAAAACATTAAGGGAAAAGATATTGTTTCCACCCCAAACTATAGTCGAAAAGTCGAATCCACACCTAAACTATATAAGTGACCTATTACACATCTTAACTATAAAAAAGTGATACTTTTTACTCCCTAGGTCTGACGTGAAAAATACATAATTATTTAAATAAAAATTGGCACATTTAAATTAATTAATGCAAAAAAAAATTAAAAAAATTTAAAAACTCCTCCCCCAACCCCCAGCATCCATCTCCCCACCCCACCCTCAAACAATCATCTTCTTCATCACCCCCACCCCCACCCTCAAACAATCATCTTCTTCATCACCCCAAACCATCATCTTCTTCATCACCCCCACCCCCAAAACATCATCTTCTTCATCACCCCCACTCCGAAACTCCAACCCCAACCCCAACCCCAAACCATCTTCTTCTTCATCACCCCCACCCCAACCAACACAGTTTCTTCATCACCCCACCTCCAAATTCCAACCCCATCCCCAAATAACACAATTCATCCTCCACCTTAATCGAATCAATGTCAATTTCACAATGAACAAAATCAAATTGTATTTGATGTTTAAACGGGCAAAACCAAATTTTATAAAAAATAATATAAAATTTTGTAGCAAGAATGTTTTTCGGTGAATTCTCGTCGGAAAAGTCGGATTCATCGTTGACTTTCTCCTCTCTGTCTGTTAATTATTAATCCATAAAAAATGGAGCTTGCTACCATATTTGTTTTTTCTTTTTTAAACTCTAGCTGAAAAACAAATAGAAAAGGTACGAAAATGTGTTGGTCATTACCATTTAAAACACAGAGGCCAACAGTCGAGTGGTCATTTTTTGAAACAATAATGGCCATTATAGCTGAGAATTATTTTTTTTTAAGAAAAGATGATGGGTTACGGATGAAGAATAATGTTAGAAGAAATTACTTGTTATGGTAATTTTGTTGATGAGATAAAGTTTATGGTGGTGAATATGGTGTAATGGAGGTTTTGGACATTGACAACAATGGAGGTTTTAGACATTGAAGAAGAAGAAAAAAAAATTAAATTAAAAAGAGAAAAAAGAAAAATTATGAAAATAATAAATTTATTATTTTTTCGGATTATGCTGACGTGGTAGCGCATGTAAAACACCACACTACATGCAAGTGGTGTAATGCCTAAAATATCATTTTTTTTATAGTTAAAGTGTGTAATAGGTCACTTATATAGTTTAGGTGTGGATTCAACTTTTCGACTATAATTTGAGGTGAAAACGATGTCTTTTCTCTATGATTATTCAATTAATGTCCCCACCTCTTAGCCTCAAGGCCACTTGGGTTTGTTTTATAAGTATTCCACTTACACTCTGTTTGGATGATGGTTTGTCATGATTTCATAATGTATGGTACAGTATGATATGGTATGGTATGGTACAGTATGATATGGTACAGTACTATGTTTGGATAGACTGTATCGTTCAATACTGTTTAATAATAATTTTTTTTGTTTGATTTGGTTTGTGGGTAAAAATTATGACATATTAAGGTTGTTAATAATATGAGGTAAAGGGTAAAATATGAATAGAAAATATTATATGAGGGCATAGTTGGAAAAATAAATAAGAAAACCATGCAAAACCATCAAATCGGTGGTTCAAAATATTGGCCTATTCCATGGTTCCCAAATCATGAAATGTTATCATACCATATCATGCCTTTTAAAAAACAATCAAAACAAACATAATTTCCATGGTACCCATCCCATACCATACCACAGAAAACCACCATCCAAACAACCCGTTACTTAAAATTTGAATTAGTGCCTTAATTATGCTAATCCAAAGTAGGTAAGTGATTAGTGAGGCGCAGGTTATGATATCAAATAGTTGAGGGTGACGTATCCATGAACCGACCATAATTCAAACTAAGCGGGTTCAAAGTTTAAGGAAAAACTAACTGAGGGGATTGAATATCTAATATATATATAAAATAATTTTATTCATAGTATAATTTTCCGCCGAAGAAAATTGGGATGAATCCCTTGCTAAAGGTTGGCTCCGTCCCTGATCATACCATCAGGCTTCGTTTTGTTATGAATATGATCATTTCACTCTTAATTGCGCGGCGCGAATCGATCCCAAATGTAAATAGACATCGAATGAAGGAAAAGGCAGAATATATCAACATTCTCTTCTAGTACTTGTCAACAAATCATTTGGACAAACTTATGATTTGATTTAATTGATCATTCGAACACATGATGAATTATTTCTATACACATTTTCGAGTTTTTTAAAAAAGCTTATGTGCACATTTTAAAGAATCAATAATGTAGATAAATTAATCAAAGAAAGTATATTATACACATTAGTTTCAGTAAAATAGGTCTAAAATTTTATGATATATTTGATACATATCATTGAGGTCATTTAATCATTTGATTTTCCTCTTGGTCATACACAGCACCGTCCATTCCAACTCAGCCCACATTGTTGATTCCTTCAACCACTCATATCTTGCCATCTCAGCATGGGACCCATTTTCAGTTCACATTGTTCAGAGAAATGATGCTGATTTACCAAATTTATTATCATCACTAATTTATCAAAATTAAAAAATCATTTTGAATAATGCGTGGTTGCTGCCTTGCCACGTGTTATTCACCAACAAGTCCATATAAAAATGGAGTTTAGTTAGTGATAACTTATTGAATAATTGATTGTTTGTTGTGTACCTATTCATTGAACTTTACGTTATTTGGAAAGATTCCTTTTTTGACCATATGTCCCTGCTCTTTCTGAATGTGCATAACTCTTTTTTAAATACTAGTAATTATTTTTATTGGAAAATTTTTATAACTTGTTGATTAGTACAAATGCTTATTCCAAAAGACATACTGATTAATGTTTAACTTAGCGCTTTAATTCAGTATTAATTACTATCGTAGTTATGAGCAAAGACGGATATTCACCAATATATAATGAGGTTCAAATCAACTCAAGAGCATTTGTAATTTTACCTAATGATCGATTTGGTGTGATCGCGTCGTTATTTTTTTTCCCTCTCAGTTTGCATTTACTTATTATTTTATAATCTTGTTTTATTATTTATCTTACATTTTTATAGTAGCTCTACCATTTGTCCTACTTTATTATAGATCTGTTCTTCCAATTGTTGATGTATGTGATTATGTAACTATAAAAAGCAATACAATCTATCAAAAGGTTATATTCATTAAAACAATATAATCTAATACAGTACAATATCATACGATGCAATATGATACATTATGTGCATCCATCCAAATAGAGTGTTAGACGACAGATGGCCTTGGTATATTATCTTAATTTGAAGACGAAGAAGAGTGAACCATAAGAGCATTACTCCCATTATTTTGAAGCTCAAATGTTGGATCAACAAAATTTTGATGATTGACATATAAATGAAACATGTCACTCAAGCTGTTCCAATCACATGAAGACAGAAGTCAGACCTCACTAAGGGAAACAAATAAGGTTCATCAAAGACAAGAATGGATAAGTTCTATTGAGTAAGCACGTGTGATAAAGAAAAAGTTATAGTTGAGTATAATACTTCAAGATAAGCTAAAGAGAAAGTGTTTCACTCAAACAAGGAGATTTAGTTGAAGAAGAAATTTTACGAATGCAAGAGTTTCACTTGAAGAAGTACTTTGACTTAACAACAAAATCTGTTGAGTTGAAAAGTACAAAGCAAGGTAGAAGACTAATGACTTTGAAGGACTCTTTGGAGAGTTGTTATATATCGAAGGAGTAACTCATTTCGTTACTCAAGCACTCACAAAGATAGCAACATATCGACAAATTATTTGTGAAGTTCCAAAGCTTAAAGCAGCCTGAGTTGAACCTGTTCCTATTACTTAGAGTTAAGGAGTCTTTAGATTTTATATATTAGGTTGGTTCTTGAGTTGTATTATTTTCTATTCTCGGTGAAGTATAAACTGAGTTAGGAGCATTGTCTTCAAGTTTGGAAACTCGAAGGCTAGGGAACACTCACCTTGGGAAGGTTTGTGTTTTTGTTGAAATAGGATTAAAGTTTAATTCCTAGATTACAAAAGCCTTGTAATTTGTTGATTGTTGAGGCTCAATTGTTTTAGTGAAGTTGGGGTTAAATTCTGTAGAGGTACAGGTTGTGTTTTTTTACACTTATTTGAGCCGGGTGTTTTCTACGTAAATATCACTGTGCAATTACTTACTATTTTAGCTAAATAGGAACACGTTAGTCAATCTGTTTCATTGATAGACAACTATTAGGCTAAAATAAGTAATCAGTAGGGCACGTACTCTAACAAGTGGTATTAGAGCAATGTTGTCTTACATATGGCTAGCATCTAAGAAAAGGATCACTATGATGAATTCCGCACCTCCTACTGGTCGCAGTGAAGGCCAATCCACTACTAGACCTCCTCTTTTGATGGCACTCATTTCAGTTGGTGGAAGGCAAGGATGGAAATATTCATCCAAGGTGAAGACTATGAATTGTGGGATAGAGTTACTGATAGTCCAACTATTCCAATGAATCTGGTTGATGGAGAACAAGTCAAAAAGGTAAGAAGTGAGTTCACTGCTGATGATCTAACTGTATCAAGGAAAAATGCAAGGTCCAAGAACATCTTAGTGTGTCTTAGGCCCTGCTGAATATAACAGGGCATCTACCTGCACCACAGTCAAGCAAATTTGGGATTCCTTGGTGAAGGCACCACTCAAGTAAAAAAATTCTGAATTGCTTTACTCTTTACTGAATATGAGGCCTTTAGAATGAGGGAGAATGAGACTCCCCATCAGATGATGTCAAGACTCACTACCTTAACTAATGAGTTGACATCCCTGGGAAAACTATTACTACTGAGGAACAAGTTAAAAAGGTGCTAAGGATTTTACCCAAGTCCAAATAGGTTGTTAAGGTTACTGCAATTAGGGAGGCAAAAGATCTTGCTGGGATGACTTGGATGAGCTTGTAGGAAATCTCAAGACTTATGAGATGTAGATTGATGAAGCAAAAAGGAAAAAGGAAACTCCTAAGAAATTCTTGGCTTTAAAGGTTTCTGAAAGTGATGAAGAGACTGAACTGACTGAAGAGCAAGTGGCATTTATAACCAAAAATTTCAACAAAACCTTCAAAAAGAAAATAGAACAAGTAGCAAAAAGAGGTCTAACGACTGTAGACACCTAATTCTGTCACTCCCGAAGTTCAATTTTATTCATTTACCTCACCTTACCATGTACCCTCACCACATTCTACACTTTCCCCACAAGAAAATAAATCCAGCAAATCCTAATAAATTAAATCCCTAATATTCTCTTATCCTAACTAATTTTTACACCTATCCACTACCTTACCCAATCTCCTAACCCCATACCCACATACCCCACCCAATCATATTTTTTATTCTTTATTCTTAACAATATAGAGGATCACAGGAAACACTCTAAAAAAGGGGGAAATTCGCACACATCACAACAACTTGGAGGCCCCCACTTGGGATCTTCCATTTTTTCCAATTCATAAATAGAAGACACACACACTGAGAATAGACCCTAAATACACATACGTTATTTGAAGGCTCACACACGCACCATCAATTCTATACAGAATTTCGATTCCAGGGGGAGACGGATTTTGATGAAAGAAAAGGGTCTTGATTTTTCTGTTTTTAGATAGAAGGCTTATACACACACTGTGATACTCTAAAAAATCCCATCATCCCTCATCAGAAAAGGGCATATACATGAACTCGTCGGATTTACACACACACACATGAAAATCAGAATTGGGAGCTCGAGAACATTGACAAAGTGAAAGAAATGGTCAAGGACTGAACTAAAAACCATCGAGTTGACCGATCCCGTTCCGAAATCTCCCAAAATCGTTTAATCTCTTTGTTTTTTTTTGGATGAATCTGCCCGAAAAACACTAAGTTATCGGAATCCGACCCTTTTCCCATCAGTTTTTGATGCTATCAGTGATCACCGGAGCTCCGGCTACACGGGTTTTTGGGTATTCTCGTAATTTGGATTTTCGGGTATTCTCTGCTCATCGTGGTTTTCATGTTCAAATTGGATTTCACAAATTTTGTGTTGGAGTTGGCTTATAGTCGAGTTTTGGTATTCTTCAAGGTCCGGTCGCGGTTTTCATCTCTTCACCCGATTAATACTAAATCTCAAAAGCTTCAAATTGAGGTTTAATTCTTTTTTCTTTCTCTTTATTTTAATTTCGTTGTGATTGTGGATGTGACTCGATTTTTTTTTTTTTTGTTTGGATGATTTGGGTGATGTTTTATGTTGTTTGCTTTTGAATAATTGATCTCGATGATAAATGTGATGACAATATGAGTTTGGGATTGTATTAAACATGAAATGGGGTGGGAATTAAAAATTGATAAAGTTGAATGTTGTCTAGTTTAACCCATTGATTGTTGTTTGAGTGGAAACAGATGTTAATTTGGACAAACCTGATAGTATCATGTCTTAGGCCGAGGAATGATAGGCAAACAATAGGCTTGGGTAGGAAAATTTAGAACTTGTGGAATGTTTGGAATATTTGTTGAATGGTTTTGTTTACCGTATTTGGATCAATTGTATTCATTTACAGGGGAATGCCCCAAAGAAAATTATATTTATTCATCGGGGAATGCCCCAAAGAAAATTATATTTATTCATCGGGGAATGCCCCAAAGAATCATGTACGCAAAGGAGGCTCGTGATCAAGGCCCGAGACATCGGGTAAAGCATTAGAGCGTAGTTTAGGACTAGTGTAGGTTAGCGTAGGTTTACATTTCAATATCTTTTTATTTTGGGTCTGTAATAAATTGGACAGGACACTAATTTTGGTTTTGTTTATTTGATTGTTTGTCTCATGTTTGTGTGTTTGTTGGTTTATACATTCATAGTATTCAAATTAGCCAATATGCTCCACCGAGAGATCGTGGTCGACCCACGAGATAGAGGGGAGCCTAACACTTTCCCCCCAGTCAACAGAATTCCTTAGCTGGAATCTCTTTTCGCAGATCAATTTAAAAGAGTCAAATTATTTTGAGAAAGGATTTCCAAAGGTGACTTGGCATACCAGATTTATGCCAAGTGGCGACTCTGAGTTTAAATGTAAATAATCCTTTTTGAAATAATTTTTTATTTTTGTCACTTTAATAATAAAACTCTTTTCAAATTTTAAAATTTCAATTCTTTTGGTTAAAAAAGGGGCGTGACAACGACATTCCTACTGGATATTATAAGTGTGGCAAGACTGACCATCAAATTTGAGATTGTCCTGTGTGGGAAGTCGAATGGAGAAAACAAAGAGCTGAGAAGGAATTGAAAAAAAAGGCTAAGAAAAGAGAAAAAGAAGAATATGCTATGGTAGCTATTTGGGGGACAGACTCAAAAAAGTCAGATGAGGAAAAGAATGGTGAAACTGCTCTCACGGCTAATGGAGATTAAGAAGATGGCATGTCTGAGGTAAGTGTTTCTGAACTTAAAAACAAGTTGCACCTATTTTCTAAAGAAAAACTTATTTCTCTGATGAGTGCTTTAATTGATGACTTCAAAGAAATAACTTCTGATCGGAATGAGCTATTCAACAGTCTTGCAAGTCTCAAGTTTGATTTAATTGATATGAAAAATTGCAAAAACACTGTTGAAAGGGAAACAAAACTCTCAAGGAACATGTCAGACAACTTGATTCTTCAAATCTGATTCTAAAATCTAAAATCTTAAAACTAACTCTTGCTGAAAAAAGAAAAAGAATGAAAAATACTGAACAAGAGAAGATGGATGCTGAGTTTATTAGGGTCAAACAAGAATGCAATAATGAAAAAAAATATGATAGAAAGGTTAAGACAAGAAATTTCAAAACTGAAACTTGATCTTAAGAAGGCTACCAGATGGACAAATTCCTCAAGAATTATTCATTAATTGGGTGAAAAAACTCACAATGAAAAGCTGGATTAGGTTTTCATAAGAGCTACAGTGTTACTAAGGATCTATGCTATATATGTGGCAACCATGATTATCCTACTACTGAATGTCCTGTTGCTGCTAAGAGCAGACCTAAAAGTACAATGCTAGCTATGAATTCTGACTACATGAAAATCCAAAGAAATAAAATGAATAACAGATCTGGTCAGAGGAATAGGTCACACAACCTGTTGCCACGATGGGCTACAAAAAATTTGACCCACTCTTTTTCTCATAAGAAAGGACCCAAGCTTGTCTGGGTTCCAAAATGTAACCGTTGATTTTTTTTGCAGGAGAAAGTAAAAGGGAGCAACAACCACTAGTACTTGGACAGTGCTTTCTCAAGACACATGACTGGTGATAAGAAAAAATTCCTTTCACTCTCTAAAATAAGTGGGGGGAGTGTCCTTTGGTGATGACAAAAAGGGAACCATTTCAGGATTTAGGAAGATTGGGAGACCTCTGAATCAAAGGTACTGGAAGATGTCTGCCTTGTGGAAGGACTAAAGCACAATCTGCTTAGCATATCATAACTTTGTGACAAAGGTAACACAGTAATTTTCATTTCTACAGGTGTTAAAGTCAAAAGGAAAGATACCAAGAAGGTGTTACTTACTGTAAGAAGACATAAAATATGTACAAAGTTTATATAATAAATATTCCAGCAGCAAGGCTAACTTGTTTGAGTACAATAGAAAATGATTCTCTCCTATGGTACAAAAGACTTGAACATGCAAGTCTAAAACAACTAAACAAACTTTCTTCCAAAGACATGGTGCTGGGCTTGCCTAAAGCTAAGTTTAAAGATGAGAAGGTTTGATGTGCTTGTGTAAGAGGAAAACAGGTAAGGTACTCATTCAAATCAAAGAACTAGGCCAGTACTGTCAAGTGCCTCGACCTGGTCCATATGGATCTTTGTGTATCAATGAGAATTCAAAGCAGAAGGGGTAAAAACATGTCTTTGTAATTGTTGATGATTATTTCAGGTTTACTTGGACACTATTTTTAGCTTTTAAAGAAGATGCTTTTGATGTCTTCTCCATATTCATTAAGAAAATGGAAAAGAAGCTAGGCACTTGCCCACTTTCCATGAGATCTATGGTATAGAATTTGAAAATGCAAAATTTTTAGAATTCTGTTCCACAAATGGTATAGATCACAATTTCTCTGCTCCTAGAACACCTCAACAAAATGGAGTAGTAAAAAGGAAAAATAGGACATTGGAAGAAATGGACAGAACAATGATGCTTGTAGGAAACCTTGCAAAAAATCTATGGGCTAAAACAATCAGTACTGTTGCATATATCACAAATAGATGCATGATTAGGCCTATTCTAGAGAAGACTCTCTATGAATTACTAAAATGAAGAAAGCCTAATATTTTTCAGTTTAGAACCTTTGTTTGCAAGTGCTTTATTCATAATAATGGCAAAGCTAATCTAGGAAAATTTGATGCTAGAAGTGATAAGGGAATCTTCCTAGGATATTTATATCATAGAAAAGCTTATAGGGTCCTAAATAATAGAATAAATTTTGTTGAGAAAAGTGTGCATGTGGTATTTGATGAATCTTATTCGAAGACTAACATGCAGGACGTTAGTGATTCTAAAGAACAGTCGATAGAACAGTTACACAATCTGGTCCATCGACTGGAGAAACTGAATCTGGAGGCACCTCGACAGGGGGAACTGTATCTGGAGGCATTCAGACAGGGGGAACTGAATCACCATCTACTCCTGCTCAAACTAGTCATGGAGATCCTAACATCTCTAAAAAATTGATCCAAAAAGGGTACAAGTATCAAGGATCTCATCCTATAGAAAATATTCTCACCGATCTCACTTCAGGAATCACCACAAGATCAGTACTGAGAAGTCTATGTGCCTTCAAAGATTTCTTGTCCATTATTGAACCAAAGAAGGTAAATGAAGCACTCTTTGATGCTGATTAGATCATAGTCATGCAAGAATAACTCAATCAGTTTGAAAAAAGTAAGGTCTGATACTTAGTTCTACCTCTAAAAGATAGAACTGTGATTGGGACATAGGTATACAGGAACAAAGTTGATGAACTTAGAATAGTTACAGGGAACAAGGACAGATTGGTGGTCCAAGGATACAATCAAGAAGAAGGCATAGATTTTGATGAAACTTTTGCACCTGTGACAAGACTTGAGGCTATTAAACTTCTTGTAGCCTTTGCTGTTTACAAGGAATTCATTCTTTACCAAATGAATGTTAAGAGTGCATTCTGGAATGGTATTCTTAAAGAGGAAGTGTATATAAAACAACCTCCTGGATTTGAAAGTAAGAAATTTTCCGACTATGTGTCCAAGCTTGATAAGGCATTGTATGGACCGAAACAAGCTCCAAGAGCTTGGTATGAGCGTTTTTCAAAATTTCTTTTGGAGCATGGTCATACTAGAGCTAAAATTGGCAATACTTTGTTTTTAAAGACTAATGGAAAAGATTTGTTGATAGTGTAGGTATATGTTGATGACATCATATTCGGCTCAACAAACACCAGCATGACTTATGACTTTGCCAAACCCATGAGTTGTGAATTTGAAATGAGTATGATGGAAGAGATAACCTTTTTCTTAGGTTTTCAAATCCAATAATCACCTTATGGAACCTTGATTCATCAACAAAAGTATGTGAGAGAACTTCTAAAAAAATTCTCCATAGAGGAAGCCAAGGAAATCAACACTCTAATTTCTACTTCTACTAAGCTGGATATGGATGAAACAGGTTCATCTGTGGATCAAAAGTTGTTTAGAGGGATGATTGGGTCACTGCTATATCTAACAGCAAGCTGACCTGATATTGTGTTTAGTGTAGGATTGTGTGCAAGGTTTTAAGAAAATATCAAAGAGTTTCATCTGAAAATTGTGAAGAGGATTTTCAGATATCTCAAGGGAACCACTGATCTTGGATTGTGGTACCCTAAAGGGAGTAATTTTAAGTTGGTAGGTTACTATGAAGCTAACTATGCAGGGTATTTAGTGGACAGAAAAAACACTACAGGTATGACACACTTTCTTGGATCATGTCTAATTACCTGGTCCACTAAGAAACAAAACTCGGTAGCCTTGTCCACTGTTGAGGCTAAGTATGTTGCTGCCAATGCTTGTTGTGCCTAATTATTGTGGATCAAGCAACAACTCATGAATTTTAGTACGGATGTAGGTTGTGTTCCCATTTTTTGTGATAATACAAGTGCCATAAATATTGCTAAGAATCATGTGCAACATAAAAGAACTAAACATATAGATATTAGACACCATTTTCTTAGAGATAACATTGAAAAAGGGTCTTATATCAACTATGTTCTATTCTACTAAGGACCAAATAGCTAATATTTTTACAAAGACATTGAGTAGAGAGCACTTTGAAAAAAATATATTAGAGTTGGGGATGATTAAGATTGCATAAACTCCCCACGATGATTGACTAGAAATCTTAGTTTTTGTTTATGTCCTGACTAAAATGTTGAGTAATTTAGTCTTGCGCATTAAGTTGTGTGTCCTAATTCCAGAATTTAAATGAACTGACAAACTTGTGTATTTAATTGTGCAGAATATTAGTTCATATAAGTGAATTTAGCTGTGTTGTGAAATCCACTAGGTATGATCTCCATTAATCTTTCTAGATTCAACTTAATTAAACAGCTAAGCTTATTTGGTCTCCAAACTATTTGCCTCTGTAACAGTCAAGTCCCTAGACTCCATATTTTTCAAAACACTGCAAACGCTCTCCCATTAGACATCCACTTCATCTAAAATTCCTTCATCATCATATCTTATATACCACACATTCCCTCACTCACCAATCAACTCTTACACTACTCTCTCTCTTTTATTAAGAGTGTGTTACCACTTCCTTCTCAATGACTTTCTCATTATCTTTTTCCAATTCGGATTTCTCTCCTAATATTTTTCACATCAGCTAAAAGAGGCGTGTTGTAACAGCTATTACCACCCCTACATTTTTCTTTCTAGAATTTGTGTGTGGTTCGATGAGATAGGGAAAATCAATGGAAAATTCTATGGTTAAGCCTTCTTCCTAATCTGTTCAGTCAAAGTTTGTCTCTATTGTCAAGAAACGAGTTGTAAAACTTGTTCCTTATGATTCCTCAGATTCTAAAAAAATCAGGATGCCACAGTTAAGCATGATACTAACCTTAAGATTAAGGAAACCTCTAAACCAATGGGTATTCCTACTAATCCTATGCAGCTTTTGATAAATATGCTTGCTAAATTGGTCTTGGAAAAGAAATTGGAACTCGAAAAATCTAAAAAGGGTCAGCCTAAGTCTTGGAAAGGTACTCAAACTGAAATCCTCCTTGCTTGAACTATTCATAGTAGCGGAAAAGAGGAGATTCTTGCTAATATTGATGCTCTCCAAAGTGTTCTTGCTAAGAAAAGTGATGCATTGACAAATATTGAGGCTGAGAAACTACTGCTTCTTGCCAAAATCAATTTCCTTCAGGCTGATCTTGCTCATGAACATGCTCACAGTGATTACGTATGATTGATTATGTGTTATCATGCAATGGTTGTTTTAATAATATGACTTATTTTTCTCGATAAACTCATTCTTTGTATACTTTTATGCATTAATTGTCTTTTTTTTTCAAGTTCTGCTTGATTTAGTGATAGGCCCAGTGTCCATGAATTATTAAACATATCTTTTTTGGTGTAGGCATTTCTTGATCCAGCTTTTCGATGATGTCAAAAAGGGAAAGATGAGTTATCAAATGTTTATAACCTAATGACTAATCAGTTAAATTTTTAGTGTTTTTTCTTGACGAAGTGTTTCAGGGAATATAATGGCTGCATCAAGAAAGTAAGTTTGTCATCATCAAAAAGGGGGAATTTATTGGATCAATAAAGTTTTGATGATACTTATAAATAAAACATATCACTCAAACTGGTCCAATCATATGAAGACAGAAGTCAAACCTCAATAAGGGAAACAGACAAGGTTCATCAAAACCAAGAATGGATAAGTTCTATTGAGTAAGAACGTGTGATAAATAAGAAGTTATAGTTGAGTATAAAACTTTAAGATAAGCTGAAGAGAAAGTGTTTCACTCAAACAAGGAGATGAAGTTGAAGAAGGAGTTTTACTCATGCAAGAGTTTCACTTGAAGAAGGACTTTGACTTAACAACAAACTCTATTGAGTTGAAGAGTCCAAGCCAAGGTAGAAAACTAATGACTTTGAAGGAATATTTAGAGATTTGTTATATATCGAGGTAGTAACTCATTTCGTTACTCAAGCACTCACAAAGATAGCAGCATATCGATAACTTATCTGTGAAGTTTCAAAGCTTGAAGAAGCCTGAGTTGAACTTGTTCCTATTACTTAGAGTTAAGGAGTCTTAGATTTTATGTATTAGGTTGGTTCTTGAGTTGTATTATTTTCTAGTCTCAGTGAAGAGTCTTGTAATTCCTAGATTACAAGAGTCTTGTAATTTGTTGATTGTTGAGGCTCAATTGTTTTAGTGAAGTTGGGGTTAAATCCTGTAGAGGTACAGGTCGTGTTTTTTTACACCTCTTTAAGCCGGGTGTTTTCCACATAAACATCCTTGTGCAATTACTTACTGTTTTAGCTAAATAGGAACACGTTAGTTAATTTGTTCCATTGATAGGCAACTGTTAGGCTAAAATAAGTAGTCAGTAGGGCACGTATTCTAACATCAAACATAGAGAAGGGAAAGTACAACACAAAAGTAAAGATAGAAAATAGGAAAAAAGCTACAGTGTAACACTCAGTACATTTGTACGTCCCTTTAGAGAATAAAAAATGAGCCTTTATGAACTTTAGAATGAGTAGAAATCATTCGAGATGAGTTTGAGACGTTAATGAAAGTTTATACGTGGAAGAAAGGTCGTTTGTCGCGTCAAGAGAGTCCCAAACTTGAGGTTCGCGCTGAGCCCCATGTCGGGAGGAGCTACTGGAATGGATCTTTCTTAGGCAGCGCACCGTGTAGGTACATGCTCTGCTATGGGGGCGCCATGCATCCCCTCGATCCAGACAGATTCATTTTTATTTTGTAAATCAAGGGCATTATGGTCCTTCCATGATTAAAAACCATTCTCCCCCTCCCCCCACCCCTCACCATACTAAATGACCCCAAAGCCCTCTCCCATACTAAACGACCCTAAATCCCTAAACACGATTCTCATTCCCAAAATCACATTTCATCCTTTCCCAAAACTCAAAGAGAGAATTTAACTAGGGTTCAAGCTTCAAGACTAAGAATTCAAGTTTTTCCGATCTCCTTCCATCAAAAGGCATGTTGAACACTCTCTGTTTCACTTACTGTATAAATTATTCTATATTATTATTGTGTTGGTTATTTGAAATTAGGGTTAAGAGTTTCATTATAAAAGTTGATGTTAATTCTCGTTATTACTTTAAGGGTAGATTTTTAAACACGTGTTTGGGACTTTGAGGCTAGAATGACTATTAAAAAATGGTGAACCCTTGTGTTTTGAAATTGAATGTTGAAAGTATAAATCATTTAAGCTATAAATATGGAGTCTCTTGGAAGCTTTGAACTAGACAAGAAATAACATTATTTATCCATTCGTTGTGCCATTGAATGTATTATATTTTGAAATTGTTTTGAAGTTGTTATGAAGAACTCGATAGCGACTACACTCATGTTTTCAAATGAAGATACGAAATATCCATAAGGTTTGATAATAAGGATATTTAACATGATACTATGAAAATGAACCTTATGGTTAGATGGTTGATGGAATAGATGACTTGCAAGTCTTGGTATGACAATACCAACATTGGTCTATGCCCTTTAATAAAAAAAATTATTTTAATGATGTTTAATGATATGAAAGTGCTAAAATTTGGGCTTAAAGAGAATTATATAGTTAACAAAGAAGGTACGAGTCCAAGTGGCTCTACACCCGAAACCTTGTGATTTGCCGACATAGGATGATTGGTCCTTAATTGGACGACCTTATGTTTTCCTCTATGAGGATGATTGTTGGCCATAATGTTTTATATCTCGATTTATGCGGTAAACATGGATTGGGGCTTGTAATAACAACTTACTTTAACATTTTAACTTTATGTATAATTATTTACCCCTAAATTTTTTTGAAGTAATACCATCCTAAAAATGTAATAGCAGTTGCATAATGGAGAGTGTATTACTCTCGCGCCACGTCATTGCCATGTCAGCGCCACATTGTTGCCACATCTGAGCCACATAAAAAATTATTTTAAAAAATAATTTCACTAATCATGTTTATCATTTGTCGTCCCACAATACTCATTCACAATTTATTGCATTTTCCATACAAAATACAAACCACCGTCTAGTCCAACTCATCCCACATTGTTGATTCCTTCAACCACTCATTTTTTGCCAATCGAGTATGGTCCCCATCTTCAATCATCACTATTTAGAAAAAGGCTGCTTACTTACCAAATATATCATCATTAATCATCACGAATTAATTCAAAAGTCATTTTTGAATAATATGTGGTTGATACCTTGCCATGTGTCGATCACCAAACCAATTCAGTCTATTTATTAAAATTTGATTGAACAATTGAAATATTGATTTATGAACTTGTAGATAGGGGTGGACATTCAGTATTCGATTCGATATTTTCAAAGTTTGAGTTTGGTAATTCCATAATTGGTGTTTGAGAGTAGATACCATATACCATACTTTTAAGGGAAAAGGGTTAAATTTGCCCTCTACGTTAAAAAATTAGCTAAATATATCCTTCGTCATACTTTGGAGTCAAATTTACCCTCTCTATCATACTTAGGGGCCAAATTTACCCCTCTGCTTTAAAAAATTGGTTAAATATACCCTTTGTCTTACTTTGAGGCCAAATTTACCCTCGATTTCATTCTTTGGGGCCATATTTACCCTCATGGTTAAGAAACTTTTCACTTTTTACCTTCCTTTAACAGAAAATCCCAAATCAATGTTAAATTCTCTAATTTTTTAAAATAAATCACATCCTAATCTAACTCGGCCGATCTAATCCATAAAAAATATACAAACAAATATACCCCTCCCTTAGTTCTGTTGGTCGAATTTTTCAACGAACAAAAATACTTCTCTTTCAACGTACAATACTGGTAGGTAGTTTACAAATGAACAAAACGTAAAACGAAATGGGATAACGGAGAAGTATGACACTAGAGAAAACGTCTAGTACAAACTTTGCTCTTGTTCGATTACGTTCAAATTTCAAATTTTGGTATGCTATTCTAAGTGCATCAAAATTCTAGAATCAGTGAATAAATTTTCTGAGTAAGTGACATGATAAATTTTTTGTCTAAATCTAAATTTCATATAAATATATATGAATGAAGAGATGTCCGATTGACACATAAGGAGACCTCTTAACTCAATCATCCAGAGAAATATCCAATGGGCCTAATCTATTGCATTAGTTTGTCAAGTGCCATTTTTCATGAGCTCAACACCGATGCAGATCCACGAACTGAGAAAGGAATATATTTGTTTATGTTTGCACTAATGCAAATCAATTTTTCATGAGTTATGCCTAATAAATATCTAATGGCTTAATCTCGTTGAAAAATTGGCCAACAGAACTGAAGGGGGTATATTTATTATTTGTGTCTTTTTTGTAGCTTGAATCAGATCAGATAGATTAGATTAAGGTGTAATTTATTTTTAAAAAATGGGGTATTTAATGTTCATTTGAGATTTTCTATTTAAAAAGTGTACATATGAAAAGTTTCTTAACAACGAGGGTAAATTTGACTCCAAAGTATGACATCAAGGGTAAATTTGACCACAAAGTATGACGAAGGATATATTTATCCAATTTATAAAGTAGAGGGATAAATTTGGCCCCATAGTATGACACCGAGGGTAAATTTGACTACAAAGTATAACGAAGGGTATATTTAGCTAATTTTTTAAAGTAAAGGGGTAAATTTGACCTTTTTTCGTACTTAAATATCGATTCGATAATTCGGTAATCTTTTTTTTTGGGTAGAAGATAAAGATTCATATCATAATAAATGTGTGTACAAAACATGCCCAGAGCACATCAGTGTGGATCAAAATCAGATGAGGTAATTACATATTGGCACTGATTGTTTTGTGCTACATCAATACTACTAATAGATCTTTGATATGTAGTTCCTAGCATATCTACCTGTAGTTTTTACCTGGCATACATTGGAGGAACTACCAAAAGTTCAACTTGTTCAAAAGTTGTCGCTTGTGCACTATATTTTGTAAGTGCATCTGCAACTCCATTTTGTTCGCGGTAGACATGGCTAACCACTGGACATCCAAGATTCCTTAACCTGGACCTGCACTCATGAACAATGCCATTATACAATATGTTACCATTTTGAAGGATTTTAATTGTTTCCAACGAGTCAGTATTCACTTTAAGGGGTAAAACTGGTTAGATTCAACAATTTTTAGACCTTCAAGGAGTGCCATAAGCTCCAGTTGGTTGTTGGTAGCATGGAGAAAGCTTTATTGGAAGCCTAGCATCCATTCTCCAATATGATTCCTAATTACACCTCCAATCCCACCCCTTCCTGGGTTCCCAAGGCAAGAACCATCTATATTTAATTTAAAGCAGCCATTCTGGGGGGAAGTCCATTTAACATGAATGTTGATCCTCTGTTTTTTGGCAGGGATATTTGTAGCCAGTACTTTGAATTCTAAGGCTTCTGCATAAGCTTGCCTGAAAGAGGGTTTAATATTGGTGTTGTTAAAAACACTCTAGTTCCTAGCACACCAGATGTTCCATAAGCAATAGGGGAGGATCTCTGACCAGAGAAGGTGGGGGTCAAAGGAGATTCTATTAAAACTAAACCTATTTCTTAGCCAACTATGTGGGTAGATATTAGGCAAGGTAATTGTAGAGTTGGGTCCAGTATTAAGAAGCATCTCTTTCCAGAAGTCTAGTTCTTGAGGATATTTAAAAAACAAATGGGTTACATTCTCATGGATATCAATACAAAGATGACAATTAGGGGAGAGGGGCAGTCCCATGTTGGAGAGCTGAAGGTTGGTGGGTAGTCTAAAGTGATGAAAGAGTCAAAGGAAGAATTTTATTTTGTGGGGGGGGGTAGGGATTTTCCAGAGCCAGTTACTGTCAGTAGAGGGAGTAGTAGGGGAACTCTTTCTACTGGCAGCCAAGAATTGGTAGGCAGTACTGCTGGAGAATTGTCCATTGTCATTCAGGCTCCAGAGGGAATGTCTTTTTAAATCCTTTTGTTAGGAAAGAAAGAGTTCCTGATATGGAGTCTAGTTTCTAAAGGGATATCCAGGGACAGATTTTCAAAGTTCCAAGTATCATTGGTTTAAACCTGAGAGAGTTTGGTGTTTTCCTCTTCTTGGGTGATGGGTCCATGAATCATGCATTTTAAAGGCTGCATATTGGGGATCCATCTATCCATACAGAAGTTGATGTCATCCTCATTCCTAACTAACCAAATTCTAGCTCCCTTGCATAAATTCCAGCCCCTAAAAATGTTCCTCCAGGTAGTTGAAGCCTATGGAGGACATTTCCAACTATTACTATTGTATTTGGACTTTAAAATTTTGGCCCATAGATTCTCAGGGTTCCTGTTGAACCGCCATGCTAGGCTCATACGCATTGCACCATTTTTTGTCTTTGCTTTTTGCATGCTTAGACCATCATCTTTTTTTGGTAAGGAAACAGTGTCCCAAGAGACAATATGCATTTTATTTTTTTCATTAATAGATCCCCAAATAAAATTTCTTTGGGTTCTATCAATGATCTTTTGGGGTTTAGAGGGAATGGCTATATGTTGCATGATGTGGGTGGGTATGCTATTGAGAAAAGCGTTAGCCAGAGTGGTCCTCCTAGCCTTGTTCAGAAATTTAGTTTTCCATCCTCCCAACTTGGTATTCATTCTATCAATGATGAACTGAAAGTCACTAGCTTTGGGTTTATGGTGGAAAATGGAAAAGCCAAGATACTTCTCAAATTCTCCCCTTGCTTCGATGTTCAGGGTTGCAGCAAGGTTGATCCTGTCCTCATTGGAGCAGTTACTAGAGATTAGGACTTTAGATTTGGAGTGATTAATCCTTTGTCCAGAATGGTAGCTAAGGCTGTTGAGAATATTAGTTATGGTAGAGCAATTCTTAGAATCGTCTTGAGCAAACAGAGTGAGGTTATCAGCAAAGAAAAGGTGAGAAATCTTTGGCCCTTTTTTGCTTATGGAGATAGGGGTCCAGTTTAGAATGTCTACTTCATGGTCTATCCTTTTAGAAAGGAGCTCCATACATATGATAAAAATATAAGAGGGGATAGGGTCACCTTGCCTTATTCCCTTTGTGGGGCTAAAAGCCTCAGTTTTACTTCTATTAACCAGGATGGAAATGGTAGTTGTAGAGAGGCAGGACATGATGAGCCTGGCTATTTTTAGAGGAATATTGAAGAAATGCATTGCTTTCCTAATGAAAGACCATTTTATCCTATCAAAACCCTTTTCCAGGTCAATTTTAAGGATTATATTAGCCTTTTTACCTTTCATTTTAGAGAAATGAGTGATATATTCTTGCACTATGATGTCATTGTCAGAAGTCCTTCTGTTGGCTAGAAATTTAGATTGGGAAGGGCTTATGATATCAGCAAGGAAAGGCTTAAGTCTATTGGCAAGAATCTTGGTGATGATTTTGTATTGGCTATTACAAAGGCTAATAGGTCTAAAATTTTTAAGAGTGGTGGCATTGTGGCATTTGGGAAACAAGCAAAGGTAAATGGTGTTCACTTTTTCTTTCATAATCCCTGTAGAAAAAATCTTCTGACAGAACCTGATGACTGGGAGGATTAGAATGTCCCAGTATCTTTGGTACCTAAGAGGATGGATCCCATCAGGACCAGGTGCCTTAGTGGGTTTGAAAGAGAAAACAACAGATTTAATCTCTGCAGGTTTAGGAATGGCTTCTAAAAGAGCATGTTGTGAAGCCTCTATGGACCCTCGAGAAGAGAGGTTATTCTGGTATTGGAGAGGGGAGGAGGAATGATCAATAGTGTAGAGAGTTATACTATCTTTAATCTCAGTCTGGGAATAACTCCATATACCCAGATCATCCTGTAAAGAGTTAATTCTATTTCTTCTTCTTCTGTTCAGGGTAGTGGTATGGAAGAAGTTGGTGTTACTATCCCCTTCTGTGAGCCAACTAATTCTGGACTTTAGTCTCCAGAATTCTTGCTCTTAACGTATAATGTCACTATACTTCTTACTGAGCTGTTGGTTTAGATCCTGAAGGAAGTGACTGTAGGGAAAGGGCATTGGAGCTTTGAATCCCTGTTAGTCTAGCTATGAGGAGTTTTTTCTTCTGGAATATGTTACCAAAAGTTTCTCTATTCCATTTGGAGATGTTACTCTCAAAATGGGCAGTGGCTTTGGTCAGGTCAAGATTAATACCAAAAGAATTGCTGACCATTTGGGCAAAGGAAGGGTGAGAGCACCACATGGTTTCCATTCTAAAAGGCTTAGTGGAGATTGGATGGTGCTTAACCCAATTAATAAGAATAGGGGAATGATTAGAATGAGTTCTGGGCAAGTGAGTTACATAAGCTTCTGGGAAAAGAGTTATTGGCTAGACACCTATCAAGTCTCTCTAGGATAAGGGAATTTTTCCTCGTAAACCTCTTATTAGTCCAGGTGAATCTTCTACCCTTGTACCCTAGATTAATGAGGTCACTCTGGTTGATACAGTCCCAGAAAATATTGGCCCTATTACAATTAATACTATTACCCCCAAACTTCTCAGAAGACTTTAATATCTTATTAAAGTCTCCCCTAACTAACCAGGCATTACTAGGGTAGTGCTTGATAGAATCAGCAAAGGATACAAGCAGAGTCCATAGGTTTTTCCTCTCTTCTAAACAAGTACTAGCATAGATGGCACTAAAGAAAAAAGAAGAGGGTGGACTGCTGACCTGGACAGTCACATGAATCCCTTGGGGGAAATGTTAAAGTCATTGATGCTGAGGTTTTCTTCATTCCACATGATCACCAGACCACCAGAGCTCCTGACAGCAGGATATTGGATTTTTTTGGTAAAGACCATGACCTTAGTGAGGCTATTATGATCAGACATTCTTGTTTCTAACAAAGCAAGAATAGAAGGCTTATGCATCTCTATAATTGCCTTGCAGTATCTTTTGAACTTTACATTATTGGCCTCTCTAGTGTTCCATATTATGCAATTCATTAATGGGGTTATTGAGTATGGGTATTCCATCATGATTATCTTCCCCTTCCATGAGGGGTTGGTCTGATTTAATTCCTCAATTCTTTTCCTCTTCCTAACTAATGATGACATCTTGGTTTTGGATAAGTTCCCTATGTCCCTGCTTAGGGGTACTATCTCTATGTCTATCACTGTATGGCACTTTGGAATAAGGACTATGGTCATCTCACTTACTAAATCCTCGAAGGTGAGGTGTATGGGCCTTTCTAGGGTTATTGCTTCTATTTTTGGCACCTTTAGAGGAGCCAAGATACTTTCCAGTTCTAGGTTGTTCTCTTTCAGGGCCTCTATTATTTTCTCTCTTTCGGGAGCTTCTATGTTTGGGAAAGGCATCTGTGTCGTTGGGAAGGGTGCCTCCTGAGAGAGGGGTTCCCCGGAGATTAGTTCAAAAGGAGGTCCTTCCTTGTAATACCCTAAAAAATTCAAACCAATATTAGAGCTATGTACCAAGCTCATGCATAGTACATCATGTTTCTTTTATAGTTTTATGAGTAGGTTAGATGTATATTAAGGCTTCAAATAACTCCCAGCTATCAGATGAATCAAAACATTCCTTACCGATTGAATTCTTGAGAAGGATATTGGTATAGTCAACTTCAAACGATCATATCTCTTATTATACTTGGAATTTTTGAGCTAATGACCTATCAACAGATAGATAATTGAATTAAATTTCCAACTATACCAATTTTGCCTAAATTCAATATCGGAGTAAAGAGTTATTCCTATTTTACTCTAGCATATCAGGCTGGAAACAGTGTGACCATATTCGCGATAGCTTACCATATTTGTGACGCCCTATCATGATGGTCGTCATCCTTAGTAAAAAACTAGCTCCTAAGTGACGACATTCGTGGTAGCTTACAACACTTGTGACACCCTATCACGAAGGTCGTCATCCTTAGCCAGAAACCAGCTCCTAAGTGACGACATTCGTGATAGCTTACCACACTTGTGACGCCTTATCACGAAGGTCGTTAGCCTTAGGCAGAAACCAGCTCCTAAGTGACGACATTCATGGTATCTTACCACACTTGTGACGCCCTATCACGAAGGTCGTCAGCCTTAGGCAGAATCCAGCTTCTGTGTGATGACATTTTTGACTGCCAGTCACATTTTTGACGCCTTGTCACAAATGTCGTCAGCTATGATTTTCAGCAACTGGGAATTTACTTCATAAGGGTATTTTGGCCATTTCCTTCACCTTCCATGACTTATAACCCTAAAGAGGTGCAATTTTTCCTATTTTTCTTCAGTTAAGCATCTCAAAAACCCTCTCTTGTGCACTCAACCACAAGATTAGGGTTTTCATCAAACTCATCTCTCAAAAGCAAGATTGAAGTCTTTTTCCAAGATAATTGAGAATTAAGTTTCCCAATCCAAAAACTCTCGAGCAAATCATCAAGGTTTCCTTTCTAAGGTATGCATAGTGTTCATCTATGGATCCAATCCGTTCATAGAGCTCAAGAACCATGTTTTAAATATTATTTTGTAAACTTTTTGTGGTGAGATGAGTATGTACATGTTGACGATTGTTGTTTAAGTTTCAATGTGATGTCTAAAGGTGTTTTCATGGAATATATATGTTTGTTAATTGAAAACCATGAACTTTAGGTGGTTTAATATGGTGCAAGTATGAAACTCACCTATGCGTTAAAGAATGCATGCAATGTGTTTGATAAAATTCTTAGGATGCTAGAAAATCATGTTTGTATGGTTCTATGATGTCTAAATGACAAGTCCATGTTAGTTATATACTTCAATATGAATCCCAAGCTTTTCATGTGTTGCTATTGTGGTGGTATGAAGCATGTAAGATAATGGAGATATACAATATGTACACGAAATATATCCATGCATTCCCTACAATGTTTAAGATGTTGAATAACTATATGAAATATGATATCCCCTACTTATGATATTATGAATTGTGGACTCAAATCTTGTGATCAAGTCATGTCATGTATTTCAGTTTCCTTCTATCGAGTCCTGGGGGTATTCGTACCCAAAAAATATAGTTGTGTGCCTAGAGACATGTCATGTTGTCACGATAAGATCAGTCAAGCTATAATCTATAAAACTCAGTCAGTCATGTGACTCAGGAAACCTCAGAAATCTCATGATCTCAGTTAACTCTCAGATAATAGTACTACTCCGTCAGTCAACGAAAGTCAGTTAATCTGTCCATGTACAACCAGTTGAATCATGTTTAGTCCCTTCAAATGGGAGTAGAAGTTATCACCGAGTGAACCTAAGGATGGGAACTCTCCTGCCATTTCAGGGTGTGATTCTTAGCAGTCATCCTTGTGTTCCAGAACTACGTAGCCAGCATAGGTTAAGACATCTTACCCTGTCAGATTAGGGTTGATGAGGTGGCTTAACCTGTCAGTTTAGGGTCCCTCCATTCTCACTTTGAGTACCTGCCAGATAAGGGTCACTCACAACTGTCCTTACCAGTGGCGCGGTATTAACACCCTTCCAGTCGGGAAAGAGATTGGACCCCAGCTTAGCCGTAATGGTATACATGGGGCATGTCAGTTAAACAACTACCTCCCATAGTTTCAGTATCAGTCTCAGTAAAAAAACTCAGACAATTCTTCAGATATCAGTATACCAGGACTGTTAGATACGGTCAAATTTAGTTATAGCACGGAACTCAGAGAGTTCAACCAGATTCAGGGCTGTCAGATACAGTCATCCATGTTATTAGAACTACGGTTCCAGCCATGTATTGGTGTATAGATTTAGCCATTACGTACTCACGATCTCAGTTACTATGTATGTATGTTTGTACTCTTACATTCATATCAGTCAGTTATTTAGCATTATTCATGCATGTAAACCCTTTGCATTAGCCTACCTTACTCGTATACTCAGTACTCCAGTTGTACTGACGTATTTGCGCTATAGTGCTTTCTTTTTATGCTACACCATAGATTAAGAGGCACGAGTCCCAGACCAGCAATAGTAGTCGCATTCAGCATACAGAGTTGCAGTGAGTCCTCTTCATTCGAGGACGACATTATTTGATTTATTCATTTATTTCTTCAGTTCATTTTTACGGAGTTAGTTGGAGACATGTTCCTTCAACTCCTTATTTCAGACAGTACTTAGAGGCTTTTGGATTTACGCTCAGATTTAGCTTTCAGATTCAGTTTTCAGTTGTTTTGGGTATTTTTCGCCCATATGAATGTTATATTATTCAGTTGAACCTTATGGCCTACATGTTCATGTTTTTCGCATTAATACATTATATATTCAGTGTACAAGTATAGATATCAGTCATGGGTTAGATTGTGGTCCCTCGGGGTCATGAGCACCGTGTAGCATTCTGATTTAGAAAATCGAGGCATTACAAACTTGGTATCAGAGCCGAAGGTTCAATAGAGTCCTAGGAAGTCTGAAAGCCACATCTAGTAGAGTCTTGTACATGGGTGTGTTGCGCGCCACATTTATGTGTAGGAGGCTAGAAGATACTCTAGGAACAGTTTTCCTTCTTTCAGTATTCATATCGTGATAGTGAGCATAATTTCAAGTCAGTCTCTCAGTCTAATCCGCCCTTCTCTTATTTCAGAAACATGCCTCCAAAGAGAAGAAATCAGCCACTTCTCAGCCCGAAGATCCTTTGGGCGAACATGTTTCTCATGCGGAGTTCAGGACCGCATTTACCGCTCTTGCTCAGTCTTTAGCTGCCCAGAATAAACTACCAGTAGTCGTTCCGGCCAACCCAGTGGCCAATTCAGCAGTAGCTAGGATTCGGGACTTCGCCTGAATGAACCTTCTATCCTTCTTTGGGTCTAAGCCAGACGAGTATCCTCAGGAATTCGTTGACCAAGTCCAGAAGGTCATTGATATCATGGGAGTCACTTCTTCTCAGAGTGTCAAGTTAGCCGCATACCAATTACAGGATGTTGCTCACACTTGGTACAAACAGTGGTTAGCAGAAAGGTTAGAGGATCCAGGTCCTGTTGAGTGGGAAGAATTTGTCACGGCTTTCTTAGATAGATTCTTTCCCCAAGATCTGAGAGTGGCCAAAGTTCTTGAGTTCATCAATCTCCGGCAGGAAAATATGACAGTTAGAGAGTATTCTCTTAGATTTACACAGCTATCCAGATAAGCCCCTCATGTGGATGCAGACAACAGGGCTAGGATGAGCAAGTTCGTGTCAGGGGTGAATGATAGCGTGGTAAATGAGTGTAGGTCTGCGATGATGAATAGTGATATGACTTTAGCCAAGATCATGACCCACACTCAACAGATAAGTGAGAAGAAGGTTAGGACTAGAGAGAGGTAGAACAAGAGAGCAAAATCAGGTAGTTTCAGTTTTGCTCAGCCCAAATCAGAGGGAGGAAATCGTTCGCAGTTTCGTCCTAAGCCAGCAGTTCCATCCCCTTTCTCCGCTTGTACCCTAGTGCCGAAGTTCAGGGACGGCAACAGAGACAGAGCACCAGACTCTAAATCTCTGGGAAGTGTTAGCAGTGCCCGAACAAACCCCCTTTGTCAGAATTGTGGTAAGAACCACAAGGGTATTTGCAGAGCCGGTAGTGATGTCTGTTTTGGTTATGGTAAGCCAGGCCATAGGATTAGGGAGTGTCCTCAGCCAGGCCCTCAGGGTCAGCAGAATCGTTCCACAGCTCAGTCCGGTCGCCCGAACCAGCAGGGTGCCACTTCCAGTGCTACTAGTGGGCAACGCCCAAATAGACTCTATGCTCTTCAGACCCAACAGGATCAAGAAAATTCTCCTGATTTCATTACTGGTACGTTACAGATTTTCCATGTTCATGTTTATGCTTTGCTAGACCCAGATGCATCCTTGTTTTTTGTCACTCCATACATAGCAGGCGATTTCAAAATCAGTCCTAAAATTTTAGCAGAGCCCTTTTCAGTCTCTACCCCAGTGGGTAAAACCATCATAGCTCGGCGGGTATACAGGAACTTCCCGGTTATGATATTTCAAAAATCCACATCAGCAGATTTAGTCGAGTTAGAGATGACTGATTTTGATGTCATTCTCGGCATGGATTGGCTTCATTCCTGCTATGCCATAGTCGACTGCAGAAACAGGATAGTTCAGTTTCAGTTCCCGAATGATCCTGTCCTAGAGTGGAAGGGTAGAACTTCGTATTTCAGGGGTCAGCTTGTTTCCTACCTTCAGGAAAGGAAAATGATTTCTAAGGGGTGTGTGTATCATCTCATGCATGTTAAGGATTCCAGTTCCAAATCTCCTAGTCTCGAATCAGTCCCAGCGGTTAATGAATATTTAGACGTCTTTCCCGAAGATCTTCCAGGCATTTCTCCTGAAAGGGAACAAACTTCGGCATAGACCTTCTCCCAGATACTCAGCCTATTTCTATTCTGCCATACAGAATGTCACCAGCAGAACTCAAGAAACTAAAAGATAAGTTGAAGGATCTCTTAGATAAGGGATTCATCAGGCCCAGTGTATCCCCATGGGGTGCGCTAGTCTTATTCGTGCACAAGAAAGACGGTTCTCTCAGAATGTGTATTGATTACCGTCAGCTCAACAAAGTCACGGTCAAGAACATGTATCCGCTGCCTAGGATAGACGACTTGTTTGACCAACTTCAGGGTGCCAGTTATTTCTCCAAGATAGATCTCAGATCAGGCTATCATCAGCTTAGAGTTAGAGAATGTGACATTTCGAAGATAGCTTTTCGTACTCGGTATTGTCACTTTGAATTTCTAGTCATGTCCTTTGGTCTTACCAATGCCCTTGCAGCTTTCATGGACTTGATGAACTGGGTGTTCAAGAAGTACTTGGACACATTCATCATAGTCTTCATAGATGATATTCTGGTCTATTCTCGCACAGAGCGTGATCATTCAGACCATCTCATAATTGTTCTTCAGACTCTCAGGGATCACCAGTTGTTCGCCAAGTTCAGTAAGTGCGAATTTTGGCTAAGATCAGTAGCATTACTTGGCCACATTGTTTACGGTGATGGCATTAGAGTAGATCCTCACAAAACCGAAGCGGTAAGAAACTGGCCTCGCCTTGTATCTCCATCAGATATCTGGAGTTTCTTGGGTTTGGCCGTCTATTACCGATGGTTTGTCGAGGGATTTTCTTCTATTGCATCTCCTATGTCCAAATTGACTCAGAAGAAGGTCAAGTTTCAGTGGACAGAACCATGCGAGAAGATTTTTCAGGAGTTGAAGACTCGACTCACCTCATCTCCAGTTTTAGCACTTCCCGACGGTTCCGATGGATTCATAGTATATTGTGATGCATACAGAGTAGGTTTAGGTTGTGTCCTCATGCAGCATGGTAGAGTCATAGCCTACGCCTCTAGACAGTTAAAGCCCCATGAGAAGAATTATCCTACTCATGACCTTGAGTTAGAAGCAGTTGTCTTTGCCTTAAAGATTTGGAGGCATTATCTATACGGTGTTCATGTAGACGTCTTCACATATCATAAGAGCCTTCAGTATGTCTTTTTCCAGAAATATCTCAATCTTCGTCAGAGAAGGTGGTTAGAGCTCTTGAAGGATTATGACATGAGTGTCCTTTATCATCCTGGCAAGGCCAATGTAGTGGCCGACGCACTTAGTATACTGTCCATGGGTAGTGTTTCCCATGTTGAGTATAGTAAGAAGAAATTAGCTCAGGAGATTTATCAGCTTGCCATACTAGGCGTTCGCTTAGTCGACTCTTCAGATGGTGGTGTATATGTTCAGAGTAGTTTAGAGTCATCTCGAGTTTCTGAGGTGAAAGAGAAGTAAGACAGAGATCCTAGCCTTATCAAGCTAAAAGAGTCAGTTCAAAGTCAGGAAGTAGAGGTTTTCTCCCAAGGGGTAGATGGTGTTCTTCGTTGTCAGGATCGTCTGTGTTTTCCCGGTGTAGATGACTTGAGGCAGCAAATTCTTGCAGAAGCGCATGGTGCGCGATACTCTATTCATCCAGGGGCCACTAAGATGTACCGTGACTTGCGGGAGATCTATTGGTGGAGTGGGATGAAGAGGGATGTTGCAGAGTTTGTGGCTAAGTGCTCTACATGTCAACAGGTTAAGGTAGAGCATAAAAAACCTAGTGGTTTCATGCAGGAGTTCACTATTCCTACTTGGAAGTGGGAAAAAATAAACATGGACTTCGTGACGGGTCTTTCTAGAACATGTCATCAGCATGATTCAGTTTGGGTCATTGTAGACAGAATGACCAAGTCAGCTTATTTTCTTCCAGTTCGTACCTCTTACTCAGCCGAGGATTATGCCAAACTCTATATCAGGGAATTGGTCAGATTACATGGTGTTCCACTATCTATCATCTCAGACAGAGGTACTCAGTTCACCTCTCACTTCTGGAAAGCATTCCAAAAAGGGTCTTGGTACCAAAGTTTATCTCAGTACAATGTTTCATCCTCAGACAGATGGTCAAGCAGAAAGGACCATTCAGACTCTAGAAGATATGCTAAGGGGGTGTGCAATTGATTTCAAGGGAAGCTGGGATGACCACTTGCCTTTGATTGATTTTGCTTACAACAACAGCTATCACTCCAGTATTCAGATGGCTCTATTCGAAGCTCTCTATGGTAGGAGATGTAGGTCTCCGATCGGTTGGTTTGAAGTTAGTAAGACTGCATTCATAGGGCCTGACTTAGTATTCGATGCCTTAGAGAAAGTTCGGTTGATTAGAGAAAGACTCTGGGCTGCTCAGTGCTGACAGAAGTCTTATGCGGATGTTTGTTCGAATTCGAGGTCGATGACTATGTCTATCTCAAGATCTCTCCCATGAAGGGAGTGAAGAGAATTAGCAAGAAGGTAAAGCTCAGTCCCCGATATATCGGTCCCTTCAGGATTCTCAGTCACTTCGGCAAGGTAGTCTATGAGCTCGAATTGCCTTCAAATCTAGCCTCAGTTCATCCAGTCTTTCATGTCTCTTTGCTCAAGAAGTGCATAGGTGACCCAGTAGTTGTAGTCCCTATTCAGAGCATTGACATTCAGAATAGCCTCTCTTATGAAGAGATTCCAGTCGAAATCCTTGACTATCAAACTCGTAGGCTGAGGAACAAAGAAGTCCCTCTAGTCAAGGTTCTTTGGCTGAACCAGTCCATGGACGGAGCTACTTGGGAAGCAGAAGCAGACATGCGAACCAAGTACCCTCATCTTTTCTCCGCTTATTCAGACTTAGCCCGAGGTAACCATTTTCCTTAAGCTTATTCAGTTACATGTTCGAAATTCCAATTTAAAATTGGTATCAAGTATCAGTGCATATCTTTTCATGCATTCATGAGTTCAGCTTATCAGTCATGCATCAGATAAGCATGTTCAGTTGGGCTATATTCAGTTTAGAATTCAATTCAGTCCTAAAATCATGTGCCATTTGAGCATGATCAATGTATGCATCGTTTTATCTTTTCTCCCCTCTCAAGCAGTCATCATTCGAGGATAAATGTTTCCAAGGGGGAGATATTGTAATACCCTAAAAATCCAAACCAATATTAGAGCCATGTACCAAGCTTATGAATAGTACATCATGGTTCTTTTATAGTTTTATGAGTAGGTTAGATGTATATTAAGGCTTCAAATAACTCCCAGTTATCAGACGAATCAAAACATTCCTTACGGATTCAATTCTTGAGAAGGATATTTGTATAGTCAACTTCAAATGAGTATATCTCTCATTATACTTGGAATTATTGAGCTCATTACCTATCAACAGATATATAATTGAATTACATTTCCAATGATACCAATTTTGGCTAAATTCGATAGCGGAGCAAAGAGTTATTCCTATTTTACTCCAGCATGTCAGGTTGGAAATAGTGTGACGACATTCGTGGTAGCTTACCACATTTGTGACGCCCTATCACGAAGTTCGTCAACCTTAGGCAAAAACCAGCTCCTAAGTGACGACATTTTTGATAGCTTCCTACACTTGTGACGCCCTATCACGAAGGTCGTCAACCTTAGGCAGAAACCAGCTCCTAAGTGACGACATTCGTGGTAGATTACCACACTTGTGACGCACTATCACGAAGGTCTTTAGCCTTAGGCAGAAACCAGCTCCTAAGTGACGACATCCGTGGTAGCTTACCATACTTGTGACGCCCTATAACGAAGGTCATCAGCCTTAGGCAGAATCCAGCTTCTGTGTGACGACATTTTTGACGGCCTGTTACATTTTGACGCCTTGTCACAAATGCCGTCAACTATGATTTTCAGCAACTGGGAATTTATTTCATAAGGGTATTTTGGTCATTTCCTTCACCTTCCATGACTTATAACCCTAAAGAGGCATAATTTTTCCCATTTTTCTTCAGTTAAGCATCTCAAAAACCCTCTCTTGCGCACTTGTCACGCCCCAAAATCCCATCGGGCCGGACTGGCATCCGAAGCCGAGAAGGCCCGGGAGAACCCGTTCAAATACCTGTACTTTCACTTACATGTCACCAAAAATTAGGACAGCACTTCATTGCATATAGAAGGATCTAATTACCTGTATCAGCACAACACGCACAAATATATATATATATAATACTTGGCCGTCGGGACCACCACATATACAGATATAACATCACTATATAAAATTCCATGACTTTACCCTTCCTTATGTCTACAAAGCCTCTAGGATATACATGACATAACTAGGGTCGGGACAAACCCCCGCCCACACATAACTCCTGTACAATAGCAAAATATAAGGAACCGACTCGAAAAGCTCCGAAGCAAACTGGAGCTCACCAACAATAGTTGTGTGACCTGGCTCCTACTTGTGCGGTGTATGAGCTGAGGTACCTGTGCCTGCAGCATGAAATGCAGGTCCCCGTGGGGGACGTCAGTACGAAATATGTACTGAGTATATAAAGCTGTAGATAATCACATATGATATAGGAGCTCAATAGAATTCAGAAACAAGTGAATAAAGCGTAATAGGAGTGGACCACACTTACTAGAACTTGTGACAACCTGTACATTGAATTTATTCAATCACTTTACCTTCGTTCTTAACATCTTTGTAATCATTACTGTACTGTACTGTGACCATTAGGCTGCCTCCAGTACATATCAACTGGGATCGACCCATGCTAGGCTTATGCCCCTGGGATACCACCCATAAACACGTAAATAGGGATCGACCCATGCTAGGCTTATTCCCCTGGGATACCACCCAATAAGAGAGAACTTCCATCACTTAGTTCAATTAATCTTTGAGATTGTTATTTCGGTCGCCACCACATTTTTTGATACTTTGAAAAAATGATACATCAATAGGAGACATATAAATAGACCATCAATGCAATAACAATGAAGTAAGAACTCATTGGCACATCAATGAAGTGGTTTTGGAGTCATCAATGCCATAACAATAAAGTAGAAACTTATTGGTATATCAACAATGTGTTTCAGAATCATCAATATCACAACAATGAAATAGGATCCTTTTGGTATATCAATGAAACATTTTGACACTTTATAGGATGGAAACAACTTCGTTGGTAACGTAGAACAATACATGTTTTTGGACAACCTCGGAATCTTACTTGATGGAACATTGGTGTTTTCATGCCAAAGAACATTGTTAGAGTATGCTTTACATACCTCGTCGTAGATTCGGATACCAATTCAACACAACTTCCCGCCTTTACAAATCACTTATCTACAATGAAATGTTTGGCATCTAGTATTAGCAACCCAACACCACAATTCTCTTCCATAATTCCATATAACCAATATTTGCAAAGCACTCCAAAAACCAACTTGAACAATAGGTTTATGTGTATATATATATATAATCATCATTTCAATACCACATCATCACACCAAATCCCTTCACAATTCAACATAATCCAACCATGCACAAGAATAATCCAACATCATTTCCAATCATCTTTCAACAACAATCAAATAACACACTTCTTATGCTCACATGCATATATATACACATCCATATAAATAACACCAACATAATTTACATCCTTACCATAAAATGGCCCTTTTGAGTTCGAAGTCCTATTGGCACAAATAAGGGGTGCTTCTCGAAGCCCTCGAGACGGTGAACACAACTACGGAATCAATTTGGATTTTCTACGGTTGAATCACAAGATAATTGGAGTTGAAATTAGGCTAGGGTTCCTTATTCTTCAATAATGGATGATAAATAATGGATATAAGGCTAAGTATATGAATATAATGACCAATTTTCGTCCATGAGGTGATGGAAAATGACCATATTGCCCTTAAAAATTTAAGTAAATCTGAATCTGTCCATGGTGGACTGTTTTGATAGGCTAAAATAAATCGACCATAACTCTTTGCTCCGATATCATATTTGGGTGAAATTGGTATCATTGGATAGATAATTCAAAGGGATTTCATTTAATATAAAGTAAGCTACCCAGTTCTTCCTGTACAAGGAGTTATGATCGTTTGAAGTTGAACCTAAAAAACTGTTTTGAGAGGCTGAAGTAAAACGAGTATAACTCCTTACTCATACATTGGATTTGGATGAAACCAATTGAATTGGAAAGAAGACTCAAATATATTTCTTTTGATAGGTCGTAGATCTCCCAGTTCATTATATTAAGAGAGTTATGATCGTTCAAAGTTGACCCAAAAAACTGGCAGGCCTCAGTAGTTTGTGTGCAGGAAATTTTCCTGCACATTTACTATTCACCATATCCCGGCCACCATTTTATAGTTTCGAACGTGCTCGATTATATCCGAAACTTATCCATTTTTGGAAATCCTTATATCGTTGGAAAGCTTATTCAATAACCTTCGTATGGAACCATCGACAGGAAAATTCCGGTATAAATAAAATAAAAAAATTTATTCCATATAAATAAGACCAATACACGTACTTGAATACGCCAATACATGTACTTGAATACGGGGTGTTACATCCTTCCCCCCTTTAGGACATTCGTCCTCGAATGTTAGCGTAGTTATTCAACCAAAACAAGTTCAAGTCCACTATTAACATTCACATCATCACATAAATACTATGCATATATAAAAGAAAACTTACTTATTAATGTTCTAACTCCGTTACTTGAACTTTCTCTTCATCTTTGAACAAATGAGGGTACTTAGATTTCATTGCTTCCTCAGCTTCCCATGTAATCTCTTCCCTTTGTTGATTTCTCCAAAGTACTTTCACCGATGCTACTTCTTTATTTCTCATCTTCTTAACTTGACGATCTAATATAACAATAGGCATATCCTCATAGGTAAGATCTTCTGTTACTTGCACATCTTCAGTAGAAGTAATAAGGGACGGATCTCCGATGCAATTTCGAAGCATCGATACATGAAATACTGGATGCACTGATGCGAGTTCCTGGGGTAGCTCTAATTTATAAGCAACTTGCCCACATCTTCGAATAATCTTATACGGGCCTATATATCGTGGACTCAACTTTCCTTTCTTGCCAAATCTCATCACCCCTTTCATTGGCGGTACCTTCAAAAATATCCAATCGCCTAACGAAAACTCTAGCCCTCTTCTTCTACTATCTGCATATGACTTGTGTCGACTTTGGGCTGTTTTCAACCGTTGCTGAATCACCTTGACTTTTTCTATGGCTTGATACACAAGATCCGGTCCGAACATAAGAGTTTCACCTGCTTCGAACCATCCTATTGGTGATCTACACTTCCTCCCATATAAAGCTTCATATGGTGCCATTTTGATACTTGAATGATAGCTATTATTGTAGGCAAACTCAATAAGAGGTAAATGGTCATCCCAGCTGCCTTTAAAATCTATAACACATGCTCGTAGCATATCTTCAAGTGTTTGAATGGTGCGCTCTGCTTGTCCATCCGTCTGAGGGTGAAAAGCTGTACTCAGATTCACTTGTGTTCCCAAACTCCATTGGAAAGACTTCCAAAAGTTTGCGGTAAATTGAGTTCCCCGATCCGATATAATAGAAGTTGGCACTCCATGTAATCGAACTATTTCCTTAACATACAGCTTCGAATATTCTTCAACTGTGTAAGTGGTCTTAACGGGTAAGAAATGTGCGGATTTAGTAAGCCTATCCACAATCACCCATATAGAATCAAATTTCCAAGCTGTACGAGGCAAACCTGTAACAAAATCCATGTTGATCATGTCCCACTTCCAAATTGGAAGATCTATGCATTGCATATAGCCTCCGGGTTTTTGGTGCTCAACTTTAACTCTTTGACAATTTGGACATTCAGCTACAAATTCTGCAACGCTCTTCTTCATGTCATTCCACCAATACATATCTTTCAAATCTTGATACATTTTGGTTGATCCTGGATGAATGGAATACCTTAAAAAATGTGTCTCTGTCATAATCTTCTTTCTTAGCCCGTCTATATCCGGCACACACAATCGGTTTTGGAACTGAAGTACTCCTTCTCGCGTAAGCTCAAATGCCTTGATTGCACCACTCTGAACGTTCTCCTTAAGCTGTAATAAAATAGGGTCTGCATATTGCTTCTCTTTCACTTTAGCTACTAATGAAGATTCCGCAGCATTATGTACGATAAGCTCTTTATTCGGAGTTTCAAGAAGGCGAACTCCCAAACTAGCTAACTGGTGAAGATCCTTAACCATCCCTTGTCTTTCTATAGGCGCCATCATAGCCTTACGACTTAACGCATAAGCTACCACATTTGCTTTCCCTGGATGGTACAAGATATCAACATCGTAGTCCTTTAAGAGTTCAAGCCATCTCCGCTGCCTTAAATTTAGATCCTTCTGATTAAAAATATATTGCAAGCTCTTATGGTCAGTATATATATCAACATGAACCCCATATAAGTAGTGGCGCCATATCTTTAAAGCAAAAATAACTGCTGCCACTCAAGATCGTGTGTAGGATAATTTTTCTCATGTGGCCGCAATTGTCTAGAAGCATATGCTATTACCTTACCATGCTGCATCAATACACATCCTAAACCAATTCTGGAAGCATCACAATACACTGTATACCCTTCGGTGCCTTCTGGAAGTACCAACACGGGTGTAGAAATCAACTTGTTCTTTAAATCTTGAAAACTCTTCTCACAGGCATCATTCCATTGAAATTTGGATGCTTTATGGGTTAGCTTGGTTAAAGGTGCTGAAATGGAAGAAAAACCTTTAACAAACCTTCTATAATAACCGGCCAACCCGAGAAAACTATGAATCTCCGTAGGCGTTGTGGGCCTTGGCTAGTTCTTCACAGCTTCTATCTTTTGAGCATCAACCTTTATCCCTTCACTAGATACAATATGACTCAAAAATGCCATCGACTTTAACCAAAACTCACATTTAGAGAACTTTGCATAAAGGTTACAATCACGAAGAGTCTGTAATGCCTGTCGTAAGTGATTGGCATGGTCCTCTTCTGATCTAGAATAAACTAGAATATCATCTATAAAAACTATCACAAATACATCCAGGAATGGCTTAAAAACCCTATTCATCAAATCCATAAAAGCTGCGGGTGCATTTGTTAGCCCAAATGACATAACTAGAAACTCATAATGACCATACCTTGTTTGGAAAGCTGTTTTGGGTATATCTTTTTCTTTGACCCTCACTTGGTGGTAACCTGACCTCAAATCAATCTTAGAAAAGCACTTGGCACCCTGTTACTGATCAAATAAATCATCAATTCTTAGGAGAGGATATTTATTATTAATAGTCACCTTATTCAATTGCCGATAATCAATACACATCCTCAGCGAGCCATCCTTTTTGCATAAAAATAACACTGGTGCTCCCCAAGGGGAAATACTAGGCCTAATGAACCCCTTTTCTAGCAAATTTTTCAATTGCTCTTTCAATTCTCGTAATTCTGCTGGGGCCATTCTATACGGAGGAATGGAGATTGGTTGGGTGCTTGGTATTACATCAATACCAAACTCTACTTCTCATTCAGGAGGCAAACCTGGAAGATCTTCAGGAAATACATCAGAAAATTCATTTACCACCGGAACAGCGTGAAGAGTTGGTGGCTCCGCTTCTGTATCCCTTACTCTAACTAAATGATATATATATCCCTTGGAAATCATTCTTCTTGCCTTAAAATAAGAAATAAATCTACCTCTTGGCGCGCTAATTTCACCTTTCCATTCAAGGACCGATTCATTTGGAAAATGGAAATATACCTTTTTCGTGCAGCAATCAATTGTGGCATAACAAGACGCCAACCAGTCCATACCCATTATAACATCAAAATCTACCATTTCTAACTCTACAAGATCAGCCATCGTATCACGACCACAAACAGTTACTATGCATTTTCGATAAACCCTTCTAGCTATAATAGATTCCCCAACCGGTGTGGATACTTCAAATGGCTTAACTAATAGTTCGGGTATTCTTTCAAACTTTCCAGCAACCAATTGAGTAACATAAGATAATGTGGAACCGGGATCAATTAAGGCATATAAATCGAATGAAAAGATAGACAACGTACCTGTAACCATATCTGGGGAAGCCTCTAAATTCTGTCGATCCGCTAGAGCATACGTACGATTTTGAGCCCCGCTAGAACCCGTGGCTCCTCTATCACCTCTAACACGACCCATTGGTTGTGCACCCCTTCCTGAATAAGGCATCGATGATAATGATGCAACAAATGACCCCGTAGGTCGTGCCATACCCCCTATGTCCCTTCGTGGGCATTCCCTCATCATATGCCCCGACATACCGCACCAAAAGCAAACATTGGTCCCCAGCCGACATGCTCCCAAATGATACCTTCCACATTTATTGCATGGCTCTCGAGGAGGTCTCGATTGGCTCATATTCCCTTGTCCTTGGTAAACCACTGATCGCGAACTATGAGCCTCACTTCTTTGCCCAAATTGACTGCCTCTGAACCCCTGATGCTGTGGTGGAGTACTAGCTGCAGAATAAGAAAATAATGGCCTAGGTGGTCTAGCAGAAAATTGAGGTCTAAAACCTCCCTGTGGCGCCATAAACTGCCCTGTAGATCTGGCCCTCTTAGAAGATCCGCTTTCAAATTCCTGTGTTCTTCTTCTTTGCCTCTGATCTTCCATTTTCTGTGCAAATGCTTGGATCCTAGCTATATCCATGTCTTTATTCAGTGCAGCAATAGTACAATCCCTAACCAAATACGGATCCAATCCAACCACATACCGATGAACTCTGTCATCCATAGTAGCTATAACATTAGGAGCATATCTGGACAAAGAATTAAATCGAAGACTATACTCCCTCACACTTGTATTACCCTGTCGAAGATTTAAGAACTGATCCGCACGGGCCTGACGAGTCTCATATGGAAGATAATGATCGATAAATGCCTCTTTGAACTCTTTCCAAGTAGCTAGGGGTGCATCAATGCCCCTTGACCGTTTCCAGTCTTCATACCAATATATAGTCTCATCTTTGAATCTATACGCGGCTAACTCCACTGTCTCTTTGCCCGATACATGCATCACCTCTAGGGCCCTTTGGATCTGATAAATAAAGTCCTGCGGATCTTCGTTAAGATCGGATCCGGTAAAAGTAGGCGGATCCATCTTAAGAAAATCCTGTGTTCGAAGACTAGCCGCCCTATCTATACCACTAGGACCTGCAGTAGGAATGGCTCGCCCTTGAGCTTGCCCAGCAACTATACGAGTCAAAAGTTGCACTGTATTTCTAAGATCTTGATCAACAGCATTAATAGGTGGCTCTTGGGGATATAGTTCTCCTCTCCCTTATTTCTTCCGGACTGGGGGAAGTTTCTGATGCATGCTCAGCTGGAGCCTCACTTTGATTAGCTGGTATAGTGGGTGACTTACTAGTCCCCTCTCCGGCAGCCAAATCTACTTGCTTACAGGTATTCTTGCTTCTGGTAACCGGCATCATTACTATAATAAGAGAAACAAACTGATTCAGTGGTCAACTATGACTTCACATACAATATAAGCTCTATCGCATGATCTAAGACATGAAGAAAAAAAACAATTCCTAAATGTCCATAGCCTCTTGTTTATAGATGTGGTGCACAACACACCGCTAAACAAGACTCTACATAGACACGGCTTTGTAGACTCACTAGGACGAACCTCTCTGATACCACTTTTGTCACGCCCCAAAATCCCATCGGGCCGGACTGGCACCTGAAGCCGAGAAGGCCCGGGAGAACCAGTTCAAATACCTGTACTTTCACTTACATGTCACCAAAAATTTGGACAGCACTTCGTTGCATATAGAAGGATCTAATTACCTGTATCAGCACAACACGCACAAATAAATATATATATATAATACTTGGCCGTCGGGGCCACCACATATACAGATATAACATCACTATATAAACTTCCATGACCTTACCCTTCCTTATGTCTGCAAAGCCTCTAGGATATACATGACATAACTAGGGTCGGGACAAACCCCCGCCCACACATAACTCCTGTACAATAGCAAAACATAAGGAACCGACTCGGAAAGCTCCGAAGCAAACTGGAGCTCACCAACAATAGCTGTGTGACCTGGCTCCTACTTGTGCGGTGTATGAGCTGAGGTACCTGTGCCTGCAGCATGAAATGCAGGTCCCCGTGGGGGACGTCAGTACAAAATATGTACTGAGTATATAAAGTTGTAGATAATCACATATGATATAGGAGCTCAATAGAAATCAGAAACAGGTGAATAAAGCGTAATAGGAGTGGACCACACTTACTAGAACTTGTGACAACCTGTACATTGAATTTATTCAATCACTTTACCTTCGTTCTTAACATCTTTGTAATCATTACTGTACTGTACTGTGACCATTAGGCTGCCTCCAGTACATATCAACTGGGATCGACCCATGCTAGGCTTATGCCCCTGGGATACCACCCATAAACACGTAAATAGGGATCGACCCATGCTAGGCTTATGCCCCTGGGATACCACCCGATAAGAGAGAACTTCCATCACTTAGTTCAATTAATCTTTGAGATTGTTATTTCGATCGCCACCACATTTTTTGATACTTTGAAACAATGATACATCAATAGGAGACATATAAATAGACCATCAATGCAATAACAATGAAGTAAGAACTCATTGGCACATCAATGAAGTGGTTTTGGAGTCATCAATGCCATAACAATAAAGTAGGAACTTATTGGTATATCAACAATGTGTTTCAGAATCATCAATATCGCAACAATGAAATAGGATCCTTTTGGTATATCAATGAAACATTTTGACACTTTATAGGATGGAAACAACTTCGTTGGTAACGTAGAACAATACATGTTTTTGGACAACCTCGGAATCTTACTTGATGGAACATTGGTGTTTTCATGCCAAAGAACATTGTTAGAGTATGCTTTACATACCTCGTCGTAGATTCGGATACCAATTCAACACAACTTCCCGCCTTTACAAATCACTTATCTACAATGAAATGTTTGGCATCTAGTATTAGCAACCCAACACCACAATTCTCTTCCATAATTCCATATAACCAATATTTGCAAAGCATTCCAAAAACCAACTTGAACAATAGGTTTATGTGTATATATATATATATATATAATCATCATTTCAATACCACATAAACACACCAAATTCCTTCACAATTCAACATAATCCAACCATGCACAAGAATAATCCAACATCATTTCCAATCATCTTTCAACAACAATCAAATAACACACTTTTTATGCTCACATGCATATATATACACATCCATATAAATAACACCAACATAATTTACATCCTTACCATAAAATGGCCCTTTTGAGTTCGAAGTCCTGTTGGCACAAATAAGGGGTGCTTCTTGAAGCCCTCGAGACGGTGAACACAACTACGGAATCAATTTGGATTTTCTACGGTTGAATCACAAGATAATTGGAGTTGAAATTAGGCTAGGGTTCCTTATTCTTCAATAATGGATGATAAATAATGGATATAAGGCTAAGCATATGAATATAATGACCAATTTTCGTCCATGAGGTGATGGAAAATGACCATATTGCCCTTAAAAATTTAAGTAAATCCGAATCTGTCCATGGTGGACTGTTTTGATAGGCTAAAATAAATCGACCATAACTCTTTGCTCCAATATCAGATTTGGGTGAAATTGGTATAATTGGATATATAATTCAAAGGGATTTCATTTCATATAAAGTAGGCTACCCAGTTCGTCCTGTACAAGGAGTTATGATCGTTTGAAGTTGACCCTAAAAAACTGTTTTGAGAGGCTGAAGTAAAACGAGTATAACTCCTTACGCAGACGTTGGATTTGGATGAAACCAATTTAATTGGAAAGAAGACTCAAATATCTTTCTTTTGATAGGTCGTAGCTCTCCCAGTTCATTATATTAAGGGAGTTATGATCGTTCAAAGTTGACCCAAAAAACTGGCAGGCCTCAGTAGTTTGTGTGCAGGAAATTTTCCTGCACATTTACTATTCACCATATCCCGGCCACCGTTTTATAGTTTCGAACGTGCTCGATTATATCCGAAACTTATCCATTTTTGGAAATCTTTATATCGTTGGAAAGCTTATTCAATAACCTTCGTATGGAACCATCGACGGGCAAATTCCGGTATAAATAAAATAAAAAAATTAATTTCATATAAATAAGACCAATACACGTACTTGAATACGCCAATACATGTACTTGAATATGGGGTGTTACAGCACTCAACCACAAGATTAGAGTTTCCATCAAACTCATCTCTCAAAAGTAAGATTGAAGTCTTTTTCCAAGATAATTGATAATTAAGTTTCCCAATCCAAGAACTCTTGAGCAAATCATCAAGGTTTCCTTTCTAAGGTATGCGTAGTGTTCATCTATGGATCCAATCCGTTCATAGAGCTCAAGAACCATGTTTTAAATATTATTTTGTAAACTTTTTGTGGTGAGATGAGTATGTACATGTTGAAGATTGTTGTTTAAGTTTAAATGTGATGTCTAAAGGTGTTTTCATGGAATATATACGTTTGTTATTTGAAAACCATGAACTTTAGGTGGTTTAATATGGTGCAACTATGAAACTCACCTATGCGTTAAAGAATGCATGCAAGGTGTTTGATAAAATGCTTAGGATGCTAGAAATTCATGTTTGTATGGTTCTATGATGTCTAAATGACAAGTCCATGTTAGCTATATACTTCAATATGAATCCCATGTTTTTCATGTGTTGCTATTGTGGTGGTATGAAACATGTAAGATAATGGAGATATACAATATGTACACGAAATATATCCATGCATTCCCTACAATGTTTAAGATGTTGAATAACTATATGAAATATGATATCCCCTACTTATGATATTATGAATTGTAGACTCAAATCTTGTGATCAAGTCATGTCATGTGTGTCAGTTTCCTTCTATCGAGTCCTGGGGGTATTCGTACCCAAAAAATATAGTTGTGTGCCTAGAGACATGTCATATTGTCACGATAAGATCAGTCAAGCTATAATCTATAAAACTCAGTCAGTCATGCGACTCAGGAAACCTCAGAAATCTCATGATCTCAGTTAACTCTCAGATAATAGTACTACTCCATCAGTCAACGAAAGTCAGTTAATCTGTCCATGTACAACCAGTTGAATCATGTTTAGTCCCTTCAGATAGGAGTAGAATTTAGCACCGAGTGAACCCAAGGATGGGAACTCACCTGCCATTTCAGGGTGTGATTCTTAGTAGTCATCCTTGTGTTCTAGAACTACTTAGCCAACGTAGGTTGATACATCTTAACCTGTCAAATTAGGGTTGATGAGGTGGCTTAACCTGTCAAGTTAGGGTCCCACCATTCTCACTTTGAGTACCTGCCGATAAGGGTCACTCACAGCTGTCCTTACCAGTGGCGCGGTATTGACACCCCTCCAGTCGGGGCAAAGATTGGACCCCATCTTAGCCGTAATGGTATACATGGGGCCTGTCGGTTAAACAACTACCTCCCACAGTTTCAGTATCAGTCTCAGTAAAAGAACTCAGACAATCCTTCAGATATCAGTATACCAGGACTGTTAGATACAGTCAAATTCAGTTATAGCACAGAACTCAGAGAGTTTAACTAGATTTAAGGCTGTCAGATACAACCATCCATGTTATTAGAACTACGGTTCCAGCCATGTATTAGCGTACAGATTTAGCCATTACGTACTCACGATCTCAGTTACTATGTAAGTATGTTTTTACTCTTACGTTCGTATCAGTCAGTCAGTTAGTATTATTTATGCATGTAAACACTTTGTATTAGCCTACCTCACTCGTATACTCAGTACTCCAGTTGTACTGACGCATTTGCTCTATGGTTCTTTCTTTTCATGTTACACCATAGGTTCAGAGGCACGAGTCCCAGACCAGCAGTAGCAGTCGCATTCAGCATACAGAGTTGCAGTGAGTCCTCTTCATTCGAGGACGACATTATTTCATTTATTCATTTATTTCTTCAGTTCAGTTTTACGGAGTTAGTTAGAGACATGTTCCTTCAACTCCTTATTTCAGACAGTACTTAGAGGCTTTCGGATTTTCGCTCAGATTTAGCTTTCAGATTTAGTTTTCAGTTGTTTTGGGTATTTTTCGCCCATATAGATGTTATATTATTCAGTTGAACCTTATGGACTACATGTTCATGTTTTCCGCATTAATACGTTATATATGCAGTGTACAGGTGCAGATATCAGTCATGGGTTAGCTTGTGGTCCCTCGGGGTCATGAGCACCGGTAGCATTCTGATTTAGAAAATCAGGGCGTTACATTCTTTCAGCATTCTGGGAGCTTTCACTGGAAAGAATGGAAGGAATTGAGTTATCATTGCCATTTCTGAATTTAGCATCTCTGGACTCAATGGAATAAAGAGGTTTTGTTGAGTCAATTTTAGAAGGGCTGTCATCCATATGTTGGTCCCATAGTTCTGCATTACCTGGATTAACCCCTCTGTGATCACTTGGGCTAGGTAGGTGGGGTTTTGGATCAGAATCTTGAATCTTTGTCCCTTCCAAGCAAAGTGTAGGGGTATCGATAACTCTAGAAGTCCCATTTCCAACCAGAAGGTTGGTTGGTGGGCTAGTGGGAGGGGAGTGGTGATGAGGGTATAGGGTTTATCTTTGGAGTTACACTGGTAGTTTGGTTCTTTTCTATCTTCTTCAGAGGAGATGAAGTGGGTGGTGGGACTAAGACTCTTTTCAGACTGAGTTGAGTCTTTTTTGGAACAATGGGAAACTTGCATCATATCTTCCTCTATGGTTATATCGAAGTCTTTTGATTGACAGTTGGTGTCAATCGAGTTCCTAGAAGAAGGAGACTTCAGATTGTCATTGGATAGTTGAGAAGGGACCATATTTCGAGGATTGGGATAAGTTTTTCCCTCTAAAATGACAATCCCCTGTTGTTTTGTTCCCTCCCTATAGTCAACTCCATTTGGGCCATGGGGTGTAAAAGGCTCCTTAAATTTTAAATTTAAGAAGCCAGTTTTAACGGGCTTTTGAGTTTGCTGGGCTGATGGTTTATTTCCATCCTATCTGGGCCTCGCTTAGGCCTTTTTCGGATCACTCGTCTGAGGATCCTTTGAGTTGTTGGGCCGACCCATATCCCTTAAGGGAGTTTGGACAATATTCCTTCGTTGAGAAGTCTGGCCCAATTCCAATAAGGGTTTCGCCGTCGTCTCTTTGCCCTTCCTTTCCATTTTCGGAGTTTTTTCCGGCAAAGGTTTTTGTCCTCTAGAACCCCGAGGAGTAGAATACTTACCTGAGATTGTTGTATCCGAGCTTGCGAGTCGGTTCCTATCTTCTTGGTTTTATTTCTTTTGAAGCTGACAGTTTTTCATTCCTCCGTATCCTCTAATTTTGCCTCTGACTGAGCTTGTATCGACTCTTGGGTGTGACTCCTTCCTTTATCCTAACTCACCCTGGAGCAATTAGTGGCAGTGTGACCTAAGAATCCACAGTTTTTTCACAAAAAGCCTTTACCTTCATAATGTATAGCTTGTTTATGATTCCCAATTGAAATAGATGTCTTGAGTTGCGACTCCATAGGAACTTGTACGTAAATTCTGGCGTACCTCCCCCGGAGCATCGATTTTGACTAGTTCCCTAATTTTACCCCCTACCCTCTCTAGAATTCTTAGATCGTAGAACTCCGTTGGTAGTTATGGTAGGCGTAACCAGGTCGCTGTGCTCTGGATGTTAGATTCTGAGGGCACAAATTCCGAGGGCACAAAATTAGGCTCCCAACACCGCACTGATACATAGGCTCCGGTGACAAACCAGGGCCCTTGTTGTAACTTTTTTTTTTGTTGTTCTTCACTGTTAAACTTGACAGTAAAGAATTCTAACCCCAGATCTATTAGCGCCATGCCAGCCTGCATCTGCCACAGATCTGCCAGTTTGGACTTTAAGTAATAATGGCTAAATCTCTTCCCCACTACCTTGATGATGACAAAATGTTGCCATGGAGCATAGACCCGATATTTGTCCTCTAGAGTGAGGGCTATTGAATCGGCATCCTCTTTTTGTTCATATCTAATGTTGAAAGAGTCCTTTGAAGATAGCAGGTTACTATTCTTTATGATATCACTGTATAGTGTTCTTAGAGTAGTGTCGACTGTCATATGGCATTCATCCTTATCTGGTGGTTTAGGTGGGGTCTGAGCGGTGGAATCGTGATTGGCCATAGCGCGTGGGGGCACGCAGTTCTCACATTAGAAAGAGTATTTCTCTATGCGCTTCGGCTATTCTGATAATTCGGTAATCGATAAATTAAATTTGGTTCGATACGATATTTGGTAATACCAAATTAAAGTTGAAGATGTGCAAACTACGTTTAAACTTCAAAAAGTATATTAAATAAAAACATATGTAGTATTCTTTTTTGTGCTTTTTATGAATATATTACCAAGATTCATGAGATTCTTTGATATGACTAATACTATTGTCTATTGGGTTAGTTAAACATGTCATATTATATATATATATATATATATATATATATATATATATACTAGTTTAGGTGTACGCGCTTTGCGCGTGTACCTCACTTTAATAAGTTCAAACATTACACTAAATAAGATATTTATTTAAATAATAAAGATGAATATAATAATTAAATTTAATATATTTTGAGTATGTAAAAATTGGAGAATTTATTTATTAAACTTAACTTTTACCAAAAATATTTTTAAAAGTCGATCGACATTCATCTACCATCTGTAAATTGCAACAAAACAATACAATGATAGAGACATCAAAATAATACAATTAAATCTAATCTTTACATACAAAATATTTTCAAAGTCGTCCGACCCTCATCTACCACCTATAAACAATAACAAAATAATACGATAATAGATATATCAAAATAATATAATTAAACCTAACCTTTACATAAAAAAAATTCTCAAACCAACATTTATCTGTCACCTGTAAACTGCAACAAAATAATACGATAAAAGTGATATCAAAATAATACAATTAAACATAAATTTTACACACAAAAATTTTACACACAAAAATTTCTCAAAGTCGATCGAGATTCATCTACGAACTGTAAATTACCACAAAATAACAAACTAATAGAGATATTATGATAATATAATTAAACCTAACCTTTACCTAAAAAAAAAATTCAAAGCCGACCCACATTCATCTAGCATCTGTAAATTAAAATAAAACAATAAGATAATAAAGATATTAAAACAATACAATTAAACCTAACCTTTACACAAGAAATTCTTCAAAGCCAACCGAATCAAGCATCCACCAATCTAGACATGCAATCGAATCAAGTTAGATAAGCATCAATCATATTCTCCCAATAGATAAATTGGTTTGTTCTTTAGTTTAACGTACATCTCAATATTTATAAAAGTATTTCCTTAATAGAGTCCTATTTTAGGAGTATTTTTCTAATTAAACAGTATAAAGAAAAATATTAATTAATTCTCCTACCATATATTTTAGGAGTCTCATATATTTTAGGAAGTCTAATAAAAAGGAAAATATTAATTAATTCTTCTATCATATATTTTAGGAGTCTCATATATTTTAAGATATCTAGTTAATATAGTAAAAAATAATTAAATAATAAATTAAAAAAATATAGTGAAAAGACAGTTTTGTCTAAAGAAGAGTCTTTTAATGAAGGCAAAAAGTTCAAATCACTTTTTTAAGGGTTTTCACACTTTTAATATATTATTATAGATATATAGATAAATATTACATAACTCGATATTCGGTAAATACCGAATAACAAACGGTATTAATATCTTGCACCAAACTCAATCCCAAATACCAAAATATTAAAATTTTACTCTAATACCATACCAAATACCGAATTACCGAATATCAATTATCAAATTTTTAATTCAATTCGATAATTCAATTTTTGATATTTTATACCCAACCCTATTTGTAGATTATATGTTTAGTTTATGACAATAGATTGAATAATTGATTGTTTAATATATGATGTTACCGACTTTGGAAAGATTCCACTAATATTACCGACATTCTGATTATATGCTATTACGAGTAATTATTCAGACTCACTCATAATATAGCCATTACAGTTGTAATCTATTTTGCTACTAAGCAATTGTGTATTTAATAGATAGGTAAGACCAGCATAAATTTCGATAATTTGAAGTTTAATTATAGAAATTTTTGATATTTTGTATAATTACTGAAAATTTGATTTTGAATCCATCGAGATATATAATTAGCTCCCGATACATCAACGAAGATACATTTTTTTCTTGTAAAGATACAAAATTAACTTCCGATGCCTTTCTTTCGATTTTGGGTCTGTCGAGATACATAATATATCCATCGAAGATACATTTTTTCTTTGTAAGGATACATAATTAGCTCTCGATACATTTTTTTTTCAATTTTAGGTCCGTCGAGATACATAATTAGATTTCCGATACATTTAACGAATATACATAATTAATTGAAATTTTTGTAATTACTTTGTAAAATGTATTTTTATGTTATTTTTCGAAATAGTTAAGAGAAGTTGTTTTGCTTTGCAGGCTAGAATTTATAGGTTTGAAAGTGTGTAGCTAACATTAGAGTTGATTGTAGGGTTTGAGGTACTATAATTTGTTTCGTTGTAACTTAAAATCGCTATTATTACTTAGTGAAGTTTTGAGCAAATTCGACAAATCAAAGGTCATAATTTTTCTCCTCTGAGTAAAGAGATTTTCGATGTAAATGCAAATGTTTTCTTTACTTTATGTCTACCCTAGACGAATCCCATATCGACAAAACTGAGATGTTGGTTATATAAGAAAGCAAGCGTTAGACTCTAATGATTCAATTGAAATCTGTGTGGATCTAAGTCCAAAGTAACAATATCAGTAATAGGTTGCACTTTGATATGTTATGTGTGTACTAATTGTGTCACTTGATTCTGTAATTGAAGAACCTGATCCTTCTAACAAGTCGAAAATTGGACCTACAGGGGTCGTTTGATTGGGAAAGAGTTATCCCAAAATGATTAATTTCAGAATTAGTTGTCGCAATATGTGTATGAGATAACTTATTCCATCACTATAGTGTAAATGGTGGGATAAATAATCCGATATTAACTAGTACCTCACATCAAATATGGGATAAAATAATCCTTCATTTTATTCCGAGATTATTTATGCGTTGTACTTCATACCAAATACAGTTCACCTCTTCTGATGAATAAGGTAAACTTTAAAATATTACTTAACTAAAACTTGCATCTCTTAAAATAGTGAAGTGTTTCTTATAATTTAAAGTCCCTTCCAGACCTACCTCAATTTGTTAAAAAGCAAAATCAAATTGAAGATTAGTCAGTGTCGTGACTTAAACGCTGTGAGGTGATCATAGGGCATTGAATTTTCATGGGATTTTTTTGTTTTTTAATTTATTTTTTATATTTGATGTAGAGTTCGATTAATTGAGATTTGCGCCACACAGGATCCGTCCGGATTTTTCCATATCCAAAGTTTCAAATCAAGACCTTTAATTAAAGGGGAAGCAATCGTATTTGCTTCACCATATCCTTTGATGGTAGTGTCGTGGGATTAATAAGCAGCCAAAGAATTTATATAAAGAATTCAAAAGATACCAAAATGTCACATTTGCGACTTGACAAGGTCTGACAAAGGAAAATTCAAGTACCTTCTGCCATTAAGTTAAAGGTTTTTTTTTTTTTATGTCACAGTGATTCAAAACCATATATATGGAGGGAAAAAAAGGCCTTTTGTTCTATTTCTGTAATATAATTGTCCGACAAACGAGATGCAAGAGGGTGAAAGATAAATATCTAATATTGCCTTGCTCATTTCATTATTTGGATGCTCAAAACAAGCATAGTGAAAATTACACAAAAGAAAGGAAAACAACTAGAGAAGCTGCAGTGACAATGTTTGGCACATTTAAAACAAGTACCAAACAACCAAGACAACTCTAATAACATAAGAAAGCATAATTTGAAAAGACTTGTCCCAAATACTTAATATACATTTTTCTTCATGGAATGATTCATATCCCATATGAAAGTGGGAAATTTTGACCATTTTTTAATTTGACTCCATTTTTCATAGGCCTCCCAACTATTGATTCTTGATGATTATGCATTGCTTCTGAATGAACCAAGTGCTTTAACTGCTCCAGCCCTCAATATAAACTGATGGTAAAATGCAGCAATTGCAGCACCAATAAAGGGTCCCACCCAAAATATCCACTGTCACAATCAACAACAAAAAAATCAATTAATCATCCAAAAATAGTTGTCCACGAGACACAGTGGAGACGAGTTGAGGTGTCTATCTAGATATATTATGCGTTTAATGAGTATGTGATTTGCTTACTTGGTCATCCCATGCTTTGTCTTTGCCATAAATAACAGCAGCCCCAAAACTCCTAGCAGGGTTAATACCAGTTCCAGTAACAGGTATTGTAGCCAAGTGAACCATGAACACCGCGAATCCAATTGGAAGTGGTGCCAATACCTTCGATATATCAAGCCAAATCATCGAAATTGACATTAAAATTAGTACTACGAAGTAATAAATCTGATGTAGCGGAATTATACTTACAGGAACATGAGAGTCTCTGGCGTTTCTCTTAGGATCAGTGGCGGCAAAGACGGTGTAAACAAGAACGAAAGTGTGACCATTACTCTATTTTACAATTAATTATACTCTAGGCTCTTCAAGTAATCTTAGATCGACAGAATTTTATCCGTTGATATGAGATTATTTTCCGACACAAACTTAAATTTAATCGAGTTCAATACAGATTTTGATCATGAAAGAAAAAACTCAAAAAAATAAAAAAACCACCGTCCATTCCAACTCAGCCCACCTTGTTGATTCCTTTCAACCACTCATGTCTTTCCATCTATGCAAGGGCCCATCTTCAATCCCCATTTTTGCTATGTGCATGGTTTGGAAAAGGGCTCCACCACAAGGGTTATTGTATGCAGTCTTACGTTACATTTTTTTCAGAGACTACTTTCAAGACTTGAACCGTGATCTCCTGATCACATGACAATAATTTTTTCAGTTACTCCAAAGTTTTCCTTCAAATGTAATATAATTAGTACCAACAAAATTGTCAATTGGTTAGGTAGGAGAAATTAAAGAAACTTATAGCAATCTATAGGCCATACCCACCCCAAATTCCTAATCAATCATTCTTCCTTTTTCATATAACGTTGTACCTCAACATAATATAATTTTGAATAACTTATGTATCTAAGGGCCCGTTTGGCCATGGAAATTTTTTTCTTTTTTTCAAAAAAAAATTTTGGAGTTGAAAATTATGGTGTTTGGCCATAAAAATTCGAAAAATAATTCCGAATTTTTTTTTTGAAAAGGGAAAACAGGTTTTTGTTGTTTTCACAATTTTTTAACTCCAATTCCAACTTTTATTATTATTACATATAATTCCAATCTTTTAAATTTTTACATATAACCCCAATCCTTATAACATTACTTTTTTCAATATTACGTATATAACAGTTTTAAAGAATAAGATAATTATAATTTCAAACTTAATGTTATCCTAATTAATATATATCTCTTTTTCTCTCTCATCATTATTTTTATCTCTCATTTAATTTTCTCTCTTATTTAAGACATTATTTTACTGTTAATTTATATTTATACCCATAAATATATAAAATATTATATTTATAATAGAAATATACAAAGTATGTTATATATAAAGTCTATACCATGTATATACCATATACACATATATAAATATACTAGTATTAAGAAACATACTAAACATATTTATAATATAAATATACAAAGTATGTTATATATGAAGTTTATACCATGTATATACCATATACACACATATATAAAAATATAAAGTATAAAGAAACATACTAAGCATATTTATATATTTATGGTATATGATATAATATACCATAAATATGCAAAACATGTTTTACATAAAAATAATTTATTCACACACAGTAAAATCTTTCATGTATAGGAAAATTAAAGAAATAAATTAGCGGCACCCTAAAATTTAATAACAACTCATCATTTCCTATTTTTTAGGAACGAAAAATGAAGGAAATAAATTAAATAAATTCCTAAAAAAATAAATTTGTTTGAAAGATAATATTTGTTATCTAAAAAACAAGAAACAGAGATCTGTTAATATAACGTCCATATTTAAAATTTTCAAATATGAGAAACGGCTATTAATGTAAATATTATATATGTCATAACTGAAATTCATTAAATATGGTCATGTATATGTAATGATTTTTATAATAGTGGCTAATTTTGTTCTTTATCCATTAGCAGGTAAATTTTAGTTGGGTGATTTTGATAGTTTGTAAAAGTTAGGACATAAAATCATATTTAAAAAAGTTTTTTCAAAAGTCAAATTTTTTTTTTTAAAAAGACATGGTCAAACACAACTCCAACTCCAATTTCAACTCCAACTCAAATTTTTTTTTTTAGTTTTCATGGTCAAACGGCTACTAAGTTTTTCGAAAAAAATTGGAAAGTTACCTTTAGAATGTTCAACAATTTAGAAGCGTGGTAGAGTTCGCTTTATCATTAATTCTATCTCAGTAGTGACATGACAATACGTACAACTTTCAAATATTTATAAAAGGTGTAGTAACATTCTTAGAAAACAAATAGCCTTGGTATGTTGGTTTAGTTCTCAGCATAATAATCATCTTCTATAATAGTATCTATTACAAAAGACAATCGGTGCATTAAAGTTCTCGCTATGCATAAGGTTCGGAGAAGGCCTCACCTCAGAAGCTGTTTCCAAGACTTGAAACCGTGACCTCCTGGTCACATGACAACAACTTTATCAGTTACTCCAAGACTCTTGTCCTATAATATCTATTACAACGACTAAATTTTCCTTGATCGTCAACCTTCATGTTACGTTATATCATATGTTCTCTATATCAATATCTTGTTATAGCAATCAAAAAGATCAGATCACAAACGACATTATTAGTTCTAGAATTCTCTAACCCTAAACAAAAGCCTCTAATTTTCGGTTTACTTTATCATATTTTGCTCTTGATCACAAGATTATCCATCTAGAAAATTCATTAAAAGAAAAAGATCAATGACATTATTATTAATTATGAGAGTGAGAAGTGAGAGTCAAACTTTTTCAATAATCAAACATAGACAAGACTAGTGGAGGTTCATTGAAGAAAGACAATGCACACCGACCATTCAATATCATCCACAACCCTAAGTTCTATAGTATAAATCCAACTTTTATTAGTAAAATATTCTTACGTTTTATTATAGTGTTGTTCAGTCCAACATTAAATCAAAACTGTATGAATTCTTTTACAAGAGATCAGTGCAGCACCCTTTGGTTACATGAAATAGGAGTTATCTTTGCTTAAAATATGCAATTTAATTTGTCTAGTGCTTGGTCATGAGTATTTACTATATCGAATATTTGATTACATTCTAATTTAATTTATGTTTAATTAGAATGTAGATGTGATAATGTATTATTTATCAAAAAAATCAAAGTACAGTGTGATGAAGTCGATTAAATACACCACTACTGATGTCTTCTTCATTAAATGAATTCATTCAATTGAGCGACAATGGTCGAATATGAACAGAGACATGAGGTGTATCACTCCTGAACACCATGTTAGCCAGTACATTAGGGCTTACAAAATGTCTGTCAATGTTCAATAGGATTCTATTGATAATATCATCATTTCTATGAATGTAGTGAGTCATTTAATTGGATATTGGTTGTTTTTTGAATTAGACATAGGTGTCTGTATGTTTATGATTCAATGATGGAAGGTGTTGTGCATTCAAAGAATGTTATTAATCATGTTCGATCCCTTTCTACCATGATACCTATGATTTTGGTTGCCACTGTTTTTTATGGAAAACAAACGGATATTGATTGACATTGTGAATCAGCATACATTGATAAGTCCAAGAATAAACCTTTGGAGTATGTCATTGTGAAAGATGCACCCCAGCAGGGCCCTCAATCGAAGTTGTTAGAATTACATTGTCTTTTTAGTTATGCTAATATATATGCTACTTCCTCAATGAATTTTCTGATTTTGTGCCTTTCAGTGGCTGTGGCATGTTTGTCCGTGCCTTTGCTGAGTTCGTTAGCCACGGTGTATTTAATATTTTCAATAGAGTATTTGGTGCTTCTAACCATCGTCTCAGATATGGTGCACTATTATGGGATTAAGCAAACCGAAAGCAAAATGATGGAGCAATCAGTGAGAGTGAGGTAACTGAAAATGTTACTAGTAAGCATGGTGGTTTCAAAAGATCAAGGGAAGCAGTTTCAAAAGTTCAAGTAGGGGTGGGCGTTCGATACTTCGGTTCGGGTTCGGTTTTTTATTTCGATTTTTTTCGATTTTCGATTGTGGAATTAGGTGTACCAAAAATCAAACCGAATTAGTTCGATTCGGTTCGGTTATTTATATTGTGGTTCGATTTTATTCAGTTTAATAATTTTGGTTGTTTGGTTTTGGGCCTATTTAATGGGCTATATTATATTTGTAAACCGGACTAGTTTAACTTTCTTACATTAAAGAAAAATCAATATAAACTTTTAAAGTCTTCTAGGTGACAAATAAGAATAATCACCTCCAATGCAAAAATTAGATGGAGGACTATATATTAACTTTCGGTTGCAAAAATCAATGAAAAAAGTAACTTTCAATTTCGATTGTTGAATGTATTTGGATTTTGGGGCTTTGGGTTGTAGGCAGTAGTGGGTTGTAGCTAAAGCCTAATATCTTATGGGCTTATATATTATAAATATTAGGGAAAAGGACACTCTATAGGACTTTTTAAAACAAATAGCTCAAGTTTGAAAACTTTCCAACAAGTGATCAGTCGGATATACTGTTTTCACTTTATAGCCATTTCCTAATTTGGGTAATTTTGGCCTGCATAGTCCATATACAATACTGATACAGTATTCAACTTGGGAAATTTGGTCCTTTTAAAAATATTTTAATTTTTTTTTCTATAAATTTTTTAACTGATCAAATATTATACTTTTTTTTCCTTTGTTTAGAAATAATAATTAAATTATATAAAAACGATATAATTGTTAAATAGAATATGTATCTATATAAGATATATGTATAGAAACTGTACAGTTCTATCAAATATGTATATGTATAAAATATATAGAAAGTGCATGAAAATTATATAATTGTTTTATAAAACGTGTAAAAAAATGTACAGTTATTGTATAAATTGTGTATCAAAACTGTATAATTTTCGTATAGAATATTTATATGCATAAGATTTGTATAGAAGGTCTGTAAAAAGGGTATAGAACAAGCCAGTAAACTGAAATGGCTAGAAAGTGGAATTTAAATTCTATAGTCATTTCGTAAAAATAGTTTAATTTGAAGTGTCGTTTCTGTCTTTTCCCCTAAATATTAAATAATAAATATATATTATATATATTAATATATATATATATATATATATATAATGATTAAAAAAAGTATATTAAAAATTTTGGTTTATTTCGGTTTAAATCGAAAATCGAATTACATCAACCTAAAAATCAAAAACCGAACCGAAATATCAAATTTATAAAAAAATAAATCAAAATCGAATCGAAAAACCGAAATAATTCAATTCAGTTCGGTCTTTTGTTTTTTTGATATTTATGCCCACCCCTAAGTTGTAATACCCCGTACTTCTACCTAGCTTAAATTCGTCCCAAAAATGTTAAAGACTTGTTCTAAAGATGAACCCACTTTTATACATGTGGTATTTTCAAGATTTTCACTTTTTGTCATGTGGGAAATTGAATAAACTTTTCATCGATATCGAATTCGCCCAAATCCGACACCCGGGCGAAGAGTTAGAACCTTTTTAGTGAGACAGTGTATCACCTGAGCCATCAGCGCGTCGCGGAGCCAGCTTAAATGGCAATTGTCAATTTTCAGTGTTGCTCCGCGATAGTGGCACATCGCGCCAAACTTCTAGGTCGCAAACAAAGTGGTAACGCGATAGCTCCACGTCGCGCCACCATGTAATTTCCCATTTGTCACTTTCTAGAGATACGGCGCGATAGCGCCGCGTCGTGCCATGGGTCCAAATTAAAAAAATTTCACAGAATTTAAATACGCATCCAAGGGTTAAAAGGGTCATTTTTCCACCCCCTATATAAACCCAATACACGTGATTCAGCCATATTTCACCCAAACTATATTGTTTCTCTCAAGAACAAGCTAGGGTTTTCTATTGGGGATTCAAATTCAAGAACCTCTCCGTCAATCTTCGTAGAATCAAGAACTAAGGTATGCACAGTGTTCATTCATGAATTCCTTTCATCCATGAAGCCCAAGAATCAAGTTTTAAATCTTGTATTGTGAATATTTTGTTGTGGGTTGATTATGTTCATGTGATTATGATTGTATGATTCCCAAGTTGAAATCTTTATGTATTGTTCATAAACCTATGCCTAATGTGGTCTGAAACATGTGAAATTGAGTTGAAATATGGTGTTTGTTGTATTAATTTGATGGTCATGCCTATGCCCTAAGTCATGCATCCTAGGTGTTTGATAAAATGCCTAAGAGAATAGAAATTATGCATTATAGCTTAATTGTGACCCAAGTGATAAGTGTATGCTTTACCCTACGACTAAGAATGACTTCCATGATATTGTGTACATTATGAATGGTTGAGGGAATGTCCATGATATTAGGTTGATGAAAGTATGACATGTTTATATGCAATTCCATTCATGTGCAAGACTATGATAACCATGTGCTTCATGAAATCCCCAAATTAATGTATTATGAATTGTTGATATTGGTCATGTGTTCAAAAAGTGTCATGTCCTGTCAGTTTCATGCTATCGAGTCCTGGGGGTACATGTACCCGATAATTTAGTTGTGTTCCTAGAGCCAGTGTCATGTTTTCACGATACTCTCAGTCAAGCCATGATCCTTAGAATTCAGTCAGTCTCATGACTCAGGAAAACTCAGTAAATTCAGTATCAGTCTAGTCCTACTCCGTAATCTCAGTGACCTCTATGGTCTCAGTAACATCAATACGTAGTAATCTCGATAACTTTAGTATTCTCAGCAAATCTCAGTAACTTCAGTACCCTCAGTCAGTCCTCAGATCTCAGTAGCATTCCGTCAGTCAACGGAACTCAGCGAACTCAGTTTAGCTCCGCTAAATAATACCATCAGTAACAGTTCAGTTCAATATGATTAATTCAGTGTCTATTCAGTTGGGAGTAGGATTCAGCACCGAGTGAACCCAAGGATGAGGACTCACCTGTTATTCAGTGAAGGGTGTGATCCTTGAAAGCAATCCTTGCATTCCAGAACTGCGTAGCCAGTGTAGGTTGAGATGTACCCCTATGCGTAGGGCTACTAATACATCTCATTTGAGTTTTTCCTTATAGAAAGGGTTAACGGAAGAGCTCCCTGTCAGAGAGGGCTTACTCACAACTTTTCTTTACTCGTGGCACGGTACTGACACCCTTCCAGCTGAGATTACAGGTTGGACCCCACCAGTTCAGTTTCTAGGCATGTCGGTTAGATGATTACCTCCCACTTTCTCAGTTTCAGTCTCAGTCTCAGTAATAGAACTCAGATAGTTCTACAGATTTCAGGACTGTCAGATACAGTCGCTCAGTACAGTACGGAACTCAGCTAGTTCCCATCAGAACTTAGACTGTTAGATACAGTCGCTCAGTATTAGTATACTAGTTATACGAAACTCATGTTATAAGTATTCAGACTCAAGACTGTCAGATATAGTCAATCAGATCAGTTATTAATAATCAGAATTATCAGAAACAAATATTCATATTATCCATATCAGTAAACTCAGTTGTCAGCTTACCAGTAATATAGTTAATCTGTATTCCAGTAATAGTAAACTCAGATACCAGAAAATCTATGTTATTAGAATTCATGAGTCAGCGTTGTCACGACCTCAGTTACAGTTACATATTCATGTATGTATTTTTACGTTCATATTATTCAGTCAGTTAGTATTGTTCATGCATATGAACCATTGCATTTAGCCTACCTCACTTGCATACCAGTACATTCAACGTACTGACACATTTGCGCTATGGTGTTTTATACCATAGGTTTAGAAGCATGAGCTTCCGAGCATCCTTAGTAGATCAGACGTTCAGCAGCCAGACTAGCAGTGAGTCCTCATCATTCGAGGATAGCATGATTATTTTATTACTTTATTATTTTAGTAGTTTCGGAGATAGTTGGGGACATGTCCTATCAACTCCTCAGATTTCAGACAGTTTAGAGGCTTGCAGACTATAGTGTTTTCAGACAGTTTATTTCAGTTTTGGGTATTGTTATACCCCATTACAAACATTGTTTTATATTCAGTATTAGTTCAGTTTTGAACTTTATGGCCTTACAACTTACATTCCGCATATTTATAGTATATTATTCAGTGCTCAGTTACAGATATCAGTCATGGGTTAGCTTGTGGTCCTTCGGGGTCATGAGCTCCGTGTAGCGTTTCGGGTACCAGATTCGGGGCGTTACATAAGTTCAAGGACACGATCATTCTAGTCACAAAACAAGATTGCAGTAGACATTTTTATTTAGTTATTGTGTTTTTATCTGATGTTTATTAGGTTCAAACATTGTTTGTTCAGTATTTGTTTTGTTAAACTTAATTAATTATGTTTTGTCGTTATTGTTCTATCACTTTTCAGAAAGTTTATGGGAGTGATTTTTTTGTTATCAACTTTGATATTATTGACGTTTATTTAATTATTGCATTCAAATTTAATTATCACATAACATATTTATTTGATATTATACTTTTTGTTTTTGACAATAACTATACCTAATTTGAAAAGGTTCCTACATTATTACCTACATCCAGATTATACTATTACAAGTAATTATTAAGTCACTCTTAATAATATAGAGTTAACAATATTGAAAAAGTGTAAAGTTATTGTATTGTAGAGGTTGATATACTATATTTTTTTTTATTTTTATTATTTTTTTTTTTTTTTTTTAAGGTCCCATCCTTGAGATAGGGGAAACTAGGCATGACTAATTTGTATATTTATCAAAGATCATAGTTACGTGAAGAAGGCCATAGATCTTAGCCTCTAAAATTTTATGAAGATTGGTGGAGGGAGGTCACTACGATACAAGATTCTCTCTTTCTCGCATTCTATTCATGACCTAACGACTATTCCTCTTTTGGGGAGGGATATGCATTCTCTACATGGTGATTAGACGTGCAGTAGTTACAAATTCACCCAAAATCTTTTAACTTCAATATGATGAAGAAGAATATTTTAAGGTAGTTTCTTATAGTATAGATAGTCCCTTCTATTATTGAGTTGTAACCTAACCTCAAATATACATTGTTAATATATTTTCTATATTTATTTCATATTTTAAAAAATGAATCTTATTTAATGTTTAAAAAATAAAGATTTGTGAGTTAAGGCTTACGTCCGCTTCCATGATAGTTACCAAAGAAAATTAAAGGAAAGATGTCTTTTAAATCTTGAATGAAAGATTGATGATATTGATCAACTTAAAGGGTCAAACATAATTAGAAAACTTGATTAAGTTAATTGTGGACTTGATTAATATTTTTTGAAACTTTCTAATCTTTTCAAAAATACAAATCAACTCACACTCCTCTCCTCCAAATCAACCGTTTCTCTCCTCTCTGTCTCTCGACAGTCTCTCTCGACTCTCTCCCAACCAACAGTTCTGCAAAATTTCTTCCTTCAAGCTCCGGCGATGAATAGTTGGGTGAGTTCCTTTTAGACTTTCAACCGTCAATCAACGTGAAGAAACAGAGGAACTTGAGCCAACTTCTCCGGCGACAACAACTTCGAGTTCTTCGTCGCCCCATTTCTAATCAGGTAAAAAATTATGACTTGAGTCAACTTCTCTTCTAGTATTGGTTAACAATTTTAATATTTCTTGCTTTAATTTGAAATGTGGATTGAATAAAATCCTAATTTCTGGCATTTCTTCTCTACTCTTTTAGGTGTGAAATATATTTTTTTGTTGTTATTGTAGTTCTTGTTGTCGAACTGTTGATTCGATTTGTTGATATTTTTGGTCACCGTTGATGTTTTTAGTGTGCGTGTGTTGTGTTGGTGTTGCATGGTTGATTTGTTGTCTTTATTGGTAAAAATGGTATTGCAATAGATGAACCATCTAACGCAACAGATTAATCATCTGACGCAACAGATGAACCATCTGACGCAATGGATGAACTATCTGACACAATAGATGAACCATCTGGTGCAACAAATTAACCATCTGATACAACAGATTAACCATCTGATCCAACAGATAAACCATCTATTCCAATAGATGAAACATCTGATATAACAGATTAAACATCTAATGCAACAGATGAACAAAATAGATCATTCATCTATTGCGACGGACGACTCTTCTGTTTGAAAGAAATCTAAATAATATTGATCCAATAGATAAATCATTTGGCAACTGATGAGTGATATATTTCAATAGATGTGTGGCCTATTTTTATTATTTCCAACAGGTTACTTAACCACTGCAACGGGTTGCTTATAGGTTGCAACAGATAACCTACCTGGTGCAACAGATGAGAGATCTATTTTTATTATTTCCAATGGATTACTCATCCGCTGTAATAGGTTAGTTATATATTGCAACAGATATCCTACCTGGTGTAATAGATGAGTGATCTGTTTTTATTGTTTCCAACAGATTACTCATCCCCTGCAACAGGTTGGTTATATGATGCAACAGATAATCTACCTAGTACAACAGATAAGTGATCTATTTTTATTATTTCCAACAGATTACTCATTCGCTATAATAGGTTGGTTATATGTTGCAACAGATAACCTACCTGGTGCAATAGATGAGTGATTTATTTTTATTATTTCCAATGGATTACTCATCCGCTGTAACAGGTTGGCTATATGCTGCAACAGATATCCTACCTGATGCAATAGATGAGTGGTCTGTTTTTATTATTTCCAACGGATTACTCATCCGCTGCAACAGGTTGGTTATATATTGCAATAGATATCCTACCTGGTGCAACAGATGAGTGATTTGTTATAATTATTTCCAACGGATAACTCATTCGTTGTAACAGGTTGGTTTTATATTGCAACAAATAACCTTCTTGGTGTAACAGATGAGTGATTTATTTTTATTACTTCTAATGGATTACTCATCCATTGCAACAAGTTGGTTATATATTGTAACAGATAACCTTCCTGGTGCAACAGATGGGTTATTTATTTTTATTGTGTCCAACGGTTTACTCATCCATTACAACAGGTCGTTATATGTTGCAACAGATAACATACCTGATGCAACAGATGTTTGATCTGTTGGAACTGTTATTTTTCTGTTGTACATGTTAGATTTACTGTTATTCTTTTTAACGATGCATTAATGAATTATAATTTATTTTATGTTCCTGTTAATTTAAGATAATATGGCTCCCAAAAGAAAAGAAACTGAATCAAGTCCAAGTAAAGGAACAAGTGAAGCAGCTAGGCTACATCCACCACTCTATGAGCTTGCTTTACAAGCGTTATCTCAATCAGGAGCAGAAGATAATAAACACGAGGAGGAGGAATGTTTCAAAAGAAATGATTAAAATGTTAATAGCCCTTCCACCGAAGAGTTAGTCAAAACCTTCAGCATTGATCGTTATCTTGTGAGAATACAGTACGATGGTGCCAAAAATTTAATGGGTGATTTCGTGGTTAAGTCAGCCATGGTAAAATCTTTCGACGCCTTTAGAAAAATACTTCGAGGAAAAAAATTGAATTCTTATTTTAGGGAAAGCTGTTTTGGACAATATCTTGATTTGCCGGAGGACAACAATGCCCGTTTCCAAATAAAAATGGTATATCATCTTCTCAAGCGTAGGTTTATGTATTAAAACAAAGATAAGATGAATCGGGAGTTGATAAATTACTATGACATGCCTGTTTGTTTTGGTTGGAAAGAGTTTGCCATAGTTACTGGACTAAAATGTTATCCTTCTTCTCCTTCTCAAGTTATACCTACTCTAACCCCAATAAAAAACACCCCACACACCCAAAAAAGGCAAAGGCAAGTCGAGTAATCATGATGACCTGGTGTCCATTGTTGGTCCAAGCTTCAAAAATAAAAATTTAATAAAAGTGTTGAAAGGTAAAAGACTTTCAAAGAAGCACAAGCAATCATTGTGCTTGGTTTGGTTTGTACATAATATTCTTTGGGCGAGAGACGTTAACAACAACATAAGCCTCGATTTAATAAATCTCTCCGAGGATCTTGAGGTATTTAACAACTATCCTTGGGGTTATGAAAGCTTCAAAATGACTGTCAAATATTTATTGACTCCATTAACGCCAAAGACAGTCAACTTGTATGGCTTTTCATGGGATTTCATGGTAAATATTTCTTTTATTATGATATATTTTTTTTTATTAAATAATGCTTTTGATTTATTGACGTTATGTTATAGGCTTGGGCATTTGAAGTCATTCCTTATTTGAGACAACAAGTGAACTACCATGAAGAAGTTTCCTGCCCAAGAATCCTGAGATGGTTGTCGGCCAAAACTGATAAAAATGTAAAATTTCTTGATCTTTTCAATCCCTCAAAGGAAGCAGTAAGTCTAATTCTAATCAAGTTTTTATTTTAATTAATGATTATTTTTAATAATTTCATCATCATTCTAATATATGTACTAATTTATTTTAGATTGCCCATCCGTGGCTTGTTCCGACCAATCGAGAGTTGAAAATGCCATTTTTTCTTACTTTACGATCGATGCAAACTTTATCGAACCCTAAGGTCGTTGATAAAATAAAAGTAGAATTGTTTGGAGCAACAACCATCACAAGAAAAATAATTTTAGAGGGTGGGCTTGTTGTTGTTGATGATGGTAGTGGTAGTGGTAGTGGTAGTAGTGTTGTTGTTGGGGCTAATAATGCTCCTCTTACAGTTTTTAAAACAATAAACCATTATGATTATGATCATACTGGTTATACATATTTTGCCACTTCTAGCGAATGTTATGCATGCAAATGTCAAGACTGCAGGGCGAAACATGATGGAGTGATTAACGCTATTAATGCACTAACTGCTTCTGTAAAGGAAATGACATTTAAGAGGGGTGTCATTCCATCAAAGAGGATTTTATATCCATACACTCCACTAGAGATCAAGGTGGCTAAGAGGAGAAGGAAAGATATTTTCAGGGATTCATCAAGCATCGAAAAAAGCAAAATTACAACTTCTCTGTCTTTGTCTTACACCGCTGTTTAATGTACAAGGGCAACAGGAGAGCAGCATGAGATGAAGAGGGTGAATATATATCATCTGTTCCAACAAACAAACAGGCACATATCTGTTTCAATAGATGATACATCTGCTAAAAATTATCAAACAAATATATACATCTATTGCAACTGTTGTCTAACCTGTTGCATCAGATGCGTTATCTGATGTAACATATGTTCATCTATTTCTGCAAATCAAAAAGGTTTTCGTACTGTTTTTATTTGTACCAATAGATAAGTCTTATGTTGCAACAGATGGGTCATCTATTCAAAATTATCGTGCCGCTCTATTTTACTTGTTCGAATTTATCCCAACAGATGATCCATCTGTTGCAACATAAGACTCATCTGTTGCAACAGATAGACAATCTATTGTATATCTGTAATTAGTATTAACAATTCTTCCTTTCCAGGTGGGTGTCATAGTAAAAGCTACTGCTGAATAGCATAATATCACAGTTGATAATCCATCAACTGCTTCTAAAGAAGGAGAAAAAGTTAAGCCTGTCAGTTCGGGAGAACGAAAGAATTACCCATTTGAAAGGTTCAACATCTCGGACGAGTCTCCAAAAAAACTAATAAAGTTGATCAACAACTATTCAGAATGGATTATCGATAGGTTTTTAAAGCATCATGCCAGCAGGTACATATATCAATTTTAAGGATATTGATTTATACAATTCTTGTTGTAAAAACATGACATTAACACATACAAATCAACATGTAGAAAATAAAATGACGAACATTACAAAGTGAACGAATCGAGTCTTGGTTTTGATATGTTCGACTTTGTTGTTGGACATTTCGGAATGAAGAATTAGTTCTATTTGATGTCACAACCCCAAATTTGCTGAAATGATGAGGTTTAAATGTCATACATATTACTATTAATTAATACTTTATTTAATTATATCTGTATATTAATTTTTTCGTCACGTAATCTAAAATATTTGATAATATGTGCAGCACATCGATGTCATTTTTTACCACCTCAGAAAGAAGGCCAAGTTTCAAACACAAGAACAATACAAATACACGACAGACAATTGTTTGTACAAAGTTTACATCAATAATGCCTACGATAGGTATTGTCAACAACAGACAAAAGTTTTCCAAAATGAGGAATGCTTAATCAACATCATCAAAGGTTTTAGCAGTTCAGCCGGCTTACCTTGGCATTTGGTCGACGAAGTGTACATCCCAATCAATTGTGGTGATGAATTCCATTGGGTGTTGGTTGTTGTCATTCTAAATGAGAGGCGCATCCAAGTTTATGACTCGATGTCGCAAAGGAGACATTTTGTGCCGTCGTCTGAGATATAAAAGCTAGCCAAAGTATTGCCTACTTACCTTAATATGAGTGACTTTTTGGATCAAAAGGTTCGTACTAATTGGTCGACAATTGAAGCATACCGGGTTAAAATGGGTAATCCATTTGATGTACAATATGTTGAAGGAATTGCTCAACAAACCATTGGTGGCCTGTAAGTATAAGTATCATGATTTAGTTTTATTTCATAAATTTTACAATGCTTACATGAGCTGTAAGATATGGATTATCTATTTATTTAAAATACAGGGATTGCGGTCTTTTTGTTACCGCTTACGCTGAGTATTTGAGCGATGAATTACAAGTACCAAATGATGGACTTGATGTCGGATTACTCCGCAAAAGATATATTGCTCTTTTATGAAAAAAACGAAAGCTTAGAAACCATATACAAGCGACATTAAAGATCCACGATGACCAAAGCCGAATTTCGTAGCACCGGATGAAGAACAACTTGTCTATATTGAGTAGATCTTTATAGATTGAGTCTGTCAATGTAATAACCTATCCTCCTTGATTAACTTGTTGATTTATTTGTAGAGTAGATCATTTGTACCCATAATAATTTTTTTACATTTCACTTATTTGTTGAGTTATTTCATGTAATTTTCGAAGGCTTCAATTTGTTTTATATTGTCTATGAATCTAATTTAATCCTTAGTTTTGAACTTGTTAATTGAAATGGAATACTAGATTCAAATATCGCAACAGATAATACAAGTGCTACAATAGACGACATATCTTATCAAACAGATTTAGATATATGTTGCAACATGTAGGTCATCTGCTGGAAACTATATAACAGGTTTTCCTACCTTTTTTATTTGTTTCAATAGATTACCTATCAGTTTCAACAGATAGATTATATTTTGAAATAGATTGTATATCTATTGCGATAGATAGACAGAAACATATGCATAATGCAACAGATGACATACCTATTGCAGCAGATAATCAATCCAATCTATCACAGCAGGTATGATATCTGTTACAACAGATAGACAATATATTGCATTATAAAAATTTAACTTTCGTCAGACATAAAAAATTAGCACTACATGTAAAGTGAACAAAGTGGCTTGAAATAAAAAATTATTATCGTGTTCGTCTCTGTCTTTGTATATATTCTTATTTATACATGGGATCCAACCATTTAGTTAGTACCCCATAAACCCAGACCCCTTGTATCTTTTCCACAATGACGTCGCAAATACCGGTTATTTCTATGTCAGATAGCAAACACTCTATTTATGCAAGCGAGTACGGCCCGCACGTGGCATCGGTTTTAATTTTTTGTAGGTGGATTCTCTTATTTAGACCTTGAGAATCTCATAATTTCTTCATCAAGACTTCCGCTGGCAAATGATCCACCAGTTTACTCTGCGTCAACCACTTGGGGAATAACTTCAAGAGTGGCTGCACGTGGGTTAAAAATGTGGCCTCCTTGAAGACAGGTAAGTTGCAGTCATAAACCTTAATATTTCCCCCATCGAGTAGTATCTCAACAGTGAGAAAATATATGACTTCCAGGTTCATGGCTGCAAGGATTCTCTTCGCCTTGGTCTAGCTCTTGCCGTGTGGATATGACCTCTTCTCTCTAACATAGTTAATCATGTCTTCATCCCATTTGAACGTAGAAACTTACTGATCAAATCCCCGACCACTGGGAGCATCTTGCCTACGGAGAGTATCGTACCTACTCTTGAAATTATTGTAAAAGTTAAGGTCCATTATCCTATCGGCAGCATCATAAGCATCCGGGTACGCTAATTGCCTGCCCCTCATGAGGCAGAAAATTTCATCAACATACTGTGGTATAAGAAGATAATTTTTAAATAGGTTGGTCATTATAAAGAAGAAAAAACACAGTGGAAAATTTTTGTTGTAGAGGGTTCTCTGATTCAATTCACATATTACCCAGCTAACACAACTTATGCAACAGATGTGTATTATATTGCAATAAAATACCCAGCTGTTGCAATAGATTACAAATCTATTGTGTAGCTTCTTCTTCATGGAGTAGATTAGAAGGTTAGGTTAGCAAAAGTAAACTTACATTGTCCACGTACCACTCATGCATATTTGTCATACTCATGAAGTCTTGGGCGGCAAATAAATTCATGGTGTATTCTTATGGAGGTTTGGTCTAGTCATTCATGATTTTTTCCAGTTTCTTCTTCTATTCATCACTAAGTATTGAGTATATGTCCACCTTCTTCAGCGGCCCTTGAATTTCAACAACTCTTGAAGCGGGAGGAGTAGTAATTTTTTCTATTTTCAGAATGAAGAGTATTTGGCTAATGTTTCTTCTCTTCCTGCTTACCATCACTGTAGGAGTTTATGGCTCCCTCACTTTCTTGGATGATATGACATCCCTCTTGGATTTTAACTCTTCGGCAGCTTTAGCAATAGCCTCTAGTTTTTCAATGAGTATATCTTCTCTGTCCTTGCATACTTTGCATTTACAATAAGAATATGAAGGTGAAGAGGGGTGAGAGGGACCTGTGCAAGGGGTGTTTTCAAACGTATTATTTTAGCACCAACATGCTCATAATTATGACTGGCAGTAGCAGTAGCATCAGGATGGCTGCCACCATCATCAACAACTCCACTAGCAACACCCCCAGAAGAAGCATCTGAATCTATTGTAGTAGGTTGGTCATGAAGAGCTTCAACATTAGGCTGACCTTGACTAACTGTTCTTCTTATGGATGTTGCTCCAGCCAATTCCTTCTTTATTAACTTCACCATTGGGTCTGCTGTTATATCAACAAGACCTAGAGTAATAAAAGAAGTCATCCCCAACTCCTGCTCAGTAGGCACGATCCAAAGATGCACAACCTATAAAAAAGGCAGAAGGAATTTAAATCATATAATAATAATTTACAGTCAGTTGGGTCACATGTTAACACAACCAACTTATGTAATAGATGATCAATCTACCACAACAGCTGATTTGTATGTCACAAAAGATTAATAATAAGTTACATTAGATTACCCATTTGTTGCATAATTTGCAGTAGATAGATAATCTGTTGAGTCGAGTTCAGTGAACCAGAGCAACAGATGGTTAATCTGTTGCGAAATATGGATCGTCTGTCACAATAGATTACCCATCTGTTGCACCAGTTGTAGTTGACAGGTAATTTATTGCAACAAACGACCCATCTATCGCATCAGATGACACATCTGTTTCAATATTTTTTTTTTAGGAAAATTATTTTAGTTGAAAGAAGACGTACTGCATCATCCGAAGGGTTAAAGAGATCAACCTCCTTAATTTTTTTACTGCTCTTTGCAGCCAACCACCTAAGGATCCTTGGATAAGAAACCTCATTCGAGTAATCCTTGAACTGCTTTGGGGGGAGGAATGACTTCAAATGTCCAAGCCTAAAAAATGTAAACAGTAAGCAAGCAAAAAAATTCATAATAACTATATTCAATATAAATTAATGGATGAGTAAAAATAGTAATTAATTTTACCATGAAAGCCCAAGGAAAGCCGTATAATGTGATCGTCCCTAGGGATAACTTTGTCAGTAAATATTTGTAGTCAAGTAGTAACTGTCATATCCCAGGGGATACTCATTGAATTTATCAAAATCATCAGCAAGCACCAACAAATCATCTTCTATGAATTTACTGACGTCTCTTGCCAATATAACAGAATGGACAAACTAAACTAAGCACAATTTCTCCCTGTATTTTTTTGGTATGGTTTTATCCTCGAGATTTGCTATCAAATCCCCCGCTTTGTAGCTACGTCCAACAATGACCAACAACCCATCTTTTTTTTCTTGCGTTTGTTGGACCTTTTGTGGGGTATTTCCTTGATGAGAGGTTCTTCTAGATGATCGCATCTCAAGCCCGTCACTATGGCAAACTCTTTCAATCAAAAAAAATGGCATGCTACAGTAGTTGATCCAAATTTCATCTATCTTTTTTTTGCCCTTCTTCGAATCTTTATCACCCTCCGCGTACTTGATCCTGCGCTTGAGAAGACCATATACCATGCTCATTTGGAAATGAAGAGTGTTGTCCTCAGGTAGCTTAAGAAAGTATGCAAAGCAGCTCCTCTTAAAAAGTTCGTCTATGTTTTCATTCTTCATAATACTCCTAAATTCATCAAAACCTTTTCCCAACTGACATTTAAGTACAAGATAACCAGTTACTTTTTCCCGACCAATACAAGAGGCTACACTAAAAATGAGTTTGGAGGAATAAGCTGTTTCCATATGGAACCACTTCATATGTGGGAAGTATGTATTACTGATAATGTTATCGTGAAAACACACATGGAGTACACTGATTTTGTGAATGCTGTTTTTACTATTTAGTTATTGATCATTCAAACAAGATATCTGCAATTTTACAGTTAAGTTTAATAGGTTCGAACTGATAAGGATAAGGGGCCATGAATATGGTTTTGATACCCTGTTAAGATTTAATGTCGGTTGTTGATCATGTTTATGTGTCAAGCATTGTGAAGAGATCTATTTTTGGTGTCGTTGTAAAGAGATTCGATAGCTATTGGACTAACTTTTAGGGTGCATTGGATTCTGTGTGGGCCTTCAAAGCCTCTCATTACTTCAACCAAGAACAAAAATCAATATAGTTATTGCCCTAGCCCAAATTTATATAGTTGGGTTGCTCGGGGTGATGATTATTCGCCAGAAGGTGTGGTAGGAGAATTCCTGCGAGGGTAAATGGGGGTTTGATGAAAGATTATATCAAATGAGAGCTAATTGAAGAGGAAACATAGGGTAGAAAGGAACTTCTAGCGAATCTGGCGGATGAAACTGACTTAGAACATGAGAAATCTGAATCAAGTGTAAATATGAAAGTGTATCTAGTAATCAAAAATCCATTTGTTATTTCTCTGGAAAAAATAGTGCAGATGGTCTCTTTGCTAGGGAGCTATGACTAGGGAGCATGGTCGGGATGATCACCTATATAGAAAATAGCAGAACACCAAGAAAGTAGTCTCCCGAGCATCGAGGGTTGAAATGATGTACAGTAAGTCGAGAAAACTTACGCCAATAACAGCTGCAGTTAAAATAAGAAATCTAAGCGAAGGCGCCAATTTCTGAATTTTAAATTGCATCCTATGCCTTCTTATTTGTGGTTCCGATTAGGTCCACTGCTATTGATTTGACCTGATCGAAACCACAAACAAGATTGAAAGATAGATTGAGTATCATTAATCCCTTATCAATATTTATATAATTGATTGTGTTTTCTAGCCTTAGCATGCTTTTAACATATCTTTGAGAAGATCAGAGTCTTGCCATAGTGTGTAAATTTTGATAATTTTCAAGCTTGCCTCCAACTTGTTGATTCTGTATTCAATCTTGTCGTTGCTTTCGTTGAGGTCAGTGTAGAGTTCTTGATCTTTTATGAGGTTCTCAATGAAGAACACATTTTTCGAAGTTGTGGCATTGTAAAAGGCCTTCAGAAGGCTTCTAGAACACTTTCTTCAGTAGGCTTAAATGATACATGTAGGGTTCGCTATGTTTATTTTAGGTCAAAATGTGTTGATGCATACATAAGCAGTGGTCCTAATAGTTGAACATCTCACATTTATTGAGCGTTGTTCAATGTAGTTTGCTCAAGAAACCTTCAAAGGATTTGATAGGTCAATTAGCTTGGAATTACGTAACGTTTGATCTAAACTGATTCTACCAAGCCTATCAAACGTTACGTAACTCCAGGCTCATTACCCAATCAAAACCCTTGTTCGAGTTAGTGCACAAATCAAACGAGCTCAATCTCTCAGTGTTTCTACTGATCACTCTTCTCCCATATAGAGGGCAAGATACCCGCCATGCAAAAGTCTACACCATTGCCAGAAATTCTTGCCATATCAAAAGTCCTTAGAAGGCATGATTAGTAGTCATGACTAGTAGTTATGACTAGCTGTCATGACAACTAGTCATAACTACTAGTAGCTGTCATGCCTTCTTAAGACTTTCATTGTGGCAGAAATTTCTGACGACGGTGTAGACTTTTGCATGGCGAATATCTTGTCCTCTATATGGGAGAAGATTGATCAGTAGAAAAGCTGAGAGATTGAGCTCGTTTGATTTGTGCACTAACTCGGGCAAATGTTTTGATAGGGTAATGAGCCGGGAGTTATGTAACGTTTGATAGGCTTGGTAGAATCAGTTTATATCAAATCTTACGTAATTCCAGGATAATTGCCCTATCAAAACCTTTGAAGGTTTGTTGAGCAAGCTGCATTGAACAACGCTTGATAAAAGTGAGATGTTCAACTATTGGGACCACTGCTTGAGTGTGTATCAACATATTTTGACCTAAAATAAACATAGTGAACCCTACATGTATCATTTAAGCCTACTGAGTGTTCTGAAAGCCTTCTGAAGGCCTTTTACAATGCCACAACTTTAAAGAAATTGTTCCTCAATGACAAGCTCATAAAAGACCAAGAACTCTATATTGACCTCAACAACAGTAACGACAAAATTGAATATAGAGTCAGCAAGTTGGAGGCAAGCTTGAAAATTATCGGGATTCACATACTACAACAAGTCTCTGATCTTCTCCAAGATATATTGAAAGCATGTTAAGGCTAGAAAACACAATCAATTATATACATATTACTAAGGGATTAATGATACTCAATTTATCTTTCAATCTTGTTTGTGGTTCCGATCAGGTCAAATCAATAGCAGTGGACCTAATCGGAACCATAGACAAGAAGGCATAGGATGCAATTTAAAATTTAGAAATTGACGCCTTCGCTTAGATTTCTTATTTTAACTGCAGCTATTATTGGCGCAAGTTTTCTCGGCTTACTGTACATCATTTCAACCCTCGATGCTCGTGTGGCTGCTTTCTTGGTGTTCTGCTATTTTCTATGTAGGTGATCATCCCGACCACACTACCTAGTCGCAGTTCCCTAGCAAAGAGACCATCTGCACTATTTTTTTCCCAGAGAAACAGCAAACGGATTTTTTATTACTGGATACACTTTCATATTTGCACTTGATTTGGATTTCTCATGTTTTAAGTTAATTTCATCGGCCAGATTCGCTAGAAGTTCCTTGCTACCCTATGACCTCTTCAATTAGCTTTCAGATGATATAGTTATTCATTAACTCCCCTTTCCCTCGCAGGAATTCTCCTTCGACTCCTTCTGGTGTATAATCATTTTCTCGAACAACCTTTTCATATAAATTTAGGCCAGGGGAATTTCTATTGGTTTTTCATTCTTGTTTGATGCAGTGCGAAGCTTCGAAGGCCTTCTCAGAGTCCAATGCACACTTAAATTTAAGTCCAATCGCTATTGGATCTCTGCAATGACACCAAATATTGATCCCTTCTCAAAACTTGACATGCATAAACATGAGCAACAACCGTCAGTAATTCATGACAAGGTATCGACACCATCAGCATGGGGCCCTCGACCTTACCAATTCGAACCCATCAAACTTAACTGTACAATGCAGGATCTTGTTTGAATGATTAGTGACTAATCGATTAAAAATTGTATTCACAAAAATATTGTACTTTGTGTGTGTTGTCCCGATGACCTTATTAGTAATACTTAACTCCTACACATGAAAGTGGATCCATCCATCTGCACGCACCTTATTCTTCCTAGACCATTTATGGCTTAAATTGAATAAACAGATGACTAACAAGTTGCAATAGATGCCACATCTATTTAAATTGTCAAACAATTACAGACATCTGTTATGACAGATGATCAATCTGATGCAACATAAGACATATCTGTTGGAAAAATCTAACAAATATATCCATTTGTTGCTACAGAATGTCAATATGTTGTAAGTTATCTAACAGATGAAATATATTTTGCAACAGATTATCCATCTGTCAGATTTATTTTAAAGCAATTTTCTTTTCTTTCCGAAATACAATAAAGATAATATGTTGTATTTAGATCCATTTTTTTAATTTACATAAGCTGAAAAGTCAGTAGTTTTATTTAAAAAGAGGTGAACAGTCATGGTTTTTTTACTAACCCATTCGAATTCAATCCTTTATAAATAGGTCCCTCCTTACTTGTCCATTCTACTCCACTTCTAGATATGGCTGATTTAGATTTGTACAAGATAATTCATCTTGTGCGGGAACTTGAAAGTCAAATTCATGAACTCCGAAGGGACTTGGGCGACTTCAAAGCAAGGCTAAGGAGGGCTCTGCTGCTGCCGGATGACAATAATACTAATACTAATATAATAATGATAATAATAATATTAGTAATAATAATTACGTTATGTTTTTTCTTTTAGTGTATGTATTTTTTTAAATATCGGATCTACCGAAGGGTATGTTTTTTTATTGTATATATTTGTATATAATGGATTCAAAAATCTATGTTTGGTCGACCTTGAATTTTTAATCCTTATTTAATATTTAATTATCATTTTGTTTATTCTTTATTCTCAATATATCGACGGTTGTAGGTAGGGATTGAGCATTTGTGGAAATAGAGGTTAATCTGATGCGACAGATGGATCATATATTGCAACAAACGGTTATTAATAAAAAAGGATTATTGTTGTTATTGAGAGGGTGAAAAGTCAAGACTTTCCGACTATTTAATATGAAAAACGGTTCATAAATAAATAATAAGGAAATAAATGATAAACACAATTTATAACCGTAAAAGAACGATTATTTAATTTTAATAACTAATCGTGACTTTTCACCATTTTTATTTTTAAATCTGTTTTTTTAAATTATTTATTTATTAGATAATAAAAAAAAGTCACAACATTGGATTTATTAAAGTTAATATGATGATTGTTAAGAAAAAGGTGAACAATCGTGACTTTTTGTCTAAACATATTCAATAATGTTGCTGATGCATTAAATTTCCCATCTGTTGCGACTGATGAATCAGCTGTTAGAAGAAATAAAAAAGTTTCTAAAACAGATGGTCTATTTATTGCAACAGATGGTATATCTGTTGCAACAGATGGGTTATCTGATGCAACAGATATATAATATGTTGCCATAGCTCAATAAAATGGTTATTATTTTATTAAAGAAACGGTTATTGAAAAAAGGTATTTTTGATTTTTAAATTGAGAAAAAAGTTATTTAAATTTAAGAACTAATTAATAATAATAAGCTGAAAAGTCATGACTTATCACAATAATAAAAAACTTACCAGTTTGATTTAATTAAGTCATTTTTTTTCACAGAAAACAATAATAAAATAAATTATAAACACAATAAAAAAATATTGTCAGTAAAAAAATGGTTATTTAATTTGAATAATTGACGTTAATATTAAATAGGCGCCATTTCTTTTCACAAAAAATATTTTTGTTTTTAAATCTATTTTTTTAATTTATATAATAAAAATTCAGCAAATTTGGATTAATGATATGATGATAATTTTAAAAAAATAGATTATATGTTGCAACAGATAGATTATCTGATGCAACAAGTTGTCTATTTGTTGCAACAAATGATATATTTGTTGCAACAAATGATATATTTGTTGTCACAGATGAGTTATCTAATGCAACAGATATAAAATCTGTTGTCACAACTCAATAAAATGGTTCCTGGACAGAACTAATTAATAATAATAAGCTGAAAAGTCATGACTTATCACAATATTGCTTAATGTAATTATGTCATAACTTTTCACAGTAATAAAAATGTAATTAATAAATGGAGTGAACAGTCGCACCTTTTTGCGTAACTCATTCAAATTCAATTCTCTATAAATAGGTCCCTCTTTACTCAACCGTTCGTTCAACTACAATATTTATTTATTGCATCTTGTCTTTCATATTGAACCTTCCACTATTTTCTCTTCCCTGACTCGGGTAAGTTTTTTTCTTGTTTTGTGTGTAAATATACCCAATTTGTAGTATATGTTGTATTACATTCGGATTCTTTTCTTTACTTTTGTTTTACGTTTTTTGTCAATTCATGTGTGTTCTAGATATGGCTGATCCAGTATGGGACGTAGCTTTTCTGCAAGACGCCGTGAATGAACTTCGGATGCAGGTTCATGACCTGCTGTGAGAGTTGGGAGCAGTGAGAGCAAGGATGCTCTGTGAGATCTACAGGCTGAGGAGGACCCTGCTGCTGCCGGTTGAAGATTGGCCGGCTGGCAATAATAATAATAATAATAATAATAATAATAATAATAATAATAATAATAATAATAATAATAATAATAATAATTAGATTTTTTTTAGTCTATGTATTTTTATTTATTTTTGTTTAATAAAAAAAATTATGTTTGATCGGCTTTGACGTTTTAATTCATATTTAATTTTCATTATGTCTATTATCTTCTCAACAAATATGTCGATGATTGGACGTAAGGAATAATTTTGAATCCAGTAGCAATAGCAAGAGTTGAAACATATTGGTTATCTGTTGGGTGTGTGGCAGGGGCTGATTTGTGTTGTTTCAAATAGATTACTCATTTGTTGCAATAGATAATCAGTCTGATACAACAGATGATAAGTCTGTTGCAACAGATAACTAGTCTGTTGCAACAGACTAGTCTGTTGATCGGCTTTGACGTTTTAATTCATATTTTATTTTCATTATGTCTATTATCTTCTCAATAAACATGTCGATGATTGGACGTAAGGAAATTTTTTGAATCTAGTAACAATAGCAAGAGTTGAAATATATTGGTTATCTGTTGGGTTTGTGGTAGGGGCTAAATTCCAAACAGATTACTCATCTGTTGCAACAGATAATCAATCTGATGCAACAGATAATTAGTCTGATGCAACAGATAATAAGTCTGTTACAACAGATAACTAGTTTGTTGCAACAAACTAGTCTGTTGATCGGCTTTGACGTTTTAATTCATATTTATTTTTTATTATGTCTATTATCTTCTCAACAAACATATCGACGATTGGACGTAAGAAATTTTTTTGAATCCAGTAGCAATAGCAAGAGTTGAAACATATTGGTTATCTGTTGGGTTTGTAGCAGAGGTTGATTTGTGTTATTCCAAACAGATTACTCATCTGTTGCAACAGATTACTCATATGTTGGAACAGATAATCAGTCTAATGCAACAGATAATAAGTCTAATGCAACGGATAATAAGTCAGTTGCAACAGATAACTAGTCTGTTGCAACAGATAACTCTTATGTTGCAAAAAATTAACCATTTGTTCGATTCATGTTACGGGCACTATAGAACCATAAACATGAATCCAACATATGAGTCTCCCATTACAACAGATTACTCATCTGATGCAACAGATGAGTGATCTGTTTAAATTGTGGGCACTTATATTGGATTCATGATCGGATTCTATCCATTGTTGGAAAAAACAACAGTAGTCGTGTACCCAAATGACAAATTCGACTAAAAATCATAATTTTACTTACCAAAGTCACCTATGAAGTAATGCCGAAGTGGAAAGTGATGAAGGAAACAAAATTTGACCTAAGAAATCGGTCAGATAGCAGCAGTAGCGGTAACAACAACAACAATAATGGTCGACAAGAAGAAGATGGAGATGATAATGAAGTAGAAGATGATGACAATGAAGAAGAAGATGGTGAATAAAGTAGTAGCAACAATGAACAACAATAATCGTGAAGAGAGAGAAAACAACAACGGATGAGAAAAGAGAGAAACGAGCTTTTTTTCCCTCGATTTCCTATTATATTAACTAACATATGGATCAAAATGTAAATTCAAAAACTTATGGGTTATTTTCAACCTTCCCAACTTTCTTAATTCATAATAAAGTAATTGTCACCTACACTCAATTATTAAGACTTGAGTAACTTACACCTCATTTTCAAATTCTTTGGTCACCTACAGCTCAAAGCCTCTGGTTACCATGTCCTGCATTGTGTCCACTGACTAGAAGCAATTGCTATAATGTTTCACTTTGGAAATCTTTTTTCTATTTTTTTCTACTGAACGTATTAGGCCTTTACCAATTTGAACTCTCATTGCATAAGACCAATTTAAGAGAAAAACGTCTCTCTCTTAACATATCTTCTTCATACTCAAGACTCAATTCCGAGACCTCTGATTAGTAGATGCAAGAGTTTTTCAGAACTAACTGTAGGGAATTAGAACAGAACAAAGTTATATAGTGATGCTTATCTTAATTTGGGAACAAAGAGAATGAAAGATAAATAGCTAATATAGCCTTGCTCATTGCATTATTTGGATGCCCAAAACAAGCATAGTGAAAATTACATAAACACACACAGAAGAAATGGAAACAACTAGAAAAGCTGCAGTTACAATGTTTGGCACATTTAAAACAAGTGCCAAATAGCCAAGACAACTCTAATAACATAAGCAAGCATAATTTGAAAAGACTTCTCCCAAATACTTATATACAATTTCTTGAATGGAATGTAATCATATCCCATATGAAAGTGGGAAATTTTGGCCATTCTTTAATTTGACTCCCATGTTCATAGGCCTCCCAACTATTGATTCTTGATGATTAGGCATTGCTTCTGAATGAACCAAGTGCTTTAACTGCTCCAGCTCTCAAAATAAACTGATGGTAAAATGCAGCAATTGCAGCTCCAATAAAGGGTCCAACCCAAAAGATCCACTGTCACAATTAACAACAAAAAACTTAATTAATCTCCCAAAATGTAGTTTTCCACGAGACAAATGTAGGTGTCTATGTATTATGCGTTTAATGAATAGTATTATGCGTTTAATGAATATGCGATTTGCTTACTTGGTCATCCCAGGCTTTGTCTTTGCCATAAATAACAGCGGCCCCAAAACTCCTAGCAGGATTAATACCAGTTCCAGTAACAGGTATTGTTGCTAAGTGAACCATGAACACCGCGAATCCAATTGGAAGTGGTGCCAATACCTTTAATTAATCAAATCAAACCATCAAAATTGACATTAAAATTAGTACTACCAAGTAATAAATTTGATGTCGCGGAGTTATACTTACAGGAACATGAGAGTCTCTGGCGTTTCTCTTAGGATCAGTGGCGGCAAAGACGGTGTAAACAAGAACGAAAGTGCCAATAATCTCAGCACCCAAACCAGTACCAGTGCTATATCCATCATTCAACATATTAGCACCACCACCATGCCTAAAATAGTAAGCCTTTTGAAAAGCCTTGACCAACCCACAACCACAAATGGCTCCTAAACACTGAGCCACAATGTACATAACAGCCCGAACCAACGACACTTTTCTGGCCAAGAAAAGCCCGAATGTGACAGCAGGGTTAATGTGTCCACCAGAAATACCAGCAGTGCAATAAACAAGTACGAATATCATACCCCCAAAGGCCCAAGCAATTCCAAGAATGCCAACACCACCACATTGGTCATTGGCACTCTGGCTCTTGTAGCCAATTACAGTGAGGACAGTGATATAGAGGAACAACAATGTGGCGATGAATTCAGCAATAATGGCTCTATAAAATGACCATTTACCAAGCTCTTCAGGGTCAATTAAGGGTGCTGGAGGTGGATCTTGGTAGTCTTTTGGTGCATATTCAGTGCCAACTTCAATGTCTTTAGCCATATGTACTCCAAGAAAATGTGACTATTTGTTAGATAATTTGAAATGTGAGAGAACAATGTGTGGTGGAATTGGTGAGGAGTGAAAGGGGGTATTTATGGAGAGAAGATTTGGCTTTTTTAGTATATATGATTTAATAGTAATAATAATAATAGTAATTGAAGGTGAGTTTGATTAGTGTATATCTAGTAGTTTCCATAAATTTCTCTTGTCGTTTTTAGTGGTAAAGTGACCCCTACCCTTCTAACTCGTGGGGCGGCAAATTTGTGGGGTTGGGGCGCCGAATTTCTGTTGGGGACCTTGGTGTGTTAACATTGGTCTATGGATGTCATTCTAATTTCTAGAATTCTATTTATTCATTTAAGTAGGACATTTTATTCATCTCTCAAGCATTTGTATGAGTTTAACGTTTTGTGCACTTTTGATGTATAAAGTTAAAAAAAAAAAAAAAAAAAAAAAAATCGTCATAGGAAGTAAAGTTTATCTGAAAGTATAGAATATTGTGTATACTAATAATGCATAAAACTTAAATTCTATTTTTATTCCTTCTATAAACCGATTTTTTGGTGTCTGCAACACATTGGATTAATTCAAGTATTATGTCAAAATAGGTTTTAGTTCTAACTCAACTCCAATCCTTAGTTCAAAACAACAACAACAACATATTCAGCATTTTCCACAAAGTAGGGTTTGAAAATGATAAAGTGTACGCAGTCCATATCAAAGAGACTCTTACCGATAGCCCCCGGCTCATAACAGATAACAGTATAACCAACAAATAAACAGAAAATATAAAAGCACACAACAAAATGGGATAACACACTGCTAAATAATAATGAAAACAAGGCACCCACAAGATAATACTATAAACTCTCTATTCGAAATCGAAGACAACACCGAAACATCACGAACAAGAAACTACAGGAGTAGATATAAACAAAAACACTCTTAAACTACTACGGACGAACTCCTACCCACTAACCTTCTACCCTAATTCATGTTCCCACTCCTTCCTACAAGGGTCACGTCTTCCGTAAGCTGTAACTGCTTCACATCATGCCTAATCACCTCCTTTCAATATTTCTTCGGCCTACCTCTACCCCACCTAAAATCATCCATAGCCAGCCCTTACATCTTCGAATTGGAGCATTTGCTCCCCTACTCATTACATGTTCGAACCATCGCAACCTAATTCCCGCATTTGTCCTTTACTGAAGTCAATCCCACCTTCTCCCGAATAATTTCATTTCTAACCCTACCACTCCTGATAAGTCCACACATCCATCACAACATCCTCATCCAAAGTTTAAAATAAAGCACTGCAAATGATTTGAAAAAGCAATACAGGAATAAGAGTAATTATATCAACGCAGAGCAATACATAACTTATTGAAAAATAATAAAGAAAACAACATACAACATAATAACCAAAATAAATAAATCAAAATAATACCAAAAAAAAAAACTATATCTAATGATCTAATCTATCTATAACAATTAACATAGTAATTCATGCGCTATAAGTGACTCGGTTAACATCCCTAGTTATAAACCAAGATTCAAAGTTTTCTATGATTATTATTTTTGTAAAACACATAGCACTTGTCATATTTGTGCTATGTGCTATATGCAAATCTTAACAATTACTATAACTTGCCATCAACAAAATAACTAGTGCATGAAATTACTATGTAATATATGTATCGAATGTATTTTTTCACATAATTTCAGTTTATTTGTTTTGTTTCTTTCGTCATTCTTTTTGGGCATTGAAGACATATCAAATCAAATGACAAATCACACAAACCGACCTATCATCATCATGAATGATGAACCATTACTTTTCTCTTGTTATAGGATCCTACTATATGGACCGCCCATTCCAACCTTTTTCCAACTTATCATCATCCATCCAACCACCAATCTCTTGCCACGTTGACATTAGTCATTATATTTATTTTCTAATAGGTGGTGGAAATTAAGAAAGTGCATGTAGAATTGTATAGGTAGAGCCTAAACAAAGGGATAATAAAAGAAAAAACATCATAACCATACATATTAACTTATCATAATTATACAAATCTTTATTCTTATAGAGTAATTATAAAAATCTCAATTAATTATGTATCTTCATTAGATGTATCAAGAGCTAATTATATATTTTCTCCAAGGAAAAAATATATCTTTATTGGCGTGTTATGTAGCTCGACAGACTCAAAATTAAAAAAAAAAATATATGAAGCTAATTATGTATATTTACAAAAGAAAAGATTTATCTTCGTTGGATGTATCAGGAGCTAATTATGTATTTCGACAGACTAATTATTGAAATTATCAAAATTTTCTGTAATTAAACTGCAAATTATCGAAATTTATATTATTTGCCCATAATAAAATCAGATTTACATTTACAGTGTAGTTTGTGCTTTTTTTTTATGGGCTATCGATTCGTATGATATTAATTCCATATCTCGAGAAAAAGTTCATTAAAATAGCTTTCAATTCGTATCTTGGCATGTTTTTATTAGGCCAAAGGTTTATTTATAATGAGACGAATCTATGTAAAGTAGACGTAATTACCTTAGTGATGTAATGAAGGGCATTCTTTAGATTAGTGTGCTTATATGTACAAATATGATTATTTAGAATACATTGACAAGATGAGTTTTATTGCTATTACCATGATCTATAACAAAAGTCTTGGTAGGAAAAATATTTGCAAAATTAGGGAAACGTCATCATCACCAATTTAGAAAGAACCAAAAATGACTAGAAAAATAGAGGTAAGTGACTAAATGGTGAAAAACATTGCCACTTGTCAAACAATTAGAGATCAATAGAAAAATAAAAAACTCACAACAATCATGCATGATATACTATAGAAATTATGGTTGTGGATGCTATTGAATGGTCGGTGTGCATTGTCTTTCTTCAATGAACCTCCACTAGTTTTGTCTATGTTTGATTATTGAAAAAGTTTGTCTCTCACTTCTCACCCTCATAATTAATAATAATGTCATTGATCTTTTTTTTTAATGAATTTTCTGGATGGATAATCTTGTGATCAAGAGCAGAATATGATAAATTAAACCGAAAATTAGAGGCTTTTGTTTAGGGTTAGAGTATTCTAGAACTAATAATGTCGTTTGTGATCTGATCTTTTTGATTGCTACAACAAAATATTGATATTACATAATATGAAAGTCGATGATCAAAGAAAATCAAGCCGTTATAATGGGTATTATAGAAGATGATTATTATGCAGAGAACTAAACCAACATTTATACCAAGGCTATTTGCTTTCTAAGATTTTTTTTTTTCTTTTTGGTTTCCCAAGTCCCACAGTTTTCTCCATTCACAAGAGGTGAGAATTGAACCCACAACCTCTTGCTTAAAGGGTGAGGTGTTGAACCACCACACCAATCCTTACGAGTCTTTCTAAGAATGTTCCTTCATCTTTTTTTATGAATATTTGAAAGTTGTAAGTAGTGTCACTATTGAGCATTAATGATAAAGTGAACTCTACAAGTAGAACACGCAAAGAGGCGGACCCACGTGGTGCCTCGAGGGTGCACGTGCATCCGGTAATTTTTTTAAAAAATTGTATATATATGTATATATATACTACTAAAGTGTTAATATATTTAATTATGCACCCTCAATAAAAAAATTTGTGTGGGTGCACTGATTTGGAACTCAAATACTGACGCATTTCTAGGCCAACGTCATGTGTTCGATTATTAATGGAGTCACTCAATTTTTTCATTTTACTTCTCCATTTGATGCTAATAAGTACACATTTCTTCCTTTCATTTTTTATTTTTTTTTTTCAAATTTTTTTCTTGCTTCTATTTAAGTTCATGGGATTTGATTAAAAATAAATAAAGTAGTTGATGTTGACAAAAAAAAATTATGTAGTTGATAATCAATATGACTATGTTAAAGATAATGGTGCACCCCCTATCTTCAAATCCTGAGTTTGCCTCTGAACACGCACCTAAATTGTTGAACATTATAGATGTGACTCCAATTTTTCAAAGTAATAAGTATGTTGAGGTACAACGTTATATGAAAAAAGGAAGAATGATCAACATGGGTTGTGGTGTAGTGGATGTGGTTGTTCCATCCTTAATCAGAGGTCGAGGGTTCGACCCTAGACATGGAAAAAACTATGTTGGGACCGCTTCCTCCCGAATGGGGCCCTACGTGACAAAAATCCAAATTAATCAGACTCCAATGTAGGTACCAGACACCGGATAAAAACCCAAAAAAGAAAAAAAAGGAAGAATGTTCATTAGGAATTTGGGATGGGTGTGGCCTATAGCTATAAGGTTCTTTAATTTCTCCTACCTAACCAATTGAAAATTTTGTTTGGTACGAATTATAACTTATATACATTGATTTCATAAAAAAGCATTTCCTCCGTTTCGGAATAAGTGAATTGTTGGGGTATTTATTAGTGTTTTAAAATAAGTGAATCATTAATTTTTTTTCTAAATTTGCCCTTATGATTTGACAACCAATTAACTTTTGAAAAAGTATTACAAGGTCAGTTTTTTTTTTTTATGGGTAAAAATGAAAAGTTGTGTTAAATTTATGTCTTTAATGTTTTTTTCTTAATATGTGTGTCAAAATCCAACAATTTATTTATTATGAAATGGAGAGAGTATAAAACTTTTTTTCTGATTGAAGATGGGGTCTTAGATGGCAAGATATGAGTGGTTGAAGGAATCAACAAGGTGGGCTGAGTTGGAATGGACGGTGCTGTGTATTTGTTTTGAGGTTTTATCACCATCAAAATCTGTATTGGACTCGATTAAATTTAAATTTATATCAAAAAATAATATTATATCAAGGGATAAAATACTCTCGATCATAGATTATTTGTAGAGCCTAGAGGTATATTGTAGAGATCTATCTTTTTATCAAATATAAACAGTATAATTAATTGTAAAATAAGAGTAATGGTCATACTAATAGTCTAAAGTGAATTTCTAGAAAAGAGTAATAAGTGTAATTTGAATGTCGAGATCAGGGTCTTTGATATCACAACTCATAAGTCATACCTCTTCCAATCTTACCACTACCAGATTAAAATGAAAATTAAGAACGGATTCAAAATTTAAAATTAGTGAAATATTATTCGAGCTTTGGATATGAAATTATCTTTATTATTTATTTTATTCAACCGTGGACTTTTTCGAAACGATCCTACATTTAGTTAGGTCCCAACATGGATACCGAATAATACCGGGTGGCTGTGAGGTGGGGACATTGAACCACATGGAAAATGCAAGAAATTGGGAGTGAGTATTATGGGGCGGCAAATGATAAGTTTGATAAATTATTGGATCAATCAAAATATCAAATAGTATTTTTGTACAGCTAATATTATATTTACAACTCCATAAATACCCCATCACACTTCACTAAACTTCACCACACATCCAAATATACACACACTTTTCAACATCACACAATTTCTTGCTTAAAGATGGCTAAAGACATTGAAGTTGGCACTGAATATGCACCAAAAGACTACCAAGATCCACCTCCAGCACCCTTAATTGACCCTGAAGAGCTTGGTAAATGGTCATTTTATAGAGCCATTATTGCTGAATTCATCGCCACATTGTTGTTCCTCTATATCACTGTCCTCACTGTAATTGGCTACAAGAGCCAAAGTGCCACTGACCAATGTGGTGGTGTTGGCATTCTTGGAATTGCTTGGGCCTTTGGGGGTATGATATTCGTACTTGTTTATTGCACTGCTGGTATTTCTGGTGGACACATTAACCCTGCTGTCACATTCGGGCTTTTCTTGGCCAGAAAAGTGTCGTTGGTTCGGGCTGTTATGTACATTGTGGCTCAGTGTTTAGGAGCCATTTGTGGTTGTGGGTTGGTCAAGGCTTTTCAAAAGGCTTACTATTTTAGGCATGGTGGTGGTGCTAATATGTTGAATGATGGATATAGCACTGGTACTGGTTTGGGTGCTGAGATTATTGGCACTTTCGTTCTTGTTTACACCGTCTTTGCCGCCACTGATCCTAAGAGAAACGCCAGAGACTCTCATGTTCCTGTAAGTATAACTCCGCGACATCAAATTTATTACTTGGTAGTACTAATTTTAATGTCATTTTTGATGGTTTGATTTGATTAATTAAAGGTATTGGCACCACTTCCAATTGGATTCGCGGTGTTCATGGTTCACTTAGCAACAATACCTGTTACTGGAACTGGTATTAATCCTGCTAGGAGTTTTGGGGCCGCTGTTATTTATGGCAAAGACAAAGCCTGGGATGACCAAGTAAGCAAATCACATATTCATTAAACGCATGAACGCATAATATATAGATAGACACCTAAACTTTGTCTCGTGGACAACTATATTTTGGGAGATTAATTAAGTTTTTTGTTGTTAATTGTGACAGTGGATCTTTTGGGTTGGACCCTTTATTGGAGCTGCAATTGCTGCATTTTACCATCAGTTTATTTTGAGAGCTGGAGCAGTTAAAGCACTTGGTTCATTCAGAAGCAATGCCTAATCATCAAGAATCAATAGTTGGGAGGCCTATGAACATGGGAGTCAAATTAAAGAATGGCCAAAATTTCCCACTTTCATATGGGATATGATTACATTCCATTCAAGAAATTGTATATAAGTATTTGGGAGAAGTCTTTTCAAATTATGCTTGCTTATGTTATTAGAGTTGTCTTGGCTATTTGGCATTTTTTTTTAAATGTGCCAAACATTGTCATTGCTGCTTTTCTAGTTGTTTCCCTTTGTTTTTTTGTGCGTGTTTATGTAATTTTCAATATGCTTGATTTGGGCATCCAAATAATGGAATGAGCAAGGCTATATTAGCTATTATCTTTCACCCTCTTTGTTCCCAAATTAAGATAAGCATCACTATACAACTTTATTCTGTTCTAGTTTTCCTATGGTTAGTTCTGAAGAACTCTTGCATCTCCTAATCAGAGATTTCGAATTTGAGTCTTGAGTATGAAGAAAATATGTTAGGAGGAATATTCGTTAGGTCATCAATAGAATGCGAGGGAGAGAATCCTGTATCGTAGGGATTCCCCCAGCCCACCCCCAGCACCGCCGATCTTCATTTTGTTTTTGAGGCTAAGATCTATGTCCTTCTTCGCGTAACTATGATCTTTGATAGACATACAAATTGGAGGCGTGTCCAGTTTCCCCTATCTCAAGGTTGGTACCTTAAAATAAAAAACAAAGTAAATAGTAGCTCAACCTCTACAATACAATATCGAAGCGGGGTTCGATCCCGCTTCTGACGAATGGAGCAAACTATGTGGTCAGTTCTCTACCGCTTAGTGTGCTGATTGAGGAACAAAGAATTAGTCTCACGGCTGCCAGCTGTGGGATACCTTGAAAAACCCAAAAAAAAATAAAAAAACTGTTAACTCTATCCTTGGAAGCAAATTAATTTGCGTGACTATTATTAAGAATGACTTAATAATTACTTGTAATGGTACAATCTGAATGTCGGTAATAATGTAGGAATCTTTCCAAATTAGGTATGGTTGGTTGTACACGTACACATTAAACAATCAATTATTCAATCTATTGTCACAAGCCAAAAGTATAATTAACATTTCAATTGTTTAATCTAATTTTCTATGTAAACCGATTGTTAGATGATTGACACTTGTCAAGGCAACCGCACATTATTCAAAATTGACTATTTAAAATTAATTAGTACAGATGAATATGATAAATTTGGTTAGTAAGCAGCCTTTTTTCAACAGTATTGAATATAATATTGAAGACGGAGCCAATGCTGAGATGGCGAGAAATGAGTGGTTGAAGGAATCAAGAAAGGTAGGTTGGGGGTGGAGACTAGTTAATGGCCTTTGAACTTGTGAATGAATTTCACTCACATGTTTGAATTATAAGTTATTTCGATTGAATGACAGTCAGGATAGAGTGGATTTTGGTTTTCTACTGTTCTTGGGGCGTACGTCAGTGTATTCTCAGTACTAGGAGTCAAGGTAATTCCTTGAACCCATTTGATTTTAAGCTGGAGTGGACCTTACGACAGATTCGTAAGACGGAAGAGCATAAGCATGGGGTTCTAGATGACCCAAATCTCTTGAATTCGACACCTCTGCATGTTGTTCAAGAAATGGCCGTGCAGACTTTTGCTCGATTATAAGCCGAAGAGAATGCGAGGTTGAAAAATGTCCATCTTGTAGCTTAAGAGAAAAGAGCGAGACAGGAAGAAGAGCGTCGAGCAGCACCCGACAGAGACAAAACTAAGAGAGATAGAGCTCAACCACCCTCAGCTTTTCATTATTTGCCAGTGTTTGATGATCTGGAGGAAGATTTGGGGTGTGTTGAGCCTATTGAGACAAGAGATATCATTTCTCCTGAGTTTCCCCAAGGAGTAAAGTTTGACATTACGAGTTCTATGATTCAGTTGCTTAATCTGAAGTGCGTGTTTGATGGTTTACCGACGGATGACACAAACATGCACATCATCATGAATTTTGTTGGGATTTACACTTCGTATAATCTACTTGGGGCAAGTCAGGTATCTTCGAGACTCAATTTGTTCCCATTCTTTGTTACATGTGAAGCGACGTTATGGTTAGGGGAAGTACCTCATGGGTCCATTACCTCTTAGAATGAGTTGCGGACACAATTCTGGACAAATTCTTCCCACCTTCTAGAATGTCGCAGTTGAAGGATGATATTTATAATTTCAGGCAATTGCATTCAGAGGCACTGTACGAGACATGTTGAGGTTCAAGAAGAAGTTGATGACTGTGTTCAATCATAGAATTTCAAAGAGGAATTTGCTCGAGATATTTTATTGAGCCCTGAATGCGAACACCAAAGTTGTTGCTGATACTATTACTGGTGGAAAATTTATGATCCTTCATTGAGAGTTAGCTATGGAAATCTTCTACCAGGTTTCTAAAATCAACCGAGGGTGGCATACTGGGGAGGCAGAAAGAGGAGTCGATACCTATGCTATTGGTACTTCCAATGAGCAAAAAGCCCTAGATGATATAGTGGATCAAAAGGTAGCACAGTTGAGGACGGAGATCAGGTTACTTACCAAACAGTTCGCAATAATGAATACAAAAAAGGTGAATGCATTGGGTGCACGAGGTAAGTCTGTTAGACATGACGAGTGTGACTTTGAGGAGGAAGTTAAGTATTTGGATAGAGAGATAATGGGTTTCCAAGCCAAGAGCCAAGGGTCCAATCAGGATACTTGAAACTTGAGGCAAGGGTATCAAGGTCGAAACTATTATGGGGACAAATATAGGGTTAAGAGCAGAGAAAGGGATGGTAACTGGAGAAGAAATGAAGATTATAAGGAGATGAGTGGTATGTATGTTCCATCGAAAAGATGTGATGCTGATTCGTGGATGAAAACATTGATAGCTACGCTGGTAAAGGGTCAAAAATACCAAGAGAATTTCCTTAAGGCGATTAATCCAGATATTTCGAGATTGAGCTAGAAAGTGGAATCACATGCTACTGCAATTAAGCAACTTGAGCAACAGTTTGGTAAGATATTGGCTACATTGAATCAGCGTCAATCGGGCACTCTTTCGAGTAATACTATTCAGAATTTGAAGAACAACAGTCACTGCCTAGCCATCACCATTCAGAGTGGTAAGGCTCTTATTGATCTACCTATGCATGTAGTTGATGAGGTACGGTATGATACGGTTGATGTTGATGATGCACCCGAAGAAAAAACTGAGAAGTTGGTAACTAATGGTGAGACATCGCAGAAATCGACGGTTGCAAAAAACTGAGCTAAGAATAATAAGAAAAAGGGTAAGGAGGTCGAACCAGTCTTGACGTTTATTCCTCGACCTCCCCTACCTTTTCATCAAAGGTTGAAATAGAAAAGAGAAGAAGGAAAGTATAAGAAGTTTATGCTATGCTGAAGGAGTTGAGTGTGAACATCCCTCTTCTTAAAGCTCTTGAACAGATGCCTGGCTATGCAAAGTTTATAAAGGATTTGGTGTCGAAGAAGCAAACTGTCAGTCATAAGGATGTAGGTGATTTGCATCATTGTAGTGAAATTACTTCCCGATCTCTTGTGCAAAAGAAAGATGATCCCGAAGCTTTTACTACTTTTTGTACTATTAGGACATCTAGGTTTGCCAGGTCTTTGTGTGTCTTGGGTGCAAGAATTAACTTGATGTCGCTGGTTGTGTTCAAACAATTGGGCTTGAGACCTCCTGAACCTACGATGATGAGCTTACTAATAGTAAATCGTACAGTTAAGAATCCTGTGGGCATATCATTTGATGTTTTGGTCAAAGTGAACAGCTTCATCTTTTCAGCCGACTTCATTGTCTTGAATTGTGAGGTTGATTTTTAGATGTCCATAATTTTAAAGAGACTATTTTTCCAGGGATAGAGCATTGGTGGATATGGAAAAAGGTGAGCTTAAGTTCAGGTTGAATAATGAGGAAGCCACGTTCAATGTGCGCAGAGCTATGAAGCAACCAACTCACATGAGGGTGGTTTCGATAATAAACATTATAGATGACCCTAGAGGATAACCTTATGTCTACCTCAATGAAGTTTGAGTAATCAAGGTCCCCACGTCGTGCCGCGATATTAAATCAGACGTTGCTTGGGAGACAATACAAGGTGTTTTGTTATTTCTTCATTTGAGATAATGTGTGTTATTTGTGATTGACATCAGATTTACACACCTAAGGTTCCACAGATATGTTCCTAACTCTCTTTCTTTGTAGCGGCCTGATGCATTGGGGACAATGCATACTTATTCGATGGGGGTCGGTATACTTGGGGGTCTAGATGTTCTCTTGAAATTTTTGTTGCCGTGTCTCTTTTCTCAGGAGTATGTTCGTAGTAGATCCAGCATATTTAGATTGGATTTGTGTCGTTGTATATGTTATGTTTTGTTTGTGTTTAATTAGGAGAAAAATAAGGAACCTAAGGGCAGTTGACATATTTTCTTTGTTCTTAAGTGTTTTAAAGAATTGATACTCCTCCAAAATTTCAACTGTGTGATGTAAATATATGTGTGACTATATGAATCTTGTTATGGCATTATTAGGAACAAAATAACCATAGTTTAGCATTTGCATGAATTGGATAGATAGTAGTTGGTAATATAACGTTGTACCATGTGTGTGTGAGGTACTTACCTAGTTTTCTTTGTGCATTTAATACAGAACTTGTCTGGTTAGTCTTGCCTAGGTTGTAGGATAACTAGTTAGGACATGATCATAAGCCGTTTTTTACTTAGTCCATTCTTAGCCTAAATTACTGTCCAAATGTGAATAAGTATCCCTTGATCCCTGGTTTGAGCCTACATTCACCTATTTTCTTATTTTCATCTTTTCACATTCTCAATTGATTACATTGTACCTGTTTTGGCTTGGTCCCTCCTTGAATACTGTGCACCTCAATTCAGGCAAACACCTAAGTTAAGGGTGACTATCACAGGGGTGCATGGTTAAAATTGGGTACGAAGAAGGGTGTGTAATGTAAAAGAAAAAAAGTAAGGTTGACTGTGGTAGAGAAAACAAAAGTAAAAAAAGATAAAAAAATGAAAAACTTGAAACAAAAAGAGAATAAATAGAACAACAAAAGAAAAACCACACCTAATCCGAAAAATCAATAAAGGAGAAAAATGAAGGAATAAAATAAAAATGATTGAGAAGTGGAGCCAAAATATATGTGTAGTGTCAAGAAGGGTGAGTCACTAGATCCCAAATATACCATACCTGACCCTAAGCTTATATTACAGGTCGAGTAAAGTTCTATAGTGATCCTAGTCCAACTGTCTGAAAGATTAAGGAATAGAAAATAAGGGCAAGCCTATGACTATGCACATTAATTGGAACTTTTTTATGAGAGTGAGTGTCTTGACATAGTACTTTGCATTGACATGCATGATGATATTTTGAGAGTTGAGACGTCTTTTTTACGAGGGTACATGATTTGTGTTATTAACTTCTTATTTGTTAGGGTAGTGTAGCTTAAATTTTTTCTTGATTGTTTATTGATAACATAATGTCATTGCTTGATTCTTTTGTCATACTATTGCGCTACATGCATCCACACAGTGTTTTGGAAAAGTTGGAAGCAGGAGGGGTAAGAGTTTTAAGCTAAAAGTGAGTTGACTGTGTAGGTGCTTTAGGTTTCTCTTAGTTAAGCATCGTGTATTTTTGTTATGTGTTAGTTGTCTAATGATAAAAGAATAATCTACGAAGACGAGAAATGAACACAAAAGAAATAATGAAATTGACAAATGAAATGATAAAGGGTAAAAAGATAGATGATAGAAAGATAGGTAGATTGACACAATGAAAGGAATTGAAAACAAACAAAGGGTATATTAAACCCTTAATCCTCAATCAATAAGCCAATCAAAGCACCTAAATCTCTTACATTGACGGAAAGGGGGATCGAATCTCCCTTACAACCGCCGTTTCTAAACAATCGTCAACAAACACTTTTTCAAGCACTCAACACCCTCCCAATGGAGTTTTCATGAATTCATCATCATAATAAAAAACAAGCTAAGGAAGAAAGACCTAAAGTCATCTATTTATAGTCCAAGACTAAGCTTATTACATTAAGGCCCAAAAGTGACCCAAAATGCAGAAAAAAACCTACTAGGGGCTATTTTGACCCGCTCGTGAAATGCTAGAGCGGATCAAAGGCGGATCCAAAGCGCCTTGGGAGCATGTCCCTTCCAAGGACTTTCGAGCCTTGTTTTGCACTCCTTTGACCTCGTCAATGTCCTTTGACCCTCCTAAATGATAATTTTCATCCATGTGGCCTCTTTTAATAGAATTAAGGATTCATCAAGTACCTCAAGCATCATACGTATCCCATCCAAAAGTCCAAAGGCAATTTGGCTTGTATTATCTCCCCTTTCTTGAAAAGGATTTGACCTCGAATCCAAACCTTGCAAAATCAAAGGTAGGACAAACAAATACGACATCCTTATGACATGAGGATTAGAGTTAGCACAAATAATCATAGCATCATGCCAAGGTTGCACATACTTAATATATAACCAAGGATCCTTCGTGGTAAACATTAGAACCTTATTGAAAAATGCACAAAGGAGTTGGTTATGGGAATCACCAAGAGGTAAGGAAGACACAAGGATCATAATGACATCACTAAATCCAAAAGGTAAGGCTACTTTCACCTTAGAATCCTTAAGACACAATTGATTCATTACCTCTTTAAGAAACCACATCAAGAGTGGTGCCTCAATTGGATTTAAAGTCCACAAGATCCATATAGCATTGTCACTCAAACAAGTGGACCAACCAACAAGTTCCCTACCTCTACATTAATCAAATCCAAGACTAGCATGGATATTATCATAAGCAAAGAGGTAATATAAAAAGAAAACAAGTGTAAAGGCATCATCTTTACACACGTATTGAAAAGGGGTATTACACAAATGGAATTCATCCTAAGTTATTTCAAGAGAAGACTCTCTCTTCTTGACCTACAAGTGGTGAAACCTTGGTCAAGAATGGAAAAACATAATGGTGAACTCTTTTGAAGCTTTTCATCACTCCCCTTCTTTTAAAAACCCTTTATCTTGGTTGGAGTTCTTTCCCTTACACAATGTTGGTCCCTCAAGTGGATTGTGAATCCCCAAGAAATACTTTCCATCATAGGTAAGGATACCAACACCTTCATTCAAACTTTGCTTGTCATGTAGACCAAGCAACAAGTTGGGTTTACCAAGATCACCATTTCCAAATTTGGCATCGGGGTCAAATGGAAAGAGTGGTCATAGACACGGGTCTAGACAACACTCCTTTTCCCCATAGGTTTCACCCAAATAGAAAGACATAATCTCTATAATAGCATAAGCATCATCAAAAGCAAGTAGAGAGTAGAGTAAGGCATCACTCAAGTTTACTTCAACAAAGGTGTCACCATGTAGATACTCAATATTATATCCAAGATCAACACCATAAGTATTATCAACAATAGGGTCACACAAAGTAGAAGATGAAGTTATGTCCAAACAATGGATACTTTCTCTTTCAATAGATGAATCCTCAAGTAAACACATACCACCATCAACATCAAAGGGATTATTACTTAGGCCTTCACGAGAAGCAAGAAATTCATCCTTATAAATATCAAACAAGGGTGGGGTGTCATATAAAGGATCACATCCACAATCATTTTCTAAGAAAAAATCACTTAGTGGTTTTCTTAAAGATTCAAGCAAATCAAAGTTATCATCACTCAATTGATTATTCATTTCCAAGACTTAACATTCTTTTGCCTTAAGAGTACTCTCATCTTCCAAGAAGAGATTTTCATATTTAGGAGGAATATTGTCACACCATAGTGGGTTGTCATATGGAATATAGCCCTCAAGATGAGCTATATCAACAATGCTATCCACACCACTAGGTAATTCACTAGGAGTGAGATCATTATCTTCAAACAAGATATTGTTCTTAAAGAGACATGGATCTACCCATGGAAAGGATATAGAACATGCAAATCCATTATCTAAAAGACTATTATCAAGTATCAAAGTTGTTTCAAGAACATGATTATCCCTATGAGCCAAGCAAGTATTAGAATATTCACTAAAGGTCAAGCTCAAAGAGTCACTCCCATTTTCTTGATCAACTTTCTCAATTACATTACTCACTTGAGGTTCTTTAATCACGTTACACATTTCCTCAAGTGGTGGACTAGTTTTGCATACAAGTTGATCAACATAATTTCCACTAGATGATGTACTACCACTCAACATAATGGCTTCAACACTAGGAGGACACAAATTGATCTTACAATAAGATTCAATTCGGTCAGCAATAGGATCAACTAGTGTATCCACACTCATAACATAAACATCATTATCAAGAGGCAAGGAATCAATAGACTCATATGTAGGCAAGCTACTACTTACACTCAATGGGCTACTAGCCACACACTTATCATTCACATGCATAAAAGTGTAAAAGTTAGCTATGTTACCTTATAGTTCTTGAGCACATTATTTTTTACCTTGGTGTGAAGGTCCTCCACAAACTTTGGATTCAATTAAGATTTCCCTCGTCAAGTCTTCAAAGGGAATCTTCTCTTTTAGCACTTGTTCTCTTCCGTTTTCTATGTTGGTACCTACACACATGTCCTTATAAATAGAAGGACAAACAATGTTAGCCCGGTTTGGTGGCAATCCTCTCACTTCGCTCCACATAACATCTCATTTTTCCACTCTCGGATTACCACCTTGCACACCCTTACTCCTTTCAATCTTTTATCTCTCATAATCATTCAGATTAGAGTAAGTATTCGCTTCTCCTTATGACTCGAGAAACATGTATGTTACGAGGTGATTTCCCCATTAGTCTCTTACAATATTAGGCCAATTTTGCATATTTGGAACTCTATGTTGTGCAAACCAATCGTCACCTAAGCATACATGACCGTATGTCAATGGAAGAATATCACACCACACCTCCTCATGGTATTCAAATTGGAAGAAGACAACTTTGACCCTCTTGGTAACCTTAAACCCGTCCAAGAAGTATGGAACAAGTAAAGGCTCGCGATACAACCCCAAGTAGTCAACCATGGATAGAAGGATGTAGTTTCTATAGTACCTATCATTTAACACAATAAGGCATCCCGGTATCCCACAAATGGTCACCTTTTCGGAGTGTATACTCCTTCTTGGATCAATATTGTAAGGCACACGAGTACCCCTTGGTTTTGGAGATGCATACCCTTTTCTTCTCGTTGGACAACCTCCACTAGAGCTAGTATAGCCATTCACACTATATCGACCTTGATAAGAAGTACTACAAGGTAGAGAATATGAATTTTCACACTCCTCACGTGTACTCTCATTATAGCTATCATAAGCTTCGTGAACAAAAGGGTTATACCTAACACCAAATCTAGGTTCGGAGTAAGAAGTGTAAGACTCCTCATATGTCCCAACGTCATCATAAGATCCATCATGAGGTCCTATATCATATCCAAGTTCACCATAAGCACTAGGCATTTTATTCTCCTCATTTTCTCCCTCAAAACCGTAACCCTCAAATCTGCCCAAGTTTTGATCATGGCTATTTTTATAGCCTCCGCAATCTTCCTCAACTTCGTAGCCATAAAACCCCTCACTACAATCATAGTCTCCCATGTTGTAGTCACAATAATCCCCGGCTATCCAAGACATGTTCCCCTTATATCACCTTTGTACCTATAAAAAAATGAACAAACAAGATTAGTAGTAAAGCTCCTCACCAACACTCATAATAAGCTCACCTTTGTGATCCTCACAATTGGAGCGGATGTTGAAAGTTGCTTATACTTTGGTAGTTAATAAGGTGTCAATCACTACTTTGCGGACGGAATGGATTCTTGTTTGATCGACTCAAGACACAAGACAAAATCTACCTACGAACTAGAATCAAAGAAGTTACGACGAATTAAAATGAGAAAAGCACGAAAAGAAAAGGACGGCGAAAGAAAACGGACTTAAAACTAATCAATCAACTTAGTAGATGAGTTACTAGTTGATGAGTAGTTTAAGAATCAAAGAAGTGATTCAAGAATCAAGAAATTGAAAGTAAGAATCAAACCTATGGCAATGGAGTTTTTAAAGTATCGAGATGAGTTTTGAGGCTTGAATTTGTGTTGCAAAAATGTTGATATTCATTTGGGAATTTGAATTTGGTGTTGGAAAGGGGTTGATATTCATATGGGAACTTGAATTGGACATTGGGAAGGCTTTAGATATGTTCAAACTAGGTTGGTGGTGCGTTCAATAGGGTTTCCTTGAAGTGTGTATGCACCTTGGGCGCATACAGAGAGCATGTTGGACGCAGGACCAATCTGCCCCTGATCTGTGGCTAATCAGCTGCCAATCTGCTGAAGCAGATGCACCACAGATCAAACCAGTGTAGTTTGCTCCTGACCTGCGTCCAATCTGTTGCCAATCTGCTGAAGCAGATGCAGTGCAGGCCAAGGTAGCAAGGATGGAATTTCAGCCAAGCATTACCTAAATGTGGGCCACCTTTGCTTCCTCTCTTGGAATATCCTTTAAGGCCTTCAAAAGATGTTTGTACAAACACTTTTATACACCTTTTTATTCACTTTTGAGGATCAAACAACTACGTTTTCTCAACAATTCCTCTTGAAGATTTGAATTTCTCCAAGAACACCAAAACTCCAAAAATCTCTATCTCCTAAACCGTTGATCGGAATCCGACGAAATTTTGAACCAAGGCTAATTTCGACCTTCTAAACACATTTCAATCATCAATTTTCTTAAATTCTTCAACAAAATCTTCAGATTTTGCAATCAACTTCAAAATCTTCAATCCAAGCTTCTAACAAGGATAAAACACTCAAATAAGCTCCGATTTGGCTCAAATTTGATTTCTAGACTCGTATAGTGTTAGATAACACAAATATAACACTAGAAACACAAGAAAAAGACAAAATCAAAAACTCAAAATTTAACCTAAGAACAAAAACGTGAATAGTGACTTTTTTGGGATTTTTGATTTTTGACACTTCTTTTTTGTTGATTTTCAAGATAACAAACCCAAGACTAGAATCGTGGGAACGATCCTAAGATCGGCTCTGATACCAAATGATACAATAATAATCTACGAAGACGAGAAACGAACACAAACACAAAAGAAACAATGAAATTGACAAATAAAAAAATAAAGGGTAAAAGGATAGATGATAGAAAGATAGGTTGATTGACACAATGAAAGGAATTGAAAGAAAACAAAGGGTATATTAAACCCTTAATCCTCAATCAATAAATCAATCAAAGCACCTAAATCTCTTACATTGACCGAAAGGGGGATCGAATCTCCCTTACAACCACCATTTCTAAACAATCATCAACAAACGCTTTTCCAAGCACTCAACACCCTCCCAATGGAGTTTTCATGAATTCATCATCATAATAAAAAACAAGCTAAGGAAGAAAGGCCTAAAGTCATCTATTTATAGTCCAAGACTAAGCTTATTACATTAAGGCCCAAAAGTAACCCAAAATGCAGGAAAAGACCCACTAGGGGCTGTTTTGACCCGCTCGTGAAATGCTAGGGCGGATCAAAGGCGGATCCAAAATGCCTTGGGATTATGTCCCTTCCAAGGACTTTCGAGCCTTGTTTTGCACTCCTTCAACCTCGTCAAAGTCCTTTGACCCTCTTTAATGATAATTTTCATCCATTTGGCATCTTTTAATAGCACTAAGGATTCATCAAGCACCTCAAGCATCATACGTATTCCATCCAAAGGTTCGGAGGCAATTTGGCTTGTATCATCTGAGGACATGCAAATGTTCTAAGTTGAGGGTGTTGATGTGTCATCATTTCATGGTACTTTCGATGCTTAAAATCGAAAATTATGTAAGTACTTAGGTCTTTTGTGTTAGATATGATGGGTTTTTGTGTTTGTTTTGCAGAAAAATAGATTTTGGAGTAGAGAAGGAAAAAAAATGAAGTGGAGCTGAAAGGCCATTTACAGATCCACTTATGGGTCGGAAATGGCACTTACGCCCCTTGTAAGTTGCCTCATAAGTAGCAGGGAAAAGTTCTGAAAGTCCTGAAAATTGCCAAGTTGTTCTGAGACCTATGAAGGCCTACTTACGAGACGTAAATAGTACCTACGACCCCCGTAAGTACCCCCGTAAGTGGGTTATCTAAAGCCTGTTGATTGCTCTTAGATCTACAAACCCACCTAGCGTCTGTATGTAGTACCTACGGCCCATAAGTGGGGTCGTAGGTAGGTGCCGACTTAATTTTTTTATTTTATATTGATAAGGATTTTTAGGTTTCTGATGTATCCTATAAATACCTCATTGATGTTTTGTTATTAGTTACGCGTTTTTTTACGCTTTACATACTTACAACATTATATCGATTCTGAAATACACTTGTGATCTTGAAATTCTTGTTTTTGATTTTTATGATTTGAGATTTTGGTTTTCATTCTTAATTTATTATGAGATTATTCATATGCTTTCTATCATGAATTCTATGGGAGTTCTTGTAAACATGAGCGGTTAAACCTCTTAACTAGAATTGTGAAAACTCTGATGGAATAACGAAGTAGAGAAAATGCAAAGTCTTTCTTGATTGGTGTTTATGCATGTATTATGATTTTCTTCCTATTGATTGCTTTCTTAGCGACTGCAGATACTAAGAACCCGCTTGTATTCTATACTAACTCTAGAGAGAGTTTGAGATTAGGAAAAGAAGATCATAACAGTAATTTGAAGCAATCAAACTTCATCTAATTAATTTAAGATCGAGAGAAGATAGTTAATCTAAAATTCAGGACAAGGGTTAGTAATGCGACACTCTGAGATCGAGAGGAGATGAGTGAAATTCACCAAAGGGTGTCGAGAAGCAGTTGGTGATACATAACTTGTTAGATTCTGCATATAAGACATCGAGATAGTTTAACGAGCATGATAAGTCTGCGGAGTTAGAAAGTTTTAGGGAACACAGCCGTCCTATAATTCGTCTCATATTGATTTTAACGTAAAGTGATCAAGCATTGTTACTACTACTGTTATCACAAAATCCCCCGTTTACTTTCTGCACTTTCTGACTACATCAGCAAGTTCTTGACAGAGATTCGTTCTATTCCATGTGGGTTCGATCCCAACCTTTGTTGGGTTCTTTATTTGACAGTGATCGCGTTATACTTTTTAGGAGGTATAATTTAGGTGACATCAAATTTTATCCAACACTACTAATACAGTTGTTGAGCACTATTTCTCACACACTTTATCAATATTCACACTACATGTACGGGTCTTCTTCTTCACAAACCCTAATCCAGTCATCTTCTTCATCCAGAAATACTAATCATATGTCATGACTTCTCTTGACTACGATAATGTCAGTGATAAATTTATCTGCTATCTACTCACTAATCCTCCAAGTGATACGAACCCAAAATGTTCCTAATATCCTTGAATTCACCATTTTTTATCACACAGACGATTTAAGTTGCACTATATTCAGTGTCATAAAGATATCACTGTCAAAGTCGAATCTCTTGTCATTTCAGCGTTAATTTCTAACCTACCAAAATCCATCTCCGAGCGCACAAGTCTTTTTCCGGCATCTGATAACGCTCAAACTACAGCTCTCGTAAGAGTGTAAGCGGTCGTTGTCAAATATAGAACCCAACTGGGTTGGGTGTCGAATCCCACAGGGAATACTCGGTCACTAAGTATGCAACGATTAGTAGACTTTTGGTGAAAGTTCTGTAAAAAGGGGGGATTTAATTGTAGCGTGAATTAAGAGTATCAAAGTAACAAAGAAAAACGGAATGTTTAGTAGGTTTTAATCGATGAGAATTGTAAGTTAGGGTTATGTCCACCTTATGAGTTCTACGTATCTATTGGCTATGAGTTATGCGGAATTCAGACATGCATGCGCTTATAGAGATTCGTATTCTATGGTAAATCCAAGTGTCTTTCGACCATCAAGGATTATATCACTTTAACTCTTTCGAGCTTAAAGCGTATACTAATGGTACGAATTCTCCAAGAGGTTAATCCAGTTACGGCACTAACTTTTAAACAGGGGTTGGTAGCCCTATTTCCTTGTCATTCTCTCTTTTCCAGACATGTAACTTTTCTTTCGAACAAGTTAATGCTATACTGGCATATTCTATATGTTTGCAACCACAAGAATTCAATTAAGATGAAGAGAGTAATGATATAAGCAGCATACGTATCAAGAATTCACAAACTCATAGCAACAGATAGTATATCATAAGGCTTCCATAACCCTAACAGAGAAGTTTAGCTACTCATGAGTGCAACGGAAATCACAATAGATATAATCATCATACCACAACCTAGAATAATCTTGGCGATGGAAGTGATATGGCGTCAAAAGCTCTCACACGTTTTGCCCTAGCCGTTCTTCTCAAGATAGCCGAGTTCTCTCTGTTAGACTTACAGAATATTGTAACGTGAAGTAGGAGCAAAAGTCGAATGAAAAAGAATTGAATTAATGAATGAGTGAATAATAAAAAGCTTGCTGAAAAATTCAGCAAATAGGGTTTTTATAACATCCTTGTCCTAGTCCTACTGAAATAGGGTTTTTATCCTTGTCCTAGTCCTACTGAAATAGGGTTTTTATCCTTGTCCTAGTCCTACTGGGTTACTGCATACTTGTCCTAATCCTACTAAGTTACTGCTGATCCCCCAGGTCTTTAGAAATGTTGTTTTTGCCCGGGACAAGTTCTTCATGCATCACTTTCAGTCCACAAGCTTCCAGAAGCTGCCTTCCTTCTTACGTGAAGTTTTCTTTGGCGTCCAACAGTCCATAAAATGCTGAAATCTTCATCATAAATACCTGAAATCTTGCTAATCACGTTGCTTAGCTCACTTACAGGAAAATGGACTAAAAGTGCAGGAATTATATATTTTGTCCTCAAAACTTAGCTAAAATATGGGTACATTAAGGTGCTTTAGGCGTGTAAATACGCCTATCATCAGCATCCTTGAGTTTGTGTTAGGTTTTTTTTTTTTGCAAATTTTGACGAATATTTATTTGATAACATAATCGATTTCCGCGTTGTAGTGTGTTTTTGGTGAATTTTTGTTTGAAAATTGTAATCGATTTTTGTTCATTCGACCCAACTTTATTTTGTTCCGTTCCAAGAATTCTAACACGGTTTTATACCCATCTAGGAACAATGAAATATTTTCAGAACTTTCCGTTGATACGACATGCTATTTTTACCATCCATTCCCTTTCAGGATCAGTCATGGTCTTCCAAACTTTACCGAGAGTATGGACGAATCCCTCACTTCATCCATATGTGTAAAAGACACTAGCCGCACTTAAAAATTGAGTACTCTACCGTTGAGTTAGCAACCCGAAGAAAATATCAAAAAAATGGTGTAGATCCAATCCGAAGAAAAAGAAATAAAGAGATTAGACAAGACAATCAAAAACCATTGAAACAAGAAATCTAAAAAAATAAATTCACACTTTCTAATTAATTTAAAAGATAAAACTAAATAGATCCACTTCATTTATCAATTTATCACAATGAATTATATTTGTTTGATACACTGTTGTCAATATAAATATTGAAAAAAGAAACAAAAGAAATTTCAATTGAAAACAATAAAAAAAAAAAAGGACTTGTATTGGATTGACACTACAAATATAATCCAAACCAAATAAAATCGATAGAAAAAAGTATAGATGAGAGAATAAATAAAGAATAAGTGGAAAACAAAACTACAATTTACTTAGATTTATTGAATCCATAATGGATTCAATCAAGTTAAGTGATTAAAGAAAACTTGATTTCTTTGTTAGCTTTAGTAGAGTTCCAATGAAAAATGGAAAACCAACTGAAATGCCTGAATTTATTATTTCTAAGATCAATAAAATAAGAGGTTTTGTCGTTATAGAACATGGAATTCGATGGAAGCAATGATAAATAAATACAAATAGAAAAGAAAAGGGAGAAAATACAAAAATATAGAAGAGAAAAGTCATACAAAGTTATATACAAATCACTACCCCCTTTTTTGTATTTCCTTAATTTATTTCCTTAATTGAATTTTGATTGATTAGGACGAAGTTCCTTAAAAACCTCCGCCTTCTTTAAAATATCCTGAACAGTTCCTGTAGGCTGAGCCCCCTTTTCAAGGAAATATAAAATAGCAGGAACATTTAAATAAGTTTGATTCTTTATCGGATCATAAAAACCCACTTTTCGAAGATCTTTTCCTTCTCTTCGGGATCGAACATCAATTGCAAAGATTTGATAGACGGCTCATTGGGATAGACGTAGATGAACAACACCCTCCCTAGAAACGTATAGGAAGCTTTCTCCTCGTACGGCTCGAGAAAATGACTGATTCGAGGTTTTGGTTTTGTCTCTGTATGTATGGAATTCTATCTAAGAAATGACAACTGAGTCCATAAAATGATCAAATCAATTAAAGATGTAAGTCCTTTTTTTTCTTGTTTCTTCCTGAAAATGAAAAAGAAACCATTCGTACTCTCATAACTCAAGTTGGATAACTTTCAAATAGTTCAAAGGAAAATCTTTCGGCAATTTTATTTATTGAGCGGTCTTTCCTCTTTTTTTGTTTGTCTCGTTTAAAATCGGATTCTTCAGTCTGATCCAGTTATTAAGGCAATTAAAAGGCGTTTCCTTGTTCTGGGATCCTTTACAGACATAAAAGTGCAAGATGATCCATACACGCTTGACCGCGAAAAGGAGAAAACGGCCTTAATCTCCACTATTTCTGATTAAGAACAATATATTTTTCTTCTTTCCTTGTTTTATTTTAAATCATTGGGTTTAGACATTACTTCGGTGCTTTTTAATCCTTTCAAAATGTCAGCAACATACCCTTTTTGCAATTTCTAGGAAAGAATTCTACAAGACGATGGATTCCCTCGTGAAACACTTTGGATCGAAAAAGTTTGATCATTTCAAAGAAATTTTGAAATTTTTAACTTGCTCGAATTGGATTCTTTCGATTTCCATACCGAAGATATATTTACGAAGTTGTTTCAATTTTTTTATTGATTGGCATTAACCCTAGACCCTTGCCCCGAGAAATAAATTAATACTTTCTACTCGAGCTCCATCATGGACTATTTACATTCCAAGACAACAAAAAGCGAGGGGTTCTAGTGAAATAGAACCAATGATGTCGAGCCAAGAGCACCTTCATTCCTACATAAAATGGTGGATGTACAAATCCACAATGGATCGTGTCCTTCAAGTCGCACGTTGCTTTCTACCACATCCTTTCAAACGAAGTTTTACCATAACATTCCTCTAAGAACCGGTATGGAATTGATTCAATTATGGAATCATGAATAGTCATTGGTTGGGCTGATGTATAAACACCATAATCTATAGTATAGAGATATAAAGGGATATAAATAATACTATAGATATAGGTGGATAAAGATTTTCTGAAGAAGTCTCTTAGTAAGAGCCCATCGCTAATATTAATTTGTTTAACATATTATATTAATTAATACATATTATATTAATTAATATATTTATTAAATTATTTATATAAATATATTTATATAAATAATAAAAAATATATATAAATAATAAAAAATAAGACGAATAAATGAATTCTTTTTTATTCTGCATCTTCACGTGCCTTAATAAGAGAGAAAGATTCAGTTTATAAGGAATGATTAAAAGGAATGATTAAAACTATTTCTCTTTCTAACTTTCGAATAAATTTAGAAAGTTCTCTTTTCGACATCACATCATTATTCAAAGAAAATTTGATAGTTAAAAATAACTTTTGATCATCTTAGGAAAAAAGATAAGTCTTTTTTTTAAGTGAATAATCAACGATTTCAATGACCCAAAATGTTCCTAATATTCATGAATTCACCATTTTTTATCACACAGACGATTTTAAGTTGCACTATGTTCAGTGTCATAAAGAGATCACTGTCAAAGTCGAATCTCTTGTCATTTCTGCGTTAATTTCTAACCTACCAAAACCCATCTCCGAGCGCACAAGCCTTTTTCCGGCATCCTTGAGTTTGTGTTAGGTATTTTTTTTTTTTTGCAAATTTTGACGAATATTTATTTGATAACATAATCGATTTCCGCTTTGTAGTGTGTTTTTTGTGAATTTTTGTTTGAAAATTGTAATCGATTTTTATATTGTAGTGTTTTCAGTGAATATTTATCCGATAATTGTATATTCATCTTCGCAACATGTTTAGTGTTTTCCGTGCATATTATTTTCTTAACTCATGATTAGATGTTATATTAGGATGATGTTTTATTATTTTTTTTAAATGTGTTTATAGTTTATAGTTTCTATGCAAAAAGTCAATATCTTATTATTATATATAATTTGAAAAAGATTCCTTAAGTTAATAAATGTTAGTCGCTTGTTGTAATATAACACCTTAGTTTTTGTTCTCAAAATTTTTTATCGTAGATAATAAACTTTAAGTAGTTTAATTCAAAGTTTTGTAATATCAAACAAAGTTATGTTGTCATTTAACTAAAAACTTAAAAAAATAAATTGGAAAAGAAAATTTATTACAATCCTAGTTCATGACTATATAAGGAAATAATGAACATTTCTAAATGTTAATCGTAACTTCGTAATATATAGTGGTATTTTCTAGTGGTTATAAGACTTTGTTTATGAATTAAAATTAATTGTAACTTAGAGATATTGAAATAAATGTTTGATAATATGAAAAGAATATTTAATACATTCTACCATATATTTTTTTATATTAAAAAGATTTGGAAATAAGAACACTCTCTATATATATAGTTTTTCTAATTATCATAAACAAAATGTTTTATTTTTTAACTTAGAGATATTGAAATAAATGTTTTATTAAGCGATGCTTATTTTCATGTTATCTCTAAACATTTTGTTTTTTATGATACTTATTCTTATGAATTGTGACCTATAGTGTGTTATATATATAAGGGAAAGGATAGAAACCACACTTCAAATTAAACTACTTTCATGAAAATGTTCATGGAATTTAAATTCTACTTTCTAGCCATTTTAATTTACTGACTTGTTATATACTATTTTTACACGCCTTCTATATAGTTTCTATACAAATCTTATACATATAAATATTCTATACAAAAATTATACAGTTTTGATACACAATTTATACAATAACTATACATTTTTTTTGCACGTTTTATACAACAATTATATAATTTTCATACACTTTTTATATATTTTTTGTATATATTTTATACATATACATATTTGATAGAACTATACAATTTCTATACATATATCTTATATAGATACATATTCTATTTAACAATTATATCGTTTTTATATAATTTAATTATTATTTCTAAACAATAAAAAAAAAAGCAGAATATTTGATGAATTAAAAAATTTATAAAGAAGAATATTGTATCAGTATTATATATAGACTGTATCAATATTGTTTATGGACTGTATATGAACTACGTAGGCTAAAATGACCCAAATTAGAAAATGGCTATAAAGCGAAAATAATATATCCGACTGGCCACTTTTTGAAAAGTTTTCAAACTTGGGCTATTTGTTTTAAAAAGTGTTATAGAGCGTCTTTTTTCCCAAAAAAAAAAATCATCGTAGAAAAAAACTGTTTTGACTTTCCAACTAATAATTCATTCTTATGTCATTGAAGAAAAAAAACTGTTTTTTCACTGTCAAACACATTTTCATTTTTTATTTTTAATTATTTAAAATTCTGAAAGGTAAAAATTAAAGTTCGGGATAAAAATTAAAGGCCACCATAGAATAGGGACATTTGTGCGAATGATCGATCCTACATAGCTAAACCATTTTTCCTCCTGCAAAAGCCCACTTAACTAATATTGGGCCAAAATGTAACTTGACTTCACAAGAAATTGAGATTTCTTTTTTGTAAAAATAACATAAATCTCAATCTTATTAGAATTATTTACACTCTCTCCCACTTCCTTAATTACTTTACTTCTCTCCCAATTCATATATATAACTAAGGGTGTCAAACGGGCCGGGCCGACCCGGCCCGACCCGGCCCGATTAGTTAACCCGGCCCGGTTTGACCCGGCCCGGTAAGCCCTAGGGGTTAAGGGTTCCGGGTCCCGGGCCGGTTTTTTGTTAAAATGGGCCCGGTTAACCCGGCCCGGATCAAGCCCGGTCCAGGCCCACCGGTTAACCGGCCCGGCCCGGAAAAAAAAATTGGATTTTGGGCCAACTAGCCGTTGGCCCAACGGCTATATAGCCGTTTTTGGGTCCAAACGGCTAGTTTGGGCCCATTTAATAAAAAAAAAAAAAAAACTTTAAAAAATATTTTTAATCCCCGAAAAAAATCTATAAATACCCTACAACTTCAAATCATTTTTCACACAATTTTTCACTCTCTCAAATCTCATTCTCTCTCAAATCTCAATTCTCAATTCTCTAATATTCAATATATTTAATTTCTTAAAGTGTTCACTTTAATTTTTTAATTTTCGTTTACAAAGTACGAGCGGAAGTTTCTAAAGTCGCAATCTTCGGATACTTCCAAAATTTGGTATTGTCGTTCCATCTCTTACGTTTAATTTTTATTTATTGTATTAATTGTTTAATATTTAATTTTATTATATTTGTGTATTTTGAATATTTTTAGTTTAATTTAATTTATATTATGGATAAATTAAAAAACCTCGTTGCTAAAGGTGTTAAAATTTTTTATCCCGGAAGCGGTAGTGGTAGTAAAAAGCGAATTACTAGCGGTAGAGGTAGTTCAAGTAATAGATATACCCGTATGCCTTCGCCTCCGGTACCGCTTGGTACACCTTTTGAGGAAGAAATAGGTGTAGGTGCTCACGATATGGATTATGTAGAAGCTCAGGAAAATTATGGTATAGAAGAAGAAAATGAAGTAGATGCAGTTAATTTAGACGAAGATAATGAAAATATTGCTGAAACACCCGCAGTAGGAAATGCTAACGTTAGATCTGAATCAGTTAATCTCCCTTCCCGTCCTCCCAGTGCCCCAAAACCTCGTAAAAGAACTAGTATTGCATGGCAATTTTTTGAACGTATATCAGATATTGAGGTGCAGTGCAATATTTGTCAACAAATATATAAGCATAGAAGTGGAGGCAAGCAAGGGGGTACGGGTACGTTAATGAGACATATAGCTGAAGATCACAAAAGAGAGTTAAATATTGCAAAAGGTGGTGGGGATGTTGGTGGGTCAACGCAAACTAGAATGGACCCAACAACCGGTCAAGTAGCGAAAAAGTATAATAAATTGAGGGACAGGGAAGAAATAGCTAAAATGGTAGCTGTGGGTTGTTTGCCTTTTAGTTTTCCTTCTTCTGATGCTTTTATTCGTTATATACAAGCAATTTATAATCCTATGTTTAATGGTATTCCTAGAACTACTTGTCGGTCTGATATTTTTAGACTCCATTCACAATATTGTTTTTATTTATCAACATTGTTAAAAAATATTCAATGTAGATTGTCCCTAACTTCTGATCTTGGTCGTGCTGTAAATAAAAATGATTATTTAACCGTTACTTGTCATTGGATGGATAGTAATTTCGTGATGCAAAAACGTATTCTTGCTTTTTTATATGATGAAGATCGTAAACATACTGGACAATTTATTGCTGATTCTATTGTTAAAATTGCCGGATACTATGGTATAGAAAATAAAATTTTATGTATTGCTTTTGATAATGCTTCTAACAACAAGACTGCTATAACAAAAATAAAATCTACGCTATCTCCGCCCTTGCCTGAAATTTTTCATATTAAGTGTGCATGTCATATATATAATTTAATTGTAAAAGATAGTCTTGAGTTTTTTGAGCTTTATATTGAAAAAATTCGTCTTGCCGTTGGTTTTATTCAAGGAAATAATCGTAGATCGAGAATTAGAGAATTTAAAGTTAAATGTCAAGAAAATGGACTTACACCGATTTTGATGCCTGAGGAAATTGATACTAGATGGAATTCTACGTATGAATTTTTAAAAACTTGTTGTAAATATAGAATTCCTATTACACTAGCTTTTAACCAACATTGCGGTTCATTTGCTGATTCTGCTGATTGCATGCTACATAATTCTGATTGGGTTGTAATTAATGATCTTGTTAAGTTTTTAGAAAAAATTTATGTAGCTACGGTTGAATTTCCCGGTGCTTACTATCCTACTGTTTGTAATATTTTGGCATATATAGCCGATATTTCTGGTTTGCTCCAACAATATAAAAATAAAGAAGGTTATAAAGAAGCTGTTGGCGCCATGTTTACGAAATTTAAAAAATATTTTTTCCCGATTCCCCCTATTTACTTGGTTGGTGCTATGCTAAATCCGTGCATGAAATATAATAATATGTGTCACTTTAGTACTGTTATTTATACTAACTTAGAAATAAGTACTAACCATGATTCTGAACAAGTACAGCCTGATTTGTGGACGGCTACGGCTGATGCAAAAGATTATATAGAAAAATTATATAATCACTATGCTGATTTATTTGATTCAGCCGTACCTACAAATATCACTCCAATTGTCGCTCCTCATCCTCCCGAGGAGCCATCATCTTCTAAAAGGCCGGCACATAGTGGTTTTTCTGATTCGTTTTATGATTTAAATTGTTGGAACAATGTTGATGAGAGAACTTACACATCAACTTATCGGGAAGAGCTGAAATATTATCTTCGGACGGCACCAGAGGATCGCAGACGACGGATCAACACGCTGGATTGGTGGAGGAATAATGAATCACAATATCCTGTGCTTTCAAGATTAGCTAGAGATATCTTGAATGTTCCAATGTCAACCGTTGCATCAGAGAGCGCCTTCAGTTAGGGACGACAGCAGCTTGGAGACAACCGACACTCATTGGGAAGCAATGCAATGAATGTTCTAGTTTGCCTCAGAGATTGGATTAGAGCGGAAAGAAGAAACCAAGGAATGGAACCGGAGCCGAGCGACGAGCTAAAACTAGAAGAAATTATGACTTCACGGGAGAACTCAGCAGAATCAAGTCCAATGCATGGTTTTGCCCCCGTTGACTTTGATTATCCTATGCAAGTTCCCATTAATATTAACATGAATGAGTTGGAAAAAATGATGCATAATTTATAGATTTTTCATTCATGTAAATTATGAATTTTGGATCATTTTGCAATCAATAAAATTCCCCAAATTCATTCAGTCCTTAGTCGTTGTTTTTTATTTATTTTTATTTAACGATTTAAAATTTTAAATTGAATTTCTAGTTTTCTACTTTAAATTAAAAACTTACTTCTAATATATTATTAATTTACTACCAAATATTATTAATTTATTATATTAAGTAGCATATGTTTTGAATATTTGTGCATATATCTTCTATAGAAGTGTATATTTAACGTATACATGTGTATATGTTTTATAAATTAGTATATAAGTATATCTATACATATTGTAATGTATATATAATGTAGTATATTTTATAAGTAGTAGTATATATACATTTAATGGTGCGTATACACGTGTATATATCTTCTATAGAAGTGTATATTTAATGTATACATGTGTATATGTTTTATAAATTAGTATATAACTATACAAATATATATTGTAATGTATATACATTATAGTATATTTCATTTAAAGTATTACATATACATAGAATAGAGTGTATATATGTGAATGGATCTTCTATAGACGTGTATATTTAACGTATACATGTGTATATATTTTATAAATTAGTATATAACTATACAAATATATATTGTAATGTATATATATTGCATATATCTCATTTAAAGTATTACATATACATAGAATAGAGTGTATATATGTGAATAGATCTTCTATAGACGTGTATATTTAACGTATACATTACTTTATGTTTTATAAATTAGTATATATATTGTAGTATATACTTTTTTTAAAGTAGTACATATATATTGAATGGTGCGTATATATGTGTATATATCTTCTATAGACGTATATCTTTAAAGTATACAAGTGTATATGTTTTATAAATTAGTATGTAACTATATATATATACATATTATTGTATATATATATGTATATCACTATATTGTAGTATATATTTTATTTAAAGTAGTACATATATATTGAATGGTGCATATATATGTGTATATATCTTCTAAAGTAGTATATATTTAACGTATACATGTGTATATGTTTTATAAATTAGTATATATATATATTGTAGTGTATATATATATATATTATACTATTATAGCATATGTTTTATTTAAAGTAGTACGTATAGTCATATATAATTATATATTGAATGGTACGTATATATGTGTAATTCTTTATACTTTATAAATTTTTTTAAAAATATATATTGTATATTGGAGTGTATATAGTGTATATTGGATTTTTTATTTATTTTTTAAACGGGTTTGACCGGTTTTTAATCGGGTTTGACCGGGTCTTGGTGGGTTTGACCGGATTGGGTTAATGGGCCGGGTTCGGGTGGGTTTTAATTTTTTTACTGTTTGGCCCGGCCCGGCCCGGCCCGGTTAACGCCAAACCCGGCCCGGGACCGGCCCGGAACCCGGGTAAAATGGGAGGGCCGGTTCCGGGTTGGCCCGTCCCGGCCCGTTAGACACCCTTATATATAACAAGGCCGATTCATATACATAACAAGTATGACAAGGCCGACATATACATAACAAAATCGATTCATATACATAACAGGACCGACATATACATAATAAAGCCGATTCATGACAAAGCCGACATATATATAACAAGGCCGACATATACATAACAAAACCAATTCATATACATAACAGGACCGACATATACCTAGAAAGCTATGTATATGTATTTTTAGAGAAAAATGGGATTGAGATGAGATTTTTTGTAATAAATGAAACTTAAGTTGTAGGTTTGGGTAATTTTTATTTCTTTTTAAATATTTTGCATAATTATTGAAAATCTCAATTTTGGATCTGTTTAGATATATAATCAGCTCCTGATACATCCAACGACGATATATTATTTCCTTTGTAAAGATAAATAATTATCTTTCAATACATTTTTTTGATTTTGGGTCTGTCGAGATACATAATACATCCCATAAAGATACATACTCTCCTTTGTAATGATACATAATAGCTCTCGATACAGTTTTTTCGATTTTAGGTCCGTCAAGATACGTAATTAGCTCCCGATACATCCAACGAAGATACAATTAGTTGAAATTTTTATAATTACTTTGTAAGGGTGGAAATTTGTATAAATATGATAAGTTAAGGTACATGTTTATGTTATTTTCCTTTTTGTTTTGTTTAGTTTTTGTTTTTCCATCCAACGTTTAGTCCGTGTACTGAAATCTAATTAAATCAGGATTCGTGCATTACAAGACTCATTTTTTAGAGCGATTCTCCCGATAGAATATTCTCGATGATTGACAAACTTTGTTTACAATTCTGAAGTATTGGAACATTAAAGAAAGAATTCCAAAGAACATAACAAATTAAAGTAGAGTTTGTATACAAAATCCATGTGGCATGAAAATAAATCTTTATAATTGAGAAACTTTAGGATCTCTTAAAGTCAAACACCTTGAGGATCTTGATGTCTTCTTACTAAAGTATATTTAATTTTTGTTTTTCTAAAAAAAATTTATTCGGTGTTTGATATTTATTTATGGCCTAATTAGTTTGAATTTACTCAGAAAAGTTTCACTTTAAAAATAAAAGAGTAAATTCCTCATATTGTCACTCAACTTAGGAAAATATCCCAATAAAGTCATTTATCTTTTTTGGGTTTCAATAATATCATCGAACTTTATGCATTTTTCTTAAAAATCAATAATTGCTAAAAGTGAATCAAAAGATGAGAGAAAAATGATCAAAAAAGTCCCTTAAGTTTGAACGTTGAATTTAAATGATCCTTATTAGTTAACAATACGAAATATCAATTACCTTTCAATTATAAAACTTAGTGAGTACAATCTTCTTTCAACTTCAAACTACGATATTAAATCTAACGATGTCCACAAAAAATTACAATTAAAATTGTTAGAATTACTGCATTTATTTGGAAACTTAGGAGTTCAATAATAAAATAATATTCTATATTTATTCATTTTAGGATTAATCTTTATTTTTGATAAAATAGTTCAAGTAAGTTGTTAGTTTCTTCTATTCCAAATTATTGTCGAAAAAATTACAATTCATAAAGAAGATGATGAATTCCTGCAAATAAAAAAAAAAAAGGGTCTCTAGCTAGTAGAAGAACCATATATAAATATTTTAAAGGATTTTTATTTTAAAAAATAATGCATATTAACAAATACCATGATAATAACATCAATCATTCACTATCAAATAAAATTAGGTGATTTTATATAACCATTTCGTAACTTAAAAATATTTTAATGTTTCAATATTATTTTTATCAATCTTGTGATATTATTTCAAAGAAAATTATATCGCCTCTGTCACACCCCCTTTTTCTAAACGTACTCCAAAACATTGGAATACATTTTTAAAGTTCGAAAGGGTTTTGTTATTTAAGTGACAAGAAATGAAAATTTGTTTCGGAAAAAGGATTATTTACATTTTTTATTCAGAGTCGCCACTTGGCATAATCCGGTGTGCCAAGTCACCTTTAGAAAATCCTTTTCGAAACCATTTGACTCTTAAACTGGTTTTGCGAACAGAGATTCCGGTTAAGGAATTCTGTTGATCAAGGGGAAGGTGTTAGGCACCCCTCGATCCCGTGGTTTGACCACAGTCGCCTGGTGGAGGGTATCGACTAATTTGGCATTACAAATGTATAAACCACACAAAAAACACATAAAACAATCCATCCAAACACATGAAACAAAACAAATCCAAAATTAGTGTCCAGTCCAATTATACAATCCCGAAATAGAAAAATGCAAAAATATAAACCTACGCTAACCTATATTAATCCTAAACTATGCTCCAAAGCTTTACCCGATGCCTCGGGCCTTGATCACGGACGTCCTCAGGGTACAAGGTACTTCGGGGCATTCCCCGGATAAATCAATACAAATCCTTCGGGGCATTCCCCGGCCAAATGAGTACATTTAAATTAAATACGACAAACTAAAAGAAAAATTCACACGCACATTCCAACATTCAACCAAAACAACAAGTTCTAAAATTTGCCAACCCGAACCTATATTGCCTAGCCGGCTCGACCTATCATGATACTATCGAAATCACAATTAGACGCCAAGTAATAATAACAATGAATCAAAATAACTAATTTATTCATCTTTTATCCAATTTTGATCCCCCGATCCATTAACCCAATTATCACATGCTTCGATTATCAATTCAAGTTTTCAACATTCAACTCCAACATCAAACAATTCATAACAAAGATTCACACATACCAAACATACAAATCATTTCTAATTACGTAAAATTGAGAGGAGCAAGGATAGAATTGAACCTTCCGAATATCAATTTTCGTTGATAATACGAATTAAAGAAAACCCGAATTTGGAATCCTCAATAGCACCTCAATGACGAATATGCTCCGAACTCGATATCAGAATAATATCCAAACAACTTTGAGACCCACGAATAGAAACCCATAACATAGAAATAAACTCCTAACACAGAATTCAAAGCATGAACGACGACCCCTTTTACCACGCAACCAATCGAAGCCAGATATCAATGACGAACAGCACAAAACAAACAGAACCAAAATCCCAACAAGCTGACAGAAAATAGAAACCTGATGTAGACCGAGCTCCGGTGAGCTAACGGTAACCAGAAAAATGAAAAATAAGAGAAGACGATGAGATTCGGGCGAAGTAATCACCGAAATCCGATTCAGATGCGAATTTCATGAAGAGACAGATGAGTATTCAAAAGCAAGAAACATCGAAACGAACTAAACGAACGAGATCCGCGCACCAACTGTCGCCGAAACCAATTCGAACCTTGCCGGATTCCACCCAAACAAACCGGAATCAACCCAAACAGGTTGATTTCAGGCCGATTCAAGCAGCTGGTTCTGATTTCGATGATGGAGATGGGTTCAATCGAGTTTTTCAGTGAATTTCGAAGTGAAATCAGAATAGGTGAAGTGATTTCCGGTGAAGAATGGCCGGAAAACTCGATCTCGATTCTCCCTTCCCTCTCGATCTCACTGTGTATGCGTGAGTATGGATGATTTTGGTATGGAAATTGGTTCAGAGAAGATCTCCGTTTTTTTGTTCTAATCCCTTTTTATGCCCTTTTTTTTTGGTGTAGAAGATGGAAAAAAAAATGCTCATGCCCTGTGCCTTGTTCTATCTCTGTATATAAATCCATTCTGTTGAAATTATTGGGTCCTGATGGGAATTGTGCGTGAGGTATGGGGTAGGGGGTGGTAAGATGGGTAGGGGTGGGGTAGTGGTAGGGGTAGGTTAGTGAGGTAGGGGTAGGGGTAGGGATAGGGTTTGTTAGAGTAGGGTAGGTAGGTGTTGTTTTTTAATTGGAGGGATAAGGATTAGGTGTCCACTTTTAATTGGGAAGGTTGTTAATTTGTTATCAATTGGGATTATGTGGGGATTTTGGGATAAAATTTGTTTAGAGTTGGTTTTGATTTTTTTGTCATTTGTGGAGGAATAATTACATGATTGAGGGTACACGGTAGGATAAGGTAAAAATGGGTAAAAATGATATTGCGGAGGGACGAAATTAGGTGTCTACATCATGCCCCCTTTGAATGTAAACATGAAGTGTTTTCAGGCAAAGAAGTAGACAGCGAGATAGAATTTTGTCCCGACCATTATTCAAAGGAAGAAACAGGAGAACGAAGGACTAACGGGTCTTGAATTAGGAAAGCCTACCCACCCAAGTTATGAAGGGATCAAGTGATAAGTATCTCCACGGATTGGACGGAGATGGACTATACCGAGTTGGAGAATCGAGTGAGGTTCCGTCGAGGTCCCGGTCCGCGGCTCTGTTATTACATCAAAATGAAAATTACAAGTAAAAGCATAAGTGAAATTACAAAAATCCTATCTATACAGCTTCTGTTGGTTCTTGACTCGACTTTCATCACCCTGTTCTCCAGGCAGGCTCCTGACTTGCAATTTCATTTCCTTTGTTACTTGGCTTTCAATTGCTTCACTTTGTTGCTTGACTCTTTTGTTTCTTCACCCTATTCTCCAGGCGGGCTCCTGACTTGCTATTTCATCACTTTGTTGCTTGACTTTTCATTTTCTTCACTCTGTTCTCCCGGTGGGCTCCGAACTTGCTATTTCATCACCCTGTTCTTCAGGCGGGCTCCTGCCTTGCTATTTCATCACCCTGTTCTTCAGGCGGGCTCCTGAAACTCAAAATTAAAACTAGAAAAAAAAAATTATCCCAAACAAGAATTATAAATAATTAGTATTTCATTTTTTGAAAGCATTGTCCCATTTCCAGGAGGGTCCTGAACAGAAAGTAAATTCCCATTTTTCAGGAGGGTCCTGAACATAAAGTAAAATCCCATTTTTCAGGAGGGTCCTGGACAGAAAGTAAAGTCCCATTTTTCAGGAGGGTCCTGAACATAAAGTAAAATCCCATTTTTCAGGAGGGTCCTGAACAGAAAGTAAAATCTCATTTTTCAGGAGGGTCCTGAGCAGAAAGTAAAATCCCATTTTTCAGGAGGGTCCTGAGCAGAAAGTAAAGTCCCATTTTTCAGGAGGGTCCTGAACAGAAAGTAAAATCCCATTTTTCAGGAGGGTCCTGAACAGAAAGTAAAGTCCCATTTTCCAGGAGGGTCCTGAACATAAAGTAAAATCCCATTTTCCAGGAGGGTCCTGAACAGAAAGTAAAATCCCATTTTTCAGGAGGGTCCTGAGCAGAAAGTAAAATCCCATTTTTCAGGAGGGTCCTGAACAGAAAGTAAAGTCCCATTTTTCAGGAGGGTCCTGAACAGAAAGTAAAATCCCATTTTTCAGGAGGGTCCTGAACAGAAAGTAAAATCCCATTTTTCAGGAGGGTCCTGAACAGAAAGTAAAATCCCATTTTTTTCAGGAGGGTCCTGAACAGAAAGTAAAATCCCATTTTTTTCAGGAGGGTCCTGAACAGAAAGTAAAATCCCATTTTTTTCAGGAGGGTCCTGAACAGAAAGTAAAATCCCATTTTTCAGGAGGGTCCTGAACAGAAAGTAAAATCCCATTTTTCAGGAGGGTCCTGGACATAAAGTAAAGTCCCATTTTTCAGGAGAGTCCTGAACATAAAGTAAAATCCTATGGATGTGCATTTCCAATAGTAGCTGAATCAAGTGAAACAAATTTGCCCCTGCTTCAATCGAAGAAAAATTTGTCAGTTAAAAACTTAGTGGTGGCTTGCAGATCTTGGCTTTTCAGGTATCTGCCCAGCACTCGTTCCTTTCATCTTTGTTCCAAATTGCTAACACTTGTCGTGTCTTGCCGCATCATTGACCTGGATCCAGATTGAGGGAAATGAGTTCTGACTCAAACAATGGGTTTCCATTTTTACCATGCCCCTGAGGTGCACTCTTTTCCCAAATCTGAAATGCTTTCTACGAATCCAATAGCCTGTCAGTTGATAGACTTCCTTTGCTTCGTGTTGAATTACGATCATATTTCTTTTCTGTGTTGTTCCTTGGCTTTTCCTCATATAATTGGAAAGACTGGTAGTAAATTTTGAAATCCTTTCTCGCTTGTTTTGACACAGACTTGACTTTAAAAAAAATGTAAAGAAATGATGGTGACTCTTGTTTCGATAAATAACATAAAAAAAAAAAAAAAGCATGAATATGTAAATGAAAGAAAGAGGGAAATGTCCCATATTCAAAAAGGAAACTTATCTGAATACGACAAACAACTCCAATGAGTATGACATGCATTTAGGATTGAGCTGCCTGATCTTCCTATCCAAAACTCCCCATTTGTTGTCGAGTTTGTGCCTTTGCCGTCGAGCCGCTTCTTCAAATCTATTGGACTCATACATCACATTCGACCGACGACATCTAAAAAGACATTCGCCAACAAATCTCTTTCTTTTCACTTTTCACTTTTCTCTTGAACTCTCCCTCGCCTTACGGTGCCCGTGAGGGTTTTCACCAATAAGACTCTCTCATTTTTGTATTTCTCTCAACTCACCATCGCCTTATGGTGCCTGCAAAGGTTTTCACCAATAAGACTCTCTCATTTTCATTTTCTCACAACTCACCATCGCCTTATGGTGCCTGCAAAGGTTTTCACCAATAAGACTCTCTCATTTTTGTATTTCTTTCATGATTTCTTATGCTGAGGAAGATAAGCGGTACTTCGCAATGTATCGTCATATCCATTGCATGCTCAGCCTTAACACTATCAAAAATTGATCTGAAGGACTTTCTTTGGTTGTAACTTGGTTTTTGGTCAAGGTTAGAAAACTGGTTTTGCGAACAGAGATTCCGATTAAGGAATTCTGTTGATCAAGGGGAAGGTGTTAGGCACCCCTCGATCCCGTGGTTTGACCACAGTCGCCTGGTGGAGGGTATCGACTAATTTGGCATTACAAATGTATAAACCACACAAAAAACACATAAAACAATCCATCCAAACACATGAAACAAAACAAATCCAAAATTAGTGTCCAGTCCAATTATACAATCCCGAAATAGAAAAATGCAAAAATATAAACCTACGCTAACCTATATTAATCCTAAACTATGCTCCAAAGCTTTACCCGATGCCTCGGGCCTTGATCACGGACGTCCTCAGGGTACAAGGTACTTCGGGGCATTCCCCGGATAAATCAATACAAATCCTTCGGGGCATTCCCCGGCCAAATGAGTACATTTAAATTAAATACGACAAACTAAAAGAAAAATTCACACGCACATTCCAACATTCAACCAAAACAACAAGTTCTAAAATTTGCCAACCCGAACCTATATTGCCTATCCGGCTCGACCTATCATGATACTATCGAAATCACAATTAGACGCCAAGTAATAATAATAATGAATCGAAATAACTAATTTATTCATCTTTTATCCAATTTTGATCCCCCGATCCATTAACCCAATTATCACATGCTTCGATTATCAATTCAAGTTTTCAACATTCAACTCCAACATCAAACAATTCATAACAAAGATTCACACATACCAAACATACAAATCATTTCTAATTACGTAAAATTGAGAGGAGCAAGGATAGAATTGAACCTTCCGAATATCAATTTTCGTTGATAATACGAATTAAAGAAAACCCGAATTTGGAATCCTCAATAGCACCTCAATGACGAATATGCTCCGAACTCGATATCAGAATAATATCCAAACAACTTTGAGACCCACGAATAGAAACCCATAACATAGAAATAAACTCCTAACACAGAATTCAAAGCATGAACGACGACCCCTTTTACCACGCAACCAATCGAAGCCAGATATCAATGACGAACAGCACAAAACAAACAGAACCAAAATCCCAACAAGCTGACAGAAAATAGAAACCTGATGTAGACCGAGCTCCGGTGAGCTAACGGTAACCAGAAAAATGAAAGATAAGAGAAGACGATGAGATTCGGGCGAAGTAATCACCGAAATCCGATTCAGATGCGAATTTCATGAAGAGACAGATGAGTATTCAAAAGCAAGAAACATCGAAACGAACTAAACGAACGAGATCCGCGCACCAACTGTCGCCGAAACCAATTCGAACCTTGCCGGATTCCACCCAAACAAACCGGAATCAACCCAAACAGGCTGATTTCAGGCCGATTCAAGCAGCTGGTTCTGATTTCGATGATGGAGATGGGTTCAATCGAGTTTTTCAGTGAATTTCGAAGTGAAATCAGAATAGGTGAAGTGATTTCCGGTGAAGAATGGCCGGAAAACTCGATCTCGATTCTCCCTTCCCTCTCGATCTCACTGTGTATGCGTGAGTATGGATGATTTTGGTATGGAAATTGGTTCAGAGAAGATCTCCGTTTTTTTGTTCTAATCCCTTTTTATGCCCTTTTTTTTTTGGTGTAGAAGATGGAAAAAAAAAATGCCCATGCCCTGTGCCTTGTTCTAGCTCTGTATATAAATCCATTCTGTTGAAATTATTGGGTCTTGATGGGAATTGTGCGTGAGGTATGGGGTAGGGGGTGGTAAGATGGGTAGGGGTGGGGTAGTGGTAGGGGTAGGTTAGTGAGGTAGGGGTAGGGGTAGGGATAGGGTTTGTTAGAGTAGGGTAGGTAGGTGTTGTTTTTTAATTGGAGGGATAAGGATTAGGTGTCCACTTTTAATTGGGAAGGTTGTTAATTTGTTATCAATTGGGATTATGTGGGGATTTTGGGATAAAATTTGTTTAGAGTTGGTTTTGATTTTTTTGTCATTTGTGGAGGAATAATTACATGATTGAGGGTACACGGTAGGATAAGGTAAAAATGGGTAAAAATGATATTGCGGAGGGACGAAATTAGGTGTCTACATCATGCCCCCTTTGAATGTAAACATGAAGTGTTTTCAGGCAAAGAAGTAGACAGCGAGATAGAATTTTGTCCCGACCATTATTCAAAGGAAGAAACAGGAGAACGAAGGACTAACGGGTCTTGAATTAGGAAAGCCTACCCACCCAAGTTATGAAGGGATCAAGTGATAAGTATCTCCACGGATTGGACGGAGATGGACTATACCGAGTTGGAGAATCGAGTGAGGTTCCGTCGAGGTCCCGGTCCGCGGCTCTGTTATTACATCAAAATGAAAATTACAAGTAAAAGCATAAGTGAAATTACAAAAATCCTATCTATACAGCTTCTGTTGGTTCTTGACTCGACTTTCATCACCCTGTTCTCCAGGCGGGCTCCTGACTTGCAATTTCATTTCCTTTGTTGCTTGGCTTTCAATTGCTTCACTTTGTTGCTTGACTCTTTTGTTTCTTCACCCTATTCTCCAGGCGGGCTCCTGACTTGCTATTTCATCACTTATATATCCACGTTCACCGCACCAGGATAGGGTTTGTTAGAGTAGGGTAGGTAGGTATTGTTTTTTAATTGGAGGGATAAGGATTAGGTGTCCACTTTTAATTGGGAAGGTTGTTAATTTGTTATCAATTGGGATTATGTGGGGATTTTGGGATAAAATTTGTTTAGAGTTGGTTTTAATTTTTTTGTCATTTGTGGAGGAATAATTACATGATTGAGGGTACACGGTAGGATAAGGTAAAAATGGGTAAAAATGATATTGCGGAGGGACGAAATTAGGTGTCTACAGCCTCGTCAACTTGGCTGTAAAAACTGAATACATTTACCAATTTGGACAATAAATGTACTTCTTATTTATTTCATTTAAAATATAACTACCTATTTTAAGCTTTAACATTCTTTGTCTTTTTAATTCATTTTTAATATTATGATTTGTGTCATTTTAAATTATATTATGCACTTATTGATAAAATATATTAAAACTAATTTAAGAAGTAAAAAAGTAAAAATAATTGGAGGCCTGTTAATAGTTCATGTAAAAAATAAGGACTATTTAAATTCAAATTTCAAACTTGATGGATTATTTTGGTCATTTTTTGAGTCACTTTTAACAATTATTAGTTTTTAAGTATAATGCACAAACTTGAATGATATTATTGGAATAATAAAAAAGATAAATGACTTTACTGAGACATTTTGCTAAGTTGAGTGACAATATAAGGAATTGACTCAAAAATAAATCACTTAATATGTATTCCTCCACAATAGCAAAATGAGTTTGTGTGAGAAAAAAAGAAGAAATTTAAACAATTTAACTAGAATATATTACGAGCTGCATCATTTTTTTTTTCCTTTGTTCTTTATTAATATTTTTATAATTGTATGATCTTTAAATATTCAAATATTGGTGTTAATTAAATGTCCTTGCATAGTTAGCCAAATGCAAAGTATATTCATCTCCACACTTAAATTATACGTACTGATTGTGTATAATTTTAATATTATCAATGTAGTTTAATTATCATGCTACTAATGGTCACTTATCATAAAGATTTACTTATATAATTACTTTAGAATTGACCAATTGTGTAACTATTTATTATACCTTGAGTGCATAAAGCATAAAAATGATAATTCATGTAAAGTATTAGGGGTCGTTTGGTAGAGTGTATAAAAATAATACAAAATATGATGTATTAGTAATACTTGTATTAGCAATGCTTGTGTTAGTTATGCTTGTATTTTTCTTATGCAGCGTTTGATTCGATGAATAAAAAATAACATGAATTACATAATTTCAAAAAAAAAAAAAAAAAATCTTTTTTACATAATACCCTCAATATATATGTTGGAGAGGATGCGGAAATTTTATTGAGGGAACAGTGTCTTTAAGCATGTTAATGAATGCATTAGATCCATTGCATTACTAATACCAAGGATTTTGAGGTATAAGTAATACACACCTCTATACACAATAGAGTGTATAATTAATGCAAGCATTAGTTATACATAGGGTAAAAAAATATACTAAACAAGGTATTAGTGTAGCCAGAATTTTCACTAATGAGGTTCAAAAAATGAAGAAGCTACACGCGAACTGGTCGAAATAAGTTCAACATGGTCTACCATATATATATATATATATATATATATATATAAAGTGATTTTAACAATGTATAAATAATGTAACATTTTGTCGAAGGGGATTCTGATAAACCCCCTAACCATAGGCTGGCCCTGCCTCTAATGTAATGAGTGTATATAGAGTATTAACCACTGAAGATTCATCTTAAACTCCGTGCTAAGTTAAAAAATAAAGTCGGACTTGTGTCCTATTTTGTGGCGCTCCGACATCCGTTAAACCCTACACGCATGAGGTATATAATTATATAAAAAAAAAAGTGTAAAAAAAATTAGAAAATTTAAAAAATCACCCCGTAAATTCAAAAAATACTTTGGACGTCAATATGTGTGTGTTTGAATGTCCCTGGTACCCACGATCCTAAATTTTGAGTCCGATATTAAAAAATCAAACAAACAAATTAAAACGAAAGGAGGTACTAATCTTGAAATTTGTGTATTTAATTTAATTAAGCACAAGATGTGCCCTTTAATGTTGTCAGTAGTCACTAGTACATACCAAAGGACAAATCTACAATTTAATACTCCAAATTTTACATGGCTGGCTGTCTCCCTAATGTTTAATAATTAAAAAGTTATAATTATTGTGGAAATTGTTTTTTTTTTTTTAAAAACAAACTGAAGAAGAAAAAGACAATTTCTTCCATTTTACCCATCTCTATAGGATCTGTTTGCTTTTCTGTCTACATGCTCTTCTGTAATTTCTTATGTATAAATTAATTGCTTGATCTTTTTACACTTAATATTTCAAAATTAAATTAGCAAGTTGACCTCCAAATTTCAAATTTTTTTTTTTTTTACTCACATTAGTGTGTCATGAATGTATTTTTCTTTTCTTATAGTTGAAGATCTTTGACAAAATAGATGGATCAAAAATCTAATGGAGCAAAAAGTTTATCGATATAATAGAGGCAACGGCAGAATTTTCACAAATACTAATTTAAATACGAAAAAGTCAAGAGAATTCAACCTATCATGCATATATATTTACGTAGATCGAGATTTTTTGAAAACAATCTCTCAACCTCCGAGAGATAGATGTAAGGTCTATGGATCCTATTTTCCACAGTATCCGTTGACAATTGAATACAATGTTGATCGTTATTTTTCATATCCCTATATAATAGTGAGAAAAGAAGGTTCTTCTAGCCCCTTATGACTACGAATTGAATGAATAAACAAATGATATCAAAAATTAACTCAACTAATAGTTCAAACCAAGAATAAGAAATGGGAAGACGAAAGTCGAATAGGTTCACAAACACTCTGTGGCTAAAAAGTAAAAAAGATATATCGAAGTAGTTATGATGATTCAATAATCTTATTACTTTAGTCCGAAGTTCTCAAACCCCATTATGTGGGATTTTATTGATTATGTCGTCGTTGTTTATTCTCTATGTGCATACAAGGTAAATCATGCTTTCAGTGTAATAATTTACACTAAGCAAGTCCAATGCGACAAGCTCAATCGAGAAAGCATGCATGAGGATTTAATTTAAAATACATGAGACTTTTCATTTAAGAGATCACATGCTCAACCAACTCAATCATTCTTACGGGTGAGAAAATCATATTTGATTGTCTTGCATATATTGAAAAATATCTTTTTTAAAACACGTTTTTCTCAAATTTTTGGAAAATAATTTTCCTAGATCGAGAAGAGAAATGTCATTTTCCACAATCTTCCTATATCTTGTATTGTTTCCACCCCCTCACCAAAAGAATTGTCACGTTGTATTATTTTCTAGAATATTCTTTTACTTATTTAACAAGTACTAAAATATTTCACTTGTCGAGTATTACGAGAGTCAGTTTGACTAATCTTCGTAATTAAATTGAGTTAGAGTAACTCAATAATTTAAAATTTATATTTTCATGTCTGAAAATTATGTCGAAAAATACTATAACGTGCAATCTTTTTCAGGAGCCAAGCCACCTTTCATTTAGGGAATTCATCTGAACCCCCTTCGGCGGAAAACTACATTATCTATACATAAATAAAATTATTTTTTATGTATATATAATAGATGTTGAACCCCCTTCGACTAATTCGTATGTTTAATTTTGAACTTTCTCAATGAAAATTCTGACTCCGCCACAAATCTTTCCCATATTAATACGATAAAAATACATGATAGAATATTAGTCAAACTTCATATAATTTGACACTTGAGAAGCCAAACATGACAAGTAAAGTGAACGGAGAAGGAAGCATATGATAAAATCACATTTCTTTTTTAATGGAAAGTATATTTCATATGAATTTTAATTTGTTGACAATATATAGATGCATGTTCCTAGGATACCAGTAGTGAATAGAAAAATGTTTGCAAGTAAAATTTTGATTTGGAGACATATCACATGCAAGTTTGATCAAAGATCAGAGCAAGTGGGCACACCAAATGATCTTTCACAATTTTTCTCTAATCCCCATATCCAACCCACTCTGCTGACCAAATCTACACATTTTCAACCCTCCCACCCCACTACACCCCTCCATTTAGTTACGGTGTCAGAATTTTCATTAAGAAGGTAAAAAATAAATATATAAGTTAATCGAAGTAAGTTTAATATCTATAATATATACGTAAAAAATAATTTTAAGTAAATATAAATAATATAATTTTTCGTCGAAGGAAATTCAGATGAACCCCTTGACTTAAGGATAGCTCCGCCCCTGCCTCCATCTACAACTGATTTAAACCATATGTTTTTCTCACAAGGAATTAATAAGAAATTTGTGTTATAAAGCACGATTTTTTTTCATTCATTATTTCCTTATGAATCAGTTTACTGGAAAAATACGTGGTGAAAATTATATTTTCATTGAAACACTGGAAAACACTACTCCCCGTCTCATTTATAGTTAATCCAAAAAAGAACGACACATTTCTCTATATACTCCCTCTGTTCGAACTTACTTGTCATTATTTTTCTAATTCGATTTTCATTTTTGCTTGCTATTTTTGACGAATAAATAAAAAACATAGCAAAGTTTCATGTTTTATATATCCTTAGCATTAATCACTTATTAGCCAAATCACTTTTCAATATATATTACTCCTACTAAACATCAATTAATAGGGGTAATATAGTAAAGTCATTATATCGATCATTATTTTTTTAATGCGTGTCATTTCAAAAAGTGATAAGTAAAAGCAAACGGAAGGAGTAGTAACAATAGTCTGTGGTCCAAAATAGTCATAGATGTTTGCGTGACTATAAATCATTATTTATAGCCGCATAAACATTATGACTTATCTTAGAACATACGTTTTAATAGTCTTTCTTTTTTAAAAAAAAATTCTCTCAAATCGAACTATCTCATATAAATTGAGGCAAAGAATATACATTTTATTTTCTTTTTTCTCGTTGATTCAATCAAATATTTTTAGGAATAGTGACTTTAACATTTTTTGGTGAAAAGTTTCAAGAGAAAATTAGGTATTAATATTTTACTAGTGACCCCATCCTAACTCTCACCATTATCATATAGGCTACTAAAACCCCATGTGTTTGTTTTTTAGTATGAAGTTCTATAAGATCAATTGAGACTAATTGGAACATTTTGTTTTGAGTGTTGCAATTTTTTGGGCCCTACAATAGGATGTGAAAAGAGAGATTGGATGGCTACTAGTGAAAGTTGTTTGATTGTATGTCACGAGCTACCAAAATAAAAGACATCGCATTCGATGTTTATATCAAATCGTAATAGTTCGCTCATGAGAGGATGGATAAAAGGGTAGTTTGATGTACTAAAGCTCCCGTTGCTATGCGGAAGGTCCGGAAAGAGCCCCATCACAAGGCTGTATTATATGCATTTCTGTCGGAGGTTGTTTCCAAGCTAAGGTTTCAACCCGTAACCTCCCGATCACATGGAGGCAACTTGACCAGTTACTCCAAGGTTCCCCTTCTATGAGAGGATGGATAAAATAATAAAATTCACGAATAGAACTTTTCAATTATCAGTAATTGAAAAATAGTCATTGTCATGGAAATTTAAAATTTACCAGCGAAATTCTAGGATATTTTCATGTCGAGACATGGAGATGCACCTATGAAATTTAAACCTTTATGACACTGACTATTAAAGACGTACAAGGCCGAAAAGTGGTCAGTAAGTGTTACTTTTAATAATACGGATTGAATTATCAAAGATCATATAAAGAGATCACAACTCATTCCCTCAACTAATATCGAACATATAACACTTCAGTTGTCACACGTACAGAATGCAACGGAGCGTGGATTATGGGAGCCCAATATTGAAAATTACAAAAACAAAAAATAAGGTTGATAGATCCGATATCATTACCATGTAAAGATATAATCGTCTGACCTAACGCAATCCTAAAAGCTAACTGGTGAGAGGAGAATGCAAAATCATATAAAAGAATTGACAACTCATTTACCCAATTAATATGGAACTTATAGCACTAACCATGCATGGCAAACAACTATATTGTTGTAAATTAAAGCAAGAAAACATGTTATTTGATCATATATACGCAATCCGTTACGTTCCTTCACCTTAAAGTTGAGGTAGAACGATTATTTCAATAGACCCCATCTCAAGCTAAAAATATTCTAGAAAAAGATGTAATAAACGTACAAGAAATAATAAGTACTAACAAAATAACTTATAATATAGAAGCAAAACTACTACAAAATAATACTACAATCGATCTGCTCAAAACATCATATATCACGAAAGCTCCAAATATTCTTATGGGAAGCCCTTATTGGACAATGAACCTACCAAAAAGCATTGAAAATACATTGAACTTTTCTATTGGTTATTAAAAGCACACCCACCCACCCACCCCACCACTAAATTTGGACAAATAGTAATAGGCAACATGCACATAGATTACAAAAGGAGGCCAATGAAGATTCATTTTGTCTAAATTTTTGGACAGATCTCATTATATTTTTGTATATGTTTGACTGACGTGGACAATACATACAAACATAATACATACATATCAATAATATGTACAATATAATTTTACAAGTAGGAAAAGAACGAATATATGCATGCTTATATATGTACTTTTGTTAGGTAGAAAATTTATTTTTAATGAACCCTTAACTTAAAGCCATGAAAACAATCATGAAGTAACTAGTAATGTTATTATCACGTGATCTAAAGGTCACGAATTTAAATCGTAGAAATAACATTTTGCTGAAATGCAAGTAAGGTTCCGCACAATAACCGCTTGTTGTTCGGTCCTTTCTTGAAATTCCGCGCATAACGAGAGCTTTAGTGCACTGATTGTTCTCAGCTATTTTAAATGTTTTTATGTACTTCTTCCGTTCACTTTCACTTGTCACTATTTTGCTTTTCAAAGTCAATCTAAATGAATTTTGATCAACATTTTAAGATGTATTTTTTTTATCATATTAATATGAGAAGGATCATAACTTTCAATATTTTGCATATAGTTTTCAACCATCTAAATTTAAAATTTAAAATATTAGATTATATATCTTAAATGTTGATAAAAAAATTAATGCAGCTTGATCTCGAGAAGTAAAACAATGGCAAGTAAAAGTAAACAGAGAAAATATATTTATTTAAGTTAATTAGGGGTTGACCATAGCTATGAAATTCAATAGTGTAGTTTTTTACCATAGTTATTAAATTTATTTATTTTTATTTTTATTTTGGGGAAAAATGAATATGCCAAAGGAGCTGACCAAGCAACCACGTGCTATAGCCAAATTACAAGTTGAGAATTTCAAGGACTCTCATTTATTTGGAGGCAATTAACTAAAAAAATACTTAGCAACTTGGTGTTGCTTTAAATTAATTTTTAAAAGTGCAAAGAAACTTTACTAAAAAAAATTATCATATCACATAGAAAATAATTTCATGTAACTTTTTATATAAAGTTAAATTAGTAATCTCAAAAAATATATTAACAGCGCAATTTTTTTTTTATTAATGTATATAAAAAGTTTAAATATATACATTATTGAAAAGATAATTCTTTTTATATTAATAGTATTATCCAATTGAGTTGATTACTACAATAATTAACTCTTCAAACCTAATATGTTTTGATGTAGAATTATAAAGTAATTATTTACTATAATCTAATTTAATTACATTATCCAAAATGCAAATAACATATGTTTACATATCTCCAACGGGAGATAAGGTTAAAGTTTTGCATTTGAGTTATATATGTTAGTATAAAAGTATTTCAATTAATTAAATTAATTTATTCAATTATACAGGTTATGTTTTTTTTTAAAAAAAATATTTTACAGATTATTTTAGTAAGCTTGGTATTCAGTTTTAATTCATATCAATATTTATTTATATCCTAATGGTGATTAATTGACCACAAACCGCCCCAATTACTTCTAACTACTTCACTATTATTTGTTAAGTTATGTCTTTTTCTTTTTGGTAATAAAGATTGATAATATTTTAGATAAGATAAGCCTAAGAATTTAATAAGATAGCTTACTTTAATCTGACTATATTTTGTATGCATTTATTTTATAAAAAAATTTAACGTTTACTTACTTTGGAACAATTTCATATATACGGTGAAGTTCAGAAAAAATGATCGAATTCAATCATGTATGACTGAAGTTCAGATAAAAATGATTGAATTTTAATCATATGTGCATGAAGTACAGACAAAATCAACGTACTAAGCTTCATTTATATGAATTAAGGGTCTATAAAAAATATTTATTTTATTTTCACAAGGTAAAAATACCACCTTTCTTAGATCTTAATGAAACTTCACATATCTAAATTATACCAAATTAAAAAATTTGTAATTTTTCACTAGAGAATAAAGATGAAACTAAGACCACATTAAAATACATGTCAAGTAGTGACAAATTCACTTTTCAAATGATATAGAAAGGTGAGAAAAAAATGGCATGTGCATGGCCTATGAAAGATCTCAACAATATTGGTCAAATAAAAACATAATGTAAGATTTTTGATTTGATATGTTTCTTGCTAATTTGATGAACTGTTTTTTGGTACTAATTTTTCTTGGTCTATAATTTTGGATAAAATGTACAGCAAATTATAGTTCTGTATGGTTTATGTTGGTTGGTACATGAGGTACTTGGACCCCTCTATTTTATACCCATAATTATTTTAAATAATTTTGTGATTATTCCTGTTTTAGTTATAGATTTTTTTGGCGATTTTCACATTTCAACTATTAATTATTCTTTTTTCTTAATTGAAGTATCACTATTTATATATTAAAATACAATTTAAAGTTCAGAGGCGGAGCCAGAATTTTCATAAAGAAAATTCAAAATTTGCAATTTTTTTTTTTTTTTTTGGTTAATAAGATTGCATTAAATAAAATAAAAGCAGTAGCAATGGTTACAAAAGGTAGAACTCCCATTACAAAGGCTATATATATATACATAAAATATAATCTTAGTGATATAAATAATATAATTTTTCATCGAAGGAGTTCGGTGAACCCCCATTACAAAGGCTGGCTCCATCCCGGTTCAAAACTCCTTAGATAAACTATCAATGTTGTTGGTATTCTATTTGAATTTTTACCATCTACTCAAATAGGTATGTCTAATATATATATATTTATATGTAATGGTTCGGGTAAGAAAATGGAATAGCCGATGCTAGTTCAGATAAAAAAAAAAAAAAACTGATATTTTAGATCTGAAACTCACAAAAAATTGATATTTCAAATATATTTTTTAATCATTATCTCTTATTTACATTTTACTGATTATTTAATATCTGAAATTTACTCAATTAAATAATTTAAATTTATTTTTAAAAAGGTCGTTCATAATTGTATTGGTTCTTTCTAGAAATCTCTAAAACATTCTTCTTTTTTATATATTTTAAAGCATATTTATCATTTCATCATCAAGATATTTAATGAATTACCAAAAAAAAATAAAAAAAAATGGCATGTGCAAGGCTAGTGAAAGATCTTAACAATATTGGTCAAACAAGAACATAATAAGATTTTTGATTTGATATGTTTCTTGCTAATTTGATGAACTATTTTTGGTACTAATTTTTCTTGGTCCATAATTTTGGATAAAATGTACAGCAAATTATAATTCTGTATGCTTTATGTTTGTTGGTATATGAGGCACTTGGACCCCTCTTCTTTATACCCATAATTACTTAAAATAATTTTGTGATTATTCCTCGTTTAGTTATAGAGTTAATGATCAATATATATGAATTATCACTTTTTGATGAGTTTCACATTTTAATTATTAATTATTCTCTTTTCTTATTCGAATTATCACTATCTATGTATTAAAATATAACTCAAAACTCTTTAGATAAACTATCAACATTTTTGGTATCAGAAGCGGAGCTAGCCTGTGTAATGGGGGATTATCGAACCCCTATGGTTCAGATAAGAAAATAGAATAGCTGATGATCGTTCAGGTAGGAAAAAAAATAACTAATAATTTAGATCTAAAATTCATAAAAAAAATGATATTTCAAATATATATTTTTTTTATCATTATCTCTTATTTATTTTTTACTAAGATTGCATTATTAATCATTCGGCCACCTCTCATCAATGAGAAGACTTTTTGCACAAATAAACTTTTCTTCATTATTTCCATAATGATTGTACCATGCACTCGCACTTTTTTTTCGATTTAATCATTTAATATTTAAAATTTACTAAATTAATTAATTTGAATTTACATTTTAAAAGGTTGTTCATAATTGCATTAGTTCTTTCTAAAAATCTCTAAAATATTCCTCTCTTTTTATTTTAAAGCGTATTTATCATTTCATCATCAAGATATTTAATGAATTGTCACATTTTTAAATTAAAAAATCGGCTCACAAGACATCCGTCTAATCGTTTTGTAAGATTCTCTGTCAGAGCTAGTTAAAATTGAAGTCCGATGAAAAAATGAAAAAAAAAACTTATAAAGTTTTAAATAACTATATTTGTATGTTACTAATTTATTCGAGGAGGATAAGTTATTCACATTTCATTTGATAATAAAAATCTTAGTCACATTTTAATATTTATACGATTTAATTAGGCATTTTTAAAAATATTTATATGCATTTTATAGGGAGCTTGAATTTTGGTCAAGAATGAACATATTTTTAGGAAAATGAGTAGGTGATAAAAGTAAAATGTCAGTCCCTAGGTTCAAACTTGTGCCCTTAAGATGGATTTGTACGCCTTTGACCGCTGGGCTAAGCATCTTTAGCTTGTCAAGATTGTTCAACAATAAATATATATTCAAAAATATCTATATTTAATCTATATATTCGAAAAAAAAAATGATTAATGATGTTTATCTGATTACCCTTTTGTGATCACAGTAGTTCTGCCCCCGCATTTTATCTGTGATCAGATGAAAACATTTAAATTAAATGTTTTTATCCTTTAAAAAGCAAAAGCATAATACATAAATGTACCCTTTAACTTGGCTTCAACTTTCATCTACACCCTCCAACTTTGGGTGTGTACAAGTAGACACTTAGAATTGTATAAAGTTGAACAAATAGATCCATGTGTCTTATGTGACATCTTACATGAAGTGGCGGAGCCACATACAATTCAGGGGGTTCATCCGATCCCCTTCGTTCGAAAATTATATTATTTTTACATGATCAAATTTTTTTTTATGTATATATAGTAGATGTTGAACCCCCTTCGACTAGTCCGTATATTTACTTCTGAATTTCCTCAATAAAAAACCTGGCTCCGCCACTGTTTACATGGCCAATTTAGGTCTATATGACGTCCTACGTGTATTATGCTATATAGGACACATGCGGCTACTTGTTCAACTTTATGCAAGTTTAACTGTCCGCTTGTGCATACCTAAAATTGAAGATCATAATTGTGAACTGAGATTAAATTAAAGGACGTGCTTATGCTTATGTATTAGGCCAAAAGCAAAGTATATTTTTATTCACAAGATGTGACATAAATATTGCTTTTCAGAAGTTAGGCCAATGACATCTTTAATATGTAGTACTACCATTTTGGATTGCTACTTTAGTAGTGCACAAAATATTAGGCTTATCATTCCAAAAAGAATAAGGAAGAAACAAAAAATGACCACCACCATTTCCTCTAGGAAAAATAATTCAATTGCCAACTTGTAAAAATTAATTAGGTTTATCATCAAATAGGTATTATGAAATTTACATTATGCATTCCACAATGAAACAAATTGATAAGACAATACAATAAGTCAATTTCAAAGCTTGTGAGTTGTGGAACTAGTGAAATCTAAAAAGTACAAAAAGTACAAAGCATATCCTATTCATACCTCTATTTTAAAGACGAGATAGAAAAATTATTTTTAATAGATATCCTACTCAAGACAAAAGCAGTCGCACAAACTCTAATACTATGTTTGTTAAGGAAGTAAAATAGAAAGTGAAATAAAGTTAAAGGTGTTATCTATCACTCCAAATATGCTTTTCCTATTTAGTGTAAGTTTTGAATATTTAAATTATTATTTTAAAAATAAACTAAAATAGTTCAACTTTTCTACGAAATTTGAAATTGATTCTTGAAAAGCGAAAAAAGAACAACGAATTGTGAAATACAGTAATTATACCTTCTGATATCTCATTGTTTTTACGATAATTCGATCAATTTGAAGATTGATAATCAGTTAAAGATGTAACCATCAAGGAAGTATGGTAGAATGAATGAGATCTTTTTTACCTTTTACCAAAATGTTTTCATTTTTAACCACCCCAAAAAGGAAGTAACTTCTTGAAGGAAACTATTTTTCACTAGTGGATCATGCCAACACGAATCTAAGTTAGTGTATCAATGATACAATCTTAGATTAATTAGAATAATAAGTTTCGAATATCAAATAGTTAAGAATCATTATTTAAAAAAAATTACGCGATAACTGCTTTACGAGTCATTCAAATTCGTTCATGAAAATCTCACTAGGGAATAAACCGGTCTTCATCAAATACGGTTGCATAAACAATGCTCGAACTTGAGACCCTTAATTAAAAATTGAAGGTGTACGAATCTAAATTAGTGTTGCAAGTTAATTTCCACCATGAAACGATAACATATCACTTATCAAAGACGACTTCATATTTATAACTCGAATTCGATATTTTAAATTAAGAATAAAGAAGTACTAACTGCACTATCTATTTCAATTTATGTGACACATTTTCTCTTTTAATCTTTTCAAAAAGAATATAGTATGCCCTCTGTCCCATTTTACGTGGCACACTTTCCTTTTGATTTATCTAAAAAAGAATGTCATATTTCCTTATTTTGTAATTATTTAAAGACACAATTCATATTGTACCCTTATTGATCCCTCCTAATTTTAAAGATAATACTCTTTTTTTTTCTTTTCTTTTTTTACTTTTTTTCAAAAATGACAGTTTAATAAACTTCACAAAGTCTTTACTTAAAACTCTCTATTCCATCAAAACGTGACACATAAAATAGAACGGAGAAAGTACTTCTCATTCCACCACACATGAAAATTTTATTTAAAGTCAAATGATGTCACGTACATCAGCATGGCGGGAATATTTTATCCTTCTTGATCCCACTTAATTTTAAAAATAATACTACTTTTTTTATTTCTTAAAAAGAATAATTTGATAAACTTCACAAAATCTCTACTTAAACTTCTCCGTCCGGTTAAAAGCTCAACACATAAAGTACTTCTTATTCCGCCACACATGAAAAACTTTATGTCAAGTCAAATAATGTCACCTACATCTGCATGGTGGGAATATTTACCACTCGACCGCATGCTTGGCCAAATCTATTCAGCTGCCAAACTGTATTTCAAAAAGTTTTTAACAGTAAACAGTAACTAACTTTAAAATAAACAACAACTACAATAACAAAGCTGTCTAAAAATGGCGACAGCCACGTTATTTCATCATCAGCACCAATCCATCTTCCAACTTCACATTACATCTCCAAACTCTCTCAAAAAAACTCCATTCTTGATCAATGCTTAGTACCAAGTCATCTTGTTCCTACATTTTCCCATGACTTTACACTTATCAACTCAAAATCATGTACACTTATCACTTGTGAGATTTCACTGAGTATGTTTTTGTTATTGTTGCTCAAAATAATGAACACTTGAGCCGAGGGTCTATCGTACCCAGACCTCACTTGTGAGATTTCACTGGGTATGTATATATGTTATTGTTCTTGTTGTTGAACAACACTTGAGCTAAGGATCTTTCGGAAACAACCTTGATCTCTTCCTCCAAAAGATAGTTGTAAGGTCTCCTCACTTTTGAGACTTCACTGTCTATGTTGTTGTTGTGGTGGTGGTGGTGGTTTCTCAAAATCATGAACACAGGATCTTTCGAAAACAATCTCTCTACCTCCACGAGGTAGTGATAAGGTCTGCATATATGTATACTCTACCCTTTTCAGACATCCCTTATGAGATTTCACTCTATATGTTGTTGTTATTGCTCAAAACCATGAACACTTGAGTCAAAAATCTTTCGAAAACAACCTCTCTACCTCTACGAGTCAGTGGTATCCTCTACAGACCTCACTAGTGAGATTTCACTGGATATGTTATTGTCGTTGTTGTTGTTGCTGGTCAAAATAATGAACACCCTTTTGATCAAGATTTCCATTTTCACTCTCCTTTGTTTCGTCATCAACCTTGAATCTACATGGGGATTTGGCTCCATGGGACCAATATCAGCTGCATTTGGTAAAAACAGTTTCTTCTGTGTTATTGATGCTAGCGGTAAACAAGATGTTATATGTTGGGGCAGTAAAAATAACAGTAATGTATTAAACTATCCTACTGATGTTCCTTCAATGTTCGCTCTCTCCGGTGGCGATGGTTTTCTTTGTGGCATTTTGTCAAACACATCGCAGGCGTTTTGTTTTGATTCAATGGGATCAAGTTCTGATCTTGTTCCAGTTGTCTACAAAACTAATGGTTATTCACGTATAGCTGCTGGGAGAAATCATGTTTGTGCTATTAGGGGGATGTATTATTCGGAGAGTGATTGGGGTAGTGTTGATTGTTGGGATATTATACGTAAATCGAATGGTAGTTTGAGGTCAAGTGAGAGTTCTTTGTATTATAATCAATACACGAATTCAGCAGTTTTCAAGAGTGTAGTTTCTGGAGATGGGTTTAGTTGTGGGGGTGTTAAGGACGGAGGGGTTCTTTGTTGGGGTCCAAAGTCTAGTAATCTTGGAATATCGAGGTTTTCGGAGAATGTTTATGGTTTAACAGCAGGGATTGACTCTGTCTGTGGGGTTTTGGAAGGGTCTAATGAGGTGAAATGTTGGGGTGGTAATAAAGATTCGTTTGGAATTGTTCCGGTAGGGGTGCCATTCGTGTCGTTGGCAGCTGGTGTAGAGCATTTTTGTGGGATTAGACAAGATAATCATGGGATTATGTGTTGGGGAAAGTATAATTCATCTTTGATTCCGAAAGGATCAGGCTTTTTAGCTATTGCTTCTTCAGATTTTATCACTTGTGGTATTAGGGAAGGCGATTTGGTTCTTGATTGTTGGTATACGAATGTGTCATCGAAAGTAGATTATGATCCACCGTTGCAGCTGTGTAGTCCGGGGTTGTGTACTCCTAGTTCTTGTGGTGAAGGGAAGTTTTCGTTCAACGCGAGCCTTTTGAATGAGCTTGATTTGATAAATTTGTGTGTTAGGAAAGATCTGAAGATTTGTTCACCTTGTGGGGTGAATTGTTCTGAGGGATTCTTCGCGTCTAGTTCTTGTACTGAAAATGCGGACAGGGTTTGTACTCCTTGTTCTCTCTGCCAGAATAGTTCTTGTTCTGATGTTTGTAAGCTTCAGATATCGGAAGAGATGAAGCAACAGCATCAGCATCAACTGCATCAGCTACTCATCATAGTCGGATCTTCGGCTTTGGGTTTCTTGTTCTGCTTAGCTGGATTATGTTTGTTAATCCGCGTGATTAACAGCAGAAGTAAAGAAGGTGGAAAGAACCAATTCGGCTCTTGTATTCGCAAGCACGAGAAGGAAACTGATGCAAATACTGACCCTCATCCTCCTGTGTCCGTGGCGCCGTGTCCAGGGGAAGCTCAGGTTTTCCGGCTTTCAGAGCTGAAAGATGCTACTAACGGGTTCAAGGAGTTTAACGAGCTTGGCAGGGGAAGTTACGGATTTGTTTATAAAGCTGTTCTGCCGGATGGGAGGCAAGTAGCAGTGAAGAGGGCCAATGCTGCTACGATTATACATATCAACAGCCGGGAGTTTGAAATGGAGCTAGAGATCCTTTGCAGCGTTCGACACAGCAATATAGTTAATTTGTTAGGTTATTGTGCAGAAATGGGGGAAAGGATTCTTGTTTACGAACTCATGCCTCATGGAACCCTTAATGACCATCTCCATGGGGGTCTTTCTCCGGTTAGCTGGAACCTTAGGCTGAAGATTGCAATGCAGGCTGCAAAGGGGCTCGAGTACCTTCACAAGGAAGTTTCTCCTCCTATCGTGCACCGTGATGTCAAGAGTTCAAACATTCTCTTGGATGCTGACTGGGGAGCTCGGATTGCAGATTTTGGACTGCTTACACCTAACGAGAAGGATCGTAATGGAGACGTGCAAACGGATGTCTATAACTTTGGGATCGTACTGCTAGAGATTCTTAGTGGAAGAAAAGCTTATGACAGGGATTGTACACCTCCGAGTATCGTTGACTGGGCACTGCCTCTGATCAGACAAGGGAAAGCAGCAGTTATCATCGATCGTTACGTTGCTCTTCCAAGAAATGTCGAACCTTTGCTTAAACTTGCCGAAATTGCAGAGCAGGCATTACGCGAAAATCCTGCTGATCGCCCTGATATGTCACAGCTGGCACTTCTGTTAGAGCAACTAGTGAAGGATGTAATGATATCATAGCCTTCTTTTCGGAGTTTTGAAGTAATTCTTTTGGTGGATTGAAATTTTTCAGAAAACAAATTCAGATGATAGCATATTGCTGAGTAACGCTCTTCTGCAATTGTACATTTCTATGAGCTTCTTGTAAATTTTGTGCTTAATATTTTTTGTTCTTCACATTCTTGAACAAATGTCAACAATAATTTTCTTTTCTTATGGCAATGAAATATGTTGTGCTGCATCAAATCATCTTGTGTTTTCCGGAGTCTTCTTTGTTCACGGTGTAGATGGGATGAGACAGTAAAATTTGTCATAGTGTACATGCTTAGTTAAACGACAGATGAACTGAGAAATATGTTCACATATACAAATTTTCTGTTATTTCAATAACAATTCACAGTTGGATGTTGCAGCTCTTAGTGCCAAATGAAAATATAGTTTGTTGTTGAAAGGCGAATCAAGAATTTAAACTCGTTGGATTTTCAGCAGTGAACTTATTGTACTTTGGAAATTATGGGTTCGGAAATTCTTCATATTTTTTGAATTTTAATGGTTTGAAAGTCAAAATATGTCTGTGTTTCGTATAAAAAATATTGGATTCGACTGAACCAGCAGATTATCGACTGTATCTGCCTCTATTGCCGTTGATTATGTCTCATACCGTAGTTTGGTGAGATTATGATATTTGAAATCACGGACTGATGTAAACTAAGGTGTTGGCGGATCCCTTGAGAGTGCCTGCTCAACACAGAACGATGATCGATAAATTCCTTTGCTGCTCTTTGAATCCTATGTGACCTCTCCCATGTTACAATATTGTTAGCATGATAGACAAAACGTAGCATATCTGTTACATATTTACCATATTGAGAATCTCTTAATGTAGATCCTACAAGATATTCTACGATATGTCCATCATGCTAACAAATATATCATTGACAGAATGTTTGTCCATTCTAGGGAACTTCTTTTGTAGATCCAGTTTAAGGGCAGCATCAATAGTAATTAGAAATTTCAACAACGCCCGAAGAATGACACTTTTTTCTGCTTTATCGGTAGAATTCGCTTAAAAATGAACGTTGTGTCATTGCATTTCATAGATTTGGGCATAGATTCAAGGCACAACCACATTTTACCTAGATGTATTATAGTGATATGGTATATTTTAGAGTTCCTTGTGCTCTCAAATTTAGTCCCGGCCCCGGACTGTTGTTCTTGCCTTACTGAGATGCTGTGGGAAAAAATCTAACTTCTAAATGTACGCCTAGTTTCTCTTTCCCGGTTGTTCTCCAGCTAAATATTAACGGAGAACTGCTTCTTTAATTTCCCCAACCAAGCGCTGCTGACATTGTAGCCGGTTAATGTTAAGGATTATATCCTAGACGCCTACTTATGTAATTAATCTGCAATAGTAATTTTCAGAGTTACTCGAAGGGGAGCCTTGGAGTAATGCTAAATTTGTCTCGATGCTACCTATAGGTTACACGTACCTATACATGCGTCAGGGTAGTCTGCCTACATTACGCTCCCTTAGGGTGTGAGTGACCCTTCCCCGAACCCTGAGTGAATGTTGGATGTTTCGTGCACCACGTGAACTTTTTGTTCTTTGAAGTTACTTGTGGATAGATCTTTGATTTGATCTGGATCTGTTAGTGAGAGCTATGACCTACAAGACAAAAGAAAGTTCATTGAGAAATTGTTGTTATGTGCACCTTAAATTGTACTGATTGGTTTGTTGGTATTGGCTGAGTAGGATCACAATACTTTATTTGATTAGAAATGATTCCATAAAGCTACAAAATAGTTAATGGCCTTTTTCAAAAGAATATTCAATATCTATAGCTTTATGGAATTAGTTAGTTCCAATCAAAAAGTTTCATGGTCCTAGTTGCACCTTGGATCTTCCTACTCAAACAACAATAACATACACAACGTAATCCCACAGGTGGGGTCTGGAGAGGGTACAGTGTACGAAACCTTACCCCTACCTCATGGAGGTAGAGAGGTTGTTTCCGAAAGACTCCCTGCTCATGTATCACATATCAAAGAACAAACAGAAGTAAAGAGAACATAACAAATACTAGAGGAAGCATTACATAACATTCATGAAAAAGGAACAGCAACATCAAAATAATGACATAACCAAAGCACAAGAAACAGCCTATGGTAACAGAAATCGAGTGACAAAAACTAAAGCAATGTGCAAGTGTCTCAGTATAAAAACTAAAGCATATATTCTTCTGTAAATAGTTAAAACATTCTAGTATCACATATTTATTAGCAGTTCGAATTTTGTTCTTGTGGGCTGTGGAAAGATAAATGAAGAAGCTTTTCTTGTCTGGGACTGAAGTTAGTTGCTAAAGGTACAAAAGAACTAGGGTGCTTTTCCTCGTTTTCCCTTTATGTTTTTCGGACAAAAATGGAAACCTGTTAAGTCATACTAGACGACGTTTCTTTCCCTATTTTGTGGCCGAAAGGTTGAGATCACGAAGAAATCGACAGAAGGGAAATGAAGGAAAGAAAAGTTATGCCTACTGTTATCCAACTCACCTCTCATTCAAATACTTCCAAATCAAAACAGTTGCAGAAAAGAACACAAAGTAACTTGCTTTATAATGCTGGAAAACAAGAGAAGGTTGATCAAGACTTACATTTGCTAAAACCAAAATATGGACGGTACAAGAAACAAACATATTGCCCTTTATCTTTTGACTGTCAATAACTGCATTTTCAACAGCCTCTTAAGAACCGAAACCCCATTAACCGCTTTTTACTGTATCGTATATTACTTAACTTTTATCGCACTGTACTGTCAAGTCCATTGTTAAGTAACAGTGAAAAGTGTCATGTTATGTAGCGAATCATTTGGTGTGATCGTGTTGTTACCTTATCTTTTTTTAATATCTTTCTCTTATTATGTACTAGTCATGTTTTACCCTTTACCCTGCCTTAGCTTATTCTTCAGATATTGCTGACGCGAAGCATTGTGAAACTAATTGATATATTCATCATCAATACAATACAACAATACATTACGTAAGTTATGAAACGATATGTAACAACCGTCCAAACAAGTTGTAAAGATCAGGACTTCAACATGAAGAGGGAAAAGTAAAGCAAGAAAACCAGGAGTTCTTTTTTCGATTTAACGGCTTCTACAGCTATGGCCTTTGTTATAAACTGCCAGTTCAAAAGATTGTACTTTTCCTGAGAGAGAGAAACTTTGATAGGAAAAGAGAAAATATGGGTGATGCATACTCTCCTAGTTTTATCTTTGGCATAATACATAAACAAACATTTAAATTTGGCTTTAGCTGGCAAGCAAGTACTCCAACTTTGAGACTGCATATCTAGACACCTCAATTCATCCACACTGTCTCGTAGACACCCGATACTGACATGGCACATTAATTTCGGAGGTGTCTAAATGATCATTTTGTAAGCTAGAGTGTTCAACTGACACAATGGAGATGAGTTGAGGTGTCTAGCTGAGCATACTCAAAGTTGGAGTGCTTACTTGCCAGCCGAGACCAAGTTTGAGTGTTTGTTTATGTATTATGTCATTTTGTGTTTAGTTATTTGTCACGCTCTCCCTTTCTTTTCCCTATAAATTCTGTAGCAGAGGTCACTTCAACTACAACATTTTTATAGTAGTTTCAGTAGAATCTTGTCTATTAGAGGAAAATTAAAATTCAAGACAAGTTGTTTGATCCAATCTTAAAGAGTTTGAAGTTCCACAAAGGTAAGTTTTCTTGTTTTCATGATAGATACATATATGCCTGGCTCCTTGTATGCCATTTGCATTGTTCCATCAATAATTGATGGCCTTTTCAGATGGCATTCTAGGAGCCATGCATGTATAGGAGTTTCATGTCAAGCATAAATTTTCATAGACAAGTTCCTTTTTTAACTTGCATAGTCATCTTTTAGTGTGAGTCGAGGGTCTGTCTAAAACAATCTCTTTACCCCCCACAAAGGTAGAGGTAAGGTCTTCGTACACCCTTTCCTCCCTAGACCTCACTCGTCAGATTTCGTTGTTGTAATCTTCTTTTAGTGATCCAAACTAGTTTGAGTTGTTATCAAAATTTGTCAACTTAGAAGCCTGTCAGTCCTTCTCTTTGATGCGCCCCGTGTTAGCACCATCCCTCATTAACCTCACAACATAATCAACACATTCAACTGAACCAACAATTTCAACACGAACCATGTAGCAATATATATATATATATACATGTGTGTGTGTGAAAAACATGCTTGCTCAAGCCTCAAGATGCTGTGCAAACGGACTAGGGAAGAGAAGCGGATCCATAATTTAAATTCGATGGGTTCAACGTTTAGTTTTTTTTTTTTTCCCTCAACATGTTAAATGTTGAACGTATCAAATTTAAATTCTGAATCCACATGATCTCTTCCCTAGTCGCGTGTACGGGATCTTGAACAAGTGGTGTTAGTCTATTGTCACAACTCAGCTAGTAAGTGAGTTTAGGCAAATTAATGATGGTTTTAAGGCTTTACTTTGTGTTCCAAGTTGATATTAATTTCTATTATTGTCAAGCAATCTATGCGGCTTTGTCAGGGGCGACTCAAGCACATCGGTGGACGAAGGCGAAAATCAAACGAAGGATTTCAATTTTTAATAAAAATTAATATTATTTTTGTAATAAAGTCTGTATTTTCAATTTTTTTGAGGTGCAAAATTGTTGATATTTTCTTTATAGCGGATTTCTTCTTATAATTCTTTTTCGGTTAATATAATTAATGTTTTTAATCTTTCTCGAGATCTAGTATTTTAAATACATCAAACTTTTTCTAATAATTCTTTACTTTTATATAACAAGTTTATTTTTTCTACAAATAGTATTTAATATATTTATTTTTTTCATACAACGCCTATAAGCTATTATTGCTAAAAAGAAAAGCAGAGGCCCTCAAATCTAGAGGCTTAAGGCGGTTGCTTATTTCTTCAATATTAGGTATAGCCGGCACTGAGGTTTGCAAATAGGTTCTATAAGCAGTTCTACAAGCAGATTCTGGAAGCAGCTTACAAACAGCTAGCTACCCACAAGCAAAGTTGCTTTTGTTCTTCTACAAATAGAAAGTTGTTTCAGTTCCTTTGTACATCAATTTGAAGTTGAATGATATATCAGTCTCTCTATATGCTTTTCTATGATGAATTTACTTTAAAGCCTTTATTTTCATAATAAATATAAAATATTACTACTTATATTTGAAAAAATGGACAATTTTGGTTCCAACTTCTATACAGTGGATAATGGAAGACTTTTTCTTCCCACTCATTTGAGCTAGAAATGAATACTAGAACTAGAAGTGGAATAGTTCTAAAAGATAAAGATATGGGCTAGCATGACCAATTCTTAACAAAGAAAACTTGGAGAAAATATGTAATCATGGTCAATAGTGGATTCTCTTTCTTCTTGGAAGTTTTAGTTGAACAGCTCGATGTATTAAAATTTTCGCTTTGCACACAAAAGTCTATTGTAAACTGCCTTACTTTGTATTTTTGGGTTAATATATATTAATAATACTATATTAGAACTGTTCTCCTAAACAATCTCTCCACCCCATAGAGGTAGGGCAAGGTCTGCCTACACCCCACATATTGGAGTTGAATTTACTATGTTGGTTATACCTTACAGATTCACGTGAATTCAATATTATTTTTTACCTAAATCTTGTATGTGTATTAAGAAAACCACTCAATGTCTATAGATTTTTCATTGTGAATTCAGTTATTACTATATTATTCTTTATATCACTGTAGAAAAATCATAAACTTCAAATTCTGGATCTACCTTAGCAGATATTATTATATGTGGAGCCAAGGAGGCCAAGTCCAACTCTAAAGTCTTTTTTTTTAATGCAGTCATGGTCTCATAGATGGTTTAATTTTGTTGGTACTTGGTCAATTGACCAAACTTCAATTTCTATTTTTGTTACACTAAGGACAAAGTCTTAATTTTGGACTGGTTGCCTTATTTAGATGACTCCTCTTTTGAAATCAAGAATTCAAAAATCATGGTTATTAATTTAATTTGTAAAAAGAAAAAGAGTCAAATTTGCTCCTAAATTATACAAAAAGAATTGATTTTACCCTATGTTATATTTATATTATTCGTATAAAAATGCTCTCGTCATTATCTAAATGATTCAAATATTGTCTAAGATGAACACTCAATGTCTCGTGTCATTGACATTTTAATAAGGCGAACACCGTCTATAAAGAAGTACATCGATAGAATTTATGTACCTTCAATAAAACATTTAAAATGTGGTTTGCTTGGTGTAGTTAAGTGTTTTCCTTGTTTGGTAGAACAAAATTATTATCAACAATTCAAACTCAAATGGGGTGTCAACTTTTAAAAAAAAAAAAAAAAAAAAAAAACTGAGTGTGGCATTGGTGTATTTTTAAACACTCATATAGGTGCAATTTATTGGTTGATGATTAAAAAATTGGAATTGGGGGTTGTAGCACTTATATTTCTTTAATTTCATGCCACCACATTTTCCACTTTGAGTCAATCCCTCTTAAAGGGAATGATATAGTTTTCCAAATATAAATAAATAACTTGTGTGGATGGTTGAAGGTGGTTTTTTCTTTCGTCCGGTGTTCGATATCTGCATTGGAATCCCGATTCATTCGAATCGCGTATTGATGGGTCCATTATGGGGTAGTGCTCCCAACATGATTTTCTCCATACCAAGACTTGAACCCAAGATCTCTGGTTAAGGGTGGAGCAGTCATTTGATTAAGGTGGGGTTGATTGAAAATGATCAATAAATATTGCTGGACAAAGAGGCCTCTATTATTATCTATTACCTATGAATTAAAGGATAATATAATGACAAAATAAAAGTTTTTCAAGAGACTAGATTTTTGTTAGCATACTTTTTGTCCCAAAATTTGTGGCTAGTTCTAGATTCTATGCTATGATGATGATCAATTGATCATATTATATTTTACTATTGGTTAAGGTCATTTATGTCTCTAATACTTCAATTGCAATTATCTCCCTAAATTAGTTAAAGATGTACTCATTCTATGTAACTTTGTTTTCTATTCATATAATGCAGATAGTTCTAATTGTTGATTGGATTGAGTCAATGACTTTGTATGAATTAATGTTATTTAATTCTTATGATCTTGTTCTTGATTCAATGTGGAAACGAGGCGTGTTTGTGGCCTTCTTGAACGTCCGATGTAATTTGAATTTATATCATGTAAAAAAAATTGTCAAGGATGATAGGACTCTATCTCACACGACAAATGCATGATCTATTGTGCACATCTCATCCTTCAGCCTTTCGCCTATCGACTTGACAAGCAAGCTATCTTGATCTGTCTTCGACTTTGATTCGTTACACTCAAAAGCCTCAACAGTCCTAAAGAGAGTCTCTTGTCGTCTAAAACTCTGCCAAGAAAACGCTACTCTACATTTGATCCTATGTACCCAACTGTAATTGTTAATAGCTGATGGATCTCTAATTGCTTTTATTCAAAGAATCTAAAAAAACAAAAAGAGACATGTGCATAAGAAGACAAAGGAAAAAACATAAAAAGTAGAGTTTTTCGGTCATTTTGTTTCAAATGGAGGGGCTCTTTGGCAATTATGAAGACTATTATATATATTTTTATTTTTCTAAAGTGAATAAAAACAAAATGACCTGTTTTTCAGTTATGTTTTTTTTTTTTTTTTTTTTTCTAATAAAATAGTTTTGTTCTTTCATTTCCACCTCTTAGATAGATCTAAATACAAATATAAATATTAAACAAATAAACTATAATATCTTGAAGAAACTATCTAGTGATACCAAAATCTTGTCCCTTAAGAGTTAAAATAAGGTGAGAATACATGTTAATGAATTATGGTTTAATAATAAAAGAACATACAAATATATATGTCACTTATACGTATTAAATTAGTGTAAATATTGAGTGCAAAAAAGTTAGACCTTTTTTTTATTTTTATGACTCGTTCGTTGAAAATAAATTATGAACACTGAACTAAACATACTATATATATTGATGGGGAATCAAACCCCCCCCCCCCTCCAAAAATATATATATATATATATGTACTTTTTAGACGGCTAAAAAGATAATCATCCTAAATAAATTTTATTGACATTATTGTGTTAGCTGCCACAAGTCACTTTTGATTTTGAGATGTCTTTTTCATTTCAAAATTCATATCATATCATTAATTTATTATTTGTCAACCATATCAATAATTAAGTAGTGGTTACTTGATTAATGTCCCCTTCATAATAAGCAATGTCATTTATCTCTCCTTACTTTATTTTTCTTTGTTTTTTGTAGTTCTCTTGACAACAAAAATGCCTTATTACCTCATACAAATTTTCATTTCATTTTATTTTCAATGACTCAATCATGTTAAATTAGTTATGATTTATGTAAAAATATAGAGTGCGAATAAATTTTTGCTATAATAATGATTGAATCTGGATTAATCGATTCCATTCTAATAATGCCTTATGATATTGTTATTTATACTGAGATAATTATCTAATCATGCAAACTTATACGCTATATTTATCAAATATAGCAAGAGTTTGAAAAAATATCAAACATAGTAAGAGTTTCTGAAATTCACCTTGTATCATTGACACAACAGTTTCCTCTGATACAACAGTTCACTTTGTATTTGTTATTATATTACAAACCGAATTTCAAAAATTGTTGATACTGTTAGAGTTTGTGATCCGAATTTTGTTGATCCGGTCCTGAAAAGCTCGCGGTGCGATCCATGTTTGAGATTTTTTTGGAGTATGGACATGTATGTTTTTGGGCTTAGGATTTATTTGTACGCACGTATTATATAAGTGCGATTTAGTGGGTCGTTTTTGGACGGTTTTATAGACGTCATTGAGAGTTCCGTCTCGTCATTGTACTCTTCTCCATTATAATGAATTTCCTCCTTCTCTGCCCGTGGTTTTTCCCTTCCACGTAAAATCTGTGTGTTCTTATTTTCTTTCGTTTGTGGTATTGCTAATTCCTGTCCGTTCATAACAGATACATTTGGTAATATCGCTATATTTGATAATTAGGCCTCAAGATATTGCTATTTCTGAAATTTATCAAATAGCTATTGATCTCTTCTAATGATGTGAATACATAATGAACAATATTTACAAAAAAAATGTTCTGTATACCAACTGAATCATTGAGAAACTTTTTCAAAAAGTTCTAAAAACAACACAATATTATTAAAGGTTAGCTACATCAAATGGAACCAAATATTCCCAAAAAATAAAAATAAAAAAATCAAAGACCTAGCTGCTCACATTGATATACAACTGATCTGACAACAACAAAAAAAAAAAGTGAGCAAACTTGGTGCAAATGTGTCTATGTGTGTGCACAACACACTCTTTGTGCAAGTACATTCTATTTTTTTTTTCTTTTTTTCGACTAACCGTAATGTCTGAATCAGCTTGTACATACCTCGACTAATTTCTAGCTATTACTTTGAAACCTTTTACCTATTTGCAAGGGGCTACTGGGGCTCATACTCGTAGAAGCTTTAGAGAAAAAGCTTTGTGTAGAGTGTTTTCTTCCTATTTTAACATCCATTAGATCAGCAACAATTCCTGGCTGAGAAATCTTCATTTCGTCTACTATTATCGCGCCATCGCGGCTCAACATCTTGATGACCATTGACATTTTGGGGCGGAGGCTAGCGTTCTCTTGCACGCAGAGGAGGCCAACCTTCAAGAATCGGACAGCTTCATCGTCATTCAAAAGTTCTCTATCCAAAACAGGGTCCACTAGCTCTAATAGTTGGTCAGCATTGTACATTTCCCATGCCTAAAAGAACAATAAACACCAACACAAGTTGACAACTCTCATGTAATGTCAAGCCAACAAAGTAATACTATCATGATTAGCTTTAAAATGTCAAAATCATGGTTCCCACTTGTTTATTTTTAGATTGTTACAAGTCAATCACTGATAATAGTACATAAAGGACAGCCCAGTGCACTAAGCTTCCGCTATGTGCCGAGTCCGGTAAAGGGCCAGACCACAAAGGTCTACTGTACGCAGCCTTACCTTGCATTTCTGCTAGAGGTTATTTCAGATTCTCAAATAGAGGTAAATTTCAGATAAGCATCTATATATGTACCTTGTTGACAAGGAAATGCTCTCCGCGAGTAATGTCGAATGCAACTACTGGTGAACCGCTGACTATTTCTAGTAACACGACTCCAAAGCTATAAACATCTGATTTGCGCGTTAAGTGTCCACTGACGGCGTATTCTGGAGAAAGATAGCCTCTTTAGGCATAAGATGAGTTGAAGAAATTCAGCAACAAAGACTAGAGGAGTTGACAAACATGAATTTTTCAAATTCCAAATGAACATTTAACTAATGTGACTTACAATGTTCCAGCAACTCGAGTGCTAATGTGGGACATGTTCTCCGCAAACAGCCTAGCCAAACCGAAATCTGCAATTTTTGGTATAAATTTCTCATCAAGGAGTATGTTGCTGGCTTTAATATCCCTATGCACAACATGTGGAGTCACTTCTTCATGAAGATACGAAAGCCCCTTCGCTATTCCTATCGAAACTTCTTTCCTAAGTGTCCATGTAAATTTACTTCTGTTTTGCTCTCCGCCTGCTAGTTACAACAATCAATCAGACACAACCTCAAGTAAACATACAACTCTTTATAAGTGAAAACAAGGCAAAATAATAACAACCATGCCTTACTCCAAAACAAGTGAGGGTCGGCTAAAACAAGTTCAAACAACAACAACTACGCCTCAGTCCCAAACAAGTTGGGGACGGCTAAAACAAGTGCAAACCACAACAACTGTGCCTCAATCTCAAACAACGCGGTGGTCGTCTAAACCGAGTGCAAATAACAACAACCATGCCTCAGTCCCAAACAAGCCGGCAGTCGGCTAAAACAAATGCAAACAGCAAAAACTAAGCCTCAGTTCCAAACAAGTCGGGGATCGCTTAACCAAGTGCAGACAACAACATAAACTACGCTTCAGTTCCAAAACAAGTCTTGGTCTGCTAAAACAAGTGCAAACAACAACAACAACAACTACGCCTCAGTTCAAAACAACTCCTGGTCCGCTAAAACAAGTGCAAACAATAACAACAACTTATACATCAATCTCAAACTAGTCGGGGGTAAGCTAAAACAAGTGCAATAAAATCAAGGAAGTTACCTAAAAATGTTAGAGAAAGACTGTTGTTTTCCATGTAATCATAGACTAAAAGTCTATGTGCTTCATCAACACAACATCCTTTGAGGTTGACAAGGTTTTCATGTTTGATATCAGACAATGCAGCTATTTCTGATACAAATTCCCTTTCCCCTCTCATTGATTCCAATTCCACTGATAAAACTTTTACAGCCATAAAGTTTCCATCTTGCAGCTTACCCTTTTCAAGAAAATCCACAAAAAACATAAAAACAGTCAAGTCACAGTAAAAACAAAAAAGAAAAAAAAAAAAAACACCCCACATACCTTTTCTCTAAAAAGGGCAACCCGGTGCACTAAAGCTTCCGGTACACGCGGGGTCCGAAGAAGGGTCGAACTACAAGCTTTTACCGTACGTCGCCTTACCTTGCATTTCTGCAAGAGGTTGTTTACACTTTACACGGCTTGAACCTGTGACCTCCAGATCACATCACAATAACTTTACCTGTTACTCCAAGGCTCCCCTTCCCCACATCCCCTTTTTTCTATTTTCTTGAAATCAACTCAAACAAATACACAATAAAAATTTAAAAAAACCCACCTTGTAAACAGAACCAAAACCTCCCTCACCAATTTTATTGGAAGCTTTGAATCCTTGAGTGGCAGCTTTCAAATAATTGTAAGAGTAGACCATAAAATTCTGAGATATTTGTCCATCTGTAAAAGTTGAATAAAACATAATAAAGAAAGAGATTTTTTAAGTAAGAGCAAAAATCTCGAAATTCTATAAACTCTTGGGATATTCATAAAGAGATCAAGATATGAAATACTGTCTTTATCAAAGCCGTTGTCCCACATTTTTAGCAATCAAATATATCGCAAGGAGGTCAAATCGTTCTACATTCAAGAAATTTGAGAAATACGTCACTAACAACCTTCAAATCTACAGATTTTTAAGTAAGAACAAAAATTTCGAAATCCCATAAAACTCCTTATATCGAGGCACTAAAATACTGCTTTTATCAATGTCGTTGCCGGATGTTCCTAGCAATCAAATATATCACAAAAAGAGGCCCAAGTCATCATCCTACATTGGAAAAAATACACTAGTAACCATCCTCGAATCACGTAAAGAAAAAAGAGATTTTTATCTAAGAGCAAAAATCTCGAGATCCTATAAACTCCTGGAATATTCATAAAAAGATCAACACATCAAATACTGTCTTTATCAAAGTCGTCACCTGATGTTCCTAGAAATCAAATATACCACAAAGGAGGTTCAAGTCATCATGTTACATTCGAGAAACACGCTACTAACATCACTCGAATAACATAAAATAAAAGTAAGAGCAATCCAAGCAATCAAATATACCGCAAGGAGGTCAAGTCATCATGTTACATTCGAAAAAAACGCTACTAACTGCACTCGAATAACATAAAATAAAAGTAAGAGCAATCCTAGCAATCAAATATACCACAAGGAGGTCCAAGTCATCATGTTACATTCGAAAAAATACGCTACTAACGAACCTCGAACGACGTAAAAATAAAAGTAAGAGCAAAAAGGGATGTTTGAGAAATTTACCATATGGAATTTGGTTGCCATCCAAAGTATCAGCTGATGAACTAAAACACTTGAGAAATGGAAAAGAAAACTTCATGATTTTCTTGAAAATTACACTGTCTATCTTGAAATTGGATTTTGCAATTATTGGTTTTTAAGCAAGAATTTTAAAATAAAAAATTACTTTATAATATTAGTGGAGAGAGAATGTGAAAAGCAAGAAGGATTAGGAGGGGGTTTAAATTTGTTTATATTATATACCTGAGGAATTGCCCATATATTTTGACTCTTGACAAGACTTTCTTTTCGAGGGTTGATTTTTGATGTGACGTATGCAATATTTATATTGAGATTCGATTTAATTAAGAATAAAATATTTTGTAAAAAAACGAGTTAATATCCGGTTTCTAATTTAAGAATTTTAATTAAGTAGTGATTTAATAATAGGATTTTGAAATTTGAAAATAGGATTGCTTGTTTTCAAGTTTGAGATATTTGGAAATTGGCATTAATTTTGATTGAATAAGAATTGAAGTTATTTTTAAAATTTTGGTGAGTGATTTGGTGTATTTTTTTTCAGATAATATCCCAAAAAAGGATGAATATTATTCATGATAATGAATGTTTAAAATGAAGAAATATTTATCATTCTGATTCAAAAAAAAAATTCAAAAGACAAGACTTATAAATACTACATTACTCCAGTATATTGTACTCTGTAATTCTTCTTTCTAAAATGATAGACTTTGAATAATAGAAGAATATTTTATAAAGAATATTTCAACATTACTAGAGCTAGTAATAACTTGAGTTGCAAAATTTTGGACTTTTTTATTATGTTTTGTATCCTCAATATAATCACTACTGAAGGAGTAATTAATACTCCATACATAATTACTTGAAATATAGGTAGATAATATTCAAAGAGCATTGACCTAATTTAGGGACGGGCATGATATGGTATAGTATAGTATTTGAAATTTCGATACGGTAATTTTGATATTTGATTTTTAAAAGTATTATATCATTATCATATCATATTAATTCGGTATGGTTTAGTATTTTGATGTTCGATTTCGGTATTTTGCGGTATGGTAATCGATAATCATAATTTGTTCAACTTCGACGATATATACTCCTATACTAGAGTATTATTACTTCAATGTTTCAAAAGCACGTCTCAACTGTATCGTAAATACATATTACACATGTCAAAATATTCAAAAAGAAATACAAACAACTCTTTTTGTTAGTCAATTACACAAAAAAGACTTTACAATCAAGATAGAATAGCGAACGTTACAATGTCTAAATATTTTTATACTAATACTAAATAGTATATTTGTTTATATTATATTTTATGTATGTATATATACATACATATATACATATATACATATACATATACATATACATATACATATACATATACATATACATATACATATACATATACATATATATATATACATATAAATACATATACATATAAATATACATATATACATATACATATACATATAAATATATATATATATAGAGAGAGAGATGTATATGTATATAAGTTATTTATATAACTATATACTTCGGTATGGTATTCAGCATTTCGGTATGTCATTTATAAATATCGATAAATATCAAATACCATATACCATAATATCAAAACTACGATATTAAAAATTTCTGATTGATATAGTAATTCGCTATATACGACATCATATCCACCCCTAAACCTAATACGAAACCTTTATTAGTTAGGTAGATTTTTTTTTCAGTATTAATTAGGTAGATCAGTGATATAATTTTGTGTATACACATTACTCTAGCTCTTATTTACTTGTCATCTTTTTAAGTTGCACATACCTTAAAAAATGTATTAACTAGAAAGTAATTTTAACTAAATTATTTTTATTTATTACTCATCTTTATTTAATACTTTTCTTTCTTGCACTATATTAATGTCTCTCCATATTTATTACTACTAAGAATAAAAATTAAAACGAAAAATTAATTATGCATTGATTTCGTCTAAATGACAAATATTAAGAAATACTCCCTCCGTCTCATTTTACTTGTCCCAAATTTTTTAATTTGATTTCTCATTTTACTTGTCATCTTTTACAAATCAAGAAGAGACAATTTTTTCTTTCATGTTTTACCCTTTGCATTAATTGTTTTTTCTTCAAATCTAAATGTAAACATCATTTAATAGGGATACAATGGTAAACTGATCATGTTATTAATTATTTTTCTTAATTAATGTGTCATGTTAAATTGGGACAAGTAAAATAGGGCGAAGGGAGTATTTATTTTTATTAATGGCGGCAATTAATTAGGGGTGGAGGGCTTTCTTCTAATCTTCCTGGCAGCAAATCATTAAATAATTAATGATCTCAATTCTCAAGTAAATTAGTCCTATAATTAGAGAAACCAGCAGGCACATTATTATTATTTTAATTAAAAGAAAAAATCAATTAGAAAGATAAGATATAATTCAAAGTTAATTACGCAAGCAATTCTATAATTGTAATCCTAGTTGACGAAGATATATTTTTAGATTTTGTTGCACGCCGTTGGGTATGTATATAAAATAACATTAATCAAAGTGATATTAATAAATTGAATTATTATACATGTTGTTTCAAAGTTTTGATCAAATGAATATACTTGTGTTATTTTACGTAAATAGTATCAGAATAAACATATGATTGGACATTTTAAGTATTACAGAAAATAAAATATTACAATATTAATATTGGTTTGGAAGTGATTTCAAATTGATAAAAATGTAAATTGTTGCAATCAATAAAGTCAAATAATATATAATTCAATATAAAACAGGAAAAAAGTTTTCTTCCTAATCAATAAAGACATTATATGTCTTTTATATAATACAAGAGAAGTGTGAGGAGAAAAGAGACTCATAAGAATTAATTTTCAAAATAAAAGAATAAAAACTATTAAGAGAAATAATTCTAACATTTATAACTCGTTTCATTTCCTATAATAACATTTTATTATAGCTGTCAACTTTTCCTTGGAATTATTTTTTTATATTATTTTATAGTATACTTTTTGATATATAAGTCCAAAGTATATTAGACAAACAATATATCATTATAAAAATATTTGATTATATCCATCTCATTTAACAAAAGTTTAACATCTAATATATACTCACAACAAAAAAACTTTATATATACGGTGTTATTTTTCGATGACGAACCTTGTAGCTAAGTCCCTACGTTACGTGTAAATATGTTTAGATTTTTCAATAGCTAATTAGCTAATTAATATATTTTGGAATTTTGTAATATGGAATTTAGAATTCCAAATGTGGAAATTAAATCTTAGGTAGCCATGGCTGACCATGGAGGACTTGAGAAATTGCAACGTACGTGCATATATCTTTTCTTAGAATTCACTAGATCAAAGTCTAATCCGAATTTGATGAAAGCGAATTCAGTATTTGAAGTTTATGTTATAACAATAAACGAGTTATAGTCAGATATATTCATAAAGTTTTACTAATATTTAGATTGTTTAACATCAGTGTATACGGAAAAATGACAAAAGTTATTGAATTCACGTGAACTCGTAACGAAGTCTTTAAAATTAATTTGAATCTTATGAAAGTGAATTTAGTATTTGAAGTTTATGCTATAACAATAAACGAGTTATAGTAAGATATATTCATATGGTTTTACTAATGTTTAGATTGTGTAACATCTCTGTACACAGAAAAACGACAAAAGTTATTGAATTTACGTGAACTCGTAACGAAGTCTTTAAAATTAATTTGAATCTTATGAAAAGTGAATTCAGTATTTGAAGTTTAGGTTATAACAATAAACGGGTTATAGCCAGATATATTCATAGAGTTTTATTAATATTTAGATTTTTAACATTTGTATACAAAAAAATGACAACATTTATTGAATTCACGTGAACTCGATCGTAACAAAGTCTTTAGATTTGTTTGTTGTGTTAGGTAGAGTGACCATTATAAAATTAAACGCCACTTTCCACCAAGAAATTATATTCTTTCTAACAACTTAAACTCGAGACTCTAATTATGAATGAAAATTTTTAATTATGTTATTATACCCTTGGTATATGCTTGTCTTTTTTCTTTTTTTTTTTCATCCGGTGTTCAATGTCTGCATTGAAGCCTCAACTAATCTGAATCGCGCGTTGCAGGACCCATTAATATGACACACACTAGCATGAAATGTATTGAAATTTTCACGAAAGAAAGGAATATTCTTTTTGTATAGGATATTTTGGAACATAATTGGATATTTATATTTATTTAATTGAATTTTAGTAAAGGAATAGGTCTTGTAATGAGGAAATGAGAGATTTGTGTCATTTATTTTAGATAAAATCATTTTTTACTATTTTCTTTCAATTATTATTTTATTAAACTAAGGACTCTTAAAATTTATGAAAAGAAATTAAGGACTCCTAAAATATATAGGAAGAATCCATATTATCTATAATCTATAATATATTAAAAGTGTGAAGATTCTTAGAAAAATGATTTGAACTTTTTGCCTTTCATTAAAAGAGTCTGCAACAGATAAAATTGTCTTTTCATTTATTTTCTTCAATTATTATTTATTTTTATAATATTTAAAATTAAGGGGCTCTAAAATATTTTGGTAAGGGAAAAATATTTTTTTAAAAAAATTAAAGAGTTCTATATTATTTGGTAATAAAAAATATTAGGAGAATATTAATTAGTTTAAACAATTATATTTTCTCAGGAAAAAAATAGCTATTATGGACTCCATATAAAAATCGTACATGCCTAATTTTACAGGGAAATATGGGAAACAAATGGCATAAAATTTAAAAATCAATAAAATTCTATATTATAAGTCTCAAAATATTTGGAAAGAAGCTATTCAAATTTGGTAAAAAAAAACATTCAAACATAAAGAGATATTAGAAAGGATTTAGTCTTTTAAAATAAAAAAATTCGAAAGTCAACTTTTGTACAATTTTAGTTTGAAACGTGTGGGGATTGTTCTCAAATTTTTTATATTTGGGATTTAAAAAAAAAAATAAAAAAATCATATTTAGTTAATCCTTTTTTGAAGGAAAATGGTTTTGATTTCTATAAGATTTTCCAAATTATTTATATTTGGTATTTTTTTCAAAAATTAATAAAAAATAAAATCTTTCATATTTAGGTAATCCTTTTTTGAAGGAAAAATGTTTTAATTTCTATAAGATTTTGGACTTTTGTAAATTGAGGATCCTTTCTAATCGTTCTCTTCCAATTAATATTTTTTTCATATCAACCATATGAATATTTTTAGCATATATGTAATTATTTGTTCTCTACATTATTTTAATCATTTTCTTTTTTTGATATTCAATTGCTTACTTTTCTTTCTTAGTTCTTAGTGAAGATGATTTTTTAATTAATTTCAAATTTATATTATAGATGAATTTTTCTTTCGATTTTGAGAATTTTTTTATGTAAAGATTAATTTTAATCATATTATCTTAATATCGTACTATTTATTATTTTTTCTTCTTATTACAGGTGGTTGATGCATGTTGGTCGGCTTTGAGATAATTTTTGTGTAAAGGTTAGTTTAATCATATTGTATTGATGTCTTTTTTATTGTATTATTTTGTTGTAGTTTAAAGGTGATATATAAATGTTGGTTGACTTTGAAGAATTTTTTGTCTAAAAGTTTGATTTAAATTATATTATATTATTTTGATATTTTATCATGGTATTATTTTGTTGCAGTTTACAGGTGGTAGATCAATGTCGGTTGGCTTCGAGGATTTTTTTTTGTATAGAGGTTAGGTTTAATTATATTATTTATTATGTTGATATCTCTACTATCCTATTATTTTGTATGTTTTGTCGGATCTTGAGAATTTTCTGATGTAAATGTTAGACTTAATCTTCTTGTCATAATTTCTTACTATTTGTTGTTTTTCCACCTTAATACAGGTGGTAGGTGAATGTCGGTCGACTTTGAGAATTTTTTTTTTGTAAAGGCTAGATTTAATTGTATTGTTTTGATATCTCTATTGTGCCATGGTTTACAGGTGGTAGATGAATATCGATCGGCTTTGAAAAAACTTTTTGTAAATGTTAGATTTAATTGTTGTTTTGATATCTCTATTACATTGTGTTGTTGAGTTTACAAATGGTACATCAATGTCGGTTGACTTTGAGGAGAAAGTTTTTTTTGTAAATGTTAGGTTTAATTGTGTTGATTTGATATCTCTATTATAGTATTGTTTTGTAGTGGTTTACAAGTGGTGGATGAATGTCGGTCGGCTTTGAAAAATATTTTGTGTAAAGGTTAGGTTTAATTGTATTTTTTTTATATTTCTATTGTTCTATTATTTTGTTGTAGTTTACAGGTGAGAGATGTCACACCCCTTTTTTCGCTCGAGGATATCGAGATCGAAGGGTTTTTCCAATTAAAGTGACGGTATTGAATAGGGATTAATTTTTGTCATTTTTCAGAGTCGCCACTTGGAATTGAGTTATGGTGTTCCAAGTCACCTTATTGAATCCCTAATCAAAAGAAAATGACTCTTTGTTGGTCTGCAAAAATAAAAGATCGGGTAAGGAATTCTGTTGACCGAGGGGAAGGTGTGAGGCACCCCTCGAGTCCCATGGTTCTAGCACGGTCGCTTCTATTGACTTGTACTTAACTAAAACTATTTCGATAAAATGTGTTAGGGCCAAAATTCGCTCATTTTTAAGATACTAAAAACTTGTCTATTAGCTTATATTAAATAAATCAGTGAAAACAAATTTTAGAAAAATATTTTTTTAAGGTGCATTATTGCATCCTTGAATTTTAAAGTGTCTCAGAAAGATGCGTATGCCGCATTCTTAATTGAGACGAGTATTTTAACGGTGCTTAACATTTATCTAACATTAAAAGTATTTGTTTTTTATAAACTTGTAACAGTTATTTATTTAAAATATTATTTAATTTAAACAATAAAATTGAGTAAATTTTTTTTTTTTTAAAAGAATAAATAATTTAATAAATATTCAATAAATTTTATTAATGATTAATAATAATAATAATAATAATAATATATCTATTAAAATTCCCCAAATGTTATATTTAAATCACGTCATATAAACTAAATCAAATTAAACATGAAAGTTTCTTATACTTAATTAGCATAAAAAAAACTATAATAATAAAATAAATAAAACAAAAAACTTATTAAATAATAGATTATGAACTAACTTATCAAATCTTTACACTTAATAATTTAAAAGAAATTTAAAAAAAAAAAATATTACATAAACCTATTTAAAAGAAAATAAAACATATCCATAACTGCACGTTAATTACTTTTTTGTTTAAAATGGATAAGATATTTTTGTTATTTAAATTAATTAAAAAAAAATCAAATTAACCTAAAATCAGGTCTTCAAATTCTTCAGTACCGAAAATAAAAAATAAACAAAAGAATCCCTTTTTCATGTTTTCAAACATTCTGTTTCCCTCTTTTTGCGTTTGTATTTTTCCTTTTTTTTTAAAAAAGCTAATTAATTGTTCTATTTTGCATGCATGCATGGTTTATATAATAATTTGCACGTTAACATGACAAATATCTTTATACTTTTAAGTGCTAATAACCCTAAAATTATCTCATTTAAAATGCTAATCCGATTTGATCAATATTATTTCGAAACAACAAATAAAAATAGAGACGTAGGGCGCGAACTGCAATAAAAATGACAAAACTACACATTAAATAATAATATAAAAGCCATTGAAATAGCTTCACTCATGTTTCGATTCCATAACGAAACTTATAAAATAAATTGTACAAGATGAGATAAAAACCTGTACGACAAATTAAATCAAGTATCGAAGCAAGATATCTTCACCAAAAACTCGAACGGAGACCCGACCTCAATTCTCCAAATTAAAAGAACTTTCTCCCTAGTTGTTCTTCTTCCAATTTTGTTTTTGCCTTTTTCTTTTCTTCTTATCCGTTTTCTCCTTTCATCTCCCTCTCCCGTGTGTGTGTGTTTGTAATATATATTGTGTTGTGTGCATGTGTAGTGTTGTGTTGTTGTGGGTGTAGTTGTGGAATAGTGGGGGGAGGTTGAGGGAAGTGTGGGGAATGTGGGGGGGTTAGGGTAGGTTTTTTTTAAGATTTCTTCATTTTTTTTATTTTTTTTTTAACGAAAAATAATTAATAAGTAAATAAATAAATAGATAATAGTAACAAATAAAATAATAATAATAAAAATAATAATTAATTGATTTTTATATTAAAAAATAAAAAATAAAATACAATAACAATCTAAAAATAGTCAAAAAATAAATTATATAATTAAGATAGTACAAAACTATATATATATATATATATATATATTTATTTTTTTTATTTTTATTTTTAAAACAAAATAACATCCTAAAATTAAATTCATTTAATTATTTATATTATATTAAAATAAAATAATAGTCAAAATAATATATGACTAAATATAAATATAAATATTTAGTATCGATAAACAAGTTAAAATTTAGGGAGGATCAAAAATCACGTGTCTACATTTTTGCCCCTCTTTGTGTGAAATCTCGAAGAGTTTTCATACAAAGAAGTAGACAAGATATGATTTTTGACTCTCCAATTATTTGAAAGGTAAGAATAAAAATAAAAAATAAAAAGACAAATATGACCGAGTCCTGTTTTTGGACATCCTACCTATCCCGGGTTACAAGGGAATCAGGTCATGAGTAGTTCAAAAGGTATTTTGGTGAGAGAAAAAGTGAAAGTCGAGTGAGATTCCGTCGAGTTTCCGGTTGACAACTTCTGCTTTTACATTCAACTGACTAATAAAAATCAAAAATGGAAAAATACAAGTAAAAATTGTAATCTCTTGATTCAAATCTTCTTGACTTGAACTTGAAAATTTTCCCTATTCTTCAGGCGGGCTCCTTTACTTTCTTTTTCTTCACCCTGTTCTTCAGGCGGGCTCCTGGATTTATAATTTCTTCACCCTGTTCTTCAGGCGGGCTCCTGAACTTTCTTTTTCTTCACCCTGTTCTTCAGGTGGGCTCCTGGACTTACAATTCTTCACCCTGTTCTTCAGGCGGGCTCCTGACTTGCAACTTTTTCACCCTGTTCTTCAGGCGGGCTCCTGACTTGCAACTTTTTCACCCTGTTCTTCAAGCGGGCTCCTGGACTTACAATTCTTCACCCTGTTCTTCAGGCGGGCTCCTGACTTGCAACTTCTTCACCCTGTTCTTCAGGCGGGCTCCTGACTTGCAACTTTTCACCCTGTTCTTCAGGCGGGCTCCTGAACTCAAAGCAAATAGTGAAACAGAAAAATAACATCCTATTCTTCAAGAGGGTTCTGTATATAAAATAAATTCCCATTCTTTAGGGGGGTCTTGAGCATAAAAATAAATTTCCATTCTTTAGGAGAGTCCTGAGCATAAAATAAATTTCCATTATTCAGGAGGGTCCTGAGCATAAAATAGATTCCCATTATTCAGGAGGGTCCTGAGCATAAAACAGATTCCCATTCTTCAGGAGGGTCCTGAGCATACAACAGATTCCCATTCTTCAGGAGGGTCCTGTGCATAAAATAAATTCCATATAACACACATAAAATTTTGCCCCAGTTTGTACTGAATTTTTTTTTTATGTGTGACTGGATCTTAATATATCTCGCAAAGAATAAAGTTTATCATGACCAAGATCCAGTATCGAACGTTGTAATCGTGCTTCTTGCATTGAATGAAGTGTCAAAATTGCATCCTTTGGCTAAAAACATTATTTCATCTCTGTTCCAAACAAAGAAAAATTGTGAGTTTTAAAACATGTGGTGGTCAGTTTGTGGCTTTTGGCTTTTGAAGTGGCCGCTCTCGCACTTGCCATGCTCGACTCCTTTCCAATCCATGATAATCTTCTTTGAATTGTCATATTTCTGAATCAGAATTCTGACTACTGAGATCCTCGACTCAAATCATATTTCTTACTTTTACTTTGAAATGTTGTCTCTGTAGATCGACCCTTTGTCTTGCTTTGTACCCTTAAAGGAGTTGGTAGTGAGTTTGAAATCTTTTCTGACTCGACCTGATGTGAATTTGACTCAAAAGACAACAAAGATTTTTGTTTGATGACAAAGACATAACAATCAAAAATAAAAATAAAACAAAATAAAAAGACAATAGATATCTCTTTTCCAAAACAAAGAGAAAACTTATCTGAATGTGGAAGTCGATTCTGGTGATTATGACATGCATTTTGAATAAAACAACCAGATCTACCCACACCAATCATTACAACTTTTGTCCACATATTGAGCTTTAAATTAAGCCAATCTTGAATTTGTTCCTTCTTGATAACAATCTTTCTTAAACTAGTGGCATCTCAATGGGTTTTGCCAACGAGTCTATCTCTTTTTATTTCTGCCTTAGCTCACAGTCGTCTTACGGTGCCCGAAAGGGTTTTCACCAATAAAACTCTCTCATTTTTATTTTTTCATCACTTTTTTTTTTATTTAATAAACATCCAAAATATGAAATATCATGCACTCATAATATGTTTAGCCTTGACATTCTCTAAGATTAATCCGAAGGTCTTTCTTTGGTTGTAACTTGGCTTTTAAATAGGGTTAGAAAGAAAGGTAGACATGAGTCTCAAAGAATTTATAACATTGGGTGAAACATACAACTTTTGGAATCTATCCTTTTAAGAAAATAAATTTTGCCCCAGTTTCATTTCATTCTTGGTAATTTAAATTTTCTTCTGGTTAGACCGAACCCCGGAGTAGGGCTGCCTACGTATCTTGTCATTGCAAGAATCAGGTCAAACGTAGTTCATGAAACATCATTCTTTTTTTTTTATTTTAAATTTTTGACTGATTTGATTTATTTATTTTTTCTTTTTTTTAACACACCTTTTATTTTGATTCCAAAAGAGGGGTTCGAAGAAAAATAAAGGCTCAAAGGGGTAAGCAAAGGTTTATATATTATTCAGATAGTAGAACAAAATGCCTTCATCATTTCAATCTTTAAAAATATAAGTACAAAACATACATAACATAATTGTACATGAATATCATACATAATATCTTTTAACTGCATCAGCATTGACCGGCTTTCCTTCCATTTTTCCTTCTACATCAGTCAGATATAACGCGCCATTAGGTAACACTTTCTTTACTATGAATGGCCCATGCCAATTAGGAGAAAATTTGTCTTTGGCCTCAATCTGATGAGGAAGGATGCGTCTTAGTACTAACTGACCAACTTCAAAATGTCTGTGACGCACCTTTTTATTATATGCTCGTGCCATTTTTTTTTGATATAGTTGTCCATGACATACTGATGTCAATCTTTTTTCATCAATCAAGCTTAATTGCTCCAAACGAGTCTTGACCCATTGGTCTTCATCAATTTCAGCTTCCACAACTACTCGAAGAGATGGAATCTCAATTTCTGCAGGTATAACTGCTTCAGTTCCATACACTAACAAGTAAGGAGTTGCACCAATTGAAGTCCGAACTGTAGTACGATAACCCAACAAAGCAAACGGTAACTTTTCATGCCATTGTCGGGAACCTTGTACCATCTTACGGAGTATTTTCTTTAAGTTCTTGTTGGCAGCTTCTACAGCTCCATTCGCCTTTGGACGATAAGGAGTTGAATTTCGATGCATAATCTTAAATTGCTGGCACACTTCTTGCATCAGATGACTATTGAGATTCGCGGCATTATCCGTGACAATTATCTTTGGAATGCCGAAACGACAAATGATGTTGGAGTGAATAAAATCAACCACAACTTTCTTGGTCACTGACTTGAAAGTCACTGCTTCTACCCATTTCGTGAAATAATCAATGGCTACCAAGATGAACCTATGTCCATTCGAGGCCTTTGGTTCAATTGGTCCAATTACGTCCATTCCCCAAGCCATAAAAGGCCATGGAGCAGTCATTGTATGCAACTCGGATGGAGGGGAATGTATCAAGTCTCCATGTACCTGGCATTTATGACATTTACGAATGAAGTTTATGGAATCTCGCTCTATGGTGAGCCAATAATAACCGGCTCGGAGTATTTTCTTTGCCAAAACATATCCACTCATGTGTGGTCCACAAATACCAGAATGTACTTCGGTCATGATCTTTGAAGCTTCTTTAGCATTTACACATCTCAAAAGTCCCAAATCAGGAGTCCTCTTATACAAGATTCCTCCACTTAAGAAAAATCCACTAGACAAACGTTGAATGGTTCTCTTTTGATTACCATCAGCATGTACAGGATACTTCCCAGTCTGAATATATTCTTTGATATCATAGAACCAAGGCTCCCCATCAAATTCTTCTTCAACCACATTACAATATGCATGTTGATCATGAATCTGTATATGCAAAGGGTCAATATAAGTTTTATCGGGATGTTGAAGCATCGAAGATAAGGTTGCCAAAGCATCAGCAATCTCATTATGAGCTCTGGGAATGTGTTTGAACTTCACTAATACAAATCGTTGACAAAGATCTTGCAAACAACTTCTATACGGTAGGAGTTTCGAATCACGAGTCTCCCAATCTCCTTGGATTTGGTGGACTAATAAATCTGAATCTCCTAATACCAACAATTCTTGGACCCCCATGTCAATGGCTAATCTCAAACCTAGAATGCAAGCTTCGTATTCTGCCATATTATTGGTACAGTAGAATCGAAGTTGGGCTGTTATGGGATAATATTGTCCTGATTCAGAAATAAGAACCGCTCCTATCCCCACTCCTTTTATATTAGCAGCTCCATCAAAGAACAACTTCCAGCCTGAATGACAATCTTCTGAAACAAACTCATCAGCATACAATACCTCTTCATCTGGAAAATAAGTCTTCAATGGCTCATACTCCTCATCAATAGGATTTTCAGCCAAATGATCCGCCAAGGCTTGAGCTTTCATTGCAGTTCGTGTCACATAAACAATATCAAACTCTGTAAGCAACATCTGCCATTTCGCGAGTCTGCCTGTGGGCATAGGCTTCTGAAAGATGTACTTTAAAGGATCCATACGAGATATGAGGTAAGTAGTATAAGATGACAAGTAATGTTTCAGCTTTTGGGCTACCCAAGTTAAGGCGCAGCACGTTTTCTCAAGAAGAGTGTACTTAGCTTCATAAGTGGTAAACTTTTTGCTGAGGTAGTAGATGGCTTGTTCTTTTCTTCCTGTGACATCATGTTGACCCAATACACAACCAAAAGAATTATCTAAAACAGACATGTACAATATCAAGGGTCGGCCTGGCTCTGGAGGAACCAAAATAGGCGGATTCGACAAGTGTCTCTTAATTCTGTCAAATGTCTCTTGACATTCTTCAGTCCATTCAACTTTAACATTCTTTTTCAACAACTTGAATATTGGCTCGCAAGTTGTCGTAAGCTGAGCAATGAATCTACTGATGTAATTCAACCTTCCAAGTAAACTCATCACCTCCGTTTTATTTTTCGGTAGAGGTAAATCTTGGATAGCTTTTATTTTTGAAGGATCTAACTCAATGCCACGTCGACTGACTATAAAACCCAAAAGTTTCCCTGACGGAACTCCAAATACACATTTTGCTGGATTAAGTTTGAGATCATACCTCCGAAGCCTTTCAAAGAATTTTATCAAATCTTTGATATGATCAGATTGCTCTCTCGACTTAATGATCACATCATCCACATAAACTTCAATTTCTTTGTGCATCATGTCATGAAACATTGTGGTCATTGCCCTCATGTAAGTTGCCCCAGCATTCTTTAATCCAAAAGGCATAACTCTATAACAATATGTTCCCCATGGAGTAATAAATGATGTCTTTTCCGCATCTTCTGGATCCATAATGATCTGGTGATACCCCGCATAACAATCCACAAAAGAAGCAAGATCATGTTTGGCACAATTGTCCAATAAAATATGAATATTGGGAAGTGGAAAATTATCTTTCGGACTTGCTTTGTTTAAATCGTGATAATCAACACACATCCGAACTTTACCGTCCTTCTTTGGAACAGGGACAATATTTGCCAACCAAGTAGGATACTGGGCCACTCGAATGACTTTAGCCTCAAGTTGCTTCGTGATTTCCTCTTTAATTTTTACACTCATGTCAGTTTTGAACTTTCTTAGCTTCTGCTTGACAGGAGGAAAAGCAAGATCAATTGGCAACTTGTGAACTACCAAATCAGTGCTTAAACCGGGCATATCATCATAAGACCACGCAAAGATATCTTTATACTCATGCAACGCTTCAATTATAGCTTTCTTTTGTTGTGGTTGAACATGTACACTTATCTTAGTCTCCCTAATATTTTCATGATCTCCCAGATTGATCGCCTCAGTTTCTTCCAAATTGGGATTTGTCTTATTCTCAAACTGTTTGAAATCTTTGTTTATATCCTCAAATGCTTCTTCTTCATCGTATTCAACCTCCTTATTCATTATTTCAAAATTAGATTGGTTTTTTAACTCTGGTGAACAATTCTTCATGCATGTCATATCATTAGAATCGGCATAGAAAGAACTGTATGATAATAAATAAATAAATAAAAATTAGACTTAAAATAAAACAAAGAGAAACTGCACTTAATTAGAAACATAGATAGAAAGAGTTTTAACCTAACATACCAGATTTAAAGTTCTGAATTATAATCCTAGAATAATTTAAATTACAGAAGTAAAAACAAGCAAACTACTAAGACTGTAAGAAAACAAACAAACTACTAAGACTGTAAGAAAACAAACAAACTACCAAGACTCTTTTATAATAGGGAGAGGAGTGGCCTCCCAATTGTTAAGCTGGACATCAGGGCCGACAAACTGCACATCTGCATTACTGGTACCTTCCCCAATTTCAACCATATCTGCTTCAATGAACATATTCCGAAAAAGGTCAATCAACTCTGTATCATCATCATTCATTGATTTTGCATCAGGTAACTTGGAGGATCCAACAACACTGAATTTGATGAAAGACTCGTGAAGTGGCGGTATCGGCTTGGTAAGTGACCATGACTCTTTCTTATGCTTTTTAGCCTTCTTTATATCTTCAGCAGTAGGCTCGTATCCCAGACCAAAAGTACCAAAGTTCTCATAGAGGTTTACCGGATGAACTATGCCTTGCAAAAACATCCCTAGACCTTTTCCTGGTTCAAAACCATGCTTCAACATTTCATTCACTACCATAACAGATGCAGAGGACAATTGTGGTCTTGCGATGAGATTCCCCTCGAGGATATGCTCAACAGCCACTACCTCAGAAGCTTGATGAATTAACACATTGGCAGTATTTGTTTCGATGGAAGAAACAGAGTAGTCTTTATACATTGATAAGTCTCCTTCACCATGAACTACTATATCTTGCCTGTCATATTCAAATTTGACCATTTGATGCAACGTTGATGCGACTGCTTTAGCCCTATGAATCCATGGCCTTCCCAATAACATATTATATGAAGCATCAAGGTTCAGTACTTGAAAATCCATAGCAAAATCCACAGGCCCAATTGTCAATATAAGTTCTATTTCACCAATGGCATCAGTTTTTGATCCGTCAAAACCTTTGACGCACACATTGTTAGGTCGGATTCTTTCCACATTAACATTCAACTTTTGTAAAGTTGACATAGGACAAATGTTAGCGCCTGATCCTCCATCAATTAACACTCGAGTGATGATGGAATGTTCGCATTTCACAGAAATGTACAGACCTTTGTTATGCTCCGTACCTTCTATGGGCAGTTCATCATCTGAAAAAGTAATTTTATTTGCTTCAACGATCCTTCCAACAACTTTTTCCAACTGATTTACTCTAATATCACTAGGAACACATGTTTCATTAAGAATCTTCATTACAGCCTTGCGGTGTTCTTCTGAATGTATCAATAAAGACAACAAAGAAATCTGTGCTGGTGTCTTCTTCAACTGTTCTATAACAGAATATTCTGGCAATTTCATTTTCTTTAAGAATTCTTCAGCTTCTTCATCAGTGACAGGCTTCTTGACTGTCATTCGTTCTTCACCGCCTTGTTTATTCTTTCTTAACTCTACGGGAACATAACATCTTCCAGATCGAGTTAATCCTCCTACTTCATCTACATCTTCAATCACTTTTTTCCCCTTGTGCATCACCACAACGCGATTATAATTCCAAGGGACTGCCTTGGTATCAACCATAGGCAACTGTGACACTGGTTTAATAATAATAGGAACTACAGGAGCTCCTTTTATGATTAAAAGAGGCTTATTGGATCTTTCAGGAATAATGAGTTTCAGCTTTATTTTACTTAACCCAATATTTTCTGAAATCTCTTTCCCCATCGCCAAGGGATTATTCGATGATTCGGGTTTTGCTATCACCACCTCTGCTTCTACAGGTTTTTCTTTCGTTAAATCTACAACATTTGCTGATTTTTCCGAATCATTTTTAAATTTAATGATCGGTTTAAAGGGAATCATAGTGTCTTCACCACTGAGTATCACATCGAGCATGTTTGTTTCATTATGATCTGGCAGTGGATTTTGATTGACATTTGGAGCGCCTGGACTTTCTACCATAATCTGTTGGGTATTAATCAACTCTTGAATGACTCTTTTCAGATACCAACATTTCTCTGTGTCGTGCCCTGGGGCATCAGAACAGTATTCACATCTTCTAGAATAGTCCAAATTCTTCGGAGGAGGATTCGGGATCCTTCTCTCAATTGGGTTTAGAACATTCATTTTTCTCAGTCTATGAAATAAACTGGTGTAAGATATTCCAATAGGAGTGAAATTATCTTTTACCCTGTTATCCCTTTTGAATTCTGCTCTAGGCCGAAAATTAGCCCTCGGAGGACCTCTTTGAACTTGCGGGGCCATTGGATGATTTTGGATTGCTGGTGTACGCCATTGCGGGTAAAAAGGACCTCGAGCATATGATTGTGTATTGTAAATAGGATATTGGGGAGATGGAACAAAATATAATGGATTCTGCTCGTATGGTTGACGCGCACCTCTCCAATTTTGTCGTGGACCTGCCATGACAGTTGCTATATTCTCTTTTCTTTTCTTTCCCCCAAAACTTCCTGTACCACTTTGAATTGTCTGTGTTGTTGCTTTCAAAGCGGCCTGGCTGATGATCTTTCCTGATTTGATTCCGTTTTCTACCATCTCTCCAACTTTGATAACTTCTGCAAATGTGCTTCCGATAGTAGAAAGCAAATGATGAAAATAATCAGGTTCTTGTGCTTGCAGAAAAATATCAATCATTTCAGATTCTTTTATCGATGGTCTAACTCTTGAAGCCTGCTCTCTCCATCTGACGGCATATTCTCGAAAACTTTCAGTCATCTTTTTTCGCATGTTGGCAAGCGTAGTGCGATCTGGAACTATCTCAATGTTATACTGAAATTGTTGAACAAAATCTCGAGCCATGTCATCCCACACATGCCAACGGGAAATGTCTTGGTCAATGAACCATTCAGAAGCTATCCCTGTAAGGCTTTCTCCAAAGTACGCCATCAATAATTCTTCTTTTCCTCCTGCTCCCCTTAATTGATTGCAAAACTTTTTCAAATGAGCTACAGGATCGCCATGTCCTTCATATTTGTCAAATTTTGGCATTTTGAACCCTATCGGCAAATGGACATCAGGAAACATACATAAATCCTTGTACGAAACACTTTTTGGTCCACCTACTCCTTGCATATTTCTCATACTTTGTTCCAGGCTTCTCACTTTTCTAGCCATCTCCTCCTGTTCCTCATTCTTAGCAATCTTCTCAATCACGATAGGAGTATCATGTTGATGAACATGATAATGTGGATTTTGTGATTTGAAAGTCATTTCAGGAGGATATAACATATCATGATTTGGTTTTCCCATATTCTTTGGTATTGTCGGTTGAACTCCCGCAGTAGCTGGCGCTACAGAAGTAAAAAGTGGGTTATTTGCGACAGATGAATTTGGTGGGCGCACGGTAGAAGTACCAGCAACTCCAGACATAGTAGCGAATGGGCCAAACCCTGGTGGGTAAAATGGATCACTAGTTTGAGCTGGGTCAAAATTTGGATCATTTGAAGCTGAAAGTCCAGGGATTGAAGAAGGCGGGGCTTGTCCATTCAACCAAGCTTTGTACATCTCCGCCATCTGTTGTTTTAATGACTTTATTTCTTCCATTGATGCTACTTCCTGCGAAGTCAACTGATTCTGCTCTTCTTCACTATCAGACTCTATGTCTTCTCTGCGAGTCATTCTTCTTTTACCCTTGTATCTGGTATTATACGGATGTGATGCCAGTTTAAACCACAAACCACAAACCAACCACCAATTATTTTATCTTTCTGTAATCAAGTAGCAAACAGGTGAGTGTTATATATTTAACATATTATAATGCCACATTATATGTCATGTTTCTATATGCATTTCCCAACCTATCATGGAAGCTTTGTGTTTCATCCCGGCTTTTCTAGGCATATTTTCAAAAGTTATGATCGAACCCTTTGGAGGGTTGCCTACGTATCATGTTAGGACATGAATCAGATCTTGCGTAGTTCGGGTGTAATTTAACAAAATTGTTTTGTCCTCTTTTTTTTTTTTTTTAATATTATTATTGAAGAAAATAAATGAAGTGAAGTAAAATATATAGAAATAAACGGTCAACTTCATTACATTCTACGATAAAATAACTGACCCAACTCCTAAAATAAAACCTACTAACTGACATCTGAAAATTAAAAGACATAATATCAAAACAAGATTTTTTTTTTATATTTTTTTTTTTAAACTGAAAATGAAAAAAACTATGACAAAGAAAATGACGATCCTTTCAAGGAGATTTCGAATTAATATGTCCTCCCAAACTCAGATATATGTCCTCCAATGAAGTGGTGAGTCGCTGTGCGAAAGCAGGTACTTGTGCCAAAAAATCTTCACAATCCAGCTGCTGATAATCTAAGCCCATTCTAGCAGTATCCTGTGCTACACGGTGGACCTTCCCTCGAAGAGAACTGAAAGCCTGATCCCATTCCTGAGCCTGTCGATCTCGGAAATCAACCATCTCTCTTGCACGTTGTTCACGAGCGGAAACAACCTCCAACTGTTCTCGCAATATTCCTCTTTCACGAATCCATTGAGATCTCTCTCGATCAAATTCTTCTTGCATATTCTTTTCAACTTCTTGAAGTTGTTGTCGGCGAGATGCGGCAAGTTCTGCAACGTGTGACCCTCTAGTGGTAGCAAACTTGATTTGTCCCCGAAGTGCAACCTCAATAGCTGCTGATTTAGCTTTCTCTTCAGAGAATTCCCTTTGTTGTTCGTCTATTTTTGCCCTGGCATGCTCTAATTCTTCTCTCAAAATTTGGTTGGCTTCATGATGTTCTCGGATGGCTCTTTCAATTCCTATCCTGATTGCAGCTTCCTGATCTATAGGTCCTTTAACCGATTTTTCTGGTCTGACTGGAGGACTCGACTGTTCTTCAAACCATTCCCGATAATCTGGGTGCACTTCTCCTTTCTCACGCTCTATGACCATCGTTTCGATTCCCATAATACGGCGACCCTCCCAAATCTGCTGGGCCAAATCTTCTGGAAGTGAAATCTCTGGTCTGACCTCAAATACGAACTCAGTCATGTCTTCCGTTACGGGAATTATTTGACGCCTGCCTAGCTGACGTAGAACTCTCAATGGAACATACGGTTGAACACCTCTAATACCCATTAATAACAAGAACGGACGGATGACAGAACTATATATGACTTGCTTCCAAGGGAACCAATGGAGATTCCAAGTGATTTTATCTGTTGTCAAAGAACGAAAAAATTTAACCCAATCTCCAATTTCTTTTGGACATTTATATTTCTCCATCCTTTCCTCGTAATCGTTGATTCGATTGAATCGCTCGGGATTGAACCTTGTCAATGTAGGACGTTGATAAAGATGCTCTACAATCCACATTTGTAACAAGATATTACATCCCTCGAAAAAACTTCTTCCTTTCTGACAAACAGTCAGAGCACGGTAAATATCAGCTAGGATCATTGATATCATGGTGTAATCTTTCTTAATCAGTATATGTACCACTCCCGCTAAACGAATATTAATTTTTTCTTCTCTTCTTGGGAAGACCATAGTGCCCAAAAAGGCTACCATGAATGCAAATCGTCTGTGAACTTTCCAAGTCTCAAAACTTCCCTTATTACAAAGTTCTTTACCGTACTTCTGAAACCCCTCTTGCCTTCCGTATCTGTCATACAAAAACTGCAAGGAAACCCAACCTTTTTTCATTGATTCTTCTTTTGTGTTCTTTATATTCATGAGCTTGCAAAATTTGTTTATCGAAATAAGTCTTGGGGCTATAAGTTTCTTCCGATGCATATCACCATATCCAACATAGCCTGCTATCTCTTCTAAAGTAGGTGTCAACTCAAAATCTGAAAAGCGGAATACATTATTCTTCGGGTCCCAGAAATTCAGTAATGCATCAATCACCTCCCTATTAGGGCTGATTCTCATGATACTCGTCAAAAAACCCAAATACTTATGTATCTCGTCATAATCGAAAGTATCCATTGCATTCCACCATAACCAAAGTTGCAGAGGGGTACAATCCACAACCTGAAGTGGTACACTCCCATCTCTCTTTCTCTTTGAACGCTTTCCACGAACAGGGGGAGACATTTTATACCTATTGACAGGGACATAAGATTAATAAATATCTAGATTTAGACAAAACTTAATTTATTAATTTTGAAAAGAATTTATAACTTAACTTGTAAAACTTAGTGCGACCATTATTTAAACTTAGTTACAAAGAATAATTTTATCAAAAATTGAAGCGAGAGAAACAAGATTGGTAATTTTATGTTTTTATTATTATTTTTTTATTTAAATTGACCTTATCAAAAATTTTGCTATAACAGACTTCTAGACAATTTTATCTATATGTTTGAAGACAATATTCCCTAAGTAAAAATAAAATAAAAGGACTCAGAAATAAAGAAGAATAGAATGACCGTTTTATGTATGAAGTTGTATAAAATTTTCAGTTTCATGACCCTAAAGGTTTAGGACTTGTTAAAATTAATATATATATATATATATATATATATATATACATATTTTGTAACACCTTAGCCTCATGATCCCTAAAGATTCCGGGCTTTTGAAATATATTTTTATTTTAATGTTATTATTATTATAATTATTATTATTATTTTTTTTTTTTTTTTTTTTGTAAGATCTTAGCCTCATGATCCCTAAAGATTCTGGGCTGTTTAAATATATATATAAAAATTGGACTTGAGAATCAGAAAAATAGTTATGAAAGTAATCATATTTTCAAAATATTCCCCAATAAATCTATGAATAATTTTTCAAAAGATAGGGTCGTATCCCGGGAAGGACTTCCTACGTATCCCACTAAAATGTGAGAATCAGACCCTCGTAATTCATAAAGATTGTAAAATTGTGTTGATGTATATTTAAAAAAAAAAAAATTCTTTATTTTAAAAATAAATTTTTTCTTTCAAAATGATCAACTAAATTTGAGAATAAATTAATCTCTCGTATTTTAAAATTGTCTAAAGCCGGTCAACACACAAATAGCCTTCCAAACAAATATCAAAGAGCACATAGGATGCACATGTTGGTCTTTATTAAGTAGGTGACCTGTCCTAGACGGACCCAGCCCCTGTGCCGAGTCCCGCTAAGTCGAATGCATATGATGCAAATAAAGCGGTACCTAATAGGGATAACCAGATTCTGAGTTTTCAGTTCTTCTAAGTTAAAACCTAATAAGGATAAGTGTCTAGACTGGCTTACTCGAGCGGACACTCGAGCCGGGGAGGGACAACTTGGTCGGTAGCAGGGCAACACCGCCTTCGTTGTCGATCCAAACCCCGCCTAACATGTGTGACTATATCCTTCACCAGGTGCCTTGACACTCCGGTTATCTCAAAAAGAAGGTGGGATGCATATGCTGCATTCCCTCTATCCTATTTCAGAGACTCAGAGGGGGTATGCGAGAGAAGACAATTTATAATACAATTCAAATAATATCAAAGCGGTAAATGAGCGACAAGTAGCACATAAGACCAATAAACGCATTATAAAATAATTAAAGCAAGTAAAGTCAATATCAAAACTCGAATTCTTATTTAGTCCCCAGCAGAGTCGCCAGAGATGTCACACCCCTTTTTTCGCTCGAGGATATCGAGATCGAAGGGTTTTTCCAATTAAAGTGACGGTATTGAATAGGGATTAATTTTTGTCATTTTTCAGAGTCGCCACTTGGAATTGAGTTATGGTGTTCCAAGTCACCTTATTGAATCCCTAATCAAAAGAAAATGACTCTTTGTTGGTCTGCAAAAATAAAAGATCGGGTAAGGAATTCTGTTGACCGAGGGGAAGGTGTGAGGCACCCCTCGAGTCCCATGGTTCTAGCACGGTCGCTTCTATTGACTTGTACTTAACTAAAACTATTTCGATAAAATGTGTTAGGGCCAAAATTCGCTCATTTTTAAGATACTAAAAACTTGTCTATTAGCTTATATTAAATAAATCAGTGAAAACAAATTTTAGAAAAATATTTTTTTAAGGTGCATTATTGCATCCTTGAATTTTAAAGTGTCTCAGAAAGATGCGTATGCCGCATTCTTAATTGAGACGAGTATTTTAACGGTGCTTAACATTTATCTAACATTAAAAGTATTTGTTTTTTATAAACTTGTAACAGTTATTTATTTAAAATATTATTTAATTTAAACAATAAAATTGAGTAAATTTTTTTTTTTTTTAAAAGAATAAATAATTTAATAAATATTCAATAAATTTTATTAATGATTAATAATAATAATAATAATAATAATATATCTATTAAAATTCCCCAAATGTTATATTTAAATCACGTCATATAAACTAAATCAAATTAAACATGAAAGTTTCTTATACTTAATTAGCATAAAAAAAACTATAATAATAAAATAAATGAAACAAAAAACTTATTAAATAATAGATTATGAACTAACTTATCAAATCTTTACACTTAATAATTTAAAAGAAATTTAAAAAAAAAATAAAAAAATATTACATAAACCTATTTAAAAGAAAATAAAACATATCCATAACTGCACGTTAATTACTTTTTTGTTTAAAATGGATAAGATATTTTTGTTATTTAAATTAATTAAAAAAAAATCAAATTAACCTAAAATCAGGTCTTCAAATTCTTCAGTACCGAAAATAAAAAATAAACAAAAGAATCCCTTTTTCATGTTTTCAAACATTCTGTTTCCCTCTTTTTGCGTTTGTATTTTTCCTTTTTTTTAAAAAAAGCTAATTAATTGTTCTATTTTGCATGCATGCATGGTTTATATAATAATTTGCACGTTAACATGACAAATATCTTTATACTTTTAAGTGCTAATAACCCTAAAATTATCTCATTTAAAATGCTAATCCGATTTGATCAATATTATTTCGAAACAACAAATAAAAATAGAGACGTAGGGCGCGAACTGCAATAAAAATGACAAAACTACACATTAAATAATAATATAAAAGCCATTGAAATAGCTTCACTCATGTTTCGATTCCATAACGAAACTTATAAAATAAATTGTACAAGATGAGATAAAAACCTGTACGACAAATTAAATCAAGTATCGAAGCAAGATATCTTCACCAAAAACTCGAACGGAGACCCGACCTCAATTCTCCAAATTAAAAGAACTTTCTCCCTAGTTGTTCTTCTTCCAATTTTGTTTTTGCCTTTTTCTTTTCTTCTTATCCGTTTTCTCCTTTCATCTCCCTCTCCCGTGTGTGTGTGTTTGTAATATATATTGTGTTGTGTGCATGTGTAGTGTTGTGTTGTTGTGGGTGTAGTTGTGGAATAGTGGGGGGAGGTTGAGGGAAGTGTGGGGAATGTGGGGGGGTTAGGGTAGGGTTTTTTTAAGATTTCTTCATTTTTCATTTTTTTTTTTAACGAAAAATAATTAATAAGTAAATAAATAAATAGATAATAGTAACAAATAAAATAATAATAATAAAAATAATAATTAATTGATTTTTATATTAAAAAATAAAAAATAAAATACAATAACAATCTAAAAATAGTCAAAAAATAAATTATATAATTAAGATAGTACAAAACTATATATATATATATATATATATATTTTATTTTATTTTTTTAAACAAAATAACATCCTAAAATTAAATTCATTTAATTATTTATATTATATTAAAATAAAATAATAGTCAAAATAATATATGACTAAATATAAATATAAATATTTAGTATCGATAAACAAGTTAAAATTTAGGGAAGATAAAAAATCACGTGTCTACAATAGATGAATGTTGGTTGTCTTTAAGAAACTTTTTGTATAAAGATTGATATCTCGATTTTCATATTGTTTGATTGTAGTTTATGATTAATTACTCTATGTTCTTTTTATTATTATCCATCTTTTTCCTTCTACTTCCATATCTATTCGCTCAAAGTAGATATATGGGAGATGTTTGAAATTGCTTCTGTTGCTACTCATACCATGAACGCATTTATCCACTAATAATGATAGTAATTTTTTTTAAATTTTGTTCAAAATTTTGTTTAACTAATAATGTTTCAGTTGCTTGATTTATAAATATGTTGCATAGTAGCGAGAAAGGCATGTTAATTTGATCATATTGGGGACAAAAGTTACTATAGGTGTATTCTCGTGGATGAGATTTTTCATTTACGTTTTTTTATTTGTGATTTGCTAAAAAAAAAATTGGGAAGTAAATTATTTTTATATTTTAATTCTGCTTATGTTTCTTATACAGGTATTGTATGAAACTTATGAGAATTTACCATGCCATTGTTTTTTTTCTTTAATTCTTTTTTTGTTGTTTAGTGTTAGAATTTGTTTTAGATTTACAACCAAAAGTTTATATTCGTGGTATGTAGAATGTACACATATTTAATTCTTTAAATTCCATAAACAGAAAATCATTGTGATATTCTACTTTTACATATGTGTCTTTCATGAGGATTAAATCTAGTGACCTAAAAGAGGTGGTGGTAAAACAATAGTAACACCAAGCGAGTGTTTGGATGGACTTATATTTTGGTCAAAATAATTTTTAAGCTATTTTTTACTTTTTAAAGTGTTTGACAAGTTTCAAAATTGCTTAGGAAAAGCCAAAGTTTACTTTTTATAAGCCAAAAACTAAAAGCTCCAATTTCCAGCTTATTTTTTTTGGCTTATAAGTCATTGCATTTTGACCAAATAAAAGATATTTTTATCCCTCAAAATTCTCCCTTATTTCAAAATTACCCTTGTATAGCTATATTAATATTATTTTTGTATGAAACTTCTAATTTATGAAATATGAATTTTTATATATTATTCACCTTCTTTAATATATTTTTTAAAATTTGAACAATTATTATTGTATAACATATGAATTTCTCTAATAAAAAATTAACTCACCAACCAAAATATATGGAGAATACTCATTGAAGATATACAACTTCATGGACGATTAATGAACGATCCATCTATATTTCACGACGCAACATTCGTATTCGCCAATGTTTTAATAGTGATAATCATTACTCAATAAACGAGTAATATATTTTCTAATTAAGAATCTTTTTATCAAACAAATAGTATCATTTGTGACCAACTATTTATCTATTAATGTAATTATAATGATTAGTAATATATATATTTTTCTTAATGATTTAAACTCTTTTAATAAATAAAAAAGTTTTTTTAGCTCACAAATTAATTGTCATTCATAAAAATATTTTTAATATATATATATATATATATATATATATATTAAATTTAATTTGAGTCATTTAAGAAATAAAATTAATAATAATCAACTCTATATATTGTTAACATCTTTAATGGTATTTCAGATATTTTGACCCCAAAAAATTGCTTAAAAGCACTTGTTTACCAAACACATTAATAACTTTTTTTCAGTTTCAGTACTTTTATCCAAACATGTAACTACTTATTTTTAAAATAAGTTCAGCACTTTCAAAAGCACTTTTAAAGAACTTTTTAAAAGCCACTTTTTTCAGCCTATCCAAACGAACTTCAAGTAAACTTTTTAACGTTTATATTTATGCAAATCATCTTTCCTAATGTTTGATATTGCATTTCAATGTGTGAGATGCTTCTTGTATTCTTCTGTGTTACTTAACCAATCGATATATTTTTATTACTTATTTGAGATGCTCAAATTTTCTTTCTTCATATATTCTTATTACTCAGACATACTACTTTATTATTTAGAACATACAACACATATTAATAACTCTTTTTTTATATTTATCTAAACAAAGAGAGCTTTAGATGCTGCAATTCAACTCAACAAGCAAAATTTGATGGAACACATGAACATGATCTATAAATTATTCTCTATGACCATAATTGATGTATAGTACTAATTATAGGATAAAACATAACAATAAAATATGTATAATTTTATTAATTGACGTGAGACACACGTGCAAAGCACGTACACTTAACTAGTTATATAATAAATATATGGAAAGAAATTAACTTTATATTGTTAAATGTGTGTAATAACTCAAATTTACTAGGAAAATTTTTAATTATATACAAAAAAAAAAAAAAATAGTTTACAATAAAAATAGCCAAATTTTTATATACAACAAAAATAACCATTAAATCATGTTTTTCCTTTTTTTCAGTAGTAATTCTTTTTTAAAAAGATTTTTTTTGTTGCATTTTTTCATTTTCGTTTTTAAGAAATAGTGGAATACACAAGCATATAGTTAAAATTGATACCCCCTATACGATTAGAGTCGTAGTTAGAGTTCTAATTATCAGTTCAACAAAATTTACAATAACAATAAATCCAGTGAATTCACACATAGTGAGGTCAGTTCAACAAAAATTAATAATTTTAATTAAAAAAACTTTTATTTGTGTCAATAAATATACTGAACATATATATATATATATATATAATTCATTCAGAATTCAGCAAATTGCCTTATATAAATTAAACACTTGTAAATTCAAAATTTTAAATTGTCTTTTTACCTATGATTGTCATCCAATGTGCAACGCAATATACATGCTTAGATCGTGATTATGAATTAATCTTAGCCGTCGGGGTTCGATTATACAATGAAAATTATTAAAGGATATTCAACTAATTAATTATTTCTTTTAAATTTTACAAGTCAAAATTGTTGTTGGACATCATATAATTCATAAGATAGCCATGTTAATTAGTTCAACTACTAATCAAATTATTAATTTATACAGGTTATCAACAAGGGTTGTGGTGGAGTAGTAAGTACTCCTTCATCCTTAACTAGAGAGATCTTGGATTTGACTAGGGTATAGAGTCGCCTTTGTTAGGGATTGGGGCGGACGTAGGTGGAAAATTGTGATGCTCCGACACTCATTAAATCCGACATAAAATAGGTAGAATTATATAAGAAATGTATAAAAATTAGTATAAGATGGGGAAAAAAATACGTGAAACCAAAAAGATAACTGGATGCTTTGATTTTCATGCGGAATCTTAAAGCTTTAAATGTCAATATGTGTATTTGAACCTCCTGAACACCCACGTCTCCTAAATCCTGGATTCGCCATTGATTAGGGAGCACTTAATCCCTCAATGTGGGATTTTCCGGATGAATCCGATATAATTAAACTCCAATATAGGTACTAGACGCCAGTGAGAAACCACAAATAAATAAATAATTTATATTGGTTCCTATATTGGGGACCTAATACCATGAATAAGTCACATATAATCTAAACCCACCATACCTTAATTAATTATTCTTGACTAATCTATCTCATTTTAAAGATATATTAACCTAAAACAATAATGCTCGTATATGCATGTTATTTGGGGATATAGTGAATATTATATTTAAATAAAATAAAGGGTAAGTAATTAACAAAAAATAATTTGAGTGTACAATGTATTTATGAAAGGTCTTCCTTGTAGCCCTTGTGTGGAGCCTCCTCTATCGTAGAGTGAATTATGAGTGTCTATTTGAATTGACTCGTGGTTTTTGGCTTTTAACTTATAAATTAAAAGATATAAGTTAGACATTTTAATCAATGACTTTTGATTTATTTTTAGCATTTTATCCTAAAATCAAGTGTTTATAAGCAACAACAACAACAACATACCTAGTGTATTCCCACAAGAGTTGATCTGGGGAGGGTAAGATGTACGCACTCCATACTGCTACCTTCGAGGAAGTAGAGAGGCAAGTGCTTATAAGCATTTTTTAATTTATTTAAACACTTCAAACATGCTTTAAAATACTTAAAATAAGTTCAAAGAATTAAAAAATGCTTAAAAGACGAAAAAACACCTTAAAATAAGACTTTCCACGTGAATTTAGATTTAGTCACGCTCCAATGGACAAAACAACCTCATCTATATATATAATATAAATAATTTATGTAAATAAATAATTTAAATAGTAATATTATAAAATATAAATATTTTTATTTACCCACAATTGAGTAAATAGAAAAAATAGGATACTTATTTAAAAAATCTCATACCAAAAATAAATAATAATATTAAATAAAAAATATTTATAATTTCATTATAATTGAGTAAATCAAGGAAGTATTACAAGAAAAAATGGTCAAGAGCATAATTAATTATAATCAAGCAATTTATATAGAAAAGATTATTATGATCAAAGAGTCATTTCGAAGAAAAAAAATGTTATGAAGGACACCCCTTAAAATATGTAAATTAATTTAAATAATATAAATAATAATATTACAAAAATAAATATTTATGATTCCATTACAATTACTAATCCCGTTACAAAGTAAATCAAAAAGTATTATAAAAAAAATCAATGAGAATACCAATTAGTAAACAATCAATCATGCAACTTATAAGAAAACTATTATTATATTCAAAAATGAAAAACATTATGAAAATATGTATAAAACTAATTTAAATAATATAAATAGTATTACTTTAAAAAAATATCTATGTTTTACTGCAATTAAGTAAATCAAAAAAGTATTTTACATGCATAAAATTCACTAGTTTAATTTATGTTTTAAAAAAATTATTTTTATTTATCCTTTTGTGATGAAAATCAACTAAAATTGATTCCTATTTTCACAAAAAATACATTTCAAAAGCTTTTCAAAAAGAAGATAGAGAGTATTTTTTTTTTCTACATTAGCAAACAAATATACACAATATCTCTTTTTTCAAAGTAATAACATTTGATATCTTGTTTGGTCTCAAAAACGCTATTGTCATATTCTTAAGATGATGACACTATTTTTTTTTAATCTACTATAATAGGCAATGGTAGTATGTTTTGAGTAATTATTCTTATTTTGTCTATTTTTTGGTTTGGTATTTTATAATTAATTGTCAAGGGGGAGTGATATGAACTGCGTCTTATCGTTTCAAATATATATTTTGTATTCATTATTTTTTTCAAAAAAATTATAATACATTCTAACAACTAATTAACTGGTAGAAATTTTAAATTTGTGTTTAAAAAAATAGTAAGAGGATTTTTCTTTATACGTTTGATGAAATATAAATCACTTACTAATAAATATTATATAGTTTTACGTAAACTATTAGATGTGAAAATTAATACAAATAGCAAAGTAAAACATAGGGAGATAATATCTAGAAAAGTCCTTCTTTGAACATGATATTATATGCCAAAAAGTATTAAACGTAAAAAGTCAATTACCAAAAAATAAGTATTAAAGGTAAAAGTCAGTTATAAATAAAAGAATATAATTTTTATGTATAGGGAAGTGTATATATTAAGTTAGTCAAAAGTTTATCTCCACTTCATATTTAAAAATTAATTCATATAAATTTTTGCTATGATTAAATTACTAATTAACGACAAAATGTATCACAATTAATTAATATTTAGTGATAAGAATATTTATGAAATTTATCATGGGCTTCCTCTGTACCATATATTGGTCATATTATTAAATATTAGTCGGTTATCTTAATTAAAATAATTGTGCTATATTATTTGGTCATCTTACTAAATTAAAAAAACATTAATTATTTTTTTTTATATTACCTTAAAAGTAATTCTTTTTAAAAAATTTCACACTTGTTTATAAAATTTTCAAGAATTTTTTTAAGGGGTGAATTAATAAAATCATCTTTTTATTTATGATTTCTTAATCATCATATAAAATAAAATAAAATATATTCAATTAACATGAAACAGAGAAATTATTTAATAATTCGACGTAAACATCATTACAAGTAAATTTATTCATCCTTGACTATTACTAGACTTTAAATATCTTAATTAAAAAAAAATGACTTACCCTTTTCTAATATTTAGGTTAGGTGCTAAATTAGGGAAAAAGTCGTGGAATTATGTTTCTTAAGCAAGGCATTATTGTTTTTAAACACGTCAAGTTTTTGCATCAAACTAAGTTACATAACAAAAGTTTATTTTTATTTTATTATTGGCACACGGAAACGGCTAGAAAATCAACAGTTTTATTCTATTAGCGGTAGGAAGCAGGTGGAGTTCGTACGGTCAGCTTTGGCCGTCTCTTTTTGTTAATTTTTTAATTTATAATTTAATATATATTTAAAAATTACATAAAATTACAATAATTAACGGCTTAGAATATTTTAAAAACATATAAGAATTTAGTTGATTTTTAAAATTCCATCAGTGCTACATAAATTGTGATAAATGAAGTAACATATATTATTTTAAAAATGACATAAAAAGCATCATAAATTACAATAATTAACAATTTAAAATATTTATTTTTAATTTATTTGTCTTTTTAAAAAAAATAAATTTGACATGTATTTAAAAATTACACAAAATTACTTTAAATTGCAATAATTAACAGCTTAATTTTTTTAAAAAAACATATGAAAATTTAGTTGATTCTCAAAATCTATCAGTGCTACATAAATTGTGATAGAGAAGTAACATATATTATTTGAAAATAACGTAAAAAGTATTATAAATCACAATAATTAATAATTTAAAATATTTACTTTTAATTTATTTTTTAATTTGATATGCATTTGAAAATTACACAAAATTACTTTAAATTGCAATAATTAATGGCCTAGAAAATTTAAAAGACATATAAAATTTGGTTGACTCTCAAAATTCTATCAGTGTTTCATAAATTGTGATAGACGAAGTAACATATATTATTTTAAAATGATGTAAAAAGTATCATAAATAACAACAATTAACAACTTAAAATATTTAATGACATATAAAACTTTTGATTTATTCGCCATATACTATCACGGTTACATAAGGCAGATGGAGTAACATATATTATCTGAAAATTAATTAGTAGCAAGTATTATAAATTACAATAATTAAAAACTAAAAATATGTAAAAATTTTATATAAAAAAATTATTTGACTCTCTAAAATTTATCTGTATCTAGATAAATATATAAGATACAGATAAAATCTATTGAGTTCATGTAAATCGCAAGTGACAAGTAAATATCAAAATTAGTCGCATTATTATTATTATTATAATCCTAATACTCACCTACGAATTCAATAATTGAAATTTATAGGTCCCTTTATACGACGATCAAGTCAATATATAATAACTGAATTCACAATCTAACATTTAAAAATATACATAATAGATTTCATGATAAATATATAAGATATAGATAAAAACTATTGAGTTCATGCGAATTTCAAATGGCACTTTACGTCCACCCCAACATGCCATACTATAAAGGCGAAGATGCTTTCCCATGAAATTCTTTTACCTGAAGCTTGAGACCAAAAAACAATAAATCTGGAAAGAAAACGCTTACGGCGCAATTGAAAATCTATTTAGTCCACCCATTCTATCCTTCCGTTTCTTAGTCTGGAAAGAATGAAGGAGAATCAAAGATTTATGTGGTAGAAGAATCACGGATAGAGGAAGCGGAGAATTTTAGAGCGACGCTTAAGGAGGAAGCGGAAAGACTATTTTAGAGCGACGTAGAGGAGGGATTTTAATTAAGGAAAGAGAGAGGGTAAAGCCGAAAGTCTTCTTTAATTTTATATTTTTTTAAAAGAAAGTAAAAGTTCATGAGTTGCTATAGTAGGTAAAAGTTATTCGATGGTGTAAAAAAAAAAAAAATGCGCTGATGATGCACCAAACATAAGTAGAGGCGAAGCCAACCTAAAGGTTATAAGTTTAATGAAACGTAGTAGCTTTGGTCCAAAATTTGCATTTAAATTAGAAAGTTCATGAAATATTCATAACAAATTATTAGTTTATAACTCAATTACTTCAAAATATTTAAATTCCGATCACATAAACTTCAAATCTTGCCTCTATTTCTGCATGTAATCTTGCATGGTAATCTCTATCACTTTAGGACACTATAATAATGTATCCACCCAAAGGTTCCAGTAATTGTCATTGAGAAGGATGTTTGATGATTTGACTTTATTTCAATGAAACCATTGGATACTATGCATTATGTTAGTAATTTAAAATTTCTGCTATTCAATCTTCAACACTTGGGAATAAGTCAATATTATCATGGTTAAGATTTGTGTATTTTTGTTTTCTATAAAGTTGATGAAATAAGGAGGTACCAAAAAATAATATTCCTTAAGTATATGTGCTCATCACCAGTAAAATAAGTATAGAGATAGAAGACGGTGCAATTATACTCACCGGTGTGGTCTAGTGGTCAATAAAATGAGTTGAGAATTTAAAATTTAGAAAAATTACACAAATCTCATATTTAAGATACTATATTACCTAATATCCCTTAATATTTTATAAATTACATAAAATCCCTATTTGTATATTTACTGATGATACATATGCTATAACTTGCACACCCTATTTTATCTCCTTTTTTCACGTCATCTCTCTCTTATAACGCATCATCTTCCCCCCCCCCCCTCCCCCCCACAAATTACTCCTCTAAAATCTCTCTCATTTCAGTAGATTTTGAGTCAACTTCATTCTTCAATACTTCAACTGATTTCAACCGTAATCGTTCATCTTTTAATTTGAAAAATTGACAACTTCTTCAAAGAGGTTAGCTTTTGGTTTATGCTTTAAAATCCTTTTTTTTTTTTTAAATCTCCAATGGCTAATGAAGATTCACCCTCATTCAGTTTGGGGATTTCTCAAATTGAAATACAAAAAATTGTTCATGATAGTTGTTGACACCCAATTTTGCTCTTCGTGCCTAAAATTAACGTCTTCAGGCTTCTTGATCGTTAAAGGGCACAAAATATAATTTTCACATCTTTTTTATAATTGTTGACAAATTATTGATAATCATCCTTACTTTAGAATTTTTATCAATTTGTTATCATATTTTTACTTTTCATAATTTATTAATAATCCTCCTTATATTAGGATTTTTACCAATTCATTATTGTTTTTAACATTTTACAATCATCTGTACACAAACACGACATGACATCACATTTTTTCTTATCATTTTTTAAATTAATTATATTTTTTAATATTTTATTTTTTTTAATTACAAAATAATTTTTGCATTCTTTTTTACGGTCCGCAAACGCTAAGTCGGATCAATTAATTTTACACAGTATAATAATTAGATGTCTTGTCGCATTCGACAATGACCACACAATAATGTCTTGTCACATCCAACAGTGACTACACATACTGTCTTGTCACATTCGACAATGACTATACAATGATGTCTTGTCACATCCGACAATGACTACACGTAATGTCTTATTACATCTGACAATGACAACTCAATGACACTACTCTTTGGACAATAACTCTATCCATTGGTTAAAAGGATAAACATCCTTTGGTCAATATCCTAAGGACTAAAGGATGTGCTATTGTAAAAAGAGGGGACACTCCTTTATTCATTGGATAATAGGGAGTGCCTAATTTTATTATAAATAGGCAAGGGTGGAAGACAATTTTATTCATTTTTTCTCTCTACACACACATTTTCATATACCCACACATATTTTTTCTGTCTCTCAAATACATACACCAAAAACACAAGAAAAAATCTTTCCTCATTTTTCATTCTCTTCCAAAAATACACAAATGCATATGCACATTTTTTAATCACACACACATTATGTTCTTCTTTCTCCCCCCTCTCAAGAATAAACAAATACACACAAATTTTTCCTCCTTTTTCTCTCTCAAACACACAAAAAATACACATACACACACAAAATAAATTAAATTTTTGCTCCCTATTTTGGTGAAATTCCACCATTTTTACTAGGGATTATGTTGGTTACATATATATATATATATATATATATATATATATATATATATACATTTCTTAAGTGTTGTTGTTGCTATTCATATTTTCTTATTGTCATGGCCGAAATTTTGTGTCCCAGTGACTTTCTTTCCTTTATCCATTTTCATCAATCTTCGTTATATTTTTAAGGGTTTTGTTGGTTGATATTTTTTGTGAATTTATTTTTGTATTTCTTTGTTTATGGACGCTTAATGATGGGTATTGTCACTTTTCAGTGAATGTTCATATTTTTCAATCATGTTTGAACTATTTCTATTTTATTTCATTACTTTGTTACACAATTAAGAATTTTACTCTGTTTTTTGTTATTTTCAATTACTTCGTCATGGCTACATCATTTTTATTCATTAACTTTGACTTTTTTTTTGTCATTTTATTAGTTTAATCTTTGATAATCGTTTGAATTACTATGCATGATTTTGATATGTGCTCATTGATTTTGTTAATTTTTCGTCAATTTTCACTGTTATTAAATACCATTAAATGCTTGGCCAATGACATTATCTCTCCGTCGGATACTTGAGGCCACTCAGTAACAAAAGACGGATTTTTATTTATCAAAGTTTACTTATTTACATCAAAAATAAATGCTTGGCCGATGAAGAAATTCTCCGTCAATTTTTGAGGCCTCCACAAATAAAAGACGGATATTACGTATATAAATACGTAGTAAAAAAATTAAATATTTTGGGCAATGACGAAACTTTTATAACACCACGATAAAACCAAAGGTTTTATGATTCGTATCTTGGCAAGGCAATTTAGGACGACCGATTAGTTGAGCAACCACTTCGTAGTCATGGTGAGTCTAAAACTTAATCCGAGCCCACGTTATAACAAAATTTTATTTTTATATGTACATCTATATGTACATGTGTGCACATTATTTCACTTACTTTAATAATTATTTGTTCATTTTATTACTTTATCAAGCACTTATACATAATTCTCGAACTTTATGTTTGTAGTTTATTTTCATTTGTATAATTGTACATAAAGATAAAAAATAGTAAAAATTTTACTTTTTGGGTGCCGGGCGGAGGTATTCTTTATTTATATAATTTCATCACTTTTAGGCAAAACTTAGGCCGTTAATATTTACATAAAAGAATCAAGTTAATCAAGTAATTCACGTATTGTGTAATCTTTTCTTCTCAAATAAATTTTACTTTTTCATAATTTAAATCAAATAAAAATATTACTTGTAAATACCTTTTCTTTTCATGACACATTAAAATACATTTTTTTTCGTACGTCATAAAATACTTTTCTTTTTCACATGTAATTTTATACATATCTTTCACATGTTTTTATTTATATAGTTAATATACATATACTTTTACATGGTTTTAAATATTTATATTTTTTTCAAAGAATGATTTTATATTTAATACACATACACTTTTATATTATTTTAAATATTTATACCTCCTCCCTCATTGATAAGTTTAGTCTAGCCGGGTACCACATTTGTGGATCCTGAAGGGTGTCTAACCCCTTCCCATCAGGATAATTTGAACCCTTACCTAGAGTCTCAATAGGTTTTCGCAGACTAAAACATTAATCATATGTATTAACAAATAAATAAGTTTTCTTATTTTCCTTTAAAAATTAGGTGGCGACTCTATACAAAATTTCAATTCTTTAGAGTCCAATAAGTCATGTTTTGTTTGACCTTGGCAAAAACAGGGCATGAAAGAATGGCGACTCTGCTGAGGAAAACATCAGGTTCTAACCATGATAGATTCGATTGTTCAATCGAGGGAGGTATTTTTACATTTTGCATACGATTAAATTCTTTGATTCTTTATTTTTTTTATTGATAAATTTTTTACATTATTTGCACAAATTAGTTTTGCTATTTAACAATTCTTTGATTCATTATTTATTTAGTACAATATATCTGTATATTGTAAAAATTACTATACATTATTTTTTTTATTTTATTTAACAATAGTCACAATTCTATCGAGTCTTTGGCCGTACACTTCGCACACTGTGGTTCACGCGGGGGGTGTCTTACACTCCCCCAAACTTTTTTTGAAATTTCATAGTTGGTGTATTTAGGTTAGTGCGCCTTCTTGCAATTATTCGGTTTTACTCTCAGCCGTTTAGGAAAATTACTATTCTAGAAGTAGGTCACGCCATGTACAAACTCACAGATAAGTTTGAACTACGTTTTGACCTGATTCTTGTCCTGACAAGATACGTAGGCAACCCTGTACTAGGGTTCGGTCTCTTCACTGTTTCAAAATAATTCCTGCGGTATTCATACTGGGACAATTTTTATGAAACAGTTCAAAGACGCTCTCCAAAAGTCTTCAAGAGCGCAAATAAATGATTCCTCAAATTCAAATCTCAATAACATTAGTGTTTAGGCGACCTACCTCCAAATCCTCACCCGATTTTGGTTTGAGAACACCTAGCTTCTTCTTTCGGATGTCGTAAACCATTAAATTTACGGTGTATCAATCCCCACTATCAAAGCAAGGGTTCAATATTCTTTCATTCATAACAATCCTGCCAACTACGGTGAAATAATGTCATAACTTCTTCAATGTTTGACCTTCTCAATCTCGTTGACATATTGAAGTAATTTCAAAACTCTCCTCATGCTCGACGTCCTTCCTTTTGATCGTCTAATCGAACCAATTTTGCTGATACAAGCAATTCCTTTCTAATTATCTTTCATATTATTTTTTCAAAGATGACCACCACTTTTGTACATTCATACATGTTACATAGAGATTTATAAATTTGCCTGAACTACGCAGACCTGATTCTTATTTTCACAAGATACGTAGGCAACCCTCATTTGAGTTCGGTCCTTTTTTTTAAAACAAAATAAAATTTTGACTTGGTTGGTACCAACACAATTAGGAGTGTGCATGAGAAAGAATAAATTGGTATGATGGAGAGGACTGACTTCACGGTAAATCATAGATTCTTTTGGTACCTCTTAGTCAAACCTGAGTAACACTCAAAAATTCTCTTGCATACATCTAAGACAAGAACAAAGCCAACCCTATCGTTTTGAGTGCATTGTGTGGTGAGCTTTAGAATAGTTCATTGCATTTCATTGTTGATCCAAAACTTGGCCTGAATGTCTGTTGAGGCGAAATTCTGAGTTACACTTAGTTTGGGAAAGGATTGTAGGCCTTTCTTGACTAGATTGTGCCTTCCACATCCTACCAAATGACATCAATCCCTAGTATTTCCCCCTTTGAGCTTGAAACCTTTTCTTTGGAATAACCACATTTGAGCCTATACCTTTTGAGTGCTTACATGCACTATCCCTCTTTGAGCACACTAAGTACATGCAAGTTGCGAATGAAGATTCAAGATCAAAGTTGCCAAGGGCAAAGGACGTATATCCCCAGAAGAACAAAAATAAAAGACGACTTCAAAGAAAGAAGGAGCAAAACCCCCCACAAAAAAAAGAAGAGATAACTCTGATAAAGGTGGGGAATCATCATCCCCCCCCCAAAAAAAAAGGAAGGAAAATATATCGAAAAGGGGAAAAACTCCAACACAAGATTCAAAAGAAGTCGAAACAAATACAAAACAAGGGATAAAGAAGCACAATAAAGAAGATCGAGCGTCAAAAGCACGGATACAGTGCAATGCTCATTGAGGAATTAGTCACTTTAATCCCAGATGTCATCCTACCCGACCCCAAGCCTACATTACAAACCAATAACAAGTCCTACAAGATCCTACTTTAAGTTTTCTCACATTAGTGGATACTTACATGAAGGTCAAGCCTATGATATCACAATTACATTCATTGAACTTCTTTCTGAGTGTGAACGTATATCTCTAGATATCTCCAAATTCAAGAGAAAAATAATACTCAAATATGTGTGAGAACGAGACATTCTTTCTGGAGAGGGCACTTGAAACATGGGAGCATGCACAGTTCAAAATCTTTGTTTGAAGCAAGACGAACAAATCTTGTCGATACTTAGGTATATCTGAGGTACCACTCGAAGCCATAGAAGTTACCCTGAAGTCAATCTCGGTTAGCTGGAAAAGAGATAAGGAAATTCTTATACACACTACTAATTATTGGTACCAACTGTAGTCAAGACACAATTATATCTTTTCATTGTTCAAAATTTCTTACAAAGAAAATACAAAACATTCTTCTGCATTTTCACCTTTCTGCATTCTTACAAAGAAAACACAAATAATGTTTTGCATTTTTACCTTTCAGCATTTCTTACAAATAAAACACAAAGCAGTTTTTCGCATTTTTCATCTTTCAACACATTTTTACAACGAAAATACAAAAGAAAGAAAAAAAAAATCTTTCCTTTCAAACCATGCCTTCACATACATGTATCACACTTTACGTGCAAGACGCCTATCTCCGAATACCAATAATTGACCTTTCTCTTCAAGATACAGCCTTCAAACATGGATATTTTGCTTTTCAATTGGGTGTTCTCAGAGGCTTTTACATTTTTATAGCCTCGTCAGTCGAGAGGCTATTACCTTTCAAAACCCCGCTAGTTGAGAGACTTTTACATTTTCATAGCCCCGCCAGTAGAGAGGCTATTACCTTTTAAAGTCCCGCCAGTCGAGAGGCTTTTATATTCTCATAGCCCCGCTAGTCGAAAGGCTTTTATATTTTCATAGCCCCGCTAGTCGAGAGGCTTTTACATTTTCATAGCCCCTCCAGTCGAGAGGCTATTACCTTTTAAAGCCCCACCAGTCGAGAGGCTTTTATATTCTCATAGCCCCGCCAGTTGAGAGGCTATTACCTTTTAAGGCCCCGCCAGGCGAGAGGCTTTTACATTCTCATAGCCCCGCCAGTCGAGAGACTTTTACATTTTCATAGCCCCGTCAGTCGAGAGGCTATTACCTTTCAAAGTCCCGCCAGTTGAGAAGCTTTTACATTTTCATAGCCCCGCCAGTCGAGAGGCTTTTACATTTTCATAACCCAACCAGTCGAGAAGCTATTACCTTTTAAAGCCCCGACAGTCGAGAAACTTTTACATTCTCATAACCCCGCCAGTCGAGAGGATTTTACATTTTCATAGCCCCGCCAGTCGAGAGGCAATTACCTTTCAAAGCCCCGCCAGTCGAGAGGCTTTTATATTTTCATAGCCTCGCCAGTTGAGAGGCTATTACCTTTTAAGGCCCCGCTAGGCGAGAGGCTTTTACATTCTCATAGCCCCGCCAGTCGAGAGACTTTTACATTTTCATAGCCCCGTCAGTCGAGAGGCTATTACCTTTCAAAGCCCCGCCAGTTGAGAAGCTTTTACATTTTCATAGCCCCGCCAGTCGAGAGGCTATTACCTTTCAAAGCCCCGCCAGTCGAGAGGCTTTTACATTTTTATAGCCCCGCCAGTCGAGAGGCTATTACCTTTTAAAGCCCCGCCAGTCGAGAGGCTTTTACATTCTCATAGCCCTTCCAGTCGAGAGGCTTTTACATTTTTATAACCCCGCCAGTCGAGAGGCTATTACCTTTCAAAGTCCCGTCAGTCGAGAGACTTTTACATTTTCATAGCCCCGCCAGTCGAGAGGCTATTACCTTTTAAGGCCCCGCCAGTCGAGAGGCTTTTACATTCTCATAGCCTCTTCAGTCGAGAGATTTTTACATTTTCATAGCACCGCCAGTCGAGAGGCTATTACCTTTTAAAACCCCGCCAGTAGAGAGGCTTTTTACATTTTCATAGCCCCGCCAGTCGAGAGGCTATTACCTTCCACCTGTTCCACCAATCGAGAGGCCATTACCTCATCGGTTGATGACCTTAGTCTTCATAGACAATTGAGGACGACCATCACATAGTCTCCTTAGACAATCGGAGATAACAATCAACATCAGTCTCCATAGACAATTGGAGATATCATCAAGTCTTCGTATACAATTGAAGACATCATTCACAATCGGAGATGACAATCAGCATCCGTCTTCATAGACAATTGGAGATGTCATCAAGTCTTCGCAGACAATAGAAGACATTATCATTCATCACAGTATCCGAAGATAATCGGAGACAACAATCAACACCAGCCTCCATAGATAATTGGAGGTGTCATGCATCAATTCTCCGTAAACAATCGGAGACAACAATCAACACCAGCCTCCATAGACAATTGGAGGTGTCATACATCAATTCTTCGTATACAATCGAAGACATCATCATTCAACATCAGTCTCCATAGACAAATGGAGAGGTCATGCATTAAGTCTTCGTAGACAATCGAAGACATCTTTCATTCATCAACATCAGTCTTTGCAGACAACTGAAGACACCCGTCATTCATCCTCAAGTCCCAGTAGACAATCGGAGACATCATACATCTTTTCAACAAAAGGTACAATTCAGAACAACAACATTTTTTTTTTAAATCCCATATATCACACACTGGGGCAAATTTTGAGAACCATCTCAAATTTTTCCCATTTCCTCATTTCGAACTACATTGACCTGATTCTCGTGATACTAGAGATATGTAGGAAGCTCTATGCAGAATTCGGTCATTACAGTCCCACAATCATTCTTTCTCCCCAGCAAGTACACAATCTTGCATCCCTAGCATCTCACAACTCGATACTTGGCAATTTCAAAAGGAGCATCGAAAATGTGTTAATACTTCTATTCCCACATAACCCTCCTCTCAATAATCATTTCATATGATCATTCGCCCCTAGTAGAAAGTCAAGAGACAATCTGTCAATTCTTTTGAACTACACCTGACCTGATCCTCATTAACTTGAGGTATGTAGGCAACTCTAAATTAGAGTTCGGTCGAATTTTTCTATAACAAAAAAAATAAAAAAAATCATCTTTTGTCGAGCAAAATTGGCTACACGTCAACGTTTTCGTTTGAAGACTTCTACATCATCCTCAAACTAAAAGGGGCAACTGTTGACACCCAATTTTTGCTCTCTGTGCCTAAAATTAACGTCTTCAGGCTTCTTGATCGTTAAAGGGCACAAAATATAATTTTCATATCTTTTTTATAATTGTTGACAAATTATTGATAATCATCCTTACTTTAGGATTTTTATCAATTTGTTATCGTATTTTTACTTTTCATAATTTATTAATAATCCTCCTTATATTAGAATTTCTATCAATTCATTATCGTTTTTAATATTTTACAACCATCTGTACACTTACAAGACATGACAACACATTTTTTCTTAACATTTTTTAAATTAATTATATTTTTTAATATTTTATTTTTTTAATTATAAATTATTTTTTGCGTTCTTTTTTATAGTCCACAAACGCTAAGTCGGATCAATTAATTTTACACAGTATAATAATTTGATGTCTTGCCGCATTCGACAATGACCACACAATAATATCTTGTCACATCCGACAGTGACTACACACAATGTCTTGTCATATCCGACAATGACTACATAATGATGTTTTGTCACATCCGACAATGACTATACATAATGTCTTGTCACATCTGACAATGACAACTTAATGACACTACCCTTTGGACAATAACTCTATCCATTGGTCAAAAGGATGAACATCCTTTGGTCAATATCCTAAGGACTAAAGGATGTGCTATTATAAAAAGAGGGGACACCCCTTTATCCATTGGATAATAGGGAGTGTCTAATTTTATTATAAATAGGCAAGGGTGAAAGACAGTTTTATTCATTTTTTCTCTCTACACACACATTTTCATATACCCACACATATTTTTTTTTTCTCTCTCTCAAATACATACACAAAAAACACAAGAAAAAATCTTTTCTCATTTTTTATTTTCTCTCCCAAAAATACACAAATGCATATGCACATTTTTTAATCACACACACATTATGTTCTTCTTTCTCCCCTCTCTCAAGAATAAACAAATACACACAATTTTTTTCTCCTTTTTCTCTCTCAAACACACAAAAAATACACATATACACACAAAATAAATTAACTTTTTGCTTCCTATTTTGGTGAAATTTCACCATTTTTACTTGGGATTATGTTGGTTACATTATATATATATATATTTCTTAAGTGTTGTTGTTGCTATTCATATTTTCTTACTGTCATGGCCGAAATTTTATGTCCCAGTGACTTTCTTTCCTTTATCCATTTCCATCAATCTTCGTTATATTTTTAAGGGTTTTGTTGGTTGATATTTTTTGTGAGTTTATTTTTGTATTTCTTTGTTTATGGACGCTTAATGATGGTATTGTCACTTTTCAGTGAATGTTCATATTTTTCAATCATGTTTGAACTATTTCTATTTTATTTCATTACTTTGTTACATAATTAAGAAATTTACTCTATTTTTTGTTATTTTCAATTACTTCGTCATGGCTACATCATTTTTATCATTAACTTTGACTTTTTTTTTTGTCATTTTATTATTTTAATCTTTGATAACCGTTTGAATTACTATGCATGATTTTGATATGTGCTCAGTGATTTTGTTAATTTTTCGTCAATTTTTATTGTTATTAAATACCATTAAATACTTGGCCAATGACATTATCTATCTATCGGATACTTGAGGCCATCCAGTAACAAAAGACGGATTTTTATTTATCAAAGTTTACTTATTTACATCAAAAATAAATGCTTGGTCGATGAAGAAATTCTCCGTTGATTTTTGAGGCCTCCACAAATAAAAGACGGATATTACGTATATAAATACATAGTAAAAAAATTAAATATTTCGGGCAATGACGAAACTTTTATAACACCACGACAAAATAAAAGGTTTTATGATTCGTATCTTGGCAAGGCGGTTTAGGACGACCGATTAGTTGAGCAACCACTTCGTAGTCATGACGAATCTAAAACTTAATCCGAGCTCACGTTATAACAAAATTTTATTTTTATATGTACATCTATATGTACATGTGTGCACATTATTTCACTTACTTTAATAATTATTTGTTCATTTTATTACTTTATCAAGCACTTATACATAATTCTCGAGCTTTATGTTTGTAGTTTATTTTCATTTGTATAATTATACATAAAGATAAAAAATAGTGAAAACTTTACTTTTTGGATGCCGGGCAGAGGTATTCTTTATTTACATAATTTCATCACTTTTAGGCAAAACTTAGGCCGTTAATATTTACATAAAAGAATCAAGTTAATCAAGTAATTCACGTATTGTGTAATCTTTTCTTCTCAAATAAATTTTACTTTTTCATAATTTAAATCAAATAAAAATATTACTTGTAAATACCTTTTCTTTTCATGACACATTAAAATACATTTTTTTTAATACGTCATAAAATACTTTTCTTTTTCACATGTAATTTCATACATATCTTTCACATGTTTTTATTTATATAGTTAATATACATATACTTTTACATGGTTTTAAACATTTCTATTTTTTTAAAAGAATGATTTTATATTTAATACACATACACTTTTATATTATTTTAAATATTTATACCTCCTCCCTCATTGATAAGTTTAGTCTGGTCGGGTACCACATTTGTGGATCTTGAAGGGTACCTAACCCCTTTCCATCGGGATAATTTGAACCCTTACCTAAGTCTCTAAAGGTTTTCGCAGACTAAAACATTAATCATACGTATTAACAAATAAATAGGTTTCCTTATTTCCTTTAAAAATTAGGTGGCGACTCTATACAAAATTTCAATTCTTTAGAGTCCAATAAGTCATGTTTTGTTTGACCTTGGCAAAAACAGGACATGACAATAGTAATTAAATCGTGGGTTTTACTACGGGCAATTTTGATTACACCAAATTAGGTTTCAGTGAAAATCGATCAAAGCAGCGGAACGATCCTGAAAAATTAAAGATTTTAAGAGAAGCTTTTGCTGTAAAATATTAAGTTTCTGACATGCAAATGGAAGATCGGGATGAAATTGAACAAATTCCAAAATTTTCGTCGGAGCAGGTTTTATTTTCGCAACTAATTCATAAATGGTGATTCATATAACTGGTTCTTTTAAATGGTGATTCATATGGGTGATTCATATAATTGCAGATTAACAAATTAACTGGTTACTTGGTGATTCATATTTTTTTTTGGTGATTTATATGGGTGATTCATCTAGGTGAAATAATAAAATGATATTTTAATTGGTGATACATATATTATGCTGGTGATTAATAGATATTGATTAATATAACTGATTCTTTTAACTGGTGATTCATATGGGTGATTCATATAACTGCATATTAACAAATTAACTGGTTATTTTGTGATTCATATTTTTTTGGTGATTCATATGGGTGATTCTTGTGTGTGACACACTCAAATGATATTTTTATTGGTGATACATATATGGTGCTGGTGATTTATAAATGGTGATTCATATAAATGGTTCTTTTAACAGGTGATTCATTTAATTGCAGATTAACTTGTTACTTGGTGATTCATATTTTTTTGGTGATTCATATAAGTGATTCATATGGGTGTTACACTAAAATAATATTTTAATTGGCGATACATATATTGTATTATGGTGATTCATATGCTTGTTACGTTTATTCTCTGTGGATAACTTTTTTTGTTTATACATATGTGATAGCACTTTATGTACTCATTTTTTTGATGTTGTAATTTATAAATATGTGATTCATATGTGAAAAAGGGTGAGTTGGTCAATCTTTTTTTGACTAAAAACTGGGGGAAAAGGGTGAGTTGGTCAATCTTTTTTTGATTAGCCTCGGTGATTTCGCATTCACAACACTAAAGTCTAGAAAAATTTATGCATTTAACGACTATTCAGTTGATAAAGAATATGAGGCCTATTGTAATATTCAAGTTAGGAATCTTAACGCATCCTTTGCTTCCTAGGAATGGGGAGATCCATCAATGCTTGCTACAATAGCGCTTGGTGCAGCTCAGGTACAGTTTTCATGAAATTCAATCCTAACTATATGTTTCGAAATCTGCCAACTTCCATTTAATCACTGCCATACTAACTATTTCGCAGTCTCCATAGAGCGTGGCAAGTGGTGCCATTGCCGGACACTTGGTTGCTACATCCCCCCCAATACTTGGAGGTGCATTTCTTGCCCATTACATTCTGAGAAACTGGTAAGCCAGCATTGTTTCACTTATTTTGCCTAAACAATTGTATTTTGAATTCTAAGAATCTTCTTCATCTTGGTTCTACAACAGGTTGGTTACTTGGGTGGTGTCCTATTCTTAGTATTTGCTTTTGCTACTTTGTTTGGAGTTTTTTAACCAAGTTTCACAGAAGAGAAGACAAAATTAAGAAGTTCCAAGCTGTCGTTTAAGACCGGATAGATACTCTGAGAAAACGCCAGTGCTAAAGGTCACGAAACTCCTGATGTACCATAGATCAGTAACATATTCATGTTTGGCATAAAACAATGACATTCTTGTACTACTACTGTAGGATAAGTAGAGAAGAAACTATATTAGTGGTCCTCAGGCAACACAAGAGATGTGAAAAATTCTATGGCCTCCATCAGAAAATTTTACTGAGAGTTGATGCTTTTCCATGATTGTTGTACCAAGTTTTGTACCAGTATGTGAAAGAATCAAGATTTCTGTTTACCCCTCTATTAATGAATGATTTTTTATATTTAACCTCTGTTATACTACTAGACTATACTATGTAGGAATATACTGGGTATGTTTTTGTAGTAGTATACAACTATGGCTCAATCCTAACTAAGTTGGGATCGACTATACGAATCTCCATTGATCATATCGCCCCATTTTAGCTCTTGTGGTTGAACAAAAACACAAAGTTCTGTATTCTAAAGAATGGTTATGCAATAAAATGATAAGTAATCATTTGAAAAATGTGCAAGGAGACATAGATGTTCTATGACAATGCAAAGATTCTATGACTTGAAGAAATTTGTGGGAAATGATTTTCATTGCCTCAATAATATCCAGTCAATATACAACATCACCAAACTCAATACACAACACTCATCTCTCTATCAAAATTGCTAACAAAAAAACTACATGAGGCAAGAAGAAGACATTTTCGAGTATTTGTATATTCAGTATGTTCACATCTTTGAGGGAGATCTATTCGTAGATACATTGACTAGAACTAAATGTACCATTAGTGAAAATCTGGACAAAACTTTTTTCCAATCTCTTTGATCCTGGACCTGGTCTTAGAACTTCTGCATCTCCCTAAAGAGTATATTTGTCAGTTACGTTGTCACCTAAACACCATTCACCAGGCACTAGTTTATTGTGCTCGTGGTATAGAAGTTCACGGTCGATTTGGTCAAAAATCGAATTATTTGCCTTGAATGGTATAGCAAATTCTACTCCATTCATCACCAGGTCATTGAAATCACTGGAGTTGAGTGGACGGGCCTCTTGTCTCGAGTTAAATGAAGCATACCACATGTTCCGATTGATTGTTATTTTATTGAATTTACGTGAATTGCACAGAATGGTGGGGAAGTAAATAGATGCCGCCGATGGTGAATTTGACAAGTACATTAGCAGAGTCCTCGGTAGGTTATCTGTGCCCAAGATGCAGAACTCGATAAACTTTCGGCTCAAGATAGCAGATGAAGACCCTGGAGCCAGAAGGACCAGTGTGTTAGTATTAGAATTACAACAACAAAACCATATGCAGTGAAAGGTCTGGAGAAAGTAGTATGTACGCAACAGATCTTACCCCTACAAGTAGAGAGGCTATTTCCAATAGACCCTCGGCTCAAATTTCTTAGTATGAGAATCAAACAATTTAAACTTATCTTAATCGTCTCCAGAACTTTAGTTCTTTTGTGATTTTTTTTTTAAATCTAAGAAATACATCCAACATAGTAGTTTGGCTAGATGTATCAATTGTTGAGCACACTCTTCTCGAGGGGGAAGACTATATGAATCAACACTTATATGAATCACCAGTTATATGAATTACTTGTTATTTGAAACACCAGTTACATTAATCACCAACATAAAAAACCAGTTATATAAATCACCAGTTACATTAATCACCAACATTAAAAATCAGTTATATGAATCACCAGTCATATGAATAACCTGTATTTTCAATATGTTTATATGAATCATCAATATGAATCACCATTTGTATGAATAACCAATTACATGAATAACCAGTTATATTAATCACCAATATGAATCACCATATATATAAATATCAACTTACAATAATAATTAGTTATTTGTATCACTTATATGAATCACTAGTTATATGAATCACTTGTTATTTGCAACACCAGTTACATAAACTAATATACCAATGTATCACTACAGCTTCCAGATGTATCAAATTGCGAATTAAATCAATAATTGTCATTAAAAAATAAAAAACGAACCTCTGCTTGTCAGATCTCTCAGATATGAAATTGAACCTGTGCTTGATTACATAGTTACGCATTATCGAGACAAGTGTAGCTTTATTTTTATACTTTTGGTTCACCTTTACAACACTATTATATCAATCACTTATCAGTTCTTCACCACCCACATTAACAATTAGCAGAGATTCAACGTTACCAACTACAACAACTGCAAGTTCAAACGGCTCAACAAAATCATAACACTCAATCGTCATATCATCCGCGTCAACATCATCACTGTCAATTACAATATCACTCGTTGTAATACACAGTGGATACTTCCTGAATACAGATTCATCTTTCAAAATCTGAAGAAAAAGTTTCACAGCCATATCATTATGAATCTCCAACGCTGATGAATTGCCTTGAACAACGTATTTAGCATGAATTCTTTTCAGAGATACGTCAAATTTCAATTGAATTGATATGGCGTTCATTGAATCGCGGTACATCATTTTTCCATGAATTACAATACCGTCGACCCGATAGTTATCGTACCTTATTTCAGAAACCCATTCCCCAGAATGACGCAACAACACAGTGACGAGATCTATTGAAGAAAATCAGAAAAAAAAAATATTGAATATCGATTTTTTTGTTCCAAAATTGAAAAATTTTGAGCTTCTAATTTGGTTTGCTTCAATGTTGAACTGTTGACAGATGGAATTACGTTTTTAACGCTTGTAATAGTTTAGGCGAGATTTACGTTGTTAAAATCAGAGAAAATCCGTTGCTTCCTAAAATAATTACCTGATCTGTTACATATGTATCACTTTTAGATATGTATCACTGCTTAACATATGTATTACCATTTCAAAATTTCGGGATAAGTTGTAATTAGCAAAATAAACGAGTTTTATGTAATATTGCTTAAACTATCAGAGATTTATGTAAGTTACTCTTAAATTTTCAGGTTCAAATCTTGATCAAGATAAAAAATAATAGATAATTATTTTCATTTGTCCTAGCTTTGATGAACAGACTCTGAACACCACGATTATCAAAAAGACTGATTATAATTAAATTCTTTTAAAATATGTATTATGGATTAAGGATGGTAACCAAGGTGGCTTTTGGCTTTGGGTGAAAGCAAATAAAGTCAAGGACTCAAGGTAGTTCCCTCATTATCTTTGTTCTTCTTCTTCTTTTTTTTATAAGTGACGTGTACTATAAAATAGTACATTCATAGAGAAGAAAATTTATATTTTTTTTGGGATTTTATTTAGTCTTAAGTCGATAATAAATCGGAAATAACTTCTTTATATCATTTTTGAGGTAGTGGTACGGACAACGTACATTCTATCATGCCTAGACCCCAATGTGTGGGCAGGGGCGGAGCCAGCCATTTGGTAGGGGTTCATTCGAACCCCCTTCGATGAAAAAATATATCATTTATACATGATTAAAATTAATTTTTATGTATTTAGAGTAGGTGTTGAACCCCCTTCGGCTAGGTTTTCTTCAAATATTGGACCTTCTTAGTTAAAATTCTGGCTCCGCCTCTGTATGTGGGAATACACAGAGTATGTTGTTGTTGATATAGAAGATGGTTTCTTATTGGTTTCTTTATATTATTCAATCTTATTTTTGAACCTTTCTCTCTAAACCTATAGTATACATATATTTATTGAGCATATAATAATTATGCACATTATATATTCGAGATACATTTATGATATTGACTCTTGATTCATTCAAAACGTCTGAAGCCCATACTTTTAATCTCCAAGAATAAGTATTATTGAATTATCACCACCAGTATATACATTGTATAAGAAATACATATACATTGTTACGCAAATACTCGTGTAAATACGATGTACATACACTAGTTACGCAACATTATACAATAGTTACACAATTGTTATAATTCGTAAGTATACAAATGTAATACGCAATATTAATACATTCGGTGTAAGCTCACAAGTGGGGTATGGGGAGTGTTGGATGTACGCAGACTCTACTCTTGCCTTTGTGGGATAGAGAGTTTTTTTCTTATAGAAATTGATGCATTTTAAACTCGAAAGCAAGGACTTTGTAGATCTAATTCATTTAAATTTCATCCAACACAACAAAAGAAATGAAAGGTGGATTAGTGAAACGAAAGGGAGTCTTGGAGTTTTGCTAGAGATACTCTTTTTTTTTTTTTTTCATTCGGGAAAGGTCTGTGTACACTCTTCCCTCTCCAAACTCCATTTGTGGGACTATACTGAACATGTTGTTGTTAATGTAAGGACAAACAACATAAATTCCGACAGTTTGGAGCTTATTTATAGAAAATCACGAAATTTTACATAATTACTGAAAATTTTGATTTTGGATCTGTCGAGATACATAATTCGCTCCCGATAAATTCAAAGAAGATACATTTTTTCCTTTACAAAGATACATAATTAGCCCTCTATACATTTTTTCCGATTTTGGATCTATCGAGATACATAATACATCTAAGATGACGAAAATATATAACTTTTTCTTTCTAAAGATACATAATTAACTCCCGATGCATTTTTTTCTATTTTGGAACTGTCGAGATATATAATTAGCTCCTGATACTTCTAATGAAGATACATAATTAGTTGAAATTTTTATAATTATTTTATAAGGGGTAAGAATTTATATAAATATAATAAATTAAGATTTATATTTATATTTTTTTTTTCTTAATGTAATAATCGATTAAATTGTAAAACTCCGTTCGTGCTATATGCTAGTGGGCTTCAAATTGTGAAATGGGCTAAAGATCAGAATAGTGAGAAGAGGCCCAACCCAATGTATATAAAATCTGGCCCATTTGAAGAAGCCCAAAAACAATAAAGGCCTCAGACCCAAGCTACCCCCTAAACTCCGCACCTTCCTTTGGCTAATCATTCATCTGGTTATTAGGTTTTGCAGGATGTACTATTGATGACTGCAGGTCCCCTTCTGAAACTGCTCCATGATCCTCCTATCGGACGTAGTAGCAGACAGTTTGGCAAATTTTGACCCATCAATCACGGGAAGTGATATCACGTTTTGGCTTCTCCTTTCGTACGTAAACTACTAGATATAGATAGTGAAAGGTTTAGTATCAATAGGTTTCATCCTGCTTCCCCATTTCCCTGCCATCCTCCGGTTTGTGATGCAGTTCATCCTGCACCTAGTACTTCTAACGGATGTGTTTGTAATAATGCCTCCGGGCACCTCCTGTACTATTTTAATATATACTAGTGTTAATCTTGTTTACCCCACAAAAAAAGAAGAAGTGATATTCAAGAATAAAAAATTAAAAATACCGATATTTGAAAGATAAAAATGTGTTTCAGCATGCATTTGACATGAAAACAAAATTTAGAAATATTGTGATTTGGAAGAAAAAGAAAATTCACTTCAAAAACTGGTTAAAATCACTTTTTTCTAATTTAAAACTCATCTATAATTTTTTATTTTTTTTTAAATGAATCAAAAAAACAGTCCAATGAATAAGTAAATGTTGTTTTGAAATTTTTGGGAGAAATTTCAATTCTACTCATAAAATATTTATCTTTTTTTTAAGTAAAATATATGTCCAAACACAACTTCAAATTTTAAAAATCACAATTTTAGAAAACTCAAAATTTTCATATATAATTAAACAGAAGCTTAGTGTGTTTTGGACCTTCAATTACACTCAAAAAGTATGATCAACTTGTGAGAATTGTTCGAATGACTAAGCATCACACTTTAAAATTAAAAATTAAAGTCTCATTTAATCGAATATTTTTTTCACAAATATATTTTGTTATATCTAAGTGAGTGGTTATCTCAAATAAGCGGACCTACATCAAAGTTAGAGAGAATATTAACCAAAAAAAAATAAATTCCTATATTGATTATATATGCCTCGTTAACAGAAAATGCTCTCTATCAATTTTTTTTTATTCCAACGCTCAAATATGTAATTGTTAGTGAATAATTTTTATACATGTTGAAAATTCTTAATGAAATTTCATTTCTGATTTCGCCATTGCTTTACTCCAACAATTTTAATTTAAAGCACAAAATGTTTGAAATTTCGAAAATACCTCAAGTTGCTTTTTTATTTTAGTGTATGTATACTTTTAGTAAATTAAATTCCAACATGGATATGATTTCCATGTCAGATTTTCAGTCAAAAAGGGGAAGAAAATAAAGGAAAGAAAAAGTATTAATTTGAAAAAGACAAAGCAAAGAATAAAGTATTAGAAGGAATCTGACCAAAAAAAAAAAAAAAGTATTAGAAGGAACATCAATTATGATGAAGAATAGACTTGCACCTTCAATGGTCTATATTTAGTACTACCTCCGTTTTAATTCGTTTATCTTATTTTTTTTATTTTATTTCTAAAATAAAATAAAATTCTCTTATTAGTAACTTAAATCATACTAATATTAAATAATATTTTAATATATCTTGTATGTTATTAATTGAAGATTATAAAATTTAATTTAATTTTTTATTAAGTCAAAGCTAGATAAATAAATTAAAGTGAAGAATATATATGATATGATACTTAATTAATTACTTAAATTGAAAAATATAATTTAGCAAAAGTAAGATTCTCACATTCCTTGTTTTGTCCCTAAACATTATTTACAAGCTAATTTAATACTTGTTCTTAAAGGATAAGCATGAGAGGAATCTTTCTATATAAGTTTTGCATGTGCTTATAAGAGTAATTAATAATAGACATTCACTTTATTTTTATTTTTATTTTAAGAAAATTTCGGTTTTAAAATTTGTATAGTATAGCTCAATTCTGGAGGTGGTGCTATAATTTCTAGTAAAATAATAAAAATATGAAGAATAAAATTACATGAACGTGATTTGATTTTATTGTTCTAACAGAAATATTCAAACATCATTAAAGAAAAACACTCTAATTTCTCTTATGAGTAAAATTTCAAATTATTTTTTCTTTAAATTTACTAGACAGAGGAAGTAGATTAATCAGCTCATCCTATCATAATTAGTAAAGACGAAAAAGAAGAAATCTAAATTTGAAAAAAAATAACAATATGATGGGTTATGAGCATTTTAACATTTTTTTATTAAATATTGCTCTTAGTGAAATGTATATTGGTGCTGCATTTTAAGTGACTTTATGATATATTTTTTTAGTGTCTTGATACTATTCTCTCAATTCGTTTGCTGTCTTTAATGTGCAGTAGCACTACTACCATTTCATTAATGGAATTTTATTTCACTTTTATTTATTTAGTTAATGGAATTTTATGTCACTTTTATTTAGTTAATGGAATTTTATGTCACTTTTATTTAGTTCATGGAATTTTATGTCACTTTTAATTAGTTAATAGTGATTTAATCCATCCGTTGGCTCTTTATTTGTGCAATAATTTAACTTCATTATTTGGTGGCATTTTATGCTAATTGTTAAAATTATTGCGTTTGAACTAAAGTAATTTTATTTTACTGCTTTTTTTTTGGGATAAATCCTAGTTAATAGGTTGTTAGCAAGATTTTTCTATTACTTACTAATTAGTTAAGAAATACTATCTAGATATATTCTGGGTTAGTTTTGTTGGGAAACAATAATAAAATTTACTATCAATTGTGAAAATAAATAAACTGCAACAATAATAATATTTTTAAAATAGTAGTATCAACAAGTTACAATAATAATAATAATAATAATAATAATAATAATAATAATAATTACATAATTATTATAATATTTTGAGTAACATATAAAATACTTGAGTTGTGTTAGACACTGTCCTAAAAAACTATTTCTGCAATGTGAAATATTTCTCCGGGATTAAACAAACACTTCCCTAATTAATTAAAGGATATCCAAAATTATATAAGTCTTTCCTAATTAATCAGAGGGTACAGGAATCAACAAATTAATTATAAACCAATAAGTTTTAATAAGAAAATTATAATTAATAGAAGATGATAAAATTAATAATTATGCAAGACAGAAAACATAGTAGGAAAAAAAGTTTTCAAAAAAGAAAGAAAGAAATTCTTCTGTGTATATATGCTGATGAAAACAAGGCTATATATAATAACATTGTGAGTTGAGGCAGTGGACCTTAAAATATTAACAAAATTGTTAGTAACTTGAAAAATTGGGACACATTTCTTTGGTCCCCAAGTAACAAAAGATTGGTCATTTATGCTGCCACGTGGACAAGTGAGTCCCACTCATTTTTTCTATTTTTATTTTCTTTCTTCTCTGGTCTAAAGTATTTTATTATTATCATAAATAAAATATTCAATGGCTTATTTTAAAATATCTTACAATCCCCCATATATTTTAAAATAAAAAAATTAAAACTTGTTGAATTTGTATGGGCAAAATTCAATAGATTTGGTGTCTTTTGGACTATGAATCAAATTTAGACTGATAAAATTTAACTTACAGAATTATTGGTGAAAAATAATATTTCTATGAACCAAATAACTCTTATTGTAAGTCAGAGATTTTATCAATCACATTTTAACCGTAATTTTGTTGTTCAACGCGGTTTTGCGTCAATCGATCATGCGTGTGCCTGGTATTCATGAAAGCTTTAGAGATTAGGTCGAAGTCTCATAGGAACGGCCTCATTCCACTTCTCATATAAGTGAATTCATCAAGTGCACACTAGTTTAAATGCAACATCCATAAGGACTATGAATTCATTAAGAGTTAATTACTCATCCCTCAGTTTTAGTAGCAGTTCAAGCACTCTCAATAAATGTGCAGTGTCAATATCGACTTGTTATTACCCATATGAACCTACTTCATGAGATCTCCAATCACATAGGTTGAGTTACCATCTTTATTGACGATCATATTGGCCTTAACTCCATCTCTTTTGAGATTTGAAAAATTATTTGTTTTCTCATAGGCTTAGTCAGTGAATCGACCGAATTCAATTTTGACTTCACATAATCAATGAAAATTACTCCATTTCTCAGCAATTGCTTAACAACATCATATCTCAATTTCATATGACTGCTCTTACAATTGTAAGATTTATTTTTCGCAATAGCAGTTGCGGCTTGACAATCACAGTGAATAGATACATGAGGCATTAGATCATCCTTTGTAAAAGAGATATTTGCTAAGAAATTTTTTAGCCACTCAGCCTCAGTTCTAGCTAGCTCCAGAGCTACAAACTCTGACTCCATAATCGATCTGGCAATAATCGTTTGCTTAGCTGATCTCCATGATACTACACCACCACCTAAGGTGAACACATGATCACTAGTGGATTTTATCTCATTTGAATCAAAGATTCAGTTTGCATCACAATACCCTTTTAAAGTTGAAGAAAATTCACTATACGAAATACCATAATTCACGGTTCTTCTCAAATATTTCATCAGTCGCATTAATGTAGACCAATGATCATTATTGGGATTATGAGTATATCTGCTCAGTCTACGCACATCATAGGTTATATCAGGCTTAGTAAAGTTCATTAAATTCATTAGACTCTCAATGATCTGTGCATACTTAAACGAGCAACTGGGTCACCATTATTCTTTTTTAATTTAGAATTAGCATCATAAGGAGTGGCTACAGGAGTTACCTCCCAACATTCAAACTTTTTAAGAATTCTTTTAACACAGTGTTCTTATGTTAACATTATCCCATCGTCACTCCTTATAACTTTAATTCCCAATATTATATTTGCTTCTCCCAAATCTTTCATATCAAAATTAGTAGACAAAAATAATTTGGTATTTTGCACAATATTTAAACTTGCACCAAATATAAGCATGTCATCAACATATAAGCAAATTATCACATAATCATTGTCTGCCATTTTAGTATAAACACATTTATCCACCTCAATAGAAGAAAAACTGTCTTTTATTAAGACTTGATCAAATTTCGCATGTCACTGTTTAGGAGCTTGTTTAAGGACATAAAAAAATTTAATTAATTTAAAAACTTTATTTCCTTGTCCAGAAATTACACATCCTTCAGGTTGAAGTTTGAACCATATAAATTTCTTCTTCTAAATCGCCATTTAAGAAAGCTGTTTTTACATTCATTTGATGGATAAAAGGTTTATGAATTGATGTCAAGACAATTACTATTCGAATAAAAGAATTCTTGTTACTATTGTAAATGTATCAAAATAATCAATAGTTTATTTTTGAGAAAATCCTTTAACTACTAACTGAGCTTTATATTTATCTATATATTCATGCGGATTAAGTTTTCTTATGAAAATTCATTTACAATCAATAAGTTTTGCACCAGGAGGTAGATTAGTTAAAACCCATGTACTATTTTTCATAATTGAATTAATTTCAATTTTTATGGCCTCTTTTCAAAATTTAGCATCAGAAGAAGATATAGCTTCAAAATAATCTGATGGTTCGTTATCGACAAAAAAAAATTGAAAATTATTTTCATAAGAAAAATATTTTTTTCTAGACCTTTTACTTCTTCTTAGTTCCTCAATATTAGAAATAGATTCATTTTCTCTTTCCACAGGTGCATGAGATATTTTATTACAAAGTGAAAAAATATGTTTAAAGAATTCAACATTCTTTGTCTCAATAATAGTATTGCTATCGAGCACATCACTTTTCAAAACAAGAAATCTATATGCAACACTATGTTCAGCATATCCAATAAATATGCAATCAACAGTTTTGAAACCTATTTTCTCTTTTTAGGTTCAGGTAAAAGAACTTTAGCAAGACAACTCCATACTTTTAAATATTTCAAATTAGGTTTATAACCTTTCCACAATTCATAAGGGGTTCTACCTGTTCTTTTATGAATTCTATTTTGCAAGTGACATGCAGATAAAATAACTCCACCCCACAAATTATCAGGTGTATTAGAGCTAATTAACACAGAGTTCATCATTTCTTTCAATGTTCTATTTTTCTTTCAGCTACTCCATTAGATTGAGGTGAATAAGGTGGAGTTACTTCATGAATAATTTCTTCTTTTTTTTCACAAAAAGTATTCACCATCTCTATCAGATCTTATTCTCTTAATTTTTCTACTAAATTGATCTTCAACTTCAGATTTATAAGACACAAAAGCATCATCTTTATTTCTAAGTAAATATAATTTAGTAAATCTAGAGAAATCATCAATAAAAGTCACATAATATCTTTTACCACCTCTAGTCATAGTTTGTTTTAAATCACTCAAATCCCGTGTGAATTAAAGATAACAATTCAGTTTTTCTATTAACTGAAAAATATGACTTTTTAGTAATTTTAGCTTCAGCACAAATTTCACATTTATCAAAATTACTTGAATCTAAATCAGATATTAAATCAAGTGATTGCATATTCTTTATATATTTAATATTAACGTGTCCTAATCTAGCATGCCATAAAGAAATAGACTCAATCATATAAGCAGAAGCTGATGCATTATCATTGATAATATTAAGTACATAAAGTCCATGGTTACAATAGTCTTTTCTCACAAATACATTATTTTTTGTCAAAATAATCTTATTAGATTCAATAGACACTTTCATTCCAGCTTTATCCAGCAAAGCCACAGAAATCAGGTTTGCTCGCATTGTAGAAACATGTAGCACATCCATCAAGGAAAAAGTTTTTCCCGAAGTGAGTTTTAGGAGCACTTTACCCTTGCCCAAACTTTAGCAGTTCTTTAGTCTCCAAGATAGACCACTTCACTGTCACCACCTATTGATGTATAGGAGGCAAATACTTCTCGATTTGCACAAATGAGTCGAGTATCCCCAGAGTCTATCGTCCATTCTTTTATATGTGTCTCCATATTTACTTGAGAAATAACAACTCCAATTATTTCATCCCCTTCAGCTAAATTAGCTTTGGGAGGATTTCTCATTTCTTTGTTATTTTTTATTCTGTGCCTACATTGAGCGGCATAATGACCTAGTTTTTCACAAGTAAAACAAGTGTCTTTTCTTTTCTTAAAGTTGGAATTATTAGGCTTGTAACCTTGAGACTTATTACCATACCTTTTGTTGTTGCTGTTTTGACTTTGCACTAAGTTTACCTTGAGTGTCAGTTCTTTTGCTTTAAATGATTCCTTTCGATTGGTGTCTTCAATTAAGATGTGAGTCACTATCTCCTCAATAGTGAAATTTATTTTTTTATGTTTTAAACTATATTTATAGTCATTCCACGAGTCAGATAATTTTTCGATCAATATCCCAACAACAAATTTTTCTGGTAAAGAAATTCCTTCGGCCTTCAAATCTTCAAGTAATTTTTATATTCGTTGATTTGAATTTTCATCTCCTTCACATCACTCATATGCCAAGGATAATATCTTCCGACTACAAACTTTTGCTTAGTAGCATCTTCAGCAGTAAACTTTTTAATTAAGGCTTCCCAAATAACTTTTGCTTCCTTGCAACTACAGTATACATCAAATAGTTCGCTAGAAATAGTTTGTAATAAGTATAGCGACATATCTTATTGGTGTATTGCCACAATTTCAGAATTTTACTATCGATCTCTACACCAGGTTGTGGATGTAGCAAAGCATGTGCCACACCATGAACATCAAGTGGTGAGAAAATACGTTCTTGTCATCTTCTAAATTTTTCGTAAGCAAAAATTTTAATACTTGATACGTCAAAAAATGATTTAGCATATGGTAAAACAAGTGAGGAAGGAGCAGTAGGGATAACATCGATATTAGTTTCAGAGTTAAACAAGCACTTTTCTGATTAATTAAAGGATATCCAAAATTATATAAGTCTTTTCTAATTAATCAGAGGATACATGAATCAACAAATTAATTATAAACTAACAAGTTTTAATAAGAAAATTATAATTAATAGAAGATGATAAAATTAATAATTATGAAACACATAAAATAGATGAGGAAAGAAGTTTTTAAGAGAGAAAGAAAGAAATTCTTCCGTGAGTTGAGGTTATATATAATAACATTGTGAGTTGAGGTGGTGGACCTTAAAATATTAAAAAAAATTATTAGCAACTTGAAAAATTGGGACACGTTTATTTGGTCCCCAAGTAACAAAAGATTGACCATTTATGTTGCCACGTGGACAAGTGAGTCCCACTCATTTTTTTTCCTTTTCCTTTGGTCCAAAGTATTTTATTATTATTATCATAAATAAAATATTCAATAGCTTATTTTAAAATATCTTACAAGTTTATCATTATTCTTTAATATTTTTTGTTCTTATAACTGTAGAATTCACAAAGCTGAATAAAATAATTTTCTTTGACCTCATTACAGTATTTTTAATCTCAATTATTTTTCTGTTATTTTTAAAAAGAAATCATAGAAATCAATAATTGGTATCAGAACTATTTTCTTGAGGGATGTGTGAGTAAAAATATAAATTTCGAAAATAATTTTTCACGTATGATTCCTTCTTTTTTTTTTTTTGGCGAAAATTATCAACTATGGGTTATGAGAATGAAAATTTACTTGGAGTCTCTTGATCTTTGAGAAGTCGTGGAAGAGAATCATGAACTTAATTCATTGTCAAATAATCTCATCGTAGCTCAAATCAAGAGTTACAAGGAAAAAAAATAGTCAAGTCCAACAAAAGCAACTTTATTTGCTATTGTTTCAACAACTACTTTCATGAGAACTATGACTCTACCGAAAAAAATTTAAAATTATTTGAAGAAAGAATATGTTGGAGATGAAATTAAAGAATAAGAAGAATGAAGATATTAAATTTAATGAGGAAATTCAAGTTGCAAAGAATGAAAGAGTCTGAAACAGTCAAAGAATATTCTGGCAGATTGCTTGCCATTGTTAACAAGATAAGACTGCTAAGAACTGAATTTAAAGATTCAAGAATTATTGAAAAAATTATTGTAATGATTCCTGGAAGATATGAAGTATGTATATCTACCTTGAAAAACACACGAGATCTGTCGAAAATTACTTTAACAAATTTGTTCAATTTTTTCAGGAATAGGAGCAAAATAGGCTTCTGAGGAAAGATAAAATGAATGAAGGAGCATTAACAGCCAACACTAAAACTGAAAGCAAGGATAAATTTTTTAAAAATTATCCACTTTTACATCATTCTGGAAAAAATAGTCATCCTTCAGTTAAGTGTTGGGAGAGAACAGATGCACAATGCAAGATTAGCAATCAACTTGATCATGGAGTTGTAATTTGCAAAAGTAAATTTAAAAAAGATGAAACAAAATCAAAGTCACCAGAGAAGAAGAAAGAAGGCCATTTGTTTGTAGCAATCTATTTATCAACTAAAAAAATCTGATTTTGAATGACTGAAGGGGTTGTACTAACCACAGACATATGATAGAAATCTTTTTAAAACGTTCATGTCTATGAAAAGTAAATAAGTCAGAATAAAAATGTTGATTATATTCTTGCAAAAGAAAAAAGGACTATTGTAAGACCCCACAATTTTTTCTCGTAGTCTGAGCCTTAGAGCGTGTCAAGTGAAGCGTAAATCCGTCCTTTAAAGATTGAGAAGTGTCTTTCCAAGTGATAAATATTTTGAACCGTGTAGAATTTCTCTAAATATCGACTTTTTTCATGTAGAGAATTGATTAAGCTTTCCGTCGATACCAAATTCGCCCAAATCCGACACTCGGACAAAGAGTTAGAGTTATTTTAGTGAGACAGTGTGTCACCTGGCATTTTAGCGCGTTGCGGAGCCAGTCAAAATGACAATCGTCAAAATTCAATGAGCCTCCGCGATTGTGGCACGTCGCGCCAAGGCTTAATTTCAGAATTGTCAATTTCCAGTGCACCAACGCGATTCCACCGCGTCGCGGTGCCTTTCCAGTTCGCAACCAAGGTGGCAACGTAATTTTCACCGCGTCGCGCTATCAAGCAGTTTCCCAAATGTCCAATTCCAGTGAGCTGGCGCGTCGCGCCAGCATGTAAAATCGAGATTTTTTAGTTTAATTCCAAGGGCGAAAAGGGTCTTTTTCCAACCCCTATATATACTCCTTAACACGGAATTTGGCCTCATTTCACCCAAAATATCATTGTTTTCTCTCAAAGTTGTTCAAGAACAAGAGCTAGGGTTTCTACAAAATCAAAACCCTTCCTTCTTCTTTAAGAGAAATCAAGAAATCAAAAATCTCTCCAGGGCTTTCAAGAAAGAGTTTCTCTAAGGTATGTAGATGTTGATTCTTGGGTCCCTTTCATCCAAGAAGCTCAAGAACCCTTTTTAAAAATTCAAAGATCTTATGTTTATGGGTTTTCATGATTCATGTGTGTTGAAATTGGTGTTAATGCTATTATTTAGTTTTGATTCATGTTTGTTTGCAAGGTTTTCAAGCTTTGACCTTAGTATGTGATATTCATGACAAACCATCTTCAAGTTGCTTATTAAGTGATGTGTTCATGTTAATTAAGTGTAGAAATTATTGAATAAGCAAAGCATGCTCCCCATATGCTTGATAAAATGTTTATATGAATGAATTAGAGCCATTATAGCATGTTGACTAGAAATTCCCAATTGTATGTAAGCCCATGCATGCCAAGTGTTTGTTGAAAAGCCTTAGTGAATGAATTGTGGCATGATAACATGAAATTTCCCAATTATGTACTCTTTGATACATGCTAACACTTTAATACATGATAAGTGTTTGATGAATGAATTGTAACATGATAGCATGAAATTCCCCAATTATGTGTTCTCCGGTACATGCCAAGACTTAAATATGTGTGAAGTGCTTGATGCAAGGCCTTGTTCAATGGAGTATGATCCAATAACATGTCCCCCCTATGTTATTACATGTTTAGGATTCCTAAATGCTTGAAGTGATGCCTTAGTGATTGTGATGGTGAATGATTGTCCATGGTCTTAATTATTCAAGAATGGTTATGTTTTACTTTTATGTTATCGAGTCCTGGGGGTATTTATACCCAACAATTTAGCTGTTGTCTAGAGCCCGTGTCAGTTTTCACGATGATTCCAATCGAGCCATGATTCTCAAAACTCAGCGAGTTATAGAACTCTGTATTCTCAGACAGATACAGAACTTAAGAAATCTCAGTAATCTCTGTAATCGGCGTAATCTCAGTATCGCTAGTAATCTAGCCTCAGTTCTGTACCCAACTCAGATCTAATAGTATTCAAGTGTTCAGTTCTGACCTCTGTTGTAATCAAGTACTCTATACAAAGCTCAGTGTCATTCAGTCAGATAATGAGATTCGATAGTATTCCGTCAGATACGGAACCAAATGAATTCAGTTTAACTCAGTCAAATCATTTGAGAAACATGATCAGTATCAGATTTAGCTTAGTTTGTGTTCAGTTAAGAATCAGTTCAGAGTCTTTCAGATGGGAGTAGGAGCTAGCACCGAGCGAGGGCAGGGATGACGGCTCTCCGTCAGAGAGGCAGGGTCGTTAGGAGCAATCCCTGAACTCCATAACTGCGTAGCCAGCGCAGGATGCAGGAGTTACCCGTCAGGAAAGGCTAGTCACCCGTCAGATAGGCTTGACTATAATATTGCCTTAGGCTTGACTTCCTGCGAGGATCACCCGTCAGATAGGCTTGACTAGAGAGGTCTTTACCCGTGGCACGATATTGACATCCTTCCAGCTAGGGTTACAGGTTGGACCCCACCAGTTGAGATTCGGGGCATGTCGATTAAGTGACTACTTCCTACAGTTGCAATTTCAGTATCAATCTTTAGAAATCAGGACTGTCAGAAGCAGTCATCTATCTCAGTAAGGAACTCGAATAGTTTCATTGATTCATGGACCACCCGTCAAATAGGCTTGGTCTCATATAAAGTTATTCAATATCAGATCTAGAGATCACCCGCCAGATAGGCTTGATCTCAGTCTCATATTCAGTGGAGAAATCTCATTATCAGATCTAAAGATCACCCGTCAGATAGGCTTGATCTCAGTCTCATATTCAGTGGAGTAATCTCATTATCAGATCTAGATATCACCCGTCAGATAGGCTTGATCTCAGTCTCAGATTCAGTTGAGTATTCTTGTTATCAGATCTAGAGATCACTCGTCAGATAGGCTTAATCTCAGTCTCAGATTCAGTTGAGTATTCTTTTTAGTTGAGTATTCTTGATATCAGATTTCGAGATCACTCACTAGATAAGACTAATATCAACTCTAGTACTCAGTTATCGGTATCAGATGATTCAGTGTTCAGTATCTAAGGCATTACTAGTGAGTTCAGATGACAGTAAAGTAGTATCCGAGTTTCAGTATTTTGAGTCACGATGATTTCAGTTATGGTTTGTGCATTCATGCATGTGTTCTCATTCAGTACTCTCATGATTATTCAGTTAAGTAATTGTTCATGCATAAGCCTTTGCATTTAGCCTTACCTCATCTTCATACTCGGTACATTCTCATGCTGACGCATTTGTGCTATGGTGTTTTATTTGACACCATAGGTTTAGAGGAACGAGATCCAGAGTACCCTTAGCAGTTCAGTCTCAGTCAGCAGCAGTAGACGTAGCAGTGAGTCCTCTTCATTCGAGGATGATCCTTTTATCATTTTTGTATCAGATTTTGCTTATTTTCAGTAGACGGAGTTAGTTGGGGACATGTCCCATCAACTCCACAGTTCACAGTTTAGAGGCTTTTCGGACAGATGTATCAGTATTCAGTTTTTAATTTTGAGTATTTTTAGATGTTTTGAACCTTATGGTCAGTTTTTGCATTTATTATCTATATTATGCAGTGTTCAGGTACAGATATTAGTAGAGGGTTGGCTTGTGGTCCTTCGAGATCATGAGCACCGTGTGACGTTCTGGTTCCAGAAAATCGGGTCGTTACAACTATTGCAATTAAAACTAGTCCAAATACAAAATAATTTCAGATGTCATTTATATACCTGATATTATAAAAGTTTGTTGAGTGTTGGTCAGCTAATAAAAAATAATAATTATTATTTGGAGATAACTATTGTCGAATATTTGATTATACTAAGTAGGAGGTTTTACAAGTTAAAATGAAAGGTAAAAACTTCTCGTTTAATTCAATAGAAGATATCACACAAGCCAGAATTTTTTAATAATCAAGAGCTAGAAGACGTAGATCAAACTAACTACAAGATTAAAAATGAATTGACAAATTTGTTTATGAGGTCAATTCCAACAAAGTCCAGAATCTGCAATTCTTCAAGCAAGGAGGATTGTTAGAATTGTTGCTTTTGAACTGCAATAACTTTATTTTACTGCTTTAGTTTTCTGTCTATATTCTAAGATAGTTTATCATTATCTTTTTACTGCTTTTGATTTTATAAATGTAAAGTTTAACAAAACTCTTTGTCCACATTATAATGTTTTTTCTCTGTCATTTTTCAATTTCTTTAATAAAAATCAACACTAATTAATCTTATGAGTTATTGGTAAAATGTGACCATAAGTTTCTTGTAATTCTTGTAATTACTATAATTATTCTTGCAACTCTTATAATTTCTAGGCCATTCATCTACAACATTTATCTTCCCACTTATTCTTTCTATTCATTATAAGGAAGAATCCCCACCTATAAATAGAGGTGGTCTTGCATATTTTCTGTAACGACCTCCCCGGTCGTTAATGAAATTTTTTCATCTCTCATATTTTAGCCCTTCGCGTAGTTTGTATATGTGAATTATGACTCACGGGATGAGTAGCCAATTTTTTGAGGTATTCGAAAGAAATTTAAGTCATTAACGGGGTTATTGAGTTTGAAAAAGTTAAATCCGATAATGGTCAATCTTTTATCGAGATGACCTCGAATTAGTGTAGTAATACTTTCAATAGGTCCGGAATGTACTTTTTAGTTAATATACATAATTGATTTATGTTTATGTGGTTTTTGAAATAAATTTTGAGTATTTATTAAAAGTTTAGGGTATTTTAGATGATTAGTGAAACTAATGATTTAATGGGTTAAAACCACAATCCTTTTACCATTAGATATTACGTGAAAGGACTTTCAGTTAATAGGGTTTAATTCCTTTGGAGGATAAGCAAGAACGGAAGGAGAAAAAAAGAGGCGAGAACTGTGGCTGCATCAACGAGCTTTAGGTAAGGTGTTAACTACAGTAATAACAATTGCCTATAAGTAAAGGCATACCTGATATAGAGGAAATTGATGTAAGTTTATACATATAATAGTTACTTTATCCTAATCATTTATAAATTGATTGTGCTCTACTTGAAAACCAGAAAACAATTATTTTTGCTGTTAAACTTGTAGACTATTCTTCAACTAGGGCCAACATACAGTATTCATACGTCAAATATATATATATATATATATATATATAGTAATACCGTGCATGTTTGTTGTTCTCTTGGATAAGGTAAAAAGTGATCTTTGTGATCAGTTTTTTTGAAGGTTTCTGATGTATGTTTTGAAGTCAATTTGAATAAAAAAATAATGAATGGGTAATGATGAAAGTAATTATTAGCCAATCATTAGATATCCTAATGCCAAGGTTATGTTCTTAGGGAATTTAAGTGTGCAGAATCCTAAACTCTCAGTTAATTCATGCATGACCCTTGACAGTGTTCTTAAACTTGAGGTTGACATCAATACTCGATAATGTAAATTAGAAATAAGCCGAGTAATAACTCTAAGACATGTTCATATCCACAATTTTGATAATGGAGGTTTAGGTTTAGAATTTTTAGAGTGAATATTCTTGACTTGGGGCCGAATAATAACCCATTTTAGTTGAAATTCGACATGCTAGTTCATACTCATATGAGGGTTATATATATTTGAACAGATTTTGAACATTTTAAATTTGTGAGGAAGGACAGGGCACTTGTGGACTAGTGGCATTCGGATTCGTTGGTTGAGGTAGGTTACGGGTTAAATGGAGTTTAGACTCAATTTAATTGTGTGTATGCTCCTAAATTATATACTTGTTAATTGGTATTCGGATATGCTTGAAACTGTTGATGTTTGGACTGTTGATGCGTGTATAAATGATTATTGAAATTTTACTTGATGGAATGGTCTTATGACTTTAAGTGTACTTGTAAACTTGAAACATTGTGTTGTATGTTGTGAGGTTGTGTAAATTGATATTGATAATACTTGTTTATATTTATGTCGGATCGGGTACCACGTCGGTACGTTTAAATTTATGTTGGATCGGGTACCACGCTGGTACGGTTATGTTTATGTTGGATCGGGTACCACGCCGATACGGATATTTTATGTTGGATCGGGTACCACGCCGGTACGTTTATATTTATGTTGGATCGGATACCACGCCGACACGTTTATATTTATGTTGGATCGGGTACCATGCCGGTACGTTTATATTTATGTTGGATCGGGTACCACGCCGGTACGGTACATGAACATAGATTGTTCCCTGCAGGTCATGAATATTTGGGCAAAAATAAGCCCCATAGCATGTGTGTACGTATTTGTGTTGATTCTGTGGATGTTTACAGTATGATTGATGCTCTTGATGGTTATTTGGCTTATTTGTGAGTACTGTTTAACCTGTTGTTGTATTATTGATTCATTGAATATTTGTTATGTGACGATGTCTGTCTACTTGTTATCTAATTTATGTTGTGTACATGCTATTAAATTGAGTTGACCCATGATACCTACCAGTACATAGTGGTTTGTACTAATACTACCTTGTACTCTTCTTTTGTTGAGTGTCGAAATTATTCTAGAGGCTCATACCTGATCTCACCTCTAGAGTTTGATAGCAGATCTTGATCCAAGGGTTGACACTCCGTCTCCAGGCTGCCATGGGTCTTCTTATTTGTTCTTGTCCATCTTTCGGGCAATGAAACATTCTTTACTTACTTTATTTATGAATATCTCTTTAGACACGATCTTTGTTAGTAGTTCTTGTACGATGACCTTCGGGTCTTGGGGATTTTAGTAAGTAGTTTATTTGACTTCCGCATTAATAATAATTAGTCCTGAATTATTGTATTATGTCAATTTTATGATAATATCATCTTAATAATGACTAAGTGATTGAGTAATAGTTCAATTTAGATGGTTCTCCCACGGGAAGATTAGTATGGGTGTCACTCATGGCCATTTGGGTCGTGACGTTTTCTAAGCATGAAAAGGAGAGTTTATTACTTGAAGGAAAGTGTTCATTTTGGTAGTGCTTTGAACTCTCTAGAGCTTGTTGAGTTGTATTTTGTGAGAGGGTTGTTGTATCCTGGAGGGGACAAGTCAAGAAAGTATTGTTGGGTCAGTGAAAATATTTACAACAGTGACTTGAATCTCCTTAAAGAAGACGAAATATCCGTGCTTCAATCAAGAAGATCATTTTATTTTCTTCATTTTTTCAATTTTCAATTAGAATTATTGTAATTCTCACCAACGGAATACGTTATTCAAACATGAAACACATGAATTGAAATAAATAATTGTCTCGATATAATTTTTTCTTCTAACGTAGATTGAACATAGATACACGACCTAAACCTCCTCAATACACGACATTAACCTCCTCATTTCACGATTTTTTTTTCTAAGATTTTTCATCTGGTGTCATGTACGCACATCAGAACTCAACTAATTCGAATTCACACTGAAAAGTCCCACTATAAAAATAAAGTATTTCGTATCAAAGACTCAAACTCAAATTCTCTGATTAATAACGAAAAAGTAATTGTTACTCCACCATAATTTTTTATGATCGTTTCGAGATATTTATGACCTAAAATATCGACTCGAATAGCAACAAGAAAAGAGAACACGTTTTTGACTTCTTTCTCAGTCAATAAGCTTACAGTTCCATCGAAAAGGACAATTTGTGACCATTTTAATTTTTGCAATATTTATATTTATAATACTTCCTTCGTCCCATTTTATCCGTTCCAAATTTTCTAATTTGATTTTTCATTTTACTTGTTCCTTTTTACTTATCAAGACAAGAACGATTTTTTTTTTCCATGTTTACTCTTTGCATTAATTATTTTTTCTTTAAATTAAAATATAAACATCATTTAATAGGGGTACTATTGTAAACTAACCATGTTATTTATTATTTTTCTTAATAGTTATATCATCTCAATTTGGGACAAATAAAATGGGACGGAGGGAGTATTACTTTTTAGTTGGTCATTCAAATAAAATGCTACATCCAGACATAATTAATTTTTAATTTTCATCAACATATACTCAATATATAATATATTTATAATCAATGCATGTGTATACAAATTATAAAGGAAAACTCTACTTTGACTAATTTGTAAATACTAATTAAAATTTGTAAACATATAAAATTAACATTTTTTTTTTTTATATTGCAAGCTTAATTCGACGATTATGTAGTATAAAAATTCTTTTTATTTTTTGTGATTGTGAAAAACGATAATAATATATAGATTGTAATAATATAATGTGTTAACAGCTTTAAACAACTACTTGAAAATGACACAACAAAATTGAGACACGACTCCTAGTTCAATCTATTCCAATCAAGAATTTCAGTGAATGGGACTTAATTAATTTCAGGTGTATGAATATTATTTAAAATATATTTGTATATTAAGAGTTTTGACAATGACCATAATATATAAGTATATATAATGCATGCATATAGTTACGTATTAAAAATTATTTGTTATGTGAAAATAAACTAAGGATAGTGAGTAGGGATGGGCATGGTATGGTATATACCGAATATCAGATTGAAATCAAAAAAATTTATACTGCGGTATGGATGTTATGGTATTTGGTAGAAATTTTAAATTATTTTGGTATTTGATACGGTATTTGGTATTTATACAATAAATACCGAAATACCGTATACCGCACCGGAGTTTTTTAATAACATATAAAACAAATATATATATATATTATATTTATGATTATTAAATATATTTATATATTATTCATTAGCCAATTGAACACAAAAGTAGCTTTTATTCAGAAATAATTTTTTTGGGAAGCTTATTATTTAGGAGTACTATGCTTAAATTTAGGTACTGTTGTTCAGAATTTGCATCTCGGACTATTCAATCGTGATTGAAATGTTATTTTTGTGTAATTGATTAACAAAGATAGTTGTTAGCCTAACATGATTGAGACGTTTTTAAAATTTAAAGTTATAGTTTTTTTATATGAATATATGTAATTAGAAATCAAATAAAGTATGGTTACCGAATTATCATACTGTAAAATACCGAAATTAAATTTAAAAATACCGAACCATACCGAACTAATTTGGTATGGTAATGGTATTGTTCTTTTAGATACCGAAAATCAAAGTTACCGTACCAAAGTTTAAAATACCGTACCGTACCATGTCCACCCCTAATAGTGAGTGTGACTGCATTGGCTCTCAACATTACTAATAATAACCAAAATGGTTGTGGTGTAGTAGGCCCACCATTAATTAGAGTTCTCTTTTTTTTTTTTTAATTAGGGGTAGGGGAAGGGGAAGGGGAAGGGGAGAGAGGATTATAATGTGGGGAATCGAACCCTCATCAACAAGTTGGAAGTTCAGGTAACTAACCAATTAAACTACTAAGATTCTCCCGAGGTCTCGGGTTTGAGCCCTGGGTATGGAAAAAATTCTGTTGGGAGCGTCACCGCCAGAATGGGCCCTGCAGTGCGCGATACGGATTAGTCGGAGCTCCAACGTGGATACCGAACACCGGGTGAAAAATAAAAATAAAAAATATTACCAATAATAATAAACTTAAATATTTTTTTGTCCAATTTAATACTCCTTTCGTTTTAAAAAGAATGACCTGATTTGATTTAACACGAAATTTAAAAAAAATTTAGAATTTTGTGATCCCAAATTAAAATTATGTCAAGTGTACTAAAATATTATATCATCTTGTGGTCTTAAATATGTCACGTAAAAAGTTGAACTTAAAATATTATTAAAAAAAAGGGTCAGTCTTTTTCAATTGGATTAAAAAAATAGTTCATTCTTTTCGAAACTAACAGAGTAATTTTTTCAATTCTTTGTGCAACAATTGGTAAAACCTTCTCTTGTCTTGCTTTGAGAATTAGTATATTTTGTGACTATTGCAACAATATTCCCTTTTCCTTTCCTATATAAGAAATTGCTCAAAATATTGAAAAGAGATACTTTATAAATAATTTATTTGTTACATTGATTGAGTATTGAAAACGAAGTGTTCCTATCCACTAGAAAATAAAGAGCTTTTCAGTGTATAAAATATTCTGCGTTAACAGAATTTGAGAAAGGACCATATGTATTAGTAGACAATCTACTCTAATGCAAGCACTAATGATGATTTTAACAGCTCGAACTTATGACATATAAATCATAGAGAAATAATTTTACTGTTATTTCGAAACTCTGTTATTCGTGAGAGAATATAACTCAAAAATTATGAGTACAAAGAAAGGAATACTTTTTTGATAAGGAAAGAAAAATGGTGGGATTTGTTAGCAATTTAATAATTTTAGAGCATATCTAAAATGAGTATATAGGTGTGCCCATCATCAGAGCATCTAAGATTATCTTTCTAAAATAATAATGACTTTTGAATTTAATATTAATTTAGACTTTAAAGTGCAACAAAATTAATGGGGTAAGCTGTCATCTTTTCTTAAAATAAATAAGTTTATCTTTTTGTACAATTGACAAAGTTGACACCTACCAACTCTTGAAGTGCAAGGGGTATATTATTGTTATTATTGATGTTTTATTGACATTGTCATTTCTTCTGTTAATGAAAATCCTGATTACGTCAAATAAAAATAAAGTAATTTTACAGGGCAATTTATTTGCACAATGCCAATATATATCATTTAAATTTATTGTACTATGGCCAGTAAAGGGTTACTCCCCATTTTTCCTTGTTTCCCTTTTTAGAATTTTAATGTTAGAGTTTAAAAGATTTAGGTTGAGCAGCACTACGACATAGTACTTGAAATATAAGTTTCAGTGATGTAACTTACGAGTCAGATGCGGAGGTGAAGATTAATACTCACGCCATTTCTAAGATAAAAAGTTTTAAGTGTTTTGAGTCTATAATTCAAGATCATTGTTTTTGTTGATGAAAATCCTGATTACGTCAAAGAAAAATGAAGTAATTTTACAGGACGATTTATTTGCACAACGCCAATATATACGAATTTAAAAATATTGTATTATGGCCAGTAAAGGGTCTCTAACTCATTTTTCCTTATTTTCCTTTTTATAATTTTAACGTTGGGTCTAAATGGCTTAGGTTGAGCAGAAATATGATATTGTATTTGAAATGCAAGTTTCGGTGATGTAACTTACGAGTCAGATGTGGAGGTGAAGATTGTTGCTCATGTCATCTCTAAGTACCCGGAACCGGCCCGTGAAAGTTAGCCGGGTTGTGGTCCGGTTCGGATCCGGGCCTGATTAAACGGACCGGTTCGGTTCCGGGCCCAACAGTAAAAAATTTCAAAACAACCCTAACCCGACCCACTTAACCCAACCCGGTCCAACCCACCTAAACCCGGTTAAAAATCCGATCAAAACCGGTCAAAAAACAAAAACAAAAAATCTCCAATATACACTATATATATCCACCTATATACATTTTAAATACGTTAAACAATATATATACACTATATATATAATATATACTACATTAGAATTTTAAAAAATATATACACATATACACAATTACACATGTAATCGTGTATCCGACTATACGTTAGTTAAATATATATATTACTCTAGATAAAACATATTCTACAAGATATATACTACAATATAATGATATATATAAGAATTTATAAAACATATACACATGTATACGTTAAATATATACGTCTATAGAAGATATATACACATATATACGTACCATTCAATATATACGTACTACTTTAAATAAAATATACTACAATATAATGATATATATAAGAATTTATAAAACATATACACATGTATACGTTAAATATATACGTCTATAGAAGATATATACACATATATACGTACCATTTAATATATACGTACTACTTTAAATAAAATATACTACAATATATATATACACACACACTATATATAGTTATACACTAATTTATAAAACATGTACATATGTATACGTTAAATATATACGTCTATAGAAGATATATATACATACCATTCAATATATGTGTACTACTTTAAATAAAATATACTACAATATATATATACTATAATATATATATACATACACTATATATATAGTTATACGCTAATTTATAAAACATATACACATGTATACGTTAAATATATACGTCTATAGAAGATATATACACATATATACGTACCATTCAATATATATGTACTACTTTAAATAAAATATACTACAATATATATATATATATATATATATATATATATATATATATATACTATAATATATACACACACTATATATATAGTTATACACTAATTTATAAAACATATACACGTGTATACGTATCATTCAATATATACGTACACATATAAAATATATGTACTTCTTTAAATAAAACATATGCTACTTAATATAATAAATTAATAATACTTTATAGTAAATTAGTAATATATTAAAACTAAGTATTTAATTTAAAATAAAAATTCTATTTAAATCATTAAATGAAAAAATTACAAAGTAAGGACTAAGGAGTGAATGAATGTTGAATTTTATTGATTGCAAAATAATCCAAAATTTATAATTTACATGGATGAAAAATCTATAAATTTTGCATCATTTTTTCTAACTCATTCATGTTAATATTAACGGGAACTTGCATAGGATAGTCAAAGTCAATGGGGGAAAAATCATGCATTGGACTTGATTCTGCTGAGTTCTCCCGTGAAGTCATAATGTCTTCAAGTCTCTGCTCGTCGTTCGGTTCCACTTCCATTCCTTGATTTTTTTCGTTCTGCTTTAATTCAATCTCTAAGGCAAACTAGAACATTCATTGCATTTCTTCCCAATGAATGTCGGCTATCTCCAAGTTGTTGTCGTCCCTGACTAAAAGCGCTCTCCGATGCAATGATTGACATTGGAACATTCATGACATCTCTAGCTAATCTTGAAAGCAAAGGATATTATGCTTCATTATTCCTCTACCAATCCAACATGTTGATCCGTCATCTACGATCCTCTAGCGGCGATCGGAGATAATACTTCAGCTCTTCCTGATAAGTTGATGTGTAAGCTCCCTCGTCAACACTGTTCCAACAAGGTAAATCATAAAAGTTATCAGAAAAATCACTATGTGCCGGCTTTTTAGAAGATAATGGCTCCTCGGGAGGATGAGGAACGATAGTTGGAGTGATATTTGTCGGCACAGCTAAATCAACTAAATCAACATAGTGGTTATATAATTTATCTATGTAAGCGTTCGCATCACCCATAGCCGTCCACAAATCAGGTTGTTCTTGTTCTTCATCACCAGAATCATTGTTAGTATTTATCTCTAAGTTAACATAAATTAGAGTACTAAAGGGGCACATAGTATTATATTTCATGCACGAATTTAGTATAACACCAACCAAGTAAATAGGGGGAATCGAAAAAAAATATTTTTTAAATTTAGCAAATATGACACACCAATAGCTTCTTTGTAACCTTCTTTATTTTTATATTCTTTGAGCAAAGCAGAAATATCGGCTATATATGCCAAAATATTACAAACAGTAGGATAATAAGCACTGAAAAATTCAACTGTAGCTATATAAATTTTTTTCCAAAACTTAATATGATCATTAGTTACAGTCCAATCAGAATCATGTAGCATGCAGTGGGCAGAATCAGTAATCGAACCACAATGTTGGTTAAAAGATAGTGTAATAGGAACTCTATATTTATAACAAGTTTTTAAAAAATCATACGTCCATTTTGTTCATATTTAAGTTTAAAATCTTTAATTCTTCTTCTACGATTATTTCCTTGAATAAAATCAACGGCAAGCCGAATTTTTTCAATATAAAGTTCAAAAAACTCAAGACCATCTCTTACAATTAAATTATATATATGACAAGCACATTTAACATGAAAAATTTCAGGTAACGCCGAAGATAACTTAGGTTTTAACTTTGTTATAGCAGTCTTGTTGCTAGAAGCATTATCAAAAGCAATACATAAGATTTTATTTTTAATACCGTAAAATTCTGCAACTTTAGCAATCGAATCAACAATAAAATCTCCAGTATGTTTATGATCTTCATCATATAAAAAAGAAGGAATACATTTTTGCATAACAAAATTACTATCTATCCAGTGACAAGTAATAGTTAAATAATTATTTTTATTTACAGCACAACCAAGATCAAAAGATAGGGACATTCCACATTGAATATTTTTTAACAATGTTGATAAATAAAAATAATATTGTGAATGAAGTCTAAAAATATTGGCCCTACAAGTAGTTCTAGGAATACCATTAAACATAGGATTATAAATTGCTTGAATATAATGAATAAAGGCATCAGAAGAAGGAAAACTAAAAGGCAAACAACCCACAACTACTATTTTAGCTATTTCTTCTCGGTCTCTCAATTTATTATACTTTTTCATTACCTGACCGGTTGTTGGGTCCATTTTAGTTTGCGTTGGCCCACCAACATCTGTACCACCTCGTGCAATATTTAACTCTCTTTCGTGATTATTACTTATATATCTCATTAACGTACCCGTACCCCCTTGCTTGCCTCCTCTTTTATGCTTATCTATTTGTTGACAAATATTGCATTGCACCTCAATATCTGATATACGCTCAAAAAATTGTCATGCAATACTAGTTGGTTTACGAGCTCTTGGGGCACGGGGAGGACGGCGAGGGAGATTAACCGATTCGGATCTAACGTTAGCATTTCCTACTACGGGTGTCTCACCAATATTTTCATCATCTTCGTCTAAATTAACCGCATCTACTTCATTTTCTTTTTCTATACCGTAATTTTTCTGAGCTTCTACATAATCCATATCGTGGGCACCTACACCTAGAGATACGCCTACTTCTTCCTCAAAAGGTTGACTAAGCAGAGCCGGAGGCACATGGGTATATCTACTACTTGAACTACCTCTACCGCTAGTAATTCAATTTTTACTACCACTACCACTTTCGGGACAAAAAATTTTAACACCTTTAGTAGTGAGGTTTCTTAATTTATCCATAATATAAATTAAACTAAAAAAATTCAAAATAAACAAATATAATAAAATTAAATATTCAACAATTAATACATTAAATGAAAATTAAACGTAAGAGATGGAACGACAATACCAAATTTTGGAAGTATCCGAAGGTTGCGACTTTAGAACTTTCACTCGTACTTTGTAATTACAAAATTAAAAAATTAAAGTGAGCACTTTAGGAAATATATAGAATATTTGAGAATTGAGAATTGAGATTTGAGAGAATGAAAAATTGTGTGAAAAATAATTTGAAAGTGTAGGGTATTTATAGGAATTTTTTCGGGGTTAAAAAAAAATTTAAATGTAATTTTTTTTTATTTAATTAAAAGGGACAAACTAGCCGTTTGGACTCAAAAACGGCTATATAGCCGTTGGGCCAACGGCTAGTTTGGCCCAATCTCCAAAATTCAAAAAAAAAAAAAAAAAAAAAAAAAAAAAATTGAAACCAAGTCGGACCGGTTAACCGGCGTGCCTGGACCGGTTTTGGTTCGAACCGGGTTAATCGGACTCAAAAAAAATTAAATCGGTCCGGGACCCGGGACCTTACAGCCTGTGGGCTGATCGGGCCGGTTTTTATAAGTGGTCCGGATCGGGTCAACTCGGCCCGTTTGACACCCTTATCTCTAAGAAAGAAAGTTACAAGTATCCTGAGTCTATAATCCAAGAAAATGGAGATTGACAATGATATTACACCTCGTATATAGGAGCGAGCTGAGTGAAATAGAGACTCTCACCTGTATCTGTCTGATAAGAAGGTGTCATCAAAACTTAAATTTAAGTTTTATAAAGCAGTTTTTAAAGTAACTATGTTGTATGAGACAGATCGTTGGCCGATCAAGAACTCGCACCTCTAAAAGATACAAGTAGTGAAAATGAAGATATTGCGAAGCATTTGATCTGTGGCATATACACGAGGCGAGATAGGATGAGGAAGAACAATATTTGAGACAAGTTAGGAGTGACCTTTATAGATCAGATGAGGGAGGCGATACTAAGGTGGTTTGGACATGTGAAGAACAGATGCACGAATGTCCCGATACGAATGTGTGAGAGGTTGACTATGGATGATCACATGAGATTACAGGTAGGCCAAAGAAGTATTAAAGAGAAGTAATTAGATAGGACGTAACACAGCTTCAGCTTACTCATCAGGACATGACCTTAGATAGGAGGTTATGGAAGACACAAATTAGAGTAGATAGTTAATTAGGTGGTTCAGAATTGTCCCGCTTATTCCTTCATACTAGCAGTGCTAGTATTACTTTAAGAGTTTCTTGTTTTTCTATTTAATTTCCATGACTACTGATGTTTCATGCACTTTGATTATCATATTATTTTATTGTACTAACTATTACTTTTTAGCATATCTTTTTAGCATTTTTTTTGGTTGTTTTTTTTTCTCTCGTTGTTTTTCTTTTTTCGAACTACTTTGTAATGTTTTTACTTGAAACGAGGGTATATAAGAAACAAGCTCTCTACCTCAATAGCTCGAAGTAAAATTTACAGACACACAATCTTATTTAGATCTTCACAAAAGCAATCTCGAACGAGAAGAAGAATCATACATCATCGTAGAAGTTTAACATCAAGTGAATTCAATAATATGGCCTAAGTTTCATGAAAAATTTCTGAAATTTAATTTTATGTGGCCAAAAATTTATGATTTTCTTTTTTGAAGTTCAATTATTACTGCTCTAAACTTCATGAAAAAATAGTTGAAGTTCAATCATATAACGTAGAAATGGCCAAAGTTCAGTCATATACAACTTGACCTTCATACAAAATACTAGTTAAAGTTGTTTGCTTTGAAATTATTTGAAATTAGAATTTAATAGATTAAACTTCAAACAAGTAGGTTTGAATACACGAAGTTAATTTAAAATGATTGAACTTGTACAAATTTGAAAATTCCAATTATGACATAAATTGGAGTCTTGAAGTTCAGTCATATATTGTCTGACCTTCATACAAGAATGATTAAAGTTGCGTGCTTTTAAATTATCTAAAGTTAGAATTTGATAGATTAAACTTCAAATATGTAGGTTTGAACACACATTAATTAAAACGTTGAACCTGTAAAAATTTAAAAATTCCAACTATGACATAAATTAGAGTCTTGAAGTTTCATCATATACAGTGTGACCTTCATACAAGAACGGTTAAAGTTGCTTGCTTTTAAATTATTTAAAGTTAGAATTTGATAGATTAAACTTCTAACATTAGGTTTGAACACACGTTAATTTAAAACGTTGAACTTACAAAAAAAATTTAAAATTCCAACTATGACATAAATTGTACTCTTGAAATCGACTATTTGTGCCCATAAAAAGGGAAAAATCCAATTAAATTAAACCTTATGCTAGCTATACACCATTTTTAATTTATGCCAAGATCAAAGCATTCCTTTATTAGTATTACATTGTACTTTTGATTTGGAGAATCAAATATTTTGAAATGGAAGGTAGGAAATAAGGTTGGCAACGGACCGGAACCGGTAACGTCGAATCGGTTTAACCGGATTCGGAACTGGTACCGGAACTTTCATACCGTTTTTGTTGCCGGAACCGATGTTATCGGAACCAGAATGTCGAAATTTTCCCCTTGTTCGCATCGGTCCGCTTGCTACCGATTTGGACTGGAGCAACACCGGAGTGATACCGGAATTACCGGAAGAGATAACACAGTACTGGTACAGCAATACAGTTTTTGTTTTAAAATTTTAATTTTAATTATATATATATAACTTAATGGCCTTAAGTTAGTGGCATTAATATATAAGTTTTATATATATAGTAACTTATATATATAATAACTTATATAATTTATTAACTTTTTTTTAATTAGTTTAAGTTTTAATATATCTTAAAAAGTTTAAAATTTTAACTTAAAAAATATAAGTTTAAGTTAATATAATATTTTTAATAAGTTTAAGAAGTTAAAAATTTTGCTAACTTTATAAAGTTTTGTATTAATTTTTTTTCATAATTGCAACAAACAAAACACAAATTTTAAAATAAAATTAGGTGAATAACTGTTATATTTATTCAAATTTCATACGTTGTACATTTATTACAAAGATATTAAATGAAAATCTAATCTACGCAGCCACCTTCTAGGAAGGGTTCTGTTTGAATTAGATCTCTATTGTAGAATCTTATTAATATGTAAATTGTCTATAATTTTTTTGGCGTAACTTTTCTATTTCTTCGGCGGTTAAATCTTCCGGAATTGATCTTTTTTCTTGTTCCTCCATTGCTTCCATTCCATCATCACTATTTTCCTAAAATTTTTTATCTATTTCGTCTTCAACATGGGGCGGTAATTTAAGGAGCCCAAAATCTCTTCGTTCGGCATTGATCCAATCTCTAAATAATACCGAAATCTTCAAACTATCTCTTGCTAACGAATATCGATGATCTCCTATTATAAATCTTCCTGCGCTGAAAGCTTGCTCCGAAGCAACTGAAGAAGCTTGAGTTGATAGCAAATCTCGAACCATCCTTGAAAGTTTTGGAAATTGTTTGATACGGGTCTTCCACCACGATAAAAGTTGTTGTTTTCCAGTTTCATCTCTAATATTTATCCGATCCTGCGAAAGATACAAATCAAAATCATTACTCCTACAACATTGAAGACCAAGTTCTTCGCCCATCTCGTCATCTAAATCATCATATCTACGTCTAGAAGTAGGAGGTTCGATCGGCCCAATATTTTGTTCCATAACTTGATACTATACTAGCACAACAAGTGTCAACTGATAGCTTTTCATGAGGTCCAATTTCTAAATTGTTGTATAATTTTCTAATCAACATCACTGAGCCATGTTCTTTATAAAATGGGTTGAATAAATTAGTTGTCAAAATAATTTGTGGAATAGGAAAATAGTATTTTTTTAAAAATTTCAACCATAACTTCAATTACCTTTTTGTAAGGGCATATTTTTTTATATTCATCAAGTATTTTAGAAATAGCAGTAATAGTTACTAACACAAAAGAAATAGTTTGAGTATATTGAGCAGATACTGTATTCATAGCTTGATAAATTTTTTTCAAAAATTTACAAAGTTCTTCTACTTCAGTCCAATCATCTTCATCTAGCATTAAACTAACATCCTCATTATAAGAATTATAAACAAATTGTATAGGTTTGCGATAAATAAACGTAACTTCAAGCATTTGAAACAAAGAATTTCATCTAGTAGGAATTTCTTTTGGAACTTTTCTATATGGAAGGTCACATTGTTTACATTTACGTTTAAAATCATTCATTACACCCTTTCTTTTATTTTTAAAAATAGAACTACAAGCAATTCGAACTTTAAGACAAACATCTCCAAACAAATGAACACCTTCATGTACTATCAAATTTAAAATATGTGCAGAACATTTAACATGAAAATGATCTTCATCCATAGGACATAATCTAGTTTTTAAATCGTCAATAGCTTTCAAATTATTAGAAGTATTATCTAATGTGCATGCCGTAGGTTTACCAATAAATCTAAAATAGTTCTCCGCTATTGTACTAGCTATATACATACCGATTTTAGACTCGTCAACATATTTATAAGCAATAATTCTTTTTTACATGTTTCAATCATGATCAATCCAATGAGTCGTGACAGTAAAATAATCATTACCGACAACACTACGACCCATATCAGAAGTAACAGATATTCTACCATCAAATTTATCAAATAAGCAACGAAGAAAATGACAATGTTCCGCTTGAAATTTAAAAATATCATTTTTAATTGTATTTCGTGAAAAACCTTTAAAAGAGGGATTATATACTCGTTGAATATAATGAATAAAACCGGAATGCGAAGGAAAATTAAAAGACAAACTCATAACAGTAACCATTTTCGCTAGTTCTTCTCTATCTACATCTTCACTATATGTCGATGATGAACTTGCTTCAGCCGGGTTAAACATGTCTAAACGCGTTTGAACCATATTACCTCCTATAGATTCATGTACAAATGTTGTACCATCTTTTTTTGCCTTAGCCTCATCTTTTAGACGAATAAATTCTTTATTACATTTCATCAAATGCGTAGTTAGCAACCCTGTCCCACCATTTTTTTCACCGGTCAAATGTTTAAAAATATTCTTACATTTATAACAAGTAGCAATACCTTTTACTCTATCATGCTCCATAGATTTTCAAACTAAAGACCTTTTAGTACGTTCGGTACCTTTGGCCCTAGTAAATTCCGGTAAAGGGAAAGTTCTTCACCGTGTTTCGGTAATTCCGTAATCGAACAAGTAGGGGTAAGGGTATCACCTAACTCTTGTTCTTCTATATCATCTTCCTCCGGTAAGTCTTCCTCAAAATTATTATAACGCCTACTTAGGGTCCCATTATCTAATTCCACACCGATACCAACATCGAAACCATTAGATTGTGATAAAGAAGTTTCATTAAATGTAGGCGCTAATGAACTAGTACTAGCCTTACTTTTTTTATTTCTACGAAAAAACTTACCAAAACTTATTTTTTTACCACTACTATTTTTTTCGAAATCCATAATTTAAATTAAAATATTAAAACAAGCGATACAAATATTATAAATTACAAAATTAATGTAAGGAAACAAATGTAGATACTAAAAAATAAAAATATAGATATTAACGAAAATAAAAAGAGATTAAAGTTGAAACGAATATACCGAACATCTGCGTAAAAGCAGACGTATACCAAATGTCGGAATTAAAAGATGATAATTGAAGGTTATAATATCTTCAAAAAGTCTTCAACTCCATCTAATATAATAATTGAATCTTCAACTCCAACTAATATAATAATTATAAATATTTAGAGAGAATGTGATATTAAGAGAGAGTGTGAGAATTGAAATGATAATATTTGTGTGGAAAAAGAATTGAAAAGAAGAATATTTATAATGAAAATTTTAAGGGGTGGTATGGGGTAGTTGGTAGGGGTTGGGGTAATTGGGAGGGGGGGGGGGGGGGGCAGCGGCTAGTTCAAAGCAACGGCCAAAAGAGTCGTTGCCAGATATACCAACCCAATCCCAATTTTAATTAAAAAAAAAGAAGGCAGAAATTGAACGCGTTTGACGGATCGGAACCGGTCAACCGATACCAAAACCGATCAACCGAAACCGGAAATACCGGATTTTTTGAAGGTTCACACGAGTAACGGATTCCGAATCATTGGGTATCGATATACCGATACCAACCGATACCGAGTAGTTACCGGTGCCGGAACGAAACCGAAAACGGAGTTGACGAACCGGAACTAAATTTTTCGGTTCCGTTGCCGGCCTTAGTAGGAAATGGCCTAAAGATCAAAACAAGAAATATCTTTCATTTTAATAGTTGTTGGTGTTATAATGGTGATTGTGGTGAATATAGATATTTGTCCATTCTCAAAAAAAACTTTATAATTAAGCACTAGTGCTACTTTAAAAACAAATTCAGTAAGCCAAGCATTTTTATTCCCAAAAATATTAAAAGAAAAAAAAGTAAAAAAAAAAAGAAGAAGAGAAAACCCTCATTGCTTTCCCCCTTTTGTTTGATTCAATTTCTATCCACTAAATACATCATCCAAAGTAGAAAGAATATCATATTTTTTTATAAGGTTGTCTAATTATTATATGATTATCCTAACTTATGGCACATTCTCTTTTAAACTGATTAGGATAAATAACCATTTTGGATAAAAAAAAAATGGAAAATGAAAAAGGTATAAATATGTCCTTAATTTGAAATTGAGCACATATAGTCTTTGTTAATAATTTAGAACACGTCTTTATTGTTCAATTAGTCAACAACAACAATAATAATATACTTGATGAAATATCATATAGTAGGGTTGGAAGGGTAGAGTGTATGAAATGTAATTTTAATTTAATTGCAATTTTTAATTAATCTAATTATTTGATTAATAAGTGAAAAAGTTTCAATATGCCCCTGCAATATGTGAATTGAGGATATCTGCTCAATTTTGCATACTTTAGGGCATATTTTTGTGGAGAGGAGGAAATATGTGATGAATGAGGAAGTTGAATATTACGAGGTCTCAAATATAATTTTCTATGAACGCAAAAATATAAATAATTTATTTATATTTATACAAGTCTTACTGAATAAAGTTATTCCATAGTTGTACTGATGGAATAAAAGTACAAGTAACATATATTTCCATAAATTTAATCGAAGTAAACATGTATATGCCTAAATCCCTAATCTATGCCTAGATAGGCATGAAGATTATTGTTATATAGTCTTATAGGTTGGGTTGTTTGCACTTTTATCTCTATTTTGTGTAGGTCTTTTATACCCTAATAACACATATATTTTTTTTGGTGAACATTACTTTTAATTTCTAAATAAATTATGTACTATTTATTATACATAAATTCTATTGGTAGAAAGGGAAAAAAAAGTTCAACCACTTGGCAAAACTTGCAATTTTATGGAAAAAGAATGTGGAGTGGGAGAAGAAAAGTGGGCAACACAACTCACAAGCAACTTGAATGAATTCATATCTTTGTCCATTCTCCAAAAAACTTTACACTAAACACTAGTGTCACTTTAGCAACAAACTCAACATGTAAGCCAAGTATTTTTATTTTCTAAAATACTGACAGCTTGGTGTATTAAAACTCTCACTATTCATGGAGTTTGAAAAAGAATCGATCCATAAGAATTTATTTTACGTAACTTTATTCAACATTTTTATAAGAGACTATTTTCACGTCTCGAATCCATGGCCTCCAGACAACACAACAACAACTTTATCCTTTGGCTCTCATATATCCTTAACATTTAATAGTTGGTCCAAATATGATCTTAATTTAATTGTAACCTTCAATTGATCTAAGCACATATTTGTTGAGAGAAGGGAACATATGATTAATGAGACAGGTTGAGAATTATGAGGTTTCATATTCAAATTTTCACGAAGACAAAAAATGTAAATGATTTATTTTTATTTATTCAACTCATGTTGAACAGAATAACTCGATATTTGTGTTGACAAAAAATAACATAGTTACGTAAATTAATCAAAGTACACATAGATAGGTCCAAATGATATACAACAATAACATATTCAATATAACTTCACAAATGAGACTTTCAAGATAAAGTGTACGCAAATATTATTTCCAACTCGTGACAAAAAGGGTTATTTCCAATAAACCCTCATGGAAGCCCAAACACTATAGTTCTATTTTCTCCGTCTATTTTTACTTATTCATATTTGACTTGATACATTAAATACAATTTATACCAGTCGAATATAACCTATATACTATAAATAAGTATTAAATACAATTTATATCAGTCGAATATAACCTATGGACTATGAACAAGTAAGAATAGACTATCAGTCGAATAATTATAATTAGAGAAATCCCACTCACTTCTCTCATCTCTCAAACAATTGTTATGAATTGTAATTAGAGAAACTGGACCTACTAACAATAATTATAATTTAAATTATAGCTACTTATGAAAATTCCAAAATTATGGAGTGGGAGAAGATAAGTGCTTACATTAGCCCACAAGCAACTTGAAACACATTACCTAATCAAATCCTTACAATTAATTACAATAGTGCTTTTCCTAATCCTCCACCTCATATCTCATTCACAAAAAAATAAAATGAAAAAAGAAAGAAAAATTCAAAAAATAAAAGAGAGGATATAAAAGACAGTTTGGTACATTAAAATTTTAGCTGCGTATAAAATTTAAGAAAGAATTAAACCACAAAATTTATTACGCTCATCCTTACTTTTATTAATGTAAGAGATCGTTTGGTTGAGAATAAGTTATTCTGAAATTAATTATATCATGTTAAGTAATTCAATTATGTATATGAGATAACTTTTTTCTGTCACTGCAATGTACATGGTGAGATAATAATTTCTAGACTATTTAATACATCCAATCACAACCAAACACAAGATAAAAAAAATAATAATTCTATATTTTACTCAAGATTATTATGCGTTATACTTCAAATCAAATAACTCCTAACAAGTTATTTTCACAATTTTAAATATGTAATCTTCTAATCACGTGACAATAATGTTAACGCGACTCCCCTTCACGCCTAAAAAGAGAGGATATGTATGCAGAAAAAAAAGAAAGCCGTCCCATTTTGCCCTCAAAAATCTTTTGATAGATCCTGTTGATGGTGGAACTTTACTCAATTCCATAATATCCCCATTTCCCATTATCCTCCCTACCCTACCCCACCCTACCCCTACCCCTACCCCACCACCTCCAACCCCATTATCATCATCATCAAGATTCCTCTTCCACTTTCTCCATTATCTTTGTTTCTCTTCAAAAACCCCTTTCATAATTTGCTTAATATTTCGACAATTTAAAGCCATAATTTGATTAAACAAGCAAAAGGGTGTCTAAATCTTGTTCATTTTCATTAAATGGTTTGATTCAAAGTTGTGGATTTTTCGTTTCTTGATTTTCCGGTGAAAAGTTTGATTTAGAATTTGTTAATTTTCATTTCTTGATTTTCGTGTTTCTTTGTTAATTTTATTGATTTTCATTAATGGTTTGATTCGAAGTTGTGGATTTTTCGGGTTTTTTTCATCATAATTTCATAAAAGGAGCAAAAGGGTGTCTAAATTTTTTTATTTTCATGAATAGTTTGGTTCAAATTTGTGGATTTTCGGTTTTTTCTTTGGTTATAATTTGGTAAAATAGGCAAAAGGGTATCTGAATTATATTCATTTTTCATAAATGGTTTAATTCAGAATTTAATAATTTTCCTTTAATGATTTTCCGGTGAAAAAGTTTGATCTTCTTTCCTTTTTTTGGTTATAATTTGATAAAACGGGCAAAAGGGTGTCTTAATATTATTATTATTTTCCATTAATGGTTTAATCCAAAGTTTGTTAATTTTCGTTTCTTGATTTTCCGGTGAAAAAGTTTGAGATTTTTTATTTTTTTTTGGGTATAATTTGAGAAAAGGTGTCTTAATTTTATTATTTTCCATTAATGGTTTAATCCGAAGTTTCTGAATTTTCATTTCTTGATTTTCCGCTGAAAACTTTGAATTTTTACTGAAAAATGGGTAATATGGGAAGCAGTGGAGTTAACGGCCGGCGCCGGAGCAGTAGCCGGAGAAGCCATCCACCACCGCCACCACCACCATCACAACCACCACCACCACAACCAGAGATAAACGCGAACCGCTACGTGTTTGCAGCAGCTACGCCTTATCCAGCACAGTACCCAAACCCTAATGCACCACCATATTATCAATATCCAGGGTACTATCCGCCACCGTCTGCAGGAGCAATGTCGGTACCTTTACCAGCACAGTATGATCATGGTCATGGTAATTGGGTTAATGGCGGGAGGTACCCTTGTGGACCTATGATGCCTCCACCAGCACCATATGTGGAGCATCAGAAAGCTGTAACTATAAGAAATGATGTTAATTTGAAGAAGGAAAGTTTAAGGATTGAGCCTGATGAAGCTAATCCTGGGAAATATCTTGTGGCTTTTACCTTTGATGCTACAGTTCCTGGAAGGTAATGGTTTGTAACTTTTGAAAAAAATTGTCATTTTTAGTAGTTGGAGTAGTTGTAATGATCTTGTAGTTTCTTGTGCTTTGATTTGTGGTACTACCTGCTGTGTTGTTACTTGTAAAGCGATTATTGTATTGTTTTGTTGTAGTTTCGGTTTTGTTGCTATAGGTTGTTTTTGTTGTTATCAGTTGTTTATTGTACTTATCGGAAACATCCTCTCTACTTCATCTGAGGTAGTGGTATGGACTGCGTACACTTTACCCTACCCAGACCATATGTGGAGCATCAAAAAGCTGTAACTATAAGAAATGATGTTAACTTGAAGAAAGAAAGTTTAAGGATTGAGCATGATGAAGCTAATCCTGGCAAGTAGTATTAGTGATATTGTAGTTTCTTGTGCTTTGATTTCTGGTTCTAGCTGCCTGTTGTTTCTTGTGCCGCGATTATTGTATTGTTTTGTTGTAGTTTCTGTTTTGTTGTTTATAGGTTGTTTTTGTTGTTATTTGTTGTTTCTTGTACTTCCGTTATTCCTGTTGCTATAGGTTGTCTTCGTTGTTATCTGTGTTTCTTGTACCTCTGCTACTCCTTTTTGGGACTGCTTTGGACTAGTTTTCCTTAAAACGAGGGTCTATTGGAAACAACTTCTCTATCTCTTTGAGGTAGGGGTAAGGTCTTTAACCTCACCAGACCTCACTTGTGGGATTGTATTGGGTATGTTATTGTTGTTATTGCGTTTTTGTGGAATTTTATCTGAGGGTCTATCAAAAACCACCTCTCTACTTGCACAAGGTAAGGGTAAGGTCTGCATAAACACTACCTCCTTTGATCTCACTTGTGTGATTCACTTGTGGAATTACAGAGGGTGCGTTGTTGTTGATGTTGCCTTTATGTGAAATTTATACAAATTGATGTTATATTGTATTTGTTGACTGTTTCAGTTATAGTGTATTCAAATATGTGTAAAAGTATTAGGCGTCTTATGGTAGCTGGTTTGCAGGTGAGTTGTGTATGCATTTATCTTGCTGAAGCAGCACCTAAGTGTGTGGTCTAGTGGTCGATAAAGTGAGTCGATAGCCATGAGGTTCTTAGGTTCAAATCCTAGTAGAGACAAAAATACTGGATGATTTTGTCTCATCAGTCCTTGTTGTCTTGGTGGACAGAGTTATTTGGTACCTTTGGTACCTGTTGATGGTGGGAGGTGGGAGGCATTACTAATACATGCAAACTCTAATCAGCTACCAAACTACCCCTTAGTACTTGTTCATAAAGTTGAAATAAACAAATAGGAGTTTCAATTTGTTATTTTCCCCTCTGAATTCTTTAATTTGATTGTTTCTTATACAGGATCAGAGTTAAAGACTTTAACTTGACATTGGTACTATGTTAGTATTGTGGAAAAAACAGTTAGATAATTGTTTGGAAGTCAGTTTGATATATAAAACATGATAGTAGAGCTTATGTTTGAGTGGGTAAGTGAATTCAAGTTCTTGAAGTATGTAAAGTTGTGTAGGATAAAATTTTCAATAGATGGTGTCGAACGTCATGGGACGTTATAGTTGGGATTAGCGTTTGTTTAAAATTCGGAGGTGTATGCTAAATTTACCTTTGTCCTAGAAAGTTTTAACTATTTAACCATTCATTAACTTTTGAAACATAAATGGACATTAAGGGGTCGTCTGGTAGAGTGCATTAGGAAAAATAATGCATGTATTAGGTTTGTGTATTACTAAAACCTTGTTTGGTACACTTTTTCATCTTATGTATAACACTCTATTTGGCATTAAGGTACGTATTACTAATACATGGAAATCCATGGTATTAGTAATGCAATGAATTCTAATGCATGCATTGGCATGGTTAAGGACACAATTGTCCTTCAAAATTTTTTCCACATCCTTTCCACCATATTTATGGAGGGTATGTTTGTAAACAATTTTTTTAAAAGAAATTATGCGATTCATGAAATTTGAATACACCAAACCAAACGCTACGTAAAAAAAATCTCAGCATAACTAATGCTAACATAACTAACGCAAGCATTATTAATAGTTAATACACCATATTTTGCACTCTTCTTATACACTGGGTATATTGTTGTTGTTGTCGGTTTGCTAGAGATTAATTTACACTCATGCTTTCTGTGAGGCTATCTTTTGACAACCTCCCATATCGTACCTGCAAATCAATACTTGTTGAGGGCGAAATTGGAAACTTGATCAACAAATTTTATTTTATCTCGGACATTACTATTTATTGTTGCTAGTATTGGCTCTTGCAATCTCGTTAATGACCTAGAATGAATAGATAAATGTGTCCATTTATAAAATAATTAAATGACAAGAGTTCTGCTGCTGATCTTTGAGCATCTATGTTGCTCAGACTCTTCAAGAATGTCCACAGGTGTGTGTCGGATTCTCCAATAGTAGTATATTTTTGGAGAATCCGCATGGGTGCAGCATCGAAAGTGGAGAGTCCACACAACTTAGTTGAGCATCCTGTTGAGCGTGACTCAATACTACTTTGGGTTATTTGCATAAGTCTTTGGGTCTAGTTAATAATTATTTGTGTATGAAAATTTGAAGTTCAAAACTCCCTTGGTGCGTAATGATCAGTAACTTGGTCTTCTACTCCATCTATATATCATTATTGATGGGTAACACTGTATTCTGGTATAGTATGACATGTTGCTTTCTTTTTGATAAAAAACGGATGGAAGATGGTAAGAATCATCTTGTCGGTAGCATATCCTGCGTAATTGTATAGTAGCATCAGACCTCGAAGAGGCAGTTGATATCTACACCGCTCTCCTTACAGCGTATTGCCTTGTTGTAAGGAAGGCATTGATCCATAGAATCTCATGTTGAGATACATGACAACATACCCAGTGCAATCCCACAAGACCATGGGGTCTGGGAGGATGGGAAATACTCAAACCTTACCCCTATATTTGTGAGGTAGAGAGCTTGTTTCGAATAGACCTATGGCTCAAAAGGAGTGTTTTCGAAGTAGGATTGCAAGAAAATTATTTATAAGAAAAAATATAGTATCATTTGATATTTGGTATGTAAGTAATTTGATTATCAACTAGATCTTTATCTTTCTAACTAAAATGATAGGAACATACAAGACGAGTTAATCTTAGGATGAACACATCATATATTTATCTTGTTGTCTATAAGTTCCATAATGGTGTGTATTATACTGAAAGCTGAGACGGCAATCCCCAAAGTTTAAGATCTGATATGCTTGGAGCATGTTTGCTTGTTTTCTCTTTGTTGGTCGTTTGCTATCTGTATTCACTGCTCGGTCTTCTGTCATCCTTTAATGACTGTGACATCTACTATGGTGATGACTGTTGGACTTATTGAAGGAAGGAATTTTGTCAACTGTGATAGTAATTACTAGGAACGTTCTCTGATATGCTTGCAGCTTCTAGGGCACTCATGTAAGAATTATCAAAGTGGTCACTTTGTGCTTGTTTGTTATTCAAAATTGTATTTGCTTGGCAATATATTGTTGACTCTTTAAGTGACATGTAAGTGCTTTCAACTTGAGCTAATCGAAAGTATTTCTTGATCCTTTTCCTCTTGCAGCATGACTGTTATTTTCTTCGCAAAAGAAGGTGAAGATTGTTCCTTGACTCCTATGAAGGAAAGCTTGCCACCAATAACTTTTGAGTTCCAAAAAGGTTTAGCTCAGAAGTTTAGGCAAGCATCTGGAACTGGCATTGATTTTTCGATGTTTGAAGAGGCTGAATTGTCCAAAGATGGTGAGGCAGATGTGTATCCACTTGCGGTCAAGGCGGAGGCAACATTAGATAGCCAAAGTGGATCAGAGGATGGAAGTGCAGCGTCGGGATCCACTAATTCACAGACTACTCAAGCAGTTTTTGAAAAGGACAAAGGTGAGTACCATGTTAGGGTGGTGAAGCAGATTCTATGGGTCAATGGCATGAGGTATGAATTGCAAGAGATTTTTGGTATTGGTAATTCAGTTGAAAGTGACTTCGATGGAAATGATCCTGGGAAAGAATGTGTGATATGCCTCTCTGAACCTCGCGATACTACTGTACTTCCATGTCGGCACATGGTATGATTCTGCCCTTCGCTTAACAATTTATATTGTGTCGGCCTCAATATTTTCACAAACATCTGCATTGTCATGATTGGTCTCAATATTTTCACAAACATCTGCATTTTCATGATTTTATATAGTTTATGCAGCCTGCAGATAAAAAGTTTTGCTAATAGAATCTGAATACAATTCCTCCCGTCGCTTAAATGTCTATCTAGAGCGTTCAATATGGAGGAAAACGTTTTTTCTAATTTTCCCATGTTCGGTTGGTTAAATTTTTTGAAAAACAGCTTCTCTTGGTTAGAGAAAACAAGTTCTACACGTGGCATTCCGCATTGATGATGTCCTCCCCACCCTCCAACAACCTCATCTTCACCCCCACTCCCGTAGCCCCATTCACACCCTTGCTCCTCACCCTTATCTCCCATAGTATTTGTGTAGATGATATTCAAATGCTTTTAGGATCATATTTTTTGCTTATATACCGAACACAGGAAAATAAATAAGAAACTTTTTTTCCTGGAGAACATATTCCAAGAAAACATTTTGCTTCCTAACAAACACACCCCTAAAGTCCACGGTTTTCCCTTTTGGTTGCTTCGTGACCTCTCCTTAGCACACCTCTCCCTTTCTCTTGCCACTGGCTGAGTGATTTAAGATATCAGTAGAAACGATATTGTGTAGGAGACATCATTTTTAAGCTTCATTTTCCCTGGCAGTCAGTTTTTGATCGAGCAAGCCATGTTTAAGGTCATCAAGTACATCTATCTTTACCAAGAAGGGCAGCCCGGTGCAATAAGCACCCGCTATGCGCAGGTTTCCGGGGAAGGGTCAGACACTAGCTTACCTTAGATTCTGCAAGAGGCTGTTTCAACAACTCGAATCCATGACCTTCTAATCATACGGCAACAACTTTACCAACTACCTTTAAGGCTCCCCTTCTGCATCCATCTTTACCGACTATAACCAATTTCTAAATGATAGAGTAAATCCTAAATAGCTACCATTCCTCATGAATTTATCTTGATTCGAGATATTTTTGCTCAATTTTTTCTCACCAAGGGAGCAGCCACCCCGTTTTTAATCTTGAATTGGTTAAAATATGCTGAATTTCATACTTTTCTTCTTTAATCAACAAAACTCTAGTATATTGTATATATATATCACATAATTGAGTACGTCTTTCTTGATGCAGTGTATGTGCAGCGGATGCGCAAAGGTTTTGAGGTTCCAGACAAATCGCTGTCCTATTTGTCGACAGCCAGTTGAGCGCCTTTTGGAGATCAAGGTCAGCGAAGGCGCAGCAGCCGAAGAGTAAAAAACAATAGAAAGAGTTTGCCAGAATCCAACTCTTGTATAAATATCAGTATTTTTAACCTTTTGGTTCCCCTCTATTGCTCTTTCTTTCTATCCACTTTCCTTAGATTAGAATAATCCAACAGATAGTTTGATCATCAAGACTTGCTGTTGAGTTGAGCCTTTACTTTTCTTTTTACATTTTTTTAAGAGTGTTTTTGAATTCCCTGCATTGTTTTTTTCAAAAAAGTTGTTAAATATACTGTTTGCTTGGTCAATTCTCCACTCTATATTTGGCTTCTCTTTTATCCTCAATTTTTTTTAGATATATCTCTTGTAGCGAGTTGCTGGGATGGGAAGCACCCCTCCTCACCGAGGGAGCGAAAAGGGTGGGAGCACCTGGAGGGGTCAAAAAACTGTCAAGAGTTTTTTCAGGAGACAAAAGCATCCAGTACCCCTTTGAACTATGTTCAAAGTTCTACGACACGCTTCAACTTCATAGGGTCCTATTACCTTCTTGAACTCAATTTAGCGCCTATAAAATTGGGAAATGCCAGTGCGGTTTGTATTTTCATCATCTTTTCCTGTTGGTGAGGTAACTTTATTACATAAAATGGGACCCATGTTAAAGGGACCCATGTTAAAGGTGTCACGTCAGTTAAAAAGGTTGACAAAAGGTGTCACGTCAGTTAAAAAAGATGATAAAAATACATTAAAATCTAGTTTAGGGGTAATAGGATTTCCATGAAGTAAGATGATAAAAATACATTAAAATCTAGTTTAGGGGTAATAGGATTTCCATGAAGTTGGAGTGTGTCATAGCAAATTTGGTCATAGTTCAGGGTACTCAGATGCTTATTTTTTTTTTCAGCAATGAGTGAATTGGTGTATTGACAAACATATGCAAAATGTTCTTGATTTTTGCTCTATTTATCCAGTTCAATAAATAGCTTTTGAAACTTTGATGGTTAAATATGGTTAAGTTCTCAAAAACTGGCTCATAAGTTTTTGAGATTTCTACTCACAAAACTTCAATATTTTTTTAAAAGTAAAATGCATGTCTAAACACGCGACTTCAAATTTCAAAGATCATAACTGTGAAACCTCAAAACTTTTCAATCTTATGTTTTAACTTCAAAATTTACGACCAAACAGAAGCTAAAAAAATTAATCTAGTGTAGTTTCCTTTGTCGAGGTAGTGACGTGGTGCATTGGATGTGGATTTGTTTATTCGGTTTTGGACGGATAGTATAAAAGAAACCTCCACTTTGATTTGTATCGTAATATAACCCAAGTTATGTTGTTTGATTCCTACATAACTTACAAAAATAAAGGCAATCGTTCAGTTCAGAATTCACAAATTATGTATTAAAAGGCATAACTTAGTTACTGCAGAACATATGTTCATCTTAATTTAATTCCTATAGAATTTATGCTAAATAAGTTAAAAATTCTCTAAACTTACATCTAACGAAATTAGGTCATAAATAAGAGTGCTTTGATTAAATTTTCACTAAATAAACAATAATAACAAAAATTAAAGATGATCATATTTGATAAAAATTAAAGATTATCCCATAATACAAGTAACTAAAAATTACACAAATACAAAACTTATGTTTCCAATATTACAAAAAATTCCAACTCCCTAAATATATTACAAAAATCTCAACATATACACAGAATGTTATGTATACGTCGGCTATATTATATATATTAATAGGGAGAGAGAGTAAAGTAATTAAAAAAAATGAGAGCGTGTAATTACTTCCAAAAGGATTGGTATTTATATTATTTATACTAAAAGTAATCCGCGCAAAAACTTCTTTATTGAAATTTCTTGAAAACTTTTTAAAAAGTGGCCAGTCGGATATACTATTTCCGCTTTATAGCCATTTCTTAATTTGGGTCATTTTGGCCTACGCAGTCCATATACAATACCGATACAGTCTATATATACAATACTGATACAGTATTCAACTTGGGCAATTCGGCCCTTTTAAAAATATTTCAATTTTTTTTTTTGTTATAAATTTTTTAACTGATCAAATATTCTGTTTTTTTTTATTGTTTAGAAATAATAATTAAATTATATAAAAATAATATAATTGTTAAATAGAATATGTATCTATATAAGATATACGTATGGAAATTGTATAGTTCTATCAAATATGTATATGTATAAAGTTTATATAAAAAATATATAGAAAGTATATGAAAATTATATAATTGTTGTATAAAAGTGCTAAAAAAATGTACAGTTATTGTATATATTGTGTATCAAAACTGTATAATTTTCGTATAGAATATTTATATGTTAAGATATGTATAAAAACTGTATAGAATGTGTGTAGAAACGGTATAGAACAAGCCAGTAAATTGAAATGGCTAGAAAGTGGAATTTAAATTCCATAACCATTTTCATGAAAATAGTTTAATTTGAAGTATCGTTTTTGTCCTTTCCCCAAGATAATAATCATTCAAAATTATATAAAGAAACTATAAGAAGTAACACAATACATATAGTAATATAACAATACTATCACAACTATCGGAAACAACATATATCAATAAAAAAAATACAGGCGCAATACTGCGACTACTAACAAAGACAACATTCCTACCTACTTGCGTAGACTCACTTCTACCTCCTAACATTCTATCTTAATTCATGTTTCTCACACTACCCTATCTAAAATCAGGGACGGAGCAAACCCTTTGGCAGGGATTTTATCCGAAACCCCTTCGACGAAAAAATATACCATTTATACATGATTAAAATTATTTTTATGTATCTATAGTAGGTGTTGAACCCCCTTTCGGCTAGGTTTTCTTCAAATATTGAAACCCCTGAGTTGAAATTCTGGCTCCGCCTCTGTCTAAGATCATGTTCTCGATAGATTGCAACTGTGCCATATTTTGTCTAATAACTTTTCCTCAGTATTTCTTCGATATATCTCTACCTCTCCTTAGTCCATAATAAATAATTTGAGTATTTAATTCTCATGCTATGTTAAATGAAGATGTTCATTAGTTTTTACTCTTTGCTTTAATGTTAAGGCACTTGAGTTAGGAACTCTAACAATAATTTGTGCTTTTTAAGCATGATCTAAATGTAAAATAATTTATTCTCCAATAAAATTCTTCCACCATATAATAACTCATGTGAATTTATTTGTAACACAAATTCCTAGAAAACTCATAAGAATCCACCATTAATAACCAATCATCTCCTCCACTAACAATACTATTTATTGGACTCAAAATTCAAATGTCCCCATTATTGACAAAGAATAATTGATGTCCAATGATTCAAATCTTTTATGATTTTATTCTTAATAGTATCTTTTTGTAATTTCCTATTTTAGGTAAATTTACTTCATATATATATATATATATATATATATATATATATATATATATATATATATATACTAGTTACTAATAGCCCGTGGAAGGCACAGACACAATAAATATTTTTTTTTTAAAATTAATTTTAATTATTGTGATTTATAATATTTTTTTTACATATTTTTTAAAAATATATAACAAATTAAATTTTTTAGATATTTTAAGTTGTTAACTATTGTAATTTATAATATTTTATTTAATTTTTTAGATGACCATAATAATTAATTATGAGTGATATAGTAAAGTTACGATTGAAGCAGCGTATCGGACATGTCTTAATGACTCGCAACAACTAATTAGAAGTGATATAACAAAGTTACTGTGAAAAATACTTGTGCAAAATTTTAAATAGTCATAATAATTAATTAGAAGTGACATAGTAAAATCACGATTAAAACAACGAAGCAGATATTTCTAATTAGAAGTGATAACAAAATTACTATACGAAAATACTTGGTGAAGTAGCTGAAGCAGACATGTTTATATCTATTTTATTTTTTAATTAGATATTATTAATTTTTTAATACATAAATAAATTTATAATTATTAATTAGAGATGATATAATAAAATTACGGAGGAAGCAGCTCACGAAGCAGACAGGAGAAGCAAACATGTTGACGGAGACGTGCTGCTTCTCCTATCTGCTTCGTGAGCTGCTTCCTCCATAATTTTATTACATCATCTCTAATGAATTATTATAAATTTATTTATGTATTAGAAAATTAATAATATTTAATAAAAAAATAAAGTAGATATCTATGACATGTCTGCTTCAGCTGCTTTACCAAGTATTTTCGTAGAGTAATTTTGTTATCTCTCTCTGTATATATATTTTCTTTAAATAGCTTTAGAACATGAATTAAGTCATTTTAACATAAAAAGTAGTGCTTGCCAAGTGCAACACCTTTTTATCAAACAAATAAACTACTTATTATTAGTTTCAATTTTCAATAATTCTTTCTAAGCAAGTAATTATGTAATTGTAATTTCAATTTCAATACTTCAATAATTATTTTCCGCACTCATATGTCATGGCTTGTGAACAAATTATTCCATTTTAACTTACAATTTCTTTTTAATCAGACGTCTTGATTTAGGATTCTACCCGTAAAAAAAGAGTTCATCAAAAGCACTTTCTTCAAATAGACCTCACATAATAGGGGTATGCAAAAATCGGTTCAACTGATAAATTGAATCGATAAATATGTTATAGGTTTATTGGTATCGGGTTGTTGGGATTACGATTTTTAAACGGTTTAGTAAGTTATTTTATTGTGCTATCGGTTTAGTTTCCGGTCTTAAGTTTTTAATTAGTGGTTAAGTCGATAACCCAATAAGATTATATTAAAATTATATTTTTATTCATAATTATATAATAGTGGCTTTAGATTCAAATACATCCTTATTGTCTTTTGAATTTTATAATTATTGTCTTAGTGCTAATAATTTGCATGAATTTTATGCTTGAAGATAGTGTAGAACAAATGAAAATAAGAGAAAGCAAAAAAGAAAAGTGGAGTATTTTCTTATCGGTTAAACCAAAAATCGAATCGATAAAGACCAAAATCCGACTAACCAAAAATCGATAACGAATATTTAATTGGTTTGGTTATCGATTTAATGTATTTGCAAATGAAAAATTGATAAACTAAATCGATAATACAAAATCGAATCGAACCGACTGATGCACATTCCTACCACACAATATAAATTTTAATTACTCAATAAAGATATAATCATATCTCTGCCACCAACTAACATGTCATTAAGATTATCAAAGGATGTTTGTGATGCGGTCTTCCTTTTCTATTTTCTTCCAATAGTTCGACCTATCCAGAAAAATTGTCGGCCTACGAATGTGGTTTCGATCCTTTCGGTGATGTCAGAAGTCGTTTTGATATAAGATTTTATCTTGTTTCCATTTTATTTATTATTCCCGATCCGGAAGTAACCTTTTCCTTTTCTTGGGCAGTACCTCCCAACAAGATTGATCCATTTGAATCTTGGTCCAAGTGAATTTCGTTACTTTGCCTCTCTTGTTTTGAATGAGACTGTTTTTTTTTAATCAAAGGTCTTGACTTTGAGTTTTACCTGTAAAAAAAAAATGATAGGAAGTACTTTCCTCGAATAAATCTCATACAATGCGAATTTAAATCAGTCGGATTTAAAATAGAGATACTGAACATCCAACGAGAAAAATACTTAATATCATTAAAGGACAAACAAAGATAAAGATATAGCCATTCATTTTTGGTGTTTAGTATTCATCATACAAATTAAATAATCATGCTCCTATAAAATGTCAAACCTACCATGACAAGATTACATGTGGTGTATAACAACCCAAAGAGTTAAATTGGTGACCATCAATAGAGGATAACATCTACTTTTGGGTTTGGAAATAAATAAATGTAGCATATCTTTTTTAAGTTTTATTGACTGTATTTGTTTGGTGGATGGTCCCTTTTATCAGATTGCATCAATGGAATCCATTCATATCATCAAATAGTATTTTTTTTTTTTTTTTAAATAATAGTTTTGGTGAATTTTGTAACTACTTAATTAATAAAGTCAACCTTTGGCATATTAAGAACCAATAACTTTCTCTTTTAAATATTCTAACCGATAATTTACTATGTATATATAGAGTTTTTTCTATCCTCAATTTTTTAAAATGCTTTTCACACTATGAAAATCATATGTATATATAATTTCTTGTTTCAGGTATACGTAGTCAGTCGATGAACAATGGCCGAGCTAGGGGGCGTATATATCTGAATCCCATTTATCGAAAAATTACACTTTATTTATAATGTTAAATTATATCTTATGTTTATACACTATATAGATAGTAGATATTGAATTCTCTTCATTTCTTCATAAAATTACATCTTTATATCTTTTGCACGCTTAAAAAAATTTCTGATTCTGCCGCTGAATGACAAAAGTATGGAGTAATTATAGTTCAAACGTATACTTTCATATTCAATAAAAGCATATGTTTTAACTCTTTTTCTTAAACTTTAAATGGTAGGGTTTTCCTTCTTTTGATGATTCAATGTATATACATAGTAGAATTAATGGTAATTAATTAACCACTAAATATGATACTTAATTAGATAAATACAATCTATGAAGAACACTGCTAATTGCGATTTTGATAATTGTTATCCTAATCATCATCCATCAATATTTGTTTTTTCTAATTAACTCAAATATATGTTTTAATTAATTATCATCTTTATTGGATATATATAATGATTGTCAAGTCAAAGCACAAGAAAACTAACTTTACATGTAGTGAAAGTTAAAAGTGGGCATTGCACCATAGTGGTGATAATGCAATATCGGAGAGTAGAGGTGAATCTAAAAAGTGAGAGTATAATAAAATTATTCCTATGATTTATCGTTTCTTAAAATATCTGTGAAGTTAATAGTGGATAAATATTGTTCACGAGAAGGAACATTGAATGTGGGAATAACTAGAGAGGTTTAATTTCCTTTGTTATTTTTCCTTGGAAATGAGGTAATTATTAATAAATTATCAAGTTGACTTTAATAACCCTAGCTAGTTATGTTGGCAATAATCATATTTTTTCTTTTCTCAAAAAATAAAATAAAAATGCAAGTGATACGATGTGTACGTAAAACGTATGCCTAGTAATTAAGTCAAACCTCCATATATACTTTCTCCGTTCACTTTTACTCGTCACAAATTTCTTAATTGTATTTCTACTTTTACTTTGTCATTTTTGACATATCAAGAAAAAATAATTTCTTTTTTTTCTTTTTTACCCTTAATATTAATTACTTTTTCTCCAAATTAATTTCAAAATACAATATAAACATCATTTAATAAGAATATTATGGTAAAATAGTCGTATTATTAAATTTTTTTTTTTTAATGGATATGTTAAGTCAAATTGTGACGAGTAAAATCGAATATATAGATTATGTACAATTTCAGAATCTAGACAGTTGCTTGAAATGTACTACTAATGTATAAGGATTGACCTTTTCATTTCCCAAAGGGTATTTGAATCACTGCATAATTATCTAAGAAAATTGTGATGAAATGGATATAAGTAGTCCGCTCTTAATGAGAGAGATTTCTGGTTCTAGTTTTGAATGTGAAAAAATTCTTATTATGAAGCAGATTACTTTTAAATATATTTTACGTGATACGAATCTAAATTAATGAAAATCCGATGCGAATATATCAAACATCATATGAAAAAAAAAGAAGAAGGAAAATTTGTTGCTTAATTAAACATTCACTAAGCTATAAAAATAAAATTTATTCATGTTATTTCAATACTCAAAAGACTATTTAAGTCAGAAAATTATACATATGATTGAATTTTTATTGATGTTGCATCTAATTTTTTAAGCCAACAAAATAAAAAACATTAAAACTCAAACATTTGATCAGAAACTTAAATATGTAACTCAATATATACTCGACTTGTAAAATCTTTTTTTATACTAAACATATGTCAAATGCTTTAATTATCTCTTTATGAATTTCTTGGATACAAATCTATATTAATGTGGTGATTAATTCATCTACTGAATAATTAAATAAAGAAAAAAAAGAAGAAAAAGCTGTCTATGAAGAACACTAATAGTTGTGATTTTGATAATGTTATCCTAACTAAAGGATCAAAGGCATACTTAATTTGTACTATCTTCTTTTAATTATTACTATATTTTAAAATTGGTATATTAAATGTCAAGTCTAAAGCACAAGAAAATTAACTTTACATGTAAACTAGTGAAAGTTAAAGTGGGCATTGCACCATAGAGGTGATAATGCAAATCAAAAATTTCTAAAACGTGAGTACATCACTAAAGAAAGGAGACAAAAAATGAATTTCTATTGAGGACAAAATCGATCGAGACTTGTCTATTCCCTGACAAAGAAAAGAGAAGAAGATCATGACTCCATGATCAATATAATACGTCAGGCTCGCCTCGAGAATGGGGCAAAAGAAAGACGAGTTAGAGAAAATGAATTTCTATTGAGGACAAAACCGATCGAGACTTGTCTATTCCCTGACAAAGAAAAGAGAGAAAAGAGAAGAAGATCATGACTCCATGATCAATATAATACGTCAGGCTCGCCTCGAGAATGGGGCAAAAGAAAGACGAGTTAGAGAAAATGAATTTCTATTGAGGACAAAATCGATCGAGACTTGTCTATTCCCTGACAAAGAAAAGAGAAGAAGATCATGACTCCATGATCAATATAATACGTCAGGCTCGTCTCGAGAATGGAGCAAAAGAAAGACGAGTTAGAGAACACAACAAAAAATCAACACGTCTATGAACGCCCTAACTATATACTCCCTTCATTAATAATTTACTTATCACTTTTTCATTTGACGCACCCATTAACAAAACAGTGATTGACACAATGACTTTACCATACTACCCTTATTAATTAGTACGAGTAGAAATTGACAATTTGGGATTTCAAAAAGTCTTAGAAATAAATTAAGAGTAAAAGAGAAAATTTCTATTTTTTCTTGTCTTGATGTGTCGAAAATAACAAATAAAAATAAAAGATGAAAATAGAAATAATTGGCAAGTAATTTTGAATGGAGGAAGTATTGACAAATGCGTGTTGCCATGTGTCAGAAAATCATTGAATGTGTGAATAATCGGAGAGGTTTAATTTATTCTATTGTTTTTCTTGATGAAAATATACCGGATATGTCGTTAATTTTTCCTTGAAAAAGAGCAATAAACTATAATGAACTATGAAGTTGACTTTAATTATATTACCCTAGCTAGTTAAACCATGCTTGTTTTAAAAACAAAAATGTAAGTAATACAATATGTACGTACGTTAAACGTAGGCCTAGTAATTATATAGAAATGATCGATTGTGTATATTTAGAATCCAAACAATTGCATGAAATGTACTAATAATGTATATAGGAATTTTGAACTTTTGATTTCCCAAAGGGTGTTTGAATTCATTGCTTAATCACCGATGAAAGTTGTGATGAGATAGATAGGATTATTTTATTTTTAATGAAAAGTCTCGACTTTGAGTTTAGTGTATGAAAAAATCGTATATATATTATGGATACTTCTTTTTAGAATGTGCCTTATTGAAAAAAAAAAAACTGTTACTTAAAGTACTTTTCGTATAGTTTATGAATATTTAAATTTTAATTTTAAAACATTGAATATATATTATTTAATTTAACTTCAAAAATAAGTCAAATTGATTCTTGAAAAATGAAATATGCCAATTAAAAAAAAAACGGAGGGAGTAACAAATTCTAAGTCCTCGTTAAGAGCGAATAAATTTCAGTCATCCCACCACAACACATTATAAAACATTTCTTGTTAATTACTTAGAAAAGAATGCACAAATGGTATGCTTGTAAGGATCTATTTTCTTGAAAATTATGTTAATGTTTGTTATTTAGATTTATTCATACAAAAGTCTCTCAAAATAGGTTTTTGGTTAAGACGTTTAAATTTTTTTTAAGAATATACTTTTCCCCATTTCACTTACAAATTATTTGGAGTTTTTTTTCCTTTTTGACAAGTGAGGTATGTCTTTTGGAGTTATCGTTCATGCATCTATCTCTAATGGAAAAATGAGAGATCGGTTCCTCTATGAATCATGACGTTGCCACTCTGTCGTCTCGATTGCCAGCGAAAATTCTATCTCACCTTTAAAATAGGTTGAGATGTGACACGATATTCAGTGATATCTGCCAACTAACAACAATCAAACCGATTAAATAGCTATCCACTTCATGCCAATGTGTTGATTAATCGATGCAAGACAATAACTTAGGCGTGTGCGCGCTCTGCATTTCGACTAGACTAGATTAATGTTAGTTGTAGAAAGTAGAGTTTCTTAACGGTTGAATTATTCACTGTTGTGATTTATATATTTTTTTGATATTGATATTTTAACTCTATTATATAACATTTTTTATTAAGATGCTTAAATTTTTTTTAAGAATATACTTTTCCTTTTATCACTTATAAAATTGTTATTCGGAGATTTTTTTTTTTGGCATGTGATGTATGTCTTTTGGAGTTATCGTTCATGCATCTATTTCTAATGGAAAAATGAGAGATCGACTCCTCTATGAATCATGACATTGCCACTCGATTGTCTTGAGTGCCAGCGAGAATTCTATCTCATCTTTAAAATGAATTGAGACGTGGCACGATAGTCAGTGCTACCTTCCAACTAGCAACAATCGAACCGATTAAATAGCTATCCACTTCATGCCAATGTGTTGATTAATCTATGCGGGACAATAACTTAGGCGTGTGCGCGCTCTGCATTTCGACTAGACTAGATTAATGTTAGTTGTAGAAAGTAGAGTTTCTTAACGGTTGAATTATTCACTGTTGTGATTCATATATTTTTTTGATATTGATATTTTAACTCTATTATATAACATTTTTGATTAAGATGCTTAAATTTTTTTTAAGAATATACTTTTCCTTTTTTCACTTATAAAATTGTTATTTGGAGTTTTTTTTGTTTTGGCATGTGATGTATGTCTTTTGGAGTTATCGTTCATGCATCTATTTCTAATGGAAAAATGAGAGATCGACTCCTCTATGAATCATGACATTGTCACTCGATTGTCTTGAGTGCCAGCGAGAATTCTATCCTATCTTTAAAATGAATTGAGACGTGGCACGATATTCAGTGCTACCTGCCAACTAGCAACAATCGAACCGATTAAATAGCTACCCACTTTATGCCAATGTGAATTCTATCCCATCTTTAAAATGAATTGAGACGTGGCACGATATTCAGTGCTACCTGCCAACTAGCAACAATCGAAGCGATTAAATAGCTACCCACTTCATGCCAATGTGTTGTGATTCAATTAATCAATACTGGACAACAACTTAGGCGTGTGTGCGCTCTGCACTCCGACTAGACTAGACTAATGTTAGTTATAGAAAGTAGAGTTTCTTAACGTTTGAACTATTAACTGTTGTAATTTATATATTTTTTTGATATATTGATATTTTATCTCTATTATAGTAACATTTTTTATTAAGATGCTTAAATTTTTTTAAGAAAATACTTTTCCCTTTTTCACTTATAAAATTATTATTTGATAATTTTATTTTGACATGCGACATGTGTCTTTTGGAGTTATTGTTCATACATCTACCCTCTAATGAAAAATAAGAGATCGCGCGGTTCCTCTATAAATCATGACACTGCCACTCGATTGTCTCGATTGCCATTGAGAATTCTATCCCACCATTAAAATGGATTGAGACGTGGCACGATTTTCAATGTCGTCTGCCAACTAGCAACAATCGAACCGATCAGCTATCCACTTCGTGCCAATGTGTTGTGATTCAATAAATCGATATGGGACAACAATTTAGGTGTGTGCATGCTCTGCTTTTCGACTAGATTAGACTAATGTTAATTGTAGAAAGCAAAGTTTCTTACTGTTTGAATTATTAACTGTTGTGATTTATATATTTTTTTAAAAATTTAATTTTTAAATATGTAGTTTTTTTTCTGAAATTCTAATAATTTAATCCTCATGCTTTAAAAGTTTCACATAAATTGAAAAACATTGTGAGTATAATTAGAAAAAAAATAAGTCGTTGTTCTTTTGAAAACCCTTCGAAGTTCGAAATGCCAAAGTCCATTAAAGTAATATATATTTTGTAGAGCTATATATTTCTCTCTCTCTCTATATGTTAGGGTTAATTGATTTAAGTAACTTTCATTAGTGAGTCACAACATCAACGTTGACTTGATAGAAAATGATGTTTTGGGAGGCAATAATTGGTACAGAAGAGTTGATATTATTAAATAAGTGAACAAAAAAGAAAGTAAGATAAAATAAAAAGGAAAATAAATAAAAGGGAAAATGCGGTTGAAAACACACAACATATTTTATTTTCTAATATGTAAACCTTATTTTTATCAACGAGCCAAAACATATATACCACCAAAGGATATGATGCAACGAGTGAAATTATTGCTTTCTTAATCAGATATCTCGGATTCGAGTCTTCAATATAGAAAAATCCTTGTTAGAAAGCGTTTTCCTCAAATGAGTCATACGAAACACAAATCTAAATTAGTTGGACTTTAATGCGAATACCGAACAATCGAGTGGAAAAACCCAAAAAAATAAATAAAAAATAAAATACCAATTAATAAAATAAGAATCTTTGATAAATAACTGATTAACTATTTATTTTTTAATCAATTTATACAAATTATACATATCCAACTATTTAGATGTCTAAATAATTTTATTATTATAAGTATACCTTATTAACCAACCAAACGACCTTTAAGTATACGAGATGTCATAGATAAAAGTATTTCATAAATTGAGATAGATAATTACATCATTTAAGTGTATTAAAAATAAGATAAAATAAATAATTTTCAAAATTAATTAATATCCAAATCAAGCATTGAATAAACATAATTTCAAATTATTATCCTTATTCATTCAATGTACCAAATGATTCGTTTGATGTGCAAATTAAATTATTTCCAAAAATAAAATTTCTGGATTAATTTATCTCACCTTTCAACGAGATAAGATAATTCCAAATTGAATGGAAATCATATCTTAAAATTAAATTTGAGATTAAATTTAATGTATTTGGTTTAATTAAGGAATTAATTTCCAAAAAAATTATGTCATTAACTAAATAAGATACCCCTACTTATCCTACATATCAAACAAATCATTAGGTCTTGTTTTGTTCGAGATTGTTATCACATCCCAAACGTATATAAAATAACACTATAATCTCGAGATAAATACAGAATAAGTTATCCCTCTATTTCGTCCCAACTAAATATAAAATAAATTCATCCTAATATTAATCCCAAGATCAATCATTACCACACCTCGTTTGGTACAAAAGATAACTAATCTCGAAATTAATTTTATGATGAGCTTATCCCATATTTGGTTGAATATTATTTTTATCCCTTTGAGAATAGAACAATTAATCCCAGATAACTTGTTTGCAACCAAACGACCCCTTATAGCTCATGCCAAACAACCCCTTAGTGGAAAAGAAAAAAAAAAAGAAAGAGAAAGAAAACAAGAGTATTAGTAAGTACGTTGTTTGTTAACCGAAACTACCAAAAGCATTACTACATTACTTCTCTCTTTTTTCTCTCAAACCTTCCAAACTTTTTAAGAGTTCATGGGAACTCTTCTTTACTTTCACTCATTCACTTTCCTATAGTTTCTTTACAGTTTTTAGTTTATTACCTTTTTTTTTTTTTTTTTTTTTGTTTCCATTGAAATTTTGTTATACATTTATGGAGAATAATAGTAACAAGAAGTGTTTAGCTGAAGAGGATGACAACAAAAACTGTACCAACAACAACCTTAATAGCAAAGTTGTTCCTCCTCCTCTTCTTGAAAAGGTAGTTTTTTTTTTTTTTAAAAAAAATTGATTTCTTGTTATATATAATATATATATATGTATATATTTTTGTGTATACTAAACTTGGGTGCTGTATATTGGTTTTGTTTCTGCTTTTTCCCATTTCTTAATTTGAGCTATGACTTGTTTTTTTCTTCTTCTTGATTTGTTATTTTTTGTGTGTATGTCACTTGGTGGTGTATATGAGTTGTCCTTGGATTTCAGTTGCTATACGTTGTTTCTTGTACTTCGACTATTGTATTATTTTGTTTTTGTACTGTTCTTTTACTATTTGTTTTTGCTTTGTTTTAAGATTTACAAGATGTTTTAGGAATGTACAAGGACTTGTTGGAGGATCTATGGCTTTATTTTCCTCTCCTGTTATTATTTGTTGTTATTTTGCCAAGGATCTATCGGAAACAACTTTTTTATGTCACGAAGATAGGGGTAAGGTCGACATACATCCTATATTCCCCGGACCCCACTTGTTGGATTACACTTGATATGTCATTGTTTTTTTTTTGTCCCTTTTCTTCTTGATTTGTTGTTATTTTGTTTGTGTTTTCACTAAGTTGGGTGCTAGGTATGAGTTCCTATTTTCTGCTTTTACGAGTAATTGGTAAAATTGTTGTCACGTGACCAAGAGGTCACGGGTTCAAGCCGTAGAAAAACCTCTTGCAGAAATGTTAGGTAAGGATGCGTACAATAAACCCTTATGTTATGGCCCTTGGGTAGATCCCGGCATAGCGGGAGCTTTAGTGTACTGGCCATTTCTCTCTTTGAGCTATGGCTTTTTGGTGGGTGTCTATCATTATTCATCCTTATCTTGCTTGTTTGATTTTTGTTGTTGGAATTTGATTCCCTTTAAAAAAAGAGAGATTCTTTTTTGGGATTGGATGTCACTCAATTTCCTCTTTTTCCTGGCTGAATTATCATTTTCTAGGATTTTTTTCTTCTGTTACTTGAGTTGAGGGTCTATTGCAAACAACCTTTCTATCTTTACGAGGTAGGGGTAGGGTCCACGCACACACTACCCTCCCCAGACCTCACTTGTGGATTTACGTTGGGTATGTTGTTGTTGTTGTTGTTGTTGTTGTTGTTTTGATTTGGGAAACGGTGTATTTGGTTCTTCACCTAGTGCTTTGAATTATGAAGTTTTTGACTTTGCTTGAACATCATTCGTGGAACTAATACTTTGTAACCGGTGCCACGTGCTAATTAATCCTTGTATCGGAGAAGTGTTTCAAGCTGATATCTTTGTTTGGTTGAGTTGTAACTTTGGATTTGTGGTTCTTCATATCTTTTAGGTTGTTGAATCAAGTGAAATAGTAGAGGAAGTACAGCTATGCGAACGGCAGAGGCAGCAAAACCTACCTCCGGAAGTACCTGAAAGAACCATTGATGTAATACAAACAGAAGATTTTACGAGGATAGACATGCCCCCGTCACCAATTCAGACTCCCAAAAGAGTGATTTTCTCTCCATCACCGAGCCCTAATCATGTTAGATTAAATGAATCTCCAGGTCCCTCGTTATCGAGGGCTAAATCCTCCATTAAATCTCTCCTCCCTAAATTAAGTTTCAAGTTCCGGAATAGGACGTCTGATATTGAAAAGGCTGCAATGTTAGCTCTTGGAGCTTCTCCCATGCCTCAGGACAAGCCTTCAATTTTCAGGTCTTTATCCGTTAAGAGAATTTTCACTCCAAAGATGAAAAGAACTTCATCATTGCCGGTAACTCCAATTGAACACTCTAATCCAGAATCAGCGCATGGTGACTATGAAGATGCAGCATTTTATTCAGTTGTAAGTACTTATTTCTGTTCCTATCGTTAATGGTGTGATTGTAATCCGTATCTTCTTCCTAACTGTAAAATTCTTGGTGAGATTATGTTACATTGGGTAATAAATGTTAAGAAAGATGCAACTTTGGGTAACTCGCTAAAAGAAAAGAAAAAACAAGTTACATATACCATATGTTTACATCCTTAAACTTTTGAATTTGCAAGTCAGAAGCGCGGAACTCTCTCTTTTTCCTCCTATTTTTGTCGCTTTGTTACAGCCAGTCAATCATTCATTGGGTTTTTAGTTGGAGGTTGAGGGTGTTGGAGTGGCGTGTTATTTTCGGCGTGCTATTTTCTCCTAGCGGAAGATCTCCAAACTAGTGTTATGCTGATTGATTATATGATGAAAAATCACTAGCCTGACCAATTCTTATTCTGAAATGATTTCAACCTTCTCCATAAATGGTTAAAATAGATTAGATATGATTAGGGTAGAAGGCGAGTCTCGTCGTACTTATATGTTTGAGAGGTGGGGGCTAGTCTCCTCTTCTTCTCTTCTCCTTCTTTAGTAGTATTCATATCGTATCTTATTCTTCAATTTTTTACTACTACCTATAGCTTTATTTGCTTTGTTTGTCTCTCTCTTTTGCTGTCGTTATTTTCCTTCCAATCCTGCTTTGATTACACTTCTTTTGGGCTGAGGGTCTATCTGGGACAATCTCTCTACCTTTTGTGGTGAGGTCTACCAATAGTTAAATGAGTGTTCTCTTAAGTCTTAATGCATCTACGTAGATGTTATATCTGGATGTATGTAGAGATCCGGGATCTTCTTACTGGTTTGTTGGCATAAATGTAAAGGTCTTTGTAATTTCACTTATCGTTCAAGATTTCCTTTGCTCTCATTTTCTCTAAATCTTAAAATTTCACCGTCTTCTAGAAGGGAGGACTGCATCCCATACCTCGCTCACATTCAGTGCCAACATTGTTCAAAGATGAGAGCTTAAAACAGATGGATTACGTGGGAAGTGTCTATCGTGTAGTCCCCTCAACTCCAAACGTGCCAAGACATGATGCTACACCATTGAATGCAACTGCAACTGTTGGCGCAGGTAATTTATGTCTATAATCATGTTTGAGGCATTGTTACATGCTAAAGGCTTTTGTTCTGCGACCGTTGATTCTCTGTTAGATAAATCTTTGATGCTTTGTTAAGTCTGAATTCACATACTCCCTCTGTTACAATTTGTTCGTCTTACTTTCCTTTTTAATCCGTTTCAAAAAGCATGCCTCTTTCCTTTCTTAGCAGCTCTTTAATTTCAATTTTCCACGTTACATGCTTAAGACCACAAGATCTGCATATCTTTAGTTTAAGACCACAAAATTCAAGTGTCTTTTTACTTTCTTAAACTTTGTTCCCAGTCAAAACCAAACAAACAAATTGAAATGGAGGGAGTATCATTTATATTTCAAAAAAGTCATAACTCAACATCTGGTAACTTTAGGAAATTGGATTTAATATCCTACATTTGGACGCAGAATATTCTGTAAATTAGCTGACAGTATTCTTAGGTCGATAGACATCACTGCATTTTCAGCTTGAACCATACATTCACTCACCTAGGATAACTAACCTACACCTTTATTAGTGTTAATGGTTCAGATGAAAATGCTAATTTTGGTGAAGACATCACTCAAGAAGACGCTGTGTGCAGAATCTGCTTCGTTGAACTTGGGGAGGGTTCGGAAACTTTGAAGATGGAGTGTAGCTGTAAAGGTGAACTAGCCTTAGCTCATAAAGAATGTGCTATAAAATGGTTTAGCATAAAAGGAAACAAGATCTGTGATGTCTGTAATCAAGAGGTTCGCAACTTACCTGTCACTCTTTTGCGGATTCAAAGTACTAATCCTAGAGGAAATGGAGCTCAAATTGAATCTGTCGGATACAGGTATGTGCATCAACTTCCTATCAAAATGAAGAAATGGTTAATCTAAATTACATGGTTTTTTACTTGATGTGTCAAACTGCTTGCAGGATTTGGCAGGACGTTCCTGTTCTTGTCATCGTCAGCATGCTTGCCTACTTTTGTTTTCTGGAGCAGCTTTTGGTGAGTAAAAGACTAATACAGCAATGTCGTTCCTACTCCAGAATGGGGTCTTAAGTAGTGCTTGTTACAGGTTACCAGAATGGGATCTGGCGCGATCGCTATATCTCTGCCCTTTTCATGCATCTTGGGTCTTCTTGCATCCATGACAGCAACAACTATGGGTACATGAACTAAAAACAAACACTCTCCGTTTCAGACGCTTCTTTCAATTTCAGTTTAACAGTGTCGGATTTCACTTTTTCGATTCTGTTTGCTGCTATATATTATACAGTGAGATCACATATAAACGACATGCTTTATTTTGTTCAGTACAAAGGCGATATGCTTGGATTTATGCTGTCACTCAGTTTGCCTTGGTGGTTCTGTTTGCTCATGTGTTCTACTCAGTGGTAAGTAATGCTTCAGGTCAAATAAACAAAAATCTTAGGCATAATACATTTAAACAAACTCTTAACATGGCCTTGGCTGACAAGCAAACACTCCAACTTTGAGAGTCTAGGCACCTCAACTTGGTCTCAAGTAACAACTGAACACTCCAACTTGTCCCCATTGTGTCTCGTAGACATGCGATGTTGACGTGGCACATAAATTTTGGAGATGTCTAGATGATCATTTGGTAAGTTGGGAGTGTTCAATTGACACAGTTGAGACGAGTTGTGAGGTGTCTAAATGTGTATATTCAAAGTTGGAGCGCTAACTTGCCACTTGAGGTCAAGTTTGAGTGTCTGTTTATGTATTATGCCATCATTTCACAAGACCTCGGGCTCAACCTAATACTAAAAACTCTCTTATGCTCGGAATTGTAGCTTCGAGTGCAGGCAGTTCTATCTATTCTTCTTGCATCGTTTGCGGGTTTTGGAGGTGTAATGTGTGGAACTTCTTTTCTTCATGAGCTTATGAAATGTAGGAATAGAAGGAATGCTAGGTCAACTGAGCAACATGCTTCTCAAGAAGGGACACAGCCAAATCAATCATCAGAAGTTAGTTCTACACCTCAGGTAGAAAGCCAAACGCGTCAAGCCGAAGAAGCTGGTACTTCTGGAGTTGCCAATAGAAGTTGATACAGGCCAAACATAATCTCATTTTATCAAGAACCAAAGGAGAGTATACTATTATTTTCTGTCTCTTGTTAGCAAAATTATTGGAGCGTATAGCGCTGCTAGTCGTTGCCAAGTTGTGCAGCCGTACAGTTTTCAGTTACATCAAAGCTCTCTCCGAACTTCAGAATTCTAAACATGAACGCGAGACTTGAAATGAATTCGACTGGAGGTTCTTGTTCTTTGTCAGGGTGTAGGAAGCGCGCCGGTTCGTTGTTTGTTCCAGTAGCTAGGCAGTACATGAAAGGAAACTGAAATAATGTAAATACCAGAATGCTGAAATGATCTATTCTCCTTTCTAATTCTGTTGCAAAATTAGATCTTATACCTATGTTCTTTTACCTTTTCTATTCAATTGCTTGGCACATCTTTGTTCACTGGTGTTTTGGCTACTTTTACATTCGATTAAGTAATAGTATATGCATGTTTAATACTCCTTTGGTTTGTATGAATGTGCCTTCTAAACGTCCAATGAACTAACTATAACAAGCCACTTACTTTTGGATCCACATTTCAAAAACCTTTTATGTGGAAACTTCAAAATTTTCATGCAGGCAGGTGGTCACTGGTCATAGCATACTCTTCGCACGACAATCCACTTTGAAACTGACTTATTCGCTTGGCCGATCATCAGAATGTGCTATGCCCATGACCCCGGTTCCAAAGGGTTCGTGTATTCCCTATTGGGCCTGGGATTGGGGGGTGGGGGGGTCTTTGACACTAACATACAGGCAGCATTCCAATGATACCAAGTCATGGACTAGTTTCTTCAGTCTTCTTTTAATGTGTTGGTATTCTATATGATCAACATAAGACTCCACTTGTTAGATATTACAGAGGTAAGTTGCAGGTCCTCATACCAGTCTCAGTTAGAGTTTCACCAGACTGACCAACTTGCACATGTAAAATTTCATGAAAAAATGCCTTTAAATAAGCTTTATCAGCCTCATAATGCCATGGCAAAAATATGCACAGGGCAAAACATGAGGTATCCAATTCAAATCAAATGTCAACCAGAAGTTTCTACGCAAAATTGGATACAGATGAAGAAAAAAAGAAAACAAAAGGGGGCAAGGAGGGGCTGGGAGTTCTATGAGGGTGGGAACTAGAAATTTACGCCAATTATTTCAGCCCATCAGCTTAAATATTCTTGTTAACATTTCATACTTACACGCCAAGGCACGCACTGTTCTTCCAACCTTTCTCTTGCTCCCAGCAGCGTCTTCGTTGTTGGCTATACAATTGGTCGGTTAATCTCATCGCGCAACCTCTTGTCAAGTGCTTATTAGAAATGAGCAAACTAATTGAAGAGCAGTGAATGGTAGTATGTACGGAAAAAGACCCCCCACTTACTGCATCCGTTCACTTAGCAAACTGTCGTGTAATTGTAATGTCATTGCTTGTAACTCAAAGAAAGAGCCTTCCCTGATATCGATGACTTCTCCTTCAGACTTGTACTCAATAAAGAATCTGAGTTGTTTGATTGGTTTTCACCAAAGCCTGGTCTCATCCAGATCTTAATATGCCCCTCGCGGCAGGCAGTAAGCACTGATTCATGAGTGAATGTTAAACCAGAGAGCGGCTCAGTATGAACACGATGAGTAACCAGTGGTGATATTTTTGGAATATCTCGCATGCTTGGAGCAGGTTGCAAAGTACCCACGGGGCAAGCATTATCCCAATGTGACGACTGACTCCCTGTGCTGAAAGTTGGAGATCCACCAGGAGGACGGCGCATTGGTACTACAATTTCATCCATTTCTAGATCCCACAGAAGTAATTGTGTGTCCTGCAAAGAAATGTCAAGTTTGTCGACAGTCAAGCAAGGAGTTCAAGTACGTAAACCCCGCAATCAACCGTAGAGCTATTAACAATAATATCTTGTCATGAAATTATTAGTTCCGACTTCTAGCAAATTGCTATGCACATGAAATTATGAAGGTAGGACTCAAAACACCATCATCATGATAGGCAGAGGAAGCATGTCGCAGAAAAACAACCTACCACAAATGAAATGCATTGAATGCAGAATGTTTGGATTTCACCCAAAAAAACACATAATCACTTGGTACATCGGAACAGGAGTAATCTAAGGGTTTTGAACATCCAAAAAGTCCTATTAAGGAGCAGAAAATGAATTATAATAGGTTAAAAAAAAGTCAGCCTTAGTGTTTCATTAAAACATTACCTGACCAACAGAACCAAATCGGTAGACAACATTTTCATCCGTGCCATCTGAATTTGGTGCTGTCCAATATGAATCAAATGCCACTCCACTTACCTATCAGACATGAATGAAGACAGTAAGGAAGGCTTGAATTTCACAAAGAAGAAAGGTTAGTCATTCTTATCAGCTACAAACTCACCCAAGAGTTGTGTCCCTCTCCCCATGCAACTACTTTCCTTTCCTCCATGCTCCAAACCTGAACTAGGTCATCTTCTCCGCCAGTTAAAATGTACTTGCCATCCATACTGTCAGTTCATTTACTCTCAGTAAAAAATTTCTCTAGTCAAAACATTGACAAGAAGATGGTTGGGGGAAACTTGTGTAGTATTTACTATTAACGGAACGGATCCTAAGTTTAAATTGGAATGCAAAAGCAACTTCAAGACATAGATATATCTTGTACCTAAAACACGACAGACACTCACCTCCACGCACAACACAACAGAGCACCATAGTAGCTTTTCCCACCACATATAAGCTGTTCATTTTTATAGTCAAATACTCTCAGATAACCTGAATTTTATTAGTCATTATCAGCCGAGTTAACGATCCAAAGAACGAAAGTAAAAGATCAAAAAATAGTCACTAGATGAAGAAAATACCATCTCTCCCTACAGTTGCAATATATGCTCCATCATTTGAGATAGCAATGCTATTTATTGAACCTTGACAGATATGCCATCTAGCTACAGGATTCTGCATAAAGACAATGAAGAAAGAACTATAAAGCCAAATGATAAGGTGAAAGGAATAAAATAAATTGCTTTTCATAAACTTCAGATGTTTAGTTTAGTACAATGAGTAAGAAAACATATTAAGTGGCTTTCAAAATAATGGCTCATTAAGTAGTAGGGCATCAAAACAGGAGTATCTTTATTTGGAAAGACGAAGTAGAATACAAAGTCTCCGCAGAAGAAAAAAAAATAGAATCGGCTAGTGTACAACGGGAAAATGATCATTTTTGTTTTTAGAAAGATGAAACAGGATACACCATTTTTGTTTTTTGCTAGATGCAAAAAGATGCCAGTTTAACATATATATAAAATAAGAATTCTATTATTTCAATAATATCACAATTTGCTGAAAATTATTTGCGTAAATATAGCAACCTAAAGAAGTATACAAGGGAGAGGAGGTGGGGCTTCTACCACCACGAGAGAAGTGATAGATATGGTGATTGGAGAAAAGCGGTATAGTAAGAAAATTAGACCAAAATACTTTGTGCAAGCAATAAATTGCATCTGGTTAGTTCTCTACCTATGTTGCTCGAACTCTTCAAAAATGTATATGGGTGCCTATGGAATTCTCCAAAAGTGGTGTATTTTTGAAAAATCTGAAACAGGTTCACATCGAAAGTGAAGAGTCCGCGCAACTTAGTTCTCCACTATATCCTTGAAATAAAGTGGGAATAGGAGGATCGCTGCACCTTTGCAATACAACAGCAATGGGCTGACAAGGACCAAACTTCCTGGTTTCCAGAGAGAGGACTAACCGATTTGTTGGTGGTGATTTGACAAGATTATGGCAATTTAACCGAACTCTAAAGCTTGATAAATTGGGCCACCTTAATATGTTTATACCTGTTTGTCTCACTTATTCTTGTTTTATTCTTTCCCAGATGGCAAAAATCCATATTTCGTCTCAATGTGCCACTTAAGAGGCAGTAATACAGGTCCAAAGGAAGAAGAGAGGAAAAAAGACAGATGTCGCAGTTGGAAATAATGGAAATTAATAATACATATAGGCTATAGAAACTAGCTGAGATTTAATGATCGTTATTGCTTTATACTTACAATGAGTCAACTGTCTGTCATGAGTCTTTTTATTCTTTTATTCAGGTAAGAGACTTGTATAATTGGTATAGGGTTAAGTGAGAGACTCAGAGACCCTATACTTTACAAGACAAATTATTTAGGATTGAAATTAAATGAACCTGAACACCACAGTACGGGTTCACAAAACCATACAGCCGTCCCCAACTTAGTTGAGATTTAGGTGTGGTTGATCTCTTGATCAAAAGATACAACAAAATTGGCAAGTGATTGGAGACAAATAAGACACAATTGTTGTCTTATTTCCCGGTATTCATATATCGAGCGAATTATTAAATCTGCAGAAAAGTACCACGTCCATAAGCACAATACCTTACTATAGCGTGCATGGGAAACAGAAAATTGTGTTTGATCCTTGATGACTGGAAATGACGGATCAGCAGAACCATCTTTGCTCTGAGAAACAACAAAAGGTGCACATTGGTCTAACAAAATTGGAAATATGAGAATTGGATTAGTAACACACCATTTAGATTAAAGATATACCTTATCGTAGACATAAAAATTTCCATCAGCATGAGCAACAACAAAAGCCCCATCACTGTTAGGCACCCATGCGATACTAGTACAACGACTGGTGTTGAATACAAAGGAAATTGTTAAATTGGCAAATAATCATTCTCTTTTTGGTATAAAAACCTCTTTGTGTTTTGTGCAACTATCACATTTACATACAGCATGGCCAGACATTGCATTTAACAGATTGAAATATTCAACAAGTGATTAACACAACAAACGCTTAAATGAATTGTGGATGTTCTAAAGGAAGGGGTAGCCTAGTGGTAAGGAGATCCTCCACTAATAATAATCATAAGGTTGGGGGTTTTGAGTCACCAAAGTGGCAAAGTGCGGTCATAGATTTGAAGGGTGGAGTATACTATGCCGAGAAGATCAAATATATTCTGAGAGTACCGTTGATGAAGGACGCATTACAGAGGGTATCTGTGGAACATAAATATTTATATATTTGATCAAACGAGAATGATGGTGCCTTCGAGATCTACCCCTCTTCTTCTTCCCTTTTTTTAAAAGGAGAAAGGTAACAAAGATCTTTCTTCTTTGTTCCTTATCTTATTAAGTTTTTTTCTTTCTTCCCCTACTTCACTTGTTTGGGTATCTTTTGCATTTCCTTTACGACCTTTGCTTACATATAGTGCCTTTTTCTTGTTCAAAAGAAAACTTATTTTTATGAATAACTTCTTTTCCTGAGCCGGGGGTCTATCGAAAACAGTCTCTCTACTTCATCTGAGGTAGTGGTATGGACTGCGTACACTTTACCCTCACGAGAACCCAGTTTGTGGGAATACACTGGGTATGTAGTTGTTGAATAACTTCTTGATTACTTATGACGGTTCTAAGAAATTGAATTTGTTTTTGATCCTTATACTTCATCAACTAATCTACTTATCCTCCCTCACTCGGGGAAGGGGTGAGTTCGTACATGGGAACTGGGAGGTGTCAGTATCTCCAATAGTCTGTAAGAGATGGACCTATACTTAATGATAGACATATATTTATAAGCTAGAAGGATCTTGTTTTAAGATTACAGAACGCTATTTTGAACATGAGAAGGAGTGCCTCAGAGAACATTATGCAATCATAAATGTCATTTAAAAATGTAGTGCAAAGCAGCATATTTTCTGGATGATACAACCGTATTTGAAAAAGGATAGCCCGGTGCAGTAAACCTCACGCTATGCGCGGGGTCTAGGAAGGGTCGGACCCTTGTATGCCGTCTTACCTAACATTTTTACAAGAGGATGTTTCTACGGCTTGAGCTCGTGACCTCCTAGTCACATACAGCTATGATTACCAATTTAATATCTGATTTCTGACCCTCATAAAATGGGAAATAACCAGCTCAGTGGCACTTAATTCAATGACGGTATTATGCCTATCCGCGAATGAGGCTTCCACTAACATAAGATTCCACCTTTATCAAAATCGAAAGCTATCTACTATAAGGAAAATTTTAGGGAGCTAACAAGCTGTATTAGCCATCAAAAAGCATGTATGACGCTGTCTGACTAAATATTCATCTATTACAAAGTCAACTAAAAGAGATGCCAAGGAAGCCTAGGTCTATAAACATTATTCCCCAAAAAACAAGATAACAACAAATAAGCTTTTACAATAATAACAATGACGGTTTTATATGAGAGCCTTGCCTGTTGTTGACAACACCATCCTTGTTGTAATGCTGTGCCCCAATAAGCTTCTTCCCAATATCTTGTAGTTGTTGCCGTAACGATACTGAATAAACTGCAAGTGTGAAAAAAGACCTTGTGATTGAAAAAAGAAACCTACTGTAAGCTGCAAATAATATGTCACGTAGACAGATAGAAGGAAAAATACCATCTCCAGAATTTAACCCAATGAGCAAGTCATGTCCGTCCTTTGCATCTGGATCAAATGCATGGCAAACGGGGTTTGAATTGCTGAAATGTATAGACTTTATAGGGTCCTATATTGGCCAATAAATCTCTCATAATCCATATCAGCAAATCTACCATCTCAGAGAGCAAACATGTTGATGAGAGCTTACCTTATCTCGAGAATTCAAGTCGCTGACAAAAATTGCATCGCCAACGTTGAACACTAAATAGGTTCCTTTGCCATCAAAGTTTGAATTACCAGCAAAATTACTTGAACTTGACACCGCAAATGATCCAACCCTACCACCTATGCCACTAATAGACTTACTTCCACCATTTCCTCCAACAAAACTAAGTGTTTTACTACCATTTCCACCTAAGAGCCTTGCTGCAGCTGACCTAACACCACTGCTCACTCCAAAACTTGACGATGATTGGGGTTGCGACTGTGTCGGCTTATCCTTGAGATGAGCAAGGGTCACCTGAAAATTTAAATTATTTTGATATTATCTCAATAATGGACTCTTGATGAGGGGAAAAAAGACAGATAAAGGATTCTCGATTTGGGGCGAAAAGTCAGATAACGGATTCTCGATTTAGGGTGAAAAGGCAGATACGAATTAAACCAATTAACGGTAAAAATTAATTGCTCAGAAGCTCCCAGCACAGCTAAGTGGCGAAAAAAGAAAAATATTGGCAGAATAACAACCAGTATACCCCACAAAAACTACCTTGAACTTGAGATTAAACTTCCTTTTATCCGGAAAAGGCTATGTCGGGTTATGAGCCTTGATTGATCCTCTAGGTAACCTGCTACACCCACAAATACAGGTGCCAAGTAAACTTAAAGTAACCTCTTTTTTCTTGTTTTTCTAGAAAAGTGTGTTGGGACGCGAACCTCCCTATCCACTATTCCATCCCTAACATGCTACATCCACAAATAAAATAGAGGTGACAAGTAAACCTACCCCAGCCTTGAGGTCACATACCCAAATGGAAACTACGCTCTCACTCATGACCGATGTAACAACTACGCCAAGTAAGAAGTGTAGAACAATTAGGAGTCGTTTGGTAGAGTGTATAAGATTAATGCTAAATAAGTTGTATTAGTAATGTTTGTATTATTAATGCAAGTATTGGTAATGCTGGTATTAGTTACACATATATTATTTTTTACACAATGTTTGGTTTGATGTATTAAAGATAATATATATTTGTATAATTTTTATAAAAGGATGTTTTTTTTACTGAATTGCCCTTCCTTCAACCCTTTTTTGTACACTCTGTTTTCAATGCATACAAGCAGCAAAGCTCGAACAAATGGTGCAACATAGTTTTCTGCAGAAGTTTCCTTCAAACTTTCCTTTAGGACCAACTGAAGATGTATGTATTTGGGAGGAGGAACCAAGTAGAAGATAACTGGAAGGTGCAGCCATACGGAAAGAAATAGATGATGAACCCAGATTTGCAGTGCTAGCGTGAAACTGAATTGCACCGCCACAACTAGACCTTGCAGTTGCAGATTGCTCTCCTCCTACTTCGGTCGCACTAAGGCTCGCCTGAATTGTCGTTGACGATGGCGAAACCTTGACTGGCGATTTTGAAACCAATAGAAGATGTTTGCATCTCTATCTGTGCCAAATTGCTTCAGGATTTTCCTGATTGCAACTGTCTCATCTTTTGGTGGATTTACCATCCGGAGATAAAATGCCTTGAGGCTTCCCATCCGGTGCCAAATTTATTGCAGAAAATGAAAATAATTTCTTGTTGGATGAGCCCTTTTTGTTGTATCTCATACTAGTTCATCAATCAACATCCTCTTTTCCACGGCAGAATACAAAGAGAGTAATTTTTAATATGGTGGGAAAAGAATAGGGAATGTGATATGGTGGAAAAAGAAGGGGGGAAAATAGTTTAAGGGTAATAATGTCATTTAATAAATTAATACATGTGTTGAAAGTCTTGCATTATTAATACATAGAAAATAGTGTGTATTACTAATACACACCTCAATACACAATAGAGTGTATAATTATTGCAAGTATTAGTTATGCATAATTAAAAATATGACACCAAACAAGGTATTACTAATGCACAAAAACTAATGCATGCATTATATTTTTAATACACTCTACCAAACGGTCCCTTAGTTCATAAGGACCGCCATTGTAAAACCATCCATCAATAGATATCGCTTGGCAGATTGCATAAAAGTGCAGGGCACATGAACTCACATTAAATGTTTGAAAGTAACTCATATTAGCCAAACCCCTTCTAAAACTCAAATTTTTGAGCATCTTACAAACCACTTAAACCACTTAAGTTGAAATTAACATCAATAAACTCAATTAGGAAGGAAAAAAATACGAACCCATCAAAGCCTAGCCCAGCCTTGGTAGGGCAGATAAACTCGCACTAAATGTTTGAAATTAACCCATATTGACCAACCCCCTTCTAAAACTCAGCTTAAAAATCCAATCTTGACCATCTACAAAACACTAAAGTTGAAATTAACATCAGTAAACACAATTAAGAAGAAAAAAGACAAGAACTAAGTACTAACCAAAGCTTAAGAGATAATCTTTATACCTCTCACACTAAAAGGGCAGCCTGGTGCATTAAGGCTCTCGTTATGTGCGGGTCTGGGAAGGGCCAGAGCACAAGAATCTATACTGTGCACTGTACACCTCACACTTAATGTTTGAAATCAACCCATATTGGCCAACCCCTTCTAAAACTAAACTCAAAAATCCAATTTTGAGCATCTTACAAAGCAATAAACATGAAATTAAGCATATTAGCCAAGCCCTTTGTAAAACTCAGCTCAAAATTCCAATCTTTAACCATCGAGCAAACCATTAAAGTAGAAGAAAAAAGATAAGAACCTACCAAAGCTTAAGAGCTGATCACTATACCTCTCACACTAAATGTTTGAAATTAGCCCATATTAGCCAAACCCCTTCAAAAACTCAGCTTCAAAATCCAATCTTTAACCATCTAACAAACCACTAAAGTTGAAATGAACATCAATAAACACAATTAACATGAAAAAAAAACAAGAACGCACTAAAGCCTGTGAACTAATCTTTATACATGAGCAGTTTTGCCATGAGCATAGTGAAGAAGAAGCTCTGCAGGATGAGTTTTCTCATACTGAAGCTTGTATCTTCCTTCTGGAACGACTACTAACTAAGTAACTAACCTTCTATCCTAATCCTCGACCTCCCACTAAATGTTTGAAATTAACCCATATTAGCAAACCCTTCCAAAACTCAGCTCAAAATCCAACTTTGAACATCTTACAAACCACTATAGTTGAAATTAACGATAATAGCCAAACCCCCTTCAAAATCTCAGCTCAAAAATTCAATCTTGACCATCTTACAAACCACTAAAGTTGAAATTAACGTCAATAAACACAATAAACATCCAAAGATAATCTTTACACCTGAGTTAAAGTCTTGCCATGAGCATAATGAAGAAGATCTGCAGGATGAGTCTTTTCACACTAAAGCTTGTATCTTCCTTCTGGAATCTTGAAATAGGAACGACTACTATCTAACCTTCTACCCTAATCCTCGAGCTCACACAATGTTTGAAATTAACCATATTCGCCAACTCCTAAATTTCAGCTCAAAACTCCGATCTTGACCATCTTACAAACCACTAAATTGAATTAACCATATTAGCCAAACCCTTCTAAGGCCCCCTTTGGCCATAGATTTTCAAAGTAGTTTTTGAAAAAAAAATTGGCAAATAATGCTTGTCCATATAATTTGTCATTATTTGGCAAATAATCCAAATTCCCAAATACTAGAAAAAATTAGTATTTGGGCCAATTTTTTGGAAACTTTTAAAAGTGAAATATGTTTCCCAAATACTATGGCCAAACACATGGTGAAACTTCATCCAAAAATGACTTGCCAAAAATATTTGGGAATATATGGCCAAACGCTAGCTAAAACTCAGCTCAAAAATCCATTCGTTAACCATCTAACAAAACCACTAAACTTGAAATTAACCATACTAACCAAACCCCTTCAAAAACTCAACTCAAAAATCCAATCTTGAATCTTACAAACCACCAAACTTGAAATTAACATCAATAAACAAGAATTAAGATTTTAAAAAATAACAAGTACCCACCAAAGCCAGTGAACTAATCTTTAGAACTGACAAATAGTTTTTCCATATTAACCATATTAGCTAAACCCCATCTAAAACTCAGCTAAAAAATCCAATCTTTAACCATCTAACAAACCACTAAAGTTGAAATTAACATCAATAAACACAATAAACATCTAAAGATAATCTTTATACCTGAGTTGGAGTCTTGCCATGAGCATAACGAAGCCCAGCAGGATGAGTTTTCTCATACTAAAGCGTGTATCTTCCTTCTGGAATCTTGAAATAGGGAACCGCTAGTTGGCTACTAACTAACCTTCTACCCTAATCCTTGAACTCATAATAAATGGTTGACATTAACCCATATTAGTCGAACTCCTTCTAAAACTCAGCTTAAAATGCAATTTTGAGCATCTTACAAACTCCATTAAAGTTGAAATTAACCAAAACCTTCTAAAACTCAGATCAAAATCCAATATTTAACCATCTAAGAAACCACTAAAGTTGAATTTAACATCAATAAACACAATTAAGAAGAAAAAAGACAAGAACCCACAAAATCTTAAGAACTAGCCTTTATACCTGAGTAACAATTTAACCATACGCATAATGAAGAAGCCCAGCAGGATGAGTTTTCTCATACTGAAACTTGTATCTTCCTTCTGGAACGACTACTAACTACCTTCTACCTTACCCTTGAACTCCCACTAAATGTTTGAAATTAACCAATATTAGCCAAACCCCTTCTAAAAATCAGCTCAATCCAATCTTGAACATCTTTCAAATCACTAGAGTTGAAATTAACCATATTAGCCAAACCACTTCTAAAAATCAGCTCAATCCAATCTTGAACATCTTTCAAATCACTAAAGTTGAAATTAACCATACTAGCCAAACCCCTTCTAAAATTCAACTCAAAAATCCAATCTTTAACCATCTTACAAACCACTAAAGTTGAAATTAGCCTCAACAAACAAAATTAAGAAGGAAAAATACATACTAAACCCTGCGAAAAAGGGCAGACTACAAACTAACCTTCTACCCCAATCCTCAAACTCATAATAAATGTTTGAAATTAACCCATATTAGTCAAACCCCTTCTAAAACTCGACTCAAAATCCAATCTTGATCATCTTACAAACCACTAAACTTGAAATTAACCATATTAGCCAAACCCCTTCAAAAACTCAGCTCAAAAATCCAATCTTGCCCATCTTACAAACATAAAAAAGGGCAGCCCGGTGCACTAAAGCTCCTTCTATGCACGGGGTCTGGGGAAGGGTCGGACCACAATAGTCTACTGTACGCAGCCTATTGATGTTTATTTGAAGTTAACCATATTACCCAACCCCTTCCAAAACTCAGCTCAAAATCCAATATTGACCATCTTACAAACATAAAAAAAAGAGCAGCCCAGTGCACTAAAGCTCCCTCTAACGGCGTCCAGGGAAGGGCCCGACCACAAGATTCTATTGTACGCAACCTATTAACATCAACAAACACAATTAAGAAGGGAAAGACATATTAAACCCTGCGAAAAAGGGCACGACTACTAACTAACTTTCTATCCTAATCCTCGAACTCACACTAAATATTTGAAATTAACCATATTAGCCAAATCCCTTCCAAACCTCAGCTCAAAAATCCAATCTTAATCATCTTACAAACCACTAAACTTGAAATTAACCATATTGGCCAAACCCCTTCTAAAACTCAGCTCAAAAATCCAATCTTGACCATCTTACAAACATAAAAAAAGGGCAGCCCGGTTCACGACTATTAACATCAATAAACACAATTAATTAGAAAAAAGATAAATCTCTATACCTGAGTAACAGTCTTGCCATGAGCATAATGAAGAAGGCCAGCAGGATGAGTCTTCTCATACTGAAGCTTGTACCTTCCTTCTGGAGTCTTGAAATAGGTCTTCAAACCAGGTGATTGTGCATTATTACTGCTGTTGTTTCCTTGTGCTGATGATGATGACATTGAATTACCGCTAACCCCTGAATTCATCATACTTCCTATCAACAATTCAAAAATAAAAAACTTTTTTTTCTTCCTATTTTTTCTCTTCTTATCAAGAATTCAAAAAGACAAAAAACAAAAAAAAAACACTTTTTTCTCTAATCAACAATTCAATAAACAAAAACAAAAAAACCTTTTTTCTCTTCTTATCAAGAATTCAAAAAAAAAAAAAAAAAAAAACTTTTTCCTCTTATCAACAATTCAATAAACACACACACAAAAAACACCCTTTTTTCTCTGTTTTTCAAGAATTCAATAAACCCAAAAATAAAAAACCTTTTTTTCTCTTCTTATCAAGAATTCAAAAAGAAAAAGAAACTTTTTTTCACTTCTAATCAAGAATTCAACATATGGGGTTTATGAGATCATTTAACAATTGGGTGGGGTGGGGTGGTTAGGGGGAGGGGGGTTGAATAGAGTTTTTTGATGGTGTTTAATGAATTCTTTCTTGGGTGTCAAATTGCTTCTAGATCAAAGTGGTTTTTGGGAAAGGGTGATAATTGACTTTTTGCAGCTATTTCTGGTTCTTCTTCTTCTTGCTGTTGTTGTACTTCTGCTGTTTCAGCAATTAGTTTTTTTTTTTTCTTTCTATTTCCGTGTGTTGTTGAGTTTGAGATTTAGTTGTGGATTATTAAGGTTTAAGAATGTGTTTAATGTCTAATGTGGGCTTTTGGCTTTTGGGAGCTTGCTAAGAAAACACACAAAAATTTCAATGTGTATCCCCCCCCCCCCCCGTTTCATTTTTTTAATAATCGTATCGTGGAGTTCGAGCTAGTTTGCATGTACGCTGATTAATTTTGTCACCTCCTGTCAAAAATAGGTATCAAGTAATTCCTTTTTTTATTTTTTTAATAATCGTGTCGTAAAGTCCGAGCTAGTTTACATGTACGTTGATTAATTTCATGATATATCTATCATCTTTCACTAACTCGTGCATATCGATTAATTTAACGATATATTTGTCACCTTTCATAAAAAAAACAGATACTTAGTAACTCCGTCCATCAAACACCAACAAATTAGAAAAAATCACTTAATATTTTTATTTTTACTGAAAATTTAACCTAAAATCTCATGCTCCTCAGTTCACTTCATTAACTATTAGATCACACCATTAAATTGATATGTGCCCCTTTTAAGAATTGAGGTTTAATTTGGATCCTCATTTTAAAAAGTGGCATAAAAAAGGACTTGGACTACAAAAGTAACTCGGTGACTTCTAACCTTTGCTATTTCCTCCTTTCGTATTAATTCTTGTATTATCTCCTGTATCTTGAATTGCGTTTAATTTGTTGGGTTTGTCTGCTGTCGTATATTGGTGACTTGCACCACTTTTTATTATTTGTGTTGCTTCCCCTGGTGCTAGGCCATTACTGTGCTATATATTTTCCTGCTCCGGCGAGAATTTTCTACATCAGTTTACTAATCCGGTGATTTCTAAACTTTGATATCCATTTTTTCCTGATTATTTCATCTCTGGACTTATTTTTAAGTTATGGGAGTGACTTATTTTTCTTGATTATTCCTTCTAATTTGCGTGTGCCTTGTATTTTCTGTTGCTGCTTTGTTACTATCGTTTATTATTTTTCTTGAAGTAGTGGCTGTGGGAGTTGATGGTTGGATAGGGTCATGTACGAGGGGGTTGGGGCGGGGGGCTTTTGTGGGGGTGGGGGAAGAGGGAAGGGTGGGTGTGGGAGGGGGGCAAGGTTTGGCGTTAGGGGCAGTAGAGGAAGAGGTGATGCTAGAGTTGGTAGACTGAGGGTTGGGTCTTAGAATATAGGGACTCTCCAGGGTAAGTCCATAAAGCTTGTGAAGATACTTACAAAGAGGGGGATTAATATTGTGTATGTCTAGGAGACTAAGTGGGTAGGGTCTAAGGCTAGGGATGTGGATGGTTACAAACTTTGGTACTCTAGGAGCGAGAGGCGTAGGAATAGAGTTGGCATCTTAGTAGATGAAGAGCTTAGAGGTCAGGTAGTGGAGGTTAAGAGGATTAGCGATAGGTTGATGACTATTAAGTCGATCATTGGGGGATTTACCCTGAACGTGTGTAGTGTTTATGCGCCGCAGGTGGGCTTGGATGAGGAAGAGAAGATGTGGTTTTGGGAGGCTTTGGATGAGGTGGTGAGAGGCGTGCCTAGCTCGGAGAAGATTGTTGTACCAGGTGATTTCAATGGGCACATCGGGGTATTACCGGAATATTTTGGCGATGTGCATGGTGGTTTTGGTTTTGGGGAGAGAAATGAAGAGGGAACTGCTCTATTGGATTTTGCGAGGCCCTTTGGGCTGGTGGTGGTGAATTTGAGCTTTTCGAAGAAGGACGATCACCTGATCACCTTTCGAAGCGCGATAGCCAAGACCCAAATCGACTTTTTGCTGCTTAGGAAAGGGGATAGGGTGTTGTGTAAGGACTATAAGGTCATCCCGAGTGAGAATCTTTCGACCCAACATAGGCTTTTGGTGATGGACTTGGGTATAAAGAAGGATAGGAAGAAAATGGGTGAGGAGGGACGACCTAGAATTAAGTGGGGCGGCTTGACGCCGGTGAATTCACGGGAGATAGGGAAGAAGGTGGCGGGAATGAAGGGGTGAGAGTGTAGGGGGACGTGGATATTATGTGGGATAGGGTGTCTAGGTGCATCAGGGAGAATGCTAGTGAGGTGTTAGGTGTTTCCAAGGGCCGGGACAGGCATCATCGGGGGGATTGGTGGTGGAATAAAGAAGTTGAGAAGAAAGTGAAAACTAAGAAAACGGCGTATGCTAAGTTGGTTGAGAGTAAGGATGGAGAAGAGAAACGGGTAAACAGGAAAGAGTACAAGTTAGCTAGGAAGGAGGCTAAGTTAGCAGTTATGACAGCTAAGACGACAACGTTTGAGAGCTTGTATGCGGGGTTAGAGGAGAAATAAGGGGAAAAAAGGTTGTTTAGGTTCGCTAAGGCTAGGGAGAGGAAGAGACGTGACCTCGATCAGGTGAAGTGCATTAAGGGGGAGGATGGTAGAGTGTTGGTAGAGGACAGTCACATTAAGAAAAGATGACAGTTGTATTTCCATAGGCTCTTGAATGATGAAGGGGATAGAGCTATTGTGTTAGGGGAGCTGGACCACTCAAAGTAGTATCGAGATTTTAGTTATTGTAGACGTTTTAAGGCGGAGGAGGTTAGAGAAGCTATTCGCAGAATGCGAAGAGGTAGGGCGATGAGGCTTGATGAGATTCCTGTGGATTTTCGGAAGTTTTCTGGCGAGGCTGGGTTAAGGTGGTTGACTGGATTTTTTAACGGCATTTTCAAGACGGCGAAAATGCCCGAGGCTTGGAGATGGAGCACTATGATCCCTCTATATAAGAACAAGGGTGACATTCAGAGTTGCAACAATTTTAGGAGTATTAAGTTATTGAGTCACATTATGAAGATTTGGGAGAGAGTGGTCGAGGTGAGGTTGAGAAGGATAGTGTCTATTTCAGAGAACCAGTTTGAATTTATGCCCGGGCGCTCGACGACGGAGGCAATTCACCTGGTACGGAGGCTGTGGAACAGTATAGGGAAAGGAAAAAGGACCTGCACATGGTGTTTATCGACTTGGAGAAGGCGTACGACAAAGTCCCTAGGGCGGTTCTTTGGAGATGCTTGGAGGTGAGTGAGGTTCCAGTGGTGTATAGTAGAGCAATCAAGGACATGTATGATGGAGCTAAGACCCAAGTGAGGACTGAGAGCATTTTCCTGTCTTGATAGGTTTGCATCAGGGATCTACTCTTAGCTCGTTTTTATTTGCTTTGGTGATGGATGTGTTGACGCGGCGTATCCAAGGAGAGATGCCTTGGTGTATGCTTTTTGCAGATGATGTAGTTTTGATTGATGAGACGCGAGGGGGTGTGAATGATAAATTAGAGGTATGGAGACAAACTCTTGAGTCCAAAGGGTTCAGGTTGAGTAGGAGCAAGATAGAATATTTAGAATGCAAGTTTAATGACGTGAGGCAAGAGAACGAGGTGGTAGTAAGGTTGGATTCACAGGTGGTGTGTAAAAGGGATAGTTTCAAGTATCTCGGGTCCATGATTCAAGGGAACAGTGAGATTGACGAGGATGACTCACACCGTATTGGGGCGGGATGGATGAAGTGGAAGCTCACATCGGGGGTGTTGTGTGACAAGAAAGTGCCACCCAAGCTTAAAGGCAAATTCTGCAGGTTGGCAGTCCGTACGGCCATGTTGTATAGAGCGGAGTGTTGGCAGTCAAGAACTCCCACATTCAAAAATAAAGGTGGTGGAAATACGGATGTTGCGTTGGATATGTGAGCTAACTAGGGGTGATAAAGTTCGGAATGAGACTATCCGGGAGAAGGTTGGAGTGACTTCAGTGGAGGACAAGATGCGGGAAGTCCAACTGAGATAGTTCGGACACGTGATGAGGAGTGGAACGGATGCCCCGGTTCGTAGGTGTGAGAGACTAGCTTTGGATGGTTTTAGGCAAGGTAGGGGTAGGCCAAAGAAGTACTGGAAAGAGGTGATTAGGCGGGACATGGAGCAGTTACAGCTTACTGAGGACATGACTCTAGATAGGAAGATCTGGAGGATGCGAATTAGGATAGAAGACTAGTGTCAGTTCGGGTCGCTAGTGTAGAGTATTACTTGGTGGGTATATTATTCTTGCTAAGACACCTTGTTTCATGCTCTATTACGATTTTATTTACTTTTCTTTGGTTACTATTACTTGTGGATGTCGTATTTGTGTTATGTCATCTTGTTCCATGCTTTATTATGGATTTGATTATTATTCCTTGTCTTGAACCGGGGGTCTATCGGAAACAACCTTTCTACTTCTTCAGAGGTAGTGGTATGGACTGCGTACATCTTACCCTCCCCAGACCCCCACTATGTGGGAATACATTGGGTTTTTTGTTGTTGTTGTTGTTGTTGCATAAATATAAATTCAAAGAAAAATTATCGAATATAGCAAAGATATATGTACATATCTTGTATTTATAAATAGTGAGAGTTTAAAATATTACATGTATAACGAGAGTTTGAAATTTATTTGTTTTGATTGGAGTTGTATTTCCTCTGTATTAATGTATCAATTCACTTTATACTACTTATCATTTTGATATTATACAAAGTGAATCAATACATCGTATCACCAGTTGATTTTAAACAAACTTTTATTGCATTTGATAATTAGTCAAATCCAAACGGACCCTAATTCTTCTTCATCATCTTCTTTATTCTCATTTATATTGTGACTTAAAATAAAATGTCAAATCATCCAAAGACAAAAAGATAAAAACAACAATGATGTCATTGATAAGATAGTTATATACTTCCACCATCCGTATTTTATGTGATGTAATTTAAAAAATAAATAATAATTTTATAAAGGTTATAATTTTTTTTTTAAAGTCACTTTAATATTTATTTTTAGTTATTTTTTTTTTGTTAAGTGAGATCTAATAAGAATAAAACAAAGATAATGCTATTAAATAGTTGTTAAATAAAAAAAGATAATTTTTTTGAGACGGATAAAGAAAAATAACGACATATAAAATGGGAATAATCTTTTTCTTCTTTAGATATCTCTATTTTACTTCCACCATTGAATTACTTTTAAGAAGTTGACCATATACAACACAAATTCTTTCATCAACTTGTATTATAAAAATTAATAAACAACAAATAATTTAGGCATAATATATATACGTACTCTTTAATTTGACATATATATTTACGTGGTATAATACACGTAAATGTCATCCAGGACATGAATTGCCACATAGGATATATTTGTTACTTGTTTAACTTTATACAAATTTAAGTATTTATTTATTTATACATATCAAAAGTTGATGAACATAAATGTCGATTGATGTCAAGTTAAAAAAATACGTTTATGTGTTTTTCCAATAACTTACTCGAGAAAATTGAAGGATAGGTGTCTTTTAAGTCTTGAATGAAGGATTGGTGGCAATGACCAACAGATAGGGTCAAACATTATTAGGAAACTTGATCAAGTTAATTGTGGACTTGATTAATATTTTCAAAACTTTCTAATCTTTTCGAAAATACAAATCAACCCAACCCACACCCTCTTCAATCCAAATCAACCACTCTCTCCTCTCTCTCGACAGCTTCTCTCAACTCTCTCCCAACCAACAGTTCTGCAAAATTTCTCCCTTCAACCCCCGACGACAAATAGTTGGGCTTCGAGTTCCCCTCTTCAATTCAATCAATCTATCTCTCATCCCTCTCTTGACAGCTTCTCTCAACTCTCTCCCAACCAACTGTTCTGCAAATTTCTTATTTCAATCTTCGGCGACTTCAACATCCGACTACAAATAGTTGGGATTCCAGTTTTTTTTCGACTTCAATCGACGTGATAGCTTTGTTCTCCGGTCACAACAGCTTCGAATTCTTCATCGGTCCTTTTCTTCTTTCACAGGTAAAAATTTATGGCCTTTTTAGTTTTGAAGAAAACGAGGAACTTGAGCCAACTTCTCTTATAGTATTGGTTAACAATTTCAATATTTGTTGCACTAATTTGAAATGTGGTCTGAATAAAATCCTAATTTCTGGTATTTCTTCTCTTCTCTTCTCTTTTCGAAGTGAATTATGATATTTTGTTGTTTGTTGCATTTTTTTGAAGTTTGATTTTTATTGTTTGTGTTTATAAAAACAAAAAGACAATTTGGTTTGATTTGTTCTGTTCTTGTTCTTGGTAGAAATGGTGAAATTGCTATTTTTTGTTTAACAAAATCGTGCTACTGTTTCCTCCGACAGATTACCCATCTGGTGCAACATATTAACCATCTGATGTAATAGATTCATCATATGATGCAACAGATCAACCATCTGATGCACCAGAGGAACCATCAGATTACAATTCTGATGCAACAAATTAATAATCTAATGCAACTGTTTTGCCATATGTTGCAACAGATTAAGCTTTGGATAAAAAATCTGATGCAACTAATTAACCATCTGGTGCAATGGAAGAACCATCAGATTAATGATCTGATGCAACAGATGAACCTCCTGTTGGATAAAATCCTACCAACTCTTCCTACAGAAAAGTCCAAGACTTGATTTTTCTAACTGATCATTTATCTGCCACGATAGATGATCCTATGTTGGAAGAAATCTAAACAATATTGACTGTTGATAACTGTTCCAACAGATCACTCATGTGTTGCAACAGATGTGTGATCTGTTGCATAGACCATTCATCTTTCTCAACAGATGAGTGATATATTTTGTATTATCGCAACAGATTACTCAACCGTTGCTACAGATTATTTAACTGTTCCAACAGATCACTCATATATTGTAATAGATGATGTCACAACAGTTGTGTGATCTGTTGAACAAACCATTTATCTGTCTTAAAAGATGAGTGGTATGTTTTGTATTGTTGCAACAAATTACTCATCTGCTGCAACGGTTTGGTTATATGCTGCAACAGATATACTACTTGGTGCAATAGATCGGTGATCTGTTGCAACTGTTATTTTACTGTTTTGCTTGTTTGATTTACTGTTATCCTTTTTTAACGATGCATTAATCAACAATAATATATTATTTTATGTTCCTGTTAATTTTAGATAATATGGTTTCCAAAAGAACAGAAACCGAATCAAGTCCAAGTAAAGGAACAAATGAAGAAGCTAGGCTACATCCACCACTCTATGAGCTTGCTTTACAAGTGTTATCTCAATCAGAAGCAGAATATGATGAGCACGGGGAGGAGGAACATTTCAAAAGAGATGATGCAGATGCTAATAGCCCTTCCACTGAAGAGCTGGTCAAAGCCTTTAGCATTGATCGTTATCCTGTGAGAATGAAGTGCGATGGTGCCACAGATTTAACTGGTGATTTCGTGGTTAAGTCAGCCATGGGAAAATCTTTCGATGCCTTCAGAAAAATACTTCGAGAACAAAAATTGGATTCTTATTTCAGTGACAGCTGCTTTGGGAAATATCTTGATTTGCCGGAGGACAATAATGCTCGTTTCCAAATGAAAATGGTATATGAACTTCTCAAGCGTAGGTTTATGTATGAAAACAAAGATAAGATGGATGAGGTGTGGATAAATTACTGTGGCATGCCTGTTTGTTTTGGTTGGAAGGAGTTTTCCATAGTTACTGGACTAAAATGTTATCCTCTTTCTCAAGTTATACCTATTCTAACCGCCAAAAAAACACCCCGCACACCCAAAAAAGGCAAAGGCAAGTCGTGTGATCGTGATGACCTGGTGTCCATTGTTGGTCCAAGCTTCAAAAACAAAAATTTGATAGAAGCATTAAAAGGTAAAAGACTTTCAAAGAAGCACAAACAGTCATTGTGCTTGGTTTGGTTTGTACATAATATTCTTTGGGTGAGAGACGTTAACAACAACATAAGCCTCGGTTTAATAAAGCTCTCCGAGGATCTTGAGGCATTTAACAACTATCCATGAGGGTATGAAAACTTCAAAATGACTGTCAAATATTTGTTGACTCCGTTAGCACCAAAGACAGTCAACTTATATGGCTTTCCATGGGCTTTCATGGTAAATGTTTCTTTCTTCTATTATGATATCATTCATTTTTTTCGCTCAATAATGGTTTTGATTTATTGGCGTTATTTTATAGGCTTGGGCGTTTGAAGCCATTCCTTATTTGAGACAACAAGTGAACTACTAGGAAGGAGTTTCCTGTCCAAGAATCTTGAGATGGTTTTCGGCCAAAACTCATAAAAATACAAAATTTCTTGATCTCTTTAACCCCCCGAAGGATGCAGTAAGTATAATTATAATTAATTTTTTCTTTTAATTAATGTTTTTTTGAATGATCTAATCATCATTTTAATATATGTAATGATTTATGTTAGAATGTGCATCCATCGCTAGTTCCGACCAATCGAGAGTTGAAGATGCCATTTTTTCTTACTTTACGGTCTGTGCAAACTTTATCGGATCCTAAGATCATCGACAGAATAAAAATGAAATTGTTTGGAGCAACAACCATTACAAGAAAAATAATTTTGAGGGTGGACTTGTTGTTGTTGATGGAACTGTTGGTGGTGGTAGTGGTGCTACTGTTAGTGCTAATGATGCTCCTCTTACAGTATTTAAAGCAAACCATTATGAGCATGATCATACTGGTTATACAGATTTTGCCTCTCCCAGCGAATGTTCTGCATACAAATGTCAAGACTGCAGGGCGAAACATGATGTAGTGATTAATGCTATTAATGCATTAACTGCTTCTGTAAAGGAATTGACATCTAAGAGGGGTCTCATTCCATCAAAGAGGATTTTATTTTCATCCGCTCCATTAGTGATTAGGGCTAAGAGGAGAAGGAGAGTGATTTCCAGGGCATTATCAGGCATCCAAAAAAGTGAAATTGCAACTCCTCTGTCTGCGTGTTGCACTGAGCAACGTACAATGTCCAAGGGAGAGCAGCACGAGCTGAAGAAGGTGAATATATTAATGTCTTCCAACTGACAAAACAAACAGACACATATCTGTTTCAACAGTGACACATCTGCTGAAAATTATCAAACAGATATATACATCTGTTGCAACAGTTGACTAACCTGTTGCACCAGATACTTTATCTGGTGCAACATATGTCTCATCTATTTTAGCAAATCAAACAACTCTTCGTACAACTTTTATTTGTACCAACAGACGTCCTATCTGCTGCAACAGATGATTCATATGTTGCAACAGATAGTTCATCCGTTGAAAATTATAACACAAGGTGTTCCTCATGTAAAAATTTGTCCCAACAGTTGATTCATTATTGCAACAGAAATATAATATGTTTGGGATAATTTAAAACGGGAGGAAGACCTATTTGATTTGCTAGAAGAGATGAGTTATCCTTTTCCATTTTGATGTATCTCCGTGATTAGCATTGACCAATTCTGGCTTTCCAGGTGGATGTAGAAGAAGCTACTGCTGAATAACATTGACAATATGCTACTCTTTTTATGGAAATACGGAGAACAGAAAGCACAGAAATTGTACGCAAGCGACAATGAAGATCCATGACGAGCAAAGCCAAATTCTATAGCACCGGATGAAGAACAACTTGTCCATACTGAGTAGATCTTTATAGCTTGAGCCTGTCAAAGCAATCCTTGGCAGTATACTTAAATTGTTGTTGATGTATTTGTTGAGATCTGTATCCATAACAATTTTTTTACATTTTATTTATTCGTTGACTTATTTCAGATAATTTATGAAGGCTTCAATTTATTTTATTTTGTCTATGAATTTTATTTATTCCTTAGATTTGAACTTATTAATTGAAAAGGAATACTAGATTCAAATATTGCAACAGATAATGTATCTGTTGCAACAGACGATACATCTATTAGAAAATTCAAACAGATTTAGACATATGTTGCAACAGATAGGTGATCTGTTGGAATTTATCAAACAGGTCTTCCCACTGTTGCAACAGATGGACTTTAGATAAAAATATCAAGATAATGCAACAGATGACACATCAATTGGGAAAAAAAGAACAGATTTAGACATATGTTGCAACAGATGGACTTTATCTGTTGCAACAGATGACACATCTATTGGAATAATCGAACAGATTTATACATATGTTGCAACAGGTAGGTTATCTGTTGAAATTTATCAAATATATCTTTCCACTGTTGCAACAGATGGACTTTAGATAAAAACATCGAGATAATGCAACAGATGACCAACCTATTACAACAAATAAACTATATGTCAGAACATGTAGGATAACTGTTACAACGGATGGAGAATCTGTTGCATTATAAAAATTCAACTTTTGTTGGACATAAAAAATTGCCACTACATTTAAAAAGGTTAAAGTGAATTGAAATAAAAAAGGCGCAACCCATTGACGGTGTTCAGTTCAAACACCTAAAATAAAATAGGCATCAAGTAGACATGTTCATTTTATAGACGTAAAATAAAATAGGCATCAAATGTGTTAGTGTCAGTCCTGACACATTTCTCTGACTGGCCGTCACTTGACCTCCAACGGTCATTCCCCCCCCCCCCATTGTCTTATATATTCATCTTCCTCCTAAAATTTAAATCTAAATTCCCAAATCTTCTTCTTCATCGTCATCTTCTTTTATCTATCCACATTCTTCAAATTATTACTTTCATTTTTTCCAACTGACCTTGACAATGTCGAGCGCATCTTCCACTATTTTTTGTGATAAAGATTTTTGATATGGTAAGTGCGGTCATGAAGCTCTGTTAAAGACTTCTTGGACTCAACAAAATCCGGGTCGTAGGTTTTTTACTTATAAGATTTCAAAGGTAATATTTTTTTATTTAATTAATTAATTAATTATTGACTTGTAATTATTTTATAATTGTGTTCTTTTTTTTATAGAAATTGGGTGGATGCGATTACTTTGATTGGTATGAAGAACGACACCCTTCACAAGCAAATTGTGTAATCTGGGGTTTGTTGAACAAAGTCAAGGCTTCTGAAGAGAAACAAAATCGAGCAAGAAGATACTACATTGTTGCCATTTTGCTACTGGTTTGGTGTTGTTAGGCACATGGATATTGAAGCCTAATTGCTGAAATTTTCATGGTGGTGTGTGTATTTGCTACTGGTTTGTTGTCGATGAGAACATGGATATTCAAGCGTAACTGTTGGAAAATATCAAAATGATTTAGGCATATATTGTAAAATTTACGTCATCTGTGGAAATTATCAAACAGGTCTTCCCACTGTTGCAACAGATTAGACTTAGATTATTAGATTATTCAAACAGGTCTTCCCACTGTTGTAACAGATTGACAATCTAATCTATTGCATTATAAAAAACTCAACTTTCATAAAAAAAAAATTATTGTCACTACATGTACATGTAATAAAGTGAAGGGTGACTTGAAATTAAAAATTTCTATTTCACAGGCTCTTCTATATACACACACAGACTTCAAGCGTCCAGTTAGTACCCCATAAGCCCAGACCTCTTGCAGCTTTGCCATAGCGCTGTCGCACAAAAAAGTCGTTCGCTCGGCCATTTCTGTGTCGGTCAGCAAACATTCGATGTGTGCAAGAGCGTGCGAGCCGCTCGCTTTAGCGGTATCATCTTTTGGAAGGATCATTCCCCTGTTTTGACCTTTAAAATCCCATGATTTCTTCATCAACACTTCCTTTGGAAAATGATTTATCAGTTTACTCTCCCTCAACAAGATTGGCAACAACACCATCAGTGGCTCTACGAGGAGAAAAAGATCGAAATCATCGATGAGAGGTATGTTGGAGTCATAAACATTGATTTTTCCCTCCTCGAGTAGTATCTCAATAGCCCGATAATGCATGCCGTTCACGCTAATGTTTGCAAGAATACTTTTTGCCTAGGTCCAGCTCTTGCCGTATGGATTTGGCCTATTGCAGATCCCTCTTCTCTTCGGTGCCAAGTTCTGCGTATATGTCCATCTTCTTGACTGGCTCCAGAACTTCAACATCTTTTGGAGAGGGAGGAATTGCAATTTCTTTTGATTTCTGAGCGGAGAGTACGTCTCTAATTGCTCTTTTTTTTCTCCTAACCAACACTGTAGGAGTGTGTGGCTCCCTCACCTTCTTGGATGGTATGACACACCTCTTGGATTTGAATTCCTCAATAGCTTTTGAGATAGCCTCTACTTTTTCAAAGAGTTTATCCTGCCTGTCCCTGCACTCATCGCATTCGCAACGAGAACAAGAGGGTGAAGAGGGGTGAGAGGGACCTGTGTAAGGGAGAAAATGGGTGTTTTCAAACATATTTATTCTTTGGTAGAAGCATCAGCATGCCTGCCATCAACATCAACAGATCCACCAAAAGAAGCACCCGGATCTGCCTTAGTGAAAGGTTGGTCATGAAGAGCCTCAATATTAGGCTGACCTTGCCTAACTTCTCTTCTTATGGCTATTGCTCCAGCCAATTCCTTCTTTATTAGCTCCACCATTGGGTCTGCAATAGTATCAACATGACCAAGAGTAATATAAGAAGTCATCACCGACTCCTCCTCAGTAGGCATGATCCATGGATGCACAACCTATAAAAAAAAGACAGATGCATTTAAATCATAAAATATAATAATTTTCATAGTTGGGCTACATTTTAAAAAAAAGACCCATCTGTTGCATAGTTGCAGTATATGGTTAAAATCCGTTTGAGTCTGGTTCAGAGAAACAGAGCAACACATGGATAATCTGATGCAAAATATCAATCATCTGTTGCAATAGCTGCACAAGACGGGTAATCTGTTATGCAACAGATGATCTGTACATTGCAATAGATGAACGATATGTTATCAGATTAAACATCTATTGCATAATTTGCAGTAGATGGTTAATCTTTTAGGAGTCGGGTTCAGAGAACTAAAGCCACATATGGGTAATCTGATGCAAGATATACCCTATCGCAACAAATTTTCCATATGGTGCATCAGATATAACATCTCATACACCAGATATAACATCTGTTCAATATCTTTCTTATTATTGAGTAGAATTATTTTACTTGAAGAAGATGTACTGCATCATCCGTAGGGTTAAAAAGATCAACCTCCTTAATATTGGTGTTGCTCTTTGCAGCCAACCACCTAAACATCCTTGGATGAGAAACCTCATCCGGGTAATCCATTAACTGCTTTCGGAGGGGAGGAATGACTTCAAATGCCCAAGCCTAAAAAGTGTAAATAGGAAGCAAGCAAAAAAAATCATAATAACTATATTCAATATAAATTAATGGATGAGTAAGATTAGTGATTAATTTTACCAAGAAAGCCCAAGGAAAGCCGTATAATGTGGTCCTCTTTCTCTTTCTGACTCTCCAATTCCTCCTGTTTCTCACTTTCATTTTCTTCATCACCATCTACGGACCCTTGTCCACCTCCCTCAATGTTGTTTTCACATCTCTCCTCAGCTTCACTTTTCCCTGATTGAGATTGTTCAAGAAGCTCCTCCTAATACCTCTATACTGTAGCCTTTTTTTTGAGTGGTCAGACGTTGATCCACTTTCACTTTCTTTTCTTTTGGGAGAATTGTTTTACCTACAGACAAAGAAAAACAAAAATTACATTACAGTTGATGTATGCATAGATTTTAAAAAATACATTACAAATACCACGAATACCGATACACCAACAACCACCACCACAAACACCACCAACCAATGCCAACAAACAAACAAACATCACAAATACCGATACCACCACAAACACCACCACCACCACCACCATCCAACTATCCCACGACAGTCAACAGAACACTGTGACAGAAACTAGGGATTTCTCAAGTTCTTCCTATGATTTTACCATCAAAACTCAAAATTGTAAACCCATTCTCGAAGATAATACAACTAAAAGTTTTATTTTTCATCATTAACTTAAAAGCCCTTATTTTTTAGAAAAAAAACAAATATAGAGCTCTTCTCAAACTCTGTTGCCAACAAAGACAAAGAAAACGACTGATACAAGCAAGAATGATGTCGAAAATAACACCTATGTGGTAAAAAATGAGAATAAAAGCGATCTGTTGTGGAGGGTTGAACAAATTTGTTGAGTAGTTGTTGTCTGTACTGTATTGTTGAGTGAGAATGAGAGAGAAAGAGCCAGACCTCGAGATTTGAAATGATGAAATATTTTGTATGGGTTGATTTGTATTTTGGAAAAGAATGACAAGTAGTTTTGAAAATGTTAATTTGGTCCGAAATGATCTTAATTATTTTTAAAATCATAAAATATATACGTAATTTTTAAAATCATATAAAAATAATTAAAATTGTAGTTGACCGAGTACTCTAGGAGATGACCTTGTGAAAACTCACCCCTGGTCCTAGATTAATTAATTAATTTAGGAGTCTAACATATGAACTCAATTGAAATTGTAAAAAATAAATGTTCAACATGTTGCGTCAGATTTCTCACCTGTTGTAAATTATCAATCAGATTAGGTAACAACAGATTACGAATCTGATATAAATTATCAAACAAATTAAGTTATCTGTTGCGACAGATTACTCATCTGTTGTAAATTATCAAATGGATCGTCATATGTCGCAACAGATTACCCATATGTTGTAAATTATCAAATAGGCGCTGCCATCTGTTGTGGCTGACCCTATGAGAACTCACCCCTAGTCCCAAATTATTCAATCAAGGTATTAGTACCCTAGTCCTAGATTAATCAATTAAGGTATTAGTCTAACATATGAGGTAGTAAGAATCGGTTCGGCTCAGAGTGATCGATCGCCGACTCTGGTCGGGAGGAACGCAGTACCGTTTCATCATGCAATTAACAAAAGACTCAATTGAAGTTGTAGTTGACCCTATGAGAACTCATATTCAATTAAGGTATTAGTCTAACATATGAACTCAATTGAATTATATATAAACAAATGCTCAACTTGTTGCAACAGATGTCTTTTTTGTTGGATCAAATCAAACAGATTATGTAATCTGTTGCAACATATTACACATTTGTTGTAAACTATTAAATAGATTAAGTCATCTATTGCAATATATTACCCATCTATTGTAAATTATCAAATGGATTAAGTCATATATTGCAATAGATTATCCATCTGTTGTAAATTATCAAATAGGCGCTGTCATCTATTGTAGTTGACATTATGAGAACTCACCCCTAGTCCTAGATTAATCAATTAAGGTATTAGTTGGACATATGAGGTAGTAAGAATCGGTTCGGCCTAGAGTGATCGATCGACGACTCTTGTCGGGAGGAACGCAGTCCCGTCTCATCATGCATTTGCCAAAAGACTCAATTGAAGTTGTAGTTGACCCTATGAGAACTCACCCCTAGTCCCAGATTATTCAATTAAGGTATTAGTTAAACATATGAGGTAGTAAGAATCAGTTCATCTCAGAGTGATCGATCGATGACTCTTGTCGGGAGGAATGCAGTACCGTCTCATCATGCAATTGCCAAAAAACTCAATTAAAGTTGTAGTTGAACCTTTGTGCTTATTCATCCATCCCTAATTCCACCTAGATCAATGTAGGTACTATTATTAATCTTAACATTAAGTTAATGAGAACACATTTCAACTCAGAGTGATCGATCAACGACTCGGGTCGGGATGAACGTAATACTAACACCATGCAAATGCAACGACTCAATTGGATTTGAAATTGACCATGTGAGCTCATTCATTCATCCCTTGTTCCACCTAGATCGATGTAGGTACTATTATTAATCTTAACATTAAGTTAATGAGAAGCTCATTCTTTCATCCCCAGTTCATCCTAAATCAATTGTAATGAAATCTGTTGCAACAAACAACTGAGCTATTGGAGAATTTCAAATAGATAACAATATCTGTTGCAACAGATGACATTTCTTATTTAATTATCAAATAGACATTTGTATCTGTTATGACGGATGACTGAGGTGTTAGAAATTTTCAAACAGATATTCATATCTGTTGTTATAGATGACGTTTGTGATTTAGTTATCAAATGACATTTCCATCTATTGTCACAGATGACTGAGCTATTGGGATTTCTCAAACAGATATCTAAATCTGTTGCAACAGACGACATATCTGTTTGAAAATCTTTTTGTTTTCTTTTTATTTTAAAGCAAACTACTGTCCGAGTAGATAAAGTAGTAGTACTACTAAAGGCAGTAAAAAAAAATTCTTGGATAACTCAAAAATCTCATTGAGTAGTCTTGTCCTGTCTTTTCAATGTCACCCATTTTCTTCCGCGTGCCCCACAAATTATTAGTGAATATTAATTAATGAATATTGAAACCCCTAATACTTCTTCCTTTTCATATTGACTTGGCACTCCCATCAAGAAAATATTAATTAGGGGTTTATTTTACTACCAAATTAGCCTTATTAATTATTCTTTGTAAATATAAATTTGAATAAATACACTTTGTTTAGTCATTTAATATTAAGGGTAGTACATCTAGAAATTAGAATTATCTCATCTCTCCCTTCCTCTCCTTCAACCCTAAATCTCTCATCTTTTTTCTTTCTATCCTCTTTAGGGTTATCACAACCTTTTTTTTCTCTCCTCTTTCTCAAAAATTTTCGTTCGGATCTTAACCGATCGATATTCATATCTTATATTTCTCGACTGAAATTATTGTTTTGACCCACTTTTGACATTGTATGATATGATTCACTATTGCTCTTTCATTCTCGTCTTCTTCTTGCAACTTTATTTACATCTTTTTATTTATTTAATTACCATTTTTCCATATCATATTTATTTAAAAAATTTGAAGAAAATTTTAATTGTTGAATAAACATACCGAGAATTTTTATTATAAGATGCGAAAAAAAGTCATCTGTTGGGAGAAGTTTAAAAGCCTTGTTGGCAGTATCATTTTTTTTATGTATTTTATTTGTTTCTTTGTTGTTGATGCTGCTATTGATGTTGTTGGTGGGGCTGACATTGTTGGAACTTGTGGTGTAGTGTTGTTGGTGGGTTTGGCATTGTTGGAACTTGTGGTGTGGTGTGGCTTAGACGGTGGGTGCTTCTTAGTTTAAAAATAGTGAAGTCCGAACAATCAACACAAGGAGTAAGGGAGAAAAAAAATAAAAAGTTTAAAGTGAATAAGAAGAGAAGAGTTGGTTACCAAAATTTAAAAAATATGTGCTGAGTGGGAATTGAACTCAAGACCAAAAGAAATAAATACCTTAAGCACCCATAAACAACAACTAGGCTAACCAAACAACTCTTACTATGGGTGCTCACTGATAAGATTATATACGTTTTTTTTCTTTATTTCCACATACATATATAAAGTTCGATACGAGTTTAGTCTGTGCTCGCGCACCCGGAGGACTCCATGTGGATCCGTCCCTTGTTGTTGATGGTGTTGGAACATAGGATGTATGCTTCTTTGTAGTTGATGATGTTGTTGGAATAAATGTTGTTGTTTTCTTTGTTGTTGATATTTTTTATTTGTTGTTTGTAGTTTATCCTGTTGTTGATGTTGCAACAGACGGAGCAACTGATGAAACAAATCAAACCACCAGTAAGGCTGCTATATATTCCAACAGACTCCATATCTGTTGCATCAGACTCCATATCTGACGCAACAGACTCCACATCTGACGCAAATTATCCAGAATTCATGTGTTGTGTGTGTTACTTAAATAAAACTGGTGACTTTATTAATATCTAAATTTAAAAAATGGATCTAAATACAACATTTTATCTTTTTGTTGTATTTTCGAAAGAAACAGATTAGTAATCTGTTGCAAAATATATTCCACCTGTTAGATAACTTACAACATATGGACAATCTGTTACAACAGATGTATATATCAGTTTGCTTTTCCATCATCTGTGGCGTCTGTTGTAACTTGTTAATCATCTGTTTATTCAATTTCATCGAGAGCAATAGATTTTTCTAAGTACTTCTTGGCCAAACTCAATTTTTCTTCTTGGACTGCTTCTTTTTTTTTCTTTGCATCCTTCAAGCTGGCCTCCAAATTTAATTTTTGCCCTCAATCCAATAGAAAAAATTTAGTTTGGTTTAAGGATGCGAAGAAAAAAAGAGAAGCAATCCAAGAGGAAAAATTGAATTTGGCCAAGAAGTGTTTAGAAAAATCGATTGCTCTCGATGAAATTGAATAAACAGATGACTAGCAAGTTGCAACAGATGCCACAGCTAAAGGAAAAGTAAACTGATATATCCATCTGTTGCAACAGATTATTCATATGTTGTAAGTTATCTGATAGGTGGAATATATTTTGCAACAGATTACCAATCTTTATCTTTCGGAAATACAACAAAAAGATAAAATGTTGTATTTAGATCCATTTTTTTTCTAATTTACTTATTAATAAAGTCACCAGTATTATTTAAGTAACACACACAACACATAAATCCCGAATAGTTTCAGCAATATTGCATTAAATCCCGGATAGTTTGCTAATTACATTTTATCCCGAAATTTCGAATTGTGATACATATGTTAAGCAGTGATACATATAGCATATATATCACTAGTAAATATGAATCCGGGATTTTATGTAATTTTTTAAAACATTAAGAGATATTGTGTAGTATGGTGTCTTAAATATGAGATTTGTGTAATTTTTCCTTTTAAGGGATATGAACAGTCGTGAATTTTTGTTTGACTAAGTCTAGTCCCTTCCAATTCTCAATCATTTTATAAATAGGTCCCTCCAGCCTCCTCACTCACTCTCACTCACTCTCGTTCATTCTACTATACTTACAATACTAATATGTCAGATCCAGATTCGTACAAGAAGGTTCATATCGAGTCCTTGCAGAAATTTCAAAGGAAGTTTGATGAACTCCAGAGGGATTTGGCCGACTTTCGAGCAAGGCTGAGGAGGGCCCTGCTGCTGCCGGATGAAAATTGTCAGGTTGACAATAATAATAGTAATAATAATAATAATAATAATTAGGTTATGTTTTTTCTTTCTTTTAGCGTATGTATTTTCCTTTTTTATATCCGATCTACCTATAAGGGATTCAAAAAAATCCATGTATATGTTTGATTTGGTTTGGTCGATTTTGAATTTTTAATTCTTATTCAATATTTAATTATCATTCTATTTATTCCCTATTCAAAACATGTCGGCGGTTGGAGTTAGGGATGCAGTCGTGATGAGAAATTCTCCTAAAAATGGTTCGTTAATAAATAATAAGGAACTAAATGATATTATAATCGTAAAAAAAAGATTATTTAATTTAAAAAAAGTCACAACATTGGATTAATTTAATTAAGATATATATATGATGATATGATTTTTAAGAAAAAAGTTAATGAATAGTCGTGACTGTGACTTTTGTCTAAACACATTCAACAAATAAAAAAAAATAAAAAACGTTTCTGATGCATCAAATTCCTCATCTGTTGCGACTTATGAATCAGTTAGAAGAAATAAAAAAATCTCCTTAAACAGATGGTCGATTTATAGCAACAGATGGTATATCTGTTGAAATAGATGGGTTATCTGATGCAACAGATATACAATCTGTTGCCATAACTCAATTAATAAAAATGGTTATTAAAGAAACGGAAAGATTAAGTCACCACCAGCTTGATTTAATTAAGTCATTTCTTTTCACAAAAAAGAATAAGGAAATAAATGATAAACACAATTTAAACCGTAAAAAGCTCACCAGAAATATTCTTATTTTTAAATCTTCTTTATTAATTTATATAATTAAAAAGTCAGAAAATTTGGATGTCATGAAGATAATTTTTTTTTTAAAAGATATATATATTATATGTTGCAACAGATATATTATCTGATGCAACAGTTGAACTATTTGTTGCAACGGATGATATATCTATTGTAACAGATGATTTATTTGATGCAACAGATATATAATCTATTGTGCAACTCAGTGTAAAAAATAAACGGTTGCTGGAAAGAACTAATTATTTTAATAATTATAAAGCAAAACTTCAAGTTGAAAAGTCATGACTTATCACAATATTGCTTAATTTAATTAAGTCATAAATTTTTACAGTAATCAAGAATGTCATTAATAAATGGAGGTGAACAGTTGTGCCTTTAAATCTGCTTTATTAATTTATATAATTAAAAAGTCAGAAAATTTGGATGTCATGAAGATAATATATATTTTAAATATATATATATATATATATATATATATATATATATATATATATTAAATGCTGCAACAAATATATTATCTGATTCAACAGGTTATCTATTTGTTGCAAATCATGATATATCTGTTGTAACAGATGATTTATCTGATGCAACAGATATATTGTCTGTTGCCAACTCGGTGTAAAAAAAAATGGTTCCTGAAAAGAACTAATTATTAATAATAATAAAGCTGAAAAGTCATGACCTATCATAATATTGATTAATTTAATTAAGTCATAACTTTTTACAGTAATCAAGAATGTCATTAATAAATGTAGGTGAACAGTTGTGCCTTTAAATCTGCTTTATTAATTTATATAATTAAAAAGTTAGAAAATTTGGATGTCATGAAGATAATATATTTTTTTTTAAAAAAATATATATTATATGTTGCAACAGATATATTATCTGATGCAACAGGTTATCTATTTGTTACAAATCATGATATATATGTTGTAACAGATGATTTATCTGATGCAACATATATATTATCTGTTGTCCAAGTCGGTGTAAAAAAACGATTCCTGAAAAGAATTAATTATTAATAATAATAAAGCTGAAAAGTCATGACCTATCATAATATTGATTAATTTAATTAAGTCATAACTTTTTACAGTAATCAAGAATGTCATTAATAAATGGAGGTGAACAGTTGTGCCTTTTAAATCTTCTTTATTAATTTATATAATTAAAAAGTCAGAAAATTTGGATGTCATGAAGATAATATATTTTTTTAAAAAAATATATATATTATATGTTGCAACAGATATATTATCTGATGCAACATGTTATCTATTTGTTGCAAATCATGATATATCTGTTGTAACAAATGATTTATCTGATGCAACAAATATATTATCTGTTGTCCAAAACAGTGTAAAAAAATGGTTCCTGAAAAGAACTAATTATTAATAATAATAAAGCTGAAAAGTCATGACTTATCATAATATTGATTAATTTAATTAAGTCATAATTTTTTACAGTAATCAAGAATGTCATTAATAAATGGAGGTGAACAGTTGCGATTTTTTGCCTAACTCATTCAAGTTTAATCCTCTATAAATAGGTCCCTCCTTACTCAATCGTTCGTTCTACTACACACTATTTATTCCTCACTCATGTTACACCTTCAACTACTTTCTCTTCAAGGACTTGATAGCTTTTTCTTGTCTCTGGTAAGTTTTTTTCTTGATTTTTGTGTAAATATACGTTGTATTACATTACATTACATTCAAATTCTTTCTTTTCTTTACTTTTGTGTTTACGTGTGTGTTTTATCAACTTATGCGTTTTTTAGATATGGCTGATCCTATGTGGGATGTCGCTATTTTACGAGACGCCATGAGGGAACTGCAGAAGGAGGTTCATGACCTGCATTGGGAGTTGGCCGCCGTCAGAGTAAGGATGCTGCGGGAGATTCGCAGGCTGCGGAGGGCGCTGCTGCTGCCCTTTGAAGATTGGCCGGCTGACCATACAAATAATAATGTTGATAATAATAATTAAGCTTTTTTTTTTTTCTGTTATCTATGTATTTTTTTTGTTGTTTTATAAAAAATTATGTTTGATGCACTTGACTTTTTATTTCTTATTTAATTTTTGTGCTGTCTATTTCTATTTCTTAACGAATGACATGCCTACAATTAAGGAATAATTTGATTCCAGTATCAATAGCAAGAACATATGAGTTATCTGTTAGGTTTTGTGTGTGACAGGAGCTGTATTTTGTTGTTCAAAATATATTAGTAATCTGTTGAAACATATTACTAATCTGGTGCAACAGAATACCCATCTATTCGATTCATAATCATATTACGGGCACCTAGAACCCTTAAACATGAATCCAACATGAGCCTACTGTTACAACAGATAAATAATTTGTTTCATCAGATTACTAATATGTTTCGAACAACAAAATAAACATATTACTAATCTGGTGCAACAGAATACCCATCTATTCGATTCATAATCATATTACGGGCACCTAGAACCCTTAAACATGAATCCAACATGAGCCTACTGTTACAACAGAATATTTATCTGGTGCCACAGATAATGGATCTGTTTAAACAGATTGCTCTTGTATTGCATTCATGTTCGCGTGCAAACTATTGTTGAAAAAATAACACACTAGCAGTTACCCAGATTCAACTAAAAAGCATAATCTGACTTACCAAAGTCTCCTCTCAAGTAAATTCCAAAGTTGAAAGTGATTTACGAAACAAAATTTGACATAAGAATTTGGTCAAAGAGCAGCAGTTGGGGTAACAACAACAACAACAACAACAACAATGGTCAACAAGAAGAATATGAAGTTGATAATGAAGTATAATATGATGATAATGAATCAGAAGATGATGAATAAAGCAGCAGCAACAATGAACAACAAATATTGCGAAGAGAGAGAAAATAACAACGGATGAGGAGAGAGAAAAAGATGTCTTTTTTCCCTTCGTTCCCCCATTATATATTAACTAACATTTGAATCAAAGTGTAAATTTAAAAACATGTGGGTTATTTTAAAATTTTCCAAACTTTCTTAAACCATAATGAAGTTATTGTCACTTTTACTTAATTATTAAGACTTGTGTCACCTACACCTCATTTTAAAACTCTTTTGTCACCTGTGGCCCAAACCCCCAACTTACTCACTCTAGTTTTTTTTAAAAAGTTATTTAGCATATTTTTTTTTTTTTTTTATTGGGGGAGGGGATTACAATGTGGGGAATCGAACCCTCTCCAACAAGGTGAGAGTTCATGTAACTAACCAACTAAGCTACTAAGTTTCCCCCAGTTATTTAGCATATTATTTTAATTCAAAATAAATAATTTTTTCTAAGGATTAAAGAAGTTAATAAGTATATATATATATATATTTTAAAAGATCTTTTTTTTTTCTAATGGATTTTTCAAATCTCAATGTTGATTACTTTTCTATTTTTAAGTAAAATTTGGGGAAAGCCAAAGAATATAATTAATCTTTTAATTAATTTTTCAAAAATTTAACAATGCATGTAGAATAAAAATAGCAGTAATAGCAAATTATGTTAGTTCCATTGTGAACAATTGAACAACATATGTAATTAATTGCCCATTCCAAATAACTTGTGAATAATTGAACAATACGTACAAGTTTTACTCATTCAACAAAACTTGTGTGAATAATTTGTACCAAAGTTCTGTTGTCCGATATTTGTGAATAGTTTTAGAAAAAATAACATAAATATACACCATAACTTACATATTTACACAAATTTTCACCCTTATAAAGTAATTATAAAAATTTCAACTAATTATACGTCTTTATTGGATGTATCGGGGGCTAATTACGTATCTCTAAAGACTCAAAATCAGAAAAATATATCTGGAGCTAATTTTGTATCTTTACAAAGAAAAAAATATATCTACGCTGATATATTATGTATTTTGACCGACCCATAATTGAAAAAAATGTATCGGAAACAAATTATGTATCTCTAGAATGAAAAAAAGATGTATCTTCATTAGATGTATTGAGAGTTAATTATGTATCTTGATTCTCGACAAACTCAAAATTGAAATTTTCAGTAATTATGTAAAATATTAATTTTTTTTTTATAATTAAGCTCCAAACTATGAAGGTTTATGGTGTTTGCCCATAGTTTTTGTACGAATGTTGTGATCCATTTAATAGAATTTGTGGAAGCATGACTTTCATGCTTCAAGACAGGAAAAATTATCAAAAAGTACTTTGTTAATGTTTTCAATAAATATTTTTTATATATTCAAAGTTGGTCAGTACCAATTCACTATCATGAAAGAGGAGCTACTTGTCTCCACCTTTGCTATAAAAATCCTTAATATTAATGTTTATGTTGTTTCATTTAAACTCATCTATTTTATGTTCTATGTTCTAACAACTATTTAAAAAAAAAGCAGAATGAGCAAAAAGGTATGAATAAAAATAACATGAAGTAAGAAAAACAAGAGACGTTTCCCTTTTTGAAATCCTATATATGTGGTTCCTTTTAGTGGACAACTACAAGTGGAATTGAAGTTGAATTATCTCTTCCCCTAAATACCAATGGAGGTTATTAAAACAATAGAGTAAACCATCTAGTATTCTCCTTAACTATAACCAAATTTGCTATGATACACTTCAATTTTACGGGAGTCCTATTATCTCCTAAACTAAATTTTAGCGTGATTTTTGTCATCATTTTTAGCTGATGTGACACCTTTTGTCAACCTTTTTACCTGACGTGACCCCTATTTATGTAATAAAGGTATCATGTCAGCACAAAAGAGGGACAAAAATAAGCTAAAATTGAGTTGGGGAAGGGGGTAATAGGATCCCTCTGAAGTTGGAGTGTGTCATTGCAACTTTGATCATAGTTCAGGGGGAGGGGAAGGGGTTACTGAATGCTTATCTCAAAAAGATATATCAATGGAGATTGATCTTTTTGTCTTACCAATGGTGTTATTTTATAAAAGGGAGGGAGCCTTAGAGTAACAAATAAAGTTATTGTCACGTGTTTAGACTCTTTAACAATGTTGCCTGGTAGGGATGAGCATATTTTGGTTTAAACCGAAAAAATCAAAAAATCAAATCGAAATTTTAATTTCGGTTTGGTTTTCGTTTTTTCAAATCGATTTCGATTTTCAATTTTTGAAATTCGATTAAACGATTTGATTTTCGATTTTCCAAAAAAATAATTCGGATAAACCGATTAACCGAAATTCTATAAATAATTAATAATATATATATAATATTTAATATATAATAATATAATATAAATATATAATAGCAACCCTAATAACTAATAAGTAATAGCACGCCATATATAACGAACAACATACATCAGTCCAATAGTCGAACAATCGATCGAACCATAGACCGTCGGTGAGATCGTCGTCTGATACAAGAATTACAAGGACAACACGAAACACACTTCAAAATCAGTCCACAAGATCAAAGATCCGAGGACCCTTTTGAAAACCACACTCGGATTCAACAAACAACAACAAAAACACAATGTATTGATGTGTTTATCACCTAAAAACAGCTAACAACAAACTATGTTAACAACAACAAGATGAAGAACAACAACAATGGAACAAGAACCACAAGTCACGGATTTGAATTGCAAGAACACAAACAAACGATTACAACATAAATAAAATGGATAGATAGTTAGACCTTGGTCGGTATAATCTTAAGAATCCAAGAATATGGTAATCTTGGACCCTTAACACTACACACAACGGTTAACCTAAATCCTACGTTGACACAAGAGAAACTTTACCTCCTCTAAACATCAATGTCTCAAGCCAACATTGCAACACAAGTGATATCCACACTTGTTGCCCTCATTTAGGTGTGATGGCTATTCCAAGACCTACAACTAAAGGTGTTTCATGTTCCAAGTCTTACATCAATGAACAACTAATGAGAAAAAGACCTAAAATATTCTATTTATCTTCTATTATAAGAAAAGACAAAATGATAACAATGCCCTTAAAGGGTGGGGTGGCCATGAAGTGCATTTGGATCCAATGAAGTGACCAAAATACCCTTAATGAAGATGACCAAATCATGACCCATTAAGTGTTGTCCAAAACCGTGAGTCCTCAAGTCTTCGATGCTCCAAGCAATCTTCCACACACGGCCTTGCTTGTGCTCAAAACAGGTATTCCTAGCATATTCTTGTGCCCTCAGGGTGACCAAGTCTTGAGCCTTTAAATGATGACCTCCAATCATGTCTTCAAAAATTAAGGTGGCCATTTTACTTGTATCATCCTTCACTTCTTGAAAAGGATTCGACCTCGAATCCAAACCTTGCAAGAACAAAGAGAAGACAAACAAGCACTAAATCCTCATGACATGAGGGTTAGAGTTATTACAATAAACAACATCAACATGCCAAGAAGGTACACACTTGAGATATAACCACACGTCCTTTTTTATAATCACGAGGGACTTAGAAAAAAATTTACAAAGGAGTTGGCGAAAGGAATCATCATCAAGGGGTGGTGTCCTAATTTAAAGTAAAGTCCACCTAACACATATAACAATATCACTCAAACAAGTGGACCGACCAACAACTATCCATCCTTCACACCCTAAGAAGTTACCGGGATCGAATGGGAGACGTAACCAAGGGCTTAGGTCTCGACCACTCTCACTTTCCCCTAGGGTGTCATCCTTGAAATTAAGCAAGCCCTTTTTATCACTATTGAAAATATCATGAACTAAAAGAGGGTTGAGAAAGGTGTTCCATAAGTCAACTTCAAATAAAGGGTTCCCATGCATGCACTTACTAATAGTTTCAAAATTTCCACTAGGAATATGCCCAACATAAGAAACATATAAAGACGAAGTAGATGGCATTTCTAAGCACATATCACCTTCTCTTTCACAAGAGTTGTCCTCATATACGTACAAACCATCACGGGAAGCCAAAGGACCACAATCAAAATCATCTTCACAAAGACAATCACAACTCGGGTTTTCTAAATATTCAAGCAAATCAAGATCATCTACGCCCGGTTGATCATTTTGCTCACCCTCACTAGTTGTTGGCAATTCACATACCAACGTAGACTTACCTTGTTTTTCACAAGGGTCAACTAGTGTGTGAATACTCTCGTCACTTGGTAATGGAACCTTAGTCAAGTTGTAAGTGCTAGCACCAGATGGACACAAATCATTCTCACGAAGAGAATCAATTTCGTCATCTAAAGGATCAACTAGTGCTTGTGTACCTACAACAAGAGTTTGATCCTCACGTGACCTAACAATATCAAGAGTATCACAAAATGAAGACTCATTCACTCCTACACTAGGTAAAACCGCAACTACGTTCATATGAGTGTAGGGGATAATATTTCTACCTCGTAGCTCACATGAGCTACGGTCTTCATCTTGACGTGTGTCCAGGTACCCCACTTGCTCCCTTGGAACTCCCATATGATCCAACCTTTCATTTATCACTTCCCATTGATGGGTAACGACTTCAAGTTTAGCCAAAATAGCACTTGCAGCCGCGGGTTCCATCGTAATTGCACCTAAAAAAAAGAAAAGAACAAGTCTACAAAATAAAACACAAGTTAGTTCGAAACAACCTCACCACACTTGATTGTTTCACACTTGGATTCACAAGTGTTGCAAGTCGGCTTGTAGTTCGTGATGAGTCGAGGGGTGAGTCTACTCCTTGGTCGGAATGGATTCTTTGTTTGAAGACTCAAGGAAATAATGTTCGAACTTGAACCAAGAAATTCTGCGATTCAAAAACAAGAAAAGCACAAAATAACACTAACATGAACAAACGGGCACAAAAACTAACCAACAAGCTAGTAGGAGATTACTAGGTCGTCAATTAGTGTTCAAACCAACAAACGAAACTAAGAAACAATAAAATGAAACTAAGAAATCTAAAAGTTGAACTCAAAATGTTGCGTGAACAGTAATTTAGTGATGTGGCAGTCCACTATTGGCCTCGGTTTTGTCAAAATTTTACTCTCCAATTTCAAGTCTTGACCAATCTACAATTTGGAAATGGTGGATATGGTTAATGGAGGAAAATTTGATCTTGAAGCTTCATTTTCAAGTTCAAAACAAGACTTGACCTTCTTGGTACTTTCTCCTTAAAACAAGGTCCTTAAATCAAGGAAAGTAGGTGAAAAGTGGTTGTCAAGTCTTTTGTGTGATGTGATCAAGTCTTTCACCAACAAGTACTACAACTTGGTCTTTCACCTTTTGTGGATCTAATGTTCACTTTTTGTTTTAACAAAAGATGAAAAGGGTAAAGAACAACAAGAACACAATAACAACACCAAGAACAACAATAATATTCTCCAAGAACAACAATAAATTCCAATGTCCAACTCCACAACAACAAGGCCTTCAACACGGTCAAGTCTTAGAATGACAACAAGATTAAATCAGCCACACTTTGTTCACATTAACAACATCAACACGTTCAAGTTTAGATTTGGACACTTTTTAGTGTTGGTGAGAAAGAAACCAACACTAGAAACACTCTAAACAACAAAAGACTACAAGATCTAGTCACAAAGAAACATGTCTCGGCCAAGACAACAACAAGAACATCAACTTTCTCGGCCAAGAACAACAAGAACAGGCAGATTACTCCTTTTCTGGAATTTTTTTTCCCAGTTTTTCAACTCTTTTTTTTTGATATTTTTTTTTTCAACTCTCAAGCCCAAGATTGATCTTGTTAGAACAAAATCAAAGATGACTTTGATACCAAATGATACAATAATTACAAGGACAACACGAAACACACTTCAAAATTAGTCCACAAGATCAAAGATTCGAGGACCCTTTTGAAGACCACACTCGGATTCAACAAACAACAACAAAAACATAATGTATTGATGTGTTTATCACCTAAAACCAGCTAACAACAAACTATGTTAACAACAACAAGATGAAGAACAACAACAATGGAACGAGAACAACAAGTCACGGATTTGAATTACAAGAACACAAACAAACGATTACAACATAAACAAAATGGATAGATAGTTAGACCTTGGTCGGTATAATCTTAAGAATCCAAGAATATGGTAATCTTGGACCCTTAACACTACACACAACGGTTAACCTAACTCCTACGTTAACAAAAGAGGAACTTTACCTCCTCTAAACACCAATGTCTCAAGAAAACATTACAACACAAGTGATATCCACACTTATTCCCTGATTTCGGTGTGATGGCTATTCCAAGCCCTACAACTAAAGGTGTTTCATGTTCCAAGTCTTACATCAATGAACAACTAATGAGAAAAAGACCTAAAATATTCTATTTATATTCTATTACAAGACAAGGAAAAATGACAACAATGCCCTTAAATGGTGGGGTGGCCATGTAGTGCATTTGGATCCAATGAAGTGACCAAAATACCCTTAATGAAGATGACCAAATCATGACCCATTAAGTGTTGTCCAAAACCGTGAGTCCTCAAGTTTTTGATGCTCCAAGCAATCTTCCACACATGGCTTTGCTTGTGCTAAAAACGGGTCTTCCTTGCATATTCTTGTGCCCTCGGGGTGACCAAGTCTTGAGTCTTTAAATGATGACCTCCAATCATGTCTTCAAAAATTAAGGTGGCCATTTTACTTGTATCATCGTCTGTACAATAACACCAGAGCCGGCGACCAGACGACCATTGTGGGCTGCAGCCTGCAGTGCGACTGTGGTCTGTCCGACAGCGACCACTCTTCCGAGTTTTGACTTTTTGTGCAAACTTATACATAATGACATTATATATTATGTTAAACTTATGGTTATATCATTTAGTTTCATCCATTTTGAGTTATTTATATCTGGGAATGAAAAATAGGTTTGAATTATTTTTTTTAAAAATCATTAATTTTAAATATCTAGTCATAACAAAGAGAGGTTCACTACTTTAATCTTCAAAACTGAAATAAAAATTCAAAATAACCAAACCGAATTTGTAGAAACCGAACTGAACCGAATTTATTTCGGTTTGATTACGATTGTCATTTTTGTCAATCGAAAAATTGAAAACCAAACCGATATTAAACTATCAAATCGAACAAATTGAATGCTCAACCCTATTGCCTAGTGCATGTTGGATCCGTCAAAAGATTTTTGGAGGACCCTATAAGGGTGCGGCAGCCGCCACTATATACTGCGCTTTAATAGTGTTACTTTATAAGGACATCATTCACAATTTTCAGTAGAGTTAGAATTTTCATCAAAGAAAATTCAAAATATAAACAAGTAAATGTACAACGAAATTTAAGAGTATTCAATATACAATTTACTAATATATAGAATTAATTTTCCATCGAAAGATATTCGGACGAACTCCTTGTATCCCTAGCTTCACCATGAACGCACATTTCCCTTAGTTATTCACCTTCGCGGGGTATTCATTTTTTACTTGTATCATTGTGCTTCTCGAGAGTCAAACTGCATAAACTATGACCAACATTCAAGATGTATTTTTCATCATATTACTATAAAAATGATTGCAGCCTATAACATTTTTCAATAATTTTCGAACATCTATATTTAAAATTTAAAATATTAAATTAATCAACTTCAATTTAACTTTAGGGTGTGTTTGGTATGATGGAAAATGTTTTTTGGAAAATATTTTTTGGAAAATGTTTTTCTATTTTTCCTTGTTTGGTTGCAATAAAATGTTTGGAAAATATTTTCCACGACAATTCATTTTCCTCAATTTGAGGGAAAATGACTTTCCTCATGGGCCAAGGAAAGTCATTTTCCAGAAAATGACAAATGTGACTTATGACCCCACCCCAACAACACTCATATTCACATGACTCAAAAAAATTACATTTCTCAAAAATTTACATTACTCAAAAATATTTTTCACTGCTTGAAATAAAAAATAGTGAAGCCCGAATTTTTTCCATTTCCAATGTTCGTTGAAGGAATTGTTATTTCATATGCATAGAGGAAGACTTACCTATATTACTTTTGCTAATTGCATATTTCATTTTGTCATCGATGTAACTTGTTTCACGAGGTTGAATAAGCTTGTCGTTCCGTTATATTTCTATTGATTGTTGTATCTTGAGATTGTCTCCTATATTTGCTAATTAATAGTTGCTTAAATTTAGTGATTGTATATTTTAGTATTCGATATTGATATTATTTGTTATGCTTAAATTAGTTCTTACAAATTGTTGAGTTGCTAGAGGCACTGATATACTAGTTAACAGTTAGTAGTATTTTCTAAAAAATATTTTTTCATTCACCAATCAAACACTAGAAAATATTTTTCTAAAAAATATTCTCTACTCATCAATTAAATACCATAAAATATTTTTCAACAAATATTTCCCACTCACCAACCAAACATGAGAAAATAAGTAGAAAACCAACTTATTTTCCAAGAAAACATTTTCCAAGAAAACATTTTCCATCATACCAAACACACCCTTATAGTTTATCAATTTGGCTTTCATAAAGCAAAAAGTGACAAGTGAAAATCAACAGAAGAAATAATTTAAAATTACACCAACCACATAAGTGTAGCAAATTGAGATACAAAGAATTCCTACCCTCACCACAATAGTGACTTTTCTCTAAAAAAAAATAATAATGAAGTCATCCACTTATAGGTTTGCCATAAAAGAAGGGAAAAGACTCAAATATGCCACTTAACTATCAGAAATGACTTATTTATGGTATCTGTTAAAAGTTGGGCTCATTCATGCCATCGCCGTTATAAAATCAGTTCATCTATGTCATTACTTTTTAACGGTGATTTTCTAAAAAACAGCTTTGCCACGTGACCTCTTATTAGAGGTTCACGTCTTTTTTTTTTAGATCCATTAAAAAGAATCCACCCGCACCCAACCTATCACCTTAACCCACTTTAATATTACTTTTAATTTTGACCCTAGATTTGAACATATATACAATCATTTAGTCTTCGAACATGAAATTTACATATTTGAATACTACGTTTAAAATAATATAGGTTAGAATAATTAATAATTTAAAATGACAACTGAATAAATTATTATTAAAAAATAATTTATTTTGACTCTCGAAATCCGAACATCATCACATAATTTAGGACGAAGAGAATACCACATACATGAAGGACCACAACTTTTAATTAAGAAGAATACCTAAAAATCCCTTCTAAATTTGAATTAAAAGTTGTATAATTGAATTATTGGTAGTCTTAATTATTTCGTGAATTTGTTATTTGGTAGCCTTTATACTCTTTAACGTGGACGAGATGTAGAACATAACTTTTTTCACCGTGGGTGGATTCTTTAATATACACATTAAAGATCCATTAATATACACATAAATAGTGTCTACGTGAGTAGGTACCAAACAACACTAAAAAATATGTGGACTGAAAACACCCTACGTACCTGAATGATGGTCTTTTATTTATTTTATATTTTTTTAAACTCTAACACGCCTAAAAATAAATTATGCTCTACGTCTCGTCCACCTTAAAGAGTATAAAGGCTACCAAATAGCCAAGTCCACGAAATAATTAAGACTACCAATAATTCAATTATACAACTTATAATCCAAGTTTAGAAGAATTTTTTAGGTATTCTTCCTAATTAAAAGTTGTGATTCTTCATGTATGTGGTATTCTCTTTGTCCTAAATTATGTGATGATATTTGGATTTCGAGAGTCAAAACAAATTATTTTTTAATCACAATTTATTCATTTGCCATTTTAAATTATTAATTATTCTAACCTATATTATTTTAAACGTAGTATTCAAGTATGTAAATTTCATGTTCGAAGACTAAATGATTATATATATGTTCAAATCTAGGGTCAAAATTAAGATTAATATTAAAGTGGGTTAAAGTGATAGGTTGGGTGCGGGTGGATTCTCTTTAATGGACCAAAACTAAAAAATAAAAAAAATTTAAAAATGACGTGGACCTCTAATAAGAGGCCACATGGTAAAGCTGTTTTTTAGAAAACCACCGTTAAAAAGTAATGGCATGGATGAACCGATTTTATAACAGCGATGACATGAATGAACCCAATTTTTAACGGATGGCATAAATGAGTCATTTCTGATAGTTCAGTGGCATATTTGAGCCTTTTCCCTAAAAAGAATTTAGGCTGCAACCTAATAAATTGATTGTCAATTCCAAATGTTACCAAATTTTATTGATGCTACTATAGAAATAATTACAAGTTTGCACCTTATTATGAGATAAACATCTAGTACCTTTCAACTATAACCAAATTTGGTACGAAACACACCAACTTCACGCGGTTCTATTACTCCTCAACTAAATTTTAGCGTATTTTTGTCAATTTTTTTAGTTGACGTGGCACATGACAGTCCTTCACGTGCCTCGGGCGTTTAATTTCACGCAAGGTGCCACATCAGCATAAAAGGATGATAAAATATGCTAAAGTTAAGTTTAGGGGTAATAGGAGTGTGTCGTAGCAACTTTGGTTATAGTTCAGAGGTACATGATAGTTCAGAGGTACATGATGCTTATGTCCCTTATTATTTTACAAGATTTGTAATATGAATATTCCTACACTATCCAGAGATATAAGGTGTCATTTTTAGGATTTTGTCGCTCAAAATCTTTGATCTTTATTCAGACCTGATGAAAAATAATACATTATCGTGACCCCTGGATGCTTAAGGCGTCCTTGGTTGATCTTGTAGTTCCTACGAGGTGGATTTGATGGGATCGGTCTATGTATCTTCCTTTTCTTTTGTCTTACTAAAGTTTTTTTTTTTTTTTTTTTAAAAAATTGCCTTATGAATACTAGTACCAAAAATTGTATAATCACAAGATCAATTTTAACACTCAAAATTCAATTCCAATGAAATGTAGGTAAAGAATCACAAGCATACATTGCACTCAAATACTAACATGATCATACTTATAAACTCGAAAAAAATGCAGCATAAAAGAAGAAAAGCAAAATCCCTCCTTTGTAGATCACCCCTTTATACATTTCTTGAAACAAAGAAGTTGCAGAAGAAGCATCTTGTTCAGTAGAGGAGGTTGAGGCACCTTCTTTCTTTTTCGGTGTTAAAGACGTAGGTGGTGGTGGTGGTGGTGCTGGAGGGACAAAGAATTGAAAAGGAAGAAGAACTTTGTCCACTTGATATATAGCCAATTGATTATCAGTATATATAGTGTTTGAAACACTTGCATTGACAATGCCTGTTGAAATGTTAACTGAACTACCTGTTGTCGTTATATTTATGGGAAACTCTCTATTGCTTGTTCCTCCAGCTTGTGTTCTTAAAGGGTTGCTAGCAGTTTGGAATTGTGTGAGTGAATAGTATGTAGGGAGGATATGGAATTGGATAAGTTCAGCTTTTTGTTGATCAGTAAATGAGTTCAATGAGCCTGCTTTCATGTTCAAGAATGCATTGTCTGTTGGCACAAATATAGTGATTCCATTGTTTGAGTTGTTGAGTTGTGAGGTGATTTCATTGAGCTGTTGTGTGTTCTGTAGTAGACGGATGAATGTCGAACTTTGGCCTGCTTTTTCGAGGATCTTTGTCACGTTTAATGGAGGTGGTGGACCTGGAGCCGGAGCCGGTGCCTGAGCCAAAATGCCAATGCATTTCAAGAAGAGAAAGAACAAGATCAAGAAAATGTGTTCCATTTTTTTTTTCTTTTCTTGGAGGGGTTTTTTGGTTCAATTTTCTAAGTGTTGTGGATGGAGAATTGTGTAATGTGTTATATATATGTTGAGAGGGTGGATTTCTTGATTTGAAAACAATGAGAGAAAATTTTTGTGGGGTATTTTGATGGAAGAAAATTGTGTGTAAAGTTAGGTGAAAGAGTGCAATTTATGGTGAGAAGGAACATCATTGGTTGTGATAATCTCAGAGCAGCTGCCAGTTTGCTTATGATGGGAGGAAAAACAGCTGGGGATAGTGGAGGTGAGTTTTTTTCTGTCCTGAGCTGGGTATCAGAATCAACCTCTTACCTCTCTACTTCATCTGAGGTAGTGGTATGGACTGCTACACTTTACCCTCCCTAGACCCCACTTTGTGGGAATTCACTGGGTATGTTGTTGTTGTTAGATATAGAGGGGCGGGAGACTTAGAACAGCGGTAAATTGTTTTTCGTGTGACTATAAGTTATGTTGCTCAGATTCTTCAAAAATATTAGTTATATGCGGGTTGGATCCTCCAAAGGTAGTGCTCTTTTGTTTCATTTTTCGAGGAATGGGACAGACCGAGTCATTTCTCAAGAACAATAGCTAAAATGTCTGATACTACCACTTGGATCCAGAACCTACATGCTGAAGCTCATGATTTCAAAGTGGCCTAGTTACTAATTGGAGAGTCAAATGATGCTTTCTTTTGCCACAAGTTTTTCAAAGCTTTTACTACAATTTATGTAGTTTGCAAATATTTAAATTTATTTTTTTTAAAAAATTGAGACTATGATTCATGAAAACTAGTTAGTTTGATTCTCCTACTCAAAATCAGGTAAGATAAATTGAAACAAAGGGAGCACATTTTTGGAGGGTCAGACACGAGTGCTACAATATTTTTTATTAGTCCTAGCAATATAACGTATAGGTCACTAGTTCGAGCCACAAAATCATTCATTGATACTTGTGTCTGGTTATGCTGCCTACATCACATCTCCCTCGAGTATGTCCTTTCTCTGAACCCTGCGTGAATGCGAAATGCTTCGTATACCGAGCACTTTTTTGTTGGATACTGAAGATCCTATGGGGGAGAATATGCTATGCAATATACTTACAGGACAACCATAAATCATTATTTATGGTTATGGTAGGAGAGGAGGGCTAATTAAGATGTAATTTCAAGAGTCAGAATTTGACAAATTATTGGTACATCTGATGAGAAATGTAACACAACAACTTGTAATCCATCAGACTATTAACCAGAATTTTTTGTGTAACTGTTCAATTTTTTGTTTTGTGTTAGATAACAAGGGAAAGGGAGCCTTCGAGAAATGATAAAGTTACTTCAGTGTGAATTATAGGTCATAGCTCATAGGTTCGAGCCGTGGAATTAGCCGGTGATACTTGCGTCAGAGTAAACTGCGGGTGCCTTATCTGGACCTTATGTAAATACAGAATACTTCGTAAACCGAACTAATTTTTAGGTGAGATACTGAGGATCTCATGGGGGGAAAAATCAATGCAATATATTTACAGGACAACCATAAATCATTATTTATGGTTATGGTGGGGACAGAAGGACTAATTAAGATGTAATTTCAACAGTTACAATCTATAGACAAAATATTGGTACAGCTGATGAGATTAGTGTATGATAACAACTTGTAATCCATCAGATAATTACATTGTTGGTTATTAACTATGTGCTTTGCAATGTAAATGCATGATAAACTAGTATCATTAACCAGGATTTTTTGAGATAAGTATCCCGTGCTTCCGAACTATGGCCAAAATTGCTACGACATACTCCAACTTAACAGGGGTCCTATTATCCCCGAACTCAATTTTAACGTATTTTGTCACCCTTTTGTGCTGATGTGACGCCTTTATTACATAAAATGAGATCCACTTCAAAGGTGCCACGTTAGATAAAAAGGATGACTAAAATACACTAAAATTTAGTTAGGGGTAATAGGACCCTCGTAAAGTTGAAGTGTGTCGTAACAAATTTGGTCATAGTTCAGGGAGATATTAGATACTTTTCTCGGATTTTTTCTGTATATTGTTCAACTTTTTGTTGTGTTAGATAATGAAGGAACGCGAGTCTCGGAGAAATGATAAAGTTGTGTCATCTATAGGTCATGGTTTCTAGCCATGACATTCGCCACTGATGTTGGGGACATTCATAAATCATTAATTATGGTTATGGTGGGACAGGAGGGCTAATTAAGATCTAATTTCAACAGTCACAATTGAAAAATTATTGGTACATCTGATGAGATTAGTGTATGATAACAACTTCTAATCCATCAGACAAATACATTGTTGGTTATTAGGTATGCTTTTGCAATGTAAATGCATGATAAACTAGTATCATTAACCAGAAATTTTTGAGATAAGCATCCAGTACCCTCTAGAACTATGACCAAAGTTGCTACGACACACTCCAATTTCACAGGGGTCCTATTACCTCATTGAACTCAATTTTAACGTATTTTTGTCACCCTTTTGTGCCGATGTGACATCTTTATTACATAAAATAGGGTCCACGTCAAAATGCCACTTTAGCCAAAAAGGTTGACAAAAGGTGCCACGTCAACTAAAAAGGTTAACAAAAATACGCTAAAATTTAGTTCAAGTGGTATTAGAACTCCCGTGAAGTTGGAGCGTATCGTAACAATTTGGTCATAGTTCAAGGGGGGTACTAGATGCTTTTCTCGATTTTTTTCTGTGTACTGTTCAACTTTTTGTTGTGTTATATATTGAGGGAAGGGGAGTCTTGGAGAAACGATATAGTTGTGTCATCTATAGATCACGATTTCGAGCCATGAAATTAGCCACTAATGTTTGTGTCAGGGTAAGGAGCCTACATTACATCCCCTGCCTTCTCTAGACCCTACGTCAACACAGAATATTTCGCGCCGAATTTTCTTTTTTGGTTAGATACTGAGGATCCTACAGGACAATCATAAATCATTAATTATGGTTATGGTGGGACAGGAGGGCTAATTAAGGTGTAATTTCAACAGTCACAATTGACAAATTATTGGTACAACTGATGAGATTAGTGTATGATAACAACTTGTAATCCATCAGACAATTACATTGTTGGTTATTAAGCATGTGCTTTGCAATTTAATTGCATGGTTAAAACAGTATAACCAAAATTTAGCAGTTAAGTGAGGATTTTCAGAAGCTTCTCATGGTGTTAATCAAATCTGATTTTTCTGGACTGTGCTTCTTAGATAGTTAAATGAGGATCATTTTATTCCTTTAATTCATATGCAAGTAAAAAAAATAAAATCATAGTTCCATACAATATCTTCAAAAAATTATATAATTAACTACAACACTGCACAGGTAGTTTAGGGCGTTTTGTTAATCATTGCAGTGCTTGAGCTATTTGCTAGTGGGCAAAGGGTCAAATTTACCCGTAATCTATGTGAAATATTTCAAATTTACCCTCCGTTAATAGTTGGGGTCAAATGTGTTCTTGAACTTGAAGTTACCAAATTGGACTAGATTTACCCTTACTTTCAATGGTGGAGGCTTAACACATGGTGAATGCCACGTGTCCCATAATTGAATAATAATTTTTTAAGTGAATAACAAATATACCCTTTCTGTTATAGTTTAGGGGCCAATATGACCCTTCACGCTAAACTATGTGAAAGGTACGGATTTGTCCTATGTTTAAAAGAATTGACTTAATCGCACGACATATGACATCATCGGGTGCTAACTTTCATCATCTGAATATAAGATCAAATCTAATCCATTTTGGTAATAATAGATTATGTACAAATGTCTTAGGATAATAACTCTTGCTTACGTACTAAAACAAAAAACGTTTTCTGAGACAATACTTTCCCGTGGAAAACATTTTCCTTCATACCGATAATACCCCTAATGCATAAAGCTTTCAAACTCATTTTACCTTCCTATATGTGACAATCCCTCTTCATATATATTACAAATTAACATCGAGTAAGTTCTTCTTACTCGAAAATCATGTAGAGTAAAACCAATCCAAATTTACATGGCACAACCCAAACTTACAATTGAATGAAATCACAAAAATGCATGCATACAACAGTAAAACTTCAACATATTAGCTTACATAAACAAAACAAAAAACAGCTAAGAAGAAGAGAAGTCCGCGAGGCGAGTTGGTTTCACTAGAAGATACAGTGGAAGTAGAGTCAGAATCCGATGAATCATCTTTATTTTTCGACTTAGGTGGTGAAGGAGCGGGCGTTGGTGCAGGAGGGACAAAGAATTGCAATGGGAGAAGTACTTTGTCAATTTGATAAATAGCTAGTTGGCTATCAATGTAAATTGTATTCGAGATACTAGCATTGACAATTCCAGTAGTTATATTCACTGAACTTCCATTTGTTGTTATGTTGATAGGGAATTCGCGGTTGCTAGTCCCACCGGCTTGTGTTTGCACCGGGTTGCTAGCAGTTTGGAACTGCGAAAGGGAGAAGTATTGAGGGAGAACATGGAATTTGATCAGTTCTGATTTCTGTTGGTCATTGAAGGAATTCAAAGCACCTGCTTTCATGTTCAAGAATGCATTATCTGTTGGTACAAAGATAGTTATGCTGTTGGAGTCATTGAGTAATGAGGTTATTTGGCTGATTTCTTGAGTAGTTTGTAACAACCGGATAAACGTGGAACATTGTCCCGCCTTTTCTAGGATTTTTGTTACATTAGTCGGGCCAGGGGGTCCCGGAGAAGGAGCCGCGGCTTGAGCTGGTGGTGGAATTGGAGATGGTGATGGACCTTGAGCCAAAATGCCAATGCATTGGAGAAACAAGAAGAGAAAAGTTGACACTAAGTTGTGTTTCATTTTGGTGCTTTTTTGGTTAATCTTAAGTTGAAGTTGCTCTGGTTGTGGCAAAAGGAGACTGCACTATTTATATAATGAGGGTTTAAATTGCTTGCTCTAAAACAATTAAGGGAACTATAATAGGGAAAAGGATGGAAAATATTCAAGGGTGTTGCTTAGTGATCAACTGAAGTGCATGGTTCTCAAGTTCAAATATTAGCGGAGATAAAAGACACTAGGTGTTTTTTTCTCATTTGTCTGAGTCTTGGTAATCAGAGTTACCTGGTATTATGATGGTGGGAGCTAATAGGTATTTCGTGGAATCAATTGAGATGTGCGCAAGCTGGCCCAAACACAACAATTATCAAACAAAAGAAAGGGAAAAGGATGGAATAAAGTTAGTGGGGTATTGGGATAAAAGTAAAATGAGGGTGATGTTTGGTGAAACGTTACATGTGAGGTGAGCAAGTAGATAATATATAAGATTGAGATGATGTTATAGCAGCTGCTGGTTTGCTTAGGATGGAAGGGAAAAAAGATGGAAAAAAGTGAGGTACGTATTTTTTTGGTTTGCTTAGAGATAAGCATCCAATACCCTCTGAATTATCGCCAAAGTTGCTACGATACACTCTAACTTCACAGGACTCAGGAGTCCTATTACCTCTAAACTCAATTTTAGCGTATTTGTGTCACCCTTTTATGCTTACGTGGCACCATTATTACACAAAAATGAGGGTCACGTCAAAGGTGCCTCGTCAGCTAAAAAGGTGCCATGTCAGCTAAGAAGGTTGACAAAAATACGCTAAAAGTTAGTTCGGGGGTAATAGGGACCCCGTGAAGTTGGAATGTGTCGTAGCAAATTTGATCATAATTCAGGGGTACTAGATGCTTTACTCGTTTGCTTATAGTGATTTCGTTTTGGTTTCCCACCCGTCTGATACTTGCATTGGAACCTATTAAATTCAAATTTGTGCGGAAAGTCCCACATTGGGAGAAAACGATCCCTAACAAAGTCAACTTCATACCTAGAGTTGAATCTGCTCAAGATCTCTGATTAAGAATGAAGAGTACTTACCAGTCCACCAATAACCTTGCTGGTTAATTTTTCTATTGTGATTTTTGCTGAGGTGCAAACCCCCAACAAGAATCTTTCTAGTTGGAATATGTACTCAATTGCTAGATAATCATCATCATTCATAATTGATACAAATGGTGGGACAAAACAAAGATTATATATCAATTAGTTGGTTATTAGGTATGATTTTGCAGTATCAATGCATGACAAGATAGCACAACCAAAATTTAGCTGCTAAGAGTAAATATATTCAGAAGTTTGTCACTCTGACAATAATACATTACAACTACGCCTCAGTCCCAAACAAGTTGACGTTTCTCCATTGAAATTCATCTCACGCCTCCGAGTCTTGCTAGACAATAAAACAGGTGAAGCAATTGTTTAAAGCCATGTGAATTTTTTCAAATTAAAAAGAGTTCCGCATCCAGTACCCCCGAACTATGGCCAAAGTTGCTATGACACACTCCAGTTTCACAGGTCCTATTACCCCTGAACTCAATTTTAGCATAATTTTTTTACCCTTTTGTGCTCATGTGGCACCTTGCATGAAGTTAAACACCTGAGGCGCGTGAAGGATTGCCACGTGTCACCTCGGCTAAAAAGATTGAAAAAAATACTCTAAAATTTAGTTCAGAAGAGTAATAGAACCCCCGTGAAGTTGGAGTGTGCCATAGCAAATTTGGTCATAGTTATGGGGTACTAGATGCTTAGCTCAATTAAAAAACCAAATTTAGGATTTTTTTTTTTTTAAATTAGTCACGCAAACAAAAAATATGCATGATATTGGGCGAAGAAGATATATATACATCATTTGTCAGAGGGCGAGGGTATGCATGCATGCTTTTCCAGCAAGGGGTATATTCACTCTAAATCGCAAAGTTAGGGGTGTAAAACATTTATATCTATAATATATTAAAATGTGAAATACCTTAGAAATGTCGTTTGAACCTTTTGCCTTCATTAAAAGTATTTGCTTTAGATAAAATCGTCTTTTCACTATTTTTTTCTATATTTAATAGTCGAAAATTAATTAAATATATTTATAGTGAAACCTTGACATCAGAAGTAATGACAACTGATACTTTTTTCATTAGTTTAAGAATTCTAGATCAACTAAATTTGATTTTAAGAAGATTTAGTATTATCTTTTTCTATATTCCTCAAATAAAATTCTAATTATACATAAACAGTAATATATAATACAAAGCTTATAATACCCAAAAAGGCAAAACGAGCACACCAAAAAAGGAAAAAAAACATATCTTTTTAATTTTTATGTCCTTTACTTTTTTTAGTTCCAAATTCAATGATCTGTTCCAAAAATTCTAATTATTCATAACACTAACAAATTAGTTAAAGTTCTTATTTTATCTAAGTAATAAATCATAATACTTAGCACTTCTAAATCAATTAGAATTTTACTCTATATACAAAAAAAATCTATAATTCTATTTAAGTAATATTTTGATCATACTTTACTATAAAAATACAACCTTTCTTCTACTTCTTCTTTTCTTTTTATTTTGAGTTTGATTGATTTTAATTTTAATTCAAGTGTCTTCTTATATTCATTATCGTCATCCTTCTGTCTTTCTTTATTCTTTTAGTTAATGAATTTAAAGATTATATATGAATTATGTATAATCAACAATTGACATGTATTTCCTCTTTTAACAATTTCTTGTATTTCTCTTTCAGTTGTAAATTTTTGATAGAAAAATTAAACGAAACAAGCATGTTGTCGTTGAATGAAGTAGACAAAAAAATTAAAGATTTATCTCGCTGAAAAAATCAAGGTTTATAGTACATGTGTCATGATTCTCTGTTGATTGCTGCAAGTTTTACTCCTTTCAAAGGTATTTGATAGTTTTTACGCAAATTTTAAAGTCAAACTATATAGCACTATTATCACAGTAATTGTTTTTTTTTCTCTCTGAAAGATTATAACTCTTTATGTGTCTTTGTTGTGTATAAAGGGCTTTTAAGTTTCTTTCTATTTTTATAGTGACTAATTATTGTTTCTAATGACAGTTAAATGGAATTCTAAGTTAGAAAAATCGTATTATAACGATATATCAAGACCTTGGACTTGCTAGATGATGCAGTTAATGTGAATATCATTATACTTTTTTTTGAGAATAAAAAAAGATGAACGAGAGTGTACTAAAAAGAAGAGAAAATGAACAAAAGATAAAATTGTGTAGCTCTTACCAAATTCACTATGCACTATTAATTTATTGTCTAATCTATAGATTATGTTATGCAATATGTACCAGAAATAAAAAAAAAAAATTTATCTATGAATTATTCATCTTTTTAGTTGCGTGAAATTCTATAGATCAATTTGTATGTAATAAGAATGTAATGAATGATTTTGTAAAAATTTGAATTTAAAAACAAGAAAAAATTATAAATATAGAAACCAAAAAGAAAAATAACCAACAATAAGAGAAGAGATACTGCATAACAAAAGCAAAAGTGATGGTGTAAAATAAATAGGTGCTTACACTAAAAAAATATGTTTATGTTTATATTATTATATTAAAGTGTGAAGAATCTTTGAAAAATAATTTAAACCTTTACCTTTCATTAAAAATTTTCGCAATAAATAAATTATTTAATTTTAAATAATGAAACGTATTTCACAAAAATCTATATCTATAATCTATAATCTATAATATATTAAAAGTGTGAAGACCCTTATAGAAGTGATTTAAATTTTTTGACCTTCATTAAAACACTTCGTAATAGACAAAATCGTCTTTTTTCTATTTTCTAATAATTTTTAAAATTTAAAAATTCATAAAAATTAAATATAGAAGTTTTTCCTATTATGATTAAATTCTTAAGTTTTATGGTAATTTTTTCTTTTGCCATTTTTGTCCAACTGCATGTCCAAAAATATAGGCAATAAATCCTTTTTCAACTAAAATTAAAAAGCCCTTATGATTAATCCTACTTTCATAGGCTTAGCTTAAAAATCCCTGTTTGGTTTGGTTGCTCCCCTCCCCCCTTTTGTGGTGTTATAAACTTATATGAGAAAATTGAAGGAAAGGTGTCTTTTAAGTCTTGAATGAAGGATTGGTGACATTGACCAACTTAAACAGTCAAACATTATTAGAAAACTTGATTAAGTTAATTATGGACTTGATTAATATTTTTAAAACTTTCTAATCTTTTCAAAAATATAAATCAACCCAACCCACACCCCTCTTCAATCCAAATCAACCTCTCTCTCTCTCTCCAGCTTCTCTCAACTCTCTCCCAACCAATAGTTCTGCAAAATTTCTCCCTTCAACCTCCAGCGACAAATAGTCGGGCAGTTCCTTTTTGATTTTCAACCGTCAATCGGCGTGAAGACTTCTCCGGCGACAACAACTTCGAGTTCTTCGTCGTCCCATTTGTTTTTTCATAGGTAAAAAATTATGAAGAAATAGAGGAACTTGAGCCAATTACTCTTCTAGTATTGAAATGTGGACTGAATAAAATCCTAATTTCTGTCATTTCTTCTTCTTCTTGTCATACTGTTGATTCGAATTTGTTGGTGATTTTTGGTCACAGTTGATGTTCTTAGTGTGTGTGTGTGTGTGATGTGTTGGTGTTGCTGGGTTGATTTGTTGTTTGTCTTGGTAAAAATGGTATTGCAACAGATGAAACATCTAATATAACAGATGAAACATATGATGCAACAGATGAAATCTGATGCAACTATGAAAATCTGATGCAACAAGTGAACAATTTAACAGATCATTCATCTGTTGCGACAAATGACTTTTCTGTTTGGAAGAAATCTAAACAATATTGGTCCAACAGATAACTGATTAGTGATCTATTTTTATTCTTTCCAACGGTTTACTCTTCATTTTGCAACAGATTAGTGACTGTTTTTATTCTTTCCAACGGTTTACTCATCCGTTACAACAAGTCGGTTATATGTTGCAACAGATAACATACCTGGTGCAACAGATTAGTGATCCATTTTTATTCTTTCCTACGGTTTACTCATCTGTTGCAACAAGTCGGTTATATATTGCAACAGATAAAATACCTGGTGCAACAGATTAGTGATCTATTTTTATGGTTTCCAACGGATTACTCATCCGTTGCAACGGGTCAGTTATATATTGCATCAGATAAAATACCAGGTGCAACAGATTAGTGTTGTTTTTATGATTTCCACGGATTACTCATCCATTGCAACAGGTTGGTTATATATTGCAACAGATAACATACCTGGTGCAACAGATTAGTTGTTTGTTGGAACTATTATATTACTGTTATGCATTAATCAATTATAATCTATGTTGTGTTCCTATTAATTTAAGATAACATGGCTCCCAAAAGAAAAAAAATCGAATCGAGTCCAAGTAAAGGAACAACTGCAGCAGCTCAGCTACATCCACCACTCTATGAGTTTGCTTTACAAGCGTTATCTCAATCAGGAGCAGAAGATAATGAACACGGGGAGGAGGAATCTTTCAAAAGAGATGATCCAAATGCTAATAGCCCTTCCGCCGAAGAGTTGGTCAAAACCTTCAGCATTGATCGTTATCCTGTGAGAATGCACTGCTATGGTGCCACAGATTTAATGGGTGATCTCGTGGTTAAGTCATTCATGGGAAAATTTTTTGACGCCTTCAGAAAAATACTTCGAGAACAAAAATTGGATTCTTATTTCAGGAAAACCTATTTTGGGCAATATCTTGATTTTCCGGAGGACAACAATGCTCGTTCGCAGATGAAAATAGTATATGATCTTCTCAAGCGCAGGTTTATATATGAAAACAAAGATAAGATGGATGAGGTGTGGATAAATTACTGTGGCATGCCTGTTTGTTTTGGTTGGAAGGAGTTTTCCATAGTTATCGGACTAAAATGTTATCCTCCTTCTCCTTCTCAAGTTATACCTATTCCGACCCAAAAAAAAAATACCCCGCACACCCAAAAAAGGAAAAGGCAAGTCGAGTGATCGTGATGACCTGGTGTCCATTGTTGGTCCAAGCTTCAAAAATAAAAATCTGATAGAAGCGTTGAAAGGTAAAGGACTTTCAAAGAAGCACAAGCAATCATTGTGCTTGGTTTGGTTTGTACATAATATTTTTTGGGCGAGAGACGTTAAAAACAATATAAACCTCAGTTTAATAAATCTCTCCGAGGATCTTGAGGCATTTAACAGCTATCCTTGGGGTCATGAAAGCTTCAAAATAACTGTCGAATATTTGTTGGCTCCATTAACGCCAAAAACAGTCAACTTATATGGCTTTCCATGGGCCTTCATGGTAAATATTTCTTTTATCATGATATGATTCATTATTTTTTTATTCAATAATGTTTTTGATTTATTGGTGTTATGTTATAGGCTTGGGCATTTGAAGTCATTCCTTATTTGAGACAACAAGTGAACTACCAGGAAGAAGTTTCCTGTCCAAGAATTCTGAGATGGTTGTCGGCCAAAACCGATAAAAATGCAAAATTTCTTGATCTTTTCAATCCCCCCAAGGAAGCAGTAAGTTCAATTCTAATCAAGTTTTTGTTTTAATTAATGATTAAATGATTTCATCATCATTCTTAATATATGTACCAATTTATTTTAGATTTTCCATTCGTGGCTTGTTCCGACCAACCGAGAGTTGAAGATGCCATTTTTTCTTACTTTACGATCTGTGCAAACTTTATCGGACCCTAAGGTCGTTGATGGAATAAAAATAGAATTGTTTGAAGCAACAACCATCACAAGAAAAATAAATTTAGAGGGTGGGGCTAATGATGCTCCTCTTACAGTTTTTGAAACAACAAGCCATTATGATTATGATCATAACGGTTGTACAGATTTTTCTCCAAATTTTGCCTCATCTAGCGAATGTTCTTCATGAAAATGTCAAGACTGCAAGGCGAAACACGATGGAGTGATTCATGCTATTAATGCACTAACTTCTTCTGTAAAGAAAATGACATCTAAGAGGGGTGTCATTCCATCAAAGAGGATTTCATATTCAGACACTTCACTAGAGATCAAGGAGGCTAAGAGGAGAAGGAAAGACACTTTCAAGGCACATTAATCATAAAAAAAGCAAGATTGCAAAGCCTCTGTCTTTGTCTTGCACCGATGTTTAGTGTGTAAGGGCCACAAGAGAGCAGCATGAGTTGAAGAAGGTGAATGTACATCATCTGTTCCAAAAAACAAATAGGCACATATTTGTTTCAACAGATGATACATCTGCTGAAAATTATCAAACAGATATATACATCTGTGGTGACTGTTATCTAACCTGTTGCATCAGATTCATTATCTGTTTCAACAGATGAATCTTATGTTGCAACAAATGGGTCATATGTTCGAAATTATCGTACTGCTCTTATTTACCTGTTTGAATTTATCCCAACAGATAATCCATATGATGCAACATAAGACTCATCTGTTGCAACAGATGGAAAATCTGTTGTCTATCTCTACTTAGCATTGATAATTCTGTCTTTTCAGGTGGATGTCATAGCTACTGCCGAAGAGCATAATATCAAAGTTGATAATCCATCAACTACTTCCAAAAATGGAGAAAAAGTAGAGCCTGTCAGTTTGGGAGAACAGAAGAATTACCCGTTTGAAGGGTTCAACATCTCGGATGAGGCTCCAAAAAAACTAACACGGTTGATCAATGACTATTCAGAATGGATTGCCGATGGGTTGTTAAAGCATCATGCCGGCAGGTACATAAATCAATTTTATAAATATTGGTTTATACAATTCTTGTTGTAAGAACCTGACATTAACACATATAAATCATCATGTAGAAAACAAAATGACGAGCGCTACAAAGTGAAAGAATCGAGTCTTGGTTTTGATATGTTTGACTTTGTTGTTGCACATCCCGGAATGAAGAATTGGTTCTATTTGATGTCACAGCCCCAAACTTGCTGGTATGATGAGGTTTAAGTGCCATACATATTACTATTACTTAATACTTTATTTAATTGCATCTGCGTATTGATTTTTTTGTCACGTAATTCAAAATGTTTGATAATATGTACAACACATCGATGTCATTTTTTACTACCTCTGAAAGAAGGCCAAGTTGCAAATACAAGAACAATACAGATACACAACAGGCAATTGTTTGTACAAAGTTTACATCAATAATACCTATGATAGGTATTGTCAATAGCAGGCGGAAGTTTCCCGAAAAGAGGAATGCTTAGTCAACATCATCAAAGGTTTTAGCATTCCGGTTGGCTTACCTTGGCATTTGGTCGATGAAGTGTACATCCCAATCAATTGTGGTGATGAAATCCATTGGGTGTTGGCTGTCGTCGTTCTAAAAAAGAGGCACATCCGAGTTTATGACTCGATGTCTCGAAAGAGACGTTCCGAGCCATCGACTGAGATACAAAAGCTGGCTAAAATATTGCCTACTTACCTTGATATGAGTGGATTTTTGAACCAAAAGGTTCGTACTGATTGGTCGATGATTGAAGCATACCGGGATAAAATGGCTAATCCATTTGATGTACAATATGTTGACGGAATTGCTCAACAAACCATTGGTAGCCTGTAAGTTTAAGTGTCATGATTTAGTTTCATTTCACAAATTTCACAATGCTTGCATGAACTGCAAGATATGGATTATCTATTTTTTTTATAATGCAAGGATTGCGGTCCTTTTGTTGCCGCCTATGCCGAGTATTTGAGCAATGGATTGCAAGTACCAAATGATGGACTTGATGCCGGATTACTCCGCAAAAGATATGCTGCTCTTTTATGGAAATACAGAGAAATGAAAGCTCAGAAGCCGTACGCAACCGACGTTAAAGATCCAAGACGACCAAAGCCAAATTTCGTAGCACCAGATAAAGAACAACTTGTTCATATTGATTAGATCTTTATAGCTTGAGTCCGTCAATATTATAACCTATCCTCCTTGTTTTAACTTGTTGATTTATTTGTAGAGTAGATGTTTGGGCCCATAATGATTTTTTTTACATTTCATTTATTTGTTGAGTTATTTTATGTAATTTCCGAAGGCTTTGATTTATTTTATTCTGTCTATAAATATAATAAATCCTTAGTTTTGAACATGTTAATTGAAAAGGAGTACTAGATTCAAATATCGCAATAGATAATACATCTGCTGCAACAGACGACATATCTTATCAGACAAATTTAGACATATATTGCAACATGAGATGCAACACGTAGGTCATCTGCTGGAAATTATATTGTCACACCCTTTTTCTTTAACTCCAAAAGAATTGATTTTAAGGGTCGAAAGTTTGAAAGGATTTTTATTACTAGGTGACAAAATGAATAATTTATTTCAAAAAGGACTTTTAACTATCAAAATTCAGAGTCGCCACTTGGCATAATCGGGTGTACCAAGTCACCTTTGGAAATCCTTTTTCAAAACTGTTTTGACTCTTTAAAATTGGATTGCGAACAGAGATTCCGATTAAGGAATTCTGTTGACCGAGGGGAAGGTGTTAGGCACCCCTCGATCCCGTGGTTCGACCACGGTCGCTTGGCGGAGTATATCGGCTAATTTAAACACTACGAATGTATAAACCACATAAAGAATGCAAAGCAATCAATCAAGCAAAGCAAAACAAAACAATCCAAAATTTAGTGTTCAGTCCAATTATACAGTCCTGAAAAACAAAAAAAATAAATAAATAAAAAAATACGGAAATATAAACCTACTCTATTCTAGGCTAATCCTAACTACACTCCATTGCTTTCTCCACCCGACATTTTGGGCCTTGATCGTGCGCTGTCTTCAGGTACATGATACTTCGGGGCATTCCCCGGATAAATCAATACAAATTCCTCGGGGCATTCCCCGGCCAAATGAATACAATAGATTCCAATGCATAAATCAAAACTACTCCACAAACATTTCATCATTTCAAAAATCACAGATCCTAAACTTTGCCTACCCAACCTACTTTTTGCCTACCCAACTCGACCTATCATGGCACTATCACGATCGACAACGTCAATGAATCAAAACAACAATAAATAAAAATTAATCCGAAGTCACTTTAGCAAATTTTCAATTCGCGCCCCAACTTTTTTTAACACGATTAAACCAATTCAATATACAATCCACCGATCAAGTTTTCATATCCAAATCTAACATCAACCCACACATCACGAAGATTCAAACATGCCAAACCCATAAATCATTCATAATTATGTAAAAAAAAAACTAAAAAGTAGAGAAGATAGAATTGAACCTCAAATGTTGCTTTCGATTAAAGTTGCTCCTTCCGACTGGACCGTGTCCATAATCTCGGATTGAACCTCACAAAACGAACAACTCCAACTTCGATATATCCCCTTTGTTCCATTTTTTGCCAATACCAAATCACAAACAGACCTCGAACTCAACTGTCAAAAACCCAAAGGTGAACGCACTATTTTCTCCATATTATTGGGATAATTTTGACCACTTTGGCGCATTCCAGGCGTAAACTCCGTCGCCGAAACAGTACCAGCGGTGGCGGTGGAGTAGTCGGGCACTAGTGTCATGATTTTAGGGGGTTTGATGCTGGTTTCGATTGAGTTTTAGGGAGGAATGGACGGACTCTACGCTGAGGCACTATTATGATGACAAGCTCACCGGAAAAAAGTTGTTATTCCCCCTACTCGGTTCACCGTTCACTGTTCACATTGGTCGACCACTGTTCAGACCTATTTTTTATTTGCTCTCTCCCGATTCTCTCTTTCTCCTATAATTCTCTCTGCGTGTGTGCGTCTGTGTAGATGAAAAAATAGAGTTTTCTCCTAGAGAAGACTATGGCTACGGTCCCCCTTTTTCTGTGTAGATGACCATGTATATATGGAAGGTGTACTGTATATGTTGTTCTTGGAAAAAGAATGAGGAGTGATGAATGAAATTGTTTCCAGTGGACCTCTCCTAGAATGAAAAAAAAATGGTCTAGAGTATGTAATTTGATCAATTCCCCGTATGTAGGTGTATGATTCCCTTTTTCTCAATTTTCTTAGTCTAAAGATGTGGGACCCATGATATGAATTTGTTAGGTAAAAGACAAAGAAAAATAAAAATGTGTAAGAGTGGCCACGTGGGGATAGGGGTGAGTGGGGTGATAAGGATAAAGTGTGAGTTTGTTAGGATGATTAAAATTTGTTATGGGTTTGTTAAGAATTGTTATTTTTTTGTATTTTTGTAGGATATAATTACTTGAGGTAGGGCACATGGTAAGGTGAACTAAAAATGTATAAAATTAGACTTCGGGAGGGATAAAATTAGGTGTCTACATCTTGACCCCTTTGAATATAAACATGAAGTATTTTCAGACAAAGAAGTAGACAGCGAGACCAAATTTTGACCCGACCATTATTCAAAGAAAGAAACAGAAGGAAGAAGGACAACCGGGTCTTGACTTAAGACATCCTACCTATTCAAGTTATGAGATAATCAAGTCACGGGTCTTTCAAAGGATTGGAAAGAGAAGGACTATACCGAGTTGGAGAGTCGAGTGAGGTATACCGAGTTGGAGAGTCGAGTGAGGTTCCATCGAGGTTCCGGCCCGCGGCTCTGTCATTACATCAAAAATAAAAAATACAAGTTAAAGCATAAATGAAATTACAAAAATCCTATCTATGCAACTTATTTTGGACTCTTGACTTGCTACTTCATCACCCTATTCTTCAGGCGGGCTCCTGACTTGTAATTTCTTCACCCTATTTTTCAGGCGGGTTCCTGACTTGCTATTTTTCAATCTGTTGACTTTCAATATTTTCACCTTGTTGCTTGACTTTCAACTTCTTCACCATGTTGCTTGAATTTTCATTTATTCTCCCTGTTCTTCAGGCGGGCTCCTGAAATCACATCAAAACTAAAAAGAAAATTATCCCAAATAAAGATTATATAAAGAGATCATTTTTTAGAAAAGTGAAGTTCCAAACAACAAGAATTAAATTTTGCCCCAGTTTATCATCAAAGGACTTTTGTGAAAGTCACATCATTATAGGAATTAAGGAGAATGACTCGACTAAGAGGTATGTCTTCTAGGGGTCAAGGGAAATGACTCGACTAAAAGGTACGTCTTATAGGAATCAAAGGGAATGACTCGACTAAAGGGTACGTATTATAGGAATCAAAGGAAATGAATCGACTAAAAGGTACATCTTCTAGGGGTCAAGGGGAATGACTCGACTAAAAGATACGTTTTACAGGAATCACAGGGAATGACTCGACTAAAATGTACATCTTCTAGGGGTCAAGGGGAATGACTCGACTAAAAGGTACGTCTTATAGAGGTCAAGGGGAATGAATCAACTAAAAGGTACGTCTTTTAGGAATCAAGGGGGATGACTCAACTAAAAGGTACGTCTTGTAGGAATCAAAAGGAATGACTCAACTAAAATGTACGTCTTATAGGAATCAAAGAAAATGACTCGACTAAAAAGTACGTCTTCTAGGGGTCAAGGGGAATGACTCGACTAAAAGATAAATCTTACAGGAATCACAGGGAATGACTCGACTAAAAGGTACGTCTTCTAGGGGTCAAGGGGGATGACTCGACTAAAAGGTACGTCTTATAGGGGTCAAGGGGGATGACTCGACTAAAAGGTATGTCTTCTAGGTATCAAGGGGGATGAATTGACTAAAAGGTACGTCTTCTAGGAATCAAAGAGAATGACTCTACTAAAAGGTACGTCTTATAGGAATCAAAGGAAATGACTCGACTAAAACGTACGTCTTCTAGGGGTCAAGGGGAATGACTCGACTAAAAGGTACGTCTTCTAGGGGTCGAGGAGAGATGACTCGACTAAAAGGTACATCTTATAGGAATCAAGGGGGATGACTTGACTAAAAGGTACGTCTTATAGGAATCAAGGAGAATGACTCGACTAAAAGGTACGTCTTAGAGGAATCAAGGCGGATGACTCGACTAAAAGGTACGTCTTCTAAGAGTCAAAGGGAATGACTCGACTAGAAGGTACGTCTTCTAGGAGTGAAGGTTCAATTTAAGAAGTGTATCACCCAGCAAATGAAAACTAAAATCCCTGGACAGGAAAGTGTATCTCCGAGGGATATAAAATGATAAATTTTTTCCATGATTTAATTATCAAACCTGTGCAGCAACATTGCTTCCTGCATTTGTAAAAGTGAGAAATTAGGGGCCTTGATGTTTAGGCTTTGAAATCCTTCATTTAAAGGTGACATGTGTTCCTGTTTCATGCAAAGAAAAGTTGTGAGTTTAAAAATATGGAGGCAGGTTTGTGGCTTTGGCTTTCATGGAAAACGCTCTTGCCGTCATCACATTTAACCTTGCTTCCAACCATTGCATATATCATTGACTTGATGCATCATTAACCCAAACTCATATTATTAAGAGTGATTGAAACAAACACAGTATCTCTGCTTTGCCATACTTCTCAGATAGACCCTTTGAACCTTGGTATTTCCATGAGTTCCTCGACTTGTTTGTTGACAAAACTTTCTGCATGCCCTTTTTTTTGTCTCACAATCATGTCTCTTTCATGTGCTAGCTTTTGCCTTGCTTTGTGCAATTAAAGAAGTTGGTAGCCAGTTTTGAAATATTTTCTCACTTGTTTTGACACGGATTTGACTCAAAGACAAGAAAGAAAAAAAGAATGACAATTTTTTTATTCGGATAACTGACTCAAGAAAGATAAAACAAAAATAAAAGAATAAAGAAAAGACAATGAATGTCCCCATTTGAAACAAAGAAACGAAAAATTCATCTAAAAATGACAGTCAACTCTAATGATTATGCCATGCATTTTGGATTAAGCAGCTTGATCTTTTCATCCAAACTTTCTACCCATTGTTGTTGAGTTAATGGCCTTGAAACTGAGTTGCTTCCTTAGGCCAAATTCATTCGGAAATCTCATTCGGCTAGTGGCGCATTGAAGAGTTTTCGCCAACAAACCTGTTTCTTTCTCTCAGCTCACCATTACCTTATGGTGCCTGTGAGGTTTTCACCAATAAGACTCTTTCATTTTTATTTCTCTCAACTTATGATCGCCTTACGGTGCCCGTAAGGGTTTTCACCAATAAAACTCTCTCATTTTTATTTCTCTCCTGATTTTTATGCTGAGGAAGACAAGTAGTACCCAAAATGCATCATCATATCCATTGCATACTTAGCCTTAGCATTCTCAAAGATTACTCTGAAGGTCTTTCTTTGTTGTAATTTGACTTTTGGATAAGGTTAGAAAGAAGGGATGACATGAGGCCCAAACGACACTTAAAGTGGTGTAGGACTTACAACTTTTGGAATCGACTCAAAAAATGAGGATTAACTCATGCCCCAGTTTCTTTTGACTGGGTAGTTCTAAATTATTTGTTTTGTTGGACTGAGCCCAGAGTAGGGCAGCCTACGTATCTCACCCCCGAGAGAGGAGAATCAGGTTATGCGTAGTTCTGACAGTTTGTTCTTTTGCTTGATTCTGATTTTTTTTCTTTTATTGACTCTTTTTCTCTTTGGAACTTTTCTGACTTTATTTTTCTCGACACTCTTCTTTTTCTCTTTTTATTTAAAAACTTTTCTAACTCTACTATTTTGCTCGACACCTTTTCTTTTGAGCTTTGTTAACTCTATATTGATTCCAAAAGAGGTGTATGAAAGAAAATAAAACTAAGGCTTAAATGGGATAAACAAAGGATGACACAATGTTTGGATAACAGAATGAAATGCCTTTGTCATATCAATCTTTGAAAATGCAAGTACATAACATGCTATTTGAAAGTAGGAGATGAAGATCATGTGCGACATCTTTACAACATTAACTTTGACTGAGTCTTTGTGTCACTACTTGTTCTGCGCTTTTCTAGCATACAACTCCACTTTTGTTGTACATTTCTTACATTGAATGACTCATGATTTCGCGGAGCTGATTTTATTTCTGTTCCTCTTGATATAGGATCACGCATCCACTGTTTGACCTAATTGAGGCATGCCTTACAATTGATGACCAAGTTATTCTGGTGATTCTCAAAACAATTGCCTTAATTTGAAAGAAGGTTTCAACATGGTCACCAAATATCTTAACACGCTACCTATTTCTCACATGCTTTTTCTAACTTTAGCCCTCTGATTCAAAGTTCATGGTCAAATTAGATTTTAAGATCTGGCGAAGAATTTCGCCAGCATGTCATATCACTAAAGCCAACATAAAATGTACTATGTAAAGAAAACAAACAAATAACATATATTTAAACACAAAGGAAAAATGGACACTCTATTTAGTTGAAATAAAAGATAGAAAAGGTTTGACCATAAACGAAAAAAGGGACAAAACAAGATAGATCCCGAACTACCACCCTGAAACAATTCGGATAACAGAAAAGAAAAGAAAACAAACTACTAGACCTCTTTCTAGTAGGGAGAGGAGTGACTTCTCAATTGCTCAGCCTGACATATTAGCCACTGATTTGCATATCAGCATGACTAGAGCTTCCACCACTGTCTGACACATTTTCTTCAACAAATAAGTTCTGGATCCCCATGCTTATCTCATTGCCTCCCACATATTGTGCAGTACCGCGTGCTGGTGAAGAACTCTGTGGGATGGTCGAGGGGCCAATGTCTTGCACCACAATCAATTTATCTGGAATCATTTTTTCTATTTTTCTTTTCAAGGTACGACAATCTTCAGTACTATGACCCTAAACATCAGAATAATATGCACACTATACATTAGGATCAAAATTTCTTGAATGTGGGTCAGGTATATACCCAAGAAGAGGAGTAATCATGCCCCTATGTCTCAATCTCTGGAACAAACTGGCATAGGACTCCCCAATAGGAGTGAAATTATCCTTTTCATTCCTCCTTTTTGTGAACTCTGGCCTCGAATGAAACTTAAATTTAGAGGCTCCTTGGTAAATTTGTGGGGGTCGAGGACGATGTTGAGGGAAAGGTGCATGCCATTGTGGATAAGAAGATGGATGGGTACACAATTGTGCATTGTTTAAAGGACATTGAGCAAGTGGAATGGAACTCCTTGGATTTTGAAAAGAGGAACCTTGTTGCAGATGAATAAGTGGATTTGATATGTAAGCTAGGGATTGAGGCTGACAGTATTGGTGAGTTGGACCTCTCAAACTTTGCTTTGGCCCAGGCACACCAACATATGCATTTTTCTTCTTTTTTCCATTAGTTTTCCTTGAATGATTGCACTATCATCCCAAATGTTTCACAAAATCATTCTGTCCACCAAGCACCTCAAATTTTGATGTCTCAAAGCTTGGAGGAAGGTTAACACTTGAAAAAATGCCCCAGTTTTTACATGAAATATCTTCATAGCCCACAAGTCCCAAGGAACTTTTCATATCATTTTCTACACTCTTAACTTTCCCAACCATTTTCTCTGGGTCTTCTAGCATGCTAGGATTCTTATTAAGAAATTTTGGCGGTCCACTTAACTTAACTGTAGGCTCAAGAGTATAATAATGATCATCACGAGTATTGAACGTGGATTCGCTAGTAGATTGGGGAAGCAGAATCGTTGGATTGATAGCCAAAGTGGAAGCATTAGTAGAAGGTTGAGCAACAAAAGCACAAAGGTATGTGGTGATGTGAATGTGGTAGACTTATACTGAGGAGCTAAAGAAAGAGTGGTGGAAGTATTGAGGTGCATTTGACGTGGAATAGATTCTGAGGCATGCTATGGTGCATCAACCATAGTAGGAAACTGACTTTGCAATTTTGGTGGAAGACTCAAGGTATTTGCATGGTCAAAAGTGGGGAACTGAGGTGGAGGCTGCCCCCTGGCCCAAGCTCGGTACATTTTCATCATTTGTTGTCTTAGTCTCAAATTCTCTTCCCTTAAACTCTCAATTTCCTAACTCTTTGTTTCATCCATGATGCCACTCTCTATATCCTTGTTGGACACAACTAACCCTTCATTGAATTTGGTGTGATATGGAGGACCAGCCATGAAGCCACAAACCAACCACCTTAAACTAACTAAACAAGAGGCAACAAATATGTTAGAGTTCAACATTTTTTCTTCAATTTTTTTTGTCTTTTAGAAAAGATCACCGAACCCAAGAAGGGCGCCTACGTATCACACCCCCGAATAAGGAGAATCAGGTGTGCGTAGTTTGTGAAGTTTTGCCAAAATGGCTAACGAAACTCTTTTTCCTCTTTTTTTCTTGAAACTTTAAGAAGAAAAAGAAAATAACCAATTATCAAAAGAATTGACAAAAATCTTTTTTGCATTTTTTAGGTTTAAACTCCCTATACAAAAATGAAACCTACGATTACCCAAGAAAAATCTTTTTGGATTTTCAATTTAGAATTTTATATGAAAATTAAACTTGAAGCTCTTGAAGGAAAATCTTTTTATAGTTTTCTTTTACAAATGTATATGAAACACCTACTCTAATAACGACTGAAGAAAATCTTTTTGAATTTTTAAATAAGATCAACCAAAAATGAAACCTACGACTATTAAGAAAAATCTTTTTGTAGTGTTCTTTTCGAGGCATATGTGAAACACCTACTCTAAATAAAGAGTAAAGATTTTTTTTTGAATTTTTTAAATAAGATCCCCGAACCAACAATAGGCTGCCTATGTATCTCACTCCCAAGAGAGGAGAATTAGGGGTGCGTAGTTCGTCCAGGTTGGACAATTAAGGATTAAAACGAACTAAGACTTGACTTAAGAAACGCGATTACAGACGAACGATGAAAATAAAATCTTTTTTGGTTTTCAATTAGACACTTCACACAAAACTGACACCAACAACTATGAAAGAGAAAAGAAATCTTTTTGATATTTTCGTTATATGAGATATACAAAGCTCCTACCATCTTTTTTACATTTTTTTCTTTATAAAAGCTTCAATTAAAAAATATTTTTGAAATTTTCGAATTATGAATGCAGGGTAAAGGAACAAAAGAAAATCTTTTTGATGTTTTCTTTTTTCAGACAATGAGTGCGAAAGGTAAAGAAAAATCTTTTTTTTTTTAAATTGTTGGATTGTGAAAAACAAAAGCCATAAAGAACTCTAAAAACTCTTTTTTTTTCTTTGTTTAACTCATTGCCTACACACTTTACTTCTAACACATGCTTTCCCCAAATCAGTCCGTCAAATGACCACGTTATCCTCAAAGATGCAACATTTAGCACGTAGGGATGCTTTAAAGGTGAGTTTCCTAAGAAGGACCAAGTGGGCCCCTCTAGGTCTCAATATGATGCACATAAGCATGACCTAAAGGCTGACCTACGTTGGAGTTTACTAACAAGGCTGTTCGGGAGAGCGTATGGTCGATAGTGGCTTGCTTTAGTTGGCCACCTACTCCATACAACCCAACGGCTCCCCCTCCTAAAATAAGGGTTACTCAACTATAGGTTGTGTACACACGTGTACTATGGACTTATTGCAGAAAGAAAGACTCGGGTTATGCACATGATGCCAGATATAAAGCGGTAACATATAAAGTAAAAACTGTAAACAAAAAGCATGTAGGCACTCAACAATGATAAACAATAACACAAAACAACTCAAACAAAATATCTATACACCTATAGTGCCAAGCTAAGCCGATACAAACTCCAAAATAAGCTCGAATTCTGAAAAGTTCCAAGCAGAGTCGCCAGAGCTGTCACACCCCTTTTTTGTTAACTCTAAAAGAATTGATTTTAAGGGTCGAAAGTTTGAAAGAGTTTTTATTACTAGGTGACAAAATGAATAATTTATTTCGAAAAGGACTTTTAACTATCAAAACTCAGAGTCGCTACTTGGCATAATCGGGTGTACCAAGTCACCTTTGGAAATCCTTTTTCAAAACTGTTTTTGACTCTTTAAAACTGGTTTGCGAACAGAGATTCCGGTTAAGGAATTATGTTGACCGAGGGGAAGGTGTTAGGCACCCTTCGATCCCGTGGTTCGACCACGGTCGCTTGGCGGAGTATATCAGCTAATTTGAACACTACGAATGTATAAACCACATAAAGCATGCAAAACAATCAATCAAGCAAAGCAAAACAAAACAATCCAAAATTTAGTGTTCAGTCCAATTATACAGTCCTGAAAAATAAAATAAATAAAAAAATAAAAAAAATACGGAAATATAAACCTACTCTATTCTAGGCTAATCCTAACTACACTCCATTGCTTTCTCCACCCGACATTCCAGGCCTTGATCGTGCGCTGTCTTCAGGTACATGATACTTTAGGGCATTTCCCGGATAAATCAATACAAATCCCTCGAGGCATTCCCCGGCCAAATGAATACAATAGATTCCAATGCATAAATCAAAACTACTCCACAAACATTTCATCATTTCAACAATCACAGATCCTAAACTTTGCCTACCCAACCTACGTTTTGCCTACCTAACTCGACCTATCATGGCACTATAACGATTGACGGCGTCAATGAATCAAAACAACAACAAATAAAAATTAATTCGAAGTCACTTTAGCAAATTTTCAATTCGCGCCCCAACTTTTTTTAACACGATTAAACCAATTCAATATACAATCCACCGATCAAGTTTTCATATCCAAATCCAACATCAACCCACACATCACGAAGATTCAAACATGCCAAACACATAAATCATTCATAATTATGTAAAAAAAAAACTAAAAAGTAGAGAAGATAGAATTGAACCTCAAATGTTACTTTCGATTAAAGTTTCTCTTTTCGACTGGACCGTGTCCATAATCTCGGATCGAACCTCACAAAATGAACAACTCCAACTTTGATATATCCCCTTTGTTATATTTTTCGCCAATACCAAATCACAAACATACCTCGAACTCAACTGTTGAAAACCCAAAGGTGAACGCACTATTTTCTCAATATTATTGGGATGATTTTGACCAATTTGGCGAATTCCAGGCATAAAATCCATCGCTGAAACAGTACCAGCGGTGGCGGTGGAGTAGTCGAGCACTAGTGTCACGATTTTAGGGGGTTTGAAGCTGGTTTCGATTGGGTTTTAGGGAGGAGTGGACAGACTCTACGCTGAGGCACTATTTTGGTGACAAGATCACCGGAAAAAAGCTATTCTTTCCCCTACTCGGTTCACCGTTCACTGTTCACACCGGCCGACCACTGTTCAGACCCATTTTTTATTTTCTCTATCCCAATTCTCTCTTTCTCCTACGATTCTCTCTGCGTGTGTGCGTCTGTGTAGATGAAAAAATAGAGTTTTCTCCTAGAGAAGATGATGGCTATGGTCCCCCTTTTTCTGTGTAGATGACCATGTATATATGGAAGGTGTACTGTATATGTTGTTCCTAGAAAAAGAATGAGGAGTGATGAATGAAATTGTTTCTAGTGGACCCCCCTTAGAATGAAAAAAAATGGTCTAGAGTATGTACTTTGATCAATTCCCCGTATGGAGGTGTATGATTCCCTTTTTCTCAATTTTATTCGTCTAAAGATGTGGGACCCATGGTATGAATTTGTTAGGAAAAAGACAAATAAAAATAAAAATGTGTAAGAGTGGCCACGTGGGGAAAAGGGTGAGTGGGGTGATAAGGATAAAGTGTGAGTTGGTTAGGATGATTAAAATTTGTTATGGGTTTGTTAAGATTTGTTATCTTTTTGTATTTTTGTGGGATATAATTACATGGGGTAGGACACATGGTAAGGTGAACTAAAAATGGATAAAATTAGACTTCGGGAGGTAAAAAATTAGGTGTCTGCATATATAATAGGTCTTCTTACTTTTTTGATTTGCTCCAACAGATTATCGATCAGTTGCAACAGATAAGTTATATGTTGCAACAGATCGTATATCTGTTACGACAGACAAACTGGGAACATCTGCATAACGCAACAGATGACCAACCTATTCCAACAGATAATCAATATGTCACAACAGGTACTATATCTGTTACGACAAATATAAAATCTGTTGCATTATAAAAATTTAACTTGGCTAGACATAAAAATTATTGCCACTACATGTAAAGTGAATTAGCTTGAAATGAAAATTTGTTATAGTGTTCATCTCTATCTTTGTACATGTTCTTTTTTATACCCGGGCTCCAACCATTTAGTTAGTACCCCATATACCCAGACCCTTTGCATCTTTCCCACAACGGTGTCGCACACACCGGTCATTTGTGTGTTGGTCAGTAAACACTTGATGTATGTAAGCAAGAACGGCCCGCACGCTGCACCGGTTATATTTCTTAGGAGATGGATGTTCTTATTTCAACCTTCAAAATCCCATAATTCCTTCGCCAAGACTTCAGCCGACAAATGATCCATCAGCTTACTCTGCATCAACAACTTAGGCAACAACTTCAAGAGTGTCTGAATGTGGGTTAAAAATGTCTTCTCGCTGAAGACAGGTAAGTTTCAGTCATAAACCTTAATCTTTCTCTCATATAGTAGTATCTCAATAGTGATAAAATGTGTGACATCCACGCTCATGACTGGAAGGATTCTCTTTTCCTTGGTCTAGCTCTTGTCGTGTGGATATGACCTCTTCTCTCTAACATATTTAATCACTCTTTATCCCATTGGAACGTAGAAACTAACTGATTAAATTTTGAGCCATCGGAATCAGCTATCTTACAGAGTTTAGCATACTTATCCTTGAAATTGTTGTAGAAGTTGAGGTCCATTATCCTATCAGCAGCATCATAAGCATCCAGGTACGCTAATTTCCTACACCTCATGAGGCAGAGAATTTCATCAACATACTGTGGTATAAGAAGACAATTTTTAAATAGGTTAGTAATTGTAAAGAATAAAAACACAGTGAAAAGAATCCGATGCAGAGGGTTCTCTGAATCAGTTCACAGATTACCCAACCAACGCAACTTATGCAACAAATGTGTATTATGTTGCAACAGAATACCAAGTTTTTGCAATAGATTACACATCTGTTACGTAGATTCTTCTTCATGGAGTAGATTGGAAGGCTAGGTTAGTAAAAGTAAACTTACCTTGTCCTCGTACCACATGCATATATTTGTCATATTCGAGAAGTTTTTGGCGGCAAATGAATGCATGGTGTATTATTTTTGAACCTTCATCTTGATGAATTCTTCCCCTTGCCAAGCGCCGCGAATATGTCCACCTTCTTCGGCGGCCCCTAAACTTCAACAACTATTGAAGCAGGGGGAGTTGTAATTTTTGCTAATTTTGGAACGTAGAGAATTTGTTTATTTTTTCTTCTCTTCCTCCTAACCTCCACTGTAGGAGTACATGGCTCCCTCACCTCATTGGATGGTATGACACCCCTTCTGGATTTCAACTTCTCGGTATCTTCAGTAATAACCTCTAGATTTTTAAGGAGTTTATCCTCTCTGTCCTTGCACACTTTGCATTTGCAATGAGAACATGAGGGTGAAAAAAGGTGAGAAGGACCACTGTAAGGGTGGGAGGGACCGGTGTAGGGGTGAGAGGGAGGACTTATACAAGGGGTGTTTTCAAACATATTTATTTTTTGTTGAGCACCAACATGCTCATAATCACGAATGGCAGCAGAAGCAGCAACAGGATGGCTGCCACCATCACAAATAACTCCACCAGCAACACCCCCAGAAGAAACACTCAGATCTATTACAGTTTGAGATTGGTCGTGAAGAGCTTCAACATTAGGATGACCTTGCCTAACTTCTCTTCTTATGGATGTTTATCCATCCAATTCCTTCTTTATTAACTCCACCGTAGGGTCTTCTTTTGTATCAACAAGACCCAGAGTAATAAAAGAAGTCATCCCTAGCTCATCAATGGTAGGCACGATCCAAGGATGCACAACTTATAAAAAAGATAGGAGAAATTTAAATCATATAATAATAATTTAGTGTCAGTTGGGTTACATGGGGCTCGGGTTATGTTAACACAACCAACTTATGCAACAGATGATCTAGCTACCGCAACAGCTGATCTGTATCTTGAAACAGATTGATAATATGTTGCATCAGATTACCCATCTATTGCATAATTTGCAGTAGATGGGTAATCTGTTGAGTAGGGTTCACAGACCAGAGCAATATATGGTTAATCTGTTGTAACATATTACCCATCGCAATAGATGGAACATCTATTTTAATATATTTCTTTGAGGCAAATTATTTTAGTTGAAAAAAGGCGTACTGCATCATCCGGAGGGTTAAAGAGATCAGCCTCATTAATATTTTTTTGCTTCTCTCTACTACAGCCAACCACCTAAGGATCCTTGGATGAGAAACCTTATTCGGGTAATCCTTGAAATGCTTTCGAAGGGGAGGAATGACTTCACATGCCCAAGCCTAAAAATTGTAAACAGAAAGCAAGCAAAAAAAGTCATAAGTATATTCAATGTAAATTAATGAATGAGTAAAAATAGTTATCAATTTTACCATGAAAGCCCAAGGAAAGTCGTATAATGTGGACGTCTTTGGCTTTAGCTCTTTCAGTAAATATTTGACAGTCAAGTAGTAGCTATCATATCCCCAGGGATAATCGTTGAATTTCCCCAAATCATCAACAAACACCAACAAACACCAACAAATCATGTTCTATGACTTTCCTGACGTCTCTTACCAGTAAAACGGAATGGAAAAAACAAACTAAGCACAATTTCTCCCTGTAGTGCTTTGGTATGTCTTTATTCTTGAGATCCGCCATCAAATCCTCCACTTTGTAGCTAGGTCCAACAATGCCCAACAAACTATCCTTTTTTTACCTTGCGTTTGTTAGACCCTTTGTGGGGTATTTTCTTGATGAGAGGTTCTTCTAGATGATCGCATCTCAAGCTCGTCACTATGGCAATCTCTTTCAATCCAAAATAAACCAGCATGCCACAGTAGTTGATCCAAACTTCATCCATCATTTTTCCGCCCTCCTTCGGACCTTCATCATCCCCCACATACTTGATCTTGCGCTTGAGAATGCCATATATCATGATCATTGGGAAACAGAGAGAGCGGGCCCCAGACAACTCAAGAAAGTGTGCAAAGCAGCTCTTCTTAAAAAGTCCATCTATGTTTTCCTTCTTCATAATACTCCTAAGTTCGTCAAAAGGTTTCTCCAATTGACATTTAATACAAGATTACCAAATACTTCTTTAGGGTTATTCATCGGCATCGCAACTCAAAACTTGTCAATACTAATGGTTTTGACAGAATTATGCTAGAATTTTGATATTATTTCACGCCCCATTGGTGAGGAGTTATCACTTTCCTCGGCTTCATTTTGCCTTGACTGAGATTGTTCTGGAAGGTCCTCCGAATCTATCTGTACTCTAGCCTTTTTTATTTGGTGATCAGAAGTTGATCCATTTTCTCCACTTTCAGTTTCTTTTCTTTTGGGAGACATCTGTTAACTACAAACAATAGAAAAACAAAAAATACATTGCATTTGATGTCTGCATAATTTTTTAAAAAAAGGTGAGACAAATTTTAATAAATTATTCTACGCCACATAACCAAAAAAAATACTCCAACGGACAACCCATCAGTTGGAACAGATGGGGAACCCGAATCTGTTTGAAGACCTATTTAATATCTCCCAACAGATATTCCACCTGTTGCAACAGATGGATAAATTTTAATAAATTATTCTACACCACATTACAAGAAAATACTCCAACAGATAACCCATCAGTTGGAACAGATGGGGAATCTATTTGAAGACCTATTTAATATCTTCCAACAGATTTTCCACTCGTTGCAACAGATAGACCACCACCACCACAACCAATGCCACCACCAATACCACCAATACCACCACCAATGCCACCAATACCAACACCAAGACTACGGACACCACCGCTAAAAAACACAAATACCAACACCACCACAAACAGACACCAACAACACCACAAACACCATTCAACAATACCATAATAGTCAACAAAACATTGAGAGAAAAACTAAGGTTTTCTTGGGTGCTTCCTACTTTTTAGCATCAAAACTCAAAATTGTTAACCCATTCTCAAAGATAATACAACTAAAAGTCTTCTTTTTTATCATTAACTAAAAAACCCTATTTTTTAGAATAAAGAACAAATATAGAACTCTTCTCGAATGCTGTTACCTGCGAATACAGAGAAAATGATGGATACAAGCAGGAATAAAGTTGAAAAAAACTACTATATGGAGTCGTAAATAGGAAGAAAATCGACCTATTTTGAAGGGCTGAGCAATATGTTGAGTAGTTGTTGTTTGTATTGTTGAGAGGGAGAGAAGACCCCGAGATAAAGAGAGAGAGAGAGAGAGAAAGAAGAGCGAGAACTTAAGATTTGAAATGAAAAGTTTTTCGCGTAAATGGATGATTTGTATGGGTTGACTTGTAATTTTGGAAAAGAATAACAAGTTTTGAAATTGCTAATTTGGTCTGAATTGATCTTAATTAATTTTAAATTTTTTAAAAGATATAGTTTTTAAAACATTGAGTTTATGAGAACTCATTTCAACTCAGAGTGATCGATCGACGACTCGAGTCGGGATTAACGCAATACCAACACCATGCAATTGCAAAGACTCGATTGGATTTGTAGTTGACCCTGTGAGATTATTCATTCATCCCTAGTCCCACCTATACTATCACTATCCTAAAATTGAGTTGATGAGAACTCATTTCAACTCAGAGTGATCGATCGACGACTCGGGTCGGGATAAACGCAATACCAATGCCATGCAATTGCAAAAACTTGATTGGATTTGTAGTTGAACCTGTGAGCTCATTCATTCATACCTAGTTCCACCTAAATCAACTTAGGTACTATCACTATCCTAACATTGAGTTGATGAGAACTTATTTCAACTCAGAGTGATCGATCAACGACTCGAATCGGGATGAACGCAATACCAATGCCATGCAATTGCAAAGACTCTATTGGATTTGTAGTTGACCCTGCGAGCTCATTCATTCATCCCTAGTCCCACTTATACTATCACTATCCTAACATTTAGTTGATGAGAACTCATTTAAACTCAGAGTGATCGATCAACGACTCGGGTCGGGATGAACGCAATACCAACGCCATACAATTGCAAAAACTTGATTAGATTTGTAGTTGACCCTGCGAGCTCATTATTCACTCCTAGTTACACCTAAATCAACTTAGGTACTATCACTATCCTAACATTGAGTTTATGAGAACTCATTTCAACTCAGAGTAATCGATCGACGACTCAGGTCGAGATGAACGCAATACCAATGCCATGCAATTGCAAAGACTCGATTGGATATGTAGTTGACCCGGTGAGCTCATTCATTCATCCCTAGTTCCACCTAAATCAATTGCAATAAAATCTATTGCAACAAACGACTGAGCTGTTGAAAATTTTCAAACAGATATTCATATCTGTTGCAACAGATGACATAGCTGATTTAATTATCAAATAGACATTTGCATCTGTTATGATAGATGACTGAATTGTTGAAAATTTTCAAACAGATATTTATATCTGTTGTAATAGATGACATATATGATTTAATTAATTATCAAACAGACATTTTCATCTGTTGTCACAGATGACTTAGCTGTTGGGATTTTTAAATAGATATTTATATCTGTTGTAATAGATGACTGATCTATTTGGATTTCTAAATAGATATTTATATATGTTGCAACAGATGACATATCTGTTTGAAAATATTTTTCCTCTTTTAATTTTAAAGCAAGCTTTTGGTCCGAGTAGATAATATCAAGTAGTAATACTTACTACTAAAGACGGTAAAAAATATTTGTTGGATATCTCAAAAGTGAGTTCATTGAGTAGTCTTGTATGGTCTTTTCAATGTCACTAGTCTTAGTCTTCCTCGTTCCCCTCAAATTATTAATGAAATTAATGAATATTAATTAATGAATATTGAAAACCCTCACGTCTACGTACACAATACATCTATAGAAATTATCTCATCTCTTCCTTCAGCTGCAGTTTATTTTATTCAACTCTCATCATTTTTTTCTTTCTCTCCTCTTTAGGGTCACAACCTTTTTGCTCTCTTTTCTCTTCTCTTCTCATAAAGATCCTTTCGGATCTAAGCCGATCCATATCTTTCCTCGATTGAAATTGTTGTTTTGATCCCCTTTTTGATATTAAGGTATGGTTCATTATTGCTCTTTCATTCTCGTCTTCTTCTTTGCAAGTTATTTATATCTGTTTTTTTATTTAATTACTATTTATCCATATCATCATATTTATTAAAAAAAATTTGAAGGAACTTTTAAGTGCTGAATAAACAAATTGAGAGTTTTTGTTACAATACGCGGAGAAAGTCATCTGTTGGGAGAAGTTTAAAAGCCTTGTTGGCAGTATCATTTTTTTGGTATGTATTTTGTTTGTTTCTTTATTGTTGATGCAATTATTGATGCTGTTGATGGGGTTGGCATTGTTGGAACTTGTGGTGTGGTGTTGTTGATAGTTCTGGAACAAAGGATGTTGCTTCTTTATTATTGATGATGTTATTGGAATAAATGTTATTGTTTCTTTGTTGTTGATATTTATGATGTTGTTGATGTTGCAACAGATGGAGAAACTGTTGGAACAAATCAAACCACTAGAAAGGCTGGTATGATGTATTTCATCAAATTCCACATCTATTGCAACAGACTCCATATCTATTGCAAATGACTCCACATCTGTTGCAACAGATGGATAATGTTTTTTTTGTGACATCAATTTTTTCCTCTTCTTTGTAGATATAAGGAACTGATAGTTGATCAACTTTTTTCGGACCATCATAAGAGGCTGCAGTAAAGATGGGTTCGAAAGAATAAGCTGCTTGCAGATGGAATCACTTCATATGTAGGAGGTATGTATTACTGATAATGTTATCGTGGAAATACACATAGAGTGCACTGATTTTTTGAATGCTATTTTTACTGATTAGTCATAGATCGTTCAAACAAGATGTCTGCAATTTTACAGCTAAGTTTGGTAGGTCCGAACTGATAAGGCTGAGGGACCATGAATATGGTTCTGATACCCTATTAAGATTTAATGTAGGTTGTTTCTCTTATTTATTTGTCAAGCATTGATACGGGAAAAATAACGGAAACACGAAACAACTCCAAAACAGTCCACTAATCTTAAGGATTTGAGGACTAAGATGGAGACCACTCTCGAATTCACTACTACAACAACAATACGAGATAACAATGGTGCATTTGACACCAAAAATAGCAGCAACACAATGATAACAAGTTGAACACAATGAAATAAATTTCAGATTCAAGAAGGACACAAAACAGTCCACTATGAATCTACAAAGTGCAATAAGATAAAGATAGATAGATAGACCAAATGAGGGAATAATATTAACAACCCAAGACTTGTTACACCCTTGGACCTTTAATACTACACACAACACTAACCTATCTCCTACGCAGGCATAAGAGGGATCTCGATCTCCCAAGGACCAATATTTCCAAGCTTGAATCCAACACGAGTTATTCCACACTCAAGTTGATTTCCCTAGTTACAATTTCAGATTTGTGCCTCAAGGAAAGAGGACTTGTCTTTAAATGTTATACAACATTCATCATCATAAAAATCTAATGAATGAATCCCTAGAAGGTTGTATTTATAGTGTATTACAAGAATAGTGTGAAATGTCCAAAATGGCCCCTTAGTCAAAGTCTTCAAGTGGGCTCCCTTGGAGTGCATTGTATGGACTGATTTTGGAGCCTAGTTAGGCCTTCCTTTGCACTTCACGTGTACACTCCAAGTCTCGGGTTCATTCACTCTCGCACTCACCCACCTCTGTGGTCGTACCCGTATCAAGCATTGTGAAGGGATCTAGTTTTGGTATCATTGTAAAGAGATTCAATAGCGATTGGACTAACTTTTAGGGTGCATTGGACCCTTAGAGGGCCTTTGAAGCTTAGAAATGCATCTAACAAGAATGAAAAACCAATATAGTTATTGCCCTAGCCCTAATTTATATGGTTGGGTTGCTCGCTCGGGGTGATGATTATACGCCAGAAGGTGCGGTAGGAGAATGCCTTCGAGGGAAAATGGGTGGTTGATGGAAGACTATATCATCTGAGAGATAATTGAAGAAGATACATAGAGTATAAAGTAACTTTTAGCGAATCTGGATGATGGAATTATCTTAACAGATACGAAATATGAATCAAGTGCAAATCTGAAAGTGTATCCGGTAATGTAATTTTGTCTGTTATCTATCTGAAAGAAAAATAATGTAGATGGACACTTTTCTAGGGAGATGCGTGGTTGGGATTATCACCTAGACAAAATATAGGAGAATACCAACAAAGCAGCCTCACGGGCATCGAGGGTTGAAATGATGTACAACAAGTATAGAAAAATTACGCCAACAACAACTGCAGTTAAAATAAGGAATCTAAGCGAAGGCGGCAATTTTTGAATTTTAAATTTCATCCCATGCCTTCTTGTTTGTGTTTCTAATCAGGTCCACTGTCGTTGACCTGATCGAAACTACAAACAAGATTGAAAGGCAAATTGAGTATTATTGTTTCCTTAGCAATATGGTTATAATTAATTGTGTTTTCTTGCCTTAGCATGCTTTCAACATTCCTTGGAGAAGATCAGATGCTTGTTGTAGTATGTGAATCCCGATAATTTTTAGGCTTGCCTCCAGCTTGCTGATTCTATATTCAAGTTGGTCGTTCCCATCTTCGAAGTTGGTCAAGAGTTCCTCATCTCTTGTGAGCTCGATCAGGGACACCACCTTCAAAGTTGTGGCATTCTAGAAGCCCTTCAGAACACTTTCTTCTGATGCCTTAAAGTATACATGGAGGGTCACTGTGTTTGTTTTAGGTCAAAATGTGTTGATGCACGTTGAAGATGTGGTCCCAACAGTTGAACAACACACTTTTATCGAGCGTTGCTCAATGTATCTTGCTCAACCAATTTGATAAATTAGTAAGCATAGAGTTACATAGCGTGTGATCTAAACTGGCTTTACCAAGCCTATCAAACGTTACGTAACTCCAAGCTCATTACCCTATTAAAAAAATATGACCGAGTTAGTGCACAAATCGAACGAGCTCAATCTCTCAGCCTTTATGCTAATCGCTCTTCTCCCATATAGATGACAAGATATCTTCTATGAAAAAGTCTACACTGTCATCAGACATGCTTACCCGGGAGCAATTAATCTGAAGATATTTGTTGATTGCTCCCAGGTAAGCATGTCTAGCGACAGTGTAGACTTTTGCATAATAGATATCTTGTCATCTATATTGGAGAAGAGTGATTAGTAGAAAGGCTGACAGATTGAGCTTGTTTCATTTGTGCACTAACTCGGACATATTTTTTGATAGGGTAATGATCTCGAAGTTACGTAATGTTTGATAGGCTTGGTAGAGTCGGTTTAGATCACACGCTACGTAACTCCATGCTTACTAATTTATCAAATTGGTTGAGCAAGATGCATGGAGAAATGCTTGATAAAAGTGTGTTGTTCAACTATTGGGACAATATCTTCAACGTGCATCAACACATTTTGATCTAAAACAAACATAGTGACCCTTCATGTATCCTTTAAGGCTTCTGAAGAAAGTGTTCTGAAGGTCTTCTAGAATTCCAGAACTTTGAAGGTAAGCTCACAGGAGATAAGGAATTCCTTAACAACTTCAAAGACGGCAACAGCCAGCTTGAATACAAAATTAGCAAGCTGGAGGCAAGATGGAAAATTATCGGGATTCACAAACTGCAACAAACATCTGATCTTCTCCAAGGAATGTTGAAAGCATGCTAAGGCAAGAAAACACAATCAATTAATCCATATTGCTAAGGAAGTAATGATACTCTATTTGCCTTTTAATCTCGTTTGTGGTTCCGATCAGGTCAATGGAAGTGGACCTAATTGGAAACACAAACAAGAAGGCATGGGATGAAATTTAAAATTCAAAAATTGCCGCCTTTGCTTAGTTTCCTTATTTTAACTATAGTTGTTGTTGACATAAGTTTTCTAGACTTGCTGAACATCATTTCAACCTTCGATTCCCGTGAGGCTTCTTTGTTGGTCTTCTCCTATTTTCTACCTAGGTGATAATCCCGACCACACATCTACCTAGCAAAGTGTCAATCTGCTTTATTTTTCTTTCAGAGAGACAACAGACAAAATTACATTACCGGATACACTTTCATATTTGCACTTGATTCAGATTTCGTATTTGTTAAGAAAATTTCATCAGCTAGATTCGTTAGAAGTTACTTTCTACCCTATGTATTTTCTTCAATTATCTCTAAGATGATATAGTCTTCCATCAACCACCCATTTTCCCTCGAAGGCATTCTCCTATCGCACCTTCTGGCATATAATCATCACCCCGAGTGAGCAACCTAACCATATAAATTTTGGCCAGGGGAATTTCTATTGGTTTTCCATTCTTGTTTGATGCAGTGCGAGGCTTATAGGGCCCTATAAGGGTCCAATGCACACTTAAAGTTAAGTTTAATCGCTATTGGTTCTCTGTAGTGACGAAAAATATTGTTCCCTTCTCAAAACTTGACACGCATAAACACGAGCAACCACCGTCAGTAATTCATAGTAGGGTATCTGTACCATCATTATGAGGTCCTCCTCCTTATCAATTTCGAACCTATCAAACTTAACGGTATAATGCAAGATCTTGTTTGAATGATCAATGCCTAATCGGTTAAAAACTGCATTCACAAAAATATTGTACTTTGTGTGTGTTGTCCCGGTGACCTTATCAGTAATACATACTTAACTCCCACACCTATGATAGTGGATCCATCTGCACGCACCTTATTCTTCCTAGCCCATCTATGGCTTAAACTGAATAAACAGATGACTAGCTAGTTGCAACAGATGACACATCTGTTTATATTGTCAAACAGTTGGAGACATCTATTAACGACAATTGATCAACATGTTGCAGAAGTCAAACAGATATATACATCTGTTGTAAAAGATTGCCAGTATGTTGTTTGTAAGTTATCTAACAAAAAGAATATATTTTGCAATAGATTACCCATATGTTAGATTTATTTTAAAGCAATTTTCTTTTTTTTCTGAGATACAATAATTTATAAATAGGTCCGTCCTTACAAATATGGATGATCCAGATTCATACAAGAATATTCATATCTAGTCCTTGCGTGAACTTCAAAGGTAGTTTGATGAACTCCAGAGAGATTTGGCTGACTTCGGAGCAAGGCTGCGGGATGAAAAATGTCCAATTGACAATAATAATAATAGTAGTAGTAATAATAATTAGGTAATGTTTTTTATTTTAGCTCATGTATTTTTCTCCTTTTGTATATCGGATCTACACAAGGGATTAAAAAATGTATGAACATTCATTTTATTTTGTTGTCGACTTTGAATTTTTAATTCTTATTTAGTATTTAAGAATCATTTTGTTTATTCCTTGTTCTCAACATGTCGACGGTTGGTGGTAGGAATTGAGCAATTTGTGTCAATAGAGGTTAATCTGCTATGACAGATCGATCATATGTTGCACCTGACGGTTATTAATAAAAAAGGGTTATTGTTCTTATTGAGAGGGTGAAAAAGACATGACTTTCTAATTATTCAATATGAAAAATGTTTCGTAAATAAATAATAAGGAAATAAATTATAAACACAATTTATAACCGTAAAAGAATGGTTATTTAATTTTAATAACTGATCGTGACTTTTCACCATTTTTATTTTTGAATTTGTTTTTTAAAATTATTTATTATATAATAAAATACAACAACAACAAACCCAGTGTATTCCCACAAAGTGGGGTCTGGGGAGGGTGGAATGTACGCAGTCCATACCGCTACCTCCAAAGAAGTAGAAAGGCTATTTCCGATAGACCCCTGGCTCAAGATAGAGAATAGTAAGCAAGAGCGTAATGCACCATTAAGCATGGTGGGTGGCATAACATAAAAGGAATAAGACATACTAAAAATAAAATAAAAATCAGAGCAATACGAAATAAGATAAATAAGCGCAATATGAAATAAGAGATAAGAAATATGGCATCCGAAAAGTATGATCCTCACCTATGGACACAGTCCTGGGATTACTAACCTAGCTATACATGAGCTCTTCTACTACTAGCTACAACCTACACACGTGACCTAGCCTTCTACCCTTATCGACGACCTCCACACCTTCTTATCTAGGGTTATGTCCTCAGTAAGCTGTAGCTGCTCCATATCATGTCTAATCACTTCCCTCCAGTACTTCTTCAGCCTACCTCTCCTCCTCCAAAATCCATCCAATGCTATCCTCTCACACCTACGAACTGGGGCATCCGTGCCCCTCCTCATCACATGCCCAAACCATCTCGGCCTTCTTTCCCGCATCTTGTCCTCCACCGAAGCTACTCCCACCTTCTCCCAGACTATTTCATTCCAAACACTATTCCCTCTAGTAAGTTCACACATCTAACACAACATTCTCATTTTCGCCACCTTCAATTTTTGAATGTGGGAGTTCTTGACTGGTCAACGCTCTGCTCCATATAACATAGCTGGATGGACTGCCACTTTATAGAATTTTCCTTTAAGCTTAAGTGGAACCTTCTTATCACACAACACACCCGAGGTGAGCCTCCGCTTAATCCAATCTGCTCCAATAAGGTTAGAGATATCCTCATCAATCTCGCCATTCCACTGAATCATAGACCCAAGATACTTAAAACTATCCCTCTTACAAACATCCTGGGAATCCAGCCTCACCACCACATCGTCCTCCTGCCTCAAGTCGCTAAACTTGCATTCCATATACTCCATCTTGGACCTACTCAAACTGAACCCCTTGGACTCCAGGGTTTGCCTCCAAACCTCCAATTTTTCATTCACATCCCTCGCATCTCGTCAATCAACACTATATCGTTCACAAACAACATACACTATGGCACCTCCCCTTAAATACGTCGCATCAACACATCCATCACCAATGCAAATAGGAACGGGCTAAGAGTCGAACCTTGATGCAACCCTGTCTCGACTAAAAAATATTCTGAGTCCCCTCCCGCCGTTCTCACCCGAGTCTTTCCTCCATCATACATGTCCTTAATAGCTCTAATGTACACCACCGGGACCCCTTATTATTTTATTAAGGAATTTGAAGAGGTATTTTTTTTATTTATAAAATAAAAAAGTAAGCAAATTTGGATTAATGATATGATGATAGTTTTTTTTTAAAAGTAGATTATATGTTGCAACAAATATATTATCTGATGCAATAGGTTTACTATTGTTGCAACAGATGATATATCTGTTGTCACAGATGATTTATCTAATGCAACCGATATCGAATCTGTCATCATAACTCAATAAAAACGGTTCTTGGAAAGAACTAATTAATAATAATAATCTGAAAAGTTATGACTTATCACAATATTTCTTAATTTAATTAAGTCATTACTTTTCACATTAATAAAAAATATAATTAATAAATGGAGGTGAACAGTTAGATTATATGTTGCAACAGATAGGTTATCTGATACAACATATTTTATATTTGTTGCAACAGATATAGAATCTGTTGCCACAACTCAATAAAAATGGTTCTTCGAAAGAACTAATTAATAATAATAATCTAAAAAGTAATGACTTATATCACAATATTTATTTTCTTAATTTAATAAAAAATGTAATTTAATGAATGGAGGTGAATAGTCGCGCCTTTTTGCCTCTCATTCAAATTCAATCCTCTATAAATAGGTCCCTCCTTACTCAATCGTTTATTCAACTACACTCTATTTATTTATTGCATCTCGTCTTTCATATTACACTCTAGAAGATTATGGCTGACCCAGTATGGGACGTTGCTTTTCTACAAGACGCCGTGAATGAACTTCAGAATTAAGTTTGTGACCTGTAATGGGAACTGGGAGGATTTAGAGTAAGAATGCTCCACGAGATACGCAGGCTGAGGAGGGCCTTGCTACTTTCGGTTGAAGATTGGCCGGCTGACAATGATGATGATGATAATAACAATAATAATTAGATTATTATTTTTCTTTTAGTCTATTATATGTATTTTTATTTATTTTTGTTTAATAAAAAATTATGTTTGATCTTTGATGTTTTAATCCATATTTAATTTTCATTTTGTCTATTATCTTCTCAACAAACATGTCAACGATTCGACAAAAAAAGGAATAATTTAGAATCCAGTAGCAATAGAAAGATTTATCTGTTGGGTTTATGGCAGGGGCTAATGTGTTGTTCAAAACAGATTACTCATGTTGCAATAGATAAGAAGTCTGATGTAATAGATAAATAGTCTGTTTCAACAGATGACTAGTTTGTTGCTTGGTTCTGACGCTTTAATTCGTACTCCCTCTGTCTCAAATTATCCGTCCCAAATTGAGATTCCACATTGATTAAGAAAAATAATTAATAACATGTCTAGTTTACCATAACCCACTGATTAGTTGGTGGGACAGTAGACGTGTTTGAAATAACCATTGTTTGCTATTCAATCAAAATTTCATAAGGAAAGAAAGATTTTAATGTCGGTCGGCGTATAGTCCCCCTATTAAATGATGTTTCCATTTTAATTTGAAGAAAAAATGATTAATCCAAAGGGTAAAACATGGATTTTTTTAATCATTTCTTGATTAATGAAAAAGACAAGTAAAATGAGAAATCGAATTAGAAAATTTGGGATGGGTAATCGGAAGTAAGGAATAATTTTGAATCCAGTAGCAATAGCAAGAGTTGAAATATATTGGTTATCGGTTGGGTTTGTGGCAGAGGCTGATTTGTGTTGTTTCAAATAGATTAATCATTCGTTGCAACAAATAATTAGTCTGGTACAACAGATAAACATCCTGATACAACAAATAATACGTCTGATGCAACAAATAATATACTGATGCAACAGATAAACAGTCTGATGCAACAAATAAATCTTCTGATACAACAAATTACTCATCTGATGCACCAGATGATTGATCTGTTTAAATTGTGGGCACTTATGCTGGATTTATGATCGGGGTTCTATCCATTGTTGGAAAAACAGAAGTGTGCCCAGATGACAAATACGAATAAAAATCATAATTTCACTTACCAAAGTCACCTATGAAGTAATGCCAAAGTGGAAAGTGATGTAGTAAACAAAATTTGACCTAAGAAATTGATTAGATCACAGCAGTAGCGTTGTACCAACAACAACAACAATAAATGGTCGACAAGAAGAAGATGAAGATGATAATAAAGTAGAAGATGATGATAATGAAGCAGAAGATGATGAATAAAGCAACAAAAACAATGAACAACAAAAATCGCTAAGAGAGAAAACAACAATGGATGAGAAGAGAGAGAGAAAGACGCCTTTTTTCCCTCTATTTTTCGTTATTTTAGGTACACATTGGGATCAAAGTGTAAATTTAAAAACTTGTGAGTTATTTTCAAACTTCCCAAACTTTCTTAATCCATAATAAAGTAATTGTCACCTCCAACTAATAATTAAGACTTGTGTCACCTACACCTCATTTTAAAACTCTTTTGTCACCTGTGGCCCAAACCCCCAACTTACATGATTTGCAATTGTTTGTTGTTGAACGTTAAGGGTATAGGAGTTCTTGATTTTGTCTTTTTTTTTTCTTTTGAAATTCAGAAATAACATATTCGTAAATTAAAGAAATATCCAAGAAATTGAAACTAAAATTTAAGTTGATATGGTGTAAATCAACTCTATCATCAGTAGATTTTGCTTCTTCATCAATTTTCTCAATAAAAAAATTGATTTTTATTATAATCACGTGAAGATATCTCTTCAAGAAAGATTTAGCTCTCAGTAATATAGTAGGCGTTTCTTTTTTCTTGTTTCTTTGCTTTTTTATTTGGTTTTGATTCAACTTATTTTTCTTCCTTTTGCATATAATTAGTTCTAATATTTTTTGTGTTCTTTCAGCTGAAACTTTTGAACGAAAAAAAAGAAGAACCATGCGACAATGTCAAGGAATGGAGTGGATCAGATGATGATAATCAATTGCTATATTGGCTAAAAATCTAAGGTTATGCTTTTAATAATAATTCATAGGAATTGTATACGACACTCAATTGATGATATGTATGTTCTTATTTGCTTTGGACCTAAAGTTCTTCTTCCATGAATTACGAGCAGAAGTAGAAAATTATTTTTTGAAAAAGAAAGGCGAAGAAAAGATTACTATTGGCATGTCGAAACAATCACACTTACAAATTAATAATTTTTGTTTCTACGAATTTCTTAACTTTGTTTTCTATAATTTTCATTGTCATCTATATGTTGTAAGTAGTTGTGGATCTAATTTTGATTTATGTTCAATATGATAATATGCTTTATGATTGACATTTAAATTATCTGTGATACTTAGCTAAAATTATATTTATTTTAATTTTTAAAATTATTTAATAAAATATTCAAGTTAGTCCTTATTGATTTAAGTAATAACATAATTTGTAAGAGGACTTCAATGAGTAGTAAATGTATACAGAAATAAAAAATTATTGTGTGTACACATCAACATCTACAATATAAATATATTTCTAATTACTTAATCCTATTTCTACTAGAAACTTAATAGTTTCTAGGCAACAATTTTAAATATTTTTTGAAGATAAATTAAATTAGATCAACTTAATATTTTAAAATTATAATTATAATATTTAAAAACTATACGACAAGTATTATTAGTCACACTTTTTCTCATGTTAATATGATAAAAAAGTATATTTTTAAATATTTTTTCGAATTAACACAATTTAAATCTTAAAAAGGAAAGAAAATCACAAAAATCTAAAAAAGTGAGTTCTATATATTTTTACTATCATTAAAAGTGGGAGGTTTTAAATATTTTTATCAATTATTTATTTTAATTTATTTTATTTATATGGTATCAGACTTTACTTTGAAGACAACTAATATTTTTATTTGAATTTGGTTATAATATAAATTTGAGTGTCTGTTAAATAATTTTAACTAAAATTAGAAGTATTCATTCACGTGCAAAACACGTATACTAAACTAGTAATAATAATATAGACGTTAGGGTGAAAACTCCTCAAAATGGACATAAAAATAGTGGATACTATCATGGAGAGATATAGGGACGGGAAAATCCCTATAGAAAAAATTGAATTATTAGACTTTGAAGGCTCCACTCAAGGTTTGACATCGATTGATAAGTGGATTGACATTGCACTTCAGAATGGTGCAAAAGATCTCGTCATTAAAGTTGCTAGCGTTTCGTTGCCTATTTTCACAATCTTGGCAGCAAAATCTTTAAGAGAATTGGTTCTGGAGAGTTGTAATACTCTTATGCCTATTTCGTTATCTAGTGGTTTTGGTGTCGCGAGTTGCAATTCTTTGAGAAAGCTTTCTCTAAATAAGGTCAGTTTAGACGAAAACATGTTTCAGACTCTAATGAATTGTTGTCCCTTGATTGTTAGTTTCATCTTTGAGTATTGTTTGGGGTTGGAAAAGATTGAATTGTTGAATCTTCAAAATATCAAGTCAGTTTCCATTTCGACACGAAGAAATCTTCTTGTTAAAATTCAAGCACCGACGCTTGAACACTTGTCTTATTCTGGTTATTTATCGAATAATTTGGATGTTGAATGCCCGAATCTGAAATCGTTAGATCTATCATATATGTGGACATCTGGTGAATTTCTGCAGCAACTTACATTCGAATCCCTAAATGTCTTGAAGATTCAGTATTGTGGTGGCATAGCAGAGATTAATTCTCCAAATTTGGTATCGTTTGAGTACATGGGAGATCAAATTTCGGAACTTAAAATTGAATTCCAGTCGAGAAAATTGAAGCACTCAAAAACTGTTCTTCACTGCTACGACTATTTAAATGATGCATGGTTCTGTAAGTTGAGGACGTTTCTATCAAATTCAACCTCCTCTTGTTCTCAAGTTTCCCTTTATTTTCCCAAATGTGAAAAGACCAACATGAAAAATTTACAACTGCACCACATAGTTGCTACCCCCGAGGTGAACGTTTTAAATGTTGATATCCTATATGTCAGGATGAGGAGTGCCCAACGTTTGTGGATGCTTTGCTTCGGAGTTGTCATCCTAGGAGACTCAACCTACACTCAAGTATTAAAATGATTACATGTTTCATTCGGCGTTTGATGTATATGAAGAATTCAAGTCTCTCTTTGAGTCAATTAGTAGAAATGGAAGCTTTTGATGCGAAAAAACAGCCGTTGCAACTCAGAAGTGGGGAGCTATTGATAAGCAACCCTACGGAGAGGAAGAAAGTCTTCTTTTTATTAGATTGGCGATGCAATTAATTTTAGTACTAGTTCATATTGAATGCACCTATTCATTTCTAAAGTTTATTAATTAATATGTTTGTCAATATAGTTTCTTTTCTACATCTAGCTTTAAATTCCTCACTTTCGTTATTTTCTATAGTATTTTGCCATGATTTATTCGCTTTCGTTATTTCTTTTTCAATCAACTTTGATGTGCTTTCTCTTGAGCTGAGGGTCTATCGGAAACAATCTCATAAGGTAGGGTATGTTGTTGTTCTTATGCTCTCAGGTCGCTTTATCGTGTTCAATGACAGATATCTTCTTTTGTACCCTGTCAATTTTATCGTTAGCTTTGACATTTCATTCAAGCTAATGAAATTAGATATCTTGTTTCTCTATAGCAATATGGCAAGGAAGATATCTTGTTTTAGTTTGCAACAACATAGAATCAGTCTATCAGAGTCGTTGATTCAGTTCCTGATTGATAGCATAAAATCAGACAGATAAAGATAGTTGCAGGTCCAAAATTAGGCTTATATGATACTCTTCTCCATTCTAATTAGGCTAAACTTGCTGAACATAAGAAGGACAAGCTATGGGTTTGTTGGGTTCATCTATACTATGTAAAAGGGGAGTCGGCATGCTCAACAGTTGCTAACCAAGCATCGTGGGTTGTGAGAAAAATCTTTAAAGCAGCTACGTTTATGGAAACGACAGGGCTAAATGTTATTAATGAGTTGGGTGTGAAGGAATTCTCTATACGTTCGTATGTACTTGATATTAATGGGCAAACTGCCCAAATGAGCTGGCGAAGATTAATATGTAGTAATCCTACACTTCCTGAACGATATTTTGCCGAAAACTCATTGAGGTGTCTGTGATGATCTATTAAAATGATAAGGGCTGCTTCGAAGAGGCGATTGTAGCCTGTTTTAGGACAAACGAATGAAAAAGCAGGAATTGCTGTGTATTTTGTTTTTTTCATGTGTGGAATCAACTCTCTTAGCCTTGAGTTCGCCTCTGAACGTGTTATAATTTATTTATAAATTCATGGCTGGATGTTATTAGTTCCTTTGAAGTGATGAACAGTTTATTTCTCTTTTAGCTTCCATTGTCTGTCTTTGCTATCTCTTGGACTGATAGATTTTTTGGGTAATCATGTGTTTTATCTTTCGTGCTGCTTGGGGACTCACAGGGAAAAACACAGATTGTGACACTAGAGGAGGTATGGTTGAAAATGTTTACAAATTAACAACTTTACAGATGTAGGTCTGTGTTCTGAATTTTTCGTTAGTAGCACTAAAGGGTGGTTGATGTGCAGCATCCAAGCAAGGGCTTCTGCATCTAGCAACTTTGCTAATCCGAAATCACCTATCCTGATGTCGCTGTCCTGTGTGATGTAATATGTTACATAACTTAAGGTCCCTATGATGAGGGACGGTTGGATGACAGATACTCCAAAGCCAACAATAGGTGTGACGATCATTTGCTGAGTTTCTCTTCAGGAAAAATGCTCATGAAGAGATATTTTCTTCTTCGCGATAATGAGGAATGATGAATATACAGTTCCCTTGTCCACCCGAGCAACGTGTATACTATACGGGGTAAAAGGAATGGAAGATGCTTCGAAGATAAAAAGGAGACACTTTACGCTTTCAATATAAATGTGTTAAGAAGGGCTTCGATTGTCAATGAACTAATGCAACTGGAAAAAAAGGCTACCAGAAGAAAAATAGTAAAACTTTGTCTTGAAAGCAACAATGGCTCATTTAAAAATTTGCCCTAAAATCTCATAGAATATGGACAACAACATATCATGACTAGTTAGCTCTAAAATCTAAATGATAAACAGTGTTGAAGTACAAAATAGCTAGAGGGATAAGTTTGCGTATACTGATTGTTAGAGGCGTAATGTTATGTATAGGTTACGCAGTTCAATACACAGATATTTTCCCTTTGCGCAACATCAATTCTCTCACCCAAAGTCTTAATCAATATCAAGCTTCTATGGCAGATTCTAACAAGCACTAGTTAACCATTCTTCATTGTGAGCAAAATTACACTCAAAAAAGTACGTACAACATGTTTGCTATGAGGTGTTGTTTGGGAAGGATCCTTCACTAGATCATTTAAGGGTGTTTGGGTGTCTTTGCTATGCCAGTAGGCTGCCCAAACAGGATAAATTTGGTAGTAGGTCCAGAAGAGCAGTGTTTCTTGGATACTCAGAGACTCAAAAAGGCTATCAACTCCTTGATCTAGATGATAACCTATTCTTTGTTAGCAGGGATGTGGTCTTCAGGGAATTTTCTTTTCCTTTTAAGGATGGCAAGGACCAACTGACCACTGACATGTTTACAGTGGTGTCATCCCCACATTATAATGTTGAGGCCGCCTCACCTGATTTGGTATGTTCTCATCCTGATCCTAATTGTTCTTCTTCTGATCAGCCTGTTACAGGTGATTTTGTGTCTAGTGAGACACATATGGATGCTTTTCACCATGAACCAGAGGTTACCACAAACATGCCTCCAGTTGAGTTACCAGTAGAAGCAGCGGTAGATGTGATACCAGTAGACTCTGCACTAATATTGCCGGAAGAGAACTTGCCACATCTCCGACCAAGAAGACCGCACAAGCCACCAATCTGGCTCACTGAGTATATTACTACCACCAAGCCTACTACCAATTGCCCTTTTCCCATGTCTAACTATGTGTCTTACTCTCACCTCTCTAGTTCTTACCAAACTTTCTTGAGCTCTTTCTCTTCACCCACTGAACCAAAATCCTTTCAAGAAGCCTCCAAATATCCGCAATGGATCTCAGCTATGCAGGATGAAATAGGGGTGTTGGAGGCTAATCATACCTGGGATCTAGTTGATCTTCCTATAGGTAAACATGCTATTGGTTCCTAATGGATCTATAAGATTAAATATAGGGAAAATGGTGAGGTGAACAAGTATAAGGCTAGGTTGGTAGCTAAGGGGTACACTCAACAAGAAGGGCTGTACTATTATGAAACATTTTCTCCAGTGGCCAAAATGGTCTCTGTTAGATTAGTTATTGCGGTTGCAGCAGCCAAGGATTGGCCTTTATATCAAATGGATGTAAACAAAGCATTCTTGCAAGGTGATTTATATGAAGATGTGTACATGACTGTGCCACAAGGATTTCAGAAGCAAGGAGAAAACAAAGGTGCAAATTGTTGAAGCCACTATATGGTTTAAAACAAGCTTCACGGCAATGGAACATTAAATTGTCTACTGCCCTTATAGAAGGAGGCTACTCTCAAAGTCATTATGATCACTCTCTTTTCACAAAAAGAGATAGAACAGACATAGTGGTGATTCTCATCTATGTTGATGATTTATTGATCACAAGTAGTTCACAACACATGATTGATGCAACAAAGAAAATGTTGCATAGCAGGTTCAAAGTGAAGGATCTGGGAGTGCTCAGGTACTTCTTGGTTATTGAAGTAATGAGATCCAACAAAGGGATAATTCTGAATCAAAGGAAGTACACATTAGAGTTGATTTCAGGAGTTGGCATGAGTGGTGCTCGACCAGCCTCAACACCAATGGAGATGAATGTAAATCTTACTGCAATGGATTATGATCAAGTGGTGGGAAAAAATGATGATCCCGCGTTATCAGATATTACTAGTTATCAAAGGCTAGTAGGAAAGCTGATTTATTTGACAATCACAAGACCTGACATCTGTTTTGCAGTCCAAGTCTTAAGCCAGTTTATGCAACACCCTAAAGAATCACATTGGGAAGCGGCCTTAAGGGTAGTAAGATATGTGAAAAATGCACCGGGTCTGGGAATACTATTGAAGAAAAATACAGACATGAACTTAGTAGCATTTTGTGACTCAGACTGGGCATCATGTCAGAACACAAGAAGATCAGTTTCCGGTTATGTAGTTCAAATGGGAGGTTCACTAATTTCTCGGAAATCTATGAAACAACACACAGTAAGTCGCAGCTCAGCAGAGGCTGAATATAGAAGTATGGCAGTTTCTGTATCAGAAGTGATGTGGTTAGTTGGTATCTTGAAAGATTTAGGAGTGCCAGTTGCCAAGCCAGTGACATTATGTTGTGACAACAAGGCTTCCATGCAGATAGCTACAAATCCTATGTACCATGAGTGTACAAAACACATATAAATTGATTGTCATTTTGTGAAGGAAAAAATAAATGATGGATTGATCCGAACAGAATACTTGCAGACAAAAGCTCAGCTAGCAGACTTGTTCACAAAAGGACTTGGAGTTGCTCAGTATCACTCTCTGTTGTCCAAGCTAGGAGTGCTAGATGTGTTTCGTCCTCCTGCTTGAGGTGGACTGTTGAAATATGGAGTGAATGTTGAATGTGTTAGTGGCACAATAACGAACTCTTAAGACAATTAGTTGAGAGTCAAGAGAGGAGTCAGTTAGAGTTAGTTGTAACAGCTGTCATACCAGCTGTCAATGAGCTGGAATTTTAGAGGCATAGCACGCATAGAATGAGGGAGACAGATCTATAAATAGAACTTGTACTGCATAGAATCGGCTAGGCAAAACAAAATAAAAATATCTTCTCTTATTTTCAATTCTCTCTGCACATTTCTTTGCTGTAGCTGTAGTTCTTCAATGGAAGCTTAGATTTGCTTCATTATACTCAGAAAATTGACAATGCACCTATTCATTTCTGAAGTTTATTAATATGTTTGTCAATATAGTTTCTTTTCTACATCTAGCTTTAAATTCCTCACTTTCGTTATTTTCTGTAGTATTTTGCCACGATTTATTCGCTTTCGTTATTTCTTTTTCGATCAACTTTGATATGCTTTCGCTTGAGCTGAGGGTCAGATATCTTGTTTTAGTTTGCAACAACATAGAATCAGTCTATCAGAGTCGTTGATGCAGTTCCTGATTGATAGCATAAAATCTGATACTCTTCTCCATTCTAATTAGGCTAAACTTGCTGAACATAGAGCTTTAGAACAAAGCTGCATTGTGTAAACTACTATGGAAATTGAGTAATCAGAAGGACAAGCTATGGGTTTGTTGGGTTCATCTATACTATATAAAAGGGGAGTCGGTATGCTCAACAGTTGCTAACCAAGCATCGTGGGTTGTGAGAAAAATCTTTAAAGCAGCTACGTATATGGAAACGACAGGGCTAAATGTTATTAATGAGTTGGGAGTGAAGGAGTTCTCTTTACGTCGTTGGTACTTGATATAAATATGTAGTAATCCTGCACCTCCTAAATGAATTTTTGCCGAAAACTCATTGATGCGTCTGTGATGATCTATTAAATGATAAGGGCTACTTCGAGGAGGCGATTGTAGCCTGTTTTAGGACAAACGAATGAAAAAACAGGAATTGCTGTGTATTTTGGTTTATTCATGAGTGGAATCAACTCTCTTAGTCTCGAGTTTGGCTCTGAACGTGTTATAATTTCTTATGAATTCTTGGCTGGATGTTATTAGTTCCTTTGAAGTAATGGACAGTTTATTTCTCTTTTAGCTTCCATTGTCTGGCTTTGCTGCTATCTCTTGGACTGATAGATTTTTTTGGGTAATGGTGCGTTTTATCTTTCATGCTGCTTGGGGTCTCATAGGAAAAAACATAGATTGTGACACTAGAGGAGGTATGGTTGGAAATGTTTGCAAATTAACAACTTTACAGCTGTAGGTCTGTCTTCTGAATTTTTCGTTAGCAGCACTAAAGGGTGGTTGATGTGCAGCATCCAAGAGATCGTATATCAGATTTGAAACAAGGGCTTCTGCATCTAGCAACTTTGCTAATCCAAAATCACCTATCCTGTTGTCGCTGCCCTTTGTGATGTAAAATGTTACATAACTTAAGGTCTCTATGATAAGGACGGTTGGATGACAGATACTCCAAAGCCTGTGTGTCGATCATTTGCTGAGTTTCTCTTCAGGAAAAATGCTCCTGAAGAGATATTTTCTTCTTCGCAATAATGGAAGCACGTTCGATTGTTAACGAACTAATGCAACTAGAAAAAAAGGCTACCAGAAGAAAAATAGTAAAACTTTCTCTTGAAAGCAACAATGGCTCAGTTAAAAATTTGCACCACTTCTGGTTCTAATGTCTATAGAACATGGACAACATATCATGAATATAGCTAACTATAAAATCTAAATGATAAACAGCGTTGACGTATAAAATAGTTAGAGGGGTAAGTTTACATATACTGATTGTTAGAGGCGTAATGTTATGTATAGGTTTGTACCTGAAAGTAGTTAGCCAGTTAGATTGTATTACATATCTGTACAAAATACCTTTCAAGTAATCAGTTCAATACAGAGATATTTTCCCTCTGCGTAACATCAATTCTCTCACCCAAGTCTCTATCAATATCAAGCTTCTATGGCAGATTCTAACAAGCACTAGTTAACCATTCTTCATTGTGAGCAAAATTACACTCTAAAAAGTACGTACAACAACAACATTCCCTTACCCCCTAAAATTTAAACTCTTATTAGAGAGAAGCAACCTGTAGAATTAAGAGGGTAACCATATACATTGTAAAGAAATCAACTAAAAGTTTCACCAAGTATTTCATTAGTTTTCCCTTAAGACTGTAATATCAGACTAGTATATGTAATATCAGAGGAGCCGTTCACAAGATTAGATGACAATATCGGTCATAAACTCGATCCATATCATGAAACTTCGTTACTGTCCGTGGATGAGGCCTCATTGCGCTCGATTCTAATATTGTAATCAGCATTGATAATTGGGATAACTGGGAGCTTTCTGTAGATCTTGATGGTGTCTCCAACTTGCAGTCCCTTTTCAATTACAAAGATGTACCAGCCCCTACTGATATACACTCCTTCATTTCTTTCCACAAGATCCATCTCCCAAACATCATTTAACTCGTCCTCTACACGTAAAGTAGCTGGTACAGCAAGGAATGGATTCAGACTTCTCCCCGGAGCATTAGTGTTGTCAAGTTCATCCTTCACTACTTTTAAACCTTGCCCCCATGAATTAACATCGCTGTCCATCAATTTCTTACATATGACAACTTCACCTAACCTGCAAAATATTAGGAAACAAGAAAATATGACTAAATATTCATCAGATGAAGATTTCTTGAATCTTCTTTTTGCAATAGTACAAAGTTCAGAAGACAAAGGAACTAGCCCCACCCCTCATAGAAGAAGCAAATCAAGAGTAAGTGCATTGAGGTTTATTCACTATCTTAATGGAGTAGATCATAAACCTTCACAAGAATGCAATTCATGGAATTCTACGACAGCTATACAATATTGAATGAAATTTGTAAGATTAAGAAGTTTTAACTTATAGACAAGCTTGTTACTTTACGCAAACATCAACTATATCCATCATCCATATCGCTTTTTTTGAATGAAAAGCGAATTTTGCAAGATGAAAAAAAAGAAAGGAGCAGTAGAGAGGAAGTTTATTCACTTTAATGGAGTAGATCATGAACATTCACGAGAATGCAATTCATAGAATTCTACAACAGCTATACGAGAAAAATACGTACCCTTGTTCAGCGGCCATTTTAGTGCTTCTTGTTTCCTGGAAAATGTGGAATTCCCAGATGAAGAAAGAAAGAAAGAAAGAAAGAAAGAAAGAAAGAAAGAAAGAAAGAAAGAAGTAGAGAGGAAGAAGATGAGTTTATTCTCACGGAGAAACTGAAATAATGAACTAAAAAATCTACAAACAGCACTGCTTGTACTAGCTTATATATTCATTTGTAGTTAACAAACTATGCTTCATTAAGATGTTAATTAACCAACTTTCTGCAATTCTATTTAACGATTAGTATTAATATCTTAACTAACTTCCTAAACGCAATTACTATTTTACCCTTATATATAGAAACAATAAATAAGCGGAAATTTTTTATTATATTACCTTTTGAATATAATAATTTTAATACGTTAAAAAAAGCATTAAGTGATAAATCGTGTTTCATCACAAGGGGAAAATTAGTAGAAGATGTTAAATTGTCCATTGGTTTTTCTAAACTGAATAAGTATTCGTACACGTTTATTTCACTACAAAAAAAATAGTGTTTACCGACGCAATTTACCGACAGATCAATTTCCGTCACTATATAGCGACGGATTAGCAATGGAACTATCAATTTGCTCGCATGCATAGCAAGTTCATTTTTATGTATGCTATTAGCAACAAATCAACGACGGAAGAGTGCTTCCGTCGCTTAATAATCCTGGGAAAAATTGGCGCCTAAATGTACTGACAGATTAGCAACGAAAAATTTGTGACTATTTTAATTATTTCGTAGCAACGGATTTATCAACAGAAAATTCGTCGGTATGCTTTAGATTTTTTTTTAAAATTATTTCGTTTAGTGACCAAATTATCTGTCGGAAATATTATTTTTAATTTTTAATTAAACATAAAATATATAAAGTGTAAAAAGAGAGGGGCACGCCGGGGGGGGGGGGCTTCTAGGGTTTTCAATCCATTTCAGCCCCCTCTATCTTTCTACTCCTTTCTCTCTCTACAATAATATGCACGAATTGAAGGCATTTTTACACGAATTGAAGGCATTTTTATACGAATTGAAGACATTCCTGCACGAATTGAAGGTCAAGCTTACACTCTATGCCCGAATTGAAGCATTGAAGGTATTTGCTTCTACAGTACCTATTGACACCCAATTTGGACCTCCCGATACACCTCCTCGGCTGCTATTTTGATTAAAAAATTGTTAATTTTAAATATTAACGTTTTTACATATTATTTTGATATCAAATAAATAACGATGTGTCACATTCATGATTTTAAAATATACAAATTATTTTGCTACTTTTTTATTTCCATTTTTACAATTTACTAATTCAGTTGTATAATATTTTACATAATTTCATCATTTTTTCGTAAATATGCGCACTCACAATTTACAAATATATTGTCTATTATTATTATTATTATTATTATTATTATTATTATTATTATTATTATTATTATTATTATTATTATTATTATTATTATCGACAATTAGCAATTTTACATAACATTAATTCGCAATGCTTAGTTTATTTTAATGTCGATGTCTTATTATTTATTTCGTCATTTCCACACTTATTAAAATAGCAGGCCTAATTCAATTCAGTTTCTCAATTTGTTTATTTTTTAGCCATTTTTGTTTCAAGTTAATGACAATTTTAGTCAATTTTTTTTATATCAAATTGAAATTTAAATTCTAGCACATTTTCAGATCAGTTTGATCTTAACCGTCGATCAAAAATGATCTAACGGCTGAGATCTAAAACCTTCTTTCTCTCCTTTTTAACCAAAAGAACAAACCCTAACCCATTTTTTCAACTTCAGTCGCACCTCCCCTCCTTCTCCACTCTCTCTCTACAGTCTCTTTCCCTTATCACCATCTCCGACCGCCTAACGCCGCAGCACTGCCATCGTAGCCGTTCACTCTCCCTCTGTCCATTCACTGCGCCACAGACAACAAAACTCCAAACTCTAAACTCCCGCCGCCGCCCAATCGCAATCAAGCGTCATCTCCCGCCGCTCTTCCTCCCCGGTGAACTCTTCACTCCTCTCCGGCTGATACAGCAACCAGTGCTGCTAGCACTTCCTTCGTTATCCTACAAGACAGCCACCAGTAAGACGCCACTGATGCCCGCAACCTGATGTTTTCGCTGCTCAAGTCGCCGCTACTATCTCAAAAATCGTCTAGCCAAGCGCTCCGGCCAGGTTTCGCAATGATGGGTTCATAAGCGCCCATCGTAGGTTGGATTTCTTTGTCCTAATATCACCATCTTCTTCTATTTTTTTTTTCTAAAAATACTCTTAAATTCGAAATAGTTGAAATTTGGCTTTGAATTTTGAGAAGATTCGTATTGTTTTGTGTTTGTTTCAACATATGTTAAAACACCCAATTTCTATTGTTTAAATATTTTATGAGTTTGGGTGCTAATTTTTCGACTGATTTATGATGAATACTGCATGTTAATATCTTTCTTCATCATCCATCTCTCGAATGATGCATTAATTTCTTTTATGTTATTCTATATCTCACTTTCTAACGACCCGAGCCGAGGCCCTGGCCGCGACGGGCATCTCGAACCATCAAGGCCCGAGAGACCCCTGTAACTCCCCAACCTACTGGTGATATTGTACGCTCTGGGCGCAGGCCCGCACAGTTTTAAAACGCATCACTAGGGAGTAAGGTTTGCTTACCTATATACCCAGCATCCCTCTTGTGTTTTGCCGATGTGGGACTCCTACCTAAGTTGGGGCGTTACATACACCCCCCCTTATAGCCTCAACGTCCTCTCTAAGGTTTTCCCTACCGAATGGGATTTGTCTACACTCAGGACTGAGGTTTGCCCCACCTTACCAGGATTTACCTACATTCAGTAGCCCACATCGACAGGGATGACACAGGAGTGGCTCTGGTACCATTCTATCATGACCCGAGCTGAGGTCCTGGCCGCGACGGACATCTCAAACCATCAAGGCCCGAGATACCCCTACAACTCCGTAACCCACTTGTGATATTGTCCACTCTGGGCCCAGGCCCGCACGACTTTAAAATGCGTCACTAGAGAGAAGGCTTTCTTACTTATATACCCAACATCCCTCCTATGTTTTGCCAATGTGGGACTCCTTCCTAAGTTGGGGGTGTTACACACTTTCATTTTCATACTTTAAATGCTTGATGACATGAGCCTTCTAATCATTTTTTGTGCATTTATTTCGTGACTTATTGGATGGTCATGTTATTTATTTTTGTCAACACAACATATTTTCTCTTGCTGTTAAATGTTTTTCCCCACTAGTATGTTTGTTGTTTGTGAATCTGAAATAATCTTTGTGTGTCACATAATCCCTTTGGCGTGAGCCTGCCTAGAATCCCAGAGATCCTTAGGATCTTGACAGCGCCAAGGGTTGGTTATGTGTCACCAGAGGTATATTTCAGATTCGGGATGTGTTTTGATGCTTTCTTTGTGCTCACATATTAAAGACGAACGGTTAGATGAGACAGAGTTGCCATGAATTTGAGAGTCATTAAGGGCTATCCAATCTAGACTTTCTTAGTTTTTCTTTTATTTCATTCATTGTTGGTCTATAATAAATATTGTACAACTCTATGACCACAATAATAAATTACACAGACTGCTTGGGGCGGGGTTTATGTGATTATGTGAATCACTTAGGCAAATGCAACTTAGAATTTATTAAATAATTTGCTTGTCGCCTAGTGAGTATGTTTTGGGATTGATAATTAACAAGCATCTGAATGTTGCATATGTAAAGCTGTAATACCCCGGGAAATTTTTCGTTGAAATTTTGTGCGTAAACGTGTTGGGTTCTATCTTCTAGAATGAATTATAATTTTTCCGTGTGGAATGTCTTAGATTATGACCCACCATTGTGTAGAGTATCGAATAAGATTTCCAATGATATGTGGATCATCCAAAACGGACACCCGAGCGACGAGTTATGAACATTCCGATCGAACCATGAATAGTAGTGAACAGTAAAACGTGCAGGAAAAAAAGTACTGAGGCCTGGTGTATTTTTTCTCCAACTTTAAACGATCATAACTCCTTGTACATAATGATCTGGGTGATCTACTATATATCAACATAAATCTCTGCGAGTCCTCTTTCCGATGAAATTGGTTTCATCCAATTTGTCTATCGCAGAAAAAAGTTATGGTCGATCTACTTCTGCCTATCAAAAGTGAATTTTTGGGTCAACTTCAAATGATCATAACTCCTCGTACACAAGATCTGGGTAAGATACTATATATCAACGGAAATATATAAGAGTCCTCTTTCTAATGAAATTGGTTTCATCCAATTTGGATATCGGAGTAAGACGTTATGGTTGATCTACTTTAGACTATCAAAACAGTCCACCAAAGGACAGATGCGAGAATTATTTGATTTTTAGGGGCGTTTTGGTCATTCCCCCTCACCCAAAATCCGTCCAAACCCTATATTAAAGCCTATTAGAAGCATTATATGTTATATTTCATCAAATTCCCTCAAAAAGAAAACCCTAAGCTCCTACATCCGACTTCAAGAACCTCCAAAGTTCACCATTAATTCTGCAAATTTATTCAAGATTCCAAGTTCCTAGTTCAAGAACTCCAAGAACCATCATTCAAAGGCACGATTAACATCTCAAAAACGAGTATCGATCTAAAGTTCATCATTCAAGGTATATGGGGTTTTTCAACAAGAACTCTCTTTCGTTATTGTGCCCAAATTGATTTTTCTTTTATGAATATACATGATTTTACATGTTTTGATATGAATTTGAAGCATGAATTTATGCCCTATATGATTTTACATGAGATTATGATACTCTCTATGTTTTGAATGTTGAATTGAATAAGAATGATGACATTTTTGTACATAAAGCTGAATTTTCTAGATTTTAAAGTAAGTTATATATATTTATGATGAAAAGCATGAATCTTGAGAAAATTTAATATGATTTTGATGTATGAGACCTTGAGCCCTAATTGGAATTGTACTTTGAGAAATTATGTGCTATAAGCACAATGAGATTTGAATCCCAAAGCTAATTTTCTTTACCAAGATGTATGATTATAAAGCTGAAATTTTAAGTTTTAAGTGATTATTTCTGTGCTTATGTCATAAAGTATGAAACTTTGGAAGGTTTTATGGTGATATTGATGTATGGGTTTTTGGAACCCTCTTTGAGATTATTATTTTGAGAAAATCATATGTTATAAACACCTTGAGTTTAAATAATTTGAGATGTTTTGAATGATCTGACCTTTTGGTCGTGAATGAGTTATTTTGAACTCGACTGTGAAAGAAATCCACGTTTTTATTGATTATGATAAAGGGGTAGCAAATTGGCTCCCGATGAAAATTGTTGAAGTGTTTATTGTGGATTTTCTTTAATGTGAGCCTGAGTCTGATTTAAATTTTTGAGCTAAGTCCGGGAGTAATCTTTGGTACCGAGTGGGAGGTATAAAGTGACCTTACTTCCCTAGAACTACGTGCCCCCATAGGATGTGAGCCTGAGGCTGATTTATATAGTGATCACTAGTGTTTTTGAATTGATACTGGAAGTCCTACTCTGAAGGCAAGGATAGGACGGCTCTCCCCAACATGGGTTGTATGTTGGACTCCATGTAGCTCACATGGTTTATGTCGGTTATAGGATCTCCCAATGTGTGTGTGTGTACTCTTCTATCTGAGATGAAAACATATTTGCTTAAAAGGCTGAGTTTGAGAAAGTCACTATTCTTAAAAGATTTAAGGAATATATTCTAATGAGAATTGACATGAGATTTGATTGTTGTGATGATTTGAAATTGAGATGAAAGTGAATTGAGAATGTATTGTAATGACTCACTTGTTTTACTTTACATGTATTATTCATCCATGATTTTGATGATATAATTCGAGCTAAGTGAGTCATCTATATCAGCATGCATAATTTTATAAACTGTGATGATATTAAGATATTATTTTATATATGCATTGCACCCCCATATGCTCGGTATCTTTCCATGGTACTGACCCACATATTCGTATGTGGGCTACATTTTCTCGGAATGTAGGTACAAGGTATAGTTGCACCTTTGGATCCAGTCAGTTCGTGGTATCCAGTCGGAATGTGTATTTGTTTCGTGACTTATTGGATGGTCATGTTATTTTCTTTTGTCAACACAACATATTTTCTCTTGTTGTTAAATGTTTTTCCCCACTAGTATGTTTGTTGTTTGTGAATCTGAAATAATCTTTGTGCGTCACATAATCCCTTTGGCGTGAGACTGCCTAGAATCCCAGAGATCCTTAGGATCTTGACAGCGCCAAGGGTTGGTTATGTGTCACCAGAGGTATATTTCAGATTCGGGATGTGTTTTGATGCTTTCTTTGTGCTCACATATTAAAGACGAACGGTTAGATGAGACAGAGTTGCCATGAATTTGAGAGTCATTAAGGGCTATCCAATCTAGACTTTCTTAGTTTTTCTTTTATTTCATTCATTGTTGGTCTATAATAAATATTGTACAACTCTATGACCATAATAATAAATTACACGGACTGCTTGGGGCGGGGTTTATATGATTATGTGAATCACTTAGGCAAATGCAACTTAGAATTTATTAAATAATTTGCTTGTCGCCAAGGGAGTATGTTTTGGGATTAATAATTAACAAGCATCTGAATGTTGCATATTAAAGTGGTTGGTGAAGAGATGTGGCTAAGCTTTGGGTAGTGTATAGACCTATCTATTGTGATAATTGTATTATGATTTGTGATTTCAACTAGAAGACAACACACCATAACATATGTAAATAGATTGGGTTATATATCTCTCCAAGGGATGGGGGTAACTGTGAATAGTGTATAAACCTATGGGCAATCATACTTGCATTGTGATTTATAAGTCTAAATATAGATGCAATGCCTAACACTCTCCCACCATTCCACCATTACCCGGATAAGGTGATCCCTACATCGAGGACTTATTTTTTAAATCTTGTGAGATAACTCTTTTTTCACATTTTATAAAATGGTGCTAGTTTTAGAAAAAAAGACAGAGTTGTTACCGTAAACTTAGAAGCATGAGAACTGGTGTCTTACAAACCTAGGAAATTAGCAATCACCCTTTCATTTATAATTTAGTTTGTATATCTTGAAGCCTTGAACTTTGTTTATGGGAGAACTTTGTATAATTAGGTGGGCTGTTGTAAAGGTCTCTCGAGTGTTTCTGCACTAGTGTGTTAATAGACTACCATAAATTTTTATTTAGAAAAAACTACACGGCTTAGCAAATATAGACTTCTTTTTTTTCGATTAAATATAATCCGTAACCTTTCTTCTCCTTCCCCTTCTCAGCAGTCTCTTTCCTCTCTCCCAATTTGTGAGCACAGGTGGCTCTATCACAATATGCTAAATTTTTAGTTTCTTTCAATTTATTTCTTCTTTAATACTTGATGAAGCAACTATTGACTGTTATTTGTTTGCATAGGCTATTACAATAGGTCGAGATCCAACTCCAAGTGAGTTACAATTGCACGTCCATACACATAATCATGATGGTAAATCTTTTGTTGCTGAGCATTCCCGACTTCTCCATGTAAGTCCATAATTTACATCATTAGATATACTCCTCTCTTATTTTTTTTTTGTATTGACATCTGTCGAAAGTTCTTATTATACATGAAAATGAAAGAAGCAACAGAAAGTTGAGTCTATTTTAATATCTCCACTTGTTAATTACAAGAAAAGTATGAAGAAATTGTACCGAAAAAAAGACAGAATGAATCTAAAATTGATCAACTAGAATCATATTATGAAGCTGCGGGGGGAGTAAAGAAAAAAACAATTATGTAGTAACAAATACTAATTTTGATGGATGTGGATTTGACATTAGTTTATTTTTGACAAAATACTTGAGCTTGTGGATGTTTGGACACAATTATGTGATGCATTTTGCTATCTATATATTTTGAACATTCTAATATAGGTAATTATTTATATGAATGTTTGTTATTTTAATCATTCAATAATTTACGCGTTTCAATAATTTTCTAACAAAATTATTGGCGATAAAAAATTAATGACTAACTTTTGTTGTTGCTATTGAAAAACTTTAGTGATGGATTATGAAATATAAATTTGATCACTAAAGACGGCGGCTCAGCTGACCAAACTATGTTGCAACGGATCAGCGATAAAATTTTCTATCATAAATTTAGCCACGACGAAAATAAATTTTAAAAATAGCAACAGTATAGCAACGGAATATTCCGGCGGTAAAATCAACAACCAATAAGTTCGTCGCGAAGCGGTCACAAGTTTTTCAATGGAATTTATTTTTTCGTCGCTAAGAGGTTAGCAACGAGCAATATAACGACAGATACAAATTCGTTGCTATTTCATCACAATTTTTGTTTAGCGACGGATTTACATAGAATAGCGACCAAATGTGACTGTCGCTAAATGTTTTTTTGTAGTGTTTGTAATATAGTAAACTAATATTATTGATTGACGGGAGTATTAGAGTATCCACATACATCAATGTATAATTTAGAGTCATCAATATAAGTCAGGCCCATTGGGCTGGCCCGGCCCAAACAATCCGTTTAAGAACAGAGTCATTAAAGGAAATTACATGGGATTACCCCAATAGTGGTAGCTTTGATTTTTTGACCTCCATAAGAAAAGTATTAAAGAATAGCCTTCCTTCTTTTTTATATATAGTACAAGTACATTTTTTTCCCTTTACACCTCAAATATCTTTAAACTTTTCATTCTCATTTATCTCTCAACTCCTATTTTGATTCTTTTTATTTTTTCTACCTAAACTTTTATTTTTTTTCTTGTTTTAATTCATTTATCTTTCTTTTTCCCTTTTTTTTATTCTTTTCTCAAACACTAACTCATTAGTCTCAATTTTTATTATTAATTTTTTATCATTTCTTATTTTTTCTTTTTCATTTTTCTCAAACTTTATTTTTATTTCTTTCTTCTAATGTTTGTTTTTCTCAATCTTATTTATTTTTTTTTGTTTTTTTTTCTTCTCATTTTCCTTAACCTTTATTTTTCTTCTTGTCCTTTTTTCTCAATCTCCTTTTTTTATTTCTTTATTTTGTTTGTTTTCTTTTTTCTTTTTTCTTTTTTCTCAACTTCTATTATATTTTGCTAATAAATAAAAAGTTGGATAATTCGCAGAGGGATCTTTTTTTTTTTTTTTGACATTAAAACAAATTTAAGGGCATGACTTATTGTCTGTAAGTCCTTTGGGTTACGTCTTGTCTCTAAGGTAAAGACACAATGTGGTAGTGTCAAGTCTTACTTGTGGAGCATAGCTTGTTATTTGAAAATCATTGAGTTAAGTCTTGCTTCTAACGCAGGAGTTATATAACATCTCATAAATCAATCAACAATGTGGTAGTGTCAAGACTTGTCCATTTGGCGTAACTTGTTGTCACGACCTGAGGCTACCCCCTAGTCGCGACACAGTACTTAAGGCCACAAGTGACCCCAAGCTAACCCATGATCTGGTACCTTCCGTGAGCACTGAGTAAATTAAAAATAAAACATCATGTGCAGAAGTTAAACTGATAAAAGTCTGTTAAGATATAAAACTAAAACAAATACCAACATGTTTGAATTACGGATAAAATCGACAACCAGTTTGAATATCTGAATATCTAAGAATCTAGTTTGAAAGCCTCTAAGACATGTGGAGTTGATGAGACAAACGCCCAACTAACTTTGACTGACTGAAATAAAAGTACTGAAATTAACTGAACATAACTTGTCCTCGATGGATGAGGACTCATCACTATTACTGCTGAAAGGCACTGAGCTTACTAAGGACGATCGGTGAACTGAGCGTCCGAATCTATATTGTGAAATCAATATCTATATCTATAATCTGTAATCTATATCTATATATCTATATCTATATCTATATAATATATTAGAAGTGTGAATACGCTTAGAAAAGTGATTTGAACTTTTTACCCTTCATTAAAAAACTCTACAATAGATAAAATCGTCTTTTTTATTTTTTTCCTTCAATTATTATTTTTTTAAATCAAATATTAAAGTTTCCTAAAATATATGGAACCTGATAACAATATAAATATATAAAAAGAAATTAAGAGTACTAAAATATGTGAAATATGAATCCAAACTTGCCATTAATTTCCTTAATTGTAGGTGTAGGAAACGTTTCGTGCAATATGTTCTACTTAATTTCACCACTTTAAATTACTTATGGATCTGGATTTTTTTCGTGTGTCTTTTAGGTTAATATAATTTAATTTTCCTTTCATTAATAACTTGGTAAGTGTTATGATATATATCAATTATAGTGAATGTCTATCAAGATCTATTTGATGTCTATCAGGATTTGATGTATTTGTCTTTTAGTGTGAAACTAGGGCAAATTCCCCTATAAATAAAAGGGTTTCCTTTGTTGTAAATCATCCCTCGAGAGAAGAAATAACAATTACTCTCTCTATTGTCTCTACTTTTCTTCTTTATTCATTCTTGTTTTATAACACGTTATCAGCACGAGACTCTACCATCTCAAATTTGAAGGCTAAGGCTAAGTTATTATTTTTTTTATTTCTTTCTTTTTCCATATGGCTAACAATCTTATGAAGTGTGAGTTCGTTGCCCTTCAAAGTTTGGGCAAGAACTATATTTCATGGGTGTTGGATGCTGAAATCCACCTAGATGCTATGGGTCTTGGAGACGCCATAAAGAATGAAAATACAGCATCTAGTCAAAATCGTGCTAAGGCTATGATTTTCTTGCATCATCATCTTGACGAAGTTCTGAAAATTGAGTACCTTACTACTAAGGATCCACTCGTATTGTGGAATAGCATAAAAGAAAGGTTTGACCACTTAAAGATGGTCATCCTCCCCAAATCACAATATGAGTGGATGCATCTAAGATTTCAAGACTACAAGTCTGTTCATGAATACAATTATGCCATGTTCAGAATTTCTTCTTAATTAAAACTTTGTGGAGAGACGGTTAATGATAATGATATGATGGAAAAGACGCTCTCCACTTTTCATGCCTCGAATGTGCTCTTACAGCAACAATATCGAGAAAAAGGTTTCAAGAAGTATACTTAACTGAGTTCTCATCTTCTCGTGGCTGAATAAAATAATAATTTATTGATAAAAAATTATGAGAACCGACCAACTGGATCTGCACCATTTGCTGAGGTGAATGATGTGCACGCTCACCATGCTAGGTGTGGAAAAGGTCGCGTCCCTGGTCGTGGTCCTGGTCGTGATGACCAAACCCTGTTCCGGGTGTTAATATTTCATCAAATAAAAAGAGAAAAGATGAGAAACGTGAAGCAGTTACTTGTTTTCGATTTGGAGGAAAAGGACATTATTCACGTGATTGTCGTGCTCTCAAGCACTTGGTTGATCTTTATCAAGCATCACTAAAGAAGAAAGAGAGAAATCCCGAGTCTAACTTTCTCTCTGAAAATAATATTGACATCACATGTTTGGATGTAGCAGACTTTTTCGAGCACCCTGAAGGAAAGATTGATCACTTGATTGGTGATGGTTCCGTAAACATGAAAGAATGAATGATTTTTAATTTTGTTTTATTTTTATTGATAATAGTTAGTGAATAAAGAATCATGTAAAAGTAGTTGTTTGTATGAGTATTAGTTTTTGATTAATATTGATTAGTTCAATTATATTATTGTAGTTTATTATTGATTGAATTGAATTTTAATTTTATCATTATTTATTAAAAAAAAAAGACGATAGTACAGAGATTTACTTTTTGCATGAAAACAATACGTGGAGTGCTTGTTTTGCATTCATTACAATGCAAAATTATCATTCTTTACAATGTTGTGCAAACAATATGATTAAGATTGCATTCTGTAATGTATTCTTTATATTAACATTCTTTAATATAATAATATTCTCATATGATTATGTAATATAATAATATTTTTATATTCTTATTTTGTAATACGATTACAATTGCATCTCGTACTAATTGGATATATTTCTTTTTAATTACTTAGTTAAAGTGTGATTAATAATTTTTTTATATTATAAGTTTTCACTTTGTATAAAGATTTAATATATATTTTATTTGGTGTATGTTATTTTATTTAAAGTTATGGATAATTTTCAAGAAGATATTTGTTTGATTGATTCTGGCACTACACATACAATATTAAAAGACAAGAAATATTTCTCTCATCTAAACATGGACAAGATTAATGTTACTACAATTTATGGTAGTGCTGATTTGATTGAAGGCTTTGGAAAAGCCATTATAATATTGCCCAAGGGAACTAAACTCATTATAAATAATACTATGTTCTCTCCCAAGTCTCGGAGAAACTTGATGAGTTTTAAAGATATCTGTGTAAATGGTTATCATATCAAGACATTTGATGAGATGAATCTTGAATATCTTGGTATCACCAAGAATGTCTCTGGGCAGACATGTGTTGTTGAAAAGTTCCCTGCTTTATCTTCTGGCCTGTATTGGACAAAGATTTGTGCAATTGAGGCACATTCCATAGTAAATCGGAAGTTTACAGATTCCAATACTTTCATACTTTGGCATGATTGTCTGGGACATCCAGGATCAATAATGATGAGATGAATAATAGAAAATTCAAATGGGCATCCATTAAAGAACTTGAAGGTTCTTTCGAATGGTGAATTTTCATGTAATTCTTGTTATCAAAGCAAGTTGATTGTGAGACCATCGCCAACAAAAGTTGGGATTGAGTCCCCCGCGTTCTTGGAACGCATACATGGGGACATTTGTGGACCAATTCACCCACTAAGTGGGTCGTTTAGAAACTTCATGGTCCTAATAGATGCTTCTTCTAGATGGTCTCATGTGTGCCTTTTGTCATCTCGCAACTTGGCATTTGCAAAATTATTGGCACAAATAATACAATTATGGGCACAATTTCCTAATAATTAAATCAAGTCTATTCACCTTGATAATTCTGCATAATTTTCATCCTAAGCATTTAATGACTATTGATTATCGACCGGGATAAGAGTGGAACATCCTGTACCCCATGTTCACACTCAAAATGGCCTTGCTGAGTCATTAATTAAACGTCTGCAGTTGATAGCAAGACCATTACTAATGAAAACTAAGTTGCCCACTTCTGTTTGGGGTCATGCAATTTTGCATGCTACAACACTTATTCATCTTAGACCGATAAATTATCATAAATTTTCTCTGTTTCAATTGGTTTGGGTCAAGAGCCTAATATATCTCATCTGAGAATTTTTGGGTGCGGTGTTTATGTGCCGATAGAACCACCAAACCGCACCAAGATGGGCCCCCAAAGAAGGTTAGGAATTTATGTTGGGTTTGAATCACCCTCTATTATTCGCTATCTTGAACCATTAATGGGAGATATATTCACTGCTCGATTTGCAGTTTGTCGGTTTGATGAGATACTTTTCCCAAACTTAAAGGGAGAAGATAGTGACATCAAAAGAGAAATTTTTTGGAAAAATTCATCACTATCTCATCTTGATCCATGTGCTTCTATTTATGAGCAAGAAGTACAAAAGATTATTCATCTGCAGAGAATTGTAAATCAAATGTCGGACGCATTTACAGATTTGAAAAGGATTACTAAATCACATATTCCTGCAAAGAATGTCCCAATTCGAATTGATGTCCCTAAAGGACCATCCACTAGTGTCATAGCTAATAAATCTAAAGCACGCTTGAAGCGTGGCAGACCATTAGGTTCTAAGGATCAAAATCCTAGAAAAAGAAAAACAAATGGTCAAGATGACACTACGAAAGATCCACATACGAAAGTTCAAGATTTGAGCAATGTTGCTATCCCTGAAGGAATCAATGAGCCCGAGACTCAAGAAAATGAGGAACTATCCATAAATTCAAGTGATGTTGAAACTAATCTGAATTGATATGAAATAGTAGTGGATCATGTATTTGCATATAATGTTGCAACGAAAATCATGAAAGATGGCGAGGATCTTGAACCTCGATCTGTCACAGAATGTCGACAAAGAAATGACTGGCCAAAATGGCAAGAAACAATTCAATCTGAATTGAATTCGCTTGCCAAACGTGAAGTTTTTAGACCCATAGCTCAAACACTTAATGGTGTTAAGCCTGTTGGCTATAAATGGGTCTTTGTGCGAAAAAGAAATAAAAAAAATGAAATACAAAGATATAAAGCACGTCTTGTTGCACAAGGATTTTCACAACGGCCTGGTGTCGATTATGATGAGACATATTCACCAGTTATGGATGCAATAACATTGCGTTATCTTATTAGTTTCACTAGCCATAAGAGACTTGAAATGCATTTGATGGATGTGGTAATAGCCTATCTATATGGATCACTTGATAATGAGATATACATGAAAATTCCCGAAGGATTTAAAATGCCGAAAGCATATAGTTCAAAGACTTGGGAAATGTATTCCATTAGATTGCAAAGATCATTGTATGGTTTGAAGCAATCTGGACGCATGTGGTATAACCGTCTTAGTGAATATTTATCTAAAGAAGGTAATACAAATGATGAAATTTGCCCATGTATTTTCATAAAGGAAACAACGTCGGAGTTTGTTATACTTGCTGTCTATGTCGATGACATAAACCTTATTGGAACGCCAATAGAGCTTCAAAAGGCAATTGATCACCTAAAGAAAGAGTTTGAGATGAAAGATCTCGGAAAGACAAACTTATGCCTTGGTTTGCAAATAGAGCATTTGACAAACAGTATCTTTGTCCATCAATCTTCCTAGACAAAAAAGGTGTAGAAACGATTCTATATGGATAGAGCACATCCATTAAGTACTCCGATGGTTTTTCGATCACTTGATGTGAATAATGATCCATTTCGACCTCAAGTAAAGAATGAGGAACTCCTTGGTCCTGAAATACCATATCTTAGTGCAATTGGTGCACTAATATATCTTGCAAATACTACAAGGCCTGATATTGCCTTTTCAGTAAATTTTCTAGCAAGGTAGAGTTCTTATCCTACTAGGAGACATTGGAATGGGATCAAACACATATTACGGTATCTAAAGGGGACTACCGATATGGACTGATTTTATTTTAAAGATTGCAATTCCGATCTTGTTGGTTATGCTGATGCTGGATACTTATCCGACCCGCATAAAGATCGGTCTCAAACAGGCTATGTATTCATATGTGGGGGTACTTCCATATCTTGGAGATCAATAAAGCAGTCTATCGTAGCCACTTCATCGAATCACGCTGAGATTATAGCTATTCATGATGCAAGACGAGAGTGTGTGTGGTTGAGGTCCATAATACATCTCATTCGAGAAAAATGTGGCTTGAAATGTGACAAAGTACCCATAATTTTATATGAAGATAATGCAGGATGCATAGCACAACTGAAAGGTGGATTCATAAAGGGAGATAGAATAAAGCACATTTCGCCAAAGCTCTTCTATACACATGAGCTCCAAAAGAATGGTGATATTGATGTACAACAGATTCGTTCAAGTGACAATGTGGTTGATTTATTCACCAAGTCTCTTCCAACTGGAACTTTCAAGAAGATGGCGCACAAGATCGGAATGCAAAGGTTCAAGGATGTTCTTATTAGGGGGAACTAATACGCGTTGTACCTTTTTTTCCCTTATGAGGTTTTGTCCCACTGGATTTTCCTTGTAAGGTTTTTAATTTTTTTATTTTTGTGTTCAATCTCTAGCTTGAATTTATACTTTATAGTATCACGTTTTTTTTTACTTACATGAAGTTTGTTTGACATTTTTCTTTTTTATTTGTATCTTCTTTGTACTTTCTTTTATAATCTTCAAATTAAGTTCATTGCTTTAAGTATTTTTGTGGTTAGCCTGTCTTGTGTGATTCGTTTCTTTATGTTTAATTTGTGTGCTAGCTTACAATTGACCTTTTATGAAAGGAATGGTGTGTATAATTCTTAAACATGCTAATGACCTTCAATTCTATTTTGAAGGTGTACCCATGAGTTCATGACCATGAAGAGCATGGAACACAAAAAATAAATTGTTGAAATTATTAACATCCAAGGTATTCCTATGTACATGAAATCTTCACAATTAGCATTTGTCTATCAATAATACATGATAATTTATTATTGTAAACTTTAAGAACATACTTAAACTTTAGAAAACATAACTAATATAAATATTATTAATTAATTGATTAAAATAATTTTAATTTTAAATTCATTATAACTAAATAAAAATTAAAAATAGACATTTAGATTAAAAATAAAAAGAAAACATACTAGATTTTTATTTGCTGCCTTTTGGAATATGACTCAAGTATGAATTTTCCTCACAAATTATAAAATTTTGATTTGTTGAGATCTCAATCAAAGTAATGGTAGAGTTTACCATGTTTCTATTCTTATTTTTTCTTTTCGTTCTTGCTTGTGTTAATAATGGTATTGTTGTAAATCTGTAGTTAAATAATAATATAAATCACTTTATTATTTTGGTTACTAAAAAATAACTTAATCTAAAATTTATATCTATATCTATATCTATATATCTATAATATATTAAAAATGTGAAGACCTTTAGAAATGTGATTTGAACTTTTTGTCCTTCATTAAAAGACTCTCCTTTATACAAAATTTTCTTTTCACCATTTTCTTCAATTTATTATTTAATTATTTTTGTTATATTAGCTAGACTCCTAAAATATATGACACTCCTAAAATATATGGAAAGAGAATCAATTAATATTTTTTTTTGTACTGGTCAATTAGAAAAATACTCCTAAAATAGAATAGAAAAATACTCCTAAAATAGGACTTTATTAAGAAAATATTTCTATAAATATTGAGATGCACGTTAAGCTAGAGAAGAAACTGATTTACTTATTGGAAAAATATGATTGATGATCATCAAACTTGATTCAGTTACATGTCTAGATTGGTGAATGCTTAATTTTCTAACCCTCAACTTCTTCACTATTTTTGACAACATAATGGAATTCAACGTGTGTATATATATATGTTCTTTGTTTTCATTCCAGCCATTCTTTAGTGTCAAAATTTTCACTCAGACAAAAATTATTTTCTTCAAAACTGAAACTTTGTGATCACTATTATATTATTTTGGTGTAGTTTACAGGTCGTAGATGAATTTATAGGTGGTAGATAAATGTCGGTCGACTTTGAGGAATTTTTCTATGTAAAGGTTAAGTTTAATTGTATTATTTTTATATCTCTATTTTGGAATTTTTTTTTTGTGTAAAAGTATAGTTTAGTTGTATTATTTTGATATTTCTATTGTCGTATTATTTTGTTATAGTTTACAGGTGGTAGATGAGTGTCAGACGGCTCTAAAAAAACTTTTATGTAAAGATTAGATTTAATTATATTGTTTTGATGTCTCTATCATCATATTGTTTTGTTGCAATTTACAGGTAGGAGATGAAAGTCGATCGGCTTTGAAAATTTTTTTGGTCAAGGTTAATTTTAATTAAATAAATTCTCCAAAAAATGTTGAATTTAATTATTGTATTCATCTTTATTATTTAAACAAAAAATCCTATTTAGTGTAACGTTTGAACTCAATAAAGTGAGGTACATGCGTGAGGCGCGTACACCTAAACTAGTAATATATTAAAAGTGTGAAGGCCCTTAGAAAAGTGATTTGAACTTTTTACCCTTCATTAAAAGTTAAAGCTTTAGACAAAATCGTCTTTTTACTATTTTTTTCTTTAATTATTATATCATTATATTATAATATTTAAAATTATGAATTCCTATAATATATGGTAAAAATATATTTTGAATTTTTTTTGTTAAACGCAAAAACCAAAATTACCCTTAACTTTCAAAAAGAACAAGCTATTTTAATTTTTTAAGGAAAAAAAAATAAAACACGTTACTTTAAATTGAGGAAAAATATATGGTAAAAATGTTGTCTTTTCAAAAAATTTCCTTTATAAAACACAAAAATAAAAAATTACTCTAAACTTAAAAAAAAAAACAAGTTATTTTAATTTTTTAAGGAAAAAAAAATAAAACACGTTATTTAAGTCTTTGAGGAAAAAGGTTTCAATTTCCTCAAGTTGTGTTGTAGTATTAATTTGATACCATAATTAATTTTTTCCCTTTCGCAACATAACATAAAAAGATCTTCCATATTTAGATAATCCTTTTTTTGTAGGAAAAGGTATTGGAATTTTTTTTTCTACAATAATATAATAACATCAACAATGTAAAATTTATTGATAGAGATGTTCTAATAACTGCTTTTTTTATGAGCTCTAACAGTGTCATCTACAATCACAAAAGTTTAGATTTAATCGTATTGTTCTAATATCTCGATTATAATATTGTTTTGTTGTAATTGTTGTTATGTTCAAGTATATGTTGTAGATGAATGTTTCGTCGAACTTTGAGAAATTTGCATTAAGGTTAGGTTTGATGATACTGCAGTAATATTCTCGAATACTGTAGTTTCTGTTATGACACTATTTGTTATTTTTTCAAGTGATAGATTAACGTTTGGTCAGACATTAAGGATTTTTCTTAAGGTTTAATCATATTATTATGATATCTCGATTATCTTATTGTTTTGTTGAGTTTACATGCAGTGGTAGATGAATATTCGTTCAGGCTTTGAGGATTTTTTATGTAAAGGTTAAGGTTTAATCAAATTATTTTGTTATAATTTCTGATGTATTACTATTTATTATCTTGATTTTTATCTGTGATGTAATAGTTCACATCGTAAGAGACAACCAAGATATTAATACATCACATATGCCTTGACATGAAGCACACATGCAAAGCACGTAAATTTGACTAGTAGTGCAAAAAAGAGTATGCGGTCAGTACTTTGAATTTATTGGTACGTGAGATAGGGACTAACTGAAAATATATATGGATACTGAATATGGATGCATGCACATGTAAAAATGAATGCAAGATCAAGTAAAGCATGTACTGAAATAATCTGTAAACTGATTGACTGAATAGTTGATAACCTGAATATTTCGTCATGCAAAACTGTACTGATATAACCAGAGAACTAAACTGAAACTGCGGGAGCTATCATGTAACCGACATACCCCAATCTAAGCTAATCAGGATCCAACTTGTAACCTCAAATGGAAAGGTGTCAATACCTTGCCACAAGTATTAATACTAGCTGTGTGGATCCACTAATCTAGTGTCCCGAAGGACTAGGGTGTCAGTCCTCTACTGTCGGGTGACATCTCATAACCTATTCTGGCTATAGAGTTCTGGAACTTAGGGACTTCTACTAAAGGTCTCAGTCCTCTACTAGCGGGTGAGCCTTCATCCTTAGGTTCGCTCGGTGCTAAATCCTACTCCCAACTGAACTGACATTGGTACTGATTAAAGTTAACTCATAATTGATAATTGCTCAACATGAAAATGATAATAAAATCATTATCTGACTGACTCGTCATTTGAAAATCTGAGACATGTGTAAACATATAGGTATCGGGTGTTCATAACCCTCCAGCACTGGATGATACTTTAAATACAATAAAAACATCACAATATTGTAAAGAAATGCATGATTCGTAGAATCAGAACATGGTTCACTTGACTAAAATGATGAAATCCATGAATTTGAATATGGGGATGCGTTAAACTTATGAAGACAACATGAATTTGAGTATGCGGATGTGTTAAACTTATGAAGACAGCATGCTCACATAGTTTAATTCATAAATTGATAAATTTACATGGTATAAACTGAATATAATATGAGTGACTAAAATTCAAAGCATGTAATAACATAATTCACATGAGGAAACATATTAGCATGACTTGAATTCAAAACTACTAAGAAAACATGGATTAAATTCATAATTAACATTGATATTTTTATTAAAAAAAGGATAAATGTTTCATACTTGAACAAAAAAGGGATTTTGGGACTCAATGGGTGGAAGGAACCCATTGATAAATACCCCACATAGCTTAATTGCTTGAATTCTTGAAGAAAAAACTTGAAATTAAAACCTTGAATGGTGAATCCTTGGGAAGAGGCTTGATTTTATGTTCTTGGGAAATGGGGATGGTTTTACGTATGATAACTGATGGGGAATGGGGCAATGAAGATCTTTTTGGGTTTTTAATTGGTCACTTGGATAGTTGAGGAGAGGGAAAAGGACTAAAATACCCCCATTAAGTTTAAAAAGAGACTGCAGAAAATACAGCCTCTGTGTCACGGAGGTTATCGAGGAGACTAACCTCCGTGACACATTGCATATCACGGAGGCTAACCTCCTTGACACGCTGTGTATCGCAGAGATTATCCTTCATGACACGCCCAAATCATGGAGGCTTACTGCCTCCGAGGTCCAAAATCAGCCCGAACTTCTTCCAAAAATTTTGAAACTCTTTTGGATGACCCTTTTAACATCTCTAAACATGTTTCAACTAAAAAAATCAACATTTTAGAATCAGTAAGAATAAAAACAAAATGTTTGCATTCTTGGGGTCTTAAAATGGCTAAGTCCTTGTGTACTCAGTGTGAAATTAAAGCCCGAGGCCCCTTTAAATATGCGTCTAACAGCTGGAAACGTGTCTAGAATCTTGATGGGTATTACAATATATCTCCCTTGGAATCATTCATCCCCGAATGAAGCTATTTGAGATGATATACTAGGTAAACTAAGATCATACACTGAATAGTCATGAGCTAAATCATGATTAAATAACTGAATCTGAAACATGATACATTGACTGATCTAAATTCATGAACGCATGTTATGAAATAAGGATGGTTATATAGTTGAGATAGAAAATAAGAGAATCATTTAATGGAAAGCATTACCTCAACCTGGATCTAAATTCGTAGAGAAAAGATGGGGATACTTGGCTCGTATATCTGCTTCTACTTCCCTAGTATTTCCCTCAACGGACTGGTTTCGCCATAGTACCTTAACCAAAGGAACTTCTTTGTTCCTCAACCTACTAGTCTGATGGTCAAGGATCTCAATTGGGACTTCTTCATAGGAGAGACTATCTTTCACATCCACACTCTCTAAAGGAACAATAGAAGTTGAGTAGCCAATATATTTATTTAGCAAAGAGACATGAAACACTGGATGCACTAATTCCAAATTTGCAAGCTCATAAGCTACCTTTCCAAAATAGCTCAAATTTTTTTATGGGCCAACATAGCGGGGACTGAGCTTTCCCTTCTTGCCAAATATATCCACCCCTTTCATGGGTGAAATTTTCAAATAAACTAAGTCACCAACATTAAACTCAAGATCTCTTCTCCTTATATCTCATAAGATTTCTGACGACTTTGGGATGTCTTCAGTCTTTCTCAAATTAACAGAACTTTCTCCATCGCTTCATGCACTAAATTCATCCCTATCAAAGTAGACTTACCTACTTCAAACCAACCAATAGGAAATCTACACCACCTTTCATAGAGAGCCTCAAACGGAGCAATCTGAATACTGGAGTGATAGTTGTTGTACGCAAACTCGATCAAAGGTAAGTGGCCACCCTAACTACCCTTGAAGTCGATAACACAAGACCTCAACATGTCCTCTAAAGTCTACACGGACCGCTCTGCCTGACCATTTTTCTTAGGATGAAAAGTTGTACTGAGATTAACTTAGGTACCAAAACTCTTCAGCAAAGTCTTCCAAAAGTGAGAGGTAATATGAGTACCTCTATCTGAAATGATGGCCAATGGAACCCCATGCAACTCTACCAACTCCTTGAGATAGAGTCTAGCATAATCCTTAGCTAAATACGAAGTATGAACTGATAATAAATAGGCTGACTTGGTCATTCAATCAATAATAACCCAAATTAAATCATGCTGACAATGTGTATGAGGCAGCCCTATCACAAAATCTATGTTCACCACTTCCCACTTCCATATGGGGTTGCTGAACTACTGAAGCATGCCACTAGGCCTTTGGTGCTCAACCTTAACTTGCTGACAATTCGAACACTTCACCAAAAACTCTGGAATATCTTTCTTTACACCACTCCACTAATAGATTTCCCTCGCAAATCACAGTACATCTTAGTGGATCCTGGGTGAAAAGAATATCGCGTACCATGCGCTTCAGCTATTATTAACTATATCAAACCATCAACACACAGAACATATAACCTACCTTGATAACGATGTACACCATCTCCCTCTTGGGAGAAACCTCAACCTTTTGATCCCTAACTGCCTTCTTCCACTTGACTAAAATAGGATCTCTGTTTTGCTTTTCTTTTACTTCGGCAACCAATGCAGATTTTGAACCATTATGAACCCATATACTACTTTCGACTGAATCAACCGACCAAAAACCTAACTTAGCAAGCTGATGAACCTCACGGACTAACTCTTTCTTATCATCCTCAATATGCACAATACTTTTTATAGACAATCTACTAATGGCATCAGCCACTACGTTGGCCTTACTCGGGTGATACAACACATTTATATCACAGTCCTTCAATAATTCCAACTACTTTCTCTGATAGAGATTCAGGTCAATCTGCGTGAACACATATTGTAAACTCTTATGATCCATGAATACGTTAACATCAACCCCATAAAGGTAATGCCTTAAAATCTTTAAGGCAAAGACAACTGCAACTAACTCAAGGTCATGGGTTGGATAATTCTTCTCATGGGGATTAAGCTGTCTAGAGGCATAGCCTATGACCTTACCGCGTTGTATTAACATACACCCAATACCAACTCTAAAAGCATCACAATAAACTATAAACCCATCTATTCCATCTGGTAAAGTCAAGACTGGAGCGTAAGTGAGTCGAGTCTTTAACTCCTGAAAACTCTTCTCGTAGGAATTCGACCACTGAAATTTGACTTTTTCTAATTTATTCAAGACATAGGGGAAGAAATAAAAGAAAACCCTTCAACAAATTATTTGTAGTAACCAGCCAAACCCAAGAAACTCCTAATATTTGAGGGAGAGATGGATCTATGCCAGTTTCTCACTACTTCGGTCTTTTGAGGATTAACTCAAATGTCATCACTAGAAATGAAGTGACCAAGTAAAGTTACTAATATCAACCAAAATTTGAACTTACTGAACCTATAAAATAATTGATGATCCTTAAGGGTCTGCAATACAATCCTCAAATGGTCTGCATGATCACCTTGACTAAGAGAATAAATGAGCATGTCATCTATGAAGACTATGACGAACATGTCCAAGTACTGCTTGAACACCTTCTTCATTAAGTCCATCAAAGTTGCAGGAGCATTAGTTAGTCCAAAAGACATAACTAGGAAATGAAGTGACGATACAGAGTTCTGAAAGCTATCTTTGGGATGTCAAATCTCTTACTCTAAGCTGATGATAGCTGGATCTGAGGTCTATTTTAGAGAAATAGCTTGCACCTTAAAGTTGGTCAAACAAGTCATCAATTCTGGGGACAGGATACTTATTCTTGATTATGACTTTGTTCAACTGATGGTAGTCAATGCACATTCTGAGGAAACCATCTTTCTTATGCACGAAGAGGACCGGATCACCCCATGGAGAAACACTAGTCCTGATTAAACACTTCGAGCACCCCATGGAGAAATACTAGGATTAGTGAAACACTTATCAAAGAGATATTTCAACTGTTCCTTTAATCCATTAAGCTTAGTTGGAGCCATTCTATAAGGTGGAATTGAGATAGGCTGGGTATCTGGGAGGAGATCTATTCCGAAGTCAATTTCTCTTTCGGGAGAAACTTCGAGAAGATCTTCAGGGAATACTTTTAAAAACTCATTCACTACTGGAACTGACTCAAGACTCGAGGTTCCAAAATTTGAGTCATTGACTTGAATGAGATGATAATAATTCCCTTGGATATCATCTTTCTTTTCTTAATATAGGAAAAAAACTGACCCTTAGGCACTGGGTACTACCCCTCCATTCAATAACAGGCTCATTAGGAAACTAGAATTAGACAATCCCATTTCTACAATCAACTAAATCATAGTATTAGTAGAGTCAGTCCATTTCGAGAATGACATTAAAATCAGTCATCTCCAACTTCACAATATCAACTAAAGTTACTTTATAAGCCACTGTGATCGGGCAACTTTTGTATACCTATCTGGCTATAATAGAATTACCTATCGGGGTAGACACTGCAAATAGATCTGGTAATATTTTAAGATTGACACCGAAGTTTGAAGCTATATAAGAAGTCACAAAGGAAAGTAAAGCTCCAGGATCTAACAATGCATAATCTTGAAGATGGAAGACTTGTAACATACTCGTAACCACATCAGGAGAACTTTTCTAATTATGTCGAGTCTGGAGGGCATAAATTTAGTTCTGAAGATGCCCATATGTGGCACTAGAGGTGGCACCCTGCTTAGTCAGGCGACCTGCTGCAGTGGATAAAAAGTTAGACTGCCCCTGTTGATGCAAATTTTTTCCCTTCTAGGCAATACTAGGCAATCCTTGATCCCGTGGCCTAGCTTGTCATATCCAAAACACACATCATTGCCTGCCCTGCACTCTTCTTAATGATTCTTTTATTTCCTATAAAGTGGATTAGAACGATAACTGTTTACACTACTTTGGGACTTAGATCCTGGATACCTATCTCTATTGTCCTGCCTGAACTTAGGAACTAGCACACTGGTTGAAGATGGGGATAGGAAGGAAATTTCTAATGGAACTGAGAATGATTTACACTTTTTGACCTTAGCAAATAAAAGTTGAAGCTACCTATTCTGTCCCTCTTATTCTCTCTTTCTTTCTCCTTACAATTCTCCTCAATCTGCTGAGCAGGGACCATCAACCTATAGGGATCTATCTCTTTTATCAGTATAGCTGTCCTGCACTCCTTAACCACTTTCTCAAAATCTCCCAACACGAACTTACTCATCCTGGACCTAGAATCGGCCACCATAGTTAGAGCATACCTCACCAACTGAGTAAACTTGAGTGAGTACTCTTTCACACTCATGTTACCCTATTTTAAATTGATGAACTCTTGCACCTTAGCCTTCCTAAACTCAAATGGAAAGAATTGGTCTAAGAAAGTCGTGGAAAACTTCTCCCATCCTGTAGATCTTGCCTCAACACCCCTGTCCTCCTTCTACTTCTTAAACCAAGTATGAGCTACTCCCTGCAACTGATAACTAACTAAGTCAACACACTCACTTGAAGTGACACCCATGGTGTCTATAACTTTTTGCACCCCATCCAAAAACTCATGCGGATCTTTCTCAGACTTGGATCCAGAAAAAAATGGAGGATTCATTCGAGCGAAGTATCAAAATCTAGCTATTGTTGTGCTCACTATCGGATTGGTTGGGGCAATAACCTGCTAGTTATTCTAAGTAGCCACAGAATGGGCCAAAGCTATAAAAGCGACCCTAAACTCGGCGTGAGAAACATATTTTTTTAGGATATCTTCCTGAACAGGTGGTGGTGCGGGTTGATCCTCGTTTCTTATTTTTTTGTTTCTTCTAGAAGGCATTTTATGTAGATGAAGGACGAGGTAGAAAGGAAATTCAATAGAGCTCATGCTCTTTTGCGCAACATGAATACTGAAAGAAAGAAAACTTTTCTAAAACATATCGTAGCCTCTTGCACATAAGTGTAGTGTACTTTACACCCATGCACAAGACTCTACTCAACGCGTCTTTTTAGATGCCCTAGGATACTTTAAAACCTTAGGCTCTGATACCAATTTTTTTTATGACACGATGCTTAAGGTCACAAGTGACCCTACGCTAACGCATGATATGGTACTTGTTGTGAGCAGTGAGTAAAGTAACAATAAAACATCATGTTCGAAAGTTAAACTACTAAAAGTCTATTAAGATATAAAACTAAAACAAATACCAACATGTCTGGATTATGGATAAATTTGAAAACCTGTCTTAATATCTGAATATCTAAGCATCTAGTCTGAATACCTTTAAGACATGTGGAGTTGATGGGACAAACCCCTAACTAAATTTGTCTGATTGAAATGAAAGATATATTAAAATTAACTGAACATAACTTGTCCTCGATGGATGAGGGCTCAACACTACTGCTGCTGAAAGGCATTGAGCTGACTAAGGGTGATCGAAGAACTGAGCGTCCGAACCTATATTGTGAAATCAATAGAGCACAAAAAAGAGTATGCGGTCAGTACTTTAAATGCACTGGTACGTGAGATAGGGACTAACTGAAAATGCATATGGATATTGATCAACATGGATACATGAACATGTAAAAATGAATGTAGGACCAAGTAAAGAATGTACTAAAATAATCTGTAAACTGAATGACTGAATAACTGATAACCTGAATACTTGGTCATTCAAACCTATACTGATATAACCTGAGAACTAAACAAAAATTATGGGAGCTATCATGTAACCGATATGCCCCAATCTGAGCTAATTGGGGTCCAACCTGTAACCCCAGTTAGAAGGGTGTCAATACTTTTCCACGTGTATTACCACTGTCCATGTAGATCCAGTAATCCAATGTCCCAAAGGACTAGGGTGTCATTCCTCTACTGGCGGGTGACCCCTAAAAGAGTGCCAGTCCTCTACTGCCGGGTGACATTTCATAATATATGTTGGCTACGTAGTTCTGGAAATTAAGGACTTTTACTAGAGGTCTTAGTCCTCTACTAGTGGGCGAGCCTTCATCTCTAGGTTCTCTTGGTGCTAAATTCTACTTCAAACTAAACTGACACGGGTATAGATTAAAGTTAACTAAACTCATAACTAATAATTGCTCAATATGAATATGATAATAAAATCATGATCTGACTGACTCGTAACTTGAAAATTTGAGACATGTGTAAACATATAGGTATCGGGTGTTCATAGCCCTCCAGCACTAAATGATACTTTAAATACAATAACATCATCACAACCTTGTAAGAAAATTCATGATTCGTAGACCCAAAACTTAGTACACTTGAGTAAACTGATGAAATCTATGAATTTGAGTATGGTAATGTGTTAAACTTATGAAAACAACATGTTCACATGGTTTAATTCATAACTTGATAAATTGACATTGTATCAATTGAATATGATATGGGCAATTGAAATTCAAAGTATGCAATAACATAATTCACATGAGGAAACATATTGACATGACTTGAATTCAAAACTACTAAGAAAACATGGATTAAATTCATAATTAACATTGATATTTTTATAAAAGAGGATAAAAGTTTCATACAGGAACAAAAAAAAGATTTGAGACTCAATGGGTTGAAGGAACCCATTGATGAATACCCCATGTCACACCCCTTTTTCGCCAAGGATCGAGTTGAAGGGTTTTTCCAATTAAAGTGACGGTATTGAATAGAGATTAGTTTTTATCATTTTCAGAGTCGCCACTTGGAATTGAGTTGTGGTGTTCTAAGTCACCTTATTGAATCCCTAATCAAAAGGAAATGGCTCTTTGTTGGTTTGCGAAAATAGAAGACCGAATAAGAAATTCTGTTAATCAAGGGAAAGGTGTGAGGCACCCCTCGAGTCCCGTGGTTCTAGCACAGTAGCTTTTATTGACTTATATTGACTTAAACTATTTTGATAAATTATGTTAAAGCCTAAATTTGCTCATTTTTAATATACTAATAATATCTGTCTATATCTCTTGTATTAAACTAGTAAAAATTAATTTTAAGATGATATTTGTCGAGGTGCAATATTGCATCCTTGAATTATTTTTTAAATGTCTCAAAAAGATGCATACTCCGCATTCTTAATTGAGACAAATATATTAAACATGCCTAAAACTTATCTAGCGTTAAAAGGCATTCGTTCGTCTCTTATAAAATCAAGACAATTTTCTAATCCATTTCATTCTCTTTTCACTCTTTATTTTTGCAACGAGTTTTGGATTATTCCCCAACTTACCTTGCTCTCTCACAAATGGATATTCCCTCTCTTCTCTTTTACCATGTGACGATAGGTCTTGAATAATTTTACAACCTCATTTCACTCAACCTCACATTTGTAAATAACCCGAACCTTGACTATTGGGTAAACCTATAAAGGTATTACAATAAGATAACCTGTTCAAAATGGTCAAGATGATCAAACAGAAGAGGCGACAATAATATGTTTAACATTTAACGTAAAACTAGTGATTATTAAAATAAGCCTAGCGACGCTATACTGCAAAAAATATTTAATCCACTATATAATAATTCAATAAGTTCCTTTTCAAGGAAACCGACAAGTGAAAAAAAACTTCATTATTTTTTTTAATAAACAAACTAGATATAATTTAAAAATTATTGTTATTATTTTATTTTTTTTGAAGAATCCTAGTATTTTGACAAACTAATTAACTAAGCCTTCCATTAATACACTAATTTTCATAATTTTATATGTACAACAGTTTTTTCTTTCACCTAATATAATACTATTATATCGTGTGTAATAATCTTAAAGTAGGCAACTTATGTTTACATTTATCTACGTTTTCACCAACTTACAACCCAAAATATAATGTTATTACTTCTAATACCTACTATACATTTTCTACGCCCCTAAAGAAAACCTTAGTAAATATCTCAGTGAACCATGATCTCACATAATTAACACTAACTGTAATATTAAAATTAAATGCCACATGATTACACTGTTATATTATATAAAGAAAAAATTAAAAATTACCTCCTGCGAAAATAATCCAAAATAAAAGAAAGAAGAAGCCATGAACTCCATTGTTACCCTCTTTTGTGAGCCTTTTTTTTTCCTTTTACTCTAATCTTTTACTTTTTCTCTAATCTTTTCCTTTCTTGATTTCTTCCGTTTCTAAGTTTCTCCCTTTTTTTTTTTGTTTTTGGTTTTTTCAAGTTTTATGTTTGTGTGTGTATTGTGTTGTCTGTCCGTGCGGGTAATATAGTGTGTAGGTGGAAAGTTGAGAGAGTTGAGGGGGTTGAGGAAAAGGTGGGGGTGGTTGGGGTAGTTTAGGATAAGATTTATATTTTTTATTTTTATTATATTATTTTTTTAATAATAAATTAAAATGAATAATAAAAACAAAAAAATATTAACTAATTAAATTTTATATTTTAATAAAATACAATAAAAATTTATAAAAAATCTAAAATAAATATAATTAAGATAATACTAAAACTAGTAGCCTATTTATTAATATATATATATATATATATATATATATATATATATATTTGAATTTTTCATATTATTTTTAAAACAAAAATAAAAATATCCCAAAATGTAACTTTATTTATTTATTTATTTATTTATTTATTTATTTATTTATTTTCAACTAAAACTTAATAAAAATGAAATAAGAGCTAAAGTAGATATTGGACAAAAAAATAAATATTTAATGCCGAAAAAAAGGTTAAAACTCGGGGGGTCAAAAATCACGTGTCTACACCCCACGTACCTTATTTGCTTGAATCTTTGAAGAAAAGCTTAGAATTGAAACCTTGAACGGTGAATCCTTGGGAAGAGTCTTGATTTTACGTTCTTGGGAAAGAGGGATGGTTTACCTATGATAACTGATGGAGAATGGGGAAAGTGATGCCTCTTTTTGGGTTTTAGTTCATCACTTGGATGGTTGAGGAGAGGAAAAAGGACTAAAATACCACCCATTAAGTTAACAAACAGACTGCAGACAACACAACCTCCGAGTCACGGAGGTTATCGCGGAGACTATCCTCTGTGACTCGCTGTGTATCGCAGTGGCTAACCTCCGTGACACGCAGTATATCGCGGAGATTATCCTCTATGACATGCCCAAATCATGGAGGCTTACTACTTCTGAAGTCTAAAATCAGCCCGAACCTCTTCAGAAAATTTTGAAACTATTCCAGATGACCCTTTTAACATCCCTAAACATGTTTTAATTAAAAAATCAATGTTTCAGAATCCGAAAGGCCAAAAATAAAATGTTTGCATTCTTTGGGTCTTAAAATGGCTAAGTCCTTCTGAACTCAGTGTTAAATTAAAGCCTTGGACTCCTTTAAACATGTGTTTAGGAGCTGGAAACATGTCTAGAATATTGAGGGGTATTACACTTGTTCTTTGGGCAGGTTCTTGGGCTAAGTCTTGTCTTAGGGGAAAGACTAATAGAGCATCATATAAATCAATACACAGTATGATAATATCAACTCTTGTCCATGAGGCGTAACTTATCGGCTAAGTCTTGCCTCTAAGGCAGGAATTATAGAATATCTCATAAATCAAGACACAGTGTAATAGTGTGAACTCTTGCCCATGGGGCGTAACTTGTTGTTTGAAAGTCCTTGGACTAATTTGTGCCTCTAAGACAAGAGTTATAAAATATTTCATAAAATAAGACATAATGTGGTAGTGTCAACTCTTACCAATGAGAAATAACTTATTGTTTGAAAGTCCTTGATTTGTAAAATATTTCATAAATCAAGACACAATGTAGTAGTGTCAAATCTTTCTCTTGGAGCGTAACTTCTTGTTTAAAAATCCTTGGGCTAAGTCTTTCCTCTAAGGAAAGAGTTATAAAATATCTCATAAATTAAAACATAATATGATAGTGTCAACTCTTATCCATGGGGCGTAACTTGTTGTTTGAAAGTCCCTGAGTTAAGTCTTTGCGTCTAAGGAAAGAGTTATAGAATATCTCATAAATCAAAACACCATGTGGTAATGTCAACTTTTGCCCATGGGGCACAACTTGTTTCTTGAAAGCCCTAGGTTTATGTCCTGCCTCTAAGGGAAGAATTATAAATCATCTCATAAATCAATACACAATATGTTGGTGTCAACTTTTGCCCATGTGTCATAACTTGTTGTTTGATGGTCCTTGGGCCGAGTCTTACCTCTAAGACAAGAGTTATAGAGCATTTCGTAAGTGAAAAAACACGTGTTAGTATTGACTCTTTCCCAATGTACGTAACTTATTTGAAAATTTTTGGGATAAATTATACCTCTAAGGAAAGAGCTGTAGAACATTTAGTAAATGAAGACATAATGTGACAGTATCAACTCTTGTCCGTGACGAATAATTTGTTAGTGAAAGTCCTTGAGCGAAGTCTTTCCTCTAAGGCAAGAGTTGTCGAACATCTCATAAATAAAGACATAACGTGGTAGTGTCAACTCTTGCCCGTGGAGCATAATTTGTTGTTTGAAAGTCCTTGAGTTAAGTCTTGCCTCTAAGGCAAGAGTTGTAGAACATCTCATAAATGAAAACATAACGTGGTAGAGTCAACTCTTGCCCGTGGGGCATAATTTATTGTTTGAAAGTCCTTGAGCTAAGTTTTACCTCTAAGGTAAGAGTTATAGAACATCTCATAAATCAAAACACAATGTGGTAGTGTCAACTCTTGCCCATGAAACGTAACTTGTTATTTGAAATCATAAGTCTTGCCTATACAATGTTGTAGAGTCAACTCTTGCTCATGGGCTCAACTTGATTGGAAGAAATCGAAGAAAATAAAAAAAGTTAACAAAAATTGTGAAAAAAGAAGAAAAATATTTAAAAATAAAAAATAAAACAATAAAAAAGAAAATAAAGAAAATATAGAAAGTGAGGGGAGAAAAGAAAAAAATTGAGGACAAAACCAAAAAAAAAGACAAAATAAAAATAAAGATTGAGAAAAATTAAAAAAGAAAAAAAGATAAGAAAATAAAAATCAAAGGAAAAAAAAGGAGAAAAAAATAATGATTGAGAAAAATAAAAAGAAAAAAGAAAGAAAAATCAAAGTAAAATAAAAAAGAGAATTTCTTTTAAAACAATATAGGAGTTTAGAGGAGAAAAGGAAAAAAAGTAAGGGGTAAGAATTTTTTTAAAAAAAGAGAGAGAGAGAAAAGAAAGATAAAAATTAAAGTAAAAAAAAAAAAGAGCTGAAAGATGAGTTGTTTAAAAATATTTGAGATATAGAGCGAAAAATAGGCAATTCTTCTTTATATAAAAAAAGAAGGGAGACTAGTTTTATAAGACCATTCGTATGGGAAGGGGGGGGGGGGAGAATAAAGTCACCATAACATGGACAAATTAATTAAGGGTGACAAAGAAGTTTCAAAACTAAAAAAGAGCGACACGTCTTAAATATTGAATAGAGGTGACAATTTTAAGATTAGTATTAATGACACTAATTTTAAAACTCTCAAGTTTTATTATTTACACAAAGACACCTACACCTTATTTACACAAAGATCCCTACACCATCACCACCATTCCTCCTCCACACCCTTTTTATTGTTGCCGTCGCCGCCACCTCCTCTTCCCCCACTATCACTATCACTACCATTGCCACCTCTTCTAGATTCACCATTATTTCCTCCCTCTACATAACTATCGTCTGTTTTTCTTCTTTCTCCTCCACCACCGTCGCTATCAACACCGCACCAAATGCCATGTTCTCATTCGGCTTCACCACCAGCACCACCACCTTCTTTTTTTATCATAAATATCACTTTTTTGTGGGCTCCTCCTCCAACCACATCTTTTTTCAGAAATTAAGTAAGTATGGAAGTTGTTGCAGCTACTTCGATAGTTGCTACAGAAACTTCAATAATTGTTGAAACACAACAACTAATAGCAGTTGTTGTAGCAATTACCGTAACTGTTATAGAAACTATGGTAGTTGCTGAAGCAACTCTCGTGGTTGCTGAATTTTTTCTTCATTCAATTTTAAAAGAAATCAAAAGTTTTCTTTTCAAACTTCTCAATTTTTTTTAAAAAAATAATCCATAAAGATTAAAAAGGGGAAGAAGAACGAAATGAAAAGAAAAAGAAAAAGGAGAAGAGATGATGGAAGAAGAAGAAAATCTAGAGAGAGAGAGAAGAAGAAGAAAATATATATAGAGAGAGAAGGAGAAAAAGGAGAAGAAGAAGAAGAAGAAGAAGAAGAAGAAGAAGAAGAAGAATAAGAAGAAGAAGAAGAAGAAGAAGAAGAAGAAGAAGAAGAAGGAGGAGGAGGAGAAGAAGGAGGACAAGGAGGAGAAGGAGAAGGAGAAGAAGGAGGAGAAGAAGAAGGAGGAGGAGGAGGAGGAGGAGGAGGAGGAGGAGGAGGAGGAGGAGGAGAAGAAGAAGAAGAAGAAGAAGAAGAAGAAGAAGAAGAAGAAGAAAAAAAAAGATTGAAAGATAAGAAAAGGAGAGAAATTCTAAAAATTAAAATTTGGAGTTGGAAGACTTTTAAAAAGTTTAAAGAGTTTAAAAATTTACATTTTACACTCCAATTTACTTTAATCACTAATTAAAAAGAATTTGACTAGAGTTGGTCAAAGTTGTCATAAATTTTAATTTTAAAACTTATTTGTCACCCTACACTTAATTTTCTCTCATAACAAGGGTCATTTATATAGTGTACCCAGTCTATCCCGAATAAGCCTATTGGTCCGTGGTTCTTGAGCAATATGGGTTGAGCTGGCCCGTGGGCAAACCAAAAAAGGATTAAATAGAATAGAGTATTAAGAATGGATAAATAATACAAAAACACAAACTTAAGAGGCATAAATACATAAAATCACTTTTCTTTTAAAATATTTCATAAAATCTCATATTTCTCTTTTTCCTCTTGATACTTATTAAATAAGTAAGTAACAGATTTGTATTTATTTCAGGATAGTAAATAATGGGAGAGAATCTCTTAAATATCTAAAAAAATCAAATTAAAAGTTTTTCATAACATCTTATCATTTGGAATTTACGATTTGTTTCAATTTTTCATCTCTATTAATCTTTTCTTTCCTTAAGATTTTGATAGATTTACTGTGTGCTTAATGTTGACAAGCATTCATGTTCTTTTGAATGAGCTTCATACTATAGAAGCTAAAATATTTCATAGTTTCCGGCGGAATCATGACAATGGCGTGATCACTGCAATGGTCCGCAAAATTAGATATCAATTTTGGCGTTAAAACATAAATTTGTAGCTAATGCTCTTGATACATATATAATGTTGTTAATTTCTCGATACATTTTCGTACTATAAACGGTGATACATATACATTTATTGTCAATATATTGGTGATAGATGTGAGTGATATATTAGTTGTTAGAATACTGGTGATACATATGGTAAATACGTTTTGATAATGATTCATATTTTTTATTCATTTATAAATGATTGATATATTTAACATATGTTTGACATATATAAACTATTTATTTTTGTATGCGATTAAATTTTGAATGAGTATTGAGTAATTTTATCATATGTATCATTGTGATACATCTATAATCGGATGTATCATTGTGATAAATCTGGAACCAGATGTCTTTATGCCACGATTTGTGCGTGATTTACTCTCCATAATAATTGAAAATCAGTTACTTCTTTATTTAACTAATTACTCAGTTACAAATGTATCACAATGCATATGTATCAAGGCTAAAGAGATGTATCACAAAATTAAAATTTGAAATATCTTGTAATTTAACAAAGTTATGGTATAAATTGTTACAACTCGCTAAAAAATTGAAATTTATATAAGTTACCCATTAAGAATAACTAAAGGAGTCCAAACTCAAAGTCTATTTAGACCATCATAGAGATTTAAATATTAATTTTGTTTATAAAATTTATAAATAATTAAAATACTAAATATTAAATTTTTAAGAAATTAAATATGTTTGATGAAGTTGATGTAGTGGTGTTGAACACGCCATAAGTGTTATTAGAGTTTTTTTTCTGGAGGAGTCCATTTCACTTTTAGTGGATTAAATATGGATTAATTACGTAATACCACAACTTAATTTATCCTAGCTACTTTAAATCTCAACCCTTTTAAATAATTACATAAATACCTTATTTACTTTCTCTCTCTTAAAATAACAGATACATCACCAAAGGGGGAAAGACACCCTTCTTTCCCGCGTAAAGATCTGCCTATTCCCTTATTTACTGCTCCTTCTTTCATCTTTAATTTCTCCTTTAGGTTTGAAATTTATGGGGGAAATTTCTTGGATTTTTTTTCTTCCTTATTCAAGAAAACGCTTTATCATTGATTCCACCATTGATGGTGTTCATCAAATGATCTATCATTGAAAGACACCCTTCTTTTCCGCGTAAAGATCTGCCTATTCCCTTATTTACTGCTCCTTCTTTCATCTTTAATTACTCCTTTAGGTTTGAAATTTATGGAAGAAATTTCATGGCTTTTCTTTCTTCCTTATTCAAGAAAACGGTTTATCATTGATGCCACCATTGATGGTGTTAATCAAATGATTTATCATTGAAATGTGAGGGAAATTTTTTTTGGCTTTTCTTTCTTCTTTTTTCGAGAAAGTGATTTATCATTAATGTCACCAACATCACTACACCAACATCACCAATGGCGAAAATTGATTCAGCTTCCGATGTCGCTATTGATGGTGTTAAATAAAAAAAATGGGGTTCTGCTTCTTTGAAAGGGAAGGTTAGTCCTTCAAAATGCAAAGTTGTTGAAAAAATCAAAAGGGATACACTCTAAAAGGTATTGTACATATGTATCGGATTAAAAAATTCATTAGATACATAATTTTTTTTGTTGAGATACATAAATGACATCATTTTCATGCATGAGACATAATTTTAATTAGATATCTTTCTTCAGTCTAATTTTTGTATTATGTATGAGTAACCAAATAGATTCAAAAATGGCTGTATCTCAGTAATAAGTTTTTATGTTGAGATACATAATTAACATTAATTTCATACATGAGGCATAATTTTAATTATGTATCTCGCTTTAATATTGAACAAAATAATGTATCTCCACCTAATAACTTCAAATAATGGATGTATCTCAGCTAATATGACTATTAACCAACTCGATTACTAACTAATCTGTTTTTTATGTATCTTAATGCAGGTATGCATTACATTGTCAAAAAAGTTTCACCACATCCGTTAACGCTTGATAGTTCTCAAAATGCTAAAAGTTTTAGAAGATTTTAAAATAATTCTGAAAAACGAGAGAGTGGAGTTTTTCGGTCACACAAGGGGTGATATTCTTTTAAATTTCAAAGAGTGGATAAGAATGTTTCAACAGGATGAATGAGGGTCCTTTTTTTTTAATATCAACATTACAACTATTTACGATTTTCTGGAGATCTTGACAGTAATTTTGTATTTATGAAGCATGATTTCCTCCTCAATTTACGTTATTTTCCTTTTAAGCGTGTTCTAGCTGTTTTAACTGATATATCAGATAAGATGTATCTCTTGTTAATAGATGTATCAGAAAAATAAAAATCTGAAATTTTTATAAGATGTATCTGGAATTGTTGTGATAGGCGTAATTTGGAGTAAACATGTATGGATTTATGTAAAACACCCATTAAATATTGACCTTTTTTTGTGTTTTATTGTGATCTATTGAAATAAAATTAGGTCAATATTGCTATTTAGTTGGTTATATTATTACTCATTAATCGTTTAGTTTGTTTATCAACATCTCTATTTGGTCTGAATTTGGTGTCAAAAGTTATTTAATTTCGTAGATTATTAGGATTTTTTTCATAAATTTGAGACTTGATTAACAAGAAGTAACTTCATGTAATATTATATTATAAATATTATAAAATTAACATTTTAAAATTTAAATTAAGATTATAAAAATAACATATTTTAAAAAGTGGTCTGACCCGTGGAGGCCCACACCCCACAGAGTGATGGATTGGGCTTGTTGTTTTCTCGTCTGTCATCTTGATAGGCCAGCTCGTCCTGACCCGTCAAACTCAAAAGCCCATGTGGACTAGCCCAAACGGGTTGGGCCGGCCCGTATTAACAACTCTAGTATAATTTGAAGTTGAAAGCTGCATAATTATCATGTGTTAGCCCATGACCTTGTAATAATTTTTCGATTATAAACCACTGTAATAATTTTTTGATTATATGTCATTCTTTGGCTTTTTTTATTTTTTTTGTAGTTTTTGACATTTTATTAGGGTAAAGGGGTAAAAGGAGGTAATGCACTCAAATTTGAGATTTATAGTGGATATATTTCTAATAAAATAGTGGTGCATATATTTTGTTACCAAACCTATATTTAATGAATTACAAAAGAATTCTAAAAATAGTTTTTTTCAATATAAAAACTTGACGCTTTAACAAATTACCTCACCCATGTTTTTACGCCTAAAAAAAAAAGAAAACCAATCTTTCTTATACTCAATCGTAAAATGGGTTTGGATCAGCTCTGAATATAACAAGGATTGGGTTATTTTAGATGGGTCAGATCTAGAGGGGTTGAACTCTTGAGCTGGTTCCCCATTTTCATTAGCAGAGAAGGACCAAAAATTTCTCATCTTTTCTTTGTTGATGACCTTATCCTATTTGCGAAAGCAAACAACAAAAACTACTCAACCATTAGAAACACCTTGGATAGCTTTAACTCTTTCTCTAGGCAAAAATTCAACAAGACTAAATCCAAAATCTTTCTCCAAAAATTACTCTTAAGCTCTTACCGATAATCTCACCTCCATTCTTAATATCCAGAATAAAGACTCTTTTGATAAGTATTTTCGCTTCGTCATTCTCCATAAAGCCCCTACAAATGCTGATTTCCAATTAATCTTGGACAACATGAGAACCAAACTTATTGGATATAAAACAAAACTCCTTAATGTAGCTAGTAGAACCACTTTAGCTAGAGACTCTCTGAACAACATCCTAAATCGTGTGATGCATCTTATCAGTCTACCTAGTAAAATCCTTAAAGAAATTGACAAGACTCAGAGAAATTTTATTTGGGGAACCACTGATGCCAAAAAGAAAATGCTTATACTGAACTGGGAGTCTAATGCCTAACCTAGGAACACTGGTGGCCTGGGTATCCATAGAGCTGACATTAAAAACCAAACCCTTCATACTGCCCTAGCCTCGAGATTTATCAATAACCCTGATTCACTCTAGGCTAGAGTTCTTAAAGGTAAGAACTGCAGTAATGACTTCAATCCCAAGACTAATGCTTTTAGAATCTGGAAATGCATCTCTAGGGGATTGAAAACTTAAACTAAGGCTTCTACCTGGATTATCCAAAAGGGAGACAAGGTGAACTTCTAGAATAATAGGTGGATCCCTAGCTCAGATTCTCTTAGACACCTCATCCATGGCCCTTTTCCAGCCAATTATCTCAATACCTCAGTGGCTGACATTTGAAAAAATGAAATCTGGGATATTAGCAATATCCCCTTTGACCTCCCAACCTCTGTCATCCACACCATCAAAGATATTTTCTTCCCTACTAATAAGATTTGTCATGACCACCCAATCTGGAGCCTTATAGGCAATGGAAAATTTACCGATGCCAGCACCTACAAACTCATTCTCTCCAAGAAAGTAAGTACTGCCAATGGGAAATCTTACCAATGGATCTAAAACATTCAGATTTCGGTAAAAATTAAGCATTTTCTATGGATATGCTACCATAATCATTTACCCTACAACTCCACCCTCTTTAAAATGGGTATCTCTCTTAACCCAAGCTGCAAGTCATGTAATAATTCCTGGGAAGACATCAACCACCTCATGTGGAACTGTCGTAAAGTAACCAATCTTTAGAATGACCTGTTCACTAAATTTCGCAAGGATGACATCCCAAACCCCCTGTCTCTTGACCAGGGTAACTGGGAAAGCATTTGGAATAATTTTAGAAATATTTATTTTGACAAACTTATCAATCTAATGTCCTGTGTGCCTTCTGTGTATGGCACATATGGAGATGCAGGAAATCCTGTATCTTCAACAACAAAAATACCACCCCCTCATTTAGGATAGATTATTCTGAGGCTGTTGAATATACTTATCTGATTAATACGCAGACAAAAGCTAATCCTATAATGACCCAGCTTCATGTCAAATGGAACCCCCCTACTCACCACAACTTTAAACTTAATACTAACGGATCTTGTTTAGGGAATCCAGGTACTGGAGGCATTGAAAGAATAGTCAGAAACAAGAACGAGGATTGGATTTTGGGGTTTAACAAAGGCTTTCCTACAGCCTCTAACAATCAGATGGAATTACTGGAACTTCTTGAAGGTCTTAAGCTTGTGGAAGACGAAAATCTTCTACCCGTGGAAATAAATGTGTATTCTAGGTAAATCATCCTAATGCTCACGAAGGGGAACTTACATTATGACTCTATTATTGATGCTTGCAGGTCTGTGCTGAGAAGTATAGGGAGGCCACCAGTAGTACACTTCTTTAGAGAGAAAAACTCTGTAGCAGATACACTAGCAAAAAAGGGAGCAACAAACTAGCTTTTGGGGAACTCAAACTGTAATACCCGGTATTTCCCTAGCATAATTTAAGTCCCAGTGCATGAGTATTTATAGATAAAAAATTCAAAACACTCATCATTTTTCAGTTTAGAGGCTACCATTGTGTAGGAAATTCAATTATCTTTTCAATGATATAAAATTCATCGAAATCCGATAATTGGGTAAGAAGTTATGGCGATTTTAAGTTTCAGTCATTAAACATCGTCATTTTAACCCTTAGCGCATCGCGGAGCAGGCCAATTTCTAGTTTGGAAATTTCCAGTGGGCCTCCGCGATGGTGGCACATCATGGAGGTGGCCAAATTTGCACTTCAAAGGATTAATGCGATAGCTCCGCGTTGCGGTGTTTGTCCAGGTCCCAATTGTCCCCTTTTCTAGTGGCTTGGCGCATCGCGCCAAGGCCAAAAATCGGGGTCTTCAGTTTTCAGCTTTCGTTTCTAAATTTGTTCAGGGTTATTGGGTCTTTTTTCACGGCCCTAATTAACCTAAAACATGAAATTTAACCCCTATACATCCTAAGTAGTCATCATTATTTCAATTCTCACACAATCAAAGATCCACTTTTTAAGAACAAGAAACTCTAGCTCTCCAATTCACGGCCAATCCTCAAGAACTCACCTAGAACTTCAAGAAATTTACTATCCCAGGTATGTTAGATGTTCATCCATGGATTTATTTCATCCATGGATCCAAGGTAACCCATTTTAATCACCAAGTTATAATCTTTTCAAGTTATTATATTTTATATTATGATTTCATCCATAAATCTCCACGTACTATTGATTTTATACCATGCTACCATGAAATTACGGTTATTATTCAATCCTCCATGTTTTAACATTATTACTTATTAAATTAAACCATGAATTAATGCTATTATGATGAATTCATGCTATTACTACAAGTTCCATGACATTCCTATGATTGTTTTAAACCATGAACTACATGTGTTTGATAAAATGCCCACAAGAGTGATTTATTTTATAAAAGCCTTCATGTTTTTATCTCCAAGTTTTAGTGTCATTTTACTATTATTGTTTTGAGTCTTGGGGGTATTGAATACTCGAAATCCATAGTTGTTCACTTAGTCTAGTCTCAATACATTATAAAATAGTCTTCAGAACATACTATGAGCATTATCAGAGTAGTCAGATATAAGTCAGTTAAACTCAGAACAGTCTAGTATTTCAGTGTCATTCAGTTGGGAGTAGGATTTAGCACCGAGCGAGTGTAGGTATGGCAGCTTCCCCATCAGATAGGCAGAGTCATTAGTAGCAGTCCCTATACTCCAGAACTACATAGCTAGTGTAGGATATGAGAAGTCACCCATCAGATTAGGCTTGACTATCCTACAGGGGTCACCCGTCAGTTCAGACTTGACACCCTAGTCCCTTGGACATTATATCAGTTTAGTAGATCCACACAACCATCATTAGTACCCGTGGTATGGTATTAACACCCTTCCAACTGAGGTTACAGGTTGGACCCCGATTAGCTCAAATTGGGGAATGTCGGTTAGATGATACCTCCCACAGTCTCAGATATAGTCTCAGTTACAGTACCAGTTCAATTATTCATTCTTAGTGTTGTTTGACCAAAGCATGCAGATTTTAGTTATTTCAATATTTTAGTTTATAGATTTTACTCATTCTATGTTATATGCTTGGTCATACATCTCCAGTGTCTACAGAGTTTCATGTATCTTTAGTATTTACAGACTGTCATGCATACTCAGTATTTACAGATTCTCTATATTCTTAGTACCTACAGATTTTATGCTTTCTATTCAGTACTCCATGCTTTACATGCATATCCAGTTAATTATTAGTTCTGTTCATGAAACCACGCATATCAGTCTACCTCATTTAGCATACCAGTACATTCAAAGTACTGATCGCATACCTTTTCTTTTGTTCTATGATGTATTATATCATAGGTTATGATGCTCAGTTCCCAGCTCATAATTAGACTTATCAGATCCTCAACTGTAGCAGTGGTGAGTCCTCATACTTCGAGGACAGTCTTACTTTATTTCATGTCTCAGTTAGTAGTTAGTTGGAGTTAGTTGGGGCCTGTCCCATCAACTCATATTCAGTCAGCCAGTTTTAAAGGCTTTTCCAACATTAGAGTTAGTTATTCAGTATTCCGACATTACAGTTGGTTATCCAGTTTATCATTATTTTATCAGATTCAGTCAGTTATTTCTATAGACTCATATTTTGGTTTTGAATTTAGTTATTAAAACCTTATGGTATGTCAGTATTCTTTCGCATTTATGATCATGTTATCCAGTACTCACAGTAAGTATTATCTCATGGGTTACCTTGTGGTCTCCTGGGACTGTAAGCATTGTGTGATGCCCAAGGTGTACTCTCGGGGCATTACAAACTTGGTATCAGAGCCTAAGGTTTTAATGTGTCATAAAAAGTCCGAAAGCCACGTCAAGTAGAGTCTTTTGCATGGGTATGTAGTGCGCCACACTTATGGACGAGAGGCTACAAGGCGTTTAGAAAAAGTTTTTCTTCTTTCAGTATTCATGTCGTGCAATTGAGCATGAGCTCAAGTTAAAATCCCTGTCTAATTCATTTTTTCCTTCCGTTTACAGAACATGCCTCCCAAGAAGAACAAAAGAAGAATAGGAAACTAGCCAGCCCCTCAGCCCATCCAGGTAGATCCTCTGGACGAGCATGTCTCTCACGCAGAATTTAAAGCTGCGTTCACTACTGTAGACAATTCCATAGCAGCATAAAATGAACGACCAGTTTCTATTTTGGCTAACCCAGTGGACAATATTACTGCAACCAGAATTTGGGATTTCACCCGGATGAATCCTCCTTATTTCACGGGATCCAAGTCTGAAGAGGATCCACAAGAATTCTTGGATATAGTTCAGAAGGTCACGGGTGTTATGGGGGTGACATCTAGTCAGAGTGCTGAGTTGGCTGCATACTAGTTGCAGGATGTAGCCTATACTTGGTTTAAGCAGTGGAAGGTTGATAGGGGTGCAGATGCAGGGACTGTAGAATGGGAAGAGTTTGCCACAACTTTCTTAGATAGATTCTTCCCATTGGAATTGAGAGAGGCCAAGGTGTTAGAGTTTATTAACTTGAGGCAGGGAAGCATGAGCGTGAGGGAGTATTCCCTCAAGTTTACTCAGTTATCTAGGTATGCTCCTCATGTGGTAGTTGATAACAGGTCTAAGATGAGTAAGTTTGTGTTTGGCATATCTGATAGTGTGGTCAAAGAGTGTAGGACCGCAATGCTGATTAGTGAGATTGACTTGTCTAGGCTGATGGTCCAAGCTCAACAGATAGAGGATCAAAATATTAAGAAAAGGGAAAGAGGAAACAAGTGGGCTAGGATGGGTAGTTTTAACTTCAGTCAGCTAAAATCAGAGGGTGGTAATCGTCCTCAGTTTTATCAAAGGGCTTCATCCCCAGCACTCTCTTTAGCCAGTGCCCCAGTACCTAAATTCAGAAATAATAATAGGGATAGGGCACCAGGCTCTAAGTCCCAGGTCAATGTTAGCAGTGCTCATACAAATCCTCTATGTCAGAAATATGACAGACACCATCAGGGTGAGTGTAGAATGGGTAGTGATGTGTGCTTTGGGTGTGGAAAGCTAGGCCATCGAATTAGGGAGTATCGGGTAGTTTCTCAGAAAGGTAGGGATATGCGCCAACAGGACCAGTCCCATCAGTCGTCAGTTCCATCTAGTCGCCTGACTCAGTAGGGTGCTGCTTTCAGTGCTACCAGTGGTCAGCGTCCGAACAGATTATATGCTCTTCAGTCCCACAAAGATCAGGAAAATTCTCCTGGCATAGTTACTGGTACGCTGCAGGTCTTTCACTTACATGTTTATGCCTTACTAGACCCTGAAGTTTCTCTTTCTTTTGTAACTTCATATATAGTCATCAACTTCGGAGTTAGTCCTGAAACTCTAGCAGAGCCTTTTTCAGTGTCTACCCCATTAGGTGTTTCCATTGTAGCTAGACAGGTATACAAGAACTGTCCGGTCACAATATCTTAGAAAGTTACCTCAGTTGATCTTGTAGAGTTAGAGATGACAGATTTTGATGTTATTCTCGGCATGGATTGGCTTTACTCATGCTATGCCTCACTTGATGGTAGAAATAGAATAGTTCATTTTCAGTTCCCAAATGAACTAGTCCTTGAATGGAGAGGTAGTACTATAGCTCTTAGGGGTCAGTTGATATTGTACCTTAGTGCCAGAAAGATGATATCGAAGGGGTGTATTTACCATCTTGTGCGAGTCAAAGACTCTAACTCAGAAACTTTAACCTTTGATTCAGTTTCAGTAGTTAGGGAATTTCCAGATGTGTTCCCTGAAGATCTCCACAGAGTTCCTCCCGAAAGGGAAATCGACTTCGGAATAGACCTTCTCCCAGATACTCAGCCTATATCTATTCTTCCATACAGAATGGCTCCAGCTGAACTCAAAAAATTAAAAGAACAATTGAAGGATCTCTTAGATAAGGGATTATCAGAACCAGGGTCTCCCCGTGGGGCGCACCTATCCTATTCGTGCGTAAGAAAGACAGTTCTCTCAGAATGTGTATTGACTACCGCTAGTTGAACAAGGTCACAGTCAAGAATAAATATCCACTTCCTAGAATCAACGACTTGTTTGACCAACTTTAAAGTACCAACTATTTTTCAAAGATAGACCTCAGATTAGGCTATCATCATCTTAGAGTCAGTTCTCGGCTCACAATTAGACTTATCAGATCCTCAGCAGTAGCAGTGGTGAGTCCTTATACTTCGATGACAGGCTTACTTTATTTCATGTCTCAGTTAGTAGTTAGTTGGAGTTAGTTGGGGCCTGTCCCATAAACTCATATTCAGTCAGTCCGTTTTAGAGGATTTTCAGACATTAGAGTCAGTTATTCAGTATTCAGACATTACAGTTGGTTATCCAATTTATCATTATTTTATCAGATTCAGTCAGTTATTTCTATAGACTCATATTTCGGTTTTGAATTTAGTTATTAAAACCTTATGACATGTCAGTATTCTTCCGCATTTATGATCATATTATCTAGTCCCCATAGCAGGTACCAGCTCATGGGTTAGCTTGTAGTCCCTCGGGACTATAAGCATCGTGTGACACCCAGGGTGTACTCTTGGGGCGTTACACAAACTTTTTGACAGTTCCTTCGATGCATGCGCAGAAACTTATATGGGTAGACATTCTAGGAACTACTTATGTAAGAAATGTGAAGTCTTACCCAAACTCTGAGGGCGTAGACCACATATATTTAGAGCCAGATTAATGCCAAAATTTCTGTTTGTACTAAGTTTTAATTTTAATGCCTTTTTAACCCCCCCAAAAAGAAAATTTTCAAATTAAAAAACCAAATTTAGGATTTTGTTTTAAAAAAAGAATTAGTCATGCAAACAAAAATGGTAAATATGCATGATATTAGGCGATGGGGCTATATATACATTATCTGTATGTATGCATGCTTTTTCCGCGTCCAAGGAATAGTTATCTCCAATCAATTATTGAAAGTGCAATTGTTACTTTAGAGTAGCACGATTTTTTAACAGTCTGCATGAAAACATCTAATTCTTGTTTTAGTAATGGATGTTAAACAATTACAACACTTGTTAGGTTTTGATGTTGGTTTGGAATTTAGATTTTATTGGTCTCTTTGAACTGCTTATACATACATATGTTTTGTATAGTTAGTATCTTTGATTACTAGGGTCATGTTTTGGTTTTAATTAAGTGTATTGCAATGACGTACAATATATTGTATTGGTACTATCTAAGTTGGCAGCTATTACATTTGACGTACATTATATTGTATTGGTACTATATAAGTTGGCAACTATTACATTGAACCGTGATTTATATATAATGTATAACAATCAATTATACATTAAAATGCTATTTTATATCTAATGTATAGCATTTTCAAGAACGGAACTTCATTAATACGTCAGTTACATCTAATGTATGGATGTATGAAATGTGATTCACACATATAACATTTGTTTTATACATATAAAGCTAAGTGTATTATATTCTCATACATATAATTAATTTTTTTAACTTAAATTAAAATAACGAAAATATTTACATCATACATAGAAACTAAAGTATAAAATTTTATCATACATATAAAAACATACTGTTGTTTGAGTCCATATCATGTATATAATCTTGGCAACACACAAAATAAGAAATGTATAATACATTCTCATATGTATAAACAATGTTATACATTACATAGAACTGACAATTTAATGTTTAATTGTTTGTTATACAATACATATGAATGACTCTTTAGTGTTATAGCTGCCAAATTAGATAGTATTTATACACCTTTTATGTCTAATGTAAATTGAAATAGTTAAAGGAATTTAATATGATTTATGTATAATATAGAACATTGTTGTGACAATTTCAAACTGTTATTATTCCATAACTAAACTTGAAATAACAATATAAAACATAGTTCAAAATTATCCCAGATTATCAACATCAACAAAATAAATTGTTTATTCAAACGAAACCAAATTAAGCATCATCACATGGAAAATCAAATTATCTTCTTCACAGTTTCTTTTGGAAAAAATAGCACGTGTGTCGTTTGGGTGGTATAATGCTCCAACATTCGTTCGTTGAAATAACAATTGCTCCATTTACAGTTTCATTATACATTCGTTCTAATGTATAATGACATATTATACATTCGTAATGAAACAACTATTAAAAAACACAACCTTCGTATATCAAACTCAATATCCTTATTCTATTTGTCGAAAGTTGATACACATAGCGGAAAATTAACAAGCCCCGTAAATTGTTTCTTCATCTCAATGTAAACCTCCTTCACTCCATTATCGTTTTTTATGATAATAGGAGAAGAATTACCATCAACGATGTATTTAATTTTAATTTTTTTCGAACATCGTCAACATTTAATTCCATCTCTATCATCGCAACCAATTTCAGAAAGTTGATATTTTCAGAAGCTATAATGGCATCACTTTTGTATGATTTATAACTGATCTCCGACTTCCAGACACCGGAATAACGCAACAATAAGGAGATGTTCATCTTTTTTTTTTCAGAAATAAAAAAAGAAGCCGATTATTTTTTTTCTCAAAAACGTGATTCAACAGTGATAAAAGAAAGAAAAAGCCGACTTTTTTTTCACTCAAAAATGAATTACAAAAAGTGATGACCATTAACAGTAATGTTTAGGAGTTATTTTTGAAATTTAAATTTCAGTTCCTAAATTAACTAATACACTACTTTATTAGGAATTTAATGGAGTAATTTAACGAATAGGAATATATTTTCTGATTTCTCTTTCCTTAATTGTAGTAAAACAGTTTTATCATACATCACACCAATGTATAACAAAGCTAGAATGTATGAGTATATTTAATAAATTAGGGAGAGAGAAAATCAAAAGGGATTTTATGTAAATACTTTCATATTACATGGGATTTCTGTGATTTACCCTTAAAATTTAGTTTTAGATTAAATTTAATAAAATATTTATATTTTATTTATAAATTATATATAAATAATTATAATTTATATAATATATAAAATTTATTGGATCGGTTTGATTATTTTCACGGTTTCTTTAAGTAAAATCATAACCAAATCAAATAGCATCGATTTTTTAAAATTTAAAACCAAACCTAACTAAACCAAACCAAACGTTGTTTTTTTAATCGGTTTAAGTTTCGGTTTGATTTTTAACCAAACCCATGTTTCGTTGCCTATTTTCACAATCTTGGCAGCAAAATCTTTAAGAGAATTGGTTCTGGAGAGTTGTAATACTCTTATGCCTATTTCGTTATCTAGTGGTTTTGGTGTCGCGAGTTGCAATTCTTTGAGAAAGCTTTCTCTAAATAAGGTCAGTTTAGACGAAAACATGTTTCAGACTCTAATGAATTGTTGTCCCTTGATTGTTAGTTTCATCTTTGAGTATTGTTTGGGGTTGGAAAAGATTGAATTGTTGAATCTTCAAAATATCAAGTCAGTTTCCATTTCGACACGAAGAAATCTTCTTGTTAAAATTCAAGCACCGACGCTTGAACACTTGTCTTATTCTGGTTATTTATCGAATAATTTGGATGTTGAATGCCCGAATCTGAAATCGTTAGATCTATCATATATGTGGACATCTGGTGAATTTCTGCAGCAACTTACATTCGAATCCCTAAATGTCTTGAAGATTCAGTATTGTGGTGGCATAGCAGAGATTAATTCTCCAAATTTGGTATCGTTTGAGTACATGGGAGATCAAATTTCGGAACTTAAAATTGAATTCCAGTCGAGAAAATTGAAGCACTCAAAAACTGTTCTTCACTGCTACGACTATTTAAATGATGCATGGTTCTGTAAGTTGAGGACGTTTCTATCAAATTCAACCTCCTCTTGTTCTCAAGTTTCCCTTTATTTTCCCAAATGTGAAAAGACCAACATGAAAAATTTACAACTGCACCACATAGTTGCTACCCCCGAGGTGAACGTTTTAAATGTTGATATCCTATGTCAGGATGAGGAGTGCCCAACGTTTGTGGATGCTTTGCTTCGGAGTTGTCATCCTAGGAGACTCAACCTACACTCAAGTATTAAAATGATTACATGTTTCATTCGGCGTTTGATGTATATGAAGAATTCAAGTCTCTCTTTGAGTCAATTAGTAGAAATGGAAGCTTTTGATGCGAAAAAACAGCCGTTGCAACTCAGAAGTGGGGAGCTATTGATAAGCAACCCTACGGAGAGGAAGAAAGTCTTCTTTTTATTAGATTGGCGATGCAATTAATTTTAGTACTAGTTCATATTGAATGCACCTATTCATTTCTAAAGTTTATTAATTAATATGTTTGTCAATATAGTTTCTTTTCTACATCTAGCTTTAAATTCCTCACTTTCGTTATTTTCTATAGTATTTTGCCATGATTTATTCGCTTTCGTTATTTCTTTTTCAATCAACTTTGATGTGCTTTCTCTTGAGCTGAGGGTCTATCGGAAACAATCTCATAAGGTAGGGTATGTTGTTGTTCTTATGCTCTCAGGTCGCTTTATCGTGTTCAATGACAGATATCTTCTTTTGTACCCTGTCAATTTTATCGTTAGCTTTGACATTTCATTCAAGCTAATGAAATTAGATATCTTGTTTCTCTATAGCAATATGGCAAGGAAGATATCTTGTTTTAGTTTGCAACAACATAGAATCAGTCTATCAGAGTCGTTGATTCAGTTCCTGATTGATAGCATAAAATCAGACAGATAAAGATAGTTGCAGGTCCAAAATTAGGCTTATATGATACTCTTCTCCATTCTAATTAGGCTAAACTTGCTGAACATAAGAAGGACAAGCTATGGGTTTGTTGGGTTCATCTATACTATGTAAAAGGGGAGTCGGCATGCTCAACAGTTGCTAACCAAGCATCGTGGGTTGTGAGAAAAATCTTTAAAGCAGCTACGTTTATGGAAACGACAGGGCTAAATGTTATTAATGAGTTGGGTGTGAAGGAATTCTCTATACGTTCGTATGTACTTGATATTAATGGGCAAACTGCCCAAATGAGCTGGCGAAGATTAATATGTAGTAATCCTACACTTCCTGAACGATATTTTGCCGAAAACTCATTGAGGTGTCTGTGATGATCTATTAAAATGATAAGGGCTGCTTCGAAGAGGCGATTGTAGCCTGTTTTAGGACAAACGAATGAAAAAGCAGGAATTGCTGTGTATTTTGTTTTTTTCATGTGTGGAATCAACTCTCTTAGCCTTGAGTTCGCCTCTGAACGTGTTATAATTTATTTATAAATTCATGGCTGGATGTTATTAGTTCCTTTGAAGTGATGAACAGTTTATTTCTCTTTTAGCTTCCATTGTCTGTCTTTGCTATCTCTTGGACTGATAGATTTTTTGGGTAATCATGTGTTTTATCTTTCGTGCTGCTTGGGGACTCACAGGGAAAAACACAGATTGTGACACTAGAGGAGGTATGGTTGAAAATGTTTACAAATTAACAACTTTACAGATGTAGGTCTGTGTTCTGAATTTTTCGTTAGTAGCACTAAAGGGTGGTTGATGTGCAGCATCCAAGCAAGGGCTTCTGCATCTAGCAACTTTGCTAATCCGAAATCACCTATCCTGATGTCGCTGTCCTGTGTGATGTAATATGTTACATAACTTAAGGTCCCTATGATGAGGGACGGTTGGATGACAGATACTCCAAAGCCAACAATAGGTGTGACGATCATTTGCTGAGTTTCTCTTCAGGAAAAATGCTCATGAAGAGATATTTTCTTCTTCGCGATAATGAGGAATGATGAATATACAGTTCCCTTGTCCACCCGAGCAACGTGTATACTATACGGGGTAAAAGGAATGGAAGATGCTTCGAAGATAAAAAGGAGACACTTTACGCTTTCAATATAAATGTGTTAAGAAGGGTGTTCGATTGTCAATGAACTAATGCAACTGGAAAAAAAGGCTACCAGAAGAAAAATAGTAAAACTTTGTCTTGAAAGCAACAATGGCTCATTTAAAAATTTGCCCTAAAATCTCATAGAATATGGAAAACAACATATCATGACTAGTTAGCTCTAAAAAGTACGTACAACAACAACATTCCCTTACCCCCTAAAATTTAAACTCTTATTAGAGAGAAGCAACCTGTAGAATTAAGAGGGTAACCATATACATTGTAAAGAAATCAACTAAAAGCTTCACCAAGTATTTCATTAGTTTTCCCTTAAGACTGAAATATCAGACTAGTATATGTAATATCAGAGGAGCCGTTCACAAGATTAGATGACAATATCGGTCATAAACTCGATCCATATCATGAGACTTCGTTACTGTCCGTGGATGAGGCCTCATTGCGCTCGATTCTAATATTGTAATCAGCATTGATAATTGGGATAACTGGGAGCTTTCTGTAGATCTTGATGGTGTCTCCAACTTGCAGTCCCTTTTCAATTACAAAGATGTACCAGCCCCTACTAATATACATTCCTTCATTTCTTTCCACAAGATCCATCTCCCAAACATCATTTAACTCGTCCTCTACACGTAAAGTAGCTGGTACAGCAAGGACTGGATTCAGACTTCTCCTCGGAGCATTAGTGCTGTCACGTTCATCCTTCACTACTTTTAAACCTTTCCCCCATGAATTAACATCGCTGTCCATCAATTTTTTACATAGGACAACTTCACCTAACCTGCAAAATAATATGAAATAAGAAAATATGACTACATATTCATCAAATCAAGATTTCTTGGATCTTGTTTTTGCAATAGTACAAGTTAAGAAGACAAAGGAACTAGCCCCACTCCTCATAGAAAAAGCAAATCAAGAGCAAGTGCATTGAAGTTTATTCACTATCTTAATGGAGTAGATCACTAAGTTACTCGGACTCTTCACTTTCGGTGCCGCACCCGTGTCGACACGACATGGGTGTGGGATCCATATCCTATCTGGTCAACCGATTTTGGGTACTTTGACCAAAATCAACAGGGAAAGTCAGGACAGATTTAAGAAATTCTTGAATCAAAACAAAAGCTAAGGTGAAATTGAAGAAAATGGAATACCTTGTATATAGAAATTTCTATGTTATTGTTTTTCCTTTTATCTCCTTTCAGGATTTTCTTCTTGAATAATATTTCCTCCTACGCTTTCCACATAATATCTCATATAACTTTATTCTTAGATACTAAAATAATTTTTCGCCGAATTCCGGCACTTGTATCCATCCATAGATCCATCCCCCTGAATCTTTAAATTGAGGTCGTGAAGGATCCAACCACTAGATCCGTACCCGTATCGGACACCTGCACCCGAGTTCGAGCAACTTAGATAGATCATAAACCTTCACAAGAATGCAATTCATGGAATTCTACGACAGCTATATGATATTGAAGAAAATTTGTAACATTAAGAAGTTTTAACTTATAGACAATCATCCATATAATGTCAAAAACTTCAGTTGTAAACGCTCTAACAGCTCAAAAATTTAGAGAATTAATGCAGAATTATGACATCATTGAGAAAAGTACCAAGGACAGTAATTCCTCAAGCAAATTAGTAAAAGAAACTTGAGCTGCATGGACTCTTCACTTTCGATGCCGCACCAGTGTCGTATTTTTGGAGAATCCGACACGCACCCATTGACATTTTTGAAAAGTCCGAGTAATAGAGAAAAAAACTCAACATAACCATTTCTAACATTGATGTATAATACAGAACCGGGAATATAAGAAGTCTATCTGTAGTAAACAAAATCCAAGAAGACCACTTCTAACCTTGATATACAGTACAGAAATCAGGACAATAAAAATTTTCTATCACCCTTCATCTCTCCCAATTCCCAATATCAACTCCAGCCAAATTCAACCGTCGTGATTTAGGCAATCCCTCAATCTTTTTTAATATATAGTAGCCAAATGCTGCCACATATTTACCAGCATAACTTTCACCAGTAACATAAATTGGACAATTTTCGAACAACTTATCCAACCCAACAAACTCCTTCATAGCAATAAAAATATGCTTAGCAACATCATGCTGGATTCTTGGTATCTCTTCTGGTCTCGAAGCAATACTAAATCCAGTACCAATAGGATTATCAAGAAAAACAACTCCAAATTTTTGATTCCAAGAGCCCGGATTCCTTTCGAGCACAACTTGTTCAACATTTTGACTCAAAGAAGACGAAACGCGAAAAAAGGCCAAGTTCATAGAAGTTTCCAAGCATTGAAGAACAACCAGGACCACCCTGAACCTGAAGCCAAATGAGAATTGGGGTGTTGGGAATTGGAGTTCTTGGTTTCTGTGCTTCGTAAAAAGCGAAAAATATGGATGATCCTGATGTTGAATTAACTGTTAAAGTACCCGGATTTTATTGGTGAGACTTCTTGAGGGAAGGAAGATTGGATAGATACTGCTGATGATAAGGAAAATAGAGTGGTGAGTAGCAAGTAAATATAAAAAGTTATTTGCTAAGATAAGTGACAAGTAAAAATGAATGGAGGGAGTAGCATCCTAATGCAAAAACCATATGCCATAAATTTAGTTTTGGCATTGTTGATTTGAAGGGTTAATTGACCAATGGATAATTACCCATTTGTGCCAATTTTACCTTGTTATTAAATACTATTCATTATCCAATGCATTTCCCAAATTGACCAATGGATAGTTACCCATTATTCAAATTGTCGAAGAAATTATACACTGGTCTAATGGTGTTATTGGCTAATGTTTTTTTGTTTTTCCTATCCAAACCAAAGGAAAATAGTGTGTTTCCTTTGATTATATACAGTTTCATTAATTTTTATTTTTTTTATCAACCATTGACAATTTCTAAGCAACAGTTGACAGAGTCCTCTATCTTGGTTAATACTCTATTTTTCTATTAGTCTGAATGGATGAATACGAAAAATTACAGAGTACTAGCGCAAATAAACCAACTGAAATAGGACGATATAATTTAAACAGATGTTGTGCTTTCAGAGCAAATTACCTTATCTTGGTGGTAAACTATGTCTTTCCGTTTACCATGAAAATGGTGTCATTACCTACTAATCTTCAATATGCCCCTCCACAATTTACTATTTTTCATACAATCACATCTATCCTATGGAACAGGTACCTGTAAATGCAGTGCATCTGAATTGTTAGGATGCAGCATTTTAGTCTTTCATTCCCGGAAAACAAGAAGCTATCAAGGACGAACTAGCAACGGGAGCAAGAGTACTACACTTAGTGAAGTGGAAAAAGGTTCTCTAGGGGAAGAAACAAGGAGATCTAGGTACAAGGAATCTAAAGCTACTAAACAAAGCTCTTGGACTAAAATGGCTTTGGAGGTACTCCCAAGAACCTCAGCATGGGGTGGCTTTCCAACAACAACTATGTTGCAAATTCTTGGACACAACAAGCGTGGAACTTCCAATTTAGAAGGAACTTCAGTCGCATCAGTGGCCTTGGAAGCATATTTGGAAGGTGACGATACCTTTCAAAGTTGACTGTTTCATCTGGTTATTAGCAAGGGAAGCTGTTTTAAGTCAAGAAAACCTTAAGAAAAGTAAATGTTCCCTTTGTTCCAGATGTTACCTCTGTGATGAAGAGGGTGAGACAGTCAGCCATCTGTTTCTATTGTGCAAGATTACATGTCAACCTTGGAGGATTTTTCTCAGCCTCAGGGATATTGTTTGGGTTATGCCCAACAAAATCACACAATTATTATTTAGCTGGGAGGAGGCAGGAGCAAGAGCTGCAGACAGAGACAGATGGAGGATGTCCCAGCTTGCATCTGGTGGACAAATATGGAAAGAGTGGGATTCTAGATGATTTGAGGGCTGTGATCTACAGAAGATCAAATTGAACTGCATCAAATTGCTTTGTTTTTGATGTAAGCAGATGTACTTGAAGGATACTGAGTCAATCATCGACATCCTAGGTTCTTGTTTGGATTTTGATTCAGTTCTTTATTTTGATATGTTGTAAATATCGTTTTCAGTACAACCTATGTACTGTCCTTGTCAATATACACAAATATTACTTAAGACATTATTTATAAAATAAAATAAAATTATTGATTAGTCAAATGCACTCCAAGCAGTTATCCGCAAGTTTTACCTTTTATTTATACTTAAGACATTGCAAACGTTCAAGGAAAAGATACAACAATCATACAACTCAAATTTCTAGGATGTCATAGTACAACTACAACAACAACATAGTAGCACAAGCCACAAAGAACTCAATGTGATTTACCAATATGGCTTGGCTTTTGCGTAACCTGGCCCGTGGCAAACAATCCCTTTTCCAATACCCAATCTTCAATCATCGCCTGAGAATTCACTGCCTGGTCGGTAGGCACAAGATGCCCCGCGTTCATTACCACAACATGAGTCAAATTCTCCCACTTCTGCACATATCCAGCAAGCTCGTCATTCACACTCCAAACATTCCGCTCCGCCTCTAAAAACTTTCCGATTCCCTCCCACTTCATCTTCTTCATCCACACCTCAGCCGATACCACTCCATCTCTCAAATCACACTGCCCCTGGTATAACAACACCTTTGTATTCTTAACCAAGAACTCCACCATGTACCTCACACTTTTCATCACGTCATCGTTCAATGCATTGCCTACTAAATCACTACATACCTCAAAACTTATCGACTCTTTCGCTTTTAAAGCCCTCTTAATCTCAACACTACTTAAAAATTTACCCACCAAATCATCTTCATAAGGCTTTAGCCTTCTAAAATCGTACAATGTCGCTAGCCCCGTCATGTTACTCAATGTACCCAACACCCTCAATCTAGCACTCGTTGCCTCGCTCCAATTCCCATTCCTCGTCAACCTAATCGCCACCTCTTGAAGTTTCTCCAATTCCATCTTTTGCTTTCCATTAATCAACCCCGAATAATACGCATTCAAAGCATGTGTCCCTACTTGAATTTCGGGATCAGTTAATCCATTACCAATACCAACTCCAGCCAAATTCAACCGTCTTGATTTCGCCAAACGTGCATTCTTCTTCAATGTATAGTAACCAAATGCTGGCACATATTTACCAGCATAACTTTCACCAGTAGCATAAATTGGTCGATTTTCGAATGATTTTTCCAATCCAATAAACTCCCTTACAGCAATAAACAGATGCTTAGCAACATCATGTTGATTTCTAGGCACTTCATCTGGACTTCCAGCAATACTAAACCCCGTTCCAATTGGATTATCAATGAAAAGTACCCCAAATATACGATTCCAAGACCCCGAATTCCTTACGAGCGTAAGGTGCTCGACGTTATGCCTCAATGAAAAAGAAACGCGAAAGGGACCAAGTTCGTAAAAGTTTCCGAGCATTGACGAACATCCAGGACCACCTTGAAGCCAGATGACAATTGGGGTGTCGTAGATTGGCGTTCTTGGATTCTGTGCTTCATAAAAAGTGTAGAATATGGATGATCCTGATGTTGAATTGATTGTTAAGTAGCCTGATTTTGTTGGCAAAGCTTCTTGTGGGAAGGAAGATTGGATAGATATTGCTGATGATAAGTAAATTAGAGTTGTTAATAAGAGGAGGTGAAGTAATTGCTGGTGTTTTGGTGTGGACGCCATTGATGGAAAGGTTGAACAAAGGGAATTGACCCGTGTCAATGTTTTCAATGATTGAGTAATAAGTAGAGTAGAGGTATATTTGCTGCAACATACTCCAACTTCGCAGTAGTAGTCCGGTCAGCTATGTTATATAGAGCAAAGTGTTGGCCATTTAAGAAATCTCATATCCAAAAGTTGAAGGTGGAGGAGATGAGAATATTGCAATAGATGTGTGGACATACCAAGAAAGATAGGATGAGAAATGAAATTATTCAGGAAAAGTTGGGAGTTGCCTCGGTGGAGGACAAAATACGAGAAGTGAAATTACGTTGGGGTGGGCACATGATAAGGAGGGACTCTGATACTCCAGTGCGGAGGTGTGAGACACTGGCTATGGATGTTTTTAGGTGGGATAGAGGTAGATCGAAGAAATATTAGAGGGAGGTGATTAGGCATGATATGAAATAGTTACAACTTACAGAGGACATGAGGTATGGAAGACGCGGATTAGGGTAGAGGATTACGGGGTGGGAGTGTGTCAGTAATAGTAGGGGAGTGTTCTTTTGTGTTTGGAGTTTCTTGTTCGTGGTGTTGTGGCTGTAGTATTATCTTGTGGATAATGGTGTTAGTTTATTTTGCATACCGTACTAGTTTATATGCACTTATCTTTTGTGTTTATTATATGGTTAGTTTATTTTGCACACCATACTAGTTTATATGCACTTTTCTTTTGTGTTTGTTATACTAGTTATCGGTCCTAAGCCCGGGTCTATTGAAAACAGTCTTTCTACTTCATCTGAGGCAGTGGTATGATCTGGGTACACTCTATCCTCCCCAGACCCACTGTGTGGGAATACACTGGGTATATTGTTGTTCATACTCCAACTTCCAACTTCACGGGTCCTATTATCTATTGAAATAAATTTTTACATATTTTTATCCTTTTAAACTGACGTGATATTTTATGTCAATCTTTTAGCTAATGTAATACCTTCGATATGACCCCTATTTTATGTAATAAAGGTGTCATATTAACATAAAAAAACTAACAAAATTATATCAAAATTGAGTTTAGGGTTTACAGGACTCCTGTAAAGTTGAAATATGTTGTAGCTAGTAACCAAACAGAACCGTGAAACAAATCAAACCGATTAAAAAATTCGACATTTGATTTGGTTTTAAATTTTAAAAACCGATACTTATGTGGTTTGATTTTGATTTTACTCTAAAATAACCGACAAAATAACCAAACCGAATCGATAAAAATTATATATATATATATATATATATATATATATATATATATATATATATATATATATATATATTAATTATTTATATATTATTCATGAATAAAAAATAAATATTTGTTACATTTTAAATTTTAATCATGAATTTAACTTTAATCATAACACTTTTAGTCATATGTCTCCATCTAGTTGACAGTACATTATGAGATTTTAAATGATTTTCGCACTTTGAATAAAAAATATTACAAACTGTGAAAATTATCTTGTTGTCTATGTGATTTTACAGGTGAGTTTCATTAAACTATAGAAAATCACTAATTTTGAACTTTATTTTTGGTTCCTATTGAGCAAAAAAAAATTTATGTGTTCACCTTTTAAGAGATTTATTATATCGTTCTCTTATATGTAGTTTCTAAATAATTTTTGTAGAAGCGTTCATATGATGTTGTTCGTGGCTTTGCTTAAGTATAATACTAAATTGGCATCTTAGTTTTAAGATTAGGGCACAACACTATGTTTGATTGGATTTATTTTTTTGAAATTTCAACTTTAATCATTAGTTAAAGTTAAAAACCGAAAAAACCAAACCAAACCAAACCGAACTAAACCGATAAGAACCAAACCGACGGTAATTCTTTTTTGTTGGTCTGATTTGGTTTTTAAAATTTAAAAACCGACTAAGTTGGTTTGGTCATGATTTTGACCAAGAATCGATTCATGAACACCCTTAGTCGTAGCAACTTTGATTATAATTCGGAAGGTACTAGATGCTTATCTCTAATAAATTTAATACTTTAAGAAATAAATTAGATAATGAATAATATTACTAATAAAAATAAGCCTTAGAAACTACCTTTCATATAAATGTTTGAAAGTTTGCCTACAATAGATCTTTATGATTGAATCTTGCATAGCAAAAACATTCCTGCACCGAACTATCCGGTGTAAATTTAAAAACTTGTGAGTTATTTTCAAACTTCCCAAACTTTCTTAATCCATAATAAAATAATTGTCACCTCCAACTAATAATTAAGACTTGTGTCACCTACACCTCATTTTAAAATTCTTTTGTTACCTGTGGCCCAAACCCCCAACTTACATGATTTGCAATTGTTTGTTGTTGAACGTTAAGGGTATAGGAGTTCTTGATTTTATCTTTTTTTTTTTTTTTTGAAATTCAGAAATAACATATTCGTAAATTAAAGAAATATCCAAGAAATTGAAACTAAAATTTAAGTTGATATGGTGTAAATCAACTCTATCATCAGTAGATTTTGCTTCTTCATCAATTTTCTCAATAAAAAAATTGATTCTTATTATAATCACGTGAAGATATCTCTTCAAGAAAGATTTAGCTTTCAATAATATAGTAGGCGTTTCTTTGTTCTTGTTTCTTTGCTTTTTTATTTGGTTTTGATTCAACTTATTTTTCTTCTTTTTGCATATAATTAGTTCTAATATTTTTTGTGTTCTTTCAGCTGAAACTTTTGAACGAAAAAAAGATAAGAACCATGCAACGTTGTCAAGGAATGGAGTGGATCAGATGATGATAATCAATTGCTATATTGGCTAAAAATCAAAGGTTATGCTTCTAATTATAATTCGTAGGAATTGTATACGACACTCAATTGATGATATGTATGTTCTTATTTGCTTTGGACCTAAAGTTCTTCTTCCATGAATTACGAGTAGAAGTAGAAAATTAATTTTTGAAAAAGAAAGGCGAAGAAAAGACTATCATTGCCATGTCGAAACAATCACACTTATAAATTAATAATTTTTGTTTCTGCGAATTTCTTAACTTTGTTTTCTATAATTTTCATTGTTATCTATATGTTGTAAGTAGTTGTGGATCTAATTTTGATTTATGTTCAATATGATAATATGCTTTATGATTGACATTTAAATTATCTGTGATACTTAGCTAAAATTATATTTATTTTAATTTTTAAAATTATTTAATAAAATATTCAAGTTAATCCTTATTGATTTAAGTAAAAACATAATTTGTAAGAGGACTTCAATGAGTAGTAAATGTATACAAAAATAAAAAAATTATTGTGTGTACACATCAACATCTACAATATAAATATATTTCTAATTACTTAATCCTATTTCTACTAGAAACTTAATAGTTTCTAGGCAACAATTTTAAATATTTTTTGAAGATAAATTAAATTAGATCAACTTAATATTTTAAAATTATAATTATAATATTTAAAAACTATACGACAAGTATTATTAGTCACACTTCTTCTCATGTTAATATGATAAAAAAGTATATTTTTAAATATTTTTTCGAATTAACACAATTTAAATCTTAAAAAGGAAAGAAAATCACAAAAATCTAAAAAAGTGAGTTCTATATATTTTTACTATCATTAAAAGTGAGAGGTTTTAAATATTTTTATCAATTATTTATTTTAATTTAAGTAGAGTCGTATATGGTATCAGACTCTACTTTGAAGACAACTAATGTTTTTATGTGAATTTGGTTATAATATAAATCTAAGTGTCGGTTAAATAATTTTAACTAAAATTAGAAGTATTCGTTCACGTGCAAAACACGTATACTAAACTAGTAATAATAATATATACGTTAGGGTGAAAACTCCTCAAAATGGACATAAATTTCAACCCAACATGAATAAGGATAACCTAAAACCAATCTGGGTGATTATTCCTTGTACCAAACAGAGAAGTTGAGTGAAGTTATACACCCTCTGGATTAAGGATTCCTAGAAGTTGAGTGAAGAATGCTAATGGGAGAAAGCGTTTCATGATTTAATTTACACAACAACACAAGGAAGAATATAAGAAAAATAATTCAACATTGGACGTAATGCCCGATTGCCTCATTCACAAAATCTTTAGTTTTAAAGAAGCGGCGCAGATGAGCATTCTCTCGAAAACATGGTTAAAATCCTGGTTGACTCATCCCAACTTGGAATTCAATGTTCCAAATCTCAAAGGCAATATAAAAATAGTGGATACTATCATGGAGAGATATAGGGACGGGAAAATCCCTATAGAAAAATTTGAATTATTAGACTGTGAAGGCTCCACTCAAGGTTTGACATCGATTGATAAGTGGATTGACATTGCACTTCAGAATGGTGCAAAAGATCTCGTCATTAAAGTTGCTAGCGTTTCGTTGCCTATTTTCACAATCTTGGCAGCAAAATCTTTAAGAGAATTGGTTCTGGAGAGTTGTAATACTCTTATGCCTATTTCGTTATCTAGTGGTTTTGGTGTCGCGAGTTGCAATTCTTTGAGAAAGCTTTCTCTAAATAAGGTCAGTTTAGACGAAAACATGTTTCAGACTCTAATGAATAGTTGTCCCTTGATTGTTAGTTTCATCTTTGAGTATTGTTTGGGGTTGGAAAAGATTGAGTTGTTGAATCTTCAAAATATCAAGTCAGTTTCCATTTCGACACGAAGAAATCTTCTTGTTAAAATTCGAGCACCGACGCTTGAACACTTGTCTTATTCTGGTTATTTATCGAATGATTTGGATGTTGAATGCCCGAATCTGAAATCGTTAGATCTATCATATATGTGGACATCTGGTGAATTTCTGCAGCAACTTACATTCGAATCCCTAAATGTCTTGAAGATTCAGTATTGTGGTGGCATAGCAGAGATTAATTCTCCAAATTTGGTATCGTTTGAGTACACGGGAGATCAAATTTCGGAACTTAAAATTGAATTCCAGTCGAGAAAATTGAAGCACTCAAAAACTGTTCTTCACTGCTACGACTATTTAAATGATGCATGGTTCTGTAAGTTGAGGACGTTTCTATCAAATTCAACCTCCTCTTGTTCTCAAGTTTCCCTTTATTTTCCCAAATGTAAAAAGATCAACATGAAAAATTTACAACTGCACCACATAGTTGCTACCCCCGAGGTGAACGTTTTAAATGTTGATATCCTATGTCAGGATGAGGAGTGCCCAACGTTTGTGGATGCTTTGCTTCGGAGTTGTCATCCTAGGAGACTCAACCTACACTCAAGTATTAAAATGATTACATGTTTCATTCGGCGTTTGATGTATATGAAGAATTCAAGTCTCTCTTTGAGTCAATTAGTAGAAATGGAAGCTTTTGATGCGAAAAAACAGCCGTTGCAACTCAGAAGTGGGGAGCTATTGATAAGCAACCCTACGGAGAGGAAGAAAGTCTTCTTTTTATTAGATTGGCGATGCAATTAATTTTAGTACTAGTTCATATTGAATGCACCTATTCATTTCTAAAGTTTATTAATTAATATGTTTGTCAATATAGTTTCTTTTCTACATCTAGCTTTAAATTCCTCACTTTCGTTATTTTCTATAGTATTTTGCCATGATTTATTCGCTTTCGTTATTTCTTTTTCAATCAACTTTGATGTGCTTTCTCTTGAGCTGAGGGTCTATCGGAAACAATCTCATAAGGTAGGGTATGTTGTTGTTCTTATGCTCTCAGGTCGCTTTATCGTGTTCAATGACAGATATCTTCTTTTGTACCCTGTCAATTTTATCGTTAGCTTTGACATTTCATTCAAGCTAATGAAATTAGATATCTTGTTTCTCTATAGCAATATGGCAAGGAAGATATCTTGTTTTAGTTTGCAACAACATAGAATCAGTCTATCAGAGTCGTTGATTCAGTTCCTGATTGATAGCATAAAATCAGACAGATAAAGATAGTTGCAGGTCCAAAATTAGGCTTATGTGATACTCTTCTCCATTCTAATTAGGCTAAACTTGCTGAACATAAGAAGGACAAGCTATGGGTTTGTTGGGTTCATCTATACTATGTAAAAGGGGAGTCGGCATGCTCAACAGTTGCTAACCAAGCATCGTGGGTTGTGAGAAAAATCTTTAAAGCAGCTACGTATATGGAAACGACAGGGCTAAATGTTATTAATGAGTTGGGTGTGAAGGAATTCTCTATACGTTCGTATGTACTTGATATTAATGGGCAAACTGCCCAAATGAGCTGGCGAAGATTAATATGTAGTAATCCTACACTTCCTGAACGATATTTTGCCGAAAACTCATTGAGGTGTCTGTGATGATCTATTAAAATGATAAGGGCTGCTTCGAAGAGGCGATTGTAGCCTGTTTTAGGACAAACGAATGAAAAAGCAGGAATTGCTGTGTATTTTGTTTTTTTCATGTGTGGAATCAACTCTCTTAGCCTTGAGTTCGCCTCTGAACGTGTTATAATTTATTTATAAATTCATGGCTGGATGTTATTAGTTCCTTTGAAGTGATGAACAGTTTATTTCTCTTTTAGCTTCCATTGTCTGTCTTTGCTATCTCTTGGACTGATAGATTTTTTGGGTAATCATGTGTTTTATCTTTCGTGCTGCTTGGGGACTCACAGGGAAAAACACAGATTGTGACACTAGAGGAGGTATGGTTGAAAATGTTTACAAATTAACAACTTTACAGATGTAGGTCTGTGTTCTGAATTTTTCGTTAGTAGCACTAAAGGGTGGTTGATGTGCAGCATCCAAGCAAGGGCTTCTGCATCTAGCAACTTTGCTAATCCGAAATCACCTATCCTGATGTCGCTGTCCTGTGTGATGTAATATGTTACATAACTTAAGGTCCCTATGATGAGGGACGGTTGGATGACAGATACTCCAAAGCCAACAATAGGTGTGACGATCATTTGCTGAGTTTCTCTTCAGGAAAAATGCTCATGAAGAGATATTTTCTTCTTCGCGATAATGAGGAATGATGAATATACAGTTCCCTTGTCCACCCGAGCAACGTGTATACTATACGGGGTAAAAGGAATGGAAGATGCTTCGAAGATAAAAAGGAGACACTTTACGCTTTCAATATAAATGTGTTAAGAAGGGCTTCGATTGTCAATGAACTAATGCAACTGGAAAAAAAGGCTACCAGAAGAAAAATAGTAAAACTTTGTCTTGAAAGCAACAATGGCTCATTTAAAAATTTGCCCTAAAATCTCATAGAATATGGACAACAACATATCATGACTAGTTAGCTCTAAAATCTAAATGATAAACAGTGTTGAAGTACAAAATAGCTAGAGGGATAAGTTTGCGTATACTGATTGTTAGAGGCGTAATGTTATGTATAGGTTACGCAGTTCAATACACAGATATTTTCCCTTTGCGCAACATCAATTCTCTCACCCAAAGTCTTAATCAATATCAAGCTTCTATGGCAGATTCTAACAAGCACTAGTTAACCATTCTTCATTGTGAGCAAAATTACACTCAAAAAAGTACGTACAACATGTTTGCTATGAGGTGTTGTTTGGGAAGGATCCTTCACTAGATCATTTAAGGGTGTTTGGGTGTCTTTGCTATGCCAGTAGGCTGCCCAAACAGGATAAATTTGGTAGTAGGTCCAGAAGAGCAGTGTTTCTTGGATACTCAGAGACTCAAAAAGGCTATCAACTCCTTGATCTAGATGATAACCTATTCTTTGTTAGCAGGGATGTGGTCTTCAGGGAATTTTCTTTTCCTTTTAAGGATGGCAAGGACCAACTGACCACTGACATGTTTACAGTGGTGTCATCCCCACATTATAATGTTGAGGCCGCCTCACCTGATTTGGTATGTTCTCATCCTGATCCTAATTGTTCTTCTTCTGATCAGCCTGTTACAGGTGATTTTGTGTCTAGTGAGACACATATGGATGCTTTTCACCATGAACCAGAGGTTACCACAAACATGCCTCCAGTTGAGTTACCAGTAGAAGCAGCGGTAGATGTGATACCAGTAGACTCTGCACTAATATTGCCGGAAGAGAACTTGCCACATCTCCGACCAAGAAGACCGCACAAGCCACCAATCTGGCTCACTGAGTATATTACTACCACCAAGCCTACTACCAATTGCCCTTTTCCCATGTCTAACTATGTGTCTTACTCTCACCTCTCTAGTTCTTACCAAACTTTCTTGAGCTCTTTCTCTTCACCCACTGAACCAAAATCCTTTCAAGAAGCCTCCAAATATCCGCAATGGATCTCAGCTATGCAGGATGAAATAGGGGTGTTGGAGGCTAATCATACCTGGGATCTAGTTGATCTTCCTATAGGTAAACATGCTATTGGTTCCTAATGGATCTATAAGATTAAATATAGGGAAAATGGTGAGGTGAACAAGTATAAGGCTAGGTTGGTAGCTAAGGGGTACACTCAACAAGAAGGGCTGTACTATTATGAAACATTTTCTCCAGTGGCCAAAATGGTCTCTGTTAGATTAGTTATTGCGGTTGCAGCAGCCAAGGATTGGCCTTTATATCAAATGGATGTAAACAAAGCATTCTTGCAAGGTGATTTATATGAAGATGTGTACATGACTGTGCCACAAGGATTTCAGAAGCAAGGAGAAAACAAAGGTGCAAATTGTTGAAGCCACTATATGGTTTAAAACAAGCTTCACGGCAATGGAACATTAAATTGTCTACTGCCCTTATAGAAGGAGGCTACTCTCAAAGTCATTATGATCACTCTCTTTTCACAAAAAGAGATAGAACAGACATAGTGGTGATTCTCATCTATGTTGATGATTTATTGATCACAAGTAGTTCACAACACATGATTGATGCAACAAAGAAAATGTTGCATAGCAGGTTCAAAGTGAAGGATCTGGGAGTGCTCAGGTACTTCTTGGTTATTGAAGTAATGAGATCCAACAAAGGGATAATTCTGAATCAAAGGAAGTACACATTAGAGTTGATTTCAGGAGTTGGCATGAGTGGTGCTCGACCAGCCTCAACACCAATGGAGATGAATGTAAATCTTACTGCAATGGATTATGATCAAGTGGTGGGAAAAAATGATGATCCCGCGTTATCAGATATTACTAGTTATCAAAGGCTAGTAGGAAAGCTGATTTATTTGACAATCACAAGACCTGACATCTGTTTTGCAGTCCAAGTCTTAAGCCAGTTTATGCAACACCCTAAAGAATCACATTGGGAAGCGGCCTTAAGGGTAGTAAGATATGTGAAAAATGCACCGGGTCTGGGAATACTGTTGAAGAAAAATACAGACATGAACTTAGTAGCATTTTGTGACTCAGACTGGGCATCATGTCAGAACACAAGAAGATCAGTTTCCGGTTATGTAGTTCAAATGGGAGGTTCACTAATTTCTTGGAAATCTAAGAAACAACACACAGTAAGTCGCAGCTCAGCAGAGGCTGAATATAGAAGTATGGCAGTTTCTGTATCAGAAGTGATGTGGTTAGTTGGTATCTTGAAAGATTAAGGAGTGTCAGTTGCCAAGCCAGTGACATTATGTTGTGACAACAAGGCTTCCATGCAGATAGCTACAAATCCTATGTACCATGAGTGTACAAAACACATAGAAATTGATTGTCATTTTGTGAAGGAAAAAATAAATGATGGATTGATCCGAACAGAATACTTGCAGACAAAAGCTCAGCTAGCAGACTTGTTCACAAAAGGACTTGGAGTTGCTCAGCATCACTCTCTGTTGTCCAAGCTAGGAGTGCTAGATGTGTTTCGTCCTCCTGCTTGAGGTGGACTGTTGAAATATGGAGTGAATGTTGAATGTGTTAGTGGCACAATAACGAACTCTTAAGCCAATTAGTTGAGAGTCAAGAGAGGAGTCAGTTAGAGTTAGTTGTAACAGCTGTCATACCAGCTGTCAATGAGCTGGAATTTTAGAGGCATAGCACGCATAGAATGAGGGAGACAGATCTATAAATAGAACTTGTACTGCATAGAATCGGCTAGGCAAAACAAAATAAAAATATCTTCTCTTATTTTCAATTCTCTCTGCACATTTCTTTGCTGTAGCTGTTTTGCTTCATTATACTCAGAAAATTGACAATGCACCTATTCATTTCTAAAGTTTATTAATATGTTTGTCAATATAGTTTCTTTTCTACATCTAGCTTTAAATTCCTCACTTTCGTTATTTTCTGTAGTATTTTGCCACGATTTATTCTCTTTTGTTATTTCTTTTTCGATCAACTTTGATATGCTTTCGCTTGAGCTGAGGGTCAGATATCTTGTTTTAGTTTGCAACAACATAGAATCAGTCTATCAGAGTCGTTGATGCAGTTCCTGATTGATAGCATAAAATCTGATACTCTTCTCCATTCTAATTAGGCTAAACTTGCTGAACATAGAGCTTTAGAACAAAGCTGCATTGTGTAAACTACTATGGAAATTGAGTAATCAGAAGGACAAGCTATGGGTTTGTTGGGTTCATCTATACTATATAAAAGGGGAGTCGGTATGCTCAACAGTTGCTAACCAAGCATCGTGGGTTGTGAGAAAAATCTTTAAAGCAGCTACGTATATGGAAACGACAGGGCTAAACGTTATTAATGAGTTGGGAGTGAAGGAGTTCTCTTTACGTCGTTGGTACTTGATAGAATTCTACAACAGCTATACGAGAAAAATACGTACCCTTGTTCAGCGGCCATTTTAGTGCTTCTTGTTTCCTGGAAAATGTGGAATTCCCAGATGAAGAAAGAAAGAAAGAAAGAAAGAAAGAAAGAAAGAAAGAAAGAAAGAAAGAAAGAAAGAAGTAGAGAGGAAGAAGATTAGTTTATTCTCACGGAGAAACTGAAATAATGAACTAAAAAATCTACAAACAGCACTGCTTGTACTAGCTTATATATTCATTTGTAGTTAACAAACTATGCTTCATTAAGATGTTAATTAACCAACTTTCTGCAATTCTATTTAACGACTAGTATTAATATCTTAACTAACTTCCTAAACGCAATTACTATTTTACCCTTATATATAGAAACAATAAATAAGCGGAAATTTTTTATTATATTACCTTTTGAATATAATAATTTTAATACGTTAAAAAAAGCATTAAGTGATAAATCGTGTTTCATCACAAGGGGAAAATTAGTAGAAGATGTTAAATTGTCCATTGGTTTTTCCAAACTGAATAAGTATTCGTACACGTTTATTTCACTACAAAAAAAAAAGTGTTTAGCGACGCAATTTACCAACAAATCAATTTCCGTCACTATATAGCGACGGATTAGCAATGGAACTATCAATTTGGTCGCATGCATAGCAAGTTCAGTTTTATGTATGCTATTAGCGATGAATCAACGACGGAAGAGTGCTTCCGTCGCTAAATAATCGCGGGAAAAATTGGCGCCTAAATGTACTGACAGATAAGCAACGAAAAATTAGTGACTATTTTAATTATTTCGTAGCAACAGATTTAGCAACAGAAAATTCATCGGTACGCTTTAGATTTTTTTAAAAAAATTATTTAGTTTAGTGACCAAATTATCCGTCGGAAATATTATTTTTAATTTTTAATTAAACATAAACTATATAAAGGGTAAAAAGGGAGGGGCAAGCCGGGGGGTGGGGGGGCTTCTAGGGTTTTCAATCCATTTCAGCCCCCTCTATCTTTCTACTCCTTTCTCTCTCTACAATAATATGCACGAATTGAAGGCATTTTTGCATGAATTGAAGGCATTTTTGCACGAATTGAAGACATTTCTGCACGAATTGAAGGCATTTCTGCACGAATTTAAGGTCAAGCTTACACTCTATGCCCGAATTGAAGCATTGAAGGTATTTGCTTCTACAGTACCTGTTGACACCCAATTTTGACCTGTCGATACACCTCCTCGGCTGCAATTTTGATTAAAAAACTGTTAATTTTAAATATTAATGTTTTTACGTATTATTTTGATATCAAATAAATAACGACGTGTCACATTCATGATTTTAAAATATGCAAATTATTTTGCTACTTTTTTATTACCATTTGTACAGTTTATTAATTCAATTGTATAATATTTTACATAATTTCATCATTTTTTCATAAATATGCGCACTCACAATTTACAAATATATTGTCTATCATTATAATTATTATTATTATTATTATTATTATCGACAATTAGCAATTTTACGTAACATTAATTCGTAATGCTTAGTTTATTTTAATGTCGATGTCTTATTATTTATTTCGTCATTTCCACATTTATTAAAATAGCAGCCTTAATTCAATTCAGTTTCTCAATTTGTTTATTTTGTAGCCATTTTTGCTTCAAGTTAATGGCAATTTTAGTCAATTTTTTTTATATCAAATTGAAATTTAAATTCTAGAACATTTTCAGATTAGTTTGATCTCAACCGTCGATCAAAAATGATCTAACGGCTAAGATCGAAAACCTTTTTTCTCTCCATTTTAACCAAAAGAACAAACCCTAACCCATTTTTTCAACTTCAGCCGCACCTCCCCTCTTTCTTCACTCTCTCTCTACAGTCTCTCTCCCTCATCACCATCTCAGACCGCCTAACGCCGCAGCACCGCCATCGTCGTCGTTCACTCTCCCTCCGTCCATTCACTGCGCCACAAACAACGAAGCTCCAAACTCCAAACTCTAACCGCAATCAAGCGTCATCTCTCGCCGCTCTCCCTCCCCGATGAACTCTTCTCTCCTCTCCGGCTGATGCAGTGACCAGCGCCGCTGGCACTTCCTCCGTTATCCCACAAGACACCAACCAGTAAGACACCACCGATTCCCGCAACCCGATGTTGCCGCTACTCCAGTCGCCGCTACCATCTCAAAAATCGTCCAGCCAAGCGCTCCGGCCAGGTTTCGCAATGATGGGTTCGTAAGAGCCCATCGTAGGTTTGATTTTTTTGTCCTAATATCACCATCTTCTTCTACTTTTTTTTTCTAAACAGAATCTTAAATTCGAAATAGTTGAAATTTGGCTTTGAATTTTGAGAAGATTCGTATTGTTTTGTGTTTGTTTCAACATATGTTAAAACACCTAATTTCTATTGTTTAAATTTTTTATGAGTTTGGGTGCTAATTGTCCGACTGATTTATGATGAATTTTGCATATTAATCTGTGAAATATATCTTTCTTCATCATCCATCTCTCGAATGATGCATTAATTTCATTTATGTTATTCTACATCTCACTTTATCACGACCCGAGCCAAGGCCCTGGCCGCGACGGGCATCCCGAACCATCAAGGCCCGAGAGACCCCTGCAACTCCCCAACCCACTAGTGATATTGTCCGCTCTGGGCGCAGGCCCGCATGGCTTTAAAATGCGTCACTAGGGAGTAAGGCTTGCTTACCTATATACCCAGCATCCCTCCTGTATTTTGCGGATGTGGGACTCCTACCTAAGTTGGGGTGTTACATACACCCCCCCTTATAGCCTCAACGTCCTCGCTGAGGTTTGCCCTACCGAATGATAGAATGGTACCAGAGACACATCGACAGGGACGACATAGGAGCGGCTCTGGTACCATTCTATCATGACCCGAGCTGAGGCCTTGGCCGCGACGGACATCTCGAACCATCAAGGCCCGAGAGACCCCTACAACTCCCTAACCCATTTGTGATATTGTCCGCTCTGGGCCCAGGCCCGCATGGCTTTAAAGTGCGTCACTAGGGAGAAGGCTTGCTTACTTATATACCCAACATCTCTCCTGTGTTTTGCCAATGTGGGACTCCTTCCTAAGTTGGGGGTGTTACACACTTTGATTTGCATACTTTAAATGCTTGATGACATGAGCCTTCTGATCATTTTTTGTGCATTTGTTTCGTGACTTATTGGATGGTCATGTTATTTGCTTTTGTCAACACAACATATTTTCTCTTGCTGTTAAATGTTTTTCCCCACTAGTATGTTTGTTGTTTGTGAATCTGAAATAATCTTTGTGCGTCACATAATCCCTTTGGCTTGAGCCTGCCTAGAATCCCAGAGATCCTTAGGATCTTGACAGCGCCAAGGGTTGGTTATGTGTCACCAGAGGTATATTTCAGATTCGGAATGTGTTTTGATGCTTTCTTTGTGCTCACATATTAAAGACGAATGGTTAGATGAGACAGAGTTGCCATGAATTTGAGAGTCGTTAAGGGCTATCCAATCTAGCCTTTCTTAGTTTTTCTTTTATTTCATTCATTGTTGGTCTATAATAAATATTTTACAACTCTATGACCATAATAATAAATTACACGGACTGCTTGGGGCGGGGTTTATGTGATTATGTGAATCACTTAGGCAAATGCAACTTAGAATTTATTAAATAATTTGCTTGTCGCCTAGAGAGTATGTTTTGGGATTGATAATTAACAAGCCTCTGAATGTTGCATATGTAAAGCGGTTGGTGAAGAGATGTGGCTAAGCTTTGGGTAGTGTATAGACCTATCTATTGTGATAATTGTATTATGATTTGTGATTTCAACTAGAAGATAACACACCTTAACATATGTAAATAGATTGGGTTATATATCTCTCCAAGGGATGGGGGTAACTGTGAATAGTGTATAAACCTATGGGCAATCATACTTGCATTGTGATTTATAAGTCTAAATATAGATGCAATTTCTAACACTCTCCCACCATTCCACCATTACCCGGAGAAGGTGATCCCTGCACTGAGGACTTATTTTTTAAATCTTGTGAGATAACTCTTTGTTCACATTTTATAAAATGGTGCTAGTTTTAGAAAAAAAGACAGAGTTGTTACCGTAAACTTAGAGGCATGAGAACTGGTGTCTTACAAACCTAGGAAGTTAGCAATCACCCTTTCATTTATAATTTAGTTTGTATTGCTTGAAGCCTTGAACTTTGTTTATGGGAGAACTTTGTATAATTAGGTGGGCTGTTGTAAAGGTCTCTCGAGTGTTTCTGCACTAGTGTGTTAATAGACCACCATAAATTTTTATTTAGAAAAAACTACACGGCTTAGCAAATATAGACTTCTTTTTGGTCGATTAAATATAATCCGTAACCTTTCTTCTCCTTCCCCTTCTCAGCAGTCTGTTTCCTCTCTCCCAATTTGTGAGCACAGGTGGCTCTATCACAATATGCTAAATTTTTAGTTTCTTTCAATTTATTTCTTCTTTAATACTTGATGAAGCAACTATTGACTGTTATTTGTTTGCATAGGCTATTACAATAGGTCGAGATCCAACTCCAAGTGAGTTACATTTGCACGTCCATACACATAATCACAATGGTAAATCTTTTGTTGCTGAGCATTCCCGACTTCTCCATGTAAGTCCAAAATTTACATCATTAGATATACTCCTCTCTTATTTTTCTTTTGTATTGACATCTGTCGAAAGGTTTTATTATACATGAAAATGAAAGAAGCAACAGAAAGTTGAGTCTATTTTAATATCTCCACTTGTTAATTACAAGAAAAGTATGAAGAAATTGTACCGAAAAAAAGACATACTGAATCTAAAATTGATCAACTGGAATCATATTATGAAGTTGCGGGAGGAGTAAAGAAAAAAATAATTATGTAGTAACAAATACTAATTTTGATGGATGTGGGTTTGACATTAGTTTATTTTTGACAAAATACTTGAGCTTGTGGATGTTTGGACACAATTATGTGATGCATTTTGCTATCTATATATTTTGAACATTCTAATATAGGTAATTATTTATATGAATGTTGGTTATTTTAATCATTCAATAATTTACGCGTTTCAATACTTTTCTAACAAAATTATTGGCGACAAAAAATTAGTGACTAACTTTTGTTGTTGCTATTGAAAAACTTTAGTGATGGATTATGAAATATAAATTTGGTCACTAAAGACGGCGGCTCAGTCAACCAAACTATGTTGCAACGGATCAACGATAAAATTTTCTATCATAAATTTAGCCACGACGAAAATAAATTTTAAAAATAGCAACAGTATAGCAACGGAATATTCCGTCAGTAAAATCAACAACCAATAAGTTCGTCGCGAAGCGGTCACAAGTTTTGCAACGAAATTTATTTTTTCGTCGCTAAGAGGCTAGCAACGAGCAATATAACAACAGATACAAATATGTTGCTATTTCATCGCAATTTCTGTTTAGCGACGGATTTACATAGAATAGCGACCTTGCTAAATGTTTTTTTGTAGTGTTTGTAATATAGTAAACAAATATTATTGATTGACGGGAGTATTAGAGTATCCACATACATCAATGTATAATTTAGAGTCATCAATATAAGTCAGGACCATTGGGCTAGCCCGGCCCAAACAATCCATTTAAGAACAGAATCATTAAAGGAAATTACATGGGATGACCCCAATAGTGGTAGCTTTGGTTTTTTGACCTCCATAAGAAAATTATTAAAGACTAGCCTTCCTTCTTTTTTATATATAGTACAAGCACATTTTTTCCCCTTTACACCTCAAATATCTTTAAACTTTTCATTCTCATTTATCTCTCAACTTCTATTTTGATTCTTTTTATTTTTTGTACCTAAACTTTTATTTTTTTTTCTTGTTTTAATTCATTTGTATCAACGTTTATCTTTCTTTTGCCCTTTTTTTTATTCTTTTCTCAAACATTAACTCATTAGTCTCAATTTTTATTATTAATTTTTTATCATTTCTTATTTTTTCTTTTTCATTTTTCTCAAACTTTATTTTTATTTCTTTCTTCTAATGTTTGTTTTTCTCAATCTTATTTTTTTTTTTTTTTGGTTTTTCCTTCTTCTCTTTTTTCTTAACCTTTATCTTTCTTCTTGTCCTTTTTTATCAATCTCCTTTTTTTATTTCTTTATTTTTTTTTTATTTTTTTTTTCTCAACTTCTATTATATTTTGCTAATAAATAAAAAGTTGGATAATTCGCAGAGGGATCTTCTTTTTTTTTGACATCAAAATAAATTTAAGGGCATGACTTATTGTCAGTAAGTCCTTTGGGTTATGTCTTGTCTTTAAGGTAAAGACACAATGCGGTAGTATCAAGTCTTACTTGTGGAGCATAGCTTGTTATTTGAAAATCATTGAGTTAAGTCTTGCTTCTAAGGAAGGAGTTATATAACATCTCATAAATCAATCAACAATGTGGTAGTGCCAAGACTTGTCCATTGGGTGTAACTTGTTGTCACGACCCGAGGCTACCCCCTAATCGCGACACAGTACTTAAGGCCACAAGTGACCCCAAGCTAACCCATGATCTGGTACTTGCCATGAGCACTGAGTAAATTAAAAATGAAACATCATGTGTGGAAGTTAAACTGATAAAAGTCTGTTAAGATATAAAACTGAAACAAATACCAACATGTTTGAATTACGGATAAAATCAATAACCAGTTTGAATATCTGAATATCTAAACATCTTGTTTGAAAGCCTCTAAGACATGTGGAGTTGATGAGACAAACCCCCAATTGACTTTGACTGACTGAAATAAAAGAAGTACTGAAATTAACTGAACATAACTTGTCCTCGATGGATGAGGACTCACCACTATTGCTGCTGAAAGGCACTGAGCTGACTAAGGACGATCGGTGAACTGAGCGTCCGAATCTATATTGTGAAATCAATATCTATATCTATAATCTGTAATCTATATCTATATATCTATATCTATATAATATATTAAAAGTGTGAATACGCTTAGAAAAGTGATTTGAACTTTTTACCCTTCATTAAAAAACTCTACAATAGATAAAATCGTCTTTTTATTTTTTTTCCTTTAATTATTATTTTATTAAATCAAATATTAAAGTTTCCTAAAATATATGGAACCTGATAACAATATAAATATATAAAAAGAAATTAAGAGTACTAAAATATGTGAAATATGAATCCAAACTTGCCATTAATTTCCTTAATTGTAGGTGTAGGAAACGTTTCGTGCAATATGTTCTACTTAATTTCACCACTTTAAATTACTTATGGATCTGGATTTTTTTCGTGTGTCTTTTAGGTTAATATAATTTAATTTTCCTTTCATTAATAACATGGTAAGTGTTATGATATATATCAATTATAGTGAATGTCTATCAAGATCTATTTGATGTCTATCAGGATTTGATGTATTTATCTTTTAGTGTGAAACTAGGGCAAATTCCCCCTATAAATAGAAGGTCTTCCTTCATTGTAAATCATCCTTCAAGAAAAGAAATAACAATTACTCTCTCTATTCTCTCTACTCTTCTTCTTTATTCTTTCTTGTTTTATAACACGTTATTAGCACGAGAGTCTACCATCTCAAATTTGAAGGTTAAGGCTAAGTTATTATTTTATTTTTTTATTTCTTTTTTCATATGGCTAACAATCTTACGAAGTGTGAGTTCGTTGCCCTTTAAAGTTCGGGCAAGAACTATATTTCATGGGTGTTGGATGCTGAAATCCACCTAGATGCTATGGGTCTTGGAGACGCCATAAAGAATGAAAATATAGCATCTAGTCAAAATCGTGCTAAGGCTATGATTTTCTTGCGTCATCATCTTGACGAAGTTCTGAAAATTGAGTACCTTACTACTAAGGATCCACTCGTATTGTGGAATAGCCTAAAAGAAAGGTTTGACCACTTAAAGATGGTCATCCTCCCGAAAGCACGATATGAGTGGATGCATCTAAGATTTCAAGACTACAAGTCTGTTCATGAATACAATTCTGCCATGTTTAGAATTTCTTCTCAATTGAAACTTTATGGAGAGACGGTCAATGATAATGATATGATGGAAAAGACGCTCTCCACTTTTCATGCCTCGAATGTGCTCTTACAATAACAATATCGAGAAAAAGATTTCAAGAAGTATACTGAACTGAGTTCTCATCTTCTCGTGGCTGAACAAAATAATAATTTGTTGATGAAAAATCATGAGAACCGACCAACTGGATCTGCACCATTTCCTGAGGTGAATGATGTGCACGCTCACCATGCTAAGCGTGGAAAAGGTCGCGTCCCTGGTCGTGGTCGTGGTCGTGATGACCAAGAAAGAAACCATGTTCCGGGTGTTAATAATTCATCAAACAAAAAGAGAAAAGATGAGAAACGTAAAGCAATTACTTTTTTTTTATGTGGAGGAAAAGGACATTATTCACGTGATTGTCGTGCTCTCAAGCACTTGGTTGATCTTTATCAAGCATCACTAAAGAAGAAAGAGAGAAATCCCGAGGCTAACTTTCTCTCTGAAAATAATATTGACATCACATGTTTGGATGTAGCAGACTTTTTCGAGCACCCTGAAGGAAAGATTGATCACTTGATTGGTGATGGTTCCGTAAACATGAAAGAATGAATGATTTTTAATTTTGTTTTATTTTTATTGATAATAGTTAGTGAATAAAGAATCATGTAAAAGTAGTTGTTTGCATGAGTATTAGTTTTTGATTAATATTGATTAGTTCAATTATATTATTGTAGTTTATTATTGATAGAATTGAATTTTAATTTTATCATTATTTATTAAAAAAAATACGGTAGTACAGAGGTTTACTTTTCGCATGAAAATAATACGTGGAGTGCTTGTTTTGCATTCATTACCAATGCAAAATTATCATTCTTTACAATGTTGTGCAAACAATATGATTAAGATTGCATTCTGTAATGTATTCTTTATATTAACATTCTTTAATATAATAATATTCTCATATGATTATGTAATATAATAATATTTTTATATTCTCATTTCGTAATACGATTACAATTGCATCTCGTACTAATTGGATATATTTCTTTTTAATTACTTAGTTAAAGTGTGATTAATAATTTTTTTTATATTATAAGTTTTCACTTTGTATAAAGATTTAATATATATTTTATTTGGTGTATGTTATTTTATTTAAAGATATGGATAATTTTCAAGAAGATATTTGTTTGATTGATTCTGGCACTACACATACGATATTCAAAGACAAAAAATATTTCTCTCATCTAAACATGGTCAAGATTAATGTTACTACGATTTTTGGTAGTGCTGATTTGATTGAAGGCTTTGGAAAAGCCATTATAATATTGCCCAAGGGAACTAAACTTATTATAAATAATGCTATGTTCTCTCCCAAGTCTCGGAGAAACTTGATGAGTTTTAAAGATATCCGTGAAAATGGTTATCATATCAAGACATTTGATGAGATGAATCTTGAATATCTTGGTATCACCAAGAATGTCTCTGGGCAGACATGTGTTGTTGAAAAGTTCCCTGCTTTATCTTCTGGCCTGTATTGGACAAAGATTTTTGCAATTGAGGCACATTCCATAGTAAATCGGAAGTTTACTGAATCCAATACTTTCGTACTTTGGCATGATCGTCTGAGACATCCAGGATCAATAATGATGAGACGAATAATAGAAAATTCAAATGGGCATCCATTAAAGAACTTGAAGGTTCTTTCAAATGGTGAATTTTCATGTAATGCTTGTTATCAAGGCAAGTTGATTGTGTGACCATCGCCAACAAAAGTTGGGATTGAGCCCCCCGCGTTCTTGGAACGCATACATGGGGACATTTGTGGACCAATTCACCCACTAAGTGGGTCGTTTAGATACTTTATGGTCCTAATAGATGTTTCTTCTAGATGGTCTCATGTGTGCCTTTTGTCATCTCGCAACTTGGCATTTGCAAAATTATTGGCACAAATAATACGATTATGGGCACAATTTCCTGATAATCAAATCAAGTCTATTCGCCTTGATATTGCTGCAGAATTTTCATCCCAAGCATTTAATGACTATTGCTTATTGATCGGGATAAGAGTGGAACATCTTGTACCTCATGTTCACACTCAAAATGGCCTTGATGAGTCATTAATTAAACGTTTGCAGTTGATAGCAAGACCATTACTAATGAAAACTAAGTTGCCCACTTCTTTTTGGGGTCATGCAATTTTGCATGCTGCAACACTTATTCGTCTCAGACCGACAAATTATCATAAATTTTCTCCGTTTTAATTGGTTCTAGGTCAAGAGCCTAATATATCTCATCTGAGAATTTTTGGGTGCGGTGTTTATGTGCCAATAGCACCACCAAACCGCACCAAGATGGGCACCCAAAGGAGGTTAGGAATTTATGTTGGGTTTGAATCACCCTTCATTATTTGCTATCTTGAACCATTAACGGGAGATATGTTCACTGCTCAATTTGTAGATTGTCGTTTGATGAGATAATTTTCCCAAAATTAGGGGGAGAAGATAGTGACATCAAAAGAGAATTTTTGTGGAAAAATTCATCACTATCTCATCTTGATCCATGTTCTTATATTTGTGAGCAAGAAGTACAAAAGATTATTCATCTGTAGAGAATTGCAAATCAAATGTCGGACGCATTTACATATTTGAAAAGGATCACTAAATAACATATTCCTACAGAGAATGTCCCAATTCGAATTGATGTTCCTAAAGGACCATCCACTAGTGTCATAGCTAATAAATCTAAAGCACGCTTGAAGCATGGCAGACCATTAGGTTCTAAGGATCGAAATCCTATAAAAAGAAAAACAAATGGTAAAGATGACACTACGAAAGATCCACATACGGAAGTTCAAGATTTGAGCAATGTTGATATCCATGAAAGAATCAATGAGCCTGAGACTCAAGAAAATGAGGAACTATCCATAATTTCAAGTGATGTTGAAACTAATCTGAATCGATCTGAAATAGTAGTGGATCATGTCTTTGCATGTAATGTTGCAACGAAAATCATGCAAGATAGCGAGGATCTTAAACCTCGATCTGTCACAGAATGTCGACAAAGAAATAACTGGCCAAAATGGCAAGAAGAAATTCAATCTGAATTGAATTCGCGATTGAATTCGCTCGCCAAACGTGAAGTTTTTGGACCCATATCTCAAACACCTAATAGTGTTAATCCTGTTGGCTATAAATGGGTCTTTGTGAAAAAAATAAATGAAAAAAATGAAATACAAAGATATAAAGCACGCCTTGTTGCACAAGGATTTCACAACGGCCTGGTGTCGATTATGATGAGACATATTCACCAGTTATGGATGCAAAAACATTGTGTTATCTTATTAGTTTCACTATCCATTAGAGACTTGAAATGCATTTGATGGATGTGGTAATAGCCTATCTATATGGATCACTTGATAATGAGATATACATGAAAATTCCCGAAGGATTTAAAATACCGAAAGCATATAGTTCAAAGCCTCGGGAAATGTATTCCATTAGATTGCAAAGATCATTGTATGGTTTGAAGCAATCTGGACGCATGTGGTATAACCGTCTTAGTGAATATTTATCTAATGAAGGTAATACAAATGATGAAATTTGCCCATGTGTTTTCATAAAGAAAACAACGTCGGAGTTTGTTATACTTGTTGTCTATGTCGATGACATAAACCTTATTGGAACGCCAATAGAGCTTCAAAAGGCAATTGATCACCTAAAGAAAGAGTTTGAGATGAAAGATCTCGGAAAGACAAAGTTATGCCTTGGTTTGCAAATTGAGCATTTGACAAACGGTATCTTTGTCCATCAATCTGCCTACACAGAAAAGGTGTTGAAACAATTCTATATGGATAGAGCACATCCATTAAGTACTCCGATGGTTGTTCGATCACTTGATGTGAATAAGGATCCATTTCGACCTCAAGAAAAGTATGAGGAACTCCTTGGTCCTGAAATACCATATCTTAGTGCAATTGGTGCACTAATGTATCTTACAAATACTACAAGGCCTGATATTGCCTTTTCAGTAAATTTTCTAGCAAGGTATAGTTCTTCTCCTACTAGGAGACATTGGAATGAGATCAAACACATATTACGATATCTAAAGGGGACTACCGATATGGGCTTATTTTATTCTAAAGATTGCAATTCCGATCTTATTGGTTATGCTGATGCTGGATACTTATCCAAACCGTATAAATCTCGGTCTCAAACAGGCTATGTATTCATATGTGGGGGTACTGCCATATCTTGGAGATCAACAAAGCAGTCTATCGTAGCCACTTCATCGAATCACGTTGAGATTATAGCTATTCATGAAGCAATCCGAGAGTGTGTGTGGTTGAGGTCCATAATACATCTCATTCAAGAAAAATGTGGCTCGAAATGTGACAAAGTACCCACAATTTTATATGAAGATAATGCAGCATGCATAGCACAACTGAAAGGTGGATTCATAAAGGGAGATAGAACGAAGCACATTTCGCCAAAGCTCTTCTATACATATGAGCTCCAAAAGAATGGTGATATTGACGTACAACAGATTCGTTCAAGTGACAATGTGGTTGATTTATTCACCAAGTCTCTTCCAACTGCAACTTTCAAGAAGATGGTGCACAAGATCGGAATGCAAAGGTTCAAGGATGTTCTTATTAGGGGGAGCTAATACGCGTTTAACTCTTTTTCCCTTACGAGGTTTTGTCTCATTGGATTTTCCTTGTAAGGTTTTTAATTTTTTTATTTATGAATTCTTTTTTATTTTTGCGTTCTATCTCTAGCTTGAATCTATACTTTATAGTATCACGTTTTTTTTTACTTACATGAAGTTTGTTTGACATTTTTCTTTTTTATTTGTATCTTCTTTGCACTTTCTTTTATAATCTTCAAATTAAGTTCATTGCTGTAAGTATTTTTGTGGTTAGCCTGTCTTGTGTGATTCGTTTCTCTATGTTTAATTTGTGTGCTAGCTTACAATTGACCTTTAATGAAAGGAATGGTGTGTATAATTCTTAAACATGCTAATGACCTTCAATTCTATTTTGAAGGTGTACCCATGAGTTCATGACCATGAAGAGCATGGAACACAAAAAACAAATTGTTGAAATTATTGACATCCAAGGTATTCCTATGTACATGAAATCTTCACAATTAGCATTTGTCTATCAATAATACATGATAATTTATTATTGTAAACTTCAAGAACATACTTAAACTTTAGAAAACATAACTAATATAAATATTATTAATTAATTAATTTATTAAAATAATTTTAATTTTAAATTCATTATAACTAAATAAAATTTAAAAATAGACATTTAGATTAAAAATAAAAAGAAAACATACTAAATTTTTATTTGTTGCCTTTTGGAATATGACTCAAGTATGATTTTTTCTCACAAATTATAAAATTTTGATTTGTTGAGATCTCAATCAAAATAATGGTAGAGTTTACCATGTTTCTTTTCTTATTTCTTCTTTTCATTCTTGCTTGTGTTAATAATGGTATTGTTGTAAATCTGTAGTTAAATAATAATATAAATCACTTTATTATTTTGGTAACTAAAAAATAACTTAATCTACAATTTATATCTATATCTATATCTATATCTATATCTATATCTATATCTATATCTATATCTATATCTATACCTATATCTATATCTATATCTATATCTATATCTATATTTATATCTATATCTATATCTATATATCTATAATAGATTAAAAATGTGAAGACCCTTAGAAACGTGATTTGAACTTTTTGTCCTTCATTAAAAGACTCTCCTTTATACAAAATTTTCTTTTCACCATTTTCTTCAATTTATTATTTAATTATTTTTGTTATATTAGCTAGACTCCTAAAATATATGGCACTCCTAAAATATATGGAAAGAGAATCAATTAATTTTTTTTCTGTACTGGTCAATTAGAAAAATACTCCTAAAATAGGATAGAAATAGGACTTTATTAAGAAAATATTTCTATAAATATTGAGATGCACGTTAAACTAGAGAAGAAACTGATTTACTTATTGGAAAAATATGATTGATGCTCATCAAACTTGATTCAGTTACATGTCTAGATTGGTGGATGCTTAATTTTCAAACCCTCACTATTTTTGACAACATAATGGAATTCAACGTGTGTATATATATATGTTCTTTGTTTTCATTCCAGTCATTCTTTAGTGTCAAAATTTTCGCTCAGATAAAAATTATTTTCTTCAAAACTGAAACTGTGTGATCACTATTATATTATTTTGGTGTAGTTACAGGTCGTAGATGAATTTATAGGTGGTAGATGAATGTCGGTCGACTTTGAGGAATTTTTCTAGGTAAAGGTTAGGTTTAATTGTATTATTTTTATATCTCTATTTTGGAATTTTTTTTTTATGTAAAGGTATAGTTTAGTTGAATTATTTTGATATCTCTATTGTCGTATTATTTTGTTATAGTTTACAGGTGGTAGATGAGTGTCAGACGGCTCTGAAAAAACTTTTATGTAAAGATTAGATTTAATTATATTGTTTTGATGCCTCTATCATCGTATTGTTTTGTTGCAGTTTACAGGTAGGAGATGAAAGTCGATCGGCTTTGAAAAAAATTTTGGTCAAGGTTAATTTTAATTAAATAAATTCTCCAAAAAAAGTTGAATTTAATTATTGTATTCATCTTTATTATTTAAACAAAAAATCCTATTTAGTGTAACGTTTGAACTCAATAAAGTGAGGTACATGTGCGAGGCGCGTACACCTAAACTAGTAATACATTAAAAGTGTGGAGGCCCTTATAAAAGTGATTTGAACTTTTTACCCTTCATTAAAAGTTAAAGCTTTAGACAAAATCGTCTTTTTACTATTTTTACAAGTAAATTTTCATCTCATTGGGCAAACCCTAGCAGGGAAGTAGCCCGATCCAGTAATCCTTCATAAAGCGTTCATGATGTTTTTAAGGCATTTTACTCGGCTTTAAGTTGGTGAATTGGCATATATATTATTGTCCTCCTCAGTAAGGGACACATTAAACAAAAATTGGAAGGGATGTCATCATGTGGGAAGTGGTCATTGTTTTTGTGAAAAGGAATCATCAATCAGTAACTACTGGACATTAGTTTTCCTTAAAAAAAAAAACAAGTTATTTTATTTTTTTAAGGAAAAAAAATAAAACACGTTACTTTAAGTTTTTGAGGAAAAAGGTTTCAATTTCCTCAAGTTGTGTTGTAGTATTAATTTGATACCATAATTAATTTTTTCCCTTTCGCAACATAACATAAAAAAGATCTTCCATATTTAGATAATCCTGTTTTGTAGGAAAAGGTATTGGAATTTTTTTTTCTACAATAATATAATAACATCAACAATGTAAAATTTATTGATAGAGATGTTCTAATAACTGCTTTTTTTATGAGCTCTAACAGTGTCATCTACAATCACAAAAGTTTAGATTTAATCGTATTGTTCTAATATCTCGATTATCATATTGTTTTGTTGTAATTGTTGTTATGTTCAAGTATATGTTGTAGATGAATGTTTCGTCGAACTTTGAGAAATTTGCATTAAGGTTAGGTTTGATGATACTGCAGTAATATTCTCGAATACTGTAGTTTCTGTTATGACACTATTTGTTATTTTTTCAAGTGATAGATTAACGTTTGGTCAGACATTAAGAATTTTTCTTAAGGTTTAATCATATTATTATGATATCTCGATTATCATATTGTTTTGTTGAGTTTACATGCAGTGGTAGATGAATATTTGTTCAGGCTTTGAGGAATTTTTATGTAAAGGTCAAGGTTTAATCAAATTATTTTGTTGTAATTTCTGATGTATTACTATTTATTATCTTGATTTTTATCTGTGATGTGATAGTTCACATCGTAAGAGACAACCAAGATATTAATACATCACATATGCCTTGACATGAAGCACACGTGCAAAGCACGTACATTTGACTAGTAGTGCAAAAAAGAGTATGCGGTCAGTACTTTGAATGTATTGGTACGTGAGATAGGGACTAACTAAAAATATATATGGTTACTGAATATGGATGCATGCACATGTAAAAACGAATGCAAGACCAAGTAAAGCATGTACTGAAATAATCTGTAAACTGATTGACTGAATAGTTGATAACCTGAATACTTCATTATGCAAAACTATACTGATATAACCAGAGAACTAAACTGAAATTGTGGGAGCTATCATGTAACCGGCATACCCCAATCTAAGCTAATCAGGATCCAACCTGTAACCTCAAATGGAAAGGTGTCAATACCTTGCCACAAGTATTAATACTAGCTGTGTGGATCCACTAATCTGGTGTCCCGAAGGACTAGGGTGTCAGTCCTCTACTGTCGGGTGACATCTCATAACCTATGCTGGCTACATAGTTCTGGAACTTAGGGACTTCTACTAAAGGTCTCAGTCCTCTACTGGCGGGTGAGCCTTCATCCCTAGGTTCGCTCGGTGCTAAATCCTACTCCTAACTGAACTGACATTGGTACTGATTAAAGTTAACTTAACTCATAATTGTTAATTGCTCAACATGAAAATGATAATAAAATCATTATTTGACTGACTCGTCATTTGAAAATCTGAGACATGTGTAAACATATAGGTATCGGGTGTTCATAACCCTCCAGCACTAGATGATACTTTAAATACAATAAAAACATCACAATATTGTAAAGAAATGCATGATTCGTAGACTCAAAACGTGGTACACTTGACTAAAATGATGAAGTCCATGAATTTGAATATGGGGAAGCGTTAAACTTATGAAGACAACATGAATTTGAGTATGCGGATGCGTTAAACTTATGAAGACAGCATGCTCACATAGTTTCATTCATAAATTGATAAATTAACATGGTATAAACTGAACATGATATGAGTGACTAAAATTCAAAGCATGTAATAACATAATTCACATGAGGAAACATATTAGCATGACTTGAATTCAAAACTACTAAGAAAACATGGATTAAATTCATAATTAACATTGATATTTTTATTAAAAAAAAAAGGATAAATGTTTCATACTTGAACAAAAAAGGGATTTTAGGACTCAATAGGTGGAAGGAACCCATTGATGAATACCCCACATATCTTAATTGCTTGAATTCTTGAAGAAAAAACTTGAAATTGAAACCTTGAATGGTGAATCCTTGGGAAGAGGCTTGATTTTATGTTCTTGGGAAATGGGGATGGTTTTACGTATGATAACTGATGGGGAATGGGGGAAATGAAGATCTTTTTGGGTTTTTAATTGGTCACTTGGATAGTTGAGGAGAGGGAAAAGGACTAAAATACCCCCATTAAGTTTAAAAAGATACTGCAGAAAATACAGCCTCTGTGTCACGGAGGTTATCGAGGAGACTAACCTCCGTGACATGTTGCGTATCACGGAGGCTAACCTCTGTGATACGCTGTGTATCATGGAGATTATCCTTAATGACACGCCCAAATCATGGAGGCTTACTACCTCCGAGGTCCAAAATCACCCCGAACCTCTTCCAAAAATTTTGAAACTCTTTTGGATGGCCCTTTTAACATCTCTAAACATGTTTCAACTAAAAAAATGAACGTTTTAGAATCAGTAAGGATAAAAACAAAATGTTTGCATTAATGGGGTCTTAAAATGGCTAAGTCCTTGTGTACTCAGTGTGAAATTAAAGCCCCGAACCCCTTTAAATATGCGTCTAACAGTTGGAAACGTGTCTAGAATCTTGATGGGTATTACAATATCTCTCCCTTGGAATAATTCATCCCCGAATGAAGCTATTTGAGCTGATATACTAGGTAAACTAAGATCATACACTGAATAGTCATGAGCTAAATCATGATTAAATAACTGAATCTGAAACATGATACATTGACTGGTCTGAATTCATGAACGCATGTTGTGACATGAGGATGGTTATATAGCTGAGATAGAAAATGAGAGAATCACTTAAGGGAAAACATTACCTCAACCTGGATCTAAATTCGTAGAGAAAAGATGGGGATACTTGGCTCGTATATCTGTTTTTACTTCCCTAGTATCTCCCTCAACGGACTGGTTTCGCCATAGTACCTTAACCAAAGGAACTTCTTTGTTCCTCAACCTACGAGTCTGATGGTCAAGGATCTCAACTGGGACTTCTTCATAGGAGAGACTATCTTTCACATCCACACTCTCTAAAGGAACAATAGAAGTTGAGTAACCAATATATTTATTTAGAAAAGAGACATGAAACACTGGATGCACTAATTCCAAATTTGCAAGGTCATAAGCTACCTTTCCAAAATAGCTCAAAATTTTTTATGGGCCAACATAGAGGGGACTGAGCTTCCCCTTCTTTCCAAATATCTTCACCCCTTTCATGGGTGAAATTTTCAAATAAACCAAGTCACCAACATTATACTCAAGATCTCTTCTCCTCATATCTACATAAGATTTCTGACGACTTTGGGATGTCTTCAGTCTTTATCGAATTAATTGAACTTTCTCCATCACTTCATGCACTAAATTCATCCCTATCAAAGCAGCCTTACCTACTTCAAACCAACCAATAGGAAATCTACACCACCTTTAATAGAGAGCCTCAAACGGAGCCATCTGAATACTGGAGTGATAGTTGTTATTGTATGCAAACTCGATCAAAGGTAAGTGGTCACCCTAACTACCCTTGAAGTCGATAACACAAGCCCTCAACATGTCCTCTAAAGTCTGAATGGCCCGCTCTGCCTGACCATTTTTCATAGGATGAAAAGCTGTACTGAGATGAACTTGGGTACCAAAACTCTTCAGCAAAGTCTTCAAAAAGTGAGAGCTAATATGAGTACTTCTATTTGAAATGATGGCCAATGGAACCCCATGCAACTCTACCAAATCCTTGAGATAGAGTCTAGCATAATCCTCAGCTAAATACGAAGTATGAACTGAGAATAAATAGGCTGACTTGGTCATTCGATCAACAATGACCCAAATCGAATCATGCTGACAATGTGTATGAGGCAGCCCTATCACAAAATCTATGTTCACCACTTCCCACTTCCATATGGGGTTGCTGAACTCCTGAAGCATGCCACTAGGCCTTTGGTGCTCAACCTTTACTTGCTAACAATTCGAACACTTAGCCAAAAACTCTGTAATATCTTTCTTTATACCACTCCACTAATAGATTTCCCTCGCAAATCACAGTACATCTTAGTGAATCCTGGGTAAAAAGAATATCGTGTACCATGCTCTTCAGCTATTATTCACTATCTCAAACCATCAACACACAGAACATATAACCTACCTTGATAACGATGTACACCATCTCCCTCTTGGGAAAAACCTCAACATTTTGATCCCTAACTGTCTTCTTCCACTTGACCAAAATAGGATATCTATTTTGCTTTTCTTTTACTTCGGCAACCAATGCAGATTTTGAACCATTCTGAACCTATATACTACTTTCGACCGAATCAACCGACCAAAAACTTAACTTAGCAAGCTGATGAACCTCACGGACTAACTCTTTCTTATCATCCTCAATATGCACAACACTTTTCATAGACAATCTACTAATGGCATCAGCCACTATGTTGGCCTTACTCGGGTGATACAACACATTTATATCATAGTCCTTCAATAATTCCAACCACTTTCTCTGATGGAGATTCAAGTCAATCTGCGTGAACACATACTGTAAACTCTTATGATCCATGAATACGTCAACATCAACCCCATAAAGGTAATGCCTTCAAATCTTTAAGGTAAAGACAACTGCAACTAACTCAAGGTCATGGGTTGGATAATTCTTCTCATGGGGCTTAAGTTGTCTAGAGGCATAGCCTATGACCTTACCTCGCTGAATTAACACACAACCAATACCAACTCTAAAAGCATCACAATAAACTATAAACCCATCTGCTCTATCTGGTAAAGTCAAGACTGGAGCGTAAGTGAGTCGAGTCTTTAACTCCTGAAAACTCTTCTCGTAGGAATTCGACCACTAAAATTTGACTTTTTTTCTGAGTTATTCAAGACATAGGAGAAGAAATAAAAGAAAACCCTTCAACAAATTATTTGTAGTAACCAGTCAAACCCAAGAAACTCCTGATATTTGAGGGAGAGATGGATCTAGGCCAGTTTCTCACTACTTTGGTCTTTTGAGGATTAACTCGAAAGTCATCACCAGAAATGAAGTGACCAAGTAAAGTTACTAATATCAACCAGAATTTGAACTTACTGAACTTATAAAATAATTGATGATCCTTAAGGTCCTGCAATACAATCCTCAAATGGTCTGCATGATCACCTTGACTAAGAGAATAAATGAGGATGTCATCTATGAAGACTATGATGAACATGCCCAAGTACTGCTTGAACACCTTGTTCATTAAGTCCATAAAAGCTGCAGGAGCATTAGTTAGTCCAAAAAACATAACTAGGAAATGAAGTGACCATACAGAGTTCTGAAAACTGTCTTTGGGATGTCAAATCTCGTACTCTAAGCTGATAGTAGTTGGATCTGAGGTCTATTTTAGAGAAATATCTTGCACCTTAAAGTTGGTCGAACAAGTCATCAATTCTGGGGAGAGGATACTTATTCTTGATTGTGACTTTGTTTAACTGATGGTAGTCAATGCACATTCTGAGAAAACCATCTTTCTTATGCATGAAGAGGACTGGAGCACCCCATGGAGAAACACTAGTCCTGATTAAACACTTTGAGCACCCCATGGAGAAATACTAGGCTTAGTGAAACACTTATCAAAGAGATATTTCAACTATTCCTTTAATCCATTAAGCTTAGTTGGAGCCATTCTGTAAGGTGGAATTGAGATAGGCTGGGTATCTGGGAAGATATCTATTCCGAAGTCAATTTCTCTTTCGGGAGAAACTTCGAGAAGATCTTCAGGAAATACTTTCAAAAACTCATTCACTACTGGAACTGACTCAAGACTCGGGGGGTTCAAAATTTAAGTCATTGACTTGAATGAGATGATAATAATTCCCTTGTATATCATCTTTCTTGCCTTAAAATAGGAAAACAACTGACCCTTAGACACTGGGTACTACCTCTCCATTCAATAACGGGCTCATTAGGAAACTAGAATTAGACAATCCCATTTCTACAATCAACTAAAGCATAGCATGAGTAGAGTCAGTCCATTTAGAGAATGACATTAAAATCAGTCATCTCCAACTCTACAATATCAACTGAAGTTACTTTCTAAGACACTGTGATCGAGCAATTTTTGTATACCTATCTAGCTATAATAGAATTACCTATTGGGGTAGACGCTGAAAATGGATCTGGTAATATTTTGAGATTGACACCGAAGTCTGTAGATATATAAGAAGTCACAAAGAAAAGTAAAGCTCCAGGATCTAACAATGCATAAGCTTGAAGATGGAAGACTTGTAACATACCCGTAACCATATCAGGAGAACTTTTCTAATTATGTCAAGTCTGGAGGGCATAAATTTGGTTCTGAAGATGCCCACATGTGGCACTGAAGGTGGCACCCTGCTTAGTCGGGCGACCTGCTGCAGTGGATAAAAAGTTAGACTGCCCCTGTTGATGCAAATCTTTTCCCTTCTGGGCAATACTAGGCAATCCTTGATCCTGTGGCCTAGCTTGCCATATCCAAAACACACATCATTGCCTGCCCTGCACTCTTCTTGATGATTCTTTTATTTCCTACAAAGTGGATTGGAATGATAATTGTTTACACTACTTTGGGACTTAGATCCTGGCTACCTATCTCTATTGTCTTGCCTGAACTTAGGAACTAGCACACTGGTTGAAGATGGGGATTAACACTGCCGAAACTGAGAACTATTAACACCTTTTGACCTTAGCAAAGAAAAGTTGAAGATACCTATTCTGGCCCTCTTATTCTATCTTTCTTTCTCCTTACAATTCTTCTCCCCAATCTGCTGAGCAGGGACCATCAACCTATAGGGATCTATCTCTTTAATCAGTATAGTTGTCCTGCACTCCTTAATCACTTTCTCAAAACCTCCCAACACAAACTTACTCATCCTGGACCTAGAATCGGCCACCATAGTCAGAGCAAACCTCGCCAACTGAGTAAACTTGAGTGAGTACTCTTTCACACTCATGTTACACTATTTTAAATTGATGAACTCTTACACCTTAGCCTCCCTAAACTCAACCGGAAAGAATTGGTCTAAGAAAGTCGTGGAAAACTTCTCCCATCCTATAGATTTTGCCTTAACACCCCTGTCCTCCTTCTACTGCTTAAACCAAGTATGAGCTACTCCTTGCAACTGATAAGTAACTAAGTCAGCACTCTCACTTGAAGTGACACCCATGGTGTCTATCACATTTTACACCCCATCCAAAACCTCATACGGATCTTTCTCAGACTTGGATCCAGAAAAAAATGGAGGATTCATCCGAGTGAAATCTCGAAATCTAGCTATTGTTGTGCTCACTATCGGATTGTCTGGAGAAATAACCTGCTAGTTATTCTAAGTAGCCACAGAATGGGCCAAAGCTATAAAAGCGACCCTGAACTCGGCGTGAGAAACATATTAGTTTAGGATATCTTCCTGAATAGGTGGTGGTGCGGGTTGATCCTCGTTTCTTATTTTTTTATTTCTTCTAGAAGGCATTTTCTGTAGATGAAGGATGAGGTAGAAAGGAAATTCAATAGAGCTCATGCTCTTTCGCGCAACATGAATACTGAAAGAAATAAAACTTTTCTAAAACATATCATAGCCTCTTGCACATAAGTGTAGTGTACTTTACACCCATGCACAAGACTCTACTCAACGCGGCTTTTTAGATGCCCTAGGATACTTTAAAACCATAGGCTCTGATACCAATTTTTGTTACGACCCGAGACTACCCCTTAGTTGCGACATGATGCTTAAGGTCACAAGTGACCCTATGCTAAAGCATGATGTAGTACTTGTTGTGAGCAGTGAGTAAAGTAATAATAAAACATCATGTTCGAAAGTTAAACTACTAAAAGTCTATTAAGATATAAAACTAAAACAAATACCAACATGTCTGGATTATGGATAAATCTGAAAACCTGGCTTAATATCTGAATATCTAAACATCTAGTCTGAACGCCTTTAAGACATGTGGATTTGATGGGACAAACCCCCAACTAAATATGTCTGATTGAAATGAAAGATATATTAAAATTAACGGAACATAACTTGTCCTCGATGGATGATGGCTCATCACTACTGCTGCTGAGAGGCATTGAACTGACTAAGGGTGATCGGAGAACTGAGCGTCCGAACCTATATTGTGAAATCAATATAGCACAAAAAAGAGTATGCGGTCAGTACTTTAAATGTATCGGTACGTGAGATAGGGACTAACTGAAAATGCATATGGATATTGATCAACATGGATACATGAACATGTAAAAATGAATGTAAGACCAAGTAAAGAATGTACTAAAATAATCTGTAAACTGAATAACTGATAACCTGAATACTTGGTCATTCAAACCTATACTAATATAACCTGAGAACTAAACAAAAATTATGGGATCTATCATGTAACCTGTAACCCCAATATGCCCCAATCTGAGCTAATTGGGGTCCAACCTGTAACCCCAGTTAGAAGGGTGTCAATACCTTTCCACGAGTATTAATACTGTACATGTAGATCCAGTAATCCAGTGTCCTGAAGGACTAGGGTGCCAGTCCTCTACTGGCGGGCGACCCCTAAGAGAGTGTCAGTCCTCTACTGGCGGGTGACATTTCATAATATACGTTGGCTACATAGTTCTGGAACTTAAGGACTTTTACTAGAGGTCTTAGTCCTCTACTAGTGGGCGAGCCTTCATCCCTAGGTTCTCTTGGTGCTAAATTCTACTTCCAACTAAAATGGCACGGGTACTGATTAAAGTTAACTAAACTCATAACTAATAATTGCTCAATATGAATATGATAATAAAATCATGATCTGACTGACTCGTAACTTAAAAATTTGAGACATGTGTAAACATATAGGTATCGGGTGTTCATAGCCCTCCAGCACTAAATGATACTTTAAATACAATAACATCATCACAACCTTGTAAGAAAATTCATGATTCGTAGACCCAAAACTTAGTAAACTTGAGTAAACTGATGAAATCTATGAATTTGAGTATGGTAATGTGTTAAACTTATGAAAACAACATGTTCACATGGTTTAATTCATAACTTGATAAATTGACATTGTATCAATTGAATATGATATGGGCGATTGAAATTCAAAGTATGCAATAACATAATTCACATGAGGAAACATATTGACATGACTTGAATTCAAAACTACTAAGAAAACATGGATTAAATTCATAATTAACATTGATATTTTTATAAAAGAGGATAAAAGTTTCATACTTGAACAAAAAAGAGATTTGATACTCAATGGGTTGAAGGAACCCATTGATGAATACCCCATGTCACACCCCTTTTTCGCCAAGAATCGAGTTGAAGGGTTTTTCCAATTAAAGTGACGGTATTGAATAGAGATTAGTTTTTATCATTTTCAGAGTCGCCACTTGGAATTGAGTTGTGGTGTTCTAATTCACCTTATTGAATCCCTAATCAAAAGGAAATGACTCTTTGTTGGTCTGCGAAAACAGAAGACCGGATAAGAAATTCTGTTAATCGAGGAAAAGGTGTGAGGCACCCCTCGAGTCCCGTGGTTCTAGCACGGTAGCTTTTATTGACTTATCTTGACTTAAACTATTTTGATAAATTATGTTAAGGCCTAAATTTTCTCATTTTTAATATACTGATAATATCTGTCTATATCTCTTGTATTAAACTAGTGAAAAATAATTTTAAGACGATATTTCCCGAGGTGCAATATTGCTTCCTTGAATTAATTTTTAAATGTCTCAAAAAGATGCATACTCCGCATTCTTAATTGAGACAAATATATTAAACATGCCTAAAGCTTATCTAGCATTAAAAGGCATTCGTTCGTCTCTTATAAAATCAAGATAATTTTCTAATCCATTTCATTCTCTTTACACTCTTTATTTTTGCAACGAATTTTGAATTATTCCCCAACTTACCTTGCTCTCTCACAAATGGATATTCCCTCTCTTCTCTTTTACCATGGGACGATAGGTCTTGAATAATTTTACAACCTCATTTCACTCAACCTCACATTTGTAAATAACTCGAACCTTGACTATCGGGTAAGCCTATAAAGGTATTACAATAAGATAACCTGTTCAAAATGGTCAAGATGATCAAACAGAAGAGGCGACAATAATATGTTTAACATTTAACGTAAAACTAGTGATTATTAAAATAAGCCTAGCGACGCTATACTGCAAAAAATATTTAATCCACTATATAATAATTCAATAAGTTCCTTTTCAAGGAAACCGACAAGTGCAAAAAAAAACTTCATTATTTTTTTAATAAACAAACTATATATAATTTAAAAATTCTTGTTATTATTTTTCTTTTTGAAGAATCCTTGTATTTTGACAAACTAATTAACTAAGCCTTCCATTAATACACTAATTTTCATAATTTTATATGTACAACAGTTTTTTCTTTCACCTAATATAATACTATTATATCGTGTGTAATAATCTTAAAGTAGGCAACTTATGTTTACATTTATCTACGTTTTCACCAACTTACAACCCAAAATATAATGTCATTACTTCTAATCCCTACTATACATTTTCTACGCCCCTAAAGAAAACCTTAGTAAATATCTCAATGTACCATGATCTCACATAAGTAACACTAACTGTAATATGTTAGAACAAGAAAAACAATTTTAGATAATAATAATAATAATAATAATAATAGTAACAATTCAAACACATATAAAATTCAAAAAACTTTGTAATATTAAAATTAAATGCCGCATGATTACACTGTTATATTATATAAAGAAAAAATTAAAAATTACCTCCTGCGAAAATAATCCGAAATAAAAGAAAGAAGAAGCCATGAACCCGAAATCGCGAACCAACCATGAACTCTATTGTTACCCTCTTTTGTGAGCCTTTTCTTTTCCTTTTACTCTAATCTTTTACTTTTTCTCTAATCTTTTCCTTTCTTGATTTCTTCCGTTTCTAAGTTTCTCCATTTTTTTTTTGTTTTTGGGTTTTTCAAGTTTTATGTTTGTGTGTGTATTGTGTTGTCTGTCCGTGCGGGTAATATAGTGTGTAGGGTGGAAAGTTGAGGGAGTTGAGGGGGTTGAGGAAAAGGTGGGGGTGGTTGGGGTAGTTTAGGATAAGATTTATATTTTTTATTTTTATTATATTATTTTTTTAATAATAGATTAAAATGAATAATAAAAACCAAAAAATATTAGCTAATTAATTTTTATATTTTAATAAAATACAATAAAAATTTATAAAAAAATCTAAAATAAATATAATTAAGATAATACTAAAACTAGTAGCCTATTTATTAATATATATATATATATTTGAATTTTTGATATTATTTTAAAAACAAAAATAAAAATATCCCAAAATGTAACTTTAGTAATTTATTTATTTTCAACTAAAACTTAATAAAAATGAAATAAGAGCTAAAGTAGATATTGAACAAAAAAATAAATATTTAATGCCGAAAAAAAGGTTAAAACTCAGGGAGGTCAAAAATCACGTGTCTACACCCCACGTACCTTATTTGCTTGAATCTTTGAAGAAAAGCTTAGAATTGAAACCTTGAAAGGTGAATCCTTGGGAAGAGTCTTGATTTTACGCTCTTGGGAAAGAGGGATGGTTTACGTATGATAACTGATGGAGAATGGGGCAAGTGATGCCTCTTTTTGGGTTTTAGTTCATTACTTGGATGGTTGAGGAGAGGAAAAAGGACTAAAATACCACCCATTAAGTTAACAAAAAGACTGCAGACAACACAACCTTCGAGTCACGGAGGTTATCGCAGAGACTATCCTCTGTGACTCGTTGTGTATCGCAGTGGCTAACCTCCGTGAAACGCAGTATATCGCGGAGATTATCCTCGATGACATTCCCAAATCATGGAGGCTTACTGCTTCTGAAGTCTAAAATCATCCCGAACCTCTTCAGAAAATTTTGAAACTATTCCAGATGACCCTTTTAACATCCCTAAACATGTTTCAACTAAAAAATCAATGTTTCAGAATCCGAAAGGCCAAAAATAAAATGTTCGCATTCTTGGGGTCTTAAAATGGCTAAGTCCTTCTGAACTCAGTGTTAAATTAAAGCCTTGGACCCCTTTAAACATGTGTCTAGGAGCTGGAAAGATGTCTAGAATATTGAGGGGTATTACACTTGTTCTTTGGGAAGGTTCTTGGGCTAAGTCTTGTCTTAGGGGCAATACTAATAGAGCATCATATAAATCAAGACACAGTATGATAATTTCAACTCTTGTCCATGGGGCGTAACTTATCGGCTAAGTCTTGCCTCTAAGGCAGGAATTATAGAATATCTCATAAATCAAGACACAGTGTAGTAGTGTGAACTCTTGCCCATGGGGCGTAACTTGTTGTTTGAAAGTCCTTGGACTAATTTGTGCCTCTAAGACAAGAGTTATAAAATATTTCATAAAAAAAGACATAATGTGGTAGTGCCAACTCTTACCCATGAGGAATAACTTATTGTTTGAAAGTCCTTGATTTATAAAATATTTAATAAATCAAGACACAATGTAGTAGTGTCAAATCATGCTCTTGGAGCGTAACTTGTTGTTTAAAAGTCCTTGGGCTAAGTCTTGCCTCTAAGGCAAGAGTTATAAAATATCTCATAAATTAAAACATAATGTGGTAGTGTCAACTCTTACCCATGGGGCGTAACTTGTTGTTTGAAAGTCCTTGAGTTAAGTCTTTGCCTCTAAGGCAAGAGTTATAGAATATCTCATAAATCAAAACACCATGTGGTAATGTCAACTTTTTTCCATGGGGCACAACTTGTTGCTTGAAAGCCCTAGGTCTATGTCTTGCCTCTAAGGGAAGAATTATAAATCATCTCATAAATCAATACACAATATGTTGGTGTCAACTCTTGCCCATGTGGCATAACTTGTTGTTTGATGGTCCTTGGGCCGAGTCTTACCTCTAAGACAAGAGTTATAGAGCATTTCGTAAGTGAAAAAACACAACGTGTTAGTATTGACTCTTTCCCAATGTATGTAACTTATTTAAAAAAATTTGGGATAAGTCATGCCTCTTAGGAAAGAGCTGTAGAACATTTAATAAATGAAGACATAATGTGACAATGTCAACTCTTGCCCGTGAGGAATAATTTGTTAGTTGAAAGTCCTTGAGCGAAGTTTTTCCTCTAAGGCAAGAGTTGTCGAACGTCTCATAAATGAAGACATAACGTGGTAGTATCAACTCTTGCCCGTGGAGCATAATTTATTGTTTGAAAGTCCTCGAGTTAAGTCTTGCCTCTAAGGCAAGAGTTGTAGAACATCTCATAAATGAAAATATAACGTGGTAGAGTCAACTCTTGCCCGTAGGGTATAATTTATTGTTTGAAAATACTTGAGCTAAGTTTTACCTCTAAGGTAAGAGTTATAGAACATCTCCTAAATCAAAACACAATGTGGTAGTGTCAACTCTTGCCCATGAAACGTAACTTGTTATTCGAAATCATGTCTTGCCTATACAATGTTGTAGTGTCAACTCTTGCTCATGGGCTCAACTTGATTGGAAGAAATCGAAGAAAATAAAAAAAAGTTAACAAAAATTGCGAAAAAAGAAGAAAAATATTTTAAAATAAAAAATAAAAAATAAAACAATAAAAGGGAAAATAAAGAAAAAATAGAAAGTGAGGGAGAAAAGAAAAAAATTGAGGACAAAACCAAAAAAAAAGATAAAATAAAAATAAAGATTGAGAAAAATTAAAAAATAAAAAAAGATAAGAAAATAAAAATCAAAGGAAAAAAAGGAGAAAAAACAATGATTGAGAAAAACTAAAAAGAAAAAAAAAAGAAAAATCAAAGTAAAATAAAAAAGAGAATTTCTTTTAAAACAATTATAGAAGTTTAGAGGAGAAAAGAAAAAAAGTAAGGGGTGGGATTTTTTTTTAAAAGAGAGAGAGAGAAAAGAAAGATAAAAATTAAAGTAAAAAATAAGAGAAAAAAATAAAAGCTGAAAGATGAGTTGTTTAAAAATATTTGAGATATATAGCGCAAAATAGGCAATTCTTCTATATATATAAAAAAAAAGGGAGACTAGTTTTATAAGATCATTCGTATGGGGGGGGGGGGAATAAAGTCACCATAACATGGGCAAATTAATTAAGGGTGACAAAGAAGTTTCAAAACTAAAAAAGAGCGACACGTCTTAAATATTGAATAGAGGTGACAATTTTAAGATTAGTATTAATGACACTAATTTTAAAACCCTCAAGTTTTATTATTTACACAAAGATACCTATGCCATATTTACACAAAAATCCCTACACCATCACCACCATTCCTCCTCCACACCCTTTTTGTTGTTGTCGTCGCCGCCACCTCCTCTTCCCCCACTATCACTATCACTACCATTGTCACCTCTTCTAGATTCACCATTATTTCCTCCCTCTACATAACTATCGCCTGTTTTTCTTCTTTCTCCTCCACCACCGTAACTATCAACACCGCACCAAATGCCATGTTCTCATTCGGCGTCACCACCAGCACCACCACCTTCTTTTTTACCATAAATATCATTTTTTCGTGGGCTCCTCCTCCAACCACATCTTTTTTCAGAAATTAAGTAAGTATCGAAGTTGTTGTAGTTGTTGCAGCTACTTCGATAGTTGCTACAGAAACTTCAATAATTGTTCTAACACAATAACTAATAGCAGTTGTTGCAGCAATTATCATAACTGTTATAACAACTATGGTAGTTGTTGAAGCAACTCTCGTGGTTGCTGAATTTTTTCTTCATTCAATTTTAAAAGAAATCAAAAGTTTTCTTTTCAAACTTCTCAATTTTTTTTAAAAAAATAATCCATAAAGATTAAAAAGGGGAAGAAGAACGAAATGAAAAGAAAAAGAAAAAGAAGAAGAGATGATGGAAGAAAAGGAAAATCTAGAGAGAGAGAGAAAAAATAAGAAGAAGAAGGGAAGAAAGAAATTTGGAGAGAGGAAGAAAAAAAGAAGAAAGATTGAAAGATAAGAAAATGGGAGAAATTCTAAAAATTGAAATTTGGAGTTGGAGGACTTTTAAAAAGTTTAAAAAATTATATTTTACACTCCAATTTACTTTAGTCACTAATTAAAAAGAATTTGACTAGAGTTGGTCAAAGTTGTCATAAATTTTAATTTCAAAACTTATTTGTCACCCTACACTTAATTTTCTCCCATAACAAGGGTCATTTATATAGTGTACCCAGTCTATCCCAAATAAGCCTATTGGTCTGTGGTGCTTGAGCAATATGGGTTGAGCTGGCCCGTGGGCCAAACAAAAAATGATTAAATAGAATAGAGTATTAAGAATGGATAAATAATACAAAAACACAAACTTAAGAGGCATAAATACATAAAATCACTTTTCTTTAAAAATATTTCATAAAATCTCATATTTCTCTTTTTCCTCTTGATACATATTAAATAAGTAAGTAACAGATTTGTATTTATTTTAGGAGAGTAAATAATGGGAGAGAATCTCTTAAATATCTAAAAAAATCAAATTAAAAAATTTTCATAACATTTTATCATTTGGAATTTACGATTTGTTTTAATTTTTCATCTCTATTAATCTTTTCTTTCCTTAAGATTTTGAAAGATTTATTGTGTGCTTAATGTTGACAAGCATTCATGTTCTTTTGAATGAGCTTCATACTATAGAAGCTAAAATATTTCATATTTTCCGACGGAATCATGACAATGGCGTGATCACTGCAATGGTCCGCAAAATTAGATATCAATTTCGGCGTTGAAACATAAATTTGTAGCTAATGCTCTTGATACATATATAATGTTGTTAATTTCTCGATACATTTTCGTACTATAAACGGTGATACATATACATTTATTGTCAATATATTGGTGATAGATGTGAGTGATATATTAATTGTTAGAATACTGGTGATACATATGGTAAATACGTTTTGATAATGATTCATATTTTTTATTCATTTATAAATGTTTGATATATTTAACATATGTTTGACATATATAAATTATTTACTTTTGTATGCGATTAAATTTTGAATGAGTATTGAGTAATTTTATCATGTGTATCATTGTGATACATCTGTAATCGGATGTATCATTGCGATACATCTGGAACCAGATGTCTTTATGCCACGATTTTTTGCGTGATTTACTCTCCATAATAATTGAAAATCAGTTACTTCCTTATTTAACTAATTACTCAGTTACAAATGTATCACAATGCATATGTATCAAGGCTAAAGAGATGTATCACAAAAATTAAAATTTGGAATATCTTGTAATTTAACAAAGTTATGGTATAAATTGTTACAACTCACTAAAAAATCAAAATTTATATAAGTTACCCATTAAGAATAACAAAAGGAGTCCAAACTCAAAGTCTATTTAGACCATCATAGAGATTTAAATATTAATTATGTTTATAAAATGTATAAATAATTAAAATACTAAACATTAAATTTTTAAGAAATTAAATATGTTTGATGAAGTTGATGTAGTGGTGTTGAACACGCCATAAGTGCTATTAGAGTTTTTTTCTGGAGGAGTCCATTTCACTTTTAGTGGATTAAATATGGATTAATTACGTAATACCACAACTTAATTTATCCTAGCTGCTTTAAATATCAACCCTTTTAAATAATTACATAAATACCTTATTTACTTTCTCTCTCTTAAAATATCAGATACATCACAAAAGGGGGAAAGACACCCTTCTTTCCCGCGTAAAGATCTGCCTATTCCCTTATTTACTGCTCTTTCTTTCATCTTTAATTTCTCCTTTAGGTTTGAAATTTATGGGAGAAATTTCTTGGATTTTCTTTCTTCCTTATTCAAGAAAATGCTTTATCATTGATGCCACCATTGATGGTGTTCATCAAATGATTTATCATTGAAAGACACTCTTCTTTTCCGCGTAAAGATCTGCCTATTCCCTTATTTACTGCTCCTTCTTTCATCTTTAATTTCTCCTTTAGGTTTGAAATTTATGGAAGAAAATTCTTGGATTTTCTTTCTTCCTTATTCAAGAAAACGGTTTATCATTGATGCCACCATTGAAGGTGTTAATCAAATGATTTATCGTTGAAATGTGAGGGAATTTTTTTTTGGCTTTTCGTTCTTCTTTTTTCGAGAAAGTGATTTATCATTGATGTCACCAACATCACTACACCAACATCACCAATGACGAAAATTGATTCAGCTTCCGATGTCGCTATTGATGGTGTTAAATAAAAAAAATGGGGTTCTGCTTCTTTGAAAGGGAAGGTTAGTCCTTCAAAATGCAAAGTTGTTGAAAAAATCAAGAGAGATCCACTCTAAAAGGTATTGTACATATGTATCGGATTAAAAAATTCGTTAGATACATAATTTTTGTTGTTGAGATACATAAATGACATCATTTTCATGCATGAGACATAATTTTAATTATATATCTTTCTTCAGACTAATTTTTGTATTATGTATGAGTAACCAAATAGATTAAAAAATGGATGTATCTCAGTAATAAATTTTTATGTTGAGATACATAATTAACATTAATTTCATACATGAGGCATAATTTTAATTATGTATCTCGCTTTAATATTGAACAAAATTATGTATCTCCACCTAATAACTTCAAATAATGGATGTATCTCAGCCAATATGACTATTAACCAACTCGATTACTAACTAATCTATTTTTTATGTATCTTAATGCAAGGTATGCATTACATTGTGAAAGAAGTTTCACCACATCCGTTAACGCTTGACAGTTCTCGAAATGCTAAAAGTTTAGAAGATTTTAAAAAAATTCTGAAAGACGAGAGGGTAGAGTTTTTCGGTCACACAAGGGGTGATATTCTTTTAAATTTCAAAGAGTGGATAAGAATGTTTCAACAGGATGAATGAGGGTCCTTTTTTTAATATCAACATTACAACTATTTACGATTTTCTGGAGATCTTGACAGTAATTTTGTATTTATGAAGCATGATTTCCTCCTCAATTTACGTTATTTTCCTTTTAAGCGTGTCGTAGCTGTTTTAACTGATATATCAGATAAGATGTATCTCTTGTTAATAGATGTATCAGAAAAATAAAAATCTGAAATTTTTATAAGATGTATCTGGAATTGTTGTGATAGGTGTAATTAGGAGTAAACATGTAGGGATTTATGTAAAACACCCATTGAATATTGACCTCTTTTTGTGTTTTATTGTGTTCTATTGAAATAAAATTAGGTCAATATTGCTATTTAGTTGGTTATATTATTACTCATTAATTGTTTAGTTTGTTTATCGACATCTCTATTTGGTCTGAATTTGGTGTCAAAAGTTATTTAATTTCGTAGATTATTAGGATTTTTTTCGTAAATTTGAGACTTGATTAACAAGAAGTAACTTCATGTAATATTATATTATAAAATTTAAATTAAGATTATAAAAATAACATATTTTAAAAAGTGATCTGACCCGTGGAGGCCCGCAGCTCACAGAGTGATGGATTGGGCTTGTTGTTTTCTCGTCTGTCATTTTGATAGGCCAGCTCGTCCTGACCTATCAAACTCAAAAGCCCATGTGGACTAGTCCAGACGGGTTGGGCCGGCCCGTATTAACAACTCTAGTATAATTTGAAGTTGAAAGCTGCATAATTATCATGTGTTAGCCCATGACCTTGTAATAATTTTTCGATTAGAAACCACTGTAATAATTTTTTGATTATATGTCATTATTTGGCTTTTTTTTTTATTTTTTTGTAGTTTTTGAGATTTTATTAGGGTAAAAGGGTAAAATGAGGTAATGCACTCAAATTTGCGATTTATAGTGGATATATTTCTAATAAAATAGTGGTGCATATATTTTGTTAACAAACCTATATTTAATGAATTACAAAAGAATTCTAAAAATATTTTTTTTCAATATAAAAACTTGACGCTTTAACAAATTACCTCACCCACGTTTTTACTCCTAAAAAAAAAAAAGAAAAGCAATCTCTCTTATACTCAATCGTAAAATGGGTTTGGGTCAGCTATGAATATAATAAGTGTTGACACCTAATTTTTGCCCTCCACAACTACGTTTAATCTCGAGTTTCTTCGATTTTCAAATAAAATTACAACAATTATTTTTCTTTTTTCAAATAAATACATTTTAAAATAGGTATTTGGGCTAATTTTGTCATTTAAGTGATAATTATATTTTTGTATTTGCATATACAAGATTGTATAAATGATGTCATTTAAATGAAAATTTTCATCAAAATTCGGACTTTAAATTAAGGATTATTTAGAAAATAAATTTAAATAATTAAGTCTGAATTTAAATATAATTTATTCTTACAAATAATCTATCTGGAGAAATAAGCTCGGGATTGAGTGAGATAGCCCAAATCCTAACCTGCCCAGGTCCAATACCAAATCACCAGCCCAGCGCCACACCTCTACTAAATAAGCCCAATGCATTAATTGACCCGGCCCACCATTTACTCTTCTTCCTCAAAAGCAAATTACAACATGAGCAGAACCCTACAGCATAACCAACCGTATGTACAGCTTTGAAAAACACAAAAAAATCTACCCGATTCCCCTCGTTCTCGATTCGAATTCGCCAACCCGTTCTTCTTCTCTTCGTCACGCGCCTCACGCGTCAGTGGGACAAGCAAAGACGACCCTCGAATCTTCTAGAAAATGAGCCAGGTGTCATCCCCTAACGTTCATATTCCGCAAAATTCGGGATGATGGTACGAATTTAGTACGTATTTGGATATTTTCTATTGGTTTCGGATGGGAATCCGTTTGGCCTAATTCTTATTGGTCCACCAATTTCAAAATTAGTACAACTTGTTGAGGGGAATCCGAAGGTGAGGGAGAAAATTTTGAATTTCTTTTGGGAAAGGACCTTAGTCTATTTCTCTATATAAAGGCTAATTGAGGTAACACCAGAGGGGGGATTTTTTGTTATGTTCTTCTTTTCTTTCTGTGGGTGGAAATTCTAGGGGGAGAAAGAATTTTCGGCCACTATTTAGGAGGATGTTTAGCTCTTCTTTTTGTTCTTGGTTCGATCTTTTTTAGAAGCGAAAGGAAAATTCTGGGGGTTAAGAATTTTGAAAGAAAAGAGTTATTTTGTGAAATTCTTCTTGTACATTTTTCTGGGAAGCTGGTCGACAATATCAAGCTCCCGTTTTGCTGCTCCCGAACAGGTAATAACCCATCCCGTTTAAACTTTCAAAGATTTCTGCTTCATCTCAACTTTTTGAAGTTGTAGGTTTCCTTTAGTGATTTTGTACACTGGATTCATCTACTGTGGAGGTCTTAAAGACCACAAATTGCTCTTTTGGTGAAAGATGTATTGTTGTCTGTCAATGCCTCGTTTATGCACTTCTTATGGCTTGAATAGCTAAATTCCTAATCAAAAATTGTTTGTTCTGATTGTGTTTAATAGTTTAGCCTGATGTTGTTTGATTCATAGTTTCTGCTTGACGTGTATTTTATCTGTTGTTACTACTGGATGGTGTCGCGATTGTCGAGCTAGCAGCATTGCTAGCAGAACTACCTCTCAGGTTCCTTTGGCTTCTCATATGCCAAAAGGATGATGGGTAAGGTCCAAAATACGCTAGAAAGTCCTAGGATCCTCCGTTGACCGTCTTGATTGTTAAAAACTCATATTTTAGAATTCATCAAAATAAGGAGGAGAATTAGAATGGTATCCCCTGCCACCATCCCTTTTAGTTTATGGATCATGTCTGCCTTTTGGTATAAAAAAAAACTGAACTTGGATTCTTTTTTGTTTGTGTTCAAGATGTGTTTCGATTAAAAAAGGAATTTGATATGGTCCTGATTGAAGTGCTGAAAACTTGGATATGCTTATTTGGGAAATATTGCGATTTCCTTTGTGGTCACTGTGTTATGTGTGTAATTCGTACTAGGACTAAGGATTCTCAGTTATTCTTCTTGAGCAAAGATGTTAAGAAAGGAGGGATACATTCATGTTCTTTTTCTCACGAAAGCCCGGTTGAGAGATGGAGTAGGGCAGCACAATTGTCTACTTCCATCTCCGAGAACTTACTATTGAGGTTCTCTTTTGAACCTCCAGGCTCCTTGCATGTTTTCCCGCTTTCGCTCGATTATCATGCGGTAATCACCCCAAGCAGCCCACGGCCTTATGTACAAAAGGGTTCATTAATTTCTCTGCTGTTCTTTAAGTTCAAATCTGGATTGTGTGAAATCTCAACTCTTTTTCCTTTAGTCAATTTGGACGATTGATTCTAGTCCCTTTATTGTCCCCTACCCTTCAATTTGGAAATCGATTTACGTTTTGGCTTCTCTACGGCTCGTTGAGTTTAAATTTGAAATCAATTTGCATCTTGATACCTCCCTGACTACCTGAAGTTTGAATCCGGAAGCTGATTTACCTTAGTTTTTCTTTATCTTTCTTTGGGTTCAATTTGGAGATCGATAGTGGTATTATTCTTGTTCCTAGAATTTCCCACCGATTCACCCTTTGGCTCCGAAAGAGACTCAAAATGGGTTGGAATTGAGATAAAAATCAGCTTTTGTATTCATATTCTTGGGGATTATTCACTGATTTCCCCCTTTTTAGCTTCAAAAGAGATGGTTAGAAATAAGGTTAAGATTAATTTTATGAAGTGACCCATCTTTACATATGTTGGCTGATTTGCATTTTCCTTTTGTTTTCTCTCTCAAATTGTTCAAAGTCAGTACCCTCATTCTTGGGAATTCGTAACTGATTCACTTTTGGGTTTCTATTGGAAACTAGAAAGGGGGATCGGAACAAATATTGAGTTCTTGAGTTTGAATTTTATAGGTTTGGACGTGAGATCCATATTCCTCCCTAGTTCAATCATATTTCTGTTGCTTTCATGTGTTCATGTGATTTTAAATGTCTATTAGGATTGAATAGTGAATGCTTGTTATGTATAATCCTTGCTGACACATATTCATAAAAGGGAGGTAGCAAACTTTGGCTTTTTAGTTTTTTTGTGGTTCACTTTGTATGCTGATCATCCTTTTGAAATAAAAATTGTTACGTTAAAGTGAAGGCAACTTTCTAAAAAGAGATTCCTTTTCTTCTTTTTAAATTATGTCCTTTTCCTACGCCTGCCATTATTTTAATTCATCTTATCTTTTCCCTTTGCCATTACTAATATCACTAGTCTTTATCAAATGATGTTTAAATTTATCAAATTCTGTTATTCGGTTTCTAATTTCTTGCCTTTCCTTTTTTTTTCCATGTCAATTTGCATTGGAGTCCGCAATGGACTCCTTCCTCTTATCAAGTGGGCCAATGAGGCCCATATCCTCAATGTTTAAATCCAAAGTGATTCCATGGCGTAAATACAAGGAGCCGAAAGAAGAAGAACAAATGGATTAAAGTCCTATCATTTGAAGCGGCTACGAGACCCACAAAGTCTCATTTATCATTTTTGTTTATTTACTTATTGTCGTCTTCATTTATTTATTTATTCGTTTATTTATTTATTGCCTTATTTATTCATTTGGGCCTCGAAGCCAAAGTTGTACTTAATACAGGTGAAGCGAGACTCGAGCTAAAGGATTGAAAACATAGAATTAGGACAGGTGATATGGATCGAAAGCCCAATTAGACTAGGGCAGGTCTTATTGATTTGGGCTCAATGTCCTAAATCCCTTATTTTCTCCCCTCCCACTTTTTTCTTTATGCTTGTTTGCCTTATGTATTTCTGTAAACCTAGTTAAATCCTTAGTCAAGTTAAATCCTTAGTCAAGTTGCTAAAAACCGGTTCTGCATAAACACCAAAATATTCCTAAAATTGCTTTTCTTTTCAAAAATCAACTTTTTCAAGGTTTATCAAAAGACGTTTTCAAATAGGTCGGATAACCGCAAGTTAGCGGACGTTTTAGGTGCCTAACACCTTCCGTTTTATTTGACGCCATAGGTACAGAGGCACGAGTTTCAGAGCAGCAGTAGCATTGTAGATTTCAGCAGTCAATGCTCCTCTTCATTCAAGGACAATATTATTATTACTTTATTACAGTATTTCAGATTAGTTTTTCAGTTCATGGAGTTAGTTGGAGACATGTTCCTTCAACTCCTTATTCAGTTTAGTTAGAGGCTTTTGGACTAGATGTCAGATTAGATGTTCAGACTTCAGTATTTATGTTTCTTTTTGGTATTGTTATACCATGTTTTTTAGATATGTATCAGTATCGAACCTTATGGCCTTATAGTTCATGTTTCTGCATATTTTATGAGATATTATGCAATTTACAGGTACAGATATCAGTCATGGGTTAGCTTGTGGTCCTTCGGGGTCATGAACATCGTGTAGCGTTTCGATTCAGAAAATCAGGGAGTTACAAACTTGGTATCAGAGCCTAAGGTTCAACAGTGTCCTAGAAAGTCTGAAAGCTGCATCAAGTAGAGTCTTGTACATGGGCGTGTTGTGCACCACACTTATGTGCAGGAGGTTATGAGATGTTTTAGGAATAGTTTCCCTTCTTTTATGTCTCAAGATCATGCTATAGCAAGTTTCTCTAAGGACCCATGTAGATTCACATCAGGATCCCCTCATGTCAACCTTACCTTACTTTCAAGGTAACAAAAACAGTGAGTCCCTGGAGACAGTTATAGGATTTGCCACATGCTCAGACAATATCCCCTCAGTCCAGTCATGTTCCAAAGTTGTACAGATTTCATTTATGACCATGAGAACTCCTTTGTAAACTCAAATCCAATTTTTGATATGCCGTTAGATCCCTTCTCAGAATCCTATGACAGTATAGACCTAGAATTTTAAGAATGGACCCAAGAGTTTAGCAGTAGATGAGTTGGGATGGTATTATCTAGTCTGATTAGATTATGTATTCATTGGGATAGTTGTACCAAGGTAAATCAGGAGGCTTGAATAGTGTAAGCTAGAATTTAAGTTTATTTACTTGAAATTAAGCATGAAGGTATAGATGTGATATTAGTAGTATATGAGGAAACAGAAGCAGCTGATGTGTTTAGTAGGATGGGCAGGTGTCGAACAGAGTATAAGTATGTGATGATAGATCAAGTGACCAAGTCAGACTCTCAGATTCCAGTAGTAGTGCCAGTATGTATAGAAAAGCAGTAAGGGAAGACGATTCCCAACCCATCCTCTTCTCAGTACAAAGATTTGTACCTCAGCTATCACGAAATCCACTCAGGTCTTACATATCAAATCTATGGTCACGAACCACGATCATGCACTTTTTCATAAATCATGTACGGTTTCAATTCTCAGTATAAAGGATCTCAGTTTACCCCGCAGTACGAATCAATTCCATGAACACGACTTATGTTCACACGTTTTCCATAGAATCATGTGCACTTTCAGTTCCCAGCATAGGGATTCGGATCTAAATCACTCAGTGTCACGAATCATGTCTCACGAATACAAAAAACTCAAAACTTAGGTCATGCAGCTCATAACTCATGTACCCGTATCATGCTTTACAGTATACTCAGCTTTCATGACTCATGCTATGCCCCTACAGATCAGATAAATTCATACCACGTCATGTATATCCTCAGTTCAAACCTTTTTGGTAAATCCATGCTCAGCTACCTCATGCTAGTCAGTCGGTCCCTTCTCGTATGCATAATACTCTATGGTCTCAGTCCAGCTATTCAGACTAAGTACAATTCAGTCTTGCATACCCAGTATTCAGTTACCAGTTATTCAGTTAATCAGATAAGTTAGTATATTTATGCACTCGTAATCAGCTAAGTTCATGCATCATGTCTCAGTTTCAGATCCCAGCTATTAAGTCACAATTCTGTTCGTAAGTGCCTTGTACACCGCCTTAGTTTTCCTTAGTATCTCGGCTAAGTCAGTTTTCTTCAAGGGACCTAGAGTCCTAAGGGGGAGATACCCTATATCCCCCGACCTTATGTGATTTAAACATGCCACTTTCTTTTCTCTAGATGAATCCAGCTGAAGGAAGGGTTACTTATAAGCTGACCCTCTAGTTCCAAATTTCAGTCGTAATCTATGTTCTTAATGGCTCATTTTAGCCCACGATACTCTGTCCATGTCACACATTACAGACTCAGTTCAACTCATGTATCATGTTCCAGACTCAGTTATGTTCTCATGTTTTCGCTCATGCATATTAAGTGATTAATCTCAGACTCATCGGTATTTTCAGTTCAACGTAACAGTCTTCCTTGAGCTTACTCATTCTCATGTTCAGATTTCAGTACCAAATTTGGTACCATTACTATTGCATGTTCAGTCGTATGTTCATGAGTCAGTTCAGTCATGTATCCACGCATCAGATATATGTGGTCAGCTTATAAATACTTTCATTCATGCATTTATGTATCACGTCAGTCATATAATCATGGATCAGATATGCATGGACTCAACTTATCAGTTATGCATTCTCATTTTGAGAAAACTTAGTTCATCAGAACACTCAGTCCGTCATTCATAAATCAGTTACGCATGCATCAGATATGCATGTTCAGTATGATATATTTAGCTTGTCAGTCATGTCAGCCATGAAATCATATTCAGTCGTTCATGCTCAGTACTCACGTCAGTTGTCTTTTCTCCCCTCTCAGTCAGTCTCATTCGAGGATGAACGTTCCCAAGGGGGAGATATTGTAAGACCCCGTAAAAAAATCGCATGTCAAATTCAGCTCGTAAAGCTCCATGAGAGATTCCAACACTTAGAAAATTTTTTTGCCAAGTGTTCAAGTTCAACACTTACTCTCATTTTAGACCTCCTAACTACAGGGATTTATTTGATGACCTTCCTGACCTTCGTTTTTAGATTTTCAAGTTACGTTGCGATGGGGAAAGTCTCTAGTACGTATTGGACACATTCCGGGCGCATTTTGGGCGCATTTCAGTGGCTAACTCACAGGTTTGAAATGCTCCCGCATTCCAGGCGCATTTCAGGTCAAATATTTCAGTCAACTTCAAACTGTCATAACTTCCTGCATATAATGTACTGTGAGAGCTGCTATATATCAATAGAAATATATTTGAGTGTTCTTGCTAATGCAATTGGTTTCATCCAATTTGAACATTGGAGTAAAAAGTTATGATCAATTTACTTCAGCCTATCAGCCTAAAAACAACAGAGGACAGCTGAGTCTTTCTCTTTTTCTCCAGGGGTATTTTAGTCTTTCCCACCTCTCTCTCTCTATATATATACACACAAACACGAGATTCAGCATAATTTAGCAACATATGCTTGATTTCTCTCAAAATTCATCAAGAACAAGAAGAGGGTTTACAATTGGGGATTTAATTTCAATAAATTCTCTCCGTCGATCTTCGTAAAATGAAGAACTAAGGTATGCATAGTGTTCATCCATGGAGCTCAAGAATCAAGTTTTAAGTTATGTATCATGAATATTTTATGGTGGGATGATTATGTTCATGTTGATGATGTTAAATTGAGTTTTTTATTCCATGAGTTATCTCAAGAATCATGAAAACTAATTTATTTTGTAATATTATTCATATGAACTTTATGTTGAGTTCTTGAAATTGCAAATTGGACATTGATGATCATGTTGTTGGTGTTGAATGATTCCCAAGTTGGGATCTTTGTGTGAAATCATGAAATTATGTTGAAATATAAGCTGAAGTCCATGAATTTGGTGATTTATACATTGTGAAAATTTTATGATTTCACCTATGCCTAAGTTGTGCATGAAAGGTGTTTGATTAAATGTTTAAGAGAAACAAGAAACATGTAGTATGGATTAATATGGCCTAAAAGGTGAATTCATGCCATTGACCTCATGCTTGAATGACTTACATGCTATTGTTGTACAATGAATATGTTGTTGGAATGTCACGATGTTAGAGTATGAAATTATCATCTTGATTATATACATTCCTACCATGAACAAGATTACGTTAACCATGTACTTCATGAAATCCCCAACTTATTTTATTGTGAATGGTTGATATTGATCATGTATTCAAGAATGTCAAGAAGTGTCATTTTCCTTCTATCGAGTCCTGGGGGTACTTGTACCCGAAAAATATAGCTGTGTGCCTAGAGCCATGTCATGTTTTCATGATACTCTCAGTCAAGCCATGTTCAGTAGACTTCATTCAGTCTCAGGACTCAGGAAAACTCATGTAAAGGCAGTATCAGTTCAGTTTTACTCAGTACTCAGTAATCTACGTAATCTCAGTAATATTCCGTCAGTCTATGGAATTCAGTAAATCTCAGTATCAGTACAATTTAGTTCAGTATTCAGTTCAGACATCAGTAAACTCAGTCAGCTAACAGAACTCAGTTGCATTTAGTCAGTTAACAGAATTCAGTAGTGTTCCGCTAGTCATCGGAACTCAATAAACTCAGTCCATGTTCAGTTAAGTTAAACAGAACAATCAGTAACAGTTCAGTTAATTCTAGTATGTACTAGGAAATCAGTTCAGTATAATCAGTTCAGTGTCATTCAGTTGGGAGTAGGATTCAACACAGAGCGAACCCAAGGATAGGAACTCACCTGCCAGTAGAGGGTGTGATTCTTAGAAACAGTCCTTGCGTTCTAGAACTATGTAGACAGCATAGGTTGAGACATCAATACCTGTCAGTTGAGGGTAGATGAGGTGGCTTAACCTGTCAGATGAGGGTTTCCACCGTTCTCATTAGAGTACCTGCCAGATGAGGGTCACTCACAGCTTGTCCTTACCAGTGGCGCGGTATTGACACACTTTCAATAAGGGCAGAGATTGGACCCCATCTTAGCTATTATAGCGTATTTGGGGCATGTCAGTTAGATAACTACTTCCCACAGTTTCAGTATCAGTCTCAGTAAAAGAACTCAGATAGTTCTTCAGGATATCAGGACTGTCAAATACAGTCAACTCAGATACAGTACGGAACTCAGCTAGTTCCATCAGATTTAGGACTGTCAGATACAGTCATTCATGCTATCAGTTATTAGAACTCATGTTATCAGATATATCAGTTATCAGAATTCAGTTATCATTCATGATATGTTATCAGTAAATACGTGTCATCAGTATTCATACTCAGTAGTCATGTTATCACGAGCTCAGTTTCAGGACTGTTATATACGGTCAATCAAATCAGTTCTTCATAATTAGAACTATCAGAAACAATCATTCCTTTATCAGTAATATAGTATCAGTCTCCTAGTATTCAGTAACATAGTATCAGTTCCTCACTTATTAGTGAATTACATATCAATATCAGGAAACTCAGTCATTCAGTATCTCAATATCAGTAAACTCAGTCATTTAGTATCTCAGCATCAGTAAACTCATGTTGTCAGTATTCAGACTCAGTAGTCAGTATCACTACGAGTTTAGTTGCAGTTACGTATGTATGTATGTATGTATTCTCACGTTCATATCAGTCAGCATTGTTCATGCATATAAAACACTTTGCATTTAGCCTACCTCACTCGTATATTCAGTACATTCAGTCGTACTGACGCATTCGCGCTATGGTGTTTTATTTGACGTTATAGGTACAGAGGCACGAGTTTCAGAGCAGCAGTAGCATTACAGATTTCAGCAGTCAGTGCTCCTCTTCATTCGAGGACAATATTATTATTACTTTATTACAGTATTTCAGATTAGTTTTTCAGTTCATGGAGTTAGTTGGAGACATGTTCCTTCAACTCCTTATTCAGTTCAGTTAGAGGCTTTCGGACTATATGTCAGATTAGAAGTTCAGACTTCAGTATTTATATTTCTTTTTGGTATTGTTATACCATGTTTTTCAGATATGTATTAGTATTGAACCTTATGGCCTTACAATTCATGTTTCCGCATATTTTATGAGATATTATGCAGTTTACAAGTACATATATCAGTCATGGGTTAGCTTGTGGTCCTTCGGGGTCATGAGCATCGTGTAGCGTTTTGGTTCAGAAAATCGGGGCGTTACATGTTCGAAAGTTAAACTACTAAAAGTCTATGAAGATATAAAACTAAAACAAATACCAACATGTCTGGATTATGGATAAATTCGAAAACCTGTCTTAACATCTGAATATCTAAACATCTAGTCTGAACGCCTTTAAGACATGTGTAGTTGATGGGACAAACCCGCAACTAAATCTGTCTGATTGAAATGAAAGATATATTAAAATTAACTGAACATAACTTGTCCTCGATGGATGAGGGCTCAACACTATTGCTGCTGAGAGGCATTGAGCTGACTAAGGGTGATCGGAGAACTGAGCGTCCGAACCTATATTGTGAAATCAATATAGCACAAAAAAAAGTATACGGTCAGTACTTTAAATGCACTGGTACGTGAGATAGGGACTAATTAAAAATGCATATGGATATTGATCAACATGGATACATGAACATGTAAAAATGAATGTAATACCAAGTAAAGAATGTACTAAAATAATCTGTAAACTGAATGACTGAATAACTGATAACCTGAATACTTGGTCATTCAAACCTATACTGATATAACCTAAGAACTAAACAAAAATTATGGGAGCTATCATGTAACCGATATGTCCCAATCTGAGCAAATTGGGGTCCAACCTGTAACCCCAGTTAGAAGGGTGTCAATACCTTTCCACGAGTATTAATACTGGCCATGTAGATCCAGTAATCCAGTGTCCCGAAGGACTAGGGTGTCAGTCCTCTACTGGCGGGTGACCCCTAAGAGAGTGCCAGTCCTCTACTGGCGGGTGACATTTCATAATATACGTTGGCTACATAGTTCTGGAACTTAAGGACTTTTACTAGAGGTCTTAGTCCTCTACTAGTGGGAGAGCCTTCATCCCTAGGTTCTCTTGGTGCTAAATTCTACTTCCAACTAAACTGACACGGGTACTGATTAAAGTTAACTAAACTCATAACTAATAATTGCTCAATATGAATATGATAATAAAATCATGATCTGACTGACTCGTAACTTGACAATTTGAGACATGTGTAAACATATAGGTATCGGGTGTTCATAGCCCTCCAGCACTAAATGATACTTTAAATACAATAACATCATCACAACCTTGTAAGAAAATTCATGATTCGTAGACCCAAAACTTAGTACACTTGAGTAAATTGATGAAATCTATGAATTTAAGTATGGTAATGTGTTAAACTTATCAAAACAACATGTTCACATGGTTTAATTCATAACTTGATAAATTGACATTGTATCAATTGAATATGATATGGGCGATTGAAATTCAAAGTATGCAATAACATAATTCACATGAGGAAACATATTGACATGACTTGAATTCAAAACTACTAAGAAAACATGGATTAAATTCATAATTAACATTGATATTTTTAGAAAAGAGGATAAAAGTTTCATACTTGAACAAAAAAGAGATTTGAGACTCAATGGGTTGAAGGAACCCATTGATGAATACCCCATGTCACACCCCTTTTTTGCCAAGGATCGAGTTGAAGGGTTTTTCCAATTAAAGTGACGGTATTGAATAGAGATTAGTTTTTATCATATTCAGAGTCGCCACTTGGAATTGAGTTGTGGTGTTCTAAGTCACCTTATTGAATCCGTAATCAAAAGGAAATGGCTCATTGTTGGTCTGCAAAAACAGAAGACCGGATAAGAAATTTTGTTAATCAAGAAAAAGGTGTGAGGCACCCCTCGAGTCCCGTGGTTCTAGCACGGTAGCTTTTTGACTTATCTTGACTTAAACTATTTTGATAAATTATGTTAAGGCCTAAATTTTCTCATTTTTAATATACTGATAATATCTGTCTATATCTCTTGAATAACTAGTGAAAAATAATTTTAAGACGATATTTGCCGAAGTGCAATATTGCATCCTTGAATTATTTTTTAAATGTCTCAAAAAGATGCATACTCCGCATTCTTAATTGAGACAAATATATTAAACATGCCTAAAGCTTATCTAGCGTTAAATGGCATTCGTTCGTCTCTTATAAAATCAAGACAATTTTCTAATCCATTTCATTCTCTTTTCACTCTTTATTTTTGCAACGAGTTTTGGATTATTCCCCAACTTACCTTGCTCTCTCACTAATGGATATTCCCTCTCTTCTCTTTTACTATGTGACGATAGGTCTTGAATAATTTTACAACCTCATTTCACTCAACCTCACATTTGTAAATAACCCAAACCTTGACTATCGGGTAAGCCTATAAAGGTATTACAATAAGATAACCTGTTCAAAATGGTCAAGATGATCAAACAGAAGAGGCGACAATAATATGTTTAACATTTAACGTAAAACTAGTGATTATTAAAATAAGCCTAGCGACGCTATACTGCAAAAAATATTTAATCCACTATATAATAATTCAATAAGTTCCTTTTCAAGGAAACCGACAAGTGCAAAAAAAACTTCATTATTTTTTTAATAAACAAACTATATATAATTTAAAAATTATTGCTATTATTTTATTTTTTTGAAGAATCCTTGTATTTTGACAAACTAATTAACTAAGCCTTCCATTAATACACCAATTTTCATAATTTTATATGTTCAACAGTTTTTTCTTTCACCTAATATAATACTATTATATCGTGTGTAATAATCTTAAAGTAGGCAACTTATGTTTACATTTATCTACGTTTTCACCAACTTACAACCCAAAATATAATGTTATTACTTCTAATCCCTACTATACATTTTCTACGCCCCTAAAGAAAACCTTAGTAAATATCTCAATGTACCATGATCTCACATAAGTAACACTAACTGTAATATGTTAGAACAAGAAAAACAATTTTAGATAATAATAATAATAATAGTAACAATTCAAACACATATAAAATTCGAAAAACTTTGTAATATTAAAATTAAATGCCGCATGATTACACTGTTATATTATATAAAGAAAAAATTAAAAATTACCTCCTGCGAAAATAATCCGAAATAAAAGAAAGAAAAAGCCATGAACCCGAAATCGCGAACCAACCATGAACTCTATTGTTACCCTCTTTTGTGAGCCTTTTCTTTTCCTTTTACTCTAATCTTTTACTTTTTCTCTAATCTTTTCCTTTCTTGATTTCTTCCGTTTCTAAGTTTCTCCATTTTTTTTTTGTTTTTGGGTTTTTCAAGTTTTATGTCTGTGTGTGTATTGTGTTGTCTGTCCGTGCGGGTAATATAGTGTGTAGGGTGAAAAGTTGAGGGGGTTGAGGGGGTTGAGGAAAAGGTGGGGGGTGGTTGGGGTAGTTTAGGATAAGATTTATATTTTTTATTTTTATTATATTATTTTTTTAATAATACATTAAAATGAATAATAAAAACAAAAAAATATTAACTAATTAATTTTTATATTTTAATAAAATACAATAAAAATTTATAAAAAATCTAAAATAAATATAATTAAGATAATACTAAAACTAGTAGCCTATTTATTAATATATATATATATATATTTGAATTTTTCATATTATTTTAAAAACAAAAATAAAAATATCCCAAAATATAACTTTAGTTATTTATTTATTTTCAACTAAAACTTAATAAAAATGAAATAAGAGCTAAAGTAGATATTGGACAAAAACATAAATATTTAATGCCGAAAAAAATGTTAAAACTCGGGGAGGTCAAAAAATGTCTACACCCCACGTACCTTATTTGCTTGAATCTTTGAAGAAAAGCTTAGAATTGAAACCTTGAACGGTGAATCCTTGGGAAGAGTCTTGATTTTACGTTCTTGGGAAAGAGGGATGGTTTACATATGATAACTGATGAAGAATGGGGCAATTGATGCGCACTTGGATGGTTGAGGAGAGGAAAGATGACTAAAATACCACCCATTAAGTTAACAAAAAGACTGCAGACAACACAACCTCTGAGTCACGGAGGTTATCGCGGAGACTATCCTCTATGACTCATTGTGTATCGCAGTGGCTAACCTCCGTGACACGCAGTATATCGCGAAGATTATCCTCTATGACATGCTCAAATCATGGAGGCTTACTTCTTCTGAAGTCTAAAATCAGCCCGAACCTCTTCAAAAAAATTTGAAACTATTTCAGATGACCCTTTTAACATCCCTAAACATGTTTCAACTAAAAAATCAATGTTTCAGAATTCGGAAGGCCAAAAATAAAATATTCGTATTCTTGGGGTCTTAAAATGGCTAAGTCCTTCTGAACTCACTGTTAAATTAAATCCTTGGACCTCTTTAAACATGTGTCTAGGAGCTGGAAACATATCTAGAATATTGAGGGGTATTACACTTGTTCTTTGGGTAGGTTCTTGGGCTAAGTCTTGTCTTAGGGTCAAGACTAATAGAGCATCATATAAATCAAGACACAGTATGATAATGTCAACTCTTGTCCATGGGGCGTAACTTATCGGCTAAGTCTTGCCTCGAAGGCAGGAATTATAGAATATCTCATAAATCAAGACACAGTGTAGTAGTGTGAACTTTTGCCCATGGGGCGTAACTTGTTGTTTGAAAGTCCTTGGACTAATTTGTGCCTCTAAGACAAGAGTTATAAAATATTTCATAAAACAAGACAAAATGTGGTAGTGCCAACTCTTACCCATGAGGAATAACTTATTGTTTGAAAGTCCTTGATATATAAAATATTTCATAAAGCAAGACACAGTGTAGTAGTGTCAAATCTTTCTCTTGGAGCGTAACTTGTTGTTTAAAAGTCCTTGGGCTAAGTCTTGCCTCTAAGGAAAGAGTTATAAAATATCTCATAAATTAAAACATAATGTGGTAGTGTCAACTCTTACCCATGGGGCGTAACTTGTTGTTTGAAAATCCTTGAGTTAAGTCTTTGCCTCTAAGGCAAGAGTTATAGAATATCTCATAAATCAAAACACCATGTGGTAATGTCAACTTTTTCCCATGGGGAAAAACTTGTTGCTTGAAAGCCCTAGGTCTATATCTTGCCTCTAAGGGAAGAATTATAAATCATCTCATAAATCAATACACAATATGTTGGTGTCAACTCTTGCCCATGTGGCATAACTTGTTGTTTGATGGTCCTTGGTCGGAGTCTTACCTCTAAGACAAGAGTTATAGAGCATTTCGTAAGTGAAAAAACACAAAGTGTTAGTATTGACTCTTTCCCAATGTACGTAACTTATTTGAAAATTTTTGAGATAAGTCATGCCTCTAAGGAAAGAGCTGTAGAACATTTAGTAAATGAAGACATAATGTGACAGTGTCAACTCTTGCCCGTGAGGAATAATTTGTTAGTTGAAAGTCCTTGAGCGAAGTCTTTCCTCTAAGGCATGAGTTGTCGAACATCTCCTAAATGAAGACATAACGTGGTAGTGTCAACTCTTGCCCGTGGATCATAATTTGTTGTTTGAAAGTCCTCGAGTTAAGTCTTGCCTCTAAGGCAAGAGTTGTAGAACATCTCATAAATGAAAACATAACGTGGTAGAGTCAACTCTTGCCCGTGGGGCATAATTTATTGTTTGAAAGTCCTTGAGTTAAGTTTTACCTCTAAGGTAAGAGTTATAGAACATCTCATAAATCAAAACACAATGTGGTAGTGTCAACTCTTTCCCATGAAACGTAACTTGTTATTTGAAATCATAAGTCTTGCCTGTACAATGTTGTAGTGTCAACTCTTGCTCATGGGCTCAACTTGATTGGAATAAATCGAAGAAAATAAAAAAAGTTAACAAAAATTGCGAAAAAAAGAAGAAAAATATTTAAAAATAAAACAATAAAAAAGAAAATATAGAAAGTGAGGGGAGAAAAGAAAAAAATTGAGGACAAAACCAAAAAAAAGACAAAATAAAAATAAAGATTGAGAAAAATTTAAAAAGAAAAAAAGATAAGAAAATAAAAATCAAAGGAAAAAAAAGGAGAAAAAATAATGATTGAAAAAAACTAAAAAGAAAAATCAAAGTAAAATAAAAAAGAGAATTTCTTTTAAAACAATTATAGAAGTTTAGAGGAGAAAAGGAAAAAAAGTAAGGGGTGAGGTTTTTTTTTAAAAGAGAGAGAGAGAGAAAAGAAATATAAAAATTAAAGTAAAAAAAAAAAAGAGAAAAAAATAAAAGCTGAAAGATGAGTTGTTTAAAAATATTTGAGATATAGAGCGAAAAATAGGCAATTCTGCTATATATATAAAAAAAAAGCGAGACTAGTTTTATAAGACCATTCATATGTGGGGGGGGGGGGGGGATAAAGTCACCATAACATGGGCAAATTAATTAAGGGTGACAAAGAAGTTTCAAAACTAAAAAAGAGCGACACGTCTTAAATATTGAATAGAGGTGACAATTTTAAGATTAGTATTAATGACACTAATTTTAAAATCCTCAAGTTTTATTATTTACACAAAGATACCTACACCATATTTACACAAAGTTCCCTACACCATCACCACCATTCCTCCTCCACACCCTTTTTGTTGTTGTCGTCGCCGTCACCTCCTCTTCCCCCACTATCACTATCACTACCATTGCCACCTCTTCTAGATTCACCATTATTTCCTCCCTCTACATAACTATCGCCTGTTTTTCTTCTCCACCACCATCGCTATCAACACCGCACCAAATGTCATGTTCTCATTCGGCGTCACCACCAGCACCACCACCTTTTTTTTTACCATAAATATCACTTTTTCGTGGGATCCTCCTCCAACCAAATCTTTTTTCAGAAATTAAGTATCGAAGTTGTTGTAGTTGCTGCAGCTACTTCGATAGTTGCTACAGAAACTTCAATAATTATTATAACACAACAACTAATATCAGTTGTTGCAGCAATTACCGTAACTGTTATAGCAACTATGGTAGTTGCTGAAGCAACTCTCGTGGTTGCTGAATTTTTTCTTCATTCAATTTTAAAAGAAATCAAAAGTTTTCTTTTCAAACTTCTCAGTTTTTTTTTTAAATAATCCATAAAGATTAAAAAGGAGAAGAAGAACGAAATGAAAAGAAAAAGAAAAAGAAGAAGAGGAAAATCTAGAGATTGAGAGAAAAAATAAGAAGAAGAAGAATGGGAAGAAAGAAATTTGGAGAGAGGAAGAAAAAAGAAGAAAGATTGAAAGATAAGAAAAGGGGAGAAATTCTAAAAATTGAAATTTGGAGTTGGAGGACTTTAAAAAAGTTTAAAGAGTTTAAAAAATTACATTTTACACTCCAATTTACTTTAATCACTAATTAAAAAGAATTTGACTAGAGTTGGTCAAAGCTGTCATAAATTTTAATTTTAAAACTTATTTGTCACCCTACACTTAATTTTCTCCCATAACAAGGGTCATTTATATAGTGTACCCAGTCTATCTCGAATAAGCCTATTGGTCCATGGTGCTTGAGCAATATGGGTTGAGCTGGCCCGTGGGCCAAACAAAAAATGATTAAATAGAATAGAGTATTAAGAATGGATAAATAATACAAAAACACAAACTTAAGAGGCATAAATACATAAAATCACTTTTCTTTTAAAATATTTCATAAAATCTCATATTTCTCTTTTTCCTCTTGACACATATTAAATAAGTAAGTAACAGATTTGTATTTATTTTAGGAGAGTAAATAATGGGAGAGAATCTCTTAAATATCAAAAAAAATCAAATTAAAATTTTTTCATAACATCTTATCATTTGGAATTTACGATTTATTTCAATTTTTATTCTCTATTAATCTTTTCTTTCCTTAAGATTTTGAAAGATTTACCGTGTGCTTAATGGTGACAAGCATTCATGTTCTTTTGAATGAGCTTCATACTATAGAATCTAAAATATTTCATAGTTTCCGGCGGAATCATGACAATGGCGTGATCACTGCAATGGTCCACAAAATTAGATATCAATTTTGGCGTTGAAACATAAATTTGTAGCTAATGCTCTTGATACATATATAATGTTGTTAATTTCTCGATACATTTTCGTACTACAAACGGTGATACATATACATTTATTGTTAATATATTGGTGATAGATGTGAGTGATATATTAGTTGTTAGAATACTGGTGATACATATGGTAAATACGTTTTGATAATAATTCATATTTTTTTATTTATTTATAAATGTTTGATATATTTAACATATGTTTGACATAAATAAATTATTTATTTTTGTATGCGATTAAATTTTGAAGGAGTATTGAGTAATTTTATCATATGTATCATTGTGATACATCTATAATCAGATGTATCATTGTGATACATTTGGAATCAGATGTCTTTATGCCAGGATTTGTGCGTGATTTACTCTCCATAGTAATTGAAAATCAGTTACTTCCTTATTTAACTAATTACTCAGTTACAAATGTATCACAATGCATATGTATCAAGGCTAAAGAGATGTATCACAAAAATTAAAATTTAGAATATCTTGTAATTTAACAAAGTTATGGTATAAATTGTTACAACTCACTAAAAATTCGAAATTTATATAAGTTACCCATTAAGAATAACAAAAGGAATCCAAACTCAAAGTCTATTTAGACCATCATAGAGATTTAAATATTAATTATGTTTATAAAATGTATAAATAATTAAATACTAAACATTAAATTTTTAAGAAATTAAATATGTTTGATGAAGTTGATGTAGTGGTGTTGAACACGCCATAAGTGTTATTAGAGTTTTTTTTCTGGAGGCGTCCATTTCACTTTTAGTGGATTAAATATGAATTAATTACGTAATACCACAACTTCATTTATCCTACCTGCTTTAAATCTCAACCCTTTTAAATAATTACATAAATACCTTATTTACTTTCTCTCTCTTAAAATATCAGATACATCACAAAAGGGGGGAAAGACACCCTTCTTTCCCGCGTAAAGATCTGCCTATTCCCTTATTTACTGCTCCTTCTTTCATCTTTAATTTCTCCTTTAGGTTTGACATTTATGGGAGAAATTTCTTGGATTTTCTTTCTTCCTTATTCAAGAAAACGCTTAATCATTGATGCCACCATTGATGGTGTTCATCAAATGATTTATCATTGAAAGACACCCTCCTTTTCTGCGTAAAGATCTGCCTATTCCCTTATTTACTGCTCCTTCTTTCATCTTAATTTCTCCTTTAGGTTTGAAATTTATGGAAGAAATTTCTTGGCTTTTCTTTCTTCCTTATTCAAGAAAACGCTTTATCATTGATGCCACCATTGATGGTGTTAATCAAATGATTTATCATTGAAATGTGAGGGAATTTTTTTTTGGCTTTTCTTTCTTTTTTTTTCCGAGAAAGTGATTTATCATTGATGTCACCAACATCACTACACCAACATCACCAATGGCGAAAATTTATTCAGCTTCCGATGTCGCTATTGATGGTGTTAAATAAAAAAAAATGGGGTTCTGCTTCTTTGAAAGGGAAGGTTAGTCCTTCAAAATGCAAAGTTGTTGAAAAAATCAAAAGAGATACACTCCAAAAGGTATTGTACATATGTATCGGATTTAAAAAAAAATTAGATACATAATTTTTGTTGTTGAGATACATAAATGACATCATTTTCATGCATGAGACATAATTTTAATTATATATCTTTCTTTAGTTTAATTTTTGTATTATGTATGAGTAACCAAATAGATTAAAAAATGGATGTATCTCAGTAATAAGTTTTTATGTTGAGATACATAATTAACATTAATTTCATACATGAGACATAAATTTAATTATGTATCTCGCTTTAATATTGAACAAAATTATGTATCTCCAGCTAATAACTTCAAATAATGGATGTATCTCAGCCAATATAACTATTAATCAACTCGATTACTAACTAATCTGTTTTTTATGTATCTTAATGCAAGGTATGCATTACATTGTCAAAGAAGTTTCACCACATCCGTTAACGCTTGACAGTTCTCGAAATGCTAAAAGTTTAGAAGATTTTAAAAAAATTCTGAAAGACGAGAGGGTGGAGTTTTTCGATCACACAAGGGGTGATATTCTTTTAAATTTCAAAGAGTGGATAAGAATGTTTCAACAGGATGAATGAGGGTCCTTTTTTTTAATATCAACATTACAACTATTTACGATTTTATGGAGATCTTGACAGTAATTTTGTATTTATGAAGCATGATTTCCTCCCCAATTTACGTTATTTTCCTTTTAAGCATGTCGTAGCTGTTTTAAATTATATATCAGATAAGATGTATCTCTTGTTAATAGATGTATCAGAAAAATAAAAATCTAAAATTTTTATAAGATGTATCTGGAATTGTTGTGATAGGCGTAATTAGGAGTAACCATGTAGGGATTTATGTAAAACACCCATTAAATATTGACCTCTTTTTGTGTTTTATTGTGATCTATTGAAATAAAATTAGGTCAATATTGCTATTTAGTTGGTTATATTATTACTCATTAATTGTTTAGTTTGTTTATCAACATCTCTATTTGGTCTGAATTTGGTGTCAAAAGTTATTTAATTTCGTAGATTATTAGGATTTTTTTCGTAAATTTGAGACTTGATTAACAAGAAATAACTTCATGTAATATTATATTATAAATATTATAAAATTAATATTTTAAAATTTAAATTAAGATTATAAAAATAACATATTTTAAAAAGTGGTCTGACCCGTGGAGGCCCGCACCCCACAGAGTGATGGATTGGGCTTGTTGTTTTCCCGTCTGTCATCTTGATAGGCCAGCTCGTCCTGACCCGTTAAACTCAAAAGCCAATGTGGACTAGCCCAGACGGGTTGGGCCGGCCCGTATTAACAACTCTAGTATAATTTGAAGTTGAAAGCTGCATAATTATTATGTGTTAGCCCATGACCTTGTAATAATTTTTCGATTATAAGCCACTGTAATAATTTTTTGATGTAATTCTTTGGCTTTTTTTATTTTTTTTTATTTTTTGAGATTTTATGAGGGTAAAAGGGTAAAAAGAGGTAATGCACTCAAATTTGCGATTTATAGTGGATATATTTCTCACAAAATAGTGGTGCATATATTTTGTTAACAAACCTATATTTAATGAATTACAAAAGAATTCTAAAAATATTTTTTTTCAATATAAAAACTTGACGCTTTAATAAATTACCTGACCCATGTTTTTACGCCTAAAAAAAGAAAAGAAAAGAAAAGCAATCTCTCTTATACTCAATCGTAAAATGGGTTTGGGTCAGCTCTGAATATAACAAGGATTGGGTTATTTTAGATGGGTCAAATCTAGAGGGGTTGAACTCTTGAACTGGTTCCCCATTTTCATTAGCAGAGAAGGACCAAAAATTCCTCATCTTTTCTTTGTTGATGACCTTATCCTAGTTGCGAAAGCAAACAACAAAAACTACTCAACCATTAGAAACACCTTGGATAGATTTAACTCTTTCTCTAGGCAAAAAATCAACAAGAGTAAATCCAAAATCTTCTTCTCCAAAAATTACTCTCAAGCTCTTACCGATAATCTCACCTCCATTCTTAATAGACAGCATAAAGACTCTTTTGATAAGTATTTTGGCTTCCCCATTCTCCATAAAGCCCCTACAAATGCTGATTTCCAATTAATCTTGGATAACATGAGGACCAAACTTATTGGATGGAAAACAAAACTCCTTAATGTAGCTAGTAGAACCACTTTAGCTAGAGACTCTCTGAACAACATCCTAAATCGTGTGATGCATCTTATCAGTCTACCTAGTAAAATCCTTAAAGAAATTGACAAGACTCAGAAGAATTTCATTTGGGGCACCACTGATGCCAAAAAGAAAATGCATATACTGAACTGGGAGTCTGTTTCCTAACCCAGGAACACTGGTGGCCTGGGGATCCATAGAGATGACATTAAAAAACAAACCCTTCATACTGCCCTAGCCTCGAGATTCATCAATAATCCTGATTCACTTTGGGCTAGAGTTCTTAAAAGTAAGAACTGCAGTAATGACTTCAATCCCAAGACTAATGCTTTTAGAACTGGAAATGCATCTCTAGGGGATTGAAAACTTAAACTAAGGCTTCTACCTAGATTATCCAAAAGGGAGACTAGGTGAACTTTTGGAATAATAGGTGGATCCCTAGCTCAGATTCTCTTAGATACCTCATCCATGGCCCCTTGCCAGCCAATCATCCCAATACCTCAGTGGCTGACATTTGAAAAAATGAAATCTAGGATATTAGAAATATCCCATTTGACCTCCCAACCTCTGTCATCCACACCATCAAAGATAGTTTCTTCCCTACTAATAAGATTTGTCATGACTACCCAATATGGAGCCTCACAGGCAATGGAAAATTTACCGATGCCAGCACTTATAAAATCATTCTCTCCAAGAAAGTAAGTACTGCCAATGGGAAATCTTACCAATGGATCTAGAACATTCAGATTCCGACCAAAATTAAGCATTTTCTATGGATATGCTACCATAATCGTTTACCCTGCAACTCCACCCTCTTTAAAATGGGTATCTCTCTTAACCCAAGCTGCAAGTCATGTAATAATTCCTAGGAAGATATCAACCACCTCTTGTGGAACTGTCGTGAAGTAACCAATCTTTGGAATGACCTGTTCACTAAATGCCGCAAGGCTGACATCCCAAACCCCCTCTCTCTTGACCAGGGTAACTGGGAAAACATTTGGAATAATTTTAGAAATATTTATTTTGAAAAATTTATCAATCTAATGTCTTGTGTACCTTCTGTGTATGGAACATATGGAGATGCAGGAACTCTTGTATCTTCAACAACAAAAATACCCCCCCCCCCATTTAGGATAGATTATTCTGAGGCTATTGAATATACTTATCTGATTAATAGGCAGACAAAAGCTAATCCTATAATGACCCAGCTTCATGTAATGTGGAACCCCCCTACTCACCATAACTTCAAACTTAATACTAACAGATCTTGTTTAGGGAATCCAGGTACTCGAGGCATTGAAGGAATTGTCAGAAACAAGAACGAGGATTGGATTCTGAGGTTTAACAAAGGCTTTCCTACAGCCTCTAATAATCAGATGGAATTACTGGCACTTCTTGAAGGTCTTAAGCTTGTGGAAGACGAAAATCTTCTACCCGTGGAAATAAATGTGTATTCTAGGGAAATCATCCGAATGCTCACGAATGGGAACTTACATTATGACTCTATTATTGATGCCTACAGGTCTGTGCTGAGAAGTATAGGGAGGCCACCAGTAGTACACTACTTTAGACAGAAAAACTCTGTAGCAGATACACTAGAAAAAATGGGAGCAACAGACAAGCTTTTTGGGAACTCAAACTGTAACACCCCGTATTTACGTAGCATAATTTAAGTCCCAGTGCATGAGTATTTATAGATAAATTTTCAAAAAACTCATCATTTTTCAGTTTAGAGGCTACCATTGCGTAGGAAATTCAATTATCTTTTCAATGATATAAAATTCGTCGAAATCCAATAACTGGGTAAGAAGTTATAGAGATTTTAAGTTTCAGTCGTTAAACATCGTCATTTTAACCCTTAGCGCGTCGCGGAGCAGGCCAATTTCTAGTTTTGCTATTTCCAATGGGCCTCCGCGATGGTGGCACATCATGGAGGTGGACAAATTTGCACTTCAAAGGATTAACTTGATAACTCCGTGTTGCGGTGTTTGTCTAGGTCCCAATTGTCCCTTCTCTAGTGGATTGGCGCGACGCGCCAAGGCCAAAAATCGGGATCTTTAGTTTTCAGCTTCTGTTTCTAAATTTGTTCAGGGGTATTGGGTCTTTTTTCACGGCCCTAATTAACCTAAAACATGAAATTTAACCCCGAAACATCCTAAGTAGTCATCATTATTTCAATTCTCACACAATCAAAGATCTCCTTTTCAAGAACAAGAAACCCTAGCTCTCCAATTCAAGGCCAATCCTCAAGAACTCACCTAGAACTTCAAGAAATTTACTATCCTAGGTATGTTAGATATTCATCCATGGATTTCTTTCATCCATGGAGGCCAGGTAATCCATTTTAATCACCAAGTTATATTCTTTTCAAGTTATTATGTTTTATATTATGATTTCATCCATAAATCTCCACATACTATTGATTTTATACCATGATATTAGGGTTATTATTCAATCCTCCATGTTTTAACATTATTACTTATTAAATTAAACCATGAATTAATGCTATTATGATGAATTCATGCTATTACTGCAAGTTCCATGACATTCTTATGATTGTTTTAAACCATGAACTACATGTGTTTGATAAAATGCCCACAAGAGTGATTTATTTAATAAAAGCCTTCATGTTTTAATCTCCAAGTTTTAGTGTCATTTCACTATTATTGTTTTGAGTCTTGGGGGTATTGAATACTCGAAATCCATAGCTGTTTACTTAGTCTAGTCTCAATACATTACAGAATAGTCTTCAAAACATACTATGAGCATTATCAGAGTAGTCAGATATAAGTCAGTTAAACTCAGAACAGTCTAGTATTTCAGTGTCATTCACTTGGGAGTAGAATTTAGCATCGAGCGAGTGTAGGTATGGAAGCTTCCCCATCAGATAGGCAGAGTCGTTAGTAGCAGTCCCTATACTCCAGAACTACGTAGCCAGTGTAGGATATGAGAAGTCACCCGTCAGATTAGGCTTGACTATCCCACAGGGGTCACCCATTAGTTCAGGCTTGACACCCTAGTCCCTTGGACATTATATCAGTTTAGTGGATCCATACAGCCATCGTTAGTACCTGTGGCATGGTATTAACACCCTTCCAACTGAGGTTATAGGTTGGACCCCGATTAGGTCAAATTAGGAAATGCCGGTTAGATGATACCTCCCACAGTCTCAGATTCAGTCTCAGTTACAGTCCCAGTTCAATTATTCAGTCTTAGTGTTGTTTGACCAAAGCATGCAAATTTCAGTTATTTCAATACTTTAGTTTATAGATTTTACTCAGTCCATGTTATATGCTTGGTCATGCATCCCCAGTGTCTACAAATTTTCACGTATCTTCAGTATTTACAGACTGTCATGCATACTCAGTATTTATAGATTCTCCATATTTTTAGTACCTACAGATTTTATGCTCTCTATTCAGTACTCCATTCTTTACATGCATATCCAGTTAATTATTAGCTTTGTTCATGAAACCATGCATATCAGCCTACCTCATTTAGCATACCAGTACATTCAAAGTACTGATCGCATACCTTTTCTTTTGCTCTATAATGTATTATATCATAGGTTATGACGCTCAGTTCTCAGCTCATAATTAGACTTATCAGATCCTCAACAGTAGTAGTGATGAGTCCTCATACTTCGAGGACAGTCTTACTTTATTTCATGTCTCAGTTAGTAGTTAGTTGGAGTTAGTTGGGGCCTGTCCCATCAACTCATATTCAGTCAGTCAGTTTTAGAGGCTTTTCAAACATTAGAGTTAGTTATTCAGTATTCAGACATTACAGTTGGTTATCCAGTTTATCATTATTTTATCAGATTCAGTCAGTTATTTCTATAGACTCATATTTTGGTTTTGAATTTAGTTATTAAAACCTTATGGTATGTCAGTATTCTTTCGCATTTATGATCATGTTATACAATACTTACATCAGGTATCAACTCATAGGTTACCTTGTGGTCCCTTGGGACTGTAAGCATTATGTGATGCCCAAGGTGTACTCTCGGGGCATTACAAACTTGGTATCAGAGACTAATGTTTTAAAGTGTCATAGAAAGTCTGAAATCCACGTCAAGTAGAGTCTTGTGCATGGGTATGTAGTGCGCCACACTTATGGACGAGAGGCTACAAGGCGTTTAGAAAAAGTTTTCCTTCTTTCAGTATTTATGTCGTGCGATTGAGCATGAGCTCAAGTTAAAATCACTGTCTAATCCATTTTTTCCTTCCGTTTACAGAACAAGCATCCCAAGAAGAACAGAAGAAGAATATGAAACTAGCCAGCCCCTCATCCCGCCCAGGCAAATCCTCTGGACGAGCATGTCTCTCATGCAAAATTTAGAGCTGCGTTCATTACTCTAGCCAATTCCATAGCAGCACAAAATGAATGGCCAGTTGTTATTTCGGCCAACCCAGTGGCCAATACTGCTGCAACTAGAATTTGGGATTTCACCCGGATGAATCCTCCTTCTTTCACGGGATCCAAGTCTGAAGAGGATCCACAAGAATTCTTAAATATGGTTCAGAAGGTCACGGGTGTTATGGGGGTGACATCTAGTCAGAGTGCTGAGTTGGATGCATACCAGTTGCAGGATGTAGCCTATACTTAGTTTAAGCAGTGAAAGGTTGATAGGGGTGTAGATGCAGGGCCTGTAGAATGGGAAGAGTTTGCCATAACTTTCTTAGATAGATTCTTCCCATTGGAATTGAGAGAGGCCAAGGTGTTAAAGTTTATTAACTTGAGGCAGGGAAGCATGAGCGTGAGGGAGTATTCCCTCAAGTTTACTCAGTTAGCTAGGTATGCTCCTCATGTGGTAGCTGATAACAGGTCTAAGATGAGTAAGTTTATGTCTGGTATATCTGATAGTGTGGTCAAAGAGTGTAGGACCGCAATGCTGATTAGTGAGATTGACTTTTCTAGGCTGATGGTCCATGCTCAACAGATAGAGGATCAAAAGATTAAGGAGAGGGAGAGAGGAAACAAGAGGGCTAGGACAGGTAGTTTTAACTTCAGTCAGCTAAAATCAGAGGGTGGTAATCGTCCTCAGTTTTATCAAAGGTCTTCATCCCCAACACTCTCTTCAGCCAGTGCCCCAGTACCCAAATTCAGAAACGATAATTGGGATAGGGCACCAGGCTCTAAGTCCCAGGTCAGCAGTGCTCATACAAATCCTCTATGTCAGAAATGTGACAGACACCATCAGTGAGTGTAGAGCGGGTAGTGATGTGTGCTTTGGGTGTGGAAAGCCAGGCCATCGAATTTGGGAGTATCAGGTAGTTGCTCAGAAAGGTAGGGATATGCGCCAATAGGACCAGTCCCATCAATCGTCAGTTCCATCCGGTCGCCTGACTCAGTAGGGTGCCGCTTCCAGTACTACCAGTGGTCAGCATCCGAACAGATTATATGCTCTTCAGTCCCGCCAAGATCAGGAAAATTCTCCTGGCTTAGTTACTGGTACATTGCAGGTCTTTCACTTACATGTTTATGCCTTACTAGACCCTGAAGCTTCTCTTTCTTTTGTAACTCCATACATAGTCGTCAACTTCGGAGTTAGTCCCAAAACTCTAGCAGAGCCTTTTTCAGTGTCTACCCCATTAGGTGTTTCCATTGTAGCTAGACAGGTATACAAGAACTGTCCGGTCACAATATCTCAGAAAGTTACCTCAGTTGATCTTGTAGAGTTAGAGATGACAGATTTTGACGTTATTCTCGGCATGGATTGGCTCTATTCATGCTATGCCTCAGTTGATTGTAGAAATAGAATAGTTTATTTTCAGTTTCCAAATGAACTAGTCCTTGAATGGAGAGGTAGTACTATAGCTCTTAGGGGTCAGTTGATATCATACCTTAGAGCCAGAAAGATGATATCGAAGGGGTGTATTTACCAGCTTGTGCCAGTCAAAGACTCTAACTCAGAAACTTCAACCCTTGAGTAAGTTTCAGTAGTTAAGGAATTTCCATATGTGTTCCATTAAGATCTCCACAGAGTTCCTCCCGAAAGGGAAATCGACTTCGGAATAGACCTTCTCCCAGATACTCAGCCTATATCTATTCTGCCATATAGAATGGCTCCATCTGAACTCAAAGAATTGAAAGAACAATTGAAGGATCTCTTAGATAAGGGATTTATCAGACCCAGGGTCTCCCCGTGGGCCGCACCTATCCTATTCATGCGTAAGAAAGACAGTTCTCTCAGAATGTGTATTGACTACCGCCAGTTGAACAAGGTCACAGTTAAGAATCAATATCCACTTCCTAGAATCGACGACTTGTTTGACCAACTTTAAGGTGCCAACTATTTTTCAAAGATAGACCTCAGATTAGGCTATCATCGGCTTAGAGTCAGTTCTCGGCTCGCAATTAAACTTATCATATCCTCAGAAGTAGCAGTGGTGAGTCCTCATACTTTGATGACAGGCTTACTTTATTTTATGTCTCAGTTAGTAGTTAGTTGGAGTTAGTTGGGTCCTGTCCCATCAACTCATATTCAGTCAGTCAGTTTTAAAGGATTTCAGACATTAGAGTCAGTTATTTAGTATTCAGAAATTACAGTTGGTTATCCAGTTTATCATTATTTTATCAGATTCAGTCAATTATTTCTATAGACTCATATTTCGGTTTTGAATTTAGTTATTAAAACCTTATGACATGTCAGTATTCTTCTGCATTTATGATCATGTTATCTAGTGCCTATAGCAGGTACCAGCTTATGGGTTAGCTTGAAGTCCCTCGGGACTGTAAGCACCGTGTGATGCCCAGGTTGTACTCTCGGGGCATTGCACAAACTTTTTGACAGTTCCTTCTATGCATGCACAGAAACTTATATGGATAGACATTCTAGGAACTACTTATGTAAGAAATGTGAAGTCTTACCCAAACTCTGAGGGCATAGACCACATATATTTAGAGCCAGATTAATGCCAAAACTTCTGTTTGTATTAAGTTTTAATTTTAATGCCTTTTTTACCCTTAAAAAAAGAAAATTTTCAAATTAAAAAACCAAATTTAGAATTTTGTTTTAAAAAAAGAAATAGCATGCAAACAAAAATGGTAAATATGCATGATATTAGACGATGGGGCTATATATACATTATCTGTTAGAGGGCGAGGATATGTATGCATGCTTTTCCAACAAGGGGTTTATTCACTCTAAATCGCAAAGTTAGGAGTGTAAAACATTAAAATAAAAGGATAAAAAGTATTTCACAAAAAAAATAATATACACGTCATGGGTGAAAACTCCTCAAAATTGATATAAATATCAATCCAACATGAATAAGGATATACTGAAACCAATCTAGATATTAGTTAGGGGAAAGGACATAGGCTGACCATTTTGAAAAGAAATGACCCACAATTTGAAAATATGGACAATTGGAGCCAGTCGGCCCAATTTATTTCCGTTTTTTAGTCATTTGGCCCAATTAGATGCATGCAGTCTCTATACTCGATTGATACACTTTTGTACTACATTGATATACTTTTATACCACAGTGATACACTTTTATACAATTATTATATAAAATATATATTTGTATTTGGTATCAAAGATTCATGTATTTGATTGATAAAAAAGAAGAGCAACAATTACAATGTTATAAATCATATTTTATTGTTAGAAAAACTACACCAATTAGAAGAATATTTTTTTTAATAGAGCTGCGAAAAAAACGGTGGAAAAAAAAAGCCGAGTGGCTATTCTTGTTCATTCCCCTATTAGTAGGGGTGTTCATGGTTCGGTTTGGATCGGTTAGTGGTTAAAACCATAACCAAAATCAATTTAGTTGGTTTTTGAATTTCTAAAACCAAACCAAACCACAAAAAGAAAATAACTGCCGGTTTGGTTCGGTTTGGTTTGATTTTTTAATTTTTTCGGTTGTTGACTAGCCTTCTCCAACCCAGGGGCGGCTCAACCCTTTCGGAGAAAAGGCGGTCACCTAAGGCCCCCAAATTTTAGGGGATTCATTTTTTTTTTAGTAATAATAAATTACAAATTTTAAGAAATATATTAAATACTATTTATAGAAAAAAGAAACTTTTTATATAAAAAAATGTAGGAGTTTGATATTGTTAAAACTTTTTAATACATTGAAGAATTATTAAATACGATTATATAATTTTAAAAATAGATTATAAAAATAATTATTTTTTCTAAAAAACGTAAGGCCTCCGTTTGATTTTTGGCTTAGGCCACGGATTTGCTTGAGCCGCCCCTGCTCCAATCATCTCCAGAATAAACTCCTTTTTTTAACCCATAGAAAAGAGTATCACATTGAACAATTTCTCATGAAATATTTATACAGTGATGGACAAATGACACTATAAACTATTAAAAATCAGAACAAACACATTAAACAAAACCAACATTGAGATGAAAAGCACCAGCTTTGTATTGTAGGCACTAAGATTATCCAACAACATATAAACACATATATGTACATTGTAAAACAGAGTTTTGTATTCTGTTGCAGTGTACTGCAAGAAGAGACAGAGTTGGGCAAATTTGAGTTATCTGTTTACTTTAAAGACTAGTTAGGTGAGCTAATCATATAGGGAAATGATTGAATAAACAAGGAGACATAAAACTACCATTTGAACCAGGGACCATGGTAACTCGTATTGTAAAAGCTGAAGTAGAAAAAGTAAGGTAGGGACCATAGGGTTAACTTATTAGTAATAGTAGGTAGAGTTGGGCTTGAGTTTGGAGCTTTGGGCAATTGGGCTAAAGTATTGGTTGGGCTAGATATAGATTAAAATTAAAATTTAGTTTTAGATTAAATTTAATAAAATATTTTATTTTATTTATAAATTATATATAAATAATTATAATATATATAATATATAAAATTTATCGGTTCGATTTGATTATTTTCACGGTTTCTTTAAGTAAAATCATAACCAAACCAAATAGCATCGTTTTTTTAAAATTTAAAACCAAACCTAACTAAAACAAACCAAATGTTGTTTTTTTTTAATCGGTTTAAGGTTCGGTTTGATTTTTAACCAAACCCATGAACACCCATACGGCCCTACCTATTAGTTAGGGTTATTCCTTGTACCAAACAGAGTAAAAGTAGAGTGAAGTTATATATCCTCTAGAATTAGGATTCCTAGAACTTATAGGCAGTGTCGGAGCTAGGATTTTAACGTTCAGAAATAATCATACAACAAATGGAAGATACCCATAAAAAATAATTTTAACCAAGGAGTTCAGATGAACCCCTTGCCAACGGGTAGCTCCGCAACGGTAACCTATAAACTGAAGAATGCTAATGGGAGAAAACGTTTCATGATTTAATTTACACTATCACAAGGAAGAATGGTGAAGAAAAATAATTCAACATTGGACATATTGCCCGATTGCCTCATTCACAAAATCTTTAGTTTTAAAGAAGCGGCGCAGATGAGCATTCTCTCGAAAACATGGTTAAAATCCTGGTTGACTCATCCCAACTTGGAATTCAATGTTCCAAATCTCAAAGGCAATATAAAAATAGTGGATACTATCATGGAGAGATATAGGGACGGGAAAATCCCTATAGAAAAATTTGAGTTATTAGACTGTGAAGGCTCCACTCAAGGTTTGACATCGATTGATAAGTGGATTGACATTGCACTTCAGAATGGTGCAAAAGATCTCGTCATTAAAGTTGCTAGCGTTTCGTTGCCTATTTTCACAATCTTGCCAGCAAAATCTTTAAGAGAATTGGTTCTGGAGAGTTGTAATACTCTTATGCCTATTTCGTTATCTAGTGGTTTTGGTGTTGCGAGTTGCAATTCTTTGAGAAAGCTTTCTCTAAATAAGGTCAGTTTAGACGAAAACATGTTTCAGACTCTAATGAATTGTTGTCCCTTGATTGTTAGTTTCATCTTTGAGTATTGTTTGGGGTTGGAAAAGATTGAGTTGTTGAATCTTCAAAATATCAAGTCAGTTTCCATTTCGACACGAAGAAATCTTCTTGTTAAAATTCGAGCACCGACGCTTGAACACTTGTCTTATTCTGGTTATTTATCGAATAATTTGGATGTTGAATGCCCGAATCTGAAATCGTTAGATCTATCATATATGTGGACATCTGGTGAATTTCTGCAGCAACTTACATTCGAATCCCTAAATGTCTTGAAGATTCAGTATTGTGATGGCATAGCAGAGATTAATTCTCCAAATTTGGTATCGTTTGAGTACACGGGAGATCAAATTTCGGAACTTAAAATTGAATTCCAGTCGAGAAAATTGAAGCACTCAAAAACTGTTCTTCACTGCTACGACTATTTAAATGATGCATGGTTCTGTAAGTTGAGGACGTTTCTATCAAATTCAACCTCCTCTTGTTCTCAAGTTTCCCTTTATTTTCCCAAATGTGAAAAGATCAACATGAAAAATTTACAACTGCACCACATAGTTGCTACCCCCGAGGTGAACGTTTTAAATGTTGATATCCTATGACAGGATGAGGAGTGCCCAACGTTTGTGGATGCTTTGCTTCGGAGTTGTCATCCTAGGAGACTCAACCTTCACTCAAGTATTAAAATGATTACATGTTTCATTCGTCGTTTGATGTATATGAAGAATTCAAGTCTCTCTTTGAGTCAATTAGTAGAAATGGAAGCTTTTGATGCGAAAAAACAGCTGTTGCAACTCAGAAGTGGGGAGCTATTAATAAGCAACCCTACGGAGAGGAAGGAAGTCTTCTTTTTATTAGATTGGCGATGCAATTAATTTTAGCACTATTTCAAATTGAATGCACTTATTTATTTCTAAAGTTTATTAATAGCACTATCAACTTTGATATGCTTTCTCTTGAGCTGAGGGTCTATTGGAAACAACCTCATAAGGTAGGGTATGTTGTTGTTCCTATGCTCTCAGGTCGCTTTATCGTGTTCAATGACAGATATCTTCTTTTGTACCCTGTCAATTTTATCGTTAGCTTTGACATTTCATTCAAGCTAATGAAATTAGATATCTTGTTTCTCTATAGCAATATGGCAAGGAAGATATCTTGTTTTAGTTTGCAACAACATAGAATCAGTCTATCAGAGTCGTTGATTCAGTTCCTGATTGATAGCATAAAATCAGACAGATAAAGATAGTTGCAGGTCCAAAATTAGGCTTATGTGATACTCTTCTCCATTCTAATTAGGCTAAACTTGCTGAACATAAGAAGGACAAGCTATGGGTTTGTTGGGTTCATCTATACTATGTAAAAGGGGAGTCGGCATGCTCAACAGTTGCTAACCAAGCATCGTGGGTTGTGAGAAAAATCTTTAAAGCAGCTACGTATATGGAAACGACAGGGCTAAATGTTATTAATGAGTTGGGAGTGAAGGAATTCTCTATACGTTCGTATGTACTTGATATTAATGGGCAAACTGCCCAAATGAGCTGGCGAAGATTAATATGTAGTAATCCTACATTTCCTGAACGATATTTTGCCAAAAACTCATTGAGGTGTCTGTGATGATCTATTAAATGATATGGGCTGCTTCGAAGAGGCGATTGTAGCCTGTTTTAGGACAAACGAATGAAAAAACAGGAATTGCTGTGTATTTTGTTTTTTTCATGTGTGGAATCAACTCTCTTAGCCTCGAGTTCGCCTCTGAACGTGTTATAATTTATTTATAAATTCATGGCTGGATGTTATTAGTTCCTTTGAAGTGATGATATTTCTCTTTTAGCTTCCATTGTCTGTCTTTGCTATCTCTTGGACTGATAGATTTTTTGGGGACTCACAGGGAAAAACACAGATTGTGACACTAGAGGAGGTATGGTTGAAAATGTTTACAAATTAACAACTTTACAGCTGTAGGTCTGTGTTCTGAATTTTTCGTTAGTAGCACTAAAGGGTGGTTGATGTACAGCATCCAAGCAAGGGCTTCTGCATCTAGCAACTTTGCTAATCCGAAATCACCTATCCTGATGTCGCTGTCCTGTGTGATGTAATATGTTACATAACTTAAGGTCCCTATGATGAGGGACGGTTGGATGACAGATACTCCAAAGCCAACAATAGGTGTGTCGATCATTTGCTGAGTTTCTCTTCAGGAAAAATGCTCATGAAGAGATATTTTCTTCTTCGCGATAATGAGGAATGATGAATATACAGTTCCCTTGTCCACCCGAGCAACGTGTATACTATACGGGGTAAAAGGAATGGAAGATGCTTCGAAGATAAAAAGGAGACACTTTACGCTTTCAATATAAATGTGTTAAGAAGGGCTTGATTGTCAATGAACTAATGCAACTGGAAAAAAAGGCTACCAGAAGAAAAATAGTAAAACTTTCTCTTGAAAGCAACAATGGCTCATTTAAAAATTTGCCCTAAAATCTCATAGAATATGGACAACAACATATCATGACTAGTTAGCTCTAAAATCTAAATGATAAACAGTGTTGAAATACAAAATAGCTAGAGGGATAAGTTTGCGTATACTGATTGTTAGAGGCGTAATGTTATGTATAGGTTACGCAGTTCAATACACAGATATTCTCCCTTTGCGCAGCATCAATTCTCTCACCCAAAGTCTCAATCAATATCAAGCTTCTATGGCAGATTCTAACAAGCACTAGTTAACCATTCTTCATTGTGAGCAAAATTACACTCTAAAAAGTACGTACAACAACAACATTCCCTTACCCCCTAAAATTTAAACTCTTATTAGAGAGAAGCAACCTGTAGAATTAAGAGGGTAACCATATACATTGTAAAGAAATCAACTAAAAGTTTCACCAAGTATTTCATTAGTTTTCCCTTAAGACTGTAATATCAGACTAGTATATGTAATATCAGAGGAGCCGTTCACAAGATTAGATGACAATATCGGTCAAAAACTCGATCCATATCATGAGACTTCATTACTGTCCGTGGATGAGGCCTCATTGCGCTCGATTCTAATATTGTAATCAGCATTGATAATTGGGATAACTGGGAGCTTTCTGTAGATCTTGATGGTGTCTCCAACTTGCAGTCCCTTTTCAATTACAAAGATGTACCAGCCCCTACTGATATACACTCCTTCATTTCTTTCCACAAGATCCATCTCCCAAACATCATTTAACTCGTCCTCTACACGTAAAGTAGCTGGTACAGCAAGGAATGGATTCAGACTTCTCCCCGGAGCATTAGTGTTGTCAAGTTCATCCTTCACTACTTTTAAACCTTGCCCCCATGAATTAACATCGCTGTCCATCAATTTCTTACATATGACAACTTCACCTAACCTGCAAAATAATAGGAAACAAGAAAATATGACTAAATATTCATCAGATGAAGATTTCTTGAATCTTCTTTTTGCAATAGTACAAAGTTCAGAAGACAAAGGAACTAGCCCCACCCCTCATAGAAGAAGCAAATCAAGAGTAAGTGCATTGAGGTTTATTCACTATCTTAATGGAGTAGATCATAAACCTTCACAAGAATGCAATTCATGGAATTCTACGACAGCTATACAATATTGAATGAAATTTGTAAGATTAAGAAGTTTTAACTTATAGACAAGCTTGTTACTTTACGCAAACATCAACTGTATCCATCATCCATATAGCGTCAAAAACTTCAGTTGTAAACGCTCTAACAGCTTAAAAATCTAGAGAATTATCAAGATATGACACCATTGAGAAAAGAAACAGCACTTCCTCAAGCAAATTAGTAAAAGAAACCTAAGTTGCATGGACTCTTTACTTTCGATGCCGCACCCGTGTCAGGTCTCCAAAAATACACAATTTTTGGAGAATCCGACACGCACCCGTTGACATTTTTGAATAGTCCAAGCAATAGAGAAAAAAACCCAACATAACCATTCCTAATGTTGATGTACAGTATAGAACCAGAAATATATGAAGTCTATCTATTAGTAAACAAAACCCAAGAAGACCATTTCTAACCTTGATATACAGAACAGAAATCAGGAAAATAAAAATTCTGTATCACCTTTATCAAGAAAATGACCTTCATTCTTTTTTTGAATGAAAAGCGAATTTTGCAAGATGAAAAAAAAGAAAGGAGCAGTAGAGAGGAAGTTTATTCACTTCAATGGAGTAGATCATGAACATTCGCGAGAATGCAATTCATAGAATTCTACAACAGCTATACGAGAAAAATACGTACCCTTGTTCAGCGGCCATTTTAGTGCTTCTTGTTTCCTGGAAAATGTGGAATTCCCAGATGAAGAAAGAAAGAAAGAAAGAAAGAAAGAAAGAAAGAAAGAAAGAAAGAAAGAAGTAGAGAGGAAGAAGATGAGTTTATTCTCACGGAGAAACTGAAATAATGAACTAAAAAATCTACAAACAGCACTGCTTGTACTAGCTTATATATTCATTTGTAGTTAACAAACTATGCTTCATTAAGATGTTAATTAACCAACTTTCTGCAATTCTATTTAACGACTAGTATTAATATCTTAACTAACTTCCTAAACGCAATTACTATTTTACCCTTATATATAGAAACAATAAATAAGCGGAAATTTTTTATTATATTACCTTTTGAATATAATAATTTTAATACGTTAAAAAAAACATTAAGTGATAAATCGTGTTTCATCACAAGGGGAAAATTAGTAGAAGATGTTAAATTGTCCATTGGTTTTTCCAAACTGAATAAGTATTCGTACACGTTTATTTCACTACAAAAAAAATAGTGTTTAGCAACGCAATTTACCAACAAATCAATTTCCGTCACTATATAGCTACGGATTAGCAATGGAACTATCAATTTGGTCGCATGCATAGCAAGTTCAGTTTTATGTATGCTATTAGCGATGAATCAACGACGGAAGAGTGCTTCCGTCGCTAAATAATCGCGGGAAAAATTGGCGCCTAAATGTACTGACAGATTAGCAATGAAAAATTAGTGACTATTTTAATTATTTCGTAGCAACAGATTTAGCAACAGAAAATTCGTCGGTACGCTTTAGATTTTTTAAAAAAAATTATTTAGTTTAGTGACCAAATTATCCGTCGGAAATATTATTTTTAATTTTTAATTAAACATAAAATATATAAAGTGTAAAAAGGGAAGGGCACGCCGGGGGGTGGGGGGGCTTCTAGGGTTTTCAATCCATTTCAGCCTCCTCTATCTTTCTACTCCTTTCTCTCTCTACAATAATATGCACGAATTGAAGGCATTTTTGCATGAATTGAAGGCATTTTTGCACGAATTGAAGACATTTCTGCACGAATTGAAGGCATTTCTGCACGAATTGAAGGTCAAGCTTACACTCTATGCCCGAATTGAAGCATTGAAGGTATTTGCTTCTACAGTACCTGTTGACACCCAATTTTGACCTCTCGATACACCTCCTCGGCTGCAATTTTGATTAAAAAACTGTTTATTTTAAATATTAATGTTTTTACGTATTATTTTGATATCAAATAAATAACGACGTGTCACATTCATGATTTTAAAATATACAAATTATTTTGCTACTTTTTTATTACCATTTGTACAATTTATTAATTCAATTGTATAATATTTTACATAATTTCATCATTTTTTCATAAATATGCACACTCACAATTTACAAATATATTGTCTATCATTATAATTATTATTATTATTATTATTATTATTATTATTATTATTATTATTATCGACAATTAGCAATTTTACGTAGCATTAATTCGTAATGCTTAGTTTATTTTAATGTCGATATCTTATTATTTATTTCGTCATTTCCACATTTATTAAAATAGCAGCCTTAATTCAATTCAGTTTCTCAATTTGTTTATTTTGTAGCCATTTTTGTTTCAAGTTAATGACAATTTTAGTCAATTTTTTTTATATCAAATTGAAATTTAAATTCTAGCACATTTTTAGATTAGTTTGATCTCAACCGTCGATCAAAAATGATCTAACGGCTGAGATCTAAAACCTTTTTTCTCTCCATTTTAACCAAAAGAACAAACCCTAACCCATTTTTTCAACTTCAGCCGCACCTCCCCTCCTTCTCCACTCTCTCTCTACAGTCTCTCTCCCTCATCACCATCTCAGACCGCCTAACGCCGCAGCACCGCCATCGTCGCCGTTCACTCTCCCTCCGTCCATTCACTGCGCCACAAACAACGAAACTCCAAACTCCAGCCGCCGCCCAACCGCAATCAAGCGTCATCTCTCGCCGCTCTCCCTCCCTGGTGAACTCTTCTCTCCTCTCCGACTGATGCAGTGACCAGCACCGCTGGCACTTCCTCCGTTATCCCACAAGACAGCCACCAGTAAGACACCACCGATTCCCACAACCTGATGTTGCCGCTACTCCAGTCGCCGCTACCATCTCAAAAATCGTCCAGCCAAGCGCTCCGGCCAGGTTTCGCAATGATGGGTTCGTAAGAGCCCATCGTAGGTTTGATTTCTTTGTCCTAATATCACCATCTTCTTCTACTTTTTTTTTTCTAAACAGAATCTTAAATTCGAAATAGTTGAAATTTGGCTTTGAATTTTGAGAAGATTCGTATTGTTTTGTGTTTGTTTCAACATATGTTAAAACACCCAATTTCTATTGTTTAAATTTTTTATGAGTTTGGGTGCTAATTGTCCGACTGATTTATGATGAATTTTGCATATTAATCTGTGAAATATATCTTTCTTTATCATCCATCTCTCGAATGATGCATTAATTTCTTTTATGTTATTCTACATCTCACTTTATCACGACCCGAGCCAAGGCCCTGGCCGCGACGGGCATCCCGAACTATTAAGGCCCGAGAGACCCCTGCAACTCCCCAACCCACTAGTGATATTGTCCGCTCTGGGCGTAGGCCCGCATGGCTTTAAAATGCGTCATTAGGGAGTAAGGCTTGCTTACCTATATACCCAGCATCCCTCCTGTGTTTTGCCGATGTGGGACTCCTACCTAAGTTGGGGTGTTACATACAGCCCCTCTTATAGCCTCAACGTCCTCGCTGAGGTTTGCCCTACCGAATGATAGAATGGTACCAGAGCCACATCGACAGGGACGACATAGGAGCGGCTCTGGTACCATTCTATCATGACCCGAGCTGAGGCCTTGGCCGCGACGGACATCTCGAACCATCAAGGCCCGAGAGACCCCTGCAACTCCCTAACCCATTTGTGATATTGTCAGCTCTGGGCCCACGCCCGCACGGCTTTAAAATGCGTCACTAGGGAGAAGGCTTGCTTACTTATATACCCAACATCTCTCCTGTGTTTTGCCAATGTGGGACTCCTTCCTAAGTTGGGAGTGTTACACACTTTGATTTGCATACTTTAAATGCTTGATGACATGAGCCTTCTGATCATTTTTTGTGCATTTTTTTCGTGACTTATTGGATGGTCATGTTATTTTCTTTTGTCAACACAACATATTTTCTCTTGCTGTTAAATGTTTTTCCCCACTAGTATGTTTGTTGTTTGTGAATCTGAAATAATCTTTGTGCGTCACATAATCCCTTTGGCTTGAGCCTGCCTAGAATCCCAGAGATCCTTAGGATCTTGACAGCGCCAAGGGTTGGTTATGTGTCACCAGAGGTATATTTCAGATTCGGAATGTGTTTTGATGCTTTCTTTGTGCTCACATATTAAAGACGAATGGTTAGATGAGACAGAGTTGCCATGAATTTGAGAGTCGTTAAGGGCTATCCAATCTAGCCTTTCTTAGTTTTTCTTTTATTTCATTCATTGTTGGTCTATAATAAATATTTTACAACTCTATGACCATAATAATAAATTACACGGACTGCTTGGGGCGGGGTTTATGTGATTATGTGAATCACTTAGGCAAATGCAACTTAGAATTTATTAAATAATTTGCTTGTCGCCTAGAGAGTCTGTTTTGGGATTGATAATTAACAAGCCTCTGAATGTTGCATATGTAAAGCGGTTGGTGAAGAGATGTGGCTAAGCTTTGGGTAGTGTATAGACCTATCTATTGTGATAATTGTATTATGATTTGTGATTTCAACTAGAAGACAACACACCTTAACATATGTAAATAGATTGGGTTATATATCTCTCCAAGGGATGGGGGTAACTGTGAATAGTGTATAAACCTATGGGCAATCATACTTGCATTGTGATTTATAAGTCTAAATATAGATGCAATGCCTAACACTCTCCCACCATTCCACCATTACCCGGAGAAGGTGATCCCTGCACCGAGGACTTATTTTTTAAATCTTGTGAGATAACTCTTTGTTCACATTTTATAAAATGGTGCTAGTTTTAGAAAAAAAGACAGAGTTGTTACCGTAAACATAGAGGCATGAGAACTGGTGTCTTACAAACCTAGGAAATTAGCAATCACCCTTTCATTTATAATTTAGTTTGTATTGCTTGAAGCCTTGAACTTTGTTTATGGGAGAACTTTGTATAATTAGGTGGGCTGTTGTAAAGGTCTCTCGAGTGTTTCTGCACTAGTGTGTTAATAGACCACCATAAATTTTTATTTAGAAAAAACTACACGGCTTAGCAAATATAGACTTCTTTTTGGTCGATTAAATATAATCCGTAACCTTTCTTCTCCTTCCCCTTCTCAGCAGTCTCTTTCCTCTCTCCCAATTTGTGAGCACAGATGGCTCTATCACAGTATGCTAAATTTTTTGTTTCTTTCAATTTATTTCTTCTTTAATACTTGATGAAGAAACTATTGACTGTTATTTGTTTGCATAGGCTATTACAATAGGTCGAGATCCAACTCCAAGTGAGTTACATTTGCACGTCCATACACATAATCACGATGGTAAATCTTTTGTTGCTGAGCATTCCCGACTTCTCCATGTAAGTCCATAATTTACATCATTAGATATACTCCTCTCTTATTTTTCTTTTGTATTGACATCTGTCGAAAGGTCTTATTATACATGAAAATGAAGAAGCAACAGAAAGTTGAGTCTATTTTAATATCTCCACTTGTTAATTACAAGAAAACTATGAAGAAATTGTACCGAAAAAAAGACATACTGAATCTAAAATTGATCAACTGGAATCATATTATGAAGTTGCGGGAGGAGTAAAGAAAAAAATAATTATGTAGTAACAAATACTAATTTTGATGGATGTGGGTTTGACATTAGTTTATTTTTGACAAAATACTTGAGCTTGTGGATGTTTGGACACAATTATGTGATGCATTTTGCTATCTATATATTTTGAACATTCTAATATAGGTAATTATTTATATGAATGTTGGTTATTTTAATCATTCAATAATTTACGCGTTTCAATACTTTTCTAACAAAATTATTGGCGACAAAAAATTAGTGACTAACTTTTGTTGTTGCTATTGAAAAACTTTAGTGATGGATTATGAAATATAAATTTGGTCACTAAAGACGGCGGCTCAGCCAACCAAACTATGTTGCAACGGATCAGCGATAAAATTTTCTATCATAAATTTAGCCACGACGAAAATAAATTTTAAAAATAGCAACGGAATATTCCGTCGGTAAAATCAACAACCAATAAGTTCGCCGCGAAGCGGTCACCAGTTTTGCAACGAAATTTATTTTTTCGTCGCTAAGAGGCTAGCAACGAGCAATATAACGACAGAGACAAATTTGTTGCCATTTCATCGCAATTTCTGTTTAGCGACGGATTTACATAGAATAGCGACCTTGCTAAATGTTTTTTTGTAGTGTTTGTAATATAGTAAACAAATATTATTGATTGACGGGAGTATTAGAGTATCCACATACATCAATGTATAATTTAGAGTCATCAATATAAGTCAGGACCATTGGGCTAGCCCGGCCCAAACAATCCATTTAAGAACAGAGTCATTAAAGAAAATTACATGGGATGACCCCAATAGTGGTAGCTTTGGTTTTTTGACCTCCATAAGAAAAGTATTAAAGACTAGCCTTCCTTCTTTTTTATATACAGTACAAGCACATTTTTTCCCCTTTACACCTCAAATATCTTTAAACTTTTCATTCTCATTTATCTCTCAACTTCTATTTTGATTCTTTTTATTTTTTGTACCTAAACTTTTAATTTTTTTTCTTGTTTTAATTCATTTGTATCAACGTTTATCTTTCTTTTGTCCTTTTTTTTATTCTTTTCTCAAACATTAACTCATTAGTCTCAATTTTTATTATTAATTTTTTTATCATTTCTTATTTTTTCTTTTTCATTTTTCTCAAACTTTATTTTTATTTCTTTCTTCTAATGTTTGTTTTTCTCAATCTTTTTTTTTTTTTTTGGTTTTTCCTTCTTCTCTTTTTTCTTAACCTTTATCTTTCTTCTTGTCCTTTTTTCTCAATCTCCTTTTTTTATTTCTTTATTTTGTTTTTTTTGTTTTTTCTCAACTTCTATTATATTTTGCTAATAAATAAAAAGTTGGATAATTCGCAGAGGGATCTTCTTTTTTTTTTGACATCAAAACAAATTTAAGGGCATGCCTTATTGTCAGTAAGTCCTTTGGGTTATGTCTTGTCTTTAAGGTAAAGACACAATGTGGTAGTATCAAGTCTTACTTGTGGAGCATAGCTTGTTATTTGAAAATCATTGAGTTAAGTCTTGCTTCTAAGGCAGGAGTTATATAACATCTCATAAATCAATCAACAATGTGGTAGTGTCAAGACTTGTCCATTGGGCGTAACTTGTTGTCACGACCCGAGGCTACCCCCTAGTCGCGACACAGTACTTAAGGCCACAAGTGACCCCAAGCTAACCCATTATCTGGTACTTGCCGTGAGCACTAAGTAAATTAAAAATGAAACATCATGTGTGGAAGTTAAACTGATAAAAGTCTGTTAAGATATAAAACTGAAACAAATACCAACATGTTTGAATTACGGATAAAATCGACAACCAGTTTGAATATCTGAATATCTAAACATCTAGTTTGAAAGCCTCTAAGACATGTGGAGTTGATGAGACAAACCCCCAATTGACTTTGACTGACTGAAATAAAAGAAGTACTGAAATTAACTGAACATAACTTGTCCTCGATGGATGAGGACTCACAACAATTGCTGCTGAAAGGCACTGAGCTGACTAAGGACGATCGGTGAACTGAGCGTCCGAATCTATATTGTGAAATCAATATCTATATCTATAATCTGTAATCTATATCTATATATCTATATCTATATAATATATTAAAAGTGTGAATACGCTTAGAAAAGTGATTTGAACTTTTTACCCTTCATTAAAAAACTCTACAATAGATAAAATCGTCTTTTTTTTTTTTTTTCCTTTAATTATTATTTTATTAAATTAAATATTAAAGTTTCCTAAAATATATGGAATCTGATAACAATATAAATATATAAAAAGAAATTAAAAGTACTGAAATATGTGAAATATGAATCCAAACTTGCCATTAATTTCCTTAATTGTAGGTGTAGGAAACGTTTCGTGCAATATTTTCTACTTAATTTCACCACTTTAAATTACTTATGGATCTGGATTTTTTTCGTGTGTCTTTTAGGTTAATATAATTTAATTTTCCTTTCATTAATAACTTGGTAAGTGTTATGATATATATCAATTATAGTGAATGTCTATCAAGATCTATCAAGATCTATTTGATGTCTATCAGGATTTGATGTATTTGTCTTTTAGTGTGAAACTAGGGCAAATTCCCCCTATAAATAGAAGGGCTTCCTTCATTGTAAATCATCCTTCAAGAAAAGAAATAACAATTACTCTCTCTATTCTCTCTACTCTTCTTCATTATTCTTTCTTATTTTATAACACGTTATTAGCACGAGAGTCTACCATCTCAAATTTGAAGGTTAAGGCTAAGGTATTATTTTTTTTATTTATTTCTTTTTCCATATGGCTAACAATCTTACGAAGTGTGAGTTCGTTGCCCTTTAAAGTCCGGGCAAGAACTATATTTCATGGGTGTTGGATGCTGAAATCCACCTAGATGCTATGGGTCTTGGAGACGCCATAAAGAATGAAAATATAGCATCTAGTCAAAATCGTGCTAAGGCTATGATTTTCTTGCATCATCATCTTGACGAAGTTCTGAAAATTGAGTACCTTACTACTAAGGATCCACTCGTATTGTGGAATAGCCTAAAAGAAAGATTTGACCACTTAAAGATGGTCATCCTCCCGAAAGCACGCTATGAGTGGATGCATCTAAGATTTCAAGACTACAAGTTTGTTCATGAATACAATTCTGCCATGTTCAGAATTTCTTCTCAATTGAAACTTTATGGAGAGACGGTCAATGATAATGATATGATGGAAAGGACGCTCTCCACTTTTCATGCCTCGAATGTGCTCTTACAACAACAATATCGAGAAAAAGATTTCTAGAAGTATACTGAACTGAGTTCTCATCTTCTCGTGGCTGAACAAAATAATAATTTGTTGATGAAAAATCATGAGAACCGACCAACTGGATCTGCACCATTTCCTGAGGTGAATGATGTGCACGCTCACCATGCTAGGCGTGGAAAAGGTCGCATCCCTGGTCGTGGACATGGTCGTGGTCGTGGTCGTGATGACCAAGAAAGAAACCCTGTTTCGGGTGTTAATAATTCATCAAACAAAAAGAGAAAAGATGAGAAACGTAAAGCAATTACTTTTTTTTTATGTGGAGGAAAAGGACATTATTCACGTGATTGTCGTGCTCTCAAGCACTTGGTTGATCTTTATCAAGCATCACTAAAGAAGAAAGAGAGAAATCCCGGGGCTAACTTTCTCTCTGAAAATAATATTGACATCACATGTTTGGATGTAGCAGACTTTTTCGAGCACCTTGAAGGAAAGATTGATCACTTGATTGGTGATGGTTCCGTAAACATGAAAGAATGAATGATTTTTAATTTTGTTTTATTTTTATTGATAATAGTTAGTGAATAAAGAATCATGTAAAAGTAGTTGTTTGCATGAGTATTAGTTTTTGATTAATATTGATTAGTTCAATTATATTATTGTAGTTTATTATTGATAGAATTGAATTTTAGTTTTATCATTATTTATTAAAAAAAATACGGTAGTACAGAGGTTTACTTTTCGCATGAAAACAATACGTGGAGTGCTTGTTTTGCATTCATTACAATGCAAAATTATCATTCTTTACAATGTTGTGCAAACAATATGATTAAGATTGCATTCTGTAATGTATTCTTTATATTAACATTCTTTAATATAATAATATTCTCATATGATTATGTAATATAATAATATTTTTATATTCTCATTTCGTAATACGATTACAATTGCATCTTGTACTAATTGGATATATTTCTTTTTAATTACTTAGTTAAAGTGTGATTAATAATTTTTTTATATTATAAGTTTTCACTTTGTATAAAGATTTAATATATATTTTATTTGGTGTATGTTATTTTATTTAAAGATATGGATAATTTTCAAGAAGATATTTGTTTGATTGATTCTGGCACTACACATACGATATTCAAAGACAAAAAATATTTCTCTCATCTAAACATGGACAAGATTAATGTTACTACAATTTCTGGTAGTGCTGATTTGATTGAAGGCTTTGGAAAAGCCATTATAATATTGCCCAAGGGAACTAAACTCATTATAAATAATGCTATGTTCTCTCCCAAGTCTCGGAGAAACTTGATGAGTTTTAAATATATTCGTGAAAATGGTTATCATATCAAGACATTTGATGAGATGAATCTTGAATATCTTGGTATCACCAAGAATGTCTCTGGGCAGACATGTGTTGTTGAAAAGTTCCCTGCTTTATCTTCTGGCCTGTATTGGACAAAGATTTTGAAATTGAGGCACATTCCATAGTAAACCGAAAGTTTACTAATTCCAATACTTTCGTACTTTGGCATGATCGTCTGAGACATCCAGGATCAATAATGATGAGACAAATAATAGAAAATTCAAATGGGCATCCATTAAAGAACTTGAAGGTTCTTTCGAATGGTGAATTTTCATGTAATGCTTGTTATCAAGGCAAGTTGATTGTGTGACCATCGCCAACAAAAGTTGGGATTGATCCCCCCGCGTTCTTGGAACGCATACATGGGGACATTTGTGGACCAATTCACCCACTAAGTGAAACGTTTAGATACTTCATGGTCCTAATAGATGTTTCTTCTAGATGGTCTCATGTGTGCCTTTTGTCATCTCGCAACTTGGCATTTGCAAAATTATTGGCATAAATAATACGATTATGGGCACAATTTCCTGATAATCAAATCAAGTCTATTCGCCTTGATATTGCTGCAGAATTTTCATCCCAAGCATTTAATGACTATTTCTTATCGATCGGGATAAGAGTGGAATATCTTGTACCCCATGTTCACACTCAAAATGGCCTTGATGAGTCATTAATTAAACGTTTACAGTTGATAGCAAGACCATTACTAATGAAAACTAAGTTACCCACTTCTGTTTGGGGTCATGCAATTTTGCATGCTGCAACACTTATTCGTCTTAGACCGACAAATTATCATAAATTTTCTCCGTTTCAATTGGTTCTAGGTCAAGAGCCTAATATATCTCATCTGAGAATTTTTGGGTGCGGTGTTTATGTGCCGATAGCACCACCAAACCGCACCAAGATGGGCCCCCAAAGAAGGTTAGGAATTTATGTTGGGTTTGAATCACCCTTTATTATTTGCTATCTTGAACCATTAACGGGAGATATGTTCACTGCTCAATTTGCAGATTGTCGTTTGATGAGATAATTTTCCCAAAATTAGGGGGAGAATATAGTGACATCAAAAGAGAAATTTTGTGGAAAAATTCATCACTATCTCATCTTGATCTATGTGCTTATATTTGTGAGCAAGAAGTACAAAAGATTATTCATCTGTAGAGAATTGCAAATCAAATGCCGGACGCATTTACAGATTTGAAAAGGATCACTAAATCACATATTCCTGCAGAGAATGTCTCAATTCGAATTGATGTTCCTAAAGGACCATCCACTAGTGTCATAGCTAATAAATCTAAAGCACGCTTGAAGCATGGCAGACAATTAGGTTCTAAGGATCGAAATCCTATAAAAAGAAAAACAAATGGTAAAGATGACACTACGAAAGATCCACATACGGAAGTTCAAGATTTGAGCAATGTTGATATCCATGAAGGAATCAATGAGCCTGAGACTCAAGAAAATGAGGAACTATCCATAATTTCAAGTGATGTTGAAACCAATCTGAATCGATCTGAAATAGTAGTGGATCATGTCTTTGCATGTAATGTTGCAACGAAAATCATGCAAGATAGCGAGGATCTTAAACCTCGATCTGTCACAGAATGTCGACAAAGAAATGACTGGCCAAAATGGCAAGAAGAAATTCAATCTGAATTGAATTCGCTCGCCAAACGTGAAGTTTTTGGACCCATATCTCAAACACCTAATAGTGTTAATCCTATTGGCTATAAATGGGTCTTTGTGCAAAAAATAAATGAAAAAAATGAAATACAAAGATATAAAGCATGCCTTGTTGCACAAGGATTTCACAACAGCCTAGTGTCGATTATGATGAGACATATTCACCAGTTATGGATGCAATAACATTGTGTTATCTTATTAGTTTCACTATCCATTAGAGACTTGAAATGCATTTGATGGATGTGGTAATAGCCTATCTATATGGATCACTTGATAATGAGATATACATGAAAATTCTCGAAGGATTTAAAATACCGAAAGCATATAGTTCAAAGCCTCGGGAAATGTATTCCATTAGATTGCAAAGATCATTGTATGGTTTGAAGCAATCTGGACGCATGTGGTATAACCGTCTTAGTGAATATTTATCTAAAGAAGGTAATACAAATGATGAAATTTGCCCATGTGTTTTCATAAAGAAAACAACGTCGGAGTTTGTTATACTTGTTGTCTATGTCGATGACATAAACCTTATTGGAACGCCAATAGAGCTTCAAAAGGCAATTGATCACCTAAAGAAAGAGTTTGAGATGAAAGATCTCGGAAAGACAAAGTTATGCCTTGGTTTGCAAATTGAGCATTTGACAAACGGTATCTTTGTCCATCAATCTGCCTACACAGAAAAGGTGTTGAAACAATTCTATATGGATAGAGCACATCCATTAAGTACTCCGATGGTTGTTCGATCACTTGATGTGAATAAGGATCCATTTCGACCTCAAGAAAAGTATGAGGAACTCCTTGGTCCTGAAATACCATATCTTAGTGCAATTGGTGCACTAATGTATCTTACAAATACTACAAGGCCTGATATTGCCTTTTCAGTAAATTTGCTAGCAAGGTATAGTTTTTCTCCTACTAGGAGACATTGTAATGAGATCAAACACATATTACGATATCTAAAAGGGACTACCGATATGGGTTTATTTTATTCTAAAGATTGCAATTCCGATCTTGTTGGTTATGCTGATGCTGGATACTTATCCAAACCATATAAAGCTCGGTCTCAAACAGGCTATGTATTCATATGTGGGGGTACTGCCATATCTTGGAGATCAACAAAGCAGTCTATCGTAGCCACTTCATCGAATCACGTTGAGATTATAGCTATTCATGAAGCAAGCCGAGAGTGTGTGTGGTTGAGGTCCATAATACATCTCATTCAAGAAAAATGTGGCTTGAAATGTGACAAAGTACCCACAATTTTATATGAAGATAATGCAGCATGCATAGCACAACTGAAAGGTGGATTCATAAAGGGAGATAGAACGAATCACATTTCGCCAAAGCTCTTCTATACATATGATCTCCAAAAGAATGGTGATATTGACGTACAACAGATTCGTTCAAGTGACAATGTGGTTGATTTATTCACCAAGTCTCTTCTTACTGCAACTTTCAAGAAGATGGTGCACAAGATCGGAATGCAAAGGTTCAAGGATGTTCTTATTAGGGGGAGCTAATACGCGTTGTACTCTTTTTCCCTTACGAGGTTTTGTCCCACTGGATTTTTCTTGTAAGGTTTTTAATTTTTTTATTTATGAATTCTTTTTTGTTTTTGCGTTCAATCTCTAGCTTGAATTTATACTTTATAGTATCACGTTTTTTTTTACTTACATGAAGTTTGTTTGACATTTTTCTTTTTTATTTGTATCTTCTTTGCACTTTCTTTTATAATCTTCAAATTAAGTTCATTGCAGTAAGTATTTTTGTGGTTAGCCTGTCTTGTGTGATTCGTTTCTCTATGTTTAATTTGTGTGCTAGCTTACAATTGACCTTTAATGAAAGGAATGGTGTGTATAATTCTTAAACATGCTAATGACCTTCAATTCTATTTTGAAGGTGTACCCATGAGTTCATGACCATGAAGAGCATGGAACACAAAAAACAAATTGTTGAAATTATTGACATCCAAGGTATTCCTATGTACATGAAATCTTCACAATTAGCATTTGTCTATCAATAATACATGATAATTTATTATTGTAAACTTCAAGAACATACTTAAACTTTAGAAAACATAACTAATATAAATATTATTAATTAATTAATTGATTAAAATAATTTTAATTTTAAATTCATTATAACTAAATAAAATTTAAAAATAGACATTTAGATTAAAAATAAAAAGAAAACATACTAAATTTTTATTTTCTGCCTTTTGGAATATGACTCAAGTATGATTTTTTCTCACAAATTATAAAATTTTGATTTGTTGAGATCTCAATCAAAATAATGGTAGAGTTTACCATATTTCTTTTCTTATTTCTTCTTTTCATTCTTGCTTGTGTTAATAATGGTATTGTTGTAAATCTGTAGTTAAATAATAATATAAATCACTTTATTATTTTTGGTTACTAAAAAATAACTTAATCTACAATTTATATCTATATCTATATCTATATCTATATCTATATCTATATCTATATCTATATCTATATCTATATCTATATCTATATCTATATCTATATCTATATCTATATCTATAACTATATCTATATTTATATCTATATCTATATCTATATATATATCGATATCTATATCTATATCTATATCTATATCTATATCTATATCTATATATCTATAATAGATTAAAAATGTGAAGACCCTTAGAAACGTGATTTGAACTTTTTGTCCTTCATTAAAAGACTCTCCTTTATACAAAATTTTCTTTTCACCATTTTCTTCAATTTATTATTTAATTATTTTTGTTATATTAGCTAGACTCCTAAAATATATGGCACTCCTAAAATATATGGAAAGAGAATCAATTAATTTTTTTTTGTACTGGTCAATTAGAAAAATACTCCTAAAATAGGATAGAAAAATACTCCTAAAATAGAACTTTATTAAGAAAATATTTCTATAAATATTGAGATGCACGTTAAACTAGAGAAGAAACTAATTTACTTATTGGAAAAATATGATTGATGCTCATCAAACTTGATTCAGTTACATGTCTAGATTGGTGGATGCTTAATTTTCTAACCCTCACTATTTTTGACAACATAATGGAATTCAACGTGTGTATATATATATGTTCTTTGTTTTCATTCCAGTCATTCTTTAGTGTCAAAATTTTCGCTCAGATAAAAATTATTTTCTTCAAAACTGAAACTTTGTGATCACTATTATATTATTTTGGTGTAGTTTACAGGTCGTAGATGAATTTATAGGTGGTAGATGAATGTCGGTCGACTTTGAGGAATTTTTCTAGGTAAAGGTTAGGTTTAATTGTATTATTTTTATATCTCTATTTTGGAATTTTTTTTTTATGTAAAGGTATAGTTTAGTTGTATTATTTTGATATCTCTATTGTCGTATTATTTTGTTATAGTTTACAGGTGGTAGATGAGTGTCAGACGGCTCTGAAAAAACTTTTATGTAAAGATTAGATTTAATTATATTGTTTTGATGCCTCTATCATCGTATTGTTTTGTTGCAGTTTACAGGTAGGAGATGAAAGTCGATCGGCTTTGAAAAAAATTTTGGTCAAGGTTAATTTTAATTAAATAAATTCTCCAAAAAAAGTTGAATTTAATTATTGTATTCATCTTTATTATTTAAACAAAAAATCCTATTTAGTGTAACGTTTGAACTCAATAAAGTGAGGTACATGTGCGAGGCGCGTACACCTAAACTAGTAATACATTAAAAGTGTGAAGGCCCTTATAAAAGTGATTTGAACTTTTTACCCTTCATTAAAAGTTAAAGCTTTAGACAAAATGGTCTTTTTACTATTTTTACAAGTAAATTTTCATCTCATTGGGCAAACCCTAGCAGGGAAGTAGCCCGATCCAGTAATCCTTCATAAAGCGTTCAAGATGTTTTTAAGGCATTTTACTCGGCTTTAAGTTGGTGAATTGGCATATATATTATTGTCCTCCTCAGTAAGGGACACATTAAACAAAAATTGGAAGGGATGTCATCATGTGGGAAGTGGTCATTGTTTTTGTGAAAAGGAATCATCAATCAGTAACTACTGGACATTAGTTTTCCTTAAAAAAAAAAACAAGTTATTTTATTTTTTTAAGGAAAAAAAATAAAACACGTTACTTTAAGTTTTTGAGGAAAAAGGTTTCAATTTCCTCAAGTTGTGTTGTAGTATTAATTTGATACCATAATTAATTTTTTCCCTTTCGCAACATAACATAAAAAAGATCTTCCATATTTAGATAATCCTTTTTTGTAGGAAAAGGTATTGGAATTTTTTTTTCTACAATAATATAATAACATCAACAATGTAAAATTTATTGATAGAGATGTTCTAATAACTGCTTTTTTTATGAGCTCTAACAGTGTCATCTACAATCACAAAAGTTTAGATTTAATCGTATTGTTCTAATATCTCGATTATCATATTGTTTTGTTGTAATGTTCAAGTATATGTTGTAGATGAATGTTTCGTCGAACTTTGAGAAATTTGCATTAAGGTTAGGTTTGATGATACTGCAGTAATATTCTCGAATACTGTAGTTTCTGTTATGACACTATTTATTATTTTTTCAAGTGATAGATTAACGTTTGGTCAGACATTAAGATTTTTTCTTAAGGTTTAATCATATTATTATGATATCTCGATTATCATATTATTTTGTTGAGTTTACATGCAGTGGTAGATGAATATTTGTTCAGGCTTTGAGGAATTTTTATGTAAAGGTCAAGGTTTAATCAAATTATTTTGTTGTAATTTCTGATGTATTACTATTTATTATCTTGATTTTTATCTGTGATGTGATAGTTCACATCGTAAGAGACAACCAAGATATTAATACATCACATATGCCTTGACATGAAGCACACGTGCAAAGCACGTACATTTGGCTAGTAGTGCAAAAAAGAGTATGCAGTCAGTACTTTGAATGTATTGGTACGTGAGATAGGAACTAACTAAAAATATATATGGATACTGAATATGGATGCATGCACATGTAAAAACAAATGCAAGACCAAGTAAAGCATGTACTGAAATAATCTGTAAACTGATTGACTGAATAGTTGATAACCTGAATACTTCGTTATGCAAAACTGTACTGATATAACCAGAGAACTAAACTGAAACTGTGGGAGCTATCATGTAACCGACATACCCCAATCTAAGCTAATCAGGATCCAACCTGTAACCTCAAATGGAAAGGTGTCAATACCTTGCCACAAGTATTAATACTAGTTGTGTGGATCCACTAATCTGGTGTCCCGAAGGACTAGGGTGTCAGTCCTCTACTGTCGGGTGACATCTCATAACCTATGCTGGCTACATAGTTCTGGAACTTAGGGACTTCTACTAAAGGTTTCAGTCCTCTACTGGCGGATGAGCCTTCATCCCTAGGTTCGCTCGGTGCTAAATCCTACTCCTAACTGAACTGACATTGGTACTGATTAAAGTTAACTCATAATTGTTAATTGCTCAACATGAAAATGATAATAAAATCATTATCTGACTGACTCGTCATTTGAAAATCTGAGACATGTGTAAACATATAGGTATCGGGTGTTCATAACCCTCCAGCACTGGATGATACTTTTAATACAATAAAAAAATCACAATATTGTAAAGAAATGCATGATTCGTAGACTCAAAACATGGTACACTTGACTAAAATGATGAAATCCATGAATTTGAATATGGGGACGCGTTAAACTTATGAAGACAACATGAATTTGAGTATGCGGATGCGTTAAACTTATGAATACAGCATGCTCACATAGTTTAATTCATAAATTGATAAATTGACATGGTATAAACTGAATATGATATGAGTGACTAAAATTCAAAGCATGTAATAACATAATTCACATGAGGAAACATATTAGCATGACTTGAATTCAAAACTACTAAGAAAACATGGATTAAATTCATAATTAACATTGATATTTTTATTAAAAAAAAGGATAAATGTTTCATACTTGAACAAAAAAGGGATTTTGGGACTCAATAGGTGGAAGGAACCCATTGATGAATACCCCACATATCTTAATTGCTTGAATTCTTGAAGAAAAAACTTGAAATTGAAACCTTGAATGGTGAATCCTTGGGAAGAGGCTTGATTTTATGTTCTTGGGAAATGGGGATGGTTTTACGTATGATAACTGATGGGGAATGGGGGCAATGAAGCTCTTTTTGGGTTTTTAATTGGTCACTTGGATAGTTGAGGAGAGGGAAAAGGACTAAAATACCCCCATTAAGTTTAAAAAGAGACTGCAGAAAATACAGCCTCTGTGTCACGGAGGTTATCGAGGAGACTAACCTCCGTGACACGTTGCGTATCACGGAGGCTAACCTCCGTGACACGCTGTGTATCATGGAGATTATCCTTCATGACACGCCCAAATCATGGAGGCTTACTACCTCCTAGGTCCAAAATCACCCCGAACTTCTTCCAAAAATTTTGAAACTCTTTTGGATGACCCTTTTAACATCTCTAAACATGTTTCAACTAAAAAAGTCAATGTTTTAGAATCAGTAAGGATAAAAACAAAATGTTTGCATTAATGGGGTCTTAAAATGGCTAAGTCCTTGTGTACTCAGTGTGAAATTAAAGCCCCGAACCCCTTTAAATATGCGTCTAACAGCTGGAAACGTGTCTAGAATCTTGATGGGTATTACAATATCTCTCCCTTGGAATAATTCATCCCCGAATGAAGCTATTTGAGCTGATATACTAGGTAAACTAAGATCATACACTGAATAGTCATGAGCTAAATCATGATTAAATATCTGAATCTGAAACATGATACATTGACTGATCTAAATTCATGAACGCATGTTGTGACATGAGGATGGTTATATAGCTGAGATAGAAAATGAGTGAATCACTTAAGGGAAAGCATTACCTCAACCTGGATCTAAATTCGTAGAGAAAAGATGGGGATACTTGGCTCGTATATCTGCAACTGGGACTTCTTCATAGGAGAGACTATCTTTCACATCCACTCTCTCTAAAGGAACAATAGAAGTTGAGTAACCAATATATTTATTTAGCAAAGAGACATGAAACACATGATGCACTAATTCAGAATTTGCAAGGTCATAAGCTACCTTTCCAAAATAGCTCAAAATTATTTATGGGCCAACATAAAGGGGACTGAGCTTCCCCTTCTTGCCAAATATCTTCACCCCTTTCATAGGTGAAATTTTCAAATAAACCAAGTCACCAACATTAAACTCAAGATCTTTTCTCCTCATATCTACATAAGATTTCTGACGACTTTGGGATGTCTTCATTCTTTCTCAAATTAATTGAACTTTCTCCATCGCTTCATGCACTAAATTCATCCCTATCAAAGAAGCCTTACCTACTTCAAACCAACCAATAGGAAATATACACCACCTTTGATAGAGAGCCTCAAACGGAGCCATCTGAATACTGGAGTGATAGTTGTTATTGTATGCAAACTCGATCAAAGGTAAGTGGTCACCCTAACTACCCTTGAAGTCGATAACACAAGCCCTCAACATGTTCTCTAAAGTCTGAATGGCCCACTCTGCCTGACCATTTTTCTTAGGATGAAAAGTTGTACTGAGATAAACTTGGGTACCCAAACTCTTCAGCAAAGTCTTCCAAAAGTGAGAGCTAATATCAGCACCTCTATTTGAAATGATGGCCAATGGAACCCCATGCAACTCTACCAAATCCTTGAGATAGAGTCTAGCATAATCCTCAGCTAAATACGAAGTATGAACTGACAATAAATAGGCTGACTTGGTCATTCGATCAACAATGACCCAAATCGAATCATGCTGACAACGTGTATGAGGCAGCCCTATCATAAAATCTATGTTCACCACTTCCCACTTCCATATGAGGTTGTTGAACTCCTGAATCATGCCACAAGGCCTTTGGTGGTCAACCTTAACTTGCTGACAATTCGAACACTTAGCCAAAAACTCTGCAATATCTTTCTTTATACCACTCCACTAATAGATTTCCCTCGCAAATCACAGTACATCTTAGTGGATCCTAGGTGAAAAGAATATCGCGTACCATGCGCTTCAGCTATTATTCACTATCTCAAACCATCAACCCACAGAATATATAACCTACCTTGATAACGATGTACACCATCTCCCTCTTGGGAGAAACCTCAACATATTGATCCCTAACTGCCTTCTTCCACTTGACTAAAATAGGATATCTATTTTGCTTTTCTTTTACTTTGGCAACCAATGCAGATTTTGAACCATTCTGAACCCATATACTACTTTCGACCGAATCAACCGACCAAAAACTTAACTTAGCAAGCTGATGAACCTCACGGACTAACTCATTCTTATCATCCTCAATATGCACAACACTTTTCATAGACAATCTACTAATGGCATCAGCCACTACGTTGGCCTTACTCGGGTGATACAACACATTTATATCATAGTCCTTCAATAATTCCAACCACTTTCTCTGATGGAGATTCAGGTCAATCTGCGTGAACACATACTGTAAACTCTTGTGATCCATGAATACGTCAACATCAACCCCATAAAGGTAATGCCTTCAAATCTTTAAGGTAAAGACAACTGCAACTAACTCAAGGTCATGGGTTGGATAATTCTTCTCATAGGGCTTAAGCTGTCTAGAGGCATAGCCTATGACCTTACCTCGCTGCATTAACACACAACCAATACCAACTCTAAAAGCATCACAATAAACTATAAACCTATCTGCTCCATCTGGTAAAGTCAAGACTGGAGAGTAAGTGAGTCGAGTCTTTAACTCCTGAAAACTCTTCTCGTAGGAATTCGACCACTGAAATTTGACTTTTTTCTGAGTTATTCAAGACATAGGAGAAGAAATAAAAGAAAAACCTTCAACAAATTGTTTGTAGTAACCAGCCAAACCCAAGAAACTCCTGATATTTGAGGGAGAGATGGATCTAGGCCAGTTTCTCACTACTTCGGTCTTTTGAGGATTAACTCGAATGTCATCACCAGAAATGAAGTGACCAAGTAAAGTTACTAATATCAACCAGAATTTGAACTTACTGAACTTATAAAATAATTGATGATCCTTAAGGGTCTGCAATACAATCCTCAAATGGTCTTCATGATCACCTTGACTAAGAGAATAAATGAGAATGTCATCTATGAAGACTATGATGAACATGCCCAAGTACTGATTGAACACCTTGTTCATTAAGTCCATAAAAGCTGCAGGAGCATTAGTTAGTCCAAAAGACATAACTAGGAAATGAAGTGACCATACAGAGTTTTGAAAGCTGTCTTTGGGATGTCAAATCTCTTACTCTAAGATGATGATAGCTGGATCTGAGGTCTATTTTAGAGAAATAGCTTGCACCTTAAAGTTGGTCGAACAAGTCATCAATTCTAGGGAGAGGATACTTATTCTTGATTGTGACTTTGTTTAACTGATGGTAGTCAATGCACATTCTGAGGAAACCATCTTTCTTATGCAAGAAGAGGACTGGAGCACACCATGGAGAAACACTAGTCCTGATTAAACACTTCGAGCACCCCATGGAGAAATACTAGGCTTAGTGAAACACTTATCAAAGAGATATTTCAACAATTCTTTTAATCCATTAAGCTTAGTTGGAGCCATTCTGTAAGGTGGAATTGAGATAGGCTGGGTATCTGGGAAGAGATCTATTCCGAAGTCAATTTCTCTTTCGGGAGAAACTTCGAGAAGATCTTCAGGGAATACTTTCAAAAACTCATTCACTACTGGAACTGACTCAAGACTCGGGGGGTTCAAAATTTAAGTCATTGACTTGAATGAGATGATAATAATTCCCTTGTATATCATCTTTCTTGCCTTAATATAGGAAAAAAACTGACCCTTAGGCACTGGGTACTACCTCTCCATTCAATAACAGGCTCATTAGGAAACTAGAATTAGACAATCCCATTTCTACAATCAACTAAAGCATAGCATGAGTAGAGTCAGTCCATTTAGAGAATGACATTAAAATCAGTCATCTCCAACTCCACAATATCAACTGAAGTTACTTTCTAAGACACTGTGATCGAGCAATTTTTGTATACCTATCTAGCTATAATAGAATTACCTATTGGGGTAGACACTGAAAATGGATCTGGTAATATTTTGAGATTGACACCGAAGTCTGTAGATATATAAAAAGTCACAAAGAAAAGTAAATCTCCAGGATCTAACAATGCATAAGCTTGAAGATGGAAGACTTGTAACATACCCGTAACCATATCAGGAGAACTTTTCTAATTATGTCAAGTCTGGAGGGCATAAATTTGGTTCTGAAGATGCCCACATGTGGCACTGAAGGTGGCACCCTGCTTAGTCGGGCGACCTGCTGCAGTGGATAAAAAGTTAGACTACCCATGTTGATGCAAATCTTTTCCCTTCTGGGCAATACTAGGCAATCCTTGATCCTGTGGCCTAGCTTGCCATATCCAAAACACACATCATTTCCTTCCCTGCACTCTTCTTGATGATTCTTTTATTTCCTACAAAGTGGATTGGAATGATAATTGTTTACACTACTTTGGGACTTAGATCCTGGCTACCTATCTCTATTGTCTTGCCTGAACTTACGAACTAGCACACTGGTTGAAGATGGGGATTAACACTGCCGAAACTGAGAACGATTAACACCTTTTGACCTTAGCAAAGAAAAGTTGAAGATACCTATTCTGGCCCTTTTATTCTATCTTTCTTTCTCCTTATAATTCTCCTCCTCAATCTGCTGAGCAGGGACCATCAACCTATAGGGATCTATCTCTTTTATCAGTATAGCTGTCTTGCACTCCTTAACCACTTTCTCAAAACCTCCCAACACGAACTTACTCATTCTGGACCTAGAAGCGGCCACCATAGTCAGAGCATACCTCGCCAACTAAGTAAACTTGAGTGAGTACTCTTTCACACTCATGTTACCCTATTTTAAATTGATGAACTCTAACACCTTAGCCTCCCTAAACTCAACCGGAAAGAATTGGTCTAAGAAAGTCGTGGAAAACTTCTCCCATCCTATAGATCTTGCCTCAACACCCCTGTCCTCCTTCTACTGCTTAAACCAAGTATGAGCTACTCCCCTCAACTGATAAGTAACTAAGTCAGAACTCTCACTTGAAGTGACACCCATGGTGTCTATCACTTTTTGCACCCCATCAAAAACCTCATGCGGATCTTTCTCAGACTTGGATCCAGAAAAAAATGGAGGATTCATCCGAGTGAAGTCTCGAAATCTAGCTATTGTTGTGCTCACTATCGGATTTTCTGGGGAAATAACCTGCTAGTTATTCTAATTAGCCATAGAATGGGCCAAAGCTATAAAAGTGACCCTGAACTCAGCGTGAGAAACATATTCGTTTAGGATATCTTCCTGAACAGGTGGTGGTGCGGGTTGATCCTCGTTCCTTATTTTTTTGTTTCTTCTAGAAGGCATTTTCTGTAGATGAAGGATGAGGTAGAAAGGAAATTCAATAGAGCTCATGTTTTTTCGCGCAACATGAATACTGAAAGAAATAAAACTTTTCTAAAACATATCGTAGCCTGTTGCACATAAGTGTAGTGTACTTTACACTCATGTACAAGACTCTACTCAACGCGGCTTTTTAGATGCCCTAGGATACTTTAAAACCATAGGCTCTGATACCAATTTTTGTTACGACCCGAGACTACCCCTTAGTTGCGACATGATGCTTAAGGTCACAAGTGGCCCTATGCTAACGCATGATCTAGTACTTGCTGTGAGCAGTGAGTAAAGTAATAATAAAACATCATGTTTGAAAGTTAAACTACTAAAAGTCTATTAAGATATAAAACTAAAACAAATACCAACATGTCTGGATTATGGATAAATCCGAAAACCTGGCTTAATATCTGAATATCTAAATATCTAATGTGAACGCCTTTAAGACATGTAGAGTTGATGAGACAAACCCCCAACTAAATTTGTCTGATTGAAATGAAAGATATATTAAAATTAACTGAACATAACTTGTCCTCGATGGATGAGGGCTCAACACTACTGTTGCTAAGAGGCATTGAGCTGACTAAGGGTGATCGAAGAACTGAGCGTCCGAACCTATATTGTGAAATCAATATAGCACAAAAAAGAGTATGCGATCAGTACTTTAAATGTATTGGTACGTGAGATAGGGACTAACTGAAAATGCATATGGATATTGATCAACATGGATACATGAACATGTAAAAATGAATTTAAGACCAAGTAAAGAATGTACTAAAATAATCTGTAAACTGAATGAATGAATAACTGATAACCTGAATACTTGGTCATTCAAACCTATACTAATATAACCTGAGAACTGAACAAAAATTATGGGATCTATCATGTAATCGATATGCCCCAATCTGAGCTAATTGGAGTCCAACCTGTAACCCCAATTAGAAGGGTGTCAATACCTTTCCACGAGTATTAATACTGGCCATGTAGATCCAGTAATCCAGTGTCCCAAGGGACTAGGGTGTCAGTCCTCTACTGGCGGGCGACCCCTAAGAGAGCGCCAGTCCTCTACTGGCGGGTGACATTTCATAATATATGTTGGCTACATAGTTCTGGAACTTAAGGACTTTTACTAGAGGTCTTAGTCCTCTACTAGTGGGCGAGCCTTCATCCCTAGGTTCTCTTGGTGCTAAATTCTACTTCCAACTAAAATGGCACGGGTACTGATTAAAGTTAACTAAACTCATAACTAATAATTGCTCAATATGAATATGATAATAAAATCATGATCTGACTGACTCGTAACTTGAAAATTTGAGACATGGGTAAACATATAGGTATTGGGTGTTCATAGCCCTCCAGCACTAAATGATACTTTAAATACAATAACATCATCACAACCTTGTAAGAAAATTCATGATTCGTAGACCCAAAACTTAGTACACTTGAGTAAACTGATGAAATCTATGAATTTGAGTATGGTAATGTGTTAAACTTATGAAAACAACATGTTCACATGGTTTAATTCATAACTTGATAAATTGACATTGTATCAATTGAATATGATATGGGCGATTGAAATTCAAAGTATGCAATAACATAATTCACAAGAGGAAACATATTGACATGACTTGAATTCAAAACTACTAAGAAAACATGGATTAAATTCATAATTAACATTGATATTTTTATAAAAGAGGATAAAAGTTTCATACTTGAACAAAAAAGAGATTTGATACTCAATGGGTTGAAGGAACCCATTGATGAATACCCCATGTCACACCCCTTTTTCGTCAAGGATCGAGTTGAAGGGTTTTTCCAATTAAAGTGACGGTATTGAATAGAGATTAGTTTTAATCATTTTCAGAGTCGCCACTTGGAATTGAGTTGTGGTGTTCTAAGTCACCTTATTGAATCCCTAATCAAAAGGAAATGACTCTTTGTTGGTCTGCGAAAACAAAAGACCGGATAAGAAATTCTGTTAATCGAGGAAAAGGTGTGAGGCACCCCTCGAGTCCCGTGGTTCTAGCACGGTAGCTTTTATTGACTTATCTTGACTTAAACTATTTTGATAAATTATGTTAAGGCCTAAATTTTCTCATTTTTAATATACTGATAATATCTGTCTATATCTCTTGTATTAAACTAGTGAAAATTAATTTTAAGACGATATTTCCCGAGGTGCAATATTGCATCCTTGAATTACTTTTTAAATGTCTCAAAAAGATGCATACTCCGCATTCTTAATTGAGACAAATATATTTAACATGCCTAAAGCTTATCTAGCGTTAAAAGGCATTCGTTCATCTCTTATAAAATCAAGATAATTTTCTAATCCATTTCATTCTCTTTTCACTCTTTATTTTTGCAACGAGTTTTGAATTATTCCCCAACTTACCTTGCTCTCTCACAAATGGATATTCCCTCTCTTCTCTTTTACCATGTGACGATAGGTCTTGAATAATTTTACAACCTCATTTCACTCAACCTCACATTTGTAAATAACTCGAACCTTGACTATCGGGTAAGCCTATAAAGGTATTACAATAAGATAACCTGTTCAAAATGGTCAAGATGATCAAACAGAAGAGGCGACAATAATATGTTTAACATTTAACGTAAAACTAGTGATTATTAAAATAAGCCTAGCGACGCTATACTGCAAAAAATATTTAATCCACTATATAATAATTCAATAAGTTTCTTTTCAAGGAAACCGACAAGTGCAAAAAAAAACTTCATTATTTTTTTAATAAACAAACTATATATAATTTAAAAATTATTGTTATTATTTTTCTTTTTGAAGAATCCTTGTATTTTCACAAACTAATTAACTAAGCCTTCCATTAATACACTAATTTTCATAATTTTATATGTACAACAGTTTTTTCTTTCACCTAATATAATACTATTATATCGTGTGTAATAATCTTAAAGTAGGCAACTTATGTTTACATTTATCTACGTTTTCACCAACTTACAACCCAAACTATAATGTTATTACTTCTAATCCCTACTATACATTTTCTACGCCCCTAAAGAAAACCTTAGTAAATATCTCAATGAACCATGATCTCACATAATTAACACTAACTGTAATATGTTAGAACAAGAAAAACAATTTTAGATAATAATAATAATAATAATAATAATAATAATAATAATAATAATAATAATAATAATAATAATAATAGTAATAACTCAAACACATATAAAATTCAAAAAACTTTGTAATATTAAAATTAAATGTTGCATGATTACACTGTTATATTATATAAAGAAAAAATTAAAAATTACCTCCTGCGAAAATAATCCGAAATAAAAGAAAGAAGAAGCCATGAATCCGAAATCGCGAACCAACCATGAACTCTATTGTTACCCTCTTTTGTGAGCCTTTTCTTTTCCTTTTACTCTAATCATTTACTTTTTCTCTAATCTTTTCCTTTCTTGCTTTCTTCCGTTTCTAAGTTTCTCCCTTTTTTTTGTTTTTGGTTTTTTCAAGTTTTATGTCTGCGTGTGTATTGTGTTGTCTGTCCGTGCAGGTAATATAGTGTGTAGGGTGGAAAGTTGAGGGAGTTGAGGGGGTTGAGGAAAAGGTGGGGGTGGTTGGGGTAGTTTAGGATAAGATTTATATTTTTTATTTTTTTAATAATAAATTAAAATGAATAATAAAAACAAAAAAATATTAGCTAATTATTTTTTATATTTTAATAAAATACAATAAAAATTTATAAAAAATCTAAAATAAATATAATTAAGATAATACTAAAACTAGTAGCATATATATATATATATATATATATATATATATATATATATTTGAATTTTTGATATTATTTTTAAAACAAAAATAAAAATATCCCAAAATGTAACTTTAGTTATTTATTTATTTTCAACTAGAACTTAATAAAAATGAAATAAGAGCTAAAGTACATATTGGACAAAAAAATAAATATTTAATGCCGAAAAAAAGGTTAAAACTCAGGGAGGTCAAAAATCACGTGTCTACACCCCACGTACCTTATTTGCTTGAATCTTTGAAGAAAAGCTTAGAATTGAAACCTTGAAAGGTGAATCCTTGGGAAGAGTCTTGATTTTACGTTCTTGGGAAAGAGGGATGGTTTACGTATGATAACTGATGGAGAATGGGGCAAGTGATGCCTCTTTTTGGGCTTTAGTTCATCACTTGGATGGTTGAGGAGAGGAAAAAGGACTAAAATACCACCCATTAAGTTAACAAAAAGACTGCAGACAACACAACCTCCGAGTCACGGAGGTTATCGCGGAGACTATCCTCTGTGACTCGTTGTGTATCGCAGTGGCTAACCTCCGTGACACGCAGTATATCGCGGAGATTATCCTTTATGACATGCCCAAATCATGGAGGCTTACTGCTTCTGAAGTCTAAAATCATCCCGAACCTCTTCAGAAAATTTTGAAACAATTCCAGATGACCCTTTTAACATCCCTAAACATGCTTCAACTAAAAAATCAATGTTTCAGAATCCGGAAGGCCAAAAATAAAATGTTCGCATTCTTGGGGTCTTAAAATGGCTAAGTCCTTCTGAACTCAGTGTTAAATTAAAGCCTTGGACCCCTTTAAACATGCGTCTAGGAGCTGGAAACATGTCTAGAATATTGAGGGGTATTACACTTGTTCTTTGGGAAGGTTCTTGGGCTAAGTCTTGTCTTAGGGGCAAGACTAATAGAGCATCATATAAATCAAGACACAGTATGATAATTTCAACTCTTTTCCATGGGGCGTAACTTATTGGCTAAGTCTTGCCTCTAAGGCAGGAATTATAGAATATCTCATAAATCAAGACACAGTGTAGTAGTGTGAACTCTTGCCCATGGGGCGTAACTTATTGTTTGAAAGTCCTTGGACTAATTTGTGCCTCTAAGACAAGAGTTATAAAATATTTCATAAAACAAGACATAATATGGTAGTGCCAACTCTTACCCATGAGGAATAACTTATTGTTTGAAAGTCCTTGATTTATAAAACATTTAATAAATCAAGACACAATGTAGTAGTGTCAAATCGTGCTCATGGAGCGTAACTTGTTGGTTAAAAGTCCTTAGGCTAAGTCTTGCCTCTAAGGCAAGAGTTATAAAATATCTCATAAATTAAAACATAATGTGGTAGTGTCAACTCGTACCCATGGGGCGTAACTTGTTGTTTAAAAGTCCTTGAGTTAAGTCTTTGCCTCTAAGGCAAGAGTTATAGAATATCTCATAAATCAAAACACCATGTGGTAATGTCAACTTTTTCCCATGGGGCACAACTTGTTGCTTGAAAGCCCTAGGTCTATGTCTTGCCTCTAAGTGAAGAATTATAAATCATCTCATAAATAAATACACAATATGTTGGTGTCAACTCTTGCCCATGTGGCATAACTTGTTGTTTGATGGTCCTTGGGCCGAGTCTTACCTCTAAGACAAGAGTTATAGAGCATTTCGTAAGTGAAAAAACACAACGTGTTAGTATTGACTCTTTCCCAATGTATGTAACTTATTTTAAAAAATTTGGGATAAGTCATGCCTCTTAGGAAAGAGCTGTAGAACATTTAGTAAATGAAGACATAATGTGACAGTGTCAACTCTTGCCCGTGAGGAATAATTTGTTAGTTGAAAGTCCTTGAGCGAAGTCTTTCCTCTAAGGCAAGAGTTGTCGAACATCTCATAAATGAAGACATAACGTGGTAGTATCAACTCTTTCCCGTGGAGCATAATTTGTTGTTTGAAAGTCCTCGAGTTAAGTCTTGCCTCTAAGGCAAGAGTTGTAGAACATCTCATAAATGAAAACATAACGTGGTAGAGTCAACTCTTGCCCGTAGGGCATAATTTATTGTTTGAAAATCCTTGAGCTAAGTTTTACCTCTAAGGTAAGAGTTATAGAACATCTCATAAATCAAAACACAATGTGGTAGTGTCAACTCTTGCCCATGAAACGTAACTTGTTATTTGAAATCATGTCTTGCCTGTACAATGTTGTAGTGTTAACTCTTGCTCATGGGCTTAACTTGATTGGAAGAAATCGAAGAAAATAAAAAAAGTTAACAAAAATTGCGAAAAAATAAGAAAAATATTTAAAAATAAAAAATAAAACAATAAAAAAGAAATTAAAGAAAATATAGAAAGTGAGGGAGAAAAGAAAAAAATTGAGGACAAAACCAAAAAAAAAAAGACAAAATAAAAATAAAGATTGAGAAAAAATAAAAAATAAAAAAAGATAAGAAAATAAAAATCAAAGGAAAAAAAAGGAGAAAAAATAATGATTGAGAAAAACTAAAAAGAAAAATCAAAGTAAAATAAAAAAGAGAATTTCTTTTAAAACAATTATAGAAGTTTAGAGGAGAAAAGAAAAAAAAGTAAGGGGTGGGATTTTTTTTTAAAAGAGAGAGAGAGAGAGAGAGAAAAGAAAGATAAAAATTAAAGTAAAAAAAAAAAGAGAAAAAAATAAAAGCTGAAAGATGAGTTGTTTAAAAATATTTGAGATATATAGCGCAAAATAGGCAATTCTTCTATATATAAAAAAAGAAGGGAGACTAGTTTTATAAGACCATTCGTATGGGGGGGGGGGGGGGGAATAAAGTCACCATAACATGGGCAAATTAATTAAGGATGACAAAGAAGTTTCAAAACTAAGAAAGAGCGACACGTCTTAAATATTGAATAAAGGTGACAATTTTAAGATTAGTATTAATGACACTAATTTTAAAACCCTCAAGTTTTATTATTTACACAAAGATACCTACACCATATTTACACAAAGATCCCTACACCATCACCACCATTCCTCCTCCACACCCTTTTTGTTGTTGCCGTCGCCGCCACCTCCTCTTCCCCCACTATCACTATCACTACCATTGCCACCTCTTCTAGATTCACCATTATTTCCTTCCTCTACATAACTATCGCCTGTTTTTCTTCTTTCTCCTCCACCACCGTAGCTATCAACACCGCACCAAATGCCATGTTCTCATTCGGCGTCACCACCAGCACCACCACCTTCTTTTTTACCATAAATATCATTTTTTCGTGGGCTCCTCCTCCAACCACATCTTTTTAAGAAATTAAGTAAGTATCGAAGTTGTTGTAGTTGTAGCAGCTACTTCGATAGTTGCTACAGAAACTTCAATAATTGTTGTAACACAACAACTAATAGCAATTGTTGCAACAATTACCGTAACTATTATAGCAACTATGGTAGTTGTTGAAGCAACTCTCGTGGTTGCTGAATTTTTTCTTCATTCAATTTTAAAAGAAATCAAAAGTTTTCTTTTCAGACTTCTCAAATTTTTTTTAAAAAATAATCCATAAAGATTAAAAAAGGGAAGAAGAACAAAATGAAAAGAAAAAGAAAAAGAAGAAGAGATGATGGAAGAAAAGGAAAATCTAGAGAGAGAGAGAAAAAATAAGAAGAAGAAGAAGAAGAAGGGAAGAAAGAAATTTGGAGAGAGGAAGAAAAAAAGAAGAAAGATTGAAAGATAAGAAAAGGGGAGAAATTCTAAAAATTGAAATTTGGAGTTGGAGGACTTTTAAAAAGTTTAAAGAGTTTAAAAAATTATATTTTACACTCGAATTTACTTTAGTCACTAATTAAAAAGAATTTGACCAGAGTTGGTCAAAGCTGTCATACATTTTAATTTTAAAACTTATTTGTCACCCTACACTTAATTTTCTCCCATAACAAGGGTCATTTATATAGTGTACCCAGTCTATCCCAAATAAGCCTATTGATCTGTGGTGCTTGAGCAATATGGGTTGAGCTGGCCCGTGGGCCAAACAAAAAATGATTAAATAGAATAGAGTATTAAGAATGGATAAATAATACAAAAACACAAACTTAAGAGGCATAAATACATAAAATCACTTTTCATTAAAAATATTTCATAAAATCTCATATTTCTCTTTTTCCTCTTGATACATATTAAATAAGTAAGTAACAGATTTGTATTTATTTTAGGAGAGTAAATAATGGGAGAGAATCTCTTAAATATCTAAAAAAATCAAATTAAAATTTTTTCATAACATCTCATCAGTTGGAATTTACAATTTGTTTCAATTTTTCATCTCTATTAATCTTTTCTTTCCTTAAGATTTTGAAAGATTTATCGTGTGCTTAATATTGACAAGCATTCATGTTCTTTTGAATGATCTTCATACTATAGAAGCTAAAATATTTCATAGTTTCCGGCGGAATCATGACAATGGCGTGATCACTGCAATGGTCCGCAAAATTAGATATCAATTTCGGCGTTGAAACATAAATTTGTAGCTAATGCTCTTGATACATATATAATGTTGTTAATTTCTCAATACATTTTCGTACTATAAACGGTGATACATATACATTTATTGTCAATATATTGGTGATAGATGTGAGTGATATATTAGTTGTTAGAATACTGGTGATACATATGGTAAATACGTTTTGATAATGATTCATATTTTTTATTCATTTATAAATGTTTGATATATTTAACATATGTTTGACATATATAAATTATTTACTTTTGTATGCAATTAAATTTTGAATGAGTATTGAGTAATTTTATCATGTGTATCATTGTGATACATCTGTAATCGAATGTATCATTGTGATACATCTGGAACCAGATGTCTTTATGCCACGATTTTTTGCGTGATTTACTCTCCATAATAATTGAAAATCAGTTACTTCCTTATTTAACTAATTACTCAGCTACAAATGTATCACAATGCATATGTATCAAGGCTAAAGAGATGTATCACAAAAATTAAAATTTAGAATATCTTGTAATTTAACAAAGTTATGGTATAAATTGTTACAACTCACTAAAAAGTCGAAATTTATATAAGTTACCCATTAAGAATAACAAAAGGAGTCCAAACTCAAAGTCTATTTAGACCATCATAGAGATTTAACTATTAATTATGTTTATAAAATGTATAAATAATTAAAATACTAAACATTAAATTTTTAAGAAATTAAATATGTTTGATAAAGTTGATGTAGTGGTGTTGAACACACCATAAGTGCTATTAGAGTTTTTTTCTAGAGGAGTCCATTTCACTTTTAGTGGATTAAATATGGATTAATTATGTAATACCACAACTTAATTTATCCTAGCTGCTTTAAATCTCAGCCCTTTTAAATAATTACATAAATACCTTATTTACTTTCTCTCTCTTAAAATATCTGATACATTACAAAAGGGGGAAAGACACCCTTCTTTCCCGCGTAAAGATCTGTCTATTTCCTTATTTACTGCTCTTTCTTTCATCTTTAATTTATCCTTTAGGTTTGAAATTTATGGGAGAAATTTCTTGGCTTTTCTTTCTTCCTTATTCAAGAAAATGCTTTATCATTGATGCCACCATTGATGGTGTTCATCAAATGATTTATCATTGAAAGACACCCTTCTTTTCCGCGTAAAGATCTGCTTATTCCCTTATTTACTGCTCCTTCTTTCATCTTTAATTTCTCCTTTAGGTTTGAAATTTATGGAAGAAATTTCTTGGGTTTTCTTTCTTCCTTATTCAAGAAAACGGTTTATCATTGATGCCACCATTGAAGGTGTTAATCAAATGATTTATCGTTGAAATGTGAGGGAAATTTTTTTTGGCTTTTCTTTCTTCTTTTTTCGAGAAAGTGATTTATCATTGATGTCACCAACATCACTACACCAACATCACCAATGAAGAAAATTGATTCAGCTTCCGATGTCGCTATTGATGGTGCTAAATAAAAAAAGATGGGGTTCTGCTTTTTTGAAAGGGAAGGTTAGTCCTTCAAAATGCAAAGTTGTTGAAAAAATCAAAAGAGATACACTCTAAAAGGTATTGTACATATGTATCGGATTAAAAAATTCATTAGATACATAATTTTTGTTGTTGAGATACATAAATGACATCATTTTCATGCATGAGACATAATTTTAATTATATATCTTTCTTCAGTCTAATTTTTGTATAAGTATGAGTAACCAAATAGATTAAAAAATGGATGTATCTCAGTAATAAGTTTTTATGTTGAGATACATAATTAACATTAATTTCATACATGAGGCATAATTTTAATTATGTATCTCGTTTTAATATTGAACAAAATTATATATCTCCACCTAATAACTTCAAATAATGGATGTATCTCAGCCAATATGACTATTAACCAACTCGATTACTAACTAATCTATTTTTTATGTATCTTAATGCAAGGTATGCATTACATTTTCAAAGAAGTTTCACCACATCCGTTAACGCTTGACGGTTCTCGAAATGCTAAAAGTTTAGAAGATTTTAAAAAAATTCTGAAAGACGAGAGGGTAGAGTTTTTTGGTCACACAAGGGGTGATATTCTTTTAAATTTCAAAGAGTGGATAATAATGTTTCAACAGGATGAATGAGGGTCCTTTTTTCTAATATCAACATTACAACTATTTACGATTTTCTGGAGATCTTGACAGTAATTTTGTATTTATGAAGCATGATTTTCTCCTCAATTTACGTTATTTTCCTTTTAAGCGTGTCGTAGCTGTTTTAACTGATATATCAGATAAGATGTATCTCTTGTTAATAGATGTATCAGAAAAATAAAAATCTGAAATTTTTATAAGATGTATCTGGAATTGTTGTGATAGGCGTAATTAGGAGTAAACATGTAGGGATTTATGTAAAACACCCATTGAATATTGACCTCTTTTTGTGTTTTATTGTGTTCTATTGAAATAAAATTAGGTCAATATTGCTATTTAGTTGGTTATATTATTACTCATTAATTGTTTAGTTTGTTTATCAACATCTCTATTTGGTCTGAATTTGGTGTCAAAAGTTATTTAATTTCGTAGATTACTAGAATTTTTTTCGTAAATTTGAGACTTGATTAACAAGAAGTAATTTCATGTAATATTATATTATAAATATTATAAAATTAACATTTTAAAATTTAAATTAAGATTATAAAAATAACATATTTTAAAAAGTGGTCTGACCCGTGGAGGCCCGCAGCCCACAGAGTGATAGATTGGGCTTGTTGTTTTCTCGTCTGTCATCTTGATAGGCCAACTCGTCCTGACCCGTCAAACTCAAAAGCCCATGTGGACTAGCCCAGACGGGTTGGGCCGGCCCGTATTAACAACTCTAGTATAATTTGAAGTTGAAAACTGCATAATTATCATGTGTTAGCCCATGACCTTGTAAGAATTTTTCGATTATAAACCACTGTAATAATTTTTTGATTATATGTCATTCTTTTTTTTTTTTCGTAGTTTTTGAGATTTTATTAGGGTAAAAGGGTAAAATGAGGTAATGCACTCAAATTTGCGATTTATGGTGGATATATTTCTAATAAAATAGTGGTGCATATATTTTGTTAACAAACCTATATTTAATGAATTACAAAAGAATTCTAAAAATATTTTTTTTCTATATAAAAACTTGACGCTTTAACAAATTACCTCACCCACGTTTTTACGCCTAAAAAAAAAAAGAAAAGCAATCTCTCTTATACTCAATCGTAAAATTGGTTTGGGTCAGCTCTGAATATAATAAGTGTTGACACCTAATTTTTGCCGTCCACAACTACGTTTAATCTCGAGTTTCTTCGATTTTCAAATAAAATCACAACAATTATTTTTCTTTTTTCAAATAAATACATTTTAAAATATGTATTTGGGCTAATTTTGTCATTTAAGTGATAATTATATTTTTGTATTTGCATATACAAGATTGTATAAATGATGTCATTTAAATGAAAATTTTCATCAAAATTCGTAATTTAAATCAAGGATTATTTAGAAAATAAATTTAAATAATTAAGTATGGATTTAAATATAATTTATTCTTACAAATAATCTATTTGGAGAAATACTTGTTTGGTTTTATTAAACCAAGAAGCTCGGGATTGAGTGAGATATTTATTTGTATCGAATTTCGGCTAATTTGGGCCAACCTATTAGATTTGGTCATAATTGAGATCAAAACGGCCTCAATTGCAATGCGATTGGCTAATTGACTTTTTTAATTTGACTTAAATTTAAACGGATTTAGTTGATTCTTAATTCACTTGGGGTTATCTGTTAAATAACCCCAATTTTCAGCCTATTCTTTAATCACCGGCCCAAATTAAAACAAGTTCAATTTCAGCCTAATTGCAAATTACAACCTCCAAGCCCAAATCCTAACCTGCCCAGGTCCAATACCAAATCACCAGCCCAGCGCCACACCTCTACTAAACAAGCCCAACACATTAATTTTGACCCGGCCCACAATTTATTTACTCTTCTTCCTCAAAAGCAAATTACAACATGAGCAGAACCCTACAACATAACCAACCGTATGTACAGCTTTGAAAAACAAAAAAATCTACCCGATTCCCCTCGTTCTCGATTCGAATTCGCCAACCCGTTCTTCTTCTCTTCGTCACACGCCTCACGCGTCAGTGGGACAAGCAAAGACGACCCTCGAATCTTCTAGAAAATGAGCCAGGTGTCATCCCCTAACGTTCATATTCCGAAAAATTCGGGATGATGGTACGAATTTAGTACGTATTTGGATATTTTCTATTGGTTTTGGATGGGAATACTTTCTGAAGTTGTAGGTTTCCTTTAGTGATTTTGTACACTGGATTCATCTGCTGTGGAGGTCTTAAAGACCACAGATTGCTCTTTTGGTGAAAGATGTATTGTTGTCTCTCAATGCCTCGTTTATGCACTTCTTATGGCTTGAATAGCTAAATTCCTAATCAAATATTGTTTGTTCTGATTGTGTTTAATAGTTTAGCCTGATGTTGTTTGATTCATAGTTGCTACTTGATGTGTATTTTATCTGTTGTTACTACTGGATGGTGTCGCGATTGTCGAGCTAGCAGCGTTCCTAGCAGAACTACCGCTCAGGTTCCTTTGGCTTCTCATATGCCAAAAGGATGATGAGTAAGGTCCAAAATACGCTAGAAAGTCCTAGGATCCTCCGATGACCGTCTTGATTGTTAAAAACTCATATTTTAGAATTCATTGAAATGAGGAGGAGAATTAGAATGGTATCCCCTGCCACCATCCCTTTTAGTTTATGGATCATGTCTGCCTTTTGGTATCAAAAAAAAAAAACCTAAACTTGGATTCTTTTTTGTTTGTGTTCAAGATGTGTTTCGATTAAAAAAGGATTTTTGATATGGTCCTGATTGAAGTGCTGAAAACTTGGATATGCTTATTTGGGAAATATTGTGATTTCCTTTGTGGTCACTGTGTTATGTGTGTAATTCGTACTAGGACTAAGGATTCTCAGTTATTCTTCTTGAGCAAAGATGTTAAGAAAGGAGGGATACATTCACGTTCTTTTGCTCGCGAAAGCCCGGTTGAGAGATGGAGTAGGTCAGCACAATTGTCTACTTCCATCTCCGAGAACTTACTGTTGAGGTTCTCTTTTGAACCTCCAGGCTCCTTGCATGTTTTCCCGCTTTCGCTCGATTATCATGCGGTAATCACCCCAAGCATCCCATGGCCTTATGTACAAAAGGGTTCATTAATTTCTCTGTTGTTCTTTAAGTTCAAATCTGGATTGTGTGAAATCTCAACTCTTTTTCCTTTAGTCAATTTGGAAGATTGATTTTAGTCCCTTTATTGTCCCCTACTCTTCAATTTGGAAATTGATTTGCGTTTTGGCTTCTCTACGGCTCGTTGAGTTTAAATTTGAAATCAATTTGCATCTTGATACCTCCCTGACTACCTGAAGTTTGAATCCGGAAGCTGATTTACCTTAGTTTTTCTTTATCTTTCTTTGGGTTCAATTTGGAGATCGATAGTGGTATTATTCTTGTTCCTTGAATTTCCCATCGATTCACCCTTTGGCTCCGAAAGAGACTCAAAAGGGGTTGGAATTGAGATAAAAATCTGCTTTTGTATTCATATTCTTGGGGATTATTCACTGATTTCCCCCTTTTTAGCTTCAAAAGAGATGGTTAGAAATAAGGTTAAGATTAATTTTATGAAGTGACCCATCTTTACATATGTTGGCTGATTTGCATTTTCCTTTTGTTTTCTCTCTCAAATTGTTCAAAGTCAGTACCCTCATTCTTGGGAATTCGTAACTGATTCACTTTTGGGTTTCTATTGGAAACTAGAAAGGGGGATCGGAACAAATATTGAGTTCTTGAGTTTGAATTTTATAGGTTTGGACGTGAGATCCATATTCCTCCCTAGTTCAATCATATTTCTGTTGCTTTCATGTGTTCATGTGATTTTAAATGTCTATTAGGATTGAATAGTGAATGCTTGTTATGTATAATCCTTGCTGACACATATTCATAAAAGGGAGGTAGCAAACTTTGGCTTTTTAGTTTTTTTGTGGTTCACTTTGTATGCTGATCATCCTTTTGAAATAAAAATTGTTACGTTAAAGTGAAGGCAACTTTCTAAAAAGAGATTCCTTTTCGTCTTTTTAAATTATGTCCTTTTCCTACGCCTGCCATTATTGTAATTCATCTTATCTTTTCCCTTTGCCATTACTAATATCACTAGTCTTTATCAAATGATGTTTAAATTTATCAAATTCTGTTATTCGGTTTCTAATTTCTTGCCTTTCCTTTTTTTTTTCCATGTCAATTTGCATTGGAGTCCGCAATGGACTCCTTCCTCTTATCAAGTGGGCCAATGAGGCCCATATCCTCAATGTTTAAATCCAAAGTGATTCCATGGCGTAAATACAAGGAGCCGAAAGAAGAAGAACAAATGGATTAAAGTCCTATCATTTGAAGCGGCTACGAGACCCACAAAGTCTCATTTATCATTTTTGTTTATTTACTTATTGTCGTCTTCATTTATTTATTTATTCGTTTATTTATTTATTGCCTTATTTATTTATTTGGGCCTCGAAGCCAAAGCTGTACTTAATACAGGTGAAGCGAGACTCGAGCTAAAGGATTGAAAACATAGAATTAGGACAGGTGATATGGATCGAAAGCCCAATTAGACTAGGGCAGGTCTTATTGATTTGGGCTCAATGTCCTAAATCCCTTATTTTCTCCCCTCCCACTTTTTTCTTTATGCTTGTTTGCCTTATGTGTTTTTGTAAACCTAGTTAAATCCTTAGTCAAGTTGCTAAAAACTGGTTCTGCATAAACACCAAAATATTCCTAAAATTGCTTTTCTTTTCAAAAATCAACTTTTTCAAGGTTTATCAAAAGACGTTTTCAAATAGGTCGGATAACCGCAAGTTAGCGGACGTTTTAGGTGCCTAACACCTTCTGTTTTATTTGACGCCATAGGTACAGAGGCACGAGTTTCAGAGCAGCAGTAGCATTGTAGATTTCAGCAGTCAATGCTCCTCTTCATTCAAGGACAATATTATTGTTACTTTATTACAGTATTTCAGATTAGTTTTTCAGTTCATGGAGTTAGTTGGAGACATGTTCCTTCAACTCTTTATTCAGTTCAGTTAGAGGCTTTTGGACTAGATGTCAGATTAGATGTTCAGACTTCAGTATTTATGTTTCTTTTTGGTATTGTTATACCATGTTTTTTAGATATGTATCAGTATCGAACCTTATGGCCTTATAGTTCATGTTTCTGCATATTTTATGAGATATTATGCAATTTACAGGTACAGATATCAGTCATGGGTTAGCTTGTGGTCGTTCGGGGTCATGAACATCGTGTAGCGTTTCGATTCAGAAAATCGGGGAGTTACAAACTTGGTATCAGAGCCTAAGGTTCAACAGTGTCCTAGAAAGTCTGAAAGCTGCATCAAGTAGAGTCTTGTACATGGGCGTGTTGTGCACCACACTTATGTGCAGGAGGTTATGAGATGTTTTAGGAATAGTTTCCCTTCTTTTATGTCTCAAGATCATGCTATAGCAAGTTTCTCTAAGGACCCATGTAGATTCACATCAGGATCCCCTCATGTCAACCTTACCTTACTTTCAAGGTAACAAAAACAGTGAGTCCCTGGAGACAGTTATAGGATTTGCCACATGCTCAGACAATATCCCCTCAGTCCAGTCATGTTCCAAAGTTGTACAGATTTCATTTATGATCATGAGAACTCCTTTGTAAACTCAAATCCAATTTTTGATATGCCGTTAGATCCCTTCTCAGAATCCTATGACAGTATAGACCTAGAATTTTAAGAATGGACCCAAGAGTTTAGCAGTAGATGAGTTGGGATGGTATTATCTAGTCTGATTAGATTATGTATTCATTGGGATAGTTGTACCAAGGTAAATCAGGAGGCTTGAATAATGTAAGCTAGAATTTAAGTTTATTTACTTGAAATTAAGCATGAAGGTATAGATGTGATATTAGTAGTATATGAGGAAACAGAAGCAGCTGATGTGTTTAGTAGGATGGGCAGGTGTCGAACAGATTATAAGTATGTGATGATAGATCAAGTGACCAAGTCAGACTCTCAGATTCCAGTAGTAGTGCCAGTATGTATAGAAAAACAGTAAGGGAAGACGATTCCCAACCCATCCTCTTCTCAGTACAAAGATTTGTACCTCAGCTATCACGAAATCCACTCAGGTCTTACATATCAACTCTATGGTCACGAACCACGATCATGCACTTTTTCATAAATCATGTACGGTTTCAATTCTCAGTATAAAGGATCTCAGTTTACCCCGCAGTACGAATCAATTCCATGAACACGACTTATGTTCACACGTTTTCCATAGAATCATGTGCACTTTCAGTTCCCAGCATAGGGATTCGGATCTAAATCACTCAGTGTCACGAATCATGTCTCACGAATACAAAAAACTCAAAACTTAGGTCATGCAGCTCATAACTCATGTACCCGTATCATGCTTTACAGTATACTCAGCTTTCATGACTCATGCTATGCCCCTACAGATCAGATAAATTCATACCACGTCATGTATATCCTCAGTTCAAACCTTTTTGGTAAATCCATGCTCAGCTACCTCATGCTAGTCAGTCAGTCCCTTCTCGTATGCATAATACTCTATGGTCTCAGTCCAGCTATTCAGACTAAGTACAATTCAGTCTTGCATACCCAGTATTCAGTTACCAGTTATTCAGTTAATCAGATAAGTTAGTATATTTATGCACTCGTAATCAGCTAAGTTCATGCATCATGTCTCAGTTTCAGATCCCAGCTATTAAGTCACAATTCTGTTCGTAAGTGCCTTGTACACCGCCTTAGTTTTCCTTAGTATCTCGGCTAAGTCAGTTTTCTTCAAGGGACCTAGAGTCCTAAGGGGGAGATACCCTATATCCCCCGACCTTATGTGATTTAAACATGCCACTTTCTTTTCTCTAGATGAATCCAGCTGGAGGAAGGGTTACTTATAAGCTGACCCTCTAGTTCCAAATTTCAGTCGTAATCTATGTTCTTAATGGCTCATTTTAGCCCACGATACTCTGTCCATGTCACACATTACAGACTCAGTTCAACTCATGTATCATGTTCCAGACTCAGTTATGTTCTCATGTTTTCGCTCATGCATATTAAGTGATTAATCTCAGACTCATCGGTATTTTCAGTTCAACGTAACAGTCTTCCTTGAGCTTACTCATTCTCATGTTCAGATTTCAGTACCAAATTTGGTACCATTACCATTGCATGTTCAGTCGTATGTTCATGAGTCAGTTCAGTCATGTATCCACGCATCAGATATATGTGGTCAGCTTATAAATACTTTCATTCATGCATTCATGTATCACGTCAGTCATATAATCATGGATCAGATATGCATGGACTCAACTTATCAGTTATGCATTCTCATTTTGAGAAAACTTAGTTCATCAGAACACTCAGTCCGTCATTCATAAATCAGTTACGCATGCATCAGATATGCATGTTCAGTATGATATATTTAGCTTGTCAGTCATGTCAGCCATGAAATCATATTCAGTCGTTCATGCTCAGTACTCACGTCAGTTGTCTTTTCTCCCCTCTCAGTCAGTCTCATTCGAGGATGAACGTTCCCAAGGGGGAGATATTGTAAGACCCCGTAAAAAAATCGCATGTCAAATTCAGCTCGTAAAGCTCCATGAGAGATTCCAACACTTAGAAATTTTTTTTGCCAAGTGTTCAAGTTCAACACTTACTCTCATTTTAGACCTCCTAACTATAGGGATTTATTTGATGACCTTCCCGACCTTCGTTTTTAGATTTTCAAGTTACGTTGCGATGGGGAAAGTCTCTAGTACGTATTGGACACATTCCGGGCGCATTTTGGGCGCATTTCAGTGGCTAACTCACTGGTTTGAAATGCTCCCGTATTCCAGGCGCATTTCAGGTCAAAAATTTCAGTCAACTTCAAACTATCATAACTTCCTGTATATAATGTACTGTGAGAGCTGCTATATATCAATAGAAATATATTTGAGTGTTCTTGCTAATGCAATTGGTTTCATCCAATTTGAACATTGGAGTAAAAAGTTATGATCAATTTACTTCAGCCTATCAGCCTAAAAACAACAGAGGACAGCTGAGTCTTTCTCTTTTTCTCCAGGGGTATTTTAGTCTTTCCCACCTCTCTCTCTATATATATATACACACAAACACGAGATTCAGCATAATTTAGCAACATATGCTTGATTTCTCTCAAAATTCATCAAGAACAAGAAGAGGGTTTACAATTGGGGATTTAATTTCAACAAATTCTCTCCGTCGATCTTCGTAAAATGAAGAACTAAGGTATGCATAGTGTTCATCCATGGATTCCTTTCATCCATGGAGCTCAAGAATCAAGTTTTAAGTTATGTATCATGAATATTTTATGGTGGGATGATTATGTTCATGTTGATGATGTTAAATTGAGTTTTTTATTCCATGAGTTATCTCAAGAATAATGAAAACTAATTTATTTTGTAATATTATTCATATGAACTTTATGTTGAGTTCTTGAAATTGCAAGTTGGACATTGATGATCATGTTGTTGGTGTTGAATGATTCCCAAGTTGGGATCTTTGTGTGAAATCATGAAATTATGTTGAAATATAAGTTGAAGTCCATGAATTTGGTGATTTATACTTTGTGAAAATTTTATGATTTCACCTATGCCTAAGTTGTGCATGAAAGGTGTTTGATTAAATGTTTAAGAGAAACAAGAAACATGTAGTATGGATTAATATGGCCTAAAAGGTGAATTCATGCCATTGACCTCATGCTTGAATGACTTACATGCTATTGTTGTACAATGAATATGTTGTTGGAATGTCATGATGTTAGAGTATGAAATTATCATCTTGATTATATACATTCCTACCATGAACAAGATTACGTTAACCATGTACTTCATGAAATCCCCAACTTATTTTATTATGAATGGTTGATATTGATCATGTATTCAAGAATGTCAAGAAGTGTCATTTTCCTTCTATCGAGTCCTGGGGGTACTTGTACCCGAAAAATATAGCTGTGTGCCTAGAGCCATGTCATGTTTTCATGATACTCTCAGTCAAGCCATGTTCAGTAGACTTCATTCAGTCTCAGGACTCAGGAAAACTCATGTAAAGGCAGTATCAGTTCAGTTTTACTCAGTACTCAGTAATCTACGTAATCTCAGTAATATTCCGTCAGTCTATGGAATTCAGTAAATCTCAGTATCAGTACAATTTAGTTCAGTATTTAGTTCAGACATCAGTAAACTCAGTCAGCTAACAGAACTCAGTTGCATTTAGTCAGTTAACAGAATTCAGTAATGTTCCGCTAGTCATCGGAACTCAATAAACTCAGTCCATGTTCAGTTAAGTTAAACAGAACAATCAGTAACAGTTCAGTTAATTCTAGTATGTACTAGGAAATCAGTTCAGTATAATCAGTTCAGTGTCATTCAGTTGGGAGTAGGATTCAACACAGAGTGAACCCAAGGATAGGAACTCACCTGCCAGTAGAGGGTGTGATTCTTAGAAACAGTCCTTGCGTTCTAGAACTATGTAGACAACATAGGTTGAGACATCAATACCTGTCAGTTGAGGGTAGATGAGGTGGCTTAACCTGTCAGATGAGGGTTTCCACCGTTCTCATTAGATTACCTACCAGATGAGGGTCACTCACAGCTTGTTCTTACCAGTGGCGCGGTATTGACACACTTTCAATAAGGGCAGAGATTGGACCCCATCTTAGCTATTATAGCGTATTTGGGGCATGTCAGTTAGATAACTACTTCCCACAGTTTCAGTATCAGTCTCAGTAAAAGAACTCAGATAGTTCTTCAGGATATCAGGACTGTCAAATACAGTCAACTCAGATACAGTATGGAACTCAGCTAGTTCCATCAGATTTAGGACTGTCAGATACAGTCATTCATGCTATCAGTTATTAGAACTCATGTTATCAGATATATCAGTTATCAGAATTCAGTTATCATTCATGATATGTTATCAGTAAATACGTGTCATCAGTATTCATACTCAGTAGTCATGTTATCACGAGCTCAGTTTCAGGACTGTTATATACGGTCAATCAAATCAGTTATTCATAATTAGAACTATCAGAAACAATCATTCCTTTATCAGTAATATAGTATCAGTCTCCTAGTATTCAGTAACATAGTATCAGTTCCTCACTTATTAGTGAATTACATATCAATATCAGGAAACTCAGTCATTCAGTATCTCAATATCAGTAAACTCAGTCATTTAGTATCTCAGCTTCAGTAAACTCATGTTGTCAGTATTCAGACTCAGTAGTCAGTATCACTACGAGTTTAGTTGCAGTTACGTATGTATGTATATATTCTCACGTTCATATCAGTCAGCATTGTTCATGCATATAAAACACTTTGCATTTAGCCTACCTCACTCGTATATTCAGTACATTCAGTCGTACTGACGCATTCGCGCTATGGTGTTTTATTTGACGCTATAGGTACAGAGGCACGAGTTTCAGAGCAGCAGTAGCATTACAGATTTCAGCAGTCAGTGCTCCTCTTCATTCGAGGACAATATTATTATTACTTTATTACAGTATTTCAGATTAGTTTTTCAGTTCATGGAGTTAGTTGGAGACATGTTCCTTCAACTCCTTATTCAGTTCAGTTAGAGGCTTTCGGACTATATGTCAGATTAGAAGTTCAGACTTCAGTATTTATATTTCTTTTTGGTATTGTTATACCATGTTTTTCAGATATGTATTAGTATTGAACCTTATGGCCTTACAATTCATGTTTCCGCATATTTTATGAGATATTATGCAGTTTACAAGTACAGATATCAGTCATGGGTTAGCTTGTGGTCCTTCGGGGTCATGAACATCGTGTAGCGTTTTGGTTCAGAAAATCGGGGCGTTACATGTTCGAAAGTTAAACTACTAAAAGTCTATGAAGATATAAAACTAAAACAAATACCAACATGTCTGGATTATGGATAAATTCGAAAACCTGTCTTAACATCTGAATATCTAAACATCTAGTCTGAATGCCTTTAAGACATGTGTAGTTGATGGGACAAACCCGCAACTAAATCTGTCTGATTGAAATGAAAGATATATTAAAATTAACTGAACATAACTTGTCCTCGATAGATGAGGGCTCAACACTATTGCTGCTGAGAGGCATTGAGCTGACTAAGGGTGATCGAAGAACTGAGCGTCCGAACCTATATTGTGAAATCAATATAGCACAAAAAAAAGTATACGGTCAGTACTTTAAATGCACTGGTACGTGAGATAGGGACTAATTAAAAATGCATATGGATATTGATCAACATGGATACATGAACATGTAAAAATGAATGTAAGACCAAGTAAAGAATGTACTAAAATAATCTGTAAACTGAATGACTGAATAACTGATAACCTGAATACTTGGTCATTCAAACCTATACTGATATAACCTGAGAACTAAACAAAAATTATGGGAGCTATCATGTAACCGATATGTCCCAATCTGAGCAAATTGGGGTCCAACCTGTAACCCCAGTTAGAAGGGTGTCAATACCTTTCCACGAGTATTAATACTGGCCATGTAGATCCAGTAATCCAGTGTCCCGAAGGACTAGGGTGTCAGTCCTCTACTGGCGGGTGACCCCTAAGAGAGTGCCAGTCCTCTACTGGCGGGTGACATTTCATAATATACGTTGGCTACATAGTTCTGGAACTTAAGGACTTTTACTAGAGGTCTTAGTCCTCTACTAGTGGGAGAGCCTTCATCCCTAGGTTCTCTTGGTGCTAAATTCTACTTCCAACTAAACTGACACGGGTACTGATTAAAGTTAACTAAACTCATAACTAATAATTGCTCAATATGAATATGATAATAAAATCATGATCTGACTGACTCGTAACTTGACAATTTGAGACATGTGTAAACATATAGGTATCGGGTGTTCATAGCCCTCCAGCACTAAATGATACTTTAAATACAATAACATCATCACAACCTTGTAAGAAAATTCATGATTCGTAGACCCAAAACTTAGTACACTTGAGTAAATTGATGAAATCTATGAATTTAAGTATGGTAATGTGTTAAACTTATCAAAACAACATGTTCACATGGTTTAATTCATAACTTGATAAATTGACATTGTATCAATTGAATATGATATGGGCGATTGAAATTCAAAGTATGCAATAACATAATTCACATGAGGAAACATATTGACATGACTTGAATTCAAAACTACTAAGAAAACATGGATTAAATTCATAATTAACATTGATATTTTTAGAAAAGAGGATAAAAGTTTCATACTTGAACAAAAAAGAGATTTGAGACTCAATGGGTTGAAGGAACCCATTGATGAATACCCCATGTCACACCCCTTTTTTGCCAAGGATCGAGTTGAAGGGTTTTTCCAATTAAAGTGACGGTATTGAATAGAGATTAGTTTTTATCATTTTCAGAGTCGCCACTTGGAATTGAGTTGTGGTGTTCTAAGTCACCTTATTGAATCCGTAATCAAAAGGAAATGGCTCATTGTTGGTCTGCAAAAACAGAAGACCGGATAAGAAATTTTGTTAATCAAGAAAAAGGTGTGAGGCACCCCTCGAGTTCCGTGGTTCTAGCACGGTAGCTTTTTGACTTATCTTGACTTAAACTATTTTGATAAATTATGTTAAGGCCTAAATTTTCTCATTTTTAATATACTGATAATATCTGTCTATATCTCTTGTATTAAACTAGTGAAAATTAATTTTAAGACGATATTTGCCGAAGTGCAATATTGCATCCTTGAATTATTTTTTAAATGTCTCAAAAAGATGCATACTCCGCATTCTTAATTGAGACAAATATATTAAACATGCCTAAAGCTTATCTAGCGTTAAATGGCATTCGTTCGTCTCTTATAAAATCAAGACAATTTTCTAATCCATTTCATTCTCTTTTCACTCTTTATTTTTGCAACGAGTTTTGGATTATTCCCCAACTTACCTTGCTCTCTCACTAATGGATATTCCCTCTCTTCTCTTTTACCATGTGACGATAGGTCTTGAATAATTTTACAACCTCATTTCACTCAACCTCACATTTGTAAATAACTCGAACCTTGACTATCGGGTAAGCCTATAAAGGTATTACAATAAGATAACCTGTTCAAAATGGTCAAGATGATCAAACAGAAGAGGCGACAATAATATGTTTAACATTTAACGTAAAACTAGTGATTATTAAAATAAGCCTAGCGACGCTATACTGCAAAAAATATTTAATCCACTATATAATAATTCAATAAGTTTCTTTTCAAGGAAACCGACAAGTGCAAAAAAAAACTTCATTATTTTTTTAATAAACAAACTATATATAATTTAAAAATTATTGTTATTATTTTTCTTTTTGAAGAATCCTTGTATTTTCACAAACTAATTAACTAAGCCTTCCATTAATACACTAATTTTCATAATTTTATATGTACAACAGTTTTTTCTTTCACCTAATATAATACTATTATATCGTGTGTAATAATCTTAAAGTAGGCAACTTATGTTTACATTTATCTACGTTTTCACCAACTTACAACCCAAACTATAATGTTATTACTTCTAATCCCTACTATACATTTTCTACGCCCCTAAAGAAAACCTTAGTAAATATCTCAATGAACCATGATCTCACATAATTAACACTAACTGTAATATGTTAGAACAAGAAAAACAATTTTAGATAATAATAATAATAATAATAATAATAATAATAATAATAATAATAATAATAATAATAATAATAATAATAATAGTAACAATTCAAACACATATAAAATTTGAAAAACTTTGTAATATTAAAATTAAATGCCGCATGATTACACTGTTATATTATATAAAGAAAAAATTAAAAATTACCTCCTGCGAAAATAATCCGAAATAAAAGAAAGAAGAAGCCATGAACCCGAAATCGCGAACCAACCATGAACTCTATTGTTACCCTCTTTTGTGAGCCTTTTCTTTTCCTTTTACTCTAATCTTTTACTTTTTCTCTAATCTTTTCCTTTCTTGATTTCTTCCGTTTCTAAGTTTCTCCATTTTTTTTTTGTTTTTGGGTTTTTCAAGTTTTATGTCTGTGTGTGTATTGTGTTGTCTGTCCGTGCGGGTAATATAGTGTGTAGGGTGGAAAGTTGAGGGGGTTGAGGGGGTTGAGGAAAAGGTGGGGGTGGTTGGGGTAGTTTAGGATAAGATTTATATTTTTTATTTTTATTATATTATTTTTTTAATAATACATTAAAATGAATAATAAAAACAAAAAAATATTAACTAATTAATTTTTATATTTTAATAAAATACAATAAAAATTTATAAAAAATCTAAAATAAATATAATTAAGATAATACTAAAACTAGTAGCCTATTTATTAATATATATATTTGAATTTTTCATATTATATTAAAAACAAAAATAAAAATATCCCAAAATATAACTTTAGTTATTTATTTATTTTCAACTAAAACTTAATAAAAATGAAATAAGAGCTAAAGTAGATATTGGACAAAAACATAAATATTTAATGCCGAAAAAAATGTTAAAACTCGGGGAGGTCAAAAATCACGTGTCTACACCCCACGTACCTTATTTGCTTGAATCTTTGAAGAAAAGCTTAGAATTGAAACCTTGAACGGTGAATCCTTGGGAAGAGTCTTGATTTTACGTTCTTGGGAAAGAGGGATGGTTTACATATGATAACTGATGGAGAATGGGGCAAGTGATGCGCACTTGGATGGTTGAGGAGAGGAAAGATGACTAAAATACCACCCATTAAGTTAACAAAAAGACTGCAGACAACACAACCTCTGAGTCACGGAGGTTATCGCGGAGACTATCCTCTATGACTCATTGTGTATCGCAGTGGCTAACCTCCGTGACACGCAGTATATCGCGAAGATTATCCTCTATGACATTCTCAAATCATGGAGGCTTACTGCTTCTGAAGTCTAAAATCAGCCCGAACCTCTTCAAAAAAATTTGAAACTATTTCAGATGACCCTTTTAACATCCCTAAACATGTTTCAACTAAAAAATCAATGTTTCAGAATTCGGAAGGCCAAAAATAAAATATTCGTATTCTTGGGGTCTTAAAATGGCTAAGTCCTTCTGAACTCACTGTTAAATTAAATCCTTGGACCCCTTTAAACATGTGTCTAGGAGCTGGAAACATATCTAGAATATTGAGGGGTATTACACTTGTTCTTTGGGTAGGTTCTTGGGCTAAGTCTTGTCTTAGGGTCAAGACTAATAGAGCATCATATAAATCAAGACACAGTATGATAATGTCAACTCTTGTCCATGGGGCGTAACTTATCGGCTAAGTCTTGCCTCTAAGGCAGGAATTATAGAATATCTCATAAATCAAGACACAGTGTAGTAGTGTGAACTCTTGCCCATGGGGCGTAACTTGTTGTTTGAAAGTCCTTGGACTAATTTGTGCCTCTAAGACAAGAGTTATAAAATATTTCATAAAACAAGACAAAATGTGGTAGTGCCAACTCTTACCCATGAGGAATAACTTATTGTTTGAAAGTCCTTGATTTATAAAATATTTCATAAAGCAAGACACAGTGTAGTAGTGTCAAATCTTTCTCTTGGAGTGTAACTTGTTGTTTAAAAGTCCTTGGGCTAAGTCTTGCCTCTAAGGAAAGAGTTATAAAATATCTCATAAATTAAAACATAATGTGGTAGTGTCAACTCTTACCCATGGGGCGTAACTTGTTGTTTGAAAATCCTTGAGTTAAGTCTTTGCCTCTAAGGCAAGAGTTATAGAATATCTCATAAATCAAAACACCATGTGGTAATGTCAACTTTTTCCCATGGGGAACAACTTGTTGCTTGAAAGCCCTAGGTCTATATCTTGCCTCTAAGGGAAGAATTATAAATCATCTCATAAATCAATACACAATATGTTGGTGTCAACTCTTGCCCATGTGGCATAACTTGTTGTTTGATGGTCCTTGGTCGGAGTCTTACCTCTAAGACAAGAGTTATAGAGCATTTCGTAAGTGAAAAAACACAAAGTGTTAGTATTGACTCTTTCCCAATGTACGTAACTTATTTGAAATTTTTTGAGATAAGTCATGCCTCTAAGGAAAGAGCTGTAGAACATTTAGTAAATGAAGACATAATGTGACAGTGTCAACTCTTGCCCGTGAGGAATAATTTGTTAGTTGAAAGTCCTTGAGCGAAGTCTTTCCTCTAAGGCATGAGTTGTCGAACATCTCCTAAATGAAGACATAACGTGGTAGTGTCAACTCTTGCCCGTGGATCATAATTTGTTGTTTGAAAGTCCTCGAGTTAAGTCTTGCCTCTAAGGCAAGAGTTGTAGAACATCTCATAAATGAAAACATAACGTGGTAGAGTCAACTCTTGCCCGTGGGGCATAATTTATTGTTTGAAAGTCCTTGAGTTAAGTTTTACCTCTAAGGTAAGAGTTATAGAACATCTCATAAATCAAAATACAATGTGGTAGTGTCAACTCTTTCCCATGAAACGTAACTTGTTATTTGAAATCACAAGTCTTGCCTGTACAATGTTGTAGTGTCAACTCTTGCTCATGGGCTCAACTTGATTGGAAGAAATCGAAGAAAATAAAAAAAGTTAACAAAAATTGCGAAAAAAAGAAGAAAAATATTTAAAAATAAAACAATAAAAAAGAAAATATAGAAAGTGAGGGGAGAAAAGAAAAAAATTGAGGACAAAACCAAAAAAAATACAAAATAAAAATAAAGATTGAGAAAAATTTAAAAAGAAAAAAAGATAAGAAAATAAAAATCAAAGGAAAAAAAAGGAGAAAAAATAATGATTGAGAAAAACTAAAAAGAAAAATCAAAGTAAAATAAAAAAGAGAATTTCTTTTAAAACAATTATAGAAGTTTAGAGGAGGAAAGGAAAAAAAGTAAGGGGTGAGATTTTTTTTTAAAAGAGAGAGAGAGAGAAAAGAAATATAAAAATTAAAGTAAAAAAAAAAAGAGAAAAAAATAAAAGCTGAAAGATGAGTTGTTTAAAAATATTTGAGATATAGAGCGAAAAATAGGCAATTCTGCTATATATATAAAAAAAAAGCGAGACTAGTTTTATAAGACCATTCATATGTGGGGGGGGGGGGGGGGGGTAAAGTCACCATAACATGGACAAATTAATTAAGGGTGACAAAGAAGTTTCAAAACTAAAAAAGAGCGACACGTCTTAAATATTGAATAGAGGTGACAATTTTAAGATTAGTATTAATGACACTAATTTTAAAACCCTCAAGTTTTATTATTTACACAAAGATACCTACACCATATTTACACAAAGTTCCCTACACCATCACCACCATTCCTCCTCCACACCCTTTTTGTTGTTGCCGTCGCCGCCACCTCCTCTTCCCCCACTATCACTATCACTACCATTGCCACCTCTTCTAGATTCACCATTATTTCCTCCCTCTACATAACTATTGCCTGTTTTTCTTCTCCACCACCGTCGCTATCAACACCGCACCAAATGTCATGTTCTCATTCGGCGTCACCACCAGCACCACCACCTTTTTTTTTACCATAAATATCACTTTTTCGTGGGATCCTCCTCCAACCAAATCTTTTTTCAGAAATTAAGTAAGTATCAAAGTTGTTGTAGTTGCTGCAGCTACTTCGATAGTTGCTACAGAAACTTCAATAATTATTATAACACAACAACTAATATCAGTTGTTGCAGCAATTACCGTAGCTGTTATAGCAACTATGGTAGTTGCCGAAGCAACTCTCGTGGTTGCTGAATTTTTTCTTCATTCAATTTTAAAAGAAATCAAAAGTTTTCTTTTCAAACTTCTCAGTTTTTTTTTAAATAATCCATAAAGATTAAAAAGGGGAAGAAGAACGAAATGAAAAGAAAAAGAAAAAGAAGAAGAGATGATGGAAGAAGAGGAAAATCTAGAGAGAGAGAGAAAAAATAAGAAGAAGAAGAATGGGAAGAAAGAAATTTGGAGAGAGGAAGAAAAAAAAAGAAAGATTGAAAGATAAGAAAAGGGGAGAAATTCTAAAAATTGAAATTTGGAGTTGGAGGACTTTAAAAAAGTTTAAAGAGTTTAAAAAATTACATTTTACACTCCAATTTACTTTAATCACTAATTAAAAAGAATTTGACTAGAGTTGGTCAAAGCTGTCATAAATTTTAATTTTAAAACTTATTTGTCACCCTACACTTAATTTTCTCCCATAACAAGGGTCATTTATATAGTGTACCCAGTCTATCCCGAATAAGCCTATTGGTCCATGGTGCTTGAGCAATATGGGTTGAGCTGGCCCGTGGGCCAAACAAAAAATGATTAAATAGAATAGAGTATTAAGAATGGATAAATAATACAAAAACACAAACTTAAGAGGCATAAATACATAAAATCACTTTTCTTTTAAAATATTTCATAAAATCTCATATTTCTCTTTTTCCTCTTGACACATATTAAATAAGTAAGTAACAGATTTGTATTTATTTTAGGAGAGTAAATAATGAGAGAGAATCTCTTAAATATAAAAAAAAATCAAATTAAATTTTTTTCATAACATCTTATCATTTGGAATTTACGATTTATTTCAATTTTTCATCTCTATTAATCTATTCTTTCCTTAAGATTTTGAAAGATTTACCGTGTGCTTAATGGTGACAAGCATTCATGTTCTTTTGAATGAGCTTCATACTATAGAATCTAAAATATTTCATAGTTTCCGGCGGAATCATGACAATGGCGTGATCACTGCAATGGTCCACAAAATTAGATATCAATTTTGGCGTTGAAACATAAATTTGTAGCTAATGCTCTTGATACATATATAATGTTGTTAATTTCTCGATACATTTTCGTACTACAAACGGTGATACATATACATTTATTGTTAATATATTGGTGATAGATGTGAGTGATATATTAGTTGTTAGAATACTGGTGATACATATGGTAAATACGTTTTGATAATAATTCATATTTTTTTATTTATTTATAAATGTTTGATATATTTAACATATGTTTGACATAAATAAATTATTTATTTTTGTATGCGATTAAATTTTGAAGGAGTATTGAGTAATTTTATCATATGTATCATTGTGATACATCTGTAATCGGATGTATCATTGTGATACATCTGGAATCAGATGTCTTTATGCCAGGATTTGTGCGTGATTTACTCTCCATAATAATTGAAAATCAGTTACTTCCTTATTTAACTAATTACTCAGTTACAAATGTATCACAATGCATATGTATCAAGGCTAAAGAGATGTATCACAAAAATTAAAATTTGGAATATCTTGTAATTTAACAAAGTTATGGTATAAATTGTTACAACTCACTAAAAATTCGAAATTTATATAAGTTACCCATTAAGAATAACAAAAGGAATCCAAACTCAAAGTCTATTTAGACCATCATAGAGATTTAAATATTAATTATGTTTATAAAATGTATAAATAATTAAATACTAAACATTAAATTTTTAAGAAATTAAATATGTTTGATGAAGTTGATGTAGTGGTGTTGAACACGCCATAAGTGTTATTAGAGTTTTTTTTCTGGAGGCGTCCATTTCACTTTTAGTGGATTAAATATGAATTAATTACGTAATACCACAACTTAATTTATCCTAGCTGCTTTAAATCTCAACCCTTTTAAATAATTACATAAATACCTTATTTACTTTCTCTCTCTTAAAATATCAGATACATCACAAAAGGGGGGAAAGACACCCTTCTTTCCCGCGTAAAGATCTGCCTATTCCCTTATTTACTGCTCCTTCTTTCATCTTTAATTTCTCCTTTAGGTTTGACATTTGTGGGAGAAATTTCTTGGATTTTCTTTCTTCCTTATTCAAGAAAACGCTTAATCATTGATGCCACCATTGATGGTGTTCATCAAATGATTTATCATTGAAAGACACCCTCCTTTTCTGCGTAAAGATCTGCCTATTCCCTTATTTACTGCTCCTTCTTTCATCTTAATTTCTCCTTTAGGTTTGAAATTTATGGAAGAAATTTCTTGGCTTTTCTTTCTTCCTTATTCAAGAAAACGGTTTATCATTGATGCCACCATTGATGGTGTTAATCAAATGATTTATCATTGAAATGTGAGGGAATTTTTTTTTGTCTTTTCTTTCTTTTTTTTTCCGAGAAAGTGATTTATCATTGATGTCACCAACATCACCAATGGCGAAAATTTATTCAGCTTCCGATGTCGCTATTGATGGTGTTCAATAAAAAAAATGGGGATCTGCTTCTTTGAAAGGGAAGGTTAGTCCTTCAAAATGCAAAGTTGTTGAAAAAATCAAAAGAGATACACTCCAAAAGGTATTGTACATATGTATCGGATTTAAAAAAAAATTAGATACATAATTTTTGTTGTTGAGATACATAAATGACATCATTTTCATGCATGAGACATAATTTTAATTATATATCTTTCTTCAGTTTAATTTTTGTATTATGTATGAGTAACCAAATAGATTAAAAAATGGATGTATCTCAGTAATAAGTTTTTATGTTGAGATACATAATTAACATTAATTTCATACATGAGACATAAATTTAATTATGTATCTCGCTTTAATATTGAACAAAATTATGTATCTCCAGCTAATAACTTCAAATAATGGATGTATCTCAGCCAATATAACTATTAATCAACTCGATTACTAACTAATCTGTTTTTTATGTATCTTAATGCAAGGTATGCATTACATTGTCAAAGAAGTTTCACCACATCCGTTAACGCTTGACAGTTCTCGAAATGTTAAAAGTTTAGAAGATTTTAAAAAAATTCTGAAAGACGAGAGGGTGGAGTTTTTTGATCACACAAGGGGTGATATTCTTTTAAATTTCAAAGAGTGGATAAGAATGTTTCAACAGGATGAATGAGGGTCCTTTTTTTTAATATCAACATTACAACTATTTACGATTTTATGGAGATCTTGACAGTAATTTTGTATTTATGAAGCATGATTTCCTCCCCAATTTACGTTATTTTCCTTTTAAGCATGTCGTAGCTGTTTTAATTGATATATCAGATAAGATGTATCTCTTGTTAATAGATGTATCAGAAAAATAAAAATCTGAAATTTTTATAAGATGTATCTGGAATTGTTGTGATAGGCGTAATTAGGAGTAAACATGTAGGGATTTATGTAAAACACCCATTAAATATTGACCTCTTTTTGTGTTTTATTGTGATCTATTGAAATAAAATTAGGTCAATATTGCTATTTAGTTGGTTATATTATTACTCATTAATTGTTTAGTTTGTTTATCAACATCTCTATTTGGTCTGAATTTGGTGTCAAAAGTTATTTAATTTCGTAGATTATTAGGATTTTTTTCGTAAATTTGAGACTTGATTAACAAGAAGTAACTTCATGTAATATTATATTATAAATATTATAAAATTAATATTTTAAAATTTAAATTAAGATTATAAAAATAACATATTTTAAAAAGTGGTCTGACCCGTGGAGGCCCGCACCCCACAGAGTGATGGATTGGGCTTGTTGTTTTCTCGTCTGTCATCTTGATAGGCCAGCTCGTCCTGACCCGTTAAAGTCAAAAGCCCATGTGGACTAGCCCAGACGGGTTGGGCCGGCCCGTATTAACAACTCTAGTATAATTTGAAGTTGAAAGCTGCATAATTATCATGTGTTGGCCCATGACCTTGTAATAATTTTTCGATTATAAGCCACCGTAATAATTTTTTGATGTAATTCTTTGGCTTTTTTTATTTTTTTTTATTTTTTGAGATTTTATGAGGGTAAAAGGGTAAAAGGAGGTAATGCACTCAAATTTGCGATTTATAGTGGATATATTTCTCACAAAATAGTGGTGCATATATTTTGTTAACAAACCTATATTTAATGAATTACAAAAGAATTCTAAAAATATTTTTTTTCAATATAAAAACTTGGCGCTTTAATAAATTACCTCACCCATGTTTTTACGCCTAAAAAAAGAAAAGAAAAGCAATCTCTCTTATACTCAATCGTAAAATGGGTTTGGGTCAGCTCTGAATATAACAAGGATTGGGTTATTTTAGATGGGTCAAATCTAGAGGGGTTGAACTCTTGAACTGGTTCCCCATTTTCATTAGCAGAGAAGGACCAAAAATTTCTCATCTTTTCTTTGTTGATGACCTTATCCTAGTTGCGAAAGCAAACAACAAAAACTACTCAACCATTAGAAACACCTTGGATAGATTTAACTCTTTCTCTAGGCAAAAAATCAACAAGAGTAAATCCAAAATCTTCTTCTCCAAAAATTACTCTCAAGCTCTTACCGATAATCTTACCTCCATTCTTAATAGACAGCATAAAGACTCTTTTGATAAGTATTTTGGCTTCCCCATTCTCCATAAAGCCCCTACAAATGCTGATTTCCAATTAATCTTAGATAACATGAGGACCAAACTCATTGGATGGAAAACAAAATTCCTTAATGTAGCTAGTAGAACCACTTTAGCTAGAGACTCTCTGAACAACATCCTAAATCGTGTGATGCATCTTATCAGTCTACCTAGTAAAATCCTTAAAGAAATTGACAAGACTCAGAAGAATTTCATTTGGGGCACCACTGATGCCAAAAAGAAAATGCATATACTGAACTAGGAGTCTGTTTCCTAACCCAGGAACACTGGTGGCCTGGGGATCCATAGAGATGACATTAAAAAACAAACCCTTTATACTTCCCTAGCCTCGAGATTCATCAATAATCCTGATTCACTTTGGGCTAGAGTTCTTAAAAGTAAGAACTGCAGTAATGACTTCAATCCCAAGACTAATGCTTTTAGAACTGGAAATGCATCTCTAGGGGATTGAAAACTTAAACTAAGGCTTCTACCTAGATTATCCAAAAGGGAGACTAGGTGAACTTCTGGAATAATAGGTGGATCCCTAGCTCAGATTCTCTTAGATACCTCATCCATGTCCCCTTGCCAGCCAATCATCCCAATACCTCAGTGGCTGACATTTGAAAAAATGAAATCTAGGATATTAGCAATATCCCATTTGACCTCCCAACCTCTGTCATCCACACCATCAAAGATAGTTTCTTCCCTACTAAAAAGATTTGTCATGACTACCCAATATGGAGCCTCACAGGCAATGGAAAATTTACCGATGCCAGCACTTATAAAATCATTCTCTCCAAGAAAGTAAGTACTGCCAATGGGAAATCTTACCAATGGATCTAGAACATTCAGATTCCGACCAAAATTAAGCATTTTCTATGGATATGCTACCATAATCGTTTACCCTGCAACTCCACCCTCTTTACAATGGGTATCTCTCTTAACCCAAGCTGCAAGTCATGTAATAATTCCTAGGAAGATATCAACCACCTCTTGTGGAACTGTCGTGAAGTAACCAATCTTTGGAATGACCTGTTCACTAAATGCCGCAAGGCTGACATCCCAAACCCCCTCTTTCTTGACCAGGGTAACTGGGAAAACATTTGGAATAATTTTAGAAATATTTATTTTGAAAAATTTATCAATCTAATATCCTGTGTACCTTCTGTGTATGGAACATATGGAGATGCAGGAACTCTTGTATCTTCAACAACAAAAATACCACCCCCCCCATTCAGGATAGATTATTCTGAGGCTATTGAATATACTTATCTGATTAATAGGCAGACAAAAGCTAATCCTATAATGACCCAGCTTCATGTCAAGTGGAACCCCCCTACTCACCACAACTTCAAACTTAATACTAACAGATCTTGTTTAGGGAATCCAGGTACTCGAGGCATTGAAGGAATTGTCAGAAACAAGAACGAGGATTGGATTCTGGGGTTTAACAAAGGCTTTCCTACAGCCTCTAATAATCAGATGGAATTACTGGCACTTCTTGAAGGTCTTAAGCTTATGGAAGACGAAAATCTTCTACCCGTGGAAATAAATGTGTATTCTAGGGAAATCATCCGAATGCTCACGAATGGGAACTTACATTATGACTCTATTATTGATGCCTACAGGTCTGTGCTGAGAAGTATAGGGAGGCCACCAGTAGTACACTACTTTAGACAGAAAAACTCTGTAGCAGATACACTAGAAAAAATGGGAGCAACAGACAAGCTTTTTGGGAACTCAAACTGTAACACCTCGTATTTACGTAGCATAATTTAAGTCCCAGTGCATGAGTATTTATAGATAAATTTTCAAAAAACTCATAATTTTTTAGTTTAGAGGCTACCATTGCGTAGGAAATTCAATTATCTTTTCAATGATATAAAATTCGTCGAAATCCAATAACTGGGTAAGAAGTTATGGAGATTTTAAGTTTCAGTCGTTAAACATCGTCATTTTAACCCTTAGCGCGTCGCGGAGCAGGCCAATTTCTAGTTTTGCAATTTCCAATGGGCCTTCGCGATGGTGGCACATCATGGAGGTGGACAAATTTGCACTTCAAAGGATTAACTTGATAACTCCGTGTTGCGGTGTTTGTCCAGGTCCCAATTGTCCCTTCTCTAGTGGATTGGCGCAACGCGCCAAGGCCAAAAATCGGGATCTTTAGTTTTCAGCTTCCGTTTCTAAATTTGTTCAGGGGTATTGGGTCTTTTTTCACGGCCCTAATTAACCTAAAACATGAAATTTAACCCCGAAACATCCTAAGTAGTCATCATTATTTCAATTCTCACACAATCAAAGATCTCCTTTTCAAGAACAAGAAACCCTAGCTCTCCAATTCAAGGCCAATCCTCAAGAACTCACCTAGAACTTCAAGAAATTTACTATCCTAGGTATGTTAGATATTCATCCATGGATTTTTTTCATCCATGGAGGCCAGGTAATCCATTTTAATCACCAAGTTATATTCTTTTCAAGTTATTATGTTTTATATTATGATTTTATCCATAAATCTCCACATACTATTGATTTTATACCATGCTACCATGATATTAGGGTTATTATTCAATCCTCCATGTTTTAACATTATTACTTATTAAATTAAACCATGAATTAATGCTATTATGATGAATTCATGCTATTACTGCAAGTTCCATGACATTCTTATGATTGTTTTAAACCATGAACTACATGTGTTTGATAAAATGCCCACAAGAGTGATTTATTTAATAAAAGCCTTCATGTTTTAATCTCCAAGTTTTAGTGTCATTTCACTATTATTGTTTTGAGTCTTGGGGGTATTGAATACTCGAAATCCATAGCTGTTTACTTAGTCTAGTCTCAATACATTACAGAATAGTCTTCAAAACATACTATGAGCATTATCAGAGTAGTCAGATATAAGTCAGTTAAACTCAGAACAGTCTAGTATTTCAGTGTCATTCAGTTGGGAGTAGAATTTAGCATCGAGCGAGTGTAGGTATGGAAGCTTCCCCATCAGATAGGCAGAGTCATTAGTAGAAGTCCCTATACTCCAGAACTACGTAGCCAGTGTAGGATATGAGAAGTCACCCGTCAGATTAGGCTTGACTATCCCACAGGGGTCACCCATTAGTTCAGGCTTGACACCCTAGTCCCTTGGACATTATATCAGTTTAGTGGATCCATACAGCCATCGTTAGTACCTGTGGCATGGTATTAACACCCTTCCAACTGAGGTTATAGGTTGGACCCCGATTAGCTCAAATTAGGAAATGTCGGTTAGATGATACCTCCCACAGTCTCAGATTCAGTCTCAGTTACAGTCCCAGTTCAATTATTCAGTCTTAGTGTTGTTTGACCAAAGCATGCAAATTTCAGTTATTTCAATACTTTAGTTTATAGATTTTACTCAGTCCATGTTATATGCTTGGTCATGCATCCCCAGTGTCTACAAATTTTCACGTATCTTCAGTATTTACAGACTGTCATGCATACTCAGTATTTATAGATTCTCCATATTTTTAGTACCTACAGATTTTATGCTCTCTATTCAGTACTCCATTCTTTACATGCATATCCAGTTAATTATTAGCTTTGTTCATGAAACCATGCATATCAGCCTACCTCATTTAGCATACCAGTACATTCAAAGTACTGATCGCATACCTTTTCTTTTGCTCTATGATGTATTATATCATAGGTTATGACGCTCAGTTCTCAGCTCATAATTAGACTTATCAGATCCTCAACAGTAGTAGTGATGAGTCCTCATACTTCGAGGACAGTCTTACTTTATTTCATGTCTCAGTTGGTAGTTAGTTGGAGTTAGTTGGGGCCTGTCCCATCAACTCATATTCAGTCAGTCAGTTTTAGAGGCTTTTCAAACATTAGAGTTAGTTATTCAGTATTCAGACATTACAGTTGGTTATCCAGTTTATCATTATTTTATCAGATTCAGTCAGTTATTTCTATAGACTCATATTTTGGTTTTTAATTTAGTTATTAAAACCTTATGGTATGTCAGTATTCTTTCGCATTTATGATCATGTTATACAGTACTTACATCAGGTATCAACTCATAGGTTACCTTGTGGTCCCTTGGGACTGTAAGCATTATGTGATGCCCAAGGTGTACTCTCGGGGCATTACAAACTTGGTATCAGATACTAATGTTTTAAAGTGTCATAGAAAGTCTGAAAGCCACGTCAAGTAGAGTCTTGTGCATGGGTATGTAGTGCGCCACACTTATGGACGAGAGGCTACAAGGCGTTTAGAAAAAGTTTTCCTTCTTTCAGTATTTATGTCGTGCGATTGAGCATGAGCTCAAGTTAAAATCACTGTCTAATCCATTTTTTCCTTCCGTTTATAGAACAAGCATCCCAAGAAGAACAGAAGAAGAATTTGAAACTAGCCAGCCCCTCATCCCGCCCAGGCAAATCCTCTGGACGAGCATGTCTCTCATGCAAAATTTAGAGCTGCGTTCATTACTCTAGCCAATTCCATAGCAGCACAAAATGAATGGCCAGTTGCTATTTCGGCCAACCCAGTGGCCAATACTGCTGAAACTAGAATTTGGGATTTCACCCGGATGAATCCTCCTTCTTTCACGGGATCCAAGTCTGAAGAGGATCCACAAGAATTCTTAAATATGGTTCAGAAGGTCACGGGTGTTATGGGGGTGACATCTAGTCAGAGTGCTGAGTTGGATGCATACCAGTTGCAGGATGTAGCCTATACTTAGTTTAAGCAGTGAAAGGTTGATAGGGGTGTAGATGCAGGGCCTGTAGAATGGGAAGAGTTTGCCATAACTTTCTTAGATAGATTCTTCCCATTGGAATTGAGAGAGGCCAAGGTGTTAAAGTTTATTAACTTGAGGCAGGGAAGCATGAGTGTGAGGGAGTATTCCCTCAAGTTTACTCAGTTAGCTAGGTATGCTCCTCATGTGGTAGCTGATAACAGGTCTAAGATGAGTAAGTTTATGTCTGGTATATCTGATAGTGTGGTCAAAGAGTGTAGGACCGCAATGCTGATTAGTGAGATTGACTTGTCTAGGCTGATGGTCCATGCTCAACAGATAGAGGATCAAAAGATTAAGGAGAGGGAGAGAGGAAACAAGAGGGCTAGGACAGGTAGTTTTAACTTCAGTCAGCTAAAATCAGAGGGTGGTAATCGTCCTCAGTTTTATCAAAGGTCTTCATCCCCAACACTCTCTTCAGCCAGTGCCCCAGTACCCAAATTCAGAAACGATAATTGGGATAGGGCACCAGGCTCTAAGTCCCAGGTCAGCAGTTCTCATACAAATCCTCTATGTCAGAAATGTGACAGACACCATCAGTGAGTGTAGAGCGGGTAGTGATGTGTGCTTTGGGTGTGGAAAGCCAGGCCATCGAATTTGGGAGTATCAGGTAGTTGCTCAGAAAGGTAGGGATATGCGCCAATAGGACCAGTCCCATCAGTCGTCAGTTCCATCCGGTCGCCTGACTCAGTAGGGTGCCGCTTCCAGTACTACCAGTGGTCAGCATCCGAACAGATTATATGCTCTTCAGTCCCGCCAAGATCAGGAAAATTCTCCTGGCTTAGTTACTGGTACATTGCAGGTCTTTCACTTACATGTTTATGCCTTACTAGACCCTGTAGCTTCTCTTTCTTTTGTAACTCCATACATAGTCGTCAACTTCGGAGTTAGACAGGTATACAAGAACTGTCCGGTCACAATATCTCAGAAAGTTACCTCAGTTGATCTTGTAGAGTTAGAGATGACAGATTTTGACGTTATTCTCGGCATGGATTGGCTCTATTCATGCTATGCCTCAGTTGATTGTAGAAATAGAATAATTTATTTTCAGTTCCCAAATGAACGAGTCCTTGAATGGAGAGGTAGTACTATAGCTCTTAGGGGTCAGTTGATATCATACCTTAGAGCCAGAAAGATGATATCGAAGAGGTGTATTTACCAGCTTGTGCCAGTCAAAGACTCTAACTCAGAAACTTCAACCCTTGAGTCAGTTTCAGTAGTTAAGGAATTTCCATATGTGTTCCATTAAGATCTCCACAGAGTTCCTCCCGAAAGGGAAATCAACTTCGTAATAGACCTTCTCCCAGATACTCAGCCTATATCTATTCTGCCATACAGAATGGCTCCATCTGAACTCAAAGAATTGAAAGAACAATTGAAGGATCTCTTAGATAAGGGATTTATCAGACCCAGGGTCTCTCCGTGGGCCGCACCTATCCTATTCATGCGTAAGAAAGACAGTTCTCTCAGAATGTGTATTGACTACCGCCAGTTGAACAAGGTCACAGTTAAGAATCAATATCCACTTCCTAGAATCGACGACTTGTTTGACCAACTTTAAGGTGCCAACTATTTTTCAAAGATAGACCTCAGATTAGGCTATCATCGTCTTAGAGTCAGTTCTCGGCTCGCAATTAAACTTATCATATCCTCAGAAGTAGCAGTGGTGAGTCCTCATACTTTGATGACAGGCTTACTTTATTTTATGTCTCAGTTAGTAGTTAGTTGGAGTTAGTTGGGTCCTATCCCATCAACTCATATTCAGTCAGTCAGTTTTAAAGGATTTCAGACATTAGAGTCAGTTATTTAGTATTCAGAAATTACAGTTGGTTATCCAGTTTATCATTATTTTATCAGATTCAGTCAATTATTTCTATAGACTCATATTTCGGTTTTGAATTTAGTTATTAAAACCTTATGACATGTCAGTATTCTTCTGCATTTATGATCATGTTATCTAGTGCCTATAGCAGGTACCAGCTTATGGGTTAGCTTGAAGTCCCTCGGGACTGTAAGCACCGTGTGATGCCCAGGTTGTACTCTCGGGGCGTTGCACAAACTTTTTGACAGTTCCTTCTATGCATGCACAGAAACTTATATGGATAGACATTCTAGGAACTACTTATGTAAGAAATGTGAAGTCTTACCCAAACTCTGAGGGCATAGACCACATATATTTAGAGCCAGATTAATGCCAAAACTTCTGTTTGTATTAAGTTTTAATTTTAATGCCTTTTTTACCCTCAAAAAAAGAAAATTTTCAAATTAAAAAACCAAATTTAGAATTTTGTTTTAAAAAAAGAAATAGTCATGCAAACAAAAATGGTAAATATGCATGATATTAGACGATGGGGCTATATATACATTATCTGTTAGAGGGCGAGGATATGTATGCATGCTTTTCCAACAAGGGGTTTATTCACTCTAAATCGCAAAGTTAGGAGTGTAAAACATTAAAATAAAAGGATAAAAAGTATTTCACAAAAAAAATAATATACACGTCATGGGTGAAAACTCCTCAAAATTGATATAAATATCAATCCAACATGAATAAGGATATACTGAAACCAATCTAGATATTAGTTAGGGGAAAGGACATAGGCTGACCATTTTGAAAAGAAATGACCCACAATTTGAAAATATGGACAATTGGAGCTAGTCGGCCCAATTTATTTCCGTTTTTTAGTCATTTGGCCCAATTGGATGCATGCAGTCTCTATACTCGATTGATACACTTTTGTACTACATTGATATACTTTTATACCACAGTGATACACTTTTATACAATTATTATATAAAATATGTATTTGTATTTGGTATCAAAGATTCATGTATTTGTTATCAAATATTGTATTTGATTGATAAAAATGAAGAGCAACAATTACAATGTTATAAATCATATTTTATTGTTAGAAAAACTACACCAATTAGAAGAATATTTTTTTTTAATAGAGCTGCGAAAAAAACGGTGGAAAAAAAAAGCCGAGTGGCTATTCTTGTTCATTCCCCTATTAGTAGGGGTGTTCATGGTTCGGTTTGGATCGGTTAGTGGTTAAAACCATAACCAAAATCAATTTAGTTGGTTTTTGAATTTCTAAAACCAAACCAAACCACAAAAAGAAAATAACTGCCGGTTTGGTTTGGTTTGGTTTGATTTTTTATTTTTTTCGGTTGTTGACTAGCCTTCTCCAACCCAGGGGCGGCTCAACCCTTTCGGAGAAAAGGCGGTCACCTAAGGCCCCCAAATTTTAGGGGCTTCATTTTTTTTTTTTTAGTAATAATAAATTACAAATTTTAAGAAATATATTAAATACTATTTATAGAAAAAAGAAACTTTTTATATAAAAAAAATGTAGGAGTTTGATATTGTAAAAACTTTTTAATACATTGAAGAATTATTAAATACGATTATATAATTTTAGAAATAGATTACAAAAATAATTATTTTTTCTAAAAAACGTAAGGCCTCCGTTTGATTTTTGGCTTAGGCCACGGATTTGCTTGAGCCGCCCCTGCTCCAACCATCTCCAGAATAAACTCCTTTTTTTAACCCATAGAAAAGAGTATCACATTGAACAATTTCTCATGAAATATTTATACAGTGATGGACAAATGACACTATAAACTATTAAAAATCAGAACAAACACATTAAACAAAACCAACATTGAGATGAAAAGCACCAGCTTTGTATTGTAGGCACTAAGATTATCCAACAACATATAAACACACATATGTACATTGTAAAACAGAGTTTTGTATTCTGTTGCAGTGTACTGCAAGAAGAGACAGAGTTGGGCAAATTTGAGTTATCTGTTTACTTTAAAGACTAGTTAGGTGAGCTAATCATATAGGGAAATGATTGAATAAACAAGGAGACATAAAACTATCATTTGAACCAGGGACCATGGTAACTCGTATTGTAAAAGCTGAAGTAGAAAAAGTAAGGTAGGGACCATAGGGTTAACTTATTAGTAATAGTAGGTAGAGTTGGGCTTGAGTTTGGAGCTTTGGGCAATTGGGCTAAAGTATTGGTTGGGCTAGATATAGATTAAAATTAAAATTTAGTTTTAGATTAAATTTAATAAAATATTTTATTTTATTTATAAATTATATATAAATAATTATAATATATATAATATATAAAATTTATCGGTTCGGTTTGATTATTTTCACGGTTTCTTTAAGTAAAATCATAACCAAACCAAATAGCATCGTTTTTTTAAAATTTAAAACCAAACCTAACTAAAACAAACCAAATATTGTTTTTTTTTAATCGGTTTAAGGTTCGGTTTGATTTTTAACCAAACCCATGAACACCCATACGGCCCTACCTATTAGTTAGGGTTATTCCTTGTACCAAACAGAGTAAAAGTAGAGTGAAGTTATATATCCTCTAGAATTAGGATTCCTAGAACTTATAGGCAGTGTCGGAGCTAGGATTTTCACGTTCAGAAATAATCATACAACAAATGGAAGATACCATAAAAAATAATTTTAACCAAGGAGTTCAAATGAACCCCTTGCCAACGGGTAGCTCCGCAACGGTAACCTATAAACTGAAGAATGCTAATGGGAGAAAACGTTTCATGATTTAATTTACACTATCACAAGGAAGAATGGTGAAGAAAAATAATTCAACATTGGACATATTGCCCGATTGCCTCATTCACAAAATCTTTAGTTTTAAAGAAGCTGCGCAGATGAGCATTCTCTCGAAAACATGGTTAAAATGCTGGTTGACTCATCCCAACTTGGAATTCAATGTTCCAAATCTCAAAGGCAATATAAAAATAGTGGATACTATCATGGAGAGATATAGGGACGGGAAAACATGTTTCAGACTCTAATGAATAGTTGTCCCTTGATTGTTAGTTTCATCTTTGAGTATTGTCTGGGGTTGGAAAAGATTGAGTTGTTGAATCTTCAAAATATCAAGTCAGTTTCCATTTCGACACGAAGAAATCTTCTTGTTAAAATTCGAGCACCGACGCTTGAACACTTGTCTTATTCTGGTTATTTATCGAATAATTTGGATGTTGAATGCCCGAATCTGAAATCGTTAGATCTATCATATATGTGGACATCTGGTGAATTTCTGCCGCAACTTACATTCGAATCCCTAAATGTCTTGAAGATTCAGTATTGTGGTGGCATAGCAGAGATTAATTCTCCAAATTTGGTATCGTTTGAGTACACTGGAGATCAAATTTCGGAACTTAAAATTGAATTCCAGTCGAGAAAATTGAAGCACTCAAAAATTGTTCTTCACTGCTACGACTATTTAAATGATGCATGGTTCTGTAAGTTGAGGACGTTTCTATCAAATTCAACCTCCTCCTGTTCTCAAGTTTCCCTTTATTTTCCCAAATGTGAAAAGATCAACATGAAAAATTTACAACTGCACCACATAGTTGCTACCCCCGAGGTGAACGTTTTAAATGTTGATATCCTATGTCAGGATGAGGAGTGCCCAACGTTTGTGGATGCTTTGCTTCGGAGTTGTCATCCTAGGAGACTCAACCTACACTCAAGTATTAAAATGATTACATGTTTCATTCGGCGTTTGATGTATATGGAGAATTCAAGTCTCTCTTTGAGTCAATTAGTAGAAATGGAAGCTTTTGATGCAAAAAAACAGCCGTTGCAACTCAGAAGTGGGGAGCTATTAATAAGCAACCCTACGGAGAGGAAGAAAGTCTTCTTTTTATTAGATTGGCGATGCAATTAATTTTAGCACTATTTCAAATTGAATGCACTTATTTATTTCTAAAGTTTATTAATAGCACTATCAACTTTGATATGCTTTCTCTTGAGCTGAGGGTCTATCGGAAACAACCTCATAAGGTTGGGTATGTTGTTGTTCCTATGCTCTCAGGTTGCTTTATCGTGTTCAATGTCAATCTGTTTGTGTATAATCGTTGGCTTTGACATTAAAGTAGAAGGATGTTAAGAAAGAGGAATTCACCTTTTTCATTCAAGCTAATGAAATCAGATTGAAAGTTTTCTTTCTAGCAATGTGGCAAGGAAGATATCGAGTTTTAGTTTGCAACAACATAGAATCAGTCTATCAGAGTCGTTGATTCAGTTCCTGATTGATAGCATAAAATCAGACACATAAAGATAGTTGCATTGTGTAAACTACTATGGACATTGAGTAATAAGAAGGACAAGCTAAGGGTATGTTGGGTTCATCTATACTATATAAAAGGGGAGTCAGTATGCTCAACAGTTGCTAACCAAGCATCATGGGTTGTGAGAACAATCTTTAAAGCAGCTACGTATATGGAAACGACAGGGCTAAATGTTATTAATGAGTTGGGAGTGAAGGAGTTCTCTATACGTTCGTATGTACTAGATATTAATGGACAAACTGCCCAAGTGAGCTGGCGAAGATTAATATGTAGTAATCCTACACTTCCTGAATGATATTTTGCCGAAAACTCATTGATGTGTCTGTGATGATCTATTAAATGATAAGGGCTGCTTCGAAGAGGCGACTGTAGCCTGTTTTAGGACAAACGAATGAAAAAACAGGAATTGCTCTGTATTTTGTTTTTTTCATGTGTGGAATCAACTCTCGTAGCCTCGAGTTTGCCTCTGAACGTGTTATAATTTATTTATAAATTCTTGGCTGGATGTTATTAGTTCCTTTGAAGTGATGAACAGTTTATTTCTCTTTTAGCTTCCGTTGTCTGTCTTTGCTATCTCTTGGACTGATAGATTTTTTGGGTAATCATGTGTTTTATCTTTCGTGCTGCTTGGGGACTCACAGGGAAAAACACAGATTGTGACACTAGAGGAGGTATGGTTGAAAATATTTACAAATTAACAACTTTACAGCTGTAGGTCTGTGTTCTGAATTTTTCGTTAGTAGCACTAAAGGGTGGTTGATGTGCAGCATCCAAGCAAGGGCTTCTGCATCTAGCAACTTTGCTAATCCGAAATCACCTATCCTGATGTCGCTGTCCTGTGTGATGTAATATGTTACATAACTTAAGGTCCCTATGATGAGGGACGGTTGGATGACAGATGCTCCAAAGCCAACAATAGGTGTGTCGATCATTTGCTGAGTTTCTCTTCAGGAAAAATGCTCATGAAGAGATATTTTCTTCTTCGCGATAATGAGGAAGAATGATGAATATACAGTTCCCTTGTCCACCCAAGCAACGTGTATACTATACGGGGTAAAAGGAATGGAAGATGCTTCGAAGATAAAAAGGAGACACTTTACGCTTTCAATATAAATGTGTTAAGAAGGGCGTTCGATTGTCAATGACCTAATGCAACCGGAAAAAAAGGCTACCAGAAGAAAAATAGTAAAACTTTGTCTTGAAAGCAACAATGGCTCATTTAAAAATTTATTCACTTCAATGGAGTAGATCATGAACATTCACGAGAATGCAATTCATAGAATTCTACAACAGCTATACGATATTGAATGAAATTTGTTACATTAAGAAGTGTTAACTTATAGATAAGCTTGTTAGTTTAAGCAAACACAAACTATATCCCTCAACCATACAAACTAATGACATCTGCACAGTGACATTCATTCTTTTTGGGATGAAAAGCTAATTTGGCATGAGAAACTGCTTGAAAGAGAAAAAAATAAATAAAATACGTACCCTTGTTCAGCGGCCATTTTAGTGCTTCTTGTTTCCTGGAAAATGTGGAATTCCCAGATGAAGAAAGAAAGAAAGAAAGAAAGAAAGAAAGAAAGAAAGAAAGAAAGAAAGAAGTAGAGAGGAAGAAGATGAGTTTATTCTCACGGAGAAACTGAAATAATGAACTAAAAAATCTACAAACAGCACTGCTTGTACTAGCTTATATATTCATTTGTAGTTAACAAACTATGCTTCATTAAGATGTTAATTAACCAACTTTCTGCAATTCTATTTAACGACTAGTATTAATATCTTAACTAACTTCCTAAACGCAATTACTATTTTACCCTTATATATAGAAACAATAAATAAGCGGAAATTTTTTATTATATTACCTTTTGAATATAATAATTTTAATACGTTAAAAAAAGCATTAAGTGATAAATCGTGTTTCATCACAAGGGGAAAATTAGTAGAAGATGTTAAATTGTCCATTGGTTTTTCCAAACTGAATAAGTATTCGTACACGTTTATTTCACTACAAAAAAAATAGTGTTTAGCGACGCAATTTACCGACAGATCAATTTCCGTCACTATATAGCGACGGATTAGCAATGGAACTATCAATTTGGTCGCATGCATAGCAAGTTCATTTTTATGTATGCTATTTGCGACGAATCAACGACGGAAGAGTGCTTCCGTCGCTAAATAATCCCGGAAAAAATTGGCGCCTAAATGTACTGATAGATTAGCAACGAAATATTTGTGACTATTTTAATTATTTCGTTGCAACGGATTTAGCAACAGAAAATTCGTCAGTACGCTTTAGATTTTTTTTAAATTATTTAGTTTAGTGACCAAATTATCCATCCGAAATATTATTTTTAATTTTTAATTAAACATAAAATATATAAAGTGTATAAAGGGAGGGGCACGCCGGGGGGGGGGGGGGGGCTTCTAGGGTTTTCAATCCATTTCAGCCCCCTCTCTCTTTCTACTCCTTTCTCTCTCTACAATAATATGCACGAATTGAAGGCATTTTTGAACGAATTGAAGGCATTTTTGCACGAATTGAAGACATTTCTGCACGAATTGAAGGCATTTCTGCACGAATTGAAGGTCAAGCTTACATTCTATGCCCGAATTGAAGGTATTTGCTTCTACATTACCTGTTGATACCCAATTTGGTCCTCCCGATACACCTCCTCGGCTGCTATTTTGATTAAAAAATTGTTAATTTTAAATATTAATGTTTTTACGTATTATTTTGATATCAAATAAATAACGACGTGTCACATTCATGATTTTAAAATATACAAATTATTTTGCTACTTTTTTATTACCATTTTTACAATTTATTAATTCAGTTGTATAATATTTTACATAATTTCATCATTTTTTCATAAATATGCGCACTCACAATTTACAAATATATTGTCTATCATTATAATAATAATAATAATAATAATAATAATTATTATTATTATTATTACCGACAATTAGCAATTTTACGTAACATTAATTCGTAATGCTTAGTTTATTTTAATGTCGATGTCTTATTATTTATTTCGTCATTTCCACATTTATTAAAATAGCAGCCCTAATTCAATTCAGTTTCTCAATTTGTTTATTTTTTAGCCATTTTTGTTTCAAGTTAATGACAATTTTAGTCAAATTTTTTTATATCAAATTGAAATTTAAATTCTAGCACATTTTCAGATCAGTTTGATCTCAACCATCGATCAAAAATGATCTAACGGCTGAGATCTAAAACCTTCTTTCTCTCCTTTTTAACCAAAAGCACAAACCCTAACCCATTTTTTCAACTTCAGTCGCACCTCCCCTCCTTATCCACTCTCTCTCTACAGTCTCTTTCCCTCATCACCATCTCCGACCGCCTAATGCCGCAGCACCGCCAACGTCGCCGTTCACTCTCCCTCCGTCCATTCACTGCGCCACAGACAACGAAACTCCAAACTCCACACTCCAAACTCCAGCCACCGCTCAACCGCAATCAAGGCAGACAAACGCTAATCCTCTAATGATCCAACTTCATGTCAAGTGGAACCCCCCCTACTCACCACAACAAACTTAATACTGACGGATCTTGTTTAGGGAATCCAGGTACTGGAGGCATTGGAGGAATTGTCAGAAACAAGAATGAGGATTGGATTCTGGCGTTTAACAAAGGCTTCCCTATAGCCTCTAACAATCAGGTGGAATTATTGGCACTTCTTGAAGGTTTTAAGCTTGTGGAAGACCAAAATCTTCTACCCGTGGAAATAAATGTGTATTCCAAGGAAATCATCCTAATGCTCAGGAATGGGAACTTACATTATGACTCTATTATTGATGCTTGCAGGTCTGTGCTGAGAAGTATAGGGAGGACACAAGTAGTACACTGCTTTAGAGAGCAAAACTCTGTAGCAGATGAACTGGCAAAAAAGGGAGCAACAGACAAGCTTTTTGGGAACACAAACTTTTTGGTAGTTCCTCCAATGTATGGGTAGACATTCTAGGAACTAGTTATGTAAGAAATGTAAAGTCTTACCCAAACTCTGAGGGTATAGACCACATCTATTTAGAGTCAAACTAATGGCTAAACTTCTGTTTGTACTAAGTTTTAATTTTAATGCCTTTTTTACCCAAAAAAAGAGAATATTTTCAAATTTAAAAACCAAATTTAGGATTTTCTTTTAAAAAAAAAATTAGTCATGCAAACAATAACATTAAATGGCAAAGTTAGGAGTGTAAAACATTAAAATAATAAAATAAAGAGTATTTCACAAAAAAAAATAATATATACGTCATGGGTGAAAACTCCTCAAAATGGACGTAAATATCAATCCAACATGAATAAGGATATACTAAAACCAATCTGGATTCCGCGTACCAAACAGAGTAAAAGTTGAGAGAAATTATATACCCTAGAGAATTAGGATTCCTAAAACTTAACCAATAAATTGAATAATGCAAATGGGAGAAGGCGTTTCATGAATTAATTTACATAACATCACAAGGAAGAATGGTGAAGAAAAATAATGCAACATTGGACGTATTGCCCGATTGCCTCATTCACAAAATCTTCAGTTTTCAAGAAGCAGGGAAGATGAGCATTCTCTCGAAAACATGGTTGAACGCCTGGTTGATTCATCCCAACTTGGAATTCAATGTTCGTAATCTCAAAGGAAATATAAAAATAGTGGATACTATCATGGAGAGATATAGGAACGGGAAAATCCCTATAGAAAAGTTTGAATAATTAAACTGCGAAGGCTCCACTCAAGGTTTGACATCGATTGATAAGTGGATTGACATTGCACTTCAGAATGGTGCAAAAGATCTCGTCATTAAAGTTGCTACCATTTCGTTGCCTATTTTCACAATCTTGGCAGCAAAATCTTTAAGAGAATTGGTTCTGGAGAGTTGTAATACTCTTATGCCTATTTCGTTATCTAGTGGTTTTGGTGTCATGAGTTGCAATTCTTTGAGAAAGCTTTCTCTAAATAAGGTTAGTTTAGATGAAAACATGTTTCAAACTCTAATTAATAGTTGTCCCTTGATTGTGAGTTTCATCTTTGAGTATTGTTTGGGGTTGGAAAAGATTGAGTTGTTGATTCTTCAAAATATCAAGTCAGTTTCCATTTCGACACGAAGAACTCTTCTTGTTAAAATTCGAGCAACGACACTTGAACACTTGTCTTATTCTGGTTATTTATCGAATAATTTGGATGTTGAATGCCCGAATCTGAAACCGTTAGATCTATCATATATGTGGACATCTGGTGAATTTCTGCAGCAACTTACGTTCGAATCCCTAAATGTCTTGAAGATTCAGTATTGCAGTGGCATAGCAAAGATTAATTATCCAAATTTGGTATCGTTTGAGTACACGGGGGATCAAATTTCGGAACTTAAAATTGAATTCCAGTCGAGAAAATTGAAGCACTCAAAAATTGTTCTTCATTGCTACGATTATTTAAATGATGCATGGTTCTATAAGTTGAGGGAGTTTCTATCAAATTCGACCTCCTCTCGGTCTCAAGTTTCCCTTTATTTTCCAAAATGTGAAAGATCAACATGAAAAATTTACAACTGCACCACATAGTTGTTGGTTCTTTTAAAAGAAGATGGGGCAGCGAAAAGGGGGTTAAAATGACTCTCAAAGGATTGAATAACTTTAAATAGGATTCAATAGTATTCAATGATTTTATTGAGCATCAAGGGGCTTTAAATAGCCACCTTACAACAGAAAAATCAGCAACATTCAAAATTTAAACTCACTAAAATGTCTCAACAAATCAAACAACCTAACTTAAATTCAAAATTCAAATTCATCCTAAAACTAAACAACTTATTTTGCTAAAAACTAGTGCAGTAACTTAAGCAATTTCCAACACTCCTTCTTGCTTTAGTTACTGTTGTTTAAAAAAGGTTCTCCTCCTCAATTTCTGCTTCCGCAAATTATGCTTGAGGATTGTTTTTAAGCTTGCACACTTTTGTAACATGACCTGCTTGTTTGCAATTTCCACAGATTGCATCAGGTCTCCACCAACAAAAATTCTCCAAGTGTGTTTTCTTTTTGCAGTGTCTGCAAGGAGGATAATTACCTTTTCCTTTTTTGTTTTGTGCATAAAAGGCACTCTCAGTAACATTGTCTTGTCTAAAGGTTCTTCTTTGCTCTTGTACTTGAAGAGCACTTATTAGTTCTTCAACAGAGATAGTAGAGAGATCTTTAGACTCTTCCAGAGATGAGATTTTAGACTCGAATCTCTCCGGAATTGTCACAAGATTTTTTTCTACTATTCTGTCATCTTTGAAATCCTCACCAAGTAACCAGATTTTACTGACAAGCAAAGAAATCTTTTCAGAATACTTAGCAATAGTTTCATCCTGTTGCATTCTAAGAGATTCAAAATCCCTTTTCAAATTCAAAATTTGCATTTGTCTAACTCGATCACTTTCTTGATATTCTTTTTTTTAGCTTTTCCCAAGCTTCATTTGCTGTCTCACAAGCAATGATTTTAGAAAAAATCGAATCCGCAACTGAATTTTAAATTACAGTTTTGGCTTTGAATTTTTTGAGCTTTTCATTTGAATGAGATTTAATTTGAGCAACAGTAGGATTTTCAGGGAGTAGTTGTAATGGTGTATCATCCGGTACAACTTCCCACAGATCATAGGCTTGAAGATATGCTTTTATTTTTACTGACCAAGTTTAGTAGTTTTCACCGGTGAAAATTTTTTGGGCATTCAAAGAGAGACTGCTACTTGACATCTTTTTGGTTGAAAAATAGCCCTACGCTTTGAAAATAAGCATGGATTGAAAAAAGTAGCCCTGACGGGATAAAATGGTAGACCTTGAAAGTTAAAAAGGATATGGTAGCACTTTGGAAGAATTCACAAATCCCATAAGATCAATGAAGCTCTTGATACCACTGTTGGTTCTTTTAAAAGAAGATGGGGCAGCGAAAACGGGGTTAAAATGACTCTCAAAGGATTGAATAACTTTCAATAGCATTCAATAGTATTCAATGATTTTATTGAGCATCAAGGGGCTTTAAATAGCCACCTTACAATAGAAAAATCAGCAACATTCAAAATTTAAACTCACTAAAATGTCTCAACAAATCAAACAACCTAACTTAAATTCCAAATTCAAATTCATCCTAAAACTAAACAACTTATTTTGCTAAAAACTAGTGCAGTAACTTAAGCAATTTCCAACAATAGTTGCTACCCCCGAGGTGAATGTTTTAAATGTTGATATGAGGAGTGCCCAACATTTGTGGATGCTTTGCTTCGGAGTTGTCATCCTAGGAGAATCAACCTACACTCGAATATTAAAATGATTACATGCTTCATTTGTCGTTTGATGTCTATGAAGAATTCAAGTCTTTCTTTGAGTCAATTAGTAGAAATGGAAGCTTTTGATGCGAAAAAACAACCGTTGCAACTTAGAAGTGGGGAGCTATTAATAAGCAACCCTATGGAGAGGAAGAAAGTCTTCTTTTTATTAGATTGGCAATGCAATTAATTTTAGCACTATTTCATATTGAATGCATGTTGAAATATGGAGTGAATGTTGAATGTGTTAGTGGCACAATAACAAACTGTTAAGCCAATTAGTTGAGAGTCAAGAGAGGAGTCAGTTAGAGTTAGTTGTAATAACTGTCATACCAGCTGTCAATGAGATGTAATTTTAGAGGCATAGCACACATAGAATGAGGGAGACAGATCTATAAATAGAACTTGTACTTCATAGAATCGGCTAGGCAAAACAAAATAAAAATATCTTCTCTTATTTTCAATTCTCTCTGCACATTTCTTTGCTGTAGCTGTAGTTCTTCAATGGAAGCTTAGATTTGCTTCATTATACTTAGAAAATTGACATGGTATCAAAGACACGATCTTGTAGAACAAATACACAGCAATAATCGCAGTAACTTGGAGAAGAAATTAGGCTCGAAAACAAAGGAATCATGCTAGAAAATGAGGTATCAGCTCTCGATCATAATCATCCACTTCATCTTCAATCTTCTGATGTTCCTGACATAGTCATTGCTCTGATCAATCTCACAAGGCCGGAAAATTATGCCCTGCGAAGCATATCAATGAAATTAGCCCTAAGAGGAAAAGGAGAATTGGGTTTTGTTGAAGGAATGTGTGTTAAAAACAGTTATAAAGGTGCTCTGGCGGAACAATGGCAGAAATATGATGCTATTGTGCTTTCATAGATTGGAAGTGCAGTTGCAACTGAGTTGATACCGGGAACTGTTTATGCATCAAGTGCCAAAACAATTTGGTTAGATTTCAAGGAAAGGTTTGATCGAACCAATTTGACCAGAATTTATCACTTGTGGACTGAAATTGCTACACTTTAACAAGGAACAGATACAATGACTGCTTATTATTCCAGAATGAAGGACTTGTGGGATGAAGTTGATGTAATGGTACCTTTACCAGGTTGCGACTGTGCGGAATCAGCTCCTTATGTGGAACACTTGAAGTCACAACGATTATTACAATTTTTGATGGGGTTAAATGAGAGCTATGGAAATATTAGAAGTAACATTCTCTTGAGAAAACCTGTGATATCTGTAAATGAGGCATATGTCGTGGCAATACAAGAGAAAAGTAAGAGAACCCTAGGTGTGGTGGATAGTAATAGAGATCCATTGACTATGTTTGCAGGAAGAGGACATGGAGTCAAGTACAAAAAACCCGAAGAAAAGCAAGGAGAGTCTTATGTACACTGTGGCTATAGAAATCATTCGTCTATTGACTGCTATAGAATAGTAGGGTATCCTGCTGATTTCAAGAGTAAGAAGAAAGTCATGTGACTTCAAAGAAAAAGCCAATTCCATCATTACAGGAACTACACCAAATGTCTTTGAAAGGGGAAAACATTCAGGTGGACACATCAAAGGAGACACTAAGGGACAATACATAACTGGAAAGGCAAGCATAGAAGATCATTTCACTAAAGGAAACAACACAGGAGGTTTTCATTTTATAGAGAAACAGTACAAGCAGTTGGTGAACATTGTTGATCAAGCATCAGGTTCTGATTGTTCATCAAACATGGCAGGTATGAGTTCCCTTTTGTCCAAAGCATATGAGTGGATTATAGATTCAGGTGCCACACATCATATCACTCCTTGGAGAGAACTCTTAAGTGATCTCAAGAGTTTAACAAATCAGTCCAATAACAAGGTACAAGTACTAACAGGAGGAAGATGTGAGGTTGAAAATACTGGTAGTGTGAGCATTCTAGGAGGACAAAAGTTGCAGGATGTACTACATGTTCCAGATTTTAAATTTAATCTTCTATTAGTTTCCAATATAACTAAGGAACTTTGCTGCTCAGTTTCCTTTTTCCCCAATTTCTGTGTGTTCCAGGCTCTTTATACTGGTAAGCTAATGGGGATTGGTAGAGAAAGAGAAGGTTTGTATATACTAAAGGAAGAACTGATGGGGTCAGTTGCTTTGGCAAGCAGAGTAGTAGACAATAATAAATTGTGGTATCACAGGCTGGGACACCCTTCTTTTGGAGTAATGCAACACATTCCAACTTCCACACACACTCTTAGCGATGAAATGCAACAAGATTGTGATGTATGTCTTATGGATAAGCAACATAGATTGACGTTTCCCACCTATAATATCAAAACAAGTAGTATTTTTGACTTAGTGCATATAGATGTTTGGGGTCCTTACAAGAAGCCTACATATGATGGCAAGTATTACTTTATTACTATTGTTGATAACTGTAGTAGGTACACTTGGACTTGCCTACTCCAATCTAAATGTGAAGTAATAGTCGTTTTGAATGATTTTCTTGTGTTGGTTTCCAATCAATTTAAAACTACCTTGAAAACTATCAGAATAGGCAATGTCACAGAGTTTTTAAACTCAAAGTGTAGTGAGTTATTTGTTAAACATGGAATAATCCATCAAAGCAGTTGTACATACACTCCACAACAAAATAGAGTAGTAGAGAGAAAACATAGACACATACTCGAGGTAGCAAAAGCTTTGAGATTTCAAAGTACAATGCCTATCAGGTTTTGGGGTAAATGTGTGAAAACTGTTGTGTATTTGATCAATAAACTGCCTACACCTGTCTTAGATAGGAAATATCCATATGAGGTGTTGTTTGGGAAGGATCCTTCACTAGATCATTTAAGGGTGTTTGGGTGTCTTTGCTATGCCAGTAGGCTGCCCAAACAGGATAAATTTGGTAGTAGGTCTAGAAGAGCAGTGTTTCTTGGATACTCAGAGACTCAAAAAGGCTATCAACTCCTTGATCTAGATGATAACCTATTATTTGTTAGCAGGGATGTGGTCTTCAGGGAATTTTCTTTTTCTTTTAAGGATGGCAAGGACCAACTGACCACTGACATGTTTACAGTGGTGTCATCCCCACATTATAATGTTGAGGCCGCCTCACCTGATTTGGTATGTTCTCATCCTGATCCTAATTTTTCTTCTTCTGATCAGCCTGTTACAGGTGATTTTGTGTCTAGTGAGACACATATGGATGCTTTGCACCATGAACCATAGGTTACCACAAACATGCCTCCAGCTGAGTTACCAGTAGAAGTTGCGGTAGATGTGATACCAGTAGAGTCTGCACTAATATTTCTGGAAGAGAACTTGCCATATCTCCGACCAAGAAGACTGCACACGCCACCAATCTGGATCACTGAGTATGTTACTACCACCAAGCCTACTACCAATTGCCCTTTTCCCATGTCTAATTATGTGTCTTACTCTCACCTCTCTAGTTTTTACCAAGCTTTCTTAAGCTCTTTCTCTTCACCCACTGAACCAAAATCCTTTCAAGAAGCCTCTAAATATCTGCAATGGATCTCAGCTATGTAGGATGAAATAGGGGTGTTTGAGGCTAATCATACCAGGGATCTAGTTGATCTTCCTATAGGTAAACATGCTATTGGTTCCAAATGGATCGATGAGATCAAATATAGGGCAAATGGTGAGGTGGACAAGTATAAGGCTAGGTTGGTAGCTAAGGGGTACACTCAACAAGAAGGGTTGGACTATTATGAAACTTTTTCTCCAGTGACCAAAATGGTCTCTGTTAGATTAGTTATTGCGGTTGCAGAAGCCAACGATTGGCCTTTATATCAAATGGATGTAAACAACTCATTCTTGCAAGGTGATTTATATGAAGATGTGTACATGACTGTGCCACAAGGATTTCAGAAGCAAGGAGAAAACAAAGGTGAAAATTGTTGAAGTCACTATATGGTTTAAAACAAGCTTCACGGCAATAGAACATTAAACTGTCTACTTCTCTTATAGAAGGAGGCTACTCTCAAAGTCATTATGATCACTCTCTTTTCACAAAAAGAGATAGAACAGACATAGTGGTGATTCTCATCTATGTTGATGATTTATTGATCACAGGTAGTTTACAACACATGATTGATGCAACAAAGCAAATGTTGCATAGCAGGTTCAAAGTGAAGGATCTGGGAGTGCTCAGGTACTTCTTGGGTATTGAAGTAATGAGATCCAACAAAGGGATAATTCTGAATCAAAGGAAGTACACATTAGAGTTGATTTCAGGAGTTGGCATGAGTGGTGCTCGACCATCCTCAACACCAATGGAGATGAATGTAAAGCTTACTGCAATGGATTATGATCAAGTGGTGGGAAAAAATAATGATCCCGTGTTATCAGATATTACTAGTTATCAAAGGCTAGTAGGAAAGCTGATTTATTTGACAATCACAAGACCTGACATCTGTTTTGCAGTCCAAGTCTTAAGCTAGTTTATGCAACACCCTAAAGAATCACATTGGGAAGCGGCCTTAAGGGTAGTAAGATATGTGAAAAATGCACTGGGTCTGGGAATACTATTGAAGAAAAATACTGACAGGGCATCATGTGCGAACACAAGAAGATCAGTTTCCGGTTATGTAGTTCAAATGGGAGGTTCACTAATTTCTTGGAAATCTAAGAAACAACACACAGTAAGTCGCAGCTCAGCAGAGGCTGAATATAGAAGTATGGCAGTTTCTGTATCAGAAGTGATGTGGTTAGTTGGTATCTTGAAAGATTTAGGAGTGTCAGTTGCCAAGCCAGTGACATTATGTTGTGACAACAAGGCTTCCATGCAGATAGCTACAAATCCTATGTACCATGAGCGTACAAAACATATAGAAATTGATTGTCATTTTGTGAGGGAAAAAATAAATGATGGATTGATCCGAACAGAGTACTTGCAGACAAAAGCTCAGCTAGCAGACTTGTTCATAAAAGGACTTGGAGTTGCTCAACATCACTCTCTGTTGTCCAAGCTAGGAGTTCTAGATGTGTTTCATCCTCCTGCTTGAGGTGGACTGTTGAAATATGGAGTTAATGTTGAATGTGTTAGTGGCACAATAACAAACTCTTAAGCCAATTAGTTGAGAGTCAAGAGAGGAGTCAGTTAGAGTTAGTGGTAACAGCTGTCATACCAGCTGTCAATGAGATGTAATTTTAGAGGCATAGCACGCATAGAATGAGGGAGACAGATCTATAAATAGAACTTGTACTTCATAGAATCGGCTAGGCAAAACAAAATAAAAATATCTTCTCTTATTTTCAATTCTCTCAGCACATTTCTTTGCTGTAGCTGTAGTTCTTCAATGGAAGCTTAGATTTGCTTCATTATACTCAGAAAATTGACAATGCACCTATTCATTTCTGAAGTTTATTAATATGTTTGTCAATATAGTTTCTTTTCTACATCTAGCTTTAAATTCCTCACTTTCGTTATTTTCTGTAGTATTTTGCCACGATTTATTCGCTTTCGTTATTTCTTTTTCGATCAACTTTGATATGCTTTCGCTTGAGCTGAGGGTCAGATATCTTGTTTTAGTTTGCAACAACATAGAATCAGTCTATCAGAGTCGTTGATGCAGTTCCTGATTGATAGCATAAAATCTGATACTCTTCTCCATTCAAATTAGGCTAAACTTGCTGAACATAGAGCTTTAGAACAAAGCTGCATTGTGTAAACTACTATGGAAATTGAGTAATCAGAAGGACAAGCTATGGGTTTGTTGGGTTCATCTATACTATATAAAAGGGGAGTCGGTATGCTCAACAGTTGCTAACCAAGCATCGTGGGTTGTGAGAAAAATCTTTAAAGCAGCTACGTATATGGAAACGACAGGGCTAAATGTTATTAATAAGTTGGGAGTGAAGGAGTTCTCTTTACGTCGTTGGTACTTGATATAAATATGTAGTAATCCTGCACCTCCTAAATGAATTTTTGCCGAAAACTCATTGATGCGTCTGTGATGATCTATTAAATGATAAGGGCTACTTCGAGGAGGCGATTGTAGCCTGTTTTAGGACAAACGAATGAAAAAACAGGAATTGCTGTGTATTTTGGTTTATTCATGAGTGGAATCAACTCTCATAGTCTCGAGTTTGGCTCTGAACGTGTTATAATTTCTTATGAATTCTTGGCTGGATGTTATTAGTTCCTTTGAAGTAATGGACAGTTTATTTCTCTTTTAGCTTCCATTGTCTGTCTTTGCTGCTATCTCTTGGACTGATAGATTTTTTTGGGTAATGGTGCGTTTTATCTTTCATGCTGCTTGGGGTCTCATAGGAAAAAACATAGATTGTGACACTAGAGGAGGTATGGTTGGAAATGTTTGCAAATTAACAACTTTACAGCTGTAGGTCTGTGTTCTGAATTTTTCGTTAGCAGCACTAAGGGTGGTTGATGTGCAGCATCCAAGCGATCGTATATCAGATTTGAAACAAGGGCTTCTGCATGTAGCAACTTTGCTAATCCAAAATCACCTATCCTGATGTCGCTGCCCTTTGTGATGTAAAATGTTACATAACTTAAGGTCTCTATGATAAGGACGGTTGGATGACAGATACTCCAAAGCCTGTGTGTCAATCATTTGCTGAGTTTCTCTTCAGGAAAAATGCTCCTGAAGAGATATTTTCTTCTTCGCGATAATGGAAGCACGTTCGATTGTTAACGAACTAATGCAACTGGAAAAAAAGGCTACCAGAAGAAAAATAGTAAAACTTTCTCTTGAAAGCAACAATGGCTCAGTTAAAAATTTGCACCACTTCTGGTTCTAATGTCTATAGAACATGGACAACATATCATGAATATAACTAACTATAAAATCTAAATGATAAACAGCGTTGACGTATAAAATAGTTAGAGGAGTAAGTTTACATATACTGATTGTTAGAGGCGTAATGTTATGTATAGGTTTGTACCTGAAAGTAGTTAGCCAGTTAGATTGTATTACATATCTGTACAAAATACCTTTCAAGTAATCAGTTCAATACAGAGAGATTTTCCCTTTGCGTAACATCCATTCTCTCACCCAAGTCTCAATCAATATCAAGCTTCTATGGCAGATTCTAACAAGCACTAGTTAACCATTCTTCATTGTGAGCAAAATTACACTCTAAAAAGTACGTACAACAACAACATTCCCTTACCCCCTAAAATTTAAACTCTTATTAGAGAGAAGCAACCTGTAGAATTAAGAGGGTAACCATATACATTGTAAAGAAATCAACTAAAAGTTTCACCAAGTATTTCATTAGTTTTCCCTTAAGACTGTAATATCAGACTAGTATATGTAATATCCGAGGAGCCGTTCACAAGATTAGATGACAATATCGGTCAAAAACTTGATCCATATCATGAGACTTCGGTACTGTCCGTGGATGAGGCCTCATTGCGCTCGATTCTAATATTGTAATCAGCATTGATAATTGGGATAACTGGGAGCTTTCTGTAGATCTTGATGGTGTCTCCAACTTGCAGTCCCTTTTCAATTACAAAGATGTACCAGCCCCTACTGATATACACTCCTTCATTTCTTTCCACAAGATCCATCTCCCAAACATCATTTAACTCGTCCTCTACACGTAAAGTAGCTGGTACAGCAAGGAATGGATTCAGACTTCTCCCCGGAGCATTAGTGTTGTCAAGTTCATCCTTCACTACTTTTAAACCTTGCCCCCATGAATTAACATCGCTGTCCATCAATTTCTTACATATGACAACTTCACCTAACCTGCAAAATAATAGGAAACAAGAAAATATGACTAAATATTCATCAGATGAAGATTTCTTGAATCTTCTTTTTTCAATAGTACAAAGTTCAGAAGACAAAGGAACTAGCCCCATTCCTCATAGAAGAAGCAAATCAAGAGTAAGTGCATTGAGGTTTATTCACTATCTTAATGGAGTTGATCATAAACCTTCACAAGAATGCAATTCATGGAATTCTACGACAGCTATACACTATTGAATGAAATTTGTAAGATTAAGAAGTTTTAACTTATAGACAATCTTGTTACTTTACGCAAACATCTACTATATCCATCATCCATATAGCATCAAAAACTTCAGTTGTAAACGCTCTAACAGCTCAAAAATCTAGAGAATTATCAAGATATGACACCATTGAGAAAAGAAACATCACTTCCTCAAGCAAATTAGTAAAAGAAACCTAAGTTGCATGGACTCTTTACTTTCGATGCCGCACCCGTGTCAGGTCTCCAAAAATACACAATTTTTGGAGAATCCGACACGCACCCGTTGACATTTTTTGAATAGTCCGAGCAATAGAGAAAAAAACCCAACATAACCATTCCTAATGTTGATGTACAGTATAGAACCAGAAATATATGAAGTCTATCTATTAGTAAACAAAACCCAAGAAGACCATTTCTAACCTTGATATACAGAACAGAAATCAGGAAAATAAAAATTCTGTATCACCTTTATCAAGAAAATGACCTTCATTCTTTTTTTGAATGAAAAGCGAATTTTGCAAGATGAAAAAAAAGAAAGGAGAAGTAGAGAGGAAGTTTATTCACTTTAATGGAGTAGATCATGAACATTCACGAGAATGCAATTCATAGAATTTTACAACAGCTATACGATATTGAATTAAATTTGTTACATTAAGAAGTGTTAACTTATAGATAAGCTTGTTAGTTTAAGAAAACACAAACTATATCCCTCAACCATACAATGCCACAAAAATCTAGACAGTTAATGCAGATTTACGAAGATATGAAATCATTGAGGAAAAAATCTGTATCACCCTTCGAAAGCAGTTATTAACTAATGACATCTGCATAGTGACATTCATTCTTTTTGGGATGAAAAGCTAATTTCGCATGAGAAACTGCTTGAAAGAGAAAAATAAAAATAAAATACGTACCCTTGTTCAGCGGCCATTTTAGTCCTGGAAAATGTGGAATTCCCAGATGAAGAAAGAAAGAAAGAAAGAAAGAAAGAAAGAAGTAGAGAGGAAGAAGATGAGTTTATTCTCACGGAGAAACTGAAATAATGAACTAAAAAATCTACAAACAGCACTGCTTGTACTAGCTTATATATTCATTTGTAGTTAACAAACTATGCTTCATTAAGTTGTTAATTAACCAACTTTCTGCAATTCTATTTAACGACTAGTATTAATATCTTAACTAACTTCCTAAACGCAATTACTATTTTACCCTTATATATAGAAACAATAAATAAGCGGAAATTTTTTATTATATTACCTTTTGAATATAATAATTTTAATACGTTAAAAAAAGCATTAAGTGATAAATCGTGTTTCATCACACGCGGAAAATTAGTAGAAGATGTTAAATTATCCATTGGTTTTTCCAAACTGAATAAGTATTGGTACACGTTTATTTCACTACAAAAAAAATAGTGTTTAGCGACGCAATTTACCGACAGATCAATTTCCGTCACTATATAGCGACGGATTAGCAATGGAACTATCAATTTGGTCGCATGCATAGCAAGTTCATTTTTATGTATGCTATTAGCGACGAATCAACGACGGAAGAGTGCTTCCGTCGCTAAATAATCCCGGGAAAAATTGGCGCCTAAATGTACTGACAGATTAGCAACGAAAAATTTGTGACTATTTTAATTATTTCGTAGCAACGGATTTAGCAACAGAAAATTCGTCGGTACGCTTTAGATTTTTTTTTAAAATTATTTAGTTTAGTGACCAAATTATCCGTCAGAAATATTATTTTTAATTTTTAATTAAACATAAAATATATAAAGTGTAAAAAGGGAGGGGCACGCCGGGGGGGGGGGGGGCTTCTAGGGTTTTCAATCCATTTCAGCCCCCTCTATCTTTCTACTCCTTTCTCTCTCTACAATAATATGCACGAATTGAAGGCATTTTTACACGAATTGAAGGCATTTTTGTACGAATTGAAGACATTTCTGCACGAATTGAAGGCATTTCTGCACGAATTGAAGGTCAAGCTTACACTCTATGCCCAAATTGAAGCATTGAAGGTATTTGCTTCTACAGTACCTGTTGACACCCAATTTGGACCTCCCGATACACCTCCTCGGCTGCTATTTTGATTAAAAAATTGTTAATTTTAAATATTAATGTTTTTACGTATTATTTTTATATCAAATAAATAACGGCGTGTCACATTCATGATTTTAAAATATACAAATTATTTTGCTACTTTTTTATTACCATTTTTACAATTTATTAATTCAGTTGTATAATATTTTACATAATTTCATCATTTTTTCGTAAATATGCGCACTCACAATTTACAAATATATTGTCTATCATTATAATAATAATAATAATAATAATAATTATTATTATTATTATTATTATTATTATCGACAATTAGCAATTTTACGTAACATTAATTCGTAATGCTTAGTTTATTTTAATGTCAATGTCTTATTATTTATTTCGTCATTTCCACATTTATTAAAATAGCAGCCCTAATTCAATTCAGTTTCTCAATTTGTTTATTTTTTAGCCATTTTTGTTTCAAGTTAATGACAATTTTAGTCAATTTTTTTTATATCAAATTGAAATTTAAATTCTAGCACATTTTCAGATCAGTTTGATCTCAACCGTCGATCAAAAATGATCTAACGGCTGAGATCTAAAACCTTCTTTCTCTCCTTTTTAACCAAAAAAACAAACCCTAACCCATTTTTTCAACTTCAGTCGCACCTCCCCTCCTTCTCCACTCTCTCTCTACAGTCTCTTTCCCTCATCACCATCTCCGACCGCCTAACGCCGCAACACCACCATCATCGCCGTTCACTCTCCCTCCGTCCATTCACTGTGCCACAGACAACGAAACTCCAAACTCCAAACTCCAGCCGCCGCCCAACCGCAATCAAGCGTCATCTCTCGCCGCTCTCCCTCCCCGGTGAACTCTTCACTCCTCTCCGGCTGATGCAGCGACCAGCGCCGCTGGCACTTCCTCCGTTATCCCACAAGACAGCCACCAGTAAGACGCCACCGATGCCCGCAACCCGATGTTGCCGCTGCTCAAGTCGCCACCAGCATCTCAAAAATCATCCAGCCAAGCGCTCCGGCCAGGTTTCGCAATGATGGGTTCGTAAGAGCCCATCGTAGGTTTGATTTCTTTGTCCTAATATCACCATCTTCTTCTATTTTTTTTTTCTAAACATAATCTTAAATTCGAAATAGTTGAAATTTGGCTTTGAATTTTGAGAAGATTCGTATTGTTTTGTGTTTGTTTCAACATATGTTAAAACACCCAATTTCTATTGTTTAAATATTTTATGAGTTTGGGTGCTAATTGTCCGACTGATTTATGATGAATACTGCATGTTAATATCTTTCTTCATCATCCATCTCTCAAATGATGCATTAATTTCTTTTATGTTATTCTATATCTCACTTTATAACGATCCGAGCCGAGGCCATGGCCGCGACAGGCATCTCGAACCATCAAGGCCCGAGAGACCCCTGCAACTCCCCAACCCACTAGTGATATTGTACGCTCTGGGAGCAGGCCCGCATGGCTTTAAAACGCGTCACTAGGGAGTAAGGTTTTCTTACCTATATACCCAGCATCTCTCTTGTGTTTTACCGATGTGGGACTCCTACCTAAGTTGGGGCGTTACATACACCCCCCCTTATAGCCTCAACGTCCACACTGAGGTTTGCCCTACCGAATGGGATTTGTCTATACTCAGGACTGAGGTTTGCCCCGCCTTACCAGGATTCACCTACACTCAGTTTGAACTCTGGACCACATCGACAGGGACGACACAGGAGCGGCTCTGGTACCATTCTATCATGACCCGAGCTAAGGTCCTGGCCGCGACGGACATCTCAAACCATCAAGGCCCGAGATACCCCTGCAACTCCCTAACCCACTTGTGATATTGTCCGCTCTGGGCCCAGGCCCGCACGACTTTAAAATATGTCACTAGAGAGAAGGCTTGCTTACTTATATACCCAATATCCCTCCTATGTTTTTCCAATTTGGGACTCCTTCCTAAGTTGGGGGTGTTACACACTTTGATTTTCATACTTTAAATGCTTGATGACATGAGCCTTCTGATCATTTTTTTGTGCATTTATTTTGTGACTTATTGGATGGTCATGTTATTTATTTTTGTCAACACAACATATTTTCTCTTGCTGTTAAATGTTTTTCCCCACTAGTATGCTTGTTGTTTGTGAATCTTAAATAATCTTTGTGCGTCACATAATCCCTTTGGCGTGAGCCTGGCTAGAATCCCAGAGATCCTTAGGATCTTGATAGCGCCAAGGGTTGGTTATGTGTCACCAGAGGTATATTTCAGATTCGGGATGTGTTTTGATGCTTTCTTTGTGCTCACATATTAAAGACGAACGGTTAGATGAGACAGAGTTGCCATGAATTTGAGAGTCGTTAAGGGCTATCCAATCTAGACTTTCTTAGTTTTTCTTTTATTTCATTCATTGTTGGTCTATAATAAATATTGTACAACTCTATGACCATAATAATAAATTACACAGACTGCTTGGGGCGGGGTTTATGTGATTATGTGAATCACTTAGGCAAATGCAACTTAGAATTTATTAAATAATTTGCTTGTCACCTAGAGAGTATGTTTTGGGATTGATAATTAACAAGCATCTGAATGTTGCATATGTAAAGCTGTAATACCCCGAGAAATTTTGTGCGTAAACGTATTGGGTTCTGTCTTCTAGAATGAATTATAAATTTTCCATGCGGAATGTCTTAGATTATGACCCACCATTGTGTAGAGTATCGAATAATCTTTCCAAATATATGTGGATCATCCAAAACGGACACCCGAGCGACGAGTTATGAACATTCCGATCGAACCGTGAATAGTAGTGAACAGTAAAACGTGTAGGAAAAAAGTACTGAGGCCTGGCGTATTTTTTCTCCAACTTTAAACAATCATAACTCCTTTTACATAATGATCTGGGTGATCTACTATATATCAACGGAAATATCTGCGAGTCCTCTTTCCGATGAAATTGGTTTCATCCAATTTGTCTATCGGAGAAAAAAGTTATGGTCGATCTACTTCAGCCTATCAAAAGTGAATTTTTGGGTCAACTTCAAACAATCATAACTCCTCGTACACAATGATCTGGGTGAGATACTATATATCAACGAAAATATATGAGAGTCCTCTTTCTAATGAAATTGGTTTTATCCTATTTTGATATCGGAGTAAAACATTATGGTTGAGCTACTTCAGACTATCAAAACAGTCCACCAAAGGACAGATGCGAGAATTATTTGATTTTTAGGGGCGTTTTGGTCATTCCCCCTCACCCAAAATCCGTCCAAACCCTATATTAAAGCCTATTAGAAGCATTATATGTTATATTTCATCAAATTCCCTCAAAAAGAAAACCCTAAGCTCCTACATCCAACTTCAAGAACCTCCAAAGTTCACCATTAATTTTGCAAATTTATTCAAGATTCCAAGTTCCTAGTTCAAGAACTCCAAGAACCATCATTCAAAGGCACGATTAACATCTCAAAAACGAGTATCGATCTAAAGTTCATCATTCAAGGTATGTGGAGTTTTTCAACAAGAACTCTCTTTCGTTCTTGTGCCCAAATTGATTTTTGTTTTATGAATATACATGATTTTACATGTTTTGATATGAATTTGAAGCATGAATTTATACCCTATATGATTTTACATGAGATTATGATACTCTCTATGTTTTGAAAGTTGAATTGAATGAGAATGATGACATTTTTGTACATAAAGCTGAATTTTCCAGATTTTAAAGTAAGTTATATATATTTATGATGAAAAACATGAATCTTGAGAAAATTTAATATGATTTTGATGTATGAGACCTTGAGTCCTAATTGGAATTGTACTTTGAGAAATTATGTGCTATAAGCACAATGAGATTTGAATCCCAAAGCTAATTTTCTTTACCAAGATGTATGATTATAAAGCTGAGATTTTAAGTTTTAAGTGATCATTTTTGTGCTTATGTCATAAGGTATGAAACTTTGGAAGGTTTTATGGTGATATTGATGTATGGGTTTTTGGAACCCTATTTGAGATTATTATTTTGAGAAAATCATATGTTATAAACACCTTGAATTTAAATAATTTGAGATGTTTTGAATGATTTGACCTTTTGGTCGTGAATGAGTTATTTTGAACTCGATTGTGAAAGAAATCCACGTTTTTATTGATTATGATAAAGGGGTAGCAAATTGGCTCCCGATGAAAATTGTTGAAGTGTTTATTGTGGATTTTCTTTAATGTGAGCCTGAGGCTGATTTAAATTTCTGAGCTAAGTCCGGGAGTAATCTTTAGCACCGAGTGGGAGGTATAAAGTGACCTTAATTCCCTAGAACTACGTGCCCCCGTAGGATGTGAGCCTGAGGCTGATTTATATAGTGATCACTAGTGTTTTTGAATTGATACTGGAAGTCCTACTCTGATGGCAAGGATAGGAAGACTATCCCCAACGCGGGTTGTACGTTGGACTCCATGTAGCTTACATGGTTTATGTCGGTTATAGGATCTCCCAATGTGTGTGTGTGTACTCTTCTATCTGAGATGAAAACATATTTGCTTAAAAGGCTGAGTTTGAGAAAGTCATTATTCTTAAAAGATTTAAGGAATATATTCTAATGAGAATTGACATGAGATTTGATTGTTGTGATGATTTGAAATTGAGATGAAAGTGAATTGAGAACTTATTGTAATGACTCACTTGTTTTACTTTACATGTATTATTCATCCATGATTTTGATGATTTAATTCGAGCTAAGTGAGTCATCTATATCAGCATGCATAATTTTATAAACTGTGATGATATTAAGATATTATTATATATATGCATTGAACCCCCATATGCTCGGTATATTTCCATGGTACTGACCCACATATTCGTATGTGGGCTACATTTTCTCGGAATATAGGTACAAGGTATAGTTGCACCTTCGGATCCAGTCAGCAGGTGATGAGTCCTTTTGATTCAAGGGCTTGGGTTAGTTATGAAGAGTTATAGTGTTGTATTTTCTTTATTCAGTCGTATTGAGTTGGGGTAGTCGGGAGTCATGACCCGGCTACCTACAGTCAGTACTAGTAGAGGCTTCATAGACAGTCAGTAGAAGTTGATGTATTTTGTTTCAATTTTGGTTGTAAAGGCAGAATTGTAATCCTGTAAAATTCCATTTTTGTATCGATCAGATTCAGAAAGGAGTTAATTTCTGCTGATTTGTATGGATTTGTATTTTTATTCAGTTGCTTATGAGTTATGCCAGTAGAAGGGTTAGCTTGGGGTCACTTGTGACCCTAAGCACCGTGTGACATCTCGGGACCCGATTTCGGGGCGTTACAAAAGCGGTTGGTGAAGAGATGTGGCTAAGCTTTGGGTAGTGTATAGACCTATCTATTGTGATAATTGTATTATGATTTGTGATTTCAACTAGAAGACAACACACCATAACATATGTAAATAGATTGGGTTATATATCTCTCCAAGGGATGGGGGTAACTGTGAATAGTGTATAAACCTATGGGCAATCATACTTGCATTGTGATTTATAAGTCTAAATATAGATGCAATGCCTAACACTCTCCCACCATTCCACCATTACCCGGAGAAGGTGATCCCTGCATCGAGGACTTATTTTTTAAATCTTGTGAGATAACTCTTTGTTCACATTTTATAAAATGGTGCTAGTTTTAGAAAAAAAGACAGAGTTGTTACCGTAAACTTAGAAGGATGAGAACTGGTGTCTTACAAACCTAGGAAGTTAGCAATCACCCTTTCATTTATAATTTAGTTTCTATTGCTTGAAGCCTTGAACTTTGTTTATGGGAGAACTTTGTATAATTAGGTGGGCTGTTGTAAAGGTCTCTCGAGTGTTTCTGCACTAGTGTGTTAATAGACCACCATAAATTTTTATTTAGAAAAAACTACATGGCTTAGCAAATATAGACTTCTTTTTTTTGATTAAATATAATCCGTAACCTTTCTTCTCCTTCCCCTTCTCAGCAGTCTCTTTCCTCTCTCTCAATTTGTGAGCACAGGTGGCTCTATCACAATATGCTAAATTTTTAGTTTCTTTCAATTTATTTCTTCTTTAATACTTGATGAAGCAACTATTGACTATTATTTGTTTGCATAGGCTATTACAATAGGTCGAGATCTAACTCCAAGTGAGTTACATTTGCACGTCCATACACATAATCATGATGGTAAATCTTTTGTTGTTGAGTATTCCCGACTTCTCCATGTAAGTCCATAATTTACATCATTAGATATACTCCTCTCTTATTTTTCTTTTGTATTGATATATGTCGAAAGTTCTTATTATACATGAAAATGAAAGAAGCAACAGAAAGTTGAATCTATTTTAATATCTCCACTTGTTAATTACAAGAAAAGTATGAAGAAATTGTACCGAAAAAAAGACAGACTGAATCTAAAATTGATCAACTGGAATCATATTATGAAGCTGCAGGAGGAGTAAAGAAAAAAATAATTACGTAGTAACAACTACTAATTTTGATGGATGTGGGTTTGACATTAGTTTATTTTTGACAAAATACTTGAGCTTGTGGATGTTTGGACACAATTATGTGATGCATTTTGCTATCTATATATTTTGAACATTCTAATATAGGTAATTATTTATATGAATGTTTGTTATTTTAATCATTCAATAATTTATGCGTTTCAATAATTTTCTAACAAAATTATTGGCGACAAAAAATTAGTGACTAACTTTTGTTGTTGCTATTGAAAAACTTTAGTGATGGATTATGAAATATAAATTTGGTCACTAAAGACGGCGGCTCAGCCAACCAAACTATGTTGCAACGGATCAACGATAAAATTTTCTATCGCAAATTTATCCACGACGAAAATAAATTTTAAAAATAGCAACAGTATAGCAACGGAATATTCCGTCGGTAAAATCAACAACCAATAAGTTCGTCGCAAAGCGGTCACAAGTTTTGCAACGGAATTTATTTTTTCGTCGCTAAGAGGTTAGCAACGAGCAATCTAACGACTAATACAAATTCGTTGCTATTTCATCACAATTTCTGTTTAGCGACGGATTTACATAGAATAGCGACCAAATGTGACTGTCGCTAAATGTTTTTTTGTAGTGTTTGTAATATAGTAAACAAATATTATTGATTGACGGGAGTATTAGAGTATCCACATACATCAATGTATAATTTAGAGTTATCAATATAAGTCAGACCCATTGGGCTGGCCCGGCCCAAACAATCCGTTTAAGAACAGAGTCATTAAAGGAAATTACATGGGATGACCCCAATAGTGGTAGCTTTGGTTTTTTGACCTCCATAAGAAAAGTATTAAAGAATAGCCTTCCTTCTTTTTTATATATAGTACAAGTACATTTTTTTCCCTTTACACCTCAAATGTCTTTAAACTTTTCATTCTCATTTATCTCTCAACTTCTATTTTGATTCTTTTTATTTTTTCTACCTAAACTTTTATTTTTTTTCTTGTTTTAATTCATTTGTATCAGCGTTTATCTTTCTTTTGCCCTTTTTTTTATTCTTTTCTCAAACACTAACTCATTAGTCTCAATTTTATTATTAATTTTTTATCATTTCTTATTTTTTCTTTTTCATTTTTCTCAAACTTTATTTTTATTTCTTTCTTCTAATGTTTGTTTTTCTCAATCTTATTTTTTTTTTCTTTTCTTTTTTCTTAACCTTTATTTTTCTTCTTGTCCTTTTTTCTCAATCTCCTTTTTTTTTTTTCTTTATTTTGTTTGTTTTCTTTTTTCTTTTTTCTTTTTTCTCAACTTCTATTATATTTTGCTAATAAATAAAAAGTTGGATAATTAGCAGAGGGATCTTCTTTTTTTTGACATCAAAACAAATTTATGGGCATGACTTATTGTCTGTAAGTCCTTTGGGTTACGTCTTGTCTCTAAGGTAAAGACACAATGTGGTAGTGTCAAGTCTTACTTGTGGAGCATAGCTTGTTATTTGAAAATCATTGAGTTAAGTCTTGCTTCTAAGGCAGGAGTTATATAACATCTCATAAATCAATCAACAATGTGGTAGTGTCAAGACTTGTCCATTGGGCGTAACTTGTTGTCACGACCTGAGGCTACCCCCTAGTCGCGACACAGTACTTAAGGCCACAAGTGACCCCAAGCTAACCCATGATCTGGTACCTGCCGTGAGCACTGAGTAAATTAAAAATAAAACATCATGTGCGGAAGTTAAACTGATAAAAGTCTGTTAAGATATAAAACTGAAACAAATACCAACATGTTTGAATTACGGATAAAATTGACAACCAGTTTGAATATCTGAATATCTAAACATCTAGTTTGAAAGCCTCTAAGACATGTGGAGTTGATGAGACAAACGCCCAACTAACTTTGACTGACTGAAATAAAAGAAGTACTGAAATTAACTGAACATAACGTGTCCTCGATGGATGAGGACTCACCACTAATGCTGCTGAAAGGCACTGAGCTTACTAAGGACGATCGGTGAACTGAGCGTCTGAATCTATATTGTGAAATCAATATCTATATCTATAATCTGTAATCTATATCTATATAATATATTAAAAGTGTGAATACGCTTAGAAAAGTGATTTGAAATTTTTACCCTTCATTAAAAAACTCTACAATAGATAAAATCGTCTTTTTATTTTTTTTCCTTCAATTATTATTTTATTAAATCAAATATTAAAGTTTCCTAAAATATATGGAACTTGATAACAATATAAATATATAAAATGAAATTAAGAGTACTAAAATATGTGAAATATGAATCCAAACTTGCCATTAATTTCCTTAATTGTAGGTGTAGGAAACGTTTCATGCAATATGTTCTACTTAATTTCACCACTTTAAATTACTTATGGATCTGGATTTTTTTCGTGTGTCTTTTAGGTTAATATAATTTAATTTTCCTTTCATTAATAACTTGGTAAGTGTTATGATATATATCAATTATAGTGAATGTCTATCAAGATCTATCAAGATCTATTTGATGTCTATCAGGATTTGATGTATTTGTCTTTTAGTGTGAAACTAGGGAAAATTCCCCCTATAAATAGAAGGGTTTCCTTCATTGTAAATCATCTTCCGAGAGAAGAAATAACAATTACTCTCTCTATTCTCTCTACTCTTCTTCTTTATTCATTCTTGTTTTATAACACGTTATCAGCACGAGACTCTACCATCTCAAATTTGAAGGCTAAGGCTAAGGTATTATTTCTTTTATTTCTTTCTTTTTCCATATGGCTAACAATCTTATGAAGTGTGGGTTCGTTGCCCTTCAAAGTTCGGGCAAGAACTATATTTCATGGGTGTTGGATGCTGAAATCCACCTAGATGCTATGGGTCTTGGAGACGCCATAAAGAATGAAAATACAACATCTAGTCAAAATCGTGCTAAGGCTATGATTTTATTGCATCATCATCTTGACGAAGTTCTGAAAATTGAGTACCTTACTACTAAGGATCCACTCATATTGTGGAATAGCCTAAAAGAAAGGTTTTACCACTTAAAGATGGTCATCCTCCCGAAAGCACGATATGAGTGGATGCATCTAAGATTTCAATTCTACAAGTCTGTTCATGAATACAATTATGCCATGTTTAGAATTTCTTCTCAATTGAAACTTTGTGGAGAGACGGTCAATGATAATGATATGATGGAAAAGACGCTCTCTACCTTTCATGCCTCGAATGTGCTCTTACAGCAACAATATCGAGAAAAAGGTTTCAAGAAGTATACTGAACTAAGTTCTTATCTTCTCGTGGCTGAATAAAATAATAATTTGTTGATGAAAAATCACGAGAACCGACCAACTGGATCTGTACCATTTCCTAAGGTGAATGATGTGCACGCTCACCATGCTAGGCGTGGAAAAGGTCGCGTCCCTGGTCTTGGACTTGGTCGTGGTCCTGGCCGTGATGACCAAGAAAGAAACCCTGTTCCGGGTGTTAATAATTCATCAAACAAAAAGAGAAAAGATGAGAAACGTGAAGCAGTTACTTATTTTCGATGTGGAGGAAAAGGACATTATTCACGTGATTTTCATGCTCTCAAGCACTTGGTTGATCTTTATCAAGCATCACTAAAGAAGAAAGAGAGAAATCCCGAGGCTAACTTTCTCTCTGAAAATAATATTGACATCACATGTTTGGATGTAGCAGACTTTTTCGAGCACCCTGAAGGAAAGATTGATCACTTGATTGGTGATGGTTCCATAAACATGAAAGAATGAATGATTTTTAATTTTATTTTATTTTTATTGATAATAGTTAGTGAATAAAGAATCATGTAAAAGTAGTTGTTTGTATGAGTATTAGTTTTTGATTAATATTGATTAGTTCAATTATATTATTGTAGTTTATTATTGATTGAATTGAATTTTAATTTTATCATTATTTATTAAAAAAAAAGACGATAGTACAGAGGTTTACTTTTTGCATGAAAACAATACATGGAGTGCTTGTTTTGCATTCATTACAATGCAAAATTATCATTCTTTACAATGTTGTACAAACAATATGATTAAGATTGCATTCTGTAATGTATTATTTATATTAACATTCTTTAATATAATAATATTCTCATATGATTATGTAATATAATAATATTTTTATATTCTTATTTTGTAATACGATTACAATTGCATCTCGTACTAATTGGATATATTTCTTTTTAATTACTTAGTTAAAGTGTGATTAATAATTTTTTTATATTATAAGTTTTCACTTTGTATAAAGATTTAATATATATTTTATTTGGTGTATGTTATTTTATTTAAAGATATGGATAATTTTCAAGAAGATATTTGTTTGATTGATTCTGGCACTACACATACGATATTCAAAGACAAAAAATATTTTTCTCATCTAAAAATGGACAAGATTAATGTTACTACAATTTCTGGCAGTGCTGATTTGATTGAAGGCTTCGGAAAAGCCATTATAATATTGCCCAAGGGAACTAAACTCATTATAAATAATGCTATGTTCTCTCCTAAGTCTCGGAGAAACTTGATGAGTTTTAAAGATATCCGTGTAAATGGTTATCATATCAAGACATTTGATGAGATGAATCTTGAATATCTTTGTATCACCAAGAATGTCTCTGGGCAGACATGAGTTGTTGAAAAGTTCCCTGCTTTATCTTCTGTCCTGTATTGGACAAAGATTTTTGCAATTGAGGCACATTCCATAGTAAACCGGAAGTTTACTCATTCCAATACTTTCGTACTTTGGCATGATCGTCTGGGACATCCAGGATCAATAATGATGAGATGAATAATAGAAAATTCAAATGGGCATCCATTAAAGAACTTGAAGGTTCTTTCGAATGGTGAATTTTCATGTTATTCTTGTTATCAAGGCAAGTTGATTGTGAGACCATCGCCAACAAAAGTTGGGATTGAGTTCCCCGCGTTCTTGGAACGCATACATGGGGACATTTGTGGACCAATTCACCCACTAAGTGGGTCGTTTAGATACTTCATGGTCCTAATAGATGCTTCTTCTAGATGGTCTCATGTGTGCCTTTTGTCATCTCGCAACTTGGCATTTGCAAAATTATTGACACAAATAATATGATTATGGGCACAATTTCCTAATAATCAAATCAAGGCTATTCACCTTGATAATGCTGGATAATTTTCATCCAAAGCATTTAATGACTATTGCTTATCGATCGGGATAAGAGTGGAACATCCTGTACCCCATGTTCAAACTCAAAATGGCCTTGCTGATTCATTAATTAAACGTCTGCAGTTGATATCAAGACCATTACTAATGAAAACTAAGTTGCCCACTTCTGTTTGGGGTCATGCAATTTTGCATGCTACAACACTTATTCAGCTTAGACCGATAAATTATCATAAATTTTCTCCGTTTCAATTGGTTCTGGGTCAAGAGCCTAATATATCTCATCTGAGAATTTTTGGGTGCGGTGTTTATGTGACGATAGAACCACCAAACCACACCAAGATGGACCCCCAAGAAGGTTAGGAATTTATGTTGGGTTTGAATCACCCTCTATTATTCGCTATCTTGAACCATTAACGGGAGATATGTTCACTACTTGATTTGTAGATTGTCGGTTTGATGAGATACTTTTCCCAAAATTAGGGGGAGAAGATAGTGACATCAAAAGAGAAATTTCGTGGAAAAATTCATCACTATCTCATCTTGATCCATGTCCTTCTATTTGTGAGAAAGAAGTACAAAAGATTATTCATCTGCAGAGAATTATAAATCAAATGCCGGATGCATTTACAGATTTGAAAAGGATTACTAAATCACATATTCCTGCAAAGAATGTCCCAATTCAAATTGATGTCCCTAAAGGACCATCCACTAGTGTCATAGCTAATAAATCTAAAGCACACTTGAAGCGTGGCAGACCATTAGGTTCTAAGGATCGAAATCTTAGAAAAAGAAAAACAAATTTTCAAGATGACACTACGAAAAATCCACATACGGAAGTTCAAGATTTGAGAAATGTTGATATCCCTGAAGGAATCAATGAGCCTGAGACTCAAGAAAATGAGGAACTATCCATAAATTCAAGTGATGTTGAAACTAATCTGAATCGATATGAAATAGTAGTGGATCATGTATTTGCATATAATGTTGTAACGAAAATCATGCAAGATAGAGAGGATCTTGAACCTCGATCTGTCACAAAATGTCGACAAAGAAATGACTGGACAAAATGGCAAAAAACAATTCAATCTGAATTGAATTCGCTCGCCAAACGTGAAGTTTTTGGACCCATAGCTCAAACACCTAATGGTGTTAAGCCTGTTGGCTATAAATGGGTCTTTGTGCGAAAAAGAAATAAAAAAAATGAAATACAAAGATATAAAGTACGCCTTGTTGTACAAGGATTTTCACAACGGTCTGGTGTCGATTATGATGAGACATATTCACCAGTTATGGATGCAATAACATTGCGTTATCTTATTAGTTTCACTATCCATAAGAGACTTGAAATGCATTTGATGGATGTGGTAATATCCTATCTATATGGATCACTTGATAAATAGATATACATAAAAATTCCCAAAGGATTTAAAATGCCGAAAGCATATAGTTCAAAGACTTAGGAAATCTATTCCATTAGATTGCAAAGATCATTGTATGGTTTGAAGCAATCTGGACGCATGTGGTATAACCGTCTTAGTGAATATTTATCTAAAGAAGGTAATACAAATGATGAAATTTGCCCATGTGTTTTCATAAAGAAAACAACGTTGGAGTTTGTTATACTTGCTGTCTATGTCGATGACATAAACCTTATTGGAACGTCAATAGAGCTTCAAAAGGCAATTGATCACCTAAAGAAAGAGTTTGAGATGAAAGGTCTCGGAAAGACAAACTTATGCCTTGGTTTGCAAATTGAGCATTTGACAAACGGTATCTTTGTCCATCAATCTTCCTAGACAGAAAAGGTGTAGAAACGATTCTATATGGATGGAGCACATCCATTAAGTACTCCGATGGTTTTTCGATCACTTGATGTGAATAAGGATCTATTTCGAACTCAAGTAAAGAATGAGGAACTCCTTGGTCCTGAAATACCATATCTTAGTGCAATTGGTGCACTAATGTATCTTGTAAATACTACAAGGCCTGATATTGTCTTTTCAGTAAATTTTCTAGCAAGGTATAGTTCTTATCCTACTAGGAAACATTGGAATAGGATCAAACACATATTACGGTATCTAAAGGGGACTACCGATATGGGCTTATTTTATTCTAAAGATTGTAATTCCGATCTTGTTGGTTATGCTGATGCTGGATACTTATCTGACCCGCATAAAGATCGGTCTCAAACAGGCTATGTATTCATATGTGGGGGTACTTCCATATCTTGAAGATCAACAAAGCAGTCTATCGTAGCCACTTCATCGAATCACGCTGAGATTATAGTTATTCATGAAGCTAGACGAGAGTGTGTGTGGTTGAGGTCCATAATACATCTCATTCGAGAAAAATGTGGCTTGAAATGTGACAAAGCACCCACAATTTTATGTGAAGATAATGCAGCATGCATAGCACAACTGAAAGATGGATTTATAAAGGGAGATAGAATAAAGCACATTTCGCCAAAGCTCTTCTATACACATGAGCTCCAAAAGAATGGTGACATTGACTTACAAAAAATTCGTTCAAGTGATAATGTGGTTGATTTATTCACCAAGTCTCTTCCAACTGCAACTTTCAAGAAGATGGTGCACAAGATCGGAATGCAAAGGTTCAAGGATGTTCTTATTAGGGGGAGCTAATACGCGTTGTACTCTTTTTCCCTTACGAGGTTTTGTCCCACTGGATTTTTCTTGTAAGGTTTTTAATTTTTTTATTTATGAATTCTTTTTTGTTTTTGTGTTCTATCTCTAGCTTGAATTTATACTTTATAGTATCACGTTTTTTTTTACTTACATGAAGTTTGTTTGACATTTTTCTTTTTTATTTGTATCTTCTTTGTACTTTCTTTTATAATCTTCAAATTAAGTTCATTGCTTTAAGTATTTTTGTCGTTAGCCTGTCTTGTGTGATTCGTTTCTTTATGTTTAATTTGTGTGCTAGCTTACAATTGACCTTTTATGAAAGGAATGGTGTGTATAATTCTTAAACATGCTAATGACCTTCAATTCTATTTTGAAGGTGTACCCATGAGTTCATGACCATGAAGAGCATGGAACACAAAAAACAAATTGTTGAAATTATTGACATCCAAGGTATTCCTATGTACATGAAATCTTCACAATTAGCATTTGTCTATCAATAATACATGATAATTTATTATTGTAAACTTCAAGAACATACTTAAACTTTAGAAAACATAACTAATATAAATATTATTAATTAATTGATTAAAATAATTTTAATTTTAAATTCATTATAACTAAATAAAATTTAAAAATAGACATTTAGATTAAAAATAAAAAGAAAACATACTAGATTTTTATTTGCTGCCTTTTGGAATATGACTCAAGTATGATTTTTCCTCACAAATTATAAAATTTTGATTTGTTGAGATCTCAATCAAAGTAATGGTAGAGTTTACCATGTTTCTTTTCTTATTTTTTCTTTTCGTTCTTGCTTGTGTTAATTATGGTATTGTTGTAAATCTGTAGTTAAATAATAATATAAATCACTTTATTATTTTGGTTACTAAAAAATAACTTAATCTACAATTTATATTTATATCTATATCTATATCTATATCTATATCTATATCTATATCTATATCTATATCTATATCTATATCTATATCTATATCTATATCTATATCTATATCTATATCTATATCTATATCTATATCTATATCTATATCTATATCTATATCTATATCTATATCTATATCTATATCTATATCTATATCTATATCTATATCTATATCTATATCTATATCTATATCTATATCTATATCTATATCTATATCTATATCTATATCTATATCTATATCTATATCTATATCTATATATCTATAATATATTAAAAATGTGAAGACCTTTAGAAACGTGATTTGAACTTTTTGTCCTTCATTAAAAGACTCTCCTTTATACAAAATTTTCTTTTCACCATTTTCTTCAATTTATTATTTAATTATTTTTGTTATATTAGCTAGACTCCTAAAATATATGACACTCCTAAAATATATGAAAAGAAAATCAATTAATATTTTTTTTGTACTTGTCAATTAGAAAAATACTCCTAAAATAGGATAGAAAAATACTCCTAAAATAGGACTTTATTAAGAAAATATTTCTATAAATATTGAGATGCACGTTAAACTAGAGAAGAAACTGATTTACTTATTGGAAAAATATGATTTATGCTCATCAAACTTGATTCAGTTATATGTCTAGATTGGTGGATGTTTAATTTTCTAACCCTCAACTTCTTCACTATTTTTGACAACATAATGGAATTCAAAGTGTGTATATATATATATATGTTCTTTGTTTTCATTCCAGCCATTCTTTAGTGTCAAAATTTTCGCTCAGACAAAAATTATTTTCTTCAAAATTGAAACTTTGTGATCACTATTATATTATTTTGGTGTAGTTTACAGGTCGTAGATGAATTTGTAGGTGGTAGATGAATGTCGGTCGACTTTGAGGAATTTTTCTAGGTAAAGGTTAGGTTTAATTGTATTATTTTTATATCTCTATTTTGGATTTTTTTTTTGTGTAAAGGTATAGTTTAGTTGTATTATTTTGATATCTCTATTGTCGTATTATTTTGTTATAGTTTACAGGTGGTAGATGAGTGTCAGACGGCTCTGAAAAAACTTTTATGTAAAGATTAGATTTAATTATATTATTTTGATGTCTCTATCATCGTATTGTTTTGTTGCAGTTTACAGGCAGGAGATGAAAGTCGATCGGCTTTGAAATTTTTTTTGGTCAAGGTTAATTTTAATTAAATAAATTCTCCAAAAAATATTGAATTTAATTATTGTATTCATCTTTATTATTTAAACAAAAAATCCTATTTAGTGTAACGTTTGAACTCAATAAAGTGAGGTACATGCGCGAGGCGCGTACACCTAAACTAGTAATATATTAAAAGTGTGAAGGCCCTTAGAAAAGTGACACTATTTGTTATTTTTTCAAGTGATAGATTAACATTTGGTCAAACATTAAGGATTTTTCTTAAGGTTTAATCATATTATTATGATATCTTGATTATCATATTGTTTTCTTGAGTTTACATGCAGTGGTAGATGAATATTTGTTCAGGCTTTGAGGAATTTTTATGTAAAGATTAAGGTTTAATCAAATTATTTTGTTGTAATTTCTGATGTATTACTATTTATTATCTTGATTTTTATCTGTGATGTGATAGTTCACATCGTAAGAGACAACCAAAATATTAATACATCACATATGCCTTGACATGAAGAACACGTGCAAAGCACGTACATTTGACTAGTAGTGCAAAAAAGAGTATGCGGTCAGTACTTTGAATGTATTGGTACGTGAGATAGGGACTAACTGAAAATATATATGGATACTGAATATGGATGCATGCACATGTAAAAACGAATGCAAGACCAACTAAAGCATGTACTGAAATAATCTGTAAATTGATTGACTGAATAGTTGATAACCTGAATACTTCGTCATGCAAAACTGTACTGATATAACCAGAGAACTAAATTGAAACTGTGGGAGCTATCATGTAGCCGACATACCCCAATCTAAGCTAATCAGGATCCAACTTGTAACCTCAAATGGAAAGGTGTCAATACCTTGCCACAAGTATTAATACTAGCTGTGTGGATCCACTAATCTGGTGTCCCGAAGGACTAGGGTGTCAGTCCTCTACTATCGGGTGACATCTTATAACCTATGTTGGCTACATAGTTCTGGAACTTAGGGACTTCTACTAAAGGTCTCAGTCCTCTACTGGCGGGTGAGCCTTCATCCCTAGGTTCGCTCGGTGCTAAATCCTACTCCCAACTGAACTGACATTGGTACTGATTAAAGTTAACTCATAATTGATAATTGCTCAACATGAAAATGATAATAAAATCATTATCTGACTGACTAGTCATTTGAAAATCTGAGACATGTGTAAACATATAGGTATCGAGTGTTCATAACCCTCTAGCACTGGATGATACTTTAAATACAATAAAAACATCACAATATTGTAAAGAAATGCATGATTCGTAGACTCAAAACATGGTACACTTGACTAAAATGATGAAATCCATGAATTTGAATATGGGGATGCGTTAAACTTATGAAGAGAACATGAATTTGAGTATGCGGATGCGTTAAACTTATGAAGACAGCATGCTCACATAGTTTAATTCATAAATTGATAAATTAACATGGTATAAACTGAATATGATATGAGTGACTGAAATTCAAAGCATGTAGTAAGATAATTCACATGAGGAAACATATTAGCATGACTTGAATTCAAAACTACTAAGAAAACATGGATTAAATTCATAATTAACATAGATATTTTTATAAAAAAAAAAGGATAAATGTTTCATACTCGAACAAAAAAAGGATTTTGGGACTCAATGGGTGGAAGGAACCCATTGATAAATACCCCACATAGCTTAATTGCTTGAATTCTTGAAGAAAAAACTTGAAATTGAAACCTTGAATGGTGAATCCTTGGGAAGAGGCTTGATTTTATGTTCTTGGGAAATGGGGATGGTTTTACGTTTGATAACTGATGGGGAATGGGGCAATGAAGCTATTTTTGGGTTTTTAATTGGTCACTTGGATAGTTGAGGAGAGGGCAAAATACTAAAATACCCCCATTAAGTTTAAAAAGAGACTGCAGAAAATACAGCCTCTGTGTCATGGAGGTTATCGAGGAGACTAACCTCCGTGACACGTTGCGTATCACAGAGGCTAACCTCCATGACACGCTGTGTATCATGGAGATTATCCTTCATGACACGCCCAAATCATGGAGGCTTACTACCTCCGAGGTCATAAATCAGCCCGAACTTCTTCCAAAAATTTTGAAACTCTTTTGGATGACCCTTTTAACATCTCTAAACATGTTTCAACTAAAAAAATCAACGTTTTAGAATCAGTAAGGATAAAAAAAAATGTTTGCATTCTTGGGGTCTTAAAATGGCTAAGTCCTTGTGTACTCAGTGTGAAATTAAAGCCCCGGGCCCCTTTAAATATGCGTCTAACAGCTGGAAACGTGTCTAGAATCTTGATGAGTATTACAATATCTCTACCTTGGAATTATTCATCCCCGAATGAAGCTATTTGAGCTGATATACTAGGTAAACTAAGATCATACACTGAATAGTCATGAGCTAAATCATGATTAAATAACTGAATCTGAAACATGATACATTGACTGATCTAAATTCATGAACGCATGTTGTGAAATGAGGATGATTATATAGCTGAGATAGAAAATTAGAGAATCACTTAATGGAAAGCATTACCTCAACCTGGATCTAAATTCGTAGAGAAAAGATGGGGATACTTGGCTCGTATATTTGCTTCTACTTCCCTAGTATCTCCCTCAACGGACTGGTTTCGCCATAGTACCTTAACCAAAGGAGCTTCTTTGTTCCTCAACCTACGAGTCTTATGGTCAAGGATATCAACTGGGACTTTTTCATAGGAGAGACTATCTTTCACATCCACACTCTCTAAAGGAACAATAGAAGTTGAGTAACTAATATATTTATTTAGCAAAGAGACATGAAACACTGGATGCACTAATTCCAAATTTGCAAGCTCATAAGCTACCTTTCCAAAATAGCTCAAAAAAATTTATGGGCCAACATAGCGGGGACTGAGCTTCCTCTTCTTGCCAAATATATCCACCCCTTTCATGGGTGAAATTTTCAAATAAACTAAGTCACCAACATTAAACTCTAGATCTCTTCTCCTTATATCTCATAAGATTTCTGACGACTTTGGGATGTCTTCAGTCTTTCTCGAATTAACTGAACTTTCTCCATCGCTTCATGCACTAAATTCATCCCTATCAAAGCAGCCTTACCTACTTCAAACCAACCAATAGGAAATCTACACCACCTTTCATCGAGAGCCTCAAACGGAGCCATCTGAATACAGGAGTGATAGTTGTTGTACGCAAACTCGATCAAAGGTAAGTGGTCACCCTAACTACCCTTGAAGTCGATAACACAAGCCCTCAATATGTCCTCTAAAGTCTGAATGGACCGCTCTAAAGCCCTCAATGTGTCCTCAATAGGATGAAACGTTGTACTGAGATTAACTTAGGTACCAAAAGTCTTCAGCAAAGTCTTCCAAAAGTGAGAGATAATATGAGTACCTCTATCTGAAATAATGGCCAATGGAACCCCATGCAACTCTACCAACTCCTTGAGATAGAGTCTAGCATAATCCTCAGCTAAATACGAAGTATGAACTGACAATAAATAGGCTGACTTGGTCATTCAATCAATAATAACCCAAATCGAATCATGCTGACAACGTGTATGAGGCAGCCCTATCACAAAATCTATGTTCACCACTTCTCACTTCCATATGGGGTTGCTGAACTCCTGAAGCATGCCACTAGGCCTTTGGTGCTCAACCTTAACTTGCTGACAATTCGAACACTTCGCCAAAAACTCTAAAATATCTTTCTTTATAACACTCCACTAATAGATTTCCCTCGCAAATCACAGTACATCTTAGTGGATCCTGGGTGAAAAGAATATTGTGTACCATGCGCTTCAGCTATTATTAACTATCTCAAACCATCAACACACAGAACATATAACCTACCTCGATAACAATGTACACCATCTCCCTCTTGGGAGAAACCTCAACCTTTTGATCCCTAACTGCCTTCTTCCACTTAACTAAAATAGGATCTCTGTTTTGCTTTTCTTTCACTTCGGCAACCAATACAAATTTTGAACCATTATGAACCCATATACTACTTTCGACTGAATCAACCGACCAAAAACCTAACTTAGCAAGTTGATCAACCTCACGGACTAACTCCTTCTTATCATCCTCAATATGCATAATACTTTTTATAGACAATCTACTAATGGCATCAGCCACTACGTTGGCCTTACTCGGGTGATACAACATATTTTTCTCATAGTCCTTCAATAATTCCAACCACTTTTTCTGATGGAGATTCAGGTCAATCTGCGTGAACACATATTGTAAACTCTTATGATCCATGAATACGTCAACATCAACCCCATAAAGGTAATGCCTTCAAATCTTTAAGGCAAAGACAACTGCAACTAACTCAAGGTCATGGGTTGGATAATTCTTCTCATGGGGATTAAACTGTCTAGAGGCATAGACTATGACCTTACCTCGCTGTATTAACACACAGCCAATACCAACTCTAAAAGCATCACAATAAACTATAAACCCATCTATTCCATCTGGTAAAGTCAAGACTGGAGCGTAAGTAAGTCGAGTCTTTAACTCCCGAAAACTCTTCTCGTAGGAATTCGACCACTGAAATTTGACTTTTTTCTGAGTTATTCAAGACATAGGAGAAGAAATAAAAGAAAACCCTTCAACAAATTGTTTGTATTAACCAGCCAAACCCAAGAAACTCTTGATATTTGAGGGAGAGATGGATCTAGGCTAGTTTCTCACTACTTCGGTCTTTTGAGGATTAACTCGAATGCCATCACCAGAAATGAAGTGACCAAGTAAAGTTACTAATATCAACCAAAATTTGAACTTACTGAACCTATAAAATAATTGATGATCCTTAAGGGTCTGCAATACAATCCTCAAATGGTCTGTATGATCATCTTGACTAAGAGAATAAACGAGCATGTCATCTATGAAGACTATGATGAATATGTCCAAGTACTGCTTGAACACCTTGTTCATTAAATCCATAAAAGTTGCAGGAGCATTAGTTAGCCCAAAAGACATAACTAGGAAATGAAGTGAACATACAGAGTTCTAAAAGATGTCTTTGGGATGTCAAATCTCTTACTCTAAGCTGATGATAGCTGGATCTGAGGTCTATTTTAGAGAAATAGCTTGCACCTTAAAGTTGGTCAAACAAGTCATCAATTTTGGGGACAGGATACTTATTCTTGATTATGACTTTGTTCAACTGATGGTAGTCAATGCATATTCTGAGGAAACCATCTTTCTTATGCACTAAGAGGACTGGAGCACCCCATGGAGAAACACTAGTCCTGATTAAACACTTCGAGCACCCCATGGAGAAATACTAGGCTTAGTGAAACACTTATCAAAGAGATATTTCAACTGTTCCTTTAATCCATTAATCTTAGTTGGATCCATTCTATAAGGTGGAATTGAGATAGGCTGGGTATCTCGGAGGAGATCTATTCCGAAGTCAATTTCTCTTTCGGGAGAAACTTCGAGAAGATCTTCAGGGAATACTTTTAAAAACTCATTCACGACTGGAACTGACTCAAGACTTGAGGTTTCAAAATTTGAGTCATTGACTTGAATGAGATGATAATAATTCCCTTGGATATCATCTTTCTTTCCTTAATATAGGAAAAAAACTAACCCTTAGGCACTGGGTACTACCCCTCCATTCAATAATGGGCTCATTAGGAAACTAGAATTAGACAATCCCATTTCTACAATCAACTAAAGCATAGCATGAGTAGAGTCAGTCCATTTCAAGAATGACATTAAAATCAGTCATCTCTAACTCCACAATATCAACTAAAGTTACTTTCTAAGACACTGTGATCGGGCAATTTTGTATACCTATCTGGCTATAATAGAATTACCTATCGGGGTAGACACTGAAAATGGATCTGGTAATATTTTGAGATTGACACCGAAGTCTGTAGCTATATAAGAAGTCACAACGGAAAGTAAAGCTCCAGGATCTAACAATGCATAAGCTTGAAGATGGAAGACTTGTAACATACCCGTAACCACATCAGGAGAACTTTTCTAATTATGTCGAGTGTGGAGGGCATAAATTTGGTTCTGAAGATGCCCACATGTGGCACTGGAGGTGGCACCCTGCTTAGTCAGGCGACCTGCTGTAGTGGATAAAAAGTTAGACAACCCCTGTTGATGCAAATCTTTTCCCTTCTGGGCAATACTAGGCAATCCTTGATCTTGTGGCCTAGCTTGCCATATCCAAAAAACACATCATTGCCTGCCCTGCACACTTCTTGATGATTCTTTTATTTCCTATAAAGTGGATTAGAACGATAACTGCTTACACTACATTGGGACTTAGATCCTGGATACCTATCTCTATTGTCCTGCCTGAACTTGGGAACTAACACACTGGTTGAAGATGGGGATAGGCAGGAAATTTCTAAAAAAACTGAAAACGATTAACACTTTTTGACCTTAGCAAAGAAAAGTTGAAGCTACCTGTTCTGGCCCACTTATTCTCTCTTTCTTTCTCCTTACAATTCTCCTCTTCAATCTGTTGAGCAGGGAATATCAACCTATAGGGATCTATCTCTTTTATCAGTATAGTTGTCCTGCACTCCTTAACCACTTTCTCAAAACCCCCCAACACGAACTTACTCATCCTGGACCTAGAATCGGCCACCATAGTCATAGCATACGTCACCAACTGAGTAAACTTGAGTGAGTACTCTTTCACACTTATGTTACCCTATTTTAAATTGATGAACTCTTGCACCTTAGCCTTCCTAAACTCAAATGGAAAGAATTGGTCTAAGAAAGTCGTGGAAAACTTCTCCCATCCTATAGATCTTGCCTCAACACCCCTGTCCTCCTTCTACTTCTTAAACCAAGTATGAGCTACTCCCTGCAACTGATAAGTAACTAAGTCAGCACTCTCACTTGAAGTGATACCCATGGTGTCTATCATTTTTTGCACCCTATCCAAAAACTCATGCGGATCTTTCTCAGACTTGGATCCAGAAAAAAATAGAGGATTCATCCGAGTGAAGTCTCAAAATCTAGCTATTGTTGTGCTCACTATCGGATTGGTTGGGGAAATAACCTGCTAGTTATTCTAAGTAGCCAAATCTTTAAAAGCGACCCTGAACTCAGCGTGAGAAACATATTCACTTAGGATATCTTCCTGAACAGGTGGTGGTGTGGGTTGATCCTCGTTTCTTATTTTTTGGTTTCTTCTAGAAGACATTTTCTGTAGATGAAGGATGAGGTAGAAAGAAAATTCAATAGAGCTCATGCTCTTTTGCGCAACATGAATACTGAAAGAAAGAAAACTTTTCTAAAACATATCGTAGCCTCTTGCACATAAGTGTAGTGTACTTTACACCCATGCACAAGACTCTACTCAACGCGTCTTTTTAGATGCCCTAGGATACTTTAAAACCTTAGGCTCTGATACCAATTTTTGTTATGATCCGAGACTACCCCTTAGTTGTGACACGATGCTTAAGGTCACAAGTGACCCTACGCTAACGCATGATCTGGTACTTGTGTGAGCAGTGAGTAAAGTAATAAAAAAACATCATGTACTACTAAAAGCCTATTAAGACATAAAACTAAAACAAATACTAACATGTCTGGATTATGGATAAATCTGAAAACCTATCTTAATATTTGAATATCTAAACATCTAGTCTGAATACCTTTAAGACATGTGGAGTTGATGGGACAAACCCCCAACTAAATTTGTCTGATTAAAATGAAAGATATATTAAAATTAACTGAACATAACTTGTCCTCGATGGATGAGGGCTCAACACTACTGCTGCTGAGAGGCATTGAGCTGACTAAGGGTGATCGAAGAACTGAGCGTCCGAACCTATAATGAGAAATCAATATAGCACAAAAAAAAGTATGCGGTCAGTACTTTAAATGCACTAGTACGTGAGATAGGGACTAACTGAAAATGCATATGGATATTGATCAACATGGATACATGAACATGTAAAAATAAATGTAAGACCAAGTAAAGAATGTACTAAAATAATCTGTAAACTGAATGACTGAATAACTGATAACCTGAATACTTGGTCATTCAAACCTATAATGATATAACCTGAGAACTAAACAAAAATTATGGGAGCTATCATGTAACCGATATGCCCCAATCTGAGCTAATTGGGGTCCAACCGGTAACCCCAGTTAGAAGGGTGTCCATACCTTTCCACGAGTATTAATATTGTCCATGTAGATCCAGTAATCTAGTGTCCCGAAGGACTAGGGTGTCATTCCTCTACTGGCAGGTGACCCCTAGGAGAGTACCAGTCCTCTACTGGTGGGTGACATTTCATAATATACGTTGGCTATGTAGTTCTGGAACTTAAGGACTTTTACTAGAGGTCTTAGTCCTCTACTAGTAGGCGAGCCTTCATCTCTAGGTTCTCTTGGTGCTAAATTCTACTTCCAACTAAACTGACACGGGTACAGATTAAAGTTAACTAAACTCATAACTAATAATTGCTCAATATGAATATGATAATAAAATCATGATCTGACTGACTCATAACTTGAAAATTTGAGACATGTGTAAACATATAGGTATCGGGTGTTCATATCCCTCCAGCACTAAATGATACTTTAAATACAATAACATCATCACAACCTTGTAAGAAAATTCATGATTCGTAGACCCAAAACTTAGTACACTTGAGTAAACTGATGAAATCTATGAATTTGAGTATGGTAATGTGTTAAACTTATGAAAACAACATGTTCACATGGTTTAATTCATAACTTGATAAATTGACATTGTATCAATTGAATATGATATGGGCGATTGAAATTCAAAGTATGCAATAACATAATTCACATGAGGAAACATACTGACATGACTTGAATTCAAAACTACTAAGAAAATATGGATTAAATTCATAATTAACATTGATATTTTTATAAAAAATCTAAAAGAAATATAATTAATATAATACTAAAACTAGTAGCCTATTTATTAATATATATATATATATATATACATATATATATATATATTTGAATTTTTCATATTATTTTAAAAACAAAAATAAAATATCCCAAAATGTAACTTTATTTATTTATTTATTTTCAACTAAAACTTAATAAAAATGAAATAAGAGCTAAAGTAGATATTGGACAAAAAAAAAATATTTAATGCCGAAAAAAAGGTTAAAACTCCGGGGGTCAAAAATCACGTGTCTACACCCCACGTACCATATTTGCTTGAATCTTTGAAGAAAAGCTTAGAATTGAAACCTTGAACGGTGAATCCTTGGGAAGAGTCTTGATTTTACGCTCTTGGGAAAGAGGGATGGTTTACGTATGATAACTGATGGAGAATGGGGAAAGTGATGCCTCTTTTTGGGTTTTAGTTCATCACTTGGATGGTTGAGGAGAGGAAAAAGGACTAAAATACCACCCATTAAGTTAACAAAAAGACTGCAGACAACACAACCTCCGAGTCACGGAGGTTATCGCGGAGACTATCCTCTGTGACTCACTGTGTATAGCAGTGGCTAACCTTCGTGACACGCAGCATATCGCGGAGATTATCCTCTATGACATGCCCAAATCATGGAGGCTTACTACTTCTGAAGTCTAAAATCATCCCGAACCTCTTCAGAAAATTTTGAAACTATTCCAGATGACCCTTTTAACATCCCTAAACATGTTTTAATTAAAAAATCAATGTTTCAGAATCCGAAAGGCCAAAAATAAAATGTTTGCATTCTTAGGGTCTTAAAATGGCTAAGTCCTTCTGAACTCAGTGTTAAATTAAAGCCTTGGAATCCTTTAAACATGTGTCTAGGAGCTGGAAACATGTCTAGAATATTGAGGGGTATTACACTTGTTCTTTGAGCAGGTTCTTGGGCTAAGTCTTGTCTTAGGGGAAATACTAATAGAGCATCATATAAATCAAGACACGGTATGATAATGTCAACTCTTGTCCATGGGGCGTAACTTATCAGCTAAGTCTTGCATCTAAGGCAGGAATTATAGAATATCTCATAAATCAAGACACAGTGTAGTAGTGTGAACTCTTGCCCATGGGGCGTAACTTGTTGTTTGAAAGTCCTTGGCCTAATTTGTGCCTCTAAGACAAGAGTTATAAAACATTTCATAAAACAAGACATAATGTGGTAGTGCTAACTCTTACCCATGAGGAATAACTTATTGTTTGAAAGTCCTTGATTTATAAAACATTTCATAAATCAAGACACAATGTAGTAGTGTCAAATCTTGCTCTTGGAGCGTAACTTCTTGTTTAAAAGTCCTTGGTCTAAGTCTTGCCTCTAAGGAAAGAGTTATAAAATATCTCATAAATTAAAACATAATATGGTAGTATCAACTCTTACCCATGGGGCATAACTTGTTGTTTGAAAGTCCCTGAGTTAAGTCTTTGCCTCTAAGGAAAGAGTTATAGAATATCTCATAAATCAAAACACCATGTGGTAATGTCAACTTTTGCCCATGGGGCACAACTTATTTCTTGAAAGCCCTAGGTCTATGTCCTGCCTCTAAGGGAAGAATTATAAATCATCTCATTAATCAATACATAATATGTTGGTGTCAACTCTTGCCCATATGGCATAACTTGTTGTTTGATGGTCCTTGGGCCGAGTCTTACCTCTAAGACAAGAGTTATAGAGCATTTCGTAAGTGAAAAAACACAACGTGTTAGTATTGACTCTTTCCCAATGTACGTAACTTATTTGAAATTTTTTGGGATAAGTCATGCCTCTAAGGAAAGAGATGTAGAACATTTAGTAAATGAAGACATAATGTGACAGTATCAACTCTTTCCCGTGAGGAATAATTTGTTAGTTGAAAGTCCTTGAGCGAAGTCTTTCCTCTAAGGCAAGAGTTGTCGAACATCTCATAAATGAAGACATAACGTGGTAGTGTCAACTCTTGCCCGTGGAGCATAATTTGTTGTTTGAAAGTCCTCGAGTTAAGTCTTGCCTCTAAGGCAAGAGTTGTAGAACATCTCATAAATGAAAACATAACGTGGTAGAGTCAACTCTTGCCCGTGGGGCATAATTTATTATTTGAAAGTCCTTGAGCTAAGTTTTACCTCTAAGGTACGATTTGTTCCAATTTTTCATCTCTATTAATCTTTTCTTTCCTTAAGATTTTGAAAGATTTACCGTGTGCTTAATGTTGACAAGCATTCATGTTCTTTTGAATGAGCTTTATACTATAGAAGCTAAAATATTTCATAGTTTCTGGCGGAATCATGACAATGCGTGATCACTGCAATGGTCCGCAAAATTAGATAACAATTTTGGCGTTGAAACATAAATTTGTAGCTAATTCTCTTGATACATATATAATGTTGTTAATTTCTCGATACATTTTCGTTCTATAAACGATGATACATATACATTTATTGTCAATATATTGGTGATAGATGTGAGTGATATATTAGTTGTTAGAATACTGGTGATACATATGGTAAATATGTTTTGATAATGATTCATATTTTTTATTCATTTATAAATTATTGATATATTTAACATATGTTTGACATATATAAACTATTTATTTTTGATTGCGATTAAATTTTGAATGAGTATTGAGTAATTTTATCATATGTATCATTGTGATACATCTGTAATCGAATGTATCATTGTGATACATCTGGAACCAGATGTCTTTATGCCACGATTTGTGCGTGATTTACTCTCCATAATAATTGAAAATCAGTTACTTCCTTATTTAACTAATTACTCAGTTACAAATGTATCACAATGCATATGTATCAAGGCTAAAGAGATGTATCACAAAATTAAAATTTGAAATATCTTGTAATTTAACAAAGTTATGGTATAAATTGTTACAACTCACTAAAAATTTGAAATTTATATAAGTTACCCATTAAGAATAACAAAAGGAGTCCAAACTCAAAGTCTATTTAGACTATCATAGAGATTTAAATATTAATTTTGTTTATAAAATTTATAAATAATTAAAATACTAAATATTAAATTTTTAAGAAATTAAATATGTTTGATGAAGTTGATGTAGTGGTGTTGAACACGCCACAAGTGCTATTAGAGTTTTTTTCTGGAGGAGTCCATTTCACTTTTAGTGGATTAAATATGGATTAATTACGTAATACCACAACTTAATTTATCCTAGCTACTTTAAATCTCAACCCTTTTAAATAATTACATAAATACCTTATTTACTTTCTCGCTCTTAAAATATCAGATACATCACCAAAGGGGGAAAGACACCCTTCTTTCCCGCATAAAGATCTGCTTATTCCCTTATTTACTGCTCCTTCTTTCATCTTTAATTTCTCCTTTAGGTTTGAAATTTATGGAAGAAATTTCTTGACTTTTCTCTCTTCCTTATTCAAGAAAACGCTTTATCATTGATGCCAGCATTGATGGTGTTAATCAAATGAAATGATTTATCATTGAAATGTGAGGGAAATTTTTTTTGGCTTTTCTTTCTTCTTTATTCGAGCAAGTGATTTATCATTGATGTCACCAACATCACTACACCAACATCACCAATGGCGAAAATTGATTCATCTTCCGATGTCGCTATTGATGGTGTTAAATAAAAAAAAATGGGGTTCTGCTTCTTTGAAAGGGAAGGTTAGTCCTTCAAAATGCAAAGTTGTTGAAAAAATCAAAAGGGATACACTCTAAAAGGTATTGTACATATGTATCGGATTAAAAAATTCATTAGATACATAATTTTTGTTGTTGAGATACATAAATGACATCATTTTCATGCATGAGACATAATTTTAATTATATATATTTCTTCAGTCTAATTTTTGTATTATGTATGAGTAACCAAATAGATTAAAAAATGGATGTATCTCAGGAATAAGTTTTTATGTTGAGATACATCATTAACATTAATTTCATACATGAGGCATAATTTTAATTATGTATCTCGCTTTAATATTGAACAAAATAATGTATCTCCACCTAAGAACTTCAAATAATGGATGTATCTCAGCCACTATGACTATTAACCAACTCGATTACTAACTAATCTGTTTTTTATGTATCTTAATACAGGTATGCATTACATTGTCAAAAAAGTTTCACCACATCCGTTAACGCTTGACAGTTCTCAAAATGCTAAAAGTTTTAGAAGATTTTAAAATAATTCTTAAAAATGAGAGAGTGGAGTTTTTCGGTCACACAAGGGGTGATATTCTTTTAAATTTCAAAGAGTGGATAAGAATGTTTCAACAGGATGAATGAGGGTCCTTTTTTTTTAATATCAACATTACAACTATTTACGATTTTCTGGAGATCTTGACAATAATTTTGTATTTATGAAGCATGATTTCCTCCTCAATTTACGTTATTTTCCTTTTAAGCGTGTTGTAGCTATTTTAACTGATATATCAGATAAGATGTATCTCTTGTTAATAGATGTATCTGAAAAATAAAAATCTGAAAATTTTATAAGATGTATCTGGAATTGTTGTGATAGGCGTAATTTGGAGTAAACATGTAGGGATTTATGTAAAACACCCATTAAATATTGACCTCTTTTTGTGTTTTATTGTGATTTATTGAAATAAAATTAGGTCAATATTTCTATTTAGTTGGTTATATTATTACTCATTAATTGTTTAGTTTGTTTATCAACATCTCTATTTGGTCTGAATTTGGTGTCAAAAGTTATTTAATTTCGTAGATTATTAGGATTTTTTTCGTAAATTTGAGACTTGATTAACAAGAAGTAACTTCATGTAATATTATATTATAAATATTATAAAATTAACATTTTAAAATTTAAATTAAGATTATAAAAATAACATATTTTAAAAAGTGGTCTGACCCGTGGAGGCCCACAGCCCACAGAGTGATGATTGGGCTTGTTGTTTTCTCGTCTGTCATCTTGATTGGCCTGCTCGTCCTGACCTGTCAAACTCAAAAGCCCATGTGGACTAGCCCAGACGGGTTGGGCCGGCCCGTATTAACAACTCTAGTATAATTTGAAGTTGAAAGCTGCATAATTATCATGTGTTAGCCCATGACCTTGTAATAATTTTTCGATTATAAACCACTGTAATAATTTTTTGATTATATGTCATTCTTTGGCTTTTTTTATTTTTTTGTAGTTTTTGAGATTTTATTAGGGTAAAGGGGTAAAAGGAGGTAATGCACTCAAATTTGAGATTTATAGTGGATATATTTCTAATAAAATAGTGGTGCATATATTTTGTTAACAAACCTATATTTAATGAATTACAAAAGAATTCTAAAAATAGTTTTTTTCAATATAAAAACTTGACGCTTTAACAAATTACCTCACCCATGTTTTTATGCCTAAAAAAAAAAAGGAAAGCAATCTTTCTTATACTCAATCGTAAAATGGGTTTGGATCAGCTCTGAATATAACAAGGATTGGGTTATTTTAGATGGGTCAGATCTAGAGGGGTTGAACTCTTGAACTGGTTCCTCATTTTCATTAGCAGAGAAGGACCAAAAATTTCTCATCTTTTCTTTGTTGATGACCTTATCCTATTTGCGAAAGCAAACAACAAAAACTGTTCAACCATTAGAAACACCTTGGATAGCTTTAACTCTTTCTCTAGGCAAAAAATCAACAAGAGTAAATCCAAAATCTTTCTCCAAAAATTACTCTTAAGCTCTTACCGATAATCTCACCTCCATTCTTAATATCCAGCATAAAGACTCTTTTGATAAGTATTTTTGGCTTCCCCATTCTCCATAAAGCCCCTACAAATGTTGATTTCCAATTAATCTTGGACAACATGAGGACCAAACTTATTTTATGGAAAACAAAACTCCATAATGTATCTAGTAGAACCACTTTAGCTAGAGACTCTCTAAACAACATCCTAAATCGTGTGATGCATCTTATCAGTATACCTAGTAAAATCCTTAAAGAAATTGACAAGACTCAGAGAAATTTTATTTGGGGCACCACTGATGCCAAAAAGAAAATGCATATACTGAACTGGGAGTCTGATGCCTAACCCAGGAACACTGGTGGCCTGGGGATCCATAGAGCTGACATTAAAAACCAAACCCTTCATACTGCCCTAGCCTCGAGATTCATCAATAACCCTGATTCACTCTGGGCTAGAGTTCTTAAAGGTAAGAACTGCAGTAATGACTTCAATACCAAAACTAATGCTTTCAGAATCTGGAAATGCATCTCTAGGGGATTGAAAACTTAAACTAAGGCTTCTACCTGGATTATCCATAAGGGAGACAAGGTGAACTTCTGGAATAATAGGTGGATCCCTAGCTCAGATTCTCTTAGACACCTCATCCATGGCCCCTTGCCAGCCAATTATCTCAATACCTCAGTGGCTGACATATGAAAAAATGAAATCTGGGATATTACCAATATCCCCTTTGACCTCCCAACCTCTGTCATCCACACCATCAAAGATAGTTTCTTCCCTACTAATAAGATTTTTCATGACCACCCAATCTGGAGCCTCACAGGCAATGGAAAATTTACCGATGCCAGTGCCTATAAACTCATTCTCTCCGAGAAAGTAAGTACTGCCAATGGGAAATCTTACCAATGGATCTAGAACATTCAGATTCCGGTAAAAATTAAGCATTTTCTATGGATATGCTACCATAATCATTTACCCTGCAACTTCACCATCTTTAAAATGGGTATCTCTCTTAACCCAAGCTACAAGTCATGTAATAATTCCTGGGAAAACATCAACCACCTCTTGTGGAACTGTCGTGAAGTAACCAATCTTTAGAATGACCTGTTCACTAAATGCCGCAAGGCTGACATCCCAAACCCCCTCTCTCTTGACCAGGGTAACTGGGAAAGCATTTGGAATAATTTTAGAAATATTTATTTTGACAAACTTATCAATCTAATGTCCTGTGTGCCTTCTGTGTATGGCACATATGGAGATGCAGGAACTCCTGTATCTTCAACAACAAAAATACCACCCCCTCATTCAGGATAGATTATTCTGAGGCTGGTTAATATACTTATCTATTAATACGCAGACAAAAGCTAATCCTATAATGACCCAGCTTTATGTCAAGTGGAACCCCCTACTCACCACAACTTTAAACTTAATACTAACGGATCTTGTTTAGGGAATCCAGGTACTGGAGGCATTGAAAGAATTGTCAGAAACAAGAACGAGGATTGGATTGTGGGGTTTAACAAAGGCTTTCCTACATCCTCTAACAATCAGATGGAATTACTTGATGCTTGCAGGTCTGTGCTGAGAAGTATAGGGAGGCCACCAGTAGTACACTTCTTTAGAGAGAAAAACTCTGTAGCAGATACACTAGAAAAAAAGAGAGCAACAGACAAGCTTTTTGGGAACTCAAACTGTAACACCCCGTATTTACCTAGTATAATCTAAGTCCCAGTGCATGAGTATTTATAGATAAAAAATTCAAAACACTCATCATTTTTCAGTTTAGAGGCTACCATTGCGTAGGAAATTTAATTATCTTTTCAATGATATAAAATTTGTTGAAATCCGATAATTGGGTAAGAAGTTATGGCGATTTTAAGTTTCAGTCATTAAACATTGTCATTTTAACCCTTAGCGCGTCGCGGAGCAGGCCAATTTCTAGTTTGGAAATTTCCAGTGGGCCTCCGCGATGGTGGCACATCATGGAGGTGGCCAAATTTGCACTTCAAAGGATTAACGCGATAGCTCCACATTGCGTTGTTTGTCCAGGTACCAATTGTCCCCTTTTCTAGTGGCTTGGCGCATCGCGCCAAGGCCAAAAATCGGGATCTTCAGTTTTCAGCTTCCGTTTTTAAATTTGTTCAGGGTTATTGGGTCTTTTTTCATGGCCCTAATTAACCTAAAACATGAAATTTAACCCTTATACATCCCAAGTAGTCATCATTATTTCAATTCTCACACAATCAAAGATCCACTTTTCAAGAACAAGAAACCCTAGCTCTCCAATTCAAGGCCAATCCTCAAGAACTCACCTAGAACTTCAAGAAATTTACTATCCCAGGTATGTTAGATGTTCATCCATGGATTTATTTCATCCATGGATCCAAGGTAACCCATTTTAATCACCAAGTTATAATCTTTTCAAGTTATTATATTTTATATTATGATTTCATCCATAAATCTCCACATACTATTGATTTTATACCATGCTACCATGAAATTATGGTTATTATTCAATCCTCCATGTTTTAACATTATTACTTATTAAATTAAACCATGAATTAATGCTATTACGATGAATTCATGCTATTACTACAAGTTCTATGCCATTCCTATGATTGTTTTAAACCATGAACTACATGTGTATGATAAAATGCCCACAAGAGTGATTTATTTAATAAAAGCCTTCATGTTTTTATCTCCAAGTTTTAGTGTCATTTCACTATTATTGTTTTGAGTCTTGGGGGTATTGAATACTCGAAATCCATAGTTGTTTACTTAGTCTAGTCTCAATACATTATAGAATAGTCTTCAGAACATACTATTAGCATTATCAGAGTAGTCAGATATAAGTCAGTTAAACTCAGAACAGTCTAGTATTTCAGTGTCATTCAGTTGGGAGTAGGATTTAGCACCGAGCGAGTGTAGGTATGGAAGCTTCCCCATCAGATAGGCAGAGTTGTTAGTAGCAGTCCCTATAATCCAGAACTACGTAGCCAGTGTAGGATATGAGAAGTCACCCGTCAGATTAGGCTTGACTATCCCATAAGGGTCACCCGTCAGTTCAGGCTTGACATCCTAGTCCCTTGGACATTATATCGGTTTAGTGGATCCACACAGCCATCGTTAGTACCCGTGGCATGGTATTAACACCCTTCCAACTGAGGTTACAGGTTGGACCCCGATTAGCTCAAATTGGGGAATGTCGGTTATATGATACCTCCCACAATCTCAGATACAGTATCAGTTATAGTACCAGTTCAATTATTCAGTCTTAGTGTTGTTTGACCAAAGCATGCAGATTTCAGTTATTTCAGTATTTTAGTTTATAGATTTTACTCAGTCCATGTTATATGCTTGGTCATGCATCTCCAGTGTCTACAGAGTTTCATGTATCTTTAGTATTTATAGACTGTCATGCATACTCAGTATTTACAGATTCTCCATATTCTTAGTACCTACAAATTTTATGCTTTCTATTCAGTACTCCATGCTTTGCTTGCATATCCAGTTAATTATTAGTTATGTTCATGAAACCACGCATATCAGCCTACCTCATTTAGCATACCAGTACATTCAAAGTACTGATCGCATACCTTTTCTTTTGCTCTATGATGTATTATATCATAGGTTATGACGCTCAGTTCCCGGCTCATAATTAGACTTATCAGATCCTCAACTGTAGCAGTGGTGAGTCCTCATACTTCAAGGACAGTCTTACTTTATTTCATGTCTCAGTTAGTAGTTAGTTGGAGTTAGTTGGGGCCTGTACCATCAACTCATATTCAGTCAATCAGTTTTAGAGGCTTTTCAAACATTAGAGTTTGTTATTCAGTATTCAGACATTACAGTTGGTTATCTAGTTTATCATTATTTTATCAGATTCAGTCAGTTATATCTATAGACTCATATTTTGGTTTTGAATTTAGTTATTAAAACCTTATGGTATGTCAGTATTCTTTCGCATTTATGATCATGTTATCCAGTACTCACAGTAGGTATCATCTCATGGGTTACCTTCTTGTCTCTTGGGACTATAACCATTGTGTGATACCCAAGGTGTACTCTCGGGGCATTACAAACTTGGTATCAGAGCCTAAGGTTTTAAAGTGTCATAAAAAGTCTGAAAGCCACGTCAAGTAGAGTCTTTTGCATGGGTATGTAGCATGCCACACTTATGGACGAGAGGCTACAAGGAATTTAGAAAAAGTTTTCCTTCTTTCAGTATTCATGTCGTGCAATTGAGCATGAGCTCAAGTTAAATTCCATGTCTAATCCATTTTTCCTTCCGTTTACAGAACATGCCTCCCAAGAAGAACAGAAGAAGAATAGGAAACTAGCCATCCCTTCAGCCCATCCAGGTAGATCCTCTGGACGAGCATGTCTCTCACGCAGAATTCAGATCTGTGTTCACTACTCTAGCCAATTCCATAGCAGCATAAAATGAACGACCAGTTGCTATTTCATCTAACCCAGTGGCCAATATTGCTGCAACCAGAATTTAGGATTTCACCCGGATGAATCCTCCTTATTTCACGGGATCCAAGTCTGAAGAGGATCCACAAGAATTCTTGGATATGGTTCAGAAGGTCACGGGTGTTATGGGGTTGACATCTAGTCAGAGTGCTGAGTTTCCTGCATACCAGTTGCAGGATGTAGCCTATACTTGGTTTAAGCAGTGAAAGGTTGATAGGGGTGCAGATGCAGGGCCTGTAGAATGGGAAGAGTTTGCCACAACTTTCTTAGATAGATTCTTCCCATTGGAATTGAGAGAGGCCAAGGTGTTAGAGTTTATTAACTTGAGGAAGGGAAGCATGAGCATGCGGGAGTATTCCCTCAAGTTTACTCAGTTATCTAGGTATGCTCCTCATGTGGTAGCTGATAATAGGTCTAAGATGAGTAAGTTTGTGTCTGGCATATCTGATAGTGTGGTCAAAGAGTGTAGGACCACAATGTTGATTAGTGAGATTGACTTGTCTAGGCTGATGGTCCATGCTCAATAGATAGAGGATCAAAATATTAAGGAGAGGGAGAGAGGAAACAAGTGGGCTAGGATGGGTAGTTTTAACTTCAGTCAGCTAAAATCAGAGGGTGGTAATCGTCCTCATTTTTATCAAAGGTTTCATCCCCAGCACTCTCTTCAGCCAGTGCCCCAGTACCCAAATTCAAAAATAATAATAGGGATAGGGCACCAGGCTCTAAGTCCCAGGTCAGTGTTAGTAGTGCTCATACAAATCCTCTATGTCAGAAATATGACAGACACCATCAGGGTGAGTGTAGAATGGGTAGTGATGTGTGCTTCGGGTGTGGAAAGCCAGGCCATCGAATTAGGGAGTATCGGGTAGTTGCTCAGAAAGGTAGGGATGTGCGCCAACAGGACTAGTCCCATCAGTCGTCAGTTCCATCTAGCCACCTGACTCAGTAGGGTGCTGATTTCAGTGCTACCAGTGGTCAGCGTCTGAACAGATTATATGCTCTTCAGTGCCTCCAAGATCAGAAAAATTCTCCTGGAGTAGTTACTGGTATGTTGCAGATCTTTCACTTACATGTTTATGCCTTACTAGACCCTGAAGCTTCTCTTTCTTTTGTAACTCCATATATAGTCGTCAACTTCGGAGTTAGTCCCGAAACTCTAGCAGAGCCTTTTTCAGTATCTACCCCATTAGGTGTTTCTATTGTAGCTAGACAGGTATACAAGAACTGTCCGGTCACAATATCTTAGAAAGTTACCTCAGTTGATCTTGTAGAGTTAGAGATGACAAATTTTGATGTTATTCTCGGCATGGATTGGCTCTACTCATGCTATGCCTCAGTTTATTGTAGAAATAGAATAGTTCATTTTCAGTTCCCAAATGAACTAGTCCTTGATGGAGAGGTAGTACTATAGCTCTTATGGGTTAGTTGATATCGTACTTTAGTGCCAGAAAGATGATATCGAAGGGGTGTATTTACCATCTTGTGCGAGTCAAAGACTCTAACTCAGAAACTTCAACCTTTGATTCTGTTTCAGTAGTTAGGGAATTTCCAGATGTGTTCCCTGAAGATCTCCACAGAGTTCCTCCCGAAAGGGAAATCGACTTCGGAATAGACCTTCTCCCAGATACTCAGCCTATATCTATTCTTCCATACAGAATGGCTCCAGCTGAACTCAAAGAATTGAAAGAACAATTGAAGGATCTCTTAGATAAGGGATTTATTAGACCCAGGGTCTCCCCGTGGGGTGCACCTATCCTATTCGTGCGAAAGAAAGACAGTTCTCTCAGAATGTGTATTGACTAACGCTAGTTGAACAAAGTCACAGTCAAGAATAAATATCCACTTCCTAGAATCAACAACTTGTTTGACCAACTTCAAGATACCAACTATTTTTCAAAGATAGACCTCAGATTAGGCTATCATCAGCTTAGAGTCAGTTCTCGGCTCGCAATTAGACTTATCAGATCCTCAGCAGTAGCAGTGGTGAGTCCTCATACTTCGATGACAGGCTTACTTTATCTGATGTCTCAGTTAGTAGTTAGTTGGAGTTAGTTGGGGCCTGTCCCATCAACTCATATTCAGTCAATCAGATTTAGAGTATTTTCAGACATTAGAGTCAGTTATTCAATATTCAGACATTACAGTTGGTTATCCAGTTTATCATTATTTTATCAGATTCAGTCAGTTATTTCTATAGACTCATATTTCGGTTTTGAATTTAGTTATTAAAACCTTATGACATGTCAGTATTCTTCCACATTTATGATCATGTTATCTAGTGCCCATAGCAGGTACCAACTCATGGGTTAGCTTGTAGTCCCTCGGGACTATAAGCACCGTGTGACGCCTACAGTGTACTCTTGGGGCGTTACACAAACTTTTTGACAGTTCCTTCGATGCATGCACAGAAACTTATATGGGTAGACATTCTAGGAACTACTTATGTAAGAAATGTGAAGTCTTAACCAAACTCTAAGGGCGTAGACCACATATATTTAGAGCCAGATTAATGCCAAAACTTCTGTTTGTACTAAGTTTTAATTTTAATGCCTTTTTTACCCCCAAAAAAAGAAAATTTTCAAATTAAAAAACCAAATTTAGGATTTTGTTTTAAAAAAAGAATTAGTCATGCAAACAAAAATGGTAAATATGCATGATATTAGGCGATGGGGCTATATATACATTATCTGTATGTATGCATGATTTTCCAACAAGGGGTATATTCACTCTAAATCGCAAAGTTAGGAGTGTAAAACATTAAAATAAAAGGATAAAGAGTATTTCACAAAAAAATAATATATACGTCATGGGTGAAAACTCCTCAAAATGGATATAAATATCAATCCAACATGAATAAGGATATACTGAAATCAATCTAGATATTAGTTAGGGGAAAGGGCATAGGCTGACCATTTTGAAAAGAAATGACCCACAATTTGAAAATATGGACAATTGGAGCCAGTTGGCCCAATTTATTTCTGTTTTTTAGCCATTTGGCCCAATTGGATGCATGTAGTCTCTATACTTTATTGATACACTTTTATACTACATTGATATACTTTTATACCACAGTGATACACTTTTATACAATTATTATATAAAATATGTATTTGTATTTGATATCAAATATTGTATTTGATATCAAATATTGTTTTTGATATCAAATATTGTATTTGATATCAAATATTGTATTTGATTGACGAAAAAGAAGAGCACCAATTACAATGTTATAAATCATATTTTATTGTTAGAAAACTACACCAATTAGAAGAATAATTTTTTTTTTCTAAATAGAGCTGCAAAAAAAAGGTGGAAAAAAAAAGCCGAGTGGCTATTATTGTTCATTCCCCTATTAGTAGGGGTGTTCATGGTTCGGTTTGGATAGGTTAGTGGTTAAAACCATAACCAAAATCAATTTAGTTGGTTTTTGAATTTCTGAAACCAAACCAAACCACAAAAAGAAAATAACCGTCAGTTTGGTTCTTGTCGGTTTGGTTCGGTTTGTTTTGATTCTTTGATTTTTTCAGTTGTTGACTAGCCTACTCCAACCCAGGGGCGGCTCAACCCTTTCGGAGAAAAGGCGGTCGCCTAAGGCCCCCAAATTTTAGGGGCCTCATTTTTTTTAGTAATAATAAATTACAAATTTTAAGAAATATATTAAATACTATTTATAGAAAAAAGAAACTTTTTATATAAAAAAATGTAGGAGTTTGATATTGTAAAAACTTTTTAATACATTGAAGAATTATTAAATATGATTATATAATTTTAAAAATAGATTATAAAAATAATTATTTTTTCTAAAACACGTAAGGCCTCCGTTTGATTTTTGTCTTAGGCCACTGATTTGCTTGAGCCGCCCCTGCTCCAACCATCTCTAGAATAAACTCCTTTTTTTAACCCATAGAAAAGAGTATCACATTGAACAATTTCTCATGAAATATTTGTACAGTGATGGACAAATGACACTATAAACTATTAAAAATCAGAACAAACACATTAAACAAAACGAACATTGAGATGAAAAGCACCAGCTTTGTATTGTAGGATCTAAGATTATCCAACAACATATAAACACATACATGTACATTGTAAAACAGAGTTTTGTATTCTGTTGCAGTGTACTGCAAGAAGAGACAGAGTTGGGCAAATTTGAGTTATCTGTTTACTTTAAAGACTAGTTAGGTGAGCTAATCATATAGGGAAATGATTGAATAAACAAGGAGACATAAAACTACCATTTGAACCAGAGACCATGGTAACTCGTATTGTAAAGGCTGAAGTAGAAAAAGTGAGGTAGGGACCATAGGGCTAACTTATTAGTAATAGTAGGTAGAGTTGGGCTTAGGTTTGGAGCTTTGGGCAATTGGGCTAAAGTATTGGTTGGGCTAGATATAGATTAAAATTTGGAAAAAATACATATATACACATGATAACTTTGCCTTATTACATTACATCCCATATTGGAAAACAAAATTACAAAAATCCCAAATTAATTACTTAAACCTCTACCTTTTTTTATTTTTCTCTCTCTTCCTTCGTATACATTCCAAACAATCATATTTTGCTCCAAATTATGCTTCATATTTTTCTCCTAAAATCTTGCTACCTTTTCTCTCCATTTATTTAGTATGTCATCTATGATTATGAGTAGCAGCTGTGATTCCAATTTTACCTTCCCTTCTTCCACACCATTTCACTTCTCCTTAACCACGAATTCCACTTTCTCTACTCGAAATCCATAAATCCAAAATTATTATTTTTTTTCAAAAAAATAAATAAACCTGAATTAATCAAATAAACACTCTCAATAACAAAATAAAATCAAATTGAAAAACCCCTTTGATTATTATTTTGTGTAATTCTTTTTCTTAATTTGAATATTTTGTTGAAAGAATTTATTATGTATTGATCTGGAACAGTGATGGCTTGAAATGTATTCAGATTCCGTACGACCCTTAAAGGACTGGGTCAATTATAAATTTGTTGGTGTTAGGCGTTGTGGGTGCTTATTACGCTGTCTTTTTTACCAACTCTGGGGACGAAAGTAAAGGCCAAAGCCAAAGAAAATATTTACTGAACAACAAAGGCATAGGCTTCGGATATTGATAAGGTAAACATCGAAAAAAATAGGTTCAAAAACCAATCTCAGCTTCGACTTTCTATTCAGATTTGTACATTCGTTAATTCAAAATCCTTTCTCCAATTCCGCCTTCTCTTTTCGGTACATAAGCTTTTGTTGGTTTTATGGTTACATTATACTTTAGATATTTATATTATACATTACAAAGTTTACATTAGATATTACTTTTATACGTTGTTGGTTTTATAGTCACATTATACTTTAAATATATTTATAATATGTATAAGGTGCATATTTATATGTATAATGTTACATTATACATTATGCAAGATTATAGTATTAAATGTATAAGGTGTACACATGCATGTGAAACTGTTGTATAATGTTATTTGTATGTAATATGTATTAGTTTGTTGATATGTTTTTATCTTTTAATTGGAGTCTGCTAGGCTGTAAGTGCTTTTGGTTTATATTTTTTTTATATGTATAAGCATGTAAAAATTATTAAACGACCTTTTAATTCATAATTTTTTTTATATCAAGGACTGTAGCATTTTTGTTGTTGCATATGCAAAACTATTAAGTGAAGGACTGGAAGTGCATTCATGTGGGTTTGAAGCACAAAGTCCACGTGCACGCTATGCATCCTTACTGTGAAATTACGAAATTAGCAAGGCAATTGAAGGATACACAAGTGATGATGACCATCCTCCGCATCCAAGGAATAGTTATCTCCAATCAATTGTTGAAAGTGCAATTGTTACTTTAGAGTAGCACGGTTTTTTAACAGTCTGCATGAAAACATCTAATTCTTGTTTTAGTAATGGATGTTAAACAATTACAACACTTGTTAGGTTTTGATGTTGGTTTGGAATTTAGATTTTATTGGTCTCTTTGAACTGCTTATACATACATATGTTATGTATAGTTAGTATCTTTGATTACTAGGGTCATGTTTTGGTTTTAATTAAGTGTATTGCAATGACGTACAATATATTGTATTGGTACTATCTAAGTTGGCAGCTATTACATTTGACGTACATTATATTGTATTGGTACTATATAAGTTGACAACTATTACATCGAACCGTGATTTATATATAACGCATAACAATCAATTATACATTAAAATGCTATTTTATATCTAATGTATAACATTTTCAAGAACGGAACTTCATTAATACGTCAGTTACATCTAATGTATGGATGTATGAAATGTGATTCACACATATAACATTTGTTTTATACATATAAAGCTAAGTGTATTATATTCTCATACATATAATTATTTTTTTTTACTTAAATCAAAATAACGAAAATATTTACATCATACATAGAAACTAAAGTATAAAATTTTATCATACATATAAAACCATACTGTTGTTTGAGTCCATATCATGTATATAATCTTGGCAACACACAAAATAAGAAATGTATAATACATTCTCATATGTATAAACAATGTTATACATTACATAGAACTGACAATTTAATGTTTAATTGTTTGTTATACAATACATATGAATGACTCTTTAGTGTTATAGCTGCCAAATTAGATAGTATTTATACACCTTTTATGTATAATGTAAATTAAAATAGTTAAAGGAATTCAATATGATTTATGTATAATATAGAACATTGTTGTGACAATTTCAAACTGTTATTATTCCAGAACTAAACTTGAAATAAAAATATAAAACATAGTTCAAAATTATCCCAGATTATCAACATCAACAAAATAAATTGTTTATTCAAACGAAACCAAATTAAGCATCATCGCATGAAAAATCAAATTATCTTCTTCACAGTTTCTTTTGAAAAAAATAGCACGTGCGTCGTTTGGGCGGTATAATGCTCCAACATTCGTTCGTTGAAATAACAATTGCTCCATTTACAGTTTCATTATACATTCGTTCGAATGTATAATGACATATTATACATTCGTAATGAAACAACTATTAAAAAACACAGCCTTCGTATATCAAACTCAATATCCTTATTCTATTTGTCGAAAGTTGATACACATAACGGATAATTAACAAGCCCTGTAAATTGTTTCTTCATCTCAATGTAAACCTTCACTCCATTATCGTTTCTTATGATAATTGGAGAAGAATTACCATCAACGATGTATTTAATTTCAATTTTTTTCGAACATCGTCAACATTCAATTCCATCTCTATCATCGCAACCAATTTCAGAAAGTTGATATTTTCAGAATCTATAATGGCATCACTTTTGTATGATTTATAACTGATCTCCGACTTTCAGACACCGGAATGACGCAACAATAAGGAGATGTTCATCTTCTTCTTTTTTTCAGAAATAAAAAAAGAAGTCGATTATTTTTTTTCTCAAAAATGTGATTCAACAGTGATAAAAGAAAGAAGAAGCCGACTTTTTTTCCACTCAAAAACAAATTGCAAAAAGTGATGACTATTACCAGTAATGTTTAGGAGTTATTTTTGAAATTTAAATTTCAGTTCCTAAATTAACTGATACACTACTTTATTAGGTATTTAATGGAGTAATTTAAGGAATAGGAATTTATTTTCTGATTTCTCTTTCCTTAATTGTAGTAAAACAGTTTTATCATACATCACACCAATGTATAACAAAGCCACGAATGTATGAGTATATTTAATAAAATAGGGAGAGAGAAAATCAAAAGGGATTTTATGTAAATACTTTCATATTACATGGGATTTCTGTGATTTACCCTTAAAATTTAGTTTTAGATTAAATTTAATAAAATATTTATATTTTATTTATAAATTATATATAAATAATTATAATATATATAATATATAAAATTTATAGGTTTGGTTTGATTATTTTCACGGTTTCTTTAAGTAAAATCATAACCAAATCAAATAGCATCGGTTTTTTAAAATTTAAAATCAAACCTAATTAAACCAAACCAAACGTTGTTTTTTTTAATCGGTTTAAGGTTCGATTTGATTTTTAACCAAACCCATGAATACCCCTATGGCCCTACCGATTAGTTAGGGTTATTCCTTGTACCAAACAGAGTAAAAGTAGAGTGAAGTTATATATCCTCTAGAATTAGGATTCCTAGAACTTATAGGCAGTGTCGGACCATACAACAAATGGAAGATACCCATAAAAAATAATTTTAACCAAGGAGTTCAGATGAACCCCTTGCCAACGGGTAGCTCCTCAACCTAACCTATAAACTGAAGAATGCTAATGGGAGAAAGCGTTTCATGATTTAATTTACACAACAACACAAGGAAGAATATAATGGTGGAGAAAAATAATTCAACATTGGACGTATTGCCCGATTGCCTCATTCACAAAATCTTTAGTTTTAAAGAAGCGGCGCAGATGAGCATTCTCTCGAAAACATGGTTAAAATCCTGGTTGACTCATCCCAACTTGGAATTCAATGTTCCAAATCTCAAAGGCAATATAAAAATTTGAATTATTAGACTTTGAAGGCTCTACTCAAGGTTTGACATCGATTGATAAGTGGATTGACATTGCACTTCAGAATGGTGCAAAAGATCTCGTCATTAAAGTTGCTAGCGTTTCGTTGCCTATTTTCACAATCTTGGCAGCAAAATCTTTAAGAGAATTGGTTCTGGAGAGTTGTAATACTCTTATGCCTATTTCGTTATCTAGTGATTTTGGTGTCGCGAGTTGCAATTCTTTGAGAAAGCTTTCTCTAAATAAGGTCAGTTTAGACGAAAACATGTTTCAGACTCTAATGAATAGTTGTCCCTTGATTGTTAGTTTCATCTTTGAGTATTGTCTGGGGTTGGAAAAGATTGAGTTGTTGAATCTTCAAAATATCAAGTCAGTTTCCATTTCGACACGAAGAAATCTTCTTGTTAAAATTCGAGCACCGACGCTTGAACACTTGTCTTATTCTGGTTATTTATCGAATAATTTGGATGTTGAATGCCCGAATCTGAAATCGTTAGATCTATCATATATGTGGACATCTGGTGAATTTCTGCAGCAACTTACATTCGAATCCCTAAATGTCTTGAAGATTCAGTATTGTGGTGGCATAGCAGAGATTAATTCTCCAAATTTGGTATCGTTTGAGTACACGGGAGATCAAATTTCGGAACTTAAAATTGAATTCCAGTCGAGAAAATTGAAGCACTCAAAAATTGTTCTTCACTGCTACGACTATTTAAATGATGCATGGTTCTGTAAGTTGAGGACGTTTCTATCAAATTCAACCTCTTGTTCTCAAGTTTCCCTTTATTTTCCCAAATGTGAAAAGATCAACATGAAAAATTTACAACTGCACCACATAGTTGCTACCCCCGAGGTGAACATTTTAAATGTTGATATCCTATGTCAGGATGAGGAGTGCCCAACGTTTGTGGATGCTTTGCTTCGGAGTTGTCATCCTAGGAGACTCAACCTACACTCAAGTATTAAAATGATTACATGCTTCATTCGTCGTTTGATGTATATGAAGAATTCAAGTCTCTCTTTGAGTCAATTAGTAGAAATGGAAGCTTTTGATGCGAAAAAACAGCCATTGCAACTCAGAAGTGGGGAGCTATTAATAAGCAACCCTACGGAGAGGAAGAAAGTCTTCTTTTTATTAGATTGGCGATGCAATTAATTTTAGTACTAGTTCATATTGAATGCACCTATTCATTTCTAAAGTTTATTAATTAATATGTTTGTCAATATAGTTTCTTTTCTACATCTAGCTTTAAATTCCTCACTTTCGTTATTTTCTATAGTATTTTGCCATGATTTATTCGCTTTCGTTATTTCTTTTTCAATCAACTTTGATGTGCTTTCTCTTGAGCTGAGGGTCTATGGGAAACAATCTCATAAGGTAGGGTATGTTGTTGTTCTTATGCTCTCAGGTCGCTTTATCGTGTTCAATGACAGATATCTTCTTTTGTACCCTGTCAATTTTATCGTTAGCTTTGACATTTCATTCAAGCTAATGAAATTAGATATCTTGTTTCTCTATAGCAATATGGCAAGGAAGATATCTTGTTTTAGTTTGCAACAACATAGAATCAGTCTATCAGAGTCGTTGATTCAGTTCCTGATTGATAGCATAAAATCAGACAGATAAAGATAGTTGCAGGTACAAAATTAGGCTTATGTGATACTCTTCTCCATTCTAATTAGGCTAAACTTGCTGAACATAAGAAGGACAAGCTATGGGTTTGTTGGGTTCATCTATACTATGTAAAAGGGGAGTCGGCATGCTCAACAGTTGCTAACCAAGCATCGTGGGTTGGGAGAAAAATCTTTAAAGCAGCAACGTATATGGAAACGACAGGGCTAAATGTTTTTAATGAGTTGGGTGTGAAGGAATTCTCTATACGTTCGTATGTACTTGATATTAATGGGCAAACTGCCCAAATGAGCTGGCGAAGATTAATATGTAGTAATCCTACACTTCCTGAACGATATTTTGCTGAAAACTCATTGAGGTGTCTGTGATGATCTATTAAATGATAAGGGCTGCTTCGAAGAGGCGATTGTAGCCTGTTTTAGGACAAATGAATGAAAAAACAGGAATTGCTGTGTATTTTGGTTTTTTCATGTGTGGAATCAACTCTCTTAGCCTCGAGTTTGCCTCTGAACGTGTTATAATTTATTTATAAATTCATGGCTGGATGTTATTAGTTCCTTTGAAGTGATGAACAGTTTATTTCTCTTTTAGCTTCCATTGTCTGTCTTTGCTATCTCTTGGACTGATAGATTTTTTGGGTAATCATGTGTTTTATCTTTCGTGCTGCTTGGGGACTCACAGGGAAAAACACAGATTGTGACACTAGAGGAGGTATGGTTGAAAATATTTACAAATTAACAACTTTACAGATGTAGGTCTGTGTTCTGAATTTTTCGTTAGTAGCACTAAAGGGTGGTTGATGTGCAGCATCCAAGCAAGGGCTTCTGCATCTAGCAACTTTGCTAATCCGAAATCACCTATCCTGATGTCGCTGTCCTGTGTGATGTAATATGTTACATAACTTAAGGTCCCTATGATGAGGGACGGTTGGATGACAGATACTCCAAAGCCAACAATAGGTGTGTCGATCATTTGCTGAGTTTCTCTTCAGGAAAAATGCTCATGAAGAGATATTTTCTTCTTCGCGATAATGAGGAATGATGAATATACAGTTCCCTTGTCCACCCGAGCAACGTGTATACTATACGGGGTAAAAGGAATGGAACATGCTTCGAAGATAAAAAGGAGACACTTTACGCTTTCAATATAAATGTGTTAAGAAGGGCTTCGATTGTCAATGAACTAATGCAACTAGAAAAAAAGGCTACCAGAAGAAAAATAGTAAAACTTTGTCTTGAAAGCAACAATGGCTCATTTAAAAATTTGCCCTAAAATCTCATAGAATATGGACAACAACATATAATGACTAGTTAGCTCTAAAATCTAAATGATAAACAGTGTTGAAGTACAAAATAGCTAGAGGGATAAGTTTGCGTATACTGATTGTTAGAGGCGTAATGTTATGTATAGGTTACGCAGTTCAATACACAGATATTTTCCCTTTGCGCAACATCAATTCTCTCACCCAAAGTCTTAATCAATATCAAGCTTCTATGGCAGATTCTAACAAGCACTAGTTAACCATTCTTCATTGTGAGCAAAATTACACTCAAAAATGTACGTACAACAACAACATGTTTGCTATGAGGTGTTGTTTGGGAAGGATCCTTCACTAGATCATTTAAGGGTGTTTGGGTGTCTTTGCTATGCCAGTAGGCTGCCCAAACAGGATAAATTTGGTAGTAGGTCCAGAAGAGCAGTGTTTCTTGGATACTCAGAGACTCAAAAAGGCTATCAACTCCTTGATCTAGATGATAACCTATTCTTTGTTAGCAGGGATGTGGTCTTCAGGGAATTTTCTTTTCCTTTTTAAGGATGGCAAGGACCAACTGACCACTGACATGTTTACAGTGGTGTCATCCCCACATTATAATGTTGAGGCCGCCTCACCTGATTTGGTATGTTCTCATCCTGATCCTAATTGTTCTTCTTCTGATCAGCCTGTTACAGGTGATTTTGTGTCTAGTGAGACACATATGGATGCTTTTCACCATGAACCAGAGGTTACCACAAACATGCCTCCAGTTGAGTTACCAGTAGAAGCAGCGGTAGATGTGATACCAGTAGACTCTGCACTAATATTGCCGGAAGAGAACTTTCCACATCTCCGACCAAGAAGACCGCACAAGCCACCAATCTGGCTCACTGAGTATATTACTACCACCAAGCTTACTACCAATTGCCCTTTTCCCATGTCTAACTATGTGTCTTACTCTCACCTCTCTAGTTCTTACCAAACTTTCTTGAGCTCTTTCTCTTCACCCACTGAACCAAAATCCTTTCAAGAAGCCTCCAAATATCCGCAATGGATCTCAGCTAAGCAGGATGAAATAGGGGTGTTGGAGGCTAATCATACCTGGGATCTAGTTGATCTTCCTATAGGTAAACATGCTATTGGTTCCTAATGGATCTATAAGATTAAATATAGGGCAAATGGTGAGGTGAACAAGTATAAGGCTAGGTTGGTAGCTAAGGGGTACACTCAACAAGAAGGGCTGGACTATTATGAAACATTTTCTCCAGTGGCCAAAATGGTCTCTGTTAGATTAGTTATTGCGGTTGCAGCAGCCAAGGATTGGCCTTTATATCAAATGGATGTAAACAAAGCATTCTTGCAAGGTGATTTATATGAAGATGTGTACATGACTGTGCCACAAGGATTTCAGAAGCAAGGAGAAAACAAAGGTGCAAATTGTTGAAGCCACTATATGGTTTAAAACAAGCTTCATGGCAATGGAACATTAAATTGTCTACTGCCCTTATAGAAGGAGGCTACTCTCAAAGTCATTATGATCACTCTCTTTTCACAAAAAGAGATAGAACAGACATAGTGGTGATTCTCATCTATGTTGATGATTTATTGATCACAAGTAGTTCACAACACATGATTGATGCAACAAAGAAAATGTTGCATAGCAGGTTCAAAGTGAAGGATCTGGGAGTGCTCAGGTACTTCTTGGTTATTGAAGTAATGAGATCCAACAAAGGGATAATTCTGAATCAAAGGAAGTACACATTAGAGTTGATTTCAGGAGTTGGCATGAGTGGTGCTCGACCAGCCTCAACACCAATGGAGATGAATGTAAAGCTTACTGCAATGGATTATGATCAAGTGGTGGGAAAAAATGATGATCCCGCGTTATCAGATATTACTAGTTATCAAAGGCTAGTAGGAAAGCTGATTTATTTGACAATCACAAGACCTGACATCTGTTTTGCAGTCCAAGTCTTAAGCCAGTTTATGCAACACCCTAAAGAATCACATTGGGAAGCAGCCTTAAGGGTAGTAAGATATGTGAAAAATGCACCGGGTCTGGGAATACTATTGAAGAAAAATACAGACATGAACTTAGTAGCATTTTGTGACTCAGACTGGGCATCATGTCAGAACACAAGAAGATCAGTTTCCGGTTATGTAGTTCAAATGGGAGGTTCACTAATTTCTCGGAAATCTAAGAAACAACACACAGTAAGTCGCAGCTCAGCAGAGGCTGAATATAGAAGTATGGCAGTTTCTGTATCAGAAGTGATGTGGTTAGTTGGTATCTTGAAAGATTTAGGAGTGTCAGTTGCCAAGCCAGTGACATTATGTTGTGACAACAAGGCTTCCATGCAGATAGCTACAAATCCTATGTACCATGAGTGTACAAAACACATAGAAATTGATTGTCATTTTGTGAAGGAAAAAATAAATGATGGATTGATCCGAACAGAATACTTGCAGACAAAATCTCAGCTAGCAGACTTGTTCACAAAAGGACTTGGAGTTGCTCAGCATCACTCTCTGTTGTCCAAGCTAGGAGTGCTAGATGTGTTTCGTCCTCCTGCTTGAGGTGGACTGTTGAAATATGGAGTGAATGTTGAATGTGTTAGTGGCACAATAACGAACTCTTAAGCCAATTAGTTGAGAGTCAAGAGAGGAGTCAGTTAGAGTTAGTTGTAACAGCTGTCATACCAGCTGTCAATGAGCTGGAATTTTAGAGGCATAGCACGCATAGAATGAGGGAGACAGATCTATAAATAGAACTTGTACTGCATAGAATCGGCTAGGCAAAACAAAATAAAAATATCTTCTCTTATTTTCAATTTTCTCTGCACATTTCTTTGCTGTAGCTGTAGTTCTTCAATGGAAGCTTAGATTTGCTTCATTATACTCAGAAAATTGACAATGCACCTATTCATTTCTAAAGTTTATTAATATGTTTGTCAATATAGTTTCTTTTCTACATCTAGCTTTAAATTCCTTACTTTCGTTATTTTCTGTAGTATTTTGCCACGATTTATTCTCTTTTGTTATTTCTTTTTCGATCAACTTTGATATGCTTTCGCTTGAGCTGAGGGTCAGATATCTTGTTTTAGTTTGCAACAACATAGAATCAGTCTATCAGAGTCGTTGATGCAGTTCCTGATTGATAGCATAAAATCTGATACTCTTCTCCATTCTAATTAGGCTAAACTTGCTGAACATAGAGCTTTAGAACAAAGCTGCATTGTGTAAACTACTATGGAAATTGAGTAATCAGAAGGACAAGCTATGGGTTTGTTGGGTTCATCTATACTATATAAAAGGGGAGTCGGTATGCTCAACAGTTGCTAACCAAGCGTCGTGGGTTGTGAGAAAAATCTTTAAAGCATTAATGAGTTGGGAGTGAAGGAGTTCTCTTTACGTCGTTGGTACTTGATATAACTATGTAGTAATCCTGCACCTCCTAAATGATTTTTTGCCGAAAACTCATTGATGCGTCTGTGATGATCTATTAAATGATAAGGGCTGCTTTGAGAAGGCAATTGTAGCCTGTTTTAGGACAAACGAATGAAAAAACAGGAATTGCTGTGTATTTTGGTTTATTCATGAGTGGAATCAACTCTCTTAGTCTCGAGTTTGGCTCTGAACGTGTTATAATTTCTTATGAATTCTTGGCTGGATGTTATTAGTTCCTTTGAAGTAATGGACAGTTTATTTCTCTTTTAGCTTCCATTGTCTGTCTTTGCTATCTCTTGGAATGATAGATTTTTTTGGGTAATGGTGCGTTTTATCTTTCATGCTGCTTGGGGTCTCATAGGAAAAAACATAGATTGTGACACTAGAGGAGGTATGGTTGGAAATGTTTGCAAATTAACAACTTTACAGCTGTAGGTCTGTGTTCTGAATTTTTCGTTAGCAGCACTAAAGGGTGGTTGATGTGCAGCATCCAAGCGATCGTATATCAGATTTGAAGCAAGGGCTTCTGCATCTAGCAACTTTGCTAATCCAAAATCACCTATCCTGATGTCGCTGCCCTTTGTGAGGTAATATGTTACATAACTTAAGGTCTCTATGATAAGGACGGTTGGATGACAGATACTCCAAAGCCAACAATAGGTGTGTCGATCATTTGCTGAGTTTCTCTTCAGGAAAAATGCTCCTGAAGAGATATTTTCTTCTTCGCAATAATGGAAGCACGTTCGATTGTTAACGAACTAATGCAACTGGAAAAAAAGGCTACCAGAAGAAAAATAGTAAAACTCTCTCTTGAAAGCAACAATGGCTCAGTTAAAAATTTGCACTTCTGGTTCTAATGTCTATAGAACATGGACAACATATCATGAATATAGCTAAATATAAAATCTAAATGATAAACAGCGTTGACGTATAAAATAGTTAGAGGGGTAAGTTTGCATATACTGATTGTTAGAGCGTAATGTTATGTATAGGTTTGTACCTGAAAGTAGTTAGCCAGTTAGATAGTATTACGTATCTGTACAAAATACCTTTCAAGTAATCAGTTCAATACAGAGAGATTTTCCCTTTGCGTAACATCAATTCTCTCACCCAAGTCTCAATCAATATCAAGCTTCTATGGAAGATTCTAACAAGCACTAGTTAACCATTCTTCATTGTGAACAAAATTACACTCTAAAAAGTACGTACAACAACAACATTCCCTTACCCCCTAAAATTTAAACTCTTATTAGAGAGAAGCAACCTGTAGAATTAAGAGGGTAACCATATACATTGTAAAGAAATCAACTAAGAGTTTCACCAAGTATTTCATTAGTTTTCCCTTAAGACTGAAATATCAGACTAGTATATGTAATATTAGAGGAGCCGTTCACAAGATTAGATGACAATATCGGTCATAAACTCGATCCATATCATGAGACTTCGTTACTGTCCGTGGATGAGGCCTCATTGCGCTCGATTCTAATATTGTAATCAGCATTGATAATTGGGATAACTGGGAGCTTTCTGTAGATCTTGATGGTGTCTCCAACTTGCAGTCCCTTTTCAATTACAAAGATGTACCAGCCCCTACTGATATACACTCCTTCATTTCTTTTATTATATTACCTTTTGAATATAATAATTTTAATACGTTAAAAAAAGCATTAAGTGATAAATCGTGTTTCATCACAAGGGGAAAATTAGTAGAAGATGTTAAATTGTCCATTGGTTTTTCCAAACTGAATAAGTATTGGTACACGTTTATTTCACTACAAAAAAAATAGTGTTTAGCAACGCAATTTACCGACAGATCAATTTTCGTCACTATATAGCGACGGATTAGCAATGGAACTATCAATTTGGTCGGATGCATAGCAAGTTCATTTTTATGTATGCTATTAGCGATGAATCAACGATGGAAGAGTGCTTCCGTCGCTAAATAATCGCGGGAAAAATTGGCGCCTAAATGTACTGACAGATTAGCAACGAAAAATTTGTGACTATTTTAATTATTTCGTAGCAACGGATTTAGCAACAGAAAATTCGTCGGTACGCTTTAGATTTTTTTTAAAATTATTTAGTTTAGTGACCAAATTATCCGTCGAAAATATTATTTTTAATTTTTAATTAAACATAAAATATATAAAGTGTAAAAAGTGAGGGGCACGCCGGGGGGGGGGGGGCTTCTAGGGTTTTCAATCCATTTCAGCCTCCTCTCTCTTTCTACTCCTTTCTCTCTCTACAATAATATGCACGAATTGAAGGCATTTTTGCACGAATTGAAGACATTTCTGCACGAATTGAAGGCATTTCTGCACGAATTGAAGGTCAAGCTTACACTCTATGCCCGAATTGAAGCATTGAAGGTATTTGCTTTTACAGTACCTATTGACACCCAATTTTGACCTCCCGATACACCTCCTCGGCTGCTATTTTGATTAAAAAATTGTTAATTTTAAATATGAATGTTTTTACGTATTATTTTGATATCAAATAAATAACGACGTGTCACATTCATGATTTTAAAATATACAAATTATTTTGCTACTTTTTTTATTACCATTTTTACAATTTATTAATTCAATTGTATAATATTTTACATAATTTCATCATTTTTTCGTAAATATGCGCACTCACAATTTACAAATATATTGTCTATCATTATAATTATAATTATTATTATTATTATTATCGACAATTAGCAATTTTACGTAACATTAATTCGTAATGCTTAGTTTATTTTAATGTCGATGTCTTATTTTTTATTTAGTCATTTCCACATTTATTAAAATAGCAGCCCTAATTCAATTCAGTTTCTCAATTTGCTTATTTTTTAGCCATTTTTGTTTCAAGTTAATGACAATTTTAGTCAATTTTTTTTTATATCAAATTGAAATTTAAATTCTAGCACATTTTCACATCGGTTTGATCTCAACCGTCGATAAAAAATGATCTAACGGCTGAGATCTAAAACCTTCTTTCTCTCCTTTTTAACCAAAAAAACAAACCCTAACCCATTTTTTCAACTTCAGTCGCACCTCCCCTCCTTCTCCACTCTCTCTCTACAGTCTCTCTCCCTCATTACCATTTCCGACCGCCTAATGCCGCAGCACCGCCATCATCGCCGTTCACTCTCCCTCCGTCCATTCACTGCGCCACAGACAACGAAAATCCAAACTCCAAAATCCAAACTCCAGCTGCCGCCCAACCGCAATCAAGCATCATCTCCCGCCGCTAGTATGTTATTTGTTTTTGTCAACACAACATATTTTCTCTTGCTGTTAAATGTTTTTTCCCACTAGTATGTTTGTTGTTTGTGAATCTGAAATAATCTTTGTGCGTCACATGATCCCTTTGGTGTGAGCCTACCTAGAATCCCAGAGATCCTTAGGATCTTGACAGCGCCAAGGGTTGGTTATGTATCACCAGAGGTATATTTCAGATTCGGGATGTGTTTTGATTCTTTCTTTGTGCTCACATATTAAAGAAGAACGGTTAGATGAGACAGAGTTGCCATGAATTTGAGAGTCGTTAAGGGCTATCCAATCTAGCCTTTCTTAGTTTTTCTTTTATTTCATTCATTGTTGGTCTATAATAAATATTGTACAACTCTATGACCATAATAATAAATTACACAGACTGCTTGGGGCGGGGTTTATGTGATTATGTGAATCACTTAGGCAAATGCAACTTAGAATTTATTAAATAATTTGCTTGTCGCCTAGAGAGTATGTTTTGGGATTGATAATTAACAAGCATCTGAATGTTTCATATGTAAAGCGGTTGGTGAAGAGATGTGGCTAAGCTTTGGGTAGTGTATAGACCTATCTATTGTGATAATTGTATTATGATTTGTGATTTCAACTAGAAGACAACACACCATAACATATGTACATAGATTGGGTTATATATCTCTCCAAGGGATGGGGGTAACTGTGAATAGTGTATAAACCTATGGGCAATCATACTTGCATTGTGATTTATAAGTCTAAATATAGATGCAATGCCTAACACTCTCCCACCATTCCACCATTACTCGGAGAAGGTGATCCCTGCATCGAGGACTTATTTTTTAAATCTTGTGAGATAACTCTTTGTTCACATTTTATAAAATGGTGCTAGTTTTAGAAAAAAAGACAGAGTTGTTACCGTAAACTTAGAAGCATGAGAACTGGTGTCTTACAAACCTAGGAAATTAGCAATCACCCTTTCATTTATAATTTAGTTTGTATTGCTTGAATCCTTGAACTTTGTTTATGGGAGAACTTTGTATAATTAGGTGGGCTGTTGCAAAGGTCTCTCGAGTGTTTCTGCACTAATGTGTTAATAGACCACCATAAATTTTATTTAGAAAAAATTACATGGCTTAGCAAATATAGACTTCTCTTTTGTCGATTAAATATAATCCATAACCTTTCTTCTCCTTCCCCTTCTCAGCAGTCTCTTTCCTCTCTCCCAATTTGTGAGCACAGGTGGCTCTATCACAATATGCTAAATTTTTAGTTTCTTTCAATTTATTTCTTCTTTAATACTTGATGAAGCAACTATTGACTGTTATTTGTTTGCATAGGCTATTACAATAGGTCGATATCCAACTCCAAGTGAGTTACATTTGCACGTCCATACACATAATCATGATGTTAAATCTTTTGTTGTTGAGCATTCCCGACTTCTCCATGTAAGTCCAGAATTTACATCATTAGATATACTCCTCTCTTATTTTTATTTTGTATTGACATCTGTCGAAAGTTCTTATTATACATGAAAATGAAGGAAGCAACAGAAAGTTGAGTCTATTTTAATATCTCCACTTGTTAATTACAAGAAAAGTATGAAGAAATTGTACCGAAAAAAAGATAGACTGAATCTAAAATTGATCAACTGGAATCATATTATGAAGCTGCGGGAGGAGTAAAGAAAAAAACAATTATGTAGTAACAAATAATAATTTTGATGGATGTGGGTTTGACATTAGTTTATTTTTGACAAAATACTTGAGCTTGTGGATGTTTGGACACAATTATGTGATGCATTTTGCTATCTATATATTTTGAAAATTCTAATATAGGTAATTATTTATATGAATGTTGGTTATTTTAATCATTCAATAATTTACGCGTTTCAATAATTTTCTAACAAAATTATTGGCGATAAAAAATCAGTGACTAACTTTTGTTGTTGCTATTGAAAAACTTTAGTGATGGATTATGAAATATAAATTTGGTCACTAAAGACGGCGGCTCAGCCAACCAAACTATGTTGCAACGAATCAGCGATAAAATTTTCTATCGTAAATTTAGCCACGACGAAAATAAATTTTAAAAATAGCAACAGTATAGCAACGGAAGATTCCGTCGGTAAAATCAACAACCAATAAGTTCGTTGCGAAGCGGTCACAAGTTTTGCAATGGAATTTATTTTTTCGTCGCTAAGAGGCTAGCAACGAGCAATATAACGAGAGATACAAATTCGTTGCTATTTCATCGCAATTTCTATTTAGCGACGGATTTACATAGAGTAGAGACCAAATGTGACTGTCGCTAAATGTTTTTTTGTAGTGTTTGTAATATAGTAAACAAATATTATTGATTGACGGGAGTATTAGAGTATCCACATACATCAATGTATAATTTAGAGTCATCAATATAAGTCGGCCCATTGGGTTGGCCCGGCCCAAACAATCCGTTTAAGAAGAGAGTCATTAAAGGAAATTACATGGGATGACCCCAATAGTGGTAGCTTTGGTTTTTTGACCTCCATAAGAAAAGTATTAAAGAATAGCCTTCCTTCTTTTTTATATATAGTACAAGTACATTTTTCCCCTTTACACCTCAAATATCTTTAAATTTTTCATTCTCATTTATCTCTCAACTTCTATTTTAATTCTTTTTATTTTTTCTACCTAAACTTTTGTTTTTTTTCTTGTTTTAATTCATTTGTATCAACGTTTATCTTTCTTTTGCCCTTTTTTTTATTCTTTTCTCAAACACTAACTCATTAGTCTCAATTTTTATTATTAATTTTTTATCATTTCTTATTTTTTCTTTTTCATTTTTCTCAAACTTTATTTTTATTTCTTTCTTCTAATGTTTGTTTTTCTCAATCTTATTTTTTTTTTATGGTTTTTTCTTCTTCTCTTTTTTCTTAACCTTTATTTTTCTTCTTGTCTTTTTTTCTCAATCTCCTTTTTTTATTTCTTTATTTTGTTTGTTTTCTTTTTTCTTTTTTCTCAACTTCTATTATATTTTGCTAATAAATAAAAAGTTGAATAATTCGCAGAGGGATCTTTTTTTTTTTGTTGACATCAAAACAAATTTAAGGGCATGACTTATTGTCAGTAAGTCCTTTGGGTTATGTCTTGTCTCTAAGGTAAAGACACAATGTGGTAGTGTCAAGTCTTACTTGTGGAGCATATCTTGTTATTTGAAAATCATTGAGTTAAGTCTTGATTCTAAGGCAGGAGTTATATAACATCTCATAAATCAATCAACAATGTGGTAGTGTCAAGACTTGTCCATTGGGCGTAACTTGTTGTCACGACCTGAGGCTACCCCCTAGTCGCGACACAGTACTTAAGACCACAAGTGACCCCAAGCTAACCCATGATCTGGTACCTGCCATGAGCACTGAGTAAATTAAAAATAAAAAATCATGTGCGGAAGTTAAACTGATAAAAGTTTGTTAACATATAAAACTGAAACAAATACCAACATGTTTGAATTACGGATAAAATCGACAACCAGTTTGAATATCTGAATATCTAAGCATCTAGTTTGAAAGCCTCTAAGACATGTGGAGTTGATGAGACAAACCCCCAACTAACTTTGACTGACTGAAATAAAAGAAGTACTGAAATTAACTGAACATAACTTCTCCTCGATGGATGAGGACTCACCACTATTGCTGTTGAAAGACACTGAGCTGGCTAAGGACGATCGGTGAACTGAGCGTCCGAATCTATATTGTGAAATCAATATCTATATCTATAATCTGTAATCTATATCTATATATCTATATCTATATATCTATATCTATATAATATATTAAAAGTGTGAATACGCTTAGAAAAGTGATTTGAAATTTTTACCCTTCATTAAAAAACTCTACAATAGATAAAATCGTCTTTTTATTTTTTTTCCTTCAATTATTATTTTATTAAATCAAATATTAAATTTTCCTATAATATATGGAACCTGATAACAATATAAATATATAAAAAGAAATTAAGAGTACTAAAATATGTGAAATATGAATCCAAACTTGCCATTAATTTCCTTAATTGTAGGTGTAGGAAACGTTTCGTGCAATAAGTTCTACTTAATTTCACCACTCTAAATTACTTATGGATCTGGATTTTTTTCGTGTGTCTTTTAGGTTAATATAATTTAATTTTCCTTTCATTAATAACTTGGTAAGTGTTATGATATATATCAATTATAGTGAATGTCTATCAAGATCTATTTGATGTCTATCAGGATTTGATGTATTTGTCTTTTAGTGTGAAACTAGGGCAAATTCCCCCTATAAATAGAAGGGTTTCCTTCATTGTAAATCATCCCTCAAGAGAAGAAATAACAATTACTCTCTCTATTATCTCTACTCTTCTTCTTTATTCTTTCTTGTTTTATAACACGTTATCAGCACGAGACTCTACCATCTCAAATTTGAAAGCTAAGGCTAAGGTATTATTTTTTTTATTTCTTTCTTTTTCCATATGGCTAGCAATCTTATGAAGTGTAAGTTTGTTGCCCTTCAAAGTTTGGGAAAGAACTATATTTCATGGGTGTTGGGTGCTGAAATCCACCTAGATGCTATGGGTCTTGGAGACGCCATAAAGAATGAAAATACAACATCTAGTCAAAATCGTGCTAAGGCTATGATTTTCTTGCATCATCATCTTGACGAAGTTCTGAAAATTGAGTACCTTACTACTAAGGATCCACTCGTATTGTGGAATAGCCTAAAAGAAAGGTTTGACCACTTAAATATGGTCATCCTCCCGTAAGCACGATATGAGTGGATGCATCTAAGATTTCAAGACTACAAGTCTGTTCATGAATACAATTCTGTCATGTTCAGAATTTCTTCTCAATTGAAACTTTGTGGAGAGACGGTCAATGATAATGATATGATGGAAAATACGCTCTCCACTTTTCATGCCTCGAATGTGATCTTACAACAACAATATCGAGAAAAATATTTCAAGAAGTATACTGAACTGAGTTCTCATCTTCTCGTGGCTGAACAAAATAATAATTTGTTGATGAAAAATCACGAGAACCGACCAACTAAATCTGCACCATTTCCTGAGGTGAATGATGTGAACGCTCACCATGCTAGGCGTGGAAAAGGTCGCATCCCTGATCGTGGACGTGATCGTGGTCGTGATAACCAAGAAACAAACCCTGTTCCGGGTGTTAATAATTCATCAAACAAAAAGAGAAAAGATGAGAAACGTGAAACAGTTACTTGTTTTTGATGTGGAGGAAAAGGACATTATTCACGTGATTGTCGTGCTCTCAAACACTTGGTTGATCTTTATCAAGCATCACTAAAGAAGAAAGAGAGAAATCCCGAGGCTAACTTTCTCTCTGAAAATAATATTGACATCACATGTTTGGATGTAGCAAACTTTTTCGAGCACCCTAAAGGAAAGATTGATCACTTGATTGGTGATGGCTCCGTAAACATGAAAGAATGAATGATTTTTAATTTTGTTTTATTTTTATTGATAATAGTTAGTGAATAAAGAATCATGTAAAAGTAGTTGTTTGCATGAGTATTAGTTTTTGATTAATATTGATTAGTTCAATTATATTATTGTAGTTTATTATTGATTGAATTGAATTTTAATTTTATCATTATTTATTAAAAAAAAAGACGATAGTACAGAGGTTTACTTTTCGCATGAAAACAATATGTGGAGTGCTTGTTTTGCATTCATTACAATGCAAAATTATCATTCTTTACAATGTTGTGCAAACAATATGATTAAGATTGCATTCTGTAATGTCTTCTTTATATTAACATTCTTTAATATAATAATATTCTCATATGATTATGTAATATAATAATATTTTTATATTCTCATTTCGTAATACGATTACAATTGCATCTCGTACTAATTGAATATATCTCTTTTTAATTACTTAGTTAAAGTGTGATTAATAATTTTTTTATATTATAAGTTTTCACTTTGTATAAAGATTTAATATATATTTTATTTGGTGTATGTTATTTTATTTAAAGATACGGATAATTTTCAAGAAGATATTTGTTTGATTGATTCTGGCACTACACATACGATATTCAAAGACAAGAAATATTTCTCTCATCAAAACATGGACAAGATTAAAGTTACTACAATTTCTGGTAGTGCTGATTTGATTGAAGGCTTCGGAAAAGCCATTATAATATTGCCCAAGGGAACTAAACTCATTATAAATAATGCTATGTTCTCTCCCAAGTCTCGGAGAAACTTGATGAGTTTTAAAGATATCCATGAAAATGGTTATCATATCAAGACATTTGATGAGATGAATCTTGAATATCTTGGTATCACCAAGAATGTCTCTGGGCAGACATGTGTTGTTGAAAAGTTCCCTGCTTTATCTTCTGGCCTGTATTGGACAAAGATTTGTGCACTTGAGGCACATTCCATAGTAAACCGGAAGTTTACTTATTCCAATACTTTCGTACTTTGGCATGATCGTCTGGGACATCCAAGATCAATAATGATGAGATGAATAATAGAAAATTCAAATGGACATCCATTAAAGAACTTGAAGGTTCTTTCGAATGGCGAATTTTCATGTAATGCTTGTTATCAAGGCATGTTGATTGTGAGACCATCACCAACAAAAGTTGGGATTGAGTCCCCCGCGTTCTTGGAACGCATACATGGGGACATTTGTGGACCAATTCACCCACTAAGTGGGTCGTTTAGATACTTCATGGTCCTAATAGATGCTTCTTCTAGATGGTCTCATGTGTGCCTTTTGTCATCTCGCAACTTGACATTTGCAAAATTGTTGGCACAAATAATACGATTATGGGCACAATTTCCTAATAATCAAATCAAGTCTATTCGCCTTGATAATGCTGTAGAATTTTCATCCTAAGCATTTAATGACTATTGCTTATCGATCGGAATAAGAGTGGAACATCCTGTTCTCCTTGTTCACACTCAAAATGGCCTTGCTGAGTCATTAATTAAACATCTGCAGTTGATAGCAAGACCATTACTAATGAAAACTAAGTTGCCCACTTCTGTTTGGGGTCATGCAATTTTGCATGCTGCAACACTTATTCGTCTTAGACGGATAAATTATCATAAATTCTCTTCGTTTCAATTGGTTCTGGGTCAAGAGCCTAATATATCTCATCTGAGAATTTTTGGGTGCGGTGTTTATGTGCCGATAGCACCACCAAACCGCACCAAGATGGGCCCCCAAAAAAGGTTAGGAATTTATGTTGGGTTTGAATCACCCTCCATTATTTGCTATCTTGAACCATTAACGGGAGATATGTTCACTGCTCGATTTGCAGATTGTCGGTTTGATGAGATACTTTTACTAAAATTAGGGGGAGAAGATAGTGACATCAAAAGAGAATTTTTTTGGAAAAACTCATCACTATCTTATCTTGATCCATGTGCTTCTATTTGTGAGCAAGAAGTACAAAAGATTATTCATCTGCAGAGAATTGCAAATCAAATGCCGGACGCATTTACAGATTTAAAAAGGATCACTAAATCACATATTCCTGCAGAGAATGTCCCAATTCGAATTGATGTCCCTAAAGGACCATCCACTAGTGTCATAGATAATAAATCTAAAGCACGCTTGAATCGTGGCAGATCATTAGGTTCTAAGGATCGAAATCCTAAAAAAAGAAAAATAAATGGTCAAGATGACATTACGAAAGATCCACATACGGAAGTTCAAGATTTGAGAAATGTTGATATCCCTGAAGGAATCAATGAGCCTGAGACTCAAGAAAATGAGGAACTATCCATAAATTCAAGTGATGTTGAAACTAATCTGAATCGATCTGAAATAGTAGTGGATCATGTCTTTGCATATAATGTTACAACGAAAATCATGCAAGATAGAGAGGATCTTGAACTTCGATCTGTCACAGAATGTCGACAAAGAAATGAGTGGCCAAAATGGCAAGAAGCAATTCAATCTGAATTGAATTCGCTCGCCAAGCGTGAAGTTTTTGGACCCATAGCTCAAACACATAATGGTGTTAAGCCTGTTGGCTATAAATGGGTCTTTGTACGAAAAAGAAATGAAAAAAATAAAATACAAAGATATAAAGTACGCCTTGTTGCACAAGGATTTTCACAACGACCTGGTGTCGATTATGATAAGACATATTCACCAGTTATGGATGCAATAACATTGCGTTATCTTATTAGTTTCACTATCCATAAGAGACTTGAAATGCATTTGATGGATGTGGTAATATCTTATCTATATGGATCACTTGATAATGAGATATACATGAAAATGCCTGAAGGATTTAAAATGCCGAAAACATATAGTTCAAAGACTTGGGAAATGTATTCCATTAGATTGCAAAGATCATTGTATGGTTTGAAGCAATCTGGACGCATGTGGTATAACCGTCTTAGTGAATATTTATCTAAAGAAGGTAATACAAATGATGAAATTTGCCCATGTGTTTTCATAAAGAAAACAACGTCGGAGTTTGTTATACTTGTTGTCTATGTCGATGACATAAACCTTATTGGAACGCCAATAGAGCTTCAAAAGGCAATTGATCACCTAAAGAAAGAGTTTGAGATGAAAGATCTCGGAAAGACAAACTTATGCCTTGGTTTGTAAAAGCATTTGACAAACGGTATCTTTGTCCATCAATCTTCCCACACAGAAAAGGTGTTGAAACAATTCTATATAGATGGAGCATATTCATTAAGTACTCCGATGGTTGTTCGATCACTTGATGTGAATAAGGATCCATTTCGACCTCAAGTAAAGAATGAGGAACTCCTTGGTCCTGAAATATCATATCTTAGTGCAATTGGTGCACTAATGTATCTTGCAAATAATACAAGGCCTGATATTGCCTTTTCAGTAAATTTTCTAGCAAGGTATAGTTTTGCTCCTACTAGGAGACATTGAAATGGGATCAAACACATATTACGGTATCTAAAGGGGACTACTGATATGGGCTTATTTTATTCTAAAGATTACAATTCCGATCTTGTTGGTTATGCTGATGCTGGATACTTATCCAACCCGCATAAAGATCGGTCTCAAACAGGCTATGTATTTATATGTGGGGGGTACTGCCATATCTTGGAGATCAACAAAGCAGTCTATCATAGCCACTTCATCGAATCACGCTGAGATTACAGCTATTCATGAAGCAAGACGAGAGTGTGTGTGGTTGAGGTCCATAATACATCTCATTCCAGAAAAATCTGGCTTGAAATGTGACAAAGTACCCACAATTTTATATGAAGATAATGTAGCATGCATAGCACAACTGAAAGGTGGATTCATAAAGGGATATAAAACGAAGCACATTTCGCCAAAGCTCTTCTATACACATGAGCTCCAAAAGAATGGTGATATTGACGTACAAAAGATTTGTTCAAGTGACAATGTGGTTGATTTATTCACCGAATCTTTTCCAACTGCAACTTTCAAGAAGATGGTGCACAAGATCGGAATGCAAAGGTTCAAGGATGTTCTTATTAGGGGGATCTAATACGCGATGTACTCTTTTTCCCTTACGAGGTTTTGTCCCACTGAGTTTTCCTTGTAAGGTTTTTATTTTTTTATTTATGAATTCTTTTTTTGTTTTTGCGTTCAATCTCTAGCTTGGATTTATACTTTATAGTATCACGTTTTTTTTTACTTACATGAAGTTTGTTTGACATTTTTCTTTTTTATTTGTATCTTCTTTGTACTTTCTTTTATAGTCTTCAAATTAAGTTCATTGCTTTAAGTATTTTTGTGGTTAGCCTGTCTTGTGTGATTCGTTTCTTTATGTTTAATTTGTGTGCTAGCTTACAATTGACCTTTTATGAAAGGAATGGTGTATAATTCTTAAACATGCTAATTACCTTCAATTCTATTTTGAAGGTGTACCCATGAGTTCATGACCATGAAGAGCATGGAAAACAAAAAACAAATTGTTGAAATTATTGACATCCAAGGTATTCCTATGTACATGAAATCTTCACAATTAGCATTTGTCTATCAATAATACATGATAATTTATTATTATAAACTTCAAGAACATACTTAAACTTTAGAAAACATAACTAATATAAATATTATTAATTAATTGATTAAAATAATTTTAATTTTAAATTCATTATAACTAAATAAAATTTAAAAATAGACATTTAGATTAAAAATAAAAAGAAAACATACTAGATTTTTATTTGTTGCCTTTTGGAATATGACTCAAGTATGATTTTTCCTCACAAATTATAAAATTTTGATTTGTTGAGATCTCAATCAAAGTAATGGTAGAGTTTACCATGTTTCTTTTATTTTTTCTTTTCGTTCTTGCTTGTGTTAATAATGGTATTGTTGTAAATCTGTAGTTAAATAATAATATAAATCACTTTATCATTTTGTTTACTAAAAAATAACTTAATCTACAATTTATATCTATATCTATATCTATATCTATATCTATATCTATATCTATATCTATATCTATATCTATATCTATATCTATATCTATATCTTTATCTATATCTATATCTATATCTATATCTATATCTATATCTATATCTATATCTATATCTATATCTATAATATATTAAAAATGTGAAGACCCTTAGAAACGTGATTTGAACTTTTTGTCCTTCATTAAAAGACTCTCCTTTATACAAAATTTTCTTTTCACCATTTTGTTCAATTTATTATTTAATTATTTTTATTATATTAGCTAGACTCCTAAAATATATTGCACTCCTAAAATATATGGAAAGAGAATCAATTAATATTTTTTTTTGTACTGGTCAATTAGAAAAATACTCCTAAAATAGGATAGAAAAATACTCCTAAAATAGGACTTTATTAAAAAAATATTTCTATAAATATTGAGATGCACGTTAAACTAGAGAAGAAACTGATTTACTTAATGAAAAAATATGATTGATGTTCATCAAACTTGATTCAGTTACATGTCTAGATTGGTGGATGCTTAATTGTCTAACCCTCAACTTCTTCACTATTTTTGACAACATAATGGAATTCAACGTGTGTGTATATATATGTTCTTTGTTTTCATTCCAGTCATTCTTTAGTGTCAAAATTTTCGCTCAGACAAAAATTATTTTCTTCAAAACTTAAACTTTATGATCACTATTATATTATTTTGGTGTAGTTTACAGGTCGTAGATGAATTTATAGGTGGTAGATGAATGTCGGTCGACTTTGAGGAATTTTTCTAGGTAAAGGTTAGGTTTAATTGTATTATTTTTATATCTCTATTTTGGAATTTTTTTTTTTTGTGTAAAGTTATAGTTTAGTTGTATTATTTTGATATCTCTATTGTCGTATTATTTTATTATAGTTTACAGGTGGTAGATGAGTGTCAGACGGATCTGAAAAAACTTTTATGTAAAGATTAGATTTAATTATTTTGTTTTGATGTCTCTATCATCGTATTGTTTTGTTGCAGTTTACAGGTAGGAGATGAAAGTCGATCGGCTTTGAAAAATTTTTTGGTCAAGGTTAATTTTAATTAAATAAATTCTCCAAAAAATGTTGAATTTAATTATTGTATTCATCTTTATTATTTAAACAAAAAATCCTATTTAGTGTAACGTTTGAACTCAATAAAGTGAGGTACATGCGCGAGGCGCGTACACCTAAACTAGTAATATATTAAAAGTGTGAAGGCCCTTAGAAAAGTGATTTAACTTTTTACCCTTCATTCAAAGTTAAAGCTTTAGACAAAATCGTCTTTTTACTATTTTTTCTTTTAATTAATATATCATTATATTATAATATTTAAAATTATGAATTCCTATAATATATGGTAAAAATATCCTTTGAATTTTTTTTCTTAAACACAAAAACCAAAATTACCCTTAACTTTCAAAAAGAACAAGCTATTTTAATTTTATCTTTTCAAAAATTTTCCTTTATAAAACACAAAAATAAAAAATTACTCTAAACTTAAAAAAAAAACTAGTTATTTTAATTTTTTTAAGGGAAAAAAATAAAACACGTTACTTTAAGTCTTTGAGGAAAAAGGTTTCGATTTCCTCAAGTTGTGTTGTAGTATTAATTTGATACCATAATTAATTTTTTCCCTTTCGCAACATAACATAAAAAGATCTTCCATATTTAGATAATCCTTTTTTGTAGGAAAAGGTATTGGAATTTTTTTTTCTACAATAATATAATAACATCAACAATGTAAAATTTATTGATAGAGATGTTCTAATAACTGCTTTTTTTATGAGCTCTAACAGTGTCTTCTACAATCACAAAAGTTTAGATTTAATCGTATTGTTCCAATAAGTCGATTATCATATTATTTTGTTGTAATTGTTGTTATGTTCAAGTATATGTTGTAGATGAATGTTTCGTCAAACTTTGAGAAATTTGCATTAAAGTTAGGTTTGATGATACTGCAGTAATATTCTCGAATACTGTAGTTTCTGTTACGACACTATTTGTTATTTTTTCAAGTGATAGATTAACGTTTGGTCAAACATTAAGGATTTTTCTTAAGGTTTAATCATATTATTATGATATCTCGATTATCATATTGTTTTCTTGAGTTTACATGCAGTGGTAGATGAATATTCGTTCAGGCTTTGAGGAATTTTTATGTAAAGGTTAAGGTTTAATCAAATTATTTTGTTATAATTTCTGATGTATTACTATTTATTATCTTGATTTTTATCTGTGATGTGATAGTTCACATCATAAGAGACAACCAAGATATTATTACATCACATATGCCTTGACATGAAGCACACGTGCAAAGCACGTACATTTGACTAGTAGTGCAAAAAAGAGTATGCGGTCAATACTTTGAATGTATTGGTACGTGAGATAGGGACTAACTGAAAATATATATGGATATTGAATATGGATGCATGCACATGTAAAAACGAATGCAAGACCAAGTAAAGCATGTACTGAAATAATCTGTAAACAGATTGACTGAATAGTTGATAACCTGAATACTTCGTCATGCAAAACTGTACTGATATAACCAGAGAACTAAACTGAAACTGTGGGAGCTATCATGTAACCGACATACCCTAATCTAAGCTAATCAGGATCCAACCTGTAACCTCAAATGGAAAGGTGTCAATACCTTGCCATAAGTATTAATACTAGCTGTGTGGATCTACTAATCTGGTGTCCCGAAGGACTAGGGTGTCAGTCCTCTACTGTCGGGTGACATCTCATAACCTATGCTAGCTACATAGTTCTGGAACTTAGGGACTTCTACTAAAGGTCTCAGTCCTCTGCTGGCGGGTGAGCCTTCATCCATAGGTTCGCTTGGTGCTAAATCCTACTCCCAACTGAAATGACATTGGTACTGATTAAAGTTAACTTAACTCATAATTGATAATTCCTCAACATGAAAATGATAATAAAATAATTATCTGACTGACTCATCATTTGAAAATCTAAGACACGTGTAAACATATAGGTATCGGGTGTTCATAACCCTCCAGCATTGGATGATACTTTAAATACAATAAAAACATCACAATATTGTAAAGAAATTCATGATTCGTAGACTCAAAACATGGTACACTTGACTAAAATGATGAAATCCATGAATTTGAATATGGGGATGCATTAAACTTATGAAGACAACATGAATTTGAGTATGCGGATGCGTTAAACTTATGAAGACAGCATGCTCACATAGTTTAATTCATAAATTGATAAATTGACATGGTATAAACTGAATATGATATGAGTGACTGAAATTCAAAGCATGTAATAAGATAATTCACATGAGGAGACATATTAGCATGACTTGAATTCAAAACTACTAAGAAAACATGGATTAAATTCATAATTAACATTGATATTTTTATAAAAAAAAAAGGATAAATGTTTCATACTTGAATAAAAAAAGGATTTTGGGACTCAATGGGTGGAAGGAAACCATTGATGAATACCCCACATATCTTAATTTCTTGAATTCTTGAAGAAAAAACTTGAAATTGAAACCTTGAATGGTGAATCCTTGGGAAGAGGCTTGATTTAATGTTCTTGGGAAATGGGGATGGTTTTACGTATGATAACTGATGGGGAATGGGGCAATGAAGCTCTTTTTGGGTCTTTAATTGGTCACTTGGATAGTTGAGGAGAGGGAAAAGGACTAAAATACCCCCATTAAGTTTAAAAAGAGACTGCAGAAAATACAGCCTCTGTGTCACGGAGGTTATCGAGGAGACTAACCTCCGTGACACGTTGCGTATTACGAAGGCTAACCTCCGTGACACGCTGTGTATTGCGGAGATTATACTTTATGACACGCCCAAATCATGGAGGCTTATTGCCTCCGAGGTCCAAAATCACCCCGAACCTCTTCCAAAAATTTTGAAACTCTTTTGGATGACCCTTTTAACATCTCTAAACATGTTTCAACTAAAAAAATCAACGTTTTAGAATCAGTAAGGATAAAAACAAAATGTTTTCATTCTTGGGGTCTTAAAATGGCTAACTCCTTGTGTACTCAGTGTGAAATTAAAGTCCCGGGCCCCTTTAAATATACGTCTAACAGCTGGAAATGTGTCTAGAATCTTGATGGGTATTGCAATATCTCTCCCTTGGAATCATTAATCCCCGAATGAAGCAATTTGATTTGATATACTAGGTAAACTAATCATACACTAAATAGTCATGAGCTAAATCATGATTAAATAACTGAATCTGAAACATGATACATTGACTGATCTGAATTCATAAACGCATGTTGTGACATGAGGATGGTTATATAGCTGAGATAGAAAATAAGAGAATCACTTAAGGGAAAGCATTACCTCAACCTGGATCTAAATTCGTAGAGAAAAGATGGGGATACTTGGCTCGTATATCTGCTTCTACTTCCCTAGTATCTCCCTCAACGAACTGGTTTGGCCATAGTACCTTAACCAAAGGAACTTCTTTGTTCCTCAACCTACGAGTCTGATGGTCAAGGAACTCAACTGGGACTTCTTCATAGGAGAGACTATCTTTCACATCCACACTCTCTAAAGAAACAATAGAAGTTGAGTAGCAAATATATTTATTTAGCAAAGAGACATGAAACACTGGATGCACTAATTCCAAATTTGCAAGCTCATAAGCTACCTTTCCAAAATAGCTCAAAATTTTTTATGGGCCAACATAGCGGGGACTGAGCTTCCCCTTCTTTCCAAATATCTTCACCCCTTTCATGGGTGAAATTTTCAAATAAACCAAGTCACCAACATTAAACTCAAGATCTCTTCTCCTCATATCTCATAAGATTTCTGACGACTTTGGGATGTCTTCAGTCTTTCTCGAATTAACTGAACTTTCTCCATCACTTCACGCACTAAATTCATCCCTATCAAAGCAACCTTACCTACTTCAAACCAACCAATAGGAAATCTACACCACCTTTCATAGAGAGCCTCAAATAGAGCCATCTGAATACTGGAGTGATTGTTGTTGTTGTACGCAAAATCGATCAAAGGTAAGTGGTCACCCTAACTACCCTTGAAGTCGATAACACAAGCCCTCAACATGTCCTCTAAAGTATGAATGGATATCTCTGCTTGACCATTTGTCTTAGGATGAAAAACTGTACTGAGATGAACTTGGGTACCAAAACTCTTCAGCAAAGTCTTCCAAAAGTGAGAGCTAATATGAGTACCTCTATCTGAAATGATGGCCAATGGAACCCCATGCAACTCTACCAACTCCTTGAGATAGAGTCTAGCATAATCCTCAGATAAATACGAAGTATGAAATGACAATAAATAGGCTGACTTGGTCATTCGATCAACAATAACCCAAATCGAATCATGCTGACAACGTGTATAAGGCAGCCCTATCACAAAATCTATGTTCACCACTTCCCACTTCAATATGGGGTTGATAAACTCCTGAAGCATGCCACTAGGCCTTTAGTTCTCAACCTTAACTTGCTGACAATTCGAACACTTCGCCAAAAACTCTGCAATATCTTTCTTTATACCACTCCACTAATAGATTTTCCTTGCAAATCACAGTACATCTTAGTGGATCCTGGGTGAAAAGAATATCGCATACCATGCGCTTCATCTATTATTCACTATCTCAAACCATCAACACACAGAACATATAACCTACCTTGATAACGATGTACACCATCTCCCTCTTAGGAGAAACCTCAACCTTTTGATCCATAACTGCCTTCTTCCACTTGACTAAAATAGGATCTCTGTTTTGCTTTTCTTTCACTTCGGCAACCAATGCAAATTTTGAACCATTCTGAACCCATATACTACTTTCGACCGAATCAACCGACCAAAAACCTAACTTAGTAAGCTGATGAACCTCACGGACTAACTCCTTCTTATCATCCTCAATATGCACAACACTTTTCATAGAAAATCTACTAATGGCATCAGCCACTACGTTGGCCTTACTCGGGTGATACAACACATTTATATCATAGTCCTTCAATAATTCCAACCACTTTCTCTGATGAAGATTCAGGTCAATTTGAGTGAACACATACTGTAAACTCTTATGATCCATGAATACGTCAACATCAACCCCATAAAGGTAATGCCTTCAAATCTTTAAGGCAAAGACAACTGCAACTAACTCAAGGTCATGGGTTGGATAATTCTTCTCATGGGGATTAAGCTGTCTAGAGGCATAGCCTATGACCTTACCTCGCTGCATTAACACACAACCAATACCAACTCTAAAAGCATCACAATAAACTATAAACTCATCTGTTCCATCTAGTAAAGTCATGAATGGAGCATAAGTGAGTCGAGTCTTTAACTCCCAAACACTCTTCTCGTAGGAATTCGACCACTGAAATTTTACTTTTTTCTGAGTTATTCAAGACATAGGAGAAGAAATAAAAGAAAACCCTTCAACAAATTGTTTGTAGTAACCAGCCAAACCCAAGAAACTCCTGATATTTAAGGGAGAGATGGATCTAGGCCAGTTTCTCACTACTTTGGTCTTTTGAGGATTAACTCGAATGTCATCACCAGAAATGAAGTGACCAAGTAAAGTTACTAATATCAACTAGAATTTGAACTTACTGAACCTATAAAATAATTGATGATCCTTAAGGGTCTGCAATACAATCCTTAAATGATCTGCATTATCACCTTGACTAAGAGAATAAATGAGCATGTCATCTACGAAGACTATGACGAACATGTCCAAATACTTCTTGAACACCTTGTTCATTAAGTCCATAAAAGTTGCAGGAGCATTAGTTAGTCCAAAAGACATAACTAGGAAATGAAGTGACCATACAGAGTTCTGAAAGATTTTTTTGGGATGTCAAATCTCTTGCTCTAAGCTGATGATAGCTGGATCTAAGGTCTATTTTAGAGAAATAGCTTGCACCTTAAAGTTGGTTAAACAAGTCATCAATTCGGGGGAGAGGATACTTATTCTTAATTGTGACTTTGTTCAACTGATGGTAGTCAATGCACATTCTGAGGAAACCATCTTTCTTATGCACGAAGAGGACTGGAGCACCCCATGGAGAAACACTAGTCCTGATTAAACACTTTGAGCACCCCATGGAGAAATACTAGGCTTAGTGAAACACTTATCAAAGAGATATTTCAACTGTTCCTTTAATCCATTAAGCTTAGTTGGATCCATTCTGTAAGGTGGAATTGAGATAGGCTGGATATCTGGAAGGAGATCTATTTCGAAGTCAATTTCTCTTTCGGGAGAAACTTCGAAATGATCTTCAGGGAATACTTTCAAAAACTCATTCACTACTGGAACTGACTCAAGACTCGGGGGTTCAAAATTTGAGTCATTGACTTGAATGAGATGATAATAATTCCCTTGGATATCATCTTTCTTGCCTTAATATAGGAAAAAAATTAACCCTTAGGCACTAGGTATTACCCCTCCATTCAATAACGGGCTCATTAGGAAACTAGAATTAGACAATCCCATTTCTACAATCAACTAAAGCATAGCATGAGTAGAGTCAGTCCATTTCGAGAATGACATTAAAATCAGCCATCTCCAACTCCACAATATCAACTGAAGTTACTTTCTAAGACACTGTGATCGGGAAATTATTGTATACCTATCTGGCTATAATAGAATTACCTATTGGGGTAGACACTGAAAATGAATCTGGTAATATTTTGAGATTGACACCGAAGTCTGCAGCTATATACGAATTCACAAAGGAAAGTAAAGCTCCAGGATCTAACAATGCATAAGCTTGAAGATGGAAGACTTGTAACATACCCGTAACCACATCAGGAGAACTTTTCTAATTATGTTGAGTCTGGAGGGCATAAATTTGGTTCTAAAGATGCCCGTATATGGCACTAGAGGTGGCACCCTTCTTAGTCGGGTGACCTGCTGCAGTGGATAAAAAGTTAGACTACCCCTGTTGATGCAAATCTTTTCCATTCTGGGCAATACTAGGCAATCCTTGATCTTGTGGCCTAGCTTGCCATATCCAAAACACACATCATTGCCTACCCTGCACTCTTCTTGATGATTCTTTTATTTCTGATAAAGTGGATTGGAACGATAACTGTTTACACTACTTTGGGACTTAGATCCCGGCTACCTATATCTATTGTCCTGCCTGAACTTAGGAACTAGCACACTGGTTAAAGATGGGGATAGGCAGGAAATTTCTAACGGAACTGAGAATGATTAAAACCTTTTGACCTTAGCAAAGAAAAGTTGAAGCTACCTGTTCTGTCCCTCTTATTCTCTCTTTCTTTCTCCTTACAATTCTCCTCCTCAATCTGCTAGGCAGGGACCATTAACCTATAGGGATCTATCTCTTTTATCAGTATAGTTGTCATGCACTCCTTAACCACTTTCTCAAAACCTCCCAACACGAACTTACTCATCTTGTACCTAGAATCCGCCACCATAGTCAGAGCATACCTCACCAACAGAGTAAACTTGAGTGAGTACTCTTTCACACTCATGTTACCCTATTTTAAATTGATGAACTCTTGCACCTTAGCCTCCCTAAACTCAACTAGAAAGAATCGGTCTAAGAAAGTTGTGGTAAACTTCTCCCATCCTATAGATCTTGCCTCAACACCCCTGTCCTCCTTCTACTTCTTAAACCAAGTATGAGCTACTCCCTGCAACTGATAAGTAACTAAACTCATACGGATCTTTCTCAGACTTGGATGGTGTCTATGACTTTTTGCACCCCATCCAAAAACTCATGCGGATCTTTCTCAGACTTGGATCCAGAAAAAAATGGAGGATTCATCCGAGTGAAGTCTCGAAATCTAGCTATTGTTGTGCTCACTATCGGATTGGTTGGGGCAATAACCTGCTAGTTATTCTAAGTAGCCACAGAATGGGCCAAAGCTATAAAAGCGACCCTGAACTCGGCGTGAGAAACATATTCATTTAGGATATCTTTCTGAACAGGTGGTGGTGCGGGTTGATCCTCGTTTCTTATTTTTTTTGTTTGTTGTAGAAGGCATTTTCTGTAGATGAAGGACGAGGTAGAAAGGAAATTCAATAGAGCTCATGCTCTTTTGCGCAACATGAATACTGAAAGAAAGAAAACTTTTCTAAAACATATCATAGCCTCTTGCACATAAGTGTAGTGTACTTTACACCCATGCACAAGACTCTACTCAATGCGCCTTTTTAGATTCCCTAGGATACTTTAAAACCTTAGGCTCTGATACCAATTTTTGTTATGACCCGAGACTACCCCTGAGTTGCGACACGATGCTTAAGGTCACAAGTGACCCTACGCTAACGCATGATCTAGTACTTGCTGTGAGCAGTGAGTAAAGTAATAATAAAACATCATGTTCGAAAGTTAAATTACTAAAAGTCTATTAAGATATAAAACTAAAAAAAATACCAACATGTCTGGATTATGGATAAATCTGAAAACCTGTCTTAATATCTGAATATCTAAACATTTAGTTTGAACGCCTTTAAGACATGTGGAGTTGATGGGACAAACCCCCAACTAAATCTGTCTGATTAAAATGAAAGATATATTAAAATTAACTGAACATAACTTGTCCTCGATGGATGAGGGCTCAACACTACTGCTGCTGAGAGGCATTGAACTGACTAAGGGTGATCGGAGAACTGAGAGTCCGAACCTATATTGTGACATCAATATAGTACAAAAAAGAGTATACGGTCAGTACTTTAAATTCACTGGTACGTGAGATAGGGACTAACTGAAAATGCATATGGATATTGATCAACATGGATACATTACATAAACATGTAAAAATAAATGCAAGACCAAGTAAAGAATATACTAAAATAATCTGTAAACTGAATAACTGAATAACTGATAACCTGAATACTTGGTCATTCAAACCTATACTGATATAACCTGAGAACTAAACAAAAATTATGGGAGCTATCATGTAACCGATATGCCTCTATCTGAGCTAATTGGGGTCCAACCTGTAACCCCAGTTAGAAGGGTGTCAATAGCTTTCCATGAGTATTAATACTGGCCATGTAGATCCAGTAATCCAGTGTCCCGAAGGACTAGGGTGTCAGTCCTCTACTGGCGGGCGACCCCTAAGAGAGTGCCAATCCTCTACTGGCAGGTGACATTTCATACAATACGTTGGCTACGAAGTTCTGGAACTTAAGGACTTTTACTAGAGGTCTTAGTCCTCTACTAGTGGGCAAGCCTTCATCTCTAGGTTCTCTTGGTGCTAAATTCTACTTCCAACTAAACTGACACGGGTACTGATTAAAGTTAACTAAACTCATAACTAATAATTGCTCAATGTGAATATGATAATAAAATCATGATTTGACTGACTCGTAACTTGAAAATTTGAGACATGTGTAAACATATAGGTATCGGGTGTTCATAACCCTCCAGCACTAAATGATACTTTAAATATAATAACATCATCATAACCTTGTAAGAAAATTCATGATTCGTAGACCCAAAACTTAGTACACTTGAGTAAACTAATGAAATCTATGAATTTGAGTATGGTAATGTGTTAAACTTATGAAAACAACATGTTCACATAGTTTAATTCATAACTTGATAAATTGACATTGTATCAATTGAATATGACATGGGCGATTGAAATTCAAAGTATGCAATAACATAATTCACATGAGGAAACATATTGACATGACTTGAATTCAAAACTACTAAGAAAACATGGATTAAATTCATAATTAACATTGATATTTTTATAAAATAGGATAAAAGTTTCATACTTGAACAAAAAAGAGATTTGAGACTCAATGGGTTGAAGGAATCCATTGATGAATACCCCATGTCACAACCCTTTTTCGTCAAGGATCGAGTTGAAGGGTTTTTCCAATTAAAGTGACGGTATTGAATAGAGATTAGTTTTTATCATTTTCAGAGTCGCCACTTGAAATAGAGTTGTGGTGTTCTAAGTCACCTTATTGAATCCTTAATCAAAAGAAAATGGCTCTTTGTTGATCTGCGAAAACAGAAGACCAGATAAGAAATTCTGTTAATCGAGGGAAAGGTGTGAGGCACCCCTCGAGTCCCGTGGTTCTAGAACGGTAGCTTTTATTGACTTATCTTGACTTAAACTATTTTGATAAATTATGTTAAGGCCTAAATTTGCTCATTTTTAATATACTGATAATATCTGTCTATATCTCTTGTATTAAACTAGTGAAAATTAATTTTAAGACGATATTTGTCAAGGTGCAATATTGCATCCTTGAATTATTTTTTAAATGTCTCAAAAAGATGCATACTCCGCAATCTATTAAACATGCCTAAAGCTTATCTAGCGTTAAAAGGCATTCGTTCGTCTCTTATAAATCCAGACAATTTTCTAATCCATTTCATTCTTTTTTCACTCTTTATTTTTGCAACGAGTTTTGGATTATTCCCCAACTTACCTTGCTCTCTCACAAATGGATATTCCCTCTCTTCTCTTTTACCATGTGACGATAGGTCTTGAATAATTTACAACCTCATTTCACTCAACCTCACATTTGTAAATAACCCGAACCTTGACTATCGGGTAAGCCTATAAAGGTATTACAATAAGATAACCTGTTCAAAATGGTCAAGATGATCAAACAGAAGAGGCGACAATAATATGTTTAACATTTAACGTAAAACTAGTGATTATTAAAATAAGCCTAGCGACGCTATACTGCAAAAAATATTTAATCCACTATATAATAATTCAATAAGTTCCTTTTCAAGGAAATCGACAAGTGAAAAAAAAAACTTCATTATTTTTTTAATAAACAAACTATATATAATTTAAAAATTATTGTTATTAATTTTATTTTTTTTGAAGAATCCTTGTATTTTGACAAACTAATTAACTAAGCCTTCCATTAATACACTAATTTTCATAATTTTATATGTACAACAGTTTTTTCTTTCACCTAATATAATACTATTATATCGTGTGTAATAATCTTAAAGTAGGCAACTTATGTTTACATTTATCTACGTTTTCACCAACTTACATCCCAAAATATAATGTTATTACTTCTAATCCCTACTGTACATTTTCTACGCCCCGAAAGAAAACCTTAGTAAATATCTCAATGAACCATGATCTCACATAATTAACACTAACTGTAATATGTTAGAACAAGAAAAACAATTTTAGATAATAATAATAATAATAATAATAATAATAATAATAATAATAATAATAATAATAATAATAATAATAATAGTAATAATTCAAACACATATAAAATTCGAAAAACTTTGTAATATTAAAATTAAATGCCGCATGATTACACTGTTATATTATATAAAGAAAAAATTAAAATCCTGCGAAAATAATCCAAAATAAAAGAAAGAAGAAGCCATGAACCCGAAATCGCAAACCAACCATGAACTCTATTGTTACCCTCTTTTGTGAGCCTTTTCTTTTCCTTTTACTCTAATCTTTTACTTTTTCTCTAATCTTTTCCTTTCTTGCTTTCTTCCGTTTCTAAGTTTCTCCCTTTTTTTTTTGTTTTTGGTTTTTTCAAGTTTTATGTCTGTGTGTGTATTGTGTTGTCTGTCCGTGCGGGTAATATAGTGTGTAGGGTGGAAAGTTGAGGGAGTTGAGGGGGTTGAGGAAAAGGTGGGGGTGTGGTTGGAGTAGTTTAGGATAAGATTTATATTTTTTATTTTCATTATATTATTTTTTAATAATAAATTAAAATGAATAATAAAAACAAAAAAATATTAACTAATTAATTTTTATAATTTAATAAAATACAATAAAAATTTATAATAAATCTAAAATAAATATAATTAAGATAATACTAAATCTAGTAGCCTATTTATTAATATATATATATATATATATATATATATATATATTTGAATTTTTCATATTATTTTAAAAACAAAAGTAAAAATATCCCAAAATGTAACTTTACTTATTTATTTATTTTCAACCAAAACTTAACAAAAATGAAATAAGAGCTAAAGTAGATATTGGACAAAAAAATAAATATTCAATGCCGAAAAAAAGGTTAAAACTCGGGGAGGTCAAAAATCACGTGTCTACACCACACGTACCTTATTTGCTTGAATCTTTGAAGAAAAGCTTAGAATTGAAACCTTGAACGGTGAATCCTTGGGAAGAGTCTTGATTTTACGTTCTTGGGAAAGAGGGATGGTTTACGTATGATAACTGATGGAGAATGGGGCAAGTGATGCCTCTTTTTGGGTTTTAGTTTATCACTTGGATGGTTGAGGAGAGGAAAAAGGACTAAAATACCACCCATTAAGTTAACAAAAAGACTGCAGACAACACAACCTCCGAGTCTCGGAGGTTATCGCGGAGACTATCCTCTGTGACTCGCTGTGTGTCGCAGTCGCTAACCTCCGTGACACGCAGTATATCGCGGAGATTATCCTCTATGACATGCCCAAATCATGGAGGCTTACTACTTCTGAAGTCTAAAATCAGCCCGAACCTCTTCAGAAAATTTTGAAACTATTCCAGATGACCCTTTTAACACCCCTAAACATGTTTTAACTAAAAAATCAATGTTTCAGAATCTGGAAGGCCAAAAATAAAATGTTCGCATTCTTGGGGTCTTAAAATGGCTAAGTCCTTCTGAACTCAGTGTTAAATTAAAGCCTTGGACCCCTTTAAACATGTGTCTAGGAGCTAGAAACATGTCTAGAATATTGAGGGGTATTACACTTGTTCTTTGGGCAGGTTCTTGGGCTAAGTCTTATCTTAGGGGAAAGACTAATAGAGTATCATATAAATCAAGACACAGTATGATAATGTCAACTCTTGTCCATGGGGCGTAACTTATTGGCTAAGTCTTGCCTCTGAGGCAGGAATTATAGAATATCTCATAAATCAAGACACAGTGTAGTAGTGTGAACTCTTGCCCATAAGGCGTAACTTGTTGTTTGAAAGTCCTTGGACTAATTTGTGCCTCTAAGACAAGAGTTATAAAATATTTCATACAACAAGACATAATGTGGTAGTGCCAACTCTTACCCATGAGGAATAACTTATTGTTTGAAAGTCCTTGATTTATAAAACATTTCATAAATCAAGACATAATCTAGTAGTGTCAAATCTTGCTCTTGGAGCGTAACTTGTTGTTTAAAAGTCCTTGGGCTAAGTCTTGCCTCTAAGGCAAGAGTTATAAAATATCTCATAAATTAAAACATAATATGGTAGTGTCAACTCTTATCCATGGGGTGTAACTTGTTGTTTGAAAGTCCTTGAGTTAAGTTTTTGCCTCTAAGGCAAGAGTTATTGAATATCTCATAAATCAAAACACCATGTGGTAATGTCAACTTTTTCCCATGGGGCACAACTTTTTGCTTGAAAGCCTTAGGTCTATGTCTTTCCTCTAAGGGAAGAATTATAAATCATCTCATAAATCAATACACAATATGTTGGTGTCAACTCTTGCCCATGTGGCATAACTTGTTGTTTGATGGTCCTTGGGCCGAGTATTACCTCTAAGACAAGAGTTATAGAGCATTTCGTAAGTGAAAAAACACAACGTGTTAGTATTGACTCTTTCCCAATGTACGTAACTTATTTGAAAATTTTTGGGATAAGTCATGCCTCTAAGGAAAGAGCTGTAGAACATTTAGTAAATGAAGACATAATGTGACAGTGTCAACTCTTTCCCGTGAGGAATAATTTGTTATTTGAAAGTCCTTGAGCGAAGTCTTTCCTCTAAGGCAAGAGTTGTCGAACATCTCATAAATGAAGACATAACGTGGTAGTGTCAACTCTTGCCCGTGGAGCATAATTTGTTGTTTGAAATTCCTCGAGTTACGTCTTGCCTCTAAGGCAAGAGTTGTAGAACATCTCATAAATGAAAATATAACGTGGTAGAGTCAACTCTTGCCCGTGGGGTATAATTTATTGTTTGAAAGTCATTGAGCTAAGTTTTACCTCTAAGGTAAAAGTTATAGAACATCTCATAAATCAAAACACAATGTGGTAGTGTCAACTCTTGCCCATGAAACGTAACTTGTTATTTGAAATCATAAGTCTTGCCTGTACAATGTTGTAGTGTCAACTCTTGCTCATGGGCTCAACTAGATTGAAAGAAATCAAAGAAAATAAAAAAAGTTAACAAAAATTGTGAAAAAAGAAGAAAAATATTTTAAAATAAAAAAGAAAATAAAGAAAATATAGAAAGTGAGGGAAGAAAAGAAAAAAATTGAGGACAAAACCAAAAAAAAAAACAAAAAAAAAATAAAGATTGAGAAAAATTAAAAAAGAAAAAAAGATAAGAAAATAAAAATCAAAGGAAAAAAAAGGAGAAAAAATAATGATTGAGAAAAACTAAAAAAAAGAAAAAAAGAAAAATCAAAGTAAAATAAAAAAGAGAATTTCTTTTAAAACAATTATAGAAGTTTAGAGGAGAAAAGGAAAAAAAGTAAGGGGTGAGAATTTTTTAAAAAAAAAAGAGAGAGAGAGAAAAGAAAGATAAAACTTAAAGTAAAAAAAAAAAAGAGAAAAAAAATAAAAGATGAAAGATGAGTTGTTTAAAAATATTAGAGATATAGAGCGAAAAATAGGCAATTCTTCTATATATAAAAAAAGAAGGGAGACTAGTTTTATAAGACCATTCGTATGGGGGGGGGGGGGGGAGGAATAAAGTCACCATAACATGGGCAAATTAATTAAGGGTGACAAAGAAGTTTCAAAACTAAACAAGAGCGACACGTTTTAAATATTGAATAGAGGTGACAATTTTAAGATTAGTATTAATGACACTAATTTTAAAACCCTCAAGTTTTATTATTTACACAAAGATACCTACACCATATTTACACAAAGATCCCTAGACCATCACCACCATTCCTCCTCCACACCCTTTTTGTTGTTGCCGTCGCCACCACCTCCTCTTCCCCCACTATCACTATCACTACCATTGTCACCTCTTCTAGATTCACCATTATTTCCTCCCTCTACATAACTATCGCCTGTTTTTCTTCTTTCTCCTCCACCACCGTCGCTACCGCACCAAATGTCATGTTCTCATTCGGCGTCACCACCAGCACCACCACCTTCTTTTTTACCATAAATATCACTTTTTTGTGGGCTCCTCCTCCAACCACATCTTTTTTCAGAAATTAAGTATCGAAATTGTTATAGTTGTTGTAGTTGTTGCAGCTACTTCGATAGTTGCTACAGAAACTTCAATAACTATTGTAACACAACAACTAATAGCAGTTGTTGCAGCAATTATCATAACTGTTATAGAAACTATGGTAGTTGCTGAAGCAACTCTCGTGGTTGCTGAATTTTTTCTTCATTCAATTTTAAAAGAAATCAAAAGTTTTCTTTTCAAACTTATCAATTTTTTTTTAAAAAATAATCCATAAAGATTAAAAAGGGGAAGAAGAACGAAATGAAAAGAAAAAGAAAAAGAAAAAGAAGAAGAGATGACGGAAGAAGAGAAAAATCTAGAGAGAGAAAAAATAAGAAGAAGAAGAAGAAGAAGAAGAAGAAGGGAAGAAAGAAATTTGGAGAGAGGAAGAAAAAAAAAGAAAGATTGAAATATAAGAAAAGGAGAGAAATTCTAAAAATTGAAATTTGGAGTTGGAGGACTTTTAAAAAGTTTAAAGGGTTTAAAAAAATTATATTTTACACTCCAATTTACTTTAATCACTAATTAAAAAGAATTTGACTAGAGTTGGTCAAAGCTGTCAGAAATTTTAATTTTAAAACTTATTTGTCACCCTACATTTAATTTTCTCTCATAACAAGGGTCATTTATATAGTGTACCCAGTCTATCCCGAATAAGCCTATTGGTCCGTGGTGCTTGAGAAATATGGGTTGAGCTGGCCCGTGGGCCAAACAAAAAAAGATTAAATAGAATAGAGTATTAAGAATGGATAAATAATACAAAAACACAAACTTAAGAGGCAAAAATACATAAAATCACTTTTCTTTTAAAATATTTCATAAAATCTCATATTTCTCTTTTTCCTCTTGATACATATTAAATAAATAAGTAACAGATTTGTATTTATTTTAGGAGAGTAAATAATGGAAGAGAATCTCTTAAATATCTAAAAAAATCAAATTAAAATTTTTTCATAACATCTTATCATTTGGAATTTACGATTTGTTTCAATTTTTTATCTTTATTAATCTTTTCTTTCCTTAAGATTTTGAAAGATTTACCGTGTGCTTAATGTTGACAAGCATTCATGTTCTTTTGAATGAGCTTCATACTATAGAAGCTAAAATATTTCATAGTTTCCGGCGGAATCATGACAATGGCGTGATCAATGCAATGACCCGCAAAATTAGATATCAATTTTGGCGTTGAAACATAAATTTGTAGCTAATGCTCTTGATACATATATAATGTTGTTAATTTCTCGATACATTTTCGTACTATAAAAGGTGATACATATACATTTATTGTCAATATATTGGTGATAGATGTGAGTGATATATTAGTTGTTAGAATACTGGTGATACATATGGTAAATACGTTTTGATAATGATTCATATTTTTTATTCATTTATAAATGTTTGATATATTTAACATATGTTTGACATATATAAACTATTTATTTTTGTATGCGATTAAATTTTGAATGAGTATTGAGTAATTTTATCATATGTATCATTGTGATACATCTGTAATCGGATGTATCATTGTGATACATCTGGAACCAGATGTCTTTATGCCACGATTTGTGCGTGATTTACTCTCCATAATAATTGAAAATCAGTTACTTCCTTATTTAACTAATTACTCAGTTACAAATACATCACAATGCATATGTATCAAGGCTAAAGAGATGTATCACAAAAATTAAAATTTGGAATATCATGTAATTTAACAAAGTTATGGTATAAATTATTACAATTCACTAAAAATTTGAAATTTATATAAGTTACCCATTAAGAATAACAAAAGGAGTCCAAACTCAAAGTCTATTTAGACCATCATAGAGATTAAAATATTAATTATGTTTATAAAATGTATAAATAATTAAAATACTAAACAATAAATTTTTAAGAAATTAAATATGTTTGATGAGGTTGATGTAGTGGTGTTGAACACGCCATAAGTGCTATTAGAGTTTTTTTCTGGAGGAGTCCATTTCACTTTTAGTGGATTAAATATGGATTAACTACGTAATACCACAACTTAATTTATCCTAGCTGCTTTAAATCTCAACCCTTTTAAATAATTACATAAATACCTTATTTACTTTCTCTCTCTTAAAATATCAGATACATCACAAAAGGGGGAAAGACACCCTTCTTTCCCGCGTAAAGATCTGCCTATTCCCTTATTTACTGCTCCTTCTTTCATCTTTAATTTCTCCTTTAGGTTTGAAATTTATGGGAGAAATTTCTTGGCTTTTTTTTCTTCCTTATTCAAGAAAACGCTTTATCATTGATGCCACCATTGATGGTGTTCATCAAATGATTTATCATTGAAAGACACCCTTCTTTTCCGCGTAAAGATCTGCCTATTTCCTTATTTACTGCTCCTTCTTTCATCTTTAATTTCTCCTTTAGGTTTGAAATTTATGGAAGAAATTTCTTAGCTTTTCTTTCTTCCTTATTCAAGAAAACGGTTTATCATTGATTCCACCATTGATAGTGTTAATCAAATAATTTATCATTGAAATATGAGGGAATTTTTTTTTGGCTATTCTTTCTTCTTTTTTCGAGAAAGTGATTTATCATTGATGTCACCAACATCACTACACCAACATCACCAATGGCGAAAATTGATTCAGCTTCCAATGGTGTTAAATAAAAAAAATGGTGTTCTGCTTCTTTGAAAGGGAAGGTTAGTCCTTCAAAATGCAAAGTTGTTGAAAAAATCAAAAGAGATACACTCTAAAAGGTATTGTACATATGTATTCGATTAAAAAAAATCATTAGATACATAATTTTTGTTGTTGAGATACATAAATGACATTATTTTCATGCATGAGACATAATTTTAATTATATATCTTTCTTCAGTCTAATTTTTGTATTATGTATGAGTAACCAAATAGATTAAAAAATGGATGTATCTCAGTAATAAGTTTTTATGTTGAGATACATAATAAACATTAATTTCATACATGAGGCATAATTTTAATTATGTATCTCGCTTTAATATTGAACAAAATTATGTATCTCGCTTTAATATTGAACAAAATTATGTATCTCCACCTAATAACTTCAAATAATGGATGTATCTCAGCCAATATGACTATTAACCAACTCGATTACTAACTAATCTATTTTTTATGTATCTTAATGCAAGGTATGCATTACATTGTCAAAGAAGTTTCACCACATCCATTAACGCTTGACAGTTCTCGAAATGCTAAAAGTTTAGAAGATTTTAAAAAAATTCTGAAAGACGAGAGAGTGGAGTTTTTCGGTCACACAAGGGGTGATATTCTTTTAAATTTATAAGAGTGGATAAGAATGTTTCAACAGGATGAATGAGGGTCCTTTTTTTTAATATCAACATTACAACTATTTACGATTTTCTGGAGATCTTGACAGTAATTTTGTATTTATGAAGCATGATTTCCTCCTCAATTTACGTTATTTTCCTTTTAAGCGTGTCGTAGCTTTTTTAACTGATATATCAGATAAGATGTATCTCTTGTTAATAGATGTATTAGAAAAATAAAAATCTGAAATTTTTATAAGATGTATCTGGAATTGTTGTGATAGGCGTAATTAGGAGTAAACATGTAGGGATTTATGTAAAACACCCATTAAATATTGACCTCTTTTTGTGTTTTATTGTGATCTATTGAAATAAAATTAGGTCAATATTGCTATTTAGTTGGTTATATTATTACTCATTAATTGTTTAGTTTGTTTATCAACATCACTATTTGGTCTGAATTTGGTGTCAAAAGTTATTTAATTTCGTAGATTATTAGAATTTTTTTCGTAAATTTGAGACTTGATTAACAAGAAGTAACTTCATGTAATACTATATTATAAATATTATAAAATTAACATTTTAAAATTTAAATTAAGATTATAAAAATAATATATTTTAAAAAGTGGTCTGACCCGTGGAGGACCGCAACCCACAGAGTGATGGATTGGGCTTGTTGTTTTCTCGTCTGTCATTTTGATAGGCCAGCTCGTCCTGACCCGTCAAACTCAAAAGCCCATGTGGACTAGCCCAGACGGGTTGGGCCGGCCCGTATTAACAACTCTAGTATAATTTGAAGTTGAAAGCTGCATAATTATCATGTGTTAGCCCATGACCTTGTAATAATTTTTTGATTCTATGTCATTCTTTGGCTTTTTTTATCTTTTTGTAGTTTTTGAGATTTTATTAGGGTAAAGGGGTAAAAGGAGGTAATGCTCTCAAATTTGCCATTTATAGTGAATATATTTCTAATAAAATAGTGGTGCATATATTTTGTTAACAAACCTATATTTAATGAATTACAAAAGAATTCTAAATTTTTTTTTTTCAATATAAAAACTTGACGCTTTAACAAATTACCTCACCCATGTTTTTACGCCTAAAAAAAAAGAAAAGCAATCTCTCTTATACTCAATCGTAAAATGGGTTTGGGTCAGCTCTGAATATAACAAGGATTGGGTTATTTTAAATGGGTCAGATCTAGAGGGGTTGAACTCTTGAACTGGTTCGCCATTTTCATTAGCAGAGAAGGACCAAAAATTTCTTATCTTTTCTTTGTTGATGACCTTATCCTATTTGCGAAAGCAAACAACAAAAACTGCTCAACCATTAGAAATACCTTGGATAGCTTTAACTCTTTCTCTAGGCAAAAAATCAACAAGAGTAAATCCAAAATCTTCTTCTCCAAAAATTACTCTCAAGCTCTTACCGATAATCTCACCTTCATTCTTAATATCCAGCATAAAGACTCTTTTGATAAGTATTTTGGCTTCCCCATTCTCCATAAAGCCCCTACAAATGTTGATTTCCAATTAATCTTGGACAACATGAGGACCAAACTTATTGGATGGAAAACAAAACTCCTTAACGTAGCTAGTAGAACCACTTTAGCTAGAGACTCTCTGAACAACATCCTAAATCGTGTGATGCATCTTATCAGTCTACCTAGTAAAATCCTTAAAGAAATTGACAAGACTCAGAGGAATTTCATTTGGGGCACCACTGATGCCAAAAAGAAAATGCATATACTGAACTGGGAGTCTGTTTCCTAACCCAGGAACACTGGTGGCCTGGGGATCCATAGAGATGACATTAAAAAACAAATCCTTCATACAGCCCTAGCCTCGAGATTCATCAATAATCCTGATTCACTCTGGGCTAGATTTCTTAAAGGTAAGAACTGCAGTAATGACTTCAATCCCAAGACTAATGCTTTTAGAACTGGAAATGCATCTCTAGGGGATTGAAAACTTAAACTAAGGCTTCTACCTAGATTATCCAAAAAGGAGACAAGGTGAATTTCTGGAATTCGGGAGTATCAGGTAGTTGCTCAGAAAGGTAGGGATGTGCGCCAATAGGACCAGTCCCATCAGTCATCAGTTCCATCCAGTCGCCTGACTCAGTAGGGTGCCACTTTCAGTGCTACCAGTGGTCAGCGTCTGAACAGATTATATGCTCTTCAGTCCCGCCAAGATCAGGAAAATTCTCCTGGCGTAGTTACTGGTACGTTGCAGGTCTTTCACTTACATGTTTATGCCTTACTAGACCCTAAAGCTTCTCTTTCTTTTGTAACTCCATATATAGTCGTCAACTTCGGAGTTAGTCCCGAAACTCTAGCAGAGTCTTTTTCAGTGTCTACTCCATTAGGTGTTTCCATTGTATCCAGACAGGTATACAAGAACTGTCCAGTCACAATATCTTAGAAAGTTACCTCAGTTTATCTTGTAGAGTTAGAGATGACAGATTTTGACGTTATTCTCGGCATGGATTGGCTCTACTCATGCTATGCCTCAGTTGATTGTAGAAATAGAATAGTTCATTTTCAGTTCCCAAATGAACTAGTCCTTGAATGGAGAGGTAGTACTATAGCTCTTAGGGGTAAGTTGATATCGTACCTTAGTGCTAGAAAGATGATATCGAAGGGGTGTATTTACCATCTTGTGCGAGTCAAAGACTCTAACTCAGAAACTTCAACCCTTGAGTCAGTTTCAGTAGTTAGGGAATTTCCAGATGTGTTCCCTGAAAATCTCCATAGAGTTCCTCCCAAAAGGGAAATCGACTTCGAAATAGACCTTCTCCCAGATACTCAGCCTATATTTATTCTGCCATACAGAATGGCTCCAGCTGAACTCAAAGAATTGAAAGAACAATTGAAGGATCTCTTAGATAAGGGATTCATCAGACCCAGGGTCTCCCCATGGGGCGCACCTATCCTATTCGTGCATAAGAAAGACAGTTCTCTCAGAATGTGTATTGACTACCGCCAGTTGAACAAGGTCACAGTCAAGAATAAATATCCACTTCCTAGAATCAATGACTTGTTTGACCAACTTCAAGGTGCCAACTATTTTTCAAAGATAGACCTCAGATTAGGCTATCATCAACTTAGTGTCAGTTCTCGGCTCGCAATTAGACTTATCAGATTCTCAGTAGTAGCAGTGGTGAGTCCTCATACTTCGATGTCAGGCTTACTTTATTTCATGTCTCAGTTAGTAGTTAGTTGGAGTTAGTTGGGGCTTGTCCCATCAACTCATATTCAGTCAGTCAATTTTAGAGGATTTTCAGACATTAGAGTCAGTTATTCAGTATTCAGACATTACAGTTGGTTATCCAGTTTATCATTATTTTATCAGATTCAGTCAGTTATTTCTATAGACTCATATTTTGGTTTTGAATTTAGTTATTAAAACCATATGACATGTCAGTATTCTTTCGCATTTATGATCATGTTATCTAGTGCCCATAGCAGGTACCAACTCATGGGTTAGCTTGTAGTCCCTTAGGACTGTAAGCACCGTGTGACGCCCAGGGTGTACTCTCGGGGCATTACACAAACTTTTTGACAGTTCCTTCGATGCATGCGCAGAAACTTATAAGGGTAGACATTCTAGGAACTACTTATGTAAGAAATGTGAAGTCTTACCCAAACTCTGAGGGCGTAGATCACATATATTTAGAGCCAGATTAATGCCAAAACTTCTGTTTGTACTAAGTTTTAATTTTAATGCCTTTTTTACCCTCAAAAAAAGAAAATTTTCAAATTAAAAAAACAAATTTAGGATTTTGTTTTTAAAAAAGAATTAGTCATGCAAACAAAAATGGTAAATATGCATGATATCCAACAAGGGGTATATTCACTCTAAATCGCAAAGTTAGGAATGTAAAACATTAAAATAAAAGGATAAAGAGTATTTCACAAAAAAAAATATATATATACGTCATGGGTGAAAACTCCTCAAAATGGATATAAATATCAATCCAACATGAATAAGGATATACTGAAACCAATCTAGATATTAGTTAGGGGAAAGGACATAGGCTGACCATTTTGAAAAGAAATGACCCACAATTTGAAAATATGGACAATTGGAGCCAGTCGGCCCAATTTATTTCCGTTTTTTAGCCATTTGGCCCAATTGGATGCATGCAGTCTCTATACTCGATTGATACACTTTTATACTATATTGATATACTTTTATACCACAGTGATACACTATTATATAATTATTATATAAAATATGTATTTGTATTTGGTATCAAAGATTCATGTATTTGATATCAAATATTGTATTTGATTGATAAAAAAGAAGAGCACCAATTACAATGTTATAAATCATATTTTATTGTTAGAAAAACTACACAAATTAGAAGAATAATTTTTTTTTAAAATAGAGCTGCGAAAAAAATAGTGGAAAAAAAAAAAGCCGAGTGGCTATTCTTGTTCATTCCCCTATTAGTAGGGGTGTTCATGGTTCGGTTTGGATCGGTTAGTGGTTAAAACCATAACCAAAATCAATTTAGTTGGTTTTTGAATTTCTAAAATCAAACCAAACCACAAAAAGAAAATAACCGTCGGTTTGGTTCTTGTCGGTTTGGTTTGGTTTGATTTTTTTGATTTTTTCGATTGTTGACTAGCCTACTCCAACCCAGGGGCGGCTCAACCCTTTCGGAGAAAAGGCGATCGCCTAAGGCCCCCAAATTTTAGGGGCCTCATTTTTTTTTAGTAATAATAAATTACAAATTTTAAGAAATATATTAAATACTATTTATAAAAAAAAGAAACTTTTTATATAAAAAAGTGTAGGAGTTTGATATTGTAAAAACTTTTAATACATTGAAGAATTATTAAATACGATTATATAATTTTAAAAATAGATTATAAAAATAATTATTTTTTCTAAAAACCGTAAGGCCTCCGTTTGATTTCTGTCTTAGGCCACGGATTTGCTTGAGCCGCCCCTGCTCCAACCATCTCTAGAATAAACTCCTTTTTTTAAACCATAGAAAAGAGTATCACATTGAACAATTTCTCATGAAATGATGGACAAATGACACTATAAACTATTAAAAATCAGAACAAACACATTAATCAAAACCAACATTGAGATGAAAAGTACCAGCTTTGTATTGTAGGCACTAAGATTATCCAACAACATATAAACACATACATGTACATTGTAAAACAGAGTTTTGTATTCTGTTGCAGTGTACTGCAAGAAGAGACAGAGTTGGGCAAATTTGAGTTATCTGTTTACTTTAAAGACTAGTTAGGTGAGCTAATCATATAGGGAAATGATTGAATAAACAAGGAGACATAAAACTACCATTTGAACCAGGGACCATGGTAACTCGTATTGTAAAAGCTGAAGTAGAAAAAGTGAGGTAGGGACCATAGGGTTAACTTATTAGTAATAGTAGGTAGAGTTGGGCTTGGGTTTGGAGCTTTGGGCAATTGGGCTAAAGTATTGGTTGGGCTAGATATAGATTAAAATTTGGAAAAAATACATATATACACATGATAACTTTGCCTTATTACATCCCATATTGGAAAACAAAATTACAAAAATCTCAAATTAATTTGTTGAGTTTCTCTTCAGGAAAAATGTTCATGAAGAGATATTTTCTTCTTCGCGATAATGAGCAATGATGAATATACAGTTCCCTTGTCCACCCGAGCAACGTGTATACTATATGGGGTAAAAGGAATGGAAGATGCTTCGAAGATAAAAAGGAGACACTTTACGCTTTCAATATAAATGTGTTAAGAAGGGTGTTCGATTGTCAATGAACTAATGCAACTGGAAAAAAAGGCTACCAGAAGAAAAATAGTAAAACTTTGTCTTGAAAGCAACAATGGCTCATTTAAAAATGTGCCCTAAAATCTCATAGAATATGGACAACAACATATCATGACTAGTTAGCTCTAAAATCTAAATGATAAACAGTGTTGAAGTACAAAATAGCTAGAGGGATAAGTTTGCGTATACTGATTGTTAGAGGCGTAATGTTATGTATAGGTTACGCAGTTCAATACACAGATATTTTCCCTTTGCGCAACATCAATTCTCTCACCCAAAGTCTCAATCAATATCAAGCTTCTATGGCAGATTCTAACAAGCACTAGTTAACCATTCTTCATTGTGAGCAAAATTACACTCTAAAAAGTACGTACAACAACAACATTCCCTTACCCCCTAAAATTTAAACTCTTATTAGAGAGAAGCAACCTGTAGAATTAAGAGGGTAACCATATACATTGTAAAGAAATCAACTAAAAGTTTCACCAAGTATTTCATTAGTTTTCCCTTAAGACTGTAATATCAGACTAGTATATGTAATATCAGAGGAGCCGTTCACAAGATTAGATGACAATATCGGTCAAAAACTCGATCCATATCATGAGACTTCGTTACTGTCCGTGGATGAGGTGTCATTGCGCTCGATTCTAATATTGTAATCAGCATTGATAATTGGGATAACTGGGAGCTTTCTGTAGATCTTGATGGTGTCTCCAACTTGCAGTCCCTTTTCAATTACAAAGATGTACCAGCCCCTACTGATATACATTCCTTCATTTCTTTCCACAAGATCCATCTCCCAAACATCATTTAACTCGTCCTCTACACGTAAAGTAGCTGGTACAGCAAGGAATGGATTCAGACTTCTCCCCGGAGCATTAGTGTTGTCAAGTTCATCCTTCACTACTTTTAAACCTTTCCCCCATGAATTAACATCGCTGTCCATCAATTTCTTACATATGACAACTTCACCTAACCTGCAAAATAATAGGAAACAAGAAAATATGACTAAATATTCATCAGATGAAGATTTCTTGAATCTTCTTTTTGCAATAGTACAAAGTTCAGAAGACAAAGAAACTGGCCCCACCCTTCATAGAAGAAGCAAATTAGTAAAAGAAACCTAAGTTGCATGGACTCTTTACTTTCGATGCCGTACCCGTGTCAGGTCTCCAAAAATACACAATTTTTGGAGAATCCGACACGCACCCGTTGACATTTTTGAATAGTCCAAGCAATAGAGAAAAAAACCCAACATAACCATTCCTAATGTTGATGTACAGTATAGAACCAGAAATATATGAAGTCTATCTATTAGTAAACAAAACCCAAGAAGACCATTTCTAACCTTGATATACAGAACAGAAATCAGGAAAATAAAAATTCTGTATCACCTTTATCAAGAAAATGACCATTCTTTTTTTGAATGAAAAGCGAATTTTGCAAGATGAAAAAAAAGAAAGGAGCAGTAGAGAGGAAGTTTATTCACTTTAATGGAGTAGATCATGAACATTCACGAGAATGCAATTCATAGAATTCTACAACAGCTATACGATATTGAATGAAATTTGTTACATTAAGAAGTGTTAACTTATAGATAAGCTTGTTAGTTTAAGCAAACACAAACTATATCCCTCAACCATACAATGCCACAAAAATCTAGACAGTTAATGCAGATTTACGAAGATATGAAATCATTGAGGAAAAAATCTGTATCACCCTTCGAAAGCAGTTATTAACTAATGACATCTGCATAGTGACATTCATTCTTTTTGGGATGAAAAGCTAATTTCGCATGAGAAACTGCTTGAAAGAGAAAAAAATAAAAATAAAATACGTACCCTTGTTCAGCGGCCATTTTAGTGCTTCTTGTTTCCTGGAAAATGTGGAATTCCCAGATGAAGAAAGAAAGAAAGAAAGAAAGAAAGAAAGAAAGAAAGAAAGAAAGAAAGAAAGAAAGAAAGAAAGAAGTAGAGAGGAAGAAGATGAGTTTATTCTCACGGAGAAACTGAAATAATGAACTAAAAAATCTACAAACAGCACTGCTTGTACTAGCTTATATATTCATTTGTAGTTAACAAACTATGCTTCATTAAGATGTTAATTAACCAACTTTCTGCAATTCTATTTAACGATTAGTATTAATATCTTAACTAACTTCCTAAACGCAATTACTATTTTACCCTTATATATAGAAACAATAAATAAGCGGAAAATTTTTATTATATTACCTTTTGAATATAATAATTTTAATACGTTAAAAAAAGCATTAAGTGATAAATCGTGTTTCATCACAAGGGGAAAATTAGTAGAAGATGTTAAATTGTCCATTGGTTTTTCTAAACTGAATAAGTATTGGTACACGTTTATTTCACTACAAAAAAAATAGTGTTTACCGACGCAATTTACCGACAGATCAATTTCCGTCACTATATAGCGACGGATTAGCAATGGAACTATCAATTTGGTCGCATGCATAGCAAGTTCATTTTTATGTATGCTATTAGCAACGAATCAACGACGGAAGAGTGCTTCCGTCGCTTAATAATCCCGGGAAAAATTGGCGCCTAAATGTACTGACAGATTAGCAACGAAAAATTTGTGACTATTTTAATTATTTCGTAGCAACGGATTTATCAACAGAAAATTCGTCGGTACGCTTTAGATTTTTTTAAAAAATTATTTCATTTAGTGACCAAATTATCCGTCGGAAATATTATTTTTAATTTTGAATTAAACATAAAATATATAAAGTGTAAAAAGAGAGGGGCACGCCGGGGGGGGGGGGGCTTCTAGGGTTTTCAATCCATTTCAGCCCCCTCTATCTTTCTACTCCTTTCTCTCTCTACAATAATATGCACGAATTGAAGGCATTTTTACACGAATTGAAGGCATTTTTGTACGAATTGAAGACATTCCTACACGAATTGAAGGTCAAGCTTACACTCTATGCCCGAATTGAAGCATTGAAGGTATTTGCTTCTACAGTAACTATTGACACCCAATTTGGACCTCCCGATACACCTCCTCGGCTGCTATTTTGATTAAAAAATTGTTAATTTTAAATATTAATGTTTTTACATATTATTTTGATATGAAATAAATAACGATGTGTCACATTCATGATTTTAAAATATAGAAATTATTTTGCTACTTTTTTATTTCCATTTTTACAATTTACTAATTCAGTTGTATAATATTTTACATAATTTCATCATTTTTTCGTAAATATGCGCACTCACAATTTACAAATATATTGTCTATCATTATAATAATAACAATAATAATAATAATAATAATTATTATTATTATTATCGACAATTAGCAATTTTACATAACATTAATTCGCAATGCTTAGTTTATTTTAATGTCGATGTCTTATTATTTATTTCGTCATTTCCACACTTATTAAAATAGCAGGCCTAATTCAATTCAGTTTCTCAATTTGTTTATTTTTTAGCCATTTTTGTTTCAAGTTAATGACAATTTTAGTCAATTTTTTTTATATCAAATTGAAATTTAAATTCTAGCACATTTTCAGATCAATTTGATCTCAACCGTCGATCAAAAATGATCTAACGGCTGAGATCTAAAACCTTTTTTCTCTCCTTTTTAACCAAAAGAACAAACCCTAACCCATTTTTTCAACTTCAGTCGCACCTCCCCTCCTTCTCCACTCTCTCTCTATAGTCTCTTTCCCTTATCACCATCTCCAACCGCCTAACACCGCAGCACTGCCATCGTAGCCGTTCACTCTCCCTCTGACAATCACTGCGTCACAGACAACAAAACTCCAAACTCTAAACTCCCGCCGCCGCCCAATCGCAATCAAGCGTCATCTCCCGTCGCTCTTTCTCCCCGGTGAACTCTTCACTCCTCTCCGGCTGATACAACAACCAGTGCTGCTGGCACTTCCTTCGTTATCCCACAAGACAGCCACCAGTAAGACGCCACTGATGCCCGCAACCCGATGTTTTCGCTGCTCAAGTCGCCGCTACTATCTCAAAAATCGTCTAGCCAAGCGCTCCGGCCAGGTTTCGCAATGATGGGTTCGTAAGCGCCCATCGTAGGTTTGATTTCTTTGTCCTAATATCACCATCTTCTTCTATTTTTTTTTTCTAAAAATAATCTTAAATTCGAAATAGTTGAAATTTGGCTTTGAATTTTGAGAAGATTCGTATTGTTTTGTGTTTGTTTCAACATATGTTAAAACACCCAATTTCTATTGTTTAAATATTTTATGAGTTTGGGTGCTAATTTTTCGACTGATTTATGATGAATACTGCATGTTAATATCTTTCTTCATCATCCATCTCTCGAATGATGCATTAATTTCTTTTATGTTATTCTATATCTCACTTTCTAACGACCCAAGCCGAGGCCCTGGCCGCGACGGGCATCTCGAACCATCAAGGCCCGAGAGACCCCTGCAACTCCCTAACCCACTAGTGATATTGTACGCTCTGGGCGCAGGCCCGCACAGTTTTAAAACACGTCACTAGGGAGTAAGGTTTGCTTACCTATATACCCAGCATCCCTCTTGTGTTTTGCCGATGTGGGACTCCTACCTAAGTTGGGGCGTTACATACACCCCCCCTTATAGCCTCAACGTCCTCGCTAAGGTTTTCCCTACCGAATGGGATTTGTCTACACTCAGGACTGAGGTTTGCCCCACCTTACCAGGATTTACCTACATTCAGTTTAAACTCTAGCCCACATCGACAGGGATGACACAGGAGTGGCTCTGGTACCATTCTATCATGACCCGAGATGAGGTCCTGTCCGCGACGGACATCTCAAACCATCAAGGCCCGAGATACCCCTGCAACTCCGTAACCCACTTGTGATATTGTCCGCTCTGGGCCCAGGCCCGCACGACTTTAAAATGCGTCACTAGAGAGAAGGCTTTCTTACTTATATACCCAACATCCCTCCTATGTTTTGCCAATGTGGGACTCCTTCTTAAGTTGGGGGTGTTACACACTTTGATTTTCATACTTTAAATGCTTGATGACATGAGCCTTCTGATCATTTTTTGTGCATTTATTTCGTGACTTATTGGATGGTCATGTTATTTATTTTTGTCAACACAACATATTTTCTCTTGTTGTTAAATGTTTTTCCCCACTAGTATGTTTGTTATTTGTGAATCTGAAATAATCTTTGTGCGTCACATAATCCCTTTGGCGTGAGCCTGCCTAGAATCCCAGAGATCCTTAGGATCTTGACAGCGCCAAGGGTTGGTTATGTGTCACCAGAGGTATATTTCAGATTCGGGATGTGTTTTGATGCTTTCTTTGTGCTCACATATTAAAGACGAACGGTTAGATGAGACAGAGTTGCCATGAATTTGAGAGTCATTAAGGGCTATCCAATCTAGCCTTTCTTAGTTTTTCTTTTATTTCATTCATTGTTGGTCTATAATAAATATTGTACAACTCTATGACCATAATAATAAATTACACGGACTGCTTGGGGCGGGGTTTATGTGATTATGTGAATCACTTAGGCAAATGCAACTTAGAATTTATTAAATAATTTTCTTGTCGCCTAGTGAGTATGTTTTGGGATTGATAATTAACAAGCATCTGAATGTTGCATATGTAAAGCTGTAATACCCCGGGAAATTTTTCGTTGAAATTTTGTGCGTAAACGTGTTGGGTTCTATCTTCTAGAATGAATTATAAATTTTCCGTGTGGAATGTCTTAGATTATGACCCACCATTGTGTAAAGTATCGAATAAGATTTCCAATGATATGTGGATCATCCAAAACGGACACCCGAGCAACGAGTTATGAACATTCCGATCGAACCATGAATAGTAGTGAACAGTAAAACGTGCAGGAAAAAAAGTACTGAGGCCTGGTGTATTTTTTCTCTAAGTTTAAACGATCATAACTCCTTGTACATAATGATCTGGGTGATCTACTATATATCAACAGAAATCTCTGTGAGTCCTCTTTCCGATGAAATTGGTTTCATCCAATTTGTCTATCGGAGAAAAAAGTTATGGTCGATCTACTTCAGCCTATCAAAAGTGAATTTTTGGGTCAACTTCAAACGATCATAACTCCTCATACACAAGATCTGGGTAAGATACTATATATCAACGGAAATATATAAGAGTCCTCTTTCTAATGAAATTGGTTTCATCCAATTTGGATATCGGAGTAAGACGTTATGGTTGATCTACTTCAGACTATCAAAACAGTCCACCAAAGGACAGATGCGAGAATTATTTGATTTTTAGGGGCGTTTTGGTCATTCCCCCTCACCCAAAATCCATCCAAACCCTATATTAAAGCCTATTAGAAGCATTATATGTTATATTTCATCAAATTCCCTCAAAAAGAAAACCCTAAGCTCCTACATCCAACTTCAAGAACATCCAAAGTTCACCATTAATTCTGCAAATTTATTCAAGATTCCAAGTTCCTAGTTCAAGAACTCCAAGAACCATCATTCAAAGGCACGATTAACATCTCAAAAACGAGTATCGATCTAAAGTTCATCATTCAAGGTATGTGAGGTTTTTCAACAAGAACTCTCTTTCGTTGTTGTGCCCAAATTGATTTTTCTTTTATGAATATACATGATTTTACATGTTTTGATATGAATTTGAAGCATGAATTTATGCCCTATATGATTTTACATGAGATTATGATACTCTCTATGTTTTGAATGTTGAATTGAATAAGAATGATGACATTTTTGTACATAAAGCTGAATTTTCTAGATTTTAAAGTAAGTTATATATATTTATGATGAAAAACATGAATCTTGAGAAAATTTAATATGATTTTGATGTATGAGACCTTGAGCCCTAATTGGAATTGTACTTTGAGAAATTATGTGCTATAAGCACAATGAGATTTGAATCCCAAAGCTAATTTTCTTTACCAAGATGTATGATTATAAAGCTGAAATTTTAAGTTTTAAGTGATTATTTCTGTGCTTATGTCATAAAGTATGAAACTTTGGAAGGTTTTATGGTGATATTGATGTATGGGTTTTTGGAACCCTATTTGAGATTATTATTTTGAGAAAATCATATGTTATAAACACCTTGAGTTTAAATAATTTGAGATGTTTTGAATGATCTGACCTTTTGGTCGTGAATGAGTTATTTTGAACTCGACTGTGAAAGAAATCCACGTTTTTATTGATTATGATAAAGGGGTAGCAAATTGGCTCCCGATGAAAATTGTTGAAGTGTTTATTGTGGATTTTCTTTAATGTGAGCCTGAGTCTGATTTAAATTTCTGAGCTAAGTCCGGGAGTAATCTTTAGTACCGAGTGGGAGGTATAAAGTGACCTTACTTCCCTAGAACTACGTGCCCCCATAGGATGTGAGCCTGAGGCTGATTTATATAGTGATCACTAGTGTTTTTGAATTGATACTGGAAGTCCTACTCTGAAGGCAAGGATAGGACGGCTCTCCCCAACGTGGGTTGTATGTTGGACTCCATGTAGCTCACATGGTTTATGTCGGTTATAGGATCTCCCAATGTGTGTGTGTGTACTCTTCTATCTGAGATGAAAACATATTTGCTTAAAAGGCTGAGTTTGACAAAGTCACTATTCTTAAAAGATTTAAGGAATATATTCTAATGAGAATTGACATGAGATTTGATTGTTGTGATGATTTGAAATTGAGATGAAAGTGAATTGAGAATGTATTGTAATGACTCACTTGTTTTACTTTACATGTATTATTCATCCATGATTTTGATGATTTAATTCGAGCTAAGTGAGTCATCTATATCAGCATGCATAATTTTATAAACTGTGATGATATTAAGATATTATTTTATATATGCATTGCACCCCCATATGCTCGGTATCTTTCCATGGTACTAACCCATGTATTCGTATGTGGGCTACATTTTCTCGAAATGTAGGTACAAAGTATAGTTGCACCTTTGGATCCAGTCAGTTCGTGGTATCCAGTCGGAATGTGTATTTGTTTCGTGACTTATTGGATGGTCATGTTATTTTCTTTTGTCAACACAACATATTTTCTCTTGTTGTTAAATGTTTTTCCCCACTAGTATGTTTGTTGTTTGTGAATCTGAAATAATCTTTGTGCGTCACATAATCCCTTTGGCGTGAGACTGCCTAGAATCCCAGAGATCCTTAGGATCTTGACAGCGCCAAGGGTTGGTTATGTGTCACCATAGGTATATTTCAGATTCGGGATGTGTTTTGATGCTTTCTTTGTGCTCACATATTAAAGACGAACGGTTAGATGAGACAGAGTTTTCATGAATTTGAGAGTCGTTAAGGGCTATCCAATCTAGCCTTTCTTAGTTTTTCTTTTATTTCATTCATTGTTGGTCTATAATAAATATTGTACAACTCTATGACCATAATAATAAATTACACGGACTGCTTGGGGCGGGGTTTATATGATTATGTGAATCACTTAGGCAAATGCAACTTAGAATTTATTAAATAATTTGCTTGTCGCCAAGGGAGTATGTTTTTGGATTAATAATTAACAAGCATCTGAATGTTGCATATGTAAAGCGGTTGGTGAAGAGATGTGGCTAAGCTTTGGGTAGTGTATAGACCTATCTATTGTGATAATTGTATTATGATTTGTGATTTCAACTAGAAGACAACACACCATAACATATGTAAATAGATTGGGTTATATATCTCTCCAAGGGATGGGGGTAACTGTGAATAGTGTATAAACCTATGGGCAATCATACTTGCATTGTGATTTATAAGTCTAAATATAGATGCAATGCCTAACATTCTCCCACCATTCCACCATTACCCGGAGAAGGTGATCCCTACATCGAGGACTTATTTTTTAAATCTTGTGAGATAACTCTTTGTTCACATTTTATAAAATGGTGCTAGTTTTAGAAAAAAAGACAGAGTTGTTACCGTAAACTTAGAAGCATGAGAACTGGTGTCTTACAAACCTAGGAAATTAGCAATCACCCTTTCATTTATAATTTAGTTTGTATATCTTGAAGCCTTGAACTTTGTTTATGGGAGAACTTTGTATAATTAGGTGGGCTGTTGTAAAGGTCTCTCGAGTGTTTCTGCACTAGTGTGTTAATAGACTACCATAAATTTTTATTTAGAAAAAACTACACGGCTTAGAAAATATAGACTTCTTCTTTTTCGATTAAATATAATTCGTAACCTTTCTTCTCCTTCCCCTTCTCAGCAGTCTCTTTCCTCTCTCCCAATTTGTGAGCACAGGTGGCTCTATCACAATATGCAAAATTTTTAGTTTCTTTCAATTTATTTCTTCTTTAATACTTGATGAAGCAACTATTGTCTGTTATTTGTTTCCATAGGCTATTACAATAGGTCGAGATCCAACTCCAAGTGAGTTACAATTGCACGTCCATACACATAATCATGATGGTAAATCTTTTGTTGCTGAGCATTCCCGACTTCTCCATGTAAGTCCATAATTTACATCATTAGATATACTCCTCTCTTATTTTTCTTTTGTATTGACATCTGTCGAAAGTTCTTATTATACATGAAAATGAAAGAAGCAACAGAAAGTTGAGTCTATTTTAATATCTCCACTTGTTAATTACAAGAAAAGTATGAAGAAATTGTACCGAAAAAAAGACAGACTGAATCTAAAATTGATCAACTAGAATCATATTATGAAGCTGCGGGGGGAGTAAAGAAAAAAACAATTATGTAGTAACAAATACTAATTTTGATGGATGTGGATTTGACATTAGTTTATTTTTGACAAAATACTTGAGCTTGTGGATGTTTGGACACAATTATGAGATGCATTTTGCTATCTATATATTTTGAACATTCTAATATAGGTAATTATTTATATGAATGTTTGTTATTTTAATCATTCAATAATTTACGCGTTTCAATAATTTTCTAACAAAATTATTGGCGATAAAAAATTAGTGACTAACTTTTGTTGTTGCTATTGAAAAACTTTAGTGATGGATTATGAAATATAAATTTCATCACTAAAGACGGCGGCTCATCTGACCAAACTATGTTGCAACGGATCAGCGATAAAATTTTCTATCGTAAATTTAGCCACGCCGAAAATAAATTTTAAAAATAGCAACAGTATAGCAACGGAATATTCCGGCGGTAAAATCAACAACCAATAAGTTCGTCGCGAAGCGGTCACAAGTTTTTCAATGGAATTTATTTTTTCGTCGCTAAGAGGTTAGCAACGAGCAATATAACGACAGATACAAATTCGTTGCTATTTCATCACAATTTTTGTTTAGCGACGGATTTACATAGAATAGCGACCAAATGTGACTGTCGCTAAATGTTTTTTTGTAGTGTTTGTAATATAGTAAACTAATATTATTGATTGACCGGAGTATTAGAGTATCCACATACATCAATGTATAATTTAGAGTCATCAATATAAGTCAGGCCCATTGGTCTGGCCCGGCCCAAACAATCCGTTTAAGAACAGAGTCATTAAAGGAAATTACATGGGATTACCCCAATAGTGGTAGCTTTGTTTTTTTGACCTCCATAAGAAAAGTATTAAAGAATAGCCTTCCTTCTTTTTTATATATAGTACAAGTACATTTTTTTCCCTTTACACCTCAAATATCTTTAAACTTTTCATTCTCATTTATCTCTCAACTTCTATTTTGATTCTTTTTATTTTTTCTACCTAAACTTTTATTTTTTTTCTTGTTTTAATTCATTTGTATCAGCATTTATCTTTCTTTTTCCCTTTTTTTTATTCTTTTCTCAAACACTAACTCATCAGTCTCAATTTTTATTATTAATTTTTTATCATTTCTTATTTTTTCTTTTTCAGTTTTCTCAAACTTTATTTTTATTTCTTTCTTCTAATGTTTGTTTTTCTCAATCTTATTTATTTTTTTTTGTTTTTTTTCCTTCTCTTTTTTCTTAACCTTTATTTTTCTTCTTGTCCTTTTTTCTCAATCTCCTTTTTTTATTTCTTTATTTTGTTTGTTTTCTTTTTTCTTTTTTCTTTTTTCTCAACTTCTATTATATTTTGCTAATAAATAAAAAGTTGGATAATTCGCAGAGGGATCTTCTTCTTTTTTTTGACATCAAAACAAATTTAAGGGCATGACTTATTGTCTGTAAGTCCTTTGGGTTACGTCTTGTCTCTAAGGTAAAGACACAATGTGGTAGTGTCAAGTCTTACTTGTGGAGCATAGCTTGTTATTTGAAAATCATTGAGTTAAGTCTTGCTTCTAAGGCAGGAGTTATATAACATCTCATAAATCAATCAACAATGTGGTAGTGTCAAGACTTGTCCATTTGGCGTAACTTGTTGTCACGACCTGAGGCTACCCCCTAGTCGCGACACAGTACTTAAGGCCACAAGTGACCCCAAGCTAACCCATGATCTGGTACCTTCCGTGAGCACTGAGTAAATTAAAAATAAAACATCATGTGCAGAAGTTAAACTGATAAAAGTCTGTTAAGATATAAAACTAAAACAAATACCAACATGTTTGAATTACGGATAAAATCGACAACCAGTTTGAATATCTGAATATCTAAGCATCTAGTTTGAAAGCCTCTAAGACATGTGGAGTTGATGAGACAAACGCCCAACTAACTTTGACTGACTGAAATAAAAGTACTGAAATTAACTGAACATAACTTGTCCTCGATGGATGAGGACTCATCACTATTACTGCTGAAAGGCACTGAGCTTACTAAGGACGATCGGTGAACTGAGCGTCCGAATCTATATTATGAAATCAATATCTATATCTATAATCTGTAATCTATATCTATAGATCTATATCTATATCTATATAATATATTAGAAGTGTGAATACGCTTAGAAAAGTGATTTGAACTTTTTACCCTTCATTAAAAAACTCTACAATAGATAAAATCATCTTTTTATTTTTTTCCTTCAATTATTATTTTTTTAAATCAAATATTAAAGTTTCCTAAAATATATGGAACCTGATAACAATATAAATATATAAAAAGAAATTAAGAGTACTAAAATATGTGAAATATGAATCCAAACTTGCCATTAATTTCCTTAATTGTAGGTGTAGGAAACGTTTCGTGCAATATGTTCTACTTAATTTCACCACTTTAAATTACTTATGGATCTGGATTTTTTTCGTGTGTCTTTTAGGTTAATATAATTTAATTTTCCTTTCATTAATAACTTGGTAAGTGTTATGATATATATCAATTATAGTGAATGTCTATCAAGATCTATTTGATGTCTATCAGGATTTGATGTATTTGTCTTTTAGTGTGAAACTAGGGCAAATTCCCCTATAAATAAAAGGGTTTCCTTTGTTGTAAATCATCCCTCGAGAGAAGAAATAACAATTACTCTCTCTATTGTCTCTACTCTTCTTCTTTATTCATTCTTGTTTTATAACACGTTATCAGCACGAGACTCTACCATCTCAAATTTGAAGGCTAAGGCTAAGTTATTATTTTTTTTATTTCTTTCTTTTTCCATATGGCTAACAATCTTATGAAGTGTGAGTTCGTTGCCCTTCAAAGTTTGGGCAAGAACTATATTTCATGGGTGTTGGATGCTGAAATCCACCTAGATGCTATGGGTCTTGGAGACGTCATAAAGAATGAAAATACAGCATCTAGTCAAAATCGTGCTAAGGCTATGATTTTCTTGCATCATCATCTTGACGAAGTTCTGAAAATTGAGTACCTTACTACTAAGGATCCACTCGTATTGTGGAATAGCGTAAAAGAAAGGTTTGACCACTTAAAGATGGTCATCCTCCCCAAATCACAATATGAGTGGATGCATCTATGATTTCAAGACTACAAGTCTGTTCATGAATACAATTATGCCATGTTCAGAATTTCTTCTCAATTAAAACTTTGTGGAGAGACGGTCAATGATAATGATATGATGGAAAAGACGCTCTCCACTTTTCATGCCTCGAATGTGCTCTTACAACAACAATATCGAGAAAAAGGTTTCAAGAAGTATACTGAACTGAGTTCTCATCTTCTCGTGGCTGAATAAAATAATAATTTATTGATGAAAAATTACGAGAATCGACCAACTGGATCTGCACCATTTGCTGAGGTGAATGATGTGCATGCTCACCATGCTAGGTGTGGAAAAGGTCGCGTCCCTGGTCGTGGTCCTGGTCGTGATGACCAAACCCTGTTCCGGGTGTTAATATTTCATCAAATAAAAAGAGAAAAGATGAGAAACGTGAAGTAGTTACTTGTTTTCGATTTGGAGGAAAAGGACATTATTCACGTGATTGTCGTGCTCTCAAGCACTTGGTTGATCTTTATCAAGCATCACTAAAGAAGAAAGAGAGAAATCCCGAGTCTAACTTTCTCTCTGAAAATAATATTGACATCACATGTTTGGATGTAGCAGACTTTTTCGAGCACCCTGAAGGAAAGATTGATCACTTGATTGGTGATGGTTCCGTAAACATGAAAGAATGAATGATTTTTAATTTTGTTTTATTTTTATTGATAATAGTTAGTGAATAAAGAATCATGTAAAAGTAGTTGTTTGTATGAGTATTAGTTTTTGATTAATATTGATTAGTTCAATTATATTATTGTAGTTTATTATTGATTGAATTGAATTTTAATTTTATCATTATTTATTTAAAAAAAAAGACGATAGTACAGAGATTTACTTTTTGCATGAAAACAATACGTGGAGTGCTTGTTTTGCATTCATTACAATGCAAAATTATCATTCTTTACAATGTTGTGCAAACAATATGATTAAGATTGCATTCTATAATGTATTCTTTATATTAACATTCTTTAATATAATAATATTCTCATATGATTATGTAATATAATAATATTTTTATATTCTCATTTTGTAATACGATTACAATTGCATCTCGTACTAATTGGATATATTTCTTTTTAATTACTTAGTTAAAGTGTGATTAATAATTTTTTTATATTATAAGTTTTCACTTTGTATAAAGATTTAATATATATTTTATTTGGTGTATGCTATTTTATTTAAAGTTATGGATAATTTTCAAGAAGATATTTGTTTGATTGATTCTGGCACTACACATACGATATTAAAAGACAAGAAATATTTCTCTCATCTAAACATGGACAAGATTAATGTTACTACAATTTATGGTAGTGCTGATTTGATTGAAGGCTTTGGAAAAGCCATTATAATATTGCCCAAGGGAACTAAACTCATTATAAATAATACTATGTTCTCTCCCAAGTCTCGGAGAAACTTGATGAGTTTTAAAGATATCTGTGTAAATGGTTATCATATCAAGACATTTGATGAGATGAATCTTGAATATCTTGGTATCACCAAGAATGTCTCTGGGCAGACATGTGTTGTTGAAAAGTTCCCTACTTTATCTTCTGGCCTGTATTGGACAAAGATTTGTGCAATTGAGGCACATTCCATAGTAAATCGGAAGTTTACTGATTCCAATACTTTCATACTTTGGCATGATTGTCTGGGACATCCAGGATCAATAATGATGAGATGAATAATAGAAAATTCAAATGGGCATCCATTAAAGAACTTGAAGGTTCTTTCGAATGGTGAATTTTCATGTAATTCTTGTTATCAAAGCAAGTTGATTGTGAGACCATCGCCAACAAAAGTTGGGATTGAGTCCCCCCCGTTCTTGGAACGCATACATGGGGACATTTGTGGACCAATTCACCCACTAAGTGGGTCGTTTAGATACTTCATGGTCCTAATAGATGCTTCTTCTAGATGGTCTCATGTGTGCCTTTTGTCATCTCGCAACTTGGTATTTGCAAAATTATTGGCATAAATAATACGATTATGGGCACAATTTCCTAATAATCAAATCAAGTCTATTCACCTTGATAATCCTGCATAATTTTCATCCTAAGCATTTAATGACTATTGATTATCGACCGGGATAAGAGTGGAACATCCTGTACCCCATGTTCACACTCAAAATGGCCTTGCTGAGTCATTAATTAAACGTCTGCAGTTGATAGCAAGACCATTACTAATGAAAACTAAGTTGCCCACTTCTGTTTGGGGTCATGCAATTTTGCATGCTACAACACTTATTCAGCTTAGACCGATAAATTATCATAAATTTTCTCCGTTTCAATTGGTTTGGGTCAAGAGCCTAATATATCTCATCTGAGAATTTTTGGGTGCGGTGTTTATGTGCCGATAGAACCACCAAACCGCACCAAGATGGGCCCCCAAAGAAGGTTAGGAATTTATGTTGGATTTGAATCACCCTCTATTATTCGCTATCTTGAACCATTAATGGGAGATATGTTCACTGCTCGATTTGCAGTTTGTCGGTTTGATGAGATACTTTTTCCAAACTTAAAGGGAGAAGATAGTGACATCAAAAGAGAAATTTTTGGAAAAAATCATCACTATCTCATCTTGATCCATGTGCTTCTATTTATGAGCAAGAAGTACAAAAGATTATTCATCTGCAGAGAATTGTAAATCAAATGCCGGACGCATTTACAGATTTGAAAAGGATTACTAAATCACATATTCCTGCAAAGAATGTCCCAATTCGAATTGATGTCCCTAAAGGACCATCCACTAGTGTCATAGCTAATAAATCTAAAGCACGCTTGAAGCATGGCAGACCATTAGGTTCTAAGGATCAAAATCCTAGAAAAACAAAAAAAAATGGTCAAGATGACACTACGAAAGATCCACATACGAAAGTTCAAGATTTGAGCAATGTTGCTATCCCTGAAGGAATCAATGAGCCCGAGACTCAAGAAAATGAGGAACTATCCATAAATTCAAGTTATGTTGAAACTAATCTGAATTGATATGAAATAGTAGTGGATCATGTATTTGCATATAATGTTGCAACGAAAATCATGAAAGATAGCGAGGATCTTGAACCTCGATCTGTCACAGAATGTCGACAAAGAAATGACTGGCCAAAATGGCAAGAAGCAATTCAATCTGAATTGAATTCGCTTGACAAACGTGAAGTTTTTAGACCCATAGCTCAAACACCTAATGGTGTTAAGCCTGTTGGTTATAAATGGGTCTTTGTGGGAAAAAGAAATAAAAAAAATGAAATACAAAGATATAAAGCACGCCTTGTTGCACAAGGATTTTCACAACGGCCTGGTGTCGATTATGATGAGACATATTCACCAGTTATGGATGCAATAACATTGCGTTATATTATTAGTTTCACTAGCCATAAGAGACTTGAAATGCCTTTGATAGATGTGGTAATAGCCTATCTATATGGATCACTTGATAATGAGATATACATGAAAATTCCCGAAGGATTTAAAATGCCGAAAGCATATAGTTCAAAGACTTGGGAAATGTATTCCATTAGATTTCAAAGATCATTGTATGGTTTGAAGCAATCTGGACGCATGTGGTAGAACCGTCTTAGTGAATATTTATCTAAAGAAGGTAATACAAATGATGAAATTTGCCCATGTGTTTTCATAAAGGAAACAACGTCGGAGTTTGTTATACTTGTTGTCTATGTCGATGACATAAACCTTATTGGAACGCCAATAGAGGTTCAAAAGGCAATTGATCACCTAAATAAAGAGTTTGAGATGAAAGATCTCGGAAAGACAAACTTATGCCTTGGTTTGCAAATTGAGCATTTGACAAACAGTATCTTTGTCCATCAATCTTCCTAGACAAAAAAGGTGTAGAAACGATTCTATATGGATGGAGCACATCCATTAAGTACTCCGATGGTTTTTCGATCACTTGATGTGAATAAGGATCCATTTCGACCTCAAGTAAAGAATGAGGAACTCCTTGGTCCTGAAATACCATATCTTAGTGCAATTGGTGCACTAATATATCTTGCAAATACTACAAGGCCTGATATTGCCTTTTCAGTAAATTTTCTAGCAAGGTATAGTTCTTATCCTACTAGGAGACATTGGAATGGGATCAAACACATATTACGGTATCTAAAGGGGACTACCGATATGGGCTGATTTTATTTTAAAGATTGCAATTCCGATCTTGTTGGTTATGCTGATGCTGGATACTTATCCGACCCGCATAAAGATCGGTCTCAAACAGGCTATGTATTCGTATGTGGGGGTACTTCCATATCTTGGAGATCAACAAAGCAGTCTATCGTAGCCACTTCATCGAATCAAGCTGAGATTATAGCTATTCATGATGCAAGACGATAGTGTGTGTGGTTGAGGTCCATAATACATCTCATTCGAGAAAAATGTGGCTTGAAATGTGACAAAGTACCCATAATTTTATATGAAAATAATGCAGCATGCATAGCACAACTGAAAGGTGGATTCATAAAGGGAGATAGAATAAAGCACATTTCGCCAAAGCTCTTCTATACACATGAGCTCCAAAAGAATGGTGATATTGATGTACAACAGATTCGTTCAAGTGACAATGTGGTTGATTTATTCACCAAGTCTCTTCCAACTGGAACTTTCAAGAAGATGGTGCACAAGATCGGAATGCAAAGGTTCAAGGATGTTCTTATTAGGGGGAGCTAATACGCGTTGTACTTTTTTTCCCTTATGAGGTTTTGTCCCACTGGATTTTCCTTGTAAGGTTTTTAATTTTTTTATTTATGAATTCTTTTTTATTTTTGTGTTCAATCTCTAGCTTGAATTTATACTTTATAGTATCACGTTTTTTTTTACTTACATGAAGTTTGTTTGACATTTTTCTTTTTTATTTGTATCTTCTTTGTACTTTCTTTTATAATCTTCAAATTAAGTTCATTGCTTTAAGTATTTTTGTGGTTAGCCTGTCTTGTGTGATTCGTTTCTTTATGTTTAATTTGTGTGCTAGCTTACAATTGACCTTTTATGAAAGGAATGGTGTGTATAATTCTTAAACATGCTAATGACCTTCAATTCTATTTTGAAGGTGTACCCATGAGTTCATGACCATGAAGAGCATGGAACACAAAAAACAAATTGTTGAAATTATTAACATCCAAGGTATTCCTATGTACATGAAATCTTCACAATTAGCATTTGTCTATCAATAATACATGATAATTTATTATTGTAAACTTTAAGAACATACTTAAACTTTAGAAAACATAACTAATAAAAATATTATTAATTAATTGATTAAAATAATTTTAATTTTAAATTCATTATAACTAAATAAAAATTAAAAATAGACATTTAGATTAAAAATAAAAAGAAAACATACTAGATTTTTATTTGCTGCCTTTTGGAATATGACTCAAGTATGAATTTTCCTCACAAATTATAAAATTTTGATTTGTTGAGATCTCAATCAAAGTAATGGTAGAGTTTACCATGTTTCTTTTCTTATTTTTTCTTTTCGTTCTTGCTTGTGTTAATAATGGTATTGTTGTAAATCTGTAGTTAAATAATAATATAAATCACTTTATTATTTTGGTTACTAAAAAATAACTTAATCTAAAATTTATATCTATATCTATATCTATATCTATATCTATATCTATATCTATATCTATATCTATATATCTATATATCTATAATATATTAAAAATGTGAAGACCTTTAGAAACGTGATTTGAACTTTTTGTCCTTCATTAAAAGACTCTCCTTTATACAAAATTTCTTTTCACCATTTTCTTCAATTTATTATTTAATTATTTTTGTTATATTAGCTAGACTCCTAAAATATATGACACTCCTAAAATATATGGAAAGAGAATCAATTATTATTTTTTTTGTACTGGTCAATTAGAAAAATACTCCTAAAATAGAATAGGAAAATACTCCTAAAATAGGACTTTATTAAGAAAATATTTCTATAAATATTGAGATGCACGTTAACCTAGAGAAGAAACTGATTTACTTATTGGAAAAATATGATTGATGCTCATCAAACTTGATTCAGTTACATGTCTAGATTGGTGAATGCTTAATTTTCTAACCCTCAACTTCTTCACTATTTTTGATAACATAATGGAATTTAACGTGTGTATATATATATGTTCTTTGTTTTCATTCCAGTCATTCTTTAGTGTCAAAATTTTCGCTCAGACAAAAATTATTTTCTTCAAAACTGAAACTTTGTGATCACTATTATATTATTTTGGTGTAGTTTACAGGTCGTAGATGAATTTATAGGTGGTAGATGAATGTCGGGCGACTTTGAGGAATTTTTCTATGTAAAGGTTAAGTTTAATTGTATTATTTTTATATCTCTATTTTGGAATTTTTTTTTGTGTAAAAGTATAGTTTAGTTGTATTATTTTGATATTTCTATTGTCGTATTTTTTTGTTATAGTTTACAGGTGGTAGATGAGTGCCAGACGGCTCTAAAAAAACTTTTATGTAAAGATTAGATTTAATTATATTGTTTTGATGTCTCTATCATCATATTGTTTTGTTGCAATTTACAGGTAGGAGATGAAAGTCGATCGGATTTGAAAATTTTTTTGGTCAAGGTTAATTTTAATTAAATAAATTCTCCAAAAAATGTTGAATTTAATTATTGTATTCATCTTTATTATTTAAACAAAAAATCCTATTTAGTGTAACGTTTGAACTCAATAAAGTGAGGTACATGCGCGAGGCGCGTACACCTCAACTAGTAATATATTAAAAGTGTGAAGGCAATTAGAAAAGTGATTTGAACTTTTTACCCTTCATTAAAAGTTAAAGCTTTAGACAAAATCGTCGTTTTACTATTTTTTCTTTAATTATTATATCATTATATTATAATATTTAAAATTATGAATTCCTATAATATATGGTAAAAATATATTTTGAATTTTTTTTCTTAAACGCAAAAACCAAAATTACCCTTAACTTTCAAAAAGAACAAGCTATTTTAATTTTTTATGGAAAAAAAAATAAAACACGTTACTTTAAATTGAGGAAAAATATATGGTAAAAATGTTGTCTTTTCAAAAATTTTCCTTTATAAAACACAAAAATAAAAAATTACTCTAAACTTAAAAAAAAAAAACAAGTTATTTTAATTTTTTAAGGAAAAAAAAATAAAACACGTTATTTAAGTCTTTGAGGAAAAAGGTTTCAATTTCCTCAAGTTGTGTTGTAGTATTAATTTGATACCATAATTAATTTTTTCCCTTTCGCAACATAACATAAAAAGATCTTCCATATTTAGATAATCCTTTTTTGTAGGAAAAGGTATTGGAATTTTTTTTTCTACAATAATATAATAACATCAACAATGTAAAATTTATTGCTAGAGATGTTCTAATAACTGCTTTTTTTATGAGCTCTAACAGTGTCATCTACAATCACAAAAGTTTAGATTTAATCGTATTGTTCTAATATCTCGATTATAATATTGTTTTGTTGTAATTGTTGTTATGTTCAAGTATATGTTGTAGATGAATGTTTCGTCGAACTTTGAGAAATTTGCATTAAGGTTAGGTTTGATGATACTGCAGTAATATTCTCGAATACTGTAGTTTCTGTTATGACACTATTTGTTATTTTTTCAAGTGATAGATTAACGTTTGGTCAGACATTAAGGATTTTTCTTAAGGTTTAATCATATTATTATGATATCTCGATTATCATATTGTTTTGTTGAGTTTACATGCAGTGGTAGATGAATATTCGTTCAGGCTTTGAGGAATTTTTATGTAAAGGTTAAGGTTTAATCAAATTATTTTGTTATAATTTCTGATGTATTACTATTTATTATCTTGATTTTTATCTGTGATGTAATAGCTCACATCGTAAGAGACAACCAAGATATTAATACATCACATATGCCTTGACATGAAGCACACATGCAAAGCACGTACATTTGACTAGTAGTGCAAAAAAGAGTATGCGGTCAGTACTTTGAATTTATTGGTACGTGAGATAGGGACTAACTGAAAATATATATGGATACTGAATATGGATGCATGCACATGTAAAAATAAATGCAAGATCAAGTAAAGCATGTACTGAAATAATCTGTAAACTGATTGACTGAATAGTTGATAACCTGAATATTTCGTCATGCAAAACTGTACTGATATAACCAGAGAACTAAACTGAAACTGCGGGAGCTATCATGTAACCGACATACCCCAATCTAAGCTAATCAGGATCCAACTTGTAACCTCAAATGGAAAGGTGTCAATACCTTGCCACAAGTATTAATACTAGCTGTGTGGATCCACTAATCTAGTGTCCTGAAGGACTAGGGTGTCAGTCCTCTACTGTCGGGTGACATCTCATAACCTATGCTGGCTATATAGTTCTGGAACTTAGGGACTTCTACTAAAGGTCTCAGTCCTCTACTAGCGGGTGAGCCTTCATCCCTAGGTTCGCTCGGTGCTAAATCCTACTCCCAACTGAACTGACATTGGTACTGATTAAAGTTAACTCATAATTGATAATTGCTCAACATGAAAATGATAATAAAATCATTATCTGACTGACTCGTCATTTGAAAATCTGAGACATGTGTAAACATATAGGTATCGGGTGTTCATAACCCTCCAGCACTGGATGATACTTTAAATACAATAAAAACATCACAATATTGTAAAGAAATGCATGATTCGTAGAATCAGAACATGGTTCACTTGACTAAAATGATGAAATCCATGAATTTGAATATGGGGATGCGTTAAACTTATGAAGACAACATGAATTTGAGTATGCGGATGTGTTAAACTTATGAAGACAGCATGCTCACATAGTTTAATTCATAAATTGATAAATTGACATGGTATAAACTGAATATGATATGAGTGACTAAAATTCAAAGCATGTAATAACATAATTCACATGAGGAAACATATTAGCATGACTTGAATTCAAAACTACTAAGAAAACATGGATTAAATTCATAATTAACATTGATATTTTTATTAAAAAAAGGATAAATGTTTCATACTTGAACAAAAAAGGGATTTTGGGACTCAATGGGTGGAAGTAACCCATTGATAAATACCCCACATAGCTTAATTGCTTGAATTCTTGAAGAAAAAACTTGAAATTAAAACCTTGAATGGTGAATCCTTGGGAAGAGGCTTGATTTTATGTTCTTGGGAAATGAGGATGGTTTTACGTATGATAACTGATGGGGAATGGGGCAATGAAGATCTTTTTGGGGTTTTAATTGGTCACTTGGATAGTTGAGGAGAGGGAAAAGGACTAAAATACCCCCATTAAGTTTAAAAAGAGACTGCAGAAAATACAGCCTCTGTGTCACGGAGGTTATCGAGGAGACTAACCTCCGTGACACATTGCGTATCACGGAGGCTAACCTCCGTGACACGCTGTGTATCGCAGAGATTATCCTTCATGACACGCCCAAATCATGGAGGCTTACTGCCTCCGAGGTCCAAAATCAGCCCGAACTTCTTCCAAAAATTTTGAAACTCTTTTGGATGACCCTTTTAACATCTCTAAACATGTTTCAACTAAAAAAATCAACATTTTAGAATCAGTAAGAATAAAAACAAAATGTTTGCATTCTTGGGGTCTTAAAATGGCTAAGTCCTTGTGTACTCAGTGTGAAATTAAAGCCCGGGGCCCCTTTAAATATGTGTCTAACAGCTGGAAACGTGTCTAGAATCTTGATGGGTATTACAATATATCTCCCTTGGAATCATTCATCCCCGAATGAAGCTATTTGAGCTGATATACTAGGTAAAATAAGATCATACACTGAATATTCATGAGCTAAATCATGACTAAATAACTGAATCTGAAACATGATACATTAACTGATCTAAATTCATGAACGCATGTTGTGAAATAAGGATGGTTATATAGTTGAGATAGAAAATAAGAGAATCATTTAATGGAAAGCACTACCTCAACCAGGATCTAAATTCGTAGAGAAAAGATGGGGATACTTGGCTCGTATATCTGCTTCTACTTCCCTAGTATCTCCCTCAACGGACTGGTTTCGCCATAGTACCTTAACCAAAGGAACTTCTTTGTTCCTCAACCTACTAGTCTGATGGTCAAGGATCTCAATTGGGACTTCTTCATAGGAGAGACTATCTTTCATATCCACACTCTCTAAAGGAACAATAGAAGTTGAGTAGCCAATATATTTATTTAGCAAAGAGACATGAAACACTGGATGCACTAATTCCAAATTTGCAAGCTCATAAGCTACCTTTCCAAAATAGCTCAAAATTTTTTATGGGCCAACATAGCGGGGACTGAGCTTCCCCTTCTTGCCAAATATATCCACCCCTTTCATGGGTGAAATTTTCAAATAAACTAAGTCACCAACATTAAACTCAAGATCTCTTCTCCTTATATCTCATAAGATTTCTAACGACTTTGGGATGTCTTCAGTCTTTCTCAAATTAACTGAACTTTCTCCATCGCTTCATGCACTAAATTCATCCCTATCAAAGTAGCCTTACCTACTTCAAACCAACCAATAGGAAATCTACACCACCTTTCATAGAGAGCCTCAAACGGAGCAATCTGAATACTGGAGTGATAGTTGTTGTACGCAAACTCGATCAAAGGTAAGTGGCCACCCTAACTACCCTTGAAGTCGATAACACAAGACCTCAACATGTCCTCTAAAGTCTACACGGACCGCTCTGCCTGACCATTTTTCTTAGGATGAAAAGTTGTACAGAGATTAACTTAGGTACCAAAACTCTTCAGCAAAGTCTTCCAAAAGTGAGAGGTAATATGAGTACCTCTATCTGAAATGATGGCCAATGGAACCCCATGCAACTCTACCAACTCCTTGAGATAGAGTCTAGCATAATCCTCAGCTAAATACGAAGTATGAACTGACAATAAATAGGCTGACTTGGTCATTCAATCAATAATAACCCAAATCAAATCATGCTGACAACGTGTATGAGGCAGCCCTATCACAAAATCTATGTTCACCACTTCCCACTTCCATATGGGGTTGCTGAACTACTGAAGCATGCCACTAGGCCTTTGGTGCTCAACCTTAACTTGCTGACAATTCGAACACTTCACCAAAAACTCTGGAATATCTTTCTTTATACCACTCCACTAATAGATTTCCCTCGCAAATCACAGTACATCTTAGTGGATCCGGGGTGAAAAGAATATCGCGTACCATGCGCTTCAGCTATTATTAACTATATCAAACCATCAACACACAGAACATATAACCTACCTTGATAACGATGTACACCATCTCCCTCTTGGGAGAAACCTCAACCTTTTGATCCCTAACTGCCTTCTTCCACTTGACTAAAATAGGATCTCTGTTTTGCTTTTCTTTTACTTCGGCAACCAATGCAGATTTTGAACCATTATGAACCCATATACTACTTTCGACTGAATCAACCGACCAAAAACCTAACTTAGCAAGCTAATGAATCTCACGGACTAACTCCTTCTTATCATCCTCAATATGCACAATACATTTTATAGACAATCTACTAATGGCATCAGCCACTACGTTGGCCTTACTCGGGTGATACAACACATTTATATCACAGTCCTTCAATAATTCCAACCACTTTCTCTGATAGAGATTCAGGTCAATCTGCGTGAACACATACTGTAAACTCTTATGATCCATGAATACGTTAACATCAACCCCATAAAGGTAATGCCTTAAAATCTTTAAGGCAAAGACAACTGCAACTAACTCAAGGTCATGGGTTGGATAATTCTTCTCATGGGGATTAAGCTGTCTAGAGGCATAGCCTATGACCTTACCTCGTTGTATTAACACACACCTAATACCAACTCTAAAAGCATCACAATAAACTATAAACCCATCTATTCCATCTGGTAAAGTCAAGACTGGAGCGTAAGTGAGTCGAGTCTTTAACTCCCGAAAACTCTTCTCGTAGGAATTCGACCACTGAAATTTGACTTTTTCTAAGTTATTAAAGACATAGGAGAAGAAATAAAAGAAAAACCTTCAACAAATTATTTGTAGTAACCAGCCAAACCCAAGAAACTCCTAATATTTGAGGGAGAGATGGATCTATGCCAGTTTCTCACTACTTCGGTCTTTTGAGGATTAACTCAAATGTCATCACTAGAAATGAAGTGACCAAGTAAAGTTACTAATATCAACCAAAATTTGAACTTATTGAACCTATAAAATAATTGATGATCCTTAAGGGTCTGCAATACAATCCTCAAATGGTCTACATGATCACCTTGACTAAGAGAATAAATGAGCATGTCATCTATGAAGACTATGACGAACATGTCCAAGTACTGCTTGAACACCTTCTTCATTAAGTCCATCAAAGTTGCAGGAGCATTAGTTAGTCCAAAAGATATAACTAGGAAATGAAGTGACGATACATAGTTCTGAAAGCTATCTTTGGGATGTCAAATCTCTTACTCTAAGCTGATGATAGCTGGATCTGAGGTCTATTTTAGAGAAATAGCTTGCACCTTAAAGTTGGTCAAACAAGTCATCAATTCTGGGGACAGGATACTTATTCTTGATTATGACTTTGTTCAACTGATGGTAGTCAATGTACATTCTGAGGAAACCATCTTTCTTATGCACGAAGAGGACTGGATCACCCCATAGAGAAACACTAGTCCTGATTAAACACTTCGAGCACCCCATGGAGAAATACTAGGATTAGTGAAACACTTATCAAAGAGATATTTCAGTTGTTCCTTTAATCCATTAAGCTTAGTTGGAGCCATTCTATAAGGTGGAATTGAGATACGCTAGGTATCTGGGAGGAGATCTATTCCAAAGTCAATTTCTCTTTCGGGAGAAACTTCGAGAAGATCTTCAGGGAATACTTTTAAAAACTCATTCCCTACTGGAACTGACTCAAGACTCGAGGTTCCAAAATTTGAGTCATTGACTTGAATGAGATGATAATAATTCCCTTGGATATCATCTTTCTTTTCTTAATATAGGAAAAAAACTGACCCTTAGGCACTGGGTACTACCCCCCCATTCAATAACAGGCTCATTAGGAAACTAGAATTAGACAATCCCATTTCTACAATCAACTAAATCATAGCATGAGTAGAGTCAGTCCATTTCGAGAATGACATTAAAATCAGTCATCTCCAACTCCACAATTCAACTGAAGTTACTTTATAATCCACTGTGATCGGGCAATTTTTGTATACCTATCTGGCTATAATAGAAATACCTATCGGGGTAGACACTGAAAATAGATCTGGTAATATTTTGAGATTGACACCGAAGTCTGTAGCTATATAAGAAGTCACAAAGGAAAGTAAATCTCCAGGATCTAACAATGCATAAGCTTGAAGATGGAAGACTTGTAACATACCCGTAACCACATCAGGAGAACTTTTCTAATTATGTCGAGTCTGGAGGGCATAAATTTAGTTCTGAAGATGCCCATATGTGGCACTGGAGGTGGCACCCTGCTTAGTCAGGCAACCTGCTGCAGTGGATAAAAAGTTAGACTGCCCCTGTTGATGCAAATCTTTTCCCTTCTGGGCAATACTAGGCAATCCTTGATCCCGTGGCCTAGCTTGTCATATCCAAAACACACATCATTGCCTGCCCTGCACTCTTCTTGGTGATTCTTTTATTTCCTATAAAGTGGATTAGAACGATAACTGTTTACACTACTTTGGGACTTAGATCCTGGATACCTATCTCTATTATCCTGCCTGAACTTAGGAACTAGCACACTGGTTGAAGATGGGGATAGGAAGGAAATTTCTAATGGAACTGAGAACGATTAACACTTTTTGACCTTAGCAAAGAAAAGTTGAAGCTACCTGTTCTGCCCCTCTTATTCTCTCTTTCTTTCTCCTTACAATTCTCCTCCTCAATCTGCTGAGCAGGGACCATCAACCTATAGGGATCTATCTCTTTTATCAGTGTAGCTGTCCTGCACTCCTTAACCACTTTCTCAAAATCTCCCAACACGAACTTACTCATCCTGGACCTAGAATCGGCCACCATAGTTAGAGCATACCTCACCAACTGAGTAAACTTGAGTGAGTACTCTTTCACACTCATGTTACCCTATTTTAAATTGATGAACTCTTGCACCTTAGCCTTCCTAAACTCAAATGGAAAGAATTGGTCTAAGAAAGTCGTGGAAAACTTCTCCCATCCTGTAGATCTTGCCTCAACACCCCTGTCCTCCTTCTACTTCTTAAACCAAGTATGAGCTACTCCCTGCAACTGATAAGTAACTAAGTCAACACTCTCACTTGAAGTGACACCCATGGTGTCTATAACTTTTTGTACCCCATCCAAAAACTCATGCGGATCTTTCTCAGACTTGGATCCAGAAAAAAATGGAGGATTCATCCGAGCGAAGTATCAAAATCTAGCTATTGTTGTGCTCACTATCGGATTGGTTGGGGCAATAACCTGTTAGTTATTCTAAGTAGCCACAGAATGGGCCAAAGCTATAAAAGCGACCCTGAACTCGGCGTGAGAAACATATTCGTTTAGGATATCTTCCTGAACAGGTGGTGGTGTGGGTTGATCCTCGTTTCTTATTTTTTTGTTTCTTCTAGAAGGCATTTTCTGTAGATGAAGGACGAGGTAGAAAGGAAATTCAATAGAGCTCATGCTCTTTTGCGCAACATGAATACTGAAAGAAAGAAAACTTTTCTAAAACATATCGTAGCCTCTTGCACATAAGTGTAGTGTACTTTACACCCATGCACAAGACTCTACTCAACGCGTCTTTTTAGATGCCCTAGGATACTTTAAAACCTTAGGCTCTGATACCAATTTTTTTTATGACACGATGCTTAAGGTCACAAGTGACCCTACGCTAACGCATGATATGGTACTTGTTGTGAGCAGTGAGTAAAGTAACAATAAAACATCATGTTCGAAAGTTAAACTACTAAAAGTCTATTAAGATATAAAACTAAAACAAATACAAACATGTCTGGATTATGGATAAATTTGAAAACCTATCTTAATATCTGAATATCTAAGCATCTAGTCTGAATACCTTTAAGACATGTGGAGTTGATGGGACAAACCCCTAACTAAATTTGTCTGATTGAAATGAAAGATATATTAAAATTAACTAAACATAACTTGTCCTCGATGGATGAGGTCTCAACACTACTGCTGCTGAAAGGCATTGAGCTGACTAAGGGTGATCGAAGAACTGAGCGTCCGAACCTATATTGTGAAATCAATAGAGCACAAAAAAGAGTATGCGGTCAGTACTTTAAATGCACTGGTACGTGAGATAGGGACTAACTAAAAATGCATATGGATATTGATCAACATGGATACATGAACATGTAAAAATGAATGTAGGACCAAGTAAAGAATGTACTAAAATAATCTGTAAACTGAATGACTGAATAACTGATAACCTGAATACTTGGTCATTCAAACCTATACTGATATAACCTGAGAACTAAACAAAAATTATGGGAGCTATCATGTAACCGATATGCCCCAATCTGAGCTAATTGGGGTCCAACCTGTAACCCCAGTTAGAAGGGTGTCAATACCTTTCCACGTGTATTAACACTGTCCATGTAGATCCAGTAATCCGATGTCCCAAAGGACTAGGGTGTCATTCCTGTACTGGCGGGTGACCCCTAAGAGAGTGCCAGTCCTCTACTGCCGGGTGACATTTCATAATATATGTTGGCTACGTAGTTCTGGAAATTAAGGACTTTTACTAGAGGTCTTAGTCCTCTACTAGTGGGCGAGCCTTCATCTCTAGGCTCTCTTGGTGCTAAATTCTACTTCAAACTAAACTGACACGGGTACAAATTAAAGTTAACTAAACTCATAACTAATAATTGCTCAATATGAATATGATAATAAAATCATGATCTGACTGACTCGTAACTTGAAAATTTGAGAAATGTGTAAACATATAGGTATCGGGTGTTCATAGCCCTCCAGCACTAAATGATACTTTAAATACAATAACATCATCACAACCTTGTAAGAAAATTCATGATTCGTAGACCCAAAACTTAGTACACTTGAGTAAACTGATGAAATCTATGAATTTGAGTATGGTAATGTGTTAAACTTATGAAAACAACATGTTCACATGGTTTAATTCATAACTTGATAAATTGACATTGTATCAATTGAATATGATATGAGCAATTGAAATTCAAAGTATGCAATAACATAATTCACATGAGGAAACATATTGACATGACTTGAATTCAAAACTACTAAGAAAACATGGATTAAATTCATAATTAACATTGATATTTTTATAAAAGAGGATAAAAGTTTCATACAGGAACAAAAAAAAAGATTTGAGACTCAATGGGTTGAAGGAACCCATTGATGAATACCCCATGTCACACCCCTTTTTCGCCAAGGATCGAGTTGAAGGGTTTTTCTAATTAAAGTGACGGTATTGAATAGAGATTAGTTTTTATCATTTTCAGAGTCGCCACTTGGAATTGAGTTGTGGTGTTCTAAGTCACCTTATTGAATCCCTAATCAAAAGAAAATGGCTCTTTGTTGGTTTGCGAAAATAGAAGACCGGATAAGAAATTCTGTTAATCAAGGGAAAGGTGTGAGGCACCCCTCGAGTCCCGTGGTTCTAGCACGGTAGCTTTTATTGACTTATATTGACTTAAACTATTTTGATAAATTATGTTAAGGCCTAAATTTGCTCATTTTTAATATACTAATAATATATGTCTATATCTCTTGTATTAAACTAGTAAAAATTAATTTTAAGATGATATTTGTCGAGGTGCAATATTGCATCCTTGAATTATTTTTTAAATGTCTCAAAAAGATGCATACTCCGCATTCTTAATTGAGACAAATATATTAAACATGCCTAAAGCTTATCTAGCGTTAAAAGGCATTTGTTCGTCTCTTATAAAATCAAGACAATTTTCTAATCCATTTCATTCTCTTTTCACTCTTTATTTTTGCAACGAGTTTTGGATTATTCCCCAACTTACCTTGCTCTCTCACAAATGGATATTCCCTCTCTTCTCTTTTACCATGTGACGATAGGTCTTGAATAATTTTACAACCTCATTTCACTCAACCTCACATTTGTAAATAACCCGAACCTTGACTATTGGGTAAACCTATAAAGGTATTACAATAAGATAACCTGTTCAAAATGGTCAAGATGATCAAACAGAAGAGGCGACAATAATATGTTTAACATTTAACGTAAAACTAGTGATTATTAAAATAAGCCTAGCGACGCTATACTGCAAAAAATATTTAATCCACTATATAATAATTCAATAAGTTCCTTTTCAAGGAAACCGACAAGTGAAAAAAAAACTTCATTATTTTTTTTAATAAACAAACTAGATATAATTTAAAAATTATTGTTATTATTTTTATTTTTTTTGAAGAATCCTAGTATTTTGACAAACTAACTAACTAAGCCTTCCATTAATACACTAATTTTCATAATTTTATATGTACAACAGTTTTTTCTTTCACCTAATATAATACTATTATATCGTGTGTAATAATCTTAAAGTAGGCAACTTATGTTTACATTTATCTACGTTTTCACCAACTTACAACCCAAAATATAATGTTATTACTTCTAATCCCTACTATACATTTTCTACGCCCCTAAAGAAAACCTTAGTAAATATCTCAGTGAACCATGATCTCACATAATTAATACTAACTGTAATATGTTAGAACAAGAAAAACAATTTTAGATAATAATAATAATAATAATAATAATAATAATAATAATAATAATAGTAATAATTCAAACACATATAAAATTCGAAAAACTTTGTAATTTTAAAATTAAATGCCACATGATTACACTGTTATATTATATAAAGAAAAAATTAAAAATTACCTCCTGCGAAAATAATCCGAAATAAAAGAAAGAGAAGCCATGAACCCGAAATCGCGAACCAACCATGAACTCTATTGTTACCCTCTTTTGTGAGCCTTTTCTTTTCCTTTTACTCTAATCTTTTACTTTTTCTCTAATTTTTTCGTTTCTTGCTTTCTTCCGTTTCTAAGTTTCTCCCTTTTTTTTTGTTTTTGGTTTTTTCAAGTTTTATGTTTGTGTGTGTATTGTGTTGTCTGTCCGTGCGGGTAATATAGTGTGTAGGGTGGAAAGTTGAGAGAGTTGAGGGGGTTGAGGAAAAGGTGGGGGTGGTTGGGGTAGTTTAGGATAAGATTTATATTTTTTATTTTTATTATATTATTTTTTTAATAATAAATTAAAATGAATAATAAAAACAAAAAAATATTAACTAATTAAATTTTATATTTTAATAAAATACAATAAAAATTTATAAAAAATCTAAAATAAATATAATTAAGATAATACTAAAACTAGTAGCCTATTTATATATATATATATATATATATATATATATATATATTTGAATTTTTCATATTATTTTAAAGACAAAAATAAAAATATCCCAAAATGTAACTTTATTTATTTATTTATTTTCAACTAAAACTTAATAAAAATGAAATAAGTGCTAAAGTAGATATTGGACAAAAAAATAAATATTTAATGCCGAAAAAAAGGTTAAAACTCGGGGGGTCAAAAATCACGTGTCTACACCCCACGTACCTTATTTGCTTGAATCTTTGAAGAAAAGCTTAGAATTGAAACCTTGAACGGTGAATCCTTGGGAAGAGTCTTGATTTTACGTTCTTGGGAAAGAGGGATGGTTTACCTATGATAACTGATGGAGAATGGGGAAAGTGATGCCTCTTTTTGGGTTTTAGTTCATCACTTGGATGGTTGAGGAGAGGAAAAAGGACTAAAATACCACCCATTAAGTTAACAAACAGACTGCAGACAACACAACCTCCGAGTCACAGAGGTTATCGCGGAGACTATCCTCTGTGACTCGCTGTGTATCGCAGTGGCTAACCTCCGTGACACGCAGTATATCGCGGAGATTATCCTCTATGACATGCCCAAATCATGGAGGCTTACTACTTCTGAAGTCTAAAATCAGCCCGAACCTCTACAGAAAATTTTGAAACTATTCCAGATGACCCTTTTAACATCCCTAAACATGTTTTAATTAAAAAATCAATGTTTCAGAATCCGAAAGACCAAAAATAAAATGTTTGCATTCTTTGGGTCTTAAAATGGCTAAGTCCTTCTGAACTCAGTGTTAAATTAAAGCCTTGGACTCCTTTAAACATGTGTTTAGGAGCTGGAAACATGTCTAGAATATTGAGGGGTATTACACTTGTTCTTTGGGCAGGTTCTTGGGCTAAGTCTTGTCTTAGGAGAAAGACTAATAGAGCATCATATAAATCAATACACAGTATGATAATGTCAACTCTTGTCCATGAGGCGTAACTTATCGGCTAAGTCTTACCTCTAAGGCAGGAATTATAGAATATCTCATAAATCAAGACACAGTGTAATAGTGTGAACTCTTGCCCATGGGGCGTAACTTGTTGTTTGAAAGTCCTTGGACTAATTTGTGCCTCTAAGACAAGAGTTATAAAATATTTCATAAAATAAGACATAATGTGGTAGTGTCAACTCTTACCAATGAGAAATAACTTATTGTTTGAAAGTCCTTGATTTATAAAACATTTCATAAATCAAGACACAATGTAGTAGTGTCAAATCTTTCTCTTGGAGCGTAACTTCTTGTTTAAAAGTCCTTGGGCTAAGTCTTGCCTCTAAGGAAAGAGTTATAAAATATCTCATAAATTAAAACATAATATGATAGTGTCAACTCTTATCCATGGGGCGTAACTTGTTGTTTGAAAGTCCCTGAGTTAAGTCTTTGCCTCTAAGGAAAGAATTATAGAATATCTCATAAATCAAAACACCATGTGGTAATGTCAACTTTTGCCCATGGGGCACAACTTGTTTCTTGAAAGCCCTAGGTTTATGTCCTGCCTCTAAGGGAAGAATTATAAATCATCTCATAAATCAATACACAATATGTTGGTGTCAACTTTTGCCCATGTGGCATAACTTGTTGTTTGATGGTCCTTGGGCCGAGTCTTACCTCTAAGACAAGAGTTATAGAGCATTTCGTAAGTGAAAAAACACGTGTTAGTATTGACTCTTTCCCAATGTACGTAACTTATTTGAAAATTTTTGGGATAAATTATACCTCTAAGGAAAGAGCTGTAGAACATTTAGTAAATGAAGACATAATGTGACAGTATCAACTCTTGCCCGTGACGAATAATTTGTTAGTGAAAGTCCTTGAGCGAAGTCTTTCCTCTAAGGCAAGAGTTGTCGAACATCTCATAAATGAAGACATAACGTGGTAGTGTCAACTCTTGCCCGTGGAGCATAATTTGTTGTTTGAAAGTCCTTGAGTTAAGTCTTGCCTCTAAGGCAAGAGTTGTAGAACATCTCATAAATGAAAACATAACGTGGTAGAGTCAACTCTTGCCCGTGGGGCATAATTTATTGTTTGAAAGTCCTTGAGCTAAGTTTTACCTCTAAGGTAAGAGTTATAGAACATCTCATAAATCAAAACACAATGTGGTAGTGTCAACTCTTGCCCATGAAACGTAACTTGTTATTTGAAATCATAAGTCTTGTCTGTACAATGTTGTAGAGTCAACTCTTGCTCATGGGCTCAACTTGATTGGAAGAAATCGAAGAAAATAAAAAAAGTTAACAAAAATTGTGAAAAAAGAAGAAAAATATTTAAAAATAAAAAATAAAACAATAAAAAAGAAAATAAAGAAAATATAGAAAGTGAGGGGAGAAAAGAAAAAAATTGAGGACAAAACCAAAAAAAAAAGACAAAATAAAAATAAAGATTGAGAAAAATTAAAAAAGAAAAAAAGATAAGAAAATAAAAATCAAAGGAAAAAAAAGGAGAAAAAAATAATGATTGAGAAAAATAAAAAGAAAAAAGAAAGAAAAATCAAAGTAAAATAAAAAAGAGAATTTCTTTTAAAACAATATAGGAGTATAGAGGAGAAAAGGAAAAAAGTAAGGGGTAAGAATTTTTTTAAAAAAAGAGAGAGAGAGAAAAGAAAGATAAAAATTAAAGTAAAAAAAAAAAGAGCTGAAAGATGAGTTGTTTAAAAATATTTGAGATATAGAGCGAAAAATAGGCAATTCTTCTTTATATAAAAAAAGAAGGGAGACTAGTTTTATAAGACCATTCGTATGGGAAGGGGGGGGGGAGAATAAAGTCACCATAACATGGACAAATTAATTAAGGGTGACAAAGAAGTTTCAAAACTAAAAAAGAGCGACACGTCTTAAATATTGAATAGAGGTGACAATTTTAAGATTAGTATTAATGACACTAATTTTAAAACTCTAAAGTTTTATTATTTACACAAAGACACCTACACCTTATTTACACAAAGATCCCTACACCATCACCACCATTCCTCCTCCACACCCTTTTTGTTGTTGCCGTCGCCGCCACCTCCTCTTCCCCCACTATCACTATCACTACCATTGCCACCTCTTCTAGATTCACCATTATTTCCTCCCTCTACATAACTATCGCCTGTTTTTCTTATTTCTCCTCCACCACCATCGCTATCAACACCGCACCAAATGTCATGTTCTCATTCGGCTTCACCACCAGCACCACCACCTTCTTTTTTATCATAAATATCACTTTTTTGTGGGCTCCTCCTCCAACCACATCTTTTTTCAGAAATTAAGTAAGTATGGAAGTTATTGCAGCTACTTCGATAGTTGCTACAGAAACTTCAATAATTGTTGAAACACAACAACTAATAGCAGTTGTTGTAGCAATTACCGTAACTGTTATAGCAACTATGGTAGTTGCTGAAGCAACTCTCGTGGTTGCTGAATTTTTTCTTCATTCAATTTTAAAAGAAATCAAAAGTTTTCTTTTCAAACTTCTCAAATTTTTTTAAAAAAATAATCCATAAATATTAAAAAGGGGAAGAAGAACGAAATGAAAAGCAAAAGAAAAAAGGAGAAGAGATGATGGAAGAAGAAGAAAATCTAGAGAGAGAGAGAAGAAGAAGAAGAAGAAGAAGAAGAAGAAGAAGAAGAAGAAGAAGAAGAAGAAGGGAAGAAAGAAATTTGGAGAGAGGAAGAAAAAAAGAAGAAAGATTGAAAGATAAGAAAAGGGGAGAAATTCTAAAAATTAAAATTTGGAGTTGGAAGACTTTTAAAAAGTTTAAGGAGTTTAAAAATTTACATTTTACACTCCAATTTATTTTAATCACTAATTAAAAAGAATTTGACTAGAGTTGGTCAAAGTTGTCATAAATTTTAATTTTAAAACTTATTTGTCACCCTACACTTAATTTTCTCTCATAACAAGGGTCATTTATATAGTGTACCCAGTCTATCCCGAATAAGCCTATTGGTCCGTGGTGCTTGAGCAATATGGGTTGAGCTGGCCCGTGGGCCAACCAAAAAAGGATTAAATAGAATAGAGTATTAAGAATGTATAAATAATACAAAAACACAAACTTAAGAGGCATAAATACATAAAATCACTTTTCTTTTAAAATATTTCATAAAATCTCATATTTCTCTTTTTCCTCTTGATACTTATTAAATAAGTAAGTAACAGATTTGTATTTATTTTAGGATAGTAAATAATGGGAGAGAATCTCTTAAATATCTAAAAAAATCAAATTAAAATTTTTTCATAACATCTTATCATTTGGAATTTACGATTTGTTTCAATTTTTCATCTCTATTAATCTTTTCTCTCCTTAAGATTTTGAAAGATTTACTGTGTGCTTAATGTTGACAAGCATTCATGTTCTTTTGAATGAGCTTCATACTATAGAAGCTAAAATATTTCATAGTTTCCGGCGGAATCATGACAATGGCGTGATCACTGCAATGGTCCGCAAAATTAGATATCAATTTTGGCGTTAAAACATAAATTTGTAGCTAATGCTCTTGATACATATATAATGTTGTTAATTTCTCGATACATTTTCGTACTATAAACGGTGATACATATACATTTATTGTCAATATATTGGTGATAGATGTGAGTGATATATTAGTTGTTAGAATACTGGTGATACATATGGTAAATACGTTTTGATAATGATTCATATTTTTTATTCATTTATAAATGATTGATATATTTAACATATGTTTGACATATATAAACTATTTATTTTTGTATGCGATTAAATTTTGAATGAGTATTGAGTAATTTTATCATATGTATCATTGTGATACATCTATAATCGGATGTATCATTGTGATAAATCTGGAACCAGATGTCTTTATGCCACGATTTGTGCGTGATTTACTCTCCATAATAATTGAAAATCAGTTACTTCTTTATTTAACTAATTACTCAGTTACAAATGTATCACAATGCATATGTATCAAGGCTAAAGAGATGTATCACAAAATTAAAATTTGAAATATCTTGTAATTTAACAAAGTTATGGTATAAATTGTTACAACTCACTAAAAAATTAAAATTTATATAAGTTACCCATTAAGAATAACAAAAGGAGTCCAAACTCAAAGTCTATTTAGATCATCATAGAGATTTAAATATTAATTTTGTTTATAAAATTTATAAATAATTAAAATACTAAATATTAAATTTTTAAGAAATTAAATATGTTTGATGAAGTTGATGTAGTGGTGTTGAACACGCCATAAGTGTTATTAGAGTTTTTTTTCTGGAGGAGTCCATTTCACTTTTAGTGGATTAAATATGGATTAATTACGTAATACCACAACTTAATTTATCCTAGCTACTTTAAATCTCAACCCTTTTAAATAATTACATAAATACCTTATTTACTTTCTCTCTCTTAAAATAACAGATACATCACCAAAGGGGGAAAGACACCCTTCTTTCCCGCGTAAAGATCTGCCTATTCCCTTATTTACTGCTCCTTCTTTCATCTTTAATTTCTCCTTTAGGTTTGAAATTTATGGGAGAAATTTCTTGGATTTTTTTTCTTCCTTATTCAAGAAAACGCTTTATCATTGATTCCACCATTGATGGTGTTCATCAAATGATTTATCATTGAAAGACACCCTTCTTTTCCGCGTAAAGATCTTCATATTCCCTTATTTACTGCTCCTTCTTTCATCTTTAATTACTCCTTTAGGTTTGAAATTTATGAAAGAAATTTCATGGCTTTTCTTTCTTCCTTATTCAAGAAAACGGTTTATCATTGATGCCACCATTGATGGTGTTAATCAAATGATTTATCATTGAAATGTGAGGGAAATTTTTTTTGGCTTTTCTTTCTTCTTTTTTCGAGAAAGTGATTTATCATTAATGTCACCAACATCACCAATGGCGAAAATTGATTCAGCTTCCGATGTCGCTATTGATGGTGTTAAATAAAAAAAATGGGGCTCTGCTTCTTTGAAAGGGAAGGTTAGTCCTTCAAAATGCAAAGTTGTTGAAAAAATCAAAAGGGATACACTCTAAAAGGTATTGTACATATGTATCAGATTAAAAAATTCATTAGATACATAATTTTTGTTGTTGAGATACATAAATGACATCATTTTCATGCATGAGACATAATTTTAATTATATATCTTTCTTCAGTCTAATTTTTGTATTATGTATGAGTAACCAAATAGATTAAAAAATGGATGTATCTCAGTAATAAGTTTTTATGTTGAGATACATAATTAACATTAATTTCATACATGAGGCATAATTTTAATTATGTATCTCGCTTTAATATTGAACAAAATAATGTATCTCCACCTAATAACTTCAAATAATGGATGTATCTCAGCTAATATGACTATTAACCAACTCGATTACTAACTAATCTGTTTTTTATGTATCTTAATGCAGGTATGCATTACATTGTCAAAAAAGTTTCACCACATCCGTTAACGCTTGATAGTTCTCAAAATACTAAAAGTTTTAGAAGATTTTAAAATAATTCAGAAAAACGAGAGAGTGGAGTTTTTCGGACACACAAGGGGTGATATTCTTTTAAATTTCAAAGAGTGGATAAGAATGTTTCAACAGGATGAATGAGGGTCCTTTTTTTTTAATATCAACATTACAACTATTTACGATTTTCTGGAGATCTTGACAGTAATTTTGTATTTATGAAGCATGATTTCCTCCTCAATTTACGTTATTTTCCTTTTAAGCGTGTTGTAGCTGTTTTAACTGATATATCAGATAAGATGTATCTCTTGTTAATAGATGTATCAGAAAAATAAAAATCTGAAATTTTTATAAGATGTATCTGGAATTGTTGTGATAGGCGTAATTTGGAGTAAACATGTATGGATTTATGTAAAACACCCATTAAATATTGACCTTTTTTTGTGTTTTATTGTGATCTATTGAAATAAAATTAGGTCAATATTGCTATTTAGTTGGTTATATTATTACTCATTAATTGTTTAGTTTGTTTATCAACATCTCTATTTGGTCTGAATTTGGTGTCAAAAGTTATTTAATTTCGTAGATTATTAGGATTTTTTTCATATATTTGAGACTTGATTAACAAGAAGTAACTTCATGTAATATTATATTATAAATATTATAAAATTAACATTTTAAAATTTAAATTAAGATTATAAAAATAACATATTTTAAAAAGTGGTCTGACCCGTGGAGGCCCACACCCCACAGAGTGATGGATTGGGCTTGTTGTTTTCTCGTCTGTCATCTTGATAGGCCAGCTCGTCCTGACCCGTCAAACTCAAAAGCCCATGTGGACTCACCCAGACGTGTTGGGCCGGCCCGTATTAACAATTCTAGTATAATTTGAAGTTGAAAGCTGCATAATTATCATGTGTTAGCCCATGACCTTGTAATAATTTTTCGATTATAAACCACTGTAATAATTTTTTGATTATATGTCATTCTTTGGCTTTTTTTATTTTTTTGTAGTTTTTGACATTTTATTAGGGTAAAGGGGTAAAAGGAGGTAATGCACTCAAATTTGAGATTTATAGTGGATATATTTCTAATAAAATAGTGGTGCATATATTTTGTTACCAAACCTATATTTAATGAATTACAAAAGAATTCTAAAAATAGTTTTTTTCAATATAAAAACTTGACGCTTTAACAAATTACCTCACCCATGTTTTTACGCCTAAAAAAAAAGAAAACTAATCTTTCTTATACTCAGTCGTAAAATGGGTTTGGATCAGCTCTGAATATAACAAGGATTGGGTTATTTTAGATGGGTCAGATCTAGAGGGGTTGAACTCTTGAACTGGTTCCCCATTTTCATTAGCAGAGAAGGACCAAAAATTTCTCATCTTTTCTTTGTTGATGACCTTATCCTATTTGCGAAAGCAAACAACAAAAACTACTCAACCATTAGAAACACCTTGGATAGCTTTAACTCTTTCTCTAGGCAAAAATTCAACAAGACTAAATCCAAAATCTTTCTCCAAAAATTACTCTTAAGCTCTTACTGATAATCTCACCTCCATTCTTAATATCCAAAATAAAGACTCTTTTGATAAGTATTTTTTCTTCGCCATTCTCCATAAAGCCCCTACAAATGCTGATTTCCAATTAATCTTGGACAACATGAGAACCAAACTTATTGGATGTAAAACAAAACTCCTTAATGTAGCTAGTAGAACCACTTTAGCTAGAGACTCTCTGAACAACATCCTAAATCGTGTGATGCATCTTATCAGTCTACCTAGTAAAATCCTTAAAGAAATTGACAAGACTCAGAGGAATTTTATTTGGGGAACCACTGATGCCAAAAAGAAAATGCTTATACTGAACTAGGAGTCTAATGCCTAACCTAGGAACACTGGTGGCCTGGGGCCCATAGAGCTGACATTAAAAACCAAAACCTTCATACTGCCCTAGCCTCGAGACTTATCAATAACCCTGATTCACTCTGGGCTAGAGTTCTTAAAGGTAAGAACTGCAGTAATGACTTCAATCCCAAGACTAATGCTTTTAGAATCTGGAAATGCATCTCTAGGGGATTGAAAACTTAAACTAAGGCTTCTACCTGGATTATCCAAAAGGGAGACAAGGTGAACTTCTAGAATAATAGGTGGATCCCTAGCTCAGATTCTCTTAGACACCTCATCCATGGCCCCTTTCCAGCCAATTATCTCAATACCTCAGTGGCTGACATTTGAAAAAATGAAATCTGGGATATTAGCAATATCCCCTTTGACCTCCCAACCTCTGTCATCCACACCATCAAAGATATTTTCTTCCCTACTAATAAGATTTGTCATGACCACCCAATCTGGAGCCTTACAGGCAATGGAAAATTTACCGATGCCAGCGCCTACAAACTCATTCTCTCCAAGAAAGTAAGTACTGCCAATGGGAAATCTTACCAATGGATCTAAAACATTCAGATTCCGGTAAAAATTAAGCATTTTCTATGGATATGCTACCATAATCATTTACCCTGCAACTCCACCCTCTTTAAAATGGGTATCTCTCTTAACCCAAGCTGCAAGTCATGTAATAATTCTTGGGAAGACATCAACCACCTCATGTGGAACTGTCGTAAAGTAACCAATATTTAGAATGACCTGTTCACTAAATTCCGCAAGGATGACATCCCAAACCCCCTCTCTCTTGACCAGGGTAACTGGGAAAGCATTTGGAATAATTTTAGAAATATTTATTTTGACAAACTTATCAATCTAATGTCCTGTGTGCCTTCTGTGTATGGCACTTATGGATATGCAGGAAATCCTGTATCTTCAACAACAAAAATACCACCCCCTCATTTAGGATAGATTATTCTGAGGCTGTTGAATATACTTATCTGATTAGTACGCAGACAAAAGTTAATCCTATAATGACCCAGCTTCATGTCAAATGGAACCCCCCTACTCACTACAACTTTAAACTTAATACTAACGGATCTTGTTTAGGGAATCCAGGTACTGGAGGCATTGAAAGAATAGTCAGAAACAAGAACGAGGATTGGATTTTGGGGTTTAACAAAGGCTTTCCTACAGCCTCTAACAATCAGATGGAATTACTGGCACTTCTTGAAGGTCTTAAGATTGTGGAAGACGAAAATCTTCTACCCGTGGAAATAAATGTGTATTCTAGGTAAATCATCCTAATGCTCACGAATGGGAACTTACATTATGACTCTATTATTGATGCTTGCAGGTCTGTGCTGAGAAGTATAGGGAGGCCACCAGTAGTACACTTCTTTAGAGAGAAAAACACTACAGCAGATACACTAGCAAAAAAGGGAGCAACAAACTAGCTTATTGGGAACTCAAACTGTAACACCCTGTATTTTCCTAGCATAATTTAAGTCCCAGTGCATGAGTATTTATAGATAAAAAATTCAAAACACTCATCATTTTTTAGTTTAGAGGCTACCATTGCGTAGGAAATTCAATTATCTTTTCAATGATATAAAATTCGTCGAAATCCGATAATTGGGTAAGAAGTTATGGCGATTTTAAGTTTCAGTCATTAAACATCGTCATTTTAACCCTTAGCGCGTCGCGGAGCAGGCCAATTTCTAGTTTGGAAATTTCCAGTGGGCCTCCGCGATGGTGGCACATCATGGAGGTGGCCAAATTTGCACTTCAAAGGATTAATGCGATAGCTCCGCGTTGCGGTGTTTGTCCAGGTCCCAATTGTCCCCTTTTCTAGTGGCTTGGCGCATCGCGCCAAGGCCAAAAATCGGGGTCTTCAGTTTTCTGCTTTCGTTTCTAAATTTGTTCAGGGTTATTGGGTCTTTTTTCACGGCCCTAATTAACCTAAAACATGAAATTTAACCCCTATACATCCTAAGTAGTCATCATTATTTCAATTCTCACACAATCAAAGATCCACTTTTCAAGAACAAGAAACCCTAGCTCTCCAATTCAAGGCCAATCCTCAAGAACTCACCTAGAACTTCAAGAAATTTACTATCCCAGGTATGTTAGATGTTCATCCATGGATTTATTTCATCCATGGATCCAAGGTAACCCATTTTAATCACCAAGTTATAATCTTTTCAAGTTATTATATTTTATATTATGATTTCATCCATAAATCTCCACGTACTATTGATTTTATACCATGCTACCATGAAATTACGGTTATTATTCAATCCTCCATGTTTTAACATTATTACTTATTAAATTAAACCATGAATTAATGTTATTATGATGAATTCATGCTATTACTAAAAGTTCTATGACATTCCTATGATTGTTTGAAACCATGAACTACATGTGTTTGATAAAATGCCCACAAGAGTGATTTATTTAATAAAAGCCTTCATGTTTTTATCTCCAAGTTTTAGTGTCATTTTACTATTATTGTTTTGAGTCTTGGGGGTATTGAATACTCGAAATCCATAGTTGTTCACTTAGTCTAGTCTCAATACATTATAAAATAGTCTTCAGAACATACTATGAGCATTATCAGAGTAGTCAGATATAAGTCAGTTAAACTCAGAACAGTCTAGTATTTCAGTGTCATTCAGTTGGAAGTAGGATTTAGCACCGAGCGAGTGTAGGTATGGCAGCTTCCCCATCAGATAGGCAGAGTCATTAGTAGCAGTCCATATACTCCAGAACTACGTAGCCAGTGTAGGATATGAGAAGTCACCCATCAGATTAGGCTTGACTATCCTACAGGGGTCACCCGTCAGTTTAGACTTGACACCCTAGTCCCTTGGACATTATATCAGTTTAGTAGATCCACACAACCATCATTAGTACCCGTGGTATGGTATTAACACCCTTCCAACTGAGGTTACAGGTTGGACCCCGATTAGCTCAAATTGGGGAATGTCGGTTAGATGATACCTCCCACAGTCTCAGATATAGTCTCAGTTATAGTACCAGTTCAATTATTCATTCTTAGTGTTGTTTGACCAAAGCATGCAGATTTTAGTTATTTCAATATTTTAGTTTATAGATTTTACTCATTCTATGTTATATGCTTGGTCATACATCTCCAGTGTCTACAGAGTTTCATGTATCTTTAGTATTTACAGACTGTAATGCATACTCAGTATTTACAGATTCTCTATATTCTTAGTACCTACAGATTTTATGCTTTCTATTCAGTACTCCATGCTTTACATGCATATCCAGTTAATTATTAGTTCTGTTCATGAAACCACGCATATCGGCCTACCTCATTTAGCATACCAGTACATTCAAAGTACTGATCGCATACCTTTTCTTTTGTTCTATGATGTATTATATCATAGGTTATGACGCTCAGTTCCCAGCTCATAATTAGACTTATCAGATCCTCACTGTAGCAGTGGTGAGTCCTCATACTTCGAGGACAGTCTTACTTTATTTCATGTCTCAGTTAGTAGTTAGTTGGAGTTAGTTGGGGCCTGTCCCATCAACTCATATTCAGTCAGCCAGTTTTAGAGGCTTTTCCAACATTAGAGTTAGTTATTCAGTATTCCGACATTACAGTTGGTTATCCAGTTTATCATTATTTTAGCAGATTCAGTCAGTTATTTCTATAGACTCATATTTTGGTTTTGAATTTAGTTATTAAAACCTTATGGTATGTCAGTATTCTTTCGCATTTATGATCATGTTATCCAGTACTCATAGTAGGTATCATCTCATGGGTTACCTTGTGGTCTCCTGGGACTGTAAGCATTGTGTGATGCCCAAGGTGTACTCTCGGGGCATTACAAACTTGGTATCAGAGCCTAAGGTTTTAATGTGTCATAAAAAGTCTGAAAGCCACGTCAAGTAGAGTCTTTTGCATGGGTATGTAGTGCGCCACACTTATGGACGAGAGGCTACAAGGCGTTTAGAAAAAGTTTTTCTTCTTTCAGTATTCATGTCGTGCAATTGAGCATGAGCTCAAGTTAAAATCCCTGTCTAATCCATTTTTTCCTTCCGTTTACAGAACATGCCTCCCAAGAAGAACAAAAGAAGAATAGGAAACTAGCCATCCCCTCAGCCCATCCAGGTAGATCCTCTGGATGAGCATGTCTCTCACGCAGAATTTAAAGCTGCGTTCACTACTATAGACAATTCCATAGCAGCATAAAATGAACGACCAGTTTCTATTTTGGCTAACCCAGTGGACAATATTACTGCAACCAAAATTTGGGATTTCACCCGGATGAATCCTCCTTATTTCACGAGATCCAAGTCTGAAGAGGATCCACAAGAATTCTTGGATATAGTTCAGAAGGTCACGGGTGTTATGGGGGTGACATCTAGTCAGAGTGCTGAGTTGGCTGCATACCAGTTGCAGGATGTAGCCTATACTTGGTTTAAGCAGTGGAAGGTTGATAGGGGTGCAGATGCAGGGACTGTAGAATGGGAAGAGTTTGCCACAACTTTTTTAGATAGATTCTTCCCATTGGAATTGAGAGAGGCCAAGGTGTTAGATTTTATTAACTTGAGGCAGGGAAGCATGAGCGTGAGGGAGTATTCCCTCAAGTTTACTCAGTTATCTAGGTATGCTCCTCATGTGGTAGCTGATAACAGGTCTAAGATGAGTAAGTTTGTGTCTGGCATATCTGATAGTGTGGTCAAAGAGTGTAGGACCGCAATGCTGATTAGTGAGATTGACTTGTCTAGGCTGATGGTCCATGCTCAACAGATAGAGGATCAAAATATTAAGAAGAGGGAAAGAGGAAACAAGTAGGCTAGGATGGGTAGTTTTAACTTCAGTCAGCTAAAATTAGAGGGTGGTAATCGTCCTCAGTTTTATCGAAGGGCTTCATCCCCAGCACTCTCTTTAGCCAGTGCCCCAGTACCCAAATTCAGAAACAATAATAGGGATAGGGCACCAGGCTCTAAGTCCCAGGTCAGTGTTAGCAGTGCTCATACAAATCCTCTATGTCAGAAATATGACAGACACCATCAGGGTGAGTGTAGAATGGGTAGTGATGTGTGCTTTGGGTGTGGAAAGCTAGGCCATCGAATTAGGGAGTATCGGGTAGTTGCTCAGAAAGGTAGGGATGTGCGCCAAAAGGACCAGTCCCATCAGTCGTCAGTTCCATCTAGTCGCCTGACTCAGTAGGGTGCTGCTTTCAGTGCTACCAGTGGTCAGCGTCCGAACAGATTATATGCTCTTCAGTCCCATAAAGATCAGTAAAATTCTCCTGGCATAGTTACTGGTACGCTGCAGGTCTTTCACTTACATGTTTATGCCTTACTAGACCCTGAAGTTTCTCTTTCTTTTGTAACTTCATATATAGTCATCAACTTCGGAGTTAGTCCCGAAACTCTAGCAGAGCCTTTTTCAGTGTCTACCCCATTAGGTGTTTCCATTGTAGCTAGACAGGTATACAAGAACTGTCCGGTCACAATATCTTAGAAAGTTACCTCAGTTGATCTTGTAGAGTTAGAGATGACAGATTTTGATGTTATTCTCGGCATGGATTGGCTTTATTCATGCTATGCCTCAGTTGATTGTAGAAATAGAATAGTTCATTTTCAGTTCCCAAATGAACTAGTCCTTGAATGGAGAGGTAGTACTATAGCTCTTAGGGGTCAGTTGATATCGTACCTTAGTGCCAGAAAGATGATATCGAAGGGGTGTATTTACCATCTTGTGCGAGTAAAAGACTCTAACTCAGAAACTTCAACCTTTGATTCAGTTTCAGTAGTTAGGGAATTTCCAGATATGTTCCCTGAAGATCTCCACAGAGTTCCTCCCGAAAGGGAAATCGACTTCGGAATAGACCTTCTCCCAGATACTCAGCCTATATCTATTCTTCCATACAGAATGGCTCAAGCTGAACTCAAAAAATTGAAAGAACAATTGAAGGATCTCTTAGATAAGGGATTATCAGACCCAGGGTCTCCCCGTGGGGCGCACCTATCCTATTCGTGCGTAAGAAAGACAGTTCTCTCAGAATGTGTATTGACTACCGCTAGTTGAACAAGGTCACAGTCAAGAATAAATATCCACTTCCTAGAATCAACGACTTGTTTGACCAACTTTAAAGTACCAACTATTTTTCAAAGATAGACCTCAGATTAGGCTATCATCATCTTAGAGTCAGTTCTCGGCTCACAATTAGACTTATCAGATCCTCAGCAGTAGCAGTGGCGAGTCCTTATACTTCGATGACAGGCTTACTTTATTTCATGTCTCAGTTAGTAGTTAGTTGGAGTTAGTTGGGGCCTGTCCCATAAACTCATATTCAGTCAGTCCGTTTTAGAGGATTTTCAGACATTAGAGTCAGTTATTCAGTATTCAGACATTACAGTTGGTTATCCAGTTTATCATTATTTTATCAGATTCAGTCAGTTATTTCTATAGACTCATATTTCGGTTTTGAATTTAGTTATTAAAACCTTATGACATGTCAGTATTCTTCCGCATTTATGATCATATTATCTAGTGCCCATAGCAGGTACCAGCTCATGGGTTAGCTTATAGTCCCTCTCGGGACTATAAGCATCGTGTGACACCCAGGGTGCACTCTTGGGGCGTTACACAAACTTTTTGACAGTTCCTTCGATGCATGCGCAGAAACTTATATGGGTAGACATTCTAGGAACTACTTATGTAAGAAATGTGAAGTCTTACCCAAACTCTGAGGGCGTAGACCACATATATTTAGAGCCAGATTAATGCCAAAATTTCTGTTTGTACTAAGTTTTAATTTTAATGCCTTTTTAACCCCCCCCCCCCCAAAAAAAGAAAATTTTCAAATTAAAAAACCAAATTTAGGATTTTGTTTTAAAAAAAGAATTAGTCATGCAAACAAAAATGGTAAATATGCATGATATTAGGCGATGGGGCTATATATACATTATCTGTATGTATGCATGCTTTTTCCGCGTCCAAGGAATAGTTATCTCCAATCAATTGTTGAAAGTGCAATTGTTACTTTAGAGTAGCACGATTTTTTAACAGTCTGCATGAAAACATCTAATTCTTGTTTTAGTAATGGATGTTAAACAATTACAACACTTGTTAGGTTTTGATGTTGGTTTGGAATTTAGATTTTATTGGTCTCTTTGAACTGCTTATACATACATATGTTTTGTATAGTTAGTATCTTTGATTACTAGGGTCATGTTTTGGTTTTAATTAAGTGTATTGCAATGACGTACAATATATTGTATTGGTACTATCTAAGTTGGCAGCTATTACATTTGACGTACATTATATTGTATTGGTACTATATAAGTTGGCAACTATTACATTGAACCGTGATTTATATATAATGTATAACAATCAATTATACATTAAAATGCTATTTTATATCTAATGTATAGCATTTTCAAGAACGGAACTTCATTAATACGTCAGTTACATCGAATGTATGGATGTATGAAATGTGATTCACACATATAACATTTGTTTTATACATATAAAGCTAAGTGTATTATATTCTCATACATATAATTAATTTTTTTAACTTAAATTAAAATAACGAAAATATTTACATCATACATAGAAACTAAAGTATAAAATTTTATCATACATATAAAAACATACTGTTGTTTGAGTCCATATCATGTATATAATCTTGGCAACACACAAAATAAGAAATGTATAATACATTCTCATATGTATAAACAATGTTATACATTACATAGAACTGACAATTTAATGTTTAATTGTTTGTTATACAATACATATGAATGACTCTTTAGTGTTATAGCTGCCAAATTAGATAGTATTTATACACCTTTTATGTCTAATGTAAATTGAAATAGTTAAAGGAATTTAATATGATTTATGTATAATATAGAACATTGTTGTGACAATTTCAAACTGTTATTATTCCATAACTAAACTTGAAATAACAATATAAAACATAGTTTAAAATTATCCCAGATTATCAACATCAACAAAATAAATTGTTTATTCAAACGAAACCAAATTAAGCATCATCACATGGAAAATCAAATTATCTTCTTCACAGTTTCTTTTGGAAAAAATAGCACGTGCGTCGTTTGGGCGGTATAATGCTCCAACATTCGTTCGTTGAAATAACAATTGCTCCATTTACAGTTTCATTATACATTCGTTCTAATGTATAATGACATATTATACATTCATAATGAAACAGCTATTAAAAAACACAACCTTCGTATATCAAACTCAATATCCTTATTCTATTTGTCGAAAGTTGATACACATAGCGGAAAATTAACAAGCCCCGTAAATTGTTTCTTCATCTCAATGTAAACCTTCACTCCATTATCGTTTTTTATGATAATAGGAGAAGAATTACCATCAACGATGTATTTAATTTTAATTTTTTTCGAACATCATCAACATTTAATTCCATCTCTATCATCGCAACCAATTTCAGAAAGTTGATATTTTCAGAAGCTATAATGGCATCACTTTTGTATGATTTATAACTGATCTCCGACTTCCAGACACCGGAATAACGCAACAATAAGGAGATGTTCATCTTTTTTTTTTCAGAAATAAAAAAAGAAGCCGATTATTTTTTTTCTCAAAAACGTGATTCAACAGTGATAAAAGAAAGAAAAAGCCGACTTTTTTTTCACTCAAAAATGAATTACAAAAAGTGATGACCATTAACAGTAATGTTTAGGAGTTATTTTTGAAATTTAAATTTCAGTTCCTAAATTAACTAATACACTACTTTATTAGGAATTTAATGGAGTAATTTAAGGAATAGGAATTTTCTCTTTCCTTAATTGTAGTAAATCAGTTTTATCATACATCACACCAATGTATAACAAAGCTACGAATGTATGAGTATATTTAATAAATTAGGGAGAGAGAAAATCAAAAGGAATTTTATGTAAATACTTTCATATTACATGGGATTTCTGTGATTTGCCCTTAAAATTTAGTTTTAGATTAAATTTAATAAAATATTTATATTTTATTTATAAATTATATATAAATAATTATAATTTATATAATATATAAAATTTATTGGTTCGGTTTGATTATTTTCACGGTTTCTTTAAGTAAAATCATAACCAAATCAAATAGCATCGATTTTTTAAAATTTAAAACCAAACCTAACTAAACCAAACCAAACGTTGATTTTTTAATCGGTTTAAGTTTCGGTTTGATTTTTAACCAAACCCATGAACACCCCTACGGCCCTACCTATTAGTTAGGGTTATTCCTTGTACCAAACAGAGTAAAAGTACACTGAAGTTATATATCCTCTAGAATTAGGATTCCTAGAACTTATAGGCAGTGTCGGAGCTAGGATTTTCAGATTCAGAAATAATCATACAACAAATGAAAGATACCCATAAAAAATAATTTTAACCAAGGAGTTCAGATGAACCCCTTGCCAACGGGTAGCTCCGCAACCGTAACCTATAAACTGAAGAATGCTAATGGGAGAAAACGTTTCATGATTTAATTTACACTATCACAAGGAAGAATGGTGAAGAAAAATAATTCAACATTGGACATATTGCCCGATTGCCTCATTCACAAAATCTTTAGTTTTAAAGAAGCTGCGCAGATGAGCATTCTCTCGAAAACATGGTTAAAATCCTGGTTGACTCATCCCAACTTGGAATTCAATGTTCCAAATCTCAAAGGCAATATAAAAATAGTGGATACTATCATGGAGAGATATAGGGACGGGAAAATCCCTATAGAAAAATTTGAATTATTAGACTGTGAAGGCTCCACTCAAGGTTTGACATCGATTGATAAGTGGATTGACATTGCACTTCAGAATGGTGCAAAAGATCTCGTCATTAAAGTTGCTAGCGTTTCGTTGCCTATTTTCACAATCTTGGCAGCAAAATCTTTAAGAGAATTGGTTCTGGAGAGTTGTAATACTCTTATGCCTATTTCGTTATCTAGTGGTTTTGGTGTCGCGAGTTGCAATTCTTTGAGAAAGCTTTCTCTAAATAAGGTCAGTTTAGACGAAAACATGTTTCAGACTCTAATTAATAGTTGTCCCTTGATTGTTAGTTTCATCTTTGAGTATTGTCTGGGGTTGGAAAAGATTGAGTTGTTGAATCTTCAAAATATCAAGTCAGTTTCCATTTCGACACGAAGAAATCTTCTTGTTAAAATTCGAGCACCGACGCTTGAACACTTGTCTTATTCTGGTTATTTATCGAATAATTTGGATGTTGAATGCCCGAATCTGAAATCGTTAGATCTATCATATATGTGGACATCTGGTGAATTTCTGCAGCAACTTACATTCGAATCCCTAAATGTCTTGAAGATTCAGTATTGTGGTGGCATAGCAGAGATTAATTCTCCAAATTTGGTATCGTTTGAGTACACGGGAGATCAAATTTCGGAACTTAAAATTGAATTCCAGTCGAGAAAATTGAAGCACTCAAAAATTGTTCTTCACTGCTACGACTATTTAAATGATGCATGGTTCTGTAAGTTGAGGACGTTTCTATCAAATTCAACCTCCTCTTGTTCTCAAGTTTCCCTTTATTTTCCCAAATGTGAAAAGATCAACATGAAAAATTTACAACTGCACCACATAGTTGCTACCCCCGAGGTGAACGTTTTAAATGTTGATATCCTATGTCAGGATGAGGAGTGCCCAACGTTTGTGGATGCTTTGCTTCGGAGTTGTCATCCTAGGAGACTCAACCTACACTCAAGTATTAAAATGATTACATGCTTCATTCGTCGTTTGATGTATATGAAGAATTCAAGTCTCTCTTTGAGTCAATTAGTAGAAATGGAAGCTTTTGATGCGAAAAAACAGCCATTGCAACTCAGAAGTGGGGAGCTATTAATAAGCAACCCTACGGAGAGGAAGAAAGTCTTCTTTTTATTAGATTGGCGATGCAATTAATTTTAGTACTAGTTCATATTGAATGCACCTATTCATTTCTAAAGTTTATTAATTAATATGTTTGTCAATATAGTTTCTTTTCTACATCTAGCTTTAAATTCCTCACTTTCGTTATTTTCTATAGTATTTTGCCATGATTTATTCGCTTTCGTTATTTCTTTTTCAATCAACTTTGATGTGCTTTCTCTTGAGCTGAGGGTCTATCGGAAACAATCTCATAAGGTAGGGTATGTTGTTGTTCTTATGCTCTCAGGTCGCTTTATCGTGTTCAATGACAGATATCTTCTTTTGTACCCTGTCAATTTTATCGTTAGCTTTGACATTTCATTCAAGCTAATGAAATTAGATATCTTGTTTCTCTATAGCTATATGGCAAGGAAGATATCTTGTTTTAGTTTGCAACAACATAGAATCAGTCTATCAGAGTCGTTGATTCAGTTCCTGATTGATAGCATAAAATCAGACAGATAAAGATAGTTGCAGGTCCAAAATTAGGCTTATGTGATACTCTTCTCCATTCTAATTAGGCTAAACTTGCTGAACATAAGAAGGACAAGCTATGGGTTTGTTGGGTTCATCTATACTATGTAAAAGGGGAGTCGGCATGCTCAACAGTTGCTAACCAAGCATCGTGGGTTGTGAGAAAAATCTTTAAAGCAGCTACGTATATGGAAACGACAGGGCTAAATGTTATTAATGAGTTGGGTGTGAAGGAATTCTCTATACGTTCGTATGTACTTGATATTAATGGGCAAACTGCCCAAATGAGCTGGCGAAGATTAATATGTAGTAATCCTACACTTCCTGAACGATATTTTGCCGAAAACTCATTGAGGTGTCTGTGATGATCTATTAAATGATAAGGGCTGCTTCGAAGAGGCGATTGTAGCCTGTTTTAGGACAAACGAATGAAAAACAGGAATTGCTGTGTATTTTGGTTTTTTCATGTTTGGAATCAACTCTCTTAGCCTCGAGTTTGCCTCTGAACGTGTTATAATTTATTTATAAATTCATGGCTGGATGTTATTAGTTCCTTTGAAGTGATGAACAGTTTATTTCTCTTTTAGCTTCCATTGTCTGTCTTTGCTATCTCTTGGACTGATAGATTTTTTGGGTAATCATGTGTTTTACCTTTCGTGCTGCTTGGGGACTCACAGGGAAAAACACAGATTGTGACACTAGAGGAGGTATGGTTGACAATGTTTACAAATTAACAACTTTACAGATGTAGGTCTGTGTTCTGAATTTTTCGTTAGTAGCACTAAAGGGTGGTTGATGTGCAGCATCCAAGCAAGGGCTTCTGCATCTAGCAACTTTGCTTATCCGAAATCACCTATCCTGATGTCGCTGTCCTGTGTGATGTAATATGTTACATAACTTAAGGTCCCTATGATGAGGGACGGTTGGATGACAGATACTCCAAAGCCAACAATAGGTGTGTCGATCATTTGCTGAGTTTCTCTTCAGGAAAAATGCTCATGAAGAGATATTTTCTTCTTCGCGATAATGAGGAATGATGAATATACAGTTCCCTTGTCCACCCGAGCAACGTGTATACTATACGGGGTAAAAGGAATGGAAGATGCTTCGAAGATAAAAAGGAGACACTTTACGCTTTCAATATAAATGTGTTAAGAAGGGCTTCGATTGTCAATGAACTAATGAAACTGGAAAAAAAGGCTACCAGAAGAAAAATAGTAAAACTTTGTCTTGAAAGCAACAATGGCTCATTTAAAAATTTGCCCTAAAATCTCATAGAATATGGACAACAACATATAATGACTAGTTAGCTCTAAAATCTAAATGATAAACAGTGTTGAAGTACAAAATAGCTAGAGGGATAAGTTTGCGTATACTGATTGTTAGAGGCGTAATGTTAAGTATAGGTTACGCAGTTCAATACACAGATATTTTCCCTTTGCGCAACATCAATTCTCTCACCCAAAGTCTTAATCAATATCAAGCTTCTATGGCAGATTCTAACAAGCACTAGTTAACCATTCTTCATTGTGAGCAAAATTACACTCAAAAAAGTACGTACAACAACAACATGTTTGCTATGAGGTGTTGTTTGGGAAGGATCCTTCACTAGATCATTTAAGGGTGTTTGGGTGTCTTTTCTATGCCAGTAGGCTGCCCAAACAGGATAAATTTGGTAGTAGGTCCAGTAGAGCAGTGTTTCTTGGATACTCAGAGACTCAAAAAGGCTATCAACTCCTTGATCTAGATGATAACCTATTCTTTGTTAGCAGGGATGTGGTCTTCAGGGAATTTTCTTTTCTTTTTAAGGATGGCAAGGACCAACTTACCACTGACATGTTTACAGTGGTGTCATCCCCACATTATAATGTTGAGGCCACCTCACCTGATTTGGTATGTTCTCATCCTGATCCTAATTGTTCTTCTTCTGATCAGCCTGTTACAGGTGATTTTGTGTCTAGTGAGACACATATGGATGCTTTTCACCATGAACCAGAGGTTACCACAAACATGCCTCCAGTTGAGTTACCAGTAGAAGCAGCGGTAGATGTGATACCAGTAGACTCTGCACTAATATTGCCGGAAGAGAACTTGCCACATCTCCGACCAAGAAGACCGCACAAGCCACCAATCTGGCTCACTGAGTATATTACTACCACCAAGCCTACTACCAATTGCCCTTTTCCCATGTCTAACTATGTGTCTTACTCTCACCTCTCTAGTTCTTACCAAACTTTCTTGAGCTCTTTCTCTTCACCCACTGAACCAAAATCCTTTCAAGAAGCCTCCAAATATCCGCAATGGATCTCAGCTATGCAGGATGAAATAGGGGTGTTGGAGGCTAATCATACCTGGGATCTAGTTGATCTTCCTATAGGTAAACATGCTATTGGTTCCTAATGGATCTATAAAATTAAATATAGGGCAAATAGTGAGGTGAACAAGTATAAGGCTAGGTTGGTAGCTAAGGGGTACACTCAACAAGAAGGGCTGGACTATTATGAAACATTTTCCCCAGTGGCCAAAATGGTCTCTGTTAGATTAGTTATTGCGGTTGCAGCAGCCAAGGATTGGCCTTTATATCAAATGGATGTAAACAAAGCATTCTTGCAAGGTGATTTATATGAAGATGTGTACATGACTGTGCCACAAGGATTTCAGAAGCAAGGAGAAAACAAAGGTGCAAATTGTTGAAGCCACTATATGGTTTAAAACAAGCTTCACGGCAATGGAACATTAAATTGTCTACTGCCCTTATAGAAGGAGGCTACTCTCAAAGTCATTATGATCACTCTCTTTTCACAAAAAGAGATAGAACAGTCATAGTGGTGATTCTCATCTATGTTGATGATTTATTGATCACAAGTAGTTCACAACACATGATTGATGCAACAAAGCAAATGTTGCATAGCAGGTTCAAAGTGAAGGATCTGGGAGTGCTCAGGTACTTCTTGGTTATTGAAGTAATGAGATCCAACAAAGGGATAATTCTAAATCAAAGGAAGTACACATTAGAGTTGATTTCAGGAGTTGGCATGAGTGGTGCTCGACCAGCCTCAACACCAATGGAGATGAATGTAAAGCTTACTGCAATGGATTATGATCAAGTGGCGGGAAAAAATGATGATCCCGCGTTATCAGATATTACTAGTTATCAAAGGCTAGTAGGAAAGCTGATTTATTTGACAATCACAAGACCTGACATCTGTTTTGCAGTCCAAGTCTTAAGCCAGTTTATGCAACACCCTAAAGAATCACATTGGGAAGCGGCCTTAAGGGTAGTAAGATATGTGAAAAATGCACCGGGTCTGGGAATACTGTTGAAGAAAAATACAGACATGAACTTAGTAGCATTTTGTGACTCAGACTGGGCATCATGTCAGAACACAAGAAGATCAGTTTCCGGTTATGTAGTTCAAATGGGAGGTTCACTAATTTCTTGGAAATCTAAGAAACAACACACAGTAAGTCGCAGCTCAGCAGAGGCTGAATATAGAAGTATGGCAGTTTCTGTATCAGAAGTGATGTGGTTAGTTGGTATCTTGAAAGATTAAGGAGTGTCAGTTGCCAAGCCAGTGACATTATGTTGTGACAACAAGGCTTCCATGCAGATAGCTACAAATCCTATGTACCATGAGTGTACAAAACACATAGAAATTGATTGTCATTTTGTGAAGGAAAAAATAAATGATGGATTGATCCGAACAGAATACTTGCAGACAAAAGCTCAGCTAGCAGACTTGTTCACAAAAGGACTTGGAGTTGCTCAGCATCACTCTCTGTTGTCCAAGCTAGGAGTGCTAGATGTGTTTCGTCCTCCTGCTTGAGGTGGACTGTTGAAATATGGAGTGAATGTTGAATGTGTTAGTGGCACAATAACGAACTCTTAAGCCAATTAGTTGAGAGTCAAGAGAGGAGTCAGTTAGAGTTAGTTGTAACAGCTGTCATACCAGCTGTCAATGAGCTGGAATTTTAGAGGCATAGCACGCATAGAATGAGGGAGACAGATCTATAAATAGAACTTGTACTGCATAGAATCGGCTAGGCAAAACAAAATAAAAATATCTTCTCTTATTTTCAATTCTCTCTGCACATTTCTTTGCTGTAGCTGTAGTTCTTCAATGGAAGCTTAGATTTGCTTCATTATACTCAGAAAATTGACAATGCACCTATTCACTTCTAAAGTTTATTAATATGTTTGTCAATATAGTTTCTTTTCTACATCTAGCTTTAAATTCCTCACTTTCGTTATTTTCTGTAGTATTTTGCCACGATTTATTCTCTTTTGTTATTTCTTTTTCGATCAACTTTGATATGCTTTCGCTTGAGCTGAGGGTCAGATATCTTGTTTTAGTTTGCAACAACATAGAATCAGTCTATCAGAGTCGTTGATGCAGTTCCTGATTGATAGCATAAAATCTGATACTCTTCTCCATTCTAATTAGGCTAAACTTGCTGAACATAGAGCTTTAGAACAAAGCTGCATTGTGTAAACTACTATGGAAATTGAGTAATCAGAAGGACAAGCTATGGGTTTGTTGGGTTCATCTATACTATATAAAAGGGGAGTCGGTATGCTCAACAGTTGCTAACCAAGCGTCGTGGGTTGTGAGAAAAATCTTTAAAGCATTAATGAGTTGGGAGTGAAGGAGTTCTCTTTACGTCGTTGGTACTTGATATAACTATGTAGTAATCCTGCACCTCCTAAATGATTTTTTGCCGAAAACTCATTGATGCGTCTGTGATGATCTATTAAATGATAAGGGCTGCTTCGAGAAGGCAATTGTAGCCTGTTTTAGGACAAACGAATGAAAAAACAGGAATTGCTGTGTATTTTGGTTTATTCATGAGTGGAATCAACTCTCTTAGTCTTGAGTTTGGCTCTGAACGTGTTATAATTTCTTATGAATTTTTGGCTGGATGTTATTAGTTCCTTTGAAGTAATGGACAGTTTATTTCTCTTTTAGCTTCCATTGTCTGTCTTTGCTATCTCTTGGACTGATAGATTTTTTTGGGTAATGGTGCGTTTTATCTTTCATGCTGCTTGGGGTCTCATAGGAAAAAACATAGATTGTGACACTAGAGGAGGTATGGTTGGAAATGTTTGCAAATTAACAACTTTACAGCTGTAGGTCTGTGTTCTGAATTTTTCGTTAGCAGCACTAAAGGGTGGTTGATGTGCAGCATCCAAGCGATCGTATATCAGATTTGAAGCAAGGGCTTCTGCATCTAGCAACTTTGCTAATCCAAAATCACCTATCCTGATGTCGCTGCCCTTTGTGAGGTAATATGTTACATAACTTAAGGTCTCTATGATAAGGACGGTTGGATGACAGATACTCCAAAGCCAAGAATAGGTGTGTCGATCATTTGCTGAGTTTCTCTTCAGGAAAAATGCTCCTGAAGAGATATTTTCTTCTTCGCAATAATGGAAGCACGTTCGATTGTTAACGAACTAATGCAACTGGAAAAAAAGGCTACCAGAAGAAAAATAGTAAAACTCTCTCTTGAAAGCAACAATGGCTCAGTTAAAAATTTGCACTTCTGGTTCTAATGTCTATAGAACATGGACAACATATCATGAATATAGCTAACTATAAAATCTAAATGATAAACAGCGTTGACGTATAAAATAGTTAGAGGGGTAAGTTTGCATAAACTGATTGTTAGAGGCGTAATGTTATGTATAGGTTTGTACCTGAAAGTAGTTAGCCAGTTAGATAGTATTACGTATCTGTACAAAATACCTTTCAAGTAATCAGTTCAATACAGAGATATTTTCCCTTTGAGTAACATCAATTCTCTCACCCAAGTCTCTATCAATATCAAGCTTCTATGGCAGATTCTAACAAGCACTAGTTAACCATTCTTCATTGTGAGCAAAATTACACTCTAAAAAGTACGTACAACAACAACATTCCCTTACCCCCTAAAATTTAAACTCTTATTAGAGAGAAGCGACCTGTAGAATTAAGAGGGTAACCATATACATTGTAAAGAAATCAACTAAAAGTTTCACCAAGTATTTCATTAGTTTTCCCTCAAGACTGTATTATCAGAGGAGCCGTTCACAAGATTAGATGACAATATCGGTCATAAACTCGATCCATATCATGAAACTTCGTTACTGTCCGTGGATGAGGCCTCATTGCGCTCGATTCTAATATTGTAATCAGCAATGATAATTGGGATAACTGGGAGCTTTCTGTAGATCTTGATGGTGTCTCCAACTTGCAGTCCCTTTTCAATTACAAAGATGTACCAGCCCCTACTGATATACATTCCTTCATTTCTTTCCACAAGATCCATCTCCCAAACATCATTTAACTCGTCCTCTACACATAAAGTAGCTGGTACAGCAAGGAATGGATTCAGACTTATCCCGGGAGCATTAGACATCTATACAATATTTAATGAAATTTGTAAGATTAAGAAGTTTTAACTTATAGACAAGCTTGTTACTTTACGCAAACATCAACTATATCCATCATCCATATAGCGTCAAAAACTTCAGTTGTAAACGCTCTAACAGCTCAAAAATCTAGAGAATTATCAAGATATGACACCATTGAGAAAAGCAACAGCACTTCCTCAAGCAAATTAGTAAAAGAAACCTAAGTTGCATGGACTCTTTACTTTCGATGCCGCACCCGTGTCAGGTCTCCAAAAATACACAATTTTTGGAGAATCCGACACGCACCCGTTGACATTTTTGAATAGTCCAAGCAATAGAGAAAAAAACCCAACATAACCATTCCTAATGTTGATGTACAGTATAGAACCAGAAATATATGAAGTCTATCTATTAGTAAACAAAACCCAAGAAGACCATTTCTAACCTTGATATACAGAACAGAAATCAGGAAAATAAAAATTCTGTATCACCTTTATCAAGAAAATGACCTTCATTCTTTTTTTGAATGAAAAGCGAATTTTGCAAGATGAAAAAAAAAAGGAGCAGTAGAGAGGAAGTTTATTCACTTTAATGGAGTAGATCATGAACATTCACGAGAATGCAATTCATAGAATTCTACAAAAGCTATACGATATTGAATGAAATTTGTTACATTAAGAAGTGTTAACTTATAGATAAGCTTGTTAGTTTAAGCAAACACAAACTATATCCCTCAACCATACAATGCCACAAAAATCTAGACAGTTAATGCAGATTTACGAAGATATGAAATCATTGAGGAAAAAATCTGTATCACCCTTCGAAAGCAGTTATTAACTAATGACATCTGCATAGTGACATTCATTCTTTTTGGGATGAAAAGCTAATTTCGCATGAGAAACTGCTTGAAAGAGAAAAAAATAAATAAAATACGTACCCTTGTTCAGCGGCCATTTTAGTGCTTCTTGTTTCCTGGAAAATGTGGAATTCCCAGATGAAGAAAGAAAGAAAGAAAGAAAGAAAGAAAGAAAGAAAGAAGTAGAGAGGAAGAAGATGAGTTTATTCTCACGGAGAAACTGAAATAATGAACTAAAAAATCTACAAACAGAACTGCGTGTACTAGCTTATATATTCATTTGAAGTTAACAAACTATGCTTCATTAAGATGTTAATTAACCAACTTTCTGCAATTCTATTTAACGACTAGTATTAATATCTTAACTTCCTAAACGCAATTGTTATTTTACCCTTATATATAGAAACAATAAATAAGCGGAAATTTTTTATTATATTACCTTTTGAATATAATAATTTTAATACGTTAAAAAAAGCATTAAGTGATAAGTCGTGTTTCATCACAAGGGGAAAATTAGTAGAAGATGTTAAATTGTCCATTGGTTTTTCCAAACTGAATAAGTATTGGTACACGTTTATTTCACTACAAAAAAAATAGTGTTTACCGACGCAATTTACCGACAGATCAATTTCCGTCACTATATAGCGACGGATTAGCAATGGAACTATCAATTTGGTCGCATGCATAGCAAGTTCATTTTTATGTATGCTATTTGCGACGAATCAACGACGGAAGAGTGCTTCCGTCGCTAAATAATTCCGGAAAAAATTGGCGCCTAAATGTACTGACAGATTAGCAACGAAATCTTTGTGACTATTTTAATTATTTCGTAGCAACGGATTTAGCAACAGAAAATTCGTCAGTACGCTTTAGATTTTTTTAAAATTATTTAGTTTAGTGACCAAATTATCCATCGGAAATATTATTTTTAATTTTAAATTAAACATAAAATATATAAAGTGTATAAAGGGAGGGGCACGCCGGGGGGGGGGGGGGGGGGGGGCTTCTAGGGTTTTCAATCCATTTCAGCCCCCTCTCTCTTTCTACTCCTTTCTCTCTCTACAATAATATGCACGAATTGAAGGCATTTTTGCACGAATTGAAGGCATTTTTGCACGAATTGAAGACATTTCTGCACGAATTGAAGGCATTTCTGCACGAATTGAAGGTCAAGCTTACACTCTATGCCCGAATTGAAGCATTGAAGGTATTTGCTTCTACATTACCTGTTGATACCCAATTTGGACCTCCCGATACACCTCCTCGGCTGCTATTTTGATTAAAAAATTGTTAATTTTAAATATTAATGTTTTTACGTATTATTTTGATATCAAATAAATAACGACGTGTCACATTCATGATTTTAAAATATACAAATTATTTTGCTACTTTTTTATTACCATTTTTACAATTTATTAATTCAGTTGTATAATATTTTACATAATTTCATCATTTTTTCGTAAATATGCGCACTCACAATTTACAAATATATTGTCTATCATTATAATTATTATTATTATTATTATTATCATTATTATTATTATTACCGACAATTAGCAATTTTACGTAACATTAATTCGTAATGCTTAGTTTATTTTAATGTCGATGTCTTATTATTTATTTCGTCATTTCCACATTTATTAAAATAGCAGCCCTAATTCAATTCAGTTTCTCAATTTGTTTATTTTGTAGCCATTTTTGTTTCAAGTTAATGACAATTTTAGTCAAAAAATTTTATATCAAATTGAAATTTAAATTCTAGCACATTTTCAGATCAGTTTGATCTCAACCATCGATCAAAAATGATATAACGGATGAGATCTAAAACCTTCTTTCTCTCCTTTTTAACCAAAAGCACAAACCCTAACCCATTTTTTCAACTTCAGTCGCACCTCCCCTCCTTATCCACTCTCTCTCTATAGTCTCTTTCCCTCATCACCGTCTCCGACCGCCTAATGCCGCAGCACCGCCAACGTCGCCGTTCACTCTCCCTCCGTCCATTCACTGCGCCACAGACAACGAAACTCCAAACTCCACACTCCAAACTCCAGCCACCGCCCAACCACAATCAAGGCAGACAAACGCTAATCCTCTAATGACCCAACTTCATGTCAAGTGGAACCCCCCTACTCACCACAACAAACTTAATACTGACGGATCTTGTTTAGGGAATCCAGGTACTGGAGGCATTGGAGGAATTGTCAGAAACAAGAATGAGGATTGGATTCTGGCGTTTAACAAAGGCTTCCCTATAGCCTCTAACAATCAGGTGGAATTATTGACACTTCTTGAAGGTTTTAAGCTTGTGGAAGACCAAAATCTTCTACCCGTGGAAATAAATGTGTATTCCAAGGAAATCATCCTAATGCTCAGGAATGGGAACTTACATTATGACTCTATTATTGATGCTTGCAGGTCTGTGCTGAGAAGTATAGGGAGGACACAAGTAGTATACTGCTTTAGAGAGCAAAACTCTGTAGCAGATGAACTGGCAAAAAAGGGAGCAACAGACAAGCTTTTTGGGAACACAAACTTTTTGGTAGTTCCTCCAATGTATGGGTAGACATTCTAGGAACTAGTTATGTAAGAAATGTAAAGTCTTATCCAAACTCTGAGGGTATAGACCACATCTATTTAGAGTCAAACTAATGGCTAAACTTCTGTTTGTACTAAGTTTTAATTTTAATGCCTTTTTTACCCAAAAAAAGAGAATATTTTCAAATTTAAAAACCAAATTTAGGATTTTCTTTTAAAAAAAAGAATTAGTCATGCAAACAATAATGGTAAATATGCATGATATTAGGCGATGGGGCTATATATACATTATTTGTTAGAGGGTGAGGATATGTATGCATGCTTTTCCAACTAGGGGTATATTCACTCTAAATGGCAAAGTTAGGAGTGTAAAACATTAAAATAATAAAATAAAGAGTATTTCACAAAAAAAATATATATATACCTCATGGGTGAAAACTCCTCAAAATGGACGTAAATATCAATCCAACATGAATAAGGATATACTAAAACCAATCTGGATTCCGCGTACCAAACAGAGTAAAAGTTGAGAGAAATTATATACCCTAGAGAATTAGGATTCCTAAAACTTAACCAATAAATTGAATAATGCAAATGGGAGAAGACGTTTCATGAATTAATTTACATAACATCACAAGGAAGAATGGTGAAGAAAAATAATGCAACATTGGACGTATTGCCCAATTGCCTCATTCACAAAATCTTCAGTTTTCAAGAAGCAGGGAAGATGAGCATTCTCTCGAAAACATGGTTGAACGCCTGGTTGATTCATCCCAACTTGGAATTCAATGTTCGTAATCTCAAAGGAAATATAAAAATAGTGGATACTATCATGGAGAGATATAGGAACGGGAAAATCCCTATAGAAAAGTTTGAATAATTAAACTGCGAAGGCTCCACTCAAGGTTTGACATCGATTGATAAGTGGATTGACATTTCACTTCAGAATGGTGCAAAAGATCTCGTCATTAAAGTTGCTACCATTTCGTTGCCTATTTTCACAATCTTGGCAGCAAAATCTTTAAGAGAATTGGTTCTGGAGAGTTGTAATACTCTTATGCCTATTTCGTTATCTAGTGGTTTTGGTGTCATGAGTTGCAATTCTTTGAGAAAGCTTTCTCTAAATAAGGTTAGTTTAGATGAAAACATGTTTCAAACTCTAATTAATAGTTGTCCCTTGATTGTGAGTTTCATCTTTGAGTATTGTTTGGGGTTGGAAAAGATTGAATTGTTGATTCTTCAAAATATCAAGTCAGTTTCCATTTCGACACGAAGAACTCTTCTTGTTAAAATTCGAGCAACGACACTTGAACACTTGTCTTATTCTGGTTATTTATCGAATAATTTGGATGTTGAATGCCCGAATCTGAAACCGTTAGATCTATCATATATGTGGACATCTGGTGAATTTCTGCAGCAACTTACGTTCGAATCCCTAAATGTCTTGAAGATTCAGTATTGCAGTGGCATAGCAGAGATTAATTATCCAAATTTGGTATCGTTTGAGTACATGGGAGATCAAATTTCGGAACTTAAAATTGAATTCCAGTCGAGAAAATTGAAGCACTCAAAAATTGTTCTTCATTGCTACGATTATTTAAATGATGCATGGTTCTGTAAGTTGAGGGAGTTTCTATCAAATTCGACCTCCTCTCGGTCTCAAGTTTCCCTTTATTTTCCAAAATGTGAAAGATCAACATGAAAAATTTACAACTGCACCACATAGTTGTTGGTTCTTTTAAAAGAAGATGGGGCAGCGAAAAGGGGGTTAAAATGACTCTCAAAGGATTGAATAACTTTCAATAGGATTCAATAGTATTCAATGATTTTATTGAGCATCAAGGGGCTTTAAATAGCCACCTTACAACAGAAAAATCAGCAACATTCAAAATTTAAACTCACTAAAATGTCTCAACAAATCAAACAACCTAACTTAAATTCAAAATTCAAATTCATCCTAAAACTAAACAACTTATTTTGCTAAAAACTAGTGCAGTAACTTAAGCAATTTCCAACACTCCTTCTTGCTTTAGTTACTGTTGTTTAAAAAAGGTTCTCCTCCTCAATTTCTGCTTCCGCAAATTATGCTTGAGGATTGTTTTTAAGCTTGCACACTTTTGTAACATGACCTGCTTGTTTGCAATTTCCACAGATTGCATCAGGTCTCCACCAACAAAAATTCTCCAAGTGTGTTTTCTTTTTGCAGTGTCTGCAAGGAGGATAATTACCTTTTCCTTTTTTGTTTTGTGCATAAAAGGCACTCTCAGTAACATTGTCTTGTCTAAAGATTCTTCTTTGCTCTTGTACTTGAAGAGCACTTATTAGTTCTTCAACAGAGATAGTAGAGAGATCTTTAGACTCTTCCAGAGATGAGATTTTAGACTCGAATCTCTCCGGAATTGTCACAAGATTTTTTTCTACTATTCTGTCATCTTTGAAATCCTCACCAAGTAACCAGATTTTACTGACAAGCAAAGAAATCTTTTCAGAATACTTAGCAATAGTTTCATCCTGTTGCATTCTAAGAGATTCAAAATCCCTTTTCAAATTCAAAATTTGCATTTGTCTAACTCGATCACTTTCTTGATATTCTTTTTTTTAGCTTTTCCCAAACTTCATTTGCTGTCTCACAAGCAATGATTTTAGAAAAAATCGAATCCGCAACTGAATTTTAAATTACAGTTTTGGCTTTGAATTTTTTGAGCTTTTCATTTGAATGAGATTTAATTTGAGCAACAGTAGGATTTTCAGGGAGTAGTTGTAATGGTGTATCATCCGGTAGAACTTCCCACAGATCATAGGCTTGAAGATATGCTTTTATTTTTACTGACCAAGTTTACTAGTTTTCACCGGTGAAAATTTTTTGGGCATTCAAAGAGAGACTGCTACTTGACATCTTTTTGGTTGAAAAATAGCCCTACGCTTTGAAAATAAGCATGGATTGAAAAAAGTAGCCCTGACGGGTTAAAATGGTAGACCTTGAAAGTTAAAAAGGATATGGTAGCACTTTGGAAGAATTCACAAATTCCGTAAGATCAATGAAGCTCTTGATACCACTGTTGGTTCTTTTAAAAGAAGATGGGGCAGCGAAAACGGGGTTAAAATGACTCTCAAAGGATTGAATAACTTTCAATAGCATTCAATAGTATTCAATGATTTTATTGAGCATCAAGGGGCTTTAAATAGCCACCTTACAATAGAAAAATCAGCAACATTCAAAATTTAAACTCACTAAAATGTATCAACAAATCAAACAACCTAACTTAAATTCAAAATTCAAATTCATCCTAAAACTAAACAACTTATTTTGCTAAAAACTAGTGCAGTAACTTAAGCAATTTCCAACAATAGTTGCTACCCCCGAGGTGAACGTTTTAAATGTTGATATGAGGAGTGCCCAACATTTGTGGATGCTTTGCTTCAGAGTTGTCATCCCAGGAGAATCAACCTACACTCGAATATTAAAATGATTACATGCTTCATTTGTCGTTTGATGTCTATGAAGAATTCAAGTCTTTCTTTGAGTCAATTAGTAGAAATGGAAGCTTTTGATGCGAAAAAACAACCGTTGTAACTCAGAAGTGGGGAGCTATTAATAAGCAACCCTACGGAGAGGAAGAAAGTCTTCTTTTTATTAGATTGGAAATGCAATTAATTTTAGCACTATTTCATATTGAATGCATGTTGAAATATGGAGTGAATGTTGAATGTGTTAGTGGCACAATAACAAACTGTTAAGCCAATTAGTTGAGAGTCAAGAGAGGAGTCAGTTAGAGTTAGTTGTAATAACTGTCATACCAGCTGTCAATGAGATGTAATTTTAGAGGCATAGCACACATAGAATGAGGGAGACAGATCTATAAATAGAACTTGTACTTCATAGAATCGGCTAGGCAAAACAAAATAAAAATATCTTCTCTTATTTTCAATTCTCTCAGCACATTTCTTTGCTGTAGTTGTAGTTCTTCAATGGAAGCTTAGATTTGCTTCATTATACTTAGAAAATTGACATGGTATCAAAGCCACGATCTTGTAGAACAAATACACAGCAATAATCGCAGTAACTTGGAGAAGAAATTAGGCTCGAAAACAAAGGAATCATGCTAGAAAATGAGGTATCATCTCTCGATCATAATCATCCACTTCATCTTCAATCTTCTGATGTTCCTGGCATAGTCATTGTTCTGATCAATCTCACAAGGCCGGAAAATTATGCCCTGCGGAGCATATCAGTGAAATTAGCCCTAAGAGGAAAAGGAGAATTGGGTTTTGTTGAAGGAATGTGTGTTAAAAACAGTTATAAAGGTGCTCTGGCGGAACAATGGCAGAAATATGATGCTATTGTGCTTTCATAGATTGGAAGTGCAGTTGCAACTGAGTTGATACCGGGAACTGTTTATGCATCAAGTGCCAAAACAATTTGGTTAGATTTCAAGGAAAGGTTTGATCGAACCAATTTGACCAGAATTTATCACTTGTGGACTGAAATTGCTACACTTTAACAAGGAACAGATACAATGACTGCTTATTATTCCAGAATGAAGGACTTGTGGGATGAAGTTGATGTAATGGTACCTTTACCAGGTTGCGACTGTGCCGAATCAGCTCCTTATGTGGAACACTTGAAGTCACAACGATTATTATAATTTTTGATGGGGTTAAATAAGAGCTATGGAAATATTAGAAGTAACATTCTCTTGAGAAAACCTGTGATATCTGTAAATGAGGCATATGTCGTGGCAATACAAGAGAAAATTCAGAGAACCCTAGGGGTGGTGGATAGTAATAGAGATCCATTGACTATGTTTGCAGGAAGAGGACATGGAGTCAAGTACAAAAAACCCGAAGAAAAGCAAGGAGAGCGTTATGTCCACTGTGGCTATAGAAATCATTCGTCTATTGACTGCTATAGAATAGTAGGGTATCCTGCTGATTTCAAGAGTAAGAAGAAAGTCAGGTGACTTCAAAGAAAAAGCCAATTCCATCATTACAGGAACTACACCAAATGCTTTTGAAAGGGGACAACATTCAGGTGGACACATCAAAGGAGACACTAAGGGACAATACATAACTGGAAAGGCAAGCATAGAAGATCATTTCACTAAAGGAAACAACACAGGAGCTTTTCATTTTATAGAGAAACAGTACAAGCAGTTGGTGAATATTGCTGATCAAGCATCAGGTTCTGATTGTTCATCAAACATGGCAGGTATGAGTTCCCTTTTGTCCAAAGCATATGAGTGGATTATAGATTCAGGTTCCACACATCATATCACTCCTTGTAGAGAACTCTTAAGTGATCTCAAGAGTTTAACAAATCAGTCCAATAACAAGGTACAAGTACCAACATGAGGAAGATGTGAGGTTGAAAATACTGGTAGTGTGATCATTCTAGGAGGACAAAAGTTGCAGGATGTACTACATGTTCCAGATTTTAAATTTAATCTTCTATTAGTTTCCAATATAACTAAGGAACTTTGCTGCTCAGTTTCCTTTTTCCCCAATTTCTGTGTGTTCCAGGATCTTTATACTGGTAAGCTAATGGGGATTGGTAGAGAAAGAGAAGGTTTGTATATACTAAAGAAAGAACTGATGGGGTCAGTAGCTTCGGCAAGCAGAGTAGCAGACAATAATAAATTGTGGTATCACAGGCTGGGACACCCTTCTTTTGGAGTAATGCAACACATTCCAACTTCCACACACACTCTTAGCGATGAAATGCAACAAGATTGTGATGTATGTCTTATGGATAAGCAACATAGATTGACGTTTCCCACCTATAATATCAAAACAAGTAATATTTTTGACTTAGTGCATATAGATGTTTGGGGTCCTTACAAGAAGCCTACATATGATGGCAAGTATTACTTTATTACTATTGTTGATAACTGTAGTAGGTACACTTGGACTTGACTACTCCAATCTAAATGTGAAGTAATAGTCGTTTTGAATGATTTTCTTGTGTTGGTTTCCAATCAATTTAAAACTACCGTGAAAACTATCAGAATAGGCAATGGCACAGAGTTTTTAAACTCAAAGTGTAGTGAGTTATTTGTTAAACATGGAATAATCCATCAAAGCAGTTCTACATACACTCCACAACAAAATAGAGTAGTAGAGAGAAAACATAGACACATACTCGAGGTAGCAAAAGCTTTGAGATATCAAAGTGCAATACCTATCAGGTTTTGGGGTAAATGTGTGAAAACGTCTGTGTATTTGATCAATAAACTGCCTACACCTGTCTTAGATAGGAAATATCCATATGAGGTGTTGTTTGGGAAGGATCCTTCACTAGATCATTTAAGGGTGTTTGGGTGTCTTTGCTATGCCAGTAGGCTGCCCAAACAAGATAAATTTGGTAGTAGGTCTAGAAGAGCAGTGTTTCTTGGATACTCAGAGACTCAAAAAGGCTATCAACTCCTTGATCTAGATGATAACCTATTCTTTGTTAGCAGGGATGTGGCCTTCAGGGAATTTTCTTTTCCTTTTAAGGATGACAAGGACCAACTGACCACTGACATTTTTACAGTGGTGTCATCCCCACATTATAATGTTGAGGCCGCCTTACCTGATTTGGTATGTTCTCATCCTGATCCTAATTTTTCTTCTTCTGATCAGCCTGTTACAGGTGATTTTGTGTCTAGTGAGATACATATGGATGCTTTGCACCATGAACCATAGGCTACCACAAACATGCCTCCAGCTTAGTTCCCAGTAGAAGCTGCGGTAGATGTGATACCAGTAGAGTCTGCACTAATATTGCCGGAAGAGAACTTGCCATATCTCCGACCAAGAAGACTGCACACGCCACCAATCTGGATCACTGAGTATGTTACTACCACTAAGCCTACTACCAATTGCCCTTTTCCCATGTCTAACTATGTGTCTTACTCTCACCTCTCTAGTTCTTACCAAACTTTCTTAAGCTATTTCTCTTCACCCACTGAACCAAAATCCTTTCAAGAAGCCTCCAAATATCTGCAATGGATCTCAGCTATGTAGGATGAAATAGGGGTGTTGGAGGCTAATCATACCTGGGATCTAGTTGATCTTCCTATAGGTAAACATGCTATTGGTTCCAAATGGATCTATGAGATCAAATATAGGGCAAATGGTGAGGTGGACAAGTATAAGGCTAGGTTGGTAGCTAAGGGGTACACTCAACAAGAAGGGCTGGACTATTATGAAACTTTTTCTCCAGTGACCAAAATGGTCTCTGTTAGATTAGTTATTGCGGTTGCAGAAGCCAAGGATTGGCCTTTATATCAAATGGATGTAAGCAACGCATTCTTGCAAGGTGATTTATATGAAGATGTGTACATGACTGTGCCACAAGGATTTCAGAAGCAAGGAGAAAACAAAGGTGAAAATTGTTGAAGTCACTATATGGTTTAAAACAAGCTACACAGCAATAGAACATTAAACTGTCTACTTCCCTTATAGAAGGAGGCTACTCTCAAAGTCATTATGATCACTCTCTTTTCGCAAAAAGAGATAGAACAGACATAGTGGTGATTCTCATCTATGTTGATGATTTATTGATCACAGGTAGTTCACAACACATGATTGATGCAACAAAGCAAATGTTGCATAGAAGGTTCAAAGTGAAGGATCTGGGAGTGCTCAGGTACTTCTTGGTTATTGAAGTAATGAGATCCAACAAAGGGATAATTCTGAATCAAAGGAAGTACACATTAGAGTTGATTTCAGGAGTTGGCATGAGTGGTGCTCGACCAGCCTCAACACCAATGGAGATGAATGTAAAGCTTACTGCAATGGATTATGATCAAGTGGCGGGAAAAAATCTAAATGATAAACATATCATGACTAGTTAGCTCTAAAATCTAAATGATAAACAGTGTTGAAGTACAAAATAGCACTAGTTAACCATTCTTCATTGTGAGCAAAATTACACTCTAAAAAGTACGTACAACAACAACATTCCCTTACCCCCTAAAATTTAAACTCTTATTAGAGAGAAGCAACCTGTAGAATTAAGAGGGTAACCATATACATTGTAAAGAAATCAACTAAAAGTTTCACCAAGTATTTCATTAGTTTTCCCTAAAGACTGTAATATCAGACTAGTATATGTAATATCAGAGGAGCCGTTCACAAGATTAGATGACAATATCGGTCAAAAACTCGATCCATATCATGAGACTTCGTTACTGTCCGTGGATGAGGCCTCATTGCGCTCGATTCTAATATTGTAATCAGCATTGATAATTGGGATAACTGGGAGCTTTCTGTAGATCTTGATGGTGTCTCCAACTTGCAGTCCCTTTTCAATTACAAAGATGTACCAGCCCCTACTGATATACACTCCTTCATTTCTTTCCACAAGATCCATCTCCCAAACATCATTTAACTCATCCTCTACACGTAAAGTAGCTGGTACAGCAAGGAATGGATTCAGACTTCTCCCCGGAGCATTAGTGTTGTCAAGTTCATCCTTCACTACTTTTAAACCTTGCCCCCATGAATTAACATCGCTGTCCATCAATTTCTTACATATGACAACTTCACCTAACCTGCAAAATAATAGGAAACAAGAAAATATGACTAAATATTCATCAGATGAAGATTTCTTGAATCTTCTTTTTGCAATAGTACAAAGTTCAGAAGACAAAGGAACTAGCCCCACCCCTCATAGAAGAAGCAAATCAAGAGGAAGTGCATTGAGGTTTATTCACTATCTTAATGGAGTAGATCATAAACCTTCACAAGAATGCAATTCATGGAATTCTACGACAGCTATACAATATTGAATGAAATTTGTAAGATTAAGAAGTTTTAACTTATAGACAAGCTTGTTACTTTACGCAAACATCAACTATATCCATCATCCATATAGCGTCAAAAACTTCAGTTGTAAATGCTCTAACAGCTCAAAAATCTAGAGAATTATCAAGATATGACACCATTGAGAAAAGCAACAGCACTTCCTCAAGCAAATTAGTAAAAGAAACCTAAGTTGCATGGACTCTTTACTTTCGATGCCGCACCCGTGTCAGGTCTCCAAAAATACACGATTTTTGGAGAATCCGACACGCACCCGTTGACATTTTTGAATAGTCCAAGCAATAGAGAAAAAAACCCAACATAACCATTCCTAATGTTGATGTACAGTATAGAACCAGAAATATATGAAGTCTATCTATTAGTAAACAAAACCCAAGAAGACCATTTCTAACCTTGATATACAGAACAGAAATCAGGAAAATAAAAATTCTGTATCACCTTTATCAAGAAAATGACCTTCATTCTTTTTTTGAATGAAAAGCGAATTTTGCAAGATGAAAAAAAAAAAGGAGCAGTAGAGAGGAAGTTTATTCACTTTAATGGAGTAGATCATGAACATTCACGAGAATGCAATTCATAGAATTCTACAAAAGCTATACGATATTGAATGAAATTTGTTACATTAAGAAGTGTTAACTTATAGATAAGCTTGTTAGTTTAAGCAAACACAAACTATATCCCTCAACCATACAATGCCACAAAAATCTAGACAGTTAATGCAGATTTACGAAGATATGAAATCATTGAGGAAAAAATCTGTATCACCCTTCGAAAGCAGTTATTAACTAATGACATCTGCATAGTGACATTCATTCTTTTTGGGATGAAAAGCTAATTTCGCATGAGAAACTGCTTGAAAGAGAAAAAAATAAAAATAAAATACGTACCCTTGTTCAGCGGCCATTTTAGTGCTTCTTGTTTCCTGGAAAATGTGGAATTCCCAGATGAAAGAAAGAAAGAAAGAAAGAAAGAAAGAAAGAAAGAAAGAAAGAAAGAAAGAAAGAAAGAAGTAGAGAGGAAGAAGATGAGTTTATTCTCACGGAGAAACTGAAATAATGAACTAAAAAATCTACAAACAGCACTGCTTGTACTAGCTTATATATTCATTTGTAGTTAACAAACTATGCTTCATTAAGATGTTAATTAACCAACTTTCTGCAATTCTATTTAACGACTAGTATTAATATCTTAACTAACTTCCTAAACACAATTACTATGTTACCCTTATATAATAATCCCGGGAAAAATTGGCGCCTAAATGTACTGACAGATTAGCAACGAAAAATTTGTGACTATTTTAATTATTTCGTAGCAACGGATTTAGCAACAAAAAATTCGTCGGTACGCTTTAGATTTTTTTTTAAAATTATTTAGTTTAGTGACCAAATTATCCGTCGGAAATATTATTTTTAATTTTTAATTAAACATAAAATATATAAAGTGTAAAAAGGGAGGGGCACGCCGGGGGGGGGGGCTTCTAGGGTTTTCAATCCATTTCAGCCCCCTCTATCTTTCTACTCCTTTCTCTCTCTACAATAATATGCACGAATTGAAGGCATTTTTGCATGAATTGAAGGCATTTTTGCACGAATTAAAGACATTTCTACACGAATTGATGGTCAAGCTTACACTCTATGCCCGAATTGAAGCATTGAAGGTATTTGCTTCTACAGTACCTGTTGACACCCAATTTTGACCTCTCGATACACCTCCTCGGCTGCTATTTTGATTAAAAAATTGTTAATTTTAAATATTAATGTTTTTACGTATTATTTTGATATCAAATAAATAACGACGTGTCACATTCATGATTTTAAAATATACAAATTATTTTGCTACTTTTTTATTACCATTTTTACAATTTATTAATTCAATTGTATAATATTTTACATAATTTCATCATTTTTTCATAAATATGCGCACTCACAATTTACAAATATATTATCTATCATTATAATTATTATTATTATTATTATCGACAATTAGCAATTTTACATAACATTAATTCGTAATGCTTAGTTTATTTTAATGTCGATGTCTTATTATTTATTTCGTCATTTCCACATTTATTAAAATAGCAGCCCTAATTCAATTCAGTTTCTCAATTTGTTTATTTTGTAGCCATTTTTGTTTCAAGTTAATGACAATTTTAGTCAAAAAAATTTATATCAAATTGAAATTTAAATTCTAGCACATTTTCAGATTAGTTTGATCTCAACCGTCGATCAAAAATGATCTAGCGGCTAAGATCTAAAACCTTATTTCTCTCCTTTTTAACCAAAAGAACAAACCCTAACCCATTTTTCAACTTCAGCCGCACCTCCCCTCCTTCTCCACTCTCTCTCTACAGTCTCTCTCCCTCATCACCATCTCCGACCGCCTAACGCCGCAGCACCGCCATCGTCGCCGTTCACTCTCCCACCATCCATTTACTGCACCACAGATAACGAAACTCCAAACTCCAGCCACTGCCCAACCGCAATCAAGCGTCATCTCTCGTCGCTCTCCCTCCCCGGTGAACTCTTCTCTCCTCTCCGACTGATGCAGTGACCAGCGTCACTGGCACTTCCTCCGTTATCCCACAAGACAGCCACCAGTAAGATGCCGTCGATGCCAGCAACCCGATGTTGCCGTTGCTCCAGTCGCCGCTACCATCTTAAAAATCGTCCAGCCAAGCGCTCCGGCCAGGTTTCGCAATGATGGGTTCGTAAGAGCCCATCGTAGGTTTGATTTCTTTGTCCTAATATCACCATCTTCTTCTACTTTTTTTTTTCTAAACAGAATCTTAAATTCGAAATAGTTGAAATTTGGCTTTGAATTTTGAGAAGATTCGTATTATTTTGTGTTTGGTTCAACATATGTTAAAACACCCGATTTCTATTGTTTAAATTTTTTATGAGTTTGGGTGCTAATTGTCCGACTGATTTATGATGAATATTGCATATTAATCTGTGAAATATATCTTTCTTCATCATCTATCTCTCGAATGATGCATTAATTTCTTTTATGTTATTCTACATCTCACTTTATCACGACCCGAGCCAAGGCCCTGGCCGCGACGGGCATCCCGAACCATCAAGGCCCGAGAGACCCCTGCAACTCCCCAACCCACTAGTGATATTGTCAGCTCTGGGCACAGGCCCGCACGGCTTTAAAACGCGTCACTAGGGAGTAAGGCTTGCTTACCTATATACCCAGCATCCCTCCTGTGTTTTGCCGATGTGGGACTCCTACCTAAGTTGGGGTGTTACATACACCCCCTTATAGCCTCAACGTCCTCGCTGAGGTTTGCCCTACCGAATGATAGAATGGTGTCATAGCCACATCGACAGGGACGACACAGGAGCGGCTCTGGTACCATTCTATAATGACTCGAGCTGAGGCCCTGGCCGCGACAGACATCTCGAACCATCAAGGCCCGAGAGACCCCTGCAACTCCCTAACCCATTTTTGATATTATTCGCTCTGGGCCCAGACTCGCACGACTTTAAAATGCGTCACTAGGGAGAAGGCTTGCTTACTTATATACCCAACATCCCTCCTGTGTTTTGTCAATGTGGGACTCCTTCCTAAGTTGGGGGTGTTACACACTTCGATTTGCATACTTTAAATGCTTGATGACATGAGCCTACTGATCATTTTTTGTGCATTTGTTTCGTGACTTATTGGATGGTCATGTTATTTTCTTTTGTCAACACAACATATTTTCTCTTGCTATTAAATGTTTTTCCCCACTAGTATGTTTGTTGTTTGTGAATCTGAAATAATCTTTGTGCGTCACATAATTCCTTTGGCGTGAGCCTGCCTAGAATCCTAGAGATCCTTAGGATCTTGACAGCGCCAAGGGTTGGTTATATGTCACCAGAGGTATATTTCAGATTCGGGATGTGTTTTGATGCTTTCTTTGTGCTCACATATTAAAGACGAATGGTTAGATGAGACAGAGTTTCCATGAATTTGAGAGTCGTTAAGGGCTATCCAATCTAGCCTTTCTTAGTTTTTCTTTTATTTCATTCATTGTTGGTCTATAATAAATATTGTACAACTCTATGACCATAATAATAAATTACACGGACTGGTTGGGGCGGGGTTTATGTGATTATGTGAATCACTTAGGCAAATGCAACTTAGAATTTATTAAATAATTTGCTTGTCGCCTAGAGAGTATGTTTTGGGATTGATAATTAACAAGCATCTGAATGTTGCATATGTAAAGCGGTTGGTGAAGAGATGTGGCTAAGCTTTGGGTAGTGTATAGACCTATCTATTGTGATAATTGTATTATGATTTGTGATTTCAACTAGAAGACAACACACCAGAACATATGTAAATAGATTGTGTTATATATCTCTCCAAGGGATGGGGGTAACTGTGAATAGTGTATAAACCTATGGGCAATCATACTTGCATTGTGATTTATAAGTCTAAATATAGATGCAATGTCTAACACTCTCCCACCATTCCACCATTAGGTGATCCCTGCATCGAGGACTTATTTTTTAAATCTTGTGAGATAACTCTTTGTTCACATTTTATAAAATGGTGCTAGTTTTAGAAAAAAAGACAGAGTTGTTACCATAAACTTAGAGGCATAAGAACTGGTGTCTTACAAACCTAGGAAATTAGCAATCACCCTTTCATTTATAATTTAGTTTGTATTGCTTGAAGCCTTGAACATTGTTTATGGGAGAACTTTGTATAATTAGGTGGGCTGTTGTAAAGGTCTCTCGAGTGTTTCTGCACTAGTGTGTTAATAGACCACCATAAATTTTTATTTAGAAAAAACTACACGGCTTAGCAAATATAGACTTCTTTTTGGTCGATTAAATATAATCCGTAACCTTTCTTCTCCTTCCCCTTCTCAGCAGTCTCTTTCCTCTCTCCCAATTTGTGAGCACAGGTGGCTCTATCACAATATGCTAAATTTTTAGTTTCTTTCAATTTATTTCTTCTTTAATACTTGATGAAGCAACTATTGGCTGTTATTTGTTTGCATAGGCTATTACAATAGGTCGAGATCCAACTCCAAGTGAGTTACATTTGCACGTCCATACACATAATCACGATGGTAAATCTTTTGTTGCTGAGCATTCCCGACTTCTCCATGTAAGTTCATAATTTACATCATTAGATATACTCCTCTCTTATTTTTCTTTTGTATTGACATCTGTCGAAAGGTCTTATTATACATGGAAATGAAAGAAGCAACAGAAAGTTGAGTCTATTTTAATATCTCCACTTGTTAATTACAAGAAAAGTATAAAGAAATTGTACCGAAAAAAAGACATACTGAATCTAAAATTGATCAACTGGAATCATATTATGAAGTTGCGGGAGGAGTAAAGAAAAAAATAATTATGTAGTAACAAATACTAATTTTGATGGATGTGGGTTTGACATTAGTTTATTTTTAACAAAATACTTGAGCTTGTGGATGTTTGGACACAATTATGTGATGCATTTTGCTATCTATATATTTTGAACATTCTAATATAGGTAATTATTTATATGAATGTTGGTTATTTTAATCATTCAATAATTTACGCATTTCAATACTTTTCTAACAAAATTATTGGCGACAAAAAATTAGTGACTAACTTTTGTTGTTGCTATTGAAAAACTTTAGTGATGGATTATGAAATATAAATTTGGTCACTAAAGACAGCGGCTCAGCCAACCAAACTATGTTGCAACGGATCAGCGATAAAATTTTCTATCGTAAATTTAGCCACGACGAAAATAAATTTTAAAAATAGCAACAGTATAGCAACGAAATATTCCGTCGGTAAAATCAACAACCAATAAGTTCGTCGCGAAGCGGTCACAAGTTTTGCAACGAAATTTATTTTTTCGTCACTAAGAGGCTAGCAACGAGCCATATAACGACAGATACAAATTCGTTGCTATTTCATCGCAATTTCTGTTTAGCGACGGATTTACATAGAATAGCGACCTCGCTAAATGTTTTTTTGTAGTGTTTGTAATATAGTAAACAAATATTATTGATTGACGGGAGTATTAGAGTATCCACATACATCAATGTATAATTTAGAGTCATCAATATAAGTCAGGCCCATTGGGCTGGCCCGGCCCAAACAATCCGTTTAAGAACAGAGTCATTAAAGGAAATTACATGGGATGACCCCAATAGTGGTAGCTTTGGTTTTTTGACCTCCATAAGAAAAGTATTAAAGACTAGCCTTCCTTCTTTTTTTTATATAGTACAAGTGCATTTTTTCCCCTTTACACCTCAAATATCTTTAAACTTTTCATTCTCATTTATCTCTCAACTTCTATTTTGATTCTTTTTATTTTTTGTACCTAAACTTTTGTTTTTTTTTCTTGTTTTAATCCATTTGTATCAACGTTTATCTTTCTTTTGCCCTTTTTTTTTATTCTTTTCTCAAACACTAACTCATTAGTCTCTATTTTTATTATTAATTTTTTATCATTTCTTATTTTTTCTTTTTCATTTTTTCTCAAACTTTATTTTTATTTCTTTCTTCTAATGTTTGTTTTTCTCAATCTTATTTTATTTTTTTTGGGGTTTTCTTCTTCTCTTTTTTCTTAACCTTTATCTTTCTTCTTGTCTTTTTTTCTCAATCTCCTTTTTTTATTTCTTTATTTTGTTTGTTTTCTTTTTTATTTTTTCTCAACTTCTATTATAGTTTGCTAATAAATAAAAAGTTGGATAATTCACAGAGGGATCTTTTTTTTTTTTTGACATCAAAACAAATTTAAGGGCATGACTTATTGTCAGTAAGTCCTTTGGGTTATGTCTTGTCTTTAAGGTAAAGACACAATGCGGTAGTATCAAGTCTTACTTGTGGAGCATAGCTTGTTATTTGAAAATCATTGAGTTAAGTCTTGCTTCTAAGGCAGGAGTTATATAATATCTCATAAATAAATCAACAATGTGGTAGTGTCAAGACTTGTCCATTGGGCGTAACTTGTTGTCACGACCTGAGGCTACCCCCTAGTCGCGACATAGTACTTAAGGCCACAAGTGACCCCAAGATAACCCATGATCTGGTACTTGCCGTGAGCACTGAGTAAATTAAAAATGAAACATCATGTGCGGAAGTTAAACTGATAAAAGTCTGTTAAGATATAAAACTGAAACAAATACCAACATGTTTGAATTACGGATAAAATCGACAACCAGTTTGAATATCTGAATATCTAAACATCTAGTTTGAAAGCCTCTAAGACATGTGGAGTTGATGAGACAAACCCCAAACTGACTTTGACTGACTGAAATAAAAGAAGTATTGAAATTAACTGAACATAACTTTTCCTCAATGGATGAGGACTCACCACTATTGTTGCTGAAAGGCACTGAGCTGACTAAGGACGATCGGTGAACTGAGCATCCGAATCTATATAGTGAAATCAATATCTATATCTATAATCTGTAATCTATATCTATATATCTATATCTATATAATATATTAAAAGTGTGAATACGCTTAGAAAAGTGATTTGAACTTTTTACCCTTCATTAAAAAACTCTACAATAGATAAAATCGTCTTTTTATTTTTTTTCCTTCAATTATTATTTTATTAAATCAAATATTAAAGTTTCCTAAAATATATGGAACCTGATAACAATATAAATATATAAAAAGAAATTAAGAGTACTAAAATATGTGAAATATGAATCCAAACTTGCCATTAATTTCCTTAATTGTAGGTGTAGGAAACGTTTCGTGCAATATGTTCTACTTAATTTCACCACTTTAAATTACTTATGGATCTGGATTTTTTTTGTGTGTCTTTTAGGTTAATATAATTTAATTTTCCTTTCATTAATAACTTGGCAAGTGTTATGATATATATCAATTATAGTGAATATCTATCAAGATCTATCAAGATCTATTTGATGTCTATCAAGATTTGATGTATTTGTCTTTTAGTGTGAAACTAGGGCGAATTCTCCCTATAAATAGAAGGGCTTCCTTCATTGTAAATCATCCCTCAAGAAAAGAAATAACAATTACTCTCTCTATTCTCTCTACTCTTCTTCTTTATTCTTTCTTGTTTTATAACATATTATTAGCACGAGAATCTACCATCTCAAATTTGAAGGTTAAGTCTAAGGTATTATTTTTTTTATTTCTTTCTTTTTCCATATGGCTAACAATCTTACGAAGTGTGAGTTCGTTGCCCTTTAAAGTTCGGGCAAGAACTATATTTCATGGGTGTTGGATGCTGAAATCCACCTAGATGCTATGGGTCTTGGAGACGCCATAAAGAATGAAAATATAGCATCTAGTCAAAATCGTGCTAAGGCTATGATTTTCTTGCGTCATCATCTTGACGAGTTCTGAAAATTGAGTACCTTACTACTAAGGATCCACTCGTATTGTGGAATAGCCTAAAATAAAGGTTTGACCACTTAAAGATGGTCATCCTCCTGAAAGAACGATATGAGTGGATGCATCTAATATTTTAAGACTACAAGTCTGTTCATGAATACAATTCTGCCATGTTCAGAATTTCTTCTCAATTGAAACTTTGTGGAGAAACGGTCAATGATAATGATATGATGAAAAAGACGCTCTCCATTTTTCATGCCTCGAATGTTCTCTTACAGTAACAATATCGAGAAAAAGGTTTCAAGAAGTATACTGAACTGAGTTCTCATCTTCTCGTGGCTGAACAAAATAATAATTTATTGATGAAAAATCACAAGAACCGACCAACTGGATCTGCACCATTTCCTGAGGTGAATGATGTGCACGCTCACCATGCTAGGCGTGTAAAAGGTCGCGTCCCTGGTCGTGGACATGGTCGTGGTCGTGGTCGTGATGACCAAGAAAGAAATCTTGTTCCGGGTGTTAATAATTCATCAAACAAAAAGAGAAAAGATGAGAAACGTAAAGCAGTTACTTGTTTTCGATGTGGAGGAAAAGGACATTATTCACCTGATTGTCGTTCTCTCAAGCACTTGGTTGATCTTTATCAAGCATCACTAAAGAAGAAAGAGAGAAATCCCGAGGCTAACTTTCTCTCTGAAAATAATATTGACATCACATGTTTGGATGTAGCAGACTTTTTCGAGCACCCTGAAGGAAAGATTGATCACTTGATTGGTGATGGTTCCATAAACATGAAAGAATGAATGATTTTTAATTTTGTTTTATTTTTATTGATAATAGTTAGTGAATAAAGAATCATGTAAAAGTAGTTGTTTGCATGAGTATTAGTTTTTGATTAATATTGATTAGTTCAATTATATTATTGTAGTTTATTATTGATTGAATTGAATTTTAATTTTATCATTATTTATTTAAAAAAATACGGTAGTACAGAGGTTTACTTTTCGCATGAAAACAATACGTGGAGTGCTTGTTTTGCATTCATTACAATGCAAAATTATCATTCTTTACAATGTTGTGCAAACAATATGATTAAGATTGCATTCTGTAATGTATTCTTTATATTAACATTCTTTAATATAATAATATTCTCATATGATTATGTAATATAATAATATTTTTATATTCTCATTTCGTAATACGATTACAATTGCATCTCGTACTAATTGGATATATTTCTTTTTAATTACTTAGTTAAAGTGTGATTAATAATTTTTTTATATTATAAGTTTTCACTTTGTATAAAGATTTAATATATATTTTATTTGGTGTATGTTATTTTATTTAAAGATATGGATAATTTTCAAGAAGATATTTGTTTGATTGATTCTGGCACTACACATACGATATTCAAAGATGAAAAATATTTCTCTCGTCTAAACATGGACAAGATTAATGTTACTACAATTTCTGGTAGTGCTGATTTGATTGAAGGCTTCGAAAAAGCCATTATAATATTGTCCAAGGGAACTAAACTCATTATAAATAATGCTATGTTCTCTCCCAAGTCTCGGAGAAACTTGATGAGTTTTAAATATATCCGTGAAAATGGTTATCATATCAAGACATTTGATGAGATGAATCTTGAATATCTTGGTATCACCGAGAATGTCTCTGGGCAGACATGTGTTGTTGAAAAGTTCCCTGCTTTATCTTCTGGCCTGTATTGGACAAAGATTTGTGCAATTGAGGCACATTCCATAGTAAACCGGAAGTTTACTGATTCCAATACTTTCGTACTTTGGCATGATCGTCTGGGACATCCAAGATCAATAATGATGAGACGAATAATAAAAAATTCAAATGGGCATCCATTAAAGAACTTGAAGGTTCTTTCGAATGGTGAATTTTCATGTAATGCTTGTTATCAAGGCAAGTTGAGTGTGAGACCATCGCCAACAAAAGTTGGGATTGAGTCTCCCGCGTTCTTGGAACGCATACATGGGGACATTTGTGGACCAATTCACCCACTAAGTGGGTCGTTTAGATACTTTATGGTCCTAATAGTTGCTTCTTCTAGATGGTCTCATGTGTGCCTTTTGTCATCTCGCAACTTGGCATTTGCAAAATTATTGGCACAAATAATACGATTATGGGCACAATTTCCTGATAATCAAATCAAGTCTATTCGCCTTGATATTGCTGTAGAATTTTCATCCCAAGCATTTAATGACTATTGCTTATCGATTGGGATAAGAGTGAAATATCTTGTACCCCATGTTCACACTCAAAATGGCCTTGATGAGTCATTAATTAAACGTCTGCAGTTGATAGCAAGACCATTACTAATGAAAATTAAGTTGCCCACTTCTGTTTGGGGTCATGCAATTTTGCATGCTGCAACACTTATTCGTCTTAGACCGACAAATTATCATAAATTTTTTCCGTTTCAATTGGTTCTGGGTCAAGAGCCTAATATATCTCATCTGAGAATTTTTGGGTGTGGTGTTTATATGCTGATAGCACCACCAAAACGCACCAAGATGGGCCCCCAAAGAAGGTTAGGAATTTATGTTGGGTTTGAATCACCCTTCATTATTCTCTATCTTGAACCATTAACAAGAGATATGTTCACTGCTCGATTTGCAGATTGTCATTTGATGAGATAATTTTCCTAAAACTAGGGGGAGAAGATAGTGACATCAAAAGAGAAATTTTGTGGAAAAATTCATCACTATCTCATCTTGATCCATGTGCTTATATTTGTGAGCAAGAAGTACAAAAGATTATTCATCTGCAGAGAATTGCAAATCAAATGCCGGACGCATTTACAGATTTGAAAAGGATCACTAAATCACATATTCCTGCAGAGAATGTCCCAATTCGAATTGATGTTCCTAAAGGACTATCCACTAGTGTCATAGCTAATAAATCTAAAGCACGCTTGAAGCGTGGCAGACCATTAGGTTCTAAGGATCGAAATCCTATAAAAAGAAAAACAAATGGTCAAGATGACACTACGAAAGATCCACATACAGAAGTTCAAGATTTGAGCAATGTTGATATCCCTGAAGGAATCAATGAACCTAAGACTCAAGAAAATGAGAAACTATCCATAAATTCAAGTGATGTTGAAACTAATCTGAATCGATCTAAAATAGTAGTGGATCATGTCTTTGCATATAATGTTGCAACAAAAATCATGCAAGATAGCGAGGATCTTGAACCTCGATCTGTCACAAAATGTCGACAAAGAAATGACTGGCCAAAATGGCAAGAAGCAATTCAATCTGAATTGAATTCGCTCGCCAAACATGAAGTTTTTGGACCCATAGCTCAAACACCTAATGGTGTTAAGCCTGTTGGCTATAAATGGGTCTTTGTGCGAAAAAGAAATGAAAAAAATGAAATATAAAGATATAAAGCACGCCTTGTTGCACAAGGATTTTCACAACGGCCTAGTGTTGATTATGATGAGACATATTCACCAGTTATGGATGCAATAACATTGCGTTATCTTGTTTGTTTCACTATCCATAAGAGACTTGAAATGCATTTGATGGATGTGGTAATAGCTTATCTATATGGATCACTTGATAATGAGATATTCATGAAAATTCCCGAAGGATTTAAAATGCTGAAAGCATATAGTTCAAAGCCTTGGGAAATGTATTTCATTAGATTGCAAAGATTATTGTATGGTTTGAAGCAATCTGGACGCATGTGGTAAAACCGTCTTAGTGAATATTTATCTAAAGAAAGTAATACAAATGATGAAATTTGCCCATGTGTTTTCATAAAGAAAACAACGTCGGAGTTTGTTATACTTGTTGTCTATGTCGCTGACATAAACCTTATTGGAACGTCAATAGAGCTTCAAAAGGCAATTGATCACCTAAATAAAGAGTTTGAGATGAAAGATCTCGGAAAGAAAAAGTTATGCCTTGGTTTGCAAATTGAGCATTTGACAAACGGTATCTTTGTCCATCAATCTGTCTACACAAAAAAGGTGTTGAAACAATTCTATATAGATGGAGCACATCCATTAAGTACTCCGATGGTTGTTTGATCACTTGATGTGAATAAAGATCCATTTCGACCTCAAGAAAAGTATGAGGAACTCCTTGGTCCTGAAATACCATATCTTAGTGCAATTGGTGCACTAATGTATCTTGTAAATACCACAAGGCCTGATATTGCCTTTTCAGCAAATTTGCTAGCAAGGTATAGTTCTGCTCCTACTAGGAGACATTGGAATGGGATCAAACACATATTACGATATCTAAAGGGGACTACCTATATGGGCTTATTTTATTCTAAAGATTGCAATTCCGATCTTGTTGGTTATGATGATGTTGGATACTTATCCAAACCGCATAAAGCTCGGTCTCAAACAGGCTATGTATTCATATGAGGGGGTACTGCCATATCTTGAAGATCAACAAAGCAGTCTATTGTAGCCACTTTATCGAATCACGCTGAGATTATAGCTATTCATGAAGCAAGCCGAGAGTGTGTGTGGTTGAGATCCATAATACATATCATTCAAGAAAAATGTTGCTTGAAATGTGACAAAGTACCCACAATTTTATATGAAGATAATGCAGCATGCATAGCACAACTGAAAGGTGGATTCATAAAGGGAGATAGAACAAAGCACATTTCGCCAAAACTCTTCTATACATATGAACTCCAAAAGAATGGTGATATTGACGTACAACAGATTCGTTCAAGTGACAATGTGGTTGATTTATTCACCAAGTCTCTTCCAACTGCAACTTTCAAGAAGATGGTGCACAAGATCGGAATGCAAAGGTTCAAGGATGTTCTTATTAGGGGGAGCTAATATGCGTTGTACTCTTTTTCCCTTACGAGGTTTTGTCCCACTGGATTTTCCTTGTAAGGTTTTTAATTTTTTTATTTATGAATTCTTTTTTGTTTTTGCGTTCAATCTCTAGCTTGAATTTATACTTTATAGTATCACGTTTTTTTTTTACTTACATGAAGTTTGTTTGACATTTTTCTTTTTTATTTGTATCTTCTTTGTACTTTCTTTTATAATCTTCAAATTAAGTTTATTGCTTTAAGTATTTTTGTGGTTAGCCTGTCTTGTGTGATTCGTTTCTCTATGTTTAATTTGTGTGCTAGCTTACAATTGACCTTTAATGAAAGGAATGGTGTGTATAATTCTTAAACATGCTAATGACCTTCAATTCTATTTTGAAGGTGTACCCATGATTTCATGACCATGAAGAGCATGGAACACAAAAAACAAATTGTTGAAATTATTGACATCCAAGTATTCCTATGTACATGAAATCTTCACAATTAGCATTTGTCTATCAATAATACATGATAATTTATTATTGTAAACTTCAAGAACATACTTAAACTTTAGAAAACATAACTAATATAAATATTATTAATTAATTGATTAAAATAATTTTAATTTTAAATTCATTATAACTAAATAAAATTTTAAAATAGACATTTAGATTAAAAATAAAAAGAAAACATACTAGATTTTTATTTGCTGCCTTTTGGAATATGACTCAAGTATGATTTTTTCTCACAAATTATAAAATTTTGATTTGTTGAGATCTCAATCAAAGTAATGGTAGAGTTTACCATGTTTCTTTTCTTATTTTTTCTTTTCATTCTTGCTTGTGTTAATAATGGTATTATTGTAAATCTGTAGTTAAATAATAATATAAATCACTTTATTATTTTGGTTACTAAAAAATAACTTAATCTACAATTTATATCTATATCTATATCTATATCTATATCAATATCTATATCTATATCTATATCTATATCTATATCTATATCTATATCTATATCTATATCTATATCTATATCTATATATCTATAATATATTAAAAATGTGAAGACCCTTAGAAACGTGATTTGAACTTTTTGTTCTTCATTAAAAGACTCTCCTTTATACAAAATTTTCTTTTCACCATTTTCTTCAATTTATTATTTAATTATTTTTGTTATATTAGCTAGACTCCTAAAATATATGGCACTCCTAAAATATATGGAAAGAGAATCAATTAATATTTTTTTTTGTACTGGTCAATTAGAAAAATACTCCTAAAATAGGATAGAAAAATACTCCTAAAATAGGACTTTATTAAGAAAATATTTCTATAAATATTGAGATGCACGTTAAACTAGAGAAGAAAATGATTTACTTATTGGAAAAATATGATTGATGCTTATCAAACTTGATTCAGTTACATGTCTAGATTGGTGGATGCTTAATTTTCTAACCCTCAACTTCTTCACTATTTTTGACAACATAATGGAATTCAACGTGTGTATATATATATATGTTCTTTGTTTTCATTCCAGTCATTCTTTAGTGTCAAAATTTTCGCTCAGATAAAAATTATTTTCTTCAAAACTGAAACTTTGTGATCACTATTATATTATTTTGGTGTAGTTTACAGGTCGTAGATGAATTTATAGGTGGTAGATGAATGTTGGTCGACTTTGAGGAATTTTTCTAGGTAAAGGTTAGGTTTAATTGTATTGTTTTTATATCTCTATTTTGGAATTTTTTTTTTTATGTAAAGGTATAGTTTAGTTGTATTATTTTGATATCTCTATTGTCGTATTATTTTGTTATAGTTTACAGGTGGTAGATGAGTGTCAGACGGCTCTAAAAAAACTTTTATGTAAAGATTAGATTTAATTATATTGTTTTGATGCCTCTATTATCGTATTGTTTTGTTGCAGTTTACAGGTAGGAGATGAAAGTCGATCAGCTTTGAAAAAAAATTTGGTCAAGGTTAATTTTAATTAAATAAATTCTCCAAAAAATGTTGAATTTAATTATTGTATTTATCTTTATTATTTAAACAAAAAATCATATTTAGTGTAACGTTTGAACTCAATAAAGTGAGGTACATGCGCGAGGCGCGTACACCTAAACTAGTAACATATTAAAAGTGTGAAGGCCCTTAGAAAAGTGATTTAACTTTTTACCCTTCATTAAAAGTTAAAGTTTTAGACAAAATCGTCTTTTTACTATTTTTTCTTTAATTATTATATCATTATATTATAATATTTAAAATTATGAATTCCTATAATATATGGTAAAAATATCTTTTGAAATTTTTTTCCTAAACACAAAAACCAAAATTACCCTTAACTTTCAAAAAGAACAAGCTATTTTAATTTTTTAAGGAAAAAAAATAAAACACGTTACTTTAAATTGAGGAAAATATATGGTAAAAATGTTATCTTTTCAAAAAATTTCCTTTATAAAACACAAAAATAAAAAATTACTCTAAACTTAAAAAAAAAAACACGAGTTATTTTAATTTTTTAAGGAAACAAAATAAAACACGTTACTTTAAGTTTTTGAGGAAAAAGGTTTCAATTTCCTCAAGTTGTGTTGTAGTATTAATTTGATACCATAATTAATTTTTTTCCCTTTCGCAACATAACATAAAAAAGATCTTCCATATTTAGATAATTCTTTTTTGTAGGAAAAGGTATTGGAATTTCTTTTTCTACAATAATATAATAACATTAACAATGTAAAATTTATTGATAGAGATGTTCTAATAACTGGTTTTTTTATGAGCTCTAACAGTGTCATCTACAATCACAAAAGTTTAGATTTAATCGTATTGTTCTAATATTTCGATTATCATATTGTTTTATTGTAATTGTTGTTATGTTCAAGTATATGTTGTAGATGAATGTTTCGTCGAACTTTGAGAAATTTGCATTAAGGTTAGGTTTGATGATACTGCAGTAATATTCTCGAATACTGTAGTTTCTGTTATGACACTATTTGTTATTTTTTCAAGTGATAGATTAACGTTTGGTCAGACATTAAGAATTTTTCTTAAGGTTTAATCATATTATTATGATATCTCGATTATCATATTGTTTTGTTGAGTTTACATGCAGTGGTAGATGAATATTCGTTCAGGCTTGGAGGAATTTTTATGTAAAGGTCAAGGTTTAATCAAATTATTTTGTTGTAATTTCTGATGTATTACTATTTATTATCTTGATTTTTATCTGTGATGTGATAGTTCACATCGTAAGAGACAACCAAGATATTAATACTTCACATATGCCTTGACATGAAGCACACGTGCAAAGCACGTACATTTGACTAGTAGTGCAAAAAAGAGTATGCGGTCAGTACTTTGAATGTATTGGTACGTGAGATAGGGACTAACTAAAAATATATATGGATACTGAATATGGATGCATGCACATGTAAAAACGAATGCAAGACCAAGTAAAGCATGTACTGAAATAATCTGTAAACTGATTGACTGAATAGCTGATAACCTGAATACTTCGTTATGCAAAACTGTACTGATATAACCAGAGAACTAAACTGAAACTGTGGGAGCTATCATGTAACCGACATACCCCAATCTAAGCTAATCAGGATCCAACCTGTAACCTCAAATGGAAAGGTGTCAATACCTTGCCACAAGTATTAATACTAGTTGTGTGGATCCACTAATTTGGTGTCCCGAAGGACTAGGGTGTCAATCCTCTAATGTCGGATGACATCTCATAACCTATGTTGGCTACATAGTTTTGGAACTTAGGGACTTCTACTAAAGGTCTCAGTCCTCTACTGGCGGGTGAGCCTTCATCCCTAGGTTCGCTCGGTGCTAAATCCTACTCCTAACTGAACTGATATTGGTACTGATTAAAGTTAGCTTAACTCATAATTGTTGATTGCTCAACATGAAAATGATAATAAAATCATTATCTGACTGACTCGTCATTTGAAAATCTGAGACATGTGTAAACACATAGGTATCGGGTGTTCATAACCCTCCAGCACTGGATGATACTTTAAATACAATAAAAACATCACAATATTGTAAAGAAATGCATGATTCGTAGACTCAAAATATGGTACAAATGACTAAAATGACGAAATCCATGAATTTGAATATGAGGATGCGTTAAACTTATGAAGACAACATGAATTTGAGTATGCGGATGCGTTAAACTTATGAAGACAGCATGCTCACATAGTTTAATTCATAAATTGATAAATTGACATGGTATAAACTGAATATGATATGAGTGACTAAAATTCAAAGCATGTAATAACATAATTCACATGAGGAAACATATTAGCATGACTTGAATTCAAAACTACTAAGAAAACATGGATTAAATTAATAATTAACTTTGATATTTTTATTTTAAAAAAAAGGATAAATGTTTCATACTTGAACAAAAAAGGGATTTTGGGACTCAATAGGTGGAAGAAACCCATTGATGAATACCCCACATTTAATTGCTTGAATTCTTGAAGAAAAAACTTGAAATTGAAACCTTGAATGGTGAATCCTTGGGAAGAGGCTTGATTTTATGTTCTTGGGAAATGGGGATGGTTTTACGTATGATAACTGATGGGGAATGGGGGAAATGAAGCTCTTTTTGGGTTTTTAATTGGTCACTTGGATAGTTGAGGAGAGGGAAAAGGACTAAAATACCCCCATTAAATTTTAAAAAGAGACTGCAGAAAATACAGCCTCTGTGTCACGAAGGTTATCGAGGAGACTAACCTCCGTGACACGTTGCGTATCACGGAGGCTAACCTCCGTGACACGCTGTGTATCATGGAGATTATCCTTCATGACACGCCCAAATCATGAAGGCTTACTGCCTCCGAGGTCCAAAATCACCCCGAACCTCTTCCAAAAATTTTGAAACTCTTTTGGATGACCCTTTTAACATCTCTAAACATGTTTCAACTAAAAAAATCAACGTTTTAGAATCAGTAAGGATAAAAACAAAATGTTTGCATTATTGGGGTCTTAAAATGGCTAAGTCCTTGTGTACTCAGTGTGAAATTAAAGCCCCAGACCCCTTTAAATATGCGTCTAACAGCTGGAAACGTGTCTAGAATCTTGATGGGTATTACAATCTCTCCTTTGGAATAATTCATCCCCGAATAAAGCTATTTGAGCTGATGTACTAGGTAAACTAAGATCATACACTGAATAGTCATGAGCTAAATCATGATTAAATAACTGAATCTGAAACATGATACATTGACTGATCTGAATTCATGAACGCATGTTGTGACATGAGGATGGTTATATAGCTGAGATAGAAAATGAGAGAATCACTTAAGGGAAAGCATTACCTCAACCTGGATCTAAATTCGTAGAGAAGAGACGGGGATACTTGGCTCGTATATCTGCTTCTACTTCCCTAGTATCTCCCTCAACAGACTAGTTTCGCCATAGTACCTTAACCAAAGGAACTTCTTTGTTCCTCAACCTACAAGTCTGATGGTCAAGGATCTCAACTGGGACTTCTTCATAGGAGAGACTATCTTTCACATCCACACTCTCTAAAGGAACAATAGAAGTTAAGTAACCAATATATTTATTTAGGAAAGAGACATGAAACACTGGATGCACTAATTCCAAATTTGCAAGGTCATAAGCTACCTTTCCAAAATAGCTCAAAAAATTTTATGGGCCAACATAGAGGGGACTGAGCTTCCCCTTCTTGCCAAATATCTTCACCCCTTTCATGGGTGAAATTTTCAAATAAACCAAGTCACCAACATTAAACTCAAGATCTCTTCTCCTCATATCTACATAAGATTTCTGACGACTTTGGGATGTCTTCAGTCTTTCTCGAATTAACTGAACTTTCTCCATCGCTTCATGCACTAAATTCATCCCTATCAAAGCAGCCTTACCTACTTCAAACCAACCAATAGGAAATCTACACCACCTTTGATAGAGAGCCTCAAACGGAGCCATCTGAATACTGGAGTGATAGTTGTTATTGTACGCAAACTCGATCAAAGGTAAGTGGTCACCCTAACTACCCTTGAAGTCAATAACACAAGCCCTCAACATGTCCTCTAAAGTCTGAATGGCCCGCTCTGCCTGACCATTTTTCTTAGGATGAAAAGATGTACTGAGATAAACTTGGGTACCAAAACTCTTCAGCAAAGTCTTCCAAAAGTGAGAGCTAATATGAGTACCTCTATTTGAAATGATGGCCAATGGAACCCCATGCAACTTTACCAAATCCTTGAGATAGAGTCTAGCATAATCCTCAGCTAAATACGAAGTATGAACTAACAATAGATAGGCTGACTTGGTCATTCGATCAACAATGACCCAAATCGAATCATGCTGACAACGTGTATGAGGCAGCCCTATCACAAAATCTATGTTCACCACTTCCCACTTCCATATGGGGTTGCTGAACTCCTGAAGCATGCCACTAGGCCTTTGGTGCTAAACCTTAACTTGCTGACAATTCGAACACTTAGCCAAAAACTCTGCAATATCTTTCTTTATACCACTCCACTAATAGATTTCCCTCGCAAATCACAGTACATCTTAGTGGATCATGGGTGAAAAGAATATTGTGTACCATGCGCTCCAGCTATTATTCACTATCTCAAACCATCAACACACAGAACATATAACCTACCTTGATAACGATGTACACCATCTCCCTCTTGGGAGAAACCTCAACCTTTTGATCCCTAACTGCCTTATTCCACTTGACCAAAATAGGATATCTGTTTTGCTTTTCTTTCTCTTTGGCAACCAATGCAGATTTTGAAACATTCTGAACCCATATACTACTTTCGACCGAATCAACCGACCAGAAACTTAACTTAGCAAGCTAATGAACCTCACGAACTAACTCCTTCTTATCATCCTCAATATGCACAATACTTTACATAAACAATCTACTAATGGCATCAGCCACTATGTTGGCCTTACTCGGGTGATACAACACATTTATATCATAGTCCTTCAATAATTCCAACCACTTTCTCTGATGGAGATTCAGGTCAATCTGCGTGAACACATACTGTAAACTCTTATGATCCATGAATACGTCAACATCTACCCCATAAAGGTAATGCCTTCAAATCTTTAAGGCAAAGACAATTGCAACTAACTCAAGGTCATGAGTTGGATAATTCTTCTCATGGGGCTTAAGCTATGTAGAGGCATAGCCTGTGACCTTACCTCGCTGCATTAACACACAACCAATACCAACTCTAAAAGCATCACAATAAACTATAGACCCATCTATTCCATCTAGTAAAGTTAAGACTGGAGCGTAAGTGAGTCGAGTCTTTAACTCCTGAAAACTCTTCTCGTAGGAATTCGACCACTGAAATTTGACTTTTTTCTGAGTTATTCAAGACATAGGAGAAGAAATAAAAGAAAACCCTTCAACAAATTGTTTGTAGTAACCAGCCAAACCCAAGAAACTCCTGATATTTGAGAGAGAGATGGATCTAGGCCAGTTTCTCACTACTTCGGTCTTTTAAGGATTAACTCGAATGTCATCACCAGAAATGAGGTGACCAAGTAAAGTTACTAATATCAACCAGAATTTGAACTTACTGAACTTATAAAATAATTGATGATCCTTAAGGGTCTGCAATACAATCCTCAAATGGTCTGCATGATCACCTTGACTAAGAGAATAAATGAGGATGTCATCTATGAAGACTATGACGAACATGTCCAAGTAATGCTTGAACACCTTGTTCATTAAGTCCATAAAAGCTGCACGAGCATAAATTAGTCCAAAAGACATAACTAGGAAATGAAGTGACCATACAGAGTTCTGAAAGCTGTCTTTGGGATGTCAAATCTCTTACTCTAAGCTAATGATAGCTGGATCTGAGGTCTATTTTAGATAAATAACTTGCACCTTAAAGTTGGTCGAACAAGTCATCAATTCTGGGGAAAGGATACTTATTCTTAATTGTGACTTTGTTTAACTGATGGTAGTCAATGCACATTCTGACAAAACCATCTTTCTTATGCACGAAGAGAACTGGAGCACTCCATGGAGAAACACTAGTCCTGATTAAACACTTTGAGCACCCCATGGAGAAATACTAGGCTTAGTGAAACACTTATCAAAGAGATATTTCAACTATTCCTTTAATCCATTAAGCTTAGTTGGAGCCATTCTGTAAGGTGGAATTGAGATAGGCTGGGTATCTGGGAGGAGATCTATTCCGAAGTCAATTTCTCTTTCGGGAGAAACTTCGAGAAGATCTTCAAAGAATACTTTCAAAAACTCATTCACTACTGGAACTGACTCAAGACTCGGGGGTTCAAAATTTAAGTCATTGACTTGAATGAGATGATAATAATTCCCTTGGATATCATCTTTCTTGCCTTAATATAGGAAAAAAACTGACCCTTAGGCACTGGGTACTACCTCTCCATTCAATAACGGGCTCATTAGGAAACTAGAATTAGACAATCCCATTTATACAATCAACTAAAGCATAGCATGAGTAGAGTCAGTCCATTTAGAGAATGACATTAAAATCAGTCATCTCCAACTCCACAATATCAACCGAAGTTACTTTCTAAGACACTGTGATCGAGCAATTTTTGTATACCTATCTGGCAATAATAGAATTACCTATTGGGGTAGACACTAAAAATGGATCTGGTAATATTTTGAGATTGACACCGAAGTTTGTAGCTATATAAGAAGTCACAAAGAAAAGTAAAGCTTCAGGATCTAACAATGCATAAGCTTGAAGATGGAAGACTTGTAACATACCTAAAACTTATCTAGCGTTAAAAGGCATTCGTTCGTCTCTTATAAAATCAAGACAATTTTCTAATCCATTTCATTCTCTTTTCACTCTTTATTTTTGCAACGAGTTTTGAATTATTCCCCAACTTACCTTGCTCTCTCACAAATGGATATTCCCTCTCTTCTCTTTGACCCTGTGACGATAGGTCTTGAATAATTTTACAACCTCATTTCACTCAACCTCACATTTGTAAATAACCCGAACCTTTACTATCGGGTAAGCCTATAAAGATATTACAATAAGATAACCTGTTCAAAATGGTCAAGATGATCAAACAGAAGAGGCGACAATAATATGTTTAACATTTAACGTAAAACTAGTGATTATTAAAACAAGCCTAGCGACGCTATACTACAAAAAATATTTAATCCACTATATAATAATTCAATAAGTTCCTTTTCAAGGAAACCGACAAGTGCAAAAAAAAACTTCATTATTTTTTTAATAAACAAACTATATATAATTTAAAAATTATTGTTATTATTTTTCTTTCTGAAGAATCCTTGTATTTTGACAAACTAATTAACTAAGCCTTCCATTAATACACTAATTTTCATAATTTTATATGTACAACAGTTTTTTCTTTCACCTAATATAATACTATTATATCGTGTGTAATAATCTTAAAGTAGGCAACTTATGTTTACATTTATCTACGTTTTCACACACTTACAACCCAAAATATAATGTTATTACTTCTAATACCTACTATACATTTTCTACGCCCCTAAAGAAAACCTTAGTAAATATCTCAATGAACCATGATCTCACATAATTAACACTAACTGTAATATGTTAGAACAAGAAAAACAATTTTAGATAATAATAATAATAATAATAATAATAATAGTAATAATTCAAACACATATAAAATTCGAAAAACTTTGTAATATTAAAATTAAATGCCGCATGATTACACTGTTATATTATATAAAGAAAAAAATAAAAATTACCTCCTGCGAAAATAATCCGAAATAAAAGAAAGAAGAAGCCATGAACCCGAAATCGCGAACCAACCATGAACTCTATTGTTACACTCTTTTGTGAGCCTTTTCTTTTCCTTTTACTCTAATCATTTACTTTTTCTCTAATCTTTTCCTTTCTTGCTTTCTTCCGTTTCTAAGTTTCTCCCTTTTTTTTATTTTTGGTTTTTTCAAGTTTTATGTGTGTGTGTATTGTGTTGTCGGTCCGTGCGGGTAATATAGTGTGTAGGGTGGAAAGTTGAGGGAGTTGAGGGGTTGAGGAAAAGGTGGGGGTGATTGGGGTAGTTTAGGATAAGATTTATATTTTTTATTTTTATTATATTATTTTTTTAATAATAAATTAAAATGAATAATAAAAACAAATATTAACTAATTAATTTTTATATTTTAATAAAATACAATAAAAATTTATAAAAAATCTAAAATAAATATAATTAAGATAATCCTAAAACTAGTAGCCCATTTATTAATATATATATATATAGATAGATAGATAGATAGATAGATAGATAGATAGATAGATAGATAGATAGATAGATAGATAGATAGATAGATAGATAGATAGATAGATAGATAGATAGATAGATAGATAGATAGATATATTTGAATTTTTCATATTATTTTAAAAACAAAAATAAAAATATCCCAAAATATAACTTTAGTTATTTATTTATTTTCAACTAAAACTTAATAAAAATGAAATAAGAGCTAAAGTAGATATTGGACAAAAAAATAAATATTTAACGCCGAAAAAAAGGTTAAAACTCGGGGAGGTCAAAAATCACGTGTCTACACCCCACGTACCTTATTTGCTTGAATCTTTGAATAAAAGCTTAGAATTGAAACCTTGAACGGTGAATCCTTGGGAAGAGTCTTGATTTTACGTTCTTGGGAAAGAGGGATGGTTTACATATGATAACTGATGGAGAATGGGGCAAGTGATGCCTGTTTTTGGGTTTTAGTTCATCACTTGGATGGTTGAGGAGAGGAAAAAGGACTAAAATACCACCCATTAAGTTAACAAAAAGACTGCAGACAACACAACCTCCGAGTCACGGAGGTTATCGCGAAGACTATCCTCTGTGACTCGCTGTGTATCGCAGTGGCTAACCTCCGTGACACGCAGTATATCGTGGAGATTATCCTCTATGACATGCCCAAATCATGGAGGCTTACTGCTTCTGAAGTCTAAAATCATCCCGAACCTCTTCAGAAAATTTTGAAACTATTCCAGATGACCCTTTTAACATCCCTAAACATGTTTCAACTAAAAAATCAATGTTTCAGAATCCGGAAGGCCAAAAATAAAATGTTCGCATTCTTGGGGTCTTAAAATGGCTAAGTCCTTCTGAACTCAGTGTTAAATTAAAGGCTTGGACCCCATTAAACATGTGTCTAGGAGCTAGAAACATGTCTAGAATATTGAGGGGTATTACACTTGTTCTTTGGGAAGGTTCTTGGGCTAAGTCTTGTCTTAGGGGCAAGACTAATAGAGCATCATATAAATCAAGACACAGTATGATAATGTCAACTCTTGTCCATGGGGCATAACTTATCGGCTAAGTCTTGCCTTTAAGGCAGGAATTATAGAATATCTCATAAATCAAGACACAGTATAGTAGTGTGAACTCTTGCCCATGGGGCGTAACTTGTTGTTTGAAAGTCCTTGGACTAATTTGTGCCTCTAAGACAAGAGTTATAAAACATTTCATAAAACAAGACATAATGCGGTAGTGCCAACTCTTACCCATGAGAAATAACTTATTGTTTGAAAGTCCTTGATTTATAAAATATTTCATAAATCAAGGCACAATGTAGTAGTGTCAAATCGTGCTCTTGGAGCGTAACTTGTTGTTTAAAAGTCCTTGGGCTAAGTCTTGCCTCTAAGGTAAGAGTTATAAAATATCTCATAAATTAAAACATAATGTGGTAGTGTCAACTCCTACCCATGGGGCGTAACTTGTTGTTTGAAAGTCCTTGAGTTAAGTCTTTGCCTCTAAGGTAAGAGTTATAGAATATCTCATAAATCAAAACACTATGTGGTAATGTCAACTTTTTCCCATGGGGCACAACTTGTTGGTTGAAAGCCCTAGGTCTATGTCTTGCCTCTAAGGGAAGAATTATAAATCATCTCATAAATCAATACACAATATGTTGGTGTCAACTCTTGCCCATGTGACATAACTTGTTGTTTGATGGTCCATGGGCCGAGTCTTACCTCTAAGACAAGAGTTATAGAGCATTTCGTATGTGAAAAAATACGTGTTAGTATTGACTCTTTCCCAATGTATGTAACTTATTTTAAAAAATTTGGGATAAGTCATGCCTCTTAGGAAAGAGCTGTAGAACATTTAGTAAATGAAGACATAATGTGACAGTGTCAACTCTTGCCCGTGAGAAATAATTTGTTAGTTGAAAGTCCTTGAACGAAGTCTTTCCTCTAAGGCAAGAGTTGTCAAACATCTCATAAATGAAGACATAACGTGGAAGTATCAACTCTTGCCCGTGGAGCATAATTTGTTGTTTGAAAGTCCTCGAGTTAAGTCTTGTCTCTAAGGCAAGAGTTGTAGAACATCTCATAAATGAAAACATAACGTGGTAGAGTCAACTCTTGCCCGTAGGGCATAATTTATTGTTTGAAAATCCTTGAGCTAAGTTTTACCTCTAAGGTAAGAGTTATAGAACATCTCATAAATCAAAACACAATGTGGTAGTGTCAACTCTTGTCCATGAAACGTAACTTGTTATTTAAAATCATGTCTTGTTTGTACAATGTTGTAGTGTCAACTCTTGCTCATGGGCTCAACTTGATTGGAAGAAATCGAAAAAAATAAAAAAAGTTAACAAAAATTGCGAAAAAAGAAGAAAAATATTTAAAAAGAAAATAAAGAAAATATAGAAAGTGAGGGAGAAAAGAAAAAAATTGAGGACAAAACCAAAAAAAAAAGACAAAATAAAAATAAAGATTGAGAAAAAATAAAAATGAAAAAAAAGATAAGAAAATAAAAATCAAAGGAAAAAAAAGGAGAAAAAATAATGATTGAGAAAAACTAAACAGAAAAAAAAAAGAAAAATCAAAGTAAAATAAAAAAGAGAATTTCTTTTAAAACAATTATAGAAGTTTAGAGGAGAAAAGAAAAAAAACGTAAGGGGTGAGATTTTTTTTTAAAAGAGAGAGAGAGAGAGAGAGAAAGAGAGAAAAGAAAGATAAAAATTAAAGTGAAAAAGAAAGAGAAAAAAATAAAAGCTGAAAGATGAGTTGTTTAAAAATATTTGAGATATAGAGCGAAAAATAGGCAATTCTTCTATATATAAAAAAAGAAGGGAGACTAGTTTTATAAGACCATTCGTATGGGGGGGGGGGGGGGGAGGGGGAATAAAGTCACCATAACATGGGCAAATTAATTAAGGGTGACAAAGAAGTTTCAAAACTAAAAAAGAGCGACACGTCTTAAATATTGAATAGAGGTGACAATTTTAAGATTAGTATTAATGACACTAATTTTAAAACCCTCAAGTTTTATTATTTACACAAAGATACCTACACCATATTTACACAAAGTTCCCTACACCATCACTGCCATTCCTCCTCCACACCCTTTTTGTTGTTACCATCGCCGCCACCTCCTCTTCCCCCACTATCACTATCACTACCATTGCCACCCCTTCTAGATTCACCATTATTTCCTCCCTCTACATAACTATCGCCTGTTTTTCTTCTTTCTCCTCCACCACCGTAGCTACCAACACCGCACCAAATGTCATGTTCTCATTCGGCGTCACCACCAGCACCACCACCTTTTTTTTAACCATAAATATCATTTTTTCGTGGGCTCCTCCTCCAACCACATCTTTTTTTCAGAAATTAAGTAAGTATCGAAGTTGTTGCAGCTACTTCGATAGTTGCTACAGAAACTTCAATAAATGTTGTAACACAACAACTAATAGCAGTTGTTGCAGCAATTACCGTAACTGTTATAGCAACTATGGTAGTTGCTGAAGCAACTCTCGTGGTTGCTGAATTTTTTCTTCATTCAATTTTAAAAGAAATCAAAAGTTTTCTTTTCAAACTTCTCAATTTTTTTTTAAAAAATAATCCATAAAGATTAAAAAAGAGAAGAAGAACGAAATGAAAAGAAAAAGAAAAAGAAAAAGAGATAATGGAAGAAGAGGAAAATCTAGAGAGAGAGAGAGAGAGAGAGAGAGAGAGAGAGAAAATAAGAAGAAGAAGAAGGGAAGAAAGAAATTTGGAGAGAGGAAGAAAAAAAGAAGAAAGATTGAAAGATAAGAAAAGGGGAGAAATTCTAAAAATTAAAATTTGGAGTTGGAGGACTTTTAAAAAGTTTAAAGAATTTAAAAAATTATATTTTACACTCCAATTTACTTTAATCACTAATTAAAAAGAATTTGACTAGAGTTGGTCAAAGCTGTAATAAATTTTAATTTTAAAACTTATTTGTCACCCTACACTTAATTTTCTCCCATAACAAGGGTCATTTATATAGTGTACCTAGTCTATCCCGAATAAGCCTATTGGTCTGTGGTGCTTGAACAATATGGGTTGAGCTGGCCCGTGGGCCAAACAAAAAATGATTAAATAGAATAGAGTATTAAGAATGGATAAATAATACAAAAACACAAACTTAAGAGGCATAAATACATAAAATCACTTTTCTTTTAAAATATTTCATAAAATCTCATATTTCTCTTTTTCCTCTTGATTCATATTAAATAAGTAAGTAACAGATTTGTATTTATTTTAGGAGAGTAAATAATGGGAGAGAATCTCTTAAATATCTAAAAAAATCAAATTAAAATTTTTTCATAACATCTTATCATTTGGAATTTACGATTTGTTTCAATTTTTCATCTCTATTAATCTTTTCTTTCCTTAAGATTGTGAAAGATTTACCATGTGCTTAATGTTGACAAGCATTCATGTTCTTTTGAATGAGCTTCATACTATAGAAGCTAAAATATTTCATAGTTTCCGGCAGAATCAAGACAATGGCGTGATCACTGCAATGGTCCGCAAAATTAGATATCAATTTTGACGTTGAAACATAAATTTGTAGCTAATGCTCTTAATACATATATAATGTTGTTAATTTCTCGATACATTTTCATACTATAAACGGTGATACATATACATTTATTGTCAATATATTGGTGATAGATGTGAGTGATATATTAGTTGTTAGAATACTGGTGATACATATGGTAAATACATTTTGATAATGATTCATATTTTTTATTCATTTATAAATGTTTGATATATTTAACATATGTTTGACATATATAAATTATTTACTTTTGTATGCGATTAAATTTTGAATAAGTATTGAGTAATTTTATCATGTGTATCATTGTGATACATCTGTAATCGGATGTATCATTGTGATACATCTGGAACCAGATGTCTTTATGCCACGATTTTTTGCGTGATTTACTCTCCATAATAATTGAAAATCAGTTACTTCCTTATTTAACTAATTACTCAGTTACAAATGTATCACAATGCATATGTATCAAGGCTAAAGAGATGTATCACAAAAATTAAAATTTGGAATATCTTGTAATTTAACAAAGTTATGGTATAAATTGTTACAACTCACTAAAAATTCAAAATTTATATAAGTTACCCATTAAGAATAACAAAAGGAGTCCAAACTCAAAGTCTATTTAGACCATCATAGAGATTTAAATATTAATTATAAATGTATAAATAATTAAAATACTAAACATTAAATTTTTAAGAAATTAAATATGTTTGATGAAGTTGATATAGTGGTGTTGAACACGCCATAAGTGCTATTAGAGTTTTTTTTCTGGAGGAGTCCATTTCACTTTTAGTGGATTAAATATGGATTAATTACGTAATACCACAACTTAATTTATCCTAGTTGCTTTAAATCTCAACCCTTTTAAATAATTACATAAATACCTTATTTACTTTCTCTCTCTTAAAATATCAGATACATCACAAAAGGGGGAAAGACACCCTTCTTTCCCGCGTAAAGATCTGCCTATTCCCTTATTTACCGCTCTTTCTTTCATCTTCAATTTCTCCTTTAGGTTTGAAATTTATGGGAGAAATTTCTTGGCTTTTCTTTCTTCCTTATTCAAGAAAACGCTTTATCATTGATGGTGTTCATCAAATGATTTATCATTGAAAGACACCCTTCTTTTCCGCGTAAAGATCTGTCTATTCCCTTATTTACTGCTCCTTCTTTCATCTTTAATTTCTCCTTTAGGTTTGAAATTTATGGAAGAAATTTCTTGGGTTTTCTTTCTTCCTTATTCAAGAAAACGATTTATCATTGATGCCACCATTGATGGTGTTAATCAAATGATTTATCGTTGAAATGTGAGGGAAATTTTTTTTGGCTTTTCTTTCTTCTTTTTTCGAGAAAGTGATTTATCATTGATGTCACCAACATCACTACACCAACATCACCAATGACGAAAATTGATTCAGCTTTCGATGTCGCTATTGATGGTGTTAAATAAAAAAAAAATGGGATTCTGCTTCTTTGAAAGGGAAGGTTAGTCCTTCAAAATGCACAAAGTTGTTGAAAAAATCAAAAGAGATACACTCCAAAAGGTATTGTACATATGTATCAGATTAAAAAAATTCGTTAGATACATAATTTTTGTTGTTGAGATACATAAATGACATCATTTTCATGCATGAGACATAGTTTTAAATATATATCTTTCTTCAGTCTAATTTTTGTATTATGTATGAGTAACCAAATAGATTAAAAAATGGATGTATCTCAGTAATAAGTTTTTATGTTGAGATACTTAATTAACATTAATTTCATACATGAGGCATAATTTTAATTATGTATCTCGCTTAAATATTGAACAAAATTATGTATCTCCACCTAATAACTTCAAATAATGAATGTATCTCAGCCAATATGACTATTAACCAACTCGATTACTAACTAATCTGTTTTTTATGCATCTTAATGCAAGGTATGCATTACATTGTCAAAGAAGTTTCACCATATCCATTAACGCTTGATAGTTCTCGAAATGCTAAAAGTTTAGAAGATTTTAAAAAAATTCTGAAAGACGAAAGGGTGGAGTTTTTCGGTCACACAAGGGGTGATATTCTTTTAAATTTCAAAGAGTGGATAAGAATGTTTCAACAGGATGAATGAGGGTCCTTTTTTTTAATATCAACATTACAACTATTTACGATTTTCTGGAGATCTTGATAGTAATTTTGAATTTATGAAGCATGATTTCCTCCTCAATTTACGTTATTTTCCTTTTAAGCATGGCGTAGCTGTTTTAACTGATATATCAGATAAGATGTATCTCTTGTTAATAGATGTATCAGAAAAATAAAAATCTAAAATTTTTATAAGATGTATCTGGAATTGTTGTGATAGGCGTAATTAGGAGTAAACATGTAGGGATTTATGTAAAACACCCATTAAATATTGACCTCTTTTTGTGTTTTATTGTGTTCTATTGAAATAAAATTAGGTCATTATTGCTATTTAGTTGGTTATATTATTACTCATTAATTGTTTAGTTTGTTTATCAACATCTCTATTTGGTCTGAATTTGGTGTCAAAAGTTATTTAATTTCGTAGATTATTAGGATTTTTTTCGTAAATTTGAGACTTGATTAACAAGAAGTAACTTCATGTAATATTAGATTATAAATATTATAAAATTAACATTTTAAAATTTAAATTAAGATTATAAAAATAACATATTTTAAAAAGTGTTCTGATCCGTGGAGGCCCACAGAGTGATGAATTGGGCTTGTTGTTTTCTCGTCCGTCATCTTGATAGACCAACTCGTCCTGACCCGTCAAACTCAAAAGCCCATGTGGACTAGCCCAGACGGGTTGGGCCGACCCGTATTAACAACTCTAGTATAATTTGAAGTTGAAAGCTGCATAATTCTCATGTGTTAACCCATGACCTTGTAATAATTTTTCGATTATAAACCACTGTAGTAATTTTTTGATTATATGTCATTCTTTGGCTTTTTAATTTTTTTTGTAGTTTTTGAGATTTTATTCGGGTAAAAGGAGGTAATGCACTCAAATTTGCGATTTATAGTGGATGTATTTCTAATAAAATAGTGGTGCATATATTTTGTTAACAAACCTATATTTAATGAATTACAAAAGAATTCTAAAATATTTTTTTTTAATATAAAAACTTGACGCTTTAACAAATTACCTCACCCACGTTTTTACGCCTAAAAAAAAAGAAAAGCAATCTCTCTTATACTTAATCGTAAAATGGGTTTGGGTCAGCTCTGAATATAATAAGTGTTGACACCTAATTTCTGCCCTCCACAACTACATTTAATCTCGAGTTTCTTCGATTTTCAAATAAAATCACAACAATTATTTTTCTTTTTTCAAATAAATACATTTTAAAATAGGTATTTGGGCTAATTTTGTCATTTAAGTGATAATTATATTTTTGTATTTGCATATACAAGATTGTATAAATGATGTCATTTAAATGAAAATTTTCATCAAAATTCGGACTTTAAATTAAGGATTATTTAGAAAATAAATTTAAATAATTAAGTCTGAATTTAAATATAATTTATTCTTACAAATAATCTATCTGGAGAAATAAGCTCGGGATTGAGTGAGATATTTATTTGTATCGAATTTTGGCTAATTTGGGCCAACCTATTAGATTTGGTCATAATTGAGATCAAAACGGCGTCAATTGCAATGCGATTGGCTAATTGATTTTTTTAATTTGGCTTAAATTTAAACGGATTTAGTTGATTCTTAATTCACTTGGGGTTATCTGTTAAATAACCCCAATTTTCAGCCTATTCTTTAATCACCGGCCCAAATTAAAACAAGTTCAATTTCAGCCTAATTGCAAATTACAACCTCCAAGCCCAAATCCTAACCTGCCCAGGTCCAATACCAAATCACCAGCCCAGCGCCACACCTCTACTAAACAAGCCCAACACATTAATTGACCCGGCCCACCATTTATTTACTCTTCTTCCTCAAAAGCAAATTACAACATGAGCAGAGCCCTACAACATAACCAACCGTATGTACAGCTTTGAAAAACACAAAAAAATCTACCCGATTCCCCTCGTTCTCGATTCGACTTCGCCAACCCGTTCTTCTTCTCTTCGTCACGCGCCTCACGCGTCAGTGGGACAAGCAAAGACGACCCTCGAATCTTCTAGAAAATGAGCCAGGTGTCATCCCCTAACGTTCATATTCCGCAAAATTCGGGATGATGGTACGAATTTAGTACGTATTTGGATATTTTCTATTGGTTTCGGATGGGAATCCGTTTGGCCTAATTCTTATTGGTCCACCAATTTCAAAATTAGTACAACTTGTTGAGGGGAATCCGAAGGTGAGGGGGGAAATTTTGAATTTCTTTTGGGAAAGGACCTTAGTCTATTTCTCTATATAAAGGCTAATTGAGGTAACACCAGAGGGGGGATTTTTTCCTTGACTCTAGGGTTCTAAGAGGGGGGAAACGAATTTTGAGGCCACGGCTTAAGGTTTTTATTATGTTCTTCTTTTCTTTCTGTGGGTGGAAATTCTAGGGGGAGAAAGAATTTTTGGCCACTATTTAGGAGGATGTTTAGCTCTTCTTTTCGTTCTTGGTTCGATCTTTTTTAGAAGCGAAAGGAAAATTTTGGGGGTTAAGAATTTTGAAAGAAAAGAGTTATTTTGTGAAATTCTTCTTGTACATTTTTCTGGGAAGCTGGTCGACTAATTGGGAGTTCCCGCGTCGACAATATCATGCTCCCAGTGGTGACAATTTTTCTGATAGCTCGAGTCCCGTTTTGCTTCTCCCGAACAGGTAATAACCCATCCCGTTTAAACTTTCGATGATTTCTGCTTTATCTCAACTTTCTGAAGTTGTAGGTTTCCTTTAGTGATTTTGTACACTGGATTCATCTGCTGTGGAGGTCTTAAAGACCACAGATTGTTCTTTTGGTGAAAGATGTATTGTTGTCTCTCAATGCCTCATTTATGCACTTCTTATGGCTTGAATAGCTAACTTCCTAATCAAATATTGTTTGTTCTGATTGTGTTTAATAGTTTAGCCTGATGTTGTTTGATTCATAGTTTCTACTTGGCGTGTATTTTATCTGTTGTTACTACTGGATGGTGTCGGGATTGTCGAGATAGCAGCGTTGCTAGCAGAACTACCTCTCAGGTTCCTTTGGCTTCTCATATGCCAAAAGGATGATGAGTAAGGTCCAAAATACGCTAGAAAGTCCTAGGATCCTCCGATGACCGTCTTGATTGTTAAAAACTCATATTTTAGAATTCATCGAAATGAGGAGGAGAATTAGAATGGTATCCCCTGCCACCATCCCTTTTAGTTTATGGATCATGTCTGCCTTTTGGTATCAAAAAAAAAAAACCTAAACTTGGATTCTTTTTTGTTTGTGTTCAAGATGTGTTTCGATTAAAAAAGGAATTTGATATGGTCCTGATTGAAGTGCTGAAAAATTGGATATGCTTATTTGGGAAATATTGCGATTTCCTTTGTGGTCACTGTGTTATGTGTGTAATTCGTACTAGGACTAAGGATTCTCAGTTATTCTTCTTGAGCAAAGATGTTAAGAAAGGAGGGATACATTCACGTTCTTTTTCTCATGAAAGCCCGGTTGAGAGATGGAGTAGGGCAGCACAATTGTCTACTTCCATCTCCGAGAACTTACTATTGAGGTTCTCTTTTGAACCTCCAGGCTCCTTGCATGTTTTCCCGCTTTCGCTCGATTATCATGCGATAATCACCCCAAGCAGCCCACGGCCTTATGTACAAAAGGGTTCATTAATTTCTTTGCTGTTCTTTAAGTTCAAATCTGGATTGTGTGAAATCTCAACTCTTTTTCCTTTAGTCAATTTGGAAGATTGATTCTAGTCCCTTTATTGTCCCCTACTCTTCAATTTGGAAATTGATTTGCGTTTTGGCTTCTCTACGGCTCGTTGAGTTTAAATTTGAAATCAATTTGCATCTTGATACCTCCCTGACTACCTGAAGTTTGAATCCGGAAGCTGATTTACCTTAGTTTTTCTTTATCTTTCTTTGGGTTCAATTTGGAGATCGATAGTGGTATTATTCTTGTAGCTAGAATTTCCCATCGATTCACCCTTTGGCTCCGAACGAGACTCAAAAGGGGTTGGAATTGAGATAAAAATCAGCTTTTGTATTCATATTCTTGGGGATTTTACACCGATTTCCCCCTTTTTAGCTTCAAAAGAGATGGTTAGAAATGAGGTTAAGATTAATTTTATGAAGTGGTGACCCATCTTTACGTATGTTGGCTGATTTGCATTTTCCTTTTGTTCTCTCTCTCAAATTGTTCATAGTCAGTACCCTCTTTCTTGGGAATTCGCAACTGATTCACTTTTGGGTTTCTATTGGAAAGTAGAATGGGGAATCAGAACAAATATTGAGTTCTTGAGTTTGAATTTTATAGGTTTGGACGTGAGATCCATATTCCTCCCTAGTTCAATCATATTTCTGTTGCTTTCATGTGTTCATGCGATTTTAAATGTGTATTAGGATTGAATAGTGAATGCTTGTTATGTATAATCCTTGCTGACACATATTCATAAAAGGGAGGTAGCAAACTTTGGCTTCTTTTTTTTTTGTGGTTCACTTTGTATGCTGATCATACTTTTGAAATAAAAATTGTTACGTTAAAGTGAAGGCAGCTTTCTAAAAAGAGAGTCATTTTCTTATTTTTAAATTATGTCCTTTTCCTACGCCTGCCATTATTGTAATTCATCTTATCTTGTCCCTTTGCCATTACTAATATCACTAGTCTTTATCAAATGATGTTTGAATTTATCAAATTCTGTTATTCGGTTTCTAATTTCTTGCCTTTCCTTTTTTTTTTCATGTCAATTTGCATTGGAGTCCGCAATGGACTCCTTCCTCTTATCAAGTGGGCCAATGAGGCCCATATCCTCAATGTTTAAATCCAAAGTGATTCCATGGCGTAAATACAAGGAGCCGAAAGAAGAAGAACAAATGGATTAAAGTCCTATCATTTGAAGCGGCTACGAGACCCCAAAAGTCTCATTTATCATTTTTGTTTATTTACTTATTGTCGTCTTCATTTATTTATTTATTTATTCATTTGGGCCTCGAAACCAAAGTTGTACTTAATACAGGTGAAGCGAGACTCGAGCTAAAGGATTGAAAACATAGAATTAGGACAGGTGATATGGATCGAAAGCCCAATTAGATTAGGGCAGGTCTTATTGATTTGGGCTCAATGTCCTAAATCCCTTATTTTCTCCCCTCCCACTTTTTTCTTTATGCTTGTTTGCCTTATGTGTTTTTGTAAACCTAGTTAAATCCTTAGTCAAGTCGCTAAAAACTGGTTCTGCATAAACACCAAAATATTCCTAAAATTGCTTTTCTTTTCAAAAATCAACTTTTTCAAGGTTTATCAAAAGACGTTTTCAAATAGGTCGGATAACCGCAAGTTAGCGGACGTTTTAGGTGCCTAACACCTTCCGTTTTATTTGACGCCATAGGTAAAGAGGCACGAGTTTCTGAGCAGCAGTAGCATTGCAGATTTCAGCAGTTAATGCTCCTCTTCATTCGAGGACAATATTATTATTACTTTATTACAGTATTTCAGATTAGTTTTTCTGTTCATGGAGTTAGTTGGAGACATGTTCCTTCAACTCCTTATTCAGTTCAGTTAGAGGCTTTTGGACTAGATGTCAGATTAGATGTTCAGACTTCAGTATTTATGTTTTTTTTTGGTATTGTTATACCATGTTTTTTAGATATGTATCAGTATTGAACCTAATGGCCTTATAGTTCATGTTTCTGCATATTTTATGAGATATTATGCAATTTACAGGTACAGATATCAGTCATGGGTTAACTTGTGGTCCTTCGGGGTCATGAACATCGTGTAGCGTTTCGATTCAGAAAATTGGGGAGTTACAAACTTGGTATCAGAGCCTAAGGTTCAACAGTGTCCTAGAAAGTCTGAAAGCTGCATCAAGTAGAGTCTTGTACATGTGCGTGTTGTGCACCACACTTATGTGCAGGAGGCTATGAGATGTTTTAGGAATAGTTTCCCTTCTTTTATGTCTCAAGATCATGCTATAGCAAGTTTCTCTAAGGACCCATGTAGATTCACATCAGGATCCCCTCATGTCAACCTTACCTTACTTTCAAGGTAACAAAAACAGTGAAGCGCAAGTCCTAAAGATAGGGCTTTCTCATGCAGTCCCTGGAGACAGTTATAGGATTTGCCACATGCTCAGACAATATCCCCTCTGTTCAGTCATGTTCCAAAGTTGTACAGATTTCATTTATGATCATGAGAACTCCTTTGTAAACTCAAATCCAATTTTTGATATGCCGTTAGATCCCTTCTCAGAATCCTATGACAGTATAGACCTAGAATTTTAAGAATGGACCCAAGAGTTTAGCAGTAGATGAGTTGGGATGGTATTATCTAGTCTGATTAGATTATGTATTCATTGGGATAGTTGTACCAAGGTAAATCAGGAGGCTTGAATAGTGTAAGCTAGAATTTAAGTTTATTTACTTGAAATTAAGCATGAAGGTATAGATGTGATATTAGTAGTATATGAGGAAACAGAAGCAGCTGATGTGTTTAGTAGGATGGGCAGGTGTCGAACAGAGTATAAGTAGGTGATGATAGATCAAGTGACCAAGTCAGACTCTCAGATTCCAGTAGTAGTGCCAGTATGTATAGAAAAGCAGTAAGGGAAGACGATTCCCAACCCATCCTCTTCTCAGTACATAGATTTGTACCTCAGCTATCACGAAATCCACTCAGGTCTTACATATCAACTCTATGGTCACGAACCACGATCATGCACTTTTTCATAAATCATGTACGGTTTCAATTCTCAGTATAAAGGATCTCAGTTTACCCCGCAGTACGAATCAATTCCATGAACACGACTTATGTTCACACGTTTTCCATAGAATCATGTGCACTTTCAGTTCCCAGCATAGGGATTCAGATCTAAATCACTCAGTGTCACGAATCATGTCTCACGAATAGAAAAAACTCAAAACTTAGGTCATGCAACTCATAACTCATGTACCCGTATCATGCTTTACAGTATACTCAGCTTTCATGACTCATGCTATGCCCCTACAGATCAGATAAATTCATACCACGTCATGTATATCCTCAGTTCAAACCTTTTTGGTAAATCCATGCTCAGCTACCTCATGCTAGTCAGTCAGTCTCTTCTCGTATGCATAATACTCTATGGTCTCAGTCCAGCTATTCAAACTAAGTACAATTCAGTCTTGCATACCCAGTATTCAGTTACCAGTTATTCAGTTAATCAGATAAGTTAGTATATTTATGCACTCGTAGTCAGCTAAGTTCATGCATCATGTCTCAGTTTCAGATCCCAGCTATTAAGTCACAATTCTGTTCGTAAGTGCCTTGTACACCGCCTTAGTTTTCCTTAGTATCTCGGCTAAGTCAGTTTTCTTCAAGGGACCTAGAGTCCTAAGGGGGAGATACCCTATATCCCCCGACCTTATGTGATTTAAACATGCCACTTTCTTTTCTCTAGATGAATCCAGCTGGAGGAAGGGTTACTTATAAGCTGACCCTCTAGTTCCAAATTTCAGTCGTAATCTATGTTCTTAATGGATCATTTTAGCCCACGATACTCTGTCCATGTCACGCATTACAGACTCAGTTCAACTCATGTATCATGTTCCAGACTCAGTTATGTTCTCATGTTTTCGCTCATGCATATTAAGTGATTAATCTCAGACTCATCGGTATTTTCAGTTCAACGTAACAGTCTTCCTTGAGCTTACTCATTCTCATGTTCAGATTTCAGTACCAAATTTGGTACCATTACCATTGCACGTTCAGTCGTATGTTCATAAGTCAGTTCAGTCATGTATCCACGCATCAGATATATGTGGTCAGCTTATAAATACTTTCATTCATGCATTCATGTATCACGTCACTCATATAATCATGGATCAGATATGCATGGACTCAGCTTATCAGTTATGCATCAGATATGCATTCTCATTTTGAGAAAACTTAGTTCATCAGAACACCCAGTCCTTCATTCATAAATCAGTTACGCATGCATCAGATATGCATGTTCAGTATGATATATTTAGCTTGTCAGTCATGTCAGCCATGAAATCATATTCAGTCGTTCATGCTCAGTACTCACGTCAGTTGTCTTTTCTCCCCTCTCAGTCAGTCTCATTCGAGGATGAACGTTCCCAAGGGGGAGATATTGTAAGACCCCGTAAAAAAAATTGCATGTCAAATTCAGCTCGTAAAGCTCCATGAGAGATTCCAACACTTAGAATTTTTTTTTGCCAAGTGTTCAAGTTCAACACTTACTCTCATTTTAGACCTCCTAACTACAGGGATTTATTTGATGACCTTCCTGACCTTCGTTTTTAGATTTTCAAGTTACGTTGCGATGGGGAAAGTCTCTAGTACGTATTGGACACATTCCGGGCGCATTTTGGGCGCATTTCAGTGGCTAACTCACTGGTTTGAAATGCTCCCGCATTCCAGGCGCATTTCAGGTCAAAAATTTCAGTCAACTTCAAACTGTCATAACTTCCTGCATATAATGAACTGTGAGAGCTGCTATAGATCAATAGAAATATATTTGAGTGTTCTTGCTAATGCAATTGTTTTCATCCAATTTGAACATTGGAGTAAAAAGTTATGATCAATTTACTTCAGCCTATCAGCCTAAAAACAACAGAGGACAACTGCGTCTTTCTCTTTTTCTCCAGGGGTATTTTAGTCTTTCCCACCTCTATATATATATGTATATACACAAACACGAGATTCAGCATAATTTAACTACATATGCTTGATTTCTCTCAAAATTCATCAAGAACAAGAAGAGGGTTTACAATTGGGGATTTAATTTCAACAAATTCTCTCCGTCGATCTTCGTAAAATGAAGAACTAAGGTATGCATAGTGTTCATCCATGGATTCCTTTCATCCATGGAGCTCAAGAATCAAGTTTTAAGTTATGTATCATGAATATTTTATGGTGGGATGATTATGTTCATGTTGATGATGTTAAATTGAGTTTTTTTATTCCATGAGTTATCTCAAGAATCATGAAAACTAATTTATTTTGTAATATTATTCATATGAACTTTATGTTGAGTTCTTGAAATTGCAAGTTGGACATTGATGATCATGTTGTTGGTGTTGAATGATTCCCAAGTTGGGATCTTTGTGTGAAATCATGAAATTATGTTGAAATATAAGTTGAAGTCCATGAATTTGGTGATTTATACTTTGTGAAAATTTTATGATTTCACCTATGCCTAAGTTGTGCATGAAAGGTGTTTGATTAAATGTTTAAGAGAAACAAGAAACATGTAGTATGGATTAATATGGCCTAAAAGGTGAATTCATGCCATTGACCTCATGCTTGAATGACTTACATGCTATTGTTGTACAATGAATATGTTGTTGGAATGTCATGATGTTAGAGTATGAAATTATCATCTTGATTATATACATTCCTACCATGAAAAAGATTACGTTAACCATGTACTTCATGAAATCCCCAACTTATTTTATTATGAATGGTTGATATTGATCATGTATTCAAGAATGTCAAGAAGTGTCATTTTCCTTCTATCGAGTCCTGGGGGTACTTGTACTCGAAAAATATAGCTGTGTGCCTAGAGCCATGTCATGTTTTCACGATACTCTCAGTCAAGCCATGTTCAGTAGACTTCATTCAGTCTCATGACTCAGGAAAATTCATGTAAAGGCAGTATCAGTTCAGTTTTACTCAGTACTCAGTAATCTACGTAATCTCAGTAATATTCCGTCAGTCTATGGAATTCAGTAAATCTCAGTATCAGTACAATTTAGTTCAGTATTCAGTTCAGACATCAGTAAACTCAATCAGCTAACAGAACTCAGTAGCATTTAGTCAGTTAACAGAATTCAGTAGTGTTCCGCTAGTCATCAGAACTCAATAAACTCAGTCCATGTTCAGTTAAGTTAAACAGAACAATCAGTAACAGTTCAGTTAATTCTAGTATGTACTAGGAAATCAGTTCAGTATAATCAGTTCAGTGTCATTCAGTTGGGAGTAGGATTCAGCACCGAGCGAACCCAAGGATGGGAACTCACCTGCCAGTAGAGGGTGTGATTCTTAGAAGCAGTCCTTACGTTCTAGAACTATGTAGACAACATAGGTTGGGACATCAATACCTGTCAGTTGAGGGTAGATGCGGTGGCTTAACCTGTCAGATGAGGGTTTCCACCGTTCTCATTAGAGTACCTGCCAGATGAGGGTCACTCACAGCTTGTCCTTACCAGTGGCGCGGTATTGACACCCTTCCAATAAGGGCAGAGATTGGACCCCATCTTAGCTATTATAGCGTATTTGGGGCATGTCAGTTAGATAATTACTTCCCACAGTTTCAGTATCAGTCTCAGTAAAAGAACTCAGATAGTTCTTCAGGATATCAGGACTGTCAGATACAGTCAACTCAGATACAGTACGGAACTCAGCTAGTTCCATCAGATTTAGGACTGTTAGATACAGTCATTCATGCTATCAGTTATTAGAACTCATGTTATCAGATATATCAGTTATCAGAATTCAGTTATCATTCATGATATGTTATCAGTAAATACGTGTCATCAGTATTCATACTCAGTAGTCATGTTATCACGAGCTCAGTTTCAGGACTGTTATATACGGTCAATCAAATCAGTTCTTCATAATTAGAACTATCAGAAACAATCATTCCTTTATCAGTAATATAGTATCAGTCTCCTAGTATTCAGTAACATAGTATCAGTTCCTCACTTATTAGTGAATTACATATCAATATCAGGAAACTCAGTCATTCAGTATCTCAACATCAGTAAACTTAGTCATTCAGTATCTCAGCATCAGTAAACTCATGTTGTCAGTATTCAGACTCAGTAGTCAGTATCACTACGATTTTAGTTGCAGTTACGTATGTATGTATGTATTCTCACGTTCATATCAGTCAGCATTGTTCATGCATATAAAACACTTTGCATTTATCCTACCTCACTCGTATATTCAGTACATTCAGTCGTACTGACGCATTCGCGCTATGGTATTTTATTTGACGCTATAGGTACAGAGGCACGAGTTTCAGAGCAGCAGTAGCATTACAGATTTCAGCAGTCAGTGTTCCTCTTCATTCGAGGACAATATTATTATTACTTTATTATAGTATTTCAGATTAGTTTTTCAGTTCATGGAGTTAGTTGGAGACATGTTCCTTCAACTCCTTATTCAGTTCAGTTAGAGGCTTTCGGACTAGATGTCAGATTAGATGTTCAGACTTCAGTATTTATGTTTCTTTTTGGTATTGTTATACCATGTTTTTTAGATATGTATCAGTATTGAACCTTATGGCCTTACAGTTCATGTTTCCGCATATTTTATGAGATATTATGCAGTTTACAGGTACAGATATCAGTCATGGGTTAGCTTGTGGTCCTTCGGGGTCATGAGCACCGTGTAGCGTTTTGGTTCAGAAAATCGGGGCGTTACATGTTCGAAAGTTAAACTACTAAAAGTCTATGAAGATATAAAACTAAAACAAATACCAACATGTCTGGATTATGGATAAATTCAAAAACCTATCTTAACATCTGAATATCTAAACATCTAGTCTGAACGCCTTTAAGACATGTGTAGTTGATGGGACAAACCCCCAACTAAATCTGTCTGATTTAAATGAAAGATATATTAAAATTAACTGAACATAACTTGTCCTCGATGGATGAGGGCTCAACACTATTGCTGCTGAGAGGCATTGAGCTGACTAAGGGTGATCGGAGAACTGAGCGTCCGAACCTATATTGTGAAATCAATATAGCACAAAAAAAAGTATGTGGTCAGTACTTTAAATGCACCGGTACGTGAGATAGGGACTAATTAAAAATGCATATGGATATTGATCAACATGGATACATGAACATGTAAAAATGAATGTAAGACCAAGTAAAGAATGTACTAAAATAATCTGTAAACTAAATGACTGAATAACTGATAACCTGAATACTTGGTCATTCAAACCTATACTGATATAACCTGAGAACTAAACAAAAATTATGGGAGCTATCATGTAACCGATATGCCCTAATCTGAGCAAATTGGGGTCCAACCTGTAACCCCAGTTAGAAGGGTGTCAATACCTTTCCACGAGTATTAATACTGGCCATGTAGATCCAGTAATCCAGTGTCCCGAAGGACTAGGGTGTCAGTCCTCTACTGGCGGGTGACCCCTAAGAGAGTGCCAGTCCTCTACTGGCGGGTGACATTTCATAATATACGTTGGCTACATAGTTCTGGAACTTAAGGACTTTTACTAGAGGTCTTAGTCCTCTACTAATGGGAGAGCCTTCATCCCTAGGTTCTCTTGGTGCTAAATTCTACTTCCAACTAAACTGACACGGGTACTGATTAAAGTTAACTAAACTCATAACTAATAATTGCTCAATATGAATATGATAATAAAATCATGATCTGACTGACTCGTAACTTGAAAATTTGAGACATGTGTAAACATATAGGTATCGGGTGTTCATAGCCCTCCAGCACTAAATGATACTTTAAATACAATAACATCATCACAACCTTGTAAGAAAATTCATGATTTGTAGACCCAAAACTTAGTACACTTTAGTAAATTGATGAAATCTATGAATTTAAGTATGGTAATGTGTTAAACTTATCAAAACAACATGTTCACATGGTTTAATTCATAACTTGATAAATTGACATTGTATCAATTGAATATGATATGGGCGATTGAAATTCAAAGTATGCAATAACATAATTCACATGAGGAAACATATTGACATGACTTGAATTCAAAACTACTAAGAAAACATGGATTAAATTCATAATTAACATTGATATTTTTATAAAAGAGGATAAAAGTTTCATACTTGAACAAAAAAGAGATTTGAGACTCAATGGGTTGAAGGAACCCATTGATGAATACCCCATGTCAACCCCTTTTTTGCCAAGGATCGAGTTGAAGGGTTTTTCCAATTAAAGTGACGGTATTGAATAGAGATTAGTTTTTATCATTTTCAGAGTCGCCACTTAGAATTGAGTTGTGGTGTTCTAAGTCACCTTATTGAATCCCTAATCAAAAGGAAATGGCTCTTTGTTGGTCTGCAAAAACAGAAAACCGGATAAGAAATTTTGTTAATCAAGGAAAAGGTGTGAGGCACCCCTTGAGTCCCGTGGTTCTAGCACGGTAGCTTTTTGACTTATCTTGACTTAAACTATTTTGATAAATTATGTTAAGGCCTAAATTTTCTCATTTTTAATATACTGATAATATCTGTCTATATCTCTTGTATTAAACTAGCGAAAATTAATTTTAAGACGATATTTGCCGAAGTGCAATATTGCATCCTTGAATTATTTTTTAAATGTCTCAAAAAGATGCATACTCCGCATTCTTAATTGAGAAAAATATATTAAACATGCCTAAAGCTTATCTAGCGTTAAATGGCATTCGTTCGTCTCTTATAAAATCAAGACAATTTTCTAATCCATTTCATTCTCTTTTCACTCTTTATTTTTGCAACGAGTTTTGGATTATTCCCCAACTTACCTTGCTCTCTCACAAATGGATATTCCCTCTCTTCTCTTTTACCGTGTGACGATAGGTCTTGAATAATTTTACAACCTCATTTCACTCAACCTCACATTTGTAAATAACCCGAACTTTGACTATCGGGTAAGCCTATAAAGGTATTACAATAAGATAACCTGTTCAAAATGGTCAAGATGATCAAACAGAAGAGGCGACAATAATATGTTTAACATTTAACGTAAAACTAGTGATTATTAAAATAAGCCTAGCGACGCTATACTGCAAAAAATATTTAATCCACTATATAATAATTCAATAAGTTCCTTTTCAAGGAAACCGACAAGTGAAAAACAAACTTCATTATTTTTTTAATAAACAAACTATATATAATTTAAAAATTATTGTTATTATTTTTTTTTTTGAAGAATCCTTGTATTTTGACAAACTAATTAACTAAGCCTTCCATTAATACACTAATTTTCATAATTTTATATGTGCAACAGTTTTTTCTTTCACCTAATATAATACTATTATATCGTGTGTAATAATCTTAAAGTAGGCAACTTATGTTTACATTTATCTACGTTTTCACCAACTTACAACCCAAACTATAATGTTATTACTTCTAATCCCTACTATACATTTTCTACGCCCCTAAAGAAAACCTTAGTAAATATCTCAATGAACCATGATCTCACATAATTAACACTAACTGTAATATGTTAGAACAAGAAAAACAATTTTAGATAATAATAATAATAATAATAATAATAATAATAGTAACAATTCAAACACATATAAAATTCGAAAAACTTTGTAATATTAAAATTAAATGCCGCATGATTACACTGTTATATTATATAAAGAAAAAATTAAAAATTACCTCCTGCGAAAATAATCCAAAATAAAAGAAAGAAGAAGCCATGAACCCGAAATCGCGAACCAACCATGAACTCCATTGTTACCCTCTTTTGTGAGCCTTTTTTTTTCCTTTTACTCTAATCTTTTACTTTTTCTCTAATCTTTTCCTTTCTTGATTTCTTCCGTTTCTAAGTTTCTCCCTTTTTTTTTTTTTTTTTGTTTTTGGGTTTTTCAAGTTTTATGTCTGTGTGTGTATTGTGTTGTCTGTCCGTGCGGGTAATATAGTGTGTAGGGTGAAAAGTTGACGGAGTTGAGGGGGTTGAGGAAAAGGTCGGGGGTGGTTGGGGTAGTTTAGGATAAGATTTATATTTTTTATTTTTATTATATTATTTTTTTAATAATAAATTAAAATGAATAATAAAAACAAAAAAATATTAACTAATTAATTTTTATATTTTAATAAAATACAATAAAAATTTATGAAAAATCTAAAATAAATATAATTAAGATAATACTAAAACTAGTAGCCAATTTATTAATATATATATATATTTGAATTTTTCATATTATTTTAAAAACAAAAATAAAAATATCCCAAAATATAACTTTAGTTATTTATTTATTTTCAACTAAAACTTAATAAAAATGAAATAAGAGCTAAAGTAGATATTGGACAAAAACATAAATATTTAATGCCGAAAAAAATGTTAAAACTCGGGGAGGTCAAAAATCACGTGTCTACACCCCACGTACCTTATTTGCTTGAATCTTTGAAGAAAACCTTAGAATTGAAACCTTGAACGGTGAATCCTTGGGAAGAGTCTTGATTTTACGTTCTTGGGAAAGAGGGATGGTTTACATATGATAACTGATGGAGAATGGAGCAAGTGATGCCTCTTTTTGGGTTTTAGTTCATCACTTGGATGGTTGAGGAGAGGAAAAATGACTAAAATACCACCCATTAAGTTAACAAAAAGAATGCAGACAACACAACCTCTGAGTCACGGAGTTTATCGCGGAGACTATCCTCTATGACTCGCTGTGTATCGCAGTGGCTAACCTCCGTGACACGCAGTATATCACGAAGATTATCCTCTATGACATGCCCAAATCATGGAGGCTTACTGCTTCTGAAGTCTAAAATCAGCCCGAACCTCTTCAAAAAAATTTGAAACTATTTCAGATGACCCTTTTAACATCCCTAAACATGTTTCAACTAAAAAATCAATGTTTCAGAGTTCGGAAGGCCAAAAATAAAATATTCGTATTCTTGGGGTCTTAAAATGGCTAAGTCCTTCTGAACTCAGTGTTAAATTAAATCCTTGAACCCCTTTAAACATGTGTCTAGGAGCTGGAAACATATCTAGAATATTGAGGGGTATTACACTTGTTCTTTGGACAGGTTCTTGGGCTAAGTCTTGTCTTAGGGGCAAGACTAATAGAGCATCATATAAATCAAGACACAGTATGATAATATCAACTCTTGTCCATGTGGTGTAACTTATCGGCTAAGTCTTGCCTCTAAGGCAGGAATTATAGAATATCTTATTAATCAAGACACAGTGTAGTAGTGTGAACTCTTGCCCATGGGGCGTAACTTGTTGTTTGAAAGTCCTTGGACTAATTTGTGCCTCTAAGACAAGAGTTATAAAATATTTCATAAAACAAGACAAAATGTGGTAGTGCCAACTCTTACCCATGAGGAATAACTTATTGTTTGAAAGTCCTTGATTTATAAAATATTTCATAAAGCAAGACACAGTGTAGTAGTGTCAAATCTTTCTCTTGGAGCGTAACTTGTTGTTTAAAAGTCCTTGGGCTAAGTCTTGCCTCTAAGGAAAGAGTTATAAAATATCTCATAAATTAAAACATAATGTGGTAGTGTCAACTCTTACCCATGGGGCGTAACTTGTTGTTTGAAAATCCTTGAGTTAAGTCTTTGCCTCTAAGGCAAGAGTTATAGAATATCTCATAAATCAAAACACCATGTGGTAATGTCAACTTTTTCCCATGGGGAACAACTTGTTTCTTGAAAGCCCTAGGTCTATATCTTGCCTCTAAGGGAAGAATTATAAATCATCTCATAAATCAATACACAATATGTTCGTGTCAACTCTTGCCCATGTGGCATAACTTGTTGTTTGATGGTCCTTGGTCGGAGTCTTACCTCTAAGACAAGAGTTATAGAGCATTTCGTAAGTGAAAAAACACAACATGTTAGTATTGACTCTTTCCCAATGTACGTAACTTATTTGAAAATTTTTGAGATAAGTCATGCCTCTAAGGAAAGAGCTGTAGAACATTTAGTAAATGAAGACATAATGTGACAGTGTCAACTCTTGCCCGTGAGGAATAATTTGTTAGTTGAAAGTCCTTGAGCGAAGTCTTTCCTCTAAGGCAAGAGTTGTCGAACATCTCCTAAATGAATACATAGCGTGGTAGTGTCAACTCTTGCCCGTGGATCATAATTTGTTGTTTGAAAGTCCTCGAGTTAAGTCTTGCCTCTAAGGCAAGAGTTGTAGAACATCTCATAAATGAAAACATAATGTGGTAGAGTCAACTCTTGCCCGTGGGGCATAATTTATTGTTCGAAAGTCCTTGAGCTAAGTTTTACCTCTAAGGTAAGAGTTATAGAACATCTCATAAATCAAAACACAATGTGGTAGTGTCAACTCTTGCCCATGAAACGTAACTTGTTATTTGAAATCATAAGTCTTGCCTGTACAATGTTGTAGTGTCAACTCTTGCTCATGGGCTCAACTTGATTGGAAGAAATCGAAGAAAATAAAAAAAGTTAACAAAAATTGCGAAAAAAGAAGAAAAATATTTAAAAATAAAACAATAAAAAAGAAAATATAGAAAGTGAGGGGAGAAAAGAAAAAATTGAGGACAAAACCAAAAAAAAGACAAAATAAAAATAAAGATTGAGAAAAATTAAAAAAAAAAAAAGATAAGAAAATAAAAATCAAAGGAAAAAAAAGGAGAAAAAATAATGATTGAGAAAAACTAAAAAGAAAAATCAAAGTAAAATAAAAAAGAGAATTTCTTTTAAAACAATTATAGAAGTTTAGAGGAGAAAAGGAAAAAAAGTAAGGGGTGAGAATTTTTTTTAAAAGAGAGAGAGAGAGAGAAAAGAAAGATAAAAATTAAAGTAAAAAAAAAAGAGAAAAAAATAAAAGCTGAAAGATGAGTTGTTTAAAAATATTTGAGATATAGAGCGAAAAATAGGCAATTCTGCTATATATATAAAAAAAAAGCGAGACTAGTTTTATAAGACCATTCATATGTGGGGGGGGGGGGGAATAAAGTCACCATAACATGGGCAAATTAATTAAGGGTGACAAAGAAGTTTCAAAACTAAAAAAGAGCGACACGTCTTAAATATTGAATAGAGGAGACAATTTTAAGATTGGTATTAATGACACTACTTTTAAAACCCTCAAGTTTTATTATTTACACAAAGATACCTACACCATATTTACACAAAGTTCCCTACACCATCACCACCATTCCTCCTCCACACCCTTTTTGTTGTTGCCGTCGCCGCCACCTCCTCTTCCCCCACTATCACTATCACTACCATTGCCACCTCTTCTAGATTCACCATTATTTCCTCCCTCTACATAACTATCGCCTGTTTTTCTTCTCCACCACCGTCGCTATCAACACCGCACCAAATGTCATGTTCTTATTCGGCGTCACCACCAGCACCACCACCTTCTTTTTTACCATAAATATCACTTTTTCATGGGCTCCTCCTCCAACCAAATCTTTTTTCAGAAATTAAGTAAGTATCGAAGTTGTTGTAGTTGCTGCAGCTACTTCGATAGTTGCTACAGAAACTTCAATAATTATTGTAACACAACAACTAATATCAGTTGTTGCAGCAATTACCGTAACTGTTATAGCAACTATGGTAGTTGCTGAAGCAACTGTCGTGGTTGCTGAATTTTTTCTTCATTCAATTTTAAAAGAAATCAAAAGTTTTCTTTTCAAACTTCTCAATTTTTTTTTAAATAATCCATAAAGATTAAAAAGGGAAAGAAGAACGAAATGAAAATAAAAAGAAAAAGAAGAAGAGATGATGAAAGAAGAGGAAAATCGAGAGAGAGAGAGAGAAAAAATAAGAAGAAGAAGAATGTGAAGAAAGAAATTTGGAGAGAGGAAGAAAAAAGAAGAAAGATTGAAAGATAAGAAAAGGGGAGAAATTCTAAAAATTGAAATTTGGAGTTGGAGGACTTTAAAAAAGTTTAAAGAGTTTAAAAAATTACATTTTACACTCCAATTTACTTTAATCACTAATTAAAAAGAATTTGACTAGAGTTAGTCAAAGCTGTCATAAATTTTAATTTTAAAACTTATTTGTCACCCTACACTTAATTTTCTCCCATAACAAGGGTCATTTATATAGTGTACCCAGTCTATCCCGAATAAGCCTATTGGTCCATGGTGCTTGAGCAATATGGGTTGATCTGGCTCGTGGGCCAAACAAAAAGTGATTAAATAGAATAGAGTATTAAGAATGGATAAATAATACAAAAACACAAACTTAAGAGGCATAAATACATAAAATCACTTTTCTTTTAAAATATTTCATAAAATCTCATATTTCTCTTTTTCCTCTTGACACATATTAAATAAGTAAGTAACAGATTTGCATTTATTTTAGGAGAGTAAATAATGGGAGAGAATCTCTTAAATATCTAAAAAAATCAAATTAAATTTTTTTCATAACATCTTATCATTTGGAATTTACGATTTATTTCAATTTTTCATCTCTATTAATCTTTTCTTTCCTTAAGATTTTGAAAGATTTACCGTGTGCTTAATGGTGACAAGCATTCATGTTCTTTTGAATGAGCTTCATACTATAGAAGCTAAAATATTTCATAGTTTCCGGCGGAATCATGACAATGGCGTGATCACTGCAATGGTCCACAAAATTAGATATCAATTTTGGCGTTGAAACATAAATTTGTAGCTAATGCTCTTGATACATATATAATGTTGTTAATTTCTCGATATATTTTCGTACTACAAACGGTGATACATATACATTTATTGTCAATATATTGGTGATAGATGTAAGTGATATATTAGTTGTTAGAATACTGGTGATACATATGGTAAATACGTTTTGATAATAATTCATATTTTTTATTTATTTATAAATGTTTGATATATTTAACATATGTTTGACATAAATAAACTATTTATTTTTGTATGCGATTAAATTTTGAAGGAGTATTGAGTAATTTTATCATATGTATCATTGTGATACATCTGTAATCGGATGTATCATTGTGATACATCTGGAATCAGATGTCTTTATGCCAGGATTTGTGCGTGATTTACTCTCCATAATAATTGAAAATCAGTTACTTCCTTATTTAACTAATTACTCAATTATAAATGTATCACAATGCATATGTATCAAGGCTAAAGAGATGTATCACCAAAAATTAAAATTTGGAATATCTTGTAATTTAACAAAGTTATGGTATAAATTGTTACAACTCACTAAAAATTCGAAATTTATATAAGTTACCCATTAAGAATAACAAAAGGAATCCAAACTCAAAGTCTATTTAGACCATCATAGAGATTTAAATATTAATTATGTTTATAAAATGTAAAAATAATTAAATACTAAACATTAAATTTTTAAGAAATTAAATATGTTTGATGAAGTTGATGTAGTGGTGTTGAACACGCCATAAGTGCTATTAGAGTTTTTTTCTGGAGGCGTCCATTTCACTTTTAGTGGATTAAATATGGATTAATTACATAATACCACAACTTAATTTATCCTAGCTGCTTTAAATCTCAACCCTTTTAAATAATTACATAAATACCTTATTTACTTTCTCTCTCTTAAAATATCAGATACATCACAAAAGGGGGGAAAAACACCCTTCTTTCCCGCGTAAAGATCTGCCTATTCTCTTATTTACTGCTCCTTCTTTCATCTTTAATTTCTCCTTTAGGTTTGACATTTATGGGAGAAATTTCTTGGATTTTCTTTCTTCCTTATTCAAGAAAATGCTTAATCATTGATGCCTTCATTGATGGTGTTCATCAAATGATTTATCATTGAAAGACACCCTTCTTTTCTGCGTAAAGATCTGCCTATTCCCTTATTTACTGCTCCTTCTTTCATCTTAATTTATCCTTTAGGTTTGAAATTTATGGAAGAAATTTCTTGGCTTTTCTTTCTTCCTTATTCAAGAAAACGCTTTATCATTGATGCCACCATTGATGGTGTTAATCAAATGATTTATCATTGAAATGTGAGGGAAATTTTTTTTGACTTTTCTTTCTTCTTTTTCCGAGAAAGTGATTTATCATTGATGTCACCAACATCACTACACCAACATCACCAATGGCAAAAATTTATTCAGCTTCCGATGTCGCTATTGATGGTGTTAAATAAAAAAAAATGGGGTTCTGCTTCTTTGAAAGGGAAGGTTAGTCCTTCAAAATGCAAAGTTGTTGAAAAAATCAAAAGAGATACACTCCAAAAGGTATTGTACATATGTATCGGATTAAAAAAAAATTTAGATACATAATTTTTGTTGTTGAGATACATAAATGACATCATTTTCATGCATGAGACATAATTTTAATTATATATCTTTCTCCAGTCTAATTTTTGTATTATGTATGAGTAACCAAATAGATTAAAAAATGGATGTATCTCAGTAATAAGTTTTTATGTTGAGACACATAATTAACATTAATTTCATACATGAGACATAAATTTAATTATGTATCTCGCTTTAATATTGAACAAAATTATGTATTTCCAGCTAATAACTTCAAATAATGGATGTATCTCAGCCAGTATAACTATTAATCAACTCGATTACTAACTAATCTGTTTTTTATGTATCTTAATGCAAGATATGCATTACATTGTCAAAGAAGTTTCACCACATCCGTTATCGCTTGACAATTCTCGAAATGCTAAAAGTTTAGAAGATTTTAAAAAAATTCCGAAAGACGAGAGGGTGGAGTTTTTCGATCACACAAGGCGTGATATTCTTTTAAATTTCAAAGAGTGGATAAGAATGTTTCAACAGGATGAATGAGGGTCCTTTTTTTTAATATCAACATTACAACTATTTACGATTTTATGGAGATCTTGACAGTAATTTTTTATTTATGAAGCATGATTTCCTCCCCAATTTACGTTATTTTCCTTTTAAGCGTGTCGTAGCTGTTTTAATTGATATATCAGATAAGATGTATCTCTTGTTAATAGATGTATCAGAAAAATAAAAATCTGAAATTTTTATAAGATGTATCTGGAATTGTTGTGATAGGCGTAATTAGGAGTAAACATGTAGGGATTTATGTAAAACACCCATTAAATATTGACCTCTTTTTGTGTTTTATTGTGATCTATTGAAATAAAATTAGGTCAATATTGCTATTTAGTTGGTTATATTATTACTCATTAATTGTTTAGTTTGTTTATCAACATCTCTATTTGGTCTGAATTTGGTGTCAAAAGTTATTTAATTTCGTAGATTATTAGGATTTTTTTCGTAAATTTGAGACTTGATTAACAAGAAGTAACTTCATGTAATATTATATTATAAATATTATAAAATTAATATTTTAAAATTTAAATTAAGATTATAAAAATAACATATTTTAAAAAGTGGTCTGACCTGTGAAGGCCCGCAGCCCACAGAGTGATGGATTGGGCTTGTTGTTTTCTCGTCTGTCATCTTGATAGGCCAGCTCGTCCTGACCCGTTCAACTCAAAAGCCCATGTGGACTAGCCCAGATGCGTTGGGCCGACCCGTATTAACAACTCTAGTATAATTTGAAGTTGAAAGCTGCATAATTATCATGTGTTAGCCCATGACCTTGTAATAATTTTTCGATTATAAGCCACTGTAATAATTTTTTGATGTAATTCTTTGGCTTTTTTTTTTTTTTTAGTTTTTGAGATTTTATGAGGGTAAAAGGGTAAAAGGAGGTAATGCACTCAAATTTGCGATTTATAGTGGATATATTTCTCATAAAATAGTGGTGCATATATTTTGTTAACAAACCTATATTTAATGAATTACAAAAGAATTCTAAAAATATTTTTTTTCAATATAAAAACTTGACGCTTTAATAAATTACCTCACCCATGTTTTTACGCCTAAAAAAAGAAGAAAAGCAATCTCTCTTATACTCAATCGTAAAATGGGTTTGGGTCAGCTCTGAATATAACAAGGATTAGGTTATTTTAGATGGGTCAGATCTAGAGGGGTTGAACTCTTGAACTGGTTCCCCATTTTCATTAGCAGAGAAGGACCAAAAACTTCTCATCTTTTCTATGTTGATGACCTTATCCTAGTTGCGAAAGCAAACAACAAAAACTACTCAACCATTAGAAACACCTTGGATAGATTTAACTCTTTCTCTAGGCAAAAAATCAACAAGAGTAAATCCAAAATTTTCTTCTCCAAAAATTACTCTCAAGCTCTTACCGATAATCTCACCTCCATTCTTAATATCCAGCATAAAGACTCTTTTGATAAGTATTTTGGATTCCCCATTCTCCATAAAGCCCCTACAAATGTTGATTTCCAATTAATCTTGGACAACATGAGGACCAAACTTATTGGATGGAAAACAAAACTCCTTAATGTAGCTAGTGGAACCACTTTAGATAGAGACTCTCTGAACAACATCCTAAATCGTGTGATGCATCTTATCAGTCTACCTAGTAAAATCCTTAAAGAAATTGACAAGACTCAGAGGAATTTCATTTGGGGCACCACTGATGCCAAAAAGAAAATGCATATACTGAACTGGGAGTCTGTTTCCTAACCCAGGAACACTGGTGGCCTGGGGATCCATAGAGATGACATTAAAAAACAAACCCTTCATACTGCCCTAGCCTCGAGATTCATCAATAATCCTGATTCACTCTGGGCTAGAGTTCTTAAAGGTAAGAACTGCAGTAATGACTTCAATCCCAAGACTAATGCTTTTAGAACAGGAAATGCATCTCTAGGGTATTGAAAACTTAAACTAAGGCTTCTACCTAGATTATCCAAAAGGGAGACAAGGTGAACTTCTGGAATAATAGGTGGATCCCTAGCTCAGATTCTCTTAGACACCTCATCTATGGCCCCTTGCCAGCCAATCATCCCAATACCTCAGTGGCTGACATTTGAAAAAATGAAATCTAGGATATTAGCAATATCTCATTTGACCTCCCAACCTCTGTCATCCACACCATCAAAGATAGTTTCTTCCCTACTAATAAGATTTGTCATGACTACCCAATCTGGAGCCTCACAGGCAATGGAAAATTTACCGATGCCAGCACTTATAAAATCATTCTCTCCAAGAAAGTAAGTACTGCCAATGGGAAATCTTACCAATGGATCTAGAACATTCAGATTCCGACCAAAATTAAGCATTTTCTATGGATATGCTACCATAATCGTTTACCCTGCAACTCCACCCTCTTTAAAATGGGTATCTCTCTTAACCTAAGCTGCAAGTCATGTAATAATTCCTAGGAAGATATCAACCACCTCTTGTGGAACTGTCGTGAATTAACCAATCTTTGGAATGACCTGTTCACTAAATGTCGCAAGGCTGACATCCCAAACCCCCTCTCTCTTGACCAGGGTAACTGGGAAAGCATTTGGAATAATTTTAGAAATATTTATTTTGATAAATTTATCAATCTAATGTCCTGTGTGCCTTCTGTGTATGGAACATATGGAGATGCAGGAACTCTTGTATCTTCAACAACAAAAATACCACCCCCTCATTTAGGATAGATTATTCTGAGGCTGTTGAATATACTTATCTGATTAATAGGCAGACAAAAGCTAATCCTATAATGACCCAGCTTCATGTCAAGTGGAACCCCCCTACTCACCACAACTTTAAACTTAATACTAACGGATCTCATTTAGGGAATCCAGGTACTGGAGGCATTGAAGGAATTGTCAGAAACAAGAACGAGGATTGGATTCTGGGGTTTAACAAAGGCTTTCCTACAACCTCTAATAATCAGATGGAATTACTGGCACTTCTTGAAAGTCTTAAGCTTGTGGAAGACGAAAATCTTCTACCCGTGGAAATAAATGTGTATTCTAGGGAAATCATCTGAATGCTCACGAATGGGAACTTACATTATGACTCTATTATTGATGCTTACAGGTCTGTGCTGAGAAGTATAGGGAGGCCACCAGTAGTACACTGCTTTAGACAAAAAAACTCTGTAGCAGATACACTAGAAAAAATGGGAGCAACAAACAAGCTTTTTGGGAACTCAAACTGTAACACCCCGTATTTACGTAGCATAATTTAAGTCCCAGTGCATGAGTATTTATAGAAAAATTTTCAAAACACTCATCATTTTTCAGTTTAGAGGCTACCATTGCTAGGAAATTCAATTATCTTTTCAATGATATAAAATTCGTCGAAATCCAATAACTGGGTAAGAAGTTATGGAGATTTTAAGTTTCAATTATTTCAATATTTTAGTTTATAGATTTTACTCAGTCCATGTTATATGCTTGGTCATGCATCCCCAGTGTCTATAGATTTTCACGTATCTTCAGTATTTACAGATTGTCATGCATACTCAGTATTTATAGATTCTCTATATTTTTAGTACCTACAGATTTTATGCTCTCTATTCAGTACTCCATGCTTTACATGCATATCCAGTTAATTATTAGTTCTGTTCATGAAACCATGCATATCAGCCTACCTCATTTAGCATACCAGTACATTCAAAGTACTGATCGCATACCTTTTCTTTTTCTCTATGATGTATTATATCATAGGTTATGACGCTCAGTTCCCAGCTCATAATTAGACTTATCAGATCCTCAACAGTAGTAGTGATGAGTCCTCATACTTTGAGGACAGTCTTACTTTATTTCATGTCTCAATTAGTAGTTAGTTGGGGCCTGTCCCATCAACTCATATCCAGTTTATCATTATTTTATCAGATTCAGTCAGTTATTTCTATAGACTCATATTTTGGTTTTGAATTTAGTTATTAAAACCTTATGGTATGTCAGTATTCTTTCGCATTTATGATCATGTTATACAGTACTTACAGCAGGTATCAGCTCATAGGTTACCTTGTGGTCCCTTGGGACTGTAAGCATTATGTGATGCCCAAGGTGTACTCTCGGGGCATTACAAACTTGGTATCAGAGCCTAAGGTTTTAAAGTGACATAGAAAGTCTGAAAGCCACGTCAAGTAGAGTCTTGTGCATGGGTATGTAGTGCGCCATACTTATGGATGAGAGGCTACAAGGCGTTTAGAAAAAGTTTTCCTTCTTTCAGTATTTATGTCGTGCGATTGAGCATGAGCTCAAGTTAAAATCACTGTCTAATCTATTTTTTCCTTCCGTTTACAGAACATGCATCCCAAGAAGAACAGAAGAAGAATATGAAACTAGCCAGCCCCTCAGCCCGCCCACGCAAATCCTCTGGACGAGCATGTCTCTCATGCAAAATTTAGAGCTGCGTTCACTACTCTAGCCAATTCCATAGCATCACAAAATGAATGGCCAGTTGCTATTTTGGCCAACCCAGTGGCCAATACTGCTGCAACTAGAATTTGGGATTTCACCCGGATGAATCCTCCTTCTTTCACGGGATCCAAGTCTGAAGAGGATCCACAAGAATTCTTAAATATGGTTCAGAAGGTCACGGGTGTTATGGGGGTGACATCTAGTCAGAGTGCTGAGTTGGCTGCATACCAGTTGCAGGATGTAGCCTATACTTAGTTTAAGCAGTGGAAGGTTGATAGGGGTGTAGATGCAGGGTCTGTAGAATAGGAAGAGTTTGCCATAACTTTCTTAGATAGATTCTTCCCATTGGAATTGAGAGAGGCCAAGGTGTTAGAGTTTATTAACTTGAGGCAGGGAAGCATGAGCGTGAGGGAGTATTCCCTCAAGTTTACTCAGTTAGCTAGGTATGTTCCTCATGTGGTAGCTGATAACAGGTCTAAGATGGGTAAGTTTATGTCTGGTATATCTGATAGTGTGGTCAAAGAGTGTAGGACCGCAATGCTGATTAGTGATATTGACTTGTCTAGGATGATGGTCCATGCTCAACAGATAGAGGATCAAAAGATTAAGGAGAGGGGGAGAGGAAACAAGAGGGCTAGGACAGGTAGTTTTAACTTCAGTCAGCTAAAATCAGAGGGTGGTAATCGTCCTCAATTTTATCAAAGGTCTTCATCCCCAGCACTCTCTTCAGCCAGTGCCCCAGTACCCAAATTCAGAAACGATAATAGGGATAGGGCACCAGGCTCTAAGTCCCAGGTCAGCAGTGCTCATACAAATCCTCTATGTCAGAAATGTGACAGACACCATCAGTGAGTGTAGATCGGGTAGTGATGTGTGCTTTGGGTGTGGAAAGCCAGGCCATCGAATTTGGGAGTATCGGGTAGTTGCTCAGAAAGGTAGGGATGTGCGCCAACAGGACCAGTCCCATCAGTCGTCAGTTCCATCCGGTCGCCTGACTCAGTAGGGTGCCGCTTCCAGTACTACCAGTGGTCAGCGTCCGAACAGATTATATGCTCTTCAGTCCCGCCAAGATCAGGAAAATTCTCCTGGCGTAGTTACTGGTACATTGCAGGTCTTTCACTTACATGTTTATGCCTTACTAGACCCTGAAGCTTCTCTTTCTTTTGTAACTCCATATATAGTCGTCAACTTCGGAGTTAGTCCCAAAACTCTAGCAGAGCCTTTTTCAGTTTCTACCCCATTAGGTGTTTCCATTGTAGCTAGACAGGTATACAACAACTGTCCGGTCACAATATCTCAGAAAGTTACCTCAGTTGATCTTGTAGAGTTAGAGATGACAGATTTTGACGTTATTCTCGGCATGGATTGGCTCTATTCATGCTATGCCTCAGTTGATTGTAGAAATAGAATAGTTTATTTTCAGTTCCCAAATGAACTAGTCCTTGAATGGAGAGGTAGTACTATAGCTCTTAGGGGTCAGTTGATATCATACCTTAGAGCCAGAAAGATGATATCGAAGGGGTGTATTTACCATCTTGTGCGAGTCAAAGACTCTAACTCAGAAACTTCAACCCTTGAGTCAGTTTCAGTAGTTATGGAATTTCCAGATGTGTTCCATCAAGATATCCACAGAGTTCCTCCCGAAAGGGAAATCGACTTCGGAATAGACCTTCTCCCAGATACTCAGCCTATATCTATTCTGCCATACAGAATGGCTCTATCTGAACTCAAAGAATTGAAAGAACAATTGAAGGATCTCTTAGATAAGGGATTTATCAGACCCAGGGTCTCCCCGTGGGCCGCACCTATCCTATTCATGTGTAAGAAAGACAGTTCTCTCAGAATGTGTATTGACTACCCGCCAGTTGAACAAGGTCACAGTTAAGAATAAATATCCACTTCCTAGAATCGACGACTTGTTTGACCAACTTTAAGGTGCCAATTATTTTTCAAAGATAGACCTCAGATCAGGCTATCATCGACTTAGAGTCAGTTCTCGGCTCGCAATTAGACTTATCATATCCTCAGAATTAGCAGTGGTGAGTCCTCATACTTTGATGACAGGCTTACTTTATTTTATGTCTCAGTTAGTAGTTAGTTGGAGTTAGTTGGGTCCTGTCCCATCAACTCATATTCAGTCAGTCAGTTTTAAAGGATTTCAGACATTAGAGTTAGTTATTTAGTATTCAGAAATTACAGTTGGTTATCCAGTTTATCATTATTTTATCAGATTCAGTCAATTATTTCTATAGACTCATATTTCGGTTTTGAATTTAGTTATTAAAACCTTATGACATGTCAGTATTCTTCTGCATTTATGATCATGTTATCTAGTGCCCATAGCAGGTACCGGCTTATGGGTTAGCTGGTAGTCCCTTGGGACTGTAAGCACCGTGTGACGCCCAGGTTGTACTCTCGGGGCGTTGCACAAACTTTTTAACAGTTCCTTCTATGCATGCACAGAAACTTATATGGATAGACATTCTAGGAACTACTTATGTAAGAAATGTGAAGTCTTACCCAAACTCTGAGGGCATAGACCACATATATTTAGAGCCAGATTAATGCCAAAACTTCTGTTTGTATTAAGTTTTAATTTTAATGCCTTTTTTACCCTCAAAAAAAGAAAATTTTCAAATTAAAAAACCAAATTTAGAATTTTGTTTTAAAAAGAGAAATAGTCATGCAAACAAAAATGGTAAATATGCATGATATTAGACGATGGGGCTATATATACATTATCTGTTAGAGGGCGAGGATATGTATGCATGCTTTTCCAACAAGGGGTATATTCACTCTAAATCACAAAGTTAGGAGTGTAAAACATTAAAATAAAAGGATAAAGAGTATTTCACAAAAATAAATAATATATACGTCATGGGTGAAAACTCCTCAAAATTGATATAATTATCAATCCAACATGAATAAGGATATACTGAAACCAATCTAGATATTAGTTAGGGGAAAGGACATAGGCTGACCATTTTGAAAAGAAATGACCCACAATTTGAAAATATGGACAATTGGAGCCAGTCGGCCCAATTTATTTCCGTTTTTTAGTCATTTGGCCCAATTGGATGCATGCAGTCTCTATACTCGATTGATACCCTTTTATACTACATTGATATACTTTTATACCACAGTGATACACTTTTATACAATTATTATATAAAATATGTATTTGTATTTGGTATCAAAGATTCATGTATTTGATATCAAATGTTGTATTTGATTGATAAAAAAGAAGAGCAACAATTACAATGTTATAAATCATATTTTATTGTTAGAAAAACTACACCAATTAGAAGAATATTTTTTTTTTAATAGAGCTGCGAAAAAAATGGTGGAAAAAAAAAAAGCCGAGTGGCTATTCTTGTTCATTCCCCTATTAGTAGGGGTGTTCATGGTTCGGTTTGGATCGGTTAGTGGTTAAAACCATAACCAAAATCAATTTAGTTGGTTTTTGAATTTCTAAAACCAAACCATACCAAACCACAAAAAGAAAATAATTGTCGGTTTGGTTCTTGTCGGTTTGGTTCGGTTTGGTTTGATTTTTTAATTTTTTCGGTTGTTGACTAGCCTACTCCAACCCAGGGGCGGCTCAACCCTTTCGGAGAAAAGGCGGTCGCCTAAGGCCCCCAAATTTTAGGGGCTTCATTTTTTTTTTAGTAATAATAAATTACAAATTTTAAGAAATATATTAAATACTATTTATAGAAAAAAGAAACTTTTTATATAAAAAAAATGTAGGAGTTTGATATTGTAAAAACTTTTTAATACATTGAAGAATTATTAAATACGATTATATAATTTTAAAAATAGATTATAAAAATAATTATTTTTTCTAAAAAACGTAAGACCTCCGTTTGATTTTTGGCTTAGGCCACGGATTTGCTTGAGCCGCCCCTGCTCCAACCATCTCCAGAATAAACTCCTTTTTTTAACCCATAGAAAAGAGTATCACATTGAACAATTTCTCATGAAATATTTGTACAGTGATGGACAAATGACACTATAAACTATTAAAAATCAGAACCAACACATTAAACAAAACCAACATTGAGATGAAAAGCACCAGCTTTGTATTGTAGGCACTAAGATTATCCAGCAACATATAAACACACATATGTACATTGTAAAACAGAGTTTTGTATTCTATTGCAGTGTACTGCAAGAAGAGACAGAGTTGGGCAAATTTGAGTTATCTGTTTACTTTAAAGACTAGTTAGGTGAGCTAATCATATAGGGAAATGATAGAATAAACAAGAAGACATAAAACTACCATTTGAACCAGGGACCATGATAACTCGTATTGTAAAAGCTGAAGTAGAAAAAGTGAGGTAGGGACCATAGGGTTAACTTATTAGTAATAGTAGGTAGAGTTGGGCTTGAGTTTGGAGCTTTGGGCAATTGGGCTAAAGTATTGGTTGGGCTAGATATAGATTAAAATTAAAATTTAGTTTTAGATTAAATTTAATAAAATATTTATATTTTATTTATAAATTATATATAAATAATTATAATATATATAATATATAAAATTTATCGGTTCGGTTTGATTATTTTCACGGTTTCTTTAAGTAAAATCATAACCAAACCAAATAGCATCGTTTTTTTAAAATTTAAAACCAAATCTAACTAAAACAAATCAAACGTTGTTTTTTTTTTAATCAGTTTAAGGTTCGGTTTGATTTTTAACCAAACCCATGAACACCCACCCATACGGCCCTACCTATTAGTTAGGGTTATTCCTTGTACCAAACAGAGTAAAAGTAGAGTGAAGTTATATATCCTCTAGAATTAGGATTCCTAGAAGTTATAGGCAGTGTCGGAGCTAAGATTTTCACGTTCAGAAATAATCATACAACAAATGGAAGATACCCATAAAAAATAATTTTAACCAAGGAGTTCAGATGAACCCCTTGCCAACGGGTAGCTCCGCAACCGTAACCTATAAACTGAAGAATGCTAATGGGAGAAAACGTTTCATGATTTAATTTACACTATCACAAGGAAGAATGGTGAAGAAAAATAATTCAACATTGGACATATTGCCCGATTGCCTCATTCACAAAATCTTCAGTTTTAAAGAAGCGCGCAGATGAGCATTCTCTCGAAAACATGGTTAAAATGCTGGTTGACTCATCCCAACTTGGAATTCAATGTTCCAAATCTCAAAGGCAATATAAAAATAGTGGACACTATCATGGAGAGATATAGGGACGGGAAAATCCCTATAGAAAAATTTGAATTATTAGACTGTGAAGGCTCCACTCAAGGTTTGACATCGATTGATAAGTGGATTGACATTGCACTTCAGAATGGTGCAAAAGATCTCGTCATTAAAGTTGCTAGCGTTTCGTTGCCTATTTTCACAATCTTGCCAGCAAAATCTTTAAGAGAATTGGTTCTGGAGAGTTGTAATACTCTTATGCCTATTTCGTTATCTAGTGGTTTTGGTGTCGCGAGTTGCAATTCTTTGAGAAAGCTTTCTCTAAATAAGGTCAGTTTAGACGAAAACATGTTTCAGACTCTAATTAATTGTTGTCCCTTGATTGTTAGTTTCATCTTTGAGTATTGTTTGGGGTTGGAAAAGATTGAGTTGTTGAATCTTCAAAATATCAAGTCAGTTTCCATTTCGACACGAAGAAATCTTCTTGTTAAAATTCGAGCACCGACGCTTGAACACTTGTCTTATTCTGGTTATTTATCGAATAATTTGGATGTTGAATGCCCGAATCTGAAATCGTTAGATCTATCATATATGTGGACATCTGGTGAATTTCTGCAGCAACTTACATTCGAATCCCTAAATGTCTTGAAGATTCAGTATTGTGGTAGCATAGCAGAGATTAATTCTCCAAATTTGGTATCGTTTGAGTACACGGGAGATCAAATTTCGGAACTTAAAATTGAATTCCAGTCGAGAAAATTGAAGCACTCAAAAATTGTTCTTCACTGCTACGACTATTTAAATGATGCATGGTTCTGTAAGTTGAGGACGTTTCTATCAAATTCAACCTCCTCTTGTTCTCAAGTTTCCCTTTATTTTCCCAAATGTGAAAAGATCAACATGAAAAATTTACAACTGCACCACATAGTTGCTACCCCCGAGGTGAACGTTTTAAATGTTGATATCCTATGTCAGGATGAGGAGTGCCCGACGTTTGTGGATGCTTTGCTTCGGAGTTGTCATCCTAGGAGACTCAACCTACACTCAAGTATTAAAATGATTACATGTTTCATTCGTCGTTTGATGTATATGAAGAATTCAAGTCTCTCTTTGAGTCAATTAGTAGAAATGGAAGCTTTTGATGCGAAAAAACAGCCGTTGCAACTCAGAAGTGGGGAGCTATTAATAAGCAACCCTACGGAGAGGAAGAAAGTCTTCTTTTTATTAGATTGGCGATGCAATTAATTTTAGCACTATTTCAAATTGAATGCACTTATTTATTTCTAAAGTTTATTAATAGCACTATCAACTTTGATTGCATTCTGGCTCACTGAGTATGTTACTACCAATTGCCCTTTTCCCATGTCTAACTATGTGTCTTACTCTCACCTCTCTAGTTCTTACCAAACTTTCTTGAGCTCTTTCTCTTCACCCACTGAACCAAAATCCTTTCAAGAAGCCTCCAAATATCCGCAATGGATCTCAGCTATGCAGGATGAAATAGGGGTGTTGGAGGCTAATCATACCTGGGATCTAGTTGATCTTCCTATAGGTAAACATGCTATTGGTTCCTAATGGATCTATAAGATTAAATATAGGGCAAATGGTGAGGTGAACAAGTATAAGGCTAGGTTGGTAGCTAAGGGGTACACTCAACAAGAAGGGCTGGACTATTATGAAACATTTTCTCCAATGGCCAAAATGGTCTCTGTTAGATTAGTTATTGCGGTTGCAGCAGCCAAGGATTGGCCTTTATATCAAATGGATGTAAACAAAGCATTCTTGCAAGGTGATTTATATGAAGATGTGTACATGACTGTGCCACAAGGATTTCAGAAGCAAGGAGAAAACAAAGGTGCAAATTGTTGAAGCCACTATATGGTTTAAAACAAGCTTCACGGCAATGGAACATTAAATTGTCTACTGCACTTATAGAAGGAGGCTACTCTCAAAGTCATTATGATCACTCTCTTTTCACAAAAAGAGATAGAACAGACATAGTGGTGATTCTCATCTATGTTGATGATTTATTGATCACAAGTAGTTCACAACACATGATTGATGCAACAAAGCAAATGTTGCATAGCAGGTTCAAAGTGAAGGATCTGGGAGTGCTCAGGTACTTCTTGGTTATTGAAGTAATGAGATCCAACAAAGGGATAATTCTGAATCAAAGGAAGTACACATTAGAGTTGATTTCAGGAGTTGGCATGAGTGGTGCTCGACCAGCCTCAACACCAATGGAGATGAATGTAAAGCTTACTGCAATGGATTATGATCAAGTGGTGGGAAAAAATGATGATCCCGCGTTATCAGATATTACTAGTTATCAAAGGCTAGTAGGAAAGCTGATTTATTTGACAATCACAAGACCTGACATCTGTTTTGCAGTCCAAGTCTTAAGCCAGTTTATGCAACACCCTAAAGAATCACATTGGGAAGCGGCCTTAAGGGTAGTAAGATATGTGAAAAATGCACCGGGTCTGGGAATACTATTGAAGAAAAATACAGACATGAACTTAGTAGCATTTTGTGACTCAGACTGGGCATCATGTCAGAACACAAGAAGATCAGTTTCCGGTTATGTAGTTCAAATGGGAGGTTCACTAATTTCTCGGAAATCTAAGAAACAACACACAGTAAGTCGCAGCTCAGCAGAGGCTGAATATAGAAGTATGGCAGTTTCTGTATCAGAAGTGATGTGGTTAGTCGTTATCTTGAAAGATTTAGGAGTGTCAGTTGCCAAGCCAGTGACATTATGTTGTGACAACAAGGCTTCCATGCAGATAGCTACAAATCCTATGTACCATGAGTGTACAAAACACATAGAAATTGATTGTCATTTTGTGAAGGAAAAAATAAATGATGGATTGATCCGAACAGAATACTTGCAGACAAAAGCTCAGCTAGCAGACTTGTTCACAAAAGGACTTGGAGTTGCTCAGCATCACTCTCTGTTGTCCAAGCTAGGAGTGCTAGATGTGTTTCGTCCTCCTACTTGAGGTGGACTGTTGAAATATGGAGTGAATGTTGAATGTGTTAGTGGCACAATAACGAACTCTTAAGCCAATTAGTTGAGAGTCAAGAGAGGAGTCAGTTAGAGTTAGTTGTAACAGCTGTCATACCAGCTGTCAATGAGCTGGAATTTTAGAGGCATAGCACGCATAGAATGAGGGAGACAGATCTATAAATAGAACTTGTACTGCATAGAATCGGCTAGGCAAAACAAAATAAAAATATCTTCTCTTATTTTCAATTCTCTCTGCACATTTCTTTGCTGTAGCTGTAGTTCTTCAATGGAAGCTTAGATTTGCTTCATTATACTCAGAAAATTGACAATGCACCTATTCATTTCTAAAGTTTATTAATATGTTTGTCAATATAGTTTCTTTTCTACATCTAGCTTTAAATTCCTCACTTTCGTTATTTTCTGTAGTATTTTGCCACGATTTATTGTCTTTTGTTATTTCTTTTTCGATCAACTTTGATATGCTTTCGCTTGAGCTGAGGGTCAGATATCTTGTTTTAGTTTGCAACAACATAGAATCAGTCTATCAGAGTCGTTGATGCAGTTCCTGATTGATAGCATAAAATCTGATACTCTTCTCCATTCTAATTAGGCTAAACTTGCTGAACATAGAGCTTTAGAACAAAGCTGCATTGTGTAAACTACTATGGAAATTGAGTAATCAGAAGGACAAGCTATGGGTTTGTTGGGTTCATCTATACTATATAAAAGGGGAGTCGGTATGCTCAACAGTTGCTAACCAAGCGTCGTGGGTTGTGAGAAAAATCTTTAAAGCATTAATGAGTTGGGAGTGAAGGAGTTCTCTTTACGTCGTTGGTACTTGATATAACTATATAGTAATCCTGCACCTCCTAAATGATTTTTTGCCGAAAACTCATTGATGCGTCTGTGATGATCTATTAAATGATAAGGGCTGCTTTGAGAAGGCAATTGTAGCCTGTTTTAGGACAAACGAATGAAAAAACAGGAATTGCTGTGTCTTTTGGTTTATTCATGAGTGGAATCAACTCTCTTAGTCTCGAGTTTGGCTCTGAACGTGTTATAATTTCTTATGAATTCTTGACTGGATGTTATTAGTTCCTTTGAAGTAATGGACAGTTTATTTCTCTTTTAGCTTCCATCGTCTGTCTTTGCTATCTCTTGGAATGATAGATTTTTTTGGGTAATGGTGCGTTTTATCTTTCATGCTGCTTGGGGTCTCATAGGAAAAAACATAGATTGTGACACTAGAGGAGGTATGGTTGGAAATGTTTGCAAATTAACAACTTTACAGCTGTAGGTCTGTGTTCTGAATTTTTCGTTAGCAGCACTAAAGGGTGGTTGATGTGCAGCATCCAAGCGATCGTATATCAGATTTGAAGCAAGGGCTTCTGCATCTAGCAACTTTGCTAATCCAAAATCACCTATCCTGATGTCGCTGCCCTTTGTGAGGTAATATGTTACATAACTTAAGGTCTCTATGATAAGGACGGTTGGATGACAGATACTCCAAAGCCAACAATAGGTGTGTCGATCATTTGCTGAGTTTCTCTTCAGGAAAAATGCTCCTGAAGAGATATTTTCTTCTTCGCAATAATGGAAACACGTTCGATTGTTAACGAACTAATGCAACTTTCTATAGAACATGGACAATGGCTCAGTTAAAAAGGAACAATGGCTCAGTTAAAAATTTGCACTTCTGGTTCTAATGTCTATAGAACATGGACAACATATCATGAATATAGCTAACTATAAAATCTAAATGATAAACAGCGTTGACGTATAAAATAGTTAAGAGGGGTAAGTTTGCATATACTGATTGTTAGAGGCGTAATGTTATGTATAGGTTTGTACCTGAAAGTAGTTAGCCAGTTAGATTGTATTACGTATCTGTACAAAATACCTTTCAAGTAATCAGTTCAATACAGAGATATTTTCCCTCTGCGTAACATCAATTCTCTCACCCAAGTCTCTATCAATATCAAGCTTCTATGGCAGATTCTAACAAGCACTAGTTAACCATTCTTCATTGTGAGCAAAATTACACTCTAAAAAGTACGTACAACAACAACATTCCCTTACCCCCTAAAATTTAAACTCTTATTAGAGAGAAGCAACCTGTAGAATTAAGAGGGTAACCATATACATTGTAAAGAAATCAACTAAAAGTTTCACCAAGTATTTCATTAGTTTTCCCTTAAGACTGTAATATCAGACTAGTATATGTAATATCAGAGGAGCCGTTCACAAGATTAGATGACAATATCGGTCATAAACTCGATCCATATCATGAGACTTCGTTACTGTCCGTGGATGAGGCCTCATTGCGCTCGATTCTAATATTGTAATCAGCATTGATAATTGGGATAACTGGGAGCTTTCTGTAGATCTTGATGGTGTCTCCAACTTGCAGTCCCTTTTCAATTACAAAGATGTACCAGCCCCTACTGATATACATTCCTTCATTTCTTTCCACAAGATCCATCTCCCAAACATCATTTAACTCGTCCTCTACACGTAAAGTAGCTGGTACAGCAAGGAATGGATTCAGACTTCTCCCCGGAGCATTAGTGTTGTCAAGTTCATCCTTCACTACTTTTAAACCTTGCCCCCATGAATTAACATCGCTGTCCATCAATTTCTTACATATGACAACTTCACCTAACCTGCAAAATAATAGGAAACAAGAAAATATGACTAAATATTCATCAGATGAAGATTTCTTGAATCTTCTTTTTGCAATAGTACAAAGTTCAGAAGACAAAGGAACTAGCCCCACCCCTCATAGAAGAAGCAAATCAAGAGTAAGTGCATTGAGGTTTATTCACTATCTTAATGGAGTAGATCATAAACCTTCACAAGAATGCAATTCATGGAATTCTACGACAGCTATACAATATTGAATGAAATTTGTAAGATTAAGAAGTTTTAACTTATAGACAAGCTTGTTACTTTACGCAAACATCAACTATATCCATCATCCATATAGCGTCAAAAACTTCAGTTGTAAACGCTCTAACAGCTCAAAAATCTAGAGAATTATCAAGATATGACACCATTGAGAAAAGAAACAGCACTTCCTCAAGCAAATTAGTAAAAGAAACCTAAGTTGCATGGACTCTTTACTTACGATGCCGCACCCGTGTCAGGTCTCCAAAAATACACAATTTTTGGAGAATCCGACACCCACCCGTTGACATTTTTGAAAAGTCCAAGCAATAGAGAAAAAAACACAACATAACCATTCCTAATGTTGATGTACAGTATAGAACCAGAAATATATGAAGCCTATCTATTAGTAAACAAAACCCAAGAAGACCATTTCTAACCTTGATATACAGAACAGAAATCAGGAAAATAAAAATTCTGTATCACCTTTATCAAGAAAATGACCTTCATTCTTTTTTTGAATGAAAAGCGAATTTTGCAAGATGAAAAAAAAGAAAGGAGCAGTAGAGAGGAAGTTTATTCACTTCAATGGAGTAGATCATGAACATTCGCGAGAATGCAATTCATAGAATTCTACATTGAATGAAATTTGTTACATTAAGAAGTGTTAACTTATAGATAAGCTTGTTAGTTTAAGCAAACACAAACTATATCCCTCAACCATACAATGCCACAAAAATCTAGACAGTTAATGCAGATTTACGAAGATATGAAATCATTGAGGAAAAAATCTGTATCACCCTTCGAAAGCAGTTATTAACTAATGACATCTGCATAGTGACATTCATTCTTTTTGGGATGAAAAGCTAATTTCGCATGAGAAACTGCTTGAAAGAGAAAAAAATAAATAAAATACGTACCCTTGTTCAGCGGCCATTTTAGTGCTTCTTGTTTCCTGGAAAATGTGGAATTCCCAGATGAAAAAAGAAAGAAAGAAAGAAAGAAAGAAAGAAAGAAAGAAAGAAAGAAAGAAGTAGAGAGGAAGAAGATGAGTTTATTCTCACGGAGAAACTGAAATAATGAACTAAAAAATCTACAAACAGCACTGCTTGTACTAGCTTATATATTCATTTGAAGTTAACAAACTATGCTTCATTAAGATGTTAATTAACCAACTTTCTGCAATTCTATTTAACGATTAGTATTAATATCTTAACTAACTTCCTAAACGCAATTACTATTTTACCCTTATATATAGAAACAATAAATAAGCGGAAAATTTTTATTATATTACCTTTTGAATATAATAATTTTAATACGTTAAAAAAAGCATTAAGTGATAAATCGTGTTTCATCACAAGGGGAAAATTAGTAGAAGATGTTAAATTGTCCATTGATTTTTCCAAACTGAATAAGTATTCGTACACGTTTATTTCACTACAAAAAAAATAGTGTTTAGCAACGCAATTTACCAACAAATCAATTTCCGTCACTATATAGCTACGGATTAGCAATGGAACTATCAATTTGGTCGCATGCATAGCAAGTTCAGTTTTATGTATGCTATTAGCGATGAATCAACGACGGAAGAGTGCTTCCGTCGCTAAATAATCGCGGGAAAAATTGGCGCCTAAATGTACTGACAGATTAGCAATGAAAAATTAGTGACTATTTTAATTATTTCGTAGCAACAGATTTAGCAACAGAAAATTCGTCGGTACGCTTTAGATTTTTTTTTAAAAATTATTTAGTTTAGTGACCAAATTATCCGTCGGAAATATTATTTTTAATTTTTAATTAAACATAAAATATATAAAGTGTAAAAAGGGAAGGGCACGCCGGGGGGTGGGGGGGCTTCTAGGGTTTTCAATCCATTTCAGCCCCCTCTATCTTTCTACTCCTTTCTCTCTCTACAATAATATGCACGAATTGAAGGCATTTTTGCATGAATTGAAGGCATTTTTGCACGAATTGAAGACATTTCTGCACGAATTGAAGGCATTTCTGCACGAATTGAAGGTCAAGCTTACACTCTATGCCCGAATTGAAGCATTGAAGGTATTTGCTTCTACAGTACCTGTTGACACCCAATTTTGACCTCTCGATACACCTCCTCGGCTGCAATTTTGATTAAAAAACTGTTTATTTTAAATATTAATGTTTTTACGTATTATTTTGATATCAAATAAATAACGACGTGTCACATTCATGATTTTAAAATATACAAATTATTTTGCTACTTTTTTATTACCATTTGTACAATTTATTAATTCAATTGTATAATATTTTACATAATTTCATCATTTTTTCATAAATATGCACACTCACAATTTACAAATATATTGTCTATCATTATAATTATTATTATTATTATTATTATTATTATTATTATTATCGACAATTAGCAATTTTACGTAACATTAATTCGTAATGCTTAGTTTATTTTAATGTCGATATCTTATTATTTATTTCGTCATTTCCACATTTATTAAAATAGCAGCCTTAATTCAATTCAGTTTCTCAATTTGTTTATTTTGTAGCCATTTTTGTTTCAAGTTAATGACAATTTTAGTCAATTTTTTTTATATCAAATTGAAATTTAAATTCTAGCACATTTTTAGATTAGTTTGATCTCAACCGTCGATCAAAAATGATCTAACGGCTGAGATCTAAAACCTTTTTTCTCTCCATTTTAACCAAAAGAACAAACCCTAACCCATTTTTTCAACTTCAGCCGCACCTCCCCTTCTTCTCCACTCTCTCTCTACAGTCTCTCTCCCTCATCACCATCTCAGACCGCCTAACGCCGCAGCACCGCCATCGTCGCTGTTCACTCTCCCTCCGTCCATTCACTGCGCCACAAACAACGAAACTCCAAACTCCAGCCGCCGCCCAACCGCAATCAAGCGTCATCTCTCGCCGCTCTCCCTCCCTGGTGAACTCTTCTCTCCTCTCCGACTGATGCAGTGACCAGCACCGCTGGCACTTCCTCCGTTATCCCACAAGACAGCCACCAGTAAGACACCACCGATTCCCACAACCTGATGTTGCCGCTACTCCAGTCGCCGCTACCATCTCAAAAATCGTCCAGCCAAGCGCTCCGGCCAGGTTTCGTTTGAGTGTAAAGCGGTCGTTAGCAAATATAGAACCCAACCTGGGTTGGGTGTCGATCCCACAGGGAATAGCTTGGCCAACAAGTAAGTAAAATTACTAAACTTTTGGTGCAAGTCTCGTAAGAAGGGGGGGATTCTTGTTTTGCAAGTAATGTAAACAAAAGCTGAAAATAATAAAGTAAAAAGAGAGAGATTGTTACGTTGGTTGTAAACAATGAGAATTGAAGCGTTGGGGTTATGTCCACCTTCTGAGGTATACGTCTCTATTGGCTATGAGTGTGTAGAATTCTGACATGCAATTGCTTATAGAGGATTGTAGTCGATGGTAAATCCAAGCGTCTCTCGACCTAAACAAGGACTATTTCACTTTAACTCTCTCGAGCTTAAAGCGTATCTAACGGTACGAATTCTCCAAGAGGTTAGTCCAGTTATGGCACCAGCTTTTTAATAGGAAAGGGTGTCCTACTACCTTGACATTATCTCTTTTCCAGACAAATAACTTTTCTCTCGAACAAGTTAAATGTTAGACTGGCGTATTCTTGCGTTTGCAACCGCAAAGAATGTAGATTAAGATGAAGAGAATAATGATATAAGCAATATACGTGCCTCGAACTCACAAACTCACATCAATAGATAGTATCTCATACGGCTTCCATAACCCCAACAGAGAAGTTTAGTTACCCATGAATGCGAAGGAGATCACGATTGACATTGTTGTTATACCACAAGATTGAGTAATTTCGTGTAGCTTAGGTGGTATGCGTGAGGCGTGAATTCCTAGGCAAAGTAACGATTCTCTTGTTGTGGAATTTAAGAATGGAAGAGTAGAAGAAGAAAAATAGAATTAATGGAAAGATTAGAAGAGTTGTAGAGTAATAGAATTGAATTGTAAGATGAGAAGTAATAAAATCTCTAGCATGATAGGGGATTTATAATACCCATATCCTAATCCTACTAGATAAATAAAATATCTAACCAAATCCTACTAGGCTAATGTAATACTTAACCCAATTGTACTAGGTTAATGTAACATTATCATAATCCAAATAAACTAATGAAATACATAACCCAATTGTACTAGGTTAATGTATCATTGTCCAAATCCAACTAAGTTACTGCAGATTCCCAAAGTCTTCAGAAATGCTGTTTTAGCCCGGGACAAATTTTCCATGCAGCAGTTTTGGTCCTTAGGCGTGTAAACTCCCTTCCCTTCCTTCGTGAGCTTTCTTTTGCGTCAAGTAAGCCATAAAATATTGAATTCTGCATCATTTATACCTGAAACTTTACTAATCATGTTCGTTAGCTCATTTACAGGAAAAAGGACTAAAAGTGCATGAAATATATAATTTGTTCTCAAAACTAGGCTAAAATATGGGCAAAATATATTGATATAGACGTGTAAATTCGCCTATCATCACAATGATGGGTTCGTAAGAGCCCATCGTAGGTTTGATTTCTTTGTCCTAATATCACCATCTTCTTCTACTTTTTTTTTTCTAAACAGAATCTTAAATTCGAAATAGTTGAAATTTGGCTTTGAATTTTGAGAAGATTCGTATTGTTTTGTGTTTGTTTCAACATATGTTAAAACACCCAATTTCTATTGTTTAAATTTTTTATGAGTTTGGGTGCTAATTGTCCGACTGATTTATGATGAATTTTGCATATTAATCTGTGAAATATATCTTTCTTCATCATCCATCTCTCGAATGATGCATTAATTTCTTTTATGTTATTCTACATCTCACTTTATCACGACCCGAGCCAAGGCCCTGGCCGCGACGGGCATCCTGAACCATTAAGGCCCGAGAGACCCCTGCAACTCCCCAACCCACTAGTGATATTGTCCTCTCTGGGCGTAGGCCCGCATGGCTTTAAAATGCGTCATTAGGGAGTAAGGCTTGATTACTTATATACCCAGCATCCCTCCTGTGTTTTGCCGATGTGGGACTCCTACCTAAGTTGGGGTGTTACATACAACCCCTCTTATAGCCTCAACGTCCTCGCTGAGGTTTGCCCTACCGAATGATAGAATGGTACCAGAGCCACATCGACAGGGACGACATAGGAGCGGCTCTGGTACCATTCTATCATGACCCGAGCTGAGGCCTTGGCCGCGACGGACATCTCGAACCATCAAGGCCCGAGAGACCCCTGCAACTCCCTAACCCATTTGTGATATTGTCAGCTCTGGGCCCACGCCCGCACGGCTTTAAAATGCGTCACTAGGGAGAAGGCTTGCTTACTTATATACCCAACATCTCTCCTGTGTTTTGCCAATGTGGGACTCCTTCCTAAGTTGGGAGTGTTACACACTTTGATTTGCATACTTTAAATGCTTGATGACATGAGCCTTCTGATCATTTTTTGTGCATTTGTTTCGTGACTTATTGGATGGTCATGTTATTTTCTTTTGTCAACACAACATATTTTCTCTTGCTGTTAAATGTTTTTCCCCACTAGTATGTTTGTTGTTTGTGAATTTGAAATAATCTTTGTGCGTCACATAATCCCTTTGGCTTGAGCCTGCCTAGAATCCCAGAGATCCTTAGGATCTTGACAGCGCCAAGGGTTGGTTATGTGTCACCAGAGGTATATTTCAGATTCGGAATGTGTTTTGATGCTTTCTTTGTGCTCACATATTAAAGACGAATGGTTAGATGAGACAGAGTTGCCATGAATTTGAGAGTCGTTAAGGGCTATCCAATCTAGCCTTTCTTAGTTTTTCTTTTATTTCATTCATTGTTGGTCTATAATAAATATTTTACAACTCTATGACCATAATAATAAATTACACGGACTGGTTGGGGCGGGGTTTATGTGATTATGTGAATCACTTAGGCAAATGTAACATAGAATTTATTAAATAATTTGCGTGTCGCCTAGAGAGTATGTTTTGGGATTAATAATTAACAAGCATCTGAATATTGCATATGTAAAGCGGTTGGTGAAGAGATGTGGCTAAGCTTTGGGTAGTGTATAGACCTATCTATTGTGATAATTGTATTATGATTTGTGATTTCAACTAGAAGACAACACACCATAACATATGTAAATAGATTGTGTTATATATCTCTCCAAGGGATGGGGGTAACTGTGAATAGTGTATAAACCTATGGGCAATCATACTTGCATTGTGATTTATAAGTCTAAATATAGATGCAATGTCTAACACTCTCCCACCATTCCACCATTAGGTGATCCCTGCATCGAGGACTTATTTTTTAAATCTTGTGAGATAACTCTTTGTTCACATTTTATAAAATGGTGCTAGTTTTAGAAAAAAAGACAGAGTTGTTACCGTAAACTTAGAGGCATGAGAACTGGTGTCTTACAAACCTAGGAAATTAGCAATCACCCTTTCATTTATAATTTAGTTTGTATTGCTTGAAGCCTTGAACTTTGTTTATGGGAGAACTTTGTATAATTAGGTGGGCTGTTGTAAAGGTCTCTCGAGTGTTTCTGCACTAGTGTGTTAATAGACCACCATAAATTTTTATTTAGAAAAAACTACACGGCTTAGCAAATATAGACTTCTTTTTGGTCGATTAAATGTAATCCGTAACCTTTCTTCTCCTTCCCCTTCTCAGCAGTCTCTTTCCTCTCTCCCAATTTGTGAGCACAGGTGGCTCTATCACAGTATGCTAAATTTTTTGTTTCTTTCAATTTATTTCTTCTTTAATACTTGATGAAGAAACTATTGACTGTTATTTGTTTGCATAGGCTATTACAATAGGTCGAGATCCAACTCCAAGTGAGTTACATTTGCACGTCCATACACATAATCACGATGGTAAATCTTTTGTTGCTGAGCATTCCCAACTTCTCCATGTAAGTCCATAATTTACATCATTAGATATACTCCTCTCTTATTTTTATTTTGTATTGACATCTGTCGAAAGGTCTTATTATACATGAAAATGAAGAAGCAACAAAAAGTTGAGTCTATTTTAATATCTCCACTTGTTAATTACAAGAAAACTATGAAGAAATTGTACCGAAAAAAAGACATACTGAATCTAAAATTGATCAACTGGAATCATATTATGAAGTTGCGAGAGGAGTAAAGAAAAAAATAATTATGTAGAAACAAATACTAATTTTGATGGATGTGGGTTTGACATTAGTTTATTTTTAACAAAATACTTGAGCTTGTGGATGTTTGGACACAATTATGTGATGCATTTTGCTATCTATATATTTTGAACATTCTAATATAGGTAATTATTTATATGAATGTTGGTTATTTTAATCATTCAATAATTTACGCGTTTCAATACTTTTCTAACAAAATTATTGGCGACAAAAAATTAGTGACTAACTTTTGTTGTTGCTATTGAAAAACTTTAGTGATGGATTATGAAATATAAATTTGGTCACTAAAGACGGCGGCTCAGCCAACCAAACTATGTTGCAACGGATCAGCGATAAAATTTTCTATCATAAATTTAGCCACGACGAAAATAAATTTTAAAAATAGCAACAGAATATTCCATCGGTAAAATCAACAACCAATAAGTTCGCCGCGAAGCGGTCACAAGTTTTGCAACGAAATTTATTTTTTCGTCGCTAAGAGGCTAGCAACGAGCAATATAACGACAGATACAAATTTGTTGCCATTTCATCGCAATTTCTGTTTAGCGACGGATTTACATAGAATAGCGACCTTGCTAAATGTTTTTTTGTAGTGTTTGTAATATAGTAAACAAATATTATTGATTGACGGGAGTATTAGAGTATCCACATACATCAATGTATAATTTAGAGTCATCAATATAAGTCAGGACCATTGGGCTAACCCGGCCCAAACAATCCATTTAAGAACAGAGTCATTAAAGAAAATTACATGGGATGACCCCAATAGTGGTAGGTTTGGTTTTTTGACCTCCATAAGAAAAGTATTAAAGACTAGCCTTCCTTCTTTTTTATATACAGTACAAGCACATTTTTTCCCCTTTACACCTCAAATATCTTTAAACTTTTCATTCTCATTTATCTCTCAACTTCTATTTTGATTCTTTTTATTTTTTGTACCTAAACTTTTAATTTTTTTTCTTGTTTTAATTCATTTGTATCAACGTTTATCTTTCTTTTGCCCTTTTTTTTATTCTTTTCTCAAACATTAACTCATTAGTCTCAATTTTTATTATTAATTTTTTTATCATTTCTTATTTTTTCTTTTTCATTTTTCTCAAACTTTATTTTTATTTCTTTCTTCTAATGTTTGTTTTTCTCAATCTTATTTTTTTTTTTTGGTTTTTCCTTCTTCTCTTTTTTCTTAACCTTTATCTTTCTTCTTGTCCTTTTTTCTCAATCTCCTTTTTTTATTTCTTTATTTTGTTTTTTTTGTTTTTTCTCAACTTCTATTATATTTTGCTAATAAATAAAAAGTTGGATAATTCGCAGAGGGATCTTCTTTTTTTTTGACATCAAAACAAATTTAAGGTCATGCCTTATTGTCAGTAAGTCCTTTGGGTTATGTCTTGTCTTTAAGGTAAAGACACAATGCGGTAGTATCAAGTCTTACTTGTGGAGCATGGCTTGTTATTTGAAAATCATTGAGTTAAGTCTTGCTTCTGAGGCAGGAGTTATATAACATCTCATAAATCAATCAACAATGTGGTAGTGTCAAGACTTGTCCATTGGGCGTAACTTGTTGTCACGACCCGAGGCTACCCCCTAGTCGCGACACAGTACTTAAGGCCACAAGTGACCCCAAGCTAACCCATGATCTGGTACTTGCCGTGAGCACTAAGTAAATTAAAAATGAAACATCATGTGTGGAAGTTAAACTGATAAAAGTCTGTTAAGATATAAAACTGAAACAAATACCAACATGTTTGAATTACGGATAAAATCGACAACCAGTTTGAATATCTGAATATCTAAACATCTAGTTTGAAAGCCTCTAAGACATGTGGAGTTGATGAGACAAACCCCCAATTGACTTTGACTAACTGAAATAAAAGAAGTACTGAAATTAACTGAACATAACTTGTCCTCGATGGATGAGGACTCACCACTATTGCTGCTGAAAGGAACTGAGCTGACTAAGGACGATCGGTGAACTGAGCGTCCGAATCTATATTGTGAAATCAATATCTATATCTATAATCTGTAATCTATCACTATATATCTATATCTATATAATATATTAAAAGTGTGAATACGCTTAGAAAAGTGATTTGAACTTTTTACCCTTCATTAAAAAACTCTACAATAGATAAAATCGTCTATTTATTTTTTTTCCTTTAATTATTATTTTATTAAATTAAATATTAAAGTTTCCTAAAATATATGGAACCTGATAACAATATAAATATATAAAAAGAAATTAAGAGTACTGAAATATGTGAAATATGAATCCAAACTTGCCATTAATTTCCTTAATTGTAGGTGTAGGAAACGTTTCGTGCAATATTTTCTACTTAATTTCACCACTTTAAATTACTTATGGATCTGGATTTTTTTCGTGTGTCTTTTAGGTTAATATAATTTAATTTTCCTTTCATTAATAACTTGGTAAGTGTTATGATATATATCAATTATAGTGAATGTCTATCAAGATCTATCAAGATCTATTTGATGTCTATCAGGATTTGATGTATTTGTCTTTTAGTGTGAAACTAGGGCAAATTCCCCCTATAAATAGAAGGGCTTCCTTCATTGTAAATCATCCTTCAAGAAAAGAAATAACAATTACTCTCTCTATTCTCTCTACTCTTCTTCTTTATTCTTTCTTGTTTTATAACACGTTATTAGCACGAGAGTCTACCATCTCAAATTTGAAGGTTAAGGCTAAGGTATTATTTTATTTATTTATTTCTTTTTCCATATGGCTAACAATCTTACGAAGTGTGAGTTCGTTGCCCTTTAAAGTCCGGGCAAGAACTATATTTCATGGGTGTTGGATGCTGAAATCCACCTAGATGCTATGGGTCTTGGAGACGCCATAAAGAATGAAAATATAGCATCTAGTCAAAATCGTGCTAAGGCTATGATTTTCTTGCGTCATCATCTTGACGAAGTTCTGAAAATTGAGTACCTTACTACTAAGGATCCACTCGTATTGTGGAATAGCCTAAAAGAAAGATTTGATCACTTAAAGATGGTCATCCTCCCGAAAGCACGCTATGAGTGGATGCATCTAAGATTTCAAGACTACAAGTTTGTTCATGAATACAATTCTGCCATGTTCAGAATTTCTTCTCAATTGAAACTTTATGGAGAGACGGTCAATGATAATGATATGATGGAAAAGACGCTCTCCACTTTTCATGCCTCGAATGTGCTCTTACAACAACAATATCGAGAAAAAGATTTCTAGAAGTATACTGAACTGAGTTCTCATCTTCTCGTGGCTGAACAAAATAATAATTTGTTGATGAAAAATCATGAGAACCGACCAACTGGATCTGCACCATTTCCTGAGGTGAATAATGTGCACGCTCACCATGCTAGGCGTGGAAAAGGTCGCGTCCCTGGTCGTGGACATGGTCGTGGTCGTGGTCGTGATGACCAAGAAAGAAACCCTGTTTCGGGTGTTAATAATTCATCAAACAAAAAGAGAAAAGATGAGAAACGTAAAGCAATTACTTTTTTTTTATGTGGAGGAAAAGGACATTATTCACGTGATTGTCGTGCTCTCAAGCACTTGGTTGATCTTTATCAAGCATCACTAAAGAAGAAAGAGAGAAATCCCGAGGCTAACTTTCTCTCTGAAAATAATATTGACATCACATGTTTGGATGTAGCAGACTTTTTCGAGCACCTTGAAGGAAAGATTGATCACTTGATTGGTGATGGTTCCGTAAACATGAAAGAATGAATGATTTTTAATTTTGTTTTATTTTTATTGATAATAGTTAGTGAATAAAGAATCATGTAAAAGTAGTTGTTTGCATGAGTATTAGTTTTTGATTAATATTGATTAGTTCAATTATAGTATTGTAGTTTATTATTGATAGAATTGAATTTTAGTTTTATCATTATTTATTAAAAAAAAATACGGTAGTACAGAGGTTTACTTTTCGCATGAAAACAATACGTGGAGTGCTTGTTTTGCATTCATTACAATGCAAAATTATCATTCTTTACAATGTTGTGCAAACAATATGGTTAAGATTGCATTCTGTAATGTATTCTTTATATTAACATTCTTTAATATAATAATATTCTCATATGATTATGTAATATAATAATATTTTTATATTCTCATTTCGTAATACGATTACAATTGCATCTTGTACTAATTGGATATATTTCTTTTTAATTACTTAGTTAACGTTTGATTAATAATTTTTTTATATTATAAGTTTTCACTTTGTATAAAGATTTAATATATATGTTATTTTATTTAAAGATATGGATAATTTTCAAGAAGATATTTGTTTGATTGATTCTGGCACTACACATACGATATTCAAAGACAAAAAATATTTCTCTCATCTAAACATGGACAAGATTAATGTTACTACGATTTCTGGTAGTGCTGATTTGATTGAAGGCTTTGGAAAAGCCATTATAATATTGCCCAAGGGAACTAAACTCATTATAAATAATGCTATGTTCTCTCCCAAGTCTCGGAGAAACTTGATGAGTTTTAAATATATTCGTGAAAATGGTTATCATATCAAGACATTTGATGAGATGAATCTTGAATATCTTGATATCACCAAGAATGTCTCTGGGCAGACATGTGTTGTTGAAAAGTTCCCTGCTTTATCTTCTGGCCTGTATTGGACAAAGATTTTTGAAATTGAGGCACATTCCATAGTAAACCGAAAGTTTACTAATTTCAATACTTTCGTACTTTGGCATGATCGTCTGAGACATCCAGGATCAATAATGATGAGACAAATAATAGAAAATTCAAATGGGCATCCATTAAAGAACTTGAAGGTTCTTTCGAATGGTGAATTTTCATGTAATGCTTGTTATCAAGGCAAGTTGATTGTGTGACCATCGCCAACAAAAGTTGGGATTGAGCCTCCCGCGTTCTTGGAACGCATACATGGGGACATTTGTGGACCAATTCACCCACTAAGTGAGTCGTTTAGATACTTCATGGTCCTAATAGATGTTTCTTCTAGATGGTCTCATGTGTGCCTTTTGTCATCTCGCAACTTGGCATTTGCAAAATTATTGGCACAAATAATACGATTATGGGCACAATTTCCTGATAATCAAATCAAGTCTATTCGCCTTGATATTGCTGCAGAATTTTCATCCCAAGCATTTAATGACTATTGCTTATCGATCGGGATAAGAGTGGAACATCTTGTACCCCATGTTCACACTCATAATGGCCTTGATGAGCCATTAATTAAACGTTTACAGTTGATAGCAAGACCATTACTAATGAAAACTAAGTTGCCCACTTCTGTTTGGGGTCATGCAATTTTGCATGCTGCAACACTTATTCGTCTTAGACCGACAAATTATCATAAATTTTCTCCGTTTTAATTGGTTCTAGGTCAAGCGCCTAATATATCTCATCTGAGAATTTTTGGGTTCGGTGTTTATGTGCCGATAGCACCACCAAACCGCACCAAGATGGGTCCCCAAAGAAGGATAGGAATTTATGTTGGGTTTGAATCACCCTTTATTATTTGCTATCGTGAACCATTAACGGGAGATATGTTCACTGCTCAATTTGCAGATTGTCGTTTGATGAGATAATTTTCCCAAAATTAGGGGGAGAATATAGTGACATCAAAAGAGAAATTTTGTGGAAAAATTCATCACTATCTCATCTTGATCCATGTGCTTATATTTGTGAGCAAGAAGTACAAAAGATTATTCATCTGTAGAGAATTGCAAATCAAATGCCGGACGCATTTACAGATTTGAAAAGGATCACTAAATCACATATTCCTGCAGAGAATGTCCCGATTCGAATTGATGTTCCTAAAGGACCATCCACTAGTGTCATAGCTAATAAATCTAAAGCACGCTTGAAGCATGGCAGACCATTAGGTTCTAAGGATCGAAATCCTATAAAAAGAAAAACAAATGGTAAAGATGACACTACGAAAGATCCACATACGGAAGTTCAAGATTTGAGAAATGTTGATATCCATGAAGGAATCAATGAGCCTGAGACTCAAGAAAATGAGAAACTATCCATAATTTCAAGTGATGTTGAAACCAATCTGAATCGATCTGAAATAGTAGTGGATCATGTCTTTGCATGTAATGTTGCAACGAAAATCATGCAAGATAGCGAGGATCTTAAACCTCGATCTGTCACAGAATGTCGACAAAGAAATGACTGGCCAAAATGGCAAGAAGCAATTCAATCTGAATTGAATTTGCTCGCCAAACATGAAGTTTTTGGACCCATAGCTCAAACACCTAATGGTGTTAAGCCTGTTGGCTATAAATGGGTCTTTGTGCGAAAAAGAAATGAAAAAATGAAATACAAAGATATAAAGCACGTCTTGTTGCACAAGGATTTTCACAACGGCCTAGTGTTGATTATGATGAGACATATTCACCAAATATGGATGCAATAACATTGTGTTATCTTATTAGTTTCACTATCCATTAGAGACTTGAAATGCATTTGATGGATGTGGTAATAGCCTATCTATATGGATCACTTGATAATGAGATATACATGAAAATTCTCGAAGGATTTAAAATACCGAAAGCATATAGTTCAAAGCCTCGGGAAATGTATTCCATTAGATTGCAAAGATCATTGTATGGTTTGAAGCAATCTGGACGCATGTGGTATAACCGTCTTAGTGAATATTTATCTAAAGAAGGTAATACAAATGATGAAATTTGCCCATGTGTTTTCATAAAGAAAACAACGTCGGAGTTTGTTATACTTGTTGTCTATGTCGATGACATAAACCTTATTGGAACGCCAATAGAGCTTCAAAAGGCAATTGATCACCTAAAGAAAGAGTTTGAGATGAAAGATCTCGGAAAGACAAAATTATGCCTTGGTTTGCAAATTGAGCATTTGACAAACGGTATCTTTGTCCATCAATCTGCCTACACAGAAAAGGTGTTGAAACAATTCTATATGGATAGAGCACATCCATTAAGTACTCCGATGGTTGTTCGATCACTTGATGTGAATAAGGATCCATTTCGACCTCAAGAAAAGTATGAGGAACTCCTTGGTCATGAAATACCATATCTTAGTGCAATTGGTGCACTAATGTATCTTACAAATACTACAAGGCCTTATATTGCCTTTTCAGTAAATTTGCTAGCAAGGTATAGTTTTTCTCCTACTAGGAGACATTGTAATGAGATCAAACACATATTACGATATCTAAAAGGGACTACCGATATGGGCTTATTTTATTCTAAAGATTGCAATTCCGATCTTGTTGGTTATGCTAATGCTGGATACTTATCCAAACCATATAAAGCTCGGTCTCAAACAGGCTATGTATTCATATGTGGGGGTACTGCCATATCTTGGAGATCAACAAAGCAGTCTATCGTAGCCACTTCATCGAATCACGTTGAGATTATAGCTATTCATGAAGCAAGCCGAGAGTGTGTGTGGTTGAGGTCCATAATACATCTCATTCAAGAAAAATGTGGCTTGAAATGTGACAAAGTACCCACAATTTTATATGAAGATAATGCAGCATGCATAGCACAACTGAAAGGTGGATTCATAAAGGGAGATAGAACGAAGCACATTTCGCCAAAGCTCTTCTATACATATGATCTCCAAAAGAATGGTGATATTGACGTACAACAGATTCGTTCAAGTGACAATGTGGTTGATTTATTCACTAAGTCTCTTCTTACTGCAACTTTCAAGAAGATGGTGCACAAGATCGGAATGCAAAGGTTCAAGGATGTTCTTATTAGGGGGAGCTAATACGCGTTGTACTCTTTTTCCCTTACGAGGTTTTGTCCCACTGGATTTTTCTTGTAAGGTTTTTAATTTTTTTATTTATGAATTCTTTTTTGTTTTTGCGTTCAATCTCTAGCTTGAATTTATACTTTATAGTATCACGTTTTTTTTTACTTACATGAAGTTTGTTTGGCATTTTTCTTTTTTATTTGTATCTTCTTTGCACTTTCTTTTATAATCTTCAAATTAAGTTCATTGCTGTAAGTATTTTTGTGGTTAGCCTGTCTTGTGTGATTCGTTTCTCTATGTTTAATTTGTGTGCTAGCTTACAATTGACCTTTAATGAAAGGAATGGTGTGTATAATTCTTAAACATGCTAATGACCTTCAATTCTATTTTGAAGGTGTACCCATGAGTTCATGACCATGAAGAGCATGGAACACAAAAAACAAATTGTTGAAATTATTGACATCCAAGGTATTCCTATGTACATGAAATCTTCACAATTAGCATTTGTCTATCAATAATACATGATAATTTATTATTGTAAACTTCAAGAACATACTTAAACTTTAGAAAACATAACTAATATAAATATTATTAATTAATTAATTGATTAAAATAATTTTAATTTTAAATTCATTATAACTAAATAAAATTTAAAAATAGACATTTAGATTAAAAATAAAAAGAAAACATACTAAATTTTTATTTGCTGCCTTTTGGAATATGACTCAAGTATGATTTTTTCTCACAAATTATAAAATTTTGATTTGTTGAGATCTCAATCAAAATAATGGTAGAGTTTACCATATTTCTTTTCTTATTTCTTCTTTTCATTCTTGCTTGTGTTAATAATGGTATTATTGTAAATCTGTAGTTAAATAATAATATAAATCACTTTATTATTTTTGGTTACTAAAAAATAACTTAATCTACAATTTATATCTATATCTATATCTATATCTATATCTATATCTATATCTATATCTATAACTATATCTATATCTATATCTATATCTATATCTATATATATATCGATATCTATATCTATATCTATATCTATATCTATATCTATATCTATATCTATATCTATATATCTATAATAGATTAAAAATGTGAAGACCCTTAGAAACGTGATTTGAACTTTTTGTCCTTCATTAAAAGACTCTCCTTTATACAAAATTTTCTTTTCACCATTTTCTTCAATTTATTATTTAATTCTTTTTGTTATATTAGCTAGACTCCTAAAATATATGGCACTCCTAAAATATATGGAAAGAGAATCAATTAATTTTTTTTTGTACTGGTCAATTAGAAAAATACTCCTAAAATAGGATAGAAAAATACTCCTAAAATAGAACTTTATTAAGAAAATATTTCTATAAATATTGAGATGCACGTTAAACTAGAGAAGAAACTGATTTACTTATTGGAAAAATATGATTGATGCTCATCAAACTTGATTCAGTTACATGTCTAGATTGGTGGATGCTTAATTTTCTAACCCTCACTATTTTTGACAACATAATGGAATTCAACGTGTGTATATATATATGTTCTTTGTTTTCATTCCAGTCATTCTTTAGTGTCAAAATTTTCGCTCAGATAAAAATTATTTTCTTCAAAACTGAAACTTTGTGATCACTATTATATTATTTTGGTGTAGTTACAGGTCGTAGATGAATTTATAGGTGGTAGATGAATGTCGGTCGACTTTGAGGAATTTTTCTAGGTAAAGGTTAGGTTTAATTGTATTATTTTTATATCTCTATTTTGGAATTTTTTTTTTATGTAAAGGTATAGTTTAGTTGAATTATTTTGATATCTCTATTGTCGTATTATTTTGTTATAGTTTACAGGTGGTAGATGAGTGTCAGACGGCTCTGAAAAAACTTTTATGTAAAGATTAGATTTAATTATATTGTTTTGATGCCTCTATCATCGTATTGTTTTGTTGCAGTTTACAGGTAGGAGATGAAAGTCGATCGGCTTTGAAAAAAATTTTGGTCAAGGTTAATTTTAATTAAATAAATTCTCCAAAAAAAGTTGAATTTAATTATTGTATTCATCTTTATTATTTAAACAAAAAATCCTATTTAGTGTAACGTTTGAACTCAATAAAGTGAGGTACATGTGCGAGGCGCGTACACCTAAACTAGTAATACATTAAAAGTGTGGAGGCCCTTATAAAAGTGATTTGAACTTTTTACCCTTCATTAAAAGTTAAAGCTTTAGACAAAATCGTCTTTTTACTATTTTTACAAGTAAATTTTCATCTCATTGGGCAAACCCTAGCAGGGAAGTAGCCCGATCCAGTAATCCTTCATAAAGCGTTCATGATGTTTTTAAGGCATTTTACTCGGCTTTAAGTTGGTGAATTGGCATATATATTATTGTCCTCCTCAGTAAGGGACACATTAAACAAAAATTGGAAGGGATGTCATCATGTGGGAAGTGGTCATTGTTTTTGTGAAAAGGAATCATCAATCAGTAACTACTGGACATTAGTTTTCCTTAAAAAAAAAAACAAGTTATTTTATTTTTTTAAGGAAAAAAAATAAAACACGTTACTTTAAGTTTTTGAGGAAAAAGGTTTCAATTTCCTCAAGTTGTGTTGTAGTATTAATTTGATACCATAATTAATTTTTTCCCTTTCGCAACATAACATAAAAAAGATCTTCCATATTTAGATAATCCTTTTTTGTAGGAAAAGGTATTGGAATTTTTTTTTCTACAATAATATAATAACATCAACAATGTAAAATTTATTGATAGAGATGTTCTAATAACTGCTTTTTTTATGAGCTCTAACAGTGTCATCTACAATCACAAAAGTTTAGATTTAATCGTATTGTTCTAATATCTCGATTATCATATTGTTTTGTTGTAATTGTTGTTATGTTCAAGTATATGTTGTAGATGAATGTTTCGTCGAACTTTGAGAAATTTGCATTAAGGTTAGGTTTGATGATACTGCAGTAATATTCTCGAATACTGTAGTTTCTGTTATGACACTATTTGTTATTTTTTCAAGTGATAGATTAACGTTTGGTCAGACATTAAGAATTTTTCTTAAGGTTTAATCATATTATTATGATATCTCGATTATCATATTGTTTTGTTGAGTTTACATGCAGTGGTAGAAGAATATTCGTTCAGGCTTTGAGGAATTTTTATGTAAAGGTCAAGGTTTAATCAAATTATTTTGTTGTAATTTCTGATGTGTTACTATTTATTATCTTGATTTTTATCTGTGATGTGATAGTTCACATCGTAAGAGACAACCAAGATATTAATACATCACATATGCCTTGACATGAAGCACACGTGCAAAGCACGTACATTTGACTAGTAGTGCAAAAAAGAGTATGCGGTCAGTACTTTGAATGTATTGGTACGTGAGATAGGGACTAACTAAAAATATATATGGTTACTGAATATGGATGCATGCACATGTAAAAACGAATGCAAGACCAAGTAAAACATGTACTGAAATAATCTGTAAACTGATTGACTGAATAGTTGATAACCTGAATACTTCGTTATGCAAAACTGTACTGATATAACCAGAGAACTAAACTGAAACTGTGGGAGCTATCATGTAATCGGCATACCCCAATCTAAGCTAATCAGGATCCAACCTGTAACCTCAAATGGAAAGTTGTCAATACCTTGCCACAAGTATTAATACTAGCTGTGTGGATCCACTAATCTGGTGTCCCGAAGGACTAGGGTGTCAGTCCTCTACTGTCGGGTGACATCTCATAACCTATGCTGGCTACATAGTTCTGGAACTTAGGGACTTCTACTAAAGGTCTCAGTCCTCTATTGGAAGTTAACTTAACTCATAATTGTTAATTGCTCAACATGAAAATGATAATAAAATCATTATTTGACTGACTCGTCATTTGAAAATCTGAGACATGTGTAAACATATAGGTATCGGGTGTTCATAACCCTCCAGCACTAGATGATACTTTAAATACAATAAAAACATCACAATATTGTAAAGAAATTCATGATTCGTAGACTCAAAACGTGGTACACTTGACTAAAATGATGAAGTCTATGAATTTGAATATGGGGAAGCGTTAAACTTATGAAGACAACATGAATTTGAGTATGCGGATGCGTTAAACTTATGAAGACAGCATGCTCACATAGTTTAATTCATAAATTGATAAATTGACATGGTATAAACTGAATATGATATGAGTGACTAAAATTTAAAGCATGTAATAACATAATTCACATGAGGAAACATATTAGCATGACTTGAATTCAAAACTACTAAGAAAACATGGATTAAATTCATAATTAACATTGATATTTTTATTAAAAAACAAGGATAAATGTTTCATACTTGAACAAAAAAGGGATTTTGGGACTCAATAGGTGGAAGGAACCCATTGATGAATACCCCACATATCTTAATTGCTTGAATTCTTGAAGAAAAAACTTGAAATTGAAACCTTGAATGGTGAATCCTTGGGAAGAGGCTTGATTTTATGTTCTTGGGAAATGGGGATGGTTTTACGTATGATAACTGATGGGGAATGGGGGCCATGAAGCTCTTTTTGGGTTTTTAATTGGTCACTTGGATAGTTGAGGAGAGGGAAAAGGACTAAAATACCCCCATTAAGTTTAAAAAGATACTGCAGAAAATACAGCCTCTGTGTCACGGAGGTTATCGAGGAGACTAACCTCCGTGACACGTTGCGTATCACGGAGGCTAACCTCTGTGATACGCTGTGTATCATGGAGATTATCCTTAATGACACGCCCAAATCATGGAGGCTTACTACCTCCGAGGTCCAAAATCACCCCGAACCTCTTCCAAAAATTTTGAAACTCTTTTGGATGGCCCTTTTAACATCTCTAAACATGTTTCAACTAAAAAAATCAACGTTTTAGAATCAGTAAGGATAAAAACAAAATATTTGCATTAATGGGGTCTTAAAATGGCTAAGTCCTTGTGTACTCAGTGTGAAATTAAAGCCCCGAACCCCTTTAAATATGCGTCTAACAGTTGGAAACGTGTCTAGAATCTTGATGGGTATTACAATATCTCTCCCTTGGAATAATTCATCCCCGAATGAAGCTATTTGAGCTGATATACTAGGTAAACTAAGATCATACACTGAATAGTCATGAGCTAAATCATGATTAAATAACTGAATCTGAAACATGATACATTGACTGATCTGAATTCATGAACGCATGTTGTGACATGAGGATGGTTATATAGATGAGATAGAAAATGAGAGAATCACTTAAGGGAAAGCATTACCTCAACCTGGATCTAAATTCGTAGAGAAAAGATGGGGATACTCGGCTCGTATATCTGCTTTTACTTCCCTAGTATCTCCCTCAACGGACTGGTTTCGCCATAGTACCTTAACCAAAGGAACTTCTTTGTTCCTCAACCTACGAGTCTGATGGTCAAGGATCTCAACTGGGACTTCTTCATAGGAGAGACTATCTTTCACATCCACACTCTCTAAAGGAACAATAGAAGTTGAGTAACCAATATATTTATTTAGAAAAGAGACATGAAACACTGGATGCACTAATTCCAAATTTGCAAGGTCATAAGCTACCTTTCCAAAATAGCTCAAAAATTTTTATGGGCTAACATAGAGGGGATTGAGCTTCCCCTTCTTGCCAAATATCTTCACCCCTTTCATGGGTGAAATTTTCAAATAAACCAAGTCACCAACATTAAACTCAAGATCTCTTCTCCTCATATCTACATAAGATTTCTGACGACTTTGGGATGTCTTCAGTCTTTATCGAATTAATTAAACTTTCTCCATCGCTTCATGCACTAAATTCATCCCTATAAAAGTAGCCTTACCTACTTCAAACCAACCAATAGGAAAACTACACCACCTTTGATAGAGAGCCTCAAATGGAGCCATCTGAATACTGGAGTGATAGTTGTTATTGTATGCAAACTCGATCAAAGGTAAGTGGTCACCCTAACTACCCTTGAAGTCGATAACACAAGCCCTCAACATGTCCTCTAAAGTCTGAATGGCCCGCTCTGCCTGACCATTTTTCTTAGGATGAAAAGCTGTACTGAGATGAACTTGGGTACCAAAACTCTTCAGCAAAGTCTTCAAAAAGTGAGAGCTAATATGAGTACTTCTATTTGAAATGATGGTCAATGGAACCCCATGCAACTCTACCAAATCCTTGAGATAGATTCTAGCATAATCCTCAGCTAAATACGAAGTATGAACTGAGAATAAATAGGCTGACTTGGTCATTCGATCAACAATGACCCAAATCGAATCATGCTGACAATGTGTATGAGGCAGCCCTATCACAAAATCTATGTTGACCAATTCCCACTTCCATATGGGGTTGCTGAACTCCTGAAGCATGCCACTAGGCCTTTGGTGCTCAACCTTAACTTGCTGACAATTCGAACACTTAGCCAAAAACTCTGTAATATCTTTCTTTATACCACTCTACTAATAGATTTCCCTCGCAAATCATAGTACTTCTTAGTGGATCCTGGGTGAAAAGAATATCGCGTACCATGCTCTTCAGCTATTATTCACTATCTCAAACCATCAACACACAGAACATATAACCTACCTTGATAACGATGTACACCATCTCCCTCTTGGGAAAAACCTCAACATTTTGATCCCTAACTGTCTTCTTCCACTTGACCAAAATAGGATATCTATTTTGCTTTTCTTTTACTTCGGCAACCAATGCAGATTTTGGACCATTCTAAACCTATATACTACTTTCGACCGAATCAACCGACAAAAAACTTAACTTAGCAAGCTGATGAACCTCACGGACTAACTCCTTCTTATCATCCTCAATATGCACAACACTTTTCATAGACAATCTACTAATGGCATCAGCCACTATGTTGGCCTTACTCGGGTGATACAACACATTTATATCATAGTCCTTCAATAATTCCAACCACTTTCTCTGATGGAGATTCAGGTCAATCTGCGTGAACACATACTGTAAACTCTTATGATCCATGAATACGTCAACATCAACCCCATAAAGGTAATGCCTTCAAATCTTTAAGGTAAAGACAACTGCAACTAACTCTAGGTCATGGGTTGGATAATTCTTCTCATGGGGCTTAAGCTGTCTAGAGGCATAGCCTATGACCTTACCTCGCTGAATTAACACACAACCAATACCAACTCTAAAAGCATCACAATAAACTATAAACCCATCTGCTCTATCTGGTAAAGTCAAGACTGGAGCGTAAGTGATTCGAGTCTTTAACTCCTGAAAACTCTTCTCGTAGGAATTCGACCATTGAAATTTGACTTTTTTCTGAGTTATTCAAGACATAGGAGAAGAAATAAAAGAAAACCCTTCAACAAATTATTTGTAGTAACCAGCCAAACCTAAGAAACTCCTGATATTTGAGGGAGAGATGGATCTAGGCCAGTTTCTCACTACTTTGGTCTTTTGAGGATTAACTCAAATGTCATCACCAGAAATGAAGTGACCAAGTAAAGTTACTAATATCAACCAGAATTTGAACTTACTGAACTTATAAAATAATTGATGATCCTTAAGGGTCTTCAATACAATCCTCAAATGGTCTGCATGATCACCTTGACTAAGAGAATAAATGAGGATGTCATCTATGAAGACTATGATGAACATGCCCAAGTACTGCTTGAACACCTTGTTCATTAAGTCCATAAAAGCTGCAGGAGCATTAGTTAGTCCAAAAAACATAACTAGGAAATGAAGTGACCATACAGAGTTCTGAAAGCTGTCTTTGGGATGTCAAATCTCTTACTCTAAGCTGATAATAGTTGGATCTGAGGTCTATTTTAGAGAAATAGCTTGCACCTTAAAGTTGGTCGAACAAGTCATCAATTCTGGGGAGAGGATATTTATTCTTGATTGTGACTTTGTTTAACTGATGGTAGTCAATGCACATTTTGAGAAAACCATCTTTCTTATGCACGAAGAGGACTGGAGCACCCCATGGAGAAACACTAGTCCTGATTAAACACTTTGAGCACCCCATGGAGAAATACTAGGCTTAGTGAAACACTTATCAAAGAGATATTTCAACTATTCCTTTAATCCATTAAGCTTAGTTGGAGCCATTCTGTAAGGTGGAATTGAGATAGGCTGGGTATCTAGGAAGATATCTATTTCGAAGTCAATTTCTCTTTCGGGAGAAACTTCGAGAAGATCTTCAGGGAATACTATCAAAAACTCATTCACTACTGGAACTGACTCAAGACTCGGGGGGTTCAAAATTTAAGTCATTGACTTGAATGAGATGATAATAATTCCCTTGTATATCATCTTTCTTGCCTTAATATAGGAAAACAACTGACCCTTAGGCACTGGGTACTACCTCTCCATTCAATAACGGGCTCATTAGGAAACTAGAATTAGACAATCCCATTTCTACAATCAACTAAAGCATAGCATGAGTAGAGTCAGTCCATTTAGAGAATGACATTAAAATCAGTCATCTCCAACTCTACAATATCAACTGAAGTTACTTTCTAAGACACTGTGATCGAGCAATTTTTGTATACCTATCTAGCTATAATAGAATTACCTATTGGGGTAGACGCTGAAAATGGATCTGGTAATATTTTGAGATTGACACCGAAGTCTGTAGATATATAAGAAGTCACAAAGAAAAGTAAAGCTCCAGGATCTAACAATGCATAAGCTTGAAGATGAAAGACTTGTAACATACCCGTAACCATATCAAGAGAACTTTTCTAATTATGTCAAGTCTGGAGGGCATAAATTTGGTTCTGAAGATGCCCACATATGGCACTAAAGGTGGCACCCTGCTTAGTCGGGCGACCTGCTGCAGTGGATAAAAAGTTAGACTGCCCCTGTTGATGCAAATCTTTTCCCTTTTGGGCAATACTAGGCAATCCTTGATCCTATGGCCTAGCTTGCCATATCCAAAACACACATCATTGCCTGCCCTGCACTCTTCTTGATGATTCTTTTATTTCCTACAAAGTGGATTGGAATGATAACTGTTTACACTACTTTGGGACTTAGATCCTGGCTACCTATCTCTATTGTCTTGCCTGAACTTAGGAACTAGCACACTGGTTGAAGATGGGGATTAACACTGCCGAAACTGAGAACGATTAACACCTTTTGACCTTAGCAAAGAAAAGTTGAAGATACCTATTCAGGCCCTCTTATTCTATCTTTCTTTCTCCTTACAATTCTCCTCCTCAATCTGCTGAGCAGGGATCATCAACCTATAGGGATCTATCTCTTTAATCAGTATAGTTGTCCTGCACTCCTTAACCACTTTCTCAAAACCTCCCAACACAAACTTACTCATCCTGGACCTAGAATCGGCCACCATAGTCAGAGCAAACCTCGCCAACTGAGTAAACTTGAGTGAGTACTCTTTCACACTCATGTTACCCTATTTTAAATTGATGAAATCTTACACCTTAGCCTCCCTAAACTCAACCGGAAAGAATTGGTCTAAGAAAGTCATGGAAAACTTCTCCCATCCTATAGATTTTGCCTTAACACCCCTGTCCTCCTTCTACTGCTTAAACCTAGTATGAGCTACTCCCTGCAACTGATAAGTAACTAAGTCAGCACTCTCACTTGAAGTGACACCCATGGTGTCTATCACATTTTGCACCCCATCCAAAACCTCATGCGGATCTTTCTCAGACTTGGATCCAGAAAAAAATGGAGGATTCATCTGAGTGAAGTCTCGAAATCTAGCTATTGTTGTGCTCACTATCGGATTGTCTGGGGAAATAACCTGCTAGTTATTCTAAGTAGCCACAGAATGGGCCAAAGCTATAAAAGCGACCCTGAACTCGGCGTGAGAAACATATTCGTTTAGGATATCTTCCTGAATAGGTGGTGGTGCGGGTTGATCCTCGTTTCTTATTTTTTTGTTTCTTCTAGAAGGCATTTTCTGTAGATGAAGGATGAGGTAGAAAGGAAATTCAATAGAGCTCATGCTCTTTCGCGCAACATGAATATTGAAAGAAATAAAACTTTTCTAAAACATATCATAGCCTCTTGCACATAAGTGTAGTGTACTTTACACCCATGCACAAGACTCTACTTAACGCGGCTTTTTAGATGCCCTAGGATACTTTAAAACCATAGGCTCTGATACCAATTTTTGTTACGACCCGAGACTACCCCTTAGTTGCGACATGATGCTTAAGGTCACAAGTGACCCTATGCTAACGCATGATCTAGTACTTGCTGTGAGCAGTGAGTAAAGTAATAATAAAACATCATGTTCGAAAGTTAAACTACTAAAAGTAAATTAAGATATAAAACTAAAACAAATACCAACATGTCTGGATTATGGATAAATCTGAAAACCTGGCTTAATATCTGAATATCTAAACATCTAGTCTGAACGCCTTTAAGACATGTGGAGTTGATGGGACAAACCCCCAACTAAATATTTTTGATTGAAATGAAAGATATATTAAAATTAACGGAACATAACTTGTCCTCGATGGATGAGGGCTCAACACTACTGCTGCTGAGAGGCATTGAGCTGACTAAGGGTGATCGGAGAACTGAGCGTCTGAACCTATATTGTGAAATCAATATAGCACAAAAAAGAGTATGCGGTCAGTACTTTAAATGTATTGGTACGTGAGATAGGGACTAACTGAAAATGCATATGGATATTGATCAACATGGATACATGAACATGTAAAAATGATGTAAGACCAAGTAAAGAATGTACTAAAATAATCTGTAAACTGAATGACTGAATAACTGATAACCTGAATACTTGGTCATTCAAACCTATACTAATATAACCTGAGAACTAAACAAAAATTATGGGATCTATCATGTAACCAATATGCCCCAATCTGAGCTAATTGGGGTCCAACCAGTAACCCCAGTTAGAAGGGTGTCAATACCTTTCCACGAGTATTAATACTGGCTATGTAGATCCAGTAATCCAGTGTCCCGAAGGACTAGGGTGTCAGTCCTCTACTGGCGGGCGACCCCTAAGAGAGTGCCAGTCCTCTACTGGCGGGTGACATTTCATAATATACGTTGGCTACATAGTTCTGGAACTTAAGGACTTTTACTAGAGGTCTTAGTCCTCTACTAGTGGGCGAGCCTTCATCCCTAGGTTCTCTTGGTGCTAAATTCTACTTCCAACTAAAATGGCACGGGTACTGATTAAAGTTAACTAAACTCATAACTAATAATTGCTCAATATGATAATAAAATCATGATCTGACTGACTCGTAACTTGAAAATTTGAGACATGTGTAAACATATAGGTATCGGGTGTTCATAGCCCTCCAGCACTAAATGATACTTTAAATACAATAACATCATCACAACCTTGTAAGAAAATTCATGATTCGTTGACCCAAAACTTAGTACACTTGAGTAAACTGATGAAATCTATGAATTTGAGTATGGTAATGTGTTAAACTTATCAAAACAACATGTTCACATGGTTTAATTCATAACTTGATAAATTGACATTGTATCAATTGAATATGATATGGACGATTGAAATTCAAAGTATGCAATAACATTATTCACATGAGGAAACATATTGACATGACTTGAATTCAAAACTACTAAGAAAACATGGATTAAATTCATAATTAACATTGATATTTTTATAAAAGAGGATAAAAGTTTCATACTTGAACAAAAAAGAGATTTGATACTCAATGGGTTGAAGGAACCCATTGATGAATACCCCATGTCACACCCCTTTTTCGCCAAGGATCGAGTTGAAGGGTTTTTCCAATTAAAGTGACGGTATTGAATAGAGATTAGTTTTTATCATTTTCAGAGTCACCACTTGGAATTGAGTTGTGGTGTTCTAATTCACCTTATTGAATCCCTAATCAAAAGGAAATGACTCTTTGTTGGTCTGCAAAAACAGAAGACCGGATAAGAAATTCTGTTAATCGAGGAAAAGGTGTGAGGCACCCCTCGAGTCCCGTGGTTCTAGCACGGTAGCTTTTATTGACTTATCTTGACTTAAACTATTTTGATAAATTATGTTAAGGCCTAAATTTGCTCATTTTTAATGTACTGATAATATCTGTCTATATCTCTTGTATTAAACTAGTGAAAAATAATTTTACGACGATATTTCCCGAGGTGCAATATTGCTTCCTTGAATTATTTTTTAAATGTCTCAAAAAGATGCATACTCCGCATTCTTAATTGAGACAGAGATGATCAAACAGAAGAGGCGACAATAATATGTTTAACATTTAACGTAAAACTAGTGATTATTAAAATAAGCCTAGCGACGCTATACTGCAAAAAAATATTTAATCCACTATATAATAATTCAATAAGTTCCTTTTCAAGGAAACCGACAAGTGCAAAAAAAAAACTTCATTATTTTTTTAATAAACAAACTATATATAATTTAAAAATTATTGTTATTATTTTTCTTTTTGAAGAATCCTTGTATTTTGACAAACTAATTAACTATGCCTTCCATTAATACACTAATTTTCATAATTTTATATGTACAACAGTTTTTTCTTTCACCTAATATAATACTATTATATCGTGTGTAATAATCTTAAAGTAGGCAACTTATGTTTACATTTATCTACGTTTTCACCAACTTACAACCCAAACTATAATGTTATTACTTCTAATCCCTACTATACATTTTCTACGCCCCTAAAGAAAACCTTAGTAAATATCTCAATGAACCATGATCTCACATAATTAACACTAACTGTAATATGTTAGAACAAGAAAAACAATTTTAGATAATAATAATAATAATAATAATAATAACAATAATAATAATAATAATAATAATAATAATAATAATAATAATAATAGTAATAATTCAAACACATATAAAATTCGAAAAACTTTGTAATTTTAAAATTAAATGCCACATGATTACACTGTTATATTATATAAAGAAAAAATTAAAAATTACCTTCTGCGAAAATAATCCGAAATAAAAGAAAGAAGAAGCCATGAACCCGAAATCGCGAACCAACCATGAACTCTATTGTTACCCTCTTTTGTGAGCCTTTTCTTTTCCTTTTACTCTAATCATTTACTTTTTCTCTAATCTTTTCCTTTCTTGCTTTCTTCCGTTTCTAAGATATTACTTTTTTTTTGTTTTTTGTTTTTTTAAGTTTTATGTCTGCGTGTGTATTGTGTTGTCTGTCCGTGCGGGTAATATAGTGTGTAGGGTGGAAAGTTGAGGGAGTTGAGGGGGTTGAGGAAAAGGTGGGGGTGGTTGGGGTAGTTTAGGATAAGATTTATATTTTTTATTTTTATTATATTATTTTTTTAATAATAGATTAAAATGAATAATAAAAACAAAAAAATATTAGCTAATTAATTTTTATATTTTAATAAAATACAATAAAAAATTATAAAAAATCTAAAATAAATATAATTAAGATAATACTAAAACTAGTAGCCTATTTATTAATATATATATATATATATATATTTGAATTTTTGATATTATTTTAAAAACAAAAATAAAAATATCCCAAAATGTAACTTTAGTAATTTATTTATTTTCAACTAAAACTTAATAAAAATGAAATAAGAGCTAAAGTAGATATTGAACAAAAAAATAAATATTTAATGCCGAAAAAAAGGTTAAAACTCAGGGAGGTCAAAAATCACGTGTCTACACCCCACCCACGTACCTTATTTGCTTGAATCTTTGAAGAAAAGCTTAGAATTGAAACCTTGAAAGGTGAATCCTTGGGAAGGGTCTTGATTTTACGTTCTTGGGAAAGAGGGATGGTTTACGTATGATAACTGATGAAGAATGGGGCAAGTGATGCCTCTTTTTGGGTTTTAGTTCATCACTTGGATGGTTGAGGAGAGGAAAAAGGACTAAAATACCACCCATTAAGTTAACAAAAAGACTGCAGACAACACAACCTTCGAGTCACGGAGGTTATCGCAGAGACTATCCTCTGTGACTCGTTGTGTATCGCAGTGGCTAACCTCCGTGACACGCAGTATATCGCGGAGATTATCCTCGATGACATTCCCAAATCACGGAGGCTTACTGCTTCTGAAGTCTAAAATCATCCCGAACCTCTTCAGAAAATTTTGAAACTATTCCAGATGACCCTTTTAACATCACTAAACATGTTTCAACTAAAAAATCAATGTTTCAGAATCCGGAAGGCCAAAAATAAAATGTTCGCATTCTTGGGGTCTTAAAATGGCTAAGTCCTTCTGAACTCAGTGTTAAATTAAAGCCTTGGACCCCTTTAAACATGTGTCTAGGAGCTGGAAACATGTCTAGAATATTGAGGGGTATTACACTTGTTCTTTGGGAAGGTTCTTGGGCTAAGTCTTGTCTTAGGGGCAAGACTAATAGAGCATCATATAAATCAAGACACAGTATGATAATTTCAACTCTTGTCCATGGGGCGTAACTTATCGGCTAAGTCTTGCCTCTAAGGCAGGAATTATAGAATATCTCATAAATCAAGACACAGTGTAGTAGTGTGAACTCTTGCCCATGGGGCGTAACTTGTTGTTTGAAAGTCCTTGGACTAATTTGTGCCTCTAAGACAAGAGTTATAAAATATTTCATAAAACAAGACATAATGTGGTAGTGCCAACTCTTACCCATGAGGAATAACTTATTGTTTGAAAGTCCTTGATTTATAAAATATTTAATAAATCAAGACACAATGTAGTAGTGTCAAATCATGCTCTTGGAGCGTAACTTGTTGTTTAAAAGTCCTTGGGCTAAGTCTTGCCTCTAAGGCAAGAGTTATAAAATATCTCATAAATTAAAACATAATGTGGTAGTGTCAACTCTTACCCATGGGGCGTAACTTGTTGTTTGAAAGTCCTTGAGTTAAGTCTTTGCCTCTAAGGCAAGAGTTATAGAATATCTCATAAATCAAAACACCATGTGGTAATGTCAACTTTTTCCCATGGGGCACAACTTGTTGCTTGAAAGCCCTAGGTCTATGTCTTGCCTCTAAGGGAAGAATTATAAATCGTCTCATAAATCAATACACAATATGTTGGTGTCAACTCTTGCCCATGTGGCATAACTTATTGTTTGATGATCCTTGGGCCGAGTCTTACCTCTAAGACAAGAGTTATAGAGCATTTCGTAAGTGAAAAAACACAACGTGTTAGTATTGACTCTTTCCCAATGTATGTAACTTATTTAAAAAAAATTGGGATAAGTCGTGCCTCTTAGGAAAGAGCTGTAGAACATTTAATAAATGAAGACATAATGTGACAGTGTCAACTCTTGCCCGTGAGGAATAATTTGTTAGTTGAAAGTCCTTGAGCGAAGCTTTTCCTCTAAGGCAAGAGTTGTCGAACATCTCATAAATGAAGACATAACGTGGTAGTATCAACTCTTGCCCGCGGAGCATAATTTATTGTTTGAAAGTCCTCGAGTTAAGTCTTGCCTCTAAGGCAAGAGTTGTAGAACATCTCATAAATGAAAACATAACGTGGTAGAGTCAACTCTTGCCCGTAGGGCATAATTTATTGTTTGAAAATACTTGAGCTAAGTTTTACCTCTAAGGTAAGAGTTATAGAACATCTCCTAAATCAAAACACAATGTGGTAGTGTCAACTCTTGCCCATGAAACGTAACTTGTTATTTGAAATCATGTCTTGCCTATACAATGTTGTAGTGTCAACTCTTGCTCATGGGCTCAACTTGATTGGAAGAAATCGAAGAAAATAAAAAAAGTTAACAAAAATTGCGAAAAAAGAAGAAAAATATTTAAAAATAAAAAATAAGAAATAAAAAATAAAACAATAAAAAAGAAAATAAAGAAAATATATAAAGTGAGGGAGAAAAGAAAAAAATTGAGGACAAAACCAAAAAAAAAGACAAAATAAAAATAAAGATTGAGAAAAATTAAAAAATTAAAAAAGATAAGAAAATAAAAATCAAAGGAAAAAAAGGAGAAAAAACAATGATTGAGAAAAACTAAAAAGAAAAAAAGAAGAAAAATCAAAGTAAAATAAAAAAGAGAATTTCTTTTAAAACAATTATAGAATTTTAGAGGAGAAAAGAAAAAAAGTAAGGGGTGGGATTTTTTTTTAAAAGAGAGAGAGAGAGAAAAGAAAGATAAAAATTAAAGTAAAAAAAAAGAGAAAAAAATAAAAGCCGAAAGATGAGTTGTTTAAAAATATTTGAGATATATAGCGCAAAATAGGCAATTCTTCTATATATATAAAAAAAAAAAAGGGAGACTAGTTTTATAAGACCATTCGTATGGGTGGGGGGGGGGGGGGAATAAAGTCACCATAACATGGGCAAATTAATTAAGGGTGACAAAGAAGTTTCAAAACTAAAAAAGAGCTACACGTCTTAAATATTGAATAGAGGTGACAATTTTAAGATTAGTATTAATGCCACTAATTTTAAAACCCTCAAGTTTTATTATTTACACAAAGATACCTACGCCATATTTACACAAAGATCCCTACACCATCACCACCATTCCTCCTCCACACCCTTTTTGTTGTTGTCGTCGCCGCCACCGCCACCTCCTCTTCCCCCACTATCACTATCACTACCATTGTCACCTCTTCTAGATTCACCATTATTTCCTCCCTCTACATAACTATCGCCTGTTTTTCTTCTTTCTCCTCCACCACCGTAACTATCAATACTGCACCAAAAGCCATGTTCTCATTCGGCGTCACCACCAGCACCACCACCTACTTTTTTACCATAAATATCATTTTTCCGTGGGCTCCTCCTCCAACCACATCTTTTTTCAGAAATTAAGTAAGTAACGAAGTTGTTGTAGTTGTTGCAGCTAATCGGGCCGGGTTAGCTAACCGGGTCGGGTTAGCTAATCGGGCCGGGTCGGGCCGGGTCAGCCCGGCCCGTTTGACACCCTTAGTTTACATTTATCTACGTTTTCACACACTTACAACCCAAAATATAATGTTATTACTTCTAATACCTACTATACATTTTCTACGCCCCTAAAGAAAACCTTAGTAAATATCTCAATGAACCATGATCTCACATAATTAACACTAACTGTAATATGTTAGAACAAGAAAAACAATTTTAGATAATAATAATAATAATAATAATAGTAATAATTCAAACACATATAAAATTCGAAAAACTTTGTAATATTAAAATTAAATGCCGCATGATTACACTGTTATATTATATAAAGAAAAAATTAAAAATTACCTCCTGCGAAAATAATCCGAAATAAAAGAAAGAAGAAGCCATGAACCCGAAATCGCGAACCAACCATGAACTCTATTGTTACCCTCTTTTGTGAGCCTTTTCTTTTCCTTTTACTCTAATCTTTTACTTTTTCTCTAATCTTTTCCTTTCTTGCTTTCTTCCGTTTCTAAGTTTCTCCCTTTTTTTATTTTTGGTTTTTTCAAGTTTTATGTGTGTGTGTATTGTGTTGTCGGTCCGTGCGGGTAATATAGTGTGTAGGGTGGAAAGTTGAGGGAGTTGAGGGGTTGAGGAAAAGGTGGGGGTGATTGGGGTAGTTTAGGATAAGATTTATATTTTTTATTTTTATTATATTATTTTTTTAATAATAAATTAAAATGAATAATAAAAACAAATATTAACTAATTAATTTTTATATTTTAATAAAATACAATAAAAATTTATAAAAAATCTAAAATAAATATAATTAAGATAATACTAAAACTAGTAGCCTATTTATTAATATATATATATTTGAATTTTTCATATTATTTTAAAAACAAAAATAAAAATATCCCAAAATGTAACTTTAGTTATTTATTTATTTTCAACTAAAACTTAATAAAAATGAAATAAGAGCTAAAGTAGATATTGGACAAAAAAATAAATATTTAACGCCGAAAAAAAGGTTAAAACTCGGGGAGGTCAAAAATCACGTGTCTACACCCCACGTACCTTATTTGCTTGAATCTTTGAATAAAAGCCTAGAATTGAAACCTTGAACGGTGAATCCTTGGGAAGAGTCTTGATTTTACGTTCTTGGGAAAGAGGGATGGTTTACGTATGATAACTGATGGAGAATGGGGCAAGTGATGCCTGTTTTTGGGTTTTAGTTCATCACTTGGATGGTTGAGGAGAGGAAAAAGGACTAAAATACCACACATTAAGTTAACAAAAAGACTGCAGACAACACAACCTCCGAGTCACGGAGGTTATCGCGAAGACTATCCTCTGTGACTCGCTGTGTATCGCAGTGGCTAACCTCCATGACACGCAGTATATCGTGGAGATTATCCTCTATGACATGCCCAAATCATGGAGGCTTACTGCTTCTGAAGTCTAAAATCATCCCGAACCTCTTCAGAAAATTTTGAAACTATTCCAGATGACCCTTTTAACATCACTAAACATGTTTCAACTAAAAAATCAATGTTTCAGAATCCGGAAGGCCAAAAATAAAATGTTCGCATTCTTGGGGTCTTAAAATGGCTAAGTCCTTCTGAACTCAGTGTTAAATTAAAGCCTTGGACCCCTTTAAACATGTGTCTAGGAGCTAGAAACATGTCTAGAATATTGAGGGGTATTACACTTGTTATTTGGGAAGGTTCTTGGGCTAAGTCTTGTCTTAGGGGCAAGACTAATAGAGCATCATATAAATCAAGACACAGTATGATAATGTCAACTCTTGTCCATGGGGCGTAACTTATCGGCTAAGTCTTGCCTCTAAGGCAGGAATTATAGAATATCTCATAAATCAAGACATAGTGTAGTAGTGTGAACTCTTGCCCATGGGGCGTAACTTGTTGTTTGAAAGTCCTTGGACTAATTTGTGCCTCTAAGACAAGAGTTATAAACATTTCATAAAACAAGACATAATGTGGTAGTGCCAACTCTTACCCATGAGGAATAACTTATTGTTTGAAAGTCCTTGATTTATAAAACATTTTATAAATCAAGACACAATGTAGAAGTGTCAAATCTTTCTCTTGGAGCGTAACTTGTTGTTTAAAAGTCCTTGGGCTAAGTCTTTGCCTCTAAGGTAAGAGTTATAGAATATCTCATAAATCAAAACACTATGTGGTAATGTCAACTTTTTCCCATGGGGCACAACTTGTTGGTTGAAAGCCCTAGGTCTATGTCTTGCCTCTAAGGGAAGAATTATAAATCATCTCATAAATCAATACAAAATATGTTGGTGTCAACTCTTGCCCATGTGGCATAACTTGTTGTTTGATGGTCCATGGGCCGAGTCTTACCTCTAAGACAAGAGTTATAGAGCATTTCGTAAGTGAAAAAATACAACGTGTTAGTATTGACTCTTTCCCAATGTATGTAACTTATTTAAAAAAAATTGGGATAAGTCATGCCTCTTAGGTAAGAGCTGTAGAACATTTAGTAAATGAAGACATAATGTGACAGTGTCAACTCTTGCCCGTGAGGAATAATTTGTTAGTTGAAAGTCCTTGAACGAAGTCTTTCCTCTAAGGCAAGAGTTGTCGAACATCTCATAAATGAAGACATAACGTGGTAGTATCAACTCTTGCCCGTGGAGCATAATTTGTTGTTTGAAAGTCCTCGAGTTAAGTCTTGCCTCTAAGGCAAGAGTTGTAGAACATCTCATAAATGAAAACATAACGTGGTAGAGTCAACTCTTGCCCGTAGGGCATAATTTATTGTTTGAAAATCCTTGAGCTAAGTTTTACCTCTAAGGTAAGAGTTATAGAACATCTCATAAATCAAAACACAATGTGGTAGTGTCAACTCTTGTCCATGAAACGTAACTTGTTATTTGAAATCATGTCTTGTTTGTACAATGTTGTAGTGTCAACTCTTGCTCATGGGCTCAACTTGATTGGAAGAAATCGAAAAAAATAAAAAAAGTTAACAAAAATTGCGAAAAAAGAAGAAAAATATTTAAAAATAAAAAAGAAAATAAAGAAAATATAGAAAGTGAGGGAGAAAAGAAAAAAATTGAGGACAAAACCAAAAAAAAAGACAAAATAAAAATAAAGATTGAGAAAAATTAAAAAAGAAAAAAAGATAAGAAAATAAAAATCAAAGGAAAAAAAAAGGAGAAAAAATAATGATTGAGAAAAACTAAAAAGAAAAAAAAAGAAAGAAAAATCAAAGTAAAATAAAAAAGAGAATTTCTTTTAAAACAATTATAGAAGTTTAGAGGAGAAAAGAAAAAAAACGTAAGGGGTGAGATTTTTTTTTTAAAGAGAGAGAGAGAGAGAGAGAGAAAAGAAAGATAAAAATTAAAGTGAAAAAAAAGAAGAGAAAAAAATAAAAGCTGAAAGATGAGTTGTTTAAAAATATTTGAGATATAGAGCGAAAAATAGGCAATTCTTCTATATATAAAAAAAGAAGGGAGACTAGTTTTATAAGACCATTCGTATGGGGGGGGGGGGGGAGGAGGGGGAATAAAGTCACCATAACATGGGCAAATTAATTAAGGGTGTCAAAGAAGTTTCAAAACTAAAAAAGAGCGACACGTCTTAAATATTGAATAGAGGTGACAATTTTAAGATTAGTATTAATGACACTAATTTTAAAACCCTCAAGTTTTATTATTTACACAAAGATACCTACATCATATTTACACAAAGATCCCTACACCATCACCACCATTCCTCCCCCACACCCTTTTTGTTGTTGCCATCGTCGCCACCTCCTCTTCCCCCACTATCACTATCACTACCATTGCCACCTCTTCTAGATTCACCATTATTTCCTCCCTCTACATAACTATCGCCTGTTTTTCTTCTTTCTCCTCCACCACCGTAGCTACCAACACCGTACCAAATGTCATGTTCTCATTCGGCGTCACCACCAGCACCACCACCTTTTTTTTTACCATAAATATCATTTTTTCGTGGGCTCCTCCTCCAACCACATCTTTTTTCAGAAATTAAGTAAGTATCGAAGTTGTTGCAGCTACTTCGATAGTTGCTACAGAAACTTCAATAAATGTTGTAACACAACAACTAATAGCAGTTGTTGCAGCAATTACCGTAATTGTTATAGCAACTATGGTAGTTGCTGAAGCAACTCTCGTGGTTGCTGAATTTTTTCTTCATTCAATTTTAAAAGAAATCAAAAGTTTTCTTTTCAAACTTCTCAATATTTTTTTAAAAAATAATCCATAAAGATTAAAAAAGAGAAGAAGAACGAAATGAAAAGAAAAAGAAAAAGAAGAAGAGATGATGGAAGAAGAGGAAAATCTAGAGAGAGAGAGAGAAAAAATAAGAAGAAGAAGAAGAAGGGAAGAAAGAAATTTGGAGAGAGGAAGAAAAAAAGAAGAAAGATTGAAAGATAAGAAAAGGGGAGAAATTCTAAAAAATAAAATTTGGAGTTGGAGGAATTTTAAAAAGTTTAAAGAGTTTAAAAAATTATATTTTACACTCCAATTTACTTTAATCACTAATTAAAAACAATTTGACTAGAGTTGGTCAAAGCTGTCATAAATTTTAATTTTAAAACTTATTTGTCACCCTACACTTAATTTTCTCCCATAACAAGGGTCATTTATATAGTGTACCTAGTCTATCCCGAATAAGCCTATTGGTCTGTGGTGCTTGAGCAATATGGGTTGAGCTGGCTCGTGGGCCAAACAAAAAATGATTAAATAGAATAGAGTATTAAGAATGGATAAATAATACAAAAACACAAACTTAAGAGGCATAAATACATAAAATCACTTTTCTTTTAAAATATTTCATAAAATCTCATATTTCTCTTTTTCCTCTTGATATATATTAAATAAGTAAGTAACAGATTTGTATTTATTTTAGGAGAGTAAATAATGGGAGAGAATCTCTTAAATATCTAAAAAAATCAAATTAAATTTTTTTTCATAGCATCTTATCATTTGGAATTTACGATTTGTTTCAATTTTTCATCTCTATTAATCTTTTCTTTCCTTAAGATTGTGAAAGATTTACCATGTGCTTAATGTTGACAAGCATTCATGTTCTTTTGAATGAGCTTCATACTATAGAAGCTAAAATATTTCATAGTTTCCGGCGGAATCATGACAATGGCGTGATCACTGCAATGGTCCGCAAAATTAGATATCAATTTTGACGTTGAAACATAAATTTGTAGCTAATGCTCTTAATACATATATAATGTTGTTAATTTCTCGATACATTTTCATACTATAAACGGTGATACATATACATTTATTGTCAATATATTGGTGATAGATGTGAGTGATATATTAGTTGTTAGAATACTGGTGATACATATGGTAAATACGTTTTGATAATGATTCATATTTTTTATTCATTTATAAATGTTTGATATATTTAACATATGTTTGACATATATAAATTATTTACTTTTGTATGCGATTAAATTTTGAATAAGTATTGAGTAATTTTATCATGTGTATCATTATGATACATCTGTATTCGGATGTATCATTGTGATACATCTGGAACCAGATGTATCATTGTGATACATCTGGAACCAGATGTATCATTGTGATACATCTGGAACCAGATGTCTTTATGCCACGATTGTTTGCGTGATTTACTCTCCATAATAATTGAAAATCAGTTACTTCCTTATTTAACTAATTACTCAGTTACAAATGTATCACAATGCATATGTATCAAGGCTAAAGAGATGTATCACAAAAATTAAAATTTGGAATATCTTGTAATTTAACAAAGTTATGGTATAAATTGTTACAACTCACTAAAAATTCAAATTTTATATAAGTTACCCATTAAGAATAACAAAAGGAGTCCAAACTCAAAGTCTATTTAGACCATCATAGAGATTTAAATATTAATTATGTTTATAAAATGTATAAATAATTAAAATACTAAACATTAAATTTTTAAGAAATTAAATATGTTTGATGAAGTTGATGTAGTGGTGTTGAACACGCCATAAGTGCTATTAGAGTTTTTTTCTGGAGGAGTCCATTTCACTTTTAGTGGATTAAATATGGATTAATTACGTAATACCACAACTTAATTTATCCTAGTTGCTTTAAATCTCAACCCTTTTAAATAATTACATAAATACCTTATTTACTTTCTCTCTCTTAAAATATCAGATACATCACAAAAGGGGGAAAGACACCCTTCTTTCCCGCGTAAAGATCTGTTTATTCCCTTATTTACCGCTCTTTCTTTCATCTTCAATTTCTCCTTTAGGTTTGAAATTTATGGGGGAAATTTCTTGGCTTTTCTTTCTTCCTAATTCAAGAAAACGCTTTATCATTGATGCCACCATTGATGGTGTTCATCAAATGATTTATCATTGAAAGACACCCTTCTTTTCCGCGTAAAGATCTGCCTATTCCCTTATTTACTGCTCCTTCTTTCATCTTTAATTTCTCCTTTAGGTTTGAAATTTATGGAAGAAATTTCTTGGGTTTTCTTTCTTCCTTATTCAAGAAAACGGTTTATCATTGATGCCACCATTGATGGTGTTAATCAAATGATTTATCGTTGAAATGTGAGGGAAATTTTTTTTGGCTTTTCTTTCTTCTTTTTTCGAGAAAGTGATTTATCATTGATGTCACCAACATCACTACACCAACATCACCAATGACGAAAATTGATCCAGCTTCCGATGTCGCTATTGATGGTGTTAAATAAAAAAAAAAATAGGATTCTGCTTCTTTGAAAGGGAAGGTTAGTCCTTCAAAATGCACAAAGTTGTTGAAAAGATCAAAAGAGATACACTCCAAAAGGTATTGTACATATGTATCGGATTAAAAAAATTCGTTAGATACATAATTTTTGTTGTTGAGATACATAAATGACATCATTTTCATGCATGAGACATAATTTTAATTATATATCTTTCTTCAGTCTAATTTTTGTATTATGTATGAGTAACCAAATAGATTAAAAAATGGATGTATCTCAGTAATAAGTTTTTATGTTGAGATACATAATTAACATTAATTTCATACATGAAGCATAATTTTAATTATGTATCTCGCTTTAATATTGAACAAAATTACGTATCTCCACCTAATAACTTCAAATAATGGATGTATCTCAGCCAATATGACTATTAACCAACTCGATTACTAACTAATCTGTTTTTTATGCATCTTAATGCAAGGTATGCATTACATTGTCAAAGAAGTTTCATCATATCCGTTAAAACTTGACAGTTCTCGAAATGCTAAAAGTTTAGAAGATTTTAAAAAAATTCTGAAAGACGAGAGGGTGGAGTTTTTCGGTCACACAAGGGGTGATATTCTTTTAAATTTCAAAGAGTGGATAAGAATGTTTCAACAGGATGAATGAGGGTCCTTTTTTTTAATATCAACATTACAACTATTTACGATTTTCTGGAGATCTTGATAGTAATTTTGTATTTATGAAGCATGATTTCCTCCTCAATTTACGTTATTTTCCTTTTAAGCATGTCGTAGCTGTTTTAACTGATATATCAGATAAGATGTATCTCTTGTTAATAGATGTATCAGAAAAATAAAAATCTAAAATTTTTATAAGATGTATCTGGAATTGTTGTGATAGGCGTAATTAGGAGTAAACATGTAGGGATTTATGTAAAACACCCATTAAATATTGACCTCTTTTTGTGTTTTATTGTGTTCTATTGAAATAAAATTAGGTCAATATTGCTATTTAGTTGGTTATATTATTACTCATTAATTGCTTAGTTTGTTTATCAACATCTCTATTTGGTCTGAATTTGGTGTCAAAAGTTATTTAATTTCGTAGATTATTAGAATTTTTTTCGTAAATTTGAGACTTGATTAACAAGAAGTAACTTCATGTAATATTATATTATAAATATTATAAAATTAACATTTTAAAATTTAAATTAAGATTATAAAAATAACATATTTTAAAAAGTGGTCTGACCCGTGGAGGCCCACAGCCCACAGAGTGATGGATTGGGCTTGTTGTTTTCTCGTCTGTCATCTTGATAGGCCAACTCGTCCTGACCCGTCAAACTCAAAAGCCCATGTGGACTAGCCCAGACGGGTTGGGCCGGCCCGTATTAACAACTCTAGTATAATTTGAAGTTGAAAGCTGCATAATTATCATGTGTTAACCCATGACCTTGTAATAATTTTTCGATTATAAACCACTGTAATAATTTTTTGATTATATGTCATTCTTTGGCTTTTTAATTTTTTTGTAGTTTTTGAGATTTTATTAGGGTAAAAGGGTAAAAGGAGGTAATGCACTCAAATTTACGATTTATAGTGGATGTATTTCTAATAAAATAGTGGTGCATATATTTTGTTAACAAACCTATATTTAATGAATTACAAAAGAATTCTAAAATATTTTTTTTTAATATAAAAACTTGACGCTTTAACAAATTACCTCACCCACGTTTTTACGCCTAAAAAAAAAGAAAAGCAATCTCTCTTATACTTTATCGTAAAATGGGTTTGGGTCAGCTCTGAATATAATAAGTGTTGACACCTAATTTCTGCCCTCCACAACTATGTTTAATCTCGAGTTTCTTCGATTTTCAAATAAAATCACAACAATTATTTTTCTTTTTTCAAATAAATACATTTTAAAATAGGTATTTGGGCTAATTTTGTCATTTAAGTGATAATCATATTTTTGTATTTGCATATACAAGATTGTATAAATGATGTCATTTAAATGAAAATTTTCATCAAAATTCGGACTTTAAATTAAGGATTATTTAGAAAATAAATTTAAATAATTAAGTCTGAATTTAAATATAATTTATTCTTACAAATAATCTATCTGGAGAAATAAGCTCGGGATTGAGTGAGATATTTATTTGTATCGAATTTTGGCTAATTTGGGCCAACCTATTAGATTTGGTCATAATTGAGATCAAAACGGCGTCAATTGCAATGCGATTGGCTAATTGATTTTTTTAATTTGGCTTAAATTTAAACGGATTTAGTTGATTCTTAATTCACTTGGGGTTATCTGTTAAATAACCCCAATTTTCAGCCTATTCTTTAATCACCGGCCCAAATTAAAACAAGTTCAATTTCAGCCTAATTGCAAATTACAACCTCCAAGCCCAAATCCTAACCTGCCCAGGTCCAATACCAAATCACCAGCCCAGCGCCACACCTCTACTAAACAAGCCCAACAGATTAATTGACCCGGCCCACCATTTATTTACTCTTCTTCCTCAAAAGCAAATTACAACATGAGCAGAGCCCTACAACATAACCAACCGTATGTACAGCTTTGAAAAACACAAAAAAATCTACCCGATTCCCCTCGTTCTCGATTCGACTTCGCCAACCCGTTCTTCTTCTCTTCGTCACGCGCCTCACGCGTCAGTGGGACAAGCAAAGACGACCCTCGAATCTTCTAGAAAATGAGCCAGGTGTCATCCCCTAACGTTCATATTCCGCAAAATTCGGGATGATGGTACGAATTTAGTACGTATTTGGATATTTTCTATTGGTTTCGGATGGGAATCCGTTTGGCCTAATTCTTATTGGTCCACCAATTTCAAAATTAGTACAACTTGTTGAGGGGAATCCGAAGGTGAGGGGGGAAATTTTGAATTTCTTTTGGGAAAGGACCTTAGTCTATTTCTCTATATAAAGGCTAATTGAGGTAACACCAGAGGGGGGATTTTTTCCTTGACTCTAGGGTTCTAAGAGGGGGGAAACGAATTTTGAGGCCACGGCTTAAGGTTTTTATTATGTTCTTCTTTTCTTTCTGTGGGTGGAAATTCTAGGGGGAGAAAGAATTTTTGGCCACTATTTAGGAGGATGTTTAGCTCTTCTTTTCGTTCTTGGTTCGATCTTTTTTAGAAGCGAAAGGAAAATTTTGGGGGTTAAGAATTTTGAAAGAAAAGAGTTATTTTGTGAAATTCTTCTTGTACATTTTTCTGGGAAGCTGGTCGACTAATTGGGAGTTCCCGCGTCGACAATATCATGCTCCCAGTGGTGACAATTTTTCTGATAGCTCGAGTCCCGTTTTGCTTCTCCCGAACAGGTAATAACCCATCCCGTTTAAACTTTCGATGATTTCTGCTTTATCTCAACTTTCTGAAGTTGTAGGTTTCCTTTAGTGATTTTGTACACTGGATTCATCTGCTGTGGAGGTCTTAAAGACCACAGATTGTTCTTTTGGTGAAAGATGTATTGTTGTCTCTCAATGCCTCATTTATGCACTTCTTATGGCTTGAATAGCTAACTTCCTAATCAAATATTGTTTGTTCTGATTGTGTTTAATAGTTTAGCCTGATGTTGTTTGATTCATAGTTTCTACTTGGCGTGTATTTTATCTGTTGTTACTACTGGATGGTGTCGGGATTGTCGAGATAGCAGCGTTGCTAGCAGAACTACCTCTCAGGTTCCTTTGGCTTCTCATATGCCAAAAGGATGATGAGTAAGGTCCAAAATACGCTAGAAAGTCCTAGGATCCTCCGATGACCGTCTTGATTGTTAAAAACTCATATTTTAGAATTCATCGAAATGAGGAGGAGAATTAGAATGGTATCCCCTGCCACCATCCCTTTTAGTTTATGGATCATGTCTGCCTTTTGGTATCAAAAAAAAAAAACCTAAACTTGGATTCTTTTTTGTTTGTGTTCAAGATGTGTTTCGATTAAAAAAGGAATTTGATATGGTCCTGATTGAAGTGCTGAAAAATTGGATATGCTTATTTGGGAAATATTGCGATTTCCTTTGTGGTCACTGTGTTATGTGTGTAATTCGTACTAGGACTAAGGATTCTCAGTTATTCTTCTTGAGCAAAGATGTTAAGAAAGGAGGGATACATTCACGTTCTTTTTCTCATGAAAGCCCGGTTGAGAGATGGAGTAGGGCAGCACAATTGTCTACTTCCATCTCCGAGAACTTACTATTGAGGTTCTCTTTTGAACCTCCAGGCTCCTTGCATGTTTTCCCGCTTTCGCTCGATTATCATGCGATAATCACCCCAAGCAGCCCACGGCCTTATGTACAAAAGGGTTCATTAATTTCTTTGCTGTTCTTTAAGTTCAAATCTGGATTGTGTGAAATCTCAACTCTTTTTCCTTTAGTCAATTTGGAAGATTGATTCTAGTCCCTTTATTGTCCCCTACTCTTCAATTTGGAAATTGATTTGCGTTTTGGCTTCTCTACGGCTCGTTGAGTTTAAATTTGAAATCAATTTGCATCTTGATACCTCCCTGACTACCTGAAGTTTGAATCCGGAAGCTGATTTACCTTAGTTTTTCTTTATCTTTCTTTGGGTTCAATTTGGAGATCGATAGTGGTATTATTCTTGTTCCTAGAATTTCCCATCGATTCACCCTTTGGCTCCGAACGAGACTCAAAAGGGGTTGGAATTGAGATAAAAATCAGCTTTTGTATTCATATTCTTGGGGATTTTACACCGATTTCCCCCTTTTTAGCTTCAAAAGAGATGGTTAGAAATGAGGTTAAGATTAATTTTATGAAGTGACCCATCTTTACGTATGTTGGCTGATTTGCATTTTCCTTTTGTTCTCTCTCTCAAATTGTTCATAGTCAGTACCCTCTTTCTTGGGAATTCGCAACTGATTCACTTTTGGGTTTCTATTGGAAAGTAGAATGGGGAATCAGAACAAATATTGAGTTCTTGAGTTTGAATTTTATAGGTTTGGACGTGAGATCCATATTCCTCCCTAGTTCAATCATATTTCTGTTGCTTTCATGTGTTCATGCGATTTTAAATGTGTATTAGGATTGAATAGTGAATGCTTGTTATGTATAATCCTTGCTGACACATATTCATAAAAGGGAGGTAGCAAACTTTGGCTTCTTTTTTTTTTTGTGGTTCACTTTGTATGCTGATCATACTTTTGAAATAAAAATTGTTACGTTAAAGTGAAGGCAGCTTTCTAAAAAGAGAGTCATTTTCTTCTTTTTAAATTATGTCCTTTTCCTACGCCTGCCATTATTGTTATTCATCTTATCTTGTCCCTTTTCCATTACTAATATCACTAGTCTTAATCAAATGATGTTTGAATTTATCAAATTCTGTTATTCGGTTTCTAATTTCTTGCCTTTCCTTTTTTTTCCCATGTCAATTTGCATTGGAGTCCACAATGGACTCCTTCCTCTTATCAAGTGGGCCAATGAGGCCCATATCCTCAATGTTTAAATCCAAAGTGATTCCATGGCGTAAATACAAGGAGCCGAAAGAAGAAGAACAAATGGATTAAAGTCCTATCATTTGAAGCGGCTACGAGACCCCAAAGTCTCAGTTATCATTTTTGTTTATTTACTTATTGTCGTCTTTATTTATTTATTTATTCATTTATTTATTTATTTCCTTATTTATTCATTTGGGCCTCGAAGCCAAAGTTGTACTTAATACAGGTGAAGTGAGACTCGAGCTAAAGGATTGAAAACATAGAATTAGGACAGGTGAAATGGGTCGAAAGCCCAATTAGACTAGGGCAGGTCTTATTGATTTGGGCTCAATGTCCTAAATCTCTTATTTTCTCCCCTCCCCCTTTTTTCTTTACGCAACGCCTTATGTGTTTTTTCAAACCTAGTTAAATCCTTAGTGAAGTCGCTAAAAACTGATTTTGCATAAACACAAAAATATTACTAAAATCGCTTTTCTTTTAAAAAATCAACTTTTTCAAGGTTTATCAAAAGTCTTTTTCAAATAGGTCGGATAACCGCAAGTTAGCGGACATTTTAGGTTCCTAACACCTTCCTAAAATGTTAATAGGAACTGCTTACTCAGAATCTCTTAACTTAAAATGATTTTCCTATTTTGAAACGTCAAAATTTCTGCAAAGCAATAAAGATTGGGTTATTTTAGATGGGTCAGATCTAGAGGGGTTGAACTCTTGAACTGGTTCCCCATTTTCATTAGCAAAGAAGGACCAAAAATTTCTCATCTTTTCTTTGTTGATGACCTTATCCTATTTGCGAAAGAAAACAACAAAAACTGCTCAACCATTAGAAACACCTTGGATAGCTTTAACTCTTTCTCTAGGCAAAAAATCAACAAGAGTAAATACAAAATCTTCTTCTCCAAAAAGTACTCTCAAGCTCTTACCGATAATCTCACCTCCATTCTTAATATCCAGCATAAAGACTCTTTTGATAAGTATTTTGGCTTCCCCATTCTCCATAAAGCCCCTACAAATGCTGATTTCCAATTAATCTTGGACAACATGAGGACCAAACTTATTGGATGGAAAACAAAACTCCTTAATGTAGCTAGTAGAACCACTTTAGCTAGAGACTCTCTGAACAACCTCCTAAATCGTGTGATGCATCTTATCAGTCTACCTAGTAAAATCCTTAAAGAAATTGACAAGACTCAGAGGAATTTCATTTGGGGCACCACTGATGCCAAAAAGAAAATGTTTATACTGAACTGGGAGTCTGTTGCCTAACCCAGGAACACTGGTGGCCTGGGGATCCATAGAGATGACATTAAAAACCAAACCCCTCATACTGCCCTAGCCTCGAGATTCATCAATAACCCTGATTCACTCTGGGCTAGAGTTCTTCAAGGTAAGAACTGCAGTAATGACTTCAATCCCAAGACTAATGTTTTCAGAATCTGGAAATGCATCTCTAGGGGATTGAAAACTTAAACTAAGGCTTCTACCTAGATTATCCAAAAGGGAGACAAGGTGAACTTCTGGAATAATAGGTGGATCCCTAGCTCAGATTCTCTTAGACACCTCATCCATGGCCCCTTGCCAGCCAATCATCTTAATACCTCAGTGGCTGACATTTGAAAAAATGAAATCTGGGATATTAGCAATATCCCCTTTGACCTCCCAACCTCTGTCATCCACACCATCAAAGATAGTTTCTTCCCTACTAATAATATTTGTCATGAACACCCAATCTGGAGCCTCACAGGCAATGGAAAATTTACCGATGCCAGAGCCTATAAACTCATTCTCTCCAAGAAAGTAAGTACTGCCAATGGGAAATCTTACCAATGGATCTAGAACATTCAGATTCCAGGGAAGACATCAACCACCTATTTTGGAACTGTCGTGAAGTAACCAATCTTTGGAATGACCTGTTCACTAAATGCCGTAAGGCTGACATCCCAAACCCCCTCTCTCTTGACCAGGGTAACTGGGAAAGAATTTGGAATAATTTTAGAAATATTTATTTGACAAACTTATCAACCTAATGTCCTGTGTGCCTTTTGTGTATGGCACATATGGAGATGCAGGAACTCCTGTATCTTCAACAGCAAAAATACCACCCCCTCATTTAGGATAGATTATTCTGAGGCTGTTAAATATACTTATCTGATTAATAGGCAAACAAAAGCTAATCCTACAATGACCCAGCTTCATGTCAAGTGGAACCCCCCTACTCACCACAACTTCAAACTTAATACTAATGGATTTTGTTTAGGGAATCCAGGTACTGGAGGAATTGAAGGAATTGTCAGAAACAAGAATGAGGATTGAATTCTGGGGTTTAACAAAGGCTTTCCTACAACCTCTAACAATCAGATGGAATTACTGGTACTTCTTGAAGGTCTTAAGCTTATGGAATACAAAAATCTTCTACCCTTGGAAATAAATGTGTATTCCAGGGAAATCATCCTAATGCTCACGAATGGGAACTTACATTATGACTCTATTATTGATGCTTGCAGGTTTGTGCTGAGAAGTATAGGGAGGCCACCAGTAGTACACTACTTTAGAGAGAAAAACTCTGTAACAGATACACTAGCAAAAAAGGGCGCAACAGACAAGATTTTTGGGAACTCAAACTGTAACACCCCGTATTTCCCTAGCATAATCTAAGTCCCAGTGCATGAGTATTTATAGATAAAAATTTCAAAACACTCATCATTTTTTAGTTTGTAGGCTACCATTGCGTAGGAAATTCAATTTTCTTTTCAATGATATAAAATTCATCGAAATCCGATAACTAGGTAAGAAGTTGTGGCGATTTTAAGTTTCAGTCGTTAAACATCGTCATTTTAACCCTTAGCGCGTCGCGGAGCAGGCCAATTTCTAGTTTGGCAATTTCCAGTGGGCCTCCGCAATGGTGGCACATCATGAAGGTGGTCAAATTTGCACTTCAAAGAATTAACGCGATAGCTCCGCGTTGCGGTGTTTTTCCAGGTCCCAATTGTCCCTTTTTTAGTGGCTTGGCGCGTCGCGCCAAGGCCAAAAATCGGGATCTTTAGTTTTCAGCTTTCGTTTCTAAATTTGTTCAGGGGTATTGGGTCTTTTTTCACGGCCCTAATTAACCTAAAACATGAAATTTAACCCCTAAACATCCTAAGTAGTCATCATTATTTCAATTCTCACACAATCAAAGATCCCCTTTTCAAGAACAAGAAACCCTGGCTCTCTAATTCAAGGCCAATCCTCAAGAACTCACCTAGAACTTTAAGAAATTTACTATCCCAGGTATGTTAGATGTTCATCCATGGATTTTTTTCATCCATGGAGCCCAGGTAACCCATTTTAATCACCAAGTTATAATCTTTTCAAGTTATTATGTTGTATATTATGATTTCATCCATAAATCTCCACGTACTATTGATTTTATACCATGTTACCATGAAATTAGGGTTATTATTCAATCCTCCATGTTTTAACATTATTACTTATTAAATTAAACCATGAATTAATGTTATTATGATGAATTCATGCTATTACTACAAGTTCCATGACATTTCTATGATTGTTTTAAACCATGAACTACATGTGTTTGATAAAATGCCCACAAGAGTGATTTATTTAATAAAAGCCTTCATGTTTTTGTCTCTAAGTTTTAGTGTCATTTCACTATTATTGTTTTGAGTCTTGGGGGTATTGAATACTCGAAATCCATAGCTGTTTACTTAGTCTAGTCTCAATACATTACATAATAGTCTTCAGAACATACTATGAGCATTATCAGAGTAGTCAGACATAAGTCAGTTAAACTCAGAACAGTCTAGTATTTCAGTGTCATTCAGTTGTGAGTAGGATTTATCAACGAGCAAGTATAGGTATGGCAGCTTCCCCATCAGATAGGCAGAGTCATTAGTAGCAGTCCCTATACTCCAGAACTATGTAGCCAGTGTAGCCAGTGTAGGATATGAGAAGTCACCCATCAAATTAGGCTTGACTATCCCACAGGGGTCACCCGTCAGTTCAGGCTTAACACCCTAGTCCCTTGGATATTATATCAGTTTAGTGGATCCACACAACCATCGTTAGTACCCGTGGCATGGTATGAACACTCTTCCAACTGAGGTTACAGGTTGGACCCCGATTAGCTCAAATTGGGGAATGTCGGATAGATGATACCTCCCACAGTCTCAGTTATAATCCCATTTCAATTATTCAGTCTTAGTGTTGTTTGACCAAAGCATGCAGATTTCAGTTATTTCAGTATTTTAGTTTATAGATTTTACTCAGTCCATGTTATATGCTTGGTCATGCATCCCCAGTGTCTACATATTTTCATGTATCTTCAGTATTTACAGACTGTCATGCATACTCAGTATTTACAGATTCTCCATATTTTTAGTACCTACAGATTTTATGCTCTCTATTCAGTACTCCATGCTTTACATGTATATCCAGTTAATTATTAGTTCTATTCATAAAACCATGCATATCAACCTACCTCATTTAGCATACCAGTACATTCAAAGTACTGATCGCATACCTTTTCTTTTGCTCTATGATGTATTATATCATAAGTTATGACGCTCAGTTCCCAGCTCATAATTAGACTTATCAGATCCTCAACAGTAGCAGTGGTGAGTCCTCATACTTTGAGGACAGTCTTACTTTATTTCATGTTTCAGTTAGTAATTAGTTGGAGTTATTTGGGGCCTGTCCCATCAACTCATATTCAGTCAGTCAGTTTTAGAGGCTTTTCAAACATTAGAGTTAGTTATTCAATATTCAAACATTACAGTTGGTTATCTAGTTTATCATTATTTTATCAGATTCAGTCAGTTATTTGTATAGACTCATATTTTGGTTTTGAATTTAGTTATTAAAACCTTATGGTATTTCAGTATTCTTTCGCATTTATGATCATGTTATCCATTACTCACAGCAGGTATCAGCTCATGGGTTACCTTGTGGTCCCTTAAGACTGTAAGCATTGTGTGATGCCCAAGGTGTACTCTCGGGGCATTACAAACTTGGTATCAGAGCCTAAGGTTTTAAAGTATCGTAGAAAGTTTGAAAGCCACGTCAAGTAGAGTCTTGTGCATGGGTATGTAGCGCGCCACACTTATGGACGAGAGGCTACAAGGCATTTAGAAAAAGTTTTCCTTTTTTCAGTATTCATATCGTGCGATTGAGCATGAGCTCAAGTTAAAATCCCTGTCTAATCCATTTTTTCCTTTTGTTTACAGAACATGCCTCCCAAGAAGAACAAAAGAAGAATAGGAAAATAGCCAGTCCCTCAGCCCATCCAGGCAGATCCTCTGGACGAGAATGTCTCTCACGCAGAATTTAGAGCTGCGTTCACTACTCTAGCCAATTCCATAGTCGCACAAAATGAATGGCCAGTTGCTATTTCGGCCAACCTAGTGGCCAATACTGCTGCAACCAGAATTTGGGATTTCACCCGGATGAATCCTCCTTCTTTCACGGGATCCAAGTCTGAAGAGGATCCACAAGAAATCTTGGATATGGTTCAGAAGGTCACGGGTGTTATAGGGGTGACATCTAGTCAGAGTGCTGAGCTTTCTGCATACCAGTTGTAGGATGTAGCCTATACTTTATTTAAGTAGTGGAAGGTTGATAGGGGTATAGATGCAGGGCCTGTAGAATGGGAAGAGTTTGCCACAACTTTCTTAGATAGATTCTTCCCATTGGAATTGAGAGAGGCCAAGTTGTTAGAGTTTATTAACTTGAGGCAGGGAAGCATGAGCGTGAGGGAGTATTCCCTCAAGTTTACTCAGTTAGCTAGGTATGCTCCTCATGTGGTAGCTGATAACAGGTCTAAGATGAGTAAGTTTGTGTCTGGCATATCTGATAGTGTGGTCAAAGAGTGTAGGACCACAATGCTGATTAGTGAGATTAACTTGTCTAGGCTGATGGTCCATGCTCAACAGATAGAGGATCAAAAGTTTAAGGAGAGAGAGAGGAAACAAAAGGGATAAGATGGGTAGTTTTAACTTCAGTCAACTAAAATTAGAGGGTGGTAATCGTCCTCAGTTTTATCAAAGGTCTTCATCCCCAGCACTAACTTCATCCAGTGCCCCAGTACCCAAATTCAGAAATGATAATAGGGATAGGGCACCAGGCTCTAAGTCCTAGGTCAGTGTTAGCAGTGCTCATACAAATCCTCTATGTCAGAAATGTGACAGACACCATCAGAGTGAGTGTAGAGCGGGTAGTGATGTGTGCTTCGGGTGTGGAAAGCCAGACCATCGAATTCGGGAGTATCGGGTAGTTGCTCAGAAAGGTAGGGATGTGCGCCAATAGGACCAGTCCCATCAGTTGTCAGTTCCATCCGGTCGCCTGACTCAGTAGGGTGTCGCTTCCAGTGCTGCCAGTGGTCAGCGTCCGAACATATTATATGCTCTTCAGTCCCGCCAAGATCAGGAAAATTCTCTTGGCGTAGCTACTGGTATGTTGCAGGTCTTTCACTTACATGTTTATTCCTTACTAGAACCTGAAGCTTCTCTTTCTTTTGTAACTCCATATATAGTCATCAACTTCAGAGTTAGTCCCGAAACTCTAGAAGAGCCTTTTTTAGTGTCTACCCCATTAGGTGTTTCCATTATATCCAGATAGGTATACAAGAACTGTCCGATCATAATATCTCAGAAAGTTACCTCAGTTGATCTTGTAGAGTTATAGATGACAGATTTTGACGTTATTCTCGACATGGATTGGCTCTACTCATGCTATGTCTCAGTTTATTGTAGAAATAGAATAGTTCATTTTCAGTTCCCAAATGAACTAGTCCTTGAATGGAGAGGTAGTACTATAGCTCTTAGGGGTCAGTTGATATCGTACCTTAGAGCCAGAAAGATGATATCGAAGGGGTGTATTTACCATCTTGTGTGAGTCAAAGACTCTAACTCAGAAACTTCAACCCTTGAGTCAGTTTAAGTAGTTAGGGAATTTCCAGATGTGTTCCCTGAAGATCTCCCTATCATCAGCTTAGAGTCAGTTCTCGGCTCACAATTAGACTTATCAGATCCTCAACTGTAGCAGTGGTGCGTCCTCATACTTCGATGACAGGCTTAATTTATTTCATGTCTCAGTTAGTAGTTAGTTGGAGTTAGTTGGGGCCTGTCCCATCAACTCATATTCAGTCAGTCAGTTTTTGAGGATTTTCAGACATCAGAGTCAGTTATTCAGTATTCATACATTACAGTTGGTTTTCCAGTTTATCATTATTTTATCAGATTCAGTCAGTTATTTCTATAGACTGATATTTCGGTTTTGAATTTAGTTATTAAAACCTTATGACATGTCAGTATTCTTCCGCATTTATGATCATGTTATCTAGTGCCCATAGCAGGTACCAGCTCATGGGTTAGCTTGTAGTCCCTCGGGACTGTAAGCATCGTGTGACGCCCAGGGTGTACTCTCGGGGCGTTACACAAACTCTTTGATAGTTTCTTCGATGCATGCGCAGAAACTTATATGGGTAGACATTCTAGGAACTACTTATGTAAGAAATGTGAAGTCTTACCCAAACTCTGAGGGCGTAGACCACATATATTTAGAGCCAGATTAATGCCAAAACTTCTGTTTGTACTAAGTTTTAATTTTAATGCCTTTTTTACCCCCCAAAAAAAGAAAATTTTCAAATTAAAAAACCAAATTTAGGATTTAGTTTTAAAAAAATAATTTTTCATGCAAACAAAAATGGTAAATATGCATGATATTAGGCGATGGGGCTATTTATACATTATCTGTTAGAGGGCGAGGATATGTATGCATGCTTTTCCAACAAGGGGTATAATCACTCTAAATCTCAAAGTTAGGAGTGTAAAACATTAAAATAAAAGGATAAAGAGTATTTCACAAAAAAAAAAATATATACATCATGGGTGAAAACTCCTCAAAATGGATATAAATATCAATCCAACATGAATAAGGATATACTGAAACCAATCTAGATATTAGTTAGGGGAAAGGACATAGGCTGACCATTTTGAAAAAAAATGACCCACAATTTGAAAATATGTACAATTGGAGCCAGTCGGCCCAATTTATTTCCATTTTTTAGCCATTTGGCCCAATTGGATGCATGTAGTCTCTATACTCAATTGATACACTTTTATACTACATTGATATACTTTTATACCACAGTGATACACTTTTATACAATTATTATATAAAATATGTATTTGTATTTGGTATCAAAGATTCATGTATTTGATATCAAATATTGTATTTGATTGATAAAAAAGAAGAGCAACAATGCATATAAATCATGTGAAAATATGGATAATGTAACTTTAACCATATTTGACGAAGCCCCTAAATTTTGTCGATCCGCTAAACAATATGTACGATTCTAATTTCTATTAGATATAGCTTCTCCTTTAGCACCTCTACCATGACCTATAGGTTGTACACCCCTACTTGAATAAGGCCCCGATGATGATGATGAAATGACTAATTCAATAGGTTGTGCCATACCACCCATTCCCCTTTGTTGGCATTCTCTCATCATATGCCCCGACGTACCACACCAAAAACAAGCATTTTCCCAAACCAACATGAACCTAAATGAAGCTCTCCAAATTATTTACCATGTTTCTTTTCTTATTTTTTCTTTTTGTTCTTGCTTGTGTTAATAATGGTATTGTTGAAAATCTGTAGTTAAATAATAATATAAATCAGTTTATTATTTTTGTTACTAAAAAATAACTTAATCTACAATTTATATCTATATCTATATCTATATCTATATCTATATCTATATCTATATATATATATAATATATTAAAAATGTGAAGACCCTTAGAAACGTGATTTGAACTTTTTATCCTTCATTAAAAGACTCTCCTTTATACAAAATTTTCTTTTCACCATTTTCTTTAATTTATTATTTAATTATTTTTGTTATATTAGCTAGACTCCTAAAATATATGGCACTCCTAAAATATATGAAAAGAGAATCAATTATTTTTTTTTGTACTGGTCAATTAGAAAAATACTCCTAAATAGGATAGAAAAATACTCCTAAAATAGGACTTTATTAAGAAAATATTTCTATAAATATTGAGATGCACGTTAAACTAGAGAAGAAACTGATTTACTTATTGGAAAAATATGATTGATGCTCATCAAACTTGATTCAGTTATATGTCTAGATTGGTGGATGCTTAATTTTCTAACCCTCAACTTCTTCACTATTTTTGACAACATAATGGAATTCAACGTGTGTATATATATATGTTCTTTGTTTTCATTCCAGTCATTCTTTAGTGTCAAAATTTTCGCTCAGATAAAAATTATTTTCTTCAAAACTAAAACTTTGTGATCACTATTATATTATTTTGGTGTAGTTTACAGGTCGTAGATGAATTTATAGGTGGTAGATGAATGTCGGTCGACTTTGAGAAATTTTTCTTGGTAAAGGTTAGGTTTATTTGTATTATTTTTATATCTCTATTTTGGAATTTTTTTTTGTGTAAAGGTATAGTTTAGTTGTATTATTTTGATATCTCTATTGTCGTATTATTTTGTTATAGTTTATAGGTGGTAGATGAGTGTCAGACGGCTCTGAAGAAACTTTTATGTAAAGATTAGATTTAATTATATTGTTTTGATGTCTCTATCATCGTATTGTTTTGTTGTAGTTTACAGGTAGGAGATGAAAGTCGATCGGCTTTGAAAAAACTTTTGGTCAAGGTTAATTTTAATTAAATAAATTCTCCAAAAAATGTTGAATTTAATTATTGTATTCATCTTTATTATTTAAACAAAAAATCCTATTTAGTGTAACGTTTGAACTCAATAAAGTGAGGTACATGCGCGAGGCGCGTACACCTAAACTAGTAATATATTAAAAGCGTGAAGGCCCTTAGCAAAGTTAAAGCTTTAGACAAAATCGTCTTTTTACTATTTTTTCTTTAATTATTATATCATTATATTATAATATTTAAAATTATGAATTCCTATAATATATGGTAAAAATATCTTTTGAAATTTTTTTCTTAAACACAAAAATCAAAATTACCCTTAACTTTCAAAAAGAACAAGCTATTTTAATTTTTTAAGGAAAAACAATAAAACACGTTACTTTAAATTGAGGAAAAATATATGGTAAAAATGTTATCTTTTCAAAAAATTTCCTTTATGAAACACAAGAAAAAAAAATTACTCTAAACTTAAAAAAAAAAACAAGTTATTTTATTTTTTTAAGGATAAAAAATAAAACACGTTACTTTAAGTTTTTGAGGAAAAAGGTTTCAATTTCCTCAAGTTGTGTTGTAGTATTAATTTGATACCATAATTAATTTTTTCCCTTTCGCAACATAACATAAAAAGATCTTCCATATTTATATAATCCTTTTTTGTAGGAAAAGGTATAGGAATTTTTTTTGCTACACTAATATAATAACATCAACAATGTAAAATTTATTGATAGAGATGTTCTAATATCAAATTTTTTTATGAGCTCTAACAGTGTCATCTACAATCACAAAAGTTTAGATTTAATCTTATTGTTCTAATATCTCGATTATCATATTGTTTTGTTGTAATTGTTGTTATGTTCAAGTATATGTTGTAGATGAATGTTTCGTCGAACTTTGAGAAATTTGCATTAAGGTTAGGTTTGATGATACTGCAGTAATATTCTCGAATACTGTAGTTTTTGTTCTGACACTATTTGTTATTTTTTCAAGTGATAGATTAACGTTTGGTCAGAAATTAAGGATTTTTCTTAAGGTTTAATCATATTATTATGATATCTCGATTATCATATTGTTTTGTTGAGTTTACATGCAGTGGTAGATGAATATTCGTTCAGGCTTTGAGGAATTTTTATGTAAAGGTTAAGGTTTAATCAAATTGTTTTGTTGTAATTTCTGATGTATTACTATTTATTATCTTGATTTTTATCTGTGATGTGATAGTTCACATCGTAAGAGACAACCAAGATATTAATACATCACATATGCCTTGACATGATGCACACGTTAAGCACACGTGCAAAGCACGTACATTTGACTAGTACTGCAAAAAAGAGTATGCAGTCAATACTTTGAATGTATTGGTACGTGAGATAGGGACTAACTGAAAATATATATGGATACTGAATATGGATGCATGCACATATGAAAACGAATGCAAAACCAAGTAAAGCATGTACTGAAATAATCTGTAAACTGATTGACTGAATAGTTGATAACCTGAATACTTCGTCATGAAAAACTGTACTGATATAACCAGAGAACTAAACTGAAACTATGGGAGCTATCATGTAACCGACATACCCCAATCTAAGCTAATCATGATCCAACCTGTAACCTCAAATGGAAAGGTGTCAATACCTTGCCACAAGTATTAATACTAGCTGTGTGGATCCACTAATCTGGTGTCCCGAAGGACTAGGGTGTCAATCCTCTACTGTCGGGTGACATCTCATAACCTATGCTGGCTACATAGTTCTGAAACTTAGGGACTTCTACTAAAGGTATCAGTCCTCTACTGGAGGGTGAGCCTTCATCCTTAGGTTCGCTCGGTGCTAAATCCTACTCCCAACTGAACTGACATTGGTACTGATTAAAGTTAACTTAAATCATAATTGATAATTACTTAACATGAAAATGATAATAAAATCATTATCTGACTGACTCGTCATTTAAAAATCTGAGACATGTGTAAACATATAGGTATCAGGTGTTCATAACCCTCCAGCACTGGATGATACTTTAAATACAATAAAAAAATCACAATATTGTAAAGAAATGCATGATTCGTAGACTCAAAACATGGTACACTTGACTAAAATGATGAAATCCATGAATTTGAATATGGGGATGCATTAAACTTATGAAGACAACATGAATTTGAGTATGCGGATGCGTTAAACTTATGAAGACAGCATGCTCACATAGTTTAATTCATAAATTGATAAATTGACATGGTATAAACTGAATATGATATGAGTGACTGAAATTCAAAGTATGTAATAACATAATTCACATGAGGAAAAATATTAGCATGACTTGAATTCAAAACTACTAAGAAAACATGGATTAAATTCATAATTAACATTGATATTTTTATAAAAAAAAAGGATAAATGTTTCATACTTGAACAAAAAAGGAATTTTGGGACTCAATGGATGGAAGGAACCCATTGATGAATACCCCACATATCTTAGTTGCTTGAATTCTGAAAGAAAAAACTTGAAATTGAAACCTTGAATGGTGAATCCTTGGGAAGAGGCTTGATTTTATGTTCTTGGGAAATGGGGATGGTTTTACGTATGATAACTGATGGGGAATGGGGAAATGAAACTCTTTCTGGGTTTTTAATTGGTCACTTGGATAGTTGAGGAGAGGGAAAAGGACTAAAATACCCCTATTAAGTTTAAAAAGAGACTGCAGAAAATACAGCCTCTGTGTCACGGAGGTTATCGAGGAGACTAACCTCCGTGACACGTTGCGTATCACGGAGGCTAACCTCCATGACACGCTGTGTATCGCGGAGATTACCCTTTATGACACGCCCAAATCATGGAGGCTTACTGCCTCCGAGGTCCAAAATCACCCTGAACCTCTTCTAAAAATTTTGAAACTCTTTTGGATGACCCTTTTAACATCTCAAAACATGTTTCAACTAAAAAAATAACGTTTTAGAATCAGTAAGGATAAAAACAAAATGTTTGCATTCTTGGGGTCTTAAAATGGCAAAGTCCTTGTGTACTCAGTGTGAAATTAAAGCCCCGGGCCCCTTTAAATATGCGTCTAACAGCTGGAAATGTGTTTAGAATCTTGATGGGTATTACAATATCCCTCCTTTGGAATCATTCATCACCGAATGAAGCTATTTGAGTTGATATACTAGGTAAACTAAGATCATACACTGAATAGTCATGAGCTAAATCATGATTAAATAACTGAATCTGAAACATGATACATTGACTGATCTGAATTCATGAACGCATATTGTGACATGAGGATGGTTATATAGCTGAGATAGAAAATAAGAGAATCACTTAAGGGAAAGAATTACCTCAATCTGGATCTAAATTCGTAGAGAAAAGATGGAGATACTTGGCTCGTATACTGTTTCTACTTCCCTAGTATCTCCCTCAACGGACTAGTTTCGCCATAGTACCTTAACCAAAGGAACTTCTTTGTTCCTCAACCTACGAGTCTGATGGACAAGGATCTCAACTGGGACTTCTTCATAGGAGAGACTATCTTTCACATCCACACTCTCTAAAGGAACAATAGAAGTTGAGTAACCAATATATTTATTTAGCAAAGAGACATGAAACACTGGATGCACTAATTCCAAATTTGAAAGCTCATAAGCTACCTTTCCAAAATAGCTCAAAATTTTTTATGGGCCAACATAGCGGGGACTGAGCTTTCCCTTCTTGCCAAATATCTTCACCTCTTTCATGGGTGAAATTTTCAAATAAACCAAGTCACCAACATTAAACTTAAGATCTCTTCTCCTCATATCTACATAAGATTTTTGACGACTTTGGGATGTCTTCAGTCTTTCTCGAATTAACTGAACTTTCTCCATCGCTTCATGCGCTAAATTCATCCCTATTAAAGAAGCCTTACCTACTTCAAACCAACCAGTAGGAAATCTACACCACCTTTCATAGAGAGCCTCAAACGGAGCCATCTGAATACTGGAGTAATAGTTGTTGTTGTACGCAAACTCGATCAAAGGTAAGTGGTCACCCTAACTACCCTTGAAGTCGATAACACAAGACCTCAATATGTCCTCTTAAGTCTGAATGGCCCGCTCTGCCTGACCATTTGTCTTAGGATGAAAAGCTGTACTGAGATAAACTTGGGTACCAAAACTCTTCAACAAAGTCTTCCAAAAGTGAGAGCTAATATGAGTACCTCTATCTAAAATTATAGCCAATGGAACCCCATGAAACTCTACCAACTCCTTGAGATAGAGTCTAGCATAATCCTCAGCTAAATACGAAGTATGAACTGACAATAAATAGGCTGACTTGGTCATTCGATCAACAATGACCCAAATCAATACATGTTGACAACGTGTATGAGGCATCCCTATCACAAAATCTATGTTCACCACTTCCCACTTCCATATGGGGTTGCTGAACTCCTGAAGCATGCCACTAGGCCTTTGGTGCTCAACCTTAACTTGCTGAAAATTCGAACACTTAGCTAAAAACTCTGCAATATCTTTCTTTATACCACTTCACTAATAGATTTCCCTCACAAATCACAGTACATCTTAGTGGATCCTGGGTGACAAGAATATCGCGTACCATGCACTTCAACTATTATTCACTATCTCAAACCATCAACACACAGAACATATAACCTACCTTGATAACGATGTACACCATCTCCCTCTTGGGAGAAATCTCAACCTTTTGATCCCTAACTGCCTTCTTCCACTTTACCAAAATAGGATCTCTGATTTTCTTTTCTTTCACTTCGATAACCAATGCAGATTTTGAACCATTCTGAACCCATATACTTCTTTCAACCGAATCAACCGGCTAAAAACCTAACTTAGCAAGCTGATGAACCTTACGGACTAACTCCTTTATATCATCCTCAATATGCAAAACACTTTTCATAGACAATCTACTAATGGCATCAGCCACTACGTTGGCCTTACTCGAGTGATACAACACATTTATATCATAGTCTTTCAATAATTCCAACTACTTTCTCTGATGGAGATTCAGGTCAATCTGCATAAACACATACTATAAACTCTTATGATCCATGAATACGTCAACATCAACCCCATAAAGGTAATGCCTTCAAATCTTTAAGGCAAAGACAACTGCAACTAACTCAAGGTCATGGGTTAGATAATTCTTCTCATGAGGATTAAGCTATCTAGAGGTATAGCCTATGACCTTACCTCGCTGCATTAAAACACAACCAATACCAACTCTAAAAGTATCACAATAAACTATAAACCCATATGTTCCATCTGGTAAAGTCAAGACTGGAGCGTAAGTGAGTCGAGTCTTTAACTCTCGAAAACTCTTCTCGTAGGAATTCAACCACTGAAATTTGACTTTTTTCTGAATTATTCAAGACATAGGAGGAGAAATAAAAGAAAACCCTTCAACAAATTATTTGTAGTAACCAGCCAAACCCAAGAAACTCCTGATATTTGAGGGAGAGATGGATCTAGGCCAGTTTCTCACTACTTTGGTCTTTTGAGGATTAACTCGAATGTAATCACCAGAAATGAAGTGACCAAGTAAATTTACTAATATCAACCAGAATTTGAACTTACTGAACTTATAAAATAATTGATGATCCTTAAGGGTCTGCAATACAATCCTCAAATGGTCTGCATGATCACCTTAACTAAGACAATAAATGAGGATGTCATCTATGAAGACTATGACGAACATGTCCAAGTACTGCTTGAACACCTTGTTCATTAAGTCCATAAAAGCTGCAGGAGCATTAGTTAGTCCAAAAGACATAACTAGGAAATGAAGTGACCATATGGAGTTCTGAAAGTTGTCTTTGGGATGTCAAATATCTTACTCTAAGATGATAATAGATGGATCTGAGGTCTATTTTAGAGAAATAGCTTGCACCTTAAAGTTGGTCAAACAAGTCATCAATTCTGGGGAGAGGATACTTATTCTTGATTGTGACTTTGTTCAACTGATGGTAGTCAATGCACATTCTGAGGAAACCATCTTTCTTATGCACGAAGAGTACTGGAGCACCCCCATTAAGAAACACTAGTCCTGATTAAACACTTTGAGCACCCCATGGAGAAATACTAGGCTTAGTGAAACACTTATCAAAGAAATATTTCAACTGTTCCTTTTATCCATTAAGCAGTTTACAGGTACAGATATTAGTCATGGGTTAGCTTGTGGTCCTTCAGGGTCATGAGCACCGTGTAGCGTTTCGGTTCAGAAAATCGGGGCGTTACATGTTCGAAAGTTAAACTACTAAAAGTTTATGAAGATATAAAACTAAAACAAATACCAACATGTCTGGATTATGGATAAATCCGAAAACCTGTCTTAATATCTGAATATCTAAACATCTAGTCTGAACGCCTTTAAGACATGTGTAATTGATGGGACAAACCCCCAACTAAATCTGTCTGATTGAAATGAAAGATATATTAAAATTAACTGAACATAACTTGTTCTCAATGGATGAGGGCTCAACATTACTGTTGCTGAGAGACATTGAGCTGACTAAGGGTGATCGGAGAACTGAGCGTCCGAACCTATATTGTGAAATCAATATAGCACAGAAAAAAGTATGCGGTCAGTACTTTAAATGCACTGGTACGTGAGATAGGGACTAACTAAAAATGCATATGGATATTGATCAACATGGATACATGAACATGTAAAAATAAATGTAAGACCAAGTAAAGAATGTACTAAAATAATCTGTAAACTGAATGACTGAATAACTGATAACCTGAATACTTGGTCATTCAAACCTATACTGATATAACCTAAGAACTAAACAAAAATTATGGGAGATATCATGTAACCGATATGCCCCAATCTGAGCTAATTGGGGTCCAACCTGTAACCCCAGTTAGAAGGGTGTCAATACCTTTTCACGAGTATTAATACTGGCCATGTAGATCCAGTAATCCAGTGTCCCGAAGGACTAGGGTGTCAGTCCTCTACTGGCGGGTGACCCCTAAGAGAGTGTCAGGCCTCTACTGGCGGGTGACATTTCATAATATACGTTGGCTACATAGTTCTGGAACTTAAGGACTTTAATTAGAGGTCTTAGTCCTCTACTAGTGGGAGAGCCTTCATCCCTAGGTTCTCTTGGTGCTAAATTCTACTTCCAACTAAACTAACACGGGTACTGATTAAAGTTAACTAAACTCATAACTAATAATTGCTCAATATGAATATGATAATAAAATCATGATCTGACTGACTCGTACCTTGAAAATTTGAGACATGTGTAAACATATAGGTATCGGGTGTTCATATCCCTCCAGCACTAAATGATACTTTAAATACAATAACATCATCACAACCTTGTAAGAAAATTCATGATTCGTAGACCCAAAACTTAGTACACTTGAATAAACTGATGAAATCTATGAATTTAAGTATGGTAATGTGTTAAACTTATCAAAACAACATGTTCACATGGTTTAATTCATAACTTGATAAATTGACATTGTATCAATTGAATATGATATGGGCGATTGAAATTCAAAGTATGCAATAACATAATTCACATGAGGAAACATATTGACGTGACTTGAATTCAAAACTACTAAGAAAACATGGATTAAATTCATAATTAACATTGATATTTTTATAAAAGAGGATAAAAGTTTCATACTTGAACAAAAAAGAGATTTGAGACTCAATGGGTTGAAGGAACCCATTGATGAATACCCCATGTCACACCCCTTTTTCGCCAAGGATCGAGTTGAAGGGTTTTTCCAATTAAAGTGACGGTATTGAATAGAGATTAGTTTTTATCATTTTCAGAGTCGCCACTTGGAATTGAGTTGTGGTATTCTAAGTCACCTTATTGAATCCTTAATTAAAAGGAAATGGCTCTTTGTTGGTCTGCGAAAACAGAAGACCGGATAAGAAATTCTGTTAATCGAGGAAAAGGTGTGAGGCACCCCTCGAGTCCCGTGGTTCTAGCACGGTAGCTTTTATTGACTTATCTTGACTTAAACTATTTTGATAAATTATGTTAAGGCCTAAATTTGCTCATTTTTAATATACTGATAATATCTGTCTATATCTCTTGTATTAAACTAGTGAAAATTAATTTTAAGACGATATTTGCCGAAGTGCAATATTGCATCCTTGAATTATTTTTTAAATGTCTCAAAAAGATGCATACTCCGCATTCTTAATTGAGACAAATATATTAAACATGCCTAAAGCTTATCTAGCGTTAAAAGGAATTCGTTCGTCTCTTATAAAATCAAGACAATTTTCTAATCCATTTCATTCTCTTTTCACTCTTTATTTTTGCAACGAGTTTTGGATTATTCCCCAACTTACCTTGCTCTCTCACAAATGGATATTCCCTCTCTTCTCTTTTATCATGTGACGATAGGTCTTGAATAATTTTACAACCCCATTTCACTCAACCTCACATTTGTAAATAACCCGTACCTTGACTATCGGGTAAACCTATAAAGGTATTACAATAAGATAACCTGTTCAAAATGGTCAAGATGATCAAACAGAAGAGGCGACAATAATATGTTTAACATTTAACGTAAAACTAGTGATTATTAAAATAAGCCTAGCGACGCTATACTGCAAAAAATATTTAATCCACTATATAATAATTCAATAAGTTCCTTTTCAAGGAAACCGACAAGTGAAAAAAAAACTTCATTATTTTTTTAATAAACAAACTATATATAATTTAAAAATTATTGTTATTATTTTTTTTTTTGAAGAATCCTTGTATTTTGACAAACTAATTAACTAAGCCTTCCATTAATACACTAATTTTCATAATTTTATATGTACAACAGTTTTTTCTTTCACCTAATATAATACTATTATATCGTGTGTAATAATCTTAAAGTAGGCAACTTATGTTTACATTTATCTACGTTTTCACCAACTTACAACCCAAACTATAATGTTATTACTTCTAATCCCTACTACACATTTTCTACGCCCCTAAAGAAAACCTTAGTAAATATCTCAATGAACCATGATCTCACATAATTAACACTAACTGTAATATGTTAGAACAAGAAAAACAATTTTAGATAATAATAATAATAATAATAATAATAATAATAATAATAATAGTAACAATTCAAACACATATAAAATTCGAAAAACTTTGTAATATTAAAATTAAATGCCGCATGATTACCTCATGATTACACCGAAATCGCGAACCAACCATGAACTCTATTGTTACCCTCTTTTGTGAGCCTTTTATTTTCCTTTTACTCTAATCTTTTACTTTTTCTCTAATCTTTTCCTTTCTTGATTTCTTCCGTTTCTAAGTTTCTCCCCTTTTTTTTTTTCTTTTTTTGTTTTTGGGTTTTTCAAGTTTTATGTAGGGTGGAAAGTTGAGGGAGTTGAGGGGGTTGAGGAAAAGGTGGGGGTGGTTGGGGTAGTTTTGGATAAGATTTATATTTTTTATTTTTATTATATTATTTTTTTAATAATAAATTAAAATGAATAATAAAAACAAAAAAATATTAACTAATTAATTTTTATATTTTAATAAAATATAATAAAAATTTATAAGAAAATCTAAAATAAATATAATTAAGATAATACTAAAACTAGAAGCCTATTTATTAATATATATATATATATATATATATATATATATATATATATATATTTGAATTTTTCATATTATTTTAAAAACAAAAATAAAAATATCCCAAAATATAACTTTAGTTATTTATTTATTTTCAACTAAAACTTAATAAAAATGAAATAAGAGCTAAAGTAGATATTGGACAAAAACATAAATATTTAATGCCAAAAAAAAGGTTAAAACTCGGGGAGGTCAAAAATCACGTGTCTACACCCCACGTACCTTATTTGCTTGAATCTTTGAAGAAAAGCTTAGAATTGAAACCTTGAACGGTGAATCCTTGGGAAGAGTCTTGATTTTACGTTCTTGGGAAAGAGGGATGGTTTACGTATGATAACTGATGGAGAATGGGGCAAGTGGAGCCTCTTTTTGGGTCTTAGTTCATCACTTGGATGGTTGAGGAGAGGAAAAATGACTAAAATACCACCCATTAAGTTAACAAAAAGACTGCAGACAACACAACCTCTGAGTCACGGAGGTTATCGCGGAGACTATCCTCTATGACTCGTTGTGTATCGCAGTGGCTAACCTCCATGACACGAAGTATATCGCGGAGATTATCCTCTATGACATGCCCAAATCATGGAGGCTTACTGCTTTTGAAGTCTAAAATCAGCCCGAACCTCTTCAAAAATTTTTGAAACTATTTCAGATGACCCTTTTAACATCCCTAAACATGTTTCAACTTAAAAATCAATGTTTCAGAATTCGGAAGGCCAAAAATAAAATATTCGTATTCTTGGGGTCTTAAAATGACTATGTCCTTCTGAACTCAGTGTTAAATTAAATCCTTGGACCCCTTTAAGCATGTGTCTAGGAGCTGGAAACATGTCAAGAATATTGAGGGGTATTACACTTGTTCTTTGGGCAGGTTCTTGGGCTAAGTCTTGTCTTACGGGCAAGACTAATAGAGCATCATATAAATCAAGACACAGTATGATAATGTCAACTCTTGTCCATAGGGCGTAACTTATCGGCTAAGTCTTGCCTCTAAGGCAGGAATTATAGAATATCTCATAAATCAAGACACAGTGTAGTAGTGTGAACTCTTGCCCATGGGGCGTAACTTGTTGTTTGAAAGTCCTTAGACTAATTTGTGCCTCTAAGAAAAGAGTTATAAAACATTTCATAAAACAAGACATAATGTGGTAGTGCCAACTCTTACCCATGAGGAATAACTTATTGTTTGAAAGTCCTTGATTTATAAAATATTTCATAAATCAAGACACAATGTAGTAGTGTCAAATCTTGCTCTTGGAGCGTAACTTGTTGTTTAAAAGTCCTTGGGCTAAGTCTTGCCTCTAAGGAAAGAGTTATAAAATATCTCATAAATTAAAACATAATGTGGTAGTGTCAACTCTTACCCATGGGGCGTAACTTGTTGTTTGAAAGTCCTTGAGTTAAGTCTTTGCCTCTAAGGCAAGAGTTATAGAATATCTCATAAATCAAAACACCATGTGGTAATGTCAACTTTTTCCCATGGGGCACAACTTGTTGCTTTAAAGCCCTATGTCTATGTCTTGCCTCTAAGGGAAGAATTATAAATCATCTCATAAATCAATATACAATATGTTGGTGTCAACTCTTGCCCATGTGGCATAACTTGTTGTTTGATGGTCCTTGGTCGGAGTCTTACTTCTAAGACAAGAGTTATAAAGCATTTCGTAAGTGAAAAAACACAACGTGTTAGTATTGACTCTTTCCCAATGTACGTAACTTATTTGAAAATTTTTTGAGATAAGTCATGCCTCTAAGGAAAGAGCTGTAGAACATTTAGTAAATGAAAACATAATGTGACAGTGTCAACTCTTTCCCGTGAGGAATAATTTGTTAGTTGAAAGTCCTTGAGCGAAGTCTTTCCTCTAAGGCAAGAGTTGTCGAACATCTCCTAAATGAAGACATAACGTGGTAGTGTCAACTGTTGCCCGTGGATCATAATTTGTTGCTTGAAAGTCCTCGAGTTAAGTCTTGCCTCTAAGGCAAGAGTTGTAGAATATCTCATAAATGAAAACATAACGTGGTAGAGTCAACTCTTGCCCGTGGGGCATAATTTATTGTTTGAAAGTCCTTGAGCTAAGTTTTACCTCTAAGGTAATAGTTATAGAACATCTCATAAATCAAAACACAATGTGGTAGTGTCAACTTTTGCCCATGAAACGTAACTTGTTATTTGAAATCATAAGTCTTGCCTGTACAATGTTGTAGTGTCAACTCTTGCTCATGGGCTCAACTTGATTGGAGGAAATCGAAGAAAATAAAAAAAGTTAACAAAAATTGCGAAAAAAAGAAGAAAAATATTTAAAAATAAAACAATAAAAAAAAATATAGAAAGTGAGGGAAGAAAAGAAAAAAATTGAGGACAAAACCAAAAAAAAAAGACAAAATAAAAATAAAGATTGAGAAAAATTAAAAAAGAAAAAAAGATAAGAAAATAAAAATCAAAGGAAAAAAAAAGAGAAAAAATAATGATTGAGAAAAACTAAAAAGAAAATTCAAAGTAAAATAAAAAAGAGAATTTCTTTTAAAACAATTATAGAAGTTTAGAGGAGAAAAGGAAAAAAAGTAAGGGGTGAGAATTTCTTTTAAAAGAGAGAGAGAGAGAAAAGAAAGATAAAAATTAAAGTAAAAAAACAAAAGAGAAAAAAATAAAAGCTGAAAGATGAGTTGTTTAAAAATATTTGACATATAGAGCGAAAAATAGGCAATTCTGCTATATATAAAAAAAGAAACGAGACTAGTTTTATAAGACCATTCGTATGGGGGGCAGGGGAAAGGGGGAATAAAGTCACCATAACATGGGCAAATTAATTAAGGGTGACAAAGAAGTTTCAAAACTAAAAAAGAGCGACACGTCTTAAATATTGAATAGAGGTGACAATTTTAAGATTAGTATTAATGACACTAATTTTAAAACCCTCAAGTTTTATTATTTACACAAAGATACCTACACCATATTTACACAAAGATCCCTACACCATCACCACCATTCCTCCTCCACACCCTTTTTGTTGTTGCCGTCACCGCCACCTCCTCTTCCCCCACTATCACTATCACTACCATTGCCACCTCTTCTAGATTCACCATTATTTCCTCCCTCTACATAACTATCGCCTATTTCTTTCTTCTCCACCACCGTCGCTATCAACACCGCACCAAATGCTATGTTCTCATTCGGCGTCACCACCAGCACCACCACCTTCTTTTTTACCATAAATATCACTTTTTCGTGGGCTTCTCCTCCAACCAAATCTTTTTTCAGAAATTAAGTAAGTATCGAAGTTGTTGCAGCTACTTCGATAGTTGCTACAGAAACTTTAATAATTGTTGTAACACAACAACTAATAGCAGTTGTTGCAGCAATTATCGTAACCGTTATAGCAACTATGGTAGTTGCTGAAGCAACTCTCGTGGTTGCTGAATTTTTTCTTCATTCAATTTTAAAAGAAATCAAAAGTTTTCTTTTCAAACTTCTCATTTTTTTTTAAAAAAAATAATCCATAAAGATTAAAAAGGGGAAGAAGAACGAAATGAAAAGAAAAAAAAAAGAAGAGATGGTGGAAGAAGGGGAAAATCTAGAGAGAGAGAGAAAAAATAATAAGAAGAAGAATGGGAAGAAAGAAATTTGGAGAGAGGAAGAAAAAAGAAGAAAGATTGAAAGATAAGAAAAGGGGAGAAATTTTAAAAATTGAAATTTGGAGTTGGAGGACTTTTAAAAAGTTTAAAGAGTTTAAAAAATTACATTTTACACTCCAATTTACTTTAATCACTAATTAAAAAGAATTTGACTAGAGTTGGTCAAAGCTGTCATAAATTTTAATTTTAAAACTTATTTGTCACCCTACAATTAATTTTCTCCCATAACAAGGGTCATTTATATAGTGTACCCAGTCTATCCCGAATAGGCCTATTGGTCCGTGGTGCTTGAGCAATAAGGGTTGAGATGGCCCGTGGGCCAAACAAAAAATGATTAAATAGAATAGAGTATTAAGAATGGATAAATAATACAAAAACACAAACTTAAGAGGCATAAATACATAAAATCACTTTTCTTTTAAAATATTTCATAAAATCTCATATTTCTCTTTTTCCTCTTGATACATATTAAATAAGTAAGTAACAGATTTGTATTTATTTTAGGAGAGTAAATAATGGGAGAGAATCTCTTAAATATCTAAAAAAATCAAATTAATTTTTTTTCATAACATCTTATCATTTGGAATTTACGATTTGTTTCAATTTTTCATCTCTATTAATCTTTTCTTTCCTTAAGATTTTGAAAGATTTACCGTGTGCTTAATGGTCACAAGCATTCATGTTCTTTTGAATGAGCTTCATACTATAGAAGCTAAAATATTTCATAGTTTCCGGCGGAATCATGACAATGGCGTGATCACTGCAATGGTCCACAAAATTAGATATCAATTTTGGCGTTGAAACATAAATTTGTAGCTAATGCTCTTGATACATATATAATGTTGTTAATTTCTCGATACATTTTCGTACTATAAACGGTGATACATATACATTTATTGTCAATATATTGGTGATAGATGTGAGTGATATATTAGTTGTTAGAATACTGGTGATACATATGGTAAATACGTTTTGATAATGATTCATATTTTTTATTTATTTATAAATGTTTGATATATTTAACATATGTTTGACATAAATAAACTATTTATTTTTGTATGCGATTAAATTTTGAAGGAGTATTGAGTAATTTTATCATATGTATCATTGTGATACATCTGTAATCGGATGTATCATTGTGATACATCTGGAATCAGATGTCTTTATGCCAGGATTTGTGCGTGATTTACTCTCCATAATAATTGAAAATCAGTTACTTTCTTATTTAACTAATTACTCAGTTACAAATGTATCACAATGCATATGTATCAAGGCTAAAGAGATGTATCAGAAAAATTAAAATTTGGAATATCTTGTAATTTAACAAAGTTATGGTATAAATTGTTACAACTCACTAAAAATTCAAAATTTATATAAGTTACCCATTAAGAATTACAAAAGGAGTCCAAACTCAAAGTCTATTTAGACCATCATAGAGATTTAAATATTAATTATGTTTATCAAATGTATAAATAATTAAATACTAAACATTAAATTTTTAAGAAATTAAATATGTTTGATGAAGTTGACGTAGTGGTGTTGAACACGCCATAAGTGTTATTGGAGTTTTTTTCTGGAGGCGTCTATTTCACTTTTAGTGGATTAAATATGGATTAATTACGTAATACCACAACTTAATTTATCCTAGTTGCTTTAAATCTCAACCCTTTTAAATAATTACATAAATACCTTATTTACCTTCTCTCTCTTAAAATATCAGATACATCAAAAAAGGGGGGAAAGACACCCTTCTTTCCCGCGTAAAGATCTGCCTATTCCCTTATTTACTGCTCCTTGTTTCATCTTTAGTTTCTCCTTTAGGTTTGAAATTTATGGGAGAAATTTCTTGGCTTTTCTTTCTTCCTTATTCAAGAAAACGCTTAATCATTAATGCCACCATTGATGGTGTTCATCAAATGATTTATCATTGAAAGACACCCTTCTTTTCTGCGTAAAGATCTGCCTATTCCCTTATTTACTGCTCCTTCTTTCATCTTAATTTCTCCTTTAGGTTTGAAATTTATGGAAGAAATTTCTTGGCTTTTCTTTCTTCCTTATTCAAGAAAACGGTTTATCATTGATGCCACCATTGATGGTGTTAATCAAATGATTTATCATTGAAATGTGAGGGAATTTTTTTTTGGCTTTTCTTTCTTCTTTTTTCGAGAAAGTGATTTATCATTGATGTCACCAACATCACTACACCAACATCACTAATGGCGAAAATTGATTCATCTTCCGATGTCGCTATTGATGGTGTTAAATAAAAAAAAATGGGGTTCTGCTTCTTTGAAAGGGAAGGTTAGTCCTTCAAAATGCAAAGTTATTGAAAAAATAAAAAGAGATACACTCCAAAAGGTATTGTACATATGTATTGGATTAAAAAAAATTTAGATACATAATTTTTGTTGTTGAGATACATAAATGACATCATTTTCATGCATGAGACATAATTTTAATTATATATCTTTCTTCAGTCTAATTTTTGTATTATGTATGAGTAACCAAATAGATTAAAAAATGGATGTATCTCAGTAATAAGTTTTTATGTTGAGATACATAATTAACATTAATTTCATACATGAGACATAATTTTAATTATGTATCTCGCTTTAATATTGAACAAAATTATGTATCTCCACCTAATAACTTCAAATAATGGGTGTATCTCAGCCAATATAACTATTAACCAACTCGATTACTAACTAATCTGTTTTTTTATGTATCTTAATGCAAGGTATGCATTACATTGTCAAAGAAGTTTCACCACATTCGTTAACGCTTGACAGTTCTCGAAATGCTAAAAGTTTAGAAGATTGTAAAAAAATTCTTAAAGACGAGAGGGTGGAGTTTTTCGGTCACACAAGGGGTGATATTCTTTTAAATTTCAAAGAGTGGATAAGAATGTTTCAACAGGATGAATGAGGGTCATTTTTTTTAATATCAACATTACAACTATTTACGATTTTCTGGAGATCTTGACAGTAATTTTGTATTTATGAAGCATGATTTCCTCCTCAATTTACGTTATTTTCCTTTTAAGCGTGTCGTGGCTGTTTTAATTGATATATCAGATAAGATGTATCTCTTGTTAATAGATGTATCAGAAAAATAAAAATCTAAAATTTTTATAAGATGTATCTGGAATTGTTGTGATAGGCGTAATTAGGAGTAAACATGTAGGGATTTATGTAAAACACCCATTAAATATTGACCTCTTTTTGTGTTTTATTGTGATCTATTGAAATAAAATTAGGTCAATATTGCTATTTAGTTGGTTATATTATTACTCATTAATTGTTTAGTTTGTTTATCAACATCTCTATTTGGTCTGAATTTGGTGTCAAAAGTTATTTAATTTCGTAGATTATTAGGATTTTTTTCGTAAATTTGAGACTTGATTAACAAGAAGTAACTTCATGTAATATTATATTATAAATATTATAAAATTAACATTTTAAAATTTAAATTAAGATTATAAAAATAACATATTTTAAAAAGTGGTCTGACCCGTGGAGGCCCGCAGCCCACAGAGTGATGGATTGGGCTTGTTGTTTTCTCGTCTATCATCTTGATAGGCCAGCTCGTCCTGACCAGTTAAACTCAAAAGCCCATGTGGACTAGCCCAGACGGGTTGAGCCGGCTCGTATTAACAACTCTAGTATAATTTGAAGTTGAAAGCTGCATAATTATCACGTGTTAGCCCATGACCTTGTAATAATTTTTCGATTATAAGCCACTGTAATAATTTTTTGATTATATGTCATTCTTTGGCTTTTTTTTATTTTTTTTGTAGTTTTTGAGATTTTATGAGGGTAAAAGGGTAAAAGGAGGTAATGCACTCAAATTTGCGATTTATAGTGGATATATTTCTCATAAAATAGTGGTGCATATATTTTGTTAACAAACCTATATTTAATGAATTACAAAAGAATTCTAAAAATATTTTTTTTCAATATAAAAACTTGACGCTTTAATAAATTACCTCACCCATGTTTTTACGCCTAAAAAAAAAAAGAAAAGCAATCTCTCTTATACTCAATCGTAAAATGGGTTTGGGTCAGCTCTGAATATAACAAGGATTGGGTTATTTTAGATGGGCCAGATCTAGAGGGGTTGAACTCTTGAACTGGTTCCCCATTTTCATTAGCAGAGAAGGACCAAAAATTTCTCATCTTTTCTTTGTTGATGACCTTATCCTAGTTGCGAAAGCAAACAACAAAAACTACTCAACCATTAGAAACACCTTGGATTGTTTTAACTCTTTCTCTAGGCAAAAAATCAACAAGAGTAAATCCAAAATCTTCTTCTCCAAAAATTAATCTCAATCTCTTACCGATAATCTCACTTCCATTCTTAATATCCAGCATAAAGACTCTTTTGATAAGTATTTTGGCTTCCCCATTCTCTATAAAGCCCCTACAAATGCTGATTTCCAATTAATCTTGGACAACATGATGACCAAACCTATTGGATGGAAAACAAAACTCCTTAATGTAGCTAGTAGAACCACTTTAGCTAGAGACTCTCTGAACAACATCCTAAATCGTGTGATGCATCTTATCAGTCTACCTAGTAAAATCCTTAAAGAAATTGACAAGACTCAGAGGAATTTCATTTGGGGTACCACTGATGCCAAAAAGAAAATGCATATACTGAATTGGGAGTCTATTTCCTAACCCAGGAACACTGGTGGCCTGGGGATCCATAGAGATGACATTAAAAAACAAACCCTTCATACAGCCCTAGCCTCGAGATTCATCAATAATCCTGATTCACTCTGGGCTAGAGTTCTTAAAGGTAAGAACTGCAGTAATGACTTCAATCCCAAGACTAATGCTTTTAGAACTGGAAATGCATCTCTAGGGGATTGAAAACTTAAACTAAGGCTTCTACCTAGATTATCCAAAAGGGAGACAAGGTGAACTTCTAGAATAATAGGTGGATCCCTAGCTCAGATTCTCTTAGACACCTCATCCATGGCCCCTTGCCAGCCAATCATCCCAATACCTCAGTGGTTGACATTTGAAAAAATGAAATCTAGGATATTAGCAATATCCCATTTGACCTCCCAACCTCTGTCATCCACACCATCAAAGATAGTTTCTTCCCTACTAATAAGATTTGTCATGACTACCCAATCTGGAGCCTCACAGGCAATGGAAAATTTACCGATGCCAGTGCCTATAAAATCATTCTCTCCAAGAAAGTAAGTACTTCCAATGGGAAATCTTACCAATGGATCTAGAACATTTAGATTCCGACCAAAATTAAGCATTTTCTATGGATATGCTACCATAATCGTTTACCCTGCAACTCCACCCTCTTTAAAATGGGTATCTCTCTTAACCCAAGCTGCAAGTCATGTAATAATTCCTGGGAAGATATCAACCACCTCTTGTGGAACTGTCGTGAAGTAACCAATCTTTGGAATGACTTGTTCACTAAATGCCGCAAGGCTGACATCCCAAACCCCCTCTCTCTTGACCAGGGTAACTGAGAAAGCATTTGGAATAATTTTAGAAATATTTTATTTGAAAAATTTATCAATCTAATGTCTTGTGTGCCTTCTGTGTATGGCACATATGGAGATGCAGGAACTCTTGTATCTTCAACAATAAAAATACCACCCCCTCATTTAGGATAGATTATTCTGAGGCAGTTGAATATACTTATCTGATTAATAGGCAGACAAAAGCTAATCCTATAATGACCCAGCTTCATGTCAAGTGGAACCCCCCTACTCACCACAACTTCAAACTTAATACTAACAGATCTTGTTTAGGGAATCCAGGTACTGGAGGCATTGAAGGAATTGTCAGAAACAAGAACGAGGATTGGATTCTAGGGTTAAAAAAAGGCTTTCCTACAGCCTCTAACAATCAGATGGAATTACTGGCACTTCTTGAAGGTCTTAAGCTTATGGAAGACGAAAATCTTCTACCCGTGGAAATAAATGTGTATTCTAGGGAAATCATCCTAATGCTCACGAATGAGAACTTACATTATGACTCTATTATTGATGCTTACAGGTCTGTGCTGAGAAGTATAGGGAGACCACCTGTACTACACTGCTTTAGACAGAAAAACTCTGTAGCAGATACACTAGAAAAAAAGGGAGCAACAGACAAGCTTTTTGGGAACTCAAACTGTAACACCCCGTATTTACCTAGCATAATTTAAGTCCCAGTGCATGAGTATTTATAGATAAAAATTTCAAAACACTCATCATTTTTCAGTTTAGAGGCTACCATTGCGTAGAAAATTCAATTATCTTTTTAATGATATAAAATTCATTGAAATCCAATAACTGGATAAGAAGTTATGGAGATTTTAAGTTTCAATCGTTAAACATCGTCATTTTAACCCTTAGCGCGTCGCAGACCAGGCCAATTTCTAGTTTTGCAATTTCTAGTGGGCCTCCGCGATGGTGGCACATCATGGAGGTGGCCAAATTTGCACTTCAAAGGATTAACTTGATAACTCCGTGTTGCGGTGTTTGTCCAGGTCCCAATTGTCCCTTTTCTAGTGGCTTGGCGAGTCACGCCAAGGCCAAAAATCGGGATCTTTAGTTTTCAGCTTCCGTTTCTAAATTTGTTTAGGGGTATTGGGTCTTTTTTCACGGCCCTAATTAACCTAAAACATGAAATTTAACCCCTAAACATCCTAAGTAGTCATCATTATTTCAATTCTCACACAATCAAAGATCCCCTTTTCAAGAACAAGAAACCCTAGCTCTCCAATTCAAGGCCAATCCTCAAGAACTCACCTAGAACTTCAAGAAATTTACTATCCCAGGAATGTTAGATATTCATCCATGGATTTCTTTCATCCATGGAGGCCAGGTAATCCATTTTAATCACCAAGTTATATTCTTTTCAAGTTATTATGTTGTATATTATGATTTCATCCATAAATCTCCACGTACTATTGATTTTATACCGTGCTACCATGAAATTAGGGTTATTATTCAATCCTCCATGTTTTAACATTATTACTTATTAAATTAAACCATGAATTAATGCTATTATGATGAATTTATGCTATTACTGCAAGTTCCATGACATTCTTATGATTGTTTTAAACCATGAACTACATGTGTTTGATAAAATGCCCACAAGAGTGATTTATTTAATAAAAGCCTTCATGTTTTAATCTCCAAGTTTTAGTGTCATTTCACTATTATTGTTTTGAGTTTTGGGGGTATTGAATACTCGAAATCCATAGCTGTTTACTTAGTCTAGTCTCAATACATTACAAAATAGTCTTCAAAACATACTATGAGCATTATCAGAGTAGTCAGATATAAGTCAGTTAAACTCAGAATAGTCTAGTATTTCAGTGTCATTCAGTTGGGAGTAGAATTTAGCACCGAGCGAGTGTCGGTATGGCAGCTTCCCCATCATATAGGCAGAGTCGTTAGTAGTAGTCCCTATACTCCATAACTACGTAGCCAGTGTAGGATATGAGAAGTCACCCGTCAGATTAGGCTTGACTATCCCACAGGGATCACCCATCAGTTCAGGCTTGACACCCTAGTCCCTTGGACATTATATCAGTTTAGTGGATCCACACAGCCATCGTTAGTACCCGTGGCATGGTATTAACACCCTTCCAACTAAGGTTACAGGTTGGACCCAATTAGCTCAAATTAGGGAATGTCGGTTAGATGATACCTCCCACAGTCTCAGATATAGTCTCAGTTAAATTATTCAGTTTTAGTGTTGTTTGACCAAAACATGTAGATTTCAGTTATTTCAATATTTTAGTTTATAGATTTTACTCAGTCCATGTTATATGCTTGGTCATGCATCCCCAGTGTCTACAGATTTTCACGTATCTTCAGTATTTACAGACTGTCATGCATACTCAGTATTTACAAATTCTCCATATTTTTAGTACCTACAGATTTTAAGCTCTCTATTCAATACTCCATGATTTACATGCATATCCAGTTAATTATTAGTTCTGTTCATGAAACCATGCATATCAGCCTACCTCATTTAGCATACCAGTACATTCAAAGTACTGATCACATACCTTTTTTTTGCTCTATGATGTATTATATCATAGGTTATGACGCTCAGTTCCCAGATCATAGTTAGACTTATCAGATCCTCAACAGTAGTAGTGGTGAGTCCTCATACTTCGAGGACAGTCTTACTTTATTTCATGTCTCAGTTAGTAGTTAGTTGGAGTTAGTTGGGGCCTGTCCCATCAACTCATATTCAGTCAGTCAGTTTTAGAGGCTTTTCAAACATTAGAGTTAGTTATTCAGTATTCAGACATTATAGTTGGTTATCCAGTTTATCATTATTTTATCAGATTCAGTCAGTTATTTCTATAGACTCATTTATAGGTTTTGGATTTAGTTATTAAAACCTTATGGTATGTCAGTATTCTTTCGCATTTATGATCATGTTATACAGTACTTATAGCAGGTATCAGCTCATAGGTTACCTTGTGGTCCCTTGGGACTGTAAGTATTATGTGATGCCCAAGGTGTACTCTCGGGGCATTACAAACTTGGTATCTGAGGCTAAGGTTTTAAAGTGTCGTAGAAAGCCTGAAAGCCACGTCAAGTAGAGTATTGTGCATGGGTATGTAGCGCGCCACACTTATGGACGAGAGGCTACAAGGCGTTTAGAAAAATTTTTCCTTCTTTGAGTATTTATGTCGTGCGATTGAGCATGAGCTCAAGTTAAAATCACTGTCTAATACATTTTTTCCTTCCATTTACAGAACATGCATCCCAAGAAGAATAGAAGAAGAATAGGAAACTAGCCAGCCCCTCAGCCCGTCCAGGTAGATCCTCTGGACGAGCATGTCTCTCATGCAAAATTTAGAGATGCGTTCACTACTCTAGCCAATTCCATAGCAGCACAAAATGAATGGCAGTTGCTATTTTGGCCAACCCAGTGGCCAATACTGCTGCAACCAGAATTTGGGATTTCACCCGGATGAATCCTCCTTCTTTCACGGGATCCAAGTCTGAAGAGGATCCACAAGAATTCTTGGATATGGTTCAGAAGGTCACGGGTGTTATGGGGGTAACATCTAGTCAGAGTGCTGAGTTGGTGATGATAGGCGTATTTACACGCCTAAAGTGCTATAATTTACCCATATTTTAGCTAAGTTTTGAGGACAAAATATATAATTCATGCACTTTTAATCCTTTTTCCTGTAAGTGAGCTAACAAACGTGATTAGCAAGTTTTCAGGTATAAATGATGAAGATTTCAGCATTTTATGGATAACTTGACACCCAAGGAAGCTTCACGAAAGAAGGAAAGGAGAGCTTGAACGCCTAGGGACTAAAAGTGACGCATGGAAAACCTGTCCCGGGCAAAAACAACATTTCTAAAGACTTTGGGGATCAGCAGTAACTTAGTAGGATTAGGATAATGATGCAGTAACCTAGTAGGACTAGGATAAGTAATGCAGTAGCTTAGTAGGAGTAGGATATGGGTGTTATAAATACCCTATTTTGCTGGAGATTTTTATTATTCCCATCCATCCATCCATCAAAACAATTCTCCACCACCCTCATCCCTATTCTATCCTTCTCCTTTTTCTTCATTAATTCATTGTTGACATTATTTTTCATATATTCGACTTTTAATTTTTACAACAAGAGAAAAGCTATTTGCAAGGAATTCACGTGAGATTTTTATGATGATAATGTCTATTGTGTTTTCCGTTACACTCATACGTAGCTAAACTTCTCTGTTGGGGTTATGGAAGCCTTATGAGATACTATCTATTGCTATGATTTTGTGAATTCATGACACGTATGCTGCTTATATCATTATTCTCTTCATCTTAATGCAAATTCTTGTGGTTGCAAATGCATAGAATACGCCAGTATAGCATTAACTTGTTCGAAAGAAAAGTTATATGTTTGGAAAAGAGATAATGTCAAGGTAATAGGGCACCAACCCCTGTTAAAAAGTTAGTGTCGTAACTGGATTAACCTCTTGGAGAATTTGTACCGTTAGAAACGCTTTAAGCTCGAAAGAGTTAAAGTGAAATAATCCTTGATGGTCGAAAGACGCCTGGATTTACCATAGAATACAATTCTCTATAAGAACATGCATGTCTGAATTCCGCATAACTCATAGCCAATAGAGACGTATAACTCATACGGTGGACATAACCCCAACTCTCAATTCTCATTGGTTAAACATCTTACTGAACATTCTTTCCTTTTTACTTTGCTATTTTCCGTTTTTACTCTACTATTTTGTTACATTATTGCACGTTACAAAATCCCCCCTTTTACGAGACTTGCACCAAAAGTCTAATAATCTTTGCTTACTTAGTGACCAAGTATTCTCTGTGGGATCGATACCCAACCCAGTTGGGTTATATATTTGACAACGACCGCTTACACTCTTACGAGAGCTGTAGTTTGAGTGTTATCAAATTTTGGCGCCGTTGCTGGGGAATACGGTTGTCAACTAAGTTTGTGATAGTTACTAGACCCTTTGGTCAAAAGTTATCAGATTTTACTTATAGCTGTTGTTTTTGTTCTATTCAGGTTCTATTGGCAGGATGGATGCACAACGTGACATTGACAGAAGGGCGGCTCAACAGGAGCAGGCTAGACTAGCTGCACTGGCAGCTGCTCAAGTGCATCAACAGAATATTGATAACCCAGGTCGGGCAACAAATCCTGATGATGAGGACCTGGGTGATGAGGAGCTACTAAATCCTAGGTATACTGATGAGGTGGCGGCACCTATGCATAGGAGAGATCGTCAAGCTAGAATGAGACCTGACCGACGAGCTGTGCAGGCTCCTTTTGATGATGATGATGACGATCTGGATGGAGCTGGTGCTACATAAGCTATTATTCCTCCGCCCTTGGCACCTGGAGCAAAGTTCAATATCACTAGCACCATGATTCAGCTATTGCAGCTCAAAGGTTTATTTGGTGGACTCGCAGGCGATGATCCGAATATGCACCTGATCAACTTCATCTCTACATGTAAGTCATTCAACAATCCAGGAGTTGGACAGAATGCAATTCGGCTGCTCTTATTTCCATTGTCTCTATCTGGGGAGGCAACTCTATGGTTGAATGGGCTGACTCCTGATTCTATCACCAATTGGAGGCAATTGAAAGACGCTTTCCTAGAAAGATTCTTTCCGCCATCCAAGAGAGCACAGTTGAGAGATGAGATCAGCAATTTTCGACAGCTTCCAACTGAAGCTCTCCACGAAACATGGGAGAGGTTCAAGAAGAAGCTTATGCGGTGCCCAAATCATCAGATGACCAACATCCACTTGATGGAGATATTATACAGGGCTTTGAACTCAGTGACTAAGCCAGTGGTTGATAATGCTGCAGGTGGGTCATTCATGGACCTTACTTTTCTCGAGGCAAGTGATATGCTAGATCGTATGACAAAGCAGAGTAGAGCTTGGCATACCAGGGATTCTGAGGTAGCAAGCTCTACTGTATCTGTTGGCATGACTGCAGAGCAGAGACGTAGACAAGAGGAACGGGATCAAGATATGGCGCACATGAAAACACAGATGGATCTTCTTACAAAGCATTTATTATCAGGGAAGACCGAAAAAGTCAAAGCAGTTGCGTCAAAAGGAAGAGACGAATCCAATTCCGAAGAAGAAGCCAACTACTTGAATAATCAGGGGGGTTTCCGAGGCAATGCCCAAGGAAACCAAGGTCGGATCTATTATGATAAATCTGGATACAAGGACCGCGATCAAGGTAGTTGGAAAAACAATACCGACAGGAGTGGTTTGTATGTTCCTCCTGGAAGACGTGACGCCGCTGCATCTGGTTCTGGAAATATGTCCATGGAAGATATGATGGCTAAGCTGCTGAAAGGAGTAGAGGCAACCAGCACAGGAGTAACTGAGGTAATAAATGATCTGTCCTCAATGAAGCAATTGGTTGACTCGCATTCCACTTCAATAAAACAGCTGGAGCAATAATTGAGTCAATTATCTGCGGTATTCAACCAAAGAAAGGCTGGCACCTTACCTAGCGACACTGTGCAAAACCCAAGGAATGACGGATCGTGTATGGCTATTACTACCCGGAGTGGTAAAGTGTTGGAAAATCCATCTAAGGACAAGCAGGTGGTTGATGATATAGAGGATAATGTTATTGATGTAGAATGTGAAGAGGCCGAAGAAGCTGAAGAGTGTGTTCATGACGTCACCCCTAGACGTTTGCAGCCTGAAAAGATTGATAGTTGGAAGAAAGGTAAAAAAAAAGTGGTGGAGAAAACTATTCCCCTTCCACCACCACCTTTTCCGTAGAGACTGAAGAAGAAAGCTGATGATACCAGGTTCAGTAAATTCATGACCATGTTGAAGCAGCTGACTATTAATGTTCCTTTGGTGGAAGCGCTAGAGCAGATGCCCGGATACGCTAAATTCATGAAGGACCTTTTAACAAAGAAGCGGGCAGTAAGCTATGAGCCGGCAGATAATATTCATCATTGCAGTGCAATTGCCACAAGGTCCTTAGTACAGAAGAAGGCAGACCCTGGTGCTTTCACTATTCCTTGCACGGTTGGATCTATGAATTTTGCTAAGGCATTGTGCGATTTGGGAGCTAGCATCAATTTGATGCCACTATCCGTCTACAGAAAGTTGGGGTTGGGCGACCCTACACCAACCAATATGCGGCTCGTGATGGCAGATAGGTCGGTAAAATGACCTGTGGGTATCTTGAATGATGTGTTGGTGAAGGTTTCCACCTTCATATTTCCTGCAGACTTTGTGATTTTGGATTGCGAGGTGGATTCTGAAGTTCCCATAATCTTGGGACATCCTTTCCTTGCAACAGGAAGTGTGCTTATTGACACGAGAGCTAATGAGCTTTTATTTCGGTTGAATGACGAAGTGGTCTGCTTTGATATATGCAAAGCAATGAAGCAGCCCAGCGATATGAATGTGTTCTCCGTAGATGATGTTCATTATGAGGATAAGAAAGCATTATCTGTAGAGAAACAGCTTACTGTTGAGCCATTGTCTGCTGCGCTGCTGAATGTTGAGCATGAGGACGATGAAAATTATAAAGAAACTATGTGTGCTCTAACATAAATAGGGTCCTATTCTCATACTCCTAAGCAGCCGGACCTTGATCTTAAGAATCAACCGTCACCAACAGCGAAGACTTCCATTGAAGAGCCCCTAGTGCTAGAAGCGAAAGAGCTCCCCAATTATCTAAGGTATGCATTCTTGGGAAGTGGAAATACACTTCCAGTGAGTGTGGCGGATGATTTAAGTGAACAGCACGTAGAGGCTCTCATCTCTGCTCTGAAGAGATACAATTGGTATCCCTCCTGGGATATGTATGCATAAGAGTCATATCAAAGAAGATTGCATGCCTACAAGTAAGCATCAGCGTCGTCTGAATCCATTCAGAAAACGATGCCCCATCTATCTCGATGAAGTCTAAGTAATCGAGATAGCTATGTCGTGCCGCGATAATAAATCAAGCGCTTGGTGGGAGGCAACCCATCATTTTTAATTGTTTTGTTTTCTTAAGATTTTGTCGAGCCACGACCAAAACTAAGGCGCTTGGTGGGAGGCAACCCATCGTTCTAATCGTTTTTGTTGTTTTTGAGTAAGTGTAGGTGCAAGAGGTATAAAGGAGGAGATTGGTTTCAAATCTTGATTTGGAAGAATTGCATGTTCAAGGTGGTAAGTTAGGATTGAAGAAGCAAAAGGCTATGGGTTGGGCATTGCCTATGAAAATATAGGCAAAGAACAAGGCAAGGCCTATGTAAATATAGGCCACGAACAAGGCAAGGCCTATACTATGGCCTAAGCTCTCAGAATCTAGTGTGCCATAGCATAGGCGCCGCCCATGCCTAAGTGTGCCATAGCATAGGCGCCGCCTATGCAAATGCATTTTGTCTCTGAATCTCATGTTCCATGGCATAGGCGCCGCCTATGCCTAACAATGCCATGGCATAGGCGCCGCCTATGCTCAACAATGCTTTGCAAAAGGCGCCGCCTATGCCAAGCATAGGCAAAGCAAAAGGCGCCGCCTATGGTCACTTTTGGTCTCCAAATTCGATTTTAAATGGGTCAAAACCCGACCCAAGCTTTCCCTATAAATAAGAAACTTAGTCTTAGACCAAAAATACATTTCAAACCTAAGAAAAGCGCCGCCTACCTCTCCAAATTCTCTCAAAAATTTTCCTTTTGCTCTTTTACTTCACAAGAACATCTTCCAAAGGCATCAACCAAGTAAGTACTTCTTTGTTCTTCTTTTATATTCCATAAGTACTACACTACTACGCCTATAATGAATTGTTAAATCTTGAAGTAGTATTGGTGATTTGAATGTGGTTGATTTGTTGTGATACATCTCGTTGAGTGAAAGAATACGTGTGGGTGTTCTTGATTTTGTTCCGACTTGTATTTGATTGTTATACACTGTCATACTTTTGCGGAGTCGACATGGTGAAGTTAATTGCATAATCTTCAAAATTGAATGCTTGAATGTTTGAATGACTCGTTCATCGAGATAAAGATCATGATTGAATACAAGCATGAGATGTTGTGATTATTTCTATGCCATAACTTGATATGATCTCTATGAAGTAGTCTTGTTCAAAAAGTGCATTAATCCAAACATGAAAGTATGATCAAGATTACATGAAATAGAGTTGGAAAGGATAGTTAAGACGACATGAAAGTATGACTGTGCTGAACATATTATTGGAACATAACGCCTAAACGTATATCGATGAAGTCTGAGTAATCGATAATGTTCACTTAATTAGTTTGTGCCAACAAATTAAGTGTGGGGTGGTGCCACTACTATTTTTTTTTGTTGACTGTATCTACCGAGACGAAGCTAACATGACTATCATTTTAATCTCAGGTACAATGGCACCAAAAGCACGCCAAGGAAAAGACAAAGCAACCACCTCACAGAAAGGCCAGAAAAGGGGAAGAAAAGAGCAAGATGAATCCTCCTCACTACAAATACCTCAACGCACTTTTGGATCAAGTGGGTACAATTTGAGGAAACTCTGAGGATGACGACTCTGATGATGATTCCGACGCAGGGGGAATGACCCCAGACATAGAAGAGGAGTCCGACTAATCAGGTTTTCCGTATTTATTTTCCACTGAGGGCAGTGTGTCCCGTCTAAGTGTGGGGTACTGGTATTCGTATGTTGTACTTCTTTGCCTACATTTATGGTCATATTTTTTTTGTTTGTTTTAATTAGTCGTAGATTTTTTTTAGATTTTGATGCATGAAATTGTTCTGATAAGCGGCATGGTGTTATGACAAGAGTTTGTGCTAGAATCATTACTATTGAGACATTTAGGCTCTAAATATGACTCATTATGTGATAAGTGTGTGGTTTAATTCCTTCATTTGTTGGGTCAAGAGTCTGTACTGCTCCCAATAAAGTCGACCATGTGCCTTGTGTGTGTGAGGTGATAGTATATTCTGTGTTTGTGGCTGATGCTAGAACTTGCCTGGTGTGTGTGTAAAGCGAAATAAAGAGTGTGAGTCTAGGAGATGATTTAGGCATTTCTTTGGCAACCGATACTTGTTTACCTTCGTTTTACATACCCGTGGACATTATCCTAGTCAACCCCTTTGAGCTTTTAGCCATTTTCTTTGACAGCCTCATATGTAGCCTAATCCATTTTTTCAAGACCATAATTTGATCCAAATTCCTAAGCGCTTTAAATTGTAAAAGTCATGTGACAAAATAAGAGGAAATTGGGTGAGAGTGATGCCTTAAAGTGTATTGGTGCTTGAATTTGTTATGAAAAAGAGTGGCTATCATAAGAGGTGTGCTATAGAGAAGAAAAATAAAAAGAAAAATAAAAAGATAAATTGTGTTTATGATTAAATAAAAAAGATAGTTATGTTTGAATGGAAAAATAGGTGAAAAGGGGTGAGAGATGAAAGAAAGGTAGCAAGGTTGATTGAAAGAAAGTGTAAATGGCATAATGTGATGTATTAAAGCGCTTAGGAACATAGTCACTATTTCTGGCCAAAATAGTCCTACCCGTCCCTTAGCCTACATTACAACCTGTAAAAGACCTATTTGATCCTAAGCTTAGCATTCTGATATTTAGTGGTGCATTACACTAAGGGCAAGCCTATGGTCATCAGTTGCAGCATATGAATTCTTTGTGAGAGCGAGAGCAAGGATAATCATATACCCATGCTTCGATAGATGAAAATACTTGTGAGTGATTATGGGTGATATATTGTGAGACACACATGGTTGATGAGTTTTGGGTAGTTGTGTATGATTCTTTGTGCCTTAACTTTTGAATACAAATTAACCATCATCACGAGTCTATGTTGGAGGTTGAATTGTTTCTAGAAGTGATTAGAAAAATACTCTTTGTTAATAATTGTTGTGTCTGTCTTGATGAATACTTTGTGCTGTTACTGTGAAACCCTAAGTAGATGTTTAGATGGACATGATATTTTGTTCGAGGACGAACAAAGCTTTAAGTGTGGGGTGTTGATGATAGGCGTATTTACACGCCTAAAGTACTATAATTTACCCATATTTTAGCTAAGTTTTGAGGACAAAATATATAATTCATGCACTTTTAGTCCATTTTCCTGTAAGTGAGCTAACAAACGTGATTAGCAAGTTTTCAGGTATAAATGATGAAGATTTCAGCATTTTATGGATAACTTGACGCCCAAGGAAGCTTCACGAAAGAAGGAAAGGAGATCTTGGACGCCTAGGGACTAAAAGTGACGCATAGAAAACCTGTCCCGGGCAAAAACAACATTTCTAAAGACTTTGGGGATCAGCAGTAACTTAGTAGGATTAGGATAATGATGCAGTAACCTAGTAGGACTGAGGATAAGTAATGCAGTAGCTTAGTAGGAATAAGATATGGGTGTTATAAATACCCTATTTTGCTGGAGATTTTTATTATTCCCATCCATCCACCATCCATCCATCCATCAAAACAATTCTCCACCACCCTCATCCTTATTATATCCTTCTCCTTTTTCTTCATTAATTCATTGTTGACATTATTTTTCATATATTCGACTTTTAATTTTTACAACAAGAGAAAAGCTATTTGCAAGGAATTCACGTGAGATTTTTATGATGATAATGTCTATTGTGTTTTCCGTTGCACTCATGCGTAGCTAAACTTCTCTGTTGGGGTTATGGAAGCCTTATGAGATACTATCTATTGCTATGAGTTTGTGAATTCGTGACACGTATGTTGCTTATATCATTATTCTCTTCATCTTAATGCAAATTCTTGTGGTTGCAAACGCATAGAATACGCCAGTATAGCATTAACTTGTTCGAAAGAAAAGTTATATGTCTGGAAAAGAGATAATGTCAAGGTAATAGGGCACCAACCCCTGTTAAAAAGTTAGTGCCGTAACTGGATTAACCTCTTGGAGAATTTGTACTGTTAGACACGCTTTAAGCTCGAAAGAGTTAAAGTGAAATAATCCTTGATGGTCGAAAGACGCCTGGATTTACCATAGAATACAATTCTCTATAAGCACATGCATGTCTGAATTCCGCATAACTCATAGCCAATAGAGACGTATAACTCATACGGTGGACATAACCCCAACTCTCAATTCTCATTGGTTAAACATCTTACTGAACATTCTTTCCTTTTTACTTTGCTATTTTCCGTTTTTACTCTACTATTTTGTTACATTATTGCACGCTACAAAATCCCCCTTTTTACGAGACTTGCACCAAAAGTCTAATAATCTTTGCTTACTTAGTGACCAAGTATTCTCTGTGGGATCGATACCCAACCCAGTTGGGTTATATATTTGACAACGACCGCTTACACTCTTACGAGAGCTGTCGTTTGAGCGTTATCAGTTGGCTGCATACCAGTTGTAGGATGTAGCATGTACTTAGTTTAAGCAGTGGAAGGTTGATAGGGGTGTAGATGCAGGGCCTTTAGAATGGGAAGAGTTTGCCATAACTTTCTTAGATAAATTCTTCCCATTGGAATTGAGAGAGGCCAAGGTATTAGAGTTTATTAACTTGAGGCAGGGAAGCATGAGCGTGAGGGAGTATTCCCTCAAGTTTACTCAGTTAGCTAGGTATGCTCCTCATGTGGTAGATGATAACAGGTCTAAGATGAGTAAGTTTTTGTCTGGCATATCTGATAGTGTGGTCAAAGAGTGTAGGACCGCAATGCTGATTAGTGAGATTAACTTGTCTAGGCTGATGGTCCATGCTCAACAGATAGAGGATCAAAAGATTAAGGAGAGGGAGAGAGGAAACAAGAGGGCTAGGACGGGTAGTTTTAACTTCAGTCAGCTAAAATCAGAGGGTGGTAATCGTCCTCAGTTTTATCAAAGGTCTTCAGCCCCAGCACTCTCTTCAGCCAGTGCCCCAGTACCCAAATTCAGAAACGATACTAGGGATAGGACACCAGGCTCTAAGTCCTAGGTCAGTTTTAGCAGTGCTCATACAAATCCTCTATGTCAGAAATGTGACAAGCACCATCAGTGAGTGTAGAGCGGGTAGTGATGTGTGCTTCGGGTGTGGAAAGCCAGGCCATCAAATTTGGAAGTATAGGGTAGTTGCTTAGAAAGGTAGGGATGTGTGCCAACAGGACCTGTCCCATCAGTCGTCGGTTCCATCCGATCGCCTGACTCAGTAGGGTGCCGCTTCCAGTGCTACCAGTGGTCAGCGTCCGAACAGATTATATGTTCTTCAGTCCCGCCAAGATCAGGAAAATTCTCCTGGCGTAGTTACTGGTATGTTGCAGGTCTTTCACTTACATGTTTATGCCTTACTAGACCCTGAAGCTTCTCTTTCTTTTGTAACTCCATATATAGTCGTCAACTTCGGAGTTAGTCCCGAAACTCTAGTAGAGCCATTTTCAGTGTCTACCCCATTAGGTGTTTCCATTGTAGCTAGACAGGTATACAAGAACTGTCCGGTCACAATATCTCAGAAAGTTACCTCAGTTGATCTTGTAGAGTTAGAGATGATAGATTTTGACGTTATTCTCGACATGGATTGGCTCTATTCATGCTATGCCTCAGTTCATTGTAGAAATAGAATAGTTCATTTTCAGTTCCCAAATGAACTAGTCCTTGAATGGAGAGGTAGTACTATAGCTCTTAGGGGTCAGTTGATATCATACCTTAGAGCCAGAAAGATGATATCGAAGGGGTGTATTTACCATCTTGTGCGAGTCAAAGACTCTAACTCAGAAACTTCAACCCTTGAGTCAGTTTCAGTAGTTAGGGAATTTCCAGATGTGTTCCCTGAAGATCTCCACAGAGTTCCTCCCGAAAGGGAAATCGACTTTGGAATAGACCTTCTCCCAGATACTCAGCCTATATCTATTCTGCCATACAGAATGGCTCCAGCTGAACTCAAAGAATTGAAAGAACAATTGAAGGATCTCTTAGATAAGGGATTTATCAGACCCAGGGTCTCCCCGTGGGGCGCACCTATCCTATTCGTCCGTAAGAAATACAGTTCTCTCAGAATGTGTATTGACTACCGCCAGTTGAACAAGGTCACAGTCAAGAATAAATATCCACTTCCTAGAATCGACGACTTGTTTGACCAACTTCAAGGTGCCAACTATTTTTCAAAGATAGACCTCAGATTAGGCTATCATCGGCTTAGAGTCAGTTCTCGGCTTGCAATTAGACTTATCATATCCTCAGCAGTAGCAGTGGTGAGTCCTCATACTTCGATGACAGGCTTACTTTATTTCATGTCTCAGTTAGTAGTTAGTTGGAGTTAGTTGGGGCCTGTCCCATCAACTCATATTCAATCAGTCAGTTTTAGAGGATTTCAGACATTAGAGTCAGTTATTTAGTATTCAGACATTACAGTTGGTTATCCAGTTTATCATTATTTTATCAGATTCAGTCAATTATTTCTATAGACTCATATTTTGGTTTTGAATTTAGTTATTAAAACCTTATGACATGTCAGTATTCTTCCGCATTTATGATCATGTTATCTAGTGCCTATAGCAGGTACCAGCTTATGGGTTAGCTTGTAGTCCCTCGGGATTGTAAGCACCGTGTGACGCCCAAGTTGTACTCTCGGGGCGTTACACAAACTTTTTGACAGTTCCTTCTATGCATGCACAGAAACTTATATGGATAGACATTCTAGGAACTACTTATGTAAGAAATGTGAAGTCTTACCCAAACTCTGAGGGAGTAGACCACATATATTTAGAGCCAGATTAATGCCAAAACTTCTGTTTGTATTAAGTTTTAATTTTAATGCCTTTTTTACCCCCCCCCCCCCCCAAAAAAAGAAAATTTTCAAATTAAAAAACCAAATTTAGAATTTTGTTTTAAAAAAAGAAATAGTCATGCAAACAAAAATGGTAAATATGCATGATATTAGACGATGGGGCTATATATACATTATCTGTTAGAGGGCGAGGATATGTATGCATGCTTTTCCAACAAGGGGTATATTCACTCTAAATCGCAAAGTTAGGAGTGTACAACATTAAAATAAAAGGATAAAGAGTATTTCACAAAAAAAATAATATATACGTCATGGGTGAAAACTCCTCAAAATTGATATAAATATTAATCCAACATGAATAAGGATATACTGAAACCAATCTAGATATTAGTTAGGGGAAAGGACATAGGCTGACCATTTTGAAAAGAAATGACCCACAATTTGAAAATATGGACAATTGGAGCCAGTTGGCCCAATTTATTTCCATTTTTTAGCCATTTGGCCCAATTGAATGCATGCAGTCTCTATACTCGATTGATACACTTTTATACTACATTTATATACTTTTATACCACAGTGATACACTTTTATACAATTATTATATAAAATATGTATTTGTATTTGGTATCAAAGATTCATGTATTTGATATCAAATATTGTATTTGATTGATAAAAAAGAAGAGCAACATTACAATGTTATAAATCATATTTTATTGTTAGAAAAACTACACCAATTAGAAGAATATATATTTTTTTAAATAGAGCTGCGAAAAAAATGGTGGAAAATAAAGCCGAGTGGCTATTCTTGTTCATTCCCCTATTAGTAGGGGTGTTCATGGTTCGGTTTGGATCGGTTAGTGGTTAAAACCATAACCAAAATCAATTTAGTTGGTTTTTGAATTTCTAAAACCAAACCAAATCACAAAAAGAAAATAACTGTCGGTTTGGTTCTTGTCGGTTTGGTTCGGTTTGGTTTGATTTTTTAATTTTTTCGGTTGTTGACTAGCCTACTCCAACCCAGGGGCGGCTCAACCCTTTCGGAGAAAAGGCGGTCGCCTAAGGCCCCCAAATTTTAGGGGCCTCATTTTTTTTTTAGTAATAATAAATTACAAATTTTAAGAAATATATTAAATACTATTTATAGAAAAAAGAAACTTTTTATATAAAAAAAATGTAGGAGTTTGATATTGTAAAAACTTTTTAATACATTGAAGAATTATTAAATACGATTATATAATTTTAAAAATAGATTATAAAAATAATTATTTTTTCTAAAAAACGTAAGGCCTCTGTTTGATTTTTGTCTTAGGCCACGAATTTGCTTGAGCCACCCCTGCTCCAACCATCTCCAGAATAAACTCCTTTTTTTAACCCATAGAAAAGAGTATCACATTGAACAATTTCTCATGAAATATTTATACAGTGATGGACAAATGACACTATAAACTATTAAAAATCAGAACAAACACATTAAACAAAACCAACATTGAGATGAAAAGCACCAGCTTTGTATTGTAGGCACTAAGATTATCCAACAACGTATAAACACACATATGTACATTGTAAAACAGAATTTTGTATTCTGTTGCAGTGTACTGCAAGAAGAGACAGAGTTGGGCAAATTTGAGTTATCTGTTTACTTTAAAGACTAGTTAGGTGAGCTAATCATATAGGAAAATGATTGAATAAACAAGGAGACATAAAACTACCATTTGAACCAGGGACCATGGTAACTCGTATTGTAAAAGCTGAAGTAGAAAAAGTGAGGTAGAGACCATAGGGTTAACTTATTAGTAATAGTAGGTAGAGTTGGACTTGGGTTTGGAGCTTTGGGCAATTGGGCTAAAGTATTGGTTGGGCTAGATAAGATTAAAATTAAAATTTAGTTTTAGATTAAATTTAATAAAATATTTATATTTTATTTATAAATTATATATAAATAATTATAATATATATAATATATAAAATTTATCGGTTCGGTTTGATTATTTTCACGGTTTCTTTAAGTAAATCATAACCAAACCAAATAACATTGTTATTTTAAAATTTAAAACCAAACCTAACTAAACCAAACCAAACGTTGTTTTTTTTAAATCGATTTAAGGTTCGGTTTGATTTTTAACCAAACCCATGAACACCCTTACCGCCCTACCTATTAGTTAGGGTTATTCCTTGTACCAAATAGAGTAAAAGTAGAGTGAAGTTATATATCCTCTAGAATTAGGATTCCTAGAACTTATAGGCAGTGTCGGAGCTAGGATTTTCACGGTTCAGAAATAACCATTCAGATGAACCCCTTGCCAACGGGTAGCTCTGCAACCTAACCTATAAACTGAAGAATGCTAATGGGAGAAAGCGTTTCATGATTTAATTTACACAACAACACAAGGAAGAATATAATGGTGAAGAAAAATAATTCAACATTGGACGTATTGCCCGATTGCCTCATTCACAAAATCTTTAGTTTTAAAGAAGCTGCGCAGATGAGCATTCTCTCGAAAACATGGTTAAAATTCTGGTTGACTCATCCCAACTTGGAATTCAATGTTCCAAATCTCAAAGGCAATATAAAAATAGTGGATACTATCATGGAGAGATATAGGGACGGGAAAATCCCTATAGAAAAATTTGAATTATTAGACTGTGAAGGCTCCACTCAAGGTTTGACATCGATTGATAAGTGGATTGACATTGCACTTCAGAATGGTGCAAAAGATCTCCTCATTAAAGTTGCTAGCGTTTCGTTGCCTATTTTCACAATCTTGGCAGCAAAATCTTTAAGAGAATTGGTTCTGGAGAGTTGTAATACTCTTATGCCTATTTCGTTATCTAGTGGTTTTGGTGTCGCGAGTTGCAATTCTTTGAGAAAGCTTTCTCTAAATAAGGTCAGTTTAGACGAAAACATGTTTCAGACTCTAATGAATTGTTGTCCCTTGATTGTTAGTTTCATCTTTGAGTATTGTTTGGGGTTGGAAAAGATTGAGTTGTTGAATCTTCAAAATAACAAGTCAGTTTCCATTTCGACACGAAGAAATCTTCTTGTTAAAATTCGAGCACCGACGCTTGAACACTTGTCTTATTCTGGTTATTTATCGAATAATTTGGATGTTGAATGCCCGAATCTGAAATCGTTAGATCTATCATATATGTGGACATCTGGTGAATTTCTGCAGCAACTTACATTCGAATCCCTAAATGTCTTGAAGATTCAGTATTGTGGTGGCATAGCAGAGATTAATTCTCCAAATTTGGTATCGTTTGAGTACACGGGAGATCAAATTTCGGAACTTAAAATTGAATTCCAGTCGAGAAAATTGAAGCACTCAAAAATTGTTCTTCACTGCTACGACTATTTAAATGATGCATGGTTCTGTAAGTTGAGGACGTTTCTATCAAATTCAACCTCCTCTTGTTCTCAAGTTTCCCTTTATTTTCCCAAATGTGAAAAGATCAACATGAAAAATTTACAACTGCACCACATAGTTGCTACCCCCGAGGTGAACGTTTTAAATGTTGATATCCTATGTCAGGATGAGGAGTGCCCGACGTTTGTGGATGCTTTGCTTCGGAGTTGTCATCCTAGGAGACTCAACCTACACTCAAGTATTAAAATGATTACATGTTTCATTCGTCGTTTGATGTATATGAAGAATTCAAGTCTATCTTTGAGTCAATTAGTAGAAATGGAAGCTTTTGATGCGAAAAAACAGCCGTTGCAACTCAGAAGTGGGGAGCTATTAATAAGCAACCCTACGGAGAGGAAGAAAGTCTTCTTTTTATTAGATTGGCGATGCAATTAATTTTAGCACTATTTCAAATTGAATGCACTTATTTATTTCTAAAGTTTATTAATAGCACTATCAACTTTGATATGCTTTCTCTTGAGCTGAGGGTCTATCGGAAACAACCTCATAAGGTAGGGTATGTTGTTGTTCTTATGCTCTCAGGTTGCTTTATCGTGTTCAATGTCAATCTGTTTGTGTATAATCGTTGGCTTTGACATTAAAGTAGAAGGATGTTAAGAAAGAGGAATTCACCTTTTTCATTCAAGCTAATGAAATCAGATTGAAAGTTTTCTTTCTACCAATGTGGCAAGGAAGATATCGAGTTTTAGTTTGCAACAACATAGAATCAGTCTATCAGAGTCGTTGATTCAGTTCCTGATTGATAGCATAAAATCAGACACATAAAGATAGTTGCAGCTCTAAAATTAGGCTAAACTTGCTGAACATAGAGCTTTAGAACAAAGCTGCATTGTGTAAACTACTATGGACATTGAGTAATAAGAAGGACAAGCTATGGGTATGTTGGGTTCATCTATACTATATAAAAGTTGCTAACCAAGCATCATGGGTTGTGAGAAAAATCTTTAAAGCAGCTACATATATGGAAACGACAGGGCTAAATGTTATTAATGAGTTGGGAGTGAAGGAGTTCTCTATACGTTCGTATGTACTAGATATTAATGGGCAAACTGCCCAAGTGAGCTGGCGAAGATTAATATGTAGTAATCCTACACTTCCTGAATGATATTTTGCCGAAAACTCATTTATGTGTCTGTGATGATCTATTAAATGATAAGGCGATTGTAGCCTGTTTTAGGACAAACGAATGAAAAAACAGGAATTGCTGTGTATTTTGTCTTTTTCATGTGTGGAATCAACTCTCTTAGCCTCGAGTTCGCCTCTGAACGTGTTATAATTTATTTATAAATTCATGACTGGATGTTATTAGTTCCTTTGAAGTGATGAACAGTTTATTTCTCTTTTAGCTTCCATTGTCTGTCTTTTCTATCTCTTGGACTGATAGATTTTTTGGGTAATCATGTGTTTTATCTTTCGTGCTGCTTGGGGACTCACAGGGAAAAACAAAGATTGGGACACTAGAGGAGGTATGGTTGAAAATGTTTACAAATTAACAACTTTACAGATGTAGGTCTGTGTTCTGAATTTTTCGTTAGTAGCACTAAAGGGTGGTTGATGTGCAGCATCCAAGCAAGGGCTTCTGCATCTAGCAACTTTGCTAATCCGAAATCACCTATCCTGATGTCGCTGTCCTGGGTGATGTAATATGTTACATAACTTAAGGTCCCTATGATGAGGGACGGTTGGATGACAGATGCTCCAAAGCCAACAATAGGTGTGTCGATCCTTTGCTGAGTTTCTCTTCAGGAAAAATGCTCATGAAGAGATATTTTCTTCTTCGCGATAATGAGCAATGATGAATATACAGTTCCCTTGTCCACCCGAGGTGTATACTATATGGGGTAAAAGGAATGGAAGATGCTTCGAAGATAAAAAGGAGACACTTTACGCTTTCAATATAAATGTGTTAAGAAGGGCGTTCGATTGTCAATGAACTAATGCAACTGGGAAAAAAGGCTACCAGAAGAAAAATAGTAAAACTTTGTCTTGAAAGCAACAATGACTCATTTAAAAATTTGCCCTAAAATCTCATAGAATATGGACAACAACATATCATGTCTAGTTAGCTCTAAAATCTAAATGATAAACAGTGTTGAAGTACAAAATAGCTAGAGGGATAAGTTTGCGTATACTGATTGTTAGAGGCGTAATGTTATGTATAGGTTACGCAGTTCAATACAGAGAGATTTTCCCTTTGCGTAACATCAATTCTCTCACCCAAGTCTCAATCAATATCAAGCTTCTATGGCAGATTCTAACAAGCACTAGTTAACCATTCTTCATTGTGAGCAAAATTACACTAAAAAGTACGTACAACAACAACATTCCCTTACCCCCTAAAATTTAAACTCTTATTAGAGAGAAGCAACCTGTAGAATTAAGAGGGTAACCATATACATTGTAAAGAAATCAACTAAAAGCTTCACCAAGTATTTCATTAGTTTTCCCTTAAGACTGAAATATCAGACTAGTATATGTAATATCAGAGGAGCCGTTCACAAGACTAGATGACAATATCGGTCAAAAACTCGATCCATATCATGAGACTTCGTTACTGTCCGTGGATGAGGCCTCATTGCGCTCGATTCTAATATTGCAATCAGCATTGATAATTGGGATAACTGGGAGCTTTCTGTAGATCTTGATGGTGTCTCCAACTAGCAGTCCCTTTTCAATTACAAAGATGTACCAGCCCCTACTGATATACATTCCTTCATTTCTTTCCACAAAATCCATCTCCCAAACATCATTTAACTCGTCCTCTACACGTAAAGTAGCTGGTACAGCAAGGACTGGATTCAGACTTCTCCTCGGAGCATTAGTGCTGTCACGTTCACTACGTTTACTTTTAAAGCTAATTTGGCATGAGAAACTGCTTGAAAGAGAAAAAAATAAATAAAATACGTACCCTTGTTCAGCGGCCATTTTAGTGCTTCTTGTTTCCTGGAAAATGTGGAATTCCCAGATGAAGAAAGAAAGAAAGAAAGAAAGAAAGAAAGAAAGAAAGAAAGAAGTAGAGAGGAAGAAGATGAGTTTATTCTCACGGAGAAACTGAAATAATGAACTAAAAAATCTACAAACAGCACTGCTTGTACTAGCTTATATATTCATTTGTAGTTAACAAACTATGCTTCATTAAGATGTTAATTAACCAACTTTCTGCAATTCTATTTAACGACTAGTATTAATATCTTAACTAACTTCCTAAACGCAATTATTATTTTACCCTTATATATAGAAACAATAAATAAGCGGAAAAATTTTATTATATTACCTTTTGAATATAATAATTTTAATACGTTAAAAAAGGCATTAAGTGATAAATCGAGTTGCATCACAAGGGGAAAATTAGTAGAAGATGTTAAATTGTCCATTGGTTTTTCCAAACTGAATAAGTATTGGTACACGTTTATTTCACTACAAAAAAAATAGTGTTTAGCGACGCAATTCACCGACAGATCTATTTCCGTCACTATATAGCGACGGATTAGCAATGGAACTATCAATTTGGTCGCATGCATAGCAAGTTCATTTTATGTATGCTATTAGCGACAAATCAACGACGGAAGAGTGCTTCCGTCGCTAAATAATCGCGGGAAAAATTGGTGCCTAAATGTACTGACAGATTAGCAATGAAAAATTTGTGACTATTTTAATTATTCCGTAGCAACGGATTTAGCAACAGAAAATTCGTCGGTACGCTTTAGATTTTTTTTAAAAAATTATTTAGTTTAGTGACTAAATTATCCGTCGAAAATATTATTTTTAATTTTTAATTAAACATAAAATATTTAAAGTGTAAAAAGGGAGGGGCACGCCGGGGGGGGGGGGGGGGGGGGGCTTCTAGGGTTTTCAATCCATTTCAACCCCCTCTATCTTTCTACTCCTTTCTCTCTCTACAATAATATGCACGAATTGAAGGCATTTTTGCATGAATTGAAGGCATTTTTGCACGAATTAAAGACATTTCTACACGAATTGAAGGTCAAGCTTACACTCTATGCCCGAATTGAAGCATTGAAGGTATTTACTTCTACAGTACCTGTTGACACCCAATTTTGACCTCTCGATACACCTCCTCGGCTGCTATTTTGATTAAAAAATTGTTAATTTTAAATATTAATGTTTTTACGTATTATTTTGATATCAAATAAATAACGACGTGTCACATTCATGATTTTAAAATATACAAATTATTTTGCTACTTTTTTATTACCATTTTTACAATTTATTAATTCAATTGTATAATATTTTACATAATTTCATCATTTTTTCATAAATATGCGCACTCACAATTTACAAATATATTGTCTATCATTATAATTATTATTATTATTATTATTATCGACAATTAGCAATTTTACATAACATTAATTTGTAATGCTTAGTTTATTTTAATGTCGATGTCTTATTATTTATTTCGTCATTTCCACATTTATTAAAATAGCAGCCCTAATTCAATTCAGTTTCTCAATTTGTTTATTTTGTAGCCATTTTTGTTTCAAGTTAATGACAATTTTAGTCAATTTTTTTTATATCAAATTGAAATTTAAATTCTAGCACATTTTCAGATCAGTTTGATCTCAACCGTCGATCAAAAATGATCTAGCGGCTAAGATCTAAAACCTTCTTTCTCTCCTTTTTAACCAAAAGAACAAACCCTAACCCATTTTTCAACTTCAGCCGCACCTCCCCTCCTTCTCCATTCTCTCTCTACAGTCTCTCTCCCTCATCACCATCTCCGACCGCCTAACGCCGCAGCACCGCCATCGTCGGCGTTCACTCTCCCTCCGTCCATTCACTGCACCACAGATAACGAAACTCCAAACTCCAGCCACTGCCCAACCGCAATGAAGCATCATCTCTCGCCGCTCTCCCTCCCTGGTGAACTCTTCTCTCCTCTTCGGCTAATGCAGTGACCAGCGTCGCTGGCACTTCCTCCGTTATCCCACAAGACAGCCACCAGTAAGATGCCGTCGATGCCCGCAACCCGATGTTGCCGCTGCTCCAGTCGCCGCTACCATCTTAAAAATCGTCCAGCCAAGCGCTCCGGCCAGGTTTCGCAATGATGGGTTCGTAAGAGCCCATCGTAGGTTTGATTTCTTTGTCCTAATATCACCATCTTCTTCTACTTTTTTTTTTCTAAACAGAATCTTAAATTCCAAATAGTTGAAATTTGGCTTTGAATTTTGAGAAGATTCGTATTGTTTTGTGTTTGTTTCAACATATGTTAAAACACCCAATTTCTATTGTTTAAATTTTTTATGAGTTTGGGTGCTAATTGTTTGACTGATTTATGATGAATATTGCATATTAATCTGTGAAATATATCTTTCTTCATCATCCATATCTCGAATGATGCATTAATTTCTTTTATGTTATTCTACATCTCACTTTATCACGACCCGAGCCAAGGCCCTGGCCGCGACGGGCATCCCGAACCATCAAGGCCCGAGAGACCCCTGCAACTCCCCAACCCACTAGTGATATTGTCAGCTCTGGGCACAGGCCCGCACGGCTTTAAAACGCGTCACTAGGGAGTAAGGCTTGCTTACCTATATACCCAGCATCCCTCCTGTATTTTGCCGATGTGGGACTCCTACCTAAGTTGGGGTGTTACATACACCCCCCTTATAGCCTCAACGTCCTCGCTGAGGTTTGCCCTACCGAATGATAGAATGGTACCATATCCACATCGACAGGGACGACACAGGAGCGGCTCTGGTACCATTTTATTATGACCTGAGCTGAGGCCCTGGCGGCGACAGACATCTCGAACCATCAAGGCCCGAGAGACCCCTGCAACTCCCTAACCCATTTGTGATATTGTTTGCTCTGGGCCCAGGCTCGCACGACTTTAAAATACGTCACTAGGGAGAAGGCTTGCTTACTTATATATCCAACATCCCTCCTGTGTTTTGTCAATGTGGGACTCCTTCCTAAGTTGGGGGTGTTACACACTTCGATTTGCATACTTTAAATGCTTGATGACATGAGCCTTCTGATTATTTTTTGTGCATTTGTTTCGTGACTTATTGGATGGTCATGTTATTTGCTTTTGTCAACACAACGTATTTTCTCTTGCTATTAAATGTTTTTCCCCACTAGTATGTTTGTTGTTTGTGAATCTGAAATAATCTTTGTGCGTCACATAATCCCTTTGGCGTGAGCCTGCCTAGAATCCCAAAGATCCTTAGGATCTTGACAGCGTCAAGGGTTGGTTATGAGTCACCAGAGGTATATTTCAGATTCGGGATGTGTTTTGATCCTTTCTTTGTGCTCACATATTAAAGACGAATGGTTAGATGAGACAGAGTTTCCATGAATTTGAGAGTCGTTAAGGGCTATCCAATCTAGCCTTTCTTAGTTTTTCTTTTATTTCATTCATTGTTGGTCTATAATAAATATTGTACAACTCTATGACCATAATAATAAATTACACGGACTGGTTGGGGCGGGGTTTATGTGATTATGTGAATCACTTAGGCAAATGCAACTTAGAATTTATTAAATAATTTGTTTGTCGCCTAGAGAGTATGTTTTGGGATTGATAATTAACAAGCATCTGAATGTTGCATATGTAAAGCGGTTGGTGAAGAGATGTGGCTAAGCTTTGGGTAGTGTATAGACCTATCTATTGTGATAATTGTATTATGATTTGTGATTTCAACTAGAAGACAACACACCATAACATATGTAAATAGATTGTGTTATATATCTCTCCAAGGGATGGGGGTAACTGTGAATAGTGTATAAACCTATGGGCAATCATACTTGCATTGTGATTTATAAGTCTAAATATAGATGCAATGCCTAACACTCTCCCACCATTCCACCATTACCCGGAGAAGGTGATCCCTGCATTGAGGACTTATTTTTTAAATCTTGTGAGATAACTCTTTGTTCACATTTTATAAAATGGTGCTAGTTTTAGAAAAAAAGACAGAGTTGTTACCGTAAACTTAGAGGCATAAGAACTGGTGTCTTACAAACCTAGGAAATTAGCAATCACCCTTTCATTTATAATTTAGTTTGTATTGCTTGAAGCCTTGAACTTTGTTTATGGGAGAACTTTGTATAATTAGGTGGGGCGTTGTAAAGGTCTCTCGAGTGTTTCTGCACTAGTGTGTTAATAGACCACCATAAATTTTTATTTAGAAAAAACTACAAGGCTTAGCAAATATAGACTTCTTTTTGGTCGATTAAATATAATCCGTAACCTTTCTTCTCCTTCCCCTTCTCAGCAGTCTTTTTCCTCTCTCCCAATTTGTGAGCACAGGTGGCTCTATCACAATATGCTAAAATTTTAGTTTCTTTCAATTTATTTCTTCTTTAATACTTGATGAAGCAACTATTGACTGTTATTTGTTTGCATAGGCTATTACAATAAGTCGAGATCCAACTCCAAGTGAGTTACATTTGCACGTCCATACACATAATCACGATGGTAAATCTTTTGTTGCTGAGCATTCCCGACTTCTCCATGTAAGTTCATAATTTACATCATTAGATACACTCCTCTCTTATTTTTCTTTTGTATTGACATCTGTCGAAAGGTCTTATTATACATGGAAATGAAAGAAGCAACAGAAAGTTGAGTCTATTTTAATATCTTCACTTGTTAATTACAAGAAAAGTATGAAGAAATTGTACCCAAAAAAAGACATACTGAATCTAAAATTGATCAACTGGAATCATATTATGAAGTTGCGGGAGGAGTAAAGAAAAAAATAATTATGTAGTAACAAATACTAATTTTGATGGATGTGGGTTTGACATTAGTTTATTTTTAACAAAATACTTGAGCTTGTGGATGTTTGGACACAATTATGTGATGCATTTTGCTATCTATATATTTTGAACATTCTAATATAGGTAATTATTTATATGAATGTTGGTTATTTTAATCATTCAATAATTTACGCGTTTCAATACTTTTCTAACAAAATTATTGGCGACAAAAAATTAGTGACTAACTTTTGTTGTTGCTATTGAAAAACTTTAGTGATGGATTATGAAATATAAATTTGGTCACTAAAGACGGCGGCTCAGCCAACCAAACTATGTTGCAACGGATCAGCGATAAAATTTTCTATCATAAATTTAGCCACGACGAAAATAAATTTTAAAAATAGCAACAGTATAGCAACGAAATATTCCGTCGGTAAAATCAACAACCAATAAGTTCGTCGCGAAGCGGTCACAAGTTTTGCAACGAAATTTATTTTTTCGTCACTAAGAGGCTAGCAACGAGCAATATAACGACAGATACAAATTCGTTGCTATTTCATCGCAATTTCTGTTTAGCGACGGATTTACATAGAATAGCAACCTCGCTAAATGTTTTTTTGTAGTGTTTGTAATATAGTAAACAAATATTATTGATTGACGGGAGTATTAGAGTATCCACATACATCAATGTATAATTTAGAGTCATCAATATAAGTCAGGCCCATTGGGCTGGCCCGGCCCAAACAATCCGTTTAAGAACAGAGTCATTAAAGGAAATTACATGGGATGACCCCAATAGTGGTAGCTTTGGTTTTTTGACCTCCATAAGAAAAGTATTAAAGACTAGCCTTCCTTCTTTTTTTTATATAGTACAAGTGCATTTTTTCCCCTTTACACCTCAAATATCTTTAAACTTTTCATTCTCATTTATCTCTCAACTTCTATTTTGATTCTTTTTATTTTTTGTACCTAAACTTTTGTTTTTTTTTCTTGTTTTAATTCATTTGTATCAACGTTTATCTTTCTTTTGCCCTTTTTTTTTTATTCTTTTCTCAAACACTAACTCATTAGTCTCAATTTTTATTTTTAATTTTTTATCATTTCTTATTTTTTCTTTTTCATTTTTTCTCAAACTTTATTTTTATTTCTTTCTTCTAATGTTTGTTTTTCTCAATCTTATTTTTTTTTGGGGTTTTCTTCTTCTCTTTTTTCTTAACCTTTATCTTTCTTCTTGTCTTTTTTTCTCAATCTCCTTTTTTTATTTCTTTATTTTGTTTGTTTTCTTTTTTATTTTTTCTCAACTTCTATTATAGTTTGCTAATAAATAAAAAGTTGGATAATTCACAGAGGGATCTTTTTTTTTTTTTGACATCAAAACAAATTTAAGGGCATGACTTATTGTCAGTAAGTCCTTTGGGTTATGTCTTGTCTTTAAGGTAAAGACACAATGCGGTAGTATCAAGTCTTACTTGTGGAGCATAGCTTGTTATTTGAAAATCATTGAGTTAAGTCTTGCTTCTAAGGCAGGAGTTATATAACATCTCATAAATAAATCAACAATGTGGTAGTGTCAAGACTTGTCCATTGGGCGTAACTTGTTGTCACGACCTGAGGCTACCCCCTAGTCGCGACATAGTACTTAAGGCCACAAGTGACCCCAAGATAACCCATGATCTGGTACTTGCCGTGAGCACTGAGTAAATTAAAAATGAAACATCATGTGTGGAAGTTAAACTGATAAAAGTCTGTTAAGATATAAAACTGAAACAAATACCAACATGTTTGAATTACGGATAAAATCGACAACCAGTTTGAATATCTGAATATCTAAACATCTAGTTTGAAATCCTGTAAGACATGTGGAGTTGATGAGACAAACCCCCAACTGACTTTGACTGACTGAAATAAAAGAAGTACTGAAATTAACTGAACATAACTTTTCCTCAATGGATGAGGACTCACCACTATTGTTGCTGAAAGGCACTGAGCTGACTAAGGACGATCGGTGAACTGAGCGTCCGAATCTATATTGTGAAATCAATATCTATATCTATAATCTGTAATCTATATCTATATATCTATATCTATATAATATATTAAAAGTGTGAATACGCTTAGAAAAGTGATTTGAACTTTTTACCCTTCATTAAAAAACTCTACAATAGATAAAATCGTCTTTTTATTTTTTTTCCTTCAATTATTATTTTATTAAATCAAATATTAAAGTTTCCTAAAATATATGGAACCTGATAACAATATAAATATATAAAAGAAATTAAGAGTACTAAAATATGTGAAATATGAATCCAAACTTGCCATTAATTTCCTTAATTGTAGGTGTAGGAAACGTTTCGTGCAATATGTTCTACTTAATTTCACCACTTTAAATTACTTATGGATCTGGATTTTTTTCGTGTGTCTTTTAGGTTAATATAATTTAATTCTCCTTTCATTAATAACTTGGCAAGTGTTATGATATATATCAATTATAGTGAATATCTATCAAGATCTATTTGATGTCTATCAGGATTTGATGTATTTGTCTGTTAGTGTGAAACTAGGGCAAATTTCCCCTATAAATAGAAGGGCTTCCTTCATTGTAAATCATCCCTCAAGAAAAGAAATAACAATTACTCTCTCTATTCTCTCTACTCTTCTTCTTTATTCTTTCTTGTTTTATAACACATTATTAGCACGAGAATCTACCATCTCAAATTTGAAGGTTAAGTCTAAGGTATTATTTTTTTTATTTCTTTCTTTTTCCATATGGCTAACAATCTTACGAAGTGTGAGTTCGTTGCCCTTTAAAGTTCGGGCAAGAACTATATTTCATGGGTGTTGGATGCTGAAATCCACCTAGATGCTATGGGTCTTGGAGACGCCATAAAGAATGAAAATATAGCGTCTAGTCAAAATCGTGCTAAGGCTATGATTTTCTTGCGTCATCATCTTGACGAAGTTCTGAAAATTGAGTACCTTACTACTAAGGATCCACTCGTATTGTGGAATAGCCTAAAATAAAGATTTGACCACTTAAAGATGGTCATCCTCCTAAAAGAACGATATGAGTGGATGCATCTAAGATTTTAAGACTACAAGTCTGTTCATGAATACAATTCTGCCATGTTTAGAATTTCTTCTCAATTGAAACTTTGTGGAGAGACGGTCAATGATAATGATATGTTGGAAAAGACGCTCTCCACTTTTCATGCCTCGAATGTTCTCTTACAGTAACAATATCGAGAAAAAAGTTTCAAGAAGTATACTGAACTGAGTTCTCATCTTCTCGTGGCTGAACAAAATAATAATTTATTGATGAAAAATCACAAGAACCGACCAACTGGATCTGCACCATTTTCTGAGGTGAATGATGTGCACGCTCACCATGCTAGGCGTGGAAAAGGTCGCGTCCCTGGTCGTGGACATGGTCGTGGTCGTGGTCGTGATGACCAAGAAAGAAATCTTGTTCCGGGTGTTAATAATTCATCAAACAAAAAGAGAAAAGATGAGAAACGTAAAGCAGTTACTTGTTTTCGATGTGGAGGAAAAGGACATTATTCACGTGATTGTCGTTCTCTCAAGCACTTGGTTGATCTTTATCAAGCATCACTAAAGAAGAAAGAGAGAAATCCCGAGGCTAACTTTCTCTCTGAAAATAATAGTGACATCACATGTTTGGATGTAGCAGACTTTTTCGAGCACCCTGAAGGAAAGATTGATCACTTGATTGGTGATGGTTCCGTAAACATGAAAGAATGAATGATTTTTAATTTTGTTTTATTTTTATTGATAATAGTTAGTGAATAAAGAATCATGTAAAAGCAGTTGTTTGCATGAGTATTAGTTTTTGATTAATATTGATTAGTTCAATTATATTATTGTAGTTTATTATTGATTGAATTGAATTTTAATTTTATCATTATTTATTTAAAAAAATACGGTAGTACAGAGGTTTACTTTTCGCATGAAAACAATACGTGGAGTGCTTGTTTTGCATTCATTACAATGCAAAATTATCATTCTTTACAATGTTGTGCAAACAATATGATTAAGATTGCATTCTGTAATGTATTCTTTATATTAACATTCTTTAATATAATAATATTCTCATATGATTATGTAATATAATAATATTTTTATATTCTCATTTCGTAATACGATTACAATTGCATCTCGTACTAATTGGATATATTTCTTTTTAATTACTTAGTTAAAGTGTGATTAATAATTTTTTTATATTATAAGTTTTCACTTTGTATAAAGATTTAATATATATTTTATTTGGTGTATGTTATTTTATTTAAAGATATGGATAATTTTCAAGAAGATATTTATTTGATTGATTCTGGCACTACACATACGATATTCAAAGATAAAAAATATTTCTCTCATCTAAACATGGACAAGATTAATGTTACTACAATTTCTGGTAGTGCCGATTTGATTGAAGGCTTCGGAAAAGCCATTATAATACTGTCCAAGGGAACTAAACTCATTATAAATAATGTTATGTTCTCTCCCAAGTCTCAGAGAAACTTGATGAGTTTTAAATATATCCGTGAAAATGGTTATCATATGAAGACATTTGATGAGATGAATCTTGAATATCTTGGTATCACCAAGAATGTCTCTGGGCAGACATGTGTTGTTGAAAAGTTCCCTTCTTTATCTTCTGGCCTGTATTGGACAAAGATTTGTGCAATTGAGGCACATTCCATAGTAAACCGGAAGTTTACTGATTCCAATACTTTCGTACTTTGGCATGATCGTCTGGGACATCCAGGATCAATAATGATAAGACGAATAATAGAAAATTCAAATGGGCATCCATTAAAGAACTTGAAGGTTCTTTCGAATGGTGAATTTTCATGTAATGCTTGTTATCAAGGCAAGTTGATTGTGAGACCATCGCCAACAAAAGTTGGGATTGAGTCCCCCGCGTTCTTGGAACGCATACATGGGGACATTTGTGGACTAATTCACCCACTAAGTGGGTCGTTTAGATACTTTATGGTCCTAATAGTTGCTTCTTCTAGATGGTCTCATGTGTGCCTTTTGTCATCTCGCAACTTGGCATTTGCAAAATTATTGGCACAAATAATACGATTATGGGCACAATTTCCTGATAATCAAATCAAGTCTATTTGCCTTGATATTGATGTAGAATTTCCATCCCTAGCATTTAATGACTATTGCTTATCGATCGGGATAAGAGTGGAACATCTTGTACCCCATGTTCACACTCAAAATGGCCTTGATGAGTCATTAATTAAACGTCTGCAGTTGATAGCAAGACCATTACTAATGAAAACTAAGTTGTCCACTTCTGTTTGGGGTCATGCAATTTTGCATGCTGCAACACTTATTCGTCTTAGACCGACAAATTATCATAAATTTTCTTCGTTTCAATTGGTTCTGGGTCAAGAGCCTAATATATCTCATCTGAGAATTTTTGGGTGTGGTGTTTATATGCCGATAGCACCACCAAAACACACCAAGATGGTCCCCCAAAGAAGGTTAGGAATTTATGTTGGGTTTGAATCACCCTCCATTATTCGCTATCTTGAACCATTAACGGGAGATATGTTCACTGCTCGATTTGCAGATTGTCATTTGATGAGATAATTTTCCTAAAACTAGGGGGAGAAGATAGTGACATCAAAAGAGAAATTTTGTGGAAAAATTCATCACTATCTCATCTTGATCCATGTACTTATATTTGTGAGCAAGAAGTACAAAAGATTATTCATCTGTAGAGAATTGCAAATCAAATGCGTCCAATGCCGGACGCATTTACAGATTTGAAAAGGATCACTAAATCACATATTCCTGCAGAGAATGTCCCAATTCGAATTGATGTTCCTAAAGGACCATCCACTAGTGTCATAGCTAATAAATCTAAAGCACGCTTGAAGCGTGGCAGACCATTAGGTTCTAAGGATCGAAATCCTATAAAAAGAAAAATAAATGGTCAAGATGACACTACGAAAGATCCACATACAGAAGTTCAAGATTTGAGCAATGTTGATATCCCTGAAGGAATCAATGAGCCTAAGACTCAAGAAAATGAGAAGCTATCCATAAATTCAAGTGATATTGAAACTAATCTGGATCGATCTGAAATAGTAGTGGATCATGTCTTTGCATATAATGTTGCAAAAAAAATCATGCAAGATAGCGAGGATCTTGAACCTCGATCTGTCACAGAATGTCGACAAAGAAATGACTGGCCAAAATGGCAAGAAGCAATTCAATCTGAATTGAATTTGCTCGCCAAACATGAAGTTTTTGGACCCATAGCTCAAACACCTAATGGTGTTAAGCCTGTTGGCTATAAATGGGTCTTTGTGCGAAAAAGAAATGAAAAAATGAAATACAAAGATATAAAGCACGCCTTGTTGCACAAGGATTTTCACAACGGCCTAGTGTTGATTATGATGAGACATATTCACCAGTTATGGATGCAATAACATTGCGTTATCTTATTTGTTTCACTATCCATAAGAGACTTGAAATGCATTTGATGGATGTGGTAATAGCTTATCTATATGGATCACTTGATAATGAGATATTCATGAAAATTCCCGAAGGATTTAAAATGTTGAAAGCATAGAGTTCAAAGCCTTGGGAAATGTATTTCATTAGATTGCAAAGATTATTGTATGGTTTGAAGCAATCTGGACGCATGTGGTATAACCGTCTTAGTGAATATTTATCTAAAGAAGGTAATACAAATGATGAAATTTGCCCATGTGTTTTCATAAAGAAAACAACGTCGGAGTTTGTTATACTTGTTGTCTATGTCGCTGACATAAACCTTATTGGAACGCCAATAGAGCTTCAAAAGGCAATTGATCACCTAAATAAAGAGTTTGAGATGAAAGATCTCGGAAAGACAAAGTTATGCCTTGGTTTGCAAATTGAGCATTTGACAAACGGTATCTTTTTCCATCAATCTGTCTACACAAAAAAGGTGTTGAAACAATTCTATATGGATGGAGCACATCCATTAAGTACTCTGATGGTTGTTCGATCACTTGATGTGAATAAGGATCCATTTCGACCTCAAGAAAAGTATGAGGAACTCCTTGGTCCTGAAATACCATATCTTAGTGAAATTGGTGCACTAATGTATCTTGCAAATACTACAAGGCCTGATATTGCCTTTTTAGTAAATTTGCTAGCAAGGTATAGTTCTGCTCCTACTAGGAGACATTGGAATGGGATCAAACACATATTACGATATCTAAAGGGGACTACCTATATGGGCTTATTTTATTCTAAAGATTGCAATTCCGATCTTGTTGGTTATGCTGATGTTGGATACTTATCCAAACCGCATAAAGCTCAATCTCAAACAGGCTATGTATTCATATGTGGGGGTACTACCATATCTTGGAGATCAACAAAGCAGTCTATCGTAGCCACTTCATCGAATCACGCTGAGATTATAGCTATTCATGAAGCAAGCCGAGAGTGTGTGTGGTTGAGATCCATAATACATCTCATTTAAGAAAAATGTGGCTTGAAATGTGACAAAGTACCCACAATTTTATATGAAGATAATGCAGCATGCATAGCACAACTGAAAGGTGGATTCATAAAGGGAGATAAAACAAAGCACATTTCGCCAAAGCTCTTCTATACATATGAGCTCCAAAAGAATGGTGATATTGACGTACAACAGATTCATTCAAGTGACAATGTGGTTGATTTATTCACCAAGTCTCTTCCAACTGCAACTTTCAAGAAGATGGTGCACAAGATCGGAATGCAAAGGTTCAAGGATGTTCTTATTAGGGGGAGCTAATATGCGTTGTACTCTCTTCCCCTTACGAGGTTTTGTCCCACTGGATTTTCCTTGTAAGGTTTTTAATTTTTTTATTTATGAATTCATTTTTGTTTTTGCGTTCAATCTCTAGCTTGAATTTATACTTTATAGTATCACGTTTTTTTTTTACTTACATGAAGTTTGTTTGACATTTTTCTTTTTTATTTGTATCTTCTTTGTACTTTCTTTTAGAATCTTCAAATTAAGTTTATTGCTTTAAGTATTTTTGTGGTTAGCCTGTCTTGTGTGATTCGTTTCTCTATGTTTAATTTGTGTGCTAGCTTACAATTGACCTTTAATGAAAGGAATGGTGTGTATAATTCTTAAACATGCTAATGACCTTCAATTCTATTTTGAAGGTGTACCCATGATTTCATGACCATGAAGAGCATGGAACACAAAAAACAAATTGTTGAAATTATTGACATCCAAGGTATTCCTATGTACATGAAATCTTCACAATTAATATTTGTCTATCAATAATACATGATAATTTATTATTGTAAACTTCAAGAACATACTTAAACTTTAGAAAACATAACTAATATAAATATTATTAATTAATTGATTAAAATAATTTTAATTTTAAATTCATTATAACTAAATAAAATTTAAAAATAGACATTTAGATTAAAAATAAAAAGAAAACATACTAGATTTTTATTTGTTGCCTTTTGGACTATGACTCAAGTATGATTTTTTCTCACAAATTATAAAATTTTGATTTGTTGAGATCTCAATCAAAGTAATGGTAGAGTTTACCATGTTTCTTTTCTTATTTTTTCTTTTCATTCTTTCTTGTGTTAATAATGGTATTATTGTAAATCTGTAGTTAAATAATAATATAAATCACTTTATTATTTTGGTTACTAAAAAATAACTTAATCTACAATTTATATCTATATCTATATCTATATCAATATCTATATCTATATCTATATTTATATCTATATCTATATCTATATCTATATCTATATCTATATCTATATCTATATCTATATCTATATCTATATCTATATTTATATCTATATCTATATCTATATCTATATCTATATCTATATCTATATTTATATCTATATCTATATCTATATCTATATCTATATCTATATCTATATCTATATATATATATCTATATCTATATATATATATATATATCTATATCTATATATCTATAATATATTAAAAATGTGAAGACCCTTAGAAACGTGATTTGAACTTTTTGTCCTTCATTAAAAGACTCTCCTTTATACAAAATTTTCTTTTCACCATTTTCTTCAATTTATTATTTAATTATTTTTGTTATATTAGCTAGACTCCTAAAATATATGGCACTCCTAAAATATATGAAAAGAGAATCAATTAATATTTTTTTTTATACTGGTCAATTAGAAAAATACTCCTAAAATAGGATAGAAAAATACTCCTAAAATAGGACTTTATTAAGAAAATATTTCTATAAATATTGAGATGCACGTTAAACTAGAGAAGAAACTGATTTACTTATTAGAAAAATATGATTGATGCTCATCAAACTTGATTCAGTTACATGTCTAGATTGGTTGGATGCTTAATTTTCTAACCCTCAACTTCTTCATTATTTTTGACAACATAATGGAATTCAACGTGTGTATATATATATGTTCTTTGTTTTCATTCCAGTCATTCTTTAGTGTCAAAATTTTTGCTCAGATAAAAATTATTTTCTTCAAAACTGAAACTTTGTGATCACTATTATATTATTTTGGTGTAGTTTACAGGTCGTAGATGAATTTATAGGTGGTAGATGAATGTCGGTCGACTTTGAGGAATTTTTCTAGGTAAAGGTTAGGTTTAATTGTATTATTTTTATATCTCTATTTTGGAATTTTTTTTTTATGTAAAGGTATAGTTTAGTTGTATTATTTTGATATCTCTATTGTCGTATTATTTTGTTATAGTTTACAGATGGTAGATGAGTGTCAGACGGCTCTGAAAAAACTTTTATGTAAAGATTAGATTTAATTATATTGTTTTGATGCCTCTATTATCGTATTGTTTTGTTGCAGTTTACAGGTAGAAGATGAAAGTAGATCAGCTTTGAAAAAATTTTTGGTCAAGGTTAATTTTAATTAAATAAATTCTCCAAAAAATGTTGAATTTAATTATTGTATTCATCTTTATTATTTAAACAAAAAATCCTATTTAGTGTAACGTTTGAACTCAATAAAGTGAGGTACATGCGCGAGGCGCGTACACCTAAACTAGTAACATATTAAAAGTGTGAAGGCCCTTAGAAAAGTGATTTAACTTTTTACCCTTCATTAAAAGTTAAAGTTTTAGACAAAATCGTCTTTTTACTATTTTTTCTTTAATTATTATATCATTATATTATAATATTTAAAATTATGAATTCCTATAATATATGGTAAAAATATCTTTTGAAATTTTTTTCGTAAACACAAAAACCAAAATTACCCTTAACTTTCAAAAAGAACAAGCTATTTTAATTTTTTAAGGAAAAAAAATAAAACACGTTACTTTAAATTGGGGAAAATATATGGTAAAAATGTTATCTTTTCAAAAATTTTCCTTTATAAAACACAAAAATAAAAAATTACTCTAAACTTAAAAAAAAAAAAACGAGTTATTTTAATTTTTTAAGGAAACAAAATAAAACACGTTACTTTAAGTTTTTGAGGAAAAAGGTTTCAATTTCCTCAAGTTGTGTTGTAGTATTAATTTGATACCATAATTAATTTTTTTCCCTTTCGCAACATAACATAAAAAAGATCTTCCATATTTAGATAATTCTTTTTTGTAGGAAAAGGTATTGGAATTTCTTTTTCTACAATAATATAATAACATCAACAATGTAAAATTTATTGATAGAGATGTTCTAATAACTGGTTTTCTTATGAGCTCTAACAGTGTCATCTACAATCACAAAAGTTTAGATTTAATCGTATTGTTCTAATATCTCGATTATCATATTGTTTTATTGTAATTGTTGTTATGTTCAAGAACATGCTGTAGATGAATGTCTCGTCGAACTTTGAGAAATTTACATTAAGGTTAGGTTTGATGATACTGCAGTAATATTCTCGAATACTGTAGTTTCTGTTATGACACTATTTGTTATTTTTTCAAGTGATAGATTAACGTTTGGTCAGACATTAAGAATTTTTCTTAAGGTTTAATCATATTATTATGATATCTCGATTATCATATTGTTTTGTTGAGTTTACATGCAGTGGTAGATGAATATTCGTTCAGGCTTTGAGGAATTTTTATGTAAAGGTCAAGGTTTAATCAAATTATTTTGTTGTAATTTCTGATGTATTACTATTTATTATCTTGATTTTTATCTGTGATGTGATAGTTCACATCGTAAGAGACAACCAAGATATTAATACATCGCATATGCCTTGACATGAAGCACACGTGCAAAGCACGTACATTTGACTAGTAGTGCAAAAAAGAGTATGCGGTCAGTACTTTGAATGTATTGGTACGTGAGATAGGGACTAACTAAAAATATATATGGATACTGAATATGGATGCATGCACATGTAAAAACGAATGCAAGACCAAGTAAAGCATGTACTGAAATAATCTGTAAACTGATTGACTAAATAGTTGATAACCTGAATACTTCGTTATGCAAAACTGTACTGATATAACCAGAGAACTAAACTGAAACTGTGGGAGCTATCATGTAACCGACAAACCCCAATCTAAGCTAATCAGGATCCAACCTGTAACCTCAAATGGAAAGGTGTCAATACCTTGCCACAAGTATTAATACTAGCTGTGTGGATCCACTAATCTGGTGTCCCGAAGGACTAGGGTGTCAGTCCTCTACTGTCGGATGACATCTCATAACCTATGTTGGCTACATAGTTTTGGAACTTAGGGACTTCTACTAAAGGTCTCAGTCCTCTACTGGCGGGTGAGCCTTCATCCCTAGGTTCGCTCGGTGCTAAATCCTACTCCCAACTAAACCGACATTGGTACTGATTAAAGTTAACTTAACTCATAATTGTTGATTGCTCAACATGAAAATGATAATAAAATCATTATCTGACTGACTCGTCATTTGAAAATATGAGACATGTGTAAACATATAGGTATCGGGTGTTCATAACCCTCCAGCACTGGATGATACTTTAAATACCATAAAAACATCACAATATTGTAAAGAAATGCATGATTCGTAGACTCAAAACATGGTACAGTTGACTAAAATGATGAAATCCATGAATTTGAATATGGGGATGCGTTAAACTTATGAAGACAACATGAATTTGAGTATGCAGATGCGTTAAACTTATGAAGACAGCATGCTCACATAGTTTAATTCATAAATTGATAAATTGACATGGTATAAACTGAATATGATATGAGTGACTAAAATTCAAAGCATGTAATAACATAATTCACATGAGGAAACATATTAGCATGACTTGAATTCAAAACTACTAAGAAAACATGGATTAAATTAATAATTAACATTGATATTTTTATTAAAAAAAAGGATAAATGTTTCATACTTGAACAAAAAAGGGATTTTGGGACTCAATAGGTGGAAGAAACCCATTGATGAATACCCCACATATCTTAATTGCTTGAATTCTTGAAGAAAAAACTTGAAATTGAAACCTTGAATGGTGAATCCTTGGGAAGAGGCTTGATTTTATGTTCTTGGGAAATGGGGATGGTTTTACGTATGATAACTGATGGGGAAAGGGGGCAATGAAGCTCTTTTTGGGTTTTTAATTGGTCACTTGGATAGTTGAGGAGAGGGAAAAGGACTAAAATACTCCCATTAAATTTTAAAAAGAGACTGCAGAAAATACAGCCTCTGTGTCACGAAGGTTATCGAGGAGACTAACCTCCGTGACACGTTGCGTATCACGGAGGCTAACCTCCGTGACACGCTGTGTATCATGGAGATTATCCTTCATGACACGCCCAAATCATGGAGGCTTACTGCCTCCGAGGTCCAAAATCACCCCGAACCTCTTCCAAAAATTTTGAAACTCTTTTGGATGACCCTTTTAACATCTCTAAACATGTTTCAACTAAAAAAATCAACGTTTTAGAATCAGTAAGGATAAAAACAAAATGTTTGCATTATTGGAGTCTTAAAATGGCTAAGTCCTTGTGTACTCAGTGTGAAATTAAAGCCCTGGACCCCTTTAAATAGGCGTCTAACAGCTGGAAACGTGTCTAGAATCTTGATGGGTATTACAATATCTCTCCCTTGGAATAATTCATCCCTGAATAAAGCTATTTGAGCTGATATACTAGGTAAACTAAGATTATACACTGAATAGTCATGAGCTAAATCATGATTAAATAACTGAATCTGAAACATGATACATTGACTGATCTGAATTCATGAACGCATGTTGTGACATGAGGATGGTTATATAGCTGAGATAGAAAATGAGAGAATCACTTAAGGGAAAGCATTACCTCAACCTGGATCTAAATTCGTAGAGAAGAGACGGGGATACTTGGCTCGTATATCTGCTTCTACTTCCCTAGTATCTTCCTCAACGGACTGGTTTCGCCATAGTACCTTAACCAAAGGAACTTCTTTGTTCCTCAACCTACAAGTCTGATGGTCAAGGATCTCAACTGGGACTTCTTCATAGGAGAGACTATCTTTCACATCCACACTCTCTAAAGGAACAATAGAAGTTGAGTAACCAATATATTTATTTAGGAAAGAGTCATGAAACACTGGATGCACTAATTCCAAATTTGCAAGGTCATAAGCTACCTTTCCAAAATAGCTCAAAAATTTTTATGGGCCAACATAGAGGGGACTGAGATTCCCCTTCTTGCCAAATATCTTCACCCCTTTCATGGGTGAAATTTTCAAATAAACCAAGTCACCAACATTAAACTCAAGATCTCTTCTCCTCATATCTACATAAGATTTCTGACGACTTTGGGATGTCTTCAGTCTTTCTCGAATTAACTGAACTTTCTCCATTGCTTCATGCACTAAATTCATCCCTATCAAAGCAGCCTTACCTACTTCAAACCAACCAATAGGAAATCTACACCACTTTTGATAGAGAGCCTCAAACGGAGCCATCTGAATACTGGAGTGATAGTTTTTATTGTACGCAAACTCGATCAAAGGTAAGTGGTCACCCTAACTACCCTTGAAGTCAATAACACAAGCCCTCAACATGTCCTCTAAAGTCTGAATGGCCCGCTCTGCCTGACCATTTTTCTTAGGATGAAAAGATGTACTGAGATGAACTTGGGTACCAAAACTCTTCAGCAAAGTCTTCCAAAAGTGAGAGCTAATATGAGTACCTCTATTTGAAATGATGGCCAATGGAACCCCATGCAACTGTACCAAATCCTTGAGATAGAGTCTAGCATAATCCTCAGCTAAATACGAAGTATGAACTGACAATAAATAGGCTGACTTGGTTATTCGATCAACAATGACCCAAATCGAATCATGCTGACAACGTGTATGAGGCAGCCCTATCACAAAATCTATGTTCACCACTTCCCACTTCCATATGGGGTTGCTGAACTCCTGAAGCATGCCACTAGGCCTTTGGTGCTCAACCTTAACTTGCTGACAATTCGAACACTTAGCCAAAAACTCTGCAATATCTTTCTTTATACCACTCCACTAATAGATTTCCCTCGCAAATCACAGTACATCTTAGTGGATCATGGGTGAAAAGAATATCGCGTACCATGCGCTCCAGCTATTATTCACTATCTCAAACCATCAACACACAGAACATATAACCTACCTTGATAATGATGTACACCATCTCCCTTTTGGGAGAAACCTCAACCTTTTAATCCCTAACTGCCTTCTTCCACTTGACCAAAATAGGATATCTGTTTTGTTTTTCTTTCTCTTTGGCAACTAATGCAGATTTTGAAACATTCTGAACCCATATACTACTTTCGACCGAATCAACCGACCAGAAACTTAACTTAGCAAGCTAATGAACCTCACGAACTAACTCTTTCTTATCATCCTCAATATGCACAATACTTTTCATAAACAATCTACTAATGGCATCAGCCACTATGTTGGCCTTACTCGGGTGATACAACACATTTATATCATAGTCCTTCAATAATTCCAACCACTTTCTCTGATGGAGATTCAGGTCAATCTGCGTGAACACATACTGTAAACTCTTATGATCCATGAATACGTCAACATCTACCCCATAAAGGTAATGCCTGCAAATCTTTAAGGCAAAGAAAATTGCAACTAACTCAAGGTCATGGGTTGGATAATTCTTCTCATGGGGCTTAAGCTATGTAGAGGCATAGCGTGTGACCTTACCTCGCTGCATTAACACACAACCAATAGCAACTCTAAAAGCATCACAATAAACTATAGACCCATCTATTCCATCTAGTAAAGTTAAGACTGGAGCGTAAGTGAGTCGAGTCTTTAACTCCTGAAAACTCTTCTCGTAGGAATTCGACCACTGAAATTTGAATTTTTTCTGAGTTATTCAAGACATAGGAGAAGAAATAAAAGAAAACCCTTCAACAAATTGTTTGTAGTAACCAGCCAAACCCAAGAAACTCCTGATATTTGAAAGAGAGATGGATCTAGTCCAGTTTCCCACTACTTCGGTCTTTTAAGGATTAACTCGAATGTCATCACCAGAAATGAAGTGACCAAGTAAAGTTACTAATATCAACCAGAATTTGAACTTACTGAACATATAAAATAATTGATGATCCTTAAGGGTCTGCAATACAATCCTCAAATGGTCTGCATGATCACCTTGACTAACAGAATAAATGAGGATGTCATCTATGAAGACTATGACGAACATGTCCAAGTAATGCTTGAACACCTTGTTCATTAAGTCCATTAAAGCTGCACGAGCATAAGTTAGTCCAAAAGACATAACTAGGAAATGAAGTGACTAAACAGAGTTCTGAAAGCTATCTTTGGGATGTCAAATCTCTTACTCTAAGCTAATGATAGCTGGATCTGAGGTCTATTTTAGAGAAATAACTTGCACCTTAAAGTTGGTCGAACAAGTCATCAATTCTGGGGAAAGGATACTTATTCTTGATTGTGACTTTGTTTAACTGATGGTAGTCAATGCACATTCTGACAAAACCATCTTTCTTATGCACGAAGAGAACTGAAGCACTCCATGGAGAAACACTAGTCCTGATTAAACACTTTGAGCACCCCATGGAGAAATACTAGGCTTAGTGAAACACTTATCAAAGAGATATTTCAACTATTCCTTTAATCCATTAAGCTTAGTTGGATCCATTCTGTAAGGTGGAATTGAGATAGGCTGGGTATCTGGGAGGAGATCTATTCCGAAGTCAATTTCTCTTTCGGGAGAAACTTCGAGAAGATCTTCAGGGAATACATTCAAAAACTCATTCACTACTGGAACTGACTCAAGTCTCGGGGGTTCAAAATTTAAGTCATTGACTTGAATGAGATGATAATAATTCCCTTGGATATCATCTTTCTTGCCTTAATATAGGAAAAAAACTGACCCTTAGGCACTGGGTACTACCTCTCCATTCAATAACGGGCTCATTAGGAAACTAGAATTAGACAATCCCATTTATACAATCAACTAAAGCATAGCATGAGTAGAGTCAGTCCATTTAGAGAATGACATTAAAATCAGTCATCTCCAACTCCACAATATCAACTGAAGTTACTTTCTAAGACACTGTGATCGAGCAATTTTTGTATACCTATCTGGCTATAATAGAATTACCTATTGGGGTAGACACTAAAAATAGATTTGGTAATATTTTGAGATTGACACCGAAGTCTGTAGCTATATAAGAAGTCACAAAGAAAAGTAAAGCTCCAGGATCTAACAATGCATAATCTTGAAGATGGAAGACTTGTAACATACCCGTAACCATATCAGGAGAACTTTTCTAATTATTTCGAGTCTGGAGGGCATAAATTTGGTTCTGAAGATGCCCACATGTGGCACTGAAGGTGGCACCCTGCTTAGTCGGGCGACCTGCTGCAGTGGATAAAAAGTTAGACTGCCCCTGTTGATGCAAATCTTTTCCCTTCTGGGCAATACTAGGCAATCCTTGATCCTGTGGCCTAGTTTTCCATATCCAAAACACACATCATTGCTTGCCCTGCACTCTTCTTGATGATTCTTTTATTTCCTACAAAGTGGATTGGAATGATAACTATTTACACTACTTTGGGACTTAGATCCTGGCTACCTATCTCTATTAGCTTGCCTGAACTTAGGAACTAGCACACTGGTTGAAGATGGGGATTAACACTGCCAAAACTGAGAACCATTAACACATTTTGACCTTAGCAAAGAAAAGTTGAAGATACCTATTTTGTCCCTCTTATTCTATCTTTCTTTCTCCTCACAATTCTCCTCCTCAATCTGCTGAGCAGGGACCATCAACCTATAGGGATCTATCTCTTTTATCAATATAGTTGTCCTGCACTCCTTAACCACTTTCTCAAAACCTCCCAACACGAACTTACTCATACTGGACCTAAAATCGGCCACCATAGTCAGAGCATACCTTAGTCAGAGCATTCTATAGATGAAGGACAAGGTAGAAAGGAAATTCAATAGAGCTCATGCTCTTTCGCGCAACATGAATACTGAAAGAAAGAAAACTTTTCTAAAACATATCATAGCCTCTTGCACATAAGTGTAGTGTACTTTACACCCATGCACAAGACTCTACTCAACGCGGATTTTTAGATGCCCTAGGATACTTTAAAACCATAGGCTCTGATACCAATTTTTGTTACGACCCGAGACTACCCCTTAGTTGCGACATGATGCTTAAGGTCACAAGTGACCCTATGCTAACGCATGATCTAGTACTTGTTGTGAGCAGTGAGTAAAGTAATAATAAAACATCATGTTCGAAAGTTAAAATACTAAAAATCTATTAAGATATAAAACAAAAACAAATACCAACATGTCTGGATTATGGATAAATCCAAAAACCTGGCTTAATATCTGAATATCTAAACATCTAGTCTGAACGCCTTTAAGACATGTAGAGTTGATGGGACAAACCCCCAACTAAATCTTCCTGATTGAAATAAAAGATATATTAAAATTAAGTGAACATAACTTGTCCTCGATAGATGAGGGCTCAACACTACTGCTACTGAGAGACATTGAGCTGACTAAGGGTGATCGGAGAACTGAGCGTCCGAACCTATATTGTGAAATCAATATAGCATGAAAAAGAGTATGCGGTCAGTACTTTAAATGTACTGGTACGTGAGATAGGGACTAACTGAAAATGCATATGGATATTGATCAAAATGGATACATGAACATGTAAAAATGAATATATGACCAAGTAAAGAATGTACTAAAATAATCTGTAAACTGAATGACTGAATAACTGATAACCTGAATACTTGGTCATTCAAACCTATACTGATATAATCTGGGAACTAAACAAAAATTATGGGATCTATCATATAACTGATATGCCCCAATCTGAGCTAATTGGGGTCCAACCTGTAACCCCAGTTAGAAGGGTGTCAATACCTTTCCACGAGTATTAATAATGGTTATGTAGATCCAGTAATCCAGTGTCCCGAAGGACTAGGGTGCCAGTCCTCTACTGGCGGGCGACCCCTAAGAGAGTGCCAGTCCTTTACTGGCGGGTGACATTTCATAATATACATTGGCTACATAGTTCTGGAACTTAAGGACTTTTACTAGAGGTCTTAGTCCTCTACTAGTGGGCGAGCCTTCATCCCTAGGTTCTCTTAGTTCTAAATTCTACTTCCAACTAAAATGACACGGGTACTGATTAAAGTTAACTAAACTAATAACTAATAATTGCTCAATATGAATATGATAATAAAATCATGATCTGACTGACTCGTAACTTGAAAATTTGAGACATGTGTAAACATATAGGTATCGGGTGTTCATAGCCCTCCAGCACTAAATGATACTTTAAATACAATAACATCATCACAACCTTGTAAGAAAATTCATGATTCGTAGACCCAAAACTTAGTACACTTGAGTAAACTGATGAAATCTATGAATTTGAGTATGGTAATGTGTTAAACTTATGAAAACAACATGTTCACATGGTTTAATTCATAACTTGATAAATTGACATTGTATCAATTGAATATGATATGGGCGAGTGAAATTCAAAGTATGCAATAACATAATTCACATGAGGAAACATATTGACATGACTTGAATTCAAAACTACTAAGAAAACATGGATTAAATTCATAATTAACATTGATATTTTTATAAAAGAGGATAAAAGTTTCATACTTGAACAAAAAACAGATTTGATACTCAATGGGTTGAAGGAACCCATTGATGAATACCCCATGTCACACCCCTTTTTCGCCAAGGATCGAGTTGAAGGGTTTTTCCAATTAAAGTGACGGTATTGAATAGAGATTAGTTTTTATCATTTTCAGAGTCGCCACTTGGAATTGAGTTGTGGTGTTCTAAGTCACCTTATTGAATCCCTAATCAAAAGGAAATGACTCTTTGTTGGTCTGCGAAAACAGAAGACCGGATAAGAAATTCTATTAATCGAGGGAAAGATGTGAGGCACCCCTCGAGTCCCGTGGTTCTAGCACGGTATCTTTTATTGACTTATCTTGACTTAAACTATTTTGATAAATTATGTTAAGGCCTAAATTTTCTCATTTTTAATATACTGATAATATCTGTCTATATCTCTTGTATTAAACTAGTGAAAAATAATTTTAAGACGATATTTCCTGAGGTGCAATATTGCATCCTTGAATTATTTTTTAAATGTCTCAAAAAGATGCATACTCCGCATTCTTAATTGAGACAAATATATTAAACATGCCTACAGCTTATCTAGCGTTAAAAGGCATTCGTTCGTCTCTTATAAAATCAAGACAATTTTCTAATCCATTTCATTCTCTTTTCACTCTTTATTTTTGCAACGAGTTTTGAATTATTCCCCAACTTACCTTGCTCTCTCACAAATGGATATTCCCTCTCTTCTCTTTTACCCTGTGACGATAGGTCTTGAATAATTTTACAACCTCATTTCACTCAACCTCACATTTGTAAATAACCCGAACCTTGACTATCGGGTAAGCCTATAAAGGTATTACAATAAGATAACCTGTTCAAAATGGTCAAGATGATCAAACAGAAGAGGCGACAATAATATGTTTAACATTTAACGTAAAACTAGTGATTATTAAAATAAGCCTAGCGACGCTATACTACAAAAAATATTTAATCCACTATATAATAATTCAATAAGTTCCTTTTCAAGGAAACCGGCAAGTGCAAAAAAAAACTTCATTATTTTTTTAATAAACAAACTATATATAATTTAAAAATTATTGTTATTATTTTTCTTTTTGAAGAATCCTTGTATTTTGACAAACTAATTAACTAAGCCTTCCATTAATACACTAATTTTCATAATTTTATACAGTATAACCTCGATAAATTAATACTCGATAAATTAATAACCTCTCTAAAATAATAATTTTCTTCGGTCCCGAGTCGGGATCAACGTGGTAAATTAATAATTCGCTAAATTTATAAGATAATACAAAAAAAAAATCATATAGGTCCCATTTGATATATAAATTAATAATTCATCTGTATCAAAATATTTCATACATAATACATAAGTAAACTAAACAAGTTTCTGAAAATATGAATCTAATGTTGTTTGTTTCTTCTTGAAATCAATATCACCTTGAATCTCATCTCTAACCCTTCTTACTGCATTAAGAATATCAGGTGTAGTCTTCTCATATTGCAAAAGGAAGTGATGTAAGGTGATTGTTGCTTTCAGAGCATCTTTGCGCGAAACTTGTTCTAATTCCACACTATCATCTTCCACTTCATCTTCTTTATGTGTTTCCATAACACTCTCAATTATTTGTTCATCCGTAGGTAGCTCAAAACTCGTATCATTTTCTCCCGGATAATTCAAAACATCTTCAGCATTCATTGCATTTCGATACTTCAATCCATTGATTAGATTCTGCAATTGTTGTAATCCATCATTATTCAACTGTTCTTAATTTTCCGAGGATTCATCATCTAACAACCTAAGTTTACAATGCTTAAAACAATTTGCAATTGTACTTGAGTTGACATCCATTTTCCATGCCGAGATTGCAAGATTCATTGCATCTAAAACATTAATCTTTTCTGGATTTGAGATCCCAATTTCATAACCCTCCAAAAGATTTCGATAAAATCGCCTACGATAATGCATCTTAAAAGCTCTTATGATCCCTGCATCACAAGGCTGAATCTTTAATGTTGTGTTAGGTGGTAAAAAAAACAATTCAACATTTCTCAAACCTTCGACATTTTTTGGATGAGCAGGACAATTATCAACAATTAAAAGAATTTTCCTGCCGTCCATTTTTGCATCAAGTTGTTGAACATATTCTTGGAATAGAATCCCAGTCATCCATGCTCTTTTATTGGCTCGATATTCACAATCCATGCTTCCCAAATTCACATTCTTGAAACAACGTGGTTTTAAATACTTCCCAATGATCCATAAAGGAATTTTCTCAGAACCATCCTCATTACAGCAAATAACAACTGTAAGTCTTTCTTTATCTTGTTTCTTACCTTCAAGTTGCTTCGTTGCAAGAGAATGATCTGGTTGTAGCCTAAAGAACAATCCAGTTTCATCCATATTGAAAACATCTTTCTTAGCAAACTGATCAAGTTTCTCTCTGATGGATTGTAAATTGCTCTCCATGGCCTCCATATTAACTGATCCACTTTCTCCAAAACGACGATATTGCTTGATACCGTGTCTTGATTTGAAACGCTTTAGCCAGCCTTGAGAAAAATGAAAATCAGGTGTATCGATGGGATACATCTTTTTTAGAAGCTTTTTTCCCTTCGTTACAATTAGTTCCCCATTCATATTAACACGCTCTTGGTAATGAATAAACCACTCGAACAGAGCCTTCTCTAATTCTGGAAATTTGGCAGCTTTATGTCTTTTAGCCTCATCTTTTGGAATGTCGGCTGCTGATAGATACTCTGCTGACCTCTTGATCGTGTTTGATATTGTGGCTTGACTCACTTACAAATTAAACTTCTCTAACACCCATTGTTGCAATTGCTTTTGAGTGCATGCTAGATTTTGTTGTTTATACTCACACAGTTCTCTACGTATACCATTAGTCATGGTTGATTTTTTAACACCTTTGAGATGAGAAGCCATTTTTTTTGTTTTTTGATTTGAAGACTTGCATAATACATCTATTTATATAGTAACTTAGTTAATGTATGTACGTGTAACTACATTAATAATTGAGTGGATTTATACATTTTAATGAATGTAGGTACATGTAACTACATTAATAATTAAGTAGATTTATATATTTTATTAAGATATACATAGAATATTGAAAATATATCAGCAAAAATACATGAATTTGGTTAAGTATGCATAATTAATAGTCAATGGAGAAATTAGTTTTCACGTACACCTAGGTACATTCATAATATGGACCCAAAAAGTATATAATTTATATATTAATAATTATTAATTTATACGATTAATTAATACCTCGCTAAATTAATAAAATTTGACGGTCCCAACAATATTAATTTATCGAGGTTATACTGTATGTACAACAGTTTTTTCTTTCACCTAATATAATACTATTATATCGTGTGTAATAATCTTAAAGTAGGCAACTTATGTTTACATTTATCTACGTTTTCACACACTTACAACCCAAAATATAATGTTATTACTTCTAATACCTACTATACATTTTCTACGCCCCTAAAGAAAACCTTAGTAAATATCTCAATGAACCATGATCTCACATAATTAAAACTAACTGTAATATGTTAGAACAAGAAAAACAATTTTAGATAATAATAATAATAATAATAATAATAATAATAATTCAAACACATATAAAATTCGAAAAACTTTGTAATATTAAAATTAAATGCCGCATGATTACACTGTTATATTATATAAACAAAAAATTAAAAATTACCTCCTGCGAAAATAATCCGAAATAAAAGAAAGAAGAAGCCATGAACCCGAAATCGCGAACCAACCATGAACTCTATTGTTACCCTCTTTTGTGAGCCTTTTCTTTTCCTTTTACTCTAATCATTTACTTTTTCTCTAATCTTTTCCTTTCTTGCTTTCTTCCGTTTCTAAGTTTCTCCCTTTTTTTTATTTTTGGTTTTTTCAAGTTTTATGTGTGTGTGTATTGTGTTGTCGGTCCGTGCGGGTAATATAGTGTGTAGGGTGGAAAGTTGAGGGAGTTGAGGGATTGAGGAAAAGGTGGGGGTGATTGGGGTAGTTTAGGATAAGATTTATATTTTTTATTTTTATTATATTATTTTTTTAATAATAAATTAAAATGAATAATAAAAATAAATATTAACTAATTAATTTTTATATTTTAATAAAATACAATAAAAATTTATAAAAAAATCTAAAATAAATATAATTAAGATAATACTAAAACTAGTAGCCTATTTATTAATATATATATATATATATATATATATATATTTGAATTTTTCATATTATTTTAAAAACAAAAATAAAAATATCTCAAAATGTAACTTTAGTTATTTATTTATTTTCAACTAAAACTTAATAAAAATGAAATAAGAGCTAAAGTAGATATTGGACAAAAAAATAAATATTTAACGCCGAAAAAAAGGTTAAAACTCGGGAAGGTAAAAAATCACGTGTCTACACCCCACGTATCTTATTTGCTTGAATCTTTGAATAAAAGCTTAGAATTGAAACCTTGAACGGTGAATCCTTGGGAAGAGTCTTGATTTTACGTACTTGGGAAAGAGGGATGATTTACGTATGATAACTGATGGAGAATGGGGCAAGTGATGCCTGTTTTTGGGTTTTAGTTCATCACTTGGATGGTTGAGGAGAGGAAAAAGGACTAAAATACCACCCATTAAGTTAACAAAAAGACTGCAGACAACACAACCTCCGAGTCACGGAGGTTATCGCGAAGACTATCCTCTGTGACTCCCTGTGTATCGCAGTGGCTAACCTCCGTGACACGCAGTATATCGTGGAGATTATCCTCTATGACATGCCCAAATCATGGAGGCTTACTGCTTCTGAAGTCTAAAATCATCCCAAACCTCTTCAGAAAATTTTGAAACTATTCCAGATGACCCTTTTAACATCCCTAAACATGTTTTAACTAAAAAATCAATGTTTCAGAATCCGGAAGGCCAAAAATAAAATGTTCGCATTCTTGGGGTCTTAAAATGGCTAAGTCCTTCTGAACTCAGTGTTAAATTAAAGGCTTGGACCCCTTTAAACATGTGTCTAGGAGCTAGAAACATGTCTAGAATATTGAGAGGTATTACACTTATTCTTTGGGAAGGTTCTTGGGCTAAGTCTTGTCAAAGGGGCAAGACTAATAGAGCATCATATAAATCAAGACACAGTATGATAATGTCAACTCTTGTCCATGGGGCATAACTTATCGGCTAAGTTTTGCCTCTAAGGCAGGAATTATAGAATATCTCATAAATCAAGACACAGTGTAGTAGTGTAAACTCTTGCCCATGGGGCGTAACTTGTTGTTTGAAAGTCCTTGGACTAATTTGTGCCTCTAAGACAAGAGTTATAAAACATTTCATAAAACAAGACATAATGTGGTAGTGCCAACTCTTACCCATGAGGAATAACTTATTGTTTGAAAGTCCTTGATTTATAAAACATTTCATAAATCAAGACACAATGTAGTAGTGTCAAATCGTGCTTTTGGAGCGTAACTTGTTGTTTAAAAGTCCTTGAGCTAAGTCTTGCCTCTAAGGCAAGAGTTATAAAATATCTCATAAATTAAAACATAATGTGGTAGTGTCAACTCTTACCCATGGGGCGTAACTTGTTGTTTGAAAGTCCTTGAGTTAAGTCTTTGCCTCTAAGGTAAGAGTTATAGAATATCTCATAAATCAAAACACTATGTGGTAATTTCAACTTTTTCCCATGGGGCACAACTTGTTGGTTGAAAGCCCTAGGTCTATGTCTTGCCTCTAAGGGAAGAATTATAAATCATCTCATAAATAAATACACAATATGTTGGTGTCAACTCTTGCCCATGTGGCATAACTTGTTGTTTGATGGTCCATGGGCCGAGTCTAACCTCTAAGACAAGAGTTATAGAGCATTTCGTAAGTGAAAAAATACAACGTGTTAGTATTGACTCTTTCCCAATGTATGTAACTTATTTAAAAAAATTTGGGATAAGTCATGCCTCTTAGGAAAGAGCTGTAGAACATTTAGTAAATAAAGACATAATGTGACAGTGTCAACTCTTGCCCGTGAGGAATAATTTGTTAGTTGAAAGTCCTTGAGCGAAGTCTTTCCTCTAAGGCAAGAGTTGTCGAACATCTCCTAAATGAAGACATAACGTGGTAGTGTCAACTCTTGCCCGTGAATCATAATTTGTTGTTTGAAAGTCCTCGAGTTAAGTCTTGCCTCTAAGGCAAGAGTTGTAGAACATCTCATAAATGAAAACATAACGTGGTAGAGTTAACTCTTGCCTGTGGGGCATAATTTATTGTTTGAAAGTCCTTGAGCTAAGTTTTACCTCTAAGGTAAGAGTTATAGAACATCTCATAAATCAAAACACAATGTGGTAGTGTCAACTCTTGTCCATGAAACGTAACTTGTTATTTGAAATCATGTCTTGTCTGTACAATGTTGTAGTGTCAACTCTTGCTCATGGGCTCAACTTGATTGGAAGAAATCGAAAAAAATAAAAAAAGTTAACAAAAATTACGAAAAAAGAAGAAAAATATTTAAAAATAAAAAAGAAAAAAGAAAATAAAGAAAATATAGAAAGTGAGGGAGAAAAGAAAAAAATTGAGGACAAAACCAAAAAAAAAAAAGACAAAATAAAAAAAAAAATTGAGAAAAATTAAAAAAGATAAGAAAATAAAAATCAAAGGAAAAAAAAGGAGAAAAAATAATGATTGAGAAAAACTAAAAAGAAAAATCAAAGTAAAATAAAAAAGAGAATTTCTTTTAAAACAATTATAGAAGTTTAGAGGAGAAAAGAAAAAAAAACGTAAGGGGTGAGATTTTTTTTTAAAAGAGAGAGAGAGAGAGAGAAAAGAAAGATAAAAATTAAAGTGAAAAAAAAAGAGAAAAAAATAAAAGCTGAAAGATGAGTTGTTTAAAAATATTTGAGATATAGAGCGAAAAATAGGCAATTCTTCTATATATAAAAAAAGAAGGAAGACTAGTTTTATAAGACCATTTGTATGGGGGGGGGGGGGGAGGGGGAATAAAGATCAGTATTGAATAGAGGTGACAATTTTAAGATTAGTATTAATGACACTAATTTTAAAACCCTCAAGTTTTATTATTTACACAAAGATATCTACACCATATTTACACAAAGATCCCTACACCATCACCACCATTCCTCCACCACACCCTTTTTGTTGTTGCCATCGCCGTCACCTCCTCTTCCCCCACTATCACTATCACTACCATTGCCACCTCTTCTAGATTCACCATTATTTCCTCCCTCTACATAACTATCGCCTGTTTTTCTTCTTTCTCCTCCACCACTGTAGCTACCAACACCGCACCAAATATCATGTTCTCATTCGGCGTCACCACCAGCACCACCACCTTTTTTTTTACCATAAATATCATTTTTTCGTGGGCTCCTCCTCCAACCACATCTTTTTTCAGAAATTAAGTAAGTATCGAAGTTGTTGCAGGTACTTCGATAGTTGCTACAGAAACTTCAATAAATGTTGTAACACAACAACTAATAGCAGTTGTTGCAACAATTACCGTAACTGTTATAGCAACTATGGTAGTTGCTGAAGCAACTCTCGTGGTTGCTGAATTTTTTCTTCATTCAATTTTAAAAGAAATCAAAAGTTTTCTTTTCAAACTTCTCAATTTTTTTTAAAAAAATAATCCATAAAGATTAAAAAAGTGAAGAAGAACGAAATGAAAAGAAAAAGAAAAAGAAGAAGAGATGATGGAAGAAGAGGAAAATCTAGAGAGAGAGAGAAAAAATAAGAAGAAGAAGAAGAAGGGAAGAAAGAAATTTGGAGAGAGGAAGAAAAAAAGAAGAAAGATTGAAAGATAAGAAAAGGGGAGAAATTCTAAAAATTAAAATTTGGAGTTGGAGGACTTTTAAAAAGTTTAAAGTGTTTAAAAAATTATATTTTACACTCCAATTTACTTTAATCACTAATTAAAAAGAATTTGACTAGAGTTGGTCAAAGCTATCATAAATTTTAATTTTAAAACTTATTTCTCACCCTACACTTAATTTTCTCCCTTAACAAGGGTCATTTATATAGTGTACCTAGTCTATCCCGAATAAGCCTATTGGTCCGTGGTGCTTGAGCAATATGGGTTGAGCTGGCCCGTGGGCCAAACAAAAAATGATTAAATAGAATAGAGTATTAAGAATGGATAAATAATACAAAAACACAAACTTAAGAGGCATAAATACTACATAAAAATCACTTTTCTTTTAAAATATTTCATAAAATCTCATATTTCTCTTTTTCCTCTTGATACATATTAAATAAGTAAGTAACAGATTTGTATTTATTTTAGGAGAGTAAATAATGGGAGAGAATCTCTTAAATATCTAAAAAATCAAATTAAATTTTTTTCATAGCATCTTATCATTTGGAATTTACGATTTGTTTCAATTTTTCATCTCTATTAATCTTTTCTTTCCTTAAGATTGTGAAAGATTTACCATGTGCTTAATGTTGACAAGCATTCATGTTCTTTTGAATGAGCTTCATACTATAGAAGCTAAAATATTTCATAGTTTCCGGCGGAATCATGACAATGGCGTGATCACTGCAATGGTCCGCAAAATTAGATATCAATTTTGACGTTGAAACATAAATTTGTAGCTAATGCTCTTAATACATATATAATGTTGTTAATTTCTCGATACATTTTCATACTATAAACGGTGATACATATACATTTATTGTCAATATATTGGTGATAGATGTGAGTGATATATTAGTTGTTAGAATACTGGTGATACATATGGTAAATACGTTTTGATAATGATTCATATTTTTTATTCATTTATAAATGTTTGATATATTTAACATATGTTTGACATATATAAATTATTTACTTTTGTATGCGATTAAATTTTGAATAAGTATTGAGTAATTTTATCATGTGTATCATTGTGATACATCTGTAATCGGATGTATCATTGTGATACATATGGAACCAGATGTCTTTATGCCACGATTTTTTGCGTGATTTTCTCTCCATAATAATTGAAAATCAGTTACTTCCTTATTTAACTAATTACTCAGTTACAAATATATCACAATGCATATGTATCAAGGCTAAAGAGATGTATCACAAAAATTAAAATTTGGAATATCTTGTAATTTAACAAAGTTATGGTATAAATTGTTACAACTCACTAAAAATTCAAAATTTATATAAGTTACCCATTAAGAATAACAAAAGGAGTCCAAACTCAAAGTCTATTTAGACCATCATAGAGATTTAAATATTAATTATGTTTATAAAATGTATAAATAATTAAAATACTAAACATTAAATTTTTAAGAAATTAAATATGTTTGATGAAGTTGATGTAGTGGTGTTGAATACGCCATAAGTGCTATTAGAGTTTTTTTTCCTGGAGGAGTCCATTTCACTTTTAGTGGATTAAATATGAATTAATTACGTAATACCACAACTTAATTTATCCTAGTTGCTTTAAATCTCAACCCTTTTAAATAATTACATAAATACCTTATTTACTTTCTCTCTCTTAAAATATCAGATACATCACAAAAGGGGGAAAGACACCCTTCTTTCCCGCGTAAAGATCTGCCTATTCCCTTATTTACCGCTCTTTCTTTCATCTTTAATTTCTCCTTTAGGTTTGAAATTTATGGGAGAAATTTCTTGGCTTTTCTTTCTTCCTTATTCAAGAAAACGCTTTATCATTGATGCCACCATTGATGGTGTTCATCAAATGATTTATCATTGAAAGACACCCTTCTTTTCCGCGTAAAGATCTGCCTATTCCCTTATTTACTGCTCCTTCTTTCATCTTTAATTTCTCCTTTAGGTTTGAAATTTATGGAAGAAATTTCTTGGGTTTTCTTTCTTCCTTATTCAAGAAAACGGTTTATCATTGATGCCACCATTGATGGTGTTAATCAAATGATTTATCGTTGAAATGTGAGGGAAATTTTTTTTGGCTTTTCTTTCTTCTTTTTTCGAGAAAGTGATTTATCATTGATGTCACCAACATCACCAATGACGAAAATTGATTCAGCTTCCGATGTCGCTATTGATGGTGTTAAATAAAAAAAAAAGGGATTCTGCTTCTTTGAAAGGGAAGGTTAGTCCTTCAAAATGCACAAAGTTGTTGAAAAAATCAAAAGAGATACACTCCAAAAGGTATTGTACATATGTATTGGATTAAAAAAATTCGTTAGATACATAATTTTTGTTGTTGAGATACATAAATGACATCATTTTCATGCATGAGACATAATTTTAATTATATATCTTTCTTCAGTCTAATTTTTGTATTATGTATGAGTAACCAAATAGATCAAAAAATGGATGTATCTCAGTAATAAGTTTTTATGTTGAGATACATAATTAACATTAATTTCATACAAGAGGCATAATTTTAATTATGTATCTCGCTTTAATATTGAATAAAATTATGTATCTCCACCTAATAACTTCAAATAATGGATGTATCTCAGCCAATATGACTATTAACCAACTCGATTACTAACTAATCTGTTTTTTATGCATCTTAATGCAAGGTATGCATTACATTGTCAAAGAAGTTTCACCATATCCGTTAACGCTTGACAGTTCTCGAAATGCTAAAAATTTAGAAGATTTTAAAAAAATTCTGAAAGACGAGAGGGTGGAGTTTTCCGGTCATACAAGGGGTGATATTCTTTTAAATTTCAAAGAGTGGATAAGAATGTTTCAACAGGATGAATGAGGGTCCTTTTTTTTAATATCAACATTACAACTATTTACGATTTTCTGGAGATCTTGATAGTAATTTTGTATTTATGAAGCATGATTTCCTCCTCAATTTACGTTATTTTCCTTTTAAGCATGTCGTAGCTGTTTTAACTGATATATCAGATAAGATGTATCTCTTGTTAATAGATGTATCAGAAAAATAAAAATCTGAAATTTTTATAAGATGTATCTGGAATTGTTGTGATAGGCGTAATTAGGAGTAAACATGTAGGGATTTATGTAAAACACCCATTAAATATTGACCTCTTTTTGTGTTTTATTGTGTTCTATTGAAATAAAATTAGATCAATATTGCTATTTAGTTGGTTATATTATTACTCATTAATTGTTTAGTTTGTTTATCAACATCTCTATTTGGTCTGAATTTGGTGTCAAAAGTTATTTAATTTCGTACATTATTAGGATTTTTTTCGTAAATTTGAGACTTGATTAACAAGAAGTAACTTCATGTAATATTATATTATAAATATTATAAAATTAGCATTTTAAAATTTAAATTAAGATTATAAAAATAACATATTTTAAAAAGTGGTCTGACCCGTGGAGGCCCACAGCCCACAGAGTGATGGATTGGGCTTATTGTTTTCTCGTCTGTCATCTTGATAGGCCAACTCGTCCTGACCCGTCAAACTCAAAAGCCCATGTGGACTAGCCCAGACGGGTTGGGCCGGCCCGTATTAACAACTCTAGTATAATTTGAAGTTGAAAGCTGCATAATTATCATGTGTTAACCCATGACCTTGTAATAATTTTTCGATTATAAACCACTGTAGTAATTTTTTGATTATATGTCATTCTTTGGCTTTTTAATTTTTTTGTAGTTTTTGAGATTTTATTAGGGTAAAAGGGTAAAAGGAGGTAATGCACTCAAATTTGCGATTTATAGTGGATGTATTTCTAATAAAATAGTGGTGCATATATTTTGTTAACAAACCTATATTTAATGAATTACAAAAGAATTCTAAAATATTTTTTTTTAATATAAAAACGACGCTTTAACAAATTACCTCACCCACGTTTTTACGCCTAAAAAAAAAGAAAAGCAATCTCTCTTATACTTAATCGTAAAATGGGTTTGGGTCAGCTCTGAATATAATAAGTGTTGACACCTAATTTCTGCCCTCCACAACTACGTTTAATCTCGAGTTTCTTCGATTTTCAAATAAAATCACAACAATTATTTTTCTTTTTTCAAATAAATACATTTTAAAATAGGTATTTGGGCTAATTTTGTCATTTAAGTGATAATTATATTTTTGTATTTGCATATACAAGATTGTATAAATGATGTCATTTAAATGAAAATTTTCATCAAAATTCGAACTTTAAATTAAGGATTATTTAGAAAATAAATTTAAATAATTAAGTCTGGATTTAAATATTATTTATTCTTACAAATAATCTATCTGGAGAAATACTTGTTTGGTTTATTAAACCAAGAAGCTCGGGATTGAGTGAGATATTTATTTGTATCGAATTTCGGCTAATTTGGGCCAACCTATTAGATTTGGTCATAATTGAGATCAAAACGGCATTGCAATGCGATTGGCTAATTGATTTTTTTAATTTGGCTTAAATTTAAACGGATTTAGTTGATTCTTAATTCACTTGGGGTTATCTGTTAAATAACCCCAATTTTCTGCCTATTCTTTAATCACCGGCCCAAATTAAAACAAGTTCAATTTCAGCCTAATTGCAAATTACAAGCTCCAAGCCCAAATCCTAACCTGCCCAGGTCCAATACCAAATCACCAGCCCAGCGCCACACCTCTACTTAACAAGCCCAACACATTAATTGACCCGGCCCACCATTTATTTACTCTTCTTCCTCAAAAGGAAATTACAACATGAGCAGAACCCTACAACATAACCAACCGTATGTACAGCTTTGAAAAACACAAAAAAATCTACCCGATTCCCCTCGTTCTCGATTCGTATTCGCCAACCCGTTCTTCTTCTCTTCGTCACGCGCCTCACGCGTCAGTGGGACAAGCAAAGACGACCCTCGAATCTTCTAGAAAATGAGCCAGGTGTCATCCCCTAACGTTCATATTCCGCAAAATTCGGGATGATGGTACGAATTTAGTACGTATTTGGATATTTTCTATTGGTTTCAGATGGGAATCCGTTTGGCCTAATTCTTATTGGTCCACCAATTTCAAAATTAGTACAACTTGTTGAGGGGAATCCGAAGGTGAGGGGGAAAATTTTGAATTTCTTTTGGGAAAGGACCTTAGTCTATTTCTCTATATAAAGGCTAATTGAGGTAACACCAGAGGGGGGATTTTTTCCTTGACTCTAGGGTTCTAAGAGGGGGGAAAAGAATTTTGAGGCCACTATTTAGGGGGATATTTCCTTGACTCTAGGGTTCGATCTTTTTTAGAAGCGAAAGGAAAATTCTGGGGGTTAAGAATTTTGAAAGAAACGAGTTATTTTGTGAAATTCTTCTTGTACATTTTTCTGGGAAGCTGGTCGACTAATTGGGAGTTCCCGCGTCGACAATATCAAGCTCCCAGTGGTGACAATTTTTCTGATAGCTCGAGTCCCGTTTTGCTTCTCCCGAACAGGTAATAACCCTTCCCGTTTAAACTTTCGATGATTTCTGCTTCATCTCAACTTTCTGAAGTTGTAGGTTTCCTTTAGTGATTTTGTACACTGGATTCATCTGCTGTGGAGGTCTTAAAGACCACAGATTGCTCTTTTGGTGAAAGATGTATTGTTGTCTCTCTATGCCTCATTTATGCACTTCTTATGGCTTGAATAGCTAAATTCCTAATCAAATATTGTTTGTTCTGATTGTGTTTAATAGTTTAGCCTGATGTTGTTTGATTCATAGTTTCTACTTGGCGTGTATTTTATCTGTTGTTACTACTGGATGGATGGTGTCGCGATTGTCGAGATAGCAGCGTTGCTAGCAGAACTACCTCTCAGGTTCCTTTGGCTTCTCATATGCCAAAAGGATGATGAGTAAGATCCAAAATACGCTAGAAAGTCCTAGGATCCTCCGATGACCGTCTTGATTGTTAAAAACTCATATTTCAGAATTCATCGAAATAAGGAGGAGAATTAGAATGGTATCCCCTGCCACCATCCCTTTTAGTTTATGGATCATGTCTGCCTTTTGGTATCAAAAAAAAACAACCTAAACTTGGATTCTTTTTTGTTTGTGTTCAAGATGTGTTTCAATTAAAAAAGGAATTTGATATGGTCCTGATTGAAGTGCTGAAAACTTGGATATGCTTATTTGGGAAATATTGCGATTTCCTTTGTGGTCACTGTGTTATGTGTGTAATTCGAACTAGGACTAAGGATTCTCAGTTATTCTTCTTGAGCAAAGATGTTAAGAAAGGAGGGATACATTCACGTTCTTTTTCTCATGAAAGCCCGGTTGAGAGATGGAGTAGGGCAGCACAATTGTCTACTTCCATCTCCGAGAACTTACTATTGAGGTTCTCTTTTGAACCTCCAGGCTCCTTGCATGTTTTCCCGCTTTCGCTCGATTATCATGCGATAATCACCCCAAGCAGCCCACGGCCTTATGTACAAAAGGGTTCATTAATTTCTCTGCTGTTCTTTAAGTTCAAATCTGGATTGTGTGAAATCTCAACTCTTTTTCCTTTAGTCAATTTGGAAGATTGATTCTAGTCCCTTTATTGTCCCCTACTCTTCAATTTGGAAATTGATTTGCGTTTTGGCTTCTCTACGGCTCGTTGAGTTTAAATTTGAAATCAATTTGCATCTTGATACCTCCCTGACTACCTGAAGTTTGAATCCGGAAGCTGATTTACCTTAGTTTTTCTTTATCTTTCTTTGGGTTCAATTTGGAGATCGATAGTGGTATTATTCTTGTTCCTAGAATTTCCCATCGATTCACCCTTTGGCTCCGAACGAGACTCAAAAGGGGTTGGAATTGAGATAAAAATCAGCTTTTGTATTCATATTCTTGGGGATTTTACACCGATTTCCCCCTTTTTAGCTTCAAAAGAGATGGTTAGAAATGAGGTTAAGATTAATTTTATGAAGTGACCCATCTTTACGTATGTTGGCTGATTTGCATTTTCCTTTTGTTCTCTCTCTCAAATTGTTCATAGTCAGTACCCTCTTTCTTGGGAATTCGCAACTGATTCACTTTTGGGTTTCTATTGGAAAGTAGAATGGGGAATCAGAACAAATATTGAGTTCTTGAGTTTGAATTTTATAGGTTTGGACGTGAGATCCATATTCCTCCCTAGTTCAATCATATTTCTGTTGCTTTCATGTGTTCATGCGATTTTAAATGTGTATTAGGATTGAATAGTGAATGCTTGTTATGTATAATCCTTGCTGACACATATTCATAAAAGGGAGGTAGCAAACTTTGGCTTCTTTTTTTTTTGTGGTTCACTTTGTATGCTGATCATACTTTTGAAATAAAAATTGTTACGTTAAAGTGAAGGCAGCTTTCTAAAAAGAGAGTCATTTTCTTATTTTTAAATTATGTCCTTTTCCTACGCCTGCCATTATTGTAATTCATCTTATCTTGTCCCTTTGCCATTACTAATATCACTAGTCTTTATCAAATGATGTTTGAATTTATCAAATTCTGTTATTCGGTTTCTAATTTCTTGCCTTTCCTTTTTTTTTTCATGTCAATTTGCATTGGAGTCCGCAATGGACTCCTTCCTCTTATCAAGTGGGCCAATGAGGCCCATATCCTCAATGTTTAAATCCAAAGTGATTCCATGGCGTAAATACAAGGAGCCGAAAGAAGAAGAACAAATGGATTAAAGTCCTATCATTTGAAGCGGCTACGAGACCCCAAAAGTCTCATTTATCATTTTTGTTTATTTACTTATTGTCGTCTTCATTTATTTATTTATTTATTCATTTGGGCCTCGAAACCAAAGTTGTACTTAATACAGGTGAAGCGAGACTCGAGCTAAAGGATTGAAAACATAGAATTAGGACAGGTGATATGGATCGAAAGCCCAATTAGATTAGGGCAGGTCTTATTGATTTGGGCTCAATGTCCTAAATCCCTTATTTTCTCCCCTCCCACTTTTTTCTTTATGCTTGTTTGCCTTATGTGTTTTTGTAAACCTAGTTAAATCCTTAGTCAAGTCGCTAAAAACTGGTTCTGCATAAACACCAAAATATTCCTGAAATTGCTTTTCTTTTCAAAAATCAACTTTTTCAAGGTTTATCAAAAGACGTTTTCAAATAGGTCGGATAACCGCAAGTTAGCGGATGTTTTAGGTGCCTAACACCTTCCGTTTTATTTGACGCCATAGGTACAGAGGCACGAGTTTCAGAGCAGCAGTAGCATTGCAGATTTCAGCAGTTAATGCTCCTCTTCATTCGAGGACAATATTATTATTACTTTATTACAGTATTTCAGATTAGTTTTTCTGTTCATGGAGTTAGTTGGAGACATGTTCCTTCAACTCCTTATTCAGTTCAGTTAGAGGCTTTTGGACTAGATGTCAGATTAGATGTTCAGACTTCAGTATTTATGTTTTTTTTTGGTATTGTTATACCATGTTTTTTTAGATATGTATCAGTATTGAACCTTATGGCCTTATAGTTCATGTTTCTGCATATTTTATGAGATATTATGCAATTTACAGGTACAGATATCAGTCATGGGTTAGCTTGTGGTCCTTCGGGGTCATGAACATCGTGTAGCGTTTCGATTCAGAAAATTGGGGAGTTACAAACTTGGTATCAGAGCCTAAGGTTCAACAGTGTCCTAGAAAGTCTGAAAGCTGCATCAAGTAGAGTCTTGTACATGGGCGTGTTGTGCACCACACTTATGTGCAGGAGGCTATGAGATGTTTTAGGAATAGTTTCCCTTCTTTTATGTCTCAAGATCATGCTATAGCAAGTTTCTCTAAGGACCCATGTAGATTCACATCAGGATCCCCTCATGTCAACCTTACCTTACTTTCAAGGTAACAAAAACAGTGAAGCGCAAGTCCTAAAGATAGGGCTTTCTTATGCAGTCCCTGGAGACAGTTATAGGATTTGCCACATGCTCAAACAATATCCCCTCTGTTCAGTCATGTTCCAAAGTTGTACAGATTTCATTTATGATCATGAGAACTCCTTTGTAAACTCAAATCCAATTTTTGATAGGCCGTTAGATCCCTTCTCAGAATCCTATGACAGTATAGACCTAGAATTTTAAGAATGGACCCAAGAGTTTAGCAGTAGATGAGTTGGGATGGTATTATCTAGTCTGATTAGATTATGTATTCATTGGGATAGTTGTACCAAGGTAAATCAGGAGGCTTGAATAGTGTAAGCTAGAATTTAAGTTTATTTACTTGAAATTAAGCATGAAGGTATAGATGTGATATTAGTAGTATATGAGGAAACAGAAGCAGCTGATGTGTTTAGTAGGATGGGCAGGTGTCGAACAGAGTATAAGTAGGTGATGATAGATCAAGTGACCAAGTCAGACTCTCAGATTCCAGTAGTAGTGCCAGTATGTATAGAAAAATAGTAAGGGAAGACGATTCCCAACCCATCCTCTTCTCAGTACATAGATTTGTACCTCAGCTATCACGAAATCCACTCAGGTCTTACATATCAACTCTATGGTCACGAACCACGATCATGCACTTTTTCATAAATCATGTACGGTTTCAATTCTCAGTATAAAGGATCTCAGTTTACCCCGCAGTACGAATCAATTCCATGAACATGACTTATGTTCACACGTTTTCCATAGAATCATGTGCACTTTCAGTTCCCAGCATAGGGATTCAGATCTAAATCACTCAGTGTCACGAATCATGTCTCACGAATAGAAAAAACTCAAAACTTAGGTCATGCAACTCATAACTCATGTACCCGTATCATGCTTTACAGTATACTCAGCTTTCATGACTCATGCTATGCCCCTACAGATCAGATAAATTCATACCACGTCATGTATATCCTCAGTTCAAACCTTTTTGGTAAATCCATGCTCAGCTACCTCATGCTAGTCAGTCAGTCTCTTCTCGTATGCATAATACTCTATGGTCTCAGTCCAGCTATTCAGACTAAGTACAATTCAGTCTTGCATACTCAGTATTCAGTTACCAGTTATTCAGTTAATCAGATAAGTTAGTATATTTATGCACTCGTAGTCAGCTAAGTTCATGCATCATGTCTCAGTTTCAGATCCCAGCTATTAAGTCACAATTCTGTTCGTAAGTGCCTTGTACACCGCCTTAGTTTTCCTTAGTATCTCGGCTAAGTCAGTTTTCTTCAAGGGACCTAGAGTCCTAAGGGGGAGATACCCTATATCCCCCGACCTTATGTGATTTAAACATGCCACTTTCTTTTCTCTAGATGAATCCAGCTGGAGGAAGGGTTACTTATAAGCTGACCCTCTAGTTCCAAATTTCAGTCGTAATCTATGTTCTTAATGGATCATTTTAGCCCACGATACTCTGTCCATGTCACGCATTACAGACTCAGTTCAACTCATGTATCATGTTCCAGACTCAGTTATGTTCTTATGTTTTCGCTCATGCATATTAAGTGATTAATCTCAGACTCATCGGTATTTTCAGTTCAACGTAACAGTCTTCCTTGTTACTCATTCTCATGTTCAGATTTCAGTACCAAATTTGGTACCATTACCATTGCACGTTCAGTCGTATGTTCATGAGTCAGTTCAGTCATGTATCCACGCATCAGATATATGTGGTCAGCTTATAAATACTTTCATTCATGCATTCATGTATCACGTCACTCATATAATCATGGATCAGATATGCATGGACTCAGCTTATCAGTTATGCATCAGATATGCATTCTCATTTTGAGAAAACTTAGTTCATCAGAACACTCAGTCCTTCATTCATAAATCAGTTACGCATGCATCAGATATGCATGTTCAGTATGATATATTTAGCTTGTCAGTCATGTCAGCCATGAAATCATATTCAGTCGTTCATGCTCAGTACTCACGTCAGTTGTCTTTTCTCCCCTCTCAGTCAGTCTCATTCGAGGATGAACGTTCCCAAGGGGGAGATATTGTAAGACCCCGTAAAAAAATTGCATGTCAAATTCAGCTCGTAAAGCTCCATGAGAGATTCCAACATTTAGAATTTTTTTTTGCCAAGTGTTCAAGTTCAACACTTACTCTCATTTTAGACCTCCTAACTACAGGGATTTATTTGATGACCTTCCTGACCTTCGTTTTTAGATTTTCAAGTTACGTTGCGATGGGGAAAGTCTCTAGTACGTATTGGACACATTCCGGGCGCATTTTGGGCGCATTTCAGTGGCTAACTCACTGGTTTGAAATGCTCCCGCATTCCAGGCGCATTTCAGGTCAAAAATTTCAGTCAACTTCAAACTGTCATAACTTCCTGCATATAATGAACTGTGAGAGCTGCTATATATCAATAGAAATATATTTGAGTGTTCTTGCTAATGCAATTGGTTTCATCCAATTTGAACATTGGAGTAAAAAGTTATGATCAATTTACTTCAGCCTATCAGCCTAAAAACAACAGAGGACAGCTGCGTCTTTCTCTTTTTCTCCAGGGGTATTTTAGTCTTTCCCACCTCTATATATATATGTATATACACAAACACGAGATTCAGCATAATTTAGCTACATATGCTTGATTTCTCTCAAAATTCATCAAGAACAAGAAGAGGGTTTACAATTGGGGATTTAATTTCAACAAATTCTCTCCGTCGATCTTCGTAAAATGAAGAACTAAGGTATGCATAGTGTTCATCCATGGATTCCTTTCATCCATGGAGCTCAAGAATCAAGTTTTAAGTTATGTATCATGAATATTTTATGGTGGGATGATTATGTTCATGTTGATGATGTTAAATTGAGTTTTTTATTCCATGAGTTATCTCAAGAATCATGAAAACTAATTTATTTTGTAATATTATTCATATGAACTTTATGTTGAGTTCTTGAAATTGCAAGTTGGACATTGATGATCATGTTGTTGGTGTTGAATGATTCCCAAGTTGGGATCTTTGTGTGAAATCATGAAATTATGTTGAAATATAAGTTGAAGTCCATGAATTTGGTGATTTATACTTTGTGAAAATTTTATGATTTCACCTATGCCTAAGTTGTGCATGAAAGGTGTTTGATTAAATGTTTAAGAGAAACAAGAAACATGTAGTATGGATTAATATGGCCTAAAAGGTGAATTCATGCCATTGACCTCATGCTTGAATGACTTACATGCTATTGTTGTACAATGAATATGTTGTTGGAATGTCATGATGTTAGAGTATGAAATTATCATCTTGATTATATACATTCCTACCATGAACAAGATTATGTTAACCATGTACTTCATGAAATCCCCAACTTATTTTATTATGAATGGTTGATATTGATCATGTATTCAAGAATGTCAAGAAGTGTCATTTTCCTTCTATCGAGTCCTGGGGGTACTTGTACTCGAAAAATATAGCTGTGTGCCTAGAGCCATGTCATGTTTTCACGATACTCTCAGTCAAGCCATGTTCAGTAGACTTCATTCAGTCTCATGACTCAGGAAAACTCATGTAAAGGCAGTATCAGTTCAGTTTTACTCAGTACTCAGTAATCTACGTAATCTCAGTAATATCCCGTCAGTCTATGGAATTCAGTAAATCTCAGTATCAGTACAATTTAGTTCAGTATTCAGTTCAGACATCAGTAAACTCAATCAGCTAACAGAACTCAGTAGCATTTAGTCAGTTAACAGAATTCAGTAGTGTTCCGCTAGTCATCGGAACTCAATAAACTCAGTCCATGTTCAGTTAAGTTAAACAGAACAATCAGTAACAGTTCAGTTAATTCTAGTATGTACTAGGAAATCAGTTCAGTATAATCAGTTCAGTGTCATTCAGTTGGGAGTAGGATTCAGCACCGAGCGAACCCAAGGATGGGAACTCACCTGCCAGTAGAGGGTGTGATTCTTAGAAGCAGTCCTTACGTTCTAGAACTATGTAGACAACATAGGTTGAGACATCAATACCTGTCAGTTGAGGGTAGATGTGGTGGCTTAACCTGTCAGATGAGGGTTTCCACCGTTCTCATTAGAGTACCTGCCAGATGAGGGTCACTCACAGCTTGTCCTTACCAGTGGCGCGGTATTGACACCCTTCCAATAAGGGCAGAGATTGGACCCCATCTTAGCTATTATAGCGTATTTGGGGCATGTCAGTTAGATAACTACTTCCCACAGTTTCAGTATCAGTCTCAGTAAAAGAACTCAGATAGTTCTTCAGGATATCAGGACTGTCAGATACAGTCAACTCAGATACAATACGGAACTCAGCTAGTTCCATCAGATTTAGGACTGTTAGATACAGTCATTCATGCTATCAGTTATTAGAACTCATGTTATCAGATATATCAGTTATCAGAATTCAGTTATCATTCATGATATGTTATCAGTAAATACGTGTCATCAGTATTCATACTCAGTAGTCATGTTATCACGAGCTCAGTTTCAGGACTGTTATATACGGTCAATCAAATCAGTTCTTCATAATTAGAACTATCAGAAACAATCATTCCTTTATCAGTAATATAGTATCAGTCTCCTAGTATTCAGTAACATAGTATCAGTTCCTCACTTATTAGTGAATTACATATCAATATCAGGAAACTCAGTCATTCAGTATCTCAACATCAGTAAACTTAGTCATTCAGTATCTCAGCATCAGTAAACTCATGTTGTCAGTATTCAGACTCAGTAGTCAGTATCACTACGATTTTAGTTGCAGTTACGTATGTATGTATGTATTCTCACGTTCATATCAGTCAGCATTGTTCATGCATATAAAACACTTTGCATTTAGCCTACCTCACTCGTATATTCAGTACATTCAGTCGTACTGACGCATTCGCGCTATGGTATTTTATTTGACGCTATAGGTACAGAGGCACGAGTTTCAGAGCAGCAGTAGCATTACAGATTTCAGCAGTCAGTGTTCCTCTTCATTCGAGGACAATATTATTATTACTTTATTATAGTATTTCAGATTAGTTTTTCAGTTCATGGAGTTAGTTGGAGATATGTTCCTTCAACTCCTTATTCAGTTCAGTTAGAGGCTTTCGGACTAGATGTCAAATTAGATGTTCAGACTTCAGTATTTATGTTTTTTTTTGGTATTGTTATACCATGTTTTTTAGATATGTATCAGTATTGAACCTTATGGCCTTACAGTTCATGTTTCCGCATATTTTATGAGATATTATGCAGTTTACAGGTACAGATATCAGTCATGGGTTAGCTTGTGGTCCTTCGGGGTCATGAGCACCGTGTAGCGTTTTGGTTCAGAAAATCGGGGCGTTACATGTTCGAAAGTTAAACTACTAAAAGTCTATGAAGATATAAAACTAAAACAAATACCAACATGTCTGGATTATGGATAAATTCAAAAACCTATCTTAACATCTGAATATCTAAACATCTAGTCTGAACGCCTTTAAGACATGTGTAGTTGATGGGACAAACCCCCAACTAAATCTGTCTGATTGAAATGAAAGATATATTAAAATTAACTGAACATAACTTGTCCTCGATGGATGAGGGCTCAACACTATTGCTGCTGAGAGGCATTGAGCTGACTAAGGGTGATCGGAGAACTGAGCGTCTGAACCTATGTTGTGAAATCAATATAGCACAAAAAAAAGTATGTGGTCAGTACTTTAAATGCACCGGTACGTGAGATAGGGACTAATTAAAAATGCATATGGATATTGATCAACATGGATACATGAACATGTAAAAATGAATGTAAGACCAAGTAAAGAATGTACTAAAATAATCTGTAAACTAAATGACTGAATAACTGATAACCTGAATACTTGGTCATTCAAACCTATACAGATATAACCTGAGAACTAAACAAAAATTATGGGAGCTATCATGTAACCGATATGCCCTAATCTGAGCAAATTGGGGTCCAACCTGTAACCCCAGTTAGAAGGGTGTCAATACCTTTCCACGAGTATTAATACTGGCCATGTAGATCCAGTAGATCCAGTAATCCAGTGTCCCGAAGGACTAGGGTGTCAGTCCTCTACTGGCGGGTGACCCCTAAGAGAGTGCCAGTCCTCTACTGGCGGGTGACATTTCATAATATACGTTGGCTACATAGTTCTGGAACTTAAGGACTTTTACTAGAGGTTTTAGTCCTCTACTAATGGGAGAGCCTTCATCCCTAGGTTCTCTTGGTGCTAAATTCTACTTCCAACTAAACTGACACGGGTACTGATTAAAGTTAACTAAACTCATAACTAATAATTGCTCAATATGAATATGATAATAAAATCATGATCTGACTGACTCGTAACTTGAAAATTTGAGACATGTGTAAACATATAGGTATCGGGTGTTCATAGCCCTCCAGCACTAAATGATACTTTAAATACAATAACATCATCACAACCTTGTAAGAAAATTCATGATTGGTAGACCCAAAACTTAGTACACTTGAGTAAATTGATGAAATCTATGAATTTAAGTATGGTAATGTGTTAAACTTATCAAAACAACATGTTCACATGGTTTAATTCATAACTTGATAAATTGACATTGTATCAATTGAATATGATATGGGCGATTGAAATTCAAAGTATGCAATAACATAATTCACATGAGGAAACATATTGACATGACTTGAATTCAAAACTACTAAGAAAACATGGATTAAATTCATAATTAACATTGATATTTTTATAAAAGAGGATAAAAGTTTCATACTTGAACAAAAAAGAGATTTGAGACTCAATGGGTTGAAGGAACCCATTGATGAATACCCCATGTCAACCCCTTTTTTGCCAAGGATCGAGTTGAAGGGTTTTTTCAATTAAAGTGACGGTATTGAATAGAGATTAGTTTTTATCATTTTCAGAGTCGCCACTTGGAATTGAGTTGTGGTGTTCTAAGTCACCTTATTGAATCCCTAATCAAAAGGAAATGGCTCTTTGTTGGTCTGCAAAAACAGAAAACCGGATAAGAAATTTTGTTAATCATGGAAAAGGTGTGAGGCACCCCTTGAGTCCCGTGGTTCTAGCACGGTAGCTTTTTGACTTATCTTGACTTAAACTATTTTGATAAATTATGTTAAGGCCTAAATTTTCTCATTTTTAATATACTGATAATATCTGTCTATATCTCTTGTATTAAACTAGCGAAAATTAATTTTAAGACGATATTTGCCGAAGTGCAATATTGCATCCTTGAATTATTTTTTAAATGTCTCAAAAAGATGCATACTCCGCATTCTTAATTGAGAAAAATATATTAAACATGCCTAAAGCTTATCTAGCGTTAAATGGCATTCGTTCGTCTCTTATAAAATCAAGACAATTTTCTAATCCATTTCATTCTCTTTTCACTCTTTATTTTTGCAACGAGTTTTGGATTATTCCCCAACTTACCTTGCTCTCTCACAAATGGATATTCCCTCTCTTCTCTTTTACCATGTGACGATAGGTCTTGAATAATTTTACAACCTCATTTCACTCAACCTCACATTTGTAAATAACCCGAACTTTGACTATCGGGTAAGCCTATAAAGGTATTACAATAAGATAACCTGTTCAAAATGGTCAAGATGATCAAACAGAAGAGGCGACAATAATATGTTTAACATTTAACGTAGAACTAGTGATTATTAAAATAAGCCTAGCGACGTTATACTGCAAAAAATATTTAATCCACTATATAATAATTCAATAAGTTCCTTTTCAAGGAAACCGACAAGTGAAAAACAAACTTCATTATTTTTTTAATAAACAAACTATATATAATTTAAAAATTATTGTTATTATTTTTTTTTTTTTTGAAGAATCCTTGTATTTTGACAAACTAATTAACTAAGCCTTCCATTAATACACTAATTTTCATAATTTTATATGTGCAACAGTTTTTTCTTTCACCTAATATAATACTATTATATCGTGTGTAATAATCTTAAAGTAGGCAACTTATGTTTACATTTATCTACGTTTTCTAATACCTACTATACATTTTCTACGCCCCTAAAGAAAACCTTAGTAAATATCTCAATGAACCATGATCTCACATAATTAACACTAACTGTAATATGTTAGAACAAGAAAAACAATTTTAGATAATAATAATAATAATAATAATAATAATAATAATAATAATAATAATAATAGTAACAATTCAAACACATATAAAATTCGAAAAACTTTGTAATATTAAAATTAAATACCGCATGATTACACTGTTATATTATATAAAGAAAAAATTAAAAATTACCTCCTGCGAAAATAATCCGAAATAAAAGAAAGAAGAAGCCATGAACCCGAAATCGCGAACCAACCATGAACTCCATTGTTACCCTCTTTTGTGAGCCTTTTTTTTTTCCTTTTACTCTAATCTTTTACTTTTTCTCTAATCTTTTCCTTTCTTGATTTCTTCCGTTTCTAAGTTTCTCCCTTTTTTTTTTTGTTTTTGGGTTTTTCAAGTTTATGTCTGTGTGTGTATTGTGTTGTCTGTCCGTGCGGGTAATATAGTGTGTAGGGTGAAAAGTTGAGGGAGTTGAGGGGGGTGAGGAAAAGGTGGGGGGTGGTTGGGGTAGTTTAGGATAAGATTTATATTTTTTATTTTTATTATATTATTTTTTTAATAATAAATTAAAATGAATAATAAAAACAAAAAAATATTAACTAATTAATTTTTATATTTTAATAAAATACAATAAAAATTTATGAAAAATCTAAAATAAATATAATTAAGATAATACTAAAACTAGTAGCCAATTTATTAATATATATATATATATATATATATATATATATATATATATATATATTTGAATTTTTCATATTATTTTAAAAACAAAAATAAAAATATCCCAAAATATAACTTTAATTATTTATTTATTTTCAACTAAAACTTAATAAAAATGAAATAAGAGCTAAAGTAGATATTGGACAAAAACATAAATATTTAATGCCGAAAAAAATGTTAAAACTCGGGGAGGTCAAAAATCACGTGTCTACACCCCACGTACCTTATTTGCTTGAATCTTTGAAGAAAACCTTAGAATTGAAACCTTGAACGGTGAATCCTTGGGAAGAGTCTTGATTTTACGTTCTTGGGAAAGAGGGATGGTTTACATATGATAACTGATGGAGAATGGAGCAAGTGATGCCTCTTTTTGGGTTTTAGTTCATCACTTGGATGGTTGAGGAGAGGAAAAATGACTAAAATACCACCCATTAAGTTAACAAAAAGAATGCAGACAACACAACCTCTGAGTCACGGAGGTTATCGCGGAGACTATCCTCTATGACTCGCTGTGTATCGCAGTGGCTAACCTCCGTGACACGCAGTATATCACGAAGATTATCCTCTATGACATGCCCAAATCATGGAGGCTTACTGCTTCTGAAGTCTAAAATCAGCCCGAACCTCTTCAAAAAAATTTGAAACTATTTCAGATGACCCTTTTAACATCCCTAAACATGTTTCAACTAAAAAATCAATGTTTCAGAATTCGGAAGGCCAAAAATAAAATATTCGTATTCTTGGGGTCTTAAAATGGCTAAGTCCTTCTGAACTCAGTGTTAAATTAAATCCTTGGACCCCTTTAAACATGTGTCTAGGAGCTGGAAACATATCTAGAATATTGAGGGGTATTACACTTGTTCTTTGGGCAGGTTCTTGGGCTAAGTCTTGTCTTAGGGGCAAGACTAATAGAGCATCATATAAATTAAGACACAGTATGATAATGTCAACTCTTGTCCATGTGGCGTAACTTATCGGCTAAGTCTTGCCTCTAAGGCAGGAATTATAGAATATCTCATTAATCAAGACACAGTGTAGTAGTGTGAACTCTTGCCCATGGGGCGTAACTTGTTGTTTGAAAGTCCTTGGACTAATTTGTGCCTCTAAGACAAGAGTTATAAAATATTTCATAAAACAAGACAAAATGTGGTAGTGCCAACTCTTACCCATGAGGAATAACTTATTGTTTGAAAGTCCTTGATTTATAAAATATTTCATAAAGCAAGACACAGTGTAGTAGTGTCAAATCTTTCTCTTGGAGCGTAACTTGTTGTTTAAAAGTCCTTGGGCTAAGTCTTGCCTCTAAGGAAAGAGTTATAAAATATCTCATAAATTAAAACATAATGTGGTAGTGTCAACTCTTACCCATGGGGCGTAACTTGTTGTTTGAAAATCCTTGAGTTAAGTCTTTGCCTCTAAGGCAAGAGTTATAGAATATCTCATAAATCAAAACACCATGTGGTAATGTCAACTTTTTCCCATGGGGAACAACTTGTTTCTTGAAAGCCCTAGGTCTATATCTTGCCTCTAAGGGAAGAATTATAAATCATCTCATAAATCAATACACAATATGTTGGTGTCAACTCTTGCCCATGTGGCATAACTTGTTGTTTGATTGTCCTTGGTCGGAGTCTTACCTCTAAGACAAGAGTTATAGAGCATTTCGTAAGTGAAAAAACACAACGTGTTAGTATTGACTCTTTCCCAATGTACGTAACTTATTTGAAAATTTTTGAGATAAGTCATGCCTCTAAGGAAAGAGCTGTAGAACATTTAGTAAATGAAGACATAATGTGACAGTGTCAACTCTTGCCCGTGAGGAATAATTTGTTAGTTGAAAGTCCTTGAGCGAAGTCTTTCCTCTAAGGCAAGAGTTGTCGAACATCTCCTAAATGAAGACATAGTGTGGTAGTGTCAACTCTTGCCCGTGGATCATAATTTGTTGTTTGAAAGTCCTCGAGTTAAGTCTTGCCTCTAAGGCAAGAGTTGTAGAACATCTCATAAATGAAAACATAATGTGGTTGAGTCAACTCTTGCCCGTGGGGCATAATCTATTGTTTGAAAGTCCTTGAGCTAAGTTTTACCTCTAAGGTAAGAGTTATAGAACATCTCATAAATCAAAACACAATGTGGTAGTGTCAGCTCTTGCCCATGAAACATAACTTGTTATTTGAAATCATAAGTCTTGCCTGTACAATGTTGTAGTGTCAACTCTTGCTCATGGGCTCAACTTGATTGGAAGAAATCGAAGAAAATAAAAAAAGTTAACAAAAATTGCGAAAAAAGAAGAAAAATATTTAAAAATAAAACAATAAAAAAGAAAATATAGAAAGTGAGGGGAGAAAAGAAAAAATTGAGGACAAAACCAAAAAAAAGACAAAATAAAAATAAAGATTGAGAAAAATTAAAAAAAAAAAAAAACAATAAGAAAATAAAAATCAAAGGAAAAAAAAGGAGAAAAAATAATGATTGAGAAAAACTAAAAAGAAAAATCAAAGTAAAATAAAAAAGAGAATTTCTTTTAAAACAATTATAGAAGTTTAGAGGAGAAAAGGAAAAAAAGTAAGGGGTGAGAATTTTTTTTAAAAGAGAGAGAGAGAGAAAAGAAAGATAAAAATTAAAGTAAAAAAAAAAAAAGAGAAAAAAATAAAAGCTGAAAGATGAGTTGTTTAAAAATATTTGAGATATAGAGCGAAAAATAGGCAATTCTGCTATATATATAAAAAAAAAGCGAGACTAGTTTTATAAGACCATTCATATGTGTGGGGGGGGGGGGGGGGGGGAATAAAGTCACCATAACATGGGCAAATTAATTAAGGGTGACAAAGAAGTTTCAAAACTAAAAAAGAGCGACACGTCTTAAATATTGAATAGAGGAGACAATTTTAAGATTGGTATTAATGACACTACTTTTAAAACCCTCAAGTTTTATTATTTACACAAAAATACCTACACCATATTTACACAAAGTTCCCTACACCATCACCACCATTCCTCCTCCACACCCTTTTTGTTGTTGCCGTCGCCGCCACCTCCTCTTCCCCCACTATCACTATCACTACCATTGCCACCTCTTCTAGATTCACCATTATTTCCTCCCTCTACATAACTATCGCCTGTTTTTCTTCTCCACCACCGTCGCTATCAACACCGCACCAAATGTCATGTTCTGATTCGGCGTCACCACCAGCACCACCACCTTCTTTTTTACCATAAATATCACTTTTTCATGGGCTCCTCCTCCAACCAAATCTTTTTTCAGAAATTAAGTAAGTATCGAAGTTGTTGTAGTTGCTGCAGCTACTTCGATAGTTGCTACAGAAACTTCAATAATTATTGTAACACAACAACTAATATCAGTTGTTGCAGCAATTACCGTAACTGTTATAGCAACTATGGTAGTTGCTGAAGCAACTGTCGTGGTTGCTGAATTTTTTCTTCATTCAATTTTAAAAGAAATCAAAAGTTTTCTTTTCAAACTTCTCAATTTTTTTTTAAATAATCCATAAAGATTAAAAAGGGAAAGAAGAACGAAATGAAAATAAAAAGAAAAAGAAGAAGAGATGATGGAAGAAGAGGAAAATAGAGAGAGAGAGAGAAAAAATAAGAAGAAGAAGAATGGGAAGAAAGAAATTTGGAGAGAGGAAGAAAAAAGAAGAAAGATTGAAAGATAAGAAAAGGGGAGAAATTCTAAAAATTGAAATTTGGAGTTGGAGGACTTTAAAAAAGTTAAAAGAGTTTAAAAAATTATATTTTACACTCCAATTTACTTTAATCACTAATTAAAAAGAATTTGACTAGAGTTAGTCAAAGCTGTCATAAATTTTAATTTTAAAACTTATTTGTCACCCTACACTTAATTTTCTCCCATAACAAGGGTCATTTATATAGTGTATCCAATCTATCCCGAATAAGCCTATTGGTCCATGGTGCTTGGAGCAATATGGGTTGAGCTGGCCCGTGGGCCAAACAAAAAGTGATTAAATAGAATAGAGTATTAAGAATGGATAAATAATACAAAAACACAAACTTAAGAGGCATAAATACATAAAATCACTTTTCTTTTAAAATATTTCATAAAATCTCATATTTCTCTTTTTCCTCTTGACACATATTAAATAAGTAAGTAACAGATTTGTATTTATTTTAGGAGAGTAAATAATGGGAGAGAATCTCTTAAATATCTAAAAAAAATCAAATTAAAATTTTTTCATAACATCTTATCATTTGGAATTTACGATTTATTTCAATTTTTCATCTCTATTAATCTTTTCTTTCCTTAAGATTTTGAAAGATTTACCGTGTGCTTAATGGTGACAAGCATTCATGTTCTTTTGAATGAGCTTCATACTATAGAAGCTAAAATATTTCATAGTTTCCGGCGGAATCATGACAATGGCGTGATCACTGCAATGGTCCACAAAATTAGATATCAATTTTGGCGTTGAAACATAAATTTGTAGCTAATGCTCTTGATACCTATATAATGTTGTTAATTTCTCGATATATTTTCGTACTACAAACGGTGATACATATACATTTATTGTCAATATATTGGTGATAGATGTGAGTGATATATTAGTTGTTAGAATACTGGTGATACATATGGTAAATACGTTTTGATAATAATTCATATTTTTTATTTATTTATAAATGTTTGATATATTTAACATATGTTTGACATAAATAAACTATTTATTTTTGTATGCGATTAAATTTTGAAGGAGTATTGAGTAATTTTATCATATGTATCATTGTGATACATCTGTAATCGGATGTATCATTGTGATACATCTGGAATCAGATGTCTTTATGCCAGGATTTGTGCGTGATTTACTCTCCATAATAATTGAAAATCAGTTACTTCCTTATTTAACTAATTACTCAATTACAAATGTATCACAATGCATATGTATCAAGGCTAAAGAGATGTATCACCAAAAATTAAAATTTGGAATATCTTGTAATTTAACAAAGTTATGGTATAAATTGTTACAACTCACTAAAAATTCGAAATTTATATAAGTTACCCATTAAGAATAACAAAAGGAATCCAAACTCAAAGTCTATTTAGACCATCATAGAGATTTAAATATTAATTATGTTTATAAAATGTAAAAATAATTAAATACTAAACATTAAATTTTTAAGAAATTAAATATGTTTGATGAAGTTGATGTAGTGGTGTTGAACACGCCATAAGTGCTATTAGAGTTTTTTTCTGGAGGCGTCCATTTCACTTTTAGTGGATTAAATATGGATTAATTACATAATACCACAACTTAATTTATCCTAGCTGCTTTAAATCTCAACCCTTTTAAATAATTACATAAATACATTATTTACTTTCTCTCTCTTAAAATATCAGATACATCACAAAAGGGGGGAAAAACACCCTTCTTTCCCGCGTAAAGATCTGCCTATTCTCTTATTTACTGCTCCTTCTTTCATCTTTAATTTCTCCTTTAGGTTTGACATTTATGGGAGAAATTTCTTGGATTTTCTTTCTTCCTTATTCAAGAAAACGCTTAATCATTTATGCCTTCATTGATGGTGTTCATCAAATGATTTATCATTGAAAGACACCCTTCTTTTCTGCGTAAAGATCTGCCTATTCCCTTATTTACTGCTCCTTCTTTCATCTTAATTTATCCTTTAGGTTTGAAATTTATGGAAGAAATTTCTTGGCTTTTCTTTCTTCCTTATTCAAGAAAACGCTTTATCATTGATGCCACCATTGATGGTGTTAATCAAATGATTTATCATTGAGATGTGAGGGAAATTTTTTTTGACTTTTCTTTCTTCTTTTTCCGAGAAAGTGATTTATCATTGATGTCACCAACATCACTACACCAACATCACCAATGGCAAAAATTTATTCAGCTTCCGATGTCGCTATTGATGGTGTTAAATAAAAAAAAATGGGGTTCTGCTTCTTTGAAAGGGAAGGTTAGTCCTTCAAAATGCAAAGTTGTTGAAAAAATCAAAAGATATACACTCCAAAAGGTATTGTACATATGTATCGGATTAAAAAAAAATTTAGATACATAATTTTTGTGGTTGAGATACATAAATGACATCATTTTCATACATGAGACATAATTTTAATTATATATCTTTCTCCAGTCTAATTTTTGTATTATGTATGAGTAACCAAATAGATTAAAAAATGGATGTATCTCAGTAATAAGTTTTTATGTTGAGACACATAATTAACATTAATTTCATACATGAGACATAAATTTAATTATGTATCTCGCTTTAATATTGAACAAAATTATGTATCTCCAGCTAATAACTTCAAATAATGGATGTATCTCAGCCAATATAACTATTAATCAACTCGATTACTAACTAATCTGTTTTTTATGTATCTTAATGCAAGATATGCATTACATTGTCAAAGAAGTTTCACCACATCCGTTAACGCTTGACAATTCTCGAAATGCTAAAAGTTTAGAAGATTTTAAAAAAATTCCGAAAGACGAGAGGGTGGAGTTTTTCGATCACACAAGGCGTGATATTCATTTAAATTTCAAAGAGTGGATAAGAATGTTTCAACAGGATGAATGAGGGTCCTTTTTTTTAATATCAACATTACAACTATTTACGATTTTATGGAGATCTTGACAGTAATTTTTTATTTATGAAGCATGATTTCCTCCCCAATTTACGTTATTTTCCTTTTAAGCGTGTCGTAGCTGTTTTAATTGATATATCAGATAAGATGTATCTCTTGTTAATAGATGTATCAGAAAAATAAAAATCTGAAATTTTTATAAGATGTATCAAGAATTGTTGTGATAGGCGTAATTAGGAGTAAACATGTAGGGATTTATGTAAAACACCCATTAAATATTGACCTCTTTTTGTGTTTTATTGTGATCTATTGAAATAAAATTAGGTCAATATTGCTATTTAGTTGGTTATATTATTACTCATTAATTGTTTAGTTTGTTTATCAACATCTCTATTTGGTCTGAATTTGGTGTCAAAAGTTATTTAATTTCGTAGATTATTAGGATTTTTTTCGTAAATTTGAGACTTGATTAACAAGAAGTAACTTCATGTAATATTATATTATAAATATTATAAAATTAATATTTTAAAATTTAAATTAAGATTATAAAAATAACATATTTTAAAAAGTGGTCTGACCCGTGAAGGCCCGCAGCCCACAGAGTGATGGATTGGGCTTGTTGTTTTCTCGTCTGTCATCTTGATAGGCCAGCTCGTCCTGACCCGTTCAACTCAAAAGCCCATGTGGACTAGCCCAGACGCGTTGGGCCGACCCGTATTAACAACTCTAGTATAATTTGAAGTTGAAAGCTGCATAATTATCATGTGTTAGCCCATGACCTTGTAATAATTTTTCGATTATAAGCCACTGTAATAATTTTTTGATGTAATTCTTTGGCTTTTTTTATTTTTTTTTAGTTTTTGAGATTTTATGAGGGTAAAAGGGTAAAAGGAGGTAATGCACTCAAATTTGCGATTTATAGTGGATATATTTCTCATAAAATAGTGGTGCATATATTTTGTTAACAAACCTATATTTAATGAATTACAAAAGAATTCTAAAAATATTTTTTTTCAATATAAAAACTTGACGCTTTAATAAATTACCTCACCCATGTTTTTACGCCTAAAAAAGAAAAGAAAAGCAATCTCTCTTATACTCAATCGTAAAATGGGTTTGGGTCAGCTCTGAATATAACAAGGATTAGGTTATTTTAGATGGGTCAGATCTAGAGGGGTTGAACTCTTGAACTGGTTCCCCATTTTCATTAGCAGAGAAGGACCAAAAACTTCTCATCTTTTCTTTGTTGATGACCTTATCCTAGTTGCGAAAGCAAACAACAAAAACTACTCAACCATTAGAAACACCTTGGATAGATTTAACTCTTTCTCTAGGCAAAAAATCAACAAGAGTAAATCCAAAATTTTCTTCTCCAAAAATTACTCTCAAGCTCTTACCGATAATCTCACCTCCATTCTTAATATCCAACATAAAGACTCTTTTGATAAGTATTTTGGATTCCCCATTCTCTATAAAGCCCCTACAAATGTTGATTTCCAATTAATCTTGGACAACATGAGGACCAAACTTATTGGATGGAAAACAAAACTCCTTAATGTAGCTAGTGGAACCACTTTAGCTAGAGACTCTCTGAACAACATCCTAAATCGTGTGATGCATCTTATCAGTCTACCTAGTAAAATCCTTAAAGAAATTGACAAGACTCAGAGGAATTTCATTTGGGGCACCACTGATGCCAAAAAGAAAATGCATATACTGAACTGGGAGTCTGTTTCCTAACCCAGGAACACTGGTGGCCTGGGGATCCATAGAGATGACATTAAAAAACAAACCCTTCATACTGCCCTAGCCTCGAGATTCATCAATAATCCTGATTCACTCTGGGCTAGAGTTCTTAAAGGTAAGAACTGCAGTAATGACTTCAATCCCAAGACTAATGCTTTTAGAACTGGAAATGCATCTCTAGGGGATTGAAAACTTAAACTAAGGCTTCTACCTAGATTATCCAAAAGGGAGACAAGGTGAACTTCTGGAATAATAGGTGGATCCCTAGCTCAGATTCTCTTAGACACCTCATCCATGGCCCCTTGCCAGCCAATCATCCCAATACCTCAGTGGCTGACATTTGAAAAAATGAAATCTAGGATATTAGCAATATCCCATTTGACCTCCCAACCTCTGTCATCCACACCATCAAAGATAGTTTCTTCCCTACTAATAAGATTTGTCATGACTACCCAATCTGGAGCCTCACAGGCAATGGAAAATTTACCGATGCCAGCACTTATAAAATCATTCTCTCCAAGAAAGTAAGTACTGCCAATGGGAAATCTTACCAATGGATCTAGAACATTCAGATTCCGACCAAAATTAAGCATTTTCTATGGATATGCTACCATAATCGTTTACCCTGCAACTCCACCCTCTTTAAAATGGGTATCTCTCTTAACCTAAGCTGTAAGTCATGTAATAATTCCTAGGAAGATATCAACCACCTCTTGTGGAACTGTCGTGAAGTAACCAATCTTTGGAATGACCTGTTCACTAAATGTCGCAAGGCTGACATCCCAAACCCCCTCTCTCTTGACCAGGGTAACTGGGAAAGCATTTGGAATAATTTTAGAAATATTTATTTTGAAAAATTTATCAATCTAATGTCCTGTGTGCCTTCTGTGTATGGAACATATGGAGATGCAGGAACTCTTGTATCTTCAACAACAAAAATACCACCCCCTCATTTAGGATAGATTATTCTGAGGCTGTTGAATATACTTATCTGATTAATAGGCAAACAAAAGCTAATCCTATAATGACCCAGCTTCATGTCAAGTGGAACCCCCCTACTCACCATAACTTCAAACTTAATACTAACGGATCTCATTTAGGGAATCCAGGTACTGGAGGCATTGAAGGAATTGTCAGAAACAAGAACGAGGATTGGATTCTGGGGTTTAACAAAGGCTTTCCTACAACCTCTAATAATCAGATGGAATTACTGGCACTTCTTGAAAGTCTTAAGCTTGTGGAAGACGAAAATCTTCTACCCGTGGAAATAAATGTGTATTCTAGGGAAATCATCTGAATGCTCACGAATGGGAACTTACATTATGACTCTATTATTGATGCTTACAGGTCTGTGCTGAGAAGTATAGGGAGGCCACCAGTAGTACACTGCTTTAGACAGAAAAACTCTGTAGCAGATACACTAGAAAAAATGGGAGCAACAGACAAGCTTTTTGGGAACTCAAACTGTAACACCCCGTATTTACGTAGCATAATTTAAGTCCCAGTGCATGAGTATTTATAGATAAATTTTCAAAACACTCATCATTTTTCAGTTTAGAGGCTACCATTGCTAGGAAATTCAATTATCTTTTCAATGATATAAAATTCGTCGAAATCCAATAACTGGGTAAGAAGTTATGGAGATTTTAAGTTTCAGTTATTTCAATATTTTAGTTTATAGATTTTACTCAGTCCATGTTATATGCTTGGTCATGCATCCCCAGTGTCTATAGATTTTCACGTATCTTCAGTATTTACAGACTGTCATGCATACTCAGTATTTATAGATTCTCTATATTTTTAGTACCTACAGATTTTATGCTCTCTATTCAGTACTCCATGCTTTACATGCATATCCAGTTAATTATTAGTTCTGTTCATGAAACCATGCATATCAACCTACCTTATTTAGCATACCAGTACATTCAAAGTACTGATCGCATACCTTTTCTTTTTCTCTATGATGTATTATATCATAGGTTATGACGCTCAGTTCCCAGCTCATAATTAGACTTATCAGATCCTCAACAGTAGTAGTGATGAGTCCTCATACTTCGAGGACAGTCTTACTTTATTTCATGTCTCAATTAGTAGTTAGTTGGGGCCTGTCCCATCAACTCATATTCAGTCAGTCAGTTTTAGAGGCTTTTCAAACATTAGAGTTAGTTATTCAGTATTCAGATATTACAGTTGGTTATCCAGTTTATCATTATTTTATCAGATTCAGTCACTTATTTCTATAGACTCATATTTTGGTTTTGAATTTAGTTATTAAAACCTTATGGTATGTCAGTATTCTTTCGCATTTATGATCATGTTATACAGTACTTACAGCAGGTATCAGCTCATAGGTTACCTTGTGGTCCCTTGGGACTGTAAGCATTATGTGATGCCCAAGGTGTACTCTCGGGGCATTACAAACTTGGTATCAGAGCCTAAGGTTTTAAAGTGACATAGAATGTCTGAAAGCCACGTCAAGTAGAGTCTTGTGCATGGGTATGTAGTGCGCCACACTTATGGATGAGAGGCTACAAGGCGTTTAGAAAAAGTTTTCCTTCTTTCAGTATTTATGTCGTGCGATTGAGCATGAGCTCAAGTTAAAATCACTGTCTAATCTATTTTTTCCTTCCGTTTACAGAACATGCATCCCAAGAAGAACAGAAGAAGAATATGAAACTAGCCAGCCCCTCAGCCCGCCCACGCAAATCCTCTGGACGAGCATGTCTCTCATGCAAAATTTAGAGCTGCGTTCACTACTCTAGCCAATTCCATAGCAGCACAAAATGAATGGCCAGTTGCTATTTCGGCCAACCCAGTGGCCAATACTGCTGCAACTAGAATTTGGGATTTCACCTGGATGAATCCTCCTTCTTTCACGGGATCCAAGTCTGAAGAGGATCCACAAGAATTCTTAAATATGGTTCAGAAGGTCACGGGTGTTATGGGGGTGACATCTAGTCAGAGTGCTGAGTTGGCTGCATACCAGTTGCAGGATGTAGCCTATACTTAGTTTAAGCAGTGGAAGGTTGATAGGGGTGTAGATGCAGGGCCTGTAGAATAGGAAGAGTTTGCCATAACTTTCTTAGATAGATTCTTCCCATTGGAATTGAGAGAGGCCGAGGTGTTAGAGTTTATTAACTTGAGGCAGGGAAGCATGAGCGTGAGGGAGTATTCCCTCAAGTTTACTCAGTTAGCTAGGTATGCTCCTCATGTGGTAGCTGATAACAGGTCTAAGATGAGTAAGTTTATGTCTGGTATATCTGATAGTGTGGTCAAAGAGTGTAGGACCGCAATGCTGATTAGTGATATTGACTTGTCTAGGATGATGGTCCATGCTCAACAGATAGAGGATCAAAAGATTAAGGAGAGGGGGAGAGGAAATAAGAGGGCTAGGACAGGTAGTTTTAACTTCAGTCAGCTAAAATCAGAGGGTGGTAATCGTCCTCAGTTTTATCAAAGGTCTTCATCCCCAGCACTCTCTTCAGCCAGTGCCCCAGTACCCAAATTCAGAAACGATAATAGGGATAGGGCACCAGGCTCTAAGTCCCAGGTCAGCAGTGCTCATATAAATCCTCTATGTCAGAAATGTGACAGACACCATCAGTGAGTGTAGATCGGGTAGTGATGTGTGCTTTGGGTGTGGAAAGCCAGGCCATCGAATTTGGGAGTATCGGGTAGTTGCTCAGAAAGGTAGGGATGTGCGCCAACAGGACCAATCCCATCAGTCGTCAGTTCCATCCGGTCGCCTGACTCAGTAGGGTGCCGCTTCCAGTACTACCAGTGGTCAGCGTCCGAACAGATTATATGCTCTTCAGTCCCGCCAAGATCAGGAAAATTCTCCTGGCGTAGTTACTGGTACATTGCAGGTCTTTCACTTACATGTTTATGCCTTACTAGACCCTGAAGCTTCTCTTTCTTTTGTAACTCCATATATAGTCGTCAACTTCGGAGTTAGTCCCAAAGCTCTAGCAGAGCCTTTTTCAGTGTCTACCCCATTAGGTGTTTCCATTGTAGCTAGATAGGTATACAAGAACTGTCTGGTCACAATATCTCAGAAAGTTACCTCAGTTGATCTTGTAGAGTTAGAGATGACAGATTTTGACGTTATTCTCGGCATGGATTGGCTCTATTCATGCTATGCCTCAGTTGATTGTAGAAATAGAATAGTTTATTTTCAGTTCCCAAATGAACTAGTCCTTGAATGGAGAGGTAGTACTATAGCTCTTAGGGGTCAGTTGATATCATACCTTAGAGCCAGAAAGATGATATCAAAGGGGTGTATTTACCATCTTGTGCGAGTCAAAGACTCTAACTCAGAAACTTCAACCCTTGAGTCAGTTTCAGTAGTTAGGGAATTTCCAGATGTGTTCCATCAAGATCTCCACAGAGTTCCTCCCGAAAGGGAAATCGACTTCGGAATAGACCTTCTCCCAGATACTCAGCCTATATCTATTCTGCCATACAGAATGGCTCTATCTGAACTCAAAGAATTGAAAGAACAATTGAAGGATCTCTTAGATAAGGGATTTATCAGACCCAGGGTCTCCCCGTGGGCCGCACCTATCCTATTCATGTGTAAGAAAGACAGTTCTCTCAGAATGTGTATTGACTACCCGCCAGTTGAACAAGGTCACAGTTAAGAATAAATATCCACTTCCTAGAATCGACGACTTGTTTGACCAACTTTAAGGTGCCAATTATTTTTCAAAGATAGACCTCAGATTAGGCTATCATCGGCTTAGAGTCAGTTCTCGGCTCGCAATTAGACTTATCATATCCTCAGAATTAGCTGTGGTGAGTCCTCATACTTTGATGACAGGCTTACTTTATTTTATGTCTCAGTTAGTAGTTAGTTGGAGTTAGTTGGGTCCTGTCCCATCAACTCATATTCAGTCAGTCAGTTTTAAAGGATTTCAGACATTAGAGTCAGTTATTTAGTATTCAGAAATTACAGTTGGTTATCCAGTTTATCATTATTTTATCAGATTCAGTCAATTATTTCTATAGACTCATATTTCGGTTTTGAATTTAGTTATTAAAACCTTATGACATGTCAGTATTCTTCTGCATTTATGATCATGTTATCTAGTGCCCATAGCAGGTACCAGCTTATGGGTTAGCTTGTAGTCTCTCGGGACTGTAAGCACCGTGTGACGCCCAGGTTGTACTCTCGGGGCGTTGCACAAACTTTTTAACAGTTCCTTCTATGCATGCACAGAAACTTATATGGATAGACATTCTAGGAACTACTTATGTAAGAAATGTGAAGTCTTACCCAAACTCTGAGGGCATAGACCACATATATTTAGAGCCAGATTAATGCCAAAACTTCTGTTTGTATTAAGTTTTAATTTTAATGCCTTTTTTACCCTCAAAAAAAGAAAATTTTCAAATTAAAAAACCAAATTTAGAATTTTGTTTTAAAAAGAGAAATAGTCATGCAAACAAAAATGGTAAATATGCATGATATTAGACGAAGAGGCTATATATACATTATCTGTTAGAGGGCGAGGATATGTATGCATGCTTTTCCAACAAGGGGTATATTCACTCTAAATCACAAAGTTAGGAGTGTAAAACATTAAAATAAAAGGATAAAGAGTATTTCACAAAAATAAATAATATATACGTCATGGGTGAAAACTCCTCAAAATTGATATAATTATCAATCCAACATGAATAAGGATATACTGAAACCAATCTAGATATTAGTTAGAAGAAAGGACATAGGCTGACCATTTTGAAAAGAAATGACCCACAATTTAAAAATATGGACAATTGGAGCCAGTCGGCCCAATTTATTTCCGTTTTTTAGTCATTTGGCCCAATTGGATGCATGCAGTCTCTATACTCGATTGATACCCTTTTATACTACATTGATATACTTTTATACCACAGTGATACACTTTTATACAATTATTATATAAAATATGTATTTGTATTTGGTATCAAAGATTCATGTATTTGATATCAAATATTGTATTTGATTGATAAAAAAGAAGAGCAACAATTACAATGTTATAAATCATATTTTATTGTTAGAAAAACTACACCAATTAGAAGAATATTTTTTTTTTAATAGAGCTACGAAAAAAATGGTGGAAAAAAAAAAGTCGAGTGGCTATTCTTGTTCATTCCCCTATTAGTAGGGGTGTTCATGGTTCGGTTTGGATCGGTTAGTGGTTAAAACCATAACCAAAATCAATTTAGTTGGTTTTTGAATTTCTAAAACCAAACCATACCAAACCACAAAAAGAAAATAATTGTCGGTTTGGTTCTTGTCGGTTTGGTTTGATTTTTTAATTTTTTCGGTTGTTGACTAGCCTACTCCAACCCAGGGGCGGCTCAACCCTTTCGGAGAAAAGGCGGTCGCCTAAGGCCCCCAAATTTTAGGGGCTTCATTTTTTTTTTAGTAATAATAAATTACAAATTTTAAGAAATATATTAAATACTATTTATAGAAAAAAGAAACTTTTTATATAAAAAAAATGTAGGAGTTTGATATTGTAAAAACTTTTTAATACATTGAAGAATTATTAAATACGATTATATAATTTTAAAAATAGATTATAAAAATAATTATTTTTTCTAAAAAACGTAAGGCCTCCGTTTGATTTTTGGCTTAGGCCACAGATTTGCTTGAGCCGCCCCTGCTCCAACCATCTCCAGAATAAACTCCTTTTTTTAACCCATAGAAAAGAGTATCACATTGAACAATTTCTCATGAAATATTTGTACAGTGATGGACAAATGACACTATAAACTATTAAAAATCAGAACAAACACATTAAACAAAACCAACATTGAGATGAAAAGCACCAGCTTTGTATTGTAGGCACTAAGATTATCCAACAACATATAAACACACATATGTACATTGTAAAACAGAGTTTTGTATTCTATTGCAGTGTACTGCAAGAAGAGACAGAGTTGGGCAAATTTGAGTTATCTGTTTACTTTAAAGACTAGTTAGGTGAGCTAATCATATAGGGAAATGATTGAATAAACAAGAAGACATAAAACTACCATTTGAACCAGGGACCATGGTAACTCGTATTGTAAAAGCTGAAGTAGAAAAAGTGAGATAGGGACCATAGGGTTAACTTATTAGTAATAGTAGGTAGAGTTGGGCTTGAGTTTGGAGCTTTGGGCAATTGGGCTAAAGTATTGGTTGGGCTAGATATAGATTAAAATTAAAATTTAGTTTTAGATTAAATTTAATAAAATATTTATATTTTATTTATAAATTATATATAAATAATTATAATATATATAATATATAAAATTTATCGGTTCGGTTTGATTATTTTCACGGTTTCTTTAAGTAAAATCATAACCAAACCAAATAGCATCGTTTTTTTAAAATTTAAAACCAAACCTAACTAAAACAAATCAAACGTTGTTTTTTTTTTAATCAGTTTAAGGTTCGGTTTGATTTTTAACCAAACCCATGAACACCCACCCATACGGCCCTACCTATTAGTTAGGGTTATTCCTTGTACCAAACAGAGTAAAAGTAGAGTGAAGTTATATATCCTCTAGAATTAGGATTCCTAGAAGTTATAGGCAGTGTCGGAGCTAAGATTTTCACGTTCAGAAATAATCATACAACAAATGGAAGATACCCATAAAAAATAATTTTAACCAAGGAGTTCAGATGAACCCCTTGCCCTTGCCAACGGGTAGCTCCGCAACCGTAACCTATAAACTGAAGAATGCTAATGGGAGAAAACGTTTCATGATTTAATTTACACTATCACAAGGAAGAATGGTGAAGAAAAATAATTCAACATTGGACATATTGCCCGATTGCCTCATTCACAAAATCTTTAGTTTTAAAGAAGCTGCGCAGATGAGCATTCTCTCGAAAACATGGTTAAAATGCTGGTTGACTCATCCCAACTTGGAATTCAATGTTCCAAATCTCAAAGGCAATATAAAAATAGTGGATACTATCATGGAGAGATATAGGGACGGGAAAATCCCTATAGAAAAATTTGAATTATTAGACTGTGAAGGCTCCACTCAAGGTTTGACATCGATTGATAAGTGGATTGACATTGCACTTCAGAATGGTGCAAAAGATCTCGTCATTAAAGTTGCTAGCGTTTCGTTGCCTATTTTCACAATCTTGGCAGCAAAATCTTTAAGAGAATTGGTTCTGGAGAGTTGTAATACTCTTATGCCTATTTCGTTATCTAGTGGTTTTGGTGTCGCGATTTGCAATTCTTTGAGAAAGCTTTCTCTAAATAAGGTCAGTTTAGACGAAAACATGTTTCAGACTCTAATGAATTGTTGTCCCTTGATTGTTAGTTTCATCTTTGAGTATTGTCTGGGGTTGGAAAAGATTGAGTTGTTGAATCTTCAAAATATCAAGTCAGTTTCCATTTCGACACGAAGAAATCTCCTTGTTAAAATTCGAGCACCGACGCTTGAACACTTGTCTTATTCTGGTTATTTATCAAATAATTTGGATGTTGAATGCCCGAATCTGAAATCATTAGATCTATCATATATGTGGACATCTGGTGAATTTCTGCAGCAACTTACATTCGAATCCCTAAATGTCTTGAAGATTCAGTATTGTGGTGGCATAGCAGAGATCAATTCTCCAAATTTGGTATCGTTTGAGTACACGGGAGATCAAATTTCGGAACTTAAAATTGAATTCCAGTCGAGAAAATTGAAGCACTCAAAAATTGTTCTTCACTGCTACGACTATTTAAATGATGCATGGTTCTGTAAGTTGAGGACGTTTCTATCAAATTCAACCTCCTCTTGTTCTCAAGTTTCCCTTTATTTTCCCAAATGTGAAAAGATCAACATGAAAAATTTACAACTGCACCACATAGTTGCTACCCCCGAGGTGAACGTTTTAAATGTTGATATCCTATGTCAGGATGAGGAGTGCCCAACGTTTGTGGATGCTTTGCTTCGGAGTTGTCATCCTAGGAGACTCAACCTACACTCAAGTATTAAAATGATTACATGTTTCATTCGTCGTTTGATGTGTATGAAGAATTCAAGTCTCTCTTTGAGCCAATTAGTCGAAATGGAAGCTTTTGATGCGAAAAAACAGCCGTTGCAACTCAGAAGTGGGGAGCTATTAATAAGCAACCCTACGGAGAGGAAGAAAGTCTTCTTTTTATTAGATTGGCGATGCAATTAATTTTAGCACTATTTCAAATTGAATGCACTTATTTATTTCTAAAGTTTATTAATAGCACTATCAACTTTGATATGCTTTTTCTTGAGTTGAGGGTCTATCGGAAACAACCTCATAAGGTAGGGTATGTTGTTGTTCCTATGCTCTCAGGTCACTTTATCGTGTTCAATGACAGATATCTTCTTTTGTACCCTGTCAATTTTATCGTTAGCTTTGACATTTCATTCAAGCTAATGAAATTAGATATCTTGTTTCTCTATAGCAATATGGCAAGGAAGATATCTTGTTTTAGTTTGCAACAACATAGAATCAGTCTATCAGAGTCGTTGATTCAGTTCCTGATTGATAGCATAAAATCAGACAGATAAAGATAGTTGCAGGTCCAAAATTAGGCTTATGTGATACTCTTCTCCATTCTAATTAGGCTAAACTTGCTGAACATAAGAAGGACAAGCTATGGGTTTGTTGGGTCCAAAGTCGGCATGCTCAACAGTTGCTAACCAAGCATCGTGGGTTGTGAGAAAAATCTTTAAAGCAGCTACGTATATGGAAACGACAGGGCTAAATGTTATTAATGAGTTGGGAGTGAAGGAATTCTCTATACGTTCGTGCTGCTTGGGGACTCACAGGGAAAAACACAGATTGTGACACTAGAGGAGGTATGGTTGAAAATGTTTACAAATTAACAACTTTACAGATGTAGGTCTGTGTTCTGAATTTTTCGTTAGTAGCACTAAAGGGTGGTTGATGTGCAGCATCCAAGCAAGGGCTTCTGCATCTAGCAACTTTGCTAATCCGAAATCACCTATCCTGATGTCGCTGTCCTGGGTGATGTAATATGTTACATAACTTAAGGTCCCTATGATGAGGGACGGTTGGATGACAGATGCTCCAAAGCCAACAATAGGTGTGTCGATCCTTTGCTGAGTTTCTCTTCAGGAAAAATGCTCATGAAGAGAAATTTTCTTCTTCGCGATAATGAGCAATGATGAATATACAGTTCCCTTGTCCACCCGAGCAATGTGTATACTATACGGGGTAAAAGGAATGGAAGATGCTTCGAAGATAAAAAGGAAACACTTTACGCTTTCAATATAAATGTGTTAAGAAGGGCTTCGATTGTCAATGAACTAATGCAACTGGAAAAAAAGGCTACCAGAAGAAAAATAGTAAAACTTTGTCTTGAAAGCAACAATGGCTCATTTAAAAATTTGCCCTAAAATCTCATAGAATATGGACAACAACATATCATGACTAGTTAGCTCTAAAATCTAAATGATAAACAGTGTTGAAGTACAAAATAGCTAGAGGGATAAGTTTGCGTATACTGATTGTTAGAGGCGTAATGTTATGTATAGGTTACGCAGTTCAATACACAGATATTTTCCCTTTGCGCAACATCAATTCTCTCACCCAAAGTCTCAATCAATATCAAGCTTCTATGGCAGATTCTAACAAGCACTAGTTAACCATTCTTCATTGTGAGCAAAATTACACTCTAAAAAGTACGTACAACAACAACATTCCCTTACCCCCTAAAATTTAAACTCTTATTAGAGAGAAGCAACCTGTAGAATTAAGAGGGTAACCATATACATTGTAAAGAAATCAACTAAAAGTTTCACCAAGTATTTCATTAGTTTTCCCTTAAGACTGTAATATCAGACTAGTATATGTAATATCAGAGGAGCCGTTCACAAGATTAGATGACAATATCTGTCAAAAACTCGATCCATATCATGAGACTTCGTTACTGTCCGTGGATGAGGCCTCATTGCGCTCGATTCTAATATTGTAATCAGCATTGATAATTGGGATAACTGGGAGCTTTCTGTAGATCTTGATGGTGTCTCCAACTTGCAGTCCCTTTTCAATTACAAAGATGTACCAGCCCCTACTGATATACATTCCTTCATTTCTTTCCACAAGATCCATCTCCCAAACATCATTTAACTCGTCCTCTACACGTAAAGTAGCTGGTACAGCAAGGACTGGATTCAGACTTCTCCTCGGAGCATTAGTGCTGTCGCGTTCACTACTTTTAAACCTTTCCCCCATGAATTAACATCGCTGTCCATCAATTTTTTACATAGGACAACTTCACCTAACCTGCAAAATAATATGAAATAAGAAAATATGACTACATATTCATCAAATCAAGATTTCTTGGATCTTGTTTTTGCAATAGTACAAGTTAACAAGACAAAGGAACTAGCCCCACTCCTCATAGAAAAAGCAAATCAAGAGCAAGTGCATTGAAGTTTATTCACTATCTTAATGGAGTAGATCACTAAGTTACTCGGACTCTTCACTTTCGGTGGCGCACCCTTGTCGACACGACATGGGTGTGGGATCCATATCCTATCTGGTCAACCGAATTTGGGTACTTTGACCAAAATCGACTGGGAAAGTCGGGACAGATTTAAGAAATTCTGGAATCAAAACAAAAGCTAAGGTGAAATTGAAGAAAATGGAATACCTTGTATATAGAAATTTCTATGTTATTGCTTTTCCCTTTATCTCCTTTCAGGATTTTCTTCTTGAATAATATTTCCTCCTACGCTTTTCACATAATATCTCATATAGCTCTATTTTTAGATATTAAAATAATTTTTCGCCGAATTCCCGCACTTGTATCCATCCATAGATCCATCTCCCTGAATCTTTAAATTGAGATCGTGAAGGATCCAACCACTAGATCCGTACCCGTATCGGACACCCGGACCCGAGTTCAAGCAACTTAGGTAGATCATAAACCTTCACAAGAATGCAATTCATGGAATTCTACTACAGCTATACGATATTGAAGGAAATTTGTAACATTAAGAAGTTTTAACTTATAGACAATCTTGTTACTTTAAGCAAACATCAACTATATCCATCATCCATATAATGTCAAAAACTTCAGTTGTAAACACTCTAACAGCTCAAAAATCTAGAGAATTAATGCAGAATTATGAAGATATGACATCATTGAGAAAAGTAAAAGCACCAAGGACAGTAATTCCTCAAGCAAATTAGTAAAAGAAACTTGAGCTGCGTGGACTCTTCACTTTCGATGCCGCACCAGTGTCGGATCTCCAAAAATACAAAATTTTTGGAGAATCCGACACGCACCCATTGACATTTTTGAAAAGTCCAAGCAATAGAGAAAAAAACTCAACATAACCATTTCTAACATTGATGTATAATACAGAACCGGGAATATAAGAAGTCTATCTGTAGTAAACAAAATCCAAGAAGGCCATTTCTAACCTTGATATACAACAGTACAGAAATCAGGACAATAAAAATTTTCTATCACCCTTCATCTCTCCCAATTCCCAATATCAACTCCAGCCAAATTCAACCGTCGTGATTTAGGCAATCCCTCATTCTTTTTTAATGTATAGTAGCCAAATGCTGGCACATATTTACCAGCATAACTTTCACCAGTAACATAAATTGGACGATTTTCGAACAACTTATCCAACCCAACAAACTCCTTCATAGCAATAAAAATATGCTTAGCAACATCTGCTGGATTCTTGGTATCTCTTCTGGTCTCGAAGCAATACTAAATCCAGTACCAATAGGATTATCAAGAAAAACAACTCCAAATATTTGATTCCAAGACCCCGGATTCCTTTCGAGCACAACTTGTTCAACATTTTGACTCAAAGAAGACGAAACGCGAAAAAAGGCCAAGTTCATAGAAGTTTCCAAGCATTGAAGAACAACCAGGACCACCCTGAACCTGAAGCCAAATGAGAATTGGGGTGTTGGGAATTGGAGTTCTTGGTTCCTGTGCTTCGTAAAAAGCGAAAAATATGGATGATCCTGATGTTGAATTAACTGTTAAAGTACCCGGATTTTGTTGGTGAGACTTCTTGAGGGAAGGAAGATTGGATAGATACTGCTGATGATAAGGAAAATAGAGTGGTGAGCAGCAAGTAAATATAAAAAGCTATTTGCTAAGATAAGTGACAAGTAAAAATGAATGGAGGGAGTAGCATCCTAATGCAAAAACCATATGCCATAAATTTAGTTTTGGCATTGTTGATTTGAGGGGTTAATTGACCAATGGATAATTACCCATTTGTGCCAATTTTACCTTGTTATTAAATACTATTCATTATCCAATGCATTTCCCAAAACATTAAATTTATTATATTCATAGGTGATGTAGCTAATTTAATCTATTATTTATTGTTTCTTCAGGTGCGTGCCAAGTCAATAGTGGACAAGTGAAGATGGATGGAAGGTACATAAATGATTTTTTTCTCCGAAAAACAATTATTTTTCGGAGATATAAATGATTTGCACTCTATCAAGATAAGCGAAAACACTTTTTCCATGTTTTACCCTTAACGTTAATTACTTCTTCTCGAAATCATTTTCCAATACCAAATACTATTAAACATCAATTAGTAGGGGTAGTATGATAAAATAGTCATATCAATCATTGTTTTATATGCCAAGTCCAAATGTGTCAAGTAAAAATGAACAAAGGGAGTACAATGTACATTTTGTCAATGAAGTCGCTTTAGCTTGGAGAGATTCTAAATGATCTTCCTCTTGTCATTTATCAGCTCAGAACAGTACGCATTTGTAGCATGACACAATGAGGAGCAAAAGGAGGTGGACTGCTGGTGCTCACATGGACTCAACAATGCAAATCTAGGTGGAGTTAGCACAAAGGTGTCGACATTCAGATCTTCATATTAATTCTACTGTTGGAAGGAGCCGAAGGAAGGAGATTGGAAAAAGTTTAGTAGCGCTTGCTACTTCTATTCAAATTGTCGAAGAAATTATACACTGGTCTAATGGTGTTATTGGCTAATGTTTTTTTGTTTTTCCTATCCAAACCAAAGGAAAATAGTGTGTTTCCTTTGATTATTTACACTTCCATTAATTTTTATTTTTTTTATCAACCATTGACAATTTCTAAGCAACAGTTGACAGAGTCCTCTATCTTGGTTAAACGATGCAACCTCGAGGCAAGAGAATGAAAAACTCACCTCAAAGATTCCTTAATCCTCTATTTTTCTATTAGACTGAATGGATGAATACGAAAAATTACAGAGTACTAGTGCAAATAAACCTATAATTTAAACAGATGTTGTGCTTTCAGAGCAAATTACCTTATCTTGGTGGTAAACTATGTCTTTCCGTTTACCATGAAAATGGTGTCATTACCTACTAATCTTCAATATGCCCCTCCACAATTTACTATTTTTCATACAATCACATCTATCCTATGGAACAGGTACCTGTAAATGCAGTGCATCTGAATTGTTAGGATGCAGCATTTTAGTCTTTGATTCCCGGAAAACAAGAAGCTATCAAGGACGAACTAGCAACGGGAGCAAGAGTACTACACTTAGTGAAGTGGAAAAAAGTTCTCTAGGGGAAGAAACAAGGAGATCTAGGTACAAGGAATCTAAAGCTACTAAACAAAGCTCTTGGACTAAAATGGCTTTGGAGGTACTCCCAAGAACCTCAGCATGGGGTGGCTTTCCAACAACAACTATGTTGCAAATTCTTGGACACAACAAGGGTGGAACTTCCAATTTAGAAGGAACTTCAGTCGCATCAGTGGCCTTGGAAGCATATTTGGAAGGTGACGATACCTTTCAAAATTGACTGTTTCATCTGGTTATTAGCAAGGGAAGCTGTTTTAAGTCAAGAAAACCTTAAAAAAAGTAAATGTTCCCTTTGTTCCAGATGTTACCTCTGTGATGAAGAGGGTGAGACAGTCAGCCATCTGTTTCTATTGTGCAAGATTACATGTCAACCTTGGAGGATTTTTCTCAGCCTCAGGGATATTGTTTGGGTTATGCCCAACAAAATCACACAATTATTATTTAGCTGGGAGGAGGCAGGAGCAAGAGCTGCAGACAGAGACAGATGGAGGATGTCCCAGCTTGCATCTGGTGGACAAATATGGAAAGAGTGGGATTCTAGATGTTTTGAGGGCTGTGATCTACAGAAGATCAAATTGAACTGCATCAAATTGCTTTGTTTTTTATGTAAGCAGATGTACTTAAAGGATACTGAGTCAATCATCGACATCCTAGGTTCTTGTTTGGATTTTGATTCAGTTCTTTATTTTGATATGTTGTAAATATCGTTTTCAGTACAACCTATGTACTGTCCTTGTCAATATACACAAATATTACTTAAGACATTATTTATAAAATAAAATAAAATTATTGATTAGTCAAATGCACTCCAAGCAGTTATCCGCAAGTTTTACCTTTTATTTATACTTAAGACATTGCAAACGTTCAAGGAAAAGATACAACAATCATACAACTCAAATTTCTAGGATGTCATAGTACAACTACAACAACAACATAGTAGCACAAGCCACAAAGAACTCAATGTGATTTACCAATATGGCTTGGCTTTTGCGTAACCTGACCCGTGGCAAACAATCCCTTTTCCAATACCCAATCTTCAATCATCGCCTGAGAATTCACTGCCTGGTCGGTAGGCACAAGATGCCCCGCGTTCATTACCACAACATGAGTCAAATTTTCCCACTTCTGCACATATCCAGCAAGCTCGTCATTCACACTCCAAACATTCCGCTCCGCCTCTAAAAACTTTCCGATTCCCTCCCACTTCATCTTCTTCATCCACACCTCAGCCGACACCACTCCATCTCTCAAATCACACTGCCCCTGGTATAACAACACCTTCGTATTCTTAACCAAGAACTCCACCATGTACCTCACACTTTTCATCACGTCATCGTTCAATGCATTGCCTACTAAATCACTACATACCTCAAAACTTATCGACTCTTTCGCTTTTAAAGCCCTCTTAATCTCTACACTACTTAAAAATTTACCCACCAAATCATCTTCATAAGGCTTTAGCCTTCTAAAATCGTACAATGTCGCTAGCCCCGTCATGTTACTCAATGTACCCAACACCCTCAATCTAGCACTCGTTGCCTCGCTCCAATTCCCATTCCTCGTCAACCTAATCGCCTCCTCTTGAAGTTTCTCCAATTCCATCTTTTGCTTTCCATTAATCAACCCCGAATAATACGCATTCAAAGCATGTGTCCCTACTTGAAATTCGGGATCAGTTAGTCCATTACCAATACCAACTCCAGCCAAATTCAACCGTCTTGATTTCGCCAAACGTGCATTCTTCTTCAATGTATAGTAACCAAATGCTGGCACATATTTACCAGCATAGCTTTCACCAGTAGCATAAATTGGTCGATTTTCGAATGATTTTTCCAATCCAATAAACTCCCTTACAGCAATAAACAGATGCTTAGCAACATCATGTTGATTTCTAGGCACTTCATCTGGACTTCCAGCAATACTAAACCCCGTTCCAATTGGATTATCAATGAAAAGTACCCCAAATATACGATTCCAAGACCCCGAATTCCTTACGAGCGTAAGGTGTTCGACGTTATGCCTCAATGAAAAAGAAACGCGAAAGGGACCAAGTTCGTAAAAGTTTCCGAGCATTGATGAACATCCAGGACCACCTTGAAGCCAGATTACAATTGGGGTGTCGTAGATTGGCGTTCTTGGATTCTGTGCTTCGTAAAAAGTGTAGAATATGGATGATCCTGATGTTGAATTGATTGTTAAGTAGCCTGATTTTGTTGGCAAAGCTTCTTGTGGGAAGGAAGATTGGATAGATATTGCTGATGATAAGTAAATTAGAGTTGTTAATAAGAGGAGGTGAAGTAATTGCTGGTGTTTTGGTGTGGACTCCATTGATGGAAAGGTTGAACAAAGGGCATTGACCTGTGTCAATGTTTTCAATGATTGAGTAATAAGTAGAGTAGAGGTATATTTGCTACAACATACTCCAACTTCACAATAGTAGTCCGGTCGGCTATGTTATATAGAGCAAAGTGTTGGCCATTTAAGAACTCTCATATCCAAAAGTTGAAGGTAGAGGAGATGAGAATATTGCAATAGATGTGTGGCATACCAAGAAAGATAGAGTGAGAAATGAAATTATTCAGGAGAAGTTGAAAGTTGCCTCGGTGGAGGACAAAATACGAGAAGTGAGATTACGTTGGTTTGGGCACATGATGAGGAGGGGCTCTGATGCTCCAGTGCGGAGGTGTGAGACACTGGCTATGGATGTTTTTAGGTGGGATAGAGGTAGATCGAAGAAATATTAGAGGGAGGTGATTAGGCATGATATGGAATAGTTACAGCTTACAGAGGACATGAGGTATGGAGGACGCGGATTAGGGTAGAGGATTATGGGGTGAGAGTGTGTCAGTAATAGTAGGGGAGTGTTCTTTTGTGTTTGGAGTTTCTTGTTCGTGGTGTTGTGGCTATAGTATTATCTTGTGGATAATGGTGTTAGTTTATTTTGCATACCGTACTAGTTTATACGCACTTATCTTTTGTGTTTACTATATTGTTAGTTTATTTTGCACACCATACTAGTTTATATGCACTTTTCTTTTGTGTTTGTTATACTAGTTATCGGTCCTAAGCCCGAATTTATTGAAAACAGTCTCTCTACTTCATCTGAGGTAGTGGTATGGTCTGCGTACACTCTATCCTCCCCAGACCCACTGTGTGGGAATACACTGGGTATATTGTTGTTCATACTCCAACTTCCAACTTCCAACTTCACGGGTCCTATTATCTATTGAAATAAATTTTTACGTATTTTTATCCTTTTAAACTGACGTGATATTTTATGTCAATCTTTTAGCTGATGTAATACCTTCGACATGACCCCTATTTTATGTAATAAATGTGTCATATTAACATAAAAAACTAACAAAATTACATCAAAATTGAGTTTAGGGTTAACAGGACTCCTGTAAAGTTGAAATATGTTGTAGCTAGTAACCAAACCGAACCGTGAAGCAAATCAAACCGATTAAAAAATTTGACATTTGATTTAGTTTTAAATTTTAAAAACCAATACTTATGTGGTTTGATTTTGGTTTTACTCTAAAATAACCGACAAAATAATCAAGCCGAACCGATAAGAATTATATATATATATATATATATATATATATATTATTCATGAATAAAAAATAAATATTTGTTACATTTTAAATTTTAATCATGAATTTAACTTTAATCATAACACTTTTAGTCATATGTCTCCATCTAGTTGACAGTACATTATGAGATTTTAAATGATTTTGGCACTTTGAATAAAAAAATATTACTAATTGTGAAAATTATCTTGTTGTCTATGTGATTTTACAGGTTAGTTTCATTAGACTATAGAAAATCACTAATTTTGAACTTTATTTTTTATTCCTATTGAGCAAAAAAAAATTATGTGCTCACCTTTTAAGAGATTTATTATATCGTTCTCTTATATGTAGTTTCTAAATAATTTTTGTAGAAGCGTTCATATGATGTTGTTCGTGGCTTTGCTTAAGTATAATACTAAATTGACATCTTAGTTTTAAGATTACGGCACAACACTATGTTTGATTGGATTTATTTTTTTGAAATTTCAACTTTAATCATTAGTTAAAGTTAGAAACCGAAAAAACCTAACCAAACCGAACTAAACCGATAAGAACTAAACCGACGGTAATTCTCTTTTGTTGGTCTGATTTGGTTTTTAAAATTTAAAAACCGACTAAGTTGGTTTGGTTATGATTTTGACCAAGAACCGATCCATGAACACCCTTAATCGTAGCAACTTTGATTATAATTCGGAAGGTACTAGATGCTTATCTCTAATAAATTTAATACTTTAAGAAATAAATTAGACAATGAATAATATTACTAATAAAAATAAGCCTTAGAAACTACCTTTCATATAAATATTTGAAAGCTTGCCTACAATAGATCTTTATGATTGAATCTTGCATAGCAAAAACATTCCTGCACCGAACTATCCGGTGAAATAACTACAACATCATAAATTATGTATTAGTTTTTCACTACTATTATAAGCAGTTTAATTTGTCATAGTTATCTTTTTTTATTAGGTAAATTACTAATTACCCCTAGTTATCATAAAAATAAAAAATTCTTGTAATCACCACAAGTAATTTAAATATGTTCTACTGTTGTTAGTCAATGAATGTATAACAAAGAAGATGCCTTCTTGTGTGGAAAGCATCAATGTGTCTTAATTTTGTTGTCCTGTGTGATGCTCTAAAAAAAAATAAAGTAGGTAGCAGGCCATTTGAAGTAATAACAAAAAAGTGGGTTATTTTAGTGTGTAAACAATTTAACCCAACAATTTTATAACCTACATGATCTAACCTAGATGCAGGGCCGGCTCTTCATCTATATCTATATCTATAATCTATAATCTATAATCTATAATCTATATCTATATCTATATCTATATCTATAATCTATATCTATAATCTATAATATATTAAAAGTGTGAAGACCCTTAAAAAAGTGATTCGAACTTTTTGCCCTTCATTAAAAGTTTCTCCTTTAGAAAAAAAATCATCTTTTCACTATTTTTTAAAATTATTATTTATAATATTATCTCCTAAAATATATCGGATCAGCAGTTTAAAATATATGATAAGATTTTTTTTAAATTAAAAATCCTAAAATATATCAGAAGAGATAATTTTAATTAATCATAACTTTACCTTAAATAAAAATTGTAACTTATTATAACTATATCACTCAAAATTTGTCCAAACTGAAGGATGGAAATTTTGTTCTTTTTTGTTTCATACTCTATTAGAGTAATAGACATGAATTCCAACAACAAATGGGAGAGTACTTCTGCAAACGGATGCAGTTAACATGCTGAATAATGGCATTACATCTTATGCCACTAACTCCAAAAAAAGAGTAATGCCCCTGAAACAATAATGTCGGTCATTTTTCTTGTTTGTCATTTGATATTCGTATTGAAATACGATTAATTTAGATTTGTGTCGCGTAGGAGATGCTCACTATAAAGATTAGTACTAATTTTAAAAATAGATTTTTTTTCCCCTTCACACGAGTAATAACTTTGAAGTAGAATCTTTACTAATATTCTTATATTCATATAAAAGAAGAGACCTAATTAACTTCCGTTTAAAAGAAAAAATAATAATAGAATAAGTAGAAAACTTATTATATTAGTGTTTATATTAGAGAAGTTTTAAAAATTTATTAATATCTTCTTTTTTTTTTGTTCTCCATACAATTGATTGTTCCTAATCAAGTGAGTTCTTTAAGCTATATTCATATTGTTTTATAGCATGTGATGATTTTTTTTTTGGTTTAGTTTATCATTTATTTTGTTTGATTGAAGAGATAAAATTTTTTGTGATTTGAGGTAAATTTTCTAAATTTTAGTATATTCTTGAAATTTACAACAAATAAGTTATCATGTATTTTGATAGATAATTGTTAATTAAGAAGTGTTTTAGTGAAATTTTGACATATCTTACATGATTGAAGACACAAATTATTTGTGATTTGAGGTAAGTTTTGAATTTTTTAATATATTATTGATGATTACAATCGTTTTAGTATTTATGATCAAAGAGATGGATTTGTTTGTGATTTCAAGTAAGTTTTCTAAAATTTTAGTATATTCTTAAAGTTTACAATAATAAACTATCATGTATATGCTGAACTTTTTAATCACGTACACCACTCTTAGAAAAGTGATTCAAGATTTTTGTCATTCACTATGATTTTGAAATAAAGAAAATTATTTTTTTACCTTTTTTCCTTAAATAATTATTACTACTTATTATATGAAATATTAAAGAATTTAAAATTAATTAAAGTTCTTGTTGATTTAGGTATACCTTATATAGAAGATAATTTTTACAAATCAAAATATTACAAATTTAGTCTAAAACTTGCTATTTTACAAAATAAATATATTTACATAGAAATTCTATACAAACGACTATCAAAATTTGCCTAAATTGACTATATTTTAATACAAGTTAATTTGGTTTAATATTAAACCCAATAATTTAGAGTTGCAAATTTACCGTAAATAAGGTTAATAACTCACACCAATTTTTTAAAGTGCGTACTTAATAATATAAGTACACACATGAATTTATTTTTCATATACATTTATTGTTAATTAATGTGATACTCTCTTATCTCTTTTATATGATTTTTATGATTATATTAGTTTTATATGTAAGTTTTTTTCGTATTAAATAAATAAATAAATTTATTTCTTAATTCAAGCATATTTTAATTTTATAATATCAAAGTGATTTTGTTGACTAAATTTCTTGAGCGAGATACACGCGCGAGACGCGTAAGATACGACTAGTATTGAAAAAATAGGCAACCATCTTAGACCCCACATTAAAGAGGCCTCATTTTTTCATAATAATAGATTATAGACTTTTTATAAAAAAAAATATTAAGTACTATTCATAGAAACAATAAAGTTCTTCTATAAAAGTAAAGAATTATTAGAAGTTTGATGTATTTAAAATTTAAAGTATTATGTCTCAAGAAAATTAAATGCATTAGTTATATTAACGAAAACATAATTATTAAAATAAATCGATTATAAAAAAAATATTAACTACTTTGCATCTCAAAATATCTAAAATATAGACTTTATAAGAAAATATATATTTATTTTTTCTTAAAAATTTAAGACTTCCGTTCAATTTTCACCTTAGGCCAGCAAAGTGCTTGAGCAGCCCCTGCCTAAATGAGGTAGGTTGAGTTATATTGATAGCTCCAGAGGTTTCACCAAGCTCATATTGAACAAATAAAGATGAAAAAAGATAGTATCATTTCACTTGTGTTCGATATTGTCACGACCCGAATTGAGGCCCTGGCTGCGACGGACATCCCGAAGCATGAAGGCCCGAGAGACCCCTTAGTATGTAATCATAAGCATAACTCATATGTATAAAGGTGTGGAAGATAAACTAAAAACATGATAATCCCATAATCAAACGTAAAACTTCATAACATCAAATCATAGAAAATTCAAATCCAATCTAGAAACTTATACGAAGTCTCCACTGATCCGAACATACTAGACTGTCTAAAACCGGGACAAGGCCTCTGATGGGACCATAAGTCAAAAAGGAACCAACACATATGAAAGATGCCTTCCGAAGTAAGGGAGGCTCACCAACTCTGGATAGCTAGAAATAATCTACTGTTAGCTGGACCACGGGACTGTGCCTCAGAACCTGAAATATAGGGATTAATACTCGAAAGTACTAGTATGTAGAACAATTCAAAAATAGCATATATTTTTATACAACATAGGTGAGGGTATTTCATAAAGCAATTTAGCATAAGGTAAATGAAAACACATGAGCATAATTTGCTGAGCATCAAAACATTTTTTTGTAATCATGACTCAACTCTTTGTATTACTCCTGAGCTAGATGGTACACCCTACATTTCTACAATTCTGCGGGCTATATGGAATCCACCCTTAACTCGACGGTCAATCTCCCAGTCCAAGTTTGCTGCGAGGATTGAAGTTTCATAACATGGAATACCCCCCATGTGAATATACCACACGACCCCCTGTGAGATGTCCCAATTATCCTCCTATGTAGGATAACATGTCATAAACCCCACGTCAGCAAAACACAGTTTCCACTAATGAACCTTTACATTCAAATGCCTTTTTCGGATAACTATCTAACTCTCTTTAAGCCCAATTTTAGTCCTTTAAAACTCATGCTTCATGCTAAAAAATATCCAGTGCTCATTTTGTTAAGGGCAATTATAACAGAGTATTGTCGTATCCAGACTTATAAGTCATTCATATCTTATCGTATCACATCCATAGCCCTTTTTATTCGAAAGAACTTTAATTTTCACCAAAAAGGATTCATCAAATCATATGAGAGTTCTTATTTCAAAAGCATATGAAACTTATGCAAACACATTCTTTTTTTCAAGACTTTAACACATGGCAGTCAATTCTTTCACTAATCACATGCAATTTCTTCATTGGAAAATCATAGCATTTACAATAGAAATCACCTCTCTAAAAAACGCATCAAACGACCATGTATAATAATCAAGAGGCATTTAAACTCAAGAATGATCATCAATTATAAAACAGCCCCAACATTAGATATACATAAATATCATGATTAAAATGGAGACTTACAATTCATGCTCTCAAACCTATTTCACAATTCGTAACATGTTAAGACAATGGATTTCACCATGGGAAAGGAAATTTCACAAATCATGCTAATAAATTACTTGTCAATACCCATATCATGTATGCACACAATTATAAATTAAGCTTATGAAAAACCCTATAAAAAATACATACTTTCATCAAATTGGGTTCATGATGCATGCTCTTAAAATAATTTTTCAAAACTCATTACATATACATACATATATAACTTTAAAGCTTGTTAAAAATGTAAAACTTATGCCCATGAGATTTAGGATAGTCCCACATACCTTTTGACGGAGAAAAATCAAAGAGAACGTAGAGAAATTGGACCCCTGAAGCTTGAATTCCTTAACCCTAGGTAGTTTCTCCCCTTTCGATTTAGGAAAGATGATTTGAAAAATTTTAAAGAGAAAATAATGTGTTTAAGATTTGATATTCATCCAAAGAGGGTTAGGAATGGTTATGAGATGATAAAAGACCTTTATGCCCTTAATATAAGTCAAACGAAACACTTTTTGACGCCCCGGATAAGCAATGCATCACATGTCTAAGGAAAACCTTAAGGTTTGTGTTTCATGACCATTGCATAGCTGAGGCAGTGTGCTTACGCGATTGCTTTGCGGCGCATGGCCATCGCACAACCTAGACTGTGCCTCATTCAAACACTCATAACTTTTGACTCCGAACTCGGATTGACAAACGGTCAGTGGCTTTGGAAAGAAGACTTGAAGAGTTTAATATGATATATAGTAGACCATATAACTCTTTATATCCAAGGAGAAATGATCGCGGGAAGTTGGCCCATGAAAAATCATCAACTAAAAGTCAATTGATAGGAAAGTGCTCAACTTAACTTTTGAGCTAGGAGATTTTTACGACATATATTCATCTCCAAGGATATTCCCATACTAAGTAAATGTTATTCACACTTATATCTAAATAGAAATCATTGGGTGTGGGTGTATAACGTAGAAAAGAGGGATCAACGTTAGCCCGAAAGTACGGGGTGTTACATTAACTTTCCCTTGGGATCATTCATCCCCGAATGATGGATAGGAACTTGTTAAAGCTCTAAAAGTATGAAATAAAGAACGTAACCTCACATTGAATATTTTTTTCCACAACAAAATATGCAAAGGTATCAAAAGAGCTTCATAATAACCCTTAGTGAATCGTGTAAGCATGAAGTGTGAGATAATAAGAATTGACATATGACCTTGCATATGAGTTCTAGGGATCATGATCATCACAACATATGGTATGCGTTTATTTGATCATAGGCCTGATTTACATCGGTACTAATCATGAAATAAGATTCCGTTGGAGATAAGAAATAGAAGCATTCTCTACCTTACAAGATACAATGAATAGACCTAAAACTTAGAGACACTACTCAACTATGCCCCAAACAATAAATAACATACTTTGTCATTTCCAACTTACAGTTCTCCCATAACACATCTAACCACAAGAGTTTGAGTCCAGCCGTATCGTACTTTCATGTTGAAGCCTAACCCGGAGTTAAAATGTGCTAACTTAAGCTACGGGACCCTGTACTCTACCTCCCATTAAGAATATTACCTCACCTCATCACTGTAATCCAACAACCTCATCTCTTAATTCAAGAAGTACTAACTACGTTGCACATTGATTTGCGTTTTCATCAATCACAACATCCAAGCATATCATTACTACACCCACTTCATGGATCTCCCTACCAAGACTAGAAAATTCAGTCACTCTCACAAAGATTTTTGCCACATATCTCCTTCCTAACTATTTCACACAACGAAAGTTTATCTCCTTCTTTCCCCTACCTATAACCTTAGCTCGAGAATCATATCAAAATTTTTGCATTCAAGAACATCTACTCTCCTACCTAAGTTATTACTATGCTTCCACAACCACCATCATACTAACATACGAAGGGTCATTGAGGGACTTGAACATAAGCATAATGAATGGGAGTAACACTATTTAATTATAACTCATACTTGTTGCACTACTCAAGGTGGGGCATGAGATGCCAGACGTGATGCAACAGGCACGAAGTACTTCATACATTAGATGTCTAGATCATAAACAGAGAGTCGTTAGGGTATAAACATAGTACAACATGATTTGATAGGACTGAGATTATGGTGAGAAACATGAGCACATACATCATGAGTCATATAACATAAGGCCAAAATTCATGAAGTCAATGATTGAGACAAGGATTGATACTTGAAGCTATTGTTTCTTATTTTCAGAGCTGAGATAGTCATGAGTTTGCATGAACCTTATCACTTCGTTAATCTCGACGTAAAATGAATTGGTAACATATAGAAAGCATAGTTTCTTAGAACCAAGCATGATATAAGACATGGATGTTTATGGATCATGAGAATCATAACATAGAGCTTGAATACATGAAAGACTGGATTTATTGAGACATCATTGCTTCGAGTTTGGAGGTCGGAACATGACACGACTTACATAGAGAACTCAAACCTTAGACATAGGTAGGACTTGAATACATAAGACATTGATAGATGTCCTTTTAAATTGAAGTAGGAGGAGTTTGATTGAACAGGAATGGTTTATCATGACTCTTCCTTGCAACTTGCCACAACAAGAAAAAATTGGGAACTACTTTAAATCGCCATCTCTCCTTTAGATCAAAGTCACAATCCTATGCTTGAGGAGATAGCTTCTTGTTAAATCTACAAGCACAACACTCAACACAATGGGGTATCACCATACACATAAACGCTATACTTTCCCTGATAAACTATGATATGAAGGCATTGCTTTCCGGGAAAGATACTCTTAACTTTTGCTAGCCTCTATAGCCATCAATCTACAGCTCACAGTCTCATGAGCATACACATCTACACTTCTTGCCACATAACAATCCCTTCTCCACTACTTAACATACTAGTATTAAACCTCTAATCGCATACCCTTACAACTTAACAAAGTTTGTAAAACTATACCAAAGGCGCACATTGCCTACCTATATTTTCTCAATTCTACTCTAAAGAATACCATACAACAACTCCCAAGACTTCTCCATACTACAAAATTCAAGAATACAAACCAGGTACGCAAGACACTTATACATATAAAACCTTATCTAACAGCTTGCTACCTGGGAGTTCAACTTATTCTTATATACTTACGCTCTTATTCACTTAATGAGTCAACCATAATTCATTGTTTTAACACTAGTCCTCTTGTATGTATGTATATATATATATATATATATATATGTATGTATGTATGTATGTATATGTATATATGTATATGTATATATCATAATTATCCACTCTCTTTTTCATGAGTTGCCAACCTAGGCTATTGCACACATCAAATAAAGCCTACTACTTACTCCCACAAAACATGCATCATCAATCTTAAGCTACTATTCTTACAGCCACAATCCACATCTAAAGTTCAAGCCTATTGTCTAGAACTAATCACGTACCATCGATGAGGCATTCCACATATTATACTAGTCCATCAAATTATGAAAGCAACCCAAATACCCCATTTCACTTAACTATAACCTACAATCACATCTCCTCCATGACATTACTACTATACCTCAAAATCTACTATATATCTTCTCACATGTAGTACTAGTTTACAACTACTAGAGGAAAGACACTCAAGGGGGTAAAGTCACATAATGAGGTTAGTCGATCTTAATCTTATAATATAACCCATTACGATCTTATCAATATATTCTACTTTTTTCACATCATATTTTACTTACCCATACATACATTCCCACTATCTTCAAATTCCATAAACACTAATGAGTCTCTATCCACAACCTATTGACTAACCTACCCCGTTCCGTTTACCTCTTATAAATGATTTCTACAACCACCATAACTATCCACTTTGAGCTCCTTCCTTATATTAAATAAATAATAAACATAGATAATCACTCCCTCCGCGGGCTGCTATATAGTCTACTAACCTTGTCACAATATCAGCCAATCACCATGAAAGGGAACACCACCCTCTACTTAAAGGTCACACAACTACATCTACCTTCTTCACTCAAGAGTTACCCTCACTTCTAACTTCTAAACTCATGGCTCCATAGCACTAACTTTGGAACCATCTTACCGTTCATAGGTTATGACACCTTATCACTTACTACTACTCGGGTGGAAATACCATTCCAATATTCTGACATATATCATTACCCTTAGGCATGACATCCGCAACAGGGATTTTGAAAGGGACTAAATACACTCTATATTTCAAGCTCAAATGCACGATTGATGTAGATAGAGGTATACACTTGAATCAACACACTCTGAAGCACTAACTGACTCCTCTCAAATCTTTCTGCTATCTCATAACTTTATGGATAACTCAATCAGAAAGGACCACGTCATTAGGAAATCTAAATTCTTGAACTTATATCGCCTCGACAATGAGGCATGTCCCACAAAAATAAAATACGAAAATATTTTGGATAACTTTCATATGGACGATGCTATAGCATGAACTAGAGTATGAAAGAATAAGAAATAACTCCTAAAAGCCCGATAGCCTCCTGATTATAAGTGTGGTGCACAACACACCCATAAGTAAGACTCTACTAGACACGACTTCGTAGACACCTTGGGACCATAAATCGTGCTTTGATACCAAGCTTGTCACAACCCAAATTGAGGCCTGGCCGTGACAGGCATACCGAACCACGAAGGACCGAGAGTTCCCTTAGCTTGTAATTATAAGCATAACTCATATGCATAAAAGTGCGGAAGATAAACTGAAAACATGATAGTCCCACAATCACACATAAAACTTCATAACATCAAACCATAGAAAATCCAAATCCAATCTAGAACATTCTACTAAGCCTCTACTGATCTGAACATACTAGTCTGTCTAGAACCGGGACAAGACCCCCGATCATACCATAAGTCAAAAAGAAACTAACACATATGCAAGATGTCTTTCGAATTAAGGGAAACTCACTAACTCTGGATATCTGGAAATAATCTACTGGTTAGCGGGACCACAAGAGTATGCTTCAGAACATGAAAGTACTGGTATGTAGAATAATTTAAAAATAACATATAGTTTTATACAACATAGGTGAGAGCATTCCATAAAGCAATTTAGCATAAGGTAAATGAAAACACATGGGCATAATTTGATGAGTATCAAAACATTTTCTTGTAATCATGACTCAACTCTTTGTATTACTCCTGAGCTAGATGGTACACCTTAAATTTCTACAATCCCACGAGCTATATGGAATTCACCCTTAACTCAGCGGCCAAGCCCCCAGTCTAAGTTTGGCGCGAGAATTGGAGTTTTCATAAACTGGTATACCCTCATATGAGTATACCACAGGAATCCTCCTATGTGAAATGTCCCAATTATCCTCTCATGTAGAATAACATATCATAAACCTCGCGTCGGCAAAATACGATTTCCAGCAATGAGCCCTTACACTCAAATGCCTTCTTCGGGTAACCATCTAACTCTCTTTAAGCCAAATTTTAGTCATTTAAAAAATCATGCTTCATGCTACAAAATATCCAGTGCTTATTCTGTTAAGAGCTAATTATAACAAGGTATCGCCATACCCAGACTTGCAAGTCATTCATATCTTATCGTATCACATCCATAGCCCTTTATATTCAAAAGTACTTTAATGACCACCAAAAAGGATTCATCAAATCACATAAGAGTACTTATTTCAAAAGCACATGAAACTTATGCAAACACACTCTCTTTTAAAGACTTTAACACATAGCGGTCAATTCTTTTACTAATCACATGCAGTTTCTTCATTAGAAAATCATAACATTTACAATAGAAATCACCTCTTTGAAAAACACGTCAAACGACCATGTGTAATAATCAAGAGGCATTTAAACTCAAGAATGATCTTCAATCATAAAACAGCCCCAACATTAGACATACATAAATCTCATGATTAAAACGGAGACTTACAATTTATGCTCTCAAACCCATTTCACAATTCATAACATGTTAAGATAATGAATTTCACCATAGGGAAGGGAATTTCACAAATCATGCTAATAAATCACTTTTCAATACTCATATCATGTATGCACTCGATTATAAATCAAGCTTATGGAAAAACCCCATGACAAATACATACTTTCATCAAATTGGGTTCATGATGCATGCTCTTAAAACAATTTCCCAAAACTCATTACATATATATATACATTTATAACTTTAAAGATTGTTTAAAACGTAAAACTTACGTCCATGAGATTAAGGATAGTCCCACAAACCTTTTGACAGAGAAAAATCGAAGAGAACGTAGAAAAATTGGACCCCGAAAGCTTGAATTCCTTAACCCTAGGTAGTTTCTCTCTCTTTGATTTAGGGAAGATGATTTGGGGATTTTTGAAGAGTAAATAACGTGTTTAAGGTTTAATATTCGTCCAAAGAGGGTTAGGAATGGTTATGGGATGATAAAAGACCTTTATGCCCTTAAGATAAATCAAATGGAACAGTTTTTGATGCCCCGAATAAGCTATGCGTCGCATGGCCAAAGAAAACCTTAAGGTTTGTGTCTCATGGTAGTATGCTTAGGCGATTGCTTAGCGGCGCATGACCATCGTACACCCTGGATAGTGTCTTATTCAAACACTCATAACTTTTGACTTCGGACTCGGATTGATGAACGATTGGTGGTGTTGGAAAGAAGACTCAAAGAGGTTTAATTTGATATATAGTAGGCCACATAACTCTTTATATCCAAGGAGAAATGGTCACTGGAAGTTGGCCCATGCAAAATCGTCAACTTAAAGTCAATCGATAGGAAAGTGCTCAACTTAACTTTTGAGCTAGGAGATTTTTATGACGTATATTCCATCTCCAAGGATGTTCCCACACTAAGTAAATGTCATTCACTCTTATATCTAAATAGAAACCATTGGGATCTGATTTATAAACGTAGAAAAGATGGATCAACGTTAGCCCAAAAGTGTGGGGTGTTACAGATATGTAAGTAATAAGATATTATTCTAAAAACATTTGGATATATCCCACCATATATATGGGATAACTATCCCATCACTAAGACAAATATGGTGGGATAAATAATCTCTTGACTAACTAATACCTCCAACCAAATGTGGAATAAAATAATCCTATATTTTTTTTCGAGACTATTATAACTTATACCTCACACCAAACGACTCATGTGCGCATCTTCACTATTACAAAATAGACTAGCTTTATGATTTTACAATTACAAACAATTGATTTAGGGATCGTTTGGTTGGAAACAAGTTATTCCGAAATTAATTATCCCAAACTTAGTTATCCTGGCTTCAAGGTGAAATGAAAATAATACTACAATACCAAAAACTAATCCCGAGATGAGTTATCCCATACATATTATCCCAAACATGAATAAACTCATCCTCAAATTAATCTCGAAATTAACTATCCCTTATCCCTTCTACCAAAGTATCCCCGAGCAATTACTATTACTAAATTGTTTTATGAGTTATGACTACCTTACAAAAGTCCATTGATCATCAACTAACCCCTCCAATCAACTACGCCTCAGTTCCAAACAAGCCGGTACAGAAATGAGAAAGTAATTTGAATCATCTCACTTGATCTCAGAATAACACTATCTGATAATGTAACTACATTAGTTGTCTGATCCACAATATTCCTCCATTCAAAGTTAAGGAAGTTACAAAATGGACCTGTTTAATCTATCCCAAGTTCCCAACAGTTCTTAAAGCTATTGCTAATCAATACATAGAAAAGAAAGAAAAGAATTGTATCCAAAAAGCAAAAACTTCTTGGACATGAGAGTATAACAGCCTACTGTACTTTGTGCTGTGTATTCCTTGCAGCAAGCATTAGAGGAGTACGAACGAACACCGTGGAGGTCAAAAATGGAATCCGCCAAATCCACCACCTCCACCGGGAAAGCCTCCGCCAGGAAAGCCTCCTTCAAAGTGGAAGGTGAACTGCTGCCCTCCTCCGCCGAATGGGTTGAATCCTCCACCACCCATTCCTGAACCCATGTCTTCAATGTCTTCCCCTTGGTCATACCGTGTACGTTTGTCTTCATCACCAAGAACCTGTTAAGAGATACAATGACATACAGACGAATACAGTTAGAACTTTCTATAACAACGATATTTTCTGTATACTATTGCATAATACATAAACAGACACTCAAAACTTGGTCTCAACTAACAAGCACTCTAACTTTGAGTATGCACATCTATGCACCTCAACTCGTTGAACACTCCAACTTACACGATATCTAAACACCTCCGAAATTTATGTGCCACATCATCAGGTGTGCACGAGACATAATGGGGACGAGTTGGAGGTTTTCGTTGCTAGTTGAGACAAAATTGAGGTGTCTAAATGTACACTCCCGGAGTTGGAGTGCCTACTTGTCAGCTGAAGTCAAGTTTGAGTACTTGTTTATGTATTATGCTTATAATGTATGTTCTCTATAGCAGCCAAAAGTTATTGGAACAAATGACGTTATGGAGAGGTTTGACTATAGACAAAAGTCCAGATACGTTTTTATGGGTTTTTTTTTCTCTCTAATCACGATAAAGCAAAATAACATAGCGCAAAAATGCTAATAGAAGAGAAACATAAGGGGAAAAAGTTGAAGATATTTTAGACAACGCGATCTGTTAAAAGAGACCCCATTATGTGGGAATATACTGCGTATGTTGTTGTTGCGATCTGTTAAAAGATAAAAATTCAACAAATTCACTACCATAATATTTCCAAACCAATTTATCTCAAATGTCTCACTTATGTTATCACTCATCTGTTAACATTGCAAGGTAGCTACTAACAAATATTTTCAGAATCAACTGTGGAGCAAGAAAACCATATGATGGAAAAACTAAACCCGAAAACATGCACTGGGAATATCTCTGATACAGTAAAAAAGAACCAGATTGGCAAGGGACTATCAGAAACTTTTAAGCATAATGACCCCAGAACAATGGAAAAAATTGGGAGCTACTAAGAATTTTGTCCACCGCTTGATACACAGTTGCAAAACCAAGTAAGAGCTGAACAGATCAAATGAAAAATGATGGAAAAGGAAAGAAAAACAAACCTCATACGCAGCTGCTATTTCACGAAACTTGTTTTCTGCTTCTTCTCTGTTGTCAACGTTCTTATCAGGATGCCATTGCAGAGCAAGCTTTTTGTATGCCTTTTTGATCTCTGATACAGATGCTGTCTTTGACACTCCCAATATCTTGTACCAATCCTTCCGTTGACTCAATTTTAACGATCTTTCAGCCCTCATCAACACTTCACGAATATTCCTATCCTATAGAAGTGAACTTCAGATTATTTGATATCCAGATCAAGGCAAAAAAGATAAACCTTGACAGAAAGGACCACACACAAACACACGCATAGAGATGAATTCATACGCATATCAGACAAGAAACAACAACTTGCTTGAACAAAAACCAAGCGAACTTGGTTTAAGTCAAAAGGAAGGACCTCACTTCGACTTGGAGACAGTCAATCAGGATGTTTTTACTTTTCCTTTTGATATGACGACTTATTGGTCATGCCCAGTGGCGGACCCACATGCATTCAAGGGGTCGGAGAATTGCGCTGATAATTAGGTTAAAGAAAACTTTTCAAGTATAGCATACATTAACTCCCCTTGGCTTCTTCTTGGGTTTACTCCTTTATATGTTGACATATCTTAATGAAATTCATCGCTCCGCCACTAGTCATGGCTATCACAAAACTTGCAAAATCTAATCCTTGTTATGCGCAAAACTCATACCCACCCTTCATCCTCCAAAAAAAAGGACATCAGATCATATATCCACAATATGATGGCATGATCGAGTTGTCAAGCCAATGTCTTCTCTCATCTTAGACGCAGTATTACTACATGACGAAAGGTTTAAACAGGGGGAAAACAAATAAACAAACAAAACCATAGAAAAAAGTTGCCAACAAACCTGAGGAGATTTTTCAGCTGCTTCTTTCAAATCTGCAACAGCTCCCTCCCAATCTTCTGTTAGAAGCTTGGCTTCACCCCTCTGTAAAAAATACGCCCACCTCAATGATTCAATAATTTTAACGGTGTAAACTAGATATTTCTAAGCAAACATCTTGGTCTAATAGTATTCGATCATCCTAATGTCATTGATGGTATTTGTTTGAAGGTTGAAAAAAGTAGAAAGTTGATAAATATAGAACCTGCACTAGAGCATCAATAAGCTCTCCATCAAGCTCAAGGGCTTCTGAACAGCTTGATATAGCATCCTTCCCTCTCCCAAGCTTCACCAAGACTTTACACAAACCAAGATGAAGATTTACATTATGTGCAGAATGGTTGGGGTCCATAGCCAGGGCTGCTTTGTACTCCTCCACGGCAAGACGAAGCTTACCCTTACTTGCATTATCTTCTGCCTGCACAAAAGTTTAGAATTTCAAACATATCTTGGAGACATAGCAACAGGATAAAGGTCTGCACGTGCAGCTTGTTTGGATGGTTGTTACCTATTGTATTGTTAGTTTAAATACAACTATTTTTTAGAAAGAAAGTTGTTCATTAATGGGCATCAAGAGGATGTGGAAATAGTTCAAATACAATGTTTATTTTGATGTTACTTAAATTTTATTGTTTTGTATCTTTAAATCCATTTCCCATTATATGCAACAACCGGTTTGGTGTGGTAACGTTGTTACCTTTTTGTTTTTCATTTTGTCTTTGTTTATTATCTAATAATCATCATTAGTCAATCATCTTACCTTTTTATAATAACTCTACTCAGACCCCACATTTCTTGTAGGTTCATCCTACAGGTTAGCGTTAATGTGTGACATAATATAACTACGGAAAACGAAATAATCTATCCAAACGTTGTATTCATCAAACTAATATAGTACGATACAATATAATACGATACATAACAACCCTCCAAACAAGATATTAGGGGAAAATAGTGAGGCTTACACTTTTAGTCTTCTTCAGTAAGTTTTTCAAGCCAAAATACGTTTTCTTCAATTCCCCATGCTCTGGGTCTGAACGAAGACCTTTTTGGTAGTGCCTGCAAAGGACGTAAAAAGCTTCTTTATGAATCTCCAAACTATGACATTTGTGTTTTTCCAAATTTGTCCCTCCAATTATCTTTTTGGGCTATCTTTTCACCTTTATGCAGCCTTTTTCTTGGATTAGTGTAGTCATAGGCACGAAACGGTGGACCAAATTGATAGAGTTTGTACGGCATACCTTAAGGCAACATCATGATCAGCCAGATAGTAGTAGGCACGGCCTCGTAGCAGCAAAGCCTCGAGATTATCTTCATCCTCTTTAAGTATATAACCAGCCTCAGATATGACACCTGAATAATCTTTATCTGCTAGAAGTAGCTTCACCTTAAGGAGTTTGGCCTAGAAATTCGCACGTAGAAAACATCATTATTGGTGTAACACTAAGTGGTTACACAGGAAGTTACATCAATAATACAATATTGAATGAATACCTTGGAGCATGCTGGAGAGAAAACAAGTACAACTTTATCAATATACTCCAATGCTCTTTTAATGTCACCTGTATCCAACAGGTTGGTTGCTGAATCAAGAGCACTCTTAGCTTGGTGCATCTGAGAAAGCTCCTTCTCTGCAGCTGAGTCTCTTGGTTTCATCTCCAAAAACTTCTTGTAGCTTTCTTCCGATTCTTCATATCTACATTAGCCCAAAAAAGAGATCTCAATCACATAATTTTCAGATCAGATGTTACTTGTAGAGACAAGGCCCTACATGCTTGAATGCTAATTAATCAGCTACAATGCTCGGACTCTTCAAATTTGTCGACAGGTGTGTGTCGGATCCTTCATAACTAGTGCATTTTTGAAGGATCCGACATGTGTGCAGCATGATTTTTGAAGAGCCTGAGCTACATAGTAGGTTACTCAAGCAAGATGCAAATGAAATGAAGAGGTACAGAAGTTGATCCTGGGAAACAATAATTTTGAGGATATACTAAAAAATTCAAGCTTGGATCTAATGCAAATGGTCGTTACCATATTCATACCTAGATACACAGATATCTCGAGCCTAGGTTTTGCTGGATTAGATGAATAAAAAATCCAGAATATGGAAATTAAATGGTTCACAGTTGTAGCATTCCTACGAGTCAACTATAATGGTTAACAGTTATAGCATTCTGAGGATTCAAAATGTTGAAGATCTGCCCTACTAAACAACCCCTAGCATTGTAATTCTTTGCTGTCCAGAAGCTGCCCAGCATTAAATGGAAGATAATTCACGATTGGAGGCTAAGTTGCCCGGACTCTCCAAAAGTGTTGCCGCACTGGTGTTGGATCCTCCACAAATTCACACCTTTTGGAGTATCCAACATGCACTAGTCGATATTTTTGATGAATCGGAGCAACATAGTTCAGATATGTCTAAATAAAATGTCACATACATTAAACAAGCTTATATCAGGAAGACCCAACTTTTAATATGCTAGTGAGTTTATCTCTAAGAATCAAGACATACATGAGGCGAGAACTGGTTTAAGAAAACAAAAGGAAAATCGATCTCAACCTGCACAATTGACGAAGGACAGATGCACGGTGCCAATACGCCTCTGAAAGCGCTGGATCCGCCTCTATGGCTGAATTTAGATCATTAAGTGCCTCGCTGTATTTCTTAACTTTTACATTTTGTGTAACTCTCTCGAACAATGCAGCAGCATCACCAGGTTTGGTGTCTACACATCAAGAGTACCAAAAGTATCAGAGAACAATAAGTGTCACTTCAATTGCAAGACAAAAGAACACTGTAAATTGTAAAGCATGCTCCTTTGTGTTTCCTAACTAGATAGATAAAGAAACTCTTGTGTTTCATCACTTAAATGAAGATTAATCCTTCATCCTAACAGCAACAAAGACGAGGGGAACTAAGACACATCATAGATCAGTAACAAAACTCCGTTTCTATGAAACTATTAACAGCGCCCTTTGACAAGATGCAGTTTACATTACTTGATGCTAGCAGGAGCTTGACTGATAAAACATAACCATTCTCATCAAGAGCAACTCATTCAACCAAGAACAATGAGCTTTCTCAAGTATGACATGCAAAAGACATTGCAGTATTACACTCTCAGATTAGGTCAAGCTCCAGACATGATAATTTGAATCGAGCTAAAGATATTAACATGTATTTCAGCGCTCCTTCCTTTTTGCAATACAACTGCTGGTCTCACTCAAGACAACGTTGAACAACAATTTAATTTCAAACCATTTAAAGTACCAACGGTGCACATTTACATCATTGCAGAAAAAGACTCACCCCAGTTTCATCAGTTCTGATATAGTTCTCAGTCACTACTGCATAACCAAAGATCGGCACAATTGACCCTTCTGTCTAACTTTTTATTAGTACTAATTACTAACATAAGTATTTCATTATTAATAGCAGGGGCGACATGGCCGCATACACGTGGCATACCACAAAAAAAACCTACAAAATATGGTTTTCTCAAAAGACACCCAATCATCTATACAAACAGGGACTACATGGATGCACCAAAAGAAAATAAGGGATCGGAAACGACTCCTCAAACGAGCAAAGCTCATCACACCACCTGTTCAAAACCTCTCCTATTCCTCTATTTCCAATAAAACAAGAGTGACATTTTTTCAAAATAAATAAATAAATAAAATAAGCAAGAGGAGCGAAATTAAAAGCCTTGTGCCTTCTTCTCCTAGCTCTATTCCTCCAGCTGAACATCAACTCCTTCATGGATCTTGGCATAACCCAAGAAACGCCAAACTAACTACTAATCTCATATTGTCTGGCAATGCACGTATTCATCAGGTAAAAGGTTCTTTTAACAACTAATTTCTTCTAAATTTACATTTATGATTTTTGTACTTACCTAAGTGGAAATTAGATGAGTGGATTATGATACTCATAGTAAAACAATAACAATATGCATTCTAAACCAAGAAAATCATAAGATTTTGCTCAAATCAAAAACCCATTTCTTCTTATTTATTTATTTATTTATTTATTCATTTTGGCTAGGGAAACGGGAAACGAGGGAGGAGACTACATTATGGGAAATCAAACCCTCACTGAAACAGGAAAAGTTCATGTATCCAGCCAATTAAGATAATAAGATTCCCCAAAACCTCTACAATGTAAACAACTTCCCACTTTGTAAAGCTCAAACCTTGAAAGGGGAAGGGAATTACAAGGTGTGGAATCAAACCCTCACCAACAATGTCAAAGTTCGTTTAGCCAACCAACTGAGCTACTAAGATTCCCGCAGACCTCTACAACAAAAACAAGTTCCCTTCCCATAAAGCTCAAATCTTGAAACTTGCAATCCCCAAATGACCACTCTCACTATTAACCCCCCCCCCATCAAAATGCAAAAAATCTGAGTAATCCATACATACAGCTAAAAAGAAAAATCAAGAAACAAACAAAATAATCATAAAATTTTAATCTTTTACCTAATGCAGATGCAAGGGGTTGTAGGAAAAAAGTTGTCAAGTGAACATAAAGTTGAGTATTAATGCTCTCACCAAAACGGGTTAAGTTCACGTAGCCAACCAGTTGAGCTACTAAGATTCCCGTGGAACCTCTACAATGTAAACAAGTACACTTCCCAATAAAGCTCAAATCTTGAAACTTATAATCCCCAAATCAACTCTCACTATTAAGAATTCCACATTCAAAATGCAACAAATCTGACTAATCAAAATATACAGCCAAAATATCAAGAACCTATGTTTTTTCTTTTTTTCTTTTTTGGGTAGGGAAGGGAAAACGGGGAAGGAGATTATAATATGGGAACTGAACCCTCACCAATATGGGAAAAGTTCACGTACCCAAACAACTGACCTACTAAGATTCCCCCGGGACCTATGCATTGTAAACAAGTTCTCTTCCCATAAAGCTCAAATCTTGAATAATACTCATAGTCATATACAATAGCAATATGCATTCTAAACCAACAAAATCATAAGATTTTCCTCAAAATCAAAACCTATTCTTTTTTTTTTTTGGGTGGGGGGGAGGTAGTGGAATCAAACATTCATCAAGAACATGAAAGTTAAGATAACCAACCAACTGAGCTACTAAGATTCCCGCGGGAACTCGACAATCTAAACAAGTACCCTTCCCATAAAGCTCAAATCTTGAAACTTAAATACCCCCAAATTAACTGTCTCACTATCAAAATGCAATAAATCTGAGTAATCCAAATATAAACAGCTCAAAAATCAAGAACCCCAAATCAATAATCAAACAAAATAACCATAAAAATTTGATCTTTTACCTAATGCAGATACAAGGGGTTGAAGGGAAAAAGGTTGGCAAGCAAATATAAAGTTGATTATTAATGCTGAAAACAAAAAACCCCTTCAAGCTACAACATCAAAACTCCATAATTGTCTGTCAATGCACGTATTCGTCAGCTAAAAGTTTATTTTTAACTACTAATTTCTTTTAACATCTAAATTTATGATTTTTATACTTCCCAAGTAGAAATTAGATAAGTGGATTCTGATACTCATAGTCTTTTCTCTTTTTTTTGGAAATGTGATACTCATAGTCATATACAATAGCAATATGCATTCTAAATCAAGAAAATCACAAGATTCTGCTCAAAATCAACAACCCTCTAAGATAATTATAATATGGGAATCGAACCCTCACCAATACGGAAAAATTCACCTAGCCAACCAACTGAGTTACTAAGATTCCCGCAAAACCTCAATAATGTAAGCAAGTTCCCATCCCACAAAGCTCAAATCTAGAAACTTAAAATCCCAAATAAAGTATCTCACTATCAAACCCCTCCCCTACCCCCCCCCCCTCCCTCCCTCCCTAACCCCTTCAAAATGCAACAAATCTGGGTAATCCAAATATAAACAGCTCAAAAATCAAGAACCCCAAATCAAGAATCAAACTAAATAACCATAAAAATTTGATCTTTACCTAATGCAGATACAAGGGGTTGAAGGAAAAAAAGTTGGCAAGCGAATATAAAGTTGAGTATTAATGCTGAAAACAAAAAGCCCCTCCATACTACAACATCAAAGCTCCATAATTTCATCAATTGCTCCATCATTCAACTTCTCAATTCACCTATAGATTCATACATACAATACATATATATGTGTGTGTGTAAATTTCAAGAAAGATATATAGTTTTTTTAAAAAAAAAATATAATTTTAATTTATTTATTTTTTTGTTTTGTTTTTTTTGTTGTGTTATAAGTGAATTTGGGTTACAAAGGTCGTAAGGATTTTTGTGTCATACCACGTGAGATCAGCCAATGGATGTATTACACGTGTCTTCGGTTTAGGTGGTTTATGTGGAGTTGTCCATTGAAAGATGGACATGTAGGATTTTGCTATGTGCTTTTTGTTAGGGGGAATTAAATTTAATTGGTTTTGGATTTATTTTAGTAACCATGATTATACTCCGTTTGGACGTACATGGTTTCTAAATATTTTTCATCTTTTATTATTTTTCATACCTCTTAAAAAAGATATTAAGTAAAAGATAATTTGAGTAAATTATCTTTATTGATTAGTCATATTAATTTAAAATATTTTTTGTGCACCATATTAATATTTCTTCATATTTATGATTAATTATATTTTATTTTTTTAATTATAAAGAATAACTAATCTAAGTAATAATATATAAATATTCTTTTATAAAAATTTGTAATGGTAATTGGTGATGTAAATAATGATAACTCGTGATGTAAATGACTAATGATGGTGGTTACGAACATTAGAAGGAGGGAGATGGTGATTTGGATGGTGTCAATAGTTGTGGATATATAATAGGGCTTATGTCGTAGGCCTTTCTTGATGGACTTTTGATTGACTCTCTTGTGCCTATGTGTAAAAATAAGTATGTGAATAGAACAACTTTCAAACATCCAGATGAAATAAGCCATGAAGACGCTAAATAGAACTAAGAGCTGCTCAAGGCACCACCAGCCCTTGGCACAATGAGTAAGTCAAGCAAAGCGATATTATTTTTAATTCATTTTTCAAGCCTGGATATCAAGTTATCTGTTTAGATCTATTTCAGTTGCTAGTAAAATGAAATATGGATGACTATCCGTCTAAATGGTTTATCCGACGAGTCAATTTGCAATACAATCCCGCCATCTGTTTGACAATCCCAATGAGTAATGCTATGTGCTTTTTTTATTTGTTCTAACCGCAGATAGTGCCCTCTTCGTCTTTCTTCAGCGTTTGCTTTGGTGATAGTAATGGTTAATAATTGTGGTTGATGGTAATTGTTAATGATGAAGGTTGTAATTTAAAGTTAATAACAAGAATTTTTTTTCAAAAGAATACAATTACCCACTAACTTATATTGTAAAAATATAGTCGAAAACTTACATTGCAAATCTTTAGTCCAAAGCAGGATAGCTCCTTCCCCATAAGAACATTTTTGTCGTTATTTAGGTAGCGAAGCTTTTAAGTTTTCAGTCACATAACCACTATTTTCTTACACTACAATATTATACATCTGGTATACAATAATATACAAATATTTCATTTTAACAACAACGTATAAAAATTTGATATACAACATTATACATCCAATATATAACATTATAAAAACTTACAAGAAGTTTTTATATAAAGAATACAATATTATACAAATTTAAACTGATTTTGTATTTCTTACTTGAATTCAAGCAGTAGATACATTTAAAACACTGAAAAGCTACACCGAACACTACTTAAAACAAGTTAAATACCGAGGGCCGATTTTGATGGACAGGGTCGATTTCTTGGGCAAAATTGATGCTAAGCGGTGCACCCACACCCGTTGAAATTTACCTCATCGGAATTGTAAAACCGGCAAGCATAGTTGGTTAAAACCGAGGGATAACTGACCTATAAAAAACCGACAGACATGACTTGTTTTTCAAAGCTATTAAAATTGTAGATACTTGAATGCAACTCAGTTTTTTTTCTCCGACTTTAGGCAATTCTAAAACTCGACGACACATGATCTATGATATAATATTTCCATCGTCTTATTTATCTCCTCAACGACAATTTTGCACTTCAAAACCAATGGAATCCCTCGATTTTTGTAAAACAACAACAACTAAGGGACTACGTACGCCAAGTTTCTTTAGGTTGCATAATAAATAAGTTCAGCTTATATTTATGACCCAAACAATAAATAACATACCTCATCATTTTCAACTTACAATTCCCCCACAACGCACCTAACTACAAGAGTTTGAATCCCACTGCATAGTACTTCCATGTTATAGCCTAACCCGAGGTAAAGGGTGCTAGCTTAAGCTATGGGACCCCATACTCTACATCCCTTTAAGAATATTACTTCACTTTATCACTATAATCAAACAGCCTCGGGTCTTAATTCAAGGAGTACTAACCACACAACACATTGGTTTGTGTTTTCATCAATCACAACATTCAAGCTTATCTTTACTACACCAACTTTATGGATCTCCCCACTAAAACTTAGCAATTTTAATCACTCTCACAAAGATTTTCACCACATATCTACTTCCTAACTATTTCACATAATGAAAGTTCATCTCCCTCCCTCCTCTTCATTTATAACCTTAGCTTAAGATAGTCACACCAAAATTTAAAACAATACAAAACATCTACTCTCTTATCTAAAACAGTACTACGCCTCCATAACCACTAACATACTAACATAAGGAGGTTCATTGAGGGACCAGAGCACAAGCATCAAGAATGGAAGTAATACTATTCAATCTTTACTTATATTAGTTGATCTACTCAAGGTGGGGACTAGGATATAAGATACGATACAATAGGCACGAAGTGTTTCATATAACAACTAGCTAGATTATAAATAGAGGGTCGTTCAGGCATCAACATAACATAACACAAGTTCTTAGGACTAGGCACGGTGTGAAAACATGAGTGCATATATCACGAGTTATATAGCATGAAGCTGAACTTCATGTAGTCAACAATTGAGACAAGGATTGCTACTTGAAGTCATTGCTCCCCATTTTAAGAACTAAAAATGGCCATGAGTTCGCATAAACCTTATCGCCTTGACTATACCCGACATAAAATGAATCGGTAACATATAGAAAGCATAGTTTCTTAGAACTAAGCATGATATGAGACATGGATTTTTTTTGAATCACGAGCATCATAACATAGATCTTGGATACTTGGAAGATTGGATTGTTGAGGGACATTATTGCTTCTAGTTTGGAGGTCGGAACAGACATAGATTGCATAGAGAACTCGAACCTTAGGCATAGATATGACTTGAATACATAAGACATTGGTAGAATGTCCTCATTAAATTAAAGTAGGAGGGGTTTATTTGAATAGGAATAGATTTATCATGGCTCTTCCCTGAAACTTGCCACCATAAGAAAATTCAAGAACTACCTTAGTTTACCATCACCCCCATAGATCAAAGTCACAATCCTAAGTTTGAGGACATATCCCCCCATCAAATCTATAACCACAACTCTCAACACAATGAGGGTATCACTATACACAAGAATACAAACTCCCCTCAATAATTTTAATATAAAGACACTAATTCTTTCTAAGACATCTCCTTCAGGGATACTAATCATAACTTTCTCCAACCCCCAAAATCATCGACTTATGACTAACATTATCATGGGCATGGACATCCATGCTTCTAAACACTTAACACTCCATCTTCAACTCCTTAGAATACTAGCATTACACCTCTAATATCATTACCTCATAACTTAACAAAACTTTTAAAACTACACCAAGGGTTCACATAGTCTATCTATTTCTCCCTCAATTCAGCTCTACATAACATCATGTAACAACTCCCTAGACTTCTCCGTACTAAGAAACTTGCGAACATAGACTAGGTGTACATGACACAACTCATAACTCAAAATTGAGTACATTGTATTCTTGTAACTTATGGCTCTTATCCATCTAATAATTTATCCTCCATTTGTACTTTAACACTAGACCTCATGCATATATCATAATTACACACTCTAACATTTTATAAGTCATCAACCTAATCTCTGTCACACATTATAACAAGCCTACTAAATCACTCCCACAAATCCTACATCACAATTATTAGGCTAACATTCTTATCACTATAATTAACATCTAAAGTTCTTACCTAGTGCCTAGCACCAATCGTGTACCACCAATGAAACAACCTGCATAATATAATAATCCATTGAATAGAGAAACCAACCTAATTCTCTTATTTCACTTAACTACGGCCTACAAGATCATCCTCTCCACAATATTACTACTACATTTTAGAATTTACTACACCCTTTCTCACAGGTTGTACTAGTTTACCACTACTAGAGAAAATAAAATCAAGGAGGTAAGGTCACATAATGAGAATAGTTGATCTTAATCTTATAACATAACCTATACGATCTATTAGTATATTCTACCTTCTCACATCATATCTACCACAACTAACTTCAAAATTCCATAAAAATCAATGAGTCTATACTCATAACTTATTGGCTAATCTACCCCTTTTCATTCACAACCTATAAATTAGTTCTATAACTATCATAACTATCCATTCTAAGCTCCTTTCCTATTTTAAATAAATGATATCATAGCCAATCACTATTGTTTTACAGTGATACATGTGTGATCACGTAGATGGACTTATGAGGATGTGTATTGAATTTGTCCATGTGTGTGTGAAAGATAGGTGGAATCAAGGGCTTAAAACATATCAAAATAACCACTAATTCACACTAGAGGGGCACCTAATCCCTCAGGGGCATTTTGGACTTTTTTTCTTCTATTTGTAATACACTATATAAGAAATATTTTAGGGTTACTTTACTTAGTTTTTTTATATTGAAGATTGTATAACACACTTGAAAAACACAAGTTCTCTCTTCCATAGAGACTTGGCTGAAACTAGGAAACAACTTAGGTGTGGAATCACTTTTGTTGTTTTTTTGCTTGGATCATTGGGTGCTAGACGGATTGAGGTCATCTTTTGTATCCACCGCATAGTGTAGTTATTTCTACTATCTTTATCAAGGGTTTTTGTTCTTGAATACACTTAGGTTCTTGGTCTTTGTAGTAGTGTATGTCACACTCTCTATCATTTCCTTTGTTGTAATCTTGTAGCCGTGTGGAGTATTGTTTCTCTTGTAACCCGTGTGTTGTTATTATTACATTGTTGTTGTCCATCTTGTTCTTCATAAATTGTTGTTAATATTAGTTTGGGTCTCTGATTTGGCGTCAAATACACCACGAAATCTTGTATTCTTGTTGTTGGTAGCGAATTCGAGAGTGGTCATCAAAAGGGTCCATGGTTCTTTCAACTTGTGGACTGATTTTGGTGTTGTGTGTGTGTTCCTTGTCGATTTTGTATTATACAGGTACACAAGAATCCGTATTTTTACAACAACAATTTCAACACAAGTTCAAGTATAAAACAAGAACACTTATGAAGTTATGTAATACCCTCAACACAAGATCAAAAAGACCTTTCAAAGAAAAATGTTTTTCAAAAAATTAGAAGAAACCGAAAAAGGTCAAGTCCTCCTAATTCACGGAGTGTCCTTAAGGATATAATTCCCCTCAAGTACCTGAGGTTATGGAATTTTCCTCCCAGAATAAAATGGCCTAACAATCTGACTGTAGTGGTACCTCAAACGATCGGATTCTCTTCAAACTCACTCAATGATTAGATAATCACACGGAGAGTATTTCAGAAAGAAAGAAGTGTATTAATTCAAGAAATTTTCGTATCTAAACCTGTGAAAAAATGCAGGTTTATATAGCCATCAGTTCCCCTTCTGAATGGTGGTAATAGTTCACCGAAAAGGTGTATCCTTTCTGAACAGTCATGTCTGTTCATCAAATCATTGTGTCTTTTTATGGACAGTCATAACCATCCGAACACACATTTACTTTCCTGAATCAATGTGTCATTTTGTTGAAGGGCTGCATCCCTTTCGAAGCATCATTTTGCATTCTGCAGTTGTTTCAACGCATGCATGCACGTTAATGGAGGTTCAAAAACTACAAACAAAACTGGTTACGTTTTTACTTTGTTTTTTTTTGGAATGTTCAAATAAATTTTATCCAAAAAGATAGATCTCATCGATCGATCATCTGACAAATCCAAATCAGAATCTGAATCTGAATTTGAATCCGAATCCAAAGCCAAAGCCAAAGCCAAAGCCAAGCCGAGCCGAGCGAGTGACGACAAAGACGATGCGAGGCACCTCTTGATTCTTGTCTAACTTACCATGTGAAGTAAGTGTTCCTTATTATAAACACTTAAAATTTTCCTTCTCCCACCAATGTGGGAGAATTAGTAGACTTTTTATTTTTTTGAGTACACTTTCCATTTTTGAGTGTTATCTCAATTTTTCCCTCCACTTGGTTTCCTCCATTTTCTATTCGCACTTTTGATCTAGAACCCAACAATCCCCCACATGAATGGGGAATGACTACTTTTTCATAAAACTTTACAGACAAGTATGTGATCAGCATTGGATACACTCGGTCAATCGGTAGATTTGATATATTTGAACCGTCGAGCTTTAATGTACACCTAGACAATACATGTCATACAACCAGCCTTTTATCGTTTATGGTTCTCACAGTTTTGTTCGTTTTAGCCACGAACACGTCCCGGTCTTATGAGAGCTTAGAGAATAGGCCTTTACTAAATTCTCTTTGAAGCAGCTTCCACTTCTCCCTCACATAGGTGATTTCTAAACGTTCAATCCTATAGATTAAACTATTTGGTAAAATTTTCCGAACTTCGATAATCATTGAAAGACTTCACTCCATAAGTCTTATCCTTAGTTACTAAACATTGTCTACATCATGAGAATGAGTTGGATATATTGACAATGTTGAACCTGTCAGACACAACTTTGTTTGATCTCCTTGAACCTAGCTCTTGGGATCTCCAAGGTTGAGTTACAGCCATGTTGACTTGTCCTAGGCCGTAAACCCATTCCCTTGGATTTTCTATCAACTTCTTCTCTAGATAGGCCTTTTGTAAGTGGATCTGACATATTATCCTTTGAATTTACATAGTCAACAGTAATACTTCCACTAAAGAGAAGTTCTCTAACGGTATTATGTCTCCATCTTCTATGATGAGATTTACCGTTGTACATCATGCTCCCTGCCTTACTTATTGCAGCTTGACTATCACAGTGTATACATACTGGTGCCAATGGTTTGGGCCATTGAGGAATATCTTCCAAGAAATTTCAGAGCCATTCTGCTTCTTCACTGGCTTTATCTAATGCGATAAATTCTGATTCCATTGTAGAGCGAGCAATATATGTCTTTTTGGATGATTTCCAAGAGATTAATCCTCCACTAATAGTAAATACATATCCACTCGTGTAATTTACTTTATTTGATTCAGTGATCTAATTTGCATCACTATATCCTTCAAGTATCGCGGGATATTTATTATAATGCAAAACATAGTCTTGAGTGTATTTAAGATACCCCAAAACTCTTTTCATTGCCATCTAATGAGTTTTTTTGGGATTACTCGTGTACCGACTCAACTTACTAATAACACATGCTATATCTGGTCGTGTATAGCTCATGATATGCATTAAACATTCCAACACTCTTGCATATTCCAACTGAGAGTCACTTTTACCCTTATTCTTTTGAAGTGCGAAGCTCACGTCCAACGGAGTCTTGGCAATATCAAATTACAAATACTTGAATTTGTTAAGTACCTTTCGATGTAATGAGATTGTGACAATGCCAACCTTTGTGGAATTTTATGGATTCTTATTCCTAAGATCACATCCGCAGCTCCAAGGTCTTTCATATCAAATTTGCTCTCGAGCAGTCATTTCATAGCATTTATGTCAGAAATATCTCTACTAATGATCAACATATCATCCACATACAAACAAACAATGACTTGGTGATTTGGAGTGTCTTTAATGTAAACACATTTATCATATTCATTTATCTTGAACCCTTTTGCCAACATGGTTTGGTCAAACTTCACATGCCACTGTTTAGGTGCTTACTTTAGTCCATAAAGTGACTTAACAAGTTTACACACCTTATTTTCTTTTCCTGGAACCACAAAACCCTCAAGCTATTCTATGTAATTTTTTTTTCCAATTCTCCATTTAGGAATACAGTTTTCACATCCATTTGATGGATTTCAAGACCATATACCGTCGCCAACGTAATTAACATCCGAATTGATGTTATCCTTGTTATAGGCGAGTATGTATCAAAGTAATAAAGTCTTTTTTTTGTTTGAATCCTTTTACTACAAGTCTTGCGTTGTATTTGTCAATAGTACTATCCGTTTTTATTTTCCTTTTGAAGATCCATTTAGAACCTAAAGGTTTATTTTCTAGAGGAAGATCAACCAACTCCCACGTATGGTTTCTTAAGATTGAATCAATCTTATTATTGATTGCCTTTTTTCAAAAGGATGAATCTGAAGACGTCATCGTTTCTTTAAATGTTTGAGGCTCATTTTCTAAGACAAATATTACAACATAGGATCCAAATGAAGTTGACGTTCTTTGACGTGTGCTATGTCTTAGATTCTCATCATTATGTACATCCTCACTTGGTTCATCTCGAGCTCATTTAGACCCCCCAACTAGACTATTCATGTTTAGTTTTATACGGATAAATATGTTAAAAGAATTCAGCATTATCTAATTAAATTACCATATTTTTATTGCTATCCGAATGTTCGAATTTATGAACCAAAAACCGACATGCTTTTCTACTTTTAGCATATCCTATAAACACACAGTCCATCATCTTAGGTCCTATCTTTACTCTTTTAGGCATAGAAACTTGGACCTTCGCTAGCCACTCCCACACTTTGAAATATTTTAAGTTGGGTTTCCTTCCTTTCTATTTTTCATATGGAATTGATTGTGTCTTACTATGGGGCGCTCTATTGAGTATTCGGTTAGCTGTAAGGATAGCTTTCCCTTACAAGTTTTGTGGTAAACCCTGACTTATAAGTAAGGCATTCATCATTTTCTTCAAGGTTTGATTTTTTCTTTCCACAATTCCATTAGATTGAGATGAATATGGGGCAGTAGTTTGATGGACAATTCCATTCTCTACACATATTTCTACAAAGGGAGATTCATATTTTCTGCCCCTATTACTTCTTATAGTTTTTATCCTTTTCTCTAACTGATTTTCAACTTCTGTTTTGTATTGCCTAAACACATCTGTTGCTTCATCCTTACTGTTTAACAAATAGACATAATAATATCTAGTGCAATTGTCAATAAAAGTTATAAAATACTTTTTTCCACCACGAGATGGTGTTGACTTCTTATCACAAATATCAGTGTTTATTAAGTCTAAGGGATTGGAATTCCTTTCAATGGACTTATACAGATGCTTAACATACTTTGATTTCACACATGTTTGACATTTTGATTTATTGCACTCAAAGTTTGGCAAAACTTCTAAGTTAATCGGTTATCACAATGTTTTGTAATTGACATGGCCTAATCGTTTATGCCACAAATCATTAGACTCAAGAAAGTAAGAAGAAACTAAACTTTTATTGATTTCAACATTCATTACATTTATTTTGACTAAGCCCTAAGTGAGATAGCCTTTTCCTATGTACACTTTTTCTTTACTAAGTATAGTTTTTTCTTAAACAAATATATATTTGAATCCATTTTTGTCTAGAAGTGATATAGAAATTAAGTTCTTTCGTAACTCCGGTACATACAAGACATTTTTCAAAGTCCACACTTTGCCTGATATCATTTTCAGGTAGACTTTTCTTGTTCCTTCAACCTTTGCAGTTGCGGAGTTGGCCATATATATCTTCTCTTTGCTTTGAGCCGGAGCAAAAGCAGCAAACAAGTCCTCATTTGTGAAAACATGACAAGTGACACCGGAATCCATCCATCACTCTCGAGGATTTCCCACTAAGTTGCATTTAGATAGCATGTCACACAGATCGTCTATTTCTTTCTTGGATTAAGCCATATTTTCTTCGTCCTTCTTTTTACCATTCTTTAGGGAACGACAATCCGTTGACTTGTGGCCAATTTTACCACAGTTAAAGCATTTTTTCTTGAATTTCTTCTTAGTTTGATTGCTTTTCTGTCCAGCTTTATTTCACTTTTTGGAGTTGTTGCAGTCGTTTTCTACAATATTTGCTCCACTTATTGCAGAGTTTCCTTCCAATCTTTTTTCTGTGGCTTTGTTATCTTCTTCAATGCACAATCTTACTATAAGATCTTCAACTGACATCTCCTTTCGCTTATGTTTCAAGTAGTTCTTGAAATCCCTCCACATAGGTGGTAACTTCTCTATTATTGCCGCGACTTGAAATGCCTCGTTCACGGTAAAACCTATAATAAAGTTTATGGGAACATCAAGAACTTTTTAATATGTTCATCTAAGGTATTCATCAAACTCATACCTTCCATGAGGAGATCGTAGATGATCACTTTCAGTTCCTGGACTTGAGTGTAACACCTATAATTTTCTCGACTCGATATCACTTCATAGCTTGCTTAATGAGCTGACAACTTGATTGATGTTTTTCTTTCTAAGTGTTAAGAAAAGGACTTAGTCATATTTTGAGCCTCTAATCTTTGATGATTTTATTTTTAATCTTCCCGACCTCGAAAAGTTAATTTTTAAGTTGATTTATGATTGGGGAAGTCAATAGTACATCTCAGATGAGTTTCAAATTTTTCAGACAAGCGTAAGGGTATGTTAGGTACTCCAAAACAGCAGCTCGGGGCAATATGCCCGTGGCGCCCTGCCCAGTCCGGCACTTGGGTGAGCCTGCAATGGAGACCGCTGTACCTCGCCCAGAGCGGCGCTACAGAGCCCGCGGAGCCCTAGCTAGTCCGGCTCATGTATTTTCTGCAGTTAAGCTCCATGTTTTAAGGGCAAATGGGTTATTTTCCTTCACCCAAATTCATCCAAACACAAAATTAAAGAGTGTTTATGGCAAATTACATCAAAAACTACTCTTATTATCTCAAATCAAAACTCTAGTTCCTTCTCTTAAGATCAAGAGTTCATCCTCAAGGTCAAGAAATCCAAAGACTCAATTAAGATTCGGGTTTCTCTCTTTACTTAATAAAATAAAGTACGTGGGATTGTCTTAATCTCATGGGTATGATTTTGATACGAATTTAAATAAGATTTTAATAATTACTTAAGTATGTATACAATTATAAGTGGGGGTTTGTTTTTAACACAAAAAAGCATGCATTGTGATATGATTTTGAGAAGCATATTGAAATATCATGGGGTTGTTTGCTTATATATCTTGATTGTTGAAATGCTGGACATATGATTTGAATTTTGAAAGGTGTTATGAGCATGAGTTGTGAATCTTTTAATCCCCATGATGATGTTTTATGTACTCTACATGATAGTATTTTTAACTACTGAGAGCATGAGTTTTACATCCATTATCGCACTACTTTATTAATGATGAAGTTTCTTGACTATTACGTGTTGGGAATCATTATGCATGTGTTGGTGTATGGGAGTCGTGTTGGTGTTCACTATGATTTGCATTAAAAGTTTTGAGAATTGATGTAGTATTGATGACTTGCAAGTCGGGGTATGATGATACCCCGCGGAGGAATTGCCTCGAATGAAAAGAGGAAAAAAATGTTGTGAGTATGATGCATGTTTTCCTTATATCAAACTTAAATCTTGATTGATGTGAGTTGGATGGTTACCCAAAGAAAGCACGACTCAGATGACTCTATGCTGGAAACTGTGATTTGTCAACACAGGAATTTGGTACCCTACTATGTGATCTTACGTACCTAGTACTATGTCATCCAAACTCGGGACCTATAGTTAGGAGCCCTGCTTTATGATCTTGAGCCCAACCACGACATATTGACTTGATTGGGGTTGTGGCACCCTGCTGTGTGATCTTGTGTGTTCTTCCCTCGCTAGTACTCCAATCTTAGCGGCAACTGAGATTTGGCAGTTGGTGAAAATATGAAATTTTTGGGTGTACCATCTAGCTCAATAGTGTTGCATTATTGTCGAAAATCATTATACTATGCCCATGTGTTTTCAACTGATTTTGCGTTAACGTATTTTATAATAGCTCTCACCTATGTTGTATTTTGTTTTTGGATTACTCTGCGTACCAGTACTTTTGTATTATCCCTCTATATTTCAGGGTCTGAGGCTCAGTCTAGGGGTCCTGCTAGATCGTAGATTTGACAGACAAAAGTGTGCAGTTGGTGAGCCTCCCTTACTTCGGAAGGCCATTCTTAGAGTATTGTTATTTCATTATAGTATTGGTCCAACTGGGGGCCTTATTCTAGTTTTAAGTAAGATGTTGTTTTGATGTATTAGAGATTTCGTAGGCTGATGTTAAGTACTGTTAGGGGTTTATGAAATTTCATCTTTGGATTTGTTCAGTTGATCTATTATAATGACCATGTGGCCGTATATTGCAACTTCCGCATCTCTTATATTATTTGAAAGATGCACATAGTTGTCAGAAAAAAAGAGGGCTCGGGCCACTATGGTTTGGGATGCCCATCACGGCCAGGACCTTGTTCGGGTCGTGACAAACTTGGTATTAGAGAAATGTTCATGGTCCCAGGGTGTTTGCAAAATCGTGTTGGGTAGAGTCTTATTTATGGGTGTGTAGCGTGCCAGACTTATAGAAAAGAGGCTACTAGGCGTTTAGGAATGTTTCCCTTCTTTATGATTTAGTTCATGCTGTAGAGTCTGAATGTCCTCTAATCAATGGTCTCTTGTATTTTAGAAAAGTTATCACGCCTCCACGTCTCTCCATTGAACAGAACACCCAAACTGAAGATGTCTGTCCTACCCATGGGATGAGGTCACGTAATAGGGCTCACACTCCTGAATTTGTTGCTGCTTCAGGAGTCCCTCCTATTCAGACCAGTCCACCCAGGGCACCTAGGACTCCCTGGTCTGGGACTAACCACACCCAACCTCTCTAGAGAGAGATATCGAATACTGAGTTCAGACACTCGATGTATGTGATTGCATAGTTAGTAGCTTTACAAACTCGAACATTGAAGGATGTTGGGTCTGTGTATGGTTTATCCGAGATTATGCGGGTGGGTCAGTTTATGAGGATGAACTCGCCTAAGTTTATGGGTACAAAGGTGGAGGAGGAGCCACAAGAGTTTGTGGATGATATGTAGAAAATTTTTCGAGTGATGCATGTAGATAAAGTAAAAGGGGTTGAACTAGCAACTTATCGACTGAAGGAGGTAGAAAATCAGTGGTATAATGAGTGGGAAGATTTGAGGGGAGATAGTGTTGAGCCTTCTGTGTTGGGTGAATTTGTGGAAGCCTTCCTAGACCAATTCTTTCCATAAGAGTTGAGGGAGTCCAAGGCTAAAGAGTTTATGAATTTGAAACAAGAAAAGATGAGCGTTAAGGAGTACACCCTGAAATTCAATCAACTATCTCACTATGCTTCAGAATTGGTGGGAAACATGAGGGCTCATATGAGGAAGTTTTCATCTGGTCTTTCGGCTGACTTGGTGTTGGAGTGCAAAAGGGCAATGTTGAACAGAGATATTGACTTCTCCAGATTATCTATTCACATACAACAGGTAAAGGATAAAAAAAAGAGGGTTGCTGAAGCTAGGGAGAAAGACAAGTAAGACAAGAGGGCCAGATCTTCAGATCAGCACTATAGCCAGCATCAGGATGGAGATTGGGGTAACAGGTGGTCGAAGAAAATGACTTGGGGTAATGCGCAGCCTTCGGTCAGCGCCCTAGTGCCCAGGCCTCCACTTGATCAGCGGCCCTTTAGTCCTCAGGTTAATAGAGGTTGGAGGATACAGGACACCCGTTCCTAAGGGAGCGTAACACATCCCGCCAAATTATTTCCCCGTTGTAGTACCTGTGGGAAGAATCACCCGGGGAAGTGTTACTTTGAGATGAGGAATTGTTACTTTTGCGGCCAAGTGAACCACATTCTGAGAGATTACCCTTCTACTAGAGGTAATGTAGAGGGGGCTAAGTCCCAATCCGCCTCTACAACTCTTCATCCTAAGGGTTATACTTCAACTACTGAAAGAGATCACAATTGGTTGTATGCTTTGTCCAATCGCTAGGCTGCAGAGGCTTCACCAGATGTGGTCACGTATATGTTGGAAATATTTTCCCGTAATGTATATATGTTACTTGACCCAGGGTCAACATTGTCTTATGTGACCCCATATGTGGCAGTCAGTTTTGGTTTTGAGCCTGAGAATATTTTGGAACCTTTTTATATTTCTATTCCTGTTGGTGACTCTGTTGTGGTTAGGAGGGTGTACAAAAATTGTGTCGTGTCTATCTATAATCGTGATACTGTGTCTGACCTTCTAGAGCTTGATATGGTTGATTTTGATGCCATTTTAGGGATGGATTGGCTCCATTCGTGCTATGCCACGCTAGATTGTAGAACCTAAAAGGTTACCTTCTCTTTTCCGAATGAACCGGTGATAGAATAGGAGGGGCATTCTTTAGCACCCAAAGGGAAATTCTACCTCAGAGCCCACAAACTTATATCTAAGGGCTATTTGTATCATCTGATTCGAGTAAAAGATTCTAATACGGAAAGTCCTTCTCTTCAGTCTATCCCCGTAGTCAATGAATTTATGGAAGTTTTTCCCGGTGATCTTCCAGGGATGCCACCTGATAGGGAGATAGATTTTGGTATTGACTTATTACAGGACACCCGTCCTATTTCCATTCCGCCATACAGAATGGCTCCTACTAATTTAAAAGAGTTGAAAGAGCAATTAACAGATCTTCTTGACAAGGGTTTTATCCGTCCTAGTGTTTCTCCCTGGGGTGCACCTATACTCTTCGTGCATAAGAAAGACGGATCCCTTCGCATGTGTATAAACTACCGTCAGCTGAATAAGGTCACTATTAAGAACAAATATCCCCTTCCTAGAATTGATGATTTCTTTGACCAACTTCAGGGTGCTAGGTATTTTTCAAAGATAGACCTTCATTCGGGGTATCACTAGTTGAAGGTTAGGGAGGCTGATATTCCCAAAACAGCTTTCCGAACTCGATACGGTCATTATGAATTCTTAGTCATGTAATTCGGATTGGCTAACACCCCTGCAGCCTTCATACGGTCTTGATCTGTTTGTCATAGTCTTCATTGATGACATTTTGATTTATTCTAAGAGTGAGGAGGATCATGCCAGTCACCTCCGAATCATCCTTCAGACCCTTAAAGAACATAGATTGTATGCAAAATTTTCCAAGTGTGAATTCTGGATTAATGCTATCGCTTTCTTGGGGCATATTGTGTCCAGTAAGGAAATTAAAGTTGATCCCCAAAAGATTGAGGAAGCGATAAAATGGCTTAGACCCACGACTCTAACCAATATTCGGAGCTTCTTGGGTTTGACAGGGTATTACAAAAGTTTCGTAGAGAGTTTTTCTTGCTGCCCCACTTACCAGGTTGACACAGAAAAAGGTGAAATTTGTATGGTCTGACTCCTCTGAGAATAGGTTTGAGAAGTTGAAAGACAGGTTGACTACTGCACCTGTTTTGACCCTTCTTGAGGGTACAAAGGGTTTTGTTGTGTACTGTAATGCATCTCGGGTGGGACTTGGGTATATACTTATGCAGCATGGTAAAGTGGTAGCTTATGCATCTAGACAATTAAAGGTACATTAGCGAAATTACCCCACCCATGACTTAGAGTTAGTGGCTGTGGTATTTGCACTTAAAATCTGGCGGCACTATCTTTATGGGGACACATTGATATTTTTACTGACCATAAAATTTACAGTATGTCTTTTCACAGAAAGAGTTGAATCTTAGGCAAAGGCGGTGGTTAGAACTGTTGAAGGATTATGACATGAGCCTGTACTATCATCCGAGCAAGGTGAATATGGTGGCCGACGCCTTCAACAAATTATCTATGGGCAGTCTTTCTTATGTTAAGGAAGGGAAAATGGAGATGGTGAATGATATTCACCGGCTTGCAAATCTAGGGGTTCGACTTCTGGATTCTGAAGATGGAGGAGTAATTGTTCATGAGATAGCTAAATCTTCCCTATGTGCTGAAGTTAAGGACAAGCAGGCTGAAGACCCTATCTTGATCCAGATTAAAAATGATGCGGGTCAACAAAAATTGATGCCGTTTAAAATCGGAGGTGATGGGATCTTGAGATATCAGGGTAGATTATGTGTACTGAATGTGGATGGTTTATGAGAGAGGATTCTTGATGAAGCTCACACTTTGAGGTATGTTGTTCACCCAAGCTCTACTAAAATGTATCATAACTTTAAGGCTATATATTGGTGGAATAATATGAAGCGTGATATTGCTGATTTTGTTTGTAAGTGTTAAAATTATCAACAAGTCAAAGCAGAACACTTGAGGCCAGGTGTTACTTCCCAAGAGATAACCTTGCCTATGTGGAAGTAGGAGATGATCAACATGGATTTCATCACAGGACTTCCGAGGTCCCGAAACCAATATGATTCCATTTGGGTGATTGTAGATCGGATGACCAAGTCATCTCACTTTCTGCCTGTGAGGACTAACTATTCAGGAGATGATTATGCCAAGCTGTACATTGAGAAAATAGTTAGCTTGCATGGGGCACCTGTGTCCATTATATTTGATCGAGGTACGCAATTCTCTTCGCAGTTTTGGCGATCTTTTCAGAGGGGTTTAGGTACCTAAGTGAACCTGAGTACTGCTTTTCACCCTCAGATGGATGGGCAAGCTGAAATCACTATTCAGACCCTTGAGGATATGTTGAAAGCCCGTGTAATTGACTTTAGGGGTAGTTGGGTAGATCATTTTTCATTGATAGAGTTCGCCTACAATAATAGCTACCATGCCAGTATTTAAATGGCTCCTTTTGAAGCACTTTATGGGAGGAGATGTAGATCACTAATTGGGTGGTATGAAGTGGGTGAAACTCGGTTGTTTGGGCCTGATCTTGTTCACCAAGCAATGGAGAAGGTGAAAATCATTAGAGAAGGACTCAAGACTGCTCAAAGTCGACAAAAGTCCTACGCCGATGTTAGAAGAAGGGGGCTAGAATCTAAGGTTGGCGATTGGGTGTTTCTAAAATTCTTCCCTATGATGGGAGTCATGCGATTCGGGATGAAGGAAAAACTGAGACCTTACTATATAAGACCATATCAGATTGTGAAAAGGATAGGTGGGGCTTCTTATGAGTTAGAGTTACCCACAAATCTGGCTTCTGTTCATCCCGTATTTCATGTATCTATGTTGAAGAAATGTATTGGAGATCATTCCCTAGTGTTGCCTGTAGAGGAGATCAACTGAAAGACTCTTTTTTATACGAGGAAGAACTCTTTGCAATCTTAGATCGCCAAGTTCAAAAGTTGAGGAGTAAGGAAATAACTTCAGTTAAAGTGATGTGGAGGAATCAAAAAGTCGAGGAGGCTACTTGGGAATCAGAAGATGATATGCGGGCGAGGTACCCGATTCTTTTCGAAACCATGGATGATGATTTAGTAGGTACAAATCCTATACTACTCTTTTTCTTCCATCTAGTTCTTGAAATCGTGCTTATCTGAATCCTAAGCCATCAATCAGGGACAAATGATCCCAAAGGGGGATAATGTAACGCCCCGTAATTTTCTTGACTCGATATCACTCTGTAGCTTGCTTAATGAGCTGACAACTTAATTGATGTTTTTCTTTCTAAGTGTTAAGAAAAGGACTTAGTCACATTTTGAACCTCTAATCTTTGATGATTTTATTTTTGACCTTCCCGACCTCAAAAAGTTAATTTTTAAGTTGATTTATGATCGGGGAAGTCAATAGTACATCTCGGGTGAGTTTTAGAATTTTCGAACAAACATAAGGGAATGTTTGGTACTCTAAAACAGCAGTTTTGGGCGATATGCCTGCAGCGCGCTGCCCAGTTCGGCACCTGGGTGAGCCCGCGATAGAGACTGCGGCCCCTCGCCTAGAGCGGCGCTCCAAAGCCCGTGGCTCCCTGGCTCGTTTGGCCCATGTATTTTCTTCAGTCAAACTCCACTCTTTTAAAGGCAACTAGGTCATTTTCCTTCACCCAAATTCACCAAACACAAAATTAATGAGTGTTTAGGGAAAATTTCATCAAAAACTACTCTTATTATCTTAAATCAAAACCCTAGTTCCTTCTCTTAAGATCAAGAGTTCATCCTCAAAGTCAAGAACTTCAAAGAATCAATTAAGATTCGAGTTTCTCTCTCTCCTTAACAAAATAAGGTACATGGGGTTGTCCTAATCTCATGGGCATAATTTTAATACGAATTTAAACAAGATTTTAATAATTACTTAAGTATGTATGCAATTATAAGTGGGGTTTTGTTTTTAACACAAAAAGCATGCATTGTGATATGATTTTGAAAAGAATATTGAAAGATCATGGGGTTGTTTGCTTATATATCTTGATTGTTGAAATGGTGGACATATGATTTGAATTTTGAAAGGTGTTATGAACATGAGTTGTGAATCTTTTAATGTCCATGATGATGTTTTATGTACTCTACATGATACTATTTTTAAACTACTGAGAGCATGAGTTTTACATCCACTATCGTACTACTTTATAAATGATGAAGTTTCTTGACTATTACGTATTGGGAATCATTATGCATGTGTTGGTGTATGGGAGTCTTGTTGGTGTTCATACTATGATTTGCATAAGAAGTTTTAAGAATTGATGTAGTACTAGTGACTTGCGAGTCGGGGTATGACGATACCCTCTGGAGGAATTGCCTCGAATGAAAAGAGAAAAAGAATGTTGTGAGTATGATGCATGTTTTCCTTATATCAAACTTAAAGCTTAATTGATGTGAGTTGGATGGTTACCCGAAGAAAGCACGAGTCGGATGACTCTATACTGGAAACCATGATTTGTCGACACGGGAATTTGGTACCCTGCTATGTGATCTTGCATACCTAGTACTATGTCATCCCAACTCGGGACCTATGGTTAGGAGCCCTTCTTTATGATCTTGAGCCCAACCACGACATAGTGACTTGATTGGGGTTGTGGCACCCTGGTGTGTTATCTTGTGTGTCCTTCCCTCACTAGTACTCCAATCTTGGTAGCAACCGAGATTTGACAGTCAGTGAAAATGTGAAATTTTTGGGTGTACCATCTAGCTCAAACTGCTGCATTATTGTCGAAAATCATTATACTATGCCCATGGGTTTTCAACTGATTTTACGTTAACGTGTTTTATAATATCTCTCACCTATGTTGTATAAAAGTTGTATTTTGTTTTTGTATTACTCTGCGTACCAGTACTTTTGTATTGACGCCATATATTTCAGGGTCTAAGGCTCAGTCCAGGGGTCCTGCTAGATCGTAGATTTGACAGACAGAAGTGTGCAGGTTGGTGAGCCTCCCTTACTTCGGAAGACCATTCTTAGAGTATTGCTATTTCATTATAGTATTGGTCCAACGGGGGCCTTATCCCAGTTTTAAGTAAGATGTTGGTTTTGATGTATTAGAGATTTCGCAGACTGATGTTAAGTACTATTAGGGGTTTATGAAATTTCATCTTTAGATTTGTTCAGTTGATCTATTATAATGACCATGTGACAGTATGTTGTAACTTTTGCATCTCTTATATTTCCTTTCCTAAATCAGTGTGTCATTTTGCCGAAGGGCCGCATTCCTTTCGAAGCATAATTTCGCATTCTTCAGTTATTTCTGCACTGTATGCATGCACGTTAATGGAGGTTCAAAACTGCAAACAAAACTGGTTGCATTTTTTCGAACTGTTCAAATAAATTTTGTCCAAAAAGATAGATCTCATCGATCAAATCCGAAGCCGAAGTCGAGCCGAGCCGAGCCGAGCGAACGGTGACGACGGCACGAGGCACCTCTTGGCTATTTCCTCACTTACCATGTGGAGTAAGTGTTCCTTATTATACACTTGAAAGTTTTCTTCTCCCACCAATGTGGGAGAATTAGTAGACTTTCCATTTTTTTGAGTACACTTTTCATTTTTGAGTGTTATCTCAATTTTTTCCTCCACTTGGTTCCCTCCATTTTCCATTCACACTTTTGATCTAGAACCCAATAATCACTTTCTCCACAAACCATCATACAATCTACAAATCTTGCTACAATATTAGTCAATCACCATAAAAGGGCAAACCACCCCTCAGTCAAGGGTTATACAACTAAAACCAACTTCTTTACGCAAAAGTTACCCTCACTCTGACTTCTAAACTTATGACTTCATATCACTAACTTCGGTATCATCTTACTACCAATAGGTTATGGAACCTAAACATATACTACTACTCGGGTGAAAATACTGTTCCAACATTCTGCTATGTATCTCTACCCTTAAGCATGACATCTACAATAGGGATTCTAAAAGGGATTGAATACAATTCGTACCTCAGATTGAAAAGCATAATTTCATTAAGATAAAGGTATACACTCGAATAAATACACTTGATGCACTAATGGACTTCTCTCAAGTCCTTATGAAATTCCATAACTTTTGATGACTCAATCGGAAAGAACCATTTTATTAGGAATCTAAGCTCTTGCACTTGTATCGCCTCAATAATGGGACATCATCAATAGAATTAGGGCGAAGAAAAAATTTGGATAACTTCATATGGACGAAGCTATAGCACGAACTAGAGTATGAAAGAATGGAAAACATCTCCTAAGTGTTCGGTAATCTCATGATTATAAGTGTGGTGCACAACACACTCATAAGCAAGACTCTACTAAACACGACTTCGAAGACACCCTGGGAACATGAACCGTGCTCTGATACCAAGCTTGTTACAATCTGAACCGAGGCCCTGGCCGTAACAGGCATCCCGAACCATAAAGGTCCGAGAGACCCTTTAGCATACTATCATAAGTATAATCTATACATAAATCAAAGTACAAAAGATATAATGACATTAAGGAAATTTAAAAATCAAGTTATGTCAATAATGTTATGACAATACAATAACCAAATCTCGTCTAGGTCTACGAAGCCTCTACTGAATACTAATAGTCTAGGCCGGGACAAGTTCCCCGGCTGGACCATACACTGAAAGAGGTCAACATATGAATAAGTGTCTTTCAAAATATAGATGGCTCACTAACTCTGTCATTATTCCAAATGTTCTACTGATGTGATGGACAAGAGACTATAATACAGAACCTGAAATATTCGAGAGGGGGGGGGGGGGGAGGAGAGGGGTCAATACTTGGAGAGTATTGGCATATAGAACAATCCAAAAATAACATATATTTCATGTAAAATAAGTGAGAGCATTGATAAAACAATTTATCATAACAACATAGAAACACATGGGCATAATTTAAAGAGCTTCAATTCATGCTTGTAAAACATTGACTCAACTCTTTGCTTTAGTTCTGAGCTAGATGGACACCCTACATACATACCAATCCATGGGCTACATGGAATCCGCCCTTGACTCTGCGGCCAAACCCCTAATCCAAATTTGCCACAAAAATTGGGGTATGTGATCTATAATATGCCATAAGGCCATCGCTAACATACAATTCGCTCTTTCAGGGCACAATAAATCCCATTTTGGCAAAATACGATTCCAGACAATGAATTATCTGAACTTGTGATTTCTTCGGGTAACTATCTAACTCTTTTAGAGCCCATTTTTAGTCCTTTAAAATCATGTTTCATGCTTATAAAAATTCATTTATGATTCTGTTAATGGCATATCATAACAGGGTATCATTATACCCAGACTTGCAAGTCATTCATACCATACCACATCATATCCTTAGCCCTTTTTATTCAAAAGCATGTTAATGACCACCAAAACAATTTAAACATCACATGAGAGGGTTCTTATATCAAATATCATACAGGGGAGGCTCAATAAATATGGTGGCTTAAAACAAAACTTCAATTAGTGTCCCTAACATTTTATTACAAAATAATAATAGTATGTTACATATAATATCACTTGGAGTCTATTTTTCTAGTTTCTCCCTCTATTTATATTTATATGATATTTTTCTCTTCTTCGAGATTCAAACTTTTTGACTTTAACAATGTGCTTAAACATAAACTCTTTTGTTTTTTGAAAATTCGAAACGACACACATTGAGATAAATAGTGTTTTATCCTCTTTATTTTGTTTCAAAATTGGTGTGTTTTGGAGATTAAAGAAAGAATTTGTGGTCTTTCAAAATCAATCTTATTTTAATACTTCCTTCGCTTCATTTTACTTGGCTTCTTTTGAGTTGGCATACCCACTAAAAAAAACATTAATTTGAAGTTTATTTTACAAAATTAACCTATTAATGATGACTTGATACTTGAAATCTAACAATTACTATTTTCTTTAGTTATTTAATACCGAAGGTAACATGAAAATAATAATAATAAAACATTCTTGATTTGTTAAATGAGCAACTAGTGTGAAACAAACATATTTAAAAAGACCCCAAGTAAACTGACACGAAGGGGTACATAAAATTTTATACCATTAAAGAATTACTTTTTTCTTCAAGACATATGATTAATCGAAACTAAGTTAGTAAAAGCACTTTTTATTTTCAAGAATTAATTTTTTTAAAGGATCTTCTCAAATTAGAAACATCATTTATTTATAAACGAAGCTATATACACATATGTTAAAAAATTTAGGAGCCCCAAAAGTTTGACCCCCATTCAATTTTTGGGCCAATTCCCCCTTCGTACTACCAAAAAAATGAGATTCTTGCCGAATCCGAGTTTGTTGAGGTTTTTATTCCAACTAGCGAGGAAAGGCCTCATTTTGGTCCTGTAGAATGAATGTGAAAAGCAGAATCCTCAGAATCGTATGATTTAGATACCTGACGAAATGAACAGATAAAAGATCGGGATAGCCGGGATGACCTATTTCACTTTAGTTGCTTTAGGCTTGAATCAACCTTGATATCATATGAACTTATGCAAAACTCTCTCTTTTCAATACTTTAACATATGGTGGTCAATACTTACATAAAACACATGCAATTCTTCATTAAGAAACAATAGCTTTCAAATAATAACCATCTCTTTGAAAAACGTGTAAAACAATCATGCATAATAAGTAAAGATAGATCTAAAACTCAAGAATTATCCTCATTCGTAAAACAGCCCCAACTTAGTTATACATAAATCTCACGATAAAAAAGGGGCTTATAATTCATGCTCTCAAACCCGTTTCATAATCCATAACATGTTAAAACTATAAATTTCATCACGGTAGAGGGATATTTCACAAATCATACTCATAAATAACTTTTTGAAACTCATAACATATATGCACATGATTATAATTCAAGTTCATGTAAAACCCCCCTAGAAATTTCATAATTTCATCAAATATGGGTTAATGATGCATTCTCTTCAACCTATTTTTAAAAACCCTTTACACATACATAATAATATATCTTTAAAACTTGTTAAAATGATAAACTTACGCCCATGAGATTTAGGATAGTCCCACATACCTTTTGATGGAGAAAAATCGAAGAGAACGTAGAGAAATCAGACCCTCGAAGCTTGAATTCCTCAAACCCTAGATTGTTTCTCCTTCTGTCTTATGAAATGATGATTAGGGATTTAGAGAGGTGAAAATAAAGTGTTTAAGACCTTTTAAGTAGAAACCATTGGGTTCGGATCTATATACATAGGAACGGTGGTTCAGACCTTATCCCAAAAAGCAGGGTGTTACAATAGGTCGACGCGACATGATCAAAACCATCTCAAATGACCTTTCTCTCCTTTTATCTTCCACATGTATGTTCTACTTTAACATGTTCTTTTTTAATTTTATCTAAACTTGTATGGCAGCAAATTCATTTTAACATTCGCATCACTAAAAAACTCGACTTGTGGATATGCTGGACTTTAGAAGACCAACATTCACTACCGTATCAACATAGTCACTTTTATAATGAAACTTACCTTTCATTTCTATGAGTAAAATTTTCAATATAAAAATTGGGTTCTTGATATCTCTATGAAATAAAAGGTGGATACTATTGGGGGAAAAAACAAATAGGAAAGAAAAGCTCAATATCAGCAAGTCATTTCAGCTAGAGAAAAGAAAGACAGTAATCAGAAGTAGTTCAACAAACTAACAAATTCAGTATAATTCCACGGGTGAATCTGGGGAGGGTATTGTGCATACGCAACCTTACCCATACTTTGTGATGGTAGGGAGGATGTTTTCAATAGAATCTCGGATCAAGGAGAGATAAAAAAAGAAGTAGTAAGTAACAACAACAAGATAATATAACAACAACAAGATAATATGATAAACAAAGGGAAAGAAACAATCAGATAGTATTAAGGATCTAAGAATAAACAAGTTCAAAAATAATACTAATACTCCTAGTATGAAAAAAGAATACGCTCGGCAACCTACTACCCTTTATCCTTATTGACCTCCACACCCTCATATCAAGGATTATGTCCTTAGTAATCAGACGTGACAGTTTATGAGACACAGTTAATACATTTTGATCTGTTGACAAACACGAGTACCAAGAAGCATTAGGCAACATGTTGCACATATCCCAAAGCTTAGTTGTGAACAACCATCTCCATGACTACTTTTACAGAAGATGATACCTTCTAGCCAAGTCGATGGCTTCAGTTTCCACCCTCATATTGCTGTGGAGACTAATATAACTGACAGTTGCAAATACCAGATCCCATTGTCACCTTTTCACTTGCAAATTCCTACTCCACTACTGCCAGAATTCCAATGTGAAGCTTCATCAGTATTACAACATAGCCTAAGGATCAACAAGGAGATCTAGTTCATTTCACTTTTCTGTACCTCAACCTCAGTATAGGACTCAAGGGAAGCAATGAAATCTTTCTGGACTGTATGTATATCATTAACCATAGGAAATCTAAGTTAAGAAGATTATAGAGGGTAGAAGTAACCTATGAAATGATACATTGTGCACTACGATCATCCAGCCAGCTCACTTAAATCAAGGAAGGAATCATTCCTCTGATCTAGAGCTGAAGAATAAACAATGCACTAGATGTAGGCTTGTAACAATTTTTGTGCACGATTAGACAAGCCATAACAGGTAAACAGAGGGGATCTCAACCACTTATTTGCAAAGAAATGGCTCCAGTCTAATAAAGGATAAAATCAGCTCCTATTTTTTAAATTTCAAATTTAGTAGTTCCTCCTCTTTAGGACTTTGTTGTATATAGATAAGTATTATCCTTTTCTTAGTTTATCTCTTTGTTGTATTGAATTTATATATAGTCAGTCTACAATCAATGACAATCCATCATTCCTTTTATTCCATTAATAGTTTTATACTTCATATGGTATCAGAGACAATTAACTCTCACGAGTATAATTCTTTTGATACGCCCTCCCATTCTTCTAAGAAAAATGGCCACAAACATAACTGTAGCCAATTCAGATGCCAACACCTCAATTGTCTAGTCCAGTTCAATTCTGTTACCCAATTACCAATCAAACTAACTAGCATCCACAATTTTACCCTTTGGAAAGCACAAGTGTCCATGCTTATGCGTGGTCATAACATTTATGGCCATCTCGATGGTTCTCTCCCTGCCCTTACTCACACAGTGGCTCAAAATAATCAGCAGAAAGTCAAAAATCCTAAATTTGTTTTATGGTGTCGCCAAGACCATTTTATTCAAAATGCCAACTTGGCCTTAGTTGATCCTACACTTGTTGCTACACTTGATCCTACACACATTGCATATGCCAAAAAATTGCGAACAAGAATCTTTAGTTTGCGTGATCATAGTTTGTCACGACCCGAGCTGAGGCCCTGGCCGCAACGGGCAACCCGAACCAAGAAAACCCGAGAGCCCTTCTCTAACTAGAAATTACGCACACAATTCATATACTAAAAGGAAAAATGCAGAAATAGATAACAATATGGTAACATGGTCATTCATGTACTTCAATTGAACAATGCGACTATGAGTTCATGAATATTCGAAAACATCTAATACCAGTCTGCAAAATCTCTAATAATATGAAAACCATCATCAGTCTAAAACTAGGACAAGGCCCCCAGTCGGACCATGAGTCAAAATAAAATAACAATGTCCATAAAGCAAACCTTTTGAGATAAGGCAGGCTTACCAACTGCAACTTTGTACAAATAAGTCTGCTGCTTAGCGGGACCTCGGGACTATGCCTCCGATCCTGAAATATAGGGGGTCAATACAATTATACTGGTAAGTGAAACAACTCAAAATAGCATGTTGTTATACAAAATAGATGAGAGCATTTCATAGAACATTACACATAAGTTAAATAAAACACATGGGCATAGTTTAGAGTTTCAAAAGCTTTCTTGAAATTATGACTCAACCTTTGTTACTCTTCTAAGCTAATCAGTATACCCTACAGTCTATAATTTCATGGGCTATATAGAATCCGCCCTTGACTTGGCGGCCAAGACTCCAATCCAAGTGTGCAGTAAGGATTGAAGTTTTTAATAAGTTGGTATACCACCTTACAATTATACCGTGGCATCACCCTTACATGGCATCCACATTATCCCCTTTTCGGGATAATACCCATATCAGCAACTACGATTTCCAAGGATGAGCCCTTACACTCAAACACCTTCTTCAAGTAACCAATTATCTCTCTTAAGCCCAAATTTTAATTCTTCGAAATCATGGTTTCATACTTTCAAAACGATCAATACTTACTCTATTAAGGGCATGTCATCACCGGGTATCGTCATACCCTGACTTAAAAGTCAATATTATATCAAATTCACAACCCATCATATTCAAAACATGCACATGACCACCCAAGAATCATAACATCACAATAGAGTTATCACTTTGAAATCTCAAGGAAACTTAGGCATTTATCCTCTCTTTGCAAGATTCAAAACGTGTGGTGGTCATGTCAATTTATTTAATCACATGCAATTCTTTCCCTTTAAAGCAAGAATGTAGTTATAGAATGAAACTCCCTCTTATCGTATATAAACCATGTCAAACACCATGATATTGGGAAGATCACTTTAAAATCTTAAGGCATGCATTTCAAATCATTCACAATGAAAATATAAACTTTAATTTGCAACAAGAGAGGGAATTCACACTCATGCTCTCAATCAGCCTTACAAAACACACGAAAACATATATATATATATATAGTTATAGTTTAATTTTCACGAAAAGTGATTCAAGGTAACATATATTTTCATCAAAACAATCCCATGATGCATACTTTTCAAAAACAATATCGAATACTTCATTATAAAACATAATTGGGGATCTTTAATCCTGATAAAAAATTTAAACTTATGACCAAGGATTTTCAGAGTAGTCCCACATACCTTAAGTTCCTTGGTTTGAAGAATGGAACCCTATTCTTGAAACTTTTCTTGATAATCTTGACTTAGAAGATGAATCTTTGATCTTTGGGAGGGATGTTAAGGTTTTGTTTTGAAGGGATTTGAGAAACTTTTAGCATACTATGCCTTTGTGTTATGACTGAGTTATGATGAAGGAAAAGGACTAAAATACCCTTCTAGACCTAAGAAAAATAATAAAAAAACTGGACACCTGACACGTTGAGCGACGTGCCGCATTGGTCCTACCGATGCGATAATTGTCTCGACGCAATTATATCGCGTTGGGCTTCTATTTTTACTATCCAAAAAAGTCTCAAACATCTTTCAAAAAATCCAAAACTTTCCCGAGACACCCCCTTACACCCCTGAACATGAGTCAACTTAAAAATCTACGTCTCGAGGTTCAAAAGATTGGTTTTGAAATCATTGAAGTTTTGGAGCTTAAAATATGACTAAGTCCTTTTAATACTTAGAAAAATTTCAGGTTGTTAGCTCCTTAAGAACGCTACTAAGTGTGGTATTAAGTCAAGAATTCTACGGGGTGTTACATTATCCCCCCTTGGGATCATTCGTCCCCGAATGATGGCTCGAAATATAGGCATGCACGACTTTTAAGCACAATAAGGAAAAAAACAAATAAGGAGATTGGTAAATAATTTGTACCTTCCATGTCGTCATCCACTATTTCGAAGAGGCTTGGGTATCTAGTTCGCATATCATCTTTTGACTCCCAAGTAGCTTCCTCAGCTTTTTGATTCTTCCACAATATCTTAACCGAAACTATTTCCTTACTCCTTAACTTCTAAACTTGGCGATCCAAAATGGCAATGGGTTCTTCTTCATATGACAAGGAGTCTTTCATATTGATCTCCTCTACAGGCAACACAAGAGAGTGGTCCCCAATACACTTTTTCAAGATTGACACATGGAATACTGGATGTACAAAATCTAGACTCGCGGCAATTCTAACTCATAAGCAACCCACTAATTCTTCTCACAATCTGATATGATCCTATGTAAAGAGGACTGAGCTTCCCTTTCTTTTGAACCGTATGACTCCTTTCATAGGGGAGACCTTTAAGAAAACCCAATCATCAACCTCAAATTCTAAATCTCTCCTTCTAACATCCACATAGGATTTTTGGAGACTCTGAGCAGTCTTAAGCCGCTCCCTAATGATGTTCACCTTCTTTATTGCCTGATGTACAAGGTCCGGTTCAAACAATCGAGTTTCACCCATTTCGTACCATCCAATTGGTGACCTTCATCTTCTCCCATAAAGCGCTTCAATAGGAGCCATCTGAATACTGGAATGGTAGCTATTATTGTAAGAGAATTCTATCAATGGAAAATGATCCGCCCAACTACCTTTGAAGTTAATCAATAGGCCCTCAAAATATCCCCAAGGTTCTGAATAGTGCATTCACCTTGCCCATCAGTCTGAGAGTGAAAGGCAGTACTCAGGTTTACTTGGGTGCCTAAACCCCTCTAAAAGGATCGCTAAAACTGTGAAGAAAATTTTGTACCTCGATCAGATATAATAGACACCGGAGCCCCATGCAACCGAACTATCTCACGAATGTACAACTTAGCATAGTCATCCCTGAATAATTTTTCCGCACAAGAAGAAAATGAGAGGACTTGGTTATTCGGTCTATAATCACCTAAATGGAATCATATTGGTTTCGAGACTTCAAAAGCCCCATAATGAAGTCCATAGTAATTATCTCCCACTTCTACTCAGGTAAAGCTATCTCTTGAGAAGTGCCACCTAGTATCAAATGCTCTACCTTGACTTTTTGGTAATTCAAACACTTAGAAACAAAATTAGCAATATCTCATTTCATATTGTTCCACCAGTAAATAGTCTTAAGGTCATGATACATTTTTGTGGAGCCTGGGTGAACAACATACCTCAAGGTATGAGTTTTGTCATGAATCCTCTCTCGTAATCCATCCATATTTGGTACACAAAGCCTACCCTGATACCTCAAAATTTCATCACCTCTGATTTCAAACATCGCCACCTTCTGTTGGCCAACATCTTTCTTAATCTGCGCCAAGATTTGATCATCAGCCTGCTTCTTCTTAACTTCAGCACAAAAGGTGGATTTAGCTATCTCATGAATAATTACTCCTCCATCTTCAGAATCCAGAAGTTGAACTGCCACATTTACCAGCTGATGAATATCTTTCACTATCTCCCTCTTCCCTTTATCAACATGAGAAAAACTACCCATTGACAACTTGCTAAGAGCATTGGCCACCACATTGGCCTTGTCCGGATGATAGTGCAGGGTAATGTTATAATTCTTTAACAATTCTAACCAATGCCTCTGTCTGAGATTTAGCTCTTTCTGTGAGAAAACATACTTTAAACTTTTCTGATTAGTAAATATATCTACATGCACACCATAAAGATAATGTCGCTAGATCTTAAGTGCAAACACCATAGCTACTAACTCTATGTCATGAGTGGGATAATTCTTTTCATGCACCTTTAACTGCCTAGATGCATAAGCCACCACTTTACCATATTGCATAAGCACACACCCAAGTCCCACCCGAGATGAATCACAATAGACAACAAAACCTTCTGTACCATCAGGAAAAGTCAAAACTAGTGCAGTAGTCAACTTATCATTCAGTTTCTCAAAACTATTTTCATATGAGTCCGACCACAAAAATTTTGCCTTTTTTGAGTCAATTTGGTAAGAGGAGCAGCCGTGGAGGAAAAACTCTCTACAAATCTTCTATAATACCCTGCCAAACCGAAGAAGCTCTATATATCAGTTAGAGTCATGGGTCTGGGCAATTTTCTCACTACCTTAACCTTTTGTGGGTCAACCTTAATCTCTTCATTAGAAAGAATGTGCCCTATGAAAGCAATAGCACTAAGACAGAATTCACATTTGGAAAACTATGCATATAATTCATGATCTTTGAGAGTCTGAAGGATGATTTGGAGGTGATTGACAAGCTCCTCCTCACTCTTAGAGTAAACTAGAATATCATCAATGAAAACTATCGCGAATAGATCTAGAAATTGATGGAACACCCTATTCATTAGATCCATAAAAGCTGTAGGGGCATTAGTCAGTCCGAAGGACATAACTAAGAATTCATAATGGCCATATCGAGTTCAAAAAACTATTTTAGGGATGTCAGCCTCCCTAACATTCAACTGATGATACCCCGAGCAGAGGTCTATTTTTGAGAAATATTTGGCACCCTGAAGTTGGTCAAAAAAATTATCAATTCTAGGAAGAGGATATTTATTTTTAACAGCGACCTTATTGATTTAACAGTAGTCTATACACATATGGAGGGAACCGTCTTTCTTATGCACGAAAAGCATTAGAGCACCCCAAGGAGAAACACTTGGATGAACAAAGCCTTTATCAAGGAGGTCTTTTAACTGCTCTTTCAACTCTTTCAGTTCAGTAGGAGCCATTTTGTATGGCGGAATTTAAATAGGACGAGTGTCCGACAACAAGTCAATACCGAAATCTATCTCCCTGTCAGGTGGGATCCCCGGGAGATCATCAGGAAAAACTTCTGGGAATTCATTAACTATAGGGACAAACTAGCGGGAAGTACTTTTGGTACTAGAATCTCTGACTCGAATAAGATGGTACAAACAACTCTTTGATATAAGTTTCTGGGCTCTAAGATAAGATATGAACTTCCCCCTAGGTGCTGAGGAATACCCCTCCCAATCTAACAATGGTTCATTTGGAAAGGAGAAAGTGACTTTTCAGGTTCTACAGTCTAGTATGGCATAACACAAATGGCATCGATCCATCCCTAAAATAGCATAAAAGTCAACCATATTAAGCTCTACAAGATCGGCCATAATATCACGATGACCGATGGATAAAACACAAATTCTATACACCCTCTTAGCCATAATAGAGTCACCAATAAGAGTAGAAACAGAGAAAGGTTCAGGAATATTTTTAGGTTCAAAGCCAAAACTAATGGCCACATAAGTGGTCACATAAGATAGGGTAGAACCGGGATCAAGCAACACATATACATCCTGGGAGAAAATTTGTGATATACCCGTGGAAATATCTGGTGAAGCCTAAGCATCCTGGCGGTTAGACAAAGCATATAACCAGTTGCGACCACCCCCGGTAGCTGAAGTAATACCCTTGGATGGTGATGGGGCTATAGAATTAGCTTGGGACTTAGCGCCCCTAACATTTCCTCTAATAGTGAGTCAATCCCTTTTGAAATGACCCCTCAAACCACACGTATAACACACACCCTCACCATAGATACACCTTCCCAAATGGTTCTTCCCACAAGTACCGCAATGAGGATAATGCCTAAACAACTGGGTCACACTCCCTTGTGACTGAGTACCCTACATTTTAGATCCATTATTAGGCTGAAAATTCTATAATCATCAATCAACTGGAGGTCTGGGCGCTGGGGCACTAGCTGAAGATTGAGCATTACTCCAAAACTTTTTTTGCGCCCACTTGTTACCCCAATTATTACCACCCTGGTGCTAACTATTATTCTGGTCTATAGATCTGGCCCTTTTGGCCTGCCTGTCTTTCTTCCTTGCCTCTACCAACCTTTTCTTCTGCTCTTCAACCCATTACATATGAACATATAACCTGGAGAAATCCATATCTCCATTCAGCATCGCTTCCTTGCATTCCATCCCCAGATCATCCGAGAGACCGGATGAAAACTTCCTCATGCGAGCTTTCATGTTACCCGACAATTCTGGAGCATACCTGGACAACTGAGTGAACTTTAAGGTATACACCTTAACACTTATTTTTCCTTGCTTCAAATTCATAAATACTTCAGCCTTTGATTCCCTCAATTCCTAGGGAAAGAAACGATCCAGGATCAGCTGATTAAGTGGCTGACATACTCACAAAACCACTTTCCAAAGCCTTTTTTGTACAAAAATTTTCCAAGTTGGGTGTTGTTGACACCACCAACTTGCGGGGGAGTAATAAAGGATAAAATCAGCTCCTATTTTTTAAATTTTAAATTTAGTAGTTCCTTCTCTTTAGGACTTTGTTGTATATAGCTAAGTATTATCCTTTTCTTAGTTTATCTCTTTATTGTATTGTATTTATATATACTCAGTCTACAATCGGTGAGAATCCATTGTTCCTTTTATTCCATTAACAATTTTATACTTCATACAGTCACTTCTCTGAGGACATGAAATAAATTAGCTGACAGCTTTGATAAATACATTCAGAAGGAAAAATTTAGCAACAATAAATTTATTAGAATAAGAGGTTGTTACATAATCTTTGATAAAAGAAAAAGAAAAAAAAGTGTCATGATCATACATAGGCAAATACTAAGTAATTTAGGCGAGATCAAGCTCTCTGCATAAACAATTCCTTGCTTATTGGAAACACATTGAGGACATAATCCAAATGGTTCTCTAGATGTTATGAGTTCAAAACCAATACATCCGTAGTGTTTGCAGCGTAGTATCACTTCACCATTCATAAACATGTATTTGGTCTGGGGGAATGAAAAAGATTAGTATCTCGTAATTGTAATCGACTTAGTCCAAGATTTTTTGACACCCATAGACTTTCATTACCCACAACTTACATTTGGCCTCCGTCAGATAATTATATGTAGAATAAAATCAAAGCATTCCTTTCACTACTGAAACACTATTGTCGATGAAGTACAATGAATATTCGCTCCAAAAAGGGTATCTCTCCATACACCTGATTTGAAATATTAAACAAAATGGTAGTATAATATCCTGACAGTGACATACCAAGCCAATGAAATGCCCTATGTACAAATGCCAAATAATTAGTACTAGAATACTTGAACCCCTAGCACGCTAAAATCTAGTGTAATATCTCGAGTCTATACCTCGAATGCTACACAGTGCTTACAACCCCGAAGGATCACAAGCTAACCCATGACTGATATCTACTGGGAGCACTAAAATATGATACTAAAATATATGCAGAATAATAGGCTGAAATTCCATAAGGTTCAAAACATCTGAAATACTGATAATTTAAAATACTGAAATAACATCTGAAAATACTGAATGCTATCTGAACATCTAGTTTGAAATTCTCTAATCTGAAACTGTCTGAAAGTGGAGTTGATGGGACAATCCCCCAACTAACTCCATCTACTAGAATACTGAGTCTACTATAGTAATGAAATGAAAGAATATCCTCGATAGATGAGGACTCACTACTAAATCCACTGTTGGCTGAATCTAGATTTGTCTATGCGCGGTTAGGAACCTGAGCGTCCGAACCTATAATATGAGACATCATAGCACAAAAAAAGAGTATGTATCAGTACGTGGAATATACTGGTATTCTAGATGAGGTAAGGCTGGATGCAAGGGTTCATATGCATGAACAACAACTAACTAAATAATATAGAGTAACCAAAACATGAGAGTACGTGAGTAATTGAAACTGCTATAAATACTAGGTATACAATACTGTGCATACATATATATTTTAACTGAGCTTATCTGAAGCTAAGTATTGAATTCTGATACTGAGTAATTGATAATCTGAGATTACTGATACTGATTGACTGTATCTGAAGGTCCTGATTCTGTAGAACTGAACTGAGTTCTATTCTGAAGACTGAGACTAAAACTGTGGGAGGTAATCATCTAACTGACATGCCCCAAATAAGATGAGATAACTGAGTTGGGATCTAATCTGTAACCCCAATTAGAAGGGTATCAATACCGTGCCACAGTTAAGAACAAGCTGAGAGTTAATCTCATCTGGTAGGTACTCTAATGAGAATGGTGGAACCCTTATCTGGCAGGTTAAAACACGTCACCAACCCTCAACTGGCAGGTTTGATGTCTCAACCTATACTGGCTACGTAGTTCTGGAATGCAAGGATTGCTTCTGAGGATCATACCCTCTGCTGGCGGGTGAGCCCCCATCCTTGGGTTCACTCGGTGCTTAATCCTACTCCCAATTGAAAGACACTGAACCGATTATACTGAAATGAACTGGACTGATACTGAGATTATTGAGTTTTCCTGAGTTATGTAAATGATTGAGTTCTACCGAGTTCTGTAACTGACTGAGAGTACTACTGATTGTGACATGACTGATACTACTCTGTAATTGACACTGGCTCTAGGTAAACAACTAAATTGTTGGGTATTAAATACCCCCAGGATTCAATAGCGTGAAAAGTAAAGCAAAGCATAACCTTGAATAACATACAATGTTCACTTAGTCATAATTCATTCACAGAAACATTTCATCAAACGCTTGTAATGTATTAACTTGTACATGAATGGGGAATATATGTTAGCATGCTATAATGGCATCATTTCATTCTCATAGATAATTTATCAAACACATGGAAAGTATACTTGTTTTTACTAAATCATAAACACTTAGGGTAAACATGGTTATAACAATCAACTTGCAAATTGAAGGGGTTTATCATGAAGATCATGTAATTCAATACATATAATGATTAATTTCATGAAAACTTATAATTTAATCATGGACTAAGACCCAACAATAACATGAACATGATTTCAATTCAACTCAAGCATGGAAGTTCATAATTCAACAATCATGTAGTTTGAAAATGGATTCGTGGACTCTATGGGTGAAAGGGACCCATAGATGAACACCTAGCATACCTTAATTTGTGATTTTCTTGGAGTTCTTGGAGAATCCTTGAGCTTTGTTCTTGGTTTTTTGAAACTAGGGTTTTCCGCCTTTTGAGAGAGAATGACTTAACCTTTTGAATAAAGCAAATAAATGATGAGATAATGGGTTATTTAGAGGTTTATTTTGTGTTTAGACTGATTAGGGCCATTGGAAAATACCCATTTACCCCTGAGAACAACTTAAAATTTCGTAGTGAAAAACCTAATTTTGGGCCCTGGCACTACGCGCCATGATTGAGTCAGGCCGCTGGAAATTGCCAACTGGGAATATGGCTGGTGGCGCAACGCAGTGGTATCGCATTGACACCTTTGATACGACCTAGAATTTCACCGCGATACGGTGGAATTGCATTGGTATACTGGAAATTGACAATTATGAATTTGACTGGTGGCATGACGCACCAATATTGCGAAGCAACACTGAAAACTGACAATTACCATTTTGATATACTCCGCAATGTGCTACTGGCCTGAATGACGGTGTTTAATGACTGAAACATAAAATAGCTATAACTTCTTACCTGATTATCGAATTTAGGCGAATTTTATATTGTTGGAAATCTAATTTAATTTTCTACGCAGTGGCAAGCTCCAAACTGAAAAATATTGAGTATTTCAAATTTTTTATATTAAATGACTCATGGACTGAGGGTTAAGTTAAGCTTGAGAAATACGGGGTATTACGTCTAGTAGGATAACCAATCTTTTCTCCAGGAACAACTATTTAGCACGAGAACTTCAACCGAAACAATGTGAGTTTATGGATCACCCAGGTTAATTACAAGGATCTTATAGTCATCACTTGTTGTGTCATATCTGTTGGTGTTTGTCCTGACTTTCTTACAATTAGGGGTGTACAGACCAAACCGTCAAGTCAAACCAAACCGAAGAACCAAACCAAACCGAGAAAAGAAAACCGACTTATGGTTTGGTTTGGTTGGTTTGACATTTGAAAAAATAAACAACCATTCTTGGGTTGGTTTGGTGTTAACAAAAAAAAGTCAAACCAAACCCAAATCAAACCGACATAATGTATATATATGTGTGTGTGTGTGTATATATATATATATAAATATAATTTAACTTTTATACATAAAATGTTAATTATGATCTACTTTTTAAATACTTTTTCAGTTAGTTTTATTAATTTTCAATATTTAGAAAGTAGATGTGTGTGTGTATATATATATATATATATATATATTCATATTTGGGCCTTAAAGTTGTAATATTTATCCATTAATTGCTAATAAAATAATCCAAAATCCAATATAAACTTAAAACCTAAACTTTTCACTTTTCATCTTATTTTTTAGTTTCACGTGAGTTTTTCGATCCTAAATTTTTTATAATTGTGTTTTTTCATCAGCACATGAATGAAAACATACTTGATCTAAACTTCAATCACAATATAATTGTAAAAGATAAAGACTATAAAAAAATGAGAAAAACCGAAAAAAAACAAAAGAACCGACTAAAACCTAAATCGAAAAATCGATTTTATGTTGGTTTGATTTGGTTTATAGTTTTAATAAACCGACATAATTGGTTTGATTTTTTTTTCAATAGAAAACCAAACCAACCCGACCTATGTACACCCCTACTTACCATAATTAGATTTTCTTTTAGGTACCATAATTGGATTCCCCTTTAGGAAAAGGAAAACCTGAATTCTCCATATTTGGCTAATCCTTATTCTTGTAGGCAAAGGTTATAGACTCTATAAATAAAGACTCCTTTCTTCTAGTTTTGTAGCATCCACAATGTAGTCCTAGGGGTTTGAGAGTATTGTTTGAGGAGAGACTTTGTTGAGTCATAAGTGTTGTGGTATCACTTGTATGAACCTCTTTTTATTCTAAGTGAATTTGTGTGAGGTTGTCTCTCTCTATATTTTGTACTCTCTTTTATATAGTGGATTGCTCATCTCCTTTTGTGGATATAGGTGAATTGACCAAACCACATTAAATTCATGTGTCTCTTTTGGTGTATTTCTTATTTATCTTCTTATTCATGGTCTTCCGAGGTTTGCTTTGCTAGATTCCGTATGACACCTATTATTGAATGGACAACAACAAGCAATACCATAACGAAAGAAAAACAAGAAGAACACACAGATTTACATGGAAACCCTTGACAGGAAAAACAACCGAAAGAGGAGGAGGAAATTCACTATAATAGAGAGGAAACAAGGAGGAGATGAAAGTCTCAATGACGTATTTTAAAAATGTCCAAAAACAACCCACTAAATTGAACTTATATAATACATACGTACAAATAAATCCTAAGCCCAAAAACATACAGGTCCATACCATGGTAACTTCACCCCTGCACCCCTAATGGGATCAGTGGTGGGCTCCGGGATCTGGCCTATCATCCCGATCCCTCCATTACCACTATAGACCCCCAAAAAATCTCAAAAATGGGTCCCACCATAAATTTTCAGGACTGGATCAACAATATTTGGGTCACAAACTCTAACAATCTCCACCTTGACACGAATTCTAATTCAGAACTCAAAATCATTTCGAGAAAACTCTCCACCTCTTCCCACAAATGCCCTTAAGGGCTCATCTTAATTGTTGACACTAACTAGGTCTAAGCAATTCTCAAACTTGGAACTTGGTAGTGTCTTGGTCATCATATCAGCGGGGTTATCATAGGTACTAATCTTTCTTATCATAATATCACTACGAGCAATAATCTCATGCATAAAATGGTACCGAACATCGATGTGCTTTGTCCTCTCATGAAATATTTGATCTTCTGTAAGAAAGATAGCACTTTGGCTGTCACAAAAGATCATAGCAATTTGTAAGTCTTTGCTAAGTTCACAAAACAAACCCTTCAACTAAATAACTTTCTTGCAAGCCTCTGTAATAGCCATGTACTCTGCCTCGGTAGTTGACAAAACAACAGTAGTTTGTAAAGTAGCTTTCCAACCGATAACACAACCACCAATGGTGAAAAAATAGCCTGTAAGGTTTCTTTTTTTATCAAGGTCTCCTACAAAATCAAAATCAACATACCCGATCACTCCATCTCTATTTCTCCCAAACTGGAAACAAACATCAGCAGATCCATACAAGTATCTGAAAATTCACTAAACTATTTTCCAATGTTCTTTATCAGGATTTGCCATGTATATGCTAACTGCACTAACTGTAAATGATAAATATGGTCTGGAACAGACATCATGTGCATAGGAGAATCAACTGCACTAGAGTATAGAACTCGAGACATATAGTCACACTAATCATTTGTCTTTGGAGATAACGTAGCCGAGAGTTTGAAATGAGCTGCCAATGGAGTACTGATAGGATTGGCATTTTGCATATTAAAACTGTGTAGCACATTATCAATATACCTTTTTTGACTCAAGTATAACTCTCTATCCCTCAGAATTTCTATGCCAAGAATCTTCTTTGCTGCTCCTAGATCTTTCATTTCAAACTCCTTACTGAGTTGGGCTTTGACTTTTATTATCTCTCTCATATCTTTTGCTGCTATCAATAGATCATCAACATACAAGAGAAGATACACAAATGAATGATAACGCTCAATCTACAGCTCTCGTTTGAGTGTAAAGCGGTCGTTAGCAAATATAGAACCCAACCTGGGTTGGGTGTCGATCCCACAGGGAATAGCTTGGCCAACAAGTAAGTAAAATTACTAAACTTTTGGTGCAAGTCTCGTAAGAAGGGGGGATTCTTGTCTTTCAAGTAATGTAAACAAAAGCTGAAGATAATAAAGTAAAAAGAGAGAGATTGTTACGTTGGTTGTAAACAATGAGAATTGAAGCGTTGGGGTTATGTCCACCTTCTGAGGTATACGTCTCTATTGGCTATGAGTGTGTAGAATTCTGACATGCAATTGCTTATAGAGGATTGTAGTCGATGGTAAATCCAAGCGTCTCTCGACCTAAACAAGGACTATTTCACTTTAACACTCTCGAGCTTAAAGCGTATCTAACGGTACGAATTCTCCAAGAGGTTAGTCCGGTTACGGCACTAGCTTTTTAATAGGAAAGGGTGTCCTACTACCTTGACATTATCTCTTTTCCAGACAAATAACTTTTCTCTCGAACAAGTTAAATGTTAGACTGGCGTATTCTTGCGTTTGCAACCGCAAAGAATGTAGATTAAGATGAAGAGAATAATGATATAAGCAATATACGTGCCTCGAACTCACAAACTCACAACAATAGATAGTAACTCATTCGGCTTCCATAACCCCAACAGAGAGGTTTAGTTACCCATGAATGCGAAGGAGATCACGATTGACATTGTTGTTATACCACAAGATTGATTAATTTCGTGTAACGTAAGTGGTAGGCGTGAGGCGTGAATTCCTTAGCAAGGTAACGATTCTCTTGTTGCGGAAATTAAGAATAGATGAATAGAAGAAGAAAACTAGAATTAAGAGAAAGATTAAAAGAGTTGTAGAATTGTTTGCAGTGTAGAATAATAGAGGAGTAGAAGATTTGAGAAGATGTTCTAAAATCTCTAGCATGATAGGGTATTTATAATACCCGTATCCTAATCCTACTAAGCTAATGAAATAAATAACCAAATCCTACTAGACTAATGAAATCCTTAGCCCATATGTACTAGGTTAAGGTAACATTATCATAATCCACTTAAAATAATGAAATACATAACCTAATTGTACTAGGTTAATGTATCATTGTCAAAATCCAGCTTTGTGTCTGTAAGTCCCCAAAGTCTTCAGAATTGTTGTTTTAGCCCGGGACAGATTTTCCATGCAGCAGTTTTGGTCCTTAGGCGTGTGAACTCCCTTCCCTTCCTTCGTGAGCTTTCTTTAGCGTCAAGTAAGCCATAAAATGCTGAATTATGCATCATTTATACCTGAAACTTTACTAATCATGTTCGTTAGCTCATTTACAGGAAAAAAGACTAAAAGTGCATGAAATATATAATTTGTTCTCAAAACTAGGCTAAAATATGGGCAAAATATATTGATATAGGCGTGTAAATTCGCCTATCATCAACACCCCACACTTAGAGCTTTGTTCGTCCTCGAACAAACTATCATGTCCTTCTAAACGTCAACTTAGGGTTTTACAGCAACAACACAAAATATTCTTCAAGACAAGCACAACAATTATCAACAAAGAGTATCTTTTCGATTATAAGTAGAAACAGTTTAACCTCTAGCATAGACTCGTGATGGTGATCAACTCGCATGCAAACGTTAAGGTACAAGGAATCATATATAACTACCCAAAACTCATCAACCATGTGTGTCTCACACTATAGTACCCATAATCACTCACAAGTATAGCATATTTTTCAAACATGGGTATCAAAATATCCTTGCTCTCGCTCTCACAAAGAATTCATATGAAGAAACTGATGACCATAGGCTTGCCCTTAATGTAATACTCCACTAAATGTCAGAATGTTAAGATTAGGATCAAGTAGGTCTTTTGATGGTTGTAATGTAGGCTAAGGGACGGGTAGGACTATTTTGGCCAGGAATAGTGACTAAGTTCCTAAGCGATTTAATACATCACTTTGTATCATTGACACTTTTTTCTTTCAACCTTTCTTCTTTCTTTTGTTATACCACCCTTATTCTCCTCTTTTGTTTTTCAATTTTAAGCACAACTCGCTTTTCAACTTTCTTTTCCTTTTTCTTTTCACAACATACCTCTTATGATAGCACTTTTTTTTTCATAACACATTCAAGCACCATTACAATTTATAGCATCATACTCACCCAATTTCCTCTTATGTTGTCACATGACTTTTTCACTTTAAAGCACTTAGGAGTTTGGATCAAATTACGGTCTTGAAAGAAATGGATTAGGCTTACATACAAGGTTGTCAAAGAAATAGGCTAAAGGCTCAAAAGGGTTTAACTAGGATGATGTCCATGGGTAGGTAAAACTGAAGGTAAACAAATATAGGTTGCCAAAGAAATGCCTAAATCATATCCTAAACTTACACTCCTTATTTTCGCTTTACATATATACCAGGCAAGTTCTAGCATCAGCTACACACATAGAATATACGATTGTCTCACACACACAAGGCACATGGTCGACTTGCTTGGAAGTAATATAGACTCTCGATCCAACAAGTGAAGGAATTGAACCACACAATATCACATAATGAGTCACAACTAGAGCTTAAACGTCTCAATAGTCACAATTGTAGCACTTACTCTTGTTATTATCTCATGCTGCCTATCAAAATAATTTCATGCGAAGCTAGAAAAAATTTACTACTAAAAAATGAAACAAAAACAAAGCAAGCAAACATAGATGCAATAGAGAAGTATAGCATACGATACCGCCACCCCACACTTAAACGGGACACTGCCCTCAGTGGAAAATAAATACGAGGAACCTGGTTAGTCGGACTCTTCCTCATTGTCGGGGGTCATACCCCCTTCGTCGGAATCATCATAAGAGTCTTCGTCAGAGTTCTCCTCCTCGTCAGAGTCTGGCAAGCGTCGATCGTCATCAGTCGGCACATCATCATCTAGAGGTTCCTCAAAGTATACGCCCACTCCACACATCTCCCGTGTATGCATGATCATGGGATAGTCGTGGTCCAGCTATTGGAGCTCTGCAGCAGTTGGAACACGACCTCCGCTCATCATTGTAAACCTCATCATGCCGTACATATGGCAGGAGAAACTCTCATCCCGAGCATGTCTCTCTGCCGTAGTAAGGTTGATGCCATATGTTGATTCAGCATCTTTGACCTTTGTGAGGTCAACCTTCTTCGGATTGTGTGGGAGTTTATGATCAGATGGTTCCTCTTCGATATCCTTCTTCCGCAAGACTGCTGTCAACAAATTGCCAAATGTGAAATGGGACCTTTTGTGGAGTCTGGCCTTCCTCATGGTGGATCGAATGATTGCCCCTAAGTTGATTGGGACATTCGTCATCAAAGCATAGACCAAACACACTCTATCTCTCGATATCTTGGTGTATTGAGTCCCAGGAATAAGACATGAGTTGACAATGCGCATCCAGATTCTTGCTTCCCTATTTAGTGGAGCATAGGGGAAGGTGTTGTGTCGGACGGTTTCTTTATGTCTGCCCCACCTTGCCATTGATCTGCTTCCACAAAGCATGTTTCGTATTGCTCTATAAGGAGGCCTGCTGTACAGCTCTTTGAATGGTGCTGCGTCGATTGAAGGTAAGCCAAGAAAAGAGTTGATCCAGTCCGCGGTGAGCTGTAACACCTGGCCCCGAATTTTGACTTCATTGCCTGTTGTGTTTGGCGACCAGTTGGCATAAAACTCTCTTGTTAGATCAAGATTACACTCTCCCATGTCGCGGAAGATGAAATCCAACTTCAAAGCCATTATTTTTGCCAACATACGCGGCTCCTTCTTTGCTAAGGTATCCTTGTTGATCAAGTCGACGTGCACATATTTTCTTTCTTTGTTGCTGCTGTACCATGCTTTGGCTTCTTCCTCAAGAACCCATTTTATTCCGAACATTCTGCGTGGTGGTTGTGCTGAGGATGATTCTCCTTGGTCTTTTCGACTTCTCTTCTTTCCCTTTTGGGAAGTGGTCGCCTTCTCCTTGCCTTGCCTCGCTTTAGGTGCCATTGTACCTGAGACTACAAATAGTGTTAGTTGCAGCACAGTCTCGCTTGATACAATCTATAAGCAAGCATTAGGGGTACCACCCCACACTTAGTTTTGTTAGCACGAATCAGTGAGGTGAAAGTAGTTGATTTACTCAGATTTCATCGAGATGCGTTTTAGGATTGTATTCCAACAAGAAATTCAGCAATGCATCACTTACTTGCAGCCATTTGACTACTTTCATGGTAGATATAGAAACACTATTATATAGGGGTTACCACATTGAATCATTATTCTTACAACAATCACAACCTCCTAAGTCGGTAGGCATCATAAGTTTTATCCCTATGACCGAGATAGTCTAGCATGTAAGTATCCAAAAAACAATCTTAAGCAATATTCATATCCATAGCAATTCCTCAAATATCATAACAATGCTATTGAAACCAAATTCAAGTCGGAATCAAGTCAAGATTTTCCTACGTATATGTCCACTCACATGATTTTGCAACAACAATCCAAACACATGAACATCACCAACAATCTCATATAATTTAGCAATTAATAATAGCCATAGCAACGTAGTACTTACGAGAAATAAATGAAGAATAAGAGAGCACTTACTTGCTTGAAGCTTGTGGAGATGGTTTTGTGAATTGGAAGAGCAAAAGAAGAAAATTTTTAGAAGGTTTGGAAGAGTATGCGGTGCCTTTAGGGTATTTTCTATTGTGGTTGTGTTATAAAACTAAGTCCCCTTTATATAGGAAGAGTATGGGTCGGGTTATGACCCATTTACAATCGGTTTTGGAGACAAAAATCCTACATATGCGGCGCATTGTCTATGGCATAATGGGACATATGCGCCGCATAGTCTATGGCATTTGTAGACATATGCGGCGCATTGTCTATGGCATAATGGGACATATGCGCCGCATTGTCTATGGCATATGAGATACTGAGACCAAATGCCATAGCATAGGCGGCGCATAGTCAAAAGCATACCTAGGAATAGGCGGCGCATAGTGTATAGCACACTAGATTCCGAGACCTTAGGCTATAGGATAGGTTGTGCATCGTTCGTGGCCTAGTTTTACCAAGGCCTAGCCTTCCTCGAAGCCTATTTTGGCGTGGGAAAGGCTCAATCCATAGCCTTATGCATCACCCTTCCTAATTTACCAACTTTACCATACAATGCGTCCAAATCGTCAATTGAAATCAATCTCCTCGTTGACTACTTCTTGCACCTATATTCGCTCAAACAAATGAAAACGATTAGTACGATGGGTTTCCTCCCACCAAGCGCCTTAGTTTTGGTCGTGGCACGACTCTTATTTTTGGATTTTTATTTATCAAAAGAAAAACACATGCTAGAACGAAATGAAAAATGAAAAACGATAAACGATAAATGATAAACGATGGGTTGCCTCCCATCTAGCGCCTTATTTATTGTCGTGGCTCGACGTAGTAATCTCGAGTACTTAGACTTTATCGAGATAAGTGATGGCCATGTCATTCATCGAGTCAAGAGGACCGATATACGGCTTAACACGTTGGCCATTCACTTTGAAGACAACACCCTTATTGCCTTCCAATTCGACTACTCCAGACGAGTAGACTTGGATAACTTTAAATGGACCAGACCACTTAGATTTTAACTTACCTGGGAAGAGCTTAAATCTGGAGTTGAAGAGTAGTACCATATCACCCTTTTGGAAGTTTCATCGAACAATCCGCTGATCATGATACATCTTCATCCGCTCCTTGTATAAATCCGATCTTTCATATGCATGGAGACGGAACTCATCTAATTCGTTCAGCTGCTCCAACCTCAGATTCTTCACATCATCCCAATTCAGATTCAAGTGCTTTAATGCCCACAATGCCTTGTATTCAAGCTCGATGGGTAGATGACAAGCCTTCCCATAAACTAGTTGATAAGGAAACATGCCAATGGGTGTCTTGAATGCAGTCCTATATGCCCATAGTGCATCATCTAGATTTTGAGACCAATCCTTCCTATTTGCATTAACCATTTTTGCAAGGATTTGCTTAATCTCGTGATTGGAAACCTCTACTTGTCCACTAGTTTGGGGATGATAAGGCGTAGCTACCTTGTGTTGCTTGACACCATACTTGGCCAATACAGATTTGAATAGCTTGTTGCAAAAGTGAGATCCTCCATCACTTATGATAGTACGAGGTACCCCAAAGCGAGAGAAGATATTCTTCTTTAAGAACGCTACAACACGCTTTCCTTCGTTGTCGGCCAATGCTACAACTTCAACCCATTTCGAAACATAATCCACAGCAACCAAGATATACTTCATTCCAAACGAATTCACGAATGGACCCATGAAATCAATACCTCACACATCAAAAAGTTCTACCTCCATAATTTTGGACATGGGCATTTCATGGTGTTTTGAAATAGCACCTTGACGTTGGCATTGGTCACACCTTCTCACATAGTCGTATGCATCTCTGAATATCGAAGGCCAATAATAACCACTTTGCAATACTTTTCTTGCCGTTCGATTCCCTGCATGATGTCCTCCAACTTGCGAAGTGTGGCATGCTTCCAATATAGTAGGTACTTTTTCATGGGATATACATCGTCGAATGATCCCATCCGCGCATCTTCGAAACAAATAAGGTTCATCCCAATAGTAGTGCTGAACGTCATGCATAAACTTCCTCTTTTGGTGGTAAGATAAGTTGGCAGGTATCACATTACTCTCTACGAAATTTGCAAAGTCGGCATACCATGGTACTTTCTCCATTTTTGTCGCTAATATCTCCTCGTCAGGGAATGCATCATCAATCTGAATCTCAGGTTGCGCCACATGTTCATTGTCAAGTCTAGATAGGTGATCAGCCACTTGGTTATCGCAACCTCTTCTATCTTTGACTTCAAAATCAAACTCTTGCAGCAGCAGTACCCATCGAATTAACCTTGGTTTGGCATCCTTCTTCTTCATTAGATACTTAAGAGCTGCATGGTCTGTATGGACGATCACATTGGTACCCAATAGATAGGCACGAAACTTCTCAAACGCATATACAACCGCTAGGAGCTCTTGTTCAGTAACAGTGTAGTTCCTTTGGGCTTCATTTAGGACCTTACTCGCATAGTAGATAGGATGAAATAATTTCTCCTTTCTTTGTCCAAGAACAGCACCAACGGCTACACCACTAGCATCGCACATGACCTCAAACGGGAGCATCCAATCTGGTGCTACCATGATAGGGGCTTCAATGAGTTTTCCTTTAAGGTATTCGAATGCCTTTAAGCAATTGTCATTAAAGTCAAACTTCGCATCTTTCTCCAGTAGTTTGCACAATGGACTAGAAATTTTGGAAAAGTCTTTGATGAATCTACGATAGAAACCAGCATGGCCAAGAAAACTACGGACTACCTTCACCGAAATTGGAGGCGGTAGCTTCTCAATTACCTCTATTTTTGCTCGATCAACCTCTATTCCTCTTTCAGAGATCTTGTGCCCAAGAACGATTCCTTCTTTTACCATGAAGTGGCACTTCTCCCAATTCAGCACAAGGTTGAACTCTACACATCTTTGCAATGCCATGCTCAGGTTTGCCAAACATGCTTCAAAAGACTCACCGACAACTGAAAAGTCGTCCATAAATACCTCCAAAGTGTCCTCAACCATATCAGAGAAAATAGACATCATACAACGTTGAAAGGTGGCTGGGGCATTACACAACCCGAATGGCATGCGTTTGAAGGAAAACGTACCATATGGGCATGTAAACGTTGTCTTCTCTTGGTCTTCGGGGGCAATACAAATCTGATTATAACCTGAATAACCATCCAAGAAGCAAAACCATCCTTTCCCCGCTAATCGATCTAGCATTTGGTCCATAAATGGCATGGGGAAGTGATCCTTGAGTGTCCAAGAATTCAGCTTGCGGTAATCCATGCATACTCTCCATCCAGTAACGGGCCTGAGTGGAATAAGCTCATTCTTTGCATTTGCTACCACCGCTATTCCTCCTTTCTTGGGAACACATTGTACAGGACTTACCCATGTACTATCAGAGATAGGATATACAACTCCTGCGTCTAACCACTTGATAATCTCCTTCTTCACCACTTCTTGCATAGGTGGGTTTAAACACCTTTGATGTTCAATGGTGGGTGTGCACTTTTCTTGAAGCAGAATTTTATGTGTGCAAATCCCAGGTGGAATACCAATAATATCCGCAATGGTCCATCCAATGGCTCTAATATACTTGCTTAAGATTGAAATAAGAGCTGCAACTTGTTGCTCACCTAAATCGGCTGCCACTATGACTGGGAGTGTGTTTCCGCTTCCTAAGAATGCGTACTTCAAATGACTTGGCAGCTCCTTCAATTCTAGTGTGGGTGGTTCTTCAATAGATGGCTTGGCTGGTGGTGTGGGTCGATTTTTGAGATCAAGATCCAGCTTCTTGGGAGTATAGCGATATGTCCCTAATCCCGATAGAGCACAAATAGCTTCTTCAGAAATTTCAGCATCCTCATTCTCTTCTTTCATGAGCAAAACCTCCAAAGGATCATCAAGAATTTGCTCTTCTTCAAGTCGTTCTTTCTCATCGTCAAAGACAACATCAGCCACAGAAAATACACTCAGATCTTTGGGTTGCTTCATTGATTTGCAAACATCAAATCGAACCACTTCGTCATTTATTCGGAATGAAAGTTCATTAGCTCTCAAATCAATGAGCACACTTCCTGTAGCAAGAAAAGGGCGTCCCAAGATTATGGGAACCTCTGAATCTGCTTCACAATCCAAGATGACAAAGTCTGCTGGAAAGATAAATGAAGAAACCTTTACCAAGACATCACATAGAATACCAACCGGTCGTTTTACCGACCTATCTGCCATAACAAGCCTCATGTTAGTTGGTGTAGGATCTCCTAACCCCAACTTCTTGTAGATCGATAATGGCATCAAGTTGATGCTGGCTCCTAGGTCACATAATGCTTTGGCAAAGTTCAAAGATCCGACGGTGCAAGGAATAGTGAAAGCTCCGGGGTCGGCCTACTTCTGAACTATCGATCGGGTAGCAATTGCACTACAATGATGCACATCATCCTTCAGCTCATAACTTGCTGCCCTCTTCTTAGTCAAAAGATCTTTCATAAACTTTGCATACCCAGGCATTTGTTCAAGTGCCTCTACCAATGGAACATTAATGGTCAGCTGCTTCAACATAGTCATAAATTTGCTGAACTTAGTGTCATCCGCCACCTTCTTAAATCTTTGGGGAAAAGGTGGTGGTGGGTATGGAAGTGTTCTCTCCATGGCTTTCTTCTCCTCTTGCTTCCGTTTTTCCATTCTTTCAGGCTGCACGTCACTGGGTGTGACATCCTTGACGTCAGGATTGGTTGTTGCGGCATCTTCTCCTTTTATGTTATCATCCATGTCTGCAACTTCGTCAACCACTTGCTTGCCTTTTTCTGAAGGTTCCAGCACCTTACCACTTCTGGTAGTGATGGCCATGCATGACCCATCATTCCTTGGGTTTTGCACAGTATCGCTAGGTAAAGTGTCAGCCTTTCTTTGATTGAGTGCTGCTGAAAGTTGGCTCAATTGCTGCTCTATTTGCTTTATTGAAGTGGAATGAGAATCAACTAGTTGTTTCATGGAGGACAAATCATTAATTACCTCAGTAACTCCCGCGCTTGTTGCTTCCATTCCTTTCAATAATTTAGCCATCATGTCTTCCATACTTCCAGAATTAGATGTGGTGGTATCACGTCTACCAGGGGGAACATATACACCACTCTTTTCATTGTTTTTTCTCCAACTACCTTGGTCCTTGTTTCCAGAATTATCATAATAGTTCCGACCTTGGTTTCCTTGGGTATTCCCACGGAAACCCCCCTGATTGTTCACGTAGTTGGCCTCCTCTTCCGAATCAGATTCGTCTCTTCCTTTTAGCGCCACAACTTTCACTTTTTCGGTCTTCCCTGATAATAAATGCTTTGTCAGAAGATCCACTTGCATTTTCATGTGCGCTAAATCTTGATCACGTTCTTCTTGTCTTCTTCTTTGGTCTGCAGTCATGCCTATAGATAACGTGGGGCTTGCTACCTCAGAATCCCTGGTATGCCAAGCTCTACTTTGTTTCGTCATGCGATCTAGCATATTTCTTGCTTGACCAAAGGTGAGGTCCATAAAAGATCCTCCAGCTGCGTTATCCACCACTGGCTTAGTTATTGAATTCAAGGCTCTATACAATATCTCCATGAGGTGAACATTAGTCATGTGATGGTTTGGGCATCTCGCTAGCTTTGTCTTGAAACTCTCCCATGTTTCATGAAAAGCTTCAGTGGGAAGCTGACGAAAGTTGCTGATTTCATCTCTCAATTGTGCCCTTTTGGAAGACGAAAAGAATCTTTCTAGGAAAGCGTCTCTCAATTGCCTCCAATTTGTAATTGAATCAGGAGTCAGCCCATTCAACCATAGTGTTGCCTCCCCAGACAGAGACAATGAAAATAGACGTAATCGAATTGCATTCTGACTAACACCAGGATTGTCAAAAGACTTGCATGTAGAAATAAAGTTGATGAGATGCATATTCGGATCATCGCCTGCTAGTTGATGATAGGCAAATTTACGCACCTATATCAATATATTTTGCCCATATTTTAGCCTAGTTTTGAGAACAAATTATATATTTCATGCACTTTTAGTCCTTTTTCCTGTAAATGAGCTAACGAACATGATTAGTAAAGTTTCAGGTATAAATGATGCATAATTCAGCATTTTATGGCTTACTTGACGCTAAAGAAAGCTCACGAAGGAAGGGAAGGGAGTTTACTCGCCTAAGGACCAAAACTGCTGCATGGAAAATCTGTCCCGGGCTAAAACAGCATTTCTGAAGACTTTGGGGACTTACAGACACAAAGCTGGATTTTGACAATGATACATTAACCTAGTACAATTAGGTTATGTATTTCATTATTTTATGTGGATTATGATAATGTTACCTTAACCTAGTACATTTGGGTTAAGGATTTCATTAGTCTAGTAGGATTTGGTTATTTATTTCATTAGCTTAGTAGGAGTAGGATATGGGTATTATAAATACCCTATCATGCTAGAGATTTAAAACAAGGAGGGAGGAAGGAGGGAGAACACAATACTTCCTTCCATCCCTCTCATCTTCTCTCATCTTCTATTCCTCTATTATTCTACACTACAAACAATTCTACAACTCTTCTAATCTTTCTATTAATTCTAGTTTTCTTCTTCCATTCATCTATTCTTAATTTCCGCAACAAGAGAATCGTTACTTTGCTAAGGAATTCACGCCTCACGCCTACCACCAAAGCTACACGAAATTTCTCAATCTTGTGGTATAACAACAATGTCAATCGTGATCTCCTTCGCATTCATGGGTAACTAAACTTCTCTGTTGGGGTTATGGAAGCCGAATGAGTTACTATCTATTGCTGTGAGTTTGTGAGTTCGAGGCACGTATATTGCTTATATCATTATTCTCTTCATCTTAATCTACATTCTTTGCGGTTGCAAACGCAAGAATACGCCAGTCTAACATTTAACTTGTTCGAGAGAAAAGTTATTTGTCTGGAAAAGAGATAATGTCAAGGTAGTAGGACACCCTTTCCTATTAAAAAGCTAGTGCCGTAACTGGACTAACCTCTTGGAGAATTCGTACCGTTAGATACGCTTTAAGCTCGAGAGAGTTAAAGTGAAATAGTCCTTGTTTAGGTCGAGAGACGCTTGGATTTACCATCGACTACAATCCTCTATAAGCAATTGCATGTCAGAATTCTACACACTCATAGCCAATAGAGACGTATACCTCAGAAGGTGGACATAACCCCAACGCTTCAATTCTCATTATTTACAACCAACGTAACATTCTTTCTCTTTTTACTTTGCTATTGCCGTTTTTAGATCTTATTTTGTTCACATTACTTGCAAGAAAAGAATCCCCCCTTTTTACGAGACTTGCACTAAAAGTCTAGTAATCTTTACTTACTTGTTGACCAAGCTATTCCCTGTGGGATCGATACCCAACCCAGTTGGGTTCTATATTTGCTAACGACCGCTTTACACTCCTACGAGAGCTGTAGATTGAGCGTTATCACTAGTCCACCAAACAATCCCTTGAGTTGCAATAACTGAATCATGGTGCTTGTGATGTTGAACTTGGCTCCGGGCGCTAATGGTGGTGGAATTATAGCTCCAGTGGCTCCGGCACCATCAAGATCATCATCATCATCGTCGAAGGCTGGCTGCATAGGTTGGTGATCATGTCTATACCGAGCTTGTCGACCTCTTCTGTTGGCAGGTGTTATGATTTCAGCATCACGCCTAGGGTTTAGTAACTCGTCATCACCTAAATCCTCATCGTCAGGATTTGGTGCTCGTGCAGGGTTATCAATGTTCTGCTGTTGAACCTGGGCTGCGGCAAGGGCAACCAATCTTGCTTGTTCCTGTTGAGCAGCCATCCTTGCGATTTCAGCTTGTGCTTCCATTCTACCAATGCGTTGTGGCTCAGGATTGATTGGTAATAACGGTTGACCAGAACTTCGAGTATGGGGCATGCACTATAATAAAAACCCGCAGTAGACAAAAACAAAAAATAAAAGTAAAAGTATGAGAATCTTTGACCAAAGGGTCTAGTAATTTTCACGAACTTAATTGACACTTGTATTCCCCGGCAACGGCGCCAATTTTTGATAACGCTCAATCTACAGCTCTCGTTTGAGTGTAAAGCGGTCGTTAGCAAATATAGAACCCAACCTGGGTTGGGTGTCGATCCCACAGGGAATAGCTTGGCCAACAAGTAAGTAAAATTACTAAACTTTTGGTGCAAGTCTCGTAAGAAGGGGGGATTCTTGTCTTGCAAGTAATGTAAACAAAAGCTGAAGATAATAAAGTAAAAAGAGAGAGATTGTTACGTTGGTTGTAAACAATGAGAATTGAAGCGTTGGGGTTATGTCCACCTTCTGAGGTATACGTCTCTATTGGCTATGAGTGTGTAGAATTCTGACATGCAATTGCTTATAGAGGATTGTAGTCGATGGTAAATCCAAGCGTCTCTCGACCTAAACAAGGACTATTTCACTTTAACACTCTCGAGCTTAAAGCGTATCTAACGGTACGAATTCTCCAAGAGGTTAGTCCAGTTACGGCACTAGCTTTTTAATAGGAAAGGGTGTCCTACTACCTTGACATTATCTCTTTTCCAGACAAATAACTTTTCTCTCGAACAAGTTAAATGTTAGACTGGCGTATTCTTGCGTTTGCAACCGCAAAGAATGTAGATTAAGATGAAGAGAATAATGATATAAGCAATATACGTGCCTCGAACTCACAAACTCACAACAATAGATAGTAACTCATTCGGCTTCCATAACCCCAACAGAGAGGTTTAGTTACCCATGAATGCGAAGGAGATCACGATTGACATTGTTGTTATACCACAAGATTGATTAATTTCGTGTAACGTAAGTGGTAGGCGTGAGGCGTGAATTCCTTAGCAAGGTAACGATTCTCTTGTTGCGGAAATTAAGAATAGATGAATAGAAGAAGAAAACTAGAATTAATAGAAAGATTAAAAGAGTTGTAGAATTGTTTGTAGTGTAGAATAATAGAGGAGTAGAAGATTTGAGAAGATGTTCTAAAATCTCTAGCATGATAGGGTATTTATAATACCCGTATCCTAATCCTACTAAGCTAATGAAATAAATAACCAAATCCTACTAGACTAATGAAATCCTTAGCCCATATGTACTAGGATAAGGTAACATTATCATAATCCACTTAAAATAATGAAATACATAACCTAATTGTACTAGGTTAATGTATCATTGTCAAAATCCAGCTTTGTGTCTGTATGTCCCCAAAGTCTTCAGAATTACTGTTTTAGCCCGGGACAGATTTTCCATGCAGCAGTTTTGGTCCTTAGGCGTGTGAACTCCCTTCCCTTCCTTCGTGAGCTTTCTTTAGCGTCAAGTAAGCCATAAAATGCTGAATTATGCATCATTTATACCTGAAACTTTACTAATCATGTTCGTTAGCTCATTTACAGGAAAAAGGACTAAAAGTGCATGAAATATATAATTTGTTCTCAAAACTAGGCTAAAATATGGGCAAAATATATTGATATAGGCGTGTAAATTCGCCTATCATCAATGAACCATCACTTATCTCCTTGAAATAGACACAGTTATCATAACTCCTCCTCCTAAACATATGAGAAGTCATAAAAGAGTCAAACCTTTTATACCACTGTCTGGGCGACTATTTTAAGCCATAAAGGGAATTTTTTAGCAAGCATACATAGTCCTCCTTCCCTGAGATTACAAAAACCTCTGGTTGTTGCATATAGATGTCCTCCCCAAGTTCCCTATGTAAGAATGTAGTTTTGACATACAACTGCTTAAACTCAAGATTGTGCATGGACACAATACCAAGTAAGGCTCGTATCAAATTATGCTTTACAACTGGAGAAAATACATCTATGAAGTCAACACCTGGAACCTGATTGTAACCTTTAGAAACTAGTCTTGCTTTTTACCTAGCATCTTCAACTCCCGATGTTCCTTCTTTCATTTTAAATACCCATTTGCAACAAACAACTTTCTTATCTTTAGGCAATCTCACCAAATCCGATATGCCATTTTTATAAAGTAATTCCATCTCCTCCTGCATAGTAATCATCCATTGGCCAAAATCATCACAACTAGCTGCCTATGAGTAAGAAGAAGGTTCTTCACTGGAATCAATACCTTTTGCTATATTCAATACATAAGCAAGAAATTCAGCTTCACCATACTTCTGAGGTGGTCTAATATCTCTCCTAGTATTTCTTTAGCAAAAGAATATCGTGGAGCCATTGGTAGTGAAGATGAAATAGTATCTCCACGCTAGACTAAGAAGTAGGCACTGTATGGACTCTAATCCAATCTGCAATTCAATGTGGGTGCTTCACTTTTTTTGATTCATGTCACTAGGCTCATCTGGGGTGAAGCACTAGATTCTTTAAAGGAAAAAGCATGAAGCATAGCATCGAACACAACATCCCTGCTAATTGTAACTTTTTTGTTTTCTGGACACCAAAGCTTATATCCTTTTAACACCAGACTTATAACCCATAAATAAGAACTTGATAGATCTAGGTTCCCACTTTCCATTATCAACATGAGCATAAGAAGAACATCCAAATATCTCCAAATCAGAGTAATTGGCAGGAATATCGGACCATACCTCTTATAGATTCTTTTTGTCAATCGTTCCTGAAAGAGAGCAATTAATAAGAAGACAAGCTGTGAAAGCAGATTCAACCCAAAAAGACTTGGGTAAGCCAGCATTAGAGAGCATACAAAGCACCTTCTCCATTATAGTTCTATTCATTCGTTCACCCACACCATTCTGCTGCGGAGTATGATAAAATATTAAGTGTCTCATGATTCCTTTTAACTTTCATAGAACATTAAATTAATTAGAATCAAACTCTAAACTATTATCAGTCTGAAGGAATTTTACCTGCTTCCCTGTTTGCTCTTCAATCATAATCTTTCACTCCTTGAAAATAGGCAACATATAATTCCTTTGCTTCAGGAAGAACACCCAAACTTTTCTGTAATAGTCATTAATAATAGTCAACATGTATTTAACAGCTCCTCTAGAAAGTACTCTAGAAGGACCCCAGAGATCAGAATGGATGTAATCAAGCTTTAGTTGAGTGGATGCCTTTAGTGAATCTGACTCTCTTCTACTTCCCAAAAACGCAGTGCTCATAGAACTCCAATTGGTAATACTCTGGCCATCAAGAAGTCCTCTCCTACTTAGTTCATCCATCCCATTTTCACTCATACATCCTAGGAGCATATGCAAAAGTTTAGCAACATCACTATCTAATAGAGAGAAAGTAAAAACAGCTACATCACCTGTAACTGTAGAACCTTACAAGACGTACAAATTTGCAGTCTTTCTTTGTCCCTTTATCACAACAAGAGCGACTTTGGAAGCCTTCAGGACTCCACCTTTACTAGTGTATTTATATCCGTTCGAATCAAGGGTACTCAAGGAAATGAGATTTCTCTTCAAGTTTGGGACATATCGCATATAACCAAGTGTTCTCACAACCCCATCAAATATCTTAATCCTGATTGTTCTAATAACAGCTATCTTACAGGGTGTGTTATTTCCCATCAATACAACACCTTTAAAGACCGTTTCTTATGTTGTAAACCAATCTCGATGGTGACACATATAAAACATGCAAGCTGAATCAAGAATCTAATCCTCATAGTCTTTGGAGTTACCATCATAGACTACAAGAGTTCTCCATCACTAGCGTTATTTTCAACAACACTAGCTTCACTGAACTTCTCTGGTTGGTTTCCTTTCTATTTTTTGGCTTCCCTTTTATTTTTGTTCTGTAACTTATAACACTCAGATTTGATATTGCCCTTCTTCTTCCAGTAATTATAGGTTTTATTTCTGTTTCTAATTTTGACCTATTCCTATAATCACCTCTAGAGTTCCTCTAATGAGTCCTTCCCCAAACAATGAGACCATCTCCTTGAGTTACCCACCCATTCGCATGATGCTTCATTTCTCCTTAGAGAACATCGCATCATAGACTACATCAAGGGTCAGGGTATCATAACTATATAAAATCGTATCCCTAAAGGTCGAATATGATGCAGGCAACGAACACAACAAATCAATTGAATATGATGCAGGCAACGAACACAACAAATCAATCCTAGATCTTTCTCATCGTACTTAACCTCCAAAGTCTCTAAATTAGAGACGATTCCTTAAATAAAGTTAGGTGATCCTCCAAAGACGCACCTTCAGACATGCGATAGGAATAAAGTCGTTGTTTGAGATGAAACTTACTAATTGGGCTCTTTGTCATTCATAATGATTCCAGATTCAACCACAACGTAGAGGCAACAGTCTCTTTCAAAACATCTTGTAGAATCTGATTGGATAAATGAAGGTGGATTTGAGATAGAACCTTTCGATCCTTATGCTGTTTTTCCCCTGTGTCTACGATAAGGGCATCTTTTCAAACCGTAATAGAGCATCTTCCACATCCATCTGCACAAGCACAACCCACGTCTTAACCTACCCTAACAAAAATCTGGTGTTGCGGTCCAATAGCAAAAAATCATACTCCATGGTTGCCATCCCCGAGAAAACAATTGATCGCTCTGATACCAGTTTGTTATAGAACAAACAACAATAAGCAATAACACAACGAAATAAAAATAAGAAGAATACATAAATTTATGTGGAAATTCTTGACAAAAAAAACCACGGGTAGAGGTGGAGGAAATTCACTATAATGGAGAGAAATAAAGAGGAGACGAAAGTCTCAATGACGTATTTTAAAAAATTCAAAAACAACTCACTAAATCGTACTTATATAATACGTGCATACAAATAAATCCTAAGCTCAAAAACATACAGGCCTATACCACTGGGGCTACGCCCCCACACCCCAATGGGATCAGTGGTGGGCTCTAGGATCGGGCCTATCAGCCCGATCCCTTCGCTACTACCACAGACCCCCCAAAAAATCTCAAGCATGGGTCACATCGCAAAATTTTCAGGGCCGAACCTTAAATTGTGTTATTGAGAACTTTGACTCCTCCTTTATTCCTCTCCGATATATGAATTTCTCCTCCTTTGCCCGTGTTTTTTTCCGTCAAGGGTTTCCACGTAAATCTGTGTGTGTTCATCTTGTTTTTCTTTTGCTTATCATATTGCTTATTCCTGTTTGATTACATAACAATAAGCATAATTAGGGAAAATGTCTAACACATATAGTATCTAAGTTGAACCAATAACAATTAAACACAATTTTAAGTAAGTTTCAAACCATCCTGAAATCAAAACTCACCTGATCAACACCCATCTAATCCGTATTACCATTTGATGCTCCATAATGCTCTTTCCTGCAATTTTGTTAAGAAGTTGTAGTTAGCCGAGTAGTCAGAGGTGCGTATAAGCTAGCCGTTAAAATCAAACACACGCATATCATCAACAGAAAATATCTTTGAAAATTTGATATGGAGGTTGTGATTTCTTTTTCTTATTCTTTTGTATCTTTGGAGACTTTGTATTTTCTGGTGATTGGACGATACAAACTTCTTCTTTTGTGCCATCTTTCTAAAATGCTACGGTAGCTAAAATTTGAACCGCCCCTCGTACGTGGATAGACCCGAACCAAATGATATATATCTAAAAATAAGTGGGATGGTCAATTATTTAGTGTTGGAACATCTTTGTATATTAATTGAAGTCAAAAAAATTCCTAGCTCAAAGTTAAGTTGAGAACTTTCCTACCGATTGAGTTTTAATATATGTTTTTACTTGGGTCAACTTCCAACAATAATTACTCCTAGAATATAATTAGCTATGTGGACTACTATATACCAAATTAAAGACCTTCTAGTCTTCTTTCCAATGCAACTTACTTTTCGTCAATTCGAGTACAAAATAAAAAGTTATGGGCGTTTTATAGAGACAATGTCCTAGGTGCTCAATGGGCCGTTTGAGGCAAAGCTTTTGCTGCGTGACCCCCCTCCCTCCTTACTTGACATGAAAATATGTTTTTCCCATATTAAAATCAAGGGGAAAATGGTCCTTTCACCCCATATAACTCTCCCAATACGTTTTTAATCCCTAAATTCATCCCAATGATAATCATTCCCAAATCACTAAGTCTTCTTCTCTCCCAAAAACCCCAAGCTCCCAATCTAAAGTTTCAATAAAGGTCAAAGATTATAGTTTCTTCTCAATGTTTCCTCACCAATTTCATCATCAAGGGTATCGGAAATGAATTCAAGTCTTCATATCAATTTCAAGCTAGGGTTCAAGCTTCAAAATTATGGATTCAAGCTTTTCCCGAATTCCTTCTGTCAAAAAGGCATGTTGGACACTCCCTTATTTCAATTATCTTTAAATTGTGATATTTACTTGATATTCCTATGTTTTAATGATTTTTAAAAAAGTTAGGGTTGAGGAATTTGGTTGTCATATACTTATGTTGCTTTCCCCTTGTCTTAATGTTTTTCCATGCTTAAATAATGGTTTGCAAACTGAGGCGTGACTTACAAAAAGGGTGAATTTCGTATCTTGATTTCATAATGGATATGTTTTTGCATGGAAAAGATATGAACCTCAACCTATTTCATATCTTGGTTTTAACGAGGATTTTCTAGTGTTTAACTTGTCCTTTGAAGCATTGTATGGCAATAATGGAAAATTGGTCTAAATGACTCTTTAATTTCCCTTGGGGTAAGTTCTACGAATTTTCAAATTGGAATTTGGAGTTTAAATGGTTAAATGGAAACGGTATGGCATTATATAGACGATTTGCAAGCCTTGGTATGACGATACCAATTTGGGAATGCCTTAATGGAAAACTCCGTGGTTAATGGTATGTGAAAATATTTTAATTAGGCTTTAATGAAAATTGTGTAGCTTCACCGAGAGGGTGTAGTCCTTGTGACCGATACTTGAAATCATGTTCTTTGACGTTGGAGGTCTATGACCACTGCGTGCTTGCTTTGCACAGTTGTATGCTGTTATTTTTTGGGAGGCTATTGTCCATTTGATGACTTTATTCTAATCCTCGATCCATGTGGCTAGCATGGATTGGGGCTACTCTGGTTGGAGGGGAGGGGGGGAGGGGGGAGGGACCGGACCCAAATAGCCTGTGGGTGACTGAAGGTTGGTGCAAGCTACATAGTTTAGGATTAAATTTTAAATGGTCATATCTTTATACTCCTTGTCCGTTATTTTATTATTATTATTATGGAGTATGATCATGTGTTTTGTGACTAATTTTGGTACATGCATATTTTACCCCTTTCCTTGAGTTGCCTGCCAGTACTTGCCGTACTGGCCGCCCCCGAAAGCTGCATCGTTTCATGATGTAGGTTCGGAGTCATTTTCTTGTGACCCTGTGCAGCGTTAGGTCGTTGTTTTCTATTTTTCTCTTAAGATATGGATATTACATTGTTTCAAATATTGAACTTCCTATTTTATGGGCTCATTTCCTCAACTCTATTTACGAATTTTCTTATGATATAATGCTAAGGGGTTACCAATATAATGCTAAGGCGTCACCTCAGGCCTTCATTGATTTAGAATGCCCATCACTGTCAGGGCCAGGTTCACGGTTCGGGCCATGACAACCATATAATGAGCATAAACCATTCCCAAGACGGTATTAATCAAACAATTCCCTAGTAGGTATATAGAAAGGTGTTTAGTTAGCCAAAAATAAAAAGGGGTGAAACCTTTCGGCCAAATCCAAATCTAATGTGATAAGAGGTAAGGTGAAATTCTTTTACCAATAATCAATGTATTTTTTATCTTCCATATCAGAACCAAACTGCTGCAAGAACAATGTCTAAAGGAAAGCAATAAAAAATGTATAGTGCACACATTGGTGGCGGGAGGAAAAGTGTCACTTTTTCTATTACATTAAGGATTTCGAGCACAAGGTAATCCCTGCTTGTAAGAGCTATTGGCAAAGAAAGAATTGCTAACTCAGCTTTTTTGATAAATTTAAACAGAAAGCCACATTAGTCTCTCAAAAAGAGTAACATTCTCTAGCATATAATGGAATAAGTCTTCAAAAAACCAAGTGCAGCAATATTAACAGCCTATCTGGTTGTGACCAACTAAGGTCAACACTAACAGCCTCTTCTCCACCAATTCAGAACACCGTCAAAAGGAATGTTTACATTGGGGCATCTCCAACATCAAAGTTAGATGAGAGGGCGAAGGGAGGCAACTGAGAAGCATGTGCAGCCACCGTGTCCTGAGGTGCATTAGAAGCAAATCTGCTAGCGACTGCAAAATTGGTCATTCCGCTATGAGCAGCCACCATGTTTTCAGGTGCATTGACGGCATCGGAGCTTGCAGCTGCATAACTGGACATTCCGCTATAAGCAGCCACATTGCTCTCAGGTGCATTTTCAGCACCGAAGCTAGCAGCAGCGTAACTGGATATACCGCTATGAGCAGCATTGAGCAACACTTCATGAGAAGTTGGCGCTTTCCTAACAAAAAATATGGAATTGATATCATTGTCTTCTTCCCTGGGCTCAGTGAGTAACGCTTCAAGGTCGCTCCCAATTCTAGTGATAGGATGATCGTACTCTCCAGTGCTAGCAGCTGCACATGGCTGTTCGCTAGGTAATAGGGATCTTCCAGCGTCAACAAGAAATCCAGTTTCATTTGCGTCCTCCTCCTCCATGATTATGTCATCAATGCTGAATATGAACTCACCATTCCTATCAGGATTCAGACTATCCATTCCATTGACAAAAGCAGCATCATGGCCTGAGGACTCTCCTTCAGCAACTGCTATGGTCTGCTCAGCATTGATGCTTTCTTGAGGCAGCATGATCTCATTCTTAGTGCTTGGCACTTCTTGTGAAGTTCCTGCGGCTTCAGCATCCGCACTAGTTATGTCGAGAATGCTTGCTCTTCTCTTCTCCTTGGGAACGGCTTCGAGGCGCTTGAAGTACTTTTGGGCATGGCTAGCCACCTGCGTTGGTGTTCTTGTTATCACACAGTTCCTAGATATACTTTTCCAGTCACCTCTTCCATATTTATCTAAGCCCCGGAGAAACGACCTATAGCAGGAAAGAGAGAGAAACAAGTTATTATTATCTTTAAAGTTAATCCAGGAAACCACAGACTACATCTTATAAAGCCCAAAGCCATAAGCATATTTATTGCCTTTTGTGTGCACTGTCTAACGTTACTGATAACAAAATGTAATTCTTTGGATTTCTAAAATCAGGGTTTGGGAGGGTAGAAAGCACTCGGACCTTATTCTAGGTAGACTCTCCTTCAGATATGTGACTTCGAATTATTTGCTGAATTATCCATTGTTCACTCGTTTTAGCCTGATTTCTATATGCACTCACTTCAACTATATGTGCTATTAGGACCTTTTGAAATTCTGTTCCAGTAAAAGTGGAAGTCTTGCACTCAATTACAAGACATGATTATAAACATATATTCAGATGATTAACGCCATCCTCAAGAACTGTACAGGAAGCCCACCTGTGCTCCAATTCTGTCCAAGAAGTCCCTCTTCGCCATTCTACATCTGCTCTTGAATTCTGGTTGGAATCGCTTTGCAATTCCAGATAATTAGGTAATGGAACACGTCCAGAATCGATGGCTTCCACATCTTCAATTAATATATTATAGTGATTTATGATATCATCACGCGATTTCCCAGGAAGTGCTTCTTCCATCTTCGTAAAAAGATCTTTATCCTCAGAGTAGATTGCTAAGGTATTCTCAAGGATTTTATCCTCGTCTTTAGTCCAGAAGGAGCTATTGCATGTCCGATCGGTGCTCATTTTCTTTGGATCTACAAGGAAAGACTCAAACATGAAAAGTGAAAGTTCTTGCAGAGGATTTAGAAAACGGATGAGTTTCAACATATCACAAAAACAACCATAAATATCTGGCATCTATAATAAGATTTTCTGTAACCTAGGACACTTGGTAAACAAAAACAATTGCAGCAAGACATGCATTCTTTAAAATCAATTGCAGCAAGAAATGCATTCTTTAAGAGCAAACATGAAGATACATGTGGTACACTATCCACTAAAGTCCCCAGAGATGCGAAACAAATTATGAAAACCCCTGTATTCTTTGCCTTTCGTATAAAATGTATGGTTTCATCAAAAGAAAGAAGAATACAAAGAAGAAAACTATTTGTCTCGAGATAATAAGTATATGTCCATGTTCTTGCTAGTGACGTAAAAAAATGGACTTGTACCACGTAAAGTTTAAAAAAATCCTAACAATCCTCTTATGTTTTTATGGATAAGAGCACTATTCTAGGTAGAAGTTTAACAAGATGAATGTAAGCAATATCAAACACGGAAGTGTCATTTCATATCCCTTCATGTCTGTAACACCCCGTATTTCGGGCTAGAACGAAAACCGTCGTTTCTATACGTAGATGCTCAAAAAGCCAAAAATCCTATGCAAATTTGGCATGTTAATCAATTATGTAGTGTGGGAACCTATTTGAGCATGAATTGAGACCATAGAGGTCCCCAAACTCAAGGACGAGTTGAAAGCTTTCCTATCGTTCGAGTTTGAGTGAGCGTTGAAACTTGGGTCAAATACAATCGGCCATAACTCTTCGTATATAACGAATTACAGGGCCTACTATATATCAAATGAAATCTCTTCGAATTAGCTTTCCAACAATACCAATTTCGCCAAAATCCGATACCCGAGCGAAAAGTTATGACCATTTTCGTGACTGAGACAGTAGCATTGCGCAATTAGCGTACGAAGCACGCTCTGTCGCACGCACCCAATCTCCAGGTTCTGTTTTTGTGTGTTTTAAGGGAAAAAGAGGTATTTTTCACCCCCTATTCAGCCATAACACAGGATTAAATCCCCCAAACACCAAAATAAGGTTATTTTCTCCTAAAATCACCGAGAACACTCGTTAGGATTTCAACCCAAAGATCAATATATCTCAAGATTTAACCGTGAGTTTTTCTTAATTCTTCAAGATTCGAAATCCCCATTGCGAGGGCTACAAGAAGCACCCATTAATCGTACGTATAGCATCCCAAAAGCTAGAGTTCATTCAAAAGCTTCTAATTTAAGGTACGTGGAGTTTATCCTAAAAACTACATGGTCTTGTAAACACTAGAACATGATTTAAAGATTATCAATCATGACTTTAGAAAAGGGTTTTGGAATTCATGATTTTTAATTAAGCATCATGAATGTTTTAATGATATTGTTGTTTTGGCCTTTAGGCCTTATCCCCTTAAATTGATTTATATGTATATGTATATGTATGAAAAATTGGGATTGAAGATTGTTTGAGAGCACAAATTATGAAATCCCTCTCTTGTAATGAATTTAAGTTTATGAACTTATTGGGAATGATTTGAAATACATATTTAATGGTTTGAAAGTGGTATTTTCAATATCATAGTATTTGACATGATTTGGAGATGATGGGAGGGAGTCTCTTGTTATAATTATATGCTTGTTTTACAGAGAAAGAATTTCATGTGATTGAGTAATTTGACATGACCACCACATATTATTGAAATGTTGACAAAGAAAAAGTTTTCTTGCATGTATTTACATGAATTTAAAGAAGGAGTTCTTGAACTGATTTATTGATATGGTGGTCTCGAACTTATATTTTGAAAACAGAGATTTTAATATGCTAATAATGGCTCAGAGATGTGACTTGGAAGTCAATGGTGTGAAGATACTATATAAATTTATGCCATAACAGAGTTAGAATTTTCAGAGTTTGATTTCAGAGAATACATGTTTTAAAGAGTTAAAAACTGAGTTATTGTGAGTTAGGTGGTTACCCGAAGAAGCACAAGTCAAATAACTCTATGTTAGAAATCGTGATTTGCCGACACGGGAACTTGGTACCCTGCTATGTGATCTTGTGTACCTAGTATTTTGTCATCCCAAATCGGGACTTATGGTTTAGAGTCCTGCTTTGTGATCTTGAACCCAACCACGACATAATGACTTGATTGGGGTTGTGGCACCCTGCTTTGTGATCTTGTGTGCTCTTCCCTCACTGGTACTCCTATCTTGGCGGCAACCGAGATAAGGTAGTCGATGAAATCTTTGAATTTGTAGGGTGTACCACTTAGCGCAAAAGTAAATCAAAGAGTGTCACAGAGTTCAGATGATTTTATAGAGTCTTTAAAAATGCCCATGTGATTTCTTACCATATGATATATTTATGAACTTTTTTTAAATTTTTCTCATATATGTTGAATATAAATTATTATTTTGGATTTGTTTTGCATACCAGTACAATTGTATTGACCCCCTACCCTCCCAGGTTCTGAGGCTCAATCCAGGAGTCTTGATAAATAGTAGATTTCTTCCTGTATGGGTCCTGATAAACAGTAGATTTCTTCCGGCAGAAGTGCAGAGTTCAGTTGGTGAGCCTTCTATATTTTAGAAGGCCTAGTTATTTTCTGTCATTTATCATTTATTAAAGTTTTGGTCTACTGGGGCCTTGTCCCAGTTTTCAGACAGTTTTGATTTGATCATGTAGTAGAGATTTCGCAGACTGGTTCAGTCATTGTCTAGTTGTTATTGGGCTTTACTTTCTATATTATAAATATGATTCAGACTTATGACCATGATTCCATTTCATTATGTATTTTTATGCATTTTTCTATTTATATATGAATGGTGTATATGATTACAAGTTAGAAGGGCTCTCGGGCCTTCATGGTTTGGGATGTCCGTCATGATCAGGGACCCAGTTTGGGTCATGACAAACTTAGTATTAGAGCACGGTTCATGGTTCCAGGGTGTCTATGAAATCACATCGGGTAGAGTCTTGTTTATGGGTGTATAGTGCGCCACACTTATAAGAAGGAGGCTACAAGGTGTTTAGGAATGTCTTTCTTTCTTCATGTTCTAGATCGTGCAATACAGACAAAATGTTCCTCTTTCATACTCTAATTAGTGCTATGGTGTCGCCCATACGAAAGTAACAATCATTCCAACTCTTTCCTTACTCTGATGTTCTCAGACATATCTCATTTTTTGGGGTGATTCAAGTGCAGAAGTTTAGAGTCTAATGACATAGTTCTTTCTAATTAAATCATATAAGATTTTTAAAAAGTTTTGCAAGGACTTGAGAAGAGTTCGTTAGTGCTTCAGAGTGTATTGATTCTAGTGTGAACCTTGATCTTGATGAAATCGTGCTTTACAACCTGCGGTATTAAGTGTATTCGGTCCTTTTCAAAAATTTATGTTACAGATGTCATGCTTAAGGGGAGGGGGGATGATGTGTAGCAAAATGTGGAACTGTATTTCCACCCGAGTAGTAGTATAAGTTAAGTGTTGGTGTCATGACCTATTGGTAGTGATGTTGGACCAAGAAGTTGGTGATGTGAAGTCACAAAGTTAGAAGTCAGAGTGAGGGTGACTTTTGTGTAAATAAATATTTTAATTGAATAACCGATGTTTGAGGATGATTTACCCCTTTTTAGTGATAAACTAATGTGTTATCTAGTAGAATGTGTGGATTGTATGGTAGTCTGTGGGGGAAGTGTTTGACTCAGGTTTTATTTATACAGAGTAAGATATGTATTCTTAGATAATTGATTATTGTGTGTCAAGTTTCTATCTCTTGTAATCTTGTTATCATTGTGTTGTTGAAACTAAAAGTCTAGTGAAGCCGTGTGGGTTTGTTTTGATTCACTAGCATAGTTGTCTTGTCATTCCTCTCATTTTCTTGTTCAAAACACAAAATCAAAGTCTAGTGAAGCCGTGTGAGGCCTATTTCGATTCACTAGCAACTTGTTGTTCATCTTGTTGATTCTTGTGTTGGTTGGAACTGGGGGTTTAGAGGCATAATGGCAAGAAAAGTGGTAAGGGAAATTTATTGAATGTATGTATAGACGAATCTTTTTTCATGAGATTGAGTTGGTAATAAAGTGATACGTCCTTGTGTGTTAGTTTAGTAGAAGGTAGAGAAGGAGTTATTAGCTAAGGTAAGTTGTTGTTTGCTCGAAGTATGAAAATGGCTAGATTAGCCAGTAAGTTATAATTATAGACACACAGTTGTTTGTGGAATTTGAAGGTAGTCTAAATGTACGCTTGGGTAAGTAAATGTGATGTGAGAAAGCCGTATAAGTAGATAAGATTGTATGGGGTTATAATATAAGATTAAGGTTGACCATGTCTATTATGTGACTCTACCCCCTTAACCTTCTTTTCTTTGGTAGTTGTAGACTGGTACTACTTGTGAGAATGTATGTAGTAGATTTTGAGGCATAACCGTGATGTCATGAAGGTGTTTTGGTTGTGGGCTGTAACTAAATAAAATGAGATATTTGGGTAGAATATCCCAATTTGATGGAAAAGTATATTATGTTGCATTCTTCATTGGTGGTAGATGATTGATGCTAGATTATAGTCTTGATGTGTTAAAATAGTGTGTGTTAATGAATTATAATAAGGAAAACCGTAAGGTCATGATCAATTATTGTGGCTGCGGAGTTCTAGTGTACTATTGTTTCTTGATATTTTATTTCATAGTTTCCAAGTGAGAATTGTGTGTAAGGTTGGGTTGTAGATCATGTCTAGCACTAGACATTAAGTTTGAACAGTTGATGGCCATGAAGGTGGATGTGATTATTTCTTGGTTAATGATACTAGTTTTATGAAAGCGATCTAATAGGCTTGAACAGTGCATGCAAGAGCTTAAGTTTATTTGATTCATAATGAAGTATGATGTTGTATGTATGAAGTAGAAGTATGCCAAGGTGATATGAGGTTGCAGTATTTTTCTAAGGCTATTACATGTTGTGTGTGGCTAGTGGTACCGTTGAGTTGCTAGGTGGAGAAAGACTAGTTAGATGGTATATGGTGTTCTAAATAGCCAAGTTAAGGAGTTTTGAATTATAATGTTGAGCCTTTTGATATGATCTTGATTCTCATAGTAGAGAGATATAAGTTTGGAGTCGGGATATTGGTAGGCTATATCGGAAGTAGTATGATTCATCAAAGGATTGGTGATATCTATGTTAAGTGTTAGAATCTAAGTTTGAATTTTTGAAGGTTGAACCGATAGAAATAAGAGTTGAAGCGCTAGAGGGTGTGCACTCCAACCATAAGGATGCTCATGAAGATTCGAAGTTACTAAGTGTTCAAGTATTATATGATGACTATTGGGGGGCTATAGAAAGATAGAGTGTATCTCAGAAGGTAGTATTAGTAGTGGGTTTTCCCACTTTCAGTGTAGTTGTTTGGGTTACGTTCTTTTTAGTTGAGTGTATTGTCGTATTCCAGACCCCAGAGTGCAGTTAGTGTGGTTCAGTTTAGAGTTTGGTAAGAGATCTCTCAAACTTAAGATGATGGCTTAAAGCTAAGGGGGAGATGATAAAACAAGTGACCAAGGCAGGCTCTCAGATTTTAGTAGTAATGCGAGTATGATATAGAACATCAGAAATAAGGGTGAGGCTCAACCCATTCTTATCTTATTATTTTTCAGTTATCCTAATACAGAACTCATGCCTTACATTTCAGTTCCATGATCATAGTTTATGCATATGATAGAGAATTATGTACTCTTACAGTTCCAAAATAAGGAGTTCCAGTTCATTTCAGTAGTCGAAATCACATTCCATAAGTTATGAACTCCAAGTTGAGGTCATGCAGCTCATGACTCATGTACTCACTCTCTATAGTGTGCTCGGTTTCCATAACTCATGCTGCACACCAAATGATTGGCGAGATTCAGCTTATAGCCAGGTATGCCCTCAACTCAGATCACTTTGATGAATCCTTGATGTTGATTCGTTGTTCCTCAGGCCTCAGTTAAGTGTCAAGTCTCATATAATATCCTTCCATGCTTCAAGGTCTTATGTTCTAACCTTTTAGTGACTCCTCCTTATGTGATGATAGTGGTGATGAGTAAATGTTCCTTGTTGATAAAACACCATTGTATGCTTGTTTTAGATAAGACCATAAGTGTGAAGTAAGATTTGGGGTCAAGTCTTTGATATATGTGATGGTTAGTTAAAAGTTGTGTGTGTGTGCTCTTGGGGTAGCATGAGGGAGTTAATTGATAGTGGTTTAGATAATATGTGAAATATGTATTTATGGGTGTTTGTCTTGAAGTTCATATGTGGTTATAAAGATGGGCTTGGATGACATGTTGGGATTTAAGTGGAGGAATGCAATATGCATTAGTAAATTCGATCCATTGTAAGAGTTCATAGTTGGTCATTGAAGTGGAAGGCACACTATGCTTAGGGTGTGATCTCTAAAAAGATATGGAAGATTGAATCAAATGTGCATGGTATTTAAAGGGGAATAGTATAGTTAAGGGAGTATTCGAGAAGTGTACTAAGCTTGAAAACAAAAAGTTGCTTTGCCTAAGGCCTGGTAAGTCTATCTTAGTTTATGAGTTATATGTTTATATTCCATGCAATGGAGTGGTTTCATTGTTGTGATTCCTTAGATGAATGTCTTGTGTAACACATGCCTAAGATTCTTTGCTCCCTGATGTTACTAGAAATTCTTTAGAAAGAGTGTTGAAGAGATACTCCAGTTAAGTATAAGTTTCCAGTGTAATTCAGTTTAACAGTCAGGTAGACAAGTTACGGTGGTTTTCTACCTTTTCAACCAGTCCTACTATCCGAAGTCCCAGACATATGACCATCCCGAGAGATAATCTATTCCATCCATGTAAGTTGAGAATTCAGTTCAGTCAAAGCATCATGTTTTAGATTCAGCTATTTAGTCATGACTGAGTTCATGATACAAGTATAATCACGGATATGGTGCGCATTGGTCCTGAGACTTGGTGCATGCAATTGAAGTGTAGAAGAGGCCCAAAACACACCAAAATCAGCCCATAACTTACACTTGATGGACAGCCCACTCTTTGAAGGCCCTTTTGGTCATTTTAACTTATATCTTATAATATCTATATAAAAAATAATGTAGGGTATTATTTACTTAGTTTATGAATGAAGTTGTAAGTCTTACAAGACAAAGAAACACAAGTCCCCTTTCCATGAGGCACCCAAAACCGAAATTAGGGCTTAGACAAGTGTAGAATCACTTGTGTTTGCATTTGCTTGGAAACATTGATGCTTGGGAGGTGGATTCCGATCTTGTTTCTTTGTAAGAGATAGGTTTATTGTTGTGTGTAGTGTTAAGGGTCCAAGAGTTACCATTCTTGGGTTCTTAACATTATACCTTCATGTGGTCTATCTATCAATCCTTTTTCTTTTGTAATCTTGTATCCATTTTGTATCTTGTATTGGAAGCCGTTTTTGTTGTTGTTGTTGTTGTTCTCATTGTTGTTTCATCTTGTGTTGTTAACTTAGTTTTTTGTTGGATCCAAAAGGTGTCAAACACCTAGTTATATTGTCCTTCTTGTATTTCATTCTTGAATCCGAGAGTGGTCTTCAAAAGGGTCCTCGATTCTTTGAATTAGTGGACTATTTTTGGAGTGTGTTTGGACTGTTTTGAGCCAATTCAGTGTGTTCCTTGGTTTTCTTGTATCATTTGGTATCAAAGCCATCTTTGGTTTTGTTCTTACAATACCAATCTTGGGATTTCTTGCTAAGAAAATTAAGAAAAAAGGAAAGAAAGAAAGACGTGTTCTTGAGCTTGAGATCTTGGCCGAGAAGTTGAACTTGTTGTTGTTGTATCTTGAAAGAATGTTGTGTGTCTAGGTCTAGGATTTATTTTTCTTGTGTTTTTTTTTCAAGTGTTAGTATTCTTGTCCATTAACACTTTGAAATTGATGTTGTTGTTGTGAACAAGACCATGGCCGTGTGTTGAAGTTGTTGTTCTTGGACTTGTGGACTTGTTGTTATAGTCTTGGTTGGATGTTGTTGGTGTTGTTGTTGCTCTTGATGAAGTTGTTGTTGAGTTCTTGACATTTACCACAACCTTCACCCTTGCTTAAATCGAAATACAACACCAAAAAGAACCTTGGCCGTGTGTTGACACTAATGTGTGTAGCTGTTTGCCATGGGGTGGAAATTGTTTTTGTTTTGTTGATGTGTTATTGAAGGTTTTTGTGGTGTTCGTCTTGTTATTCATCTCATCTTACAACTTAAGACAACCAAAAGTGTAACATAGATTCAAAAAGGTAAAGCTATAAGTTGTAAAGTTGTTTGTGAGAAGACTTGAGCCATCACTTTCTTGACTTGATATCTACTTTTAAACCACTTTCCTTGTTTCAAGGGACCTTGTTTTGTGGGAACTGTACAAAGTCAAGTCTTGCCTTTTGAAGATTAGACTTAAAGGAGATTTAAGACATATACTTTCCCTCCAAAACCAATTGTTTCCATTACATAGTAACTAAAGTTTGTAAACTTCAACTAGTGACTAATTGTGGGGCTGTGACCAATGGTATGCTTCCACGTCACCCAAGTTATTGCTCACATGAAAATTTTAAGCTCAAAATTTGATATTCTATTTTCATTGTGTTGTTTCTTTAGTTTCATTTGTTGATTCCATTACTAACTTACAAGCTAGTACTAGATTGTAAGTTAGTTTTGAAATCGTCCTTCGTGTATATATTCCTTTGTGTGTCTTATTCTTTTGAGTCATTGTAATACTTGGTCCACCTCTAGATGCCTCACGGAGAACAATCAAGGTTATGACACTTGTGAGATAAAAGTGTGAAAAATACGAGAGACAAAACAATAGAGAGGAAGTGTGAGAACCATTCTTGTACAACTAACTTATTTGTTGTTTTGTAGGTAACTTCTTGGCCATAATGGAAACCATTTTGGCCCTCCTTGATGCTTTGTCCCGAGACCTTGCTAGGGCAAATACAGGTCTTGAAAAAATTGACTCGGATGTGGTAACTGTGAGTGAGAGGTTGGATCGAATGGAGAGTCAAAGGAACTCTCGTGCTTTTACTCCCGAAACTTTACTTCCAATGATCAATCCTCCAAGACCACCACATAATGCCACAATCCAAGCTCCAAATAGCCCTCAAAACCGAGAACAAGATAGACCACTTCCCCCGCAAGTTGATCAAGTCCAACAAGGAGGACTTGGAAGCCAATTTCCTCCCATCCAAGCTCCACAATCGAAGCTCCACGTTACCAAATTGAGTCTCTTAACCGAAACTTCCCTTTCCAAAAACCAACACATCCAAGAAGAGAAACATGGTAGAGATACACATGGAGGATATGGAGTCTACGACGATGCTTATATGATAGAAGGAGACTTGAGTCGGATGAGATTGAAGGCCAATCTCAAGAGGGAGAGGAAGCCTAGGGTCAAAATGAAGATGTTGGATCCAAGACTTGTTGTCATTATGCTCTTGGGTTTGGCTAGCTTGTGGACTATTTTTGTGCATTTCTTGTGGGATGTTTTTATCTCGTCTTTGATTCATCCCTTGTTATTATTGCGCTATCGGGCTTTTCATGTTTTGCGGACTGTTTTGAGTCATTTCTTTTGAATTGGCCAATTGAACGAGATGAAGCCGTGAATTTGTGGGCAAATTCCTCTCAAGATGGAGAGGATAATCCAAGAATAATCACGGATATGGTGCGCGTTGGTCCCAAGACTTGGTGTGTGCAATTGAAGTGTAGAAGAGGCCCAAAACACACCAAAATCAACCCATAACTTACACTTGATGGGCAACCCACTCTTTGAAGGCCCTTTTGGTCATTTTAACTTATATATTGTAATAGCTATATAAAGAAAAATGCAGGGTTTTATTTACTTAGTTAATGAATGAAGTTGTAAGTCTTACAAGACAAAGAAACACAAGTCCTCTTTCCTTGAGGCACCCAAAACCAAAATTAGGGCTTAGACAAGTGTAGAATCACTTGTGTTTGAATTTGCTTGGAAACATTAATGCTTGGGAGGTGGATACCGATCTTGTTTCTTTGTAAGAGATAGGTTTATTGTTGTGTGTAGTGTTAAGGGTCCAAGAGTTACCATTCTTGGGTTCTTAACATTATACCTTCATGTGGTCTATCTATCAATCCTTTTTCTTTTGTAATCTTGTATCCATTTTGTATCTTGTATTGTGAAGCCGTTTTTTGTTTTGTTGTTGTTCTTCCCATTGTTGTTTCATCTTGTGTTGTTAACTTAGTTTGTTGTTGTCTACAAAAGGTGTCAAACACCTAGTTATATTGTCCTTCTTGTATTTCATTCTTGAATCCGAGAGTGGTCTTCAAAAGGGTCCTCCATTATTTGAATTAGTGGACTGTTTTTAGAGTGTGTTTGGACTATTTTGAGCCAATTCCGTGTCTTCCTTGGTTTTCTTGTATCAGTTCATAAGAGTTCAGCGCAAAATCTCAAATTTTCCTAAGTATTTTAGCTCAGACAGTGAAATACCCTGGTACGATCTAAGTCTCGTTGTCTCATGATTCGTACTTGCATAAGTTATCACTTCTCAATTCAATATGTATGATTTGATCATGAACACTTCAAGGGAATCCTAAACTCTCAGCATGAATCAGCTCCTTAAAGCAAGTAAATTCAAGTCATCTCAGAATTCAGTTTCATGATAGAAGTTTAAATGTTTCAACTCGGCTATATCCTTTCTTAGAAGACATATCATGTCCATGTTATTCCATACCTTAAAGACTTCAACATTCCTAGCCATCATTCGGGGACGAATGATCCCAAGGGGGAGATAATGTAACACCCCGCATTTCGGGTTAGAACGAAAACCGTTGTTTCTATGCGTAGATGATCCAAAAGCCATAAATCCTATGCAAATTTAGCATTTTAATTAATTATGTAGTGTGGGAACCTATTTTATCATGAATTGAGATCATAGAGGTCCCCAAACTCAAGGACGAGTTGAAAGCTTTCCTTATCGTTTGAGTTTGAGTGAGCGTAAAAACTTGGGTCAACTTTAATCAGATATAACTCTTTTTATATAACAAATTACAGGGCCTACTATATATCAAATGAAAGCTCTTCGAATTATATTTCCAATGATACCAATTTCGCCAAAATCCAATATCCGAGCAAAATGTTATGGTCATTTTCGCTATTGAGACAGTTACATCGCGTGATTAGCACGCAATGCACGCTCTGTCGCACGCACCCAATCTCCAGGTTCTGTTTTCATGTTTTTAAGGGCAAAAGTGGTATTTTCCACCCCCTATTCAGCCATAACACGGGATTAAATCCCCCAAACACCAAAATAAGGTTATTTTCTCCCAAATCACCAAGAACACTCCTTAGGGTTTCAACCCAAAGATCAATATATCTCAATATTTAACCGTGGGTTTTCCTTAATTCTTCAAGATTTGGAATCCCCATTGCGAGGGCTACAAGAAGCACCCATCAATCGTATGTATAGCATCCCAAAAGCTAGAGTTCATTCAAAAGATTCTAATTTAAGGTACGTGGGGTTTATCCTAAAAACTACATGGGCTTGTAAACACTAGAACATGATTTAAAGATTATAAAGCATGAATTTGGAAAAGGGTTTTGAAATTCATGATTTTTAATTATGCATCATGAATGTTTAAATAATATTGTTGTTTTGGCCTTTGGGTCTTATCCCCTTAAATTGATTTATATGTATATGTATGAAAAATTATGATTGAAGATTGTTTGAGAGCACAAATTATGAAATCCCTCTCTTGTGATGAATTTAAGTTTATGAAATTATTGGGAATGATTTGAAATATGTGTTTAATGATTTGAAAGTGGTCTTTTCAATATCATAGTATTTAACATGATTTGGAGATGATTGGAGAGAGTCTCTTGTTGTACTTATATGCTTGTTTTACAGAGAAAGAATTGCCTGTGATTGAGTAATTTGACATGACCACCACATATCATTGAAATGTTGACAAAGAGAAAGTTTTCTTTCATATATTTACATGAATTTAAAGGAGTTCTTGAACTAATTTATTGATATGGTGGTCCCAAACTTATATTTTGAAAACAGAGATTTTAATATGCTAATAATGGCTCAGAGATGTGACTTTCAAGTCAATGGTATGACGATACCATATAAATGTATGCCGTAACAGAGTTAGAGTTTTCAGAGTTTGGTTTCAGAGAATACAGTTTTAAAGAGTTAAAAACTGGGCTAATGTGAGTTAGGTGGTTACCCGAAGAAGCACGAGTCAAATGACTCTATGTTGGAAACCGTGATTTGACGACACGGGAACTTGGTACCCTTCTATGTGATCTTGTGTACCTAGTATTTTGTCATCCCAAATCGAGACTTATGGTTTGGAGTCCTGCTTTGTGATCTTGAGCCCAATCACGACATAATGACTTGATTGGGGTTGTGGCACCCTGCTGTGTGATCTTGTGTGCTCTTCCCTCACCAGTACTCCTATATTGGCGGCAACCGAGATAAGGTGGTCGGTGAAATCTGTGAAATTGTAGGGTGTACCACCTAGCGCAGAAGTAAAACAAAGAATGTCACAGAGATCAGATGATTTTACGGAGTCTTTAAAAATGCCCATATGATTTCTTACCATATGATATATTTATGAACTGTTTTTAAATTGTTCTCATATATGTTGAATATAAATTATTATTTTGTATTTCTCTGCGTACCAGTACAATTGTATTGACCCCCTACCCTCCCAGGTTCTGAGGCTCAATCTAAGGGTCCTAATAAATAATAGATTTCTTCCGGCAGAAGTGCAGAGTTCAGTTGGTGAGCCTTCTATATTTCAGAAGGCCTAGTTGTTTTCAGTCATTTTTCATTTATTATGGCTTTGGTCTACTGGGGGCCTTGTCCCAGTTTTCAGACAGCTTTGATTTGATTATGTAGTAGAGATTTCGCAGACTGGTTCAAACATTGTCTAGTTGTTGTTGGGCTTTACTTTCTATATTATACATTGAATTCAAACTTATGACCATGATTCCGTTTCATTATGTATTTTTCCGCATTTCCTATTTGTATATGAATGGTGTATATGATTACAAGTTAGAAGGGCTCTCGGGCCTTTATTGTTCGGGATGTCCGTCACAATCAGGGCCCCGGTTTGGGTCATGAAAATGTCATAGACCCTCGGCTCAAGGAAAAGATATCAAAGCAGATCGAAAAAGGAAAGATTTACAGAACCAACAGTAACAACATACCTAGCATGATCCCACAAGTGAGTCTGGGGGGAGGGAGGGGGGGATAGATTGTACATAGATCTTACCCTTACTCTGGGAGGTAGGGAAGTGTTCTATATATCCTCGGTCTCAAGGAAAAAACATATCAAAAAAGGAAACATTTACGGAACCAACAATTTTATACCTAGTGTAATCTCACAAGTGAGGTTTGGGAAGGGTAGAGCATGCGTAGACTTCATCTATATCTTGGAAGGTAGAGAAGTTGTTTCCAATAGACCCCCGGCTCAAGGAAAACTATATCAAAGAAGATAGAAAAAGGGAATATTTACATATCCAACAACATACCCAATGTAATCCCATAAGTGAGGTTTGGGAAGGGTAGAGCATGCATAGACTTCCTCTCTATCTTGGGAGGTAGAGAAGTTGTTTCCAGTAGACCCTCGACTCAAGGAAAAACATATCAAAGAGGATCGAAAAAGGAAATATTTACAGAACCAACAAGATACCCAATGTAATCCCTAAGTATTTATTTATGTTTTTGTTAGTGACACAAAAGAAAAAAAGGATCTGTGGCCTAGTACCACATAAAGTTTAAGAAATACTGACTATCCAACATATGTTATCAAAAGAAATTAATCCTCATATGTTTTTAGTGATTAGGTTTAGGGATTCGAGAACTATTCAAGTTAGAATTTTAACAAGATGAATGTAAGCAATATCAAATAGGAAAATGCCATTTCGCATCCCTTCATATCATAGACCCTCAGCTCAAGGAAAAGCATATTAAAGAAGATCGATTAATGGAAAATTTACAGGATCAACACAAACAATATATCTAGTTTAATCCCACAAGTGAAGTCTGGCGAGGATAGAATATACGTAAACCTTATCCTTACTTTGGGAGGTAGAGATGTTGTTTCTCATAGACCCTCATCTCAAAGAAAAGCATATCAAAGAAAATCAAAATAGGAAAGATTTGCTTAACCAACAACAATAGTATACCCTGTTTAATCCCACAAGTGAGCTTTGGGAAGGTTAGAGCATACGTAGACTTCACCTCTACCTTGGGAGGTAAGGAGATTTTTTCTAATAGAACCCTAGCTCGACGAAATACATATCAAAACAGATTGAAAAAAAAGGAAGATTTACAGAATCAACAACATATCAAATGTGATTCCACAAGTGAGTTTTGAGGAGAATCGGGTGTAAGTAAACCTTATCCCTACCTTGGATGGTAGATCCTTATCTCAAGGAAAGGCATATCAAAGCAGATCGGAAAAGGGGATAGAGAGGTTGTTTCCAATTGACATTCGACTCGATGGAAAAGCATATCAATAAAGGGATGACTTACAGAACCATGACAACAAATCAAAAAAAGAAAGACATAAACGATCTTACTTTTTTCCTTCTAGGAATTACTCATATCGATCTCTATAAATTAACTTTAGGGAAGTTTTCATAACCATGATAACAAATCAAAACCAAAATAAAAGCCTTACAAGATCTTACTTTTTCCTTTTAAAGAGCTATCACATCTATATAAATTTTCATAAACACAAAGAATGTTTAAGAAGCATACCGATGATTATCGGCACAACTGACAGAACCTGATGACCACAAAGCACAGTCAACACAAGCTTCTGAGTGAATCAATCTACAGTAACAAGCTGTATCAAGCAAAACGGACACACACGCGCGTGCACACGCACACACACATATATAATCAAGAAAAATTTAGGCAAGGAGATTAATTTCATACCTACAAATTGTCCTTACAACAATCTTGAATTTTACTGCAATTGTTACTTCACCGATTACTTTTAGGCATTTTGTTAAATATATAAGAAATTAAAGGACAACACGATCAATGTAATCTGTGAACTTTAAAAGTTATGACTCATTTGGTACAAGGGTTAAGAGATAACTAATTCCGAGATTAATTTTAGGATGAGCTTATCCATGTTTGGTTGGGATAAAATGCATAGGATAACTCATCCCAGGATTGTAGTTTTATTTTATCCCACTTTAAGGGCGGGATAACTAATTCCAGGATTTCTAATCCCTGGATAATTAATCCCGGAATAACTTGTTTTCTAACCAAACGACCCCTTACTGTAATACCAGCAAAAAGTCTAAAATGTGCTGAGCTGTATTACCTAATCTAACATAATTCAATAAATTAAGTCTATCTTCCTGGTTTTACTTGAATTGGATTGTGACTAGAAAATTTTCCATTTTTGGATACTCCGGAGATGGGCAATTGAAAATCATCCTCTGTGTGAGGAAACAACCCATTAGGGTATTTCCCATTGGTTTTGAGATTTCAAGCGGAGTAAGGGACAAATTGTTGGTAAGGAAAGAGATGAAGGGGAAGTCATCACTAATTGCATCATATCCCAAACCACCCTGAAATCAAAAGGCACCTAGCTCCCACCTCTTGTTTCTTCTCCCTATTAAACTTTTGAGTGGTATTTTCTCCTCCTCCTTCTTCTGTTGACCTTGCATCATTGGAGGATTGATATTTTTAATCTTATCTAACGTTGTGCAACTGCACATTCATTTTAACATCCACATCATTGCGACAATCATCTTGTGGATATGCCAGACTGTAGAAGCTCAACATTCACTACCAGATAACATAGTTGCTCTTATAACTTTTCTATAAGAACTATCTTTCACTTCCTTGAGTAAAATCTTCAATTATAATATTCTTTGCTTGATGTCTCTGTGAAATAAAAGGAGATGGATACTATGGGGGTCAGAGCGCGGGGGTGGGGGGGGTGGTGGTGGAGGTAGCCAATGGGCAATAAGAGCTCAATATCAGCAACTCATTTCAGCTCTCTTGCAGAATAGGACACATATACAAAGGAAAAAGGAAGATGGTAATCAGTAGTACAGCAACAATAACAATCCGAGTATAATTCAAACAGATCTTATCCATACATTGTGATGGTTGGGAGGTTGTTTTGGATAGACCCTCGGCCCAAAGAGAGATGAAAAGGAAGCAGTAATAAAAAAAAAGTAACAACAATAAGATAATAAGATAAACGCAGCAAAAAGAATAGTCAGATAATACTAAAGATCTAAGAATAAGAAAAAAAGGCAGCTCAGTGCACTAAAACTCCCACTATACATACGGTCTGGGGAAGGTCCCCACCACAAGAGTGTATTGTGCGTAGCTTTACCTTGCATTTTTGCCAGAGGTTGTTCTCAAGGCTTGAACCCATGACCTCCTAGTCACACGGAAACAACTTTATTAGTTACTCCAAGGCTCCCCTTCAAAGATCTAAGTATAAGCAACTTCAAAAATAATAATTATAATAATACTATTTTCCAAAAAAGAATAATACTAATACTCCTAGAACGGAAAAGAAATACGCTCGGCAACCTACTATCCTCAACCCTAATACTTGAAAGCCTATTTGATGCATTTAATCCACTTCAATCTGTTGACAAGCAAGCGTCCCAGGAAGCATTAGGGGACATATTGCACATATCCCAAAGCTTAATAGTTAACAACCATCTCCATGACTACTATTCCAGAACATAATCCCTTCTAGCCAAGTTGATGGCTTCAATGTCCACCCTCATGTTTTTAAGACCAATATAATTCAAATGAGCTGCAAATACCAGATTTGCCTCCACCTTTATACTACCATATTGGCAGAGGCAGACCCACATGGGTCTGATTCTGCTTTGCCAGTCGCATCGGTAGGTCCCTCAGAACATACTCCCCAGTCACTTTACCATCCCAACTATGCTGCCTTCCAAGATAGCACATGTCCAATATATTTTCTTACTCTTCCTCATCAAAAAAATTCTCGCTCAAATCAATAGAATTAGCGATAGTTGGACTAAGTCCTGATGCTAAAGGCCCCAGACTCATTTAAGGCCCCTGACTCATTTTTCGCACTTTTAGGCACAAATATGGGAGCTTCTGGACGTAATTTGCTATTCAAAGGAGGAGGTGAAACCTGCTTCTCTCCAGCAGCAAAATCAGCCCATCTAGGAGAACTTATCTCCCCTTTCATCAAATCTGTCATTCCCTATGGGCGACAGGAGCTGTCCAGATTCGCCTTGATGTTCACAGGCAATTCCAAAGATTGGGAAAGGACCTCATGAGCCGAGGTGCTCAATCTAAGCATGAGTAGCTTGGTGGGTAAATTGAAATTTTCTTTTAGGTACTGAAGTTATTTTATAGAATAACAAGTTTAATAGTTTTAGGATGAATTTAAATTTTAAATATTTGTTAGTTGGTTTAATTGTTGAGAAATTTTTAGATTTTTTTAAATTTCAAATTATGCAGATCTTTGTTTTAAGTTTGACTATTTTATTGAAAGCCATTGAAAGTAATTCAATCCATTGAGAGTCATTTAAAAGAAAGTTGAAGATGTAGCTTTACATGTAGTTAAATCAAACAAGCCTACATTAGTTGTCTTTTCCGTTGGGACGACAAATTGACATTCTTCTTTTTCATTCATGAGATTTATTTGTTGCTTCTTATTGTTGACATTATTTTTTAAATACCAAAAAATCGAATTTAAAAAACCCCAATTTAACCGAACTGAAGTAGTTCGGTTCGATATTGTTGCACACTATCGAAAAATTGGAAATCGAACAACATAGACCCATCAATGTTACAACATAACCAAGGATCGACAGAGAGTCCATTGGTAATCCTTGCTTGTAAGAGGTTTTATCAAAAAGAAGAAAAAAACACCAACAAACTGCAGAAAAAAGGAGTTTGTAAGAACTCGAAAACAGTTGCTAACTCAGCTTTATTGATAAATTTCAACCAAATGCAACCTTAGTCTCTCAAAAAGAGTTTGAAGGTGGACGAAAGAGTAACATTGTCTAGCATAATGGAATAAGTCTTCAAAAGACAAAGTGCAGCAACATGAACAGCCTATCTGGTTGTGACCAGCGAAGATCAACTAACAGCCTCATCTCCACAACCTCAGAACACCGTCAGAAAGAATGTTTACATTGGGGCATCTACAACATCAAAGTTAGACGAGGGGGCGAAGGGAGGTAACGGAGCAGCATGAGCAGCCTCCGTGTTCGGAGGTGCATCCACCTCCTCCATGATTATGTCATCAATGCCGAATATGAACTCACTATTCACATCAGGATACATTCTATCCATTCCATTGGAAAAAGAAGCATCATGACCTGAAGGCACTCCTCCAGCAACTGCTATGATCTGCTCAGCATTGGTGCTTTGTCGAGGAAATATGCTCTCATTGTTTGTACTTGGCATTGCTTGTGATGTTCCAGCGGCTTCAGCATCTGCACTAGTTATATCGAGAATGCTCGCTCTTCTATTCTTTTTGGGGACGGCTTTGAGGTGCTTGAAATACTTCTGGGAATGGCTAGCCACCTGCGTTGGTGTTCTTGTTATCACACAGTACCTAGATATAATTTTCCAGTCACCTCTTCCATATTTATCTAAGCCCCTGAGAAATGACCTATAGCAGGAAAGACAGAAATAAGTTATTATCAGCTTAAAAGTTTTACTCTCTCTCAATCAGCTAACTTATAAAGTCCAGAGACAAAAAGTATGATTCCATAGGTATATTTATCACCTTATGCATGCACTGTGTAGCATTACAGATAACACGAATCAAAACTAACAACACCCTACCCACTCGTCCACCAAGAATAAAATCATCAGGGGATAACAACATATACCAAATGTAGTTCCACAAAGTGGGGTCGGGGAGGATAGAGTGCACGCAGACCTTACCCCTACCTTAGAGGTAGAGAGGCTATTTCCGATAGGCCCTCCTTTGGATATGAGACTCCAATATTTGCTGAATCATCCATTGCCCACTCTTTTTCGCCTGGTAACTATATGAACTTACTTCAACTATATGTGCCATTATTGACATTTGAAATTCCATTGTAGTAAAAGTAAAAGTCGTGCAATCAATTACAAGACATGATTATAAATATCAATTCAGGTGACTAACACTGTCCTCAAGAACTGGAAAGGAAGCCTACCCAAGAAGCCCCTCTTTGCCTTTCTACATCTGCTTCTGAATTCTGGTTGGAAATGCTTTGCAGTTCCGGATAATTAGGTATTGGAACACGTCCAGAGTCTATGGCTTCCACATCTTCAAGTAATATATTATAGTAGTTTATTATATCATCACGCGATTTCCCTGGAAGTTCTTCTTCCATCCTCCTCAATAGATTGTTATCCTTAAAGTAGATAGCGAGGGTAATCTCAAAGATTTTATCCTCCTCTTTAGTCCAGAAGGAGCTATTGCATGTCCGGTCGGTGCTCATTTTCTTTTTGATCTACAAGGAAAGGCTCAAGCATGAAAAGGGAAAGTTCTTGCAGAGGATTCAGAAAACGGATGAGATTCATTATATCACAAAAACAACCATAAATATCTGGTTGGTAAACAGAATCAACCGCGCAAGACATGTATTCTTTTAAGTAATGAGTAACAGCTAAAAGGAACAAACATGAAGATACATGCACTATACTTCGCACAAAACTCACCAGAGATATGAAGCATACTATGGAACATCTACATTCTTTACTTTTTCTATTGGCTATAAGGTCTTATAATAAGAAAGAAGAGTACAAAGAAGAAAACTATTAGTCTCAAGATAAGAAAATTTTGTATCACCTCAGTATTTACTTATGTTCTTGTTAGTGACACAAACAAAAAAAGGATCTATGGCCTTGTACCACATAAAGTTTAAGAAATACTGACAATCCAACAGATGTTATCAAAACAAATTGATCCTCATATGTTTTAGTGATTAGGCTTATGGATAAAAGCACTATTCTAGTTAGAAGTTTAACAAGATGAATGTAAGCAATATCAAGTAGGAAAGTGTCATTTCGCATCCCTTCATATCATCGACCCTCGGCTCAAGGAAAAACATATTAAAGGAGATCGAATAATGGAAGATTTACAGAACCAACAACAACAACATTGAAGGGATTGGGGTGGGTTGCTCCTCGATTTGGGGGAACTATTCCTAGAATCACACAAGCAGTGAGAACTAGGAGATAAACAAAGTAATAAGTTCAGGAGTACAGAAAAGTAAACACAGGATTTTTATGTGGAAACTCCTTGCTCAAGGGAGAAAAACCATGACCCTGGCCTCCAGGATTTCAAGCTCCACTATATTCAAGAAACCTCTTGAATACAGACTCCAAGGATTAACCTCCTAATCCTTTTTATCCTAGCAATAACTCTATTGCAAGGAAACCAAGCAGTAACTCTACTGCTTCCATCTCCAGCTAACTCTAACTAAACTCCTCAAGCTAACTCTAGCTGATTTACAAAGAGATGGTTAGACCGCACCACCTACTACAATCATAAGTAAGCGTAGGCTAAGGTTTAAGAACAGAATACAAAGACTCAACTATAAAAAGGAAATAAAGATACAACTTGATGAACAACAAGTTTCCCTATTATAGTTCTAGCCTTTGATTTGCAGTGCTGTGACACTTCAGAAAGATCTTTAATTGTGAGTATATAGAAGTGTTGGTTTTCTTATTGAGGAAGATGAGCATTATATGTTATAACACAAGAAAACCTTAAAGCATTCTCATTGGTTGAGGCAAAAGGTGACAACAACTTTTCACCAACTTGTGTACTATATGCCAGCTGGAGTGTTGACTATGATAGAGACAGGTGAGCCCAACCCGTTCCCTAATGTGTAGAGGACTTTATCTTCACAACAAAAGTTTCAGGAAACAAGTCCCAAACTATGAATTTGTCAATCATCAAAACTAATGACTTAACAATTTTCCCCTTTTTGATAATGATAAACCCATACAATGATATCAACATACTCAACATCTTCAATCAATATCTACACAACACAACCTACACTTCAACACCACCATATAAGCCACAAGACTACATGCCAAACCCGTTTAGCAACCAATTCCCCCTATCACTAATGCCTATAATAATAAAGACCTCATCTACCTTATTCCCCCTGTCAATGAGCATTTAAGTTCTCCTGAATAAGAGAATCCTTATCTTTATCAACACACCCCACAGACTACATATCTACATAGCATACTCCATATATCTACCACACCCTACAGACTACATATCTACATAGCATACTCCACATATCTGCACAACTACATATCAACACTACTGCCCATATTATAAATGCAGACTATACATCAAGTTTTCCCTCTTTTGACATTATCGAATAGGTCAGGCGAATGGCCATTGAGGAAACACTGACATGAGCAAGAGAGAATTAGATATAAACAAGAGAAGTGATAGCACAAAAGGAGAAGTTATCCATGGATAAGTTAGTATCAAAAACATTCATAAACATAATAACCACAAAATATTAAAATAATTGTGCCAGAATATTCTAAAAGGAAATTCAAGGTTTAAGGAGAACAAGGATTAAATAAGAAAACTAGGTAGGATTAGATTCTAAGAAGGAGATTTTAGACAAAACATTCTTAATTTGCAGTCTCCTCCACCCTTTCCTTCAGGGTAGCAATTTCAGCGTACACATCCTTTCCTGAAGTTGTTTCCTCTTCACTTTCTGTTCGCTAAAGCATCATTCAACACACTAATTTCTCCACCTCGTATAGCAAGCAAAGCATTAGAGTCCCTATCTCTTTCTTCAGTCGATTCGGCTCATTCATAAGATCAAACACCAGAGACTTAGGCATTTATTTTCCTTGTAAACTGAGATGCCATACATCCCCTTTACTAAATAAGCATTCACTTTCCTACACTTAATGTTGAAGTAAGCGCACACCATATTTATCCAGAAACCATAGGGTAGCCCATGCCTTCCGGAGTTGGCATTGATAAATGTGCTCATATGCACAATAACAATGGCCGGAAGATTAACCTTCTTTTGTACTTAAATATCATCTCCAATAAAAATAGTTCTGCACTAGTCAGGGTGGTCTCCTTATCAGACCTAGGAAGCAATGTACTTGTCACAAGTTGACACAACAATTGAAAGTCTCTCCTTATAACTCTTTTGTCAGAGCTTTCAAGGTGTGATGCCTCAAGTACACCACATACTTTTAAAAAATCTGTAGAACCCTTCATATATTTTACACATTTGATTCCTAAAGTTGGGACAGGAAGGATTTCAGAGAAAATCTCTTTATCCAAACCTATTTTCATACCATTTACTAGAGAGGTTAGATACAGACCATTGGCAGAAATTTCCAGATTTTGATAAAATATCTCCACCTCCTCTTCATACAGATAGGATGCATCGCTAGGATGCTCTATCTCACTACCCGTGTTACTATGGAAAGTGCTCTTAGTGTCATCTTTTGGTCATTCAATGTCTACTTTCCTTTCAGCGGCCAAATCAACATAGACTGTGTCTATTTGCTCTTCCACTTCTCTTCCTTCAGTGATTTCTAGGTTATCTCTTCTATTTCCTGACAAATACAGATCAGGTAGACGTAAAGGTTTGTGTAATACCCCATACTATTTCCTAGCTCAATTTAGCTCCTAGAATGTCAAAGACCAGCTTCAAAAATAAATAACCTTTGTTACATATGGAATTTTCCAGTTCTAGACACTCCAATGTGCAGAAAATTTTCTCAGTTTTCCAACGATACCAATTTCGCCTATATCCAATACTCGGTTGAGAAGTTATGATGTTTTAGTAAAGTAATGTGGCATTTAGACAGTCACCGCATCGTGGTGGATGACAAAATGGCAATTGTCCGATTCTAGTGGACCTTTGTGATAAGCCCGCATTGCATTGAAGCCCCATTTCCCAATTGTCAATTTCTAGTGGCTCACCGCGATGGTGACACATCGCGGTGATGGAAAAACTGGTATTTTAGTGGCTTACCGCGATAGCTCCGCATCGCATTGATTTTCTAGTTCCCAATTATCCCTTATCCAGTGAGCCACCGCGATAGTGTTGCATCGTGGTGGCATGCAAAATCAGAAATTTCTTTTATTTTCTAGTTCTGATTAAAAGTTTTTAAAGGGAACTTTGGTCAATTCCCAAGCCTCCAATTCGTCAAAAACAAGGAATTAAGCCTATTCTAAGCACTTTATGCTTATTTTCATCCATTCTCTATCAAAGAAAAACCCTAGAGCTTAAAAAACTTACTCTCCAAGAAATCAATTTCCTCCATTGTTTCTCCAAGAAAACTCAAAATTGAGGATTCCCCAATCAAGATAATCAAGAGTTCATCTCCAAAAGCACAAATAGGAATCCAAAGTTCAAGTTTCTTCATCTAATCATCAATTAAGGTATGTGGGGGTTATGTACAAGGGTCCTCTTTCATCCTTGTGCCCAAAACTTATTTTAAAGCTGAATTTTTATATGAATCTACATGAATTTAAATTAGGGTTCATAACCAATATTGTTATTTGTATGATTATGAGTTTTTGAGAGATTTTGAAGTTGAATTGAATGTCTATTTTCATATTTTCATGCGTATTGCGGTAAATTCTAGATTTTGAGTTGAATTATTATTATTTTCATTACCAAGCATGAATATTATGATGTTTTGACATGAAATTGATGCATGGTCTATTATCCCTAGTTTGAATATTATTATTCCAAGAAAGATTATGCTTTAAGCATCATATGATCAGTTTAAATTTCAAATTTTCAATAAAGACTTGATCTTTGATCCTTAGATAAGATTTAGAATCCACTTTACAGATTTAGTACAGCTTACAGAAAATAGATTAACTTTATTTACATATTTAAATCAGATCAATGCTAATTGGTTTTATAATGAATCCTTATGCTAGTTTAAAAAGTGGATTTCCAACAGAATGAGCATACAAATTAAAGGGAGTAGTATTTTGCACCAAGTGGGAAGTATGGTATTAGCGTTCCCTAACTTCCACAGAACTACGTAGCCAACGTAGGTAGAGATTATCAAATTATTTCCATTTCTATATAGATGACAGTTGTAGATGTGATCACTTAGATTGGGTTATTCTCCTTGGCAAGAGTATGACACCTCTTCCCATTGTGAGGTTTTCCCCATAGGGGAACAAGACGTTGGACTCCGTGTTACCTCACATGGTTTATGTCGGTTAGAAGAACCTCCCTTGCAGAATAGTTTTTAAGAGAATTCCCTACTAGTAAAGAAAAGCTTTTAGAAAACTAAGTGTAAAGGCTCACAACTTTATTCAGATTATGTTTTATAGAAATATATTAGCTACAGACATCAACTTTCAGATTTTAGATATAAAAAGTGAGTCCTTTTTACACTTAGGCAGCATGATTTATAGACAGATCACTAGTACAACTTTTAGAACTAAATGGTAAGACTCACTAGATTTATAAAGTATGATTTACTACTCATGAATTATGATTTTCAACTTTTAGATATTCCAGCTTATGTGAGTCATTTACATTTAGCATGGATTCTTTTGCAAATTAATATAACTATTGAGATAATATTTTACCTATGCATTCACACCCATATACTCAGTACATCCTCAATGTACTGATCCATATATACGTCTATGTGCTACATTGTCTCATAATGTAGGTTTCGGTGCCCAATTTTAGCAGCGAGAGTAATTTCGAGCATCTCCATCTACATCCCTATAGCTGGCGAGTCCTCATAGTTCAGGGATTTAGTTATTCAGATTTTTAGCTTTCTAGTATAGACGATTTCAGTATTTTTTAGACATTTTGAGTCAGCTGGGGGGTTTGTCCCAGTGACTCTCTATCATTAGTAGTAGAGGCTTGTCCGACTGCTAGATATGCTTTATATTTTCATTAGTAATTTATCAGACTTTCGACATTAGTAGTTCTAGATATTCTCAGTTAAATCAGACAGTTTTCTGCATTTCATATGATTTTTATATTTATATTCCCTTATTTTGAGATTCAGATTTAGTAGAAGGCAGACAGGGTTAGCTTAAGGCAACTCGTAGACTTGAGCACCGTGTGACATCTTGGGACCAGGTTTTGGGGCGTTAAAAACTTGGTATCAGAGCCTTAGGTTTATAAGAGTCCTAGGGAGTCATACAAGCTGCATTACATAGATCTTGGTCATTGGTGTGAAGCACACCTCATTTATGAGCAAGAGGCTACGGGACATTTTTAGGAAATCTTCTCTTTCTTTCACGATCTATCGTGCTTACAGTATCTCTATCTGCTATTAACTCATGCTCTTACGTGACAGCTGAATATGCCTTCTCTTCAAGCTAACACTCGCAAAAATAATAACCATCCCGCCAATCTTCTGAATGAGAACGTATCCCATGCTGATTTTTGGGCTGTCTTTCAGCCATTGGCCCAGGCAGTGACTGCCAATATTTAGTGCAACCATCAGGATACAGTTCTACTTGATCAAAATAGTGATTTAGCAGCAGCCAGAATTAGAGATTTCATGAGAATGAATCCGCCAGAGTTCTTTGGGTCGAAAGTCGATGAGGACTCACAACTTTATTTAGATGAGGTGAAGAAAATCACCTAGATTATGCATATTTCTAAGGAGGAGAGTATAGAGTTAGCATCCTATAGGTTAAATGATGTGGCGTATGATTGGGTAGTTATGTGGAAAAATAGTAGTGGTGAGAATGCAGCTTCTATGAGTTGGCAGGTATTTCGAGATACTTTTCTAGACAGGTACTTTCACCGTTAAATAAGAGAGGCTAAGATAGAGGAATTTGTGAACCTGAGGCAGGTCTCAATGATAGTGAAGGAGTACTGCCTTAAGTTCAGTCAGTTGTCTAAGTATGCCCCTGATACGATGGCTGATCCTAGGGAAAGCATGAGTAAGTTTGTTACTGGCGTATCTAGATTGGTAGTCAAAGAGTGTAGGACTTCCATGCTTATTGGAGACATGGATCTTTCTAGATTGATGATTTATGCTCAGTATATTAAGGCGGCTAAGTTGAAGGGAAGAGAGAGGGGAAATAAGAAGGCAAGAACAGGGCAGTTTGAGTATAAATAGGCTAGGTCTATAGGGGGAAATCATTCGCAGTTTTAAAATTGTTCATCTATGCCAGCACTATCTTTAGCCAGTTCTCCCACTCCCATAGCTAGGCAGGAGAAATAGGGTAAGTCTTCTATGTCCAAATTTTACAATAGTGTGAGTGTAAGACCCAATTATCCTCCATGTGCTAAGTATGGTAAAAATTATCCTGGTGAGTGCTTGTTGGGACAGAAAGGTTGTTATGGTTATGGTAAGTTGGTTCATGGAATCAGGAAGTGTCCGCATGCTAGGGAAACAGAGATGTTCGTCACCAGACTCAGGCTACTAGTGCACCAGCTTCTCTAGGTTGCCCAGTTCCTCCTCAGGGCGCATTATCTAGTACTAGTGGTGGTTAGCGCCAGAATTGGTTTTATGCTTTACCATCCCATCAGGAGCAAAAATATTCACCAGATATTGTTACTGGTATGCTTCGTGTCTTTCATCTTGATGTTTATGTGTTGTTAGACCCAGGGTCGAATTTCTCTTATGTGACCCCATTAGTTGCAGTCAATTTTGAAATAAGTTTTGAAAAGATCCCTAAGACCTTCTTGGTTTCTAACTCTGTGGGTGAGTCAGTTGTTTCTAAACAGATCTATAGAAAGTTTTCTATCACTGTCCTTTATAAAATCATGTTAGCATATTTAATAGAGTTAGATATGTTTGACTTTGACCTTATTCTTGATATGTATTGGATCCATTCATGTTATGCATCCATAGATTGTTGTACCTGGGTGGTGAAGTTTCAGTTTCTAGATGAGACACTCTTTGAGTGGGAAGGAAATTCGGTGTCTCCCAAAAGTTATTTCATATCTTATCTTAAAGTCAGAAAATTGATCTCAAAAGGGTATATCTACCATCTAGTTTGAGTCAAAGACACTAAGTATGAGACATCACCAGTTCAGTCAGTTAGTGTAGTCAATGAGTTTTCAGATATTTTTCCCGAAGGTTTGCCAGGAGTACCTCCCGATAGGGAAATAGAATTCGAGATTGACCTTCTCCTAGATACTCAGCCTACTCTATTCCTCCATATCATATGTCTCCAACTGAGCTTAAAGACTTAAAAGAGCAACTTAAAGATCTCTTCGACAAAGGTTTCATAAGGCCTAGTATTTCTCCATGAGGCGCTCCCATCCTATTCGTGCGAAAGAAAGATGGTTCTTTGCGTATGTGCATTGAATATCATCAGCTGAATAAAGTTATAGTTAAAAACAAATATCCTCTTCCTAGAATTGATGACTTATTTGTTCAACTCCAAGGTGTAAGTTATTTCTCAAAGATAGACCTTAGATCCTGCTATCATAAGCTTTGACTAAGGGAGTGTGATATTCCAAAGACAGCTTTTAGAACCCATTATGGTCATTTTGAGTTTCTAGTTATGTCCTTCGTCTAACAAATGCCCCAGCAGCCTTTATATGAACAGAGTGTTCAAACAATCTCTGGACATGTTTGTCATAGTCTTTATCAAAGACATTCTTGTCTACTCTCGTACTGAGGGTGATCATGCAAACCATCTTAGAATTGTGTTTCAAACTCTTAGAGATTACCAGTTATTTTCCAAATTTAGCAAATATGAATTTTAGCTAAGGTCAGTTACTTTCCTTGGTCATATTGTCTCTAGTGATGGAATTAGAGTTGATCCTCAAAAGATAGAAGCAGTAAGAAATTAGCCTAGACCTATTTCTCCTTCAGACATTAGAAGTTTCTTGGGTTTAGCTGGCTATTACAGACATTTTGTTGAGGGTTTCTCATCTATTGCATCCCCTATGTCTAGATTGACCCAGAAGAAAGTTAAGTTCCAGTGGTCAGATTCCTGTGAGGAGAGTTTTTAGGAGTTGAAGACTCAACTCACTTCATCCCCAGTTTTAGCATTACCTAATGGTATAGATGGCTTTGTTGTCTATTGTGATGCCTCTAGAATCGGTCTAGGTTATGTTTTGATGCAGAGAGGTAAGATTATAGCCTATGCCTCTAGACAGCTTAAGCCTAACAAAAAGAATTACCCTACCCATGATCTTGAGTTAGCTGTTGTTGTTTTTGCTTTAAAAATCTGGAGACACTATCTTTATGGGATTCATGTTGATGTGTTCATGAATCACAAAAGTTTGCAGTATGTGTTTACTTAGAGTGAGTTAAATCTTCATCAGATAAGGTGGTTACAATTGTTGAAGAATTATTATATGAGTGTGTTGTATCATCCGAGCAAGGCCAATGTAGTAGTAAGCGCCCTTAGTAGATTGTCTATAGATAGTGTTTCTCATGTGGAGAATGATAAGAAAAAGTTAGTTTGAGAAGTTCACCGGTTAGCCAGATTGGATGTTATATTGATTGATTCAGCTGAAGGGAATGTTTGGGTCTAGAGTAGTTCCGAATCTTCTCTAGTTTCAGAAGTGAAAGAAAAGCAGGATAAAGATTCTAGTTTGGTCAAACTGTAGGAGTCGGTTAAAGACTAAAAGGTAGAGGTTTTCTCCTAAGGGGGAGATGGTGTGTTAAGGGCGTGTAATCATCGGGTATTGTTATACCCTTACTTGCAAGTCAATCAAATTGCATCATATCAATCTATAGCCCTTTAACACTTATTATCATATTAGTGACCACCCTTTCTTTTAAACATTAGATGAGAGAGAGTTATGCAATAAACCTTTCATTAAAAACCTTCAACAAAACATTCTCTTCACAATTACAGAATCAATAGATGGTCACCTCATCTTTATAATTTCTTTAAAAATCCAAGGAAGGTGTTAATTTGACAGAATAAACATATATTATATGAAAACATATTCTCAACATGTCAAAAACAGTACCTAACCATGATCATTTATCAAGCATTCACCCATTAGTTTTTTGTTTAGAAAATTCATGCCTTTAAGCAACCCATAACAATCAAAATCGGCAATATCATGATAAAAGAGAGAGTTTTGATCACTCATGCTCTCATTTAAACTTTACAAATAGACAAAATCATATATCCCTAGTTATAGATCAACTTCCATGAAAAGTGGTTCAAGACAACACATATTTTCATCAAAGTAACCCCATGATACATAAGTTTCAAAAATAATATCGACTATTTCATTATAAATCATAATTGGGGATCTTTAATCTTGATAAAACATTTAAAATCATGCCCAAGGATTTTTTAGAGTGGTACCACATACCTTATATAAATTGTTTCGAAGAGTGGAACTCCAGTCTTGGCTCTTCTCTTGAAGAATCTTGACTTCAAAGAAATTCTTGATCTATGAAAGAGGAGTTAGGGTTTTGTGTTGAAGAGTTTTGAGTGGTTTTGGGCATAATTTGCCCTAAAGATGTTTTAATCTCATGTTATGGCTAGGATATGATGAGAGGGAAATAATGGAATGCCCTTCCAAAGTCAAAAATTAAAAGGATCGCAAACTGGGCACCCAATGCGATTATCGATGTGACACGTCGAGATCGTGTTGAGACACTGGTTTGGCCATCGCGATTACCAATACGATGCATTGAGATCGTGTTGATCCACTGTCTCGACCACCCAAACACATCTCAAACGTGATCCAAAAAATCCGAAACTCTCTCAGAACAACCCCTTTATACTCCTGAACATGAATCCACCTTAAAAACCCACGTCTCAAGGTCAAAACAACCAATCTAGAATCATTAAAGTTTAAGAGCTTCAAATAAGGCTAACTCATTTCAACACTTAGAAAATTTTAAGATAAATCGCTCCTTAAACATGCCACCAAGCTAGTTATTAATTCAAGAATGCTACGGGGCATTACATTATCCCCCCTAGGGATCATTCATCCCAAAATGATGGCTCGAAGCTCAAATAAGCACGACTTTAAGCACTCTAAGGAAAAGATAGAGACAACAGTGAATGGCTTATACCTTCTGAGTCATCATCCACAGTTTCAAAGAGGTTTGGGTATCTAGCCCGCATATCATCTTCTGACTCCCAGGTAGCTTCCTCAGCCTTTTGGTTCTTCCACAACACCTTAACCGACGTTATTTCCTTGCTTCTCAACTTCCGGACTTAGCGATCCAGAATAGAAATAGGCTCTTCTTCATATGTTAAAGAGCCCTTCATATTGATTTTCGCTATAGGTAACACCAAGAAATGGTCCCCAATACACTTTTTCAACATGGACACATGGAACACGGGGTGTACAGAACCCAAACTCGCAGGCAAATCCAATTCATAGGCAACCCCACCTATCCTTCTCATAATCTGGTATGGTCCTATATAAAGAGGACTAAGTTTCCCCTTCTTCCCAAAACACATGACTGTAACGCCCCGAGATCCCCTCCCGAAACGTCACACGGTGCTTATGGACCCAAAGGACCACAAGCTAACCCTTTACTGATATCTGTACCTGTACACTGCATAATATCTGAAATAAATACGAAAATTGGCCATAAGGTTCAATACATATGCACATACTCAAAATTGAAAACTGAATACTAATACATCAACATCCGTCTGAAAAGCCTCTAAACTGTTTGAACTATGGAGTTGATGGGACATGTCCCCAACTAACTTCGTCAACTGAAAATATAAACAAAATTTGATGCAATAATAGTAAACTGAGATTCTTCCTCGAAAGAAGTGGACTCACTGCTACTGCTGCTTACTGGGACTGAACTGATGGGGATACTCTGGATCTTGTGCCTCTGAACCTATGGTGTCAAATAAAACACCATAGCGCAAATGCGTCAGTACAAAAATGTATCGAGTATGTAGATGAGGTAAGGCTAAATGCAAGGGCTTATGCATGAACATAACTTAACTGAATAATATGCAAGAGCTGGATTTGCATACATAAAGAATCTGTAATTACTGAACATACTGCGCATACTGTCACTGAGCATACTCGGAATAACTCTGGTAACTGATACTGAATATACTGAAATTCTGAAATTTTCGGACATACTGTGAGACTGAGTATCTGAAGCTTCTGAAACTGATAGCAACCCTAGCTAATAGGTTGTCTCCGAATCTGCTAATAATAAGAATGATTTACTGAAACTGAGATCAACCCTATCTAGCAGGTAGTCTCTGAATCTGTACGGTTTTAAAACTTGTGGGTTTAGAAAAAACCTGCACCGCAACCGCACCGCACCATTGCCATCTCTACCCATGTTTGTGATTTTCAATGGGGTTTGTGGTAGTAGCATAGGGATCGGGCCGATATGCCCCTTTATGTTTTTGGGCCTAGGACTTATTTATATGCACGTATTATATAAGTGCAATTAGTGGGTCTATACTGATTCTCCACATTGTCCTCCTCTCCTTTCATAGTGAAACATTCTCTGCCTCTGCCCATGATTTTTTCCCACAAGGTTTCCACGTAAATCTGTCTGTTTTGGTTTATTACTTTGCTTGTGGTTTTCTTACTCTGTCCGATTCATAACAGCCTGAAATCAGAACGCACCAGATCCACATCCATCTTCCCTGCAATTTAGTTAAAAAAATTGTGGTTAGGAGGTAACAGGTGTCCAAGTGGAGTTGTCAGAGGTATGTCCAAGCTGGCCGTTAAAATTAAAAAACACATATATGAGCAACAACTAGGCCTGTGCACTAATCGGTCCAAATTGAATGACTGAACTGATTCGAAGCAATTTGGAGCAAATCCAATTACAAAGTATTATGGTTTTTCTGTTTGGATATGATTGGGTATATTGCAAATCGAAATGACCGAGAATAGAATTATGTACATTCCGCAAAAAAAATACTTGCAACCTGTATCTAAGACTCTATAGCATAGGCCCAACTCTCAATCCTGATATTCCGCCCGCTTACATATTTCCATTTATATATTTGTTATGCTTACAAGTTTATGATTTTTTTGGTTATTGTCTGGGTTATTTAGGACTATAATTTTAAGATTGTTACTTGTGGTTATGTTAATAGTTGCTTGTTTTAATTTTGAAACCGAACAAATCGATTTGTGCAACCGAACTGAACTAATTAAAAAAAAATTGAATTGAACCTAGAATTGATCAAGTTTGGATGACAACGTTAGAAAATCGAAATTTCAAAAGCCACTACGGCCAAAACCGAACAATTCGTGCAATATTAGTGTTTGTTAATGGAGTTGGTAAAGTTGCTTCTGTATGACTAGGAGTTCACGATTCAAACTGTGGAATTCGCTACTTGCAGCCCATCCTTGGACCCTGCATTGACCAAGGGCAAACCTGTAAATATGCTCATAGTAATTTTCTATGACCTTTACCTAAAAGGGTGTCTTTTCGTTATACCTAAAAGGGTGTCTTTGCTTTATATTGCCTTATTGGCAGGGGCGGACCCACATGGGTGTGATTCTGCTTTGCTAATCACATCGGTAGGTCCCTTGACACATACTCCCTAGTTACTTTTCCATCCACTATGCTGCCTGCCTTCCATGTGTCTTTTTTTTTTTTTTTTTCTTTTTTCTTCTATTGCTTCCACTTTGTTGTCTAGGTGAGATATCTCCACCCCTAGCCACTTTATATAAGCACATGTCCAACATATTTTCTTCCTCTTTCTCATCAAAAATATTCTCATGTTGGAATAAGTCCTGATACTAAGGCCCCTAACTCATTTTTCTTTACCGTCACACTTTTAGGCACAAATATGGAAGCTTTTGGATTTAATTTGATATTCAATAGAGGAGGCGAAACCTACTCCTCCCCATCAGCCAAATCAGCCCATCTAGGAGCACTCATCTCCTCTTTATCAAGTCTTTGTCATTCCCTATGGACGATACGATCTTCCCAGACTTAACTTGATGTTCACCAAGCAATTCCAAAGATTGGGAAAGGACCTCATGAGCCGAGGTGTTCAATCTGACCATGAGTAGCTTGGTGGGTTGGTTGGATTCAGTGATGTGGCTGCCTCCTGAACTGCTGAATTTTTTGTTGCTGAAGACACAAATATCACTTGATGTTGTTGTCCAAGATGAGATGATGAACTATCAAGTATTATTAGACAGATTTGAAGAAAAAGTCAAGAGAATACTATAGGTTACTTTAGACGGGCAATCTTTCTTTTTTAATTTATGCATTTGTAGAAGGAAATTTGAGTTTGATAACCGATCAACTTTCTTCTTTGATTTTATGTTTTTGCCCTATTAAAGCATCATCATTTGTAATATCATCATAGAGTGAATTACAAATTCTGTGATGATCATAAGATACCTAGTTCTCTCTAGCTCTTATTTTCTTCTCGCTTGTCAATTAATGGAGGTTCATTACCACATTAGGATTGATAAGGTAAGACCTAGCGCCCCTTACTTGTACAATCTTTATCGAGGCTTTTTAGTAAAAGGCCGATATACACTCTGTCTAGTGGTATATAATTGCAAAAAAAAGACACGGGGTATTAGTGCACCTGTTAACTTACAAAAACATATTTTAATGCTACGGTAGAACAGAGAACAGTTAAGCCTATCATGTCGGGGTAGACATCAAAATCGAACTAAATTAAATTAATTTGATTCTTTGATCCGATTTCAGTTTTATTTTTGAGACAAAACATTATTACCCCCCTAAACTCAATTTTACTGTATTTTGTCTGTCTTTTGTGCTTACATGGCCTAAAACAATTGCAATTAAGATGTGTCGTAAAAGGTGTCACGTAAGTTAAGCGGCAGAAGTTATCCATTGCTAATCGTATTATTTTGTTATAGTTATATGATAAAGATATGTTTTATAACTATGTTGTAGGTAAAATTCAGCTAATATGGGTGAGATTAACTATTCGAGTTAAGTCTAATATTATTCAATTCTAGTTGCTAGTTTCTCAGCAAAATTATGTAGTTGTATGTGATGAATATGACGAAGTCTTAGCAATGGAGGCTTTGTATAATGGAGCTTACCTTTGTATGGAAAATCCACATGATGAAAAATTGTGAAACACTTGCGACAATTTCTATTGAGAGAAAGCGAGAAAAACTACAACATAATGCATATATAGCTACAGAATATGTTGCAACTAAACATGAAAATTTTCGTGGCTAAAGACTTTTGCCACAAATTTTCTTTCCGTAGCATTCGTAGCAAGAAGTGGCGTAACTAAAAGTTAGCTACGGACTTTGCATGTCATGTGGCTAAGGACTAATAGTTACAGCTACGTTTACCAAAAAAAATAATATTTACAGATACAAAAATTATTGTGTTGTAGCTGTGATAGTAAAAATTTCTTGCTACAAAATATATACTTATAACAAATAATTTTACTCTTTTGCCACAGTAAATAAATCTATAGCAACTTTTTATATTGTAGCCATAGTATGTTCTATTGTGGCAAAAGACTAGATTTCTTAACTACGAAAATTAAAAGAGTTGTGGCTATTTAATATTTGAGACTCCTGATAACAATACTTGTATTTAGCTACAAGTTAAATTTTTCTTATAGCTATTGGCTGAAGTATTTGCCACAAATACTTTTGTACATGGCTAAGAATTCATTTGTTTAGCCACGAAATACATAAATTATAGGTAAATTTTTTTTAGTTTGGTATGAAAAATAAAAAATGCATAATTATATTTTTGGTAATATATAGTTTGTGATTAAACTACAAAATTTCATTACTATAAATTGAAGATTACCGTCATAAGCATTATTAATCACAAGAATTCATGTAATGTAACTGAATAAAAATATTAAATTCAAAAATAAATTTCAACAATTTCATTATTACAAGTTAATGAATTTTTCATTAGCTTTATTCGTCATAATGCTACATAAAATAGCTACAAATTCATTTTACAGATTTCAAAACAATTGTCAAGCTACATATAATTGTACTTTACAATTTTGAGAATAGTCACAGTATATCATTCTTTTAAGACAATATCTAATTTAAGTCCAACGCGGTGGCTCCCTCTATCTTTCCTTCAATGATCTTGAACTGCACCTCAAATTGATCAATATTCATCCCAAGTTGTTGTTTATATGCTCTTTTAAATTTTCACTCATACGCCTATCAATAATGGTAAAATATATTAGTATCAATAAAATTAAGACCAATTGATTATATATGCAAGTGTATGTGTATATAAAAATTCAAACAAAAAAATGTATCTTAGATAATTCTTTTAATAATATTTTTAACAACTACTAACAAGAAAAGGTGCAAAACAACTAAAGAAGTAAACAAATTTGTACGCTATATAAACTTCTTAAAATTTATATTTATAGATCTCGAATTTCAGTACAACAATAGTAAAACATACTCAATGTAACTTTATAAGTGAGAGATATTTCGATATTAGTATTTTAAAACCTATACGAACAAAAAATTACCTTCACTTGGAGAGTTCTACATTATTAGACCTACAAAAAAAATTAATTAGCAAAACATCACATAAAAATTTCAAATCAAATTAGAAATTGAGATAAGCTGAGGAAGGGTGAGGGACGAATGGGGAGGGGAAGGGAATGGGGAAACATCAATGGAATGGGGAGAGGAGAGGAGATATGGGTATTTGTTTAGTGAGAAGTGGTATAAGATTGTTTAATTAGATTTTAAAATTTTGGAGGGAATTTAATTTGCAATTTTTAATTTTTTGAGGGGAGTTTTGGGGTTTGAAAATGGGGGAGATTTGGGCGGACCTTTTCTTTTATATATTTTGGCCAATTGGTTTTTTCTTCTCTTTACTTGTTATTATATGCATTTTTTGTCTTTCATTTTACAAATTTTATTATTTATTACTACTGACCAACTAGTTGTACCCACAAAAAATAAAACATAATAAAGTCAACTGAAAATAATTACAAATATATATTTTACTTTTAGTTAATAGAAAAATCCAACCATTTATATAAAATAAGAAGATATTGAGGATGAAATAAAAAATTTGTATTCGTTTATGAACTTTTCAAAGGGTTGAGTAATACATGAGATGACTACTTTTGATACTTTGCAATTTGTGCGATCAGATCTCCATACAATATACATATGATTTGTCGCTTTAATGGAATCTTTTATCCTCGCCGAAGGAGAAATCATTCTAAAATATTTCATTTCAACTATTTTGGTCCTCACGGTATTTTTAGTTTGGAATCTACTCTCCAAGTTTAATAAATTATCAACTTATAGTGATTAGTTAAATTTGTGATTATTCTTAATTTTGAATCACTATTTTTTAGATTGAATTAAAAATATAAAAATTATATGAATTTAAAATATATCTTTTTATTTTTGAGGTAGGGATAATGTTTGTATATATTTTACTCTAATTAGACTGACTTAGTGGAACTACATTGTATTATATAAAGAGATAAGCATCCAGTACCCCCTCGAACTATGACCAAAGTTGTTACTACACACTTCAACTTTACATGGGTCCTATTACCCTTTCTGAACTCAATTTTAAAGTATTTTTGTCACTCTTTTGTACTGACATGACACCTTTATTTCATTAAAAATGAGGCTCACGTCAAATGTGTCATGTAAGCTAAAAAGGTGTCACATCAGCTAAAAAGGATGACAAAATATACTAGAATTGAGTTCAGGTGGGTAATATGACCCCTATGAAGTTGGAGTGTGTCGTAGCGAATTTGATCATAGTTCATGGGGTACTAGATGCTTTACTCATAATTTAATAATGTTCATACATCACAAGATATATATACTAGTATTATATATAATATCTCCACAATTTTTAAAAATTTTCTGAATACTTTTAAAAGAATAAATACTCACGTATTAAAAAATTATGCACTTTTTTCGAAATAACAAAGTACCGATGCATATATTTCTTTACGGCTTTCAGTAAAAAATTGATTAAGAATTTTTTTTAAAAAAAATAATTAACATCCAAAAATATTCTTGCAATAAATATAAAATATTGACATGATAAGTTTAGGAAATTAGTTTATAATTTTGAGGTTATAACTAGGTGTATAAATTATCTATTATTGAAGATCACCTTTTCTTCTTCTTCTTCTTCATTTTTTTTTTTTGTATTTTAATTTTGTTATTTGAAATTGAATTAATTTTTTTAATTTATACACTATTACTGATTAATGGGAGAAGACATCGTTTTCACACTAAACTATACTCGAAAAGTCTAAGACACACCTAAATTATTGGAGTGACCTAATACACACCTAAACTACTTTAAAAGTGAAATTTTTTACCCCCTAAATCTGACGTGAAAAAAACATAATTATTTAAATTAAAAAAGGCGCGTCTAAATAAAAAAATAACAAAAAAAATAATTAAAAATTCCCCTCTCCCACCCCCAAACATCTTTTTCTTCATCACCCCCCCACCCCCAAACATTTTCTTCATCACCCCCACCCCTAAACTCCAACCCCACCCCAACCAACACATCTTCTTCATCACTCACCACCCCCAATCTCCAACTCCACCCCCAAATAACGGGATTTTTTCACACCCCGATCCGCCCACCCAATCGAATCAATGTCAATTTCATCTATAACCACCAATTTTTCTCACAATACCATTGATTAGTCATCTAATCTGTCACCATTATTGTTTTAGCTAACAAATTTTTAATAATTTTTTATAGATTTATTCCAAATCACTAATTTCGAACTAAGCTTAAATGGGTTCGTCGGAATCCAATGACTCGCGGTATTTGTCGGAGCCTTTTATCATCTCCGTTAGCATCAACAAACTAAATGGACCTATAGCTCATGCTTTCTTCTCATCGAATTCTTTCTCCATTAAATCAAGATACAAACTTTCAATCACTTTAGATGAATTGAAAAGTTTGCAACTGATTTTTCCAACAAAGGACACAACTTGTTTCTTCAAATAGTCCCAAACTCAGCAAAAGAAAATCTTTAATTAATGGAATATCCTCATAATTCTCAGTTCCAGGCAAATCAAGTTTTCCTTCAATTTTCCAAAAGTATGAATATGTTGAAACTTCCCAAAACTCAATTCAAGAAAAACAAAATTTAAACATGATTTCTGGGCTTGAGAGCTTTAATAACCCGGAGTTGATATGGATTGATGGACCATATGAAAGGTAAAAGAGGAGTGCAAAGTTGCATTAGTAGTCCAGTAGGCTATTTGCACAGGAAACACAATCTTAGATTGGTAGTGAAGAAAAAGAAAAAAAAAATGAACAATGAAGGTTTTGGACAACAATGGAGATTTTGGATATTGAAGAAAAATAAAAATTGACCTCATAACAATGGAGGTTTTGGACAACAATGGAAATTCTGTATATTGAAGAAGAAAGAAAAAGAATTTAAATTAAAAAGAAAAAAGAAAAATTTATGAAAATAATAAATTTATTATCTTTTTCGTACCATGCTGATGTGGCGCTGACGTGGCAGGCGCGTGTACAACACCACACTACGTGCAAGTGGTATAATGTCTGACAGGGTGTAAAAAGTATCACTTTTTTATAGTTTAGGTGTGTAATAGGTCACTAGTATAGTTTAGGTGTGAACTAGACTTTTTGAGTATAGTTTAGGGTGGAAACGATGCCTTTTCCCCTGATTAATTTATATACATACATACATACATACATACAAACATACTACATACATAAAAGTAATTACACCAAAATTTTAAAATTATTGTCTCAATAAATCATGTATGAACCGAATAACAATTCTGAAAATACTTGGCAAGCATGAAGTTTGAATGAGACTTATTGAAAGTTTTCTAAAATTTAATATGATTAGTTAGTCGAAATAATATAATTAATTATTTATTTAAGACTTACAAGCTATAAAATTGTATTAAATCAACGATTCATGTCTCTAATCTAATTAGATCAATAAAGATATTATTATGAAAACTAGTTTGAGTCAAATGACAATTCGAGAAGCATTCCATCAAGTTGAAACTTCCGCTAATCTTGGTGAAATTATATGTAAGTTTGATATACTCCGTCAATCAAAATTAATTAATCAAGATCACCTATTTTTAAAAATTCAGTAAGTGGGCATATGATATTGTATCAAATCAAATGATTAACATCTCTAATTATACCAGAATACCATTGGTATAATATATTTCAACTCATGGTAAAAAAAATAACTTTTAGCCATCAAATTTTGATCACAATTTAAATTTGCGGCTAAAATATTTGTCATGACAAATAATCATAGATATTATTAAGCCAAGTATTTATTATCATGCGTGATTTTTTATTATACTCAAAGCAAAAATATTTATTCAATTATATTATTAAATGTTAAATAACTTTTTTCATGTCACTACTGGTACAAGAAGTTCTAACACATGGCAAAAAAACAATTTTCTATGAAATTTTACTGTTGCAAAATATTTATAGCTATATCATTTAACTATTGCAATAATTTTTTTGTAAATTGAAGCAAATAAATATATTTATTCATCCATAGTATTTTATTTTAAATAACTTAATGTGCTAAAAGGTTCTATTACAACAATACATTTCAACTCGTGGCAAAAATTAATAATTAGCAACGAAATTTTACTATAAAATAAAAAGACATGACTATCTCATTTAACTATTGCCACAAATTTTATAACTTGAAGCAAAAATATTTATTTAGCTACATATTTTATTTTAAATAAATTATTGTGGCTAAAAACGTTACAATTGCTATTATAATTTTTATCGCATGGCAAAAACTTATGATTAGCTACAAGATTTTACTTTGTAGCAATAAAGCTGTAGCTAATGAGGCAATTATTACCACAATTACTAGCACTTATAGAAAAAAAAAATAAGAAATTAGCTTTATCAATTTGATTTGCGCAGCTGAGAAACTTTATGAATTAATAAATAGCTACAAAATTCAAATTTTTGTGGCTATTACTATATAATAGATACAACTTTTAAATTCATAGCTCAAATTTTGTAGTTATAGATACATTTTCTTGTAAATCTAGAAGTAAATGGAGATCAGATAGCTGAATGTTGATGATACTTGCAATAATAATATTGTTGAAGATGAAGAACTAGATGGATTGAAGAATATTCCTATTAATCTTGAGGAACAAAACATTGATATTTATAATGATGAAAATGATGTTGTATCAAATGGAAAATACAAGTTAAGGAAGAAGAGAGGCAGAAGAAGTATGAAAGAGAATAATGAAGGAAGATGCTAAAGGAGTGATATTAATGGGATTTGCAACAATCTTTTATCGCATGTTTAGTATTATTAATATCACTCCTCTGACATCTTCCTTCATTATTCTCGTTCATACTTTTTCTGCCTCTCTTCCTCCTTAACTTGTATTTTTAATTTGATACAACGTCATTTTCATCATATTATAAATTTGGATGGTTTATTCCTCAATATTAATAGGCATATTCTTTTCTCAAGCTAGTTCTTCATCTCCAACAATATAATTATTATTACAAGTCTCATCAACATTCAGCTACCTGATCTCCATTTGCTTCTAGTTTTTTTCTTGCGTTCTCTCAATAAAAATTGTCGCAAGTGTTTCACAATTTTTTCATCATGTGGATTTTCCAGACAAAGGTAAAATCCATTATACAAAACCTTCTTTGCTAAGACTTCATCATATTCATAACATACGACAACATAATTTTGCTGAGAAACTAGCAACTAGAATTGAATAATATTAGACTTAATGTGAATAGTTAATTTCACCCATATTAGCTGATTTTACCTACAACATTGTTATAAAACATCTGTTTATCGTATCACTATAATAAAATAATACGATTAGTAGTGGATAACTTTTGCTGCTTAACAACAACAATCCATCACAAATTATATTTTACAATGATTTACTAAAAAATCTTGTTAGCTGCAGAGAATGTCATTCAATCCATTGAGAGTCATTTTAACCCCTCTTTTACTGCCATGTTTTTTTGAAAAAAAAGACCAATAAAAGTGACTTTGAGGGGGAATTTGAGTGCACTTTATGAATACCATTTTTCACCATCAAAAAGGGGGAAATTGTTGTTCTATGTTTTGACGATGACTGCAAAACATACTCAGGGACGAGGTCCATTAGATGCTTTGCTGAAGGACAGCTGTACACTAATGCACTTTGCATAATTTTGTCCCATAGCATAATTACTGTGCAGGTGCACAGTGTACAACAATGGACAACTAGCCCAGTCAAATTCCAACCAAAATCCTCACGCGTCTATATAAGCAAAAGGAATCAACTTTGAGAAACAGTTTTTGCAATCTCATTTTATCAAAAGGCAACAAAAACTCTTATGCTCAAAATCCAAAAATTCTCCTGTTCTTTGGTCTTGCTTAACTTGAGTCATATTCTAAAAACTTATTTACTTTAGTGTTTGTGAGTAACGTTTTCTCTTTGTTTCATTTATTTTGCTTAGGTTTAATTTCCTAAGGATGGTTGGCTAGAGTTAGTTGACTGAGTGAAGAGTAAGACAGTTGACTGAGTGAAGAGTAAGACAGAGTTGTCTTGAGTGGTTGGTAATAAGAGGTATTACAAGCTTTTGAATTAGAGTTAAATTCTATTGGAGTCTGTAATCAGAGTAGATTGATTATAGTGGATCTTGGAAAAGCCTGTAAGGAAAAGTCATGGTTTTCCTCCCTTGAGCAAGGAGATTTTCACATAAAATTTTTGTGTGTTGTTTTGTTTTGCGTATTTACGTTGTGCTTGTGTTTTATTGTTATTTATAACTCCCCGGGGACTTGGTCTGTTAGTAGTCATGAACACCTACGATTCAACAATTGGTATCAAAGCGGTGCACTCTAAAGGGTTAACACCTAGAGTGGATCCTTGATTATGGAAACACCACCAAATTTGGAGGAAGGATATTCAACCACCAGACCACCATGATTCAATGGTCAATACTATTATTGGTGGAAGACAAGAATGCACAGTTTTATTATGGCTGAAGATAGTGAGCTATGAGATATAATCTATAATGGGCCTCATGTTCCTATGAGAAAAGTTAAATTACTAGGCTAGTTGCTAATACTCAAAGGGAATATAATAAGGAGCATCACAAAGGGATTTAAGGCTAAGAAACTCTTGGTTTGTGGAGTAGGACCTAATGATTACAATCTTATTTTATCTTGTGAGAGTGCAAACGAGATTTGGAGCTATCTTAGGACTGCTCGTGATGAAATCATTCAGGTGAAGGAATCCAAGTTGGATATACTTACTACCCAATATGAAGCCTTCACTATGAAGGAAAGTGAAACCATTCAGGAAATGCACACCAAATTCACCTCTATCACCAATGAATTACACTGTCTTGATGAAGTTATTCCACCTACCAAATAGGTAAGGAAGATGTTGGGTGTTTTTCCAAAGTCATGAGAGAGTAAAGTTAATGTCATTTCTGAAGCTATAGATCAAAAAAATATTATCATGGATGAGTTAATTAGAAAACTGAAGACCTATGAACTGAAGAAACAATAGGTCCAACAGAAGAAAGAGCCTAAAAAAGAGAAATCCTTGTCTCTAAAAGCTCTAAAATCTAATTCTAGTAAGGAAGATGAAGATGTTTCCTATTTGGATTGATAATTTATTAAGGCTATGCAAAGGAGTGGAAAATTTCAAAAGAAAGGTATATCAGGTTCAAATGAGTTATATCACAAATATGGCAAACCATGACATTCCATTAAAGACTATCCTTTGCACAAGATGGACTATCAAGGGTACTTGAAGTTAGGAGGAGACAAGTCAAAGAAGAAGGACCGGGTCTAGAAGGAAAGCTGTAGACTATGTAGTGAAACAAGCCTTAGCTGCCTGGGGAGACAAATCAAGTGAATCAGATAAGTTAAAAAAAACCTGAAGATGCCTCTATGCTGGCTGTAGAAGATGGTGAAACTAATACAATTCTTATTTTTCTCTCATGGCCAGATCAGGTTATGAAAAATAAAATGAGGTAGCTCATTTTAACATTAAGAAGAATCTAAATGATAACACTTTTAAGGAGTTAGGAAAACTGGAAAATATCTTGATTGATTCTTTATGTGAGATTACTTTTGAGAAGGATTTTGTAACGCCCCGAATCTAGTCCTCAAAATGCTATACGGTGCTCATGACCCCGAGGGACCACAAGCTAACCCATGACTGATATCTGTACCTGAGCACTGCATAATATACTGCATAGATACGAAATATAAGATGTAAGGCCATAAGGTTCAAAACTGATAAAATATAACATCTGAGAGTATGGTATATCAATACCAAAACAAAAACTGAGATAAACTATTTGGACATGCTATAATATGAAAGTCTCTAAAACTAACTGAATAAGGAGTTGATGGGACATGTCCCCAACTAACTCCAAACTACTAAAAGTGAACTGAAATAATAAAATAATAAAATAATTATGTCATCCTCGAATGATAAGGACTCACTGCTAGTCTACTGCTGCGATCTGAATCTGAACTGCTAAGGATGCTCTGGGGCCCGTTCTTTTGAACCTATGGTATAAGACACCATACCGCAAATGCGTCAATACGTTGAATGTACGGGTATACATATGAGGTAGGGTGAATGCAAAGGGGTTCAAATACATGAACAGTGCTAACTAACTGTATAACATGAACGTGAGAATACATACATGGATAAGTGACTGTAACTAAATTCGTGATGATACTGACTACTGAGTCTGAATACTGATAACATGAATTACTGATAACTGATATAACTGATACTGAATGACTGTGTCTGGCAGTTTAGGATCTGATGGAAGTAGCTGAGTTTCGTACTGTACTAAATTAACTGTAGCTGATAGTCCTGAATTCTGTAGAACTATCTGAGTTCTATTACTGAGACTGAGACTGTAAATGTGGGAAGCAGTCATCTAACTGACATGCCCTAAATAAAATAGGATAGATGAGTTGGGTTCAATCTGTAACCCCAATTGGAAGGGTGTCAATACCGCGCCACTGGTAAGGACAAGCTGTAGGTGACCCTTATCTGACAATGTCCCCAAAAGAAAATGGTGGGACCCTCATCTAACAGTGTTAATCCACATCATTAACCCTAATCTGTCGGTGTTGATGTCTTAACCTATGTTGACAACATAGTTCTGTAATGCAAGGATTGCTTCTAAGGATTACACCCTAAACTATCAGTGTGTATCCTCAGCCTTGGGTTCACTCGGTTCTAAATCCTACTCCCATCTAAATAGACACTGAACATAATTAATTAAAAAAAAATGGACTTAGTTCACTGAGTTTTGTTGACTGATGAAAAATACTGAGATTACTGAATTACTAAGCTTTCTGATATTTACTAGGATTACTGTGTTTTCCTGAGTCACATGACTGACTGAGTTCTATGGATCATGACTTGACTGAGAGTTTATTGAAAACATGACACTGGCTCTAGGCGCACAACTAAATTTGTAGGTACAAGTACCCCCAGGACTCGATAGGAGGAAACTAACAAGGCATGACATTCTTGATCGTAAGACTAAAGTCCACAATTCATAATACCATAAGTTGGGGATTTCATGAAGCACATGGTTATCATAATCTTATACATGAATGTGAAAGCATATAAACATGTCATAATTTCATCAAATAGTCTCATGAGCATTCCATAAAACATTTATAATGCACAACAATATCATATAAGTCATTTTGATCATATGGATAAAGCATGCACTTATCATTTAGGTCACAATTGAGCTATGATGCATAATTTCTTGTCCCTTAGGTATTTTATCAATCATCTTGCATGCACAACTTGAGGCATAGGCATAATCATCAAACTATCACTTCAAACCTCCATGAATCAACTAAGCTTATAGATTTCAAGCCACACATTAACACAGTTTCATGAACATCACATAACGATTCTAACTTGGGAATCACATAATCATAATCTCCTGAACATAATCAACCCACAACAAAATATTTATAATACATGATTTAAAACTTGATTCTTGAACTTATGGATGGAAGGAATCCATGAATGAATACTATGCATACCTTAGTTCTTGATTCTACGAAGTTTGATGGTGGAACTTTTTTGAATTTGAATTCCCAATTGAAAACCCTAACTTGTTCTTGAGAGGATTTTGAGAAAAGTGACTATATTTTTGTCCCAATGGGGGCTTAATACCATGTTTTAGACTTATATATGGGTGGAAATTGACCAATTTTCCTTTCAAAACATGGAGGTGGAATGCAGGAATTTTGGCTCAGAGCAATCCCTAGGGCCCCGCCCTACCTAGTCCGTCGGACTTAGCAAGGCACCGCCCTTCTTAGAGTAGGGCAATTTCCAGGATGCCGCGGGCCTATTGCCTTTAGCTACTGGTTTGGGTATCCAAGCATGCCCTTACTCTATTCTAAAAATTCTGAAACTCACCCGAGATGTACTATTTACTTGCCCCATTGTGACGCAACTTGAAAATTCAAAAACTTAAAATGAGCCTAAGTGTTGAACACTTAGCTAAAATATTCTAAGTGTTGGAGCTTTTGAAGAGCTTAATTTGACTTAGAATTTTATGAGGTCTTACAATATCTCCCCTTGGGAATATTCGTCCTCGAATGAGGCTAACTGAGAGGGGAAAAATGGTAGACTGAAGCACATCCTAAACATGAATGACTGGAACATGATTCCATGACTAACATGACGGATAAATAAATATATATAATACTGATCATGCATATCTGATGCATGAGTAACTGATTCATAAATGCATGATTGAATGTTCTAAGGAACTAAGTTTCTCACAATAAGAATGCATATTTGATGCATGATTACTTGACTGAACTGATACATGAATGCATGAATGAATATGAAATGGTATTTAATACCAAGTTTATAATAGGGATCTGAGAATGAAATGAATACCAAGATTGTAACTGAAATCTGAACATAAAACTGAAAAACTTAAGGAGAACTATTATCTTGAGCTAGATTTGAGTTAGCGGAGAAGAGGTGAGGATACTTGGTACGCATTTCTACTTCTTCTTCCCAAGTAGCTCCCTCAACGGACTGATTCCACCAAAGAGCTTTGACTAGAGGGACTTTTTTGTTCCTCAGTCTACGAACTTGATAGTCTAGGATTTCAATTGGAATCTCTTCATAAGAGAGGCTATTCTGAACATCTATGCTCTAAATAGGGACTATAACTTCTGGGTCACCTATGCACTTCTTAACCAAAGATATATGTAAGACTGGATGAACTGAGGTTAGAGCTAAAGGAAATTCAAGCTCATAAGCTATCTTGCCAAAGCGACTGCGAATTTTGAAGGGATTGACATATCGGGGACTGAGCTTTCCCTTCTTGCCGAACCATTTCACTTTCTTTATGGGAGAGATCTTTAGATAGACATAATCACCAATCTCAAACTCGAGATCCTTTCTGCGTACATCTGCATAAGACTTCTATCGGCTCTGAGTAGCCTGGAGTCTTTCTCTGATCAACTGGAGTTTTTCTAAGGCATTGAATACTAAGTTAGGCCCTATAACTAAGGCCTCACTAACTTTGAACAAACAAAATGGAGATCTACACCTCCTACTATGGAGAGATTTGAATAGAGCCATCCGAATACTAGAATAATAGCTGTTGTTGTATGCAAACTCAATAAAAGGTAGGTGGTCATCCCAACTTACCTTGAAATCAATTACACACTCTCGCAGTATATCTTCTAAAGTCTGAATGGTCCTTTCTTCTTGACCATCTATATAAGGATAAAAGGCTGTACTGAGATGAACTTGGGTACCAAGACCTTTTTGGAATGCTTTCCAGAAATGAGAGGTGAACTGGGTGCCTCTGCATGAGATAATAGATAGAGGAACACCGTGCAATCTAACCAACTACTTGATGTAGAGTTTGGCATAATCCTCAGCTAAATAAAAGGTATGGACTGGAAGGAAATGATCTGATTTAGTCATCTTATCTACAATGAACCAAACTGAATCATATTGGCGACGAGTACGAGGCAAACCCATCACAAAGTCCATGTTCATTTCTTCCCACTTCCAAGTAAGAGTAATAAACTCCTGCATGGACCCACTAGACTTCTGATGCTCTATATTAACCTGCTGATATGTAGAGCATTTAGCCACAAACTCTGCAATATCTCTTTTCATCCCACTCCACCAATAGATTTCCCACAAGTCGTGGTACATCTTTGTGTCCCCTGGATAAATAGAGTAGTACGCACCATGCGCTTCTGCAAGAATTTGCTTCCACAAGTCATCTAAACCTGGCACACAGATATGACCCTAACAATGCTAAACACCATCTCCCCTTTGGGAGAAAACCTCAACCTTTTGATCCTTGACCAACTCTTTCAACTTGACTAGAATGGGATCTGTATCTTGCTTTTCTTTTACCTCGGAAACTAGAGATGATTCTGAACTACTTTGAACCCATATAGTACCCTCTTCTGAATCAACTAGGCAGACACCTAGTCTGGAAAAATGATGGAATTTCCGAACTATCTTCTTCTTACTTTCCTCAACAAGAGCAACACTACCCATAGAAAGTCTACTGAGAGCATCAACCACTACATTGGCCTTGCTCGAATGATAATGGACAATCATGTAATAATCTTTCAAGAGCTCTAACCACCTTCTCTGACGAAGATTAAGATCTTTTTGAGAGAATATGTACTGAAGGCTTTTATATCCTGTGAACACATCTACATAAACACCGTACAAGTAGTGCCTCCAAATCTTCAAGGAAAAAACTACAACTGTTAACTCAAGATCATGAGTCAGATAATTCTTCTCATGGGGCTTAAGTTGTCTAAAGGCGTAGGCTATGATCTTACCATGCTGCATGAGGACACAACCCAAACCCACTCTAGATGCATCATAGTACACCATGAACCCATCTGAACCATCTGGAAGAGTTAAAATTGGAGCTGAGGTGAGTCGAGTCTTCAACTCCTGAAAAATCTTCTCGCAAGGATCTGACCACTGAAACTTGACTTTATTTTGAATCAATATAGACATAGGATATGCAATAGAAGAAAATCCCTCAACAAACCATTTGTAATAGCTAGCCAAACCCAAGAAACTCCTAATATCTGATGGAGAGAAAGGTCTAGGCCAGTTTCTTACTGCTTCAGTCTTTTGAGGATCTATTCTAATGCCATCATCGGAAATGATGTGACCAAGGAATGCTACTGACCTTAGCCAAAATTTACACTTACTGAATTTGGCAAAAAACTGATGATTTCTGAGAGTCTGAAGTATGATTCAGAGATGGTCTGCATGATCACGCTCTCTATGGGAATAGACAAGAATATAATCTATGAAGACTATGACGAATATGTCCAATTACTGCTTGAACACACGGTTCATCCAGTCCATGAAAGCTGCTGGGGAATTGGTAAGACCAAAGGACATGACTAGGAATTCGAAGTGACCATACCGAGATTGGAAGGCTATTTTTGGAATGTGACATTCTCTGACTCTGAGCTGATGATAGCCTGATCTGAGTTTTATCTTAGAGAAATAGCTGGCACCCTGAAGTTGGTCAAATAAGTCATCGATTCTGGGAAGTGGATACTTGTTCTTGAAAGTGACTTTATTGAGTTGACGGTAATCAATGCACATTCTGAGAGAACCATCTTTCTTGCACATGAATAATACTAGTGCGCCCAATGGGGACACACTGGGTCTATTATCTAAGAGATCCTTCAAATTATCTTTCAATTCTCTGTGTTTTACTGGTGCCATTTTGTATGGCGGAATAGATATAGGCTGAGTATTTGGAAGAAGATCAATGCCGAAGTCTATTTCCCTTTTGGGAGGAATTCCTGGAAGATCTTTGGGAAAGACATATGAATATTCATTCACGACTAGGACTGATTCATGACTGGGAGTTTCAGAACTAGTGTCCTTAACTCAAACAAGATCATAGACAAATCCTTTAGATATTATTTTCTATACCCGAATGTAGGAAATACGCTGACCTCTGAAAGCTGAAATACTACCCCTCCATTCTAGGATAGGTTCGTTTGGAAGATGAAATTGGAAAACTCTGTTCCTACAGTCGACTATGGAATAGAAGGAATAAATCTAATCTATGCCGAGAATGACATCGAAATCAGTCATCTCTAATTTGACTAAGTCTTCTAAGGTGTCTTTCTGATATATCATAATTCGATAATTACTATATACCCGTCGGGCTACGATAGTTTTACCCACTGGGGTAAATACTGATAAGGGATCTGCTAGAATTTTTAGGATTGACTCTGAAATCAACTGCTATGTAAGGAGTAACAAAAGACAAAGAAGCTTCTGGATCTAGCAAAGCGTAAACATGCAAGTGAACGATTTGTAACATACCAGTAACCATATCAGGAGAATTCTCCTGATCTTTTTAAGACTGGAGATCACTAAGTCTGTTTGGGCATTGCCCACTAGTAGCACTGGAAGTGGCACCCTACTGATTTGGGTAATCGGTCTGAGCTGAGGAACAGTTACGCTAACCCTGATATCCTAACTGGGGACAGTCTCTAACTCTGTGGAATGGCTTGCCACATCCAAAGAAAACATCATTACCAGCTCTGCAAGTACCCTGATGGTGCTTGCCATATAACTAGTAAAGAGGATGGGTATAGGAATTGATAACACTAACCTGAGACTTAGAGCCTGATGCCCTATCTCTATTACCATCCTTGAACTTAGAAGCTAGATCACTGGCTGAGGAAGGAGCTAAAACGGATGACTTTGGGCGGAACTGAGAACGGTTGCCACTCTTTGACTTAGGCTGGTTGAAATTAAATCTACTTGTCCTAGCTTTCTTATTTTGCTTCTCCCTAATCTTAATCTTCTGCTCTTCTATCTATTGAGCATGGATCATAAGCTTGGCTATGTCCATCTTACCAATCAGTATTATAGATCTGCACTCATTGACCACACTATCATTCACTCCAGAAACAAACTTACTCATCTTGGCCCTGCTGTTTGCCACTATATAAGGAGCATATCTGTCTAGTTGAGTAAACTTAAGAGAATACTCTTTCTCTGTCATGTTAACTTGCCTAATATTGATAAATTCTAACACCTTATCTTTCCTTAGCTCCAGGGGAAAGAATTTATCAAGGAATGCAGTGGCAAACTCCTCCCACTCAATGGGCCCTGCATTTATAGCCCTTTCTGCTTTCCACTATTTGAACTATGTGTGAACCACATCCTGCAACTGATATGCAGCTAGATTAACACTCTCACTAGCGGTAACCCCCATGATGTCTGTAACCTTTTGAACCTGTTCAAGGAATTCCTGAGGGTCCTTATCTGACTTAGACCCGAAAAAGGATGAAGGAATTATTTGGGTGAAGTCCCCAATCCTGGCTGCAGCTGAATTGGCCACTGGGTTGGCCAGAATGATAGCTGGTCATTTATTCTGAGCAACAACTAACTGAGAAAGAGTAGTGAATGCAACTCTAAACTATGCATGGGAAACATGTTTGCCCAAAGGATCTTCGGGCTGAGGGGCTGACTGATTCCCAGTTCTCTTCTTAGGAGGCATGTTCTGTAAATGGAATAGAAAATTATTAGACTGAGATATTGACTTGAGATTATTCTCACTGGTACGACATGAATACTAAAAGATGGGAAACTGTTCCTAAAATATCTTATATCCTTCTGCACATAAATGTGGTGCGCAACACACCTATGTACAAGACTCTACTAGATGCGACTTTCAGACTTTCTAGTAAACTGTTGAACCTTAATCTGATACCAAGTTTATAATGCCAAAAATCTAGTACTCAGAACGCTACACGGTGCTCATGATCCCGAGAGACCAAAAACTAACCCATGACTGATATTTGTACCTGAGCACTGCATAATATACTGTATAGATCTAAAATATAAGTTGTAAGGCCATAAGATTCAAAACTAATAAAACATAACATCTGAGAGTACGGTATATCAATGCCAAAACAAAAATTTAAAAAAACTATCTGGACATGCTATAGTCTGAAAGTCTCTAAAATTAACTGAATAAGGAGTTGATGGGACATGTCCCCAACTAACTCCAAACTACTGGAAGTGAACTAAAATAATGAAATAATAAAATAATCATGTCATTCTCAAATGATGAGGACTCACTGCTAGTCTAAAACTGCGATTTGGATCAGAACTGCTAAGGATGCTCTCGGGCCCGTGCTTTTGAACCTATGGTATAATACACCATAGCGCAAATGCGTCAGTACGTTGAATGTAATGGTATGCATGTGAGGTAGGCTGAATGCAAAGGGGTTCAATGCATGATAAGTGCTAACTAACTGTATAACATAAACATAAGAATACATGCATGGATAAGTAACTGTAACTAAATTCGTGATGATACTAACTACTGAGTCTGAATATTGATAATATGAGTTATTGATAATTGATATAATTGATACTGAGCGACTGTGTATGACAGTCTAGGTTCTGATGGAACTAGCTGAGTTTCATACTGTACTGAATTGACTATAGTTGACAGTCCTGAATTCTGTAGAACTATCTGAGTTTTATTACTGAGACTGAGACTGAGAGTGTAACTGTGGGAAGTAGTCATCTAACCGACATGCCCCAAATAAAGAAAGATAGCTAAGTTGGGGTCTAATCTATAACCCTAATTGGAAGGGTGTCAAGACCGCGCCACTAGTAAAGACAAGCTATGGAAGACCCTCATCTGACAGTGTCCCCAAAAGAAAATGATGGGACCCTCATATAAAAGTGTTAATCCATCTCATCAACCCACATCTGTTTGTATTGATGTCTCAACCTATGCTATCTACATAGTTCTGGAATGCAAGGATTACTTTTGAGGATCACACCCTCAACTATCAGTATGTGTCCTCGTCCTTAGGTTCATTCGGTGCTAAATACTACTCCCATCTGAATAGACACTAAACATGATTAACTGAGTAGAACTGGACTGAGTTCACTGAGTTTTGTTAACTGATGAAAAATACTGAGATTACTTAATTACTGAGCTTTTTGAGATTTACTGGGATTACTGAGTTTTTCCTGAGTCACATGACTGGCTGAGTTCTATGGATCATGGCTTGACTGAGAGTATCTTGAAAAATGACACTGGTTCTAGGCACACAGCTAAATATTTGGGTACATGTACCACCAGGACTCGATAGGAGAAAACTGACAAGGCATGTCATTCTTGATCGTAGGACTAAAGTCCACGATTCATAATACCATAAGTTGGGGATTTCATGAAGCGCATGGTTATCATAATATTATACATGAATGTGAAAGCATATAAACATGTCATAATTTCATCAACTAGTCTCATGAGCATTCCATAAAACATTTATAATGCACAACAATATCATAGAAGTTATTTTTATCATAAGGGTAAAGCATGCACTTATCATTTAGGTCAAAATTGAGCTATGATGCATAATTTCTAGCCCCTTAGGCCTTTTATAAAACACCTTGCATGCACAACTTAAGGCATAGGCATAATCATCAAATTATCACTTCAAAACTCCATGAATCAACTAAACTTATAGATTTCAAGCCACACATTAACATAGTTTCATGAACAACACATAAAGATTCCAACTTGGGAATCACATAATCATAATCTCCTGAACATAATCAACCCACAACAAAATATTCACAATACATGATTTAAAACTTGATTGTTGAACTTAAGGAATCCGTGAATGAACACTATTCATACCTTAGTTCTTGCTTCTACGAAGTTTGACGGTGGAACTTTCTTGAATTTGAATTCCTAATTAAAAACCCTAACTTGTTCTTGAGAGGATTTTGAGAAAAGTGACTATATTTTTGTCCAAATGGGGCTTAATCCCGTGTTTTAAACTTATATATGGGTAGAAATTGACCAATTTTCCCTTCAAAACACGGAGGTGGAATGCAGGAATTTTGTCTTAGGGAGATCCCCAATGCGCCACCCTTCCTAGTCCGCTGGACTTAGCAAGGCGCCGCCCTGCTTAGGGTAGGGAAATTTCCAGGGCGCTGCAGCCCTATCGCCTTTAGGTACTGGTTTGGGCATACAAACATTCCCTTACGCTATTCCAAAAATTCCAAAACTCACCCGAGATGTACTATTGACTTACCCCATCGTGACGCAACTTGAAAATTGAAAAACGAAGGTCGGGAGGGTTGTCAAATAAATCCCCAAATTTTGGAAGCTTAAAATGAGACTAAGTGTTGAACACTTAGCTAAAATATTCTAAGTGTTGGATCTTTTGAAGAGCTTTAAGGAGATTAATTTGACTTTGAATTTTACGTTGTCTTACAGATTTTCTTGAAGAGGATGTTAAGAATCTATAATATGAAAAACTATCCCTAATCATTTAGTAGTCTGAACTAGGAGAACATTCCTTTAAGGAATAATACATAAATAATACATAAATATGACCCTAAACTTGACACCAAATTATAAGATTGAACTTAAACTTTGGCAGTACACAAATAGGATCTTTAACAATTCAAAACCTAATCAAATAGACACCATGATACTATGTGGAAAAACGCATGTTGTACACGTAAAACAGTGTGCGTCCGAGTTAGAATTGAAGGTTTTTTTTGTTCAACTTTTGTACAGTTAAAGGGCCTATTTTTGCACCGATAAAGTTAAAGGTCATACTTATAATGTGTTGTTTTAATTAGGTGACACCATATGAGTGGATTAGTAATCCATGCCAGAGCAAGTGAGGTACACGAGTGTAGTTGCAAAATCAGAGTGTCTTTTTGTTCAGATTTTGTATAGTTAAAGGGCCTACTTGTGCGCTATCAAAGTTTAAGGTCAATGTTATAATTTGATGTCAAGTTTAGGATCATATTTATGTATTATTCCTTCCTTAAATTAAATTCCGAAAACAAGGGGATGTTGGAAAAACTGAGGAAATTAACTGAATCTAACTGTATAGGAAAAAAAGAAGCTAGTAATGTACGCCTTGAACTTGAGAAGAAGTTGAAAATGTCTCAAAATTTTCTTATTTCTGCTCTAGAGAAAAATGATGAATTAGAAAGGGACATGGTCCGTTTAAGAGAAGCTCTTAACAAGTCTTGAAATGGACTATCTCCTGACAGATTCTTTCTAATCTGACTATCTAAGGATGAATAATGGTAGAGGTCTTGGCAGTCAATAAGTAATCCTCTTCCCAAGTTCACAGTAAATATGTCTCTGTGGCTAACAATCTTCTATGTACTCATTGTGGAAGAAATGATCATAAAAAGGATGAGTGTCAAGCTAGGCTTAGAGATAAAATGAACTCTAATAAGTATGCTCATAAGATGCAGTCAATTAAATAGGAACCTGATCTCTCGATAAAATTCAAGAAGGATAGACTGCCTGGATGGACCAAGAAAGTTGTGATTACTCCTTTATCCCCTATTGGGAGTTCAGACTCAGATGAGTTCCCAAATCTAATGAATGATCTCTAAATGCAGGTGGGAATAAACAAAAGCAGTCAAAGTTGGTTTATGGATAGTGGATGTTCTAAGCACATGACTTGAATATATGACTATTTTATCTCACTCAAGACACTTCAAGGTGGAGGTGTCTCTTTTGGTAATTGCAAGAAAGGCTACATTCTCAGTGTTAGTAAAATTGGAAAATCATTAAGTCATTCATTTGACAATGTGCATTATGTGAGTGGTTCGAAGTACAGCTTGCTAAGTGTATCACGAATTTGTGATAAAGGAAATAAAGTAAAATTCTTGTTAGACTGGTGCACTATAACTAGTTTAAAAATTGGAAATGTCATTCTGACAGCTAAAAGGTGGAAAAATATGTATGTGGCTGATTTATACTCAGTTCCTGAATGTGAATTGACCTGTTTGAGTGCTCAAAGTGAGAATGCAGATCTTTTACACAGAAGATTAGGTCATGTAAGCTCTTTTATCCTTAACAAGCTGGTCTTAATGGACCTGGTCCAGGGTCTTCAAAAGCTACAGTTCCCAAATACTAGAATTTGTGATTCCAGTGTCAAAGGAAAACAAATCAGGTCTTCATTTAAACAGAAGAAGCAGGTAAGTACCTTTAGACCTCTTGAATTTCTGCACATGGATTTATGTGGACCTATCAAGGTTCAAAGTAGAGGAGGGAAGAAGTATGTTTTTGTCATTATGGATGACTACTACAGATTCACATGGACCATGTTCCTGAGAACTAAAGATGAAACATATGAAGTCTTGGTGATCTTTGCTAAATAAATTCAAGTGAAACTGAGTAACAAAATAATAGGGATCAGGTTGATCATGGGACAAAATTTTAAAATGCTAAAGTTGAGGAATTTTATGCTGAAAATGGAATTAGTCACAACTTTTCAACTCCAAGAACTCTACAACAGAATGCAGTGGTTGAAAGGAAGAAAAGGATTCTTGATTGATATTGCCAGAACTAAGCTGATAGATAGTGGTCTTTGTAAGAGTTTTTTTGCTGAACTTGTAACTAATGCATGCTATGTTACCAATAGATGTATGATAAGATCCATTCTCACCAAGACTTCTTATGAATTGTTATTAAACAAAAGGCCCAAACTTGATTACTTCATACCTTTTGGTTGCAGGTGTTTTTGTTCTAAATAGTGGTAAGCGAGTTGGGAAAATTTGAATCAAAAAGTGATGAAGCAATATTTGTAGGCTGATCCTCAACCAGTAAAGCCTATAGGGTCTACAACAAAAGGACTTTATGTGTAGAGGAGAGTGTTCATGTCATCTTTGATAAATCAGGAAATATAGAAAATTGTGCAGGAAATGATGGCATAGATACGGAGGAACTAATTCCCATTCAAAGGGATGGTTCAACAGAAGCTGTGTTTCTAGGCCAAAAGGCCCAAGATGATGTGGTTGTAGAAGAAGGAGGAGAAGAACCAGGAACATGATCTTGATATAGACGAGTCCTAATAAGGAATTCAGGATGAAATAGCTCAAGGACTTGGTCCCAACAGACTTCAATCAACTTCAAAAAGGTCAAATTGAAAGAATAAGTCATCTCACCACCTTGAGAGTCTTACTTCTCCATTGGAATCAGTAATGCAAACAAGGGCATAAGCAAGAAACTTTGAGAATTTTTTAGCTCTCTTATCCAAAATTGAGCCTAAAAATATGAAGAAAGCCCTCAAAATAAATGCTATGAAGAAAGAACTTCATCAATTTAAAATAAGCAAAGTTTGGCAACCTGGTCTCCATACTTGCTGACAGAACTTTTATTAGGACACAATTGGTTTACAGAAATAAGCAAAATGAGCATGGCATTAATATTAAAAATAAAGCAAAGCTTATTGTACAAGGATATAATCAGGAAGAAGGAATTGATTATTATGATACCTTTGCCCAGTTACAAGAATAGTAGCAATTAGAATTCTTATTTTTTGTGCTGCATATATGGGTTTTAAGTTGTTTCAAATGGATGTGAAGAGAGAATTTTTAAATGGAAATCTAAAATAAGTAGTTTATGTCAAAACCTTCTAGGTTTGAAGATATTTATCTTACACATCATGTGCTGAAATTAGATAAAACTATTTATGAGTTAAAATAGGCTCCTCGGTCTTGGTATGAACGATTGTTAAAGTTTTTTTTCTTGAAAATGGTTTTAAGAGAGTGAAAATTAACAATACCTTATTTGAAATCTAGAGGAAAAATCTTGCTGATGTGCTAATTTATGTTGACGACATTATTTTTGTGCAACTTTTGAATCTCCATGTGAAGAATTTGCTAAATTGATGGGAAGTGAGTTTCAGATGAGCATGATGGGTGAACTAAGCTTATTTTCTGGGCTGCAGATCAAGCAAACAACTCAGGGCACCATGATTTGTCAAGAGAAAAATATCAAGGAGTTGTTAAAGAAATTCAACAGGGGTGATGCAAGGCCTATTGATACTCCTATTGGGACAAGCTCTAAAATAGATACTGATGAGCCTGGTTCCTCTGTAAATGAGACCATGTATACAGGAATCGTTGGATCTCTACTCTACCTAATTGCTAGCAGGCCTGATATAGTGTTTAGTATGGGTATGTGTGCCATATTTTAGCTTGTCCAAAAGAATTCTTAGATGTCTAAAAGGCGAAATAGCTCGGTGGATCCTTCTACTTGTTCTGGTTTGTAGTGTAGACACTACCTACTTACACTTTTGTCATGGATCCTCTAACCCATTAAAAATGAATATTTTAAACCCCTTTTTGCATATGTGGCATTAAGTTGATGATTTGAAAAAAAATGTGTTTTTTACGCATTTTCAGCGAGTGGTGGTGTCAAAAATTTTGCCTTTCATTTTTTTTAAAAATTGTAAATTAAAAATAATCCCAACTTTTTCTTCTTCATTGACCCCTGCCCCTTCCTCTTCCCCCGTTCCCCCACCCCCCACCCGACACAACCCCTCTATCCACCATCCCTCTCACCCCCACCCCACACCAGCCATTCTCCTGCAAATAAAATAACAAACAACCACCACCCCTACTCCTCATCATTTTCGTCCATTTACGACTAATAAAACAACAAACAACCACTCCAACTCCTATTTTCCTTCCTTACCTATATAACACCAACAACATACAACACAATAATTAAATCCATAAAGAAGGTAATGTTTCAACTGAAAATTAAATGGAGATGAAAAGAGTGAAGTTGTATCGATTTAATCGTTGGGAAGTCATCAGTCTATTGATGTAAAGTTGTGGCTAGTCAGGAAAAAAGAAAAAACAAAATGTGATAGGTCTGTTGTTGTTGGTGGTGGAACTCTAACCGAAGTTTGGTGGTGGTGGCTCGTCGGAACTCACGAAAGAGAGAAAAGGTAAGTGGTCGGAGTTGTTCTTTGGTTATAGTATTTTTTCGGTTGTTTGCAGGATTTCAATGACTTGAGGGTGATATAAAGAAGACAAGGATGAGGGGGATGGGAGTTGGGGGATTTTCTTTTTTTCCTTTTAAATATTATTTATATTTTATATATATTTTGAATATTTTATTTCCTATGTGTCATTTAAAAATGACGTGGCATGCCACACGTAAACGAGTGTATTACACTCATATTAAGTGGATGAAAAAAGGTGTAAAATATTATGTTTTGATAGGTAAGGGGTTAAAATACTCTGTTTTAATGGGTTAAAAAGTCCAGATGACAAAAGTATAAGTAGAAGTGTCTACTTTACAAACTAGCCCAAGTACAAGGGTCCATCGACCTATTTCTCCTATCTAAAAGGAATAGTGGTCCAGGTCCTGTTCTATCCTTTAGGAGACAATGTGATGACTATGCAGGGTACTTTGTGGATTGAAAAGGTACCTATGGGATGGCTCATTTTCTTGGTCCATCTCTTATTTCATGGGGTTCTAAAAAGCAAAACTTACATAATATGGAGTTGCAGCTTCATGTTGTGCTCAATTTCTTTGGATAAAGCAGCAACAGAAGGATTTTGGAATTGTGACTGACCTCATTCCCCTGATATATGATAATACATGTGTGCTAAATATCACAAAGAACCCGGTGCAGCATAAGAGAACTAAACACATTGATGTGAGGCATCACTTCTTAAGAGACACTGTTGAAAAAGGAGAAATCTGTATGAAGTTTTGTAAGACTGAAGATCAAGTGTATGATATCTTCACAAAGTCTCTCCATAGGGAGAAATTTGTGATGAACAGTATAATATTTGTTAGAGAATGTGGAGTTTTAATGATAGACATGAGAATAAAACATGTGGTAAAAGCTGTTCCATCCAACTAAACCAAGGTCAGCTACAGATAAGTTATTGATATGATGACCTGGTGTACTAACAGAAGTGGATAATATTTATCACATTAGAAGTTGAGTTGAAAAAGAAGACTTGCAGAAGTTGAGTTGAAAAAGAAGAAGTGCAGAAGTTGAGTTGAATAAGAAGTCCTGAAGAAAGAGAAAAGAGGAATCCTATAGAAAGAAAAAGAGAGGGGCAACAACAAGTAGCAGGAAACTATCTGGAGTCCTATTGAATATAAAAGTTGATATCAGTTGAAGGACTCCATGAGGTGGGTTCTTAAATACAAGAAACAAATTCAAAAGAATGAGTTCAAGCACTGAAAAGCATATTCAACAATCAGCATATCAATTCTCATACTTAAAGAAGAACCTGATCTCTTACTTAGCAAGTTGAAGAATTTGTGTAGTGAGTAGGTTCTTTGAGTTGTAACAAGTCAATGTTCTAGTCTCACTGATCTATAAACTGAGTTAGGAATTGTGTCTTCAAGTTTGGGAACTCGAAGACTTGGGAACACTTATCTTGGGAAGATTTGTGTTTTTGTAGTGATGGAGTTAGAAGTTTTAATTCCTAGTTAACAAGAAGTCTTGTAATTCTGTTGATTGTTGAGGCTCAAGTATTATACTGAAGTTGGATTAAATCTTGTAGAGGTACAGGTCGTGATTTTTTACACCTTTCTTGAGCCGGATGTTTTCCACGTAAAAACACTGTGTTCAGTATTTACTTTTGTGAACCACGTTTACTAACTTGTTCCACATATAGGAAATTAGTAGGGATCATACTCTAAAAAAGTGGTATCAGAGCAGGTTGTCTTAAATAAGGCTAGTACCTAAGAAAAGATCAATATGATAAATTCCGAACCTCCTACTGGTCACAGTGAAGGTCAGTTAACTACTAGACCTTCACTTTTTGATGACTCTCATTTTATATGGTGGAAAGAAAGGATGGAGATGTTCATTCAAGGGGAAGATTATGAATTATGGGACAGGATTACTGATGGTCCCACTATTCTAATGAAGACGGTTGATGGTGAACAAGTCAAGAAAGTAAGGAGTGAATCTACTCCTGATGACTTGTTGGATTTGAAGAAAAATGCAAAGGCAAAGAACATCTTAGTCTATTGATTAGGACCTGCTGAATACAACAGGGTATCCACTTGCACTACTGCTAAGTAAATTTGGGACGCACTGGTAAATGCTCATGAAGGCACATCTCAAGTAAGAAAATTCAGGATCTCTCTTTTTTTCACTGAGTATGAGGCATTCAAAATGAAGGAAAATGAAACCTTGCATGAAATGATGATAAGGCTTACCACTTTAACAAATGATCTGACTTCCTTAGGAAAATTCATCTCTGAGGAAGAACAAGTTGAAAAGGTTCTGAGTGTATTACAGGAATCAAAATGGAATGTCAAGGTGACTGCAATCAGGGAGGCTAATAAGGATCTTGAAGGTATGACTCTGGATGAACTAGTAGGGAACCTAAGGAATTATGAAATGGAAGTTGATAGAGTCAAAGAACGAGCATCTCCTGAGAAAATTTTAGCATTGAAAGCTTCTGATAGTGATGAGGAATTTGAACTTGATAAAGAGCAAGTTGCCTTCATAACTAAGAACTTCAGAAAATTTTCAAAAAGAAGAAGGGAACAGGTACTAAGAAACGTTCCAATGACAATCCAAATGGGTGCTACAAATATGACAAAACTGATCATCAAATTAGGGACTGTCCTGTCTGGGAAATAGAATGGAAGAAGGAAAGGGCTGAAAAAAAGCTAAAGGCAAAAAGAAAGGAGGAGCATGCAATGATATCAGCCTGGGGATCTGATTCAGATGAACATGAAGTTGATAAAACTTCATTCATGGCCCTTGGGGATTCAGCTCTGTATGAAGAAGATGAGGATTCTGAGGTAAGTATACTTGAACTTAAAGAAAAACTGAAATTGTTCTCAAAGCCAAAACTTATTTCCTTGATGAGTGCATTGATTGATGATTTCCAAGAGTTAAGCTCTGATAGGGATGCATTGTTCAATAGTCTAGAAAGTCTTAATTTTTATCTCATTGATTTAAAGGCTTGCTCAGTTACAGTTGACAAGGAAAAATGCAGTCTCAAGAAATAGGTTGCAGAATTGAGATTTCAAATAACAATCTTAGGTCTGAAGTTCTCAAATTAACTCTCACAAAATATGGGAAGAAGGCCATGAGTAAAGAACAAGAAGGTGCTGAACTTGAGCTTGTTAAATACAAACAAGAATGCCATGATTTAATTGAAAAAATTAATAAGTTGAGTCAGGAAATCACTAAACTAAAATTGGATCTTGAAAGGGCAAATAGGTGGACAAACTCCTCTAGAATTGTTCACAATCTAAGTGAGAAAAATTTCAATGAAAAAACTGGTTTGGGATTCCATAAAAGTTTTGATGATCCAAAGATTTATGTTACATTTATGGAAACCTTGGACATCCTACCACTGAATGTCTAGTAGCTACAAAAATCATATTAAATAGTCAAAATCTGGCTAACAAATCTTCTCAAACCAAAAGTAACAAAATAGTTCTGGTCAGAGAAACAGGCTACACTACGTGTAGCCTGCATGGACTAAGAGAATTTTAATTCATCCTTTCACTCATAAAACAGTACCCAAGTTTGTCTGGGTTTCTAAGGATAACCCTTGAATTCTTTTTGCCGGAGAAAGTGAAAGAAAGCAAAAGGCACTGGTATTTAGACAGTGCTTGCTCAAGACACATGACTGGGGATAAGAAAAAGTTTCTTTTACTCTCCAAAATAAATGAAGGAGGAGTTTCCTTTGGTGAAGGAAAAAAGGGAATCATAACTGGAATTGGAAAGATTGGCTCATCAGAGTCAAAAGCATTGGAGGATGTCTATCTTGTAGAAGGATTGAAGCATAGTCTGCTTAGCATCTCACAACTGTGTGATAAAGGTAATAAAGTTGTTTTTATAGCTATAGGAGTCAAGGTAAAAAATATGGATACTAAAGAGGTTGTGCTCACTGCAAGGAGATATAAAAATATATACAAAGCTGACATCATGGCACTACCAGGACCTGAACTGACTTGTCTGAGTGCTATTGAAAATGATCCCCTCCTTTGGCACAAAAGACTTGGTCATGCAAGTCTAAAACAACAAAACATACTTTCATCCAAAGATATGGTATTGGGATTACCCAAGACCAAGTTCAAGGAAGAAAAGCTATGTAGTGCATGTGTAAGGGGGAAGCAGGTAAGATCCTCTTTTAAGTCCAAGAACCATGTTAGCACAACCAAGTGCCTTGACCTGGTTCATATAGACTTATGTGGACACATGAGACTTCAAAGAAGAGGTGAAAAAAGGTATGTGTTTGTAATTGTTGATGACTATTCCAGGTTTACTTAGACTTTGTTTCTAGCCTCTAAAGAAGATACCTTTGAAATCTTCATTAACAAGATTGAAAAGAAATTAGGTACTTCATTAGTTTCCATAAGGTCTGACCATGGTTCAGAATTTGAGAATGTAAAATTCTTGAAATACTATTCAACAAATGGTATAGATCACAACTTCTCAGCTCCTAGAACACCACATCAAAATGGAGTGGTGGAGAGGAAAAACAGAACTTTGTAAGATATGGCTAGAACAATGATGATTGCAACAAATATTGCTAAAAACCTTTGGACTGAGGAAATAAGTACTGTAGCATATATCATAAATAGATGCATAATCAGACCTTTGATAGAGAAGAATCCCTATGAATTACTAAAATAAAGAAAGCCTAACATCTCTTCCTTTAGAATCTTTGGATGTAAATGTTTCATACATAATAGTGAAAAGGATAATTTGGGAAAATTTGATGCTAAAATTGATGAGGGAATCTTCTTAAGATATTCACTCAATAGTAAAGCCCATAGGATTTTAAACAATAGAACAAACTGTGTTGAAGAAAGCATGCATGTGATATTTGATGAATCCGGTGTTAAGACTAACCTGCAGGAAGAAAATGATGCTGAGGAACAGGTTGCACAACCCGTTTCATTGACTGAATCTCGTCAACATCATTCGCACTAATTAAAATGTCATCCACATATAGTGCTATGATAGAAATTAGCTCACCTGATTTTTGTAAAACAAAGAATATTCATTCAGAGAGCTAGTGTAACCTTTGTAAGTTAGATCCCCGACAAATCTGGTATACCAATGTCTGGATGCCTGTTTTAACCCATAAAGAGATGTCTTCAAGAGACAAACTGATTTAGGATTAGGACACTCCATTCCTGCAAAAAACTTCATATGAACTTCCTCTTGCAGCTCACCATGTAAAAAAGAATTAGAAACATCCAATTGATTTACCTACCAACCTCTTTTTACAACAACAGTAAGTACACATCTGGTGGTCATCTTGACCATCGGAGAAAATGTTTTAGTATAATCCACTCCCTCTTACTGGATGTCCCCCCTCATAACTATTCTTGCCTTTACTTTTCAATGGTTTCATCTAATCTTTTCTTTACCATGTACACCCATTTATAAGGTAACGCTTTCTTTTCTGGAGGGAGTTGAACTACATCCCCAGTGTGATTACCTCCAAACCTGCAATCTCCTGTCTCATAGAATTAATCCACCCTTCATGCTGAGAAACCCGAGCATAATTGTTGGGTTCAATAATATTTGAAATAGAGTGAAAAACCTGTTGATTGGAACGACATAAAGAACTAAAACAATAGGATGTTGCTTTAGTAGGATGGATGAAACAGGAATTAGTGAAATCAGTTAAAATAATAGAATTACAAATGTAATTTGCAAGGTATGCAGGTTTTTGAGTCACTCTTGTTGATTTCTTTGCTGGAGTAGTTGGTAAAGGATTAGGATTGGACGAAGGAGCGGTGTTGGGTGGAATAGAAAGATGAGGTGAATTAGGTTCTGTAGTGGGTCATATAGGTGTAGGATCATTGAATGGCTGGGAATTAACAGTAGGTGGAGGCTGAGAATTGTATGGATTAGGTTCTGCATTTGCATGATCATCTTGAGGTATAGAAATTTTATAGAAGTCTGTGTGAAAAAGGGAATTTTTGTAGAGGGCCTGTTTGGAAGCAAAAGGGAATATATGTTCATGAAAATGGACATCTCTGGAGATAAAAACTTTATTAGATTCAATATCCAAAACTTCATATCGCTTTTGTCCTTGTGGATATCCAAGAAAGACACAAGTTGTTGCTCTTGAATCAAACTTTGTCCTGTGTTGAGACAAAGTGTTGGAGTAGCATAAGCAACCAAAGCTTCTGAGTTCTTTATAACTAGGTTCCTTACCCAAAAGAAATTCAAAAGGTTTCTTACCTTAAAGAACACTGGAGGGAAACTTATTCATTAAATGTGTTGTTGTAAGGATAGACTCTCCCCAATAGAAAATTGGCAATTTAGATTGAAACATCATTCCTCTAGAAGTCTCCAAGAGGTGCCTGAGCTTCTTCTCAGCCACTCCATCTTACTATAGAGTGGCTAGACATGAAGTTTGATGGATAATATCTTGTGACTTCAGAAATAACCTCTCTTGGGTCCTTTTTCCCAATTCAAAAGCATTGTCAGATATGATGTTCTTCACTTTGGGATTAAACTGTCTCAATCATATCTAAGAAATTCTTCAGAGTAGGAAAAACATTACTTTTAGAACTTAGCAGAAAAGTCCAGGTTGCCCTGATATGATCATCAACAATGGTAAGAAAATATTTATAACCATTATAAGTAGAGCACTTATAGGGTCCCCATGTGTCAATATGGATTAAATCAAACAACCCTTTGGACTTAATTTTGCTAACAAAAAAGGTAACCTAGTTTCCCTATCTTTAGGACACACATCACAAACTAGAGGAGAATTAGAAGCAAAATGAATAAAACTCAACTTTTTCATTACCGAATAAGGAAAATTCCCCAATCATACATGCCATAAGTCAACATTCAGAACAATATTTGCTAAGATTGTAAAAGAAGCTGAAATTGAACTAGGACTAGAATTGGAATTGCTTCCTTTTTGAAAGGAAACTATAGCTTCATGATTCTTAGAGTTACTAGGATTCAATAGATATAATCCCTCATTAACTTCACCAAAAGTTTGAGTGTTCTTCATTTAAGGGTCCTGTAAGACACAACCACTGGAAGTAAATAATAGATCACATTTGTATTGACAACATAACCTATGAACAACTAAAAGGTTATATTTGAAGGAAAGAACATGAAGAACATTTTCCAAAATCAAATTTGGAAGAATAGAAACAATCCCTAAATGAGTAACAATGATTTTGAAAGAATTTGGCAAAGTCAGACTCAAAGCATAGGAAAAGCTTTTAAAGAAACAAAATCCCTATCATCATAACACATATTTTCAGAGACCCCTGAATCAATAATCAATGTCCTTGTATTGAACGCAAAAAAATATTTCTCATGATATTTCAAAATAGTACCAACAATAGTATTTGGATTAAAACCTGCACTTGAGGTTCCTGCTTCTATGTCCTTGCCACTTGCTGATCTAAGCTTGCATATTGGTCTTTGTTCATGTTCATAAATGGAGTGTACTTATTGGCAAGTGTCTCCTCCTATGCAATATTTCCTTTGTCCATTTCTTCTCTTGTAGTCAAACCATTTGCTTTTGTAGATCTAGGATAACCCTTGTTTTTGTGAATTCAAAGTCATCTGGGAATCCATGAAGCCTAAAACAATCATCTTCAACATGCCCCACCTTACCACAATAAGTACAAGTCACATTAGGTCTATATTTGGCCTTTCTCTACTTTTCTTTGGGCATGGGTTTCCCATTTCTTTGGTAGTTGTGTCCTGCAAACCTATATGTTGGGACTGTTGGTTTGATATTTTGATTTCCAATTTTTTTGATTGAATCTTCCTTGAGCTGTTTCCATGAAAGCTTCAGATTTATTTGAAAAAGTTGATTTCACATACACTTCCTTCTGATTCTCATCTTGAAGTAGTAGTGAATATGCATGATCAATAGTTGGCAAGGGGTTCCTCATTAAGACATTTCCCCTTGCCTGTGCATATGCATCATTAACCCCCATTAGAAACTTGATTAGCTTCTGATCTTCTAAGGATTTTTTCAGCTTTTCCTTTCCCTTATATGTACACTCACAAGTGCAGCAAATAGTATGATTCAGCGACTCTAATTATTCCCAAAGTCTCTTCAGCCTAGTAAAATATCCTGCTATGTCATTAGTTCCCTTAATCAGTTCTGAAATTTCCTTTTGCAAATGATAAAGCTTAGCACAATTAGATCTACCAAACCTGTTCTCTAAGCTATCCCACAATTCTTTGGCCATCTTGGAATATCTCAAACTATCCCTAATCTCTCTTGATAAAGAATTGAGCAACCATGATATCATCATGTCATTGCAACAACTCCATTGTTCATGGTCAGTTGCATTCAGATCTGGTGTTTTAAATGTCCCATTAATGAATCCAAGTTTCTTTTTCGTAGATAAAGCTATCAGTACTCCTCTTCTCCACCCTGGAAAACCTCTTCCATAAAAGATGGAGTTGACGATGGGATGATTTATGTTGATCCCAGGTGTAGTAGAAATTGTGCCTGTCACAGGAGCTGTAGTGGTAGTATTAACCACACCTGGAGTACCGTGTTGATCCGTTTCAATCAAGTGGTGCTTTAAGGAGGAAAGAGAGATTGGATCGAGCTACCTCTCTGATACCATGAAAGAATTGAAGCAAAATATTGGCAAAATTTTCTAATGTTCTCATTCTGTGTGAACCAATCTATATATACATGTATCTTGTGAAAGAAGCTAAAAGATAAAACAAAATCCCTATACACTTGTACTTGGAAAGTCCAAGTTTGACCCTTTAATATCTATTTTGCCATTATCTAAAATCATTTCATCTTTTGCTATTTTGTCTTCTCAAAGCTTCCATTTCTTTGTGTTGTTGCTGAGACAGAAATTATCCGAGGGTGAGAGCAATTTTACTCCAATATGTTATTCCAAATAAACAACACTGGTGGAATTTAAAGTAACATTTTAGCATTAATCTGAAAATTCCGGACATCTAAGAATACAATTTCTCTATTTCACACATAATGTCTGAGGAGTTCTAGTGAATGTTATATACCCTATCACTTGCAAAATCTTTTCAATCACGCAAAAAAAAATTATCTAGCCATAATATTTTAGTTGAAACTTGGTTTCTTTAATATTAGTGCACATAATTAGGGAAAATGTCTAACATACATACAATCTAAGTTAAACCCATAACAATTGAACACAATTTTATGTTAGTTTTACCAGCCTGAAATCAGAACTCACCTGATCAACATCCATCTGATCCGTATTATCATTTGACGTCTCCATAGTGCTTTTTCCTGCAATTTAGTTAAAAAGTTGTGGTTTGCTGAATAGTCAGAGGTGTGTACAAGCTAGCCGTTAAAATCAGACACACACATATCATCAGCAGAAATTAAGATTGAACTTTTGGGTTGCTTAGGGAGAATACCTTTGGAAATTTGACATGGAGGTAGCGATTTCTTCTTCTTCTGTATATTTGGAGCTTTTGTATTTGCTACATTTCCATGGCGATTGGGCGATACAGACTTCTTCTTCTTTTGTGCCATCTTTCTGATGTTACTCTTCTTCTCCTAGGCCCGTAGCTAAACATAGGTGGTATTTTATGCACAAATACCCAAAATCATTTGGAGCAGGTATTATTCAAAAGTAGAGTTGTTAAAATGGGTCTGTACAACCCAACGGTTGGCAGACTTCCTTCAGTTTAGGACTCTTTGGTCGTGAGGTAGAAGGTATAAATAGTCCAGGATAAAATGAAGGATTATTTTATCCATATTTTGGTTGGAGGTATTAACTAATACCGAGATTAGTTATCCCACCATTTAAACCATAGTGATGGGATATGTTATCGCATATACATGGTGGGATAAGTAATCCCGGGATAACTCTTTTCCAACCAAAGGACTCTAGGATTAATTTTATACTTAACAAATTTCTTATCTTTAGGATTGTAGTTTAGTAGGTCTCTCTGTTGCCTAGATTTTCTCTAAGTTGTTATTTTTCTCAGTTTTGTATGTAATACACTGGCTATAAAAGCCAATACAATAATCAATAAACCTACGGTTCCTACTCTTTATGGTGTCAGAGATATATTGCTTCAACAAGCTTGATCCTTTTTTTCTCTTTCTCCCGCCCACCAACCTCACTCCTAAATGCCTCCAAATACAAGTGTCGTCAATGCCGACAACATCTCCAGCACAAAGACTTGTCCAGTTCAATCCGGTTACTCAACTCTCCATCAAACAATTGAAGATAACATAACCTATGGTGGAGGCGCGATCTTGAGCTCCAAAGCTAGAAATTGTGATACCAGAAATTCTGTTATGATTAGCATTGAACAGCATTGCATGAGAAGTTGGTGCTTTCCCAACATCAAAAATGAAATTGATATCATTATCTTCGTCCATGTGCTCAGTGATTAATGCTTCAAGGTCACTCCCAATTCTAGCGATAGGATAAGTGTAAGTTCCACTGCTAGTAGCATTACATGGTTGTTCGCTGGGTAATAGGGATCTTGCAACATCAACACGAAACCCAGAGTCATTAGGATCCTCTTGCTCCATAATTATGTCATCGGTGGAGAATGATGAGTTGAATATGAACTTATCATTCACAAAAGGATTATGACCTGAGGAGTCTCCTCCAGAAACTGATATGATTTGCTCAGTATTATTAGAGCTTTCTCGAGGCAACGTGCTCTCATTGTTAGTGTTTGGAACTGCTTGTGAAGTTCCAGCCGTTTCAGCATCCACACTAGTTATATCGAGAATGCTTGCTCTTCTATTCTCCTTGGGAACAGCTTCGAGGCTCTTGAAATACTTTTGGGCATGCTAGCCACCTGCGTTGGTGTTCTTGTTATCACACAGTACCTAGATATACTTTTCCATTCACCACTTCCATATATATATATATATATATATAAGCCCCGGAGAAATGACCCATAGCAGGAAAAAGAGAAATAAGTTATTATCAGGTTTGAAGTTAATCCAAGAAACAAGGCCGCAGGACAACATTTATTTAAAAGTTTTATTCTCTCAATCAGCTAATCACACACCACATCTTATAATGCACAGAGCCAAAATGGTATGAATGATTCGATAGGCATATTTGTTGCCTTCTGCATGCACGGTGTTTGGGCATTATAAGATGTAGTTCATGGTTAGCTGATAGATAGAAAATTAAACTTTTAAGTAAATGTTGTCCTGCGATCTTGCTTCCAGGATTAACTTCGAAGTTGATATAAACTTACTTTTTTCTCTTTGCTGCTATAAGTCATTTCTCCGGGGCTTAGATATATTTGGAAGAGGTGACTTGATAAGTATATCCGAGAACTGTATGATAACAAGAACAACAACACAGGTGGCTGGACATGCGCAAAAGTTTTAAAACCGCCTCAATGCCTGCAACAAAAAGAATAGAAGAGCAAGACCAAGCGTTCTCAATATAATTAGCCTGGATGCGGAAGCTGTGGGAACTTCACAAGCAGTGCCAAGCACTAACAATGAGAGCATGTTGCCTAGAGAAAGCACCAATACTGAGAAGATGATAGCAGTTGCTGGGGGAGAATCCTCAGGCCATTATCCTGATTTGAATGATGAGTTCAAGTTAAACTCATCATTCCACACTGATGACATGATTATGGAGCAGGAGGATGCTAATGAAGCTGGATTTCGTGTTTATGCTACAACATCCCTATTACCCAGCGAACAACCAAGTACTGCTACTAGTAGTGGACCTTACAGTTATCCTATAACTAGAATTGGGAGTGACCCTGAAGCATTAATCACTGAGCACATGGACGAAGATAATGATATCAATTCCGTATTTGATGTTGGGAAAACACAAACTTCTCATGCAATGCTGCTCATAGCAGAGTTTCTGGTAACACAATTTCTATCCTTGGGACTACGAATACACCTGAGAACAATGTGGATGCTCATAAAGGGATGTCCAGTTATGCAGCTGCTAGCTTTGGTGCTATGAATGCACCTCTGAACACAGTGTCTGCTCATATCGGAATGACCAGTTTTGCAGTTGCTAGCATCCGTACTATGAATGCAACTCAGAAAATGGTGTCTGCTCATCCTGTTTTACAGGTGCTAGCATTGGTGCTATGAAGGTGTGGAGTTAATTCTATCTTAAAGAATTTGTATAATGCAATGAATAAAGAAAAATAAAGAAAGGATGTTTTAGATGAGTTTAACATAAAATATACGTTATGTAGGAGATGAACATACTTTGTTCCTTTATGAGTTTGTGATTTAATAGTACTTTAATGCTACTTATATTCACCTCTCCATTTCTCCAAATTTACTTCCCTTAACATGAGTTTCTATACCTATATAGGGAGCATCTATGGATAACGAAAAGTACAAACCACAAAAAGAAAGAAAAATATCTTACTCCTTACCTTTTCCTCTTGAATTATTTTGGGCAATTGGTTTGAGAAACCTCCAAACTTATAGCCACGAGTTCACATGTTTGGAAGTATCTATAAAACCTTGGGAGGCGACCAGCAAGAAGGATTTGCACTAGAGTTGGGCCGAAATTGTTTTCAAGGCAGTGGCTTGCCACGACATAGAATTTGTGACCATTCTCTTACTATTAATAATTTTAGTTCTAATATAAATATTGTAGCATTTTTCTAACAATTTGAAAGCATTTTCCTTACATATAATATTGATCAATGACTATTTCTTTGAACAAAACTTTTTCCTCATTTGTCAAAACATGAGCCATTAGATGGAAATAATTTTAAACTTTGGTCACAAAAACTTCTAATTTTCTTTGAGAAATTAGAAACTGCTTAGGTTTTATTTAATAAACCTCCTATTGATGGATCTAACACTATTGTGGTTGATGATGTGGCTAAAAAGAAATTTGAAAAGGATAGCAAAAATGCTAGAGGGCATTTATTGAGTCATGTGACTAATACTTTATTTGATTTATTTGTTTCTTACAAATCTGCTAAAGAAATATGACATAGTTTGCAAAACTCAAAACATGGAGGATAAAATGATGTGCAAGTTCATCTTGTTGAGGGTGATGAAGTGATCAATGCAGTAGTCATCGAGGTGAACCTGGTAGCTAACAAGACTGATTGGGTGTTGGACACATGCACATCAAGGAATTTTTGTGCCAATAAAGAGTTGTTCCATGACTTTATACAAGTCCACTGATGGCAAGTGTGTGTACTTGGGTAACTCCACTACTGTTGGAGTTATGGGTAAAGGAAAAATTTCTCTTAAATTAACTTCTGGTAAAACATTAGTATTGAACAGAGTTCTATATGACTTAGTTTCTGGAGCCTTAAACTTATTTTTGATGCTGATAAATGATGAATTCTATGCTTTTAAGCTCGAATCTTCCTGGCAATATGTAGGAGGGAAGCTGCCTTGTTTGCATGTTATATTTTTAATAGAGACCCTGATAAAAGGTTAGACAAAACCTCATATGAGTTATGAAAAAAATTTGTCCCTAACTTGAAATTTTTGAAAGTGTGGGGGGTGTTTGGCAAAGGTTGGTCTACCTGATTTTAGATGGGTAAATGTAGGCTCTAAGACTTTTGACACTGTCTTGGTTATGCTCAAAACAGTGCTACATATTGATTTATGTCGTTAAATAATTATTATATTTGTGAATCTAGAGATGCAGAATTTTTTGAGCATGTTTTTCCTTGAAAAATGATGTACCTATTGATGTGTAAAATAATACGTCTATGTCTGTTAACTCTCAAGTAATGCCTGTATCTGATGTTATTGCTAATGAGCATGAAAATGGGCTTAAAAGGAGTAAATGATGTAGAACTGAGACTATCTTTGGTCTTGATTTTATCACCACCTTTTTAACTGAGGATTTTGATATCGACACTTTAAATGATGAATTAGTGTCTATCTACATAATAGAATAAGAACCTAAGACTTATGATGTAGCAATGAGTTCAATAGATGCGATGTTTTAGAAATAGGCTATTAAAAGTAAATTAGACTCTATAGTCTCTAACCACACCTGGGACTTGTATGATTTGCCTAAAGGTTGTAAACCTATAAGTAGAAAGTGGATATTTAAGAAGAAATTGAGGCCTGATGGTACAATTGATAAATATAAGGATAGACTTGTGATTAGGGGTTTTAACCAAAAGAAAGGTGTTGATTATTTTGATACTTATTCTCTTGTGACTAAAATAGCGACCATTAGAACTCTTATTGCTCTAGCCGCTATTCATAATTTAGTGGTACACCAAATGGATGTCAAAACTGTAATTTTAAATGGTGATTTAAAGGAAGAGATCTATATGACTCAACCTGAGGGTTTTGTGGTCCCAGGACAAGAGAATAAAGTATGCAAATTGAGAAAGTCCTTATATGGACTTAAGCAGGAACCTAAGAAGTGGTATGGAAAATTCAATTTCACATTAATGAATAATGACTTTATTGTTAATTCATCTAATACCTATGTTTATTCTAAAATGATAGGATCAGATTGTGTGATTATATGTTTATATGTGGATGACATGTTAATCTTTGGTCCTAATGTGAATGTTGTAAATGAGACTAAGAAATTTTGATTTTCTAAATTTGAAATGAAAGACTTTGGAGAAGCTGATGTGATTTTAGGGATATAAATTAAAAGAATTGTTAATGGTTTCTCTTTGTGTAAGTCTCATTATGTTGAAAAGATATTGAAAAGGTTTGATTGTTTTGATGTATTTTTAGTGAGAACTCCTTATGATTCTAGCATACACTTGAAAAAGAATAAAGATTCTAGTGTTTCTCAAACTGAATATGCTAAAATAATTGGGAGTGTAATGTTTCTCTTGAACTATACTCGGCCTGATACAACTTATGATGTTAGTAGATTGAGTAGGTATACTCATAATTCTAGTAGTGAACACCGGAATGCTCTTCATCACTTGTTAAGGTATCTGAGAGGTACTCTGTATTGGTGTTTGTATTTTAATAAATTTCCTGCCGTTTTAGAATGTTTTTGTGATGCAAACTGGGTGACTGACAATGATGAAGTTAGCTCTATGAGTGGCTCTATGTTTACTTTGAGTGCAGGTGCTATTTCATGGAAGTCTTCAAAGCAGACTTTTATAGCACATTCTATCATGGAATCTGAATTCATTGCTCTTGAGTTGGCGGGCAAGATGCTGAGTGGTTGAGAAATATTTTGTCAGATGTGCCTTTATGGGGAAGACAAGTGTCACCAGTCTCTTTACATTGTGACTCACATGCAACAATTGGGATTGCTAAAAATAGTGTATACAATGGTAAAAAAAGACATTCGCATCAAACATGGTGCAGTAAAACAATTGTTGAAACATGGTGTTATTTTCTTGGAATATGTAAGGTTCAAAAGAAATTTGTCTGATCCTATGAACAAGGGTTTGACAAGGAAAATGGTCCTTGAATTGTCAAGGGGGATGGGGATAAAGCTCATGGATTGAGGTAATATGATGGATACCCATTTATGGTCAAACAAAGCCATATAGTCCTTTAATAAACATTACATATCCTATTCCTATGGTGTGAGGTAGTGTATTATAAGGTTGAGCTTATTTTTGCTCTTAATGATCCATAGCCTTAAGGTGGTCTATGAGATAGACTTGATGGATCACCTATGTGAGTGTAAAAGGTAGGTCACCTTTTTATGAAAGACTTGGGTTATCTTTCTAGAGCACTCACGAGACCCAAAGTTTGTGTACATGACCATTAAAAGTACTTTGTAGTATCGTGGAGGTTGCTTAAAATCAAGGATATGATACGTGTTGTGGGGGTCTCAACTTATGTCCATCTAGTTCAAGAGTACTTCATTTTTTGGATATTTGTTGTTGCCTCATATCACTACGTGTCAATTCAAATCGAAAGATATTGACACTTAAGTACATGTTCCTTCCTTTTTCCCAGAATTTATTCTTATTCATTATCTTTGCATTAGTGGGGGATTCTGGAGTTAATTCTACCTTAAAGCATTTGTATAATGCAATGAATAATGAAAAATAAAGAAAGTATGTTTTAGATGAGTTGAACATAAAATATACGTTATGTGGGAGATGAACATACTTTGTTCCTTTATGAGTTTATGATTTAATAGTACTTTAAGGCTACTTATATTCACATCTCCATATCTCCAAATTTACTCCCCTTAACATGAGTTTCTACACCTATATAAGGAGTATCAATGGAGAACAAAAAGTACACACCACAAAAAGAAAGAAAAATATCTTACTCCTTTCCTTTTCCTCTTGAATTATTTTGGGAAACTTCCAAACTTCCAGCCACGAGTGCACATATTTGGAAGTAGCTGTGGAACCTTGGGGAGCAACCGGCTAGAAGAATTTGCACCGGAGTCGGGCCGAAATAGCTTTCAAGGCAGTGGCTCGCCACGACACAGTATTTGTGACTATTCTCTTACTATTAATAATTTCAGTTCTAATATCAAAATTGTAGCATTTTTCTAACAGAAGTCACCTCAGAACATGGTGGCTTGTCATAGTGTAATGACCAATTTTTTAGTTGCTAGCATTGGTGCTATGAATGAACCTCAAAACATGGTGTCTACTCTGTTGTTCTACAAACTACAGAGAAGAAGAAAAGAGATGATGGCCAAAAAAATATTCATCTTATTTTATTCATTCACGTCTTAGAACATAAATAGACAAATGACTCCTATTCTATTTCAACTAGGGTACTAATAAAATCCTATTCTATCTCCACTAAATAGCTGAATTTCAGAAATAATATTACTAAACTAAAAAAGAAAGATAACAACAAATAACTCAATACTTCAACACTCCTACTTGAGATGTTTGCTGGTAACTCCAAGTTTTTCACGAACACTTTCAAATCTGAATTTAGGAAGAGCTTTGGTAAATATATCAGCGACTTGATCCTCCGAACAACAATGGACAAGCTTGATTTCCTTATTTTTCTCAGCTTCACTAATAGCATGAAACTTGACAAGGATATGCTTTGTTTTACTATGTTGCACTGGATTTTCTGCAATTGCAATTGCTGAAATGTTATCACACTTGATCTTAGTTGCAACTTGCGGTTTCATTCCAAGATCCTTTAGAATTTTCCTCAACCAAATGGCTTGATATGCTATTGTAGATGTTGCTACATAGTCTTCCTCTATAGTGGATTGCACCACTATTTCTTATTTCTTTGAATTCCAAGAAAACACACTAGAACCCAAGGATAAAGCGTAGACAATACTGCTCTTCATATCGATAATATGTCTGGCCCAATCACTATCAACCAAGCCAAGAAAAGCACCTTCCTCAACTGGTCTAAACCATATTCCGAGTTGTACATTATCTATTAAGTACCTAAGCACTCTTTTCGCAGTAGCAAAATGAATGTCACTGGGACTTTGCATAAATATTGAAAGCAAACTAGTGGTATACATTAAATCAGTCCTTGAAGACGTTAAATAAAAGAGACATCCAATCAAGATTCTGTATAATGAATCATCACACTTCTCTGCTCTATCTTGTTTTGAGAATTTGGTAGTCACAACCAATGGTGTAGGAACAGGTTTACAATTTTGCATTCTGAACTTTTTTAGAATCTCCATAGCATACTTGGGTTGATTGAGAAAAATTTCTGACTTTTCTTGGCATACTTCCAGCCCCAAGAAATACTCATCTCTCCCAAATTTGACATTGCAACTATTTCTCCATTTTCACTTTAAACTTCTGCAACTCTTCCTCATCACTCCCTGTAACAAGCAAATCGTTAACATATAAAGAAACAATTAGTGAGACATAATTAGGGAGTGTCTTCACATGATGTGTAGCATCATTATCACTTTTTTGGAAACCTTGGTTGCATAATTGAGCATCAATTCTGCTATACCAATCCCTTGGAGACTGTTTCAATTCATATAAAGCTTTTTGAAACTTATACATTTAAAATTCACTTCCTTAAACCACAAAACCTTCTGGTTGAGCTACATAAATTTCCTCTTTTAGAAAGCTATTCAAGAAGGAAGATTTGAAATCTAAATGCCTGATTTTCCACTTCATCTGTGCGGCCAATGCAATCAAAATTCTGATGGTGTCCATCTTTGCAACAGGTGCAAACGTATCCAGTAATCAACTACAGGCTGTTGAGAATAACCTTTAACTACCAGCCTTGGATTGTGCTTGTTGATAGATTCATCCGCACTCAGGTTTAGTCTGTACACCCATTTAACTCCAATAACTTGCTTATTTTTAGGTTTGTCAACAAGTTTACATGTCTCGTTCTTCTCAATCATGGCAATTTCATCCTCCATCGCTTGCTTTCATTCTTCAACCTTGCAGGCAGCTTCAAAGTTTGAAGGTTCCAGGACAACAAGATTACATCTTTCATAAATTTCAACCAATGGTCTGGTCTCTCTAACAACAAAATGTTCATCATTCTCTGCTTCCATGTCTTCACTTGAATCTTGAAAAGTAGGTTCAACAACCATCTTTTCGACTTGAGAGATATTCCAATCCTAGTAAGCATCTTAATCCACCTTCACATCTCGACTTACAAAATTTTTTCCAAATTCAATATTGTAGATTCTACAGCCCTTTGAAATAGAGCTATAACCAACCAAACTTCCTTTTTTAGTTTTTTCATCAAGTTTACTTCGTTTGACAACTGTTACATGAGTATAACAAAAAGAACCAAACACCTTTAGAATGTTAATTGATGGTTTTATGACATTCCAAGATTCTACTGGTGTCATTCTATCCACAACCCATATTGGAAATCTATTTTGCAGATAAATAGATGTGTTTACCGCCTTTGCCCAAAAAGACTTCGGCAACTTTTTCACAAAAATTATACACCTCGCCATCTCAAGAAAAGACGGATTTTTTCTTTTAGAAACTCTATATTTTTGGGTGAGTAAGTGCCTGTAAGTTGATGCTCAATTCCCATATCATCATAAAACAAATGAAATTTACTTTAAGTATACTCCTTCCCATTGTCTGTTCGGAGAATTTTCAACAAGCATCCACTTTGAGTTTCACAAAAAGCTTTAAACTTCTTAGAAACAGTAAACACTTCAAAATTTTGCTTAAGAAAATAAACCAGGTTATTCGAGGAAAATCGTCTATAAAAAGAATAAAATACTTGCTGCCATTGAGTGAAGGAGTTTTCATCAGTCCATAAATGTTAGAATGAACAAGTTGTAACTTCTCACTTGCTCTCCATGTTGCTGATTTTTGAAAAGACAATTTGCATTTCTTTTCTAGTTGACAACTTTCACACACGTCTGAACATAACTCAATTTCAGGCAAGTCCTTCACTAAATCATGCTTTTCAGCATCCTGAATTGAATTCAAGTTATAATGGTCAAGTTTTTTGTGCCATCATTTTTAAATACTGCTCACATTTACTACTTTGACAAACTTTCCCAGAATTTGAGTTCCAATTCAAAGGAAAACTTCTTTTTATCATGTAAACTGTAATCACTTCTTGGCCGCTAGATTCAGAAACAACACATTTTTGTCTTTGAACTATAACATATAATCTTGTTCTAACATTTGACCAACAGTCAATAGATTTTTGTCAAGATCAGGTACCAACAAAACATCTTGAATAAATTTAGTACCTTTGGGAGCTTCAATTTCCACAATTCCTTTACCAACAATCTCCAACTTGGTTTTATTGGCCAACTTGACACTACCTTTGGCAGATTCCAACTTCGTAAAATTTTCTCATTTGATGGTCATGTGTTGAGTGCAACCAATGTTTAGAAACCATGTGTTTTCATCGTTGAATCTCATTGCTACCATCGCTATAAACACAAACTCCTCCTGTTCTTCAACTTCCAAAATGTTGGATTTTTGAGTTTGCTGGTTGTTCTTCTTCTTCTCTCTCTACAAAACCTTTCAATATGACCAAGTTTATTGCAATGTATACGATGGAGAGGTGGTTTCTTCCCCTTAAACCAATAATCATCCTCTTTATGATTTGTTTTTCTACAATACTTCCATGGAGGAAAGTTTTCTTTCTTGTTGACTCCATTGCGAGAATAGCTTGATTTTTTCTACTAGAATTAGCAGAAGTTTATGAGATTTTACCTTCCTTTTGCATCTGCATCTTCACTTTGAACTTCTCTTAAAGAGTAGTTTGAGTAGCTTCTGCTAGCCTCAAGGATCTTCTCTGCTATTGAGCTTGAAGAGCATGTACAAGTTCTGAAGGGGACATTTTTGTGAGATCCTTCGAATCTTCGAGTGAGGAGATCTTTGCTTCAAATCTTTCCAGCAAACTCACAAAAAGCTTTTCCACAATTCTTGAATCTGTAAGCTCTTCTCCCATAAGTATGATCTGGTTTACAGCCTTCATCAACTTGTTGGAGAATTCTTCAATAGTTTCTGAATCCTTCATTCTGAAAATTTTAAACTCTCTTCTCAGATTTATGACTTTTATTTGCCTGATCTTGTCACTTCCTTGAAATTCTTCTTTCAACTTATCCCAAGCCTCCTTTGCAATCTCACTTTCCATAACACTTGCAAAAATTACTTTCAAAAGTGCTGATTGTATGACAGAGAGAGATTTAAAATTTTTTGAATCCTCTTCTCTGTGATTCTTAATTTGCGCCATAGTTGGATTATTTGGCTAAGGATTTGCCTCTCCTCCATCTTTTACCACTTCCCACCGATTATATTCTCAAAAATAGGTTCTCATCTTAACAACACTAATTGGATAATTCTCACCAGAAAAAATTTGGGGTGAAGGAACCGAGAAATTGTTGGAAGCCATAACAATATTGGCTTTTACGCATTTTTTTTTGGGTCTTCTCTAACTCACAAGCCCTTAGAATCAAATAGCTCTTGATACCATTTGTTGTTCTATAGACTACAGAGAAGAAGAAAAGAGACGACGGCCATAAAAATATTCAGCTTATTTTATTTATCCACATCTTAGAACATAAATTGACAAATGACTCCTATTCTATTTCAAATAGGGTACTAATAAAATCCTATCCTATCTCAACTAAATAACTAAATTTTAGAAATAAAATGTCACGACCAAAACCGAGGCCCTGTCCGTGACGAGCATTCCAAACCATGAAGGCTCGGACACCCTTCTCTATCGGGTAGTCATGCACAATATTCATACAATAAAGTAAGATGCGAAAATATAACTTAATACAGAATCACGGTCATACTCTGAACTCAATTTAACGATAAGGAATTTAAAATACAACAACTCTAGACAATATCTAAACCAGTCTGCGAAATCTCTATTACATAAAATGACAACTATCTGAATCTGGGACAAGGCCCCCAGTAGACCCAAAACAAAATAATAACATAATGTGGAATAAACAGGTCTTCTGGAATAAATAAGTCTCACCACTGCACAGTCTCTTCTCTCTGAAATCTCTACTGCTTAGACGGACCTCTAGATTGAGCCTAGACCCTGAGAGATAGGGGGTCAATACAGTTGTACTACTACGCAGAGCAAATCCAAAATAATTTTTATTCAACATATATGAGAGTGATTTAGAAAAGTTCATAAATATATCATATGTTAAGAATCACATGGGCATATTTAAAAGACTCTATAAAATCATCTGAACTTTGTGACATACTCTTTGTTTTACTTCTGGGCTAGGTGGTATACCCTACAATTCTATAATTCCACGGGCTATATGGAATATGCCCTTAACTCGGTAGAGAATCCCCCAACCCAAGTTTGCCGCAAGGGTTGGAGTCTCTGAATCTCTACTATGCCACAGGGCCGTCGCCAGCGTACAAAAGTAACATACCCGTATCGGCAAACCATGGTTTTAGGCTATGAGCCATTTTTCTCATGCCCTCTTCGGGTAACCACCTAACCCTCTTTAAACCCATTTTTAAAAATTTACAACATGCAATCTTTGAAATCAGACTCTGAAGATTCTAGTTCTGTTATGGCATAAATTTATATGGTATCGTCATACCATTGACTTGCAAGTCACATTTTCTGAGACATTTATAGCAAATTATATCTCTGTTCTCAAAACATGGAATTCATGACTACCATATCAACAATTTCTTTCAAGAAACTCATTCTTTAAAACTCATGTAAACACATGCAAGGAAATTTTCATTTCCGACATTTCAAACACACACAAGGTGGTCATGTCAAAGATTGCAATCACATGAAATTCTTTCTCTTTAACACAAGAACGAAATCATATCAAGAAACTCCCTCTCATCATCATCAAAATCATGTTATTTACTTTGATATTGAAAAGACCACTTTCAAACCATTAAACATGCATCTAAAATCATTCTCAACAGTTTCATAAACTATAAAACATCAAAGAGAGGGATTTCAATGATAATGCTCTCAATCAAATCTTCAATATCATACGTATACATATAGATGTAAATCAATTTAAGGGGGAAAGGCCTAAAGGCCAAAACGATAAGATTATCAAAACATCCAAAATGCGAAATTTTAACCATAAGTTTCAAATCCCCTTTAAAATTCATGGTTGATAATCTTTAAATCATATTCAAGAGATTCAACAAGCCCATGTAGTTTTTAGGATGAACCCCACGTACCTAAGACTATAAGAGTTAAAAGATGGAACCTAGATCTTGATAGATGGAACCCGGATCTTGACCCTTTTCTTGGAGTCTTGAACTTAGGATCTTGATTCTTGATCTTGAGGGAAAGGATTTAGGGTTTTAATTTGAGAGGAAATATTGAATTATGGAGTGTATTCTTCTTTTGGGGTGTGAATCTTATGTTATTGACAGACCTTGGGCGAGGTAAAGGTCAAAATTTCCCTTAAAAACGCTAAAAAAGAACCTGAAAATTAGGTGGCGCACAACTACTGCCTCTCTCACGAAAATGGCTGTAACATTTAGCTCGGGTATCGGATTTTGGCGAAATTTGTATCGTTAGAAAGCTACTTCGAACACCTTTTATTTGATATATAGTAGGACCTCTAATTATATATATATATACAAGAAGTTATGGATGATGGAAGTTGACCCAAGTTTAAACGTCCACTGAAACTTAATCGCTAGAAATGTTTTCAACTCATCTTAGAGTTAGGGGATTTTTGTGACCTCAATTCATATTCAAAGGCATTCCCACACTATAGGATTGATAAGCACACATACATTAATAAAGAATTATCTAGTTCGGGTCTATACGTGTAGGAATGATGGTCTAGATTCTAGCCCGAATGTACGGGGTGTTACATAAAGTTACTAAACTAAGAAAGAAAGATAACAAGAAATAAATCAATACTTCAACATACTACTAGTGGAATGACTTGTTTTATAGGTGCTAGTATTGGTGCTACGAATTCACCTCAGAACACGTGGCTTCTCATAGCGGGATGACCAGTTTTGCAGTTGCTAGCATCCGTGCTATGAATGCAACTCAAAATGTGGTGGCTGCTCATATCAGAATGACCGGTTTTGCAGGTGCTAGCATTGGTGCTATGAGTGCACTCTGAACACGGTGGCTTCTCATAGTGGGATGACCAGTTTTTGACTTGCTAGCATTGGTCCTATGAATGAAGGGGAGCCATGGAGTAACCGGTAAAGTTGCTGCTATGTGACAAGGAGGTCATAGGTTCAAGCCTTGCAAAAAACAGCCTCTCAAGGTAAGGCTACGTACAATACACCCTTGTGGTGGGGACCTTCCTCGGACACTGCACATAGCGGTAACTTTAGTGCACATAGCGGTAACAAGAATATTATTGTAGTCTGAGAGCTTTTAAGGATTGCTGTAATACCAACAAAAAATCTAAAATATGCTGAGCTGTATTACCTAATCTGCCATAATTTAATAAATTAAGTCCATCTACCAGTTTTCCTTGAATAGGAGTGTGAAAAGACCGAAAAATCTTAAATTGGGGCACCTTTATTTTCCATATTTGGATACTCCGGAGATGAGTAATTAAAAATTATCCTCTGTGTGTGTAAACAACCCGTTAGGGTTTTGCCCATTGTTATCAAGGTTTCAAGCGTAGTAAGAGATATATTGTTGGTAGGGAAAGATACAAAGGGGAAGGGATCCTTGCATCATTCAAGTTAATTGAAAGGATCTTATAGTCAGAACTCACCTGCATCTGGTCTACATTAAATTTCTGGGTAGCTTCTACAACAAGTCCTTCCTTGAAAGACAATGTCACCATTTCTTGTGAAGCCCAAAAGCACTCTATCTTGTACAAAAGTTTTGCAAGTACAGGGCAAGTTGCATATGTTCAGTAATGTAACGCCCCGCAACCGGGTCCCGGAACATCACACGGTGCTTAAGGCTACAAGTATCCCCAAGATAACCCTCTACTTCATATATTAGCTTACTTAGAGATAAAATGCATGAACTCAACACTGTAACATCATGAAATGAGAAATATGAATGAAATACTTGGTCTGAACAAACTGCAACTCAAAGAAAATCTCGAAATGCTGATAATCTGATGACTAGTCTGACAAACCTCTACTACTCCAAACTAGAGAGACATTGGGACAGGTCCCCAATTGACTCATACTCAACTGACAAGAATTAAACAACTACTAAATAAAACTGGAAGTCTGAGAATAACCGATCCCCAAAATATCAGGACTCACCACGACTAATATATAGATAGGAGTACTCAAAAGGATCACTGGTGAGGCAGAGACTGAGCACTTGAACCTACATTACGAGAATATATGGTACACAAAAAAAATATGTGGGTTAGTACCTTGGGAATGTACTGAGCATATGGGGGACTGTGCAATTAAAATAATCAATATCATAAACTTTTATAGAAAACCTGCATGGTGTAAAACATACTCACATAGCTTGAAATAAATATATGCCACAAGACTTATAAATCATCATGCTTTTACTTAAAACCTCAAATTATCATGCCACCTGAAATTATTAGGACCATATCTTTCAATACACTTATACTTTCAAAACTTTGTAACTTTAAGACTAAAACTCTTTGAAACTTGGAAGACTTTAGGACTTAGAGAACTGTAGGAACTTAGGGAGTTTCTCTTAACCGACATAAACCATGTGAGCTACATGGAGTTCAACGTCTTACCCACGTTGGGGAGAGCTGTTTTATCCTTGCCATCAGATAAAATCATAACTTTAGTGATCACTATCTTAATCCACTTGGGGTATATCAAGAACCTATGGGGGCACATAGTTCTAGGGCATGAGACCTCGGAATCAACCCCAACTCGGTGCTAAATACTACTCCCTTACTTATCTCAGAACTTTAGGAAATCCACCTTAAAACAATTCAATAATATGTATATATATATATATATATATATATATATATATATATATATATAATGGGAGCCAAAATGCATCCCCTTTACTTCAAACTCAAGAATGTGTATTTCTATCTTAACTTACAATCAAAACTCACTTCTTGATATTCTTTAAAAATCACTAACATCTCATTCTCAAACTCATGCTTTAACCATAAGGTTCAATTCACATCAATAGGACTTGAAATTCTCAAAACATGATATAGACGTTGAATTATGCAACTTAAACCATAAATTAACAATTTAAACCATTAATATGCATAATAATATTACAACTCAAAGCTTGGGTAGGACATAGTTTCATAAAAACTCACAATATAATAACATGATAGGAATTCTCCATGAATTTACGAAATACTTTACGAAAATATGTAACTTTTGGGCACAAGAACAAAAGGGTGTTCTTGTTCAAAACCACATACCTTAAACTTGGAGCTTTTGGATGACTTCAAAAATTCTGGAAGGTTATTCACGAACTATTGGGTATCCCTTGTAGCCCTCTTAATGGGGAATTCAACTATGCAAGAATTATCGAATTCTCACGGTTTAATCTCTAGATAATTGGGTTTTTATGTTGAAACCCTAACCTTGTGGTTGAAGGTGTGCAGAGAATTTTGAGATGTTTAACTAAAGAAAATGGAAGATAATAAGCTCCTTAAGGATTATAAGTTGTGGGAAGTGAAGGAAAAAGACCAAAATACCCTTACTAAACCGTTTCCCAATAGAAGAAAAAATTTAAGGCTGACGACATTTGTGATAGGCCGTCAGACTTGTGATAAGTCATCACAAATGTCATCACTGGGGGGCAGGAATTGATGGATTTATGCCTAAGGCTGACGACATTCGTGATAAGTCGTCACACTTGTGATAACTTATCAGAGATGTCGTCACTGGGGGCTGGATTCTTCCTAAGGCTGACGACATTTGTGATAAGTCGTCACACTTGTGATAAGTTATCACCAATGTCGTCACCCAATTTTCCAGGCAGACATGCTGGAGTAAAATGGGTATAACTTTTTTCTCCTGTATCGGATTTTGGCGAAATTGGTATTGTTGGAAATCTAATTCAATTATCTATCTGTTAGTGGGTTATGAGATTAGAAATTCATAGTATAACGAGAGATATGCTCGTTTGAAGTTGACTATACCAATATCCTTCTCAAGAATTTAATTGGCAAGGAATGTTTTGATTCGTCTAATAGATAGGACACTTTTGAGTCCTTAATACTCATCAAACTAGATGATGTAACTACCAAATCACTAACTTTATTTATAAAGAGCTTGAAGGAGGGTTCTACTTTTAGTTGAAATTCTTGGGGTATTACAATATCTCCCCCTTGGAAACATTCGTCCTCGAATGTCACTAGTTAAGCTGGGAATGCAAAGAAACTGAGGATGCACAGTTGGAATAGTTCTCTAAATTGAATCTATGTCATTCTAACTGTCGAGTAATTTAGAGAGTGCACAAATTTGAAACAAAATAGCTAAATAGCTGAATCTTTGTTTAGAAAGGGATGAATTAACAAAAGTAATACCTTCGGCTTGCTCTGAACTTTTGAAGAAGAGGTGTGGGTACTTGGATCGCATATCTACTTCAGCTTCCTAAGTAGCACCTTCAACTGACTGGTTCCGCCATAAAACTTTGACCAATGGAACTTCTTTGTTCCTTAGTCTACGGACTTGGTAATCTAGGATCTCAACTGGAACCTCATCAAACGAAAGGTTATTCTGAACATCTAAGCTTTCTGAAGAATCAACAATGACAGAATCACCAATATGCTTCTTAAGCATGGAAATATGGAAAATAGGATGAACAACTAACAACTCTGCAGGCAGCTCAACTTCATAGGCTACTTTCCCAACACGACGGAGAATTTTGTAAGGGCCAACGTAACGGGGACTAAGTTTCCCCTTCTTCCCAAACCTTTTCACCCCTTTCATGGGTGAAATTTTCAGATACACCAAATCATTTACTTTGAAGTCAAGGACTTTTCGTCTTACATCTGCATATGCCTTTTGATGACTCTGAGCTTTCTTTAACCTTTCTCTAATCAACTTCACCTTCTCCATCGCCTCAAATACTGCATCAGGTCCAACCAAAGTAGATTCACCCACTTCGAACCAACCTATGGGTGACCTACATCTCCTACCATATAAAGCCTCAAATGGTGACATCTTGATACTAGCATGGTAACTATTATTGCAAGAAAACTCTATCAGCGGCAAATGCTCATCCCAACTACCTTTGAAATCAAGGGAACACGCTTTCAATATGTCCTCCAAAGTTTGGATGGTACTCTCAGCCTGATCATTTGTCTGCGGATGAAAAGCAGAACTCATATGAACTTGGGTACCAAGACCCTTCTGAAACGCTCTCCAGAACTGAGAAGTGAATTGAGTACCCCTATCAGAAATGATAGACAAGGGAACTCTATGCAACCTGACCAACTCCCTAATATAGAATCTAGCATAGTCCTTAGCTGTATAAGATGTGCGCAAAGGCAAGAAATGCGCTGACTTAGTCAGCCTGTCGAAACAACCCAGATGGAATGATGATGACGTCGGGAAAGAGGTAAGCCAGTCACAAAATCCATATTTATCTCTTCCCACTTCCAAGTTGGGATACTAAACTCTTGCATCACTCCACTTGGTCTTTGGTGCTCAACCTTAACCTGTAGACATGTTGCACACTTCGCCACAAAATTAGATATATCCTTCTTCATACCACACCACCAATAGATTTCCCATAAGTCGCGGTACATCTTAGTAGTGCCGGGATGAATAGAATACCGTGCACCATGCGGTTCAGCCATAATTCTCTGCCTCAGATCACCAACATCAGGAACACATAATCTACCCTGGAACCTCAACACACCATCTCCCCCTTGAGAGAAAACCTCTAACGTTTGGTTCTTGACTGACTCCTTTAGTCTGACAAAGCTACCATCTAAGTCTTGCTTCTCCTTCACTTTTGAAACCAAAGAGGATTTGGAACTACTCTGCACCAAAATATTTCCCTTAGCAAAATCAAGAAATTTAACACCCAGTCTAGCCAAACGATGCACATCAGGAGCCAACTCTTTCTTACCTTCCTCCACATGTGAAACACTACCCATAGACATCCTGCTAAGGGCATCTTCCACAATATTATCCTTGCCCGGATGTTACAAAATGCTCATATCATAGTTTTTTAACAATTCTAACCACCTCTACTGCCTAAGATTCAACTCCTTCTGAGTCAACACATACTGTAGGCTTTTGTGATCAGTAAAAACATCAACATGCACACCATACAAATAATGTCTCTAGATTTTCAAAGAAAACACTACAATAGACAACTCTATGTTATGGGTTGGGTAATTATTCTCATGAGGTTTCAACTGTCTAGAAGCATAGGCTATAACTTTACCCCTTTGCATCAACACACAACCCAAACCAATTCTCAAAGCATCAGAGTATACCAAAAAACCATCTATACCATCAGGCAAAGTCAATACAGGGGCAAAAGTGAGTCGAGTCTTCAACTCCTGAAAACTCTTCTCACAGGATTCCGACTAGAGGAACTTAACTTTCTTTTGGGTTAACCGAGTCATGAGAGATGCAATGGAAGAGAACCCTTCAACGAAATGGCGGTAATAGCCATCTAGATCCAAGAAAATTCTAATATCAGATGGAGAGATAGGCCTAGGACAATTTCTTACAGCCTCTATCTTTTAAGGATCAACTATAATACCTTCGGCTGAAATAATATGACCCAGAACGCTACAGACCTTAGCCAAAACTCACACTTACTGAATTTGGCGAACAACTCATGATCTCTAAGAGCTTGCAAGAAGATTCTAAGATGATCTGCATGATCATCCTCACTTTGGGAACACACAAGGATGTCGTCGATAAACACAATGATGAATATATCAAGATATGGCTTGAACACTCGATTCATAAGGTCCATGAAAGCTGCTGGGGCGTTAGTTATCCTGAATGACATGAAAAGAAACTCAAAATAACCATAACGAGTTCGGAATACTGTCTTTGAGATATCACACTCCCGTACTTTAAGTTGGTGATAGCCGGATCTAAGGTCTATCTTGGAGAAATAACTCGCACCTTGCAACTGATCATACAAATCATCTATTCTTGGAAGAGGGTACTTGTTCTTGATTGTGACCTTATTAAGCTGACGATAGTCAATGCACATACGCAAAGAACCATTTTTTTCTCACACGAAAAGGACAGGTGCACCCCAAGGAGATACACTAGGCCTTATAAAACCTTTGTGTAAGAGATATTTGAGTTTTTCTTTCAACTCCTAAAGCTCTGTAGGTTCCATACGGTAGGGAGGAATGGAAATAGGCTGAGTGTCGGGAAGAATATTGATCTCGAATTGTATCTCTCTATCGGGAGGTACCCCTAGGATATCTTCCAAAAAACATCAGGAAACTCATTGACAATGTTGACTGAATGGATACTTGGGGTTTCAGACTTAGTGTCCTTAAATCTAACCAAGTGATAAAAGAAATCCTTAGATATAAGCTTCCTGTCTTTGAGATAACAAATAAAATGACTCTTGGGAGATACTAAACTCCCTGACCACTAGAAAACTGGTTCATCAGGAAATTGAAATTTCACTACACGAGTAAGACAATCTATAGACGTATAGCAGTAGTGAATCCAGTCCATACCCAGGATAACATCAAAATCAACCATCTCTAACTCTATCAAATCAGCTAGTGTGACTCTATGAAGGACTATAACATGAAAATTCTTGTATACTTTCTTAGAAACAACAGACTCCCCTACTGGAGTAGAAACTAGAATCGGCTCATAAATGCTTTCAGGACTCTTCTCAAAATTCACAGAAACCAATGGGGTCACATAAGAAAAACTTGACCCGGGGTCCAATAGCACATAAACATCAAAGTGAAATACACAAAGCATACCAATAACAACGTCGTGAGAGTCCTCCTGCTCATGATGGGAAGGTAGGGAATAGTACCTATTTTGGCCCTGATTGCGAGTAGTACTAGAAGAAGTGCCCTAAGGAGGTGCTGGACGGGCTGCGGGAGCTAGTGTACTAGTGGCTTGGGTCTGGGGTCGGGTATCTATGCTTCCCTGCCTGGCATATGGGTACTCTCTAAGCCTGTGGCCTATCTTTCCACTCCCGAAACAACCATAGTGTTCAGCCAAACACTCACCTGGATAGGTCATACCACACTTGTCTTAAGGAGGGAAGTTGGGCTTACAACTCATACTCTGTTGAGGCCTGGACATAGAAGACCTATTTCCCTACTCTGTCCTACCTCTAGGAGCTAGGGAACTAGAATATGACTCCCGACTAGGGAACTCTGTCCTACCTCAACTCATACTCTGTTGAGGCCTCTACTAGTACTGACTGTAGGTAGCCAGGTCATGACTCCCGACTACCTCAACTCAATACGACTGAATAAAGAAAATACAACACTATAACTCTGTATAACTAACCCAAGCCCTTGAATCAAAATGACTCATCACCTACTGACTAGATACCACGAACTGACTGGATCCGAAGGTGCAACTATACCTTGTACCTACATTCTGAGAAAATGCAGCCCACATCCGAAGATGTGGGTCAGTACCATGGAAAGTAACCGAGTATATGGGGGTGTATGCAGTTGTATAAACATCATCATCATAAATATTTATAAGAAATATGCTGGATGTATGAAAGACTCGCATAGCCCGAAGAAAATCATCATAATCATGAGAGGATGAAATAAGTATAATAACACATGTGAGTCATCAAATAATTTGTCAATCACTTTCAGTTCATCAAGAATATCAATTCTCATAATGTAAATATCATTTAAATCTTTCGAAAGAATAACTTTCACAATTCCACTTTCAAATCACTTCACCATTCACCATAGACACAAGGAAACACACACACACTGGGAGATCCTATAACCGACATAAACTATGTGAGCTACATGGAGTCCAACGTACAACTCACGTTGGAGAGAGCCGTCATATCCTTGCCATTGGAGTAGGACTTCCAGTATCAATTCAAAAACACTAGTGATCACTATATAAATCAGCCTTAGGCACATATTCTACGGGGGCACGTAGTTCTAGGGAAGTAAGGTCACTTTATACCTCCCACTCGGTGCTAAAGATTACTCCCGGACTTAGCTCAGAAATTTAAATCAGCCTCAGGCTCACATTAAAGAAAATCCACAATAAATACTTCAACAATTTTCATCGGAGCCAATTTGCTACCCCTTTATCATAATCAATAAAAACGTGGATTTCTTTCAAAGTCAAGTTCAAAATAACTCATTCACGACCAAAAGGTCAAATCATTCAAAACATCTCAAATTATTTAAACTCAAGATGTTTATAGCATATGATTTTCTCGAAATAATAATCTCAAATAGGGTTCCAAAAATCCATACATCAATATCACCATAAAACCTTCCAAAGTTTCATACTTTATGACATAAGCACAAAAATAATCACTTAAAACATAAAATTTCAGCTTTATAATCATACATCTTGGTAAAGAAAATTAGCTATGGGATTCAAATCTCATTGTGCTTATAGCACATAATTTCTCAAAGTACAATTCCAATTAGGACTCAAGGTCTCATACATCAAAATCATATTAAATTTTCTCAAGATTCATGCTTTTCATCATAAATATATATAACTTACTTTAAAATCTGGAAAATTCAGCTTTATGTACAAAAATGTCATCATTCTCATTCAATTCAACTTTCAAAACATAGAGAGTATCATAATCTCATGTAAAATCATATAGGGTATAAATTCATGCTTAAAATTCATATCAAAACATGTAAAATCATGTATATTCATAAAACAAAAATCAATTTGGGCACAAGAACGAAAGAGAGTTCTTGTTGAAAAAACCCCACATACCTTGAATGATGAACTTTAGATCGATACTCGTTTTTGAGATGTTAATCGTGCCTTTGAATGATGGTTCTTGGAGTTCTTGAACTAGGAACTTGGAATCTTGAATAAATTTGCAGAATTAATGGTGAACTTTGGAGGTTCTTGAAGTTCTTGAACTAGGAACTTGGAGTCTTGAATAAATTTGCAGAATTAATGGTGAACTTTGGAGGTTCTTGAAGTTGGATGTAGGAGCTTAGGGTTTTCTTTTTGGGGGAATTTGATGAAATATAACATATAATGCTTCTAATAGGCTTTAATATAGGGTTTGGACGGATTTTGGGTGAGGGGGAATGACCAAAACGCCCCTAAAAATCAAATAATTCTCGCATCTATCGGTGGACTATTTTGATAGTCTGAAGTAGATCAACCATAACATTTTACTCCGATATCCAAATTGGATGAAACCAATTTCATTAGAAAGAGAACTCTCATATATTTCCATTGATATATGGTATCTCACCTATATCATTGTGTACAAGGAGTTATGATCGTTTGAAGTTGACCCAAAAATTCACTTTTGATAGGCTGAAGTAGACCGACCATAACTTTTTACTCCGACAGACAAATTGGATGAAACCAATTTCATCGGAAAGAGGACTCGCCGAGATTTCCGTTGATATATAGTATCTCACTCAGATCATTGTGTACGAGGAGATATGATCATTTAAAGTTGGAGAAAAAATACGACAGGCCTCAGTACTTTTTTTCTGCACGTTTTACTGTTCACTACTATTCACGGTTCGATCGGAATGTTCATAACTCGTCGCTCGGGTGTCCGTTTTGGATGATCCACATATAGTTAGAAATATTATTCGATACTCTACGTAATGGTGGGTCATAATATAAGACATTCCGCACGAAAAATTTATAATTCATTCTAGAAGATAGAACCCAACACGTTTACGCACAAAATTTCAACGAAAAATTTCCCATGGTATTACATATCGATCAAAGGAATAGGAGTGAACCCGTGAGATTTCCCTTTGATTCTAATATTTGTTTGGTTCATAGGGATAATCATGTACTTGAAATATCTTTAAAACTTGATAATAAACTTTTAGAGAGTGAACTTACTTGTTCAAAATCTGTCCGCGGGATAGATCATTCTCTCTTTAGGTGTAATGTCTTGTTTGAAGATGGTATAATCACTCCTAATGAACCTAGTGGTGAGAATGATGGTATAGCTTGTCTTGAAGGCTATAGCCTATATACTAGCCCACTACGGTGGAACAAAATTACTCCTAAAGATGGAAATATATTTTGAAAGATGAGAGTACTCTTAAGGATAAGGAATATGTAGTCCTTCTCGACAACCCAAGGGAAAAGGTGTCATTGACTTCTTGGGGTAATGTTTCTAAATGTGCATCTTTTTTTGAGATACTTGTGCTTTAATTGAATGAATCTCAACTTGTGGATGCCGAATTGTCTATTTGTTTGAAAGAAAGAGAGTGTATGTTCTTAAATGCTTTGTATTTACCCGTGAATGTCTTTACACTTGATTCTTTCCTATCCTACCTGTTTTTCTATGATGACATCCATGCTAGTTTTGGGTTTGCATTAAGTAGAGGTAGAGGTCTTATAGGTTGGTCCACTTACTTAAATGATAATTCTATATAGGATTGGTGGACTTTGAGAACAATAGTAGCACCCTGTTTTATGAGGCCACTTGAAGAGGTAATGAAAAAATTGTTCTTTATGGTTACTAAGACAAGGGTAGCCTTACCTTTTGGACTTACTGATACCATTAAGACCTTTGTAATTTCTTTAACTCTTGATACTTGTCATAACCATTTCCTTTGTAACATTATTACTAAACTTTTCATGACTAAGACAAAGGATTCATGGTTATATCTCTAGTATGTACCACCTTGGCATGATGATGTTATTTGTTGTACTTACCCTAACCCTCATGCCATGAGGAAGTTGTGCTTTTTTGTCCTTTCTTTAGTTTTGCAAGGTATGGATTCGAAGTTGAATTCTTTTCAAGAAGGGGAGGATGATACGAGCCAAATATCCATCTATTCTTTTGAAGACATCATTGAATGCCAACGCATAAAAACTCAAGACTTGGTCACCTCGAGGACACAAGAACATACATGGAGGACCTATTTTGAGCATGACATAAGGCAAACCAGTGTGTGGATGATTGCACAGGGGCTTACCTTTGATGCCAACTCGAGAATACAAGTGTTGAAGCATGACCTACGGTTGTGAAGCATTGAAGAAGAACCCTTCATTAAGGGTATTTTGGGGATTACACTTATTGGAAAGACACTCCATGGACACCCCTTTAATTAAGGGTATTGTTGTTATTTTTGTTATGTTATAAGATAATGTATATATAGTCTTCTATTAGGTCATTTGATCTTTAGTTTTTTAATGATGAAACTATGAGACATTGAAAATCCTCTCTCTTGAGAGTAGACCACCTTAGTGAAGTTCTTAGTAAGGGCTTGGACTAGCCATTGTAGCTTAGGGCTTGGAAAAGCCAATATTGTTCTTTGCTTGGAAACGGTGGATCTTGAGGTGAGTTGATTCCCTTGGCAGTCACCATAAGAACTTGGTTATGGTTAACGTATTTTGTAGAGGTTTTAGAGTTTAATATACTCTTTAGTTACTACATTATGTGTTTTCGTTGTGTCAAGTTACCTATCTTCTTTTCCGTTTAAGTTTGTGTTTGTTGTTTCCGTTTGGTGTCTTATCGTGTTGAGTGTTTCGTGAAGATGGTGGACAGTTTGGTGCTCATTTAGATACCCTTTGGTATGAGTACTGCACAAGGGGAACTTGTTTTTGTTGTCCAAGAATCATGAATCAAAGAGTAGATAGCGTAAAACAAGTCATAGATCAATATAATCTTGTAATCACCAACAGTATAATCATAGCACAGCCCAACAGCCCTTACCCATCAAGGTTTGTCATTGTAGTACTAATGATTATCTGGACATGAAATAGATCAATATTCTCCAGGGTTCCTACATCTACCAGAGAATATTGAGCTATTTCATGTCCTGATAATCATTTGTATTACAATGAAAAACCTCGACATGTGAGGGCTAGTGGGTTGTGCTATGATTCTACTGTCGGTGATTACAGGATTATATTGATCTATAACTTGTTTTATGCTATCTACTCTTTGATTCGTGATTATTGGACAAAAAAACAAGTTCCATGTGTCCAGTACTACCATTACACCTAGTGACATTTCTTTTTGAATTAATACTGCAAGTTGTGTATTTTTGTGTCTGAATAAAGGTGAAATCAAGCTATTCGTAGATAGACCTTCTATGATCATATACTTTGACGTGTAGTCAGATGAAGTCAAAAATCTTCCAACACCCAATTTGTAGGTGAGAACAACTTCTTTTATTTGACTAGTGTCAAAGGTTGTCTTAGTTTATATGGTGGTAGACTTGAAAGAAAAAAATTGGACATGTGAATTATGGAATAAGATGGAAGCTTGAAATGGTTACTAAAAATATGCAACTTGCCCTGTACTTGCAAAACGTTTGTACAAGATAGAGTGCTTTTTGGCTACACGAGAAATGGTGACATTGTCTTTCAAAGATGACATTGCTAATAATAATTTGATTGAAAATGTAACACCCCAATTTTCTAAACCGGAATGCTACACGGTGCTCATGACCCCGAAGGACCACAAGCTAACCCATGACTGATATCTGTACCTATATACTGCATAATACATCATAAAACACGGAAACATGAACATGAAAGGCCATAAGGTTTGAACTGAATAAACATATGATAACAAAATGTTTGAAAAAGGTATAACAATACCAAAACAAGTCATAAATATTGAAAATAATGAGATCTGAATATCTAATATGACATCTAGTCTGAAAGCCTCTAACTGAATTGAATAAGGAGTTGAAGGAACATGTCTCTAAGTAACTCCATCTAGCAACTGAATAGTAATGTAGAAATAATCATATCATCCTCGAATGAGAAGGACTCACTGCAAACTCTAAACACTGGAATGCTACTGCTGATCTGGAGCTCGTGCCTCTGAACCTACAGTGTAACATAAAAGAAAGCACCATAGCGCAAATGTGTCAGTACGTCTGAATGTACTGAGTATACGAGTGAGGTAGGCTAAATGCAAAGGGTTATATGCATGAACAATGCTGACTAATATGAATGTGAGAATACATACATGCATACATAACTGTAACTAAACTCGTGGAGATACAAACTACTGAGTCTGTATACTGACAACATGAGTGTACTGATACTGAGATATTGAATAGATGAACGACTATTTCTGACAGTTTGAATTATGAAAAACTGGTCTGGTTGACTGCGTCTGACAGTCCTGAAGCTGAATACTGATATCATGAATTCTAATAACTGATATAACTAATACATGAGTTCAAAAAACCGATATAACTGATATAACTGTGATGATCGGCCTAACCGATGTAACTATTACTGAGCGATTGTATCTGACAGTCTAAGTTTTGATGGAACTATGTGAGTTCTATTATATATAGAGTAACTGAATTTGAGATCAGTCCTATCTAGCGGGTGATCTTTAAATCTGATGATTCTGATACTGTTTAACTATAGTTGAGATCAATCCTGTCTAATGGGTGAGCTTGAAGTCTATTTATAATGATAAGGATTGATTATCTCTAATAGTACTGAATCTGTACTACTGAACTGAGTTGACTGTATCTGAAAGTCCTGAATCTGTAACTGAAACTATGGGATGTGTTCATCTAACCGACATGCCCCAAGATAAGCTGACTGGGGTCCAATCTCTACCCTGACTGGAAGGGTGTCAGTACTGCGCCACCAGTAAAGACATCTGCTGTGGAGTCAGTAAGTCCTAATCTAGCGAGTGACTCTTGGGATCAGTCCTATACATATATATATGCTAACGAGTGACCCCTGAGTATGTCAGTCCTATCTAATGGGTGAACTCTCGTACCTACGCTGGCTACGTAGTTTTGGAACTTAGGGATTGCTTCTAAGGATCTCAGTCCTAATATAGAGGTGGAGTCCCCATCCCTAGACTCACTCGGTGCTGAATCCTACTCCCATCTTAAAGACACTGAACTAAATAACTGGGATAAACTGAATAACTGAACTGAACTTATTGGCTGAACTGATACTGAGTAACTAGACTGATACTAGTGGTATTGTTTAGTGGAGCTAAACTAAGTTTACTGGATTACGATGACTGACAGAATGTACTGAGTTCTGAGGACTGGTTTAGAGTACTGAAATTACTGAGATTGACTTTGAATACTGAGGTTACAGATATTACTGAGTACTGAGATCACTGAACTATTGAGATTACTGAGGTTACTGGATTTTCCTGAGTCACATGACTAACTGAATTCTATAGATCATGGCTTGACTGAGAGTATCGTGATAACATGACATGGCTCTAGGCACACAACTATATTTTTGGGTATTAATACCCCCAGGACTCGATGGAAGGAAACTGATACAACATGACTGACTTGATCGTAAGATTGGAGTCCACAATTCACATTGTCATAAGTAGGGGATATTATACTTCATGTAGTTCTTCAACATCTTAAGCATGGTAGGGAGTGCATGGATATATTTCATGTACATATAGTATATCTCCTTTATCATACATGCTTCATACCACAACAATAGCAACACATCAATAGCATGGAATTTATATTGAAGTATATAGCTAACATGGACTTGTCATTTAGATATCATGGAACCATGTAAACATGAATTTCTAGCATCCTAAGCATTTTATCAAACACCTTGCATGCTTAATATTGAGCATAGGTGTACTTAACAAATTTAGAAATCTTGAACCACCCAAATTCATGGGTTTCCAACTAACCTATTCACATGATTTATGAAAAACACATCAAGACACAACCTTGAATCCAAACAACAATCATTAACATGAATATAGTCATAAAACAACAAGGAAATCACAATTTATAATTTAAAACATGATTCTTGAGCTCCTTGGATGAAACTACTCATACCTTAGATTAAGAATACGTGATGATTGACGGCAAAATTTCCTTGAAATAGACTCTTCTTTGAAAACCCTAGGGCTTGTTCTTGAGAGTTTTGATCTTGAGAGGAAACCCTAATCTTGTGGTTGAGAGTGTATGAGAGAGCTTTTTGATATTTTTAACTAAAGAGAATGGAATATAATACTCTCCTTGAGGGTTATAAGTCATGAAAAGTGATGGAAAAATACCAAAATACCCTTACTAAAACGTCCCTCAATTGCGGGAAAAATATACTTGACGCCATCTGTGACAGGCTGTCAGGTCCGTGATAGGCCGTCACGAATGTTCTTCACAAAAGGGGTCCAAATTCTTGATTTTCTTCCCAAAGCTGATGAAGTCATCAGAAATGTTGTCAGAGTGTGACGACGTCGTCAAAAAGGTCATCAGAACGTGATAGCCCGCCACAAACGTCGTCACCGTTTTCCAGCTTGACATGCTGGAATAAAATAGGGATAACTTTTTGCTCCGATATCAGATTTAGGCGAAATTGGTATTGTTGGAAAGATAATTAAAAGATATTTTATTTGATATATATTAAACCACCCATGTAGTCACATAAAACAAGTTATGGTCTATTAAAGTTGACCCAAGTTTTGACACTCACTAAAATTTGAACGATAGGAAAGCTTTCAACTTGTACTTAAGTTAGGGGACCTCTATGATCTAAATTCATGCTCAAATAGATTCCCACACTACATATTTATTAACACACTAAATTTATATAGGATTTGAGGCTTTTGAAACATCCACACATAGGAATGACGGATTTTCATTCTAGTCCAAAATGTGGGGTATTACAATATCTTCACCTTGGGAACATTCGTCCTCAAATGATACTGGCTGAGATGAGAGAAAAGACAACTTACACGAATATATATCATGAAGGACTGATTATGATTTCATGGCTGACATGACTGAAAACTGAGCATATCATACTGTACATGCATATCTGATGCATGGGTAGCTGATTTATGAATGTAGGACTGAGTGTTCCGATAAACTGAGTTTCTCAAACTGAGAATGAATATCTGATGCTTAACTGATAAGTTGAATCCATGCATATCTGATTTATGATTATATGACTGACGTGATACGTGAATGCATGACCGAAAGTACTGATAAGCTGACCATGCATAGCTGATGCGTGAATACATAACTGAACTGACTCACGAACATGCGACTGAACATGCAATGGTAAAGGCACTAAGATTGAACTGAAACAGGAGAACAAGACTAATTCTGCTACGTGACATATGGACTGAACATCATGAACTTAACTGAACCTCTGAATACTGGACTTACAGCTTAGGTCTAACTTGAAGGTCAACTTATGAGTACCCTCTATTCTAGACTGAATTCGTTATGCAAGGAGAAATTGAAGGATCTAAGGCATGAGAGCATTAAGATAAAGTGGGGTATCTCCCCCTTGGTACGCTATGTCCCTCTAAGAACACTTACCTTACGGAGATACTGGGTGATGCACAGGGTATCTACAAACTAGATTATAACTAAACTTCGGGAGTCAGAAACTAATGAATGATGCATGAGATAAACTGAACTTGCAACTACTAGGAGGTTCTACCTTGAAGTTGTTACATTATCTAAGCTTTTGGATAGCATGAATAGATGCAAGGATGAGAAAACAAGCTATACAAATCTGACTGCTAGATTGCTAACCTGACTTGCTGGCACAACATGAATATTGAAAGAAGGGAAACTGTTCCTAAAACATCTCATAGCCTCCTGCACATAAGTGTGGTGCACAACACACCCATGTACAAGACTCTACTAGATGCGGCTTTCAGACTCCCTAGGACTCTATTGAACCTTAGGCTCTGATACGAAGTTCGTAACACCCCAATTTTCTAAACCGGAATGCTACACGGTGCTCATGACCCCGAAGGACCACAAGCTAACCCATGACTGATATCTGTACCTGTATACTGCATAATACATCATAAAATACGGAAACATGAACATGAAAGGCCATAAGGTTTGAACTGAATAAACATCTGATAACAAAATGTCCGAAAAAGGTATAACAATACCAAAACAAGTCATAAATACTGAAAATAATGAGATCTGAATAACTAATCTGAAATCTAGTCTGAAAGACTCTAACTGAATTGAATAAGGAGTTGAAGGAACATGTCTCCAACTAACTCCATATAACAACTGAATAGTAAATATAGCAATAATCATATCTTCCTTGAATAAGAAGGACTCACCGCAAACTCTGAACACTGGAATACTACTGCTGATCTGGAGCTCGTGCCTCTGAACCTATGGTGTAACATAAGAGAAAGTCCCATAGTACAAATACATCAGTACGTCTGAATGTACTGAGTATACGAGTAAGGTAGGCTAAATGCAAAGGGTTATATGCATGAACAATGCTGACTAATATGAACGTGAGAATACATACATGTATACATAACTGTAACTGAACTCGTGGAGATCCTGACTACTGAGTTTGAATACTGACAGCATGAGTGTACTAATACTAATATACTGAATAGATGAACGACTATTTCTGACAGTGAAAATTATGAAGAACTGGTCTGGTTGACTGTGTCTGACAGTCTTGATGCTGAATATAGATATCATGAATTCTGCTAACTGATATAACTGATACATTAGTTTAGAAAATTGATATAACTGGTATAACTGTGATGATCGGCCTAACCAATGTAACTGATACTGAGAGACTGTATCTGACAGTCTAAGTTCTGATGGAACTATCTGAGTTATGTTTTATATGGAGTAACTGAATTTGAGATCAGTTCTATCTAGCTGGTGATCTTTAAATCTGATGATTCTAATATTGTTTAACTATAGTTGAGATCAGTCCTGTCTAATGGGTGATCTTGAAGTTTATTTATAATGATAAGGATTGATTGTCTCTAACAGTACTGAATTTGTACTACTGAACTGAGTTGACTGTATTTGACAGTCCTGAATCTGTAACTGAAACTGTGGGATGTGTTCATTTAACCGACATGCCCCAAGCTAAGCTGACTGAGGTCTAATCTCTTCCCTGACTAGAAGGGTGTCAGTACCGTGCCACCAGTAATGTCACGACCCGAATCGAGGCCCTGGCCGTAACGAGCATTCCCGAAGGCCCGAAACGCCCTCTGTCTATCTGGTAATCATGCACATAATTCATATGATTAAAGTAATACGGATTAGACACAATAATACGGAAACATGGTCAACAATTAAAAATAGTTAAAGGCCTGAAAACATGCCCAACAATATTTAATAAATATCTACAACAGTCTATGAAATCTCTACTGACATACTATCTGAATAACTGGGATAAGGCCCCCAGCAGACAAAAAGCCATACTGAAATAAATACCTAAATGACTAGTCCTTCCGAAGAAAAGAAGGATCACTAACTGAACTCTGAGACAACCTTGTCTATAGACTCTACTAAGGATCTGGACCCCTAGACTGTGCCTCAGTACCTGGGAGGAAGGAGGGGTCAGCACAATTGTAATGGCACACGAATCAATACAAAATAGAGTAATTGAACATATATATATAATACGTGAGAGAAAATTTTCATCAAACATTATGCATAAAACAGTTTCTGAAAACACATGGGCATCTTCTGAAAACATGTAACCTGTTTGTAAATCTCAAACTCTGATCTGTTTATTACTTCTGAGTTAGGTGGTATCCCCTACAAGTCTTATATTCCACGGGCGATATGGAATCCGCCATTGACTTGGCGGGGAAGCCTCCAACCCGAGTATACCGCAAGGGTTGGAGTTCCTGAATCTGATACGCCACACGACACTTAAGTCAGCGTATAATAATATACCTGGGTCGGGAAACCACTATTTTAGGCAATGAGTTGCTTGAACTCAAGCCCTCTTCAGGGAACCACCTAACATCTCTGTATGCCCATTTTTAACCTTTTCTGTACATGTAACATTCTGAATGTCTAAAATCATGATAGTCTAAAATTTGTATTAGTTTAAGTCTGATATGGCATTGGTCTGAATTGGTATCGTCATACCAAGACTTGCAAGTCATGAATTCTGAGCCATAATACATTAAGCTAAATCTTTCATTTAAAGCATAATGTAGACCACTAAAAACATGCAACTGATATAGAAGATTTCATGTTTCGAAACTCAAGTCAAATTCATGCAAAACTTCATCAACATATGGTGGTCTAGTGCCTATAGAAAATCCATGCAATCTTTCATTACATGCATTATGAACATTAAACATTTATGCTAGATTCCCTCTTTAGTGATTTAAGACCACCTTTAAATCATAACAAGAGTTCAATCATTTCATATAGTGCTTTTTAAGGATGCATTACAAAATAATTCATATGCTATGAGAAATCTGTAAAATTCATAATAAGAGGGAATTCACCGAAAATCATGCTCTCAACAAGAATTCATTCTTAAATACATAGTTTCATACATTCATATTCTCAAATCACTTTGGGAAAGGTCAAAAGACCAAAACAATGATTTTAAAACATTTAATACATGAATATATACATAGATTCAAAAACCCCATTCTAAAACATGATTTTTCTATGCCCATGAGAATTTAGAAAAACCCCGCGTACCTCTATTTCGGAAAATAATGGGTGCTTCTTGAAGCCTGTGGATTGGGGATTCCAAATCTCTAATCGATTTTGAAAACCCACGGTTGAATTTTGATTTATTAGTTTGAAAGCCTTGGGAGTGTTCTTGAGAATTTTTAGATGAATGTGGATGTATTTTGGAGAATTGGGGACTGAATTTCGTGTTTATGGCTGAATAAGGGTAGGAAAAGGACCATTTTTCCCCAAAAATGGAGCGTTTAAGTCACTTGAAACCATTACATAGGTGCCACATATGATATCACCTATGTTTACATAGGCGCCGCCTATGCTATTGCCTATGTTTACATAGGCGCCGCCTATGCTATCGCCTGTGTTTACATAGGCACCGCATATGCTATCGCATATGCTTTCCAGTGGCTATGTGCGATTGGTTAGGAGACGCATACTACTTTGAAAGGCCATAACTTCTTGCTCGGGTGCCGGATTTTAACAAAATTGGTATCGTTGGAAAGCTAACTCAAAAACTTATCATTTTACACATAGTAGGATCTATAATTCAACATATACAAAGAGTTATGGTCGATAGAAGTTGACACAAGTTATAATGTCAACTTAAACTTAATCGATCGAAGTAGTTTTCAACTCGTCCTTGAGTCAAAGGACCTCTATGGTCTAAATTCAAGCTTGAATGGATTAACATACTACACAAATAATTAACGTACCATATTGGCATAGGATTTATGGATTTGGGATTATCAATGCATCAGAATCATGGTCTATATTGTAGCCCGAAATGCGGGGCGTTACAAGTAAAGACATCTGTTGTGGAGTCAGTCATTCCTAATCTAGCGGGTGACTCCTGGGATCAGTCCTATACATATAAATGTGCTAACGGGTGACCCCTGAGTATGTCAGTCCTATCTAACGGGTGACATCTCGTACCTACGCTGGCTATGTAGTTCTGGAAATTAGGGATTGCTTCTAAGGATCTCAGTCCTAATCTAGTGGGTGAGTACCCATCCCTAGGCTCACTCGGTGCTGAATCCTACTCCCATCTGAAAGACACTGAACTAAATAACTAGGCTGAACTGAATAACTGAACTGAACGGATTAGCAGATTTGGTACTTATTAACTAGACTGATACTAGTTGTATTGTTTAGCGGAGCTAAATTAAGTTTACTTGATTCCGATGGCTGATGGAATGTACTGAGTTCTGAGGACTAGTTTAGAGTACTGAAATTACTGAGATTGACTTTGAATACTGAGGTTACAGATATTACTGAGTACTGAGATCACTGAGATTACTGAACTATTGAGATTACTGAGGTTACTGGATTTTCCTGAGTGACATGACTGACTGAATTCTATAGATCATGGCTTGACTGAGAGTATCGTGATAACATGACATGGTTCCAGGCACACAACTATATTTTTGGGTATGACTATCCCCAGGACTCTATGGAAGGAAACTGACACAACATGACTGACTTGATCATAAGATTGGAGTCCCCAATTCACATTGTCATAAGTAGGGGATATTATACTTCATGTAGTTCTTCAACATCTTAAGCATGGTAGGGAGTGCATGGATATATTTCATGTACATATAGTATATCTCCATTATCATACATGCTTCATACCACAACAATAGAAACACATCAATAGCATGGAATTTCTATTGAAGTATATAGCTAACATGGACTTGTCATTTAGATATCATGGAACCATGTAAACATGAATTTATAGCATCCTAAGCATTTTATCAAACACCTTGCATGCATAATATTGAGAATAGGTGTACTTAACAAATTTAGAAATCTTGAACCACCCAAATTCATTGGTTTTCAACTAACCTATTCACATGATTCATGAAAAGCACATCAAGACACAACCTTGAATCCAAACAACAATCATTAACATGAATATAGTCATAAAACAATAAGGAAATCACGATTTATAATTTAAAACATGATTCTTGAGCTCCATGGATGAAAGGGACTCATGGATGAACACTACACGTGCCATAGATTAAGAATTCGTGAAGATTGACGGCGAAATTTCCTTGAAATAGACTCTTCTATGAAAACCCTAGGGCTTGTTCTTGAGAGTTTTGATCTTGAGAGGAAACCCTAATCTTGTAGTTGAGAGTATATGAGAGAGATTTTTGAGATTTTTAACTAAAGAGAATGGAATATAATACTCTCCTTGAGGGTTATAAATCGTGGAACGTGAAGGAAACAGACCAAAATACCCTTACTAAAATGTCCCTCAATTGCTGGAAAAATATACTTGATGCCATCTGCGTCGTCACAGGTCGTCAGAAACGTGATAGTCCATCAAAAACGTCGTCACCGTTTTCCAGCTTGACATGCTGGAATAAAATGGGGATAACTCTTTGCTACGATATTGGATTTAGGCGAAATTGGTATCGTTGGAAAAATAATTCAAAGAGATTTCATTTGAGTCATACTAAACCACCAGTTCGTCATATACAACAAGTTATGGTCGATTGAAATTGACCCAAGTTTTGACGCTCACTAAAACTTGAACGATAGGAAAGCTTTCAACTTGTACTTGAGTTAGGGGACCTCTATGATCTAAATTCATGCTCAAATAGATTCCCACACTACATAGTTTATTAACATACTAAATTTATATAGGATTTGAGGCTTTTGAAACATCCATGCATAGGAATGACGGATTTTCACTCTAGTCCAAAATGTGGGGTATTACAGAAAAGATTATCATTGGAACTTTCGTATTTACTAATTTCCATGGAGATTGGAGGGGTAATAAGACTCACATAGTTTAGGGATATAGGTAGTACAAATAAATTGAGTTCCGGAAAGTAATAAGACAATTAAGGAAGTTCTTATGCCTTTTTGCTTTACTATATCACAAACGTAATGTGGAATTATTAGGAACTTATAATACTGTTTTTGGCATAAGAACCACTATCATTGTTAAATGGGGAACCACCTGGACCGAAGGTAGTTATCCATGCAGTTGACATGTACCTTACGGAATCAGTTGCAACACTAATGTATTTATAAAATTTACATTTGTGACCGGCTTTGCCCTGAAATTCGGGGTGGAGTGGTGGGGAGGGCTGGGGGGAGGGTGTGGTGATTAAAAACTGCAGAGGGGACTGGATTATATAGCATACTTGCATTGTAGGCACACACCATACCACCTACACTTTCTCTGAACTAACAACTCCTACACGGGGATCAACGACAGCTGAAAAAACTAAATCTTACACCTTAAGAGACTACAACAGATTCCATAGAGGTATTAGAATGTTGTACAATGGTTCATCAACTTATGATTTTTTAATTTGTGAATGAAGGGAGTTGATCCACATGTTGGGCAATCCGATGATCGTGCACCCCTTAAAGGAACAAATAAGTTGGTAGACTTGCTAGCCAAAAAAGGAGCCAGGAAACAACTTTTGGAAGATTGCATATGCTAGTAGTTCCTTTAGTATTTGTAAATGATGTTTTTTTGACAGACATCCTAGGAATTACATATGATAAACAAAGTTTGGTTCTTAACGGTAATAGTTTATTCACTCGGAACAATATAATGAGCATAAACAATCCCCAAGACAATATTGTTTGTTTTTAGCTTTAAAATTAGAGAAATAATAGAGAAAGAGGTGGAGAGAAAAAGATAATGCAATTGTATTGTCAAAGGAAATTTATTTTATTAATAACTCAAAACATACATTTATTGCTAAATTTCCATCTACAATTTAAATTGGATAACTAATTTCTATTCAAATAATAAAGGGATAGTAATTTCTAAGTCACATAGAACTCTAATAATTTAAAAATACTAAAATTATCTACTCCTACTTTATTTTAGAGACATATCTTCCACACTCCTCCCTGGATCTGAAATTGTAGATTGCAGTCTCAGCTGATTTTGAACTCTTGAATAAATCTGCCAATTTATCTATGGTCTTGCAAGGCTTGTGTGGATTAAATAAGAAACTTTTTCCTCTCATATCAACTTGTAAAATCTCATGATTAGTGAAATCAAATATTCGACAATATTTGTCTTCAAATAATAATTTAAATCCTTATTCCATTAGCTGGCAAACAATTAACAAACTTTTATCAATATCGGGCACATAAAGGACATTTGGAATTACTTTTGTACCTAAAATTGTTTTGATTGCAACATTTCCTTTTCCTTGTTTAGGAATATAGTCACCATTCCCAATTTTGACATTCTTATTTTCCAAAGGCAAAAACTCTTTGAAAAAAATTGTCATATGTCATGTGGTTTATACATCCATGGTCAATCATCCAAAAATCAAATTTCATGGTTGAAGAATATGTTGCAACAAATAAGTGATCTTCTTCTTCTTTAGTGAGTTGGGCATCTGCCTCATATTTTTGATTTGTTTTTGCAAATAATAGCTTCATGGACAAGTTGATTACAGATCTTGCATTGTGCATCTGGTCTCTTCCAACATTTAAATGAAGGATGACCTATTTTGCAAAAGTGCTGGCAAGGTGCGTAATTTTTTTTAATTATTACACTTGCTTTGAGTCTTGTGGTAGGATGTCAAAGCTCCTTCAACCATATCGTTTTGCCTCATATACCTCCTCTGCCTGCAATGTATTTAATAATTCGGCCAAGGTAATCTTGGACAGGTATTGATACCTGGTATCTTTTAGGCACAGTAACAAGAATTTTTTTAACAATTCTTGAATATTTCAAGTTTTTTTCAAGCAATCTTACCTTGTTAAAATGCCAACAAGACGGTCCGAGTACTCTTTCATGGTCTCAGATTCCTTCATCTTTTGCATTTCAATTCCCTTATTAGGTTCAACACCTTCATGCCTCGTATTCTTTCATCTCCGATATATTTTTCCTTTAGATAATCCCAAATTTCTTTTGTTGTTTTAAAAATAATAATTCTCATGAAAATTATTGGATAAACACTAGCAAAGAAACATGTTTTTTCCTTTGATTGTTTGATTTTATTTACCTTTTGACTTTTTATATGAGCCACCATGAGATTATCAGGCAGCAGAAGAACATCATAATCCTCCTCTACAGCCTCCCAAATATCTAAACCATCAAGATAACTCTCCATTCTTACTGCCCAAAGATGGTAATTTTCACCATCAAAGATAGAAGGAGCTATTTGGACAAAGTTATTTCAAAATTCATCTCTCTCACGGATCCCTCAAGAAAATGGCTCTAGATAAAAATGTTGCTTTTTTATCTTTGAAATTCGACAAATAACAAAGAAAGATTTGGAGAGAAAAAGATACTGCAATTATATTGTAAAAGGAAATTTATTTAATTAATAACTCAAAACATATATTTATAGCTAAATTTCTAACTGCATTTTAATTTAAATTGGATAACTAATTCCTATTCAAATAATAAAGGGATAACTAATTCCTGATTCACATTGAACTCTACCTCGTTAACTGGAGCATGGATAATATAATAAGAGAATTATCTACTCCTATTTTATTTCTGAAACATATCGAATTGTTCAAATCCATTAAGGAGTGGGATATACTTAACACTCCCCTGCACGCCTATGCCTCATTTACTGGAGCATGGAAAATATAATATGGGGTCCGAACATCGATGAACAAAGGTTTGGGATAGGCCTGACTTTGATACCATTTCAAGAATGGATCTTGGTCATAACTCAACCCTAAAAGCTAGCTCATGTGGGGAGGATTCTCCAAGTCCATATAAGGACTTATAGAAGGTGATAAAGAATGGATCTTGGGCCTAACTCAACCTCAAAAGCTAGCTCATGAGGGGAGGACTTCCCAAGTACATATAAAGAGACCAATTACCCATTCCTTTTCTTATGTGGGATACTTAACACTTCCCCGCACACCTAGGCCTCATTAACTAGAGCGTGTATATTATAGGATGGGGGCCCAACATTGGGCAACAAAGATTTGGGCTGGTCTGGCTATGGTACCATGTAAAGAATGGATCATTGGCCTAAATCAACCTCAGAATCTTGATCATGAGGGGAGGATTTCCCTAGTCCATATAAGTAGACCAAGGGCCCCGCATGCCCACGAAGGATATCTAGAGCATGGACAATATAAGATAGGGGGCCCAATATCAGAAATAAATGAATTGTGTGGGCCTGGTTCTGATACAATTTAAAGAATGGATCTTGGATCTAACTCAACCTCAAAATCTAGATCAGTACAACTTCTATACAATTGTTTTCAATAATTATCATACAAGACAAAACTATGGTTGGATACACCTCTGTCCTTCTTCCTTCCTCTATTCGGATTTATTTTTTTATTGATTTCAGACTGTAATCTGTCCTTCTCAAGAAAAAAATCTGAGTTCTTGTAATACGGATTCGTCTTTGGTGTCCTTTTCTCCTTCTCCACACCAACTGCATTGTTATTTTTTACACCAACAGAAAGACTAGGTGGTTGATATGGCCTTGGATGAAATAGGCTTGGTTGACTATATTTCACTCGCACTACATACCTATTTTTGATCACATTACCCCCACCTAAATATTATTCACGACTACGTGAGATAATTCCACCATCAAGAACACCAACAAAAATCCTACCTCTTTCATTATTACCACTATTAATCGGATTCAATTGCGCCTGCTCCTGCGCCATATCTTCAATCCTCATCACACAACTCGTAACCTGATAAAGCTCACCTTCTAACGTCCCTCTAATCTCTCTAATCTTCTCAATATTCAAATTCCTTCCACTTAAACTAATCCTAACTCTATCATCTACTCTAATAATAAATGGTCTAATAATCTCATTATCCACTTCCATCCCACCACCATCGCCTCCTTCATTGCCAACGTCCATCCCACCACCATCGTGGCCCTGATTTCAAAAATCTTTGCCACCAACATCACCACCTTCATTTTCAACAACCGTCCCAATACCATAACGACCCTTATTTACAATATTCATCCCACCACCATCGCAACCCTCATTTCCAACATCCATCCCATCACTATCGCCATCCTCATTTCAAACATCCATCCCACCACCATTGCCACCCTATTTTCCAACATCCGTCCCACCACCATCGCAAACCTCATTTCTAACATCCATCCCACCCAAGCCTTTCTGATGTTAGAAATAATAATAATGAGGTTGGTGAATATGTAGAGAGGGAGAAAAGGACACCAAATACAAATCCATGTTATTAGAACTCGGATTTTATTCTTGAGAAGGAAAAATTACCGTCTGAAATCAATAGAAAATTAAAGCCGAATAGAGGAGCGAAGAGGGGTAGAGGTGTATCAAAGCATTTTTCCTTTCATGATAATTATATAAAAAATTGTATAAAAGTTGTACTGAGCTAGATTTTGAGGTTGAGTTAGGACCAAGATACATTCTTTACATGGTATCTGTCCTTATCAAGAAGAAAATCTCGGTTCTTTTAATACGAATTTGCCTTTGGTGTCATCTTCCCCCTCTCCTCATATTTACCAACCGCATTGTTATTGTTTACAATAACAAAAGGACTTAGGTCGGATGGATATTGGAAATAAGGTTGGCAATGGTGGTGGGATGGATGTTGAAACAAAGGTGGCGATGGTGGTAGGATGGATATTGGAAATGAGGCTGGTGATGGTGATATGATGGATGTTAGAAAAGATAGCTGCGATGGCGGTGAGACCGATGTTGGAAATAAGGGTCGAGATGGTGGTAGGAAGGTTGTTGAAAATGAAGGTAGTGATGGCAGTGGGACAGATTTAGGAAATTAGGGCTGCAATAGTGATGGGACGGACGTTGGAAATAAAGGAGGCAATGGTGGTGGGATGGAGGTAGATAATGAGATTGTTAGACCATTAATTACTAGAGTAGATGGCAGTGTTAGGTTTATTTTAAGTGGAGGGAATTTCAATATTGAGAAGATTAGAGAGATTAGAAGGACGTTAGAAGGCGACCTTTATTAGGTTAGGAGTTGTGTGAAGAGGATTGAAGATATGGCATGGGAGAAGATGCAGTTGAATATGATTCATAGTGGTAATAATGACAGAGGTAGGATTTTTGTTGGTGTTCATAATGGTGGAATTATCTCGCGTAGTCGTCAAGAAATTTAGGTGGAGATAAATGTGATAAAAAAAGGTCTATAGTGCGAGTGAAATATAGTCAACCAAGACCATTTCATCCAAGTCCATATCAACCACCTAGTCTTTCTGCTGTTGTAAACAATAACAATGCGGTTGGTCAATATGTGGAGAGGGAGAAGAGGACACCGAAGGAGAATCTATATTACAAGAACTTGGAGTTTCTTCTTAAGAAGGACAAATTTCCATGTAAAATCAATAGAAAATTGAAGTTGAATGGAGGAGGGAAGAAAGATAGAGTTGTATCGAACCATGGTTTTTCCTTTGATGATAATTATAAAAAACAATTGTATACAAGTTGTACTGAGAAAAATTTTGAGTTTGAGTTAGGACCAAGATCCATTATTTACAGTAGGAAAAAGAGAGAAACAAGTTATTGTCATCTTTAAAGTTAATCCATGAAACTAGACACTACGTCTTATAAAGCCCAAATCCAAAAGGTATGATGCCTTAAGCATATTTATTGCCTTCTGTGTTCATTGTCTAACATTACTAATAACAATAATAAGAACCAGCACATCCTACTCACTCACTGTCACGACCCGAGCTGAGGCCCTGACCGTAATGAGCATCCCAAACCATGAAGGCCCGGGGAGCCCCTTCTCTATTTGGTAATCATGCACAACATTCATACAATATAATAAATTAGTGGAAAAACAACACAAGATGGAAACATGGTCACTATATTTTTCTTTAACTGAACAATTAAAAAAAAGATTTCATGAAATATTCAAAACACCTACACTAGTCTGCGAAATCTCTAACAACTGAAAATGACATCTATCTGAAATTTGGGACATGGACCCCAGTCGGACCATTAATAAAAATAAAATAACAATGACAAGTTTCATAATCAGGTCTTCCGAAGTAGGGGAGGCTCAACAGCTGCAAACTTCTAACAAGTCAATCTACTGCTTAACGGGACCCCAGGACTGTATCTCAGAATCATGAAATATAGGAGGTCAATACAGATGTACCTATACGCAGAGCAATCCAAAATAATATATTTTTTCATACAACATAAGTGAAAGCAATTTGTAAAACACTATGCATGACATAATTAAAACCACATGGGCAATTTCAAATAATCTTAAAACAATTCTGTAGATGCAATTTCTTTCTTTGTTTTAATTTTGAGCTAGGTGGTACACCCTAAAATCTATAATTCCACGGGCTATATGGAATCTGCCTATGACTCGGAGGCCAAGCCACCAATCCATGTTTGCCACCAATATTGGAGTATCAATAAGGGGGACACGCAAGATTACACAACAGGGTGCCAAAATCCCCAAACAAATTAACATGTCATGGTAGTGCACAAGATCACAAAGCAGGGCTCCTAAGCATTGTCCCAATTTGGGACGACATGAATCAAGGTACACAAGATAAAAAAACATGGTACTATAATCCCGTGTCGGCAAATCACATTTTCTAGCATTGAGTCTTTCAACACGTACATTCTTCGGGTAACCACTTAACTCTCTTTAAGACCATTTTTAGTCTATTATAAACATGTATCTTTCTAAAATCATACTCTAAAAATCTGAGTAAAATCTTTATTTTAGTCTGTTCTGAATCTGCTAAGGCATTCATCTATTTGTATCGTCATACCAAGACTTGCAAGTCATATCTCTAAGTCATACATTATCATGTTACATATCTTTCCATTCAAAACAATGTTCAGACCACCAAAACATTCAAACGGTGCAAAAGGATACTTATTTCAAAACATATGTCAAACTATGCAAGATTCTCTATTTTTAACATTTCAACAAATATGTGGTGGTCAAGTATTTTGTGACAAACCTTGCAATCCTTTTAGTAAACATTGCTAACATTTAACAACCAGTAAAATACCCTTCCTTCAATTCAAACCAATCTCAAATCATTTAACATTAGCCATGAATATTTATACCATGCTTCAATATGTGAAATTTATCAATTCGTAAAATGTGAAACTCAAGAAGTATCATAACAAGAGAGGGAGGGTAAATCTTTATGCTCTCAATTCACTTTCAAATTCCAAAAACATACATAGATATATACAGTCCAAAAATCGAATTTAAGGGAATGGCCTTTATACAAGATCGAACACACAACACGGATTCAAGAGATCCACAAGATCAACAACAATAGAGAATCAAAGGCCCCACTCGGCTTTTCTATATTTTCAAGACAACAACAACAATATTTAACAAAGTAGATGGAGAATACAAGATTACAAGGACTATAGTGAATCGAAGAGGCCCCACATGGCTTTACTATGTCAACATATAAACAACAATATTAAAACAACAAGAAGGTTACGAGTACATTAACAACAACAAGGATTCAAGGATTCAACAAGATTCAAGATAAATAGTTAGACCAAATAAAGGGACAATCTTAATAACCCAAGAATTGTTACACTCTTGTACCCTTAAACACGATCCGCAACAAAAACCTAGCTCTGTTTTGAAACAAGAGGGCCTTTACTTCCTCTAGACACCAACGTTTCAAGCCAATATGCAAACACAAGTGAATCTTCACTTGTCTAGCCCTAGTTTTGGTTGGAGCTCCTAAGAGAGAACTAAAGTGTTGCAAATGTTACAAGTCTAAAAATATTATCAACTAAGTGAATAAAACCCTAAGTGGTTCTATTTATATTACATTCCCCAAAAGACTTAAAATGACAAAGGTGCCCTTTTAATGAATAAGGCTTCAAGGCCACCCCTTTAGTGCATACATATGGGTTGTTTTCGGATTCTCCCATACATAATATCGGAACTTCTCTCGTTTGCCTTTGACATACAAAAAAAGGATCCGTCTACGAGATCATACTTGTATTATTCTCTCCATCTTGACAGGATTTTGACCTTAATCTCAAGCAATCTTCACCCGCAAGCTCTCCTCTTCAAATAATCTTTTCTCATCTCCTACCAAGGTTAGGATATTCAACCAAGGGTTTCATTATATCATCAAGATTGATCTCTGGTCTTGAATGTCCTTAAACCTGCACATAAAAAGAATGAATTCTAGGCAAAGTGCTAGCGTCTCGGTTAGTAAGCATCAAAGGGTCTTTGTGGGCAAATCCTAGTTCTTGAACTCTCGTCTCCTCCTCTTCTTCATAATCCTCACCCTCGGTTTCATCTTCTAAACCATCACTAAGCATGATTATCATTTCCATAAACAAGGGTACTACACACTCTCCAACAACTGGCCAAATTTCTTCCACGCCTTCATCTATTTCTACCTCGGCTTCTTGCTCTCCATCTTGAGCATTTTCATCAAACTCATTTGATGCAAGCCCTACCTCCTCACCAAGGTAATGAAATTTTCCTTCCCTAGGATTACATTTCTCCGGTTTAGGCACTCATTAGCCTTGTGCCCCCACCCTTGACATTTAAAACACTGAAATCCTTTAGGACAAGAAGTAGAATTTGATTTACCTTCATTTCTCGGAAGATACCTTTGGGCAGCCTTGGTCTCATCTTGGATCATCTTGGCCTTGGGTTTATCCTCATTGGATGATTCAATCTTGTCCTTGTGCCAATCCGAGGGTGATTTCCCCTTGAAATTGCTGCCCGCCCTTTCCCATGTCTCTCTCTCAATCTCTAAGGCATCTTACAAAATGGCATCGATTGTGTCAAACTTGTGTAAGGTCAACCATGAAGCAATATATCTATTCAAACCCACCTTGAATCATATGATGTCATGACTCACTTGTTACCCTCTATGATTAAGATTTAAGATGAGTTGTTGGAACTCATCGTAGTAAGCCATGATGCTTTTGTTTCCTTGCATGAAGTTATACAACTTGGCAAGGATCTCTTGATAATATCTTATGGGTAGGTACCTTTGTGTCATGAGGTTCTATAGCCGAAACCAATGAGGGGGCTTCCCCTATACCAAAACATTGTCAAAATGCTTAACATACTCCCACCATGTAGTAGCATAATCCTCAAAGTGAGCAATCACATAGCAAGTCTTCTTCTCTTCCGTAAGAGTATTGACTTGGAAGACCCTCTCACATGCGGATTACCATGCAAGAAAATCTTCAGGATCACTCTCACTATTGAATATTGGATGCCCTATTTTGATGGTATTTAGTCCTACTTCACATATTTGGTTCCCTTGTTGGTTCCAGTGACCAACTCTTCCTTCTCGGCCATGAACTTCCCTTGGATCAACATGTATACCTAGTACCTCTTCCCCCATCTTGTAACCATTATCAAACGAATCATACCCCTCATGTTGGATAGGTCTATTTAGTTTAAGTGGAGCTTGTAGTGGTGCATTTGGATTTGGTCGATAATAAGGTCTTTGGACAAGTGGAGTTTGGTTTGGAGGGCTCCGGTTGTGGGGTGGAATTTGGGTTCCAAGTCCTTCTTGTTGGACTTGGTGAAGTGGTTTTTGGATTGGACTCTCATGGTATCGGGTGAGGGAGTATAGTGGAGTTTGGTTTGTGACATTGGAGGGTTGTCTCGGTGGATAGAGCATTTGGTGCAAGGCCTCTGGAGTAGTGGTCAGGGAAATATGTTGAGGGGTGGATGGTCGACTCCTTTGACTTTCCACAAGATCTAATCTCCCACTCATTGATTCCACATCCGTATCTAGTTTCTCAAGACCCACTTTCAACCTAGACACATCTCGGGACATAGTTTCAAGGAGAGACAAAATGAGATTGATGGCATTACTATCCATTGTTTGAGCATTTGAAGCCTCGGGTTCCATTTTGATGGTATCGGAATTAATCCTTCAAGTTATGATCCAACAAGTAACAAAATCAGTCCACTATGTCACACACAACAATACAACACAAAACCAACAAAACAAAACACATTTTAGTTAAAACAACCTCACTACTCTCTCACTCACGTTGTGGCCTCACACTTGATGTCACAAATGTTTGCAAGTCGTCTTGTAGTTGTGGTGAGTTGAAGAGTAAGTCTAATCCTTAGTTGGAATGGATTCTTTGTTGGATGACTCAATTAAGTAATGTTCTAACTTGAACCAAGAAGCACTACGATTATAAAAATGAAAAAAGCACAAAAGAAACGTAGACACAAACAAGGGATGCAAAGGACTAATTGACAATCTAGTAGGAGTTTACTAATTTGTTAATTAGTTCTAGGATCAACTAATGAAACCAAGAATCAGCAATTAGAAACTAGAAAAAAATCCAAATTTGAGCTTAATTATTGACATGAACAGTAGCAAGTGATGATGTGGCAACATGTAGTTTGTCTCGGGCCCACACAACTTAGTCACAAATTTGAAATTCTCAACCTTCACACAATTTAGAATGAAAGACAATTGGTTTTGGAGGGAAAGTATAAGTCTTGAGTCTTTTGTAAGTTTATTCTCAAAAGGATGATCTTTACTTGTATTAGTTCCACCAAACAAGGCTCCTTGATTTAAGGATAGTAGTTGAAAAAGTCTATGAAGTGATGGTTCAAGTCTTCTCACCAACAAACTTTAAAACTTTTGTCTTCACCTTTTTGAATCAAGTTTGCAATTTTTGTAGTTTAAGTTATAAGACTAGGAGAAGAATAAGCTGAACACAATAACGATCTTCATGAACATAACAACAACACCACCAATCGGCCACCAATCTTCAACAACAAGGTTCAACACCTGGCAAAATTCAAGTCACCACAACAATAGTAAGTATTACAAGCTCAACTTTAGATTTGGACACTTTTGCGTTGATGAAAAAGAAACCAACACAAGAAACAAACTAAACAATTAAAATCTTTTGTAGATCTACAACCAATTTCGACCAAGACAACAACACAACACCATTTTCTCGGCCAAGACCAAGATGAACAGATTTCTCCTTTTTTTTTTTGGAATTTTCAGATTTCAACAATTTTTTTTTTTGTATTTTTCAACTACCAAGCCCAAGAATGATTTTGTTGGAACAAAATCAACCACAAGCTTTGATACCAAATGATACAAAATCGAACACACACCACGGATTCAAGAGATCTACAAGATCAACAACAATAGAGAATCAAAGGCCCCACTCGGCTTCTCAATGTTTTCAAGAAAACAACAACAATATTCAACAAAGTAGATGTAGAATACAAGGTTACAAGGACTATAGTGAATCGAAGAGGACCCACACGACTTCACTATGTCAACAAATAAACAACAAGATTACAACAACAAGAAGGTTACGGGTACATTAACAAAAACAAGGAACCACGGATTCAACAAGATACAAGATAAATAGTTAGACGAAATGAAGGCACAATCTTAAGAACCCCAGAATTATTACAATCTTGGACCCTTAAACACTATCCGCGACACAAACCTAACTCAACGTTGATACAAGAGGGCCTTTACCTCCTCTAAACACCAACATTTCAAGCCAATATACAAACATAAGTGAATCTTCACTTGTCTAGCCCTAGTTTTGGTTGGAGCTCTTAAGAGAGAACTAAAGTGTTGCAAATTTTATAAGTCTCAAAATATGATCAAATAAGTGAATAAAACCTTAAGTGGTTCTATTTATATTACATTCCCCAAAAGACTTAAAATGACAAAGGTGACCTTTTAATGAATAAAGCTTCAAGGCCACCCCTTTAGTGCACACATAGGGGTTGTTTTAGGCTTCTCCCATACTTAAGCTCGGGCCTTCTCTCATTTTCCTTTGACATACACAAAAAGGGACATCTACGAGATCACACATGTATCAAGCCTCAAGACCAAAACATTAAATCATTGAAATAGTGCATAATGCATGATTTTTAATGTAATTCAAAACCTTTCATGAACACATGATTTCTCAACATTCAATCATTATTAGAAATATTTTTCACCATGCCCATGTAGTTTAGGAAAATCCCACGTACCTTAGGTTACTTAGATTGAAGAACAGGACCCGAATCTTGACTCATTTCTTGAGAATCTTGAATTGAAAGGATTAGATTCTTGATTTCTTGTTCTTGGAGAAAACCCTAATTTGATCTTGTTCTTGAGAGTGAAGAGAATTTGATATATTGTAAAACTAATAATAGTTGAGTAAATAATGTTAGGGTGTTATTTAATTCGTTTGAGAGGTTTCTGGTAAGGGAAAGTAACAAAATACCCCGCTAAAATGTACTTTTTGCGCGATTCGTCCTCGACTGACACCTCCATGGAAAATGGGCATAACTTTTTACCCCGATATAGGATTAAGGCAAAATTGGTGGCGTTGGAATGAGAACTAAATGACCTTTCATTTGATATATAGTAGGCCCTCTAATTCATTATATTCAAAATGTTATGGTTAATGAAAGTTGACCCAAGTTTAGATGTTCACTAAAGCTTAATCGATAGGAAAGTTTTCAACTCGTCTGATACGGGAAAAATGGCCCTCTTATATTTTGATGACATATTTGGAGGCCAACACATAGAGGCTCAAGATTTTCTCATATCAAGGATACGAGAGCATACATGTATAGACCATTTTGGGCACTTGATGGAGCAATGCCGAGTGTGGAAGATTGCTTGGAGCATTGAAGACTTGATGACTCACAACCTTGGACAATAGTTAATGTTTCACAACTTTGGAAACCTTCATTAAGGGCATTTTTGTCACTTCACTTTGTCCAAATGCACTCCATGGCCTCCCCTCCTCACTAAGGGCATTGTTGTCATTTTGTCTTGTCTTGTAATTGAATAAATAGGGCATGTTAGGGTTATTTTCACTTAGTTTTTGAATGATGAAAATATGAGACATTGAAAATCCTCTCTCTTGATAGTATACCACCTTAGTGTAGTTCTTAGTTAGGGCTTGGACTAGCCATTGTAGCTTAGGGCTTGGAAAAGCCAATATTGTTCTTTGCTTCGAAACGGTGGATCTTGGGGTGAGTTGATTCCCTTGGCGGTCACCGTAAGAACTTGGTGCTTGTTAACATATTTTTTAGAGGTTTTAGAGTGTAATATTCTCTTTAGTTTCTACATTGTGTGTTCTCTTTGTTTTAAGTTACCTATCTTCATTTTCATTTAAGTTTGTGTTTGTTATTTCCGTTTGGTCTCTTGTCGTGTGGACTGTTTTGCGAAGATTGTGGACTATTTTATGATCATTTAGATACCGCATTGGTATCATTTGGTATCCGTTCCATCATTGATTTCGTTCCCACGAGATCAATCTTCGGTTTGTTCCCTCAAAAATAAAATAAAAAAAGGTGTTGAAAAGATGAAAAACTCAAAAATAGTAATCTGTCCATGTTTTTTTTATTTAGGAAAAAATTTGAAGCCTATTTTTCTTTTAATTTTTGTGTGTTTTGTGTTTTATTGTGTTAGATCTTTGTTTCCTAACATTAGAAGAGGTTTCCAAGGTCGAAAATCTCACAAAAAGGATTTATTCTACGGGTTTGGTGTCTTCGCCAAAGTGTTGTTGTTGTTTGGCCGAATTTGTGTCTAGATTTAGGTGTTGTTTTGATTTTATTTGTAATTTCTTGTGTTTGTTTTCTTTCTCTCTAACACTATGTGAGTCTTCCCAAGAGATCAAAAAAATACTGCAAGTTGTTTTGCGAAGAGTGGACGGCTTTGTTGCTGTTGCTGAAATTCTTGTGTTGTGATGAAGAAGTCTTGTAAAAGGTTGTTGTTTGATCCAAAATTCAAAGGGAAGAGATTTTGGGTTCTTGTTAGTATTGAAACAACTTTCAAGACATTACCAAAGGGGAAAATGAACAAAATACCTCCCAAAAGTCTTCATACCAAAAGGGAGTAAGTTCATTTTTCTAGACAAGCCAAAAGAGGAAAGGGGGACAAGACCTCTAAAAGGTTGTCTTGCCAAAAAGGTGAAAGTTGGTCAAGGTTTAATTTTGAGAAAAAAAGAATTAAAGTCTTTTTTGTTATCCTACCAAAACCAAAATTCCTCCCATCTTTGTGAAATTTGAACAACCAAAATTGTGGAACAAATTTTTCAACTTCAAGAATATTTTTTTGTCCATCGACCAGTAGTCGAGTGCCACATCATCAATATCTCAAGAACGTTGGAGTTCCTAGTTTCACTTTTTTTTATTCTATTGGGTTCCATTTTGTTGGTTCTCATACTAATTATCAAACTAGTAAATACCTACTAGATTGTAGATTAGTTTTTGAGTATGTTTTTTTCGTGTTAAGCGTTGTATTTTGTGCTTTTCTCGTCTATAAGTCATAGTATTTTCTTTGTTTCAAGTTTGTAAGTAAATTTTGGTTTTTGTGTCTTGAGTCGATCAAATAAGAATCCATTTCGGCCGCCAAGTAGAATTGACATCCTATTGACTACCGGAGTATAAAAAACTTTCAATATTTGCCGCTCCATTTGTGAGAATCACAAAGGTGGGTTTATACGAGTGTTGGTGAGGAGCTTTTAATACTAATCTTGTTTGTTCATTTTGTAGGTACAAAGGTGATATAAGGGGAACATGTCTTCGATAGCCGTGGATTATTGTGACTACAACATGAGAGACTATGATTGTAGTGAGGGGTTTTATGGCTACGAAGTTGAGGGAGATTGCGGAGGCTATGAAAATAGCCATGATCAAAACTTGGGCAGATTTGAGAGTTATGGTTTTGAGGGAGAAAATGAGGTGAATGAAGTGCCTAGTGCTTATGGTGAATTTGTAGATGATGTAGGACCTTGTGATGGATCTTATGATAACGTTGGAGCATGTAAGGAGTCTTACACTTCTCACTATGAACCTAGATTTGGTGTCAGCTATAATCCTTTCGTTTGCAAAGATTATGAGAGCTATGATGAGAGTACACGTGAGGATCATGAAGATTCATATTCTCCACCTTGTAGTACTTCTTATCAAGGTCGATATAGTGTGAATGGTTATACTAGCTCTAGTAGAGGTTGTCCAATGGGAAGAAGAGGGTATGCATCTCCAAAATCGAGGGTTACTCATAAGCCTTACAATATTGATCCGAGAAGGAGTGTACACTCCGGAAAGGTGACCATTTGCGGGATACCGGGCTGCCTCGTTGTGTTAAATGATAGGTACTATAAAAAATACATCCTTCCATCCATGGTTGACTACTTGGGGTTGTTTTGTGAGTCTTTACTTGTTCCATACTTATTGGACGGGTTTAAGGTTACCTAGAGAGTCAAAGTTGTCTTCTCCCAATTTGAATACCATGAGGAGGTTTGGTGCGATATTCTTCCCTTGACATATGGTCATGTATGCTTAGGTGCCAATTGGTTTGAACAACATAGAGTTCCAAATGTGCAAAATTGACTTAATGTTGTAAGAGACCGATGGGGAAATCACCTCCTGACATACATGTTCCCCAAGCCACAAAGCGAAGTGAATACTTACTCCAATACGAATGCTTATGAGAGACAAAAGATTAAGAGGGGTAAGGGTGTGCAAGGTGGTAATCCGAGAGTGGAAAAAAATAGAGGTTGTGTCGAGGAAGTTAGGGGATTGCCACCAAATCGAGTTAACATTGTTTATCCTTCTATTTCTAAGGACATTTGTGTAGGTACCGACATGGAAAGTGAAGGAGAGAAATGCCAAGGTGATGTTGCTACCAAATCTTGTGGAGGACCTTCACAACACGGCAAAGGAGAGTCTACTCAAGAACTTCAAGGTAAAATAGCTAACTCTTACACTTTTGTGCATGTGAATGATAATTGTATCGCTAGAAGCCCATTGAGTGTGAGTAGTAGCTTACTTACGTGTGTGTTTAATGATTATTTTCCTCTTGTTGATGATCCACATGTTGTGAGTATGGATACACTAGTTGATACTATTGATGACCAAATTGACTATTCTTGTAAGAACAATTTATGTCCACCTAGTGTTGAAGCCTATATGTTGAACAGAAGTACACCGTCTTGTGTAATTGGTGTTGATCAACTTATTTGTGAAAATTTTCCACCACTTGAGCATGTGTGTGATGTGATTAATAGAACTCAAGTGAGTGAAGTACTTGAAAATATTGGTCAACCAAAAGGGAGTGAACTCAAGAGCTATTCTTGGGACAATCTTGTGCTTGAAACCACTTTGATACTTGATATTGATCTCTTATAGAGTGAGGAACTTGTTTGTTCCAAATCTTCCCGTGGGTTAGATCATGCACTCTTTAGGTATAATGTCTTGTTTGAAAATGATATAAACACTCTTAATGAGCCTAGTGGTGAAAATGACGGTATATCTTACCTTGGAGGTTATAGCCTACATGTTAACCCACTATGGTGTGAAAATATAACTACTAAAGATGGAAATCCCTTCTTGGAAGATGAGAGTACTTTGAAGGGTAAGGAATGTATAGTATTGGAAGTTACTCCTTCTTCTACTTTGTGTGACTTTATTGTCGAAAGTACTCATGGTGATGATTGGGAAACTAGTAGTGAGTACACACATGAGGGAACCTTAGTAGAAGTTGACTTGAGTTATACTTTTATCGACTCTCTATTTTCTTTGAATGATATGCATGCTATTGTAGAGAGTATCTCATTTAGTTTGGGTGGAGACCATAGGAAAGGGGAGTGTTGTCTAGACCAGTTCTATGGCCACTCTTCCCGTTTGACCCCGGTGCCAAATATGGAAATGGTGATGTTGGTGCACCCAACTTGTTGCTTTCTCTCCATGACAAGAAAAATGTCATTCTTGGTGATTCCTATAACCAAGTCCTTTGTGTACCTTTTATTGAGATTTTAATATTTAATGCAAAAGATCCTTGGCTATATTGCAAATATGTGCAACCTTTGCATGTTGAGATGATTTGTTATTCTAACCCTAACCCTCATGCCTTGAGGAGTTTGTATTTGTTTGTCCTCTCTTTGGTTTTGCAAGGTTTGGATTTAGGGTCTAATCCTTTTCAAGAAGGGGAGGATGATACGGGACAAATGAACCTCTTATCTTTTGATGACATCTTTGGAGGACAACACATAGAGGCTCAAGACTTGGTCACCTCGAGGAGGATACGAGAGCATACATTTAGAGACCATCTTGGGCACTTGATGGATCAATGCCGAGTGTGTAAGATTGCTTGGAGCATTGGAGACTTGATGACTCACGGCCTTGGAAAACACTTAATGGATCACGACTTTGGACACCTTCATTAAGGGCATTTTAGTCACTTCACTTTGTCCAAATGCTCTCCATGGCCTCCCCTCCTCACTAAGGGCATTGCTGTCATTTTTTCTTGTCTTGTAATTGAATAAATAGAACATGTTAGGGTTATTTTCACAAAGTTTTTGAATGATGAAAATATGAGACATTGAAAATACTCTCTCTTGAGAGTAGACCACCTTAGTGTAGTTCTTAGTTAGGGCTTGGACTAGCCATTGTAGCTTAGGGCTTGGAAAAACCAATATTGTTCTCTACATAGAAACGGTGGATCTTGAGGTGAGTTGATTCCCTTGGCGGTCACCGTAAGAACTTGGTGCTTGTTAATGTATTTTTTTAGAGGTTTTAGAGTACAATATACTCTTTTGTTGCTATATTATGTGTTCTCTTTGTGTCAACTTACCTATCTTCTTTTTCGTTTAAGTTTGTGTTTGTTGTTTCCGTTTGGTGTCTTCTTGTGTGGACTGTTTTGCAAAGATTGTGGACTGTTTTGTGCTCATTTAGATACCGTTTGGTATCATCGTCTTTGAGTTAGGGGATTTTTTTAGCTCAATTCATAGTTAAAGGTATTCAAACACTATAGGATTGATCATCACACATATATTAATAAAGAATCATTGGGTTCGGGTCTATACATGTAGAAAAGACGGTTCAAACTTTATCCTGAAAGTGTGGGGTGTTACACTCAACCTCCCAAATAAAATTACCATTGTAAACATAAATTCAGATGATTAATCCCATCCTCAAGAACAGTACAGGAAGCCCACCTGTGTTTCAGTTCTGTCCAAGAAGCCCCTTTTCTCCATTCTACATCTGCTCTTGAATTCTGGTTGGAATCGCATTGCACTTCCGGGTAATTAGGTAATGGAACAGCTCCAGAATCGATGGCTTCCACATCTTCAATTAATATATTATAGTGATTTATGATATCATCACGCGATTTCCCAGGAAGTGCTTCTTCCATCTTTGTAAAAAGATCTTTATCCTCAGAGTAGATCGCTAAGGTATTGTCAAGGATTTTATTCTCCTCTTTAGTCCATAAGGAGATATTGCATGTCCAGTCGGTTCTCATTTTCTTTTGGATCTACAAGGAAAGACTCAAGCATGAAAGGGAAGTTCTTGCCGAGGATTTAGAAAACGGATGAGTTAAAACATATCACAATAATAATTAATGTGATGGATTCTTTAAGAGAAGTAAGAAGAACAAACATGAAGATACATGTGGTACACTACCCACAAAAGTCCCTAGAGATATGAAACATATTATGAGAAGACATACATTCTTTACCTTTCCTATAGAATCCATGGTTTTGATAAAAAGAAAGAAGAATACAAAGAAGAAAACTATTTGTCTCGAGATAAGAAGTATGTGTCAAAGTTCTTGTTAGTGACGCAAAAAAAAAAACTTTATGGCCTTGAACCACTTAAAGTTTAATAATCCTAACAATCCTCTTATGTTTTTAGGGATAAGAGAACTATTCTAGGTAGAAGTTTAACAAGATTAATGTTAGCAATATCAAATAGGAAAGTTTCATTTCATATCCCTTCATGTCATAGACCCTCGGCTCAAGGAAAAGTATATCAAAGAAGATAAAAAAGGGGAAGATTTACAGAACCAATAATAACAACATAGCATGATCTCACAAGTGAGTCGGGGGGGGGGGGGAGTATAGACTGTACATAGACCTTACCTTTACTTTGGGAGGTAGAGAAGTGGTCCTATATAACCTCGGCTCAAGGAAAAACATATCAAAAGAGGAAACATTTACTGAACCAACAACAACATTATACCCAGTGTAATCTCACAAGTGAGGTTTGGGAAAGGTATAGCATGTGTAGACTTCATCTCTATATTGGGAGGTAGAGAGGTTGTTTCAATTGACCTTCAACTCAAGGAAAAATATATCAAAGAGGATAGAAAAAGGGAAGATTTACAGAACCAACAACATACCCAATGTAATTCCACAAGTGAGGTTTGGGTATGATAGAGTGTAAGTACACCTTATCACTGCCTTGGATGGTAGATAGATTGTTTTCGATAGATCCTTAGCCCAAGGAAAGGAATATCAAAGCAAATAAAAAATGGAGATAGAGTGGTTGTTTTCAATAGACTTTCGACTCAATGGAAAAGCAGATCAATAAAGGGAAGATTTATAGAACCATGACAACAAATCAAAAAAATAAAGACATAAATGATCTTACTTTTTTCCTTCAAGGAATTACTCACATCGATCTCTATAAATTAACATTAGGGAAGTTTTCATAATCATGACAAAAAATCAAAAACAAAATAAAATCCATATATGATCTTACTTTTTCCTTTTAAATAACTATCACATCTATATAAATTAACTTTCATAAACGCAAAGAATCTTTAAGAAGCGTACCGAAAATTGTCGGCACAATTGACAGAACATGATAGCTACAATGCACAGTCAACACAAGCTTCCGAGTGAATCAATCTACAGAAATAAGTTGTATCAACCAAAATGGACACACACACACATATAATCTAGAAAAATTTGGGCAAAGAGATTAATCTGATACCTAGGCTTTATCCTTATAGCAATCTTGAAGTTTCTTGCGATTGTTATTTCACCAATTACTTTTAGGCATTCCACCAAATATATAAGAAATTAAAACACAACAAGATCACTGTATCTGAGAACTTTAAATGTTGTGACTCATTTGGTACGAGGTATAAGAGATAACTAATCCGAGATTAATTTTAGGATGAGCTTATCCATGTTTGGTTGCGATAAAATGTATGGGATAACTCAACCCAGGATCGTAGTGTCATTTTATCCCACCTTAAGTGTTGTATAACGAATTCCAGCCTTTCTAATCCCTGGATAATTTGTTCCAGAATAACTTATATCCCAAACAAACGACCCCTTACTGTAATACAAAAAAAAAGTTCTAAAATGTGCCGAGCTGTATTACCTAATCTACCATAATTAATAAATTAAGTCTGTCTTTCAATTTTCCTTGAATTGGATTGTGACTGGAAAATTTTCCATTTTTGGATACTCTAGAGATGAGCAATTGAAAATCATCCTCTGTGTGAGCAAGCAACCCATTAGGGTATTTCCTATTGATTTTGAGATTTCAAACGGAGTAAGGGACAAACTGTTGGTTGGGAAAGGGACGAAGTCATCACTAATTGCATCATATCCCAAACTACCTAGAAATCAAAAAGCACCTGAGCTCCCACCTTGTTATCTGTCTCTCTATTAAACTTTTGAATGGTATTTTCTCCTCCACCTTCTTCTTCTGTTGGCCTTATATCATTGAAGGATTGGTATTTTTGTTCTTATCTAATGTTGCGCGACTGCATAGTCATTTTAGCATCCACATCATTGTGACACTCATCCTGTGGATACGCTAGACTGTAGAAGTTCAACATTGACTACTATATAACATAGTCACTCTTATAACTGTTCTATAAGAACTACCTTTAACTTCCATGAGTAAAATCTTCAATCATAAAAAATGTTTGCTTGATGTCTCTATGAAATAAAAGGAGATGAATACTATTGTGGTTGGAGTGGGGGGAGGGGGGGTTAGAAAATGGGAAATAAAAGCTCAATATCAGCAACTCATTTCACCTCACTCTTGTAGAATAGGATACATGTACAAAAAAAAAAAAGAGACCGTAATCAATAGTACAACAACAACAACGATAACAAACCCAATATAATTCCAACAAATCTTATCCATACATTGTGATTATTGGGAGGTTGTTTCGGATAAACCCTCAGCTCAAAGAGAGATGAAAAGGAAGAACAATCAGATAGTACTACAGATCTAATAATAAGCAACTTCAAAAATAATACTAATACTATTTTGCAATAAAAAAAAAAAAGTAATACTAATACTCCTAGAACGGAAAAGAAATACTTTCGGCAACCTACTACACCTCAACCCAATACTTGACAGCCTATTTGATGTATTTAATCCACTTCAATCTTTTGACAAATAAAAGTACCAGGAGGCATTAGCGGACATGTTGCACATATCCCAAAGCTGTATAGTTAACAACCATCTCCATGACTGCTATAACAGAACATCATCCCTTCTAGCCAAGTCTATGGGTTCAATGTCCACCCTCATGTTTCTATGAAGACTAATATAATCCACATGATCTGAAAATAACAGATTAACCTGCACCTATTCAAACACAAACTTCTACTTCAAACTGCCGGCATGTAGCCCCATCAGTGTTACAACATAGACAAGGATCTAGTCCATTGGAGTTCTCTGTACCTCAACCTCGGTATATAGGACATCAAGGGAAGCAATGGAATCTTTTTTGACTGTAAGAATATCAATAAGCATAGGAGGAAATCTCATGTTAAGGAGATTACAGAGAATAAAACCGGCCCTTAAGATTATTGTAAAAAGATCTGACCTGCCAATTTTAAATTGAGCTAGGAACCGTTCCACTTTTCTACAACTGAAAAATAAACAAAAAATACACTAATTAATATATTCAATCATAAAAGCAACCAGAAATAGATAAACAAAGAGAATCTCAATCACTTCTTACCAAATAAATGTGTTAGAGTTGTGACCTGAATTTTGTTGGTCCGGACCTGAAAGTATGGACTTTTATGTTTTGGGGCCTAGGACTTATTTGTATGCACATATTCTATAAGTGCATTTAGTGGGTTGTTTTATGTATCTAGAACATACTCATTCTCCACATTGTACTTCTCTCCTTTCATTATAGTGAAACATCCTCTGCCTCAGCCCGTGGTTTTTCCCGCAAGGGTTTCCACGTAATCTGTGTGTTCTTATTTTCTTTCTGTTTGTGACTTTCTTTATTTCTTCCCGATTCCTAACAAAATGGTATCAAAGCTTGGTCAATTGTTTTCTCAGGGATGGAAACCATGAAGTACGATATTCTGTTGTTGGATCGCAATACTAGATTTTCATTATGGAAGGTTAAGATGCAGGATGTGCTCGCGCATATGGATTTGGACGATGCTTTATTAGGGTTTGAAAAGATGCACTCATCATGGACGAACGAGGACAAACGACGTAAGGATAAGAAGGCTCTATCTCAGATCCACCTTCATTTATCCAATCAAATTCTACAGGATGTTTTGAAAGAGACCACAACCGTTGTGTTGTGGTTGAAACTTGAATCACTATGTATGAAAAAGAGTCTAACAAGTAAGTGGAATCTCAAGAAATGAATTTATTCCCATTGCATGTCTGAGGGTGCGTCCTTGGAGGATCACCTATCTGTATTTAAGGAAATTGTCTCTAATTTAGAGACTATAGAGGTTAAGTAGAGCAAGATCTAGGGTTGATTTTATTGTGTTCATTTCCTACATCATACACGACCTTTAGGGATATAATTTTATATAGTCGTGATACCCTGACGATTGATAAAGTCTATGATGTGTTGATCTCTAAGGAGAAGATGAAGCATCTTATGAATGGATCAGAGACTCAAGGAGATGGTCTCATAGTTTGAGAAGAAAGGTCTCGTGAGAGAAATTCTAGGGGTGATGACAACAATAGGTCAAAATCTAGAAACAAAAACAAAACCTGTAATTACAGAAAGAAGAAGGGGCATATCAAATCTGAGTGTTGGAAGTTACAGAATATAGAGAAAAGAGAAGCTCCAAAACCAAAGGGAAACCAACCAGAGAAGTTCGGCGAAGCTAGTTTTGTTGAAGATGGCGGTAGCGATGAAGAATTCTTGGTAGTTTTTAATGGTAACTCCAAACCCTGTGAGGATTGGATTCTTGATTCAACTTTCACGTTTCATTTGTGTCATAATCGGGATTGGTTTACCACATATAAAATAGTATCTAAAGATACTGTATTGAGGGGAAATATCACACCTTGTAAGATAGTTGGTATTGGAACAATTAGGATCAATATGTTTGATGGGGTAGTGAGGACACTCGATGATGTGCGGTATGTCCCAGAATCGAAGAGAAATCTTATTTCCTTGAGTACCCTTGATTGGAACGGTTATAGGTACACTGGTGAAGGTGGAGTCCTAAAGGTTAATAAAGGTTCTCTTGTTGAGATGAAGGAATAGAGAAAGTATGCGAATTTGTATTTCCTGCAAGGCTCTAATGTTACGGGTGATGCAACTGATTCTACCTCTTCTCTATCAGAAAGTGACATTGCTAATCTTTGGCATATGCACCTGGGCATATGAGTGAAATAGGATAGCTGAACTAAGCAGAAGAGGACTTCTTGATGGGCAGAGTATTACCAAATTGGAGTTCTATGAGCACTGTGTTTTCGGGAAACAGAAGAGAGTCAGATTCACTAAAGGCATCCACTCAACTAAGGGCGCACTTGATTATATTCATTCTTATCTTTGCGGTCCTTCTAGAGTACATTCTAGAGGAGGCACTAATTACTTGTTGACTATTATTGATGTCTATTCCAGAAAAGTTTGGGCATTTTTTCTGAAGCAAAATAATGATGTGTTTCCTACTTTCAAGGAGTGGAAGACTTTGATTGAAAACAAAGCAGGAAAGCAAGTAAAATACCTCTGGATTGACAATGGTTTAGAGTTCTGTTCTAATGAATTTAATGCTTTGTGCAAGTTATAAGGAATTGTGAGGCACTTAACAGTTCATCATACTCCGTAGCAGGATGGTATGGCCGAATGAATGAATAGGAATATAATGGATAAGGTGTGTTGTATTCTCTCTAATGCTGTATTATCCAAGTCTTTTTGGGCTGAAGCTGCTTCCACAGCTTGTCTTCTTATTAACCGCTCTCCCTCAATCGCGATTGATAAAAAGACTCCATAAGAGGTATGGTCTGGTACTCCTACTAGTTATTCTGATTTGAGGATATTTAGTTTTCCTGCGTATGCTCATGTTGATAATGGAAAGTTGGACCCTAGATCTGTTAAGTTCTTATTTATGGGTTATAAGCCTGGTGTTAAAGGTTATAAGATTTGGTGTCTAGGAAGATAAAAAGGTTATAATTAGCAGGGATGTTGTGTTTGATGAATCTGCCATGCTTCGGGATCCCCCTGAATCTAGTGCTTCACCTACAGATGATCTTAGTGACTTGAATCAACAAAAGTCCAGCACCCATATTGAATTGCATATTGGAGCAGAGTCTACACCAGTGCCTACTTCTCAGTCTAGCCTGGAGATACAAACTAATACTATTTCTTTTTCACCACTAGTAGCTCCACAATATTCTATTTCTAAAGACAGGCCTACAAAAAATATTAGACCTACTCAAAAGTATACTGAAGCTGATTTGGTTGCTTATGCATTGAGTGTAGTAGAAGGTATAGATTCCGGTGAAGATCCTTCTTCTTACTCAGAGATAGTTAGTTTTGATAATTCCAACCGATGGATGATTGCTATGCAGAAGGAGATGGAATCACTTCATAAGAATGGCACATGAGATCTGGTGAGATTGGCTAAAGGTAAGAAAGCTATCCGTTGCAAGTGGGTATTCAAAAAGAAAGAAGGAACATCGGGAGTTGAATATGCTAGGTACAAAGAAAGAATTGTTGCTAAAGGTTACAATCATGTTTCGAGTTTCAACTTCACAAATGTGTTTTCTCTAGTTGTAAAGAATAGTTCGATTCGAGCATTGCTTTGTAATGTGGTCATGCATAATCTTGATCTTGAGCAGTTGGATGTCAAAATTGTATTCTTACATGGAGAACTTAAAGAGGACATCTATATGTAGCAACCAGAGGTCTTTGTAGTCTCAGGAATAGAGGACTATGTATGCTTGCTAAAAAAGTCTCTTAATGGATTAAAGCAGTCGCCCAGGCAGTGGTATATGAGGTTTAACTCTTTTATGACATCTCATAGGTTTCAGAGGAGCATCTATGATAGGTGTGTCTACTTCAAGGAGGTAAGTGATGGTTCATTCGTGTATCTTCTATTGTATATTGATGATATGTTGATTGCAGCAAAGGATATGAGAGAGATAATAAAAGTCAAAGCCCAGCTCAGCAAGGAGTTTGATATGAAGGATATAGGAGCATCAAAGAAGATTCTTGGCATGTAGATTTTGAGGGATAGAAAGAATTGGAAGTTATACTTGAGTCAAAAAGAATATATTGAAAAAGTACTTCACGGGCTCAATATGCAAAATGCCAAGCCTGTTAGTACTCCATTGGCAACTCACTTCAAACTCTCGGCAACTTTATCTCCAAAAACAGATGATGAGCGTGACTATATGTCTCGAGTTTCATACTCTAGTGCTGTTGGGTCTTTTATGTATGCGATGGTGTGTTCCAGACCATATTTATCTTATGCTATCAGTGCAATTAGCAGATACATGGAAAATCCTAGCAAAGAACATTGGAAAGCAGTTCAGTGGATTTTCAGATAATTGCATAGATCTGTTGATGTTTGTTTGCAGTTTGGGAGAAATAGAGATGGACTAATCAGATATGTTGATTCTGATTTTGTAGGAAATCATAATAAAAGGAGATCCCTTATAGGATATATTTTCACCATTAGTGGTTTTGCTATTAGTTGGAAAGTTACCATACAGACTACGACTGCTTTGTCAACAACTGAGGCAGAGTATATGGCTATTATAGAGGCTTTCAAGCAAGCTATTTGGTTGAAGGGTATGTTTGGTGAACTTATCAAAGACTTACAAATTACTACGGTCTTTTGCGACAGTCAAAGTGCTATCTTCCTTATGAAAGATCAGATGTTTCACGAGAGGAAAGAGCACATCGATGTTCGGTATCATTTTGTGCGTAAAATTATTGCTCATGGTGATATTGTAGCGAGTAAGATTAGCACTCATGATAATCCTGCTGATATGATGACCAAGACAATACCAAGTGCTAAGTTTGAGCATTGCTTGGACTTGGTTAGTATTAGCTGTTAAGATGTGCCCTTAGGGGCTTTTGTGGAAGAGGCGGATAGTTTGTTTTAAAACGAATTTGAGTTCTTAATTAGAATTCGTGTCTAGGAGGAGATTGTTAGAGTTGTGACCCGAATTTTGTTGGTCCAGACCTGAAAGTATGGACCTTTATGTTTTTGGGCCTAGGACTTATTTGTATACACATATTATATAAGTGCATTTAGTGGGTTGTTTTTTGTATCCAGAAAATACTCATTCTCCACATTGTACTCCTCTCCCTTCATTATAGTGAAACATCCGCTACCTCTACCCGTGGTTTTTCCCGCAAGGGTTTCTACGTAAATCTGTGTGTTCTTGTTTTCTTTCTGCTTGTGGTTTGCTTTATTTCTGCCCAATCCCAAAAAAACTGAAATAAGTTAGCTGACAGCTTTGATAAATACATTTAGGCACAAAATTTAGCACCAACAAATACATTTATTAGAATATTTAGAGTTTGTTACTTAATCTTCAACAAAAGAAAAAGGAAAAAAAGAGCAATGATCATACATAAGCAAATGCAACGTAATTTTGGTGAGATCAATCTCTCTGTCTAAACAGTTCCTTGCTTATAGAGAAGACTTTCAGGCCATAATCCAAATGGTTCTCTAGATGTCATCAATGCAGAACCAGAACGTTCTATATGTTGGCAGCATAGTAGCACTGCACCATCTGCAAACATATATTTAAGTCTGGCGGAATTGAAAAGATTATTGCCTCGTATTTTAATTTATTGAGTCCAAGATTCCTTGACACCATAGTCTTCCATTGGCCACAACTTAAAAATTCCCTCTGACTCTGGCTCAATATTAGATTATCTACAATAAAAGCAAAGCATTCCTCCCAATGCTGGATGGGTAAGTACTATTGATTCTCTTGTGGAGGGGTAAGTACTATTGATTCTCTTCTGGATGGGTAAGTACTATTGATTCTCTTGTGGAGGGGTTCCACAACAAAAGGTGTTTATCTAGTCTATCAGAAACAACCAGAAGAACTAATCCGTCAGAAGAACAATATAATCTGTAATTCTCTAGTTTGCATCTCAAAGGGAAATCATGTCTTTTTTATCCTCAACCATTGATAAAGAAGAACAATAAAATTCAAACCTACCATCCTCACCAATAAGAAATTTTTGGGAATTTTTGTCATTCTTGGTATGAATATGATGTTTCATCTTTGAGTAAGGATCAGGGATTAATGCCGTCCAAAATTTTGAAGCACATTTGAGATGAACAAGAGACCGCACAAATAACCAGTTGAGGATCTCCATCATTGTTTCCTCGTGGAAGTGAATACCCATGACCTAGTAGGACAAGTTGAGTACTTTAATAGTTCATTTGTTGAAGATGTTAAATCTTATTGATCACAAAATAATTAATGTCTCTGTTACTTGCTAACTCTTTTCAATCACCAAATCAAATTAAAAAGATATCCTACCACGAACTGATGAAAAACCAATGAAGCAGTATTAAACTCACCCAATAAACATCCATCTGGCCTGTACTAAACATTCTGGTGGTATCGCCACTGTTGCTACTATTAATTTGATTGAGAATATTACTCCCGCCGTCTCAATTTATGTGACATGCTTTTCTTTTAGTTCATCTAAAAAAAAAGTCATCTTTTCTTATTTGACAGCTATTTAATGGCATAACTCCCATTTTATCCTCATTGTCCCATTTAACTAGAAAAGTCAATCAAAAAGTAGCTGTAAAATGACTGTAATAAGGGATAGTAAATATAACAGTCTTCTCTTATTTGTTAAACTTTGTGCCTGGTCAAATTATGCCACGTAAATTGAGACGGAGGGAATAGCTTTTGGGAATTTACTATTGATTTTTTCTTCGGTATTCGGTATCTTTGCAGCTTCCGTATTTGCTAAATTTCTGTCGCGGTTGGAGGATACCATATTGCTAATACTAGGCTTTCTCTTCTTCTCATATTTCTATTGCTAAACATTGGAGTTGGATGCTTCGCAGAATGCAGAGTGATTAAAAGGCCGGTTTTGTAACACAAGAAGGCGGAACCCATCCATAGCTCCTAAAATTTGCACGTCGTTTCGCTTGAACACATCTCAAGTAGGCCTTGTACATTGCGACTATTCATTTGAACAGACCTCAACTAAGCCTCGTACATTTTAAACACCGGCCCTGTAGTGTCATTTTGGTACTTTTTTATAATCAGCAAAAAATATGTAATGTATGTGTGTTACACGAATGACTTCTCCAAGATAATATTTAAAACAATAAATTTTGACCAAAATTAAAAAGTGATCAATGAATCAATGAAACACTGCATTTTTCCAAAATAATTAGAAAAAGGGCATTTGACCACTTTAAGCAGAATCAATCCACCTTCCCAATAGGAGTCATTACAATTGTCACCACCATAACCAACAAAAAGCCACTATTGAAATATTTTTCTTTCTTTTCAATAATCATGAGATGCTTTCTTGGAAGAATTTGATGTCTTGTACATAAAACTATATCAAATTGCCGTTCTGACATTCTTGATTTTCCTTTTGCATGCGGTGTGCCAACTGTCACGTAGCCAAATTACATTCATGAAAGGGTCTCATTGACACAGATGGTTAGTGTTGTTTCTCGGTTCCCAAGATTTCTATCATTTCATTGTAGACACAAGGATTTGAAGGTCTATGATCATTTATATCAACATTTCAATCCTTGAAGGTTCATTAATTTGTTTGCTGTCATACAAATGAATATATTACTGCTCTATGTGAGGTTGGCGTAATGATGTATACACGACGAGAGTCAATTTTTTTTTACTGTTGGCATAGACTTCTGATTTCTTTGCAGTATAGACCTGCACTTTACTTTTTTTCTTTTACTTAGTTGCACTAAATAATGCTTCTCCTGGAAACAACCTTATGTAGTAATGCAGGATTAAACTGTGTATAATGTCCAACCTTTCCCTGGACCCAACACATAACGGGAGTTTAGTTCACCGGGCTACCCTTTTCACTAAATACAGCTTCTTCGGGAAACAACCTCTTCCAGAAATGAAGGGTAAGACTGTGTAAAATAGATCCTTGTGATTCGGCCCTTCTGCAGACCCGGTACATAGAAGGAGCTTTGTGCACCTTGCTTCCCTATTTTACTAAAAACAACTTCAACAGAAGCTGCAACAATCCAATCAGTCATTTAATACAAATACACTTAAATTTATCTCTCCAAAAGCTTGAAGAAGGCAACATAGAATATCTTTTATAGAACGTGCTAGTGTATACCAATACTCAATTGATTAGCTATACTTATTGCATGATTCTTCCTCAAGCTTCAACCCTAAATCGGAAAGCTTAGCCCCGTATTCTTAGTCAAGCAGCACATTGTTTTTGCATACAGTAAATGCAGAGCTTTATTTCATTTAGTCTTCTATCAGGAGGATCAGAGGTTCGATTTTCATCAGCCAAAATATGTACTTCTTTTGCATTCATGCAATTGTGTTTTGATAATGGTAGCTGATACCTGATTGATTTGTAACATGTAAAACAAATTAATTAAGACAAGGTATTTGTTGAGAGTTGCTTTAGGAATGCACATCTTTCTCTATTTTTTTTCTCTCCAGTTTTTTTTATGTACAATCCTAGTTAATTTAGGAGTCCTATTTTTGGTAGGAAACTAACTAGTTATTTTAATTTTGGTAGAAATAGGTTGTTTCTTTTTCCTATTTTTAGTTTTAATAGCAACTATTTAAGTTGTAAATTTGATGATCAATATAGATGGCTTTACAAGAAAAAATCGACTGCTCTGCGTATTCTCTTCTTCAAACTCCATCTCTGTTTTAGCGGCTAGCTTTGAATTGAATTCCTGTTATTTCACTTTAACGGTTTTAAACTAACAATTGGTATCAGAGCTTTTATCTTAAGGGACTTGTAAGTGTTTGCATCAATCTGATCAAGTGGATACCATGAACGGAGAAACAAATTTTTATTCAATGGCACCACCAACTTTCGATGGATAAAGTTATCAAATCTGGGCAGTTAGAATGTGGATATATCTGTAAGCTTTGAATCTATGGGAAGCTATTGAAGATGAATATGAGTTAGCTCTCTTGTCGGACAATCCTACTGTGGCACAGATTAAAACTCACAAGCAGAAGAATACCAGGAAATCAAAGGCAATGGCGTGCTTATTTGCTGCAATTTCATCTAATATCTTGACTTATATCAGTCTCTGCAATCAGTGAAAGAGGTATGTGAATATATCAAGACTGACTATAAAGGAGATGAAAGGATTCGAGGGATGCAAGTGATGAATCTGGTACGTGAGTTTGAGCTACAAAGGATGAAAGAAAGTGAAACCATAAAGGAGTACTCTGATAGACTTCTTAATTAGCAAATCACATTAGATTTTTGGGTTCCACTTTCAATGATTCAAGGATCATTGAAAAAATTCTAGTAACGGAACCTGAAAGATTTGAGGCTACGATAAAAACTTTAGAAAATACTAAGGACTTGTCTAAGATCACACTTGCATAGATCTTAAGTGCTTTTCAAACGTAAGAGCAACGACGTGTTATGAGACAAGAAGGAGCTATCTACGGTTCCTTACCAGCCAAGCATCACGATGATGGACGTTCTAAGAAGAAGAAGAAGAAGAATAAGTACCAGCCAAATGATGGAGAAGGTGCATCACAAAACAACAAAAACAAAAAAGGTGGTTTCAAAAGAAACTACCCTCCTTGTAAGCGTTGCGGCAAGCTCGAATATGCACCTTTCAAGTATTGGAAGAGGACTGATGCTAAGTGCACTAAGTGCAATAAGCCTGGGCATGAAGAAATCATTTGTAAAAACAAAACTCAGCAGAAAGATGCAGAGGCTCAAGTTGTTAATGAACAGGAAGAAGATCAACTTTTTGTTGCATCATGTTTTACAAGCAGCATCCCAAGCGAGTCCTGGCTAATTGATAGCGGTTGTACAAATCATATGACTCATGATGAGGAGATTTTCAAATGTTTAGACAAGTCTACAATCTCTAAAGTCAGAATCAGTAATGGTGATTATCTTTCTGCCAAAGGAAAAGGAATAGTAGCTATTGAAAGCCGCTCAGGTACAAAGTTAATTTCAGATATACTTTTTGTTCCAGAACTTGATCAAATCTTGTTGAGCGTAGGTCAACTTTTGTAGAATGGTTTTAAGCTTAATTTTGGAGACAAGAAGTGTGTGATATTCGATCCAAAGGTTTAAGAAATCGGCAAAGTTAAGATAAGAGGAAAAAACTTTTCGTTTGATCCAATGGAAAGGAAGTCGGCTGATTATCCAAGCCAAGAGATGGAAGGAGATGTATGGCATAAGAGACTTGGGCATTATCATCACAAGGCACTCTTTCACATGGTGAAGAAAAATATGGTTCTAGGAATACCATCCATGGAGGACAAACACACTAGCTGCAACATATGTAAATTTGGAAAGCAAAGCAGGATGCCTTTTGCCAAGGCAACCTGGAGAGCATTAAAGAAGCTTCAGTTGGTCCATACCACATAAAACTGAAGCTTCTCTAATGCTCTCCACATAAAACTGGTTCTCTTAATGGAAGTAAATATTTTATAGAATTTATTGATGATATGAGAAGAATGTATTGGATTTATTTTCTCAGGTTCAAATCTGAAGTACTTGAAGTGTTCTGGAAATTCAAAGCTTTGGTAGAAAATCAAAGTGGTTGCAGGATGCAAATTCTTAGATCAGATAATGGTACTGAGTACACATCTGATCTATTTGAGAAGTTTTGCTAAAATGCAGGTATTGAGCATCAACTCACTACCTCGTATACTCCGCAACAAAATGGAGTCAGTGAAAGGAAGAATAGGAAAATAATGGAGATGTCGAGGTGTTTATTATATGAGAAAGGCCTAAAAAAATATTTATGGGCAAAAGTAACTAACACTGCTATTTTTTTGCTGAATAGATTGCCTACCAAAGAAGTTGATGATAAGACACCTTTTGAGGCATAGCACAGCTATAAGCCGTCCTTAAAAAACTTAAAAATCTTCGATTGTTTATGTTTCTCTCATATTCTATAGGCTAAGAGGAACAAGTTAGACAAGAAAGATGAACCTGGAGTCTTTATTCGTTATAGTACAATCTCTAAAGCTTACAAAAATTTTCAGCCCCATACTGAAAAAATTACGGTAAGTAGAGATGTATTTTTTATGGAGAATCAGCAATGGGACTGGGAAAAAGTTAACCAAAAGTAGATCATAAGCAATCTACCAAATTTTGATGAAAGCATTGATGATCAACCTGCGAGAGGAATAAGTTTGCTATGTGAGATATACCAGAGATGCAATGTGGCCATTTTAGAGCCTTCTGGATTTGAAGAGGCTGTCTTAGATCCTAAGTGGAAAGCCGCAATGGCGGAGAAGCTTGCTATGATTGAAAAGAACAAGACCTTGTAGCTTGTGGAAAAGCCTCAAGATAGAAAGATCATAGGTGTGAAGTGGGTTTACTGCACAAAATTGAATGCTGATGGTTCTGTTAACAAGCTCAAGGAAAGACTTGTAGTTAAGGGGTATGCACAGATTTTTGGTGTTGATTATTCCGACATGTTTGATCCAGTTGCTAGACTCGACACAATCAGGTTGCTTCTTACTATTATTTCACAACGTTGTTGGAAAGTGCACCAGATGGATGTCAAATCCGCATTTCTTAATGGAATTCTTGAAGAAGAAATCTATATCTAGCAACCTGAAGGTTTTGTTGTAGATGGAAAATAAGAGAAAGTCAACCGACTACATAAAGCTCTTTATGGCCTAAAACAGGAACCAAGAGCTTGGTATAGTCGAATAGATGATTATTTGCTTAGCCTCAGTTTTGAGAAAAGTGTTTCAGAATTCACACTATATGTTAAACACAATAACAGTGGGATTCTTGTTGTATCTCTGTATGTCGATGACCTTTGGATTACAGGAAGCAACACAAAGCTCATTGATGAGTTCAAGCAGGCTATGATGCAAGCTTTTGAAATGTCTGATCTTGGTTTGATGACTTATTTCCTTGGAATGGAGATTACACGGGAAAAAATGAGTTTTTCATTTGCCAGAAGAAGTACGCGAAGGAAATTCTCAAGAAATTCAAAATGGAAAATTGCAAAGAGATGAATACTCCCATGACCCCAAAAGAGAAACTAAGCATGGATGATGGAGCCTAAAAGGTGGAGGAAACATACTTCAGAAGTTTCATTGGGTGTTTAATGTATCTTACAACAACAAAACTCGATATTTTGTATGCTGTAAGTATTCTATCAAGATTCATGCATTGTCCGAATGAAGTACATCTGAAGGCAGCAAAAAGAATTGTGCGATACATCAAAGGAACTATCACCTATTGAGTCATGTTTCGAAGGAGTCAACCTGTGAAGCTTTTTGGGTACTCTGATAGCGATTGGGGAGGTTCCAGAGATGACTCGAAGAGTACTTCAGGGCAATGTTTTAGTCTTGGTTCTGGAATTTTTTCACGGAGTTGTAGGAAACAGGACATTGCGGCTCAATCTACTACCGAAGCTGAGTTTGTGGCAGCTACAACAACGGTAAATCAAGTATTGTGGCTGAAGAAAATTCTGATTGATCTGCATATGGAACCAACAAAAAGCATTAAGGTTTTTGTGGACAACCAAGTACCAATAGCTATTTCTCACAATCCTGTGTTTCATGAAAAATCTAAGCACTTCAATATCAAGTTTTTCATCCAGAAAGAAGTTCAAAAAGATGGAGATGTGATTCTTGTCTTCTGTAAGACTGAAGAACAATGGGCTGATATATTCACTAAACTTTTACCTGACAGTAAATTCGAGCTTCTCAGACAGAAAATTGGTGTTTGCATTTCATAAAGCAAGGATGAGTGTTGAGAGTTTCTTTAGGAATGCACGTCTTTCTCTGGTTTATTTTTTCTCTCCAGTTTTTTTTACGTACAATCCTAGTTAATTTAGGAGTCCTATCTTTGGTAGGAAACTAATTAGTTATTTTATTTTTGGTTGAAATAGGTTATTTCTTTGTCCTATTTTTAGTTGTAATAGAAACTATTTAAGTTGCTAATTTGATGATCAATAAAGACGGCTTTACAAGAAAAAATCAACTGCTCTGCGTATTCTCTTCTTCAAACTCCATCTCTGTTTTAGCAGCTAGCTTTGAATTGAATTCCTGTTATTTCCCTTTAACGGTTTTAAACCAACAGTATTGCTTGTTTCATGTGAATTTACCAATCACCTCCAAAGTTTTATTTATGGGAAATGGGTAAATATACCCCTCAACTGTGTTTTTCTAGAGGATATATCCGTCGTTCAAAATGGTGTGTATATAACCCCACCGTTTAATGAATGGTGCATATTTACTCTTTTCATTAATAGATATATATTTTCAGAACTAAGAGAGAAATCCTAAAACTTGTTTTTTAATCGAAAATGTCACCTGAATTTAACAAATTACCTCACACTTTTTAACTCCTCCATTCCCAACCCAAATGAACAAAACCCATGTTTCGGAGAGAATGCTCATTGGTTCTGCTTCACTCAGGCGATTATGTCCTCCATTAAAAACTTTAGGTACAAAAGTTGCTTTTTAGTAGCTAAGGGTACACCAGTCTTCGTAACACTATGAGGTACAGTGCCAGCATCCGTCAGAAGGAATGAATGTTGGAGTTCGCCAAAGAGTTGGGTGAAAATCTCAGAAGCGAGACAAAGAGCTGATTATCAAGTTTTGCAGAAAAATCAGACTACAAGATCAGGTTTGTTAAGTTATGGTTGCACAATATAAAGTTGTTGTGTTCTATTGTTCCAGAAGTGTTGTTGGGAATTATATGAAGAGCTGGATCCTAAAATTTGGACTTTGGTACAACTATGAAACGAAAACTTCAGACATGTCCAGTAACGAAGAACACAAACTGTTTTAGTTGGTTAGTCGCCAATATGCCTTATAAGTTTCCCTTTCTGAAATTAGCTTGTAACTGATTTTGAACCCGAGTGGATGAACCATCAGTTTAGATGACGAGTTTTTGTACAACGATCAAATAACAACAACAGACATGTTCTGTAGCTAAGAACACAAACTGTTTTTGTTCATTAGTTGCCATTGTATGTCTTATAAGTTCCCCCCTCTCTTCTATTTGCTTGTGAAAGAATTTTAACTGGAATGCTAGAGTATCATGTAGCTCTTCTGGAATTGATCTATTTAATTTTATTAAAGTTTAAGGATACGTAGTTCAATATGGGAATAAGAATATTAAGGATACAATGTTTCTGGTTAAAGATAAAGACAGTGTCCTCTACACCAACAAGACAAGAGTATACAGGTCCATCGGGGGCAAACAAGAGTTCATTGTACAGTCATTCTTTATTTTCAGGGTCAATTAATCAGCAGTCATCCAATTTCTTCTTGAATGTTTATTATAAATAGCTTATGCAAGTCATATATCACGTAACCAAAATAGACCTTAATATAAAGAAAAAGTGAAAATTTTATTCCTTCATATATACCACGTGATTAGAATAGTCCTTAATGTACAGCAAGAGATTATTTTTAGTCCATATGTACCATGTAACCGAATTACTCCTTATGTATGAAAAAATTGATCGTTTTAGTCCAAACCTTTAAAGTAGTGGTGCAAGTAAAACATAAATACCTGTAAGTGTAATTAAAAACTCACGTGTGTTGTACAAAATCATAAAAAAATGGTAGTAACCCTTTCGACCACAACCACATCCTATATGATGAGAAGAGACAACTTTTGCTACCTTTAATGGAAAATCTAGTACCAATAATCAGTGTATGTTTATGCCTTCGAATCCATAACCCAACTGTGTGTCTTGCTACAAAACTATGTTATAAGGAACGCAATAAAAATGTATACTCCATTGTTGTAGGCGCACACGATGATGGGGGGAGGAAAAGGGTCACTTTTTCTATCCATCAAGGATTCTATTACGAAACATATATTTAGGACTAAAAGGATCACTTTTTTATGTATATATTACAGACTATTCGGTTATGTGGTATATACGAAGGACTAAATCCCCATACATTAAGGACCATTTTGATCATTTTCTCGATAAACCCTCCCCCCCAAAACCCCTCGGTGATGGCTAGTAAATTACTTTTTATTCCCATTCTTCAAGTTGTACCAATTTCGTATTCAACTCCTCATAGAATTAAATATACTTTATGATCACATAGTCATGAGAATACAGAGATAAACTTAGCTTAGTAGCATTTGGTAGACAATAAAGATAAAAAGAAATTTTAAACTAAGGAGTTTGCACAACTTCATAATAATTGCTAACTCAGTTTTTCTGAAAAAAATTCAACCAAAAGCCCCTTAGTCCCTAAGAAATGTTTGATGATGGAAGAATAATACAGTCTAGCATAATGGAACAAGTCTTCAAAAACCAAAATTAGATGAGGGGGCGAAGGGAGGTAACTGAGCAGGACTAGCCACCGTGTTCTGAGGTGCATTCATATCACCAAGGCTAGCAGCTACATTGTTCTCAGGTGCATTCATAGCACCGGAGCTAGAAACTGTGTAATCAAAAATGGAATTTACATCATTGCCTTCGTCCATGTGCTCAGTGATTAATTCTTCAAGGTCTCTCCCAATTCTAGTGACAGGACGACTAGTCTCGTTGTTAGTGCTTGGCACTTCTTGTGAAACTCCCTAGGTTTCAGCATCTGCACTAGTTATATCAAGAATGCTTGGTCTTCCTCTTCTAGTTGGTTTGTTGACGGATTTGACGCGCTGGAAATACTTTCGGGCGTGGCTAGCCACCTGCACTGGTGTTCTTGTTTTCACACAGTACCTCGATATACTTCTCCAGTCACCTCTTCCAAATATCTCTAAGCCCTGAGAAATAACCTATAGCAGGAAAGAGAAAGAAATAAGATATTATCAGCTTTGAAGTTAATCCACAAAACAAGATCGCGGGAAAGCATTTACTTAAATTTTTACTTTCTCTCAATCAGCTAACCACACACTGCATCTTATAAAGCCAAGAGACGAAAAGGTACGACTCCATAGCCATATTTATTCCCATCTGCATGCACTGTGTAACACACAAATAACACTAATCAAAGTTTAAAGTGAGCTGATGGTTGAGCTGGCAGCTAGCAGCTAGTTGATAGTTGTCGCAAGTAATTATAACTAACTTAACAGGTGGTAGTGTGATTAGCACAATAGAGTAGTTAGTTGGATATTTTCTTACACTAGAGTCAAGTTCCTTCTTCTTCATTGTCTGTGTAGTTTTTAACATGGTATCAGAGCTTACAAATGGCAATTGAAGTTCGACTTGATCGATTCCGATAATCTCATTATCTCCTTCTTCTATTCCATTTTTTCCAGTCTCTCTATTTTTTCCTATTGTCAAAATTGTTCTCTATTTCTGTGGTTACATTTCGTTTTTGTTCATTCATGGCGATTGACGTAAATTCCTCTTCTTCTGATGCTCATGGCATTGAAGCTAGTGGATCGAGGCAAGCAACTGATTCTCGATCACCTGCAGTTTTGGATTAGTTTGACCCTCTGTTTTTGCAGTCATCCGATGCTCCTGGAGTTAATCTATCCTACTGTGTTCTCACTGGCATGGTGAATTATATTCTCTGGAGAAAATCAATGTGCATTTCTTTGCTTGGTAAAAACAAAATTGGTTTTGTGGACGGTACGTGCAAAAAGGATATGTATGAGGGACAAATGGCGTATCAGTGGAAGCATGTTAATGCGATAGTACTTTCCTGGATCATGAGCTCAGTTTTGAAGGATTTGGTGCTTGGAATTGTGTATTCCTCCAATGCTCACAAGGTGTGGATGGATCTCAAAGAGCCTTTTGATAAGGTGAATGCTACCAAAATTTATCATGTGCAAAGAGGTATTGCCACACTTGTTGAAGGTACATCCACTGTTTCTGTCTATTTCTCGAAATTGAGTGAGCCTTGGGAAGAATATAAATCCTTGGTACCTCCTCCTACGTGTACTTTGATGCATCTCCTGAGTTCAATAGCAATTTGGATCAGAAAAAACTTATGCAATTTTTATGGGGCTTGAATGCGAATTATAATCAGTCTAGGAGCCAAATCTTAATTATGACACACACTCCTGTAAATCAAGCCTATTCTCTGATTATTCATGAATAAGGTCAACGTGCACACTCAAACACAACCTCATCACTTTCCCATTATGAAGAAGGTGAGTCCTCAGCTTTGGCTATGCTCACTAGTTCACGAGGCACACTAACTTGAAGCAGAAACACACATTGTCTTCTCACTATGAGGAGGGGGACTCATGAGGCACAACTGCTGTTGTAGCAAATTTTAGAAAAGGAAAAACTAACAATACCTTGAGAATGAAGAGTAATTCCAGTCTTCAATGTAATTTTTTCCATCTCAATGGCCATACTAAAGATCAGTGTTACAAGATCATTGGGTATCCATCTGATTTCAAGTTCATAAGGAATAGGGAAAGAGAACAACATGGATTCAAGGGAAGTAATTGTAACACCCTGTACTTTAATCGCTTGAATAATGCATAAAAAATGAACTTTAGGAACCCTATATCGAGTGTAAACCATGTCTAGTTTGAATGGTGAGTGTTGGGGGTGCTTTTATTCTTTTGAAAGGGATTGGTGTCGCAAAGGGGATGCTCCACAAAGGCCCCGTACCGCAAAAACATCGCAAAACGCCATTGGAATGGGTTTGCCTTCACCTTGAGCCGAAAACCTGAGGTTTGCTTTGGCCTGGTACCACAAACCTTGTGGTTTGCTTTGGCCTTTCGCTGCAAAGCCAAAGCCAAGTGTTAAAAGTTGCTCCACTTTGATTTAATTTAAGGGCACTAAGGACTTTTCATACCCTATAACCATACCTAATTCCTAATGAATGAAATTAAGGTCTTTAAACACGTCTTGTCACTCACAAAATCCTCAAATCATCTCTCCATAAGCAAGAGAGAAGAAACCACCTAGGGTTTGAAGAGTTTAATCTCCAAGGGTCAAATTTCACAACATTCTCTTCGATTTCAAGGTATGTGGGACCATCCTAAATCTTATGGGCATAAATTTTATGTCTTTAAAAGCCTTAAAGATATATATGTATGTACATGTAATGGGTTTTGAAAATTGTTTGAAGAGCATGCATCATGAATCCATGTTTAATGGAATTATGAAAATTTCTAGGGGGTTTCCATGAACTTGAATTGTAATCATGTGCATATATGGTATGAGTTTCGAAAAGTGATTTATGAGTATGATTTATTAAATTTTCCTCTACCATGATGAAATTTATTGTCTTAACATGTTATGAATTGTGAAATGGATTTGAGAGCATGAATTATAAGTCTCCTTTTGATCATAAGATTTATGTATAACTAATGTTGGGGCTGCTTTATGAATGATGATATTTCTCGTGTTATAAATGCCTCTTTATCAATTAATTATGCTTTGTTATTTTACATGTTTTCAAAGAGTCGATTCTTATTCTAAATGCTCTTCTGTCCTAATGAAGAAATTGCATGTAATAAATGATTGAATTAGCCACCATGTGTTAAAGACTTAAAAAGAGAGTGTTTTGCAAAAGTTTTCATATTCTTTTGAAATAAGAACTCTCATATGATGTTTAAATCTTTTGGGGTTATTAACATATTTTTGAATGCAAAGTGCTATAAATTTAATTTTATATGATATGACTTGCAAGTCTAGGTATGATGATACCGTGTATGATACGCCCTTAACAAAAAAAGCATGAAGTATGATTTTAACAAGGTTGAAAATGGGATTAAAAAGGAGTTAGATGGCTACCCGATGAAGGTACGAGATCAGATAACTCGTTGCCCAAAATCGTGTTCTTTCTGACGCAGAATTTATGATATGTTATCTTACATGGGAGGATATTTAGGACATCTTACATGAGGTATTCCTACAGTATACACGCATGGAGGGGTATACCAGCTTATGAAATTCCAATCCTTGTAACAAACTCAGATTGGGGGCTTCGCCGCCGAATCAAGGGAAGACCCATATAGCCCGTGGGTTTTAAGAATTGTAGGGTGCACCATCTAGCTCAGAACTAAAGAAAAGGGTTGATTCAATATTTTACAAACATGAATTGAAGTTTTTTACATTATGCCCATATATTTTTGTATATACATTATGATAAATCATTTTCAAAATGCTCTCAATTATGTTTATATGAAATATATATTGTTCAACGCTAGTTCAACATACCAATACTGTCAAAGTATTGACCGCCCATATTTTAGGTTCTGCAGTATAGTCTCATAGTCAATCACATCAGTAGAACATTTGGGATATGACAGAATTGGTGAGCCATCCATCTTTCGGAAGACATTTACTCATATGTTGAGTTTTTCAATTTATAGTCCAGCCGGTGGCATTGTCCTGTCCTAGACAGTTAGTATTAAGTAGAGGCTTCATGGATGGATTTTGTAACATCCCGCATTTTTGAGCTAGAAAGCGAACCGTCGTTCCTATGTGTGTAAACACTAATTCCATGGTTTATATTTAAATTCATGTGTCATAATCTTTCTCCTAGTGTATGAAGTTATTATAAGGTGAAAAGTGTTCATAGAAATCACTTAGAGCAAAAGTTGAGCTAAGAATCTTTCATTAATCCAAAATTTAATATTCGATTCTACAAGGGTCTATTTAAAATATGTATAATTTTTTATATATGTGGAATATTTCATCTCAAGACCTACCAAATTTTAGATAATTGAATTAGCTTTTCAATGATACCAATTTTTCCTAAGTCCGATAACAGAGCAAAAAGTTGTGGCATTTTCTGTGTGATGTAGTAAGCCGATGGGATAGTGGGGCATTTTGGTCACTTCTCCTCACCCAAATTCCGTCCATAATATAAAATTTTAGTCCCAAGAAGAATCAATTGTCTCTTAAATCAATTTTCTCTCAAAAGAAAACCCCAGCCACCTCCAAGAACAAGATTCATTTTTTCTTCTCAAAGATCAAGAATTAAAGCCTTCCAATTCAATATTCTCAAGAAAGGTTTCAAGCTTAGGCTTTCAATCTTCAAATTATTCAATATAAGGTACGTAAGATTTTTCTAAAATTACATGGGCATGGTGAAATTATTTTAATGATGAATAAATGTTTAGAAACCTTGAATTTACAAAGGGGTTTGGATTTACAATTACAATTATGCATTATGAAACCTTATTGATGATAAAGTTTTGGTCTTGAGGCCTTCTCCCCTTAAATTTGATTTTTGTTCATATATGTTCATATGTGGGTTGAATGTTTGAAACTTGATTTGAGAGAACGAAGATTTATACTCCCTCTCTCGTTATGAATTATTCGATTGCATAATGAGAAGCATGACAAAAATATTTTTACTATCATTTGTTGACTTGGTTTTGATGATGACTTAAAGAGAGGGTGTCTTTCTTAATTGCATAAATGAAAGTGATTATTTTAAAAAGAAGTGAATGATTTGTTACAAGATACTTGACCAACAGGTGTTTGTTAATTGAATTGAGGATCCTTGACTCTGTTTTCATGAATTTCACTATACATATCCACTTATACTGTTTAACTAGTTTGGTAGTCTGGAAATAATATTTTCAAAGAGAAGACTGTAACATGATATTGTATAGCTTAGAAATATGACTTGCAAATTTTGGTATGGCGATACCAATATAAATAATGCCATGGTAACACAGAACAGAATAGAATACAGATTTTCATTTAGATTTCCAAAGTTTGAATTAAGAAAGGTGCATGTTTATAAAAGGTTAAAAATGGGCTTAAAGAAAATTAGATGGCTACTTGAAGAAAGTACGAGTTGAAAGACTCAATGCTAGAAATCGTGATTTGTCGACATGGTATTATGGTATCATGTTGTGTGGTCTTGTGTACCTTGATTTTTGTTATCCTGATTTGGGACTATGGTTAGGAGCCATGCTTTGTGGTCTTGTGCACTACCATGACATGTTGATTTGATTGGGGATCATGGCACCATGCTATGTGGTCTTGCATGTCTCCCCACATTGATACTCCAATTCTTGCGGCAAACTTGGATTGGAGGCTTGGCCGCCGAGTCAAGGACGGATTTCATATAGCCCGTGGAATTACAGATTATAGGGTATACCATCTACCTCAGAAGTTACATAAAGAGTGGTTTATGATTTCAAAAAAATGTTTCAAGGTCTTTAAAGTGTGCCCATGTGTTTTAATATAGTATATGTAAAATATTTTATGAATTACTCTCACTTATGTTATATATAAATACATTATTTTGGATTGCTCTATGTACCAATACATCTTTATTCACCCCCTATATTTCAGGATCTGAGGATCAGACACGGGTCCTGCTAAGATGTAGACCATTGTTAGACGATTGGATTTGGTGAGCCTCCCTTATTTCAGAAGGCATTATCTCATGATTTTATTATTTTTAGTTGATGGTCTGACCGGGGGCCTTGTCCCGGTCTTCAAACAGATGTTGTTTTCCTTAAGTTAGTAGAGGTTTCGCAGATAGGTGCTAAATGTATTTGAGTCTTATTGATCTTATGTCGTGTTGTTTTATTAATGTAATCAAATGACTAAGTTTCTATTTTATTCCCACATTTTTTGTATATTTTTGAATTATGTATATGATTGCCAGATAGAAGGGCTCTCGGGCCTACATAGTTTGAGATGCCCATTGCGGCCAGGGCCCTGGCTTGGGTCATGACAAACTTGGTATCAGAGCACGGTTCTTGGTCTCAGGGTGTCTGCAAAATTGAGTCTAGTAGAGTCTTTCTTATGGGTGTGTTGTGCACCACACTTATAATTAGGAGGCTACCGAGCATTTAGGACTTATTTGTTATTCTTTCATCCGCTAGTTTGTGCTATATCATTGTCCATAAGAAAGTTAATAAAATTCCTTCCTTACACTAATTTCATGGGCCATGCCTTATTGTCGAGGCGATACAAGTCCAAGTGTCTAGCTCCCCCAGTGATGTGGTTCTCTCTGATTTATTTTTCTATAAAGTTAGAAATATGCGCAAGGACTTGAGAGGAGTCCATAAGTGCTTTAAAGTGTGTTTATTTAAGCATATACCCCTATCTGCATCAGTTGTGCGGTTGAGCCTGAGGTATGCAATGTATTCAATCTCCTTTAATAAAATTCTTGTTGTGGATGTCATGTTTAAGGATAATGATGGGTAGCAGAATGTTGGAACGGTATTTCCACTCGAGTAGTAGTGTATGTTAAATTTTCATGACCTTTTGGTAGTGAGATGATTCAAAAGTTGTTGACTATAAGTCACAAGGTTAGCAGTCAGAGTGAGGGTGACATTTGCGTAAATAAATAGTTTTAGTTGTATAATTGTGGATTGAGGAGTGGGTTACCATTGTATAGTGATAGAATAATAGTGTGGCAATATTTGTAGATTTTATAGTAGTCTGTGAAAGAAGGAGTTGTCTATGAGTATTATCTATTCAAATTAGGGAAGGAACCCAGAGTGGATAGTTATGATAGTTATAGGAATCAGTTATAGGTTGTGAATGGAAAGGGGTAGATTAGTTAATAAGTTGGAGGTAAAGACTCATTAGTTTTTATTTAATTTTGAAGATCATTGTGATGTATGATTAGGTAAGTAATCATTACATGAGGAATTAGAACATGTTGATAAGATTGAAATGAGTTGTATTATAAGATTAAGATCGACTAATCCTATCCTGTGACTTTACCCCTTTGATGGTTTTTTCTTTAGTAGTAGTAAACTAGTACTTTAGGTGAGAAGGTATGTAGTGGATTTTGAGTTGTAATAGTGAGGTTATGGAGGGGTTATGATTGTAGGTAGTATCTAAGTGAAGTGAAGTATTTGGGTTGATTTCCCAATTTTTTGGACTAGTATTGTAACACCCCGCATTTCGGGCTAGAACGAAAACCGTCATTCCTTTGCGTAGATGTTCCAAAATCCATAAATCCAATGCAAATATAGTGTTTTAATCATTTATATAGTGTGTGAATCTAGTTGGGCATGAGTCGACATCATAGAGGTCCCTTAACTAAAGGAATAGTTGAAAGCTTTCCTATCGTTCAAGTTTTAGTGAGCGTCAAAACTTGGAATAACTTCAATCGACAGTAACTCCTTGTATTTAACTAACTGGGTGTCCTACTATATATAAAATGAAAGGTCTTTGAGTCCTCTTTCCAACACTATCAATTCTTCAAATATCCGATATTGGAGAAAAAAGATATGCCAATTTTACTCCAGCATATCAGCCTGGCAACTGAGTGACGATAATTCTGACGGCTTGTCACAAATCTGACGACTTTTCAGAATATGTCGTCAGCCTTAGGCAGAAACCCATTAATTTCAGCTCCCAAGTGACGACAAAAGCTGACGGCTTGTCATAGATCTGACGACTTGTCAGCCTTGGTCGTCAGCTGAGAATTTCAGCAATTGGAAAGTGATTTCGTAGGGGTATTTTTGTCTTTCCCACACTCCAAAAACCTTTCACACGAATTAAATCACCCCTTAAGTGTTATTAATCAATCATTATCAGTTTTACAACATCAAAAACTTTCTCTTCACTCTCAAAATAAGATCAAATTAGGGTTTTCTCCAAGAACAAGAAATTCAAGAAAATCAAGCATTAAGTTTAATATCTCCAAGAAACAAATCAAGATCCAGGTTTCATCTATCAAGATCTAGGTTCCATCTTTCAGATTTTATAATTTAAGGGATGTGGGGTTTATCCTAAAAACTACATGGGCTTGAAAATAATAAAGCATGATTTAAAGGTTTTGATGCATATATTTTAAAGAGGGTTTGAAAACTATATTTTTGATTATGTATTCCGAATGTTTCAATGTTATTATTCCTTTGGCCTTGTGGTCTTTCCCTCTAAATTGATTTACATGTATACGTCTATGTAAGGAATAGAGATTGAAGATTGTTTGAGAGAAAAAATTATGGACTCCCTCTTTTGTGATAAATTAAAGATTTTGGTTTTGTTGGAAAAGAGTTGAAATGCATGTTTTGTGAATTGAAAGATGCTTTCTCAATGTTATAATATTTGAAACATTGATTTAGAATTATTGAGAGGTTTTCTTGAGATAACTATGTTTTGTGTTTAAGAGAAGAATTGCATGAGATAGAGACTTTGGACATTACCATCATTGTTTGTTAAATTCTTGATAAAGAGAATTGCTTACATGGTTTTACATGAATTTTAAAGCATGAGTTTCTTGAAAGAATTATTTTTATGGTGGTCCTAAATTTCATGATTTGAAAATAGAGATATAAATTGCTATAAATGGCTCAGAGAATGTGACTTGCAAGTCAATGGTATGACGATACCATAGATGTGTATATGCCATGACAGAGTTAAAGATTTCAGAGTATGTTTTCAGAGCATGCATGTTTAAAGAACTAAAAATGGGCATAAAGAGGGTTAGGTGGTTACCCAAAGAAGGCATGAGTTCAAGTAACTTTTAGCCTAAAACTGTATTTGCCAATACGGGTAGATTATTATTGTACACTGGCGACGGTTGTATGGCGTAGTAGATTCAGAGACTCTGATCCTTGCGGCACACTTGGATTGGGGGCTTGGCTGCCGAGTTAATGGCAGATCCCATATAGCTCATGGGATTACAGATTGTAGGGTACACCACCTAGCGAAGAAGTTAGACAAAGAGTGTCACAGATTTCAAATGTTTTCACAGAGTCTTTTAAAATGCCCATGTGATTTCTCACTATATAATATGTTTGTGAACTACTTTAAATTGATCTCATATATGTTGAATATATATTATTATTTTGGATTAGCTCTGTGTACCAGTAGATCCGTATTGACCCCCCTCCCCTACCTCTTGGTTCTGAGGCTCAATCTAGGGGTCCAAATAAGTAGTAAATAATTCAGACAGCAGATCAGATAATGCAGTGGTGAGCCTTCTCTGTTCCAGAAGGTCTGTCCTTTCAGATTATGTCATCTATTATAGTTTGGGTCTATTGGGCACCTTGTACCAGTTTTCAGATAGTTGTCAGATTTTTATGTAGTAGAGATTTCGCAGACTGTTCCATATGTTGTTAGTGATTTTCGGATTTTATTCCTTATTGTTAAACTTAATCCAGAGTATGACCATGTTTTTGTGTTAGATCATAATTTTGCATTTTCTTTTATTATATGAATATTGTGCATGACTGCCAGATAGAGTAGGATGTCCGGGCCTTCATGGTTTGGAATGTCCGTCATGGCCAGGACTTAGTTTGTGTCGTGACACACTTGGTATCAGAGCACGGTTCATGGTCACAGGGTGTCTGTGAAATCACGTCGTGTAGAGTCTTTTTTATGGGTGTGTAGTGCGCCATACTTATAAGAAGAAGGCTACTAGGCATTTAGGAATGTTTCCCTTTTTTTATGTTCTAGTTCGTACTATGGAGTCAGAATGTTCCTCTTTCATACTTTAATTAATGCTATGGTGTTTCCCATACGAAAGTAATGTCATCCCAATTGTTTCCTTACTTTGATGGGCTCCGATATGTCTCATTGATGCGGTGAATCAAGTGCAGAAGTTTAGACTTTAAATAATATGGTCCTTTCTGATTGATCCATATAAGATTCTGAAATCGTGCAAGGACTTATGAAGAATCCATTAGTTCTTTAAGGGGAATGATGTGTAGAAAAATGTTGGAACTGTATTTCCATCTGAGTAGTAGTATAAGTTAAAGTGTCGGTGTCATAATCTATTGGTAGTGAGGTTAGACCAAGAAGATGGTGATATAAAGTCACAAAGCTAGAAGTCTGAGTGAGGGTGACTTTTGGGTGAATAAATAATTTAGTTGAATAACTTATGTTTGAGAATGATTTAACCTTTTATAGTGATAAACTAATGTGGTAGCTAGTGGCATGTGTGGATTGTATGGTTGTTTGCGGGGAGAAGTGTTTGATTCAGATTTTTATTTATGCAGGGTAAGATGTGTATTCTTAGATCATTGAATATTGTGTGTCAAGTTTTTATCTTTTGTAATCATGTTATGATTGTGTTGTTGAAACTGAAAGTCTAGTGAAGCCGTGTGAGGATCTTTCAATTCACTAGCATAGCTGCCTTGTCATTCATCTCATTTTCTTGTTAAAAAAAATCAAAGTCTAGTGAAGCCGTGTGGGGCCTATTTCAATTCACTAGAAACTTTTTGTTCATCGAGTTGTTTCCGTGTTGGTTGGGACTGGGGGTTTAGTGGTGTAATGGCATGAAAACTGGTAAGGGCAATTTATTGAATATATGTATGGCTGAATCTTTTTGTATGATATTGAGTTGGTAATGAAGTTATATTTCCCTATGTGTTATCTTAGTAGAAGGTAATGTAGAGAAGGAGTAATTAGTTAAGGAGAATTGTTGTTTACTTGAAGAATAAAAAGAGTTGTTGACAGTGGTTGTCGTGCAAGAAAATTATAGGTTATTGATGAAGGTACTTGGTGGATGAGTGTTGTTAATTTAGATGCCCTGAGGTTGCAATAGGGAGTTTAGTTAGGACTTATAGAGCTATGAACTAAGTTTAGTTGTATAAAAGGGTAGATAGTATGATGTGTAAAAGAAGGATGTCTTAATGGATTTTAAATAAGATAGATCATAGGATTGTGATTGATCCTTACTGTTATGAAGTTTTGGCGGATTAATGTTTTTAGATGTTTTGCATGTAAGGAAATTGTGTGAAGTTGTGGTTCATCATAGCTAGAACTAGACTCTAAGTTAGAATAGTAGATGGTGATCAAGGTGGATATAATGATTGATGTGGTGGGTGTTAGTTGTGTGAAAGTGATATATTAGGCTTGAACAGTGTATACAGGAGTTTAAGTTTATTTCATTCGTAATCAAGTCTGATGTTTTAAGTATGATGTAGAAGTATGCCCAAGGTGCTATGGGGCTATATTATTTTCAAGGATCATTGCATGTTGTGTGGTTAGTAGTACCGTTGACTTACTAGGCGGAGAAAGACTAGTTAGATAATATGTGATGTTCTTGATAGGTAAGTTATGGAGTTATGATTAATGATGTTGAGCCTTTTGTTTTTCATAATCTTGATTCTCATGGTTTAGAAATATAAGTTAGCAGGCATGATGCTGGTAGACTATGACAGAAGTGGTATGGTCAGTCAAAGGTTTGGAGATATCCATGTTTAGTGTTAGAAGAATCTAAGTTGGTGAATGTTTAAGCTGTTATATGATGAATTTTGGGCTATAGAACCTAAGGGTTGAATCTTAGAAGGAGGTATTAGCATTGGTTGTTATACTTGAAGATACCACCTTACAGGGTAAGTTTAGTTTTATGTGTATTGTTATATCCCCGACTCTAGAGTAAAGTGATTTCAGTTTATACCAGAGTGTATATAGTGGTTCATAGACTTAGAGTAATGGCTTAAATCCAAGGGGGAGATGATAGAACCAGTAACCAAGTCAAGTTTTCATAGTCTAATAGATGTGCCAGTAAGTTGTGGAATTAGCCGTGAGAAACAACGATGCTCAATCTATTCTTATTTCATCAGTTTACTTCAGTTATTCCAATACATACTCATGATTTATGTTTAATCTTCATGATCATAGTCCGTGTTCATGCATATGATAAGGAATCATGTACTCTTCTAGTTCCTAGTGTGATGAGTTCCCTGTTTGTTCATCAGTCAGAATCACTTTCCGTAAGTTATGAATTCCAAAAAAATTCATGTCATGCAGTTCATGACTCTTTTGCACATGTGATACACTTAACGATCAGTGAAAATTCAGATTTATATCAGGTACGCCCTCAGATTATATCTCTTTAGTGAGTCCATGCTGTGAGTGCTCTATTACTCACGCCTCAGTAGGGTATTAAGTTATCTTAGTACTCCTCTCATGTTTCGGATTTTGGTATTCTAATTTTTCAGTGACCTTTTTCCCTTAGGATGAGATAGCGATGATGAATAGTTTTCTAGATGAAAAAGAGTAAACATTTCTTGTTGATGAAAGATGGTTGTGTGCTTATTTGAGTTAAGGTAGTAATTATGGAGTAAGATTGAGGCCATGTATTTGATACATATCAAGGTTAGTTGAAGTTTTATGTGTTATATTTGGAAAAAATTGTTGTGTGCTTGTTTTAAGAAAGTCCATAAGTTGAAAGAATTTTGAGGTGAAGTTTCGTGTATGGCTTGGTTAGTTGAGAATATTTTATGTGTATCATATGAATAGTGCTGGGAAGTTGTTATGGATAGAAGTATAAGAGAATTTGAGGAAGATTTTTTATGAGTGTTTGTTTAGAAGTGAATATATGAGTATGAAGATAGGCTTGAATGTCATGTTTGTATACATACGAATGGATGCTTTGAGTGTTTGTGAATGTCTAATGCGAAGTTGAAGTTGATTGCTGGAGTGGCATTAAGAATTATGCATGACATGAGGAATTTTGAAATGCAGGGTGTACTGAATTCATGATTCAAACTTGTACTCCATTATTATATTGTGCGTCTTGTGATTTTGAGTTAGGCTAGAATATGGTGAGGGGATTTAGTTCAGTTTAGACATTAGTAGATGGAAATATCAACAGCCATGTAAGAAAAATAAGTGGAATCAATGAGCATGGTGTTTAAGGGGAATGTATAGTTGAGAGAGTATTTTAGAAGTGTGGCTAACCTTGAAAGTAAGAAGTTGCTGAAATACCCGTGCCTTTTCTTAGCTTGAAATCATCACCAGGATGTTTGAACTTGCTTTGAAATATGAATTTATTTTTATACATGTGGTATTTTTATGATTTTCACTCTCCATCACGTGGGAAATTGTTTAAGCTTTCCATCGATACAAATTTCATCAAAATCCGGTGTCAGATGAGGAAGTTATGGAGATTTTACGGAAACAGTCAGGCTACGCCATTCCGACGACTGAACCCGATGTACCGTCGGTAATCTGACTAGCCGACGGAGACATCCGTCGAACGGAGGCAGTGGACACAGTTTCTGTCCCTGTCCGACGGCATGGACCGATGGACTGTCGCAGGTCCGACGGACCGTAGGAGGCGTCCAATAACATCCAGTTCTCCCCAGTTTCGACGGTATGGCCCGACGGACCGTTGCAGGTCCGACGGACCGTCGGAGGCCACCGTCGAGTTTTACGTTCAGCTGTTCTAGGTCGTTTTAATAGGGATAGTTTGGTCATTTAGCACCCGTCTATATAGACCCATTTATTCACGACTTCAACCACTTTATCCATCATTATTTCATAAGCAAAATTAGGGTTTCTCTCTAAATTTAATCTCAAAGAACACAATACAATCCTCTTCAAGAATTAAGGGATTTTCAATTCTCCAAGACCAAGAACATCAAAAATCATTATTCTAGGTATGTATAGTGTTAATTCATGGACCACTTTCGTCCATGAAGTCCAAGAATCCTTTTCTAAACACAAGTTATGGACTTTCTATATGTTCTCATGATTTGGTTGTCATTTTCATGTTGATAAATGTGAAATTGGATTCTATTCCATGATTGTTGATAATTTTTATGTGGGTTTAATTACTATAGTTATAAATTCATGCAACCCTATGATTTAACCCTTGAATGATGAAATTAGAATTGAATAATGATGTTTACATGTATCATGCCTGCAATATGTCTGATTGAATGCCTAAATCAAGGAGAATTGTATAACTAGCATGTTATTATAAAAATGCTATGTATGTACAAGATTATGCCTATCACATGTTTGACGAAATGCTCCTATGAATGTAGTATGTATTATGATGCTAGTCCAGTCTTCAAAAAAATCATGCTATGTCAGTTTCCTTCTATCGAGTCCTGGGGGTACTTGTACCCGAAACATTAACTGTGTGCCTAGAGCCATGTCATGTTTTCAAGATACTCTTAGTCAGGCTATGAACTCTTAGACTTCAGATAGACTTATGACTAAGGAAAAATCTCCATGATCTTATGACTCAGTCAACTTTCAGATATCATTAGTATTTCGTCAGTCAATGGAATTCAATGACTTAGCTCATGATCAGTTTTAGTACCTCATGTTTAGTGTCTTTTCATATGGGAGTAGGGATTAGAACCGAGTGAACCCAAGGATGGGAACTCACTTGCTATACGAGGGTGTGATTTTTAGAAGCAATCCTTGGATTCCAGAACTATGTAGCCAGCATAGGTTGAGACATCGTAGTGTGCTATTTGAGGGTAGATAAGGTGGATTAACTTGTTATATGAGGGTTCCCACCATTCTCACTATATTTACCTGTTATATAAGGGTTACTCACATGATGTCCTTACTAGTGGCGCGGTATTGACACACTTCCAATTAGGGCATAGATTGGACCCCAGCTCAGTTAGTATAGCACCTTTGGGGCATGTTGGTTAGATAGTACTTCCCACAGTTTCATGTTACAGAATTAGTACTATCAGTCACAGTCAATCAGTCTCAGGAATATAACTCAGATAGTTATTTAGATTTCAGGTCTGTCAGATATAGTCAACTCAAATACAGTACGAAACTGAGATAGTTCCACCAGATTCAGGACTTTCAGATGCAGTTACCCATGTCATCAGTCACATTCAGATTCAGTCATTTATTTTATCAGTCATGTTTTGTTATCAGTATTCAAACTCAGTATATCACGATATCACATTGTCAGTTACAGTTACGAATTTATGCATGTATTCCGACGTTCATGTTAAACAGTTAGTTAGCATTATTCATTCATGTAAACCATTGCATTTAGCCTACCTCACATGTATACTCGGTACATATGTAATGATGCATTTTCCCTATGGTGCTTTTTTTTAAGTTACACCATAGGTCCAGAGACACGTGCTACAGATCAACAATAGATCCCAGTTTTCAGCAGCTAGAGTCGAAAGTAAGTCCTCATCCTTCGAGGACATGATTACGTCTTTATTATTACATTGATTATCTTAATAGCTGGAGTTATTTGGGGGCATGTACCATCATATCCTTATTTAGATTATTCAGACAATGCAGGATTTCAGACTAGAGTCAGACTAGATGCAGACTATCATGATTTCAGTATTATTATTTTGTTTTGGGTATTCCATTACCCCACTCAGATATCATATATTTCAAATTATGTTCAGTTGTGAACCTTATGGACTTTCAGTGCATGTTACCTCATTTTCATGTTATATTTGTAGTGTACAAGTACAGATATCAGTCATGGATTAGATTATGGTCATTCGGGGTCATGAGCACCGTGTAGTGTTCCGGTTCAGCAAATTGGGGCATTACAAACTTGGTATCAGAGCCTAAGGTTCAATAGAGTACTAGGAAGTCTGAAAGCCGCATCTAGTAGAGTCTTGTACATGGGTGTATTGCGTGCCACATTTATGTACAAGAGGCTATGAGATGTTTTATGAATAGTTCCCCTCTTTCAGTATTCTTATTGTGCCAGTGAGCATACTCACAAGTCAGTCTCTCAGTCTAATCCGCTTCTTCTCTTTATTTTAGAATATGCCTCCTAAGAGAAGAAATCAGTTAGCCCCTCAGCCCAAAGAACCTTTGGGTGAGCATATTTCTCATGCGTAGTTCAGGACCACATTTACCACTCTTGCTCAGTCAGTAGCTGCTCATAATGAGCGACCAACAGTTATTCTGGCCAACCCAATGGTCAACTTAGCTGCAGCGAGGATTCGGGACTTCACCCGAATGAATCCTCTAATTTTCCTCGGGTCCAAGGTATATAAAGATCCTCAGGAATTCCTAGATCAAGTTCAGAAAGTGACAAATGCCATGGGGGTGACTACTGTTGAGAGTGCTGACCTAGCTGCATATCAGTTACAGGATGTGGCTCATGCCTAGGTCAAACAGTGGAAGTCGGAGAGGCTAGTTGATGTAGGTCCTTTAGAGTGGGAAGAGTTTGTCACTGCTTTCTTAGACAGGTTCTTTCCCCAAGAACTTAGAGAAGCTAAGGTGCTTGAATTCATCAACCTCAGGTAGGGCAATATGACGGTGAAGGAGTATTCTCTAAAGTTTACTCAATTATCCAGATATACCCCTGATGTGGTTGCAGACAGTAGAACCAAGATGAGTAAGTTCACTTCTAGGTGAACGACAGCATGGCTAATAAGTGAAGATATGCCATGCTGAACTATGACATGACCTTAGCTAGAATTATGACCCACACTCAGCAGATAAAGGAGCAGAAAATTAAGCAGATGGAAAAGCAAAATAATAAAGCTAGGACAGGTAGCTTTAATTTTAGTCAGCCTAAGTCAGAAGGAGGAAACTGTTCTCAGTTTTGTCCTAAGTTATTCGTTCCAGTTCCCTGTACATCCAGTGCTCCAGTTCCTAAGTTTGGAGAGGGTAACAAGGATAGAACGCTAGGCTCTAAGTCCCAGGGCAGTCTTAGCAGTGCCCGCACTTATCCTCAGTGTTAGACTTGTGGTAAGCAGCACCAGGGTATTTGTAGAGCCGGTAGTGGCATTTGTTACGGTTGTGGAAATCCATGCCACAGAGTTAGACACTTTCCTCAGCCAGGTCCTCATGGTCAACAGAATCGCTCTTCAGCTCAGTCCGGTTGCCCAAATCAGTAGGGTGCCCCTTCCAATGCTACCAGTAGGCAACGCCCAAATCGTCTTTATTCTCTTCAGACTTGACAAGATCAGGAAAATTCTCCTAATGTAGTTACTGGTATGTTATAGATCTTTCATGTGCATCTTTACACTTTACTAGATCCAGGAGCTTCCTTGCCTTTCATTACTCCTTATATAGCAGTTGATTTTGGAATCAGTCTCGAAATTCTTGCAGAGCCCTGTTCAGTCTTTACCCCAGTGGGTAAAACCATCATAGCTCAGCGGGTATACAGGAACTGCCCGGTTATGATATTTCATAAAGTCACTTAAGCAGACTTAGTCGAATTAGAGATAACTGATTTTGATGTCATTCTCGGCATTAATTGACTTCATTTGTTCTATGCCACAGTCGACTATAGAAATATAATAGTTTAGTTTCAGTTTCCGAATGAACCCGTCCTAGAATGGAATGTTAGTGTATCCGCTTTTAGAGGTCAGCTTATTTCCTACCTTCGGGCAAGGAAAATGATATCCAAGGGATGTGTCTATCATCTAGTTTATGTTAGAGATTCTAGTTCTGAGACTCCTAGTCTTGAATAAGTTCCATTTGTAAATGAATATTCATACCTCTTTCTCGAAGATCTTCCAGGAATTCCTCCCAAAAGGGAAATAGACATCGGTATCGATATTCTTCCAGAAACACAGCCTACCTCTATTCCTCCATACAGAATTGCACCAGGAAAAATTAGAGAATTGAAAGAACAGTTGAAGGATCTCTTAGATAAGGGATTGATCAAACCCAACGTTTTCCCGTGGGGTGCTCCAGTATTATTCATGTTCAAGAAAGATAGTTCTGTCAGGATGTGTATAGACTACCATCAACTTAATAAGGTCAAGGTCCAGAACAAGCATCCTCTTCCAAGAATCGATGACTTGTTTGACCAATTTTAGGGTGTCAGTTATTTCTCTAAGATTGACCTCAGATCCGGCTATCATCAGCTCAGAGTTAGAGAATGTGACATCCCAAAGACAGCTTTCCGTACTCGGTATGGTCAATCCGAATTCCTAGTTATGTCATTTTTTCTTACTAATTCCCCAACAGCTTTCATGGACTTGATGAACCGTGTGTTCAAGCATTACTTGGACATGTTCATCATAGTCTTCATAGATGATATTCTGGTCTATTCCTGCACTGAGCACGATCATGTAGACCATCTCAGACTAGTACTTCAGACTCTCAGAGATCATCATTTATTCACCAAATTTAGTAAGTGCGAATTTTGTATAAGGTCAGTAGCATTCCTTGGTCATATTGTTTCCTATGATGGCATTAGAGTAGATCCTCAAAACACCGAAGTGGTAAGAAACTGGACGAGACCTTTCTCTCCATCAGATATCAGGAGTTTCCTGGGTTTGGCTGGCTATTATATATAGTTTGTTGAAGTATTATCTTCTATTGCATCCCCTATGTCCAGATTGACTCAGAAGAAAGTCAATTTTCAATGGTGTGATCTATGCGAGAAGAGTTTTTAGGAGTTGAAGACTCGACTCACCTTAACTCCAGTCTTAGCTCTTCCAGATGGTTCAAAAGGTTTTGTGGTATATTGTGATGTATCCAGAGTGGGTTTAGGTTGTGTCCTCATGCAGCAAGGTAATGTCATATCCTACGCCTCCAGACAACTTAAACCCCATGAGAAGAATTATCTTACTCATGATCTTGAGTTAGCAGCTATAGTATTTTCCTTGAAACTTTGGAGGAATTATCTCAATGGTGTTCATGTAGATGTCTTCACAGATCCCAAGAGCCTTCAGTATGTCTTTTCTTAGAAAGACCTCAATTTTTGTTAGAGAAGGTGGTTAGAGCTCTTGAAATATTATGACATGAGTGTCCTCTATCACCCGGGTAAGGCCAATATAGTGGCCGACGCCCTCAGTAGGTTGTCTATGGGTAGTTTTTATCATGTTGAGAATCCTAAGAAGAAGTTAGCCCAAGAACTCCACCAGCTTACCAGACGAGGCGTTCGCTTAGTTGATTCCTCAAAGAAAGGTGTATGTGTTCAGAGTAACTCTGAATTATCTCTTATGTCCGAGGTGAAAGGAAAACAAGATAGAGATTCCAGTCTAGTCAAGTTGAAAGAGTCAGTTCAGAATAAAAAAATAGAGGTTTTCTCCCAAGGGGGAGATGGGGTCCTCTATTGTCAAGGTTGTCTATGTGTTCTAGGTATAGATGACATAAGGCAGTGAATTCTTGCAGAAGCGCATGGTGCGTGCTACTCAATTCGTCTAGGGGCCACTAAGATGTACTGTGACTTGCGGGAGGTATATTGGTGGAGTGGGATGAAGAGAGATATTGAAGAATTTGTGGCTAAGTGCTCTACATATTATCATGTTATGATAGAGCATCAGAAGCCTAGTGGTTCTATGTAGGAGTTCAGTATTCCTATTTGGAAGTGGGAAATTGTAAACATGGACTTCGTGATGGGTTTTCCTTGAACTCATCATGAGCATGATTCAGTTTGGGTCATTGTAGATAGAATGGCCAAATCAGCTCATTTCCTTCCAGTTCATACCTCTTATTTAGCTGAGGACTACGCCAATATCTACATCAAAAAGCTGGTCAGATTGCACGGTGTTCCAATATCTATTATCTCAGATAGAGGTACCCAGTTTACCTCTCATATTTGGAAAGCATTACAGAAAGGTATTGGTACCCAAGTCCATTTTAGTACATCCTTTCATCCTCAGACAGATGGTCAAGCAGAAAGGACCATTCAGACTTTTGAAGATATGATAAGGGCATGTGCAATTGATTTCAAGGGTAGTTAGGATGACCACTTGCGTTTTATTGTGTTTCCATACAATAATAGATATCATTCTAGTATTCAGATGGCTCCATTCGAAGCTCTGTATGGTAGGATATATAGATCTCCAATTGGTTGGTTCGAAGGTACTGAGGCCTCAGTTATAGGTCCTGACTTAGTATTCAACACATTAGATAAGGTTTAGTCAATAAGAGAAAAAATCCAGGATGCTCGGAGCCGACAGAAGTCTTATGCAGATGTTTGTAGAAAATATCTCAAGTTTGAGGTCGGTGATCATGTCTACCTCAATATCTCTTCTATGAAGGGAGTGAAGATATTCGACAAGAAGGGAAAGCTCAGTCCGCGATATGTCGGTCCCTTCAAGATTCTCAGTCGATTCGACAAGGTAGCTTATGAGCTCGAATTTCCTTCAAATCTAGCTTTAGTTCATCAAGTCTTTCATGTGTCTTTGCTCAAGAAGTGTATAGGTGACCCCTCAGTCGTAGTCCCTATTCAGAGCATAGATGTTCAGAATAGCCTCTCTTATGAAGAGATTCCAGTCAAAATCCTAGACTATCAGACTCGTAGATTCAGGAACAAAGAGGTCCCTCTAGTTAAAGTTCTTTGGAGAAATCAGTCCGTTGAGGGAGATACTTAGGAAGAAGAAGTAGATATACGTACCAGGTACCCTCATCTCTTCACCGCCAATTTAGATCAAGCTCAAGGTAAAAGTTCTCCTTAAGCTTACTCAGTTTCACGATTAGTGAGCATCACTAACTTAGTATTCTGAATCATGTTCATGTTACCATGAGAAACTTGGTGTCAACCACCATTTCATGTTCAGTAAGGCATTCATGTATCATATCAGTTATATAGTTATACATCGACATGCATTCTCATTATGAGAAAAACTTGGTTCTTTATAACACTCTGTTATGCATTCATGAATCAGTTATGCATGCATTAAAAATGTATGTTTGGTCTTACATATTCAGTATGTTATGTTCAGATATGTCAGTCAGGAGATCATGTTCCAGTTATTCATGTTCAGTTCATGTTCAATTATAGTTCCCCTCTCAGTTAGTCTTATTCGAGGACGAATATTCTCAAAGGGGAGATATTGTAATACCTGTGCCTTTTCTTAGCTTTAAATCATCACCAGGATGTTTGAACTTGCTTTGAAATATGAATTTATTTTTATAAACATGTTATTTTTATGATTTTCACTTTCCATCACCTGGAAAATTGTTTAAGCTTTCCATCGATACCAATTTCATCAAAATCCGGTGTCAGATGAGGAAGTTATGGACATTTTACAAAAATAGTTAGGCAACGCCGTTCCGACGGCAGAACCCAACGTGCCGTCGGTTGTTCGACTGGCCGTCGGATACCACCGTCGAACGGAGGCAGTGGACACAGTTTCTGTCCCTGTCCGATGGCATAGACCGACGGACTATCGCAGGTCCGACGGATCATTGGAGGACACCGTAGGAGACGTCCAGTGACATCTAGTTCTACCCAGTTCCGACGGTATGGACCGACGGACCGTTGGAGGACACCATCGAGTTTTACGTTCAGATGTTCTAGGTCATTTTAACAGGGGTATTTTGGTCATTTAGCACCCATCTATATATACCCATTTATTCACGACTCCAACCACTTTATTCATTATTATTTCACAAGCAAAATTAGGGTTTCTCTCTAAATTTAATCTCCAAGAACAAAATACAATCCTCTTCAAGAATTAAGGGATTTTCAATTCTCCAAGACCAAGAACATCAAGAAATCATTATTTCAGGTATGCATAGTTTTCATTCATGGACCCCTTTCGTCCATGAAGTCCAAGAATCCTTTTATAAATGCAAGTTATGGACTTTCTATATGTTCTCAGGATTTGGCTGCTCATGTTCTTGTTGATAAATGTAAAATTGGATTCTATTCCATGATTTTTGAAAATTTCTATGTGGGTTTAATTACTATAGTTATAAATTCAGGCAACCCTAAGCTTTAACCCTTGAATGATAAAATTAGAATTGAATAATGATGTTTACATGTATCATGCTTGCAATATCTTTTATTAAATTCCTAAATGAAGGAGAATTTCCTCACTAGCATGATATTATGAAATCCCTATGTATGTACAAGCTTATGCCTATCACATGTTTGACGAAATGCTTCTATGAATGTAGTATGTATTATGATGCTAGTCCATTCTTCAAGAAAATCATACTATGTTAGTTTCCTTCTATCGAGTCCTGGGGGTACTTGTACTAAAAACATTAGTTGTGTACGTAGATCCATGTCATGTCTTCACGATAATCTAAGTCAAGCTATGATATCTTAGACTTCAGATAGTCTTATGACTAAGGAAAAATATCCATGATCTCATGACTCAGTCAAATTTTAGCTATCAATAGTAATCCATCAGTCAACGAAATTCAGTAACTTATCTCATGATAAGTTTCAGTACCTCATGTTTAGTTTCTATTCAGATGGGAGTAGGGATTAGCACCGAGTGAAACCAAGGATGGGAACTCACCTGCTATACGAGGGTTTGATTCTTAGAAGTTATCCTTGCATTAAAGAACTATATAGCCTGCATAGGTTGAGACATTGTAACCTGCTATATGAGGGTAGATGAGGTTGCTTAAACTGTTATATGAGGGTTCCCACCATTCTCACTAGAGTTACCTATTATATGAGGGTTACTCTCATGATGTCCTTATCAGTGGCACGATATTGACACCCTTCTAATCAGGGCATAGATTGGACCCCAGCTCAACTAGTATAGCACCTTTGGGTTATGTCAGTTAGATACTACTTCCCACAGTTTCGTGTTACAGAATCAGGACTGTCAGTCACAGTCAATCAGTCTGAGTTATAGAACTTAGATAGTTCTTACGATTTTAGGACTGTCAGATACAATCAACTCAGATACAGTTCGGAACTTAGATAGTTCCACCAGATTCAGGACTGTCAGATACAGTCACCCATGTCATTAGTCACATTTAGATTCAGTCATTCATGTTATCAGTTATGTTATGTTATCATCATTCAGACTCAGTAAATCATGATATCACATTGTCTCTTACAGTTATGAAAATATGTATGTATTCTCACGTTCATGTTAGACAGTCAGTTAGCATTATTCATGCATGTAAACCATTGAATTTAGCCTACCTCACATGTATACTCGGTACATATGTACTGACGCATTCGTTCTATTGTGCTTTCTTTTATGTTACACCATTGGTCCAGAGACACGTGCTCCAGATCAGCAGTAGATCCTAGTTTTTAGCAGCTAGAGTCGGAAGTGAGTCCTCATCCATCGAGGACATGACTACTTCTTAATTTACTATTACATTGATTAGCTTATTAGCTGGAGTTAGTTGGGAGCATCTCCCATCAACTCCTTATTCAGATTATTCAGACAGTGCAGGATTTCAGATTAGAGTCAGACTAGATGAAGACTATCATGATTTCTGTATTATTATTTTGTTTTAAGTATTCCATTACCCCACTTAGATATAATATATTTTAGATTATGTCCAGTTGTGAATCTTATGGACTTTCAGTGCATCTTTTTGCATTTTCATGTTATATTATGCAGTGTACAAGTATAAATATCAGTCATGGGTTGGCTTGTGGTCCTTCGGGGTCATGATTACCATGTAGCATTCCAATTCAGCATATCGGGGTGTTACAATTGAATTTCCTAAGGTTTGGTAATTCTATCCTAGTCTATGAGTTACATGTCTATATTCTGTGCTATAGAGTAGTGTCAATGTTGTTATTCCATAGTTGGATGCCTGGTGTAATTTGTGCCCAAGATCTGTTGCTCCCTAATGCTATTAGAACTTCTTTAGAAAGAGTGTTGAGACATAATCTATTCCCTCCATGTAAATTGAGAATCCAGTTTAGTCCAAGCATCATGTTTCAGGTTTAACTATTTAGTCATGACACAGTTCATAAGAGTTCAGCGCATAATCCCAAATTTTCCAAAGTATTTTAGCTCAGATAGTGTAATACCCTGATACGATATAAGTCAAGTTGTATCATTATTCATACTTGCATAAGTTATCACTTCTCAATTCAACATGTATGATTAGATCATGAACACTCCAAGGAAATCCTAAACTCTCAGCATGATCCTTGAAGTAAGTAAAGTCAAGTCAACTCAGAATTTATTTGGATGATAGAAGTTTAAATTTTTCAGATCAATTATATCCTTTCTTATAAGACACATCATGTCTGCGTTATTCCATACCTTTAATCTCCAATGTTCCTACCCATCATTCGGGGATGAATGATCCCAAGGTGGAGATAATGTAACACCCCGCATTTCGGGCTAGAACGAAAACCATCATTCCTTCGCGTAGATGTTCTAAAAGCCATATATTCAATGCAAATATAGTTTGTTATTCATTTATGTAGTGTGTGAATCTAGTCTGTCATGAGTCGGGATCATAGAGGTCCCTTAACTCAAGGACTAGTTGAATGTTATCCTATCGTTCAAGTTTTATTGAGTGTCAAAACTTGGATCAACTTCAATTGACCATAAATCGTTGTATATGACGAACTGAGTGACCTACTATATATCAAATGAAAGGTATTTGAGTCCTATTTCTAAATCAACAAATTTTGCCAAAATACGATATTGGAGCAAAATGTTATTGTAATACCCCGGGAAATTTTTCGTTGAAATTTTGTGCATAAACGTGTTGGGTTCTATCTTCTAGAATGAATTATAAATTTTTCGTGTGGAATGTCTTAGATTATGACCCACCATTGTGTAGAGTATCGAATAAAATTTCCAACTATATGTGGATCATCCAAAACGGACACCCGAGCGACGAGTTATGAAAATTCCGATCGAACCGTGAATAGTAGTGAATAGTAAAACATGCAGGAAAAAAAGTATTGAGGCCTGGTGTATTTTTACTCCAAATTAATACGATCATACCTCCTCATACATAATGATCTGGGTGATCTACTATATATCAACAGAAATCTCTGCGAGTCCTCTTTCCGATGAAATTGGTTTCATCCAATTTTTCTATCGGAGCACAAAGTTATGGTCGATATACTTCAGCCTATCAAAAGTGATTTTTCAGGTCAACTTCAAACGATCATAAATCCTCGTAAAAAATGATCTGGGTGAGATACTATATATCAACGGAAAGATATGAGAGTCCTCTTTCTAATGAAATTGGTTTCATCCAATTTGGATATCGGAGTAAAACGTTATGGTTGATCTACTTCAGACTATCAAAACAGTCTACCAAAGGTCAGATGCGAGAATTATTTGATTTTTAGGGGCGTTTTGTTCATTCCCTCACACCCAAAATCCGTCCAAACCCTATATTAAAGCCTATTAGAAGCATTATATGTTATATTTCATCAAATTCCCTCAAAAAGAAAACCCTAAGATCCTACATCCAACTTCAAGAACCTCCAAAGTTCATAATTAATTCTGCAAATTTATTCAAGATTCCAAGTTCCTAGTTCAAGAACTCCAAGAACCATTATTCAAAGGCATGATTAACATCTAAAAAATGAGTATCGATCTAAATTTCATCATTCAAGGTATTTGGGGTTTTTCAACAAGAACTCTCTTTCGTTCTTATGCCCAAAAGTAATTTTCTTTACAAAGGCATGATTTTTATTTGATTTTTTTTATGAATTTGAAGCATGAACCCATATCTTATGGTGATTATTATGAAATCTTGATGTTTATGATTTTGAAAGATGAATTTACATGTGTGGTGATATAAAGCATGAATCTTGAACGATATTTATGATGATTTTGATATTTGGGTCGCGAACCCCATTTGAAATTGTGTTTTTGAGAAAATGTGTGTTATAAGCATGTTGGTGTTGAATATTTGAGATGATTTGAATGATTTGATAATTTGGTCGTGAATGAGTTATTTTGAACTTGACTGTGAAAGAAATCCACGTTTTTATTGATTATGATAAAGGGGTAGCAAATTGGCTCCCGATGAAAATTGTTGAAGTGTTTATTGTGGATTTTCTTTAATGTGAGCCTGAGGCTGATTTAAATTTCTGAGCTAAGTCTGGGAGTAATATTTAGCACTGAGTGGGAGGTATAAAGTGACCTTACTTCCCTAGAACTACGTTCCCCCATAGGATGTATGCCTGAGGCTAATTTATATAGTGATCACTAGTGTTTTTGAATTGATACTGGAAGTCCTACTCCGAATGCAAGGATAGGACGGCTCTCCCCAACGTGGGTTGTACGCTGGACTCCATGTAGCTCACCTGGTTTATGTCGGTTATAGGATCTCCCAATGTGTGTGTGTGTACTCTTCTATCTGAGATGTAAACATATTTGCTTAAAAGGCTGAGTTTGAGAAAGTCATTATTCTTAAAAGATTTAAGGAATATATTCTAATGAGAATTGACATGAGATTTGATTATTGTGATGATTTGAAATTGAGATGAAAGTGAATTGAGAACATATTGTAATGACTCACTTGTTTTACTTTACATGTATTATTCATCCATGATTTTGATGATATAATTTGAGCTAAGTGAGTTATCTATATCAGCATGCATAATTTTATAAACTTTGATGATATTAGGATATTATTTTATATATGCATTGCACCCCCATATGCTCGGTATCTTTCCATGGTACTGACCCACATATTCGTATGTGGGCTACATTTTCTTGGAATGTAGGTACAAGGTATAGTTGCACCTTCGAATCCAGTCAATTTGTGGTATCCAGTCAGCAGGTGATGAGTCCTTTTGATTCAAGGGCTTGGGTTAGTTATGCATAGTTATAGTGTTGTATTTTCTTTATTCAGTCGTATTGAGTTGGGGTAGTCGGGAGTCATGACCCGTCTACCTACTGTCAGTACTAGTAGAGGCTTCATAGACAGTCAGTAGAAGTTGATGTATTTTGTTTCAATTTTGGTTGAAAGGCAGAATTGTAATCCTGTAAAATTCCATTTTTATATCGATCAGATTCAGAAAGGAGTTAATTTCTGCTGATTTGTATGGATTTGTATTTTTATTCAGTTGCTTATGAGTTATGCCAGTAGAAGGGTTAGCTTGGGGTCACTTGTGACCCTAAGCACCGTGTGACGTCTCAGAACCCGATTTTGGGGCATTACAAACTTGGTATCAGAGAACAGAGTGCAAGTGTCCTAGGGTGTCTATGAAGTCGTGTCTAGTAGATTCTTACGGAACGGTACGGAGACGTCTGTACTTTTCTTTGAGAGGCTACAGGGCATTTAGGAAATGTTTCCCTTCATTCAAGTCTAAGATCGTGCTATAAAAAGGTTCTCCAAGAAGCTTATATAGATTCTCATCTTACTCTATTCTGGCCAACTCTGCCTCATTTTCAAGGTATCAGAAACAGTTAAGCTTAATTCTCCGTAGATAGTTATGGGACTGTAAGAGAGCTAGAAATTATCCTGTCAGTGCTTTTGAGTTCCAAAGATTGAAGTAATTTATTCATGTTCATAAAAGTCGTGAACTAAGCCTAGGTTAGGTGTGCTTTTAGATTCCTCCTCAGAATCTACAATGTTAATCTATACTTCTCCCTCTATGTATTATTTTTGAGATAACATGATTCGCAAGCTCCAGTTCTTCCCCACGTAATGCTTCTATGTTTTATAATCTTCATGTAGGAGTTATGCGTGATCATGATGCCGAATGTGACGGTTTCTGGATTAATGGTATTAGTTGCCGGAAGTGACCTAATAGGCTTGAACAGTGTACACAAGATTTTAAGTGTAGTTGACTTGTAATTAAGTTTAATATTATATTATGATGAGAAAGTTCACCCAAGATATTATGGGACTGCTTTAATTTCGAGGATTAGTGTATGTGGTGTAGTGAGTCGTGCCATGGGATTGTTAGATGGACAAATACTAGTTCGACGATGGATGATGTTTTGATGGCTAAGTTAAGGCGAGGCGTATGATTGGGAATGTTGAGCCTCTTAAGTGTGATTTTGATTCTTATGGGTTAGAAACATAAGTTCATAGGCATGGTATTAGAGGCAGAAGACAGAAGTAGCATGGTGTATCAAAAGGTTGGAAAGTATTCAAGTTGAGCTAATAGAAATAAGAGTTGAAGTACTAGATGGTGTACATTCCGGCGATAGAGATGTTCGTGGATATTCGAAATTAGTAAGCATTTGAGAATTTGAGTAGTGTCTTAAAGCTAAGGGGGAGATGATAGAACAAGTAGTCAAGTCTAGATTTGACATTTTAGTAGAAGTACCAGTAAGTTGTAAATTTGCTGTGAGAAAGATCGGTGCTTGACCCAATGTTATTTCAGTATTTTTAGCTGTCCCAAAACATACTCATGCTTTACATTTCAGTTCCTTGATCTTAATTCATGTTCATACATGTGATGGAGAATTACATACTCTTCTAGTTTCCAAAAATGAGAAATTCTAGTTCTTCTAGCAGTTGGAATCACATTCCATAAGTTATGAGCTCTAAATTCAGGGCATGCGGCCCATGACTCATATACTCAAGTTTTACAGTATGTTCAGTTCCAGTACTCAGGTAATACTCTTATTGATCAGCGAGATTCAGTTTCCGTTATGGGTGTCTTCAGTTTTGATACCTTAATGAACCCATTGTATTTGATATTTTATTCCTAAGGCCTCAATAGAGAGAGTCAAGTTATTTACATTATCCCTTCATGCTTCAGGTCTTCATGTTTTAAAATTTTGTGACCTTTTCATTAAGTCAAGCTAATGGTGTTGAGCAGTTGTCTAGAAGGGAGAGAAGATACTTCCTTATCTATGATAGAAGGTGGTGTGCTCACGCTGGTGAAGTGAAGTTAGATTGATGCTAAGTCCTTGATACATGCCAAGGTTAGTTGAAGTTTTAAATGTTTATTTGGAAAGATTGTTGTGCGTTGGTTTTATGCACTTCTATGAGGTTGTAGGAATAGTAATACAGAGTTTTTGTGTATAGTTCAATTGGTTGAGAAAATGTTATGTGTGCCATTTAAAAAATTGACAAGTATGTGTGAATGATGTAGTTGATGGAATCTTAGAGAAAGTGAGGAAGATTCTTTATGAGTATTCGTTTAGAGGTGCATGTGCGAAGTGCGTATGTGGTTATGAGTATAGGCTTGAATGTTATGGTTGTATATCTAAAAGAATGCACCGCAAGTTAGCGGATCCCTAGTATAAGATTGTATGTGGTTGTTGGAGTAGCAATAAGAGTTATGTTTGAAGTGAGGAGTTTGGAGGCTCAGTGTATATTGAGGTTCATGATATAGATTAATATTATAGTGTTATGTGTCATATCTCATGAGTACTTGGAGTTAGTCTTGAACATAGTCGAGGGAGTAGTTGGGAAGTGTTGCTAAGTTTGGAAGCAAGGAGTTATGTTTCCCAAGGCCTAGAAATTCCTATCTTAATTTATGCCATATGGGTTCTTGTTCCCATACGATAGGATTGTATCAAATTATGGTTAATTTTCTCCCCGAATAATGTCATTTGAATCTTTTGGAGGGAGTGTTGAGGGACGTTTAATTTGGGCGCAAGTGGTCCTTCTTTTGATGAGATCCCCTTCAATACCTTTGATTCTCAGTCTCTGAATAAACCAAAGATATCGATTCCTTAAAATCAGTCTCCTTTGTTTAAGATCCAACTATGCGACCATTCTCATTATGAATCGCATGTTCTATGAAGTATTCGAAAGTTTGGAGTGAAGTAAGTGGATTGACTTTGTTATCCCAGCCTTTTGTCCTCATTTACATGGTATTCTATACTTATTCATCGACATTCGAGGATGAATGTTTCCAAGGGGGAGATGATGTAATACCCCGAGAAATTTTTCGTTGAAATTTTGTGCGTAAACGTGTTGGGTTCTATCTTCTAGAATGAATTATAAATTTTCCGTGAGGAATGTATTAGATTATGACCCACCATTACGTAGAGTATCGAATAATATTTCCAACGATATGTGGATCATACAAAACGGACACCCGAGCGCCGAGTTATGAACATTCCGATCGAACCGTGAATAGTCGTGAACAGTAAAATGTGCAGGAAAAAAAGTACTGAGGCCTGGCGTATTTTTTATCCAACTTTAAATGATCATAAATCCTAGTACATAATGATATGGGTGGTATACTATATATCAATGGAAATCTCTGTGATTCCTCTTTCCGATGAAATTGGTTTCATACAATTTGTCTATCGGAGCAAAAAGTTATGGTCGATCTACTTCAGCCTATCAAAAGTGAATTTTTGGGTCAACTTCAAACAATCATAACTCCTCGTACATAATGATCTGGGTGAGATACTATATATCAACGGAAAGATATGAGAGTCCTCTTTTTAATGAAATTAGTTTCATCCAATTTGGATATCGGAGTAAAACGTTATTGTTGATCTACTTCAGACTATCAAAACAGTACACCAAAGGTCAGATGCGAGAATTATTTGATTTTAAGGGGCATTTTGGTCATTCCCTCACACCCCAAATCCGTCCAAACCCTATATTAAAGCCTATTAGAAGCATTATATGTTATATTTCATCAAATTCCCTCAAAAAGAAAACCCTAAGCTCCTACATCCAACTTCAAGAACCTCCAAATTTCACCATTAATTCTGCAAATTTATTCAAGATTCCAAGTTCCTAGTTCAAGAACTCCAAGAACCATCATTCAAAGGCACGATTAACATCTCAAAAATGAGTATCGATCTAAAGTTCATCATTCAAGGTATTTGGGATTTTTCAACAAGAACTCTTTTTCGTTCTTGTGCCCAAAAGTAATTTTCTTTACAAAGGCATGATTTTTATTTGATTTTTACAAACCTATGTGCTATGTGGTTAGTACTCTCTAAATTAAAACCTGAGGGTGTTTGATAGTAGTGATAAGGAAAAGAAATATTCATAAAGGTATATAAATTTTATGTAAAGCACATTGCAGTGAAACTCAAACTCTTATGGTTAGATGTGTGTTGGGAGAATAGTAATATGGAAAGGACAAAGTATGTTATTTAATGTTGGGGCATAGCTGAGTAGTGCCTTTAAGCTAAGTCTAATCGTTGTATCATGAGAGATGGAGAATGCTTCAGTCCCTATCTTTCGCGAAATCTTATTTCATGATTAGTACCAATATAAATAAGGTCTATGATCATCAAATAAACCCCTGCCTTATGTTGTGATGATTATGATTCAAAGAACTCATGTGCAAGATCATCCCTATGTAAATTCTCACTATCCCAAGTTTAGTGCTTTCACATTACACTAGGAGTTATCATGATGCTCGTTTGATGCTTCTCCATGTTTTGTTAGGAAAAAATGTTCAATGGGAGTTTTTGTTCTTTATTCTACACTTTTATAACCTCAACAAGTCCCTACCCATCATTCGGGGATGAATGATCCCAAGGGGGAGATAATTAACACCCCGCATTTTTGTGCTAGAAAGCGAACCATTGTTCCTGGGTGTGTAAGCTCTTATTCTATGGTTTATATTTAAATTTAGGTGTAATGATCTTTCTCCTATTGTATGAAGTGATTATGAGGTGAAAAGTGTTCATAGAAATCACTTAGAGCAAAAGTTGAGCTAAGAATCTTTCATTCATCCAAAATTTGATATTCGATTCTACAAGGATCTATTTTGAACTTATATAGATTTTTATATATGTGAAATATTTCATCTCAAGACCCAACAAAATGTAGTTAATTGTATTAGCTTTCCAATGATACAAATTTTGCCTATATTCGATAACCGAGCGAAACGTTATGGCATTTTCAGTGTGAGGCAGAAAGCGGACGCAATAGTGACACATCGGCCAGCGTGTTACGGGACTGTTTTACACACTAAATTATTTTCTAATGGGTCTAGGGGAATTTTGGTCACTCCTCCTCACCCAAATTCCATCCATAATATAAAATTTCAGCCCCAAGAAGCATCAATTGCCACTTAAATCAATTTTCTCTCAAAAGAAAACCCTAGCCACCTCCAAGAACAGGATTCAATTTTTCTTCTCAAATGTCAAGAATTCAAGCCTTCTAATTCAAGATTCTCATGAAAGGTTTCAAGATTAGGCTTTCAATCATCAAACTAATCAATATAAGGTACGTGGGATTTTCCTAAAACTACATGGGCATGGTGAAATTGTTTTAATGATGAATAAATTTTTTGAAACCATGTATTCAGAAAGGGGTTTGGATTTACAATTACAATTATGAATTATGAAACCTTATTGATGATAAATTTTTGGTCATGAGGCCTCCCCTCCCCCCCCCTTAAATTTTATTTTTGTTCATATATGTTCATATGTGGGTTGAATGTTTGAAAATTGATTTAAGAGCATGAAGATTTATACTCTCTCTCTCGTTATGAATTATTCAATTGCATATTGAGAAACATGACATAAATATGTTTACTATCATTTGTTGACTTGGTTTTGATGATGACTTGAAGAGAGGGTACCTTTCTTAATTGCATTTAATGAAAGTGATGATTTTAAAGAGAAGTGAATGATTTTTTACAAGATACTTGACCAACAGGTGTTTGTGAATTGAATTAAGGATCCTTGACTCTGTTTTCATGAATTTCACTATACATATTGTAACACCCCGCATTGTCGATGCATTAGCTCGTGATAATATACTCTTAGAGTTAAATGACTAGAATAGTGTCAAAGAGACTTAGTCTCATTTTTTACTTCCAAAGTGAGTAAAGTTTAAACAATATATAATTTTCCTAATTTTGACTTTTTATCATGTGGGAAATTGAATGTTCTTTCCATCGATATAAGATTCTCCCAAAGTCGATAACCGGAAATGAAGTTATGTCTAGTTTAATGTCCTAGTCATAAAACAACATCACTTTGGTGTTTGGCGTGTTACGTAGGGGGTTTATTTAGCAATTGTCAAATTCCAGTAACTTAGCATGATTGTGGCGTGTCGCGCTGAAGTTTCAGGTCCCAATCAGTGGGATAACGCGATGGCTCCGCGTCGTGGTGAACCTAAGAATCCCATTCATCAATTTCTAGTGAGCCACAGTGTTTGTGGCGCGTCGTGGTGGCCCATAAAATCGGGATCCCAGATATATTTTATTCCGTCTAATTAAGGGTATATTAGGTATTTTCCACCCCCCTTATCAGTTTAAACATGGGATTATACTCCCAAGTGACCACATTATTCATATTTTCTTCAAAAATTCACAAGAACACTCTCTAGGGTTTCCAACTAAGAACCCAAATAACTTAAGATTCAACCATGGGTTTTCGAAACTAATTGAAGATTTGGAATCCCCAAATTGTAGGCTTCAAGAACCATTCATCAAATTCCTAAATTGAGGTACGTGGGATTTATTCTAATAACTACATGGTCTTGTAAACACAACAATGTGATTTAAAGATTATTGAACATGAATTTTAGAAAGGGGTTTTGAAATACATGATTTTATTATGAATTATGAACGTTTAATTGTATCGTTGATTTCATCTTTAGGACTTTCCCCTTTAAATTGATTTAAACCTATATGAATATGTATGATGTTAAAAATTTGATTGAGAGTGTTGTTATTGAAATACCTCTCTCTAATGATTCAGAGTTGGTGAATTTGATGGGAATGATTTGAGATGCCTGCCTAATGTTTTGAAGGGGATCTTTTCAATATTTATGTATTTAACATGATTTTTGATTATGATGAGAGGGATTTTCTTGGTATGATTTTGTTTTTGTCTTAAAAAGAAAGAATTGCATGTGATTGATATTTTAACATGACCACCTTGTGTATTTGAGATGTTGAAAAAAAGAGTTTCTTGCATATGTTTAGATGAGTTTAAGAAAGAGTTTCTTTGAAATGCTTTATAGATATGGTGGTCCCTGATTTACATTTGAAACAGAGATTATTATACGCCAATAATGGCTCAGAGATGTGACTTGCAAGTCAATGCTATGACGATACCATAAACATATATACCATAACAGAGTATGTTTTCAGAGAATGCATGTTTTAAAGAGTTAAAAATGTGATTGAAGAGGGTTAGGTGGTTGCCCGAAGAAGGCTTGAGTTCAAGCAACTCTTAGCCTAAAATTGTGATTTGCCGATCCAAATTCATTATTTTTACACTGGCGACGGCCGTGTGGCGTAGCAGAGTTAGAGACTCCAACCCTTACGGCACACTTGGGTTAGAGGCTTCCCTGCCGAGTCAATGGCAGATTCCATATAGCCTGTGGAATTTCAGATTTGTAGGGTATACCACCTAGAGCAGAAGTAAAACAAAGAGTGTCACACAGTTCAGATGATTTTTCAGAGTGTTTCGCAAATGCCCATGAGATTTCTTACTATATGATATGTTTATGAACTATTTTTGAATTGTTCTCATATATGTTGAATATAAATTATTATTTTGGATTTTCTCTGCATACCAGTACAATTGTATTGACCCCTACCTCCCAGGTTTAGAGGCTCAGTCTAGGGGTCCGTCTAATAAGTAGAGTATCAAGAGAAAAGTGATCCGTACAGTGGTGAGCATTCTTTTTTCTAGAAGGCCTGTTATTTCAGATTACGCCATTCCTTTGATTTAGTCTACTGGAGGCCTTGTCCCAATTTTCAGACAGTTATCATTATTTTATGTTGTAAAGATTTCGCAGATTGTTCCAGATGTTGTTTAGTTGATTTGAGATTTCATTCATTATTGTTAAACGAAATCCAGAGTATGACTATGTTTCCATATCAGATTATATTTCTAAATCTTTTTTTATTATGTGAATTTTGTGCTTGATTACCAAATAGAGTAGGATGCCCGGGCCTTCATGGTTCAGGATGTCCGTCATGGCCAGGACCTAGTTCTGGTCGTGGAAAACATGGTATCAGAGCACGGTTTATGGTCCCAAGGTGTCTGGAAAATTATGTCGGGTAGAGTCTTGTTTATGGGTCTGTAGCATGCCACACTTATAAGCAAAAGGATACTAGGGATTTCAGAATGTTTCCCCTCTTTGTAAATTAGTTTGTGCTTTAGAGTCTAATTTGTCCTCTAATTCCTGATCTCTTGCATTTCAGAAAAACAATCATGCCTCCCCGTCGTACTATAGATCAGAATGCACAGATAGATGAGGTCCGTCCCACTCATGGGATGAAAACCCAAAATAGAGCTCAGAATCCGAAGATTGATTCTACTCCGAGAGTTCCACCTACTCAGACCAGTCCACCCAGGGCACCAAGAGCTCCCCGGATGGGGACTAACCGCACTTAGCCTCATGAGAGAGAAGTATCTAAAGTAGAATTTAGATATTCCATTCATATGCTTGCACATTTGGTAGCCACACGAACTCAATGGTCAAAAGATATTGGGTCTGCATTATTATGTCCGAGGCTAGAAGAGTGGACCAGTTTATGAGAATGAACCCACCCAAGTTTACTGGTAACAAGGTAGAAGAGTATCCACAAGAGTTTGTGGACTAGATGGAGAATATCTATAAGGGGATACATGTAGATGAGGTAGAGGGGATTGAGTTAGTAGCTTACCAACTTAAGGATGTATCTAACCAATGGTATATTGAATGGGTAGATTCAAAGAATGAGCATGTTGAGCCCACAGTTTGGGCCGAGTTCGTGGAAGCCTTCCTTGATCGGTTCTTTCCTCTCGAGCTGAGGGAGGCCAAAGACGAGGAGTTTATGAATCTAATATTGGGAAAGATGAGTGTACAGGAGTACACTCTGAGGTTCAACCAACTAGCTCATTATGCTCCAGATATGACTAGTAACATGAGAGCCCGAATAAGGAAATTTCCATCCGAACTTTCAGATAACTAAGTGCTTTAATGTCAGGGAGAACTATTGAACCGAAACATGGATTTTGCAAGACTATCAGCCCACATACAATAAGTTGAGGAAAATAAAAAGAAAATCGTTGAATCTAGAGAGAAGGACAGATAGGCAAAGAGAGCCAAAATGGTAGACCAGAACTACAATCAGCAGCAGAGTGGGAATTGGGGTAACAAATGGCTAAAAAATAATTGGGGTAATGCGTAGTTTGGAACCAGTGCCTCGATGACCATACCCCATTCGAACAGCGCGCTCATGATTTTTAGTATAGGCAGGGGTTGAGGATGTAGGGTTTGTAGTCTCAAGGAAGTGTAGCTCAGACCTGTCGAACCTATCCGTGCTGTGAGAAATTTGGGAGGAATCATCTGAGGAGATGTCAGTTTGGAGCTAGGGTGTGTTATTTATGCGGCCATCCAGGCAACATCCAGAGGGACTATCCGGCAGCAAAGGGTAATGTTGGTGGAGCCAACTCACAGGCTAATTCTTCTGCACCACCACCGCCTCAGAATGGTGACACTTTAGCCGCCGGAAATGGCCGCAATTGGTTGTATGCCTTGACCAACCACCAAGAGGCAGAGGCCTCACCGGATATAGTTACTGGTACATTACAAATCTTTTCCCAAGATATTTATGTGTTACTTGATCCCGGGTCTACCCTGTTATATGTGACCCCTTATGTGGCTGTTGGTTTTGGGTTTGAACCCGATGTGATTGCTGAGCCTTTTTATGTTTCCACTCTAGTGGGAGATTATGTTATGACTAGGAGGGTGTATAGAAATTGTGTGGTGATTTTTTGTGGGCCGGATACTATGGTAGATCTCATAGAACTTGAAATGATTGACTTTTATGCTATCTTAGGGATGGATTGGCTCCATTCGTGCTATACCACACTAAATTGTAGAACCCGAAGAGTCACTCTTTCCTTCCCGAATGAACCAGTAGCAGAGAGGGAGGGACATTTTTAGTTCCTAGAGGGCACTTTATATCTTACCTCATAGCCCGTAAACTCATTTCTAAGGGTTGTTTATATTATCTTATTCGGGTTAAACATTCAAATACCGGAAGCTCTTATCTTCAATCCGTCCCTATGGTGAATGAATTCCCAGAAGACTTTCTGGATGATCTCCCAGGAATACTACTTGATAAGGAGATATATTTTGGCATTGATTTGTTGCTGGACACTCATCCCATTTCTATTCCTCCATATAGAATGGATCCTGCAGAACTGAAAGTGTTGAAAGAATAGCTAGCAAATCTTCTAGACAAAGGTTTTATCCGTCGTAGTGTTTCTCCATAGGGTGAACCTGTACTCTTTATGCGAAAGAAAGATGGTTCCCTGCGTATGTGCATAGATTACCGCCAGTTGAATAAGGTCAGTATTAAAAATAAATATCCACTTCCTAGAATTGATGATCTTATTGACCAGCTTTAGTGTGCTAGATGTTTTTCAAAGATAGACCTTCGTTCGCGATACCATCAGTTGAATGTTAGAGAGTCAGACATTCCCAAAACATCTTTCTGAACCAGATATGGTCATTATGAATTCTTAGTCATGTCCTTAGGTTGACTAACGCCCCTACAACTTTCATGGATCTGATGAATAGGGTGTTCCATCAGTTTCTACACCTGTTTGTTATAGTTTTCATTGATGATATTTTCATTTATTCTAAGAGTGAGGAGGATCATGCCAATTACCCCCGAATCATCCTTCAGATTCTCAAAGATCACAAGTCGTATGCAAAGTTTTCCAAGTGTGAATTCTGGCTTAATGCTATTGCTTTCTTGGGGCATATTGTGTCTAGTAATGGGATTAAGGTTGATCGTCAAAAGATTGAGGCAGTGAGAAAATGGCCAAGATCCACGAATCCAACCGCTGTTCAGAGTTTCTAGGATTTTGCAGGGTATTACAGAAGATTTGTAAAGAGTTATTCTTCCAAAGCTTCACCAATTACTAAGTTGACTCAGAAAAAGGTGAAGTTCGTGTGGTCTGACTCCTGTGAGAATAGTTTTGAGAAGTTGAAAGATAAGTGGACAACTCCTTCCATTTTGACTCTTACGGAAGGTACGAAAGGGTTTTTTGTGTACTGTGATGTGTCTTGTGTGGGACTTGGGTGTGTACTTATGAAGCACAGTAAGGTGGTGGCCTATGCATCTGTGATACACCAAAAAATCAAAACCAATATTAGCGCCATGTTTCAATCTCATGCATAGTACATAATGATTCCTTTATATTTTTATGAGTAAGGTAGATGTATATTAAGGCTTCAAATAACTCCTAGCTATCAGACGAATCAAATCATTCATTACCGATTGAATTCTTTGGAAGGATATTGCTATAGTAAACTTTAAAGGAACATATCTCTCGTTTTACTATGAATTTTTTATTTCATGAGCCACCAACAGATAGACAATAGAATTATATTTCCAACGATACCAATTTTTCAAAAATCCGATAACGGAACGAAAAGTTATACCCATTTTACTCCAGCATATCAGCCTGGAAACTGAGTGACAACCTGTCTGACGGCTTATCACATTTCTGACAACACTGCTTATCACATTTCTGATGACTTATCAGCCATTTCGTAAAGATTGGACAGCAACCCATCAATTCCAGCTCCTAGGTGACGACCTGGGCTGACGGGCTATCACAGATCTGACGGCTTCTCCGCCTTGGTCGTCAGCTGATAATTTCAGCAACTGGGAAGAAATTTTGTAGGGGTATTTTGGTTTTTTTCCCTTACCCTAAACCTTACCCCCACGACATAAAACACCAAAAACACGTATTTAGTTATTGGTATTTAGTTTCAAAAGCTATTAACCCTCTTTGTTCTAAAGATCAAACTTAGGGTTTCTTCTCAATTAACTTCAAGGTCCCATCACACTCTCCACAAGATATTCAAGAATTAAGATTCCCACTCCAAGAAAATTCAAGAAAGGTCAATTTTCTTTCAAGATTCAATCCCTAAGGTATGTGTAGTGTTCATTCATGGATTCCTTTCATCCATGAAGTCCAAGAACCCTATTTTAAATTCTATATTATGTTATTTATGTGGTGAATGGATTATGCTCATGTTATTGATGTTGAATGATTCCCAGGTTAGAATCTTTAGGTGTCTTTATGAATCTATGATATCATTTGAGATGGAAACATGTAAGTGTGGTTGTTCATGATGAATAATTTGTTGATTACACCTATGCCTAAGTTGTGCATGTAATGTATTTGATAAAATGACTAAAAGACTAGAAGTCATGTATTATAGTTGAATTGTGACCTAAATGACAAATGCATGCTACACCCATATGAAAATAATGACTTCTATTATATTGTTATGCATCATGATTGTTGATGGAATGTTCATGAAACTAGATTGATAGACTTATGACATGTTATGTGCATTCCTTTCCATGTATAAGACTTTGAGAACTATGTGTAGTATGAAATCCCCAACTTATGGTATTTTGAGTTATGAATATTGGTCATGTGTTCAAGAAGAGCAAAGTCATGTTTTGTCAGTTTTCTTTCATCGAGTCCTGGGGGTGCTTGTACCCGACAATTTAGTTGTGTGCCTAGAGCCATGTCATGTTTCACGATACTCTCATTCAAGCCATGATCCATAGAACTCAGTCAACCATGTGACTCAAGAAATCTCAAAAATCTCAGTAGTTCAGTAATCTTAGTGATTTCAGTATTCCAAGTAAAATCTCAGCAACTACAGTACTCTCAGTCAGTCCTTAGAATCAGTACATTCCGTCAGTCAACGAAACTCAGTAAACTCAGTTTAGCTTCACTAAACAATACCACTAGTATCAATTAAGTTTATCAGTTCCCTTCAGCTAATCTATTCCGTTCAGTTAATTAGTTCAGGTTAATTAATCAATTCAGTGTCTTTCAGATGGGAGTAGGATTCAGCACCGAGCGAGCCTAGGAATAGGGACTCACCCGCTAGAATAGGACTGAGAATCCTAGAAGAAATACCTAAGTTCCAAAACTACGTAGCCAATGTAGGTATGATATTTCACCCATTATATAGGACTGGCATACTTAGGAATCACTCGTTAGCACATTTAAATGTATAGGACTGATCCCAGGGGTCATCTGCTAGATTAGGACTGACGCCACAACAGTTGTCTTTAACATTGGCGCGGTAATGACATCCTTCCATATGGGGTTACAGGTTGGACCCCAAACTACCTAGAAAGAGGCATGTCAGTTAGATGAATACATCCCACAGTTTAAGTTACAGATTCAGGACTGACCTCAACTATGGTCAATCAGTATCAGTATCATTAGATTTGGAGATCACCCGCTAGGTTGGATTGATCTCAACTAAGTCAAATCATCTTTATTATCATTATACTCATAGATCACCCGCTACATAGAACTAATCTCAGAATCAGTAACTCCATACAGAACGAAACTCAATAGTTTCATCAGAACTTAGACTGTGAGATACAGTCGTTCAGTATCAGTTACATTGGTTCTGACAATCATCATAGTTATATCAATTATATCAGTTATCATAACTCACATTACCAGTATTCAATTTTAAGTACTGTTAGACACAGTCAATCAGACCAGTTCTTCATAATTCGAACTATTAGAAATAGTCGTTCATCTATTCAGTAATACAGTATTAGTTCCTCACTTAGTAGAGACTTACATATTAATATCAGTGATCTTAGTCATTCAGTATCTCAGTATTAGTACACTTATGCTGTCAGTATTCAGACTCAGTAGTCAGTATCACCACGAGTTCAGTTATAGTTACTTATGTATGTATGTATTCTTACGTTCATATCAATCAACATTGTTCATGCATATAAACACTTTCCATTTATCCTACCTCACTCATATACTCCATACATTTAGTTGTACTAATGCATTCGCACTATAGTGTTTTATTTTACGCCATAGGTTCAGAGGCATGAGTTAGAGAGAAGCAGTAGAAATGTAGATTTTAGCAATCAGAGTTAGCAGTGAGTCCTCATTCCCCAGGACATGATTACTACTATATTACTTCAGTATTTTAGTTTGGATTTCAGTAGTCGGGAGTTAGTTTGAAACATGTTCCTTTCACACCCTACTTCAGACAGTTAAAGGCTTTCAGACTAGTTTACCGACTAGATTCAAACTTTAATATTTCAGATTTGTTTTGGTATTGTGATACCACTTTATTCACACATTTTTATTATTCATATTATGTTCAGTATTGAACCTTATGGACTTTTAGATCATGTTTCCACATTTATATACATATATTATGCAGTGTACAGGTACAGATATCAGTCATAGGTTAGCTTGTGGTCCTTCGGGGTCATGAGCACCGTGTAGCATTCCGGTTCAGAAAATCGAGGCGTTACAAACTTGGTATCGGAGCCTAAGGTTCAATAGAGTCCTAGAAATTCTGAAATCCTCATCTAGTAGAGTCTTGTACAGGGGTATGTTGCGTGCCACATTTATGTATGAGAGGCTATAAGATGTTTTAGGAACAATTTCCCTTCTTTCAGTATTCATGTCGTGCCAGTGAGCATAATATCAAGATAATCTCTCATTCAAATCCATTTCTCCTCTTGATTTTAGAACATGCCTCCCAAGAGAAGAAATCAGCCAGCCCATCAGCCTGAAGATCCTTTGGGAGAACATATTTCTCATGTGGAGTTCAAGGCCAAATTCACTACTCTTGCTCAATCAGTCGCTGCCCAACATGAATGACCAACTGTCATTCCAAACAACCCAGTGGATAATTCAGCTGCAGCCAAGATTCAGGACTTCACCTAAATGAATCATTCTTGTTTAATTGGGTCTAAGACAGATAAAGGTCCTTAGGAATTCATTGATCAAATTCAGAAGGTTACGAATGCCATGGGAGTGACTACTGTTGAGAGTGTTGAGTTAGCCGCGTATCAGTTGTAGGATGTGGCTTATACTTAGTACAAATAGTGGAAGTCAGAAAGGTTAGATGATGCAGGTTCTATAGAATAGGAGGAGTTTTCCTCTGCTTTTCTTGATAGATTCTTTCCGCTAGAGCTTAGAGAAGCTAAAATGCTAGAGTTCATCAACCTCAGGCAGGGAAAAATAACGGTGAAAGAGTATTCTCTTAAGTTGACTCAGTTAGCCATATATGCCCCTCATGTGGTTGAAGATAGTAGAGCTAAGATGAGTAAGTTTGTCTTAGGGGTGAATGATAGTATGGACAATAAGTGCAGGTCTGTGATGTAAAATAGTGATAGGACTTTATCCAGGCTTATGACTCATGATCAACAGATAGAGGGGCAAAAGATTAGGATGAGGGAGAGACAAAGTAATAGAGCAAGGACAGGTATTTTCAGCTTTGCTTAACCTAAGTCACAGGGTGGTAACCGTTCTCAGCATAGTGAGAATTTTTCATTCCCAGTTCCATCCTCAGATAGTGCACCAGTACACAAGTCCAGGAATGACCATCATGATAGGGCTCCAGGATTTGAGTCCCAGGGTAGTGAGAACAGGAGTCTTACCTATCCGCTTTGCAAAGAGTATGGTAGGAATCACCTAGGTGCATGTAGGGTAGGTAGTGATGTATTCTATAGGTGTGGTAAGAAAGGCCACAGGATGTGTGACTGTAGAGTTCTAGCACAGAAGGGTAAATATTTGCGTTAGCACGACACCAAGAGTGGTCAGCGTCAGAATAGACTTTACGCACTCTAGACCCGTCATGATCCAAAAAGTTTCCCTAACCTAGATTTGGGTACGTTACAAGTATTTTATGTTCATGGTATTCATTGTTAGATCTCTTTCTCTCTTTGAACTTATGTTTCAGAACGAGTTAGCTAGTAAAGTGAGCAAGTCAGTTTAGTAATCAAGCAGTCAGATTGGTATAGTTTGTTTTCTCATCCTTGCATCTATTTATGCTTTCTGAAGTCACAGGGAATATAACTATTCCAAGGTAGAACCTCTTAGTAATTGCAAGTTCAGTTTAGTTTATGCTTCATGCATTAGTTTCAGACTCCTGAGGTTCAGTTATAATCTAGTTCATAGATGCCTTGTGCATTGCCCCAGTGTCTCAGCAAGGTGAGCATTCTTAGAGGGACATAGTGTCCCAAGGGGGAGATACCCCAAAAACCCTTAATGCTCTCATGTATTAACTCAATCAGTTTCTTTTCTTATAACGAATCTAGTTTAGAGTATAGGGTACTCATAAGTTGACCTTTAAAATCACAACTTCAGCTGTAAGCCATGTATTCAGATGCTCAGTTCAGTTCATATGTCCCATATTAGACTCAGTTATGTTGTCAAGTTTCCGCTCATGCATGTTTAGTAAATGATCTCAGGCTCATTAGCATTCCTGTGTAGGGTAACAATTCTGTTTAAATTTATTCAGTTCTTTATTCAGGATTACATCATAAACTTGATAGAAATTACCATTGCATATTAATTCATCCATATATGTGCCATTTCGGTTATATAATCATGCATTAGATATGCATTCTTATTGCGAGAACATCAGTTATCAGAAATCTCAGCAAGGATCAGTTACACATGCATCAGATATGTATGTTCAGTATGATATAGTCATTTTATTAGTCACGTCAATCATGAGATCATGTTTCAGTTATTCATGTTCAGTTCATGTTCAGTCTATTGTTCTTCCTCTCTCAGTCAGTCTCATTCGAGGATAAATATTCCCAAGGGGAAGATATTATAATACCCTGATAAATCTAAACCAATATTAACACCATGTTTCAATCTTATTCATAGTACATCATGATTATTTTATAGTTTTATAAGTAAGTTAGATGTATATTAAGGCTTCAAATAACTCCCAGCTATCCGACGAATCAAAACATTCCTTATCGATTGAATTCTTGGAAAGAATATTACTATAGTCAACTTCAAATGAGCATATCTCTCATTGTACTATGAATTTTTTATCTCATTACCACCAACATATAGATTATTGAATTAGATTTCCAACGATACAAATTTTACCAAAATCCGATATAGGAGCGAAAAGTTATACCCGTTTCACTCCAGCATGAAAGCCTGGAAATTGAGTGACGACCTGTCTGACGACTTATCACATTTCTGATGACTTATCAGCCATGTCGTCAAGCTTAGTCAACAACCCATAAATTCCAGCTCCTAGGTGACGACCTGGGCTGATGGGCTATTACAGATCTGACGGCTTATCTGTCTTGGTCGTCAGCTGATAATTTTAGCAACTGGGAAGTAATTTTGTAGGGGTATTTTGGTCTTTATCCCGCACCCTAAACCTTACCCCCGACATAAAACACCAAAAACACGTATTTAGTGATTGGTATTTAGTTTCAAAAGCTCTTAACCCTCTTTGTTCCCAAGAACAAACTTAGGGTTTCGTCTCAATTAACTTCAAGATCCCATCATACTCTCCACAAGATATTCAAGAATTAAGATTCCCACTCCAAGAACATTCAAGAAAGGTCAATTTTCTTTCAAGATTCAATCTCTAAGATATGCGTAGTGTTCATTAATGGATTCTTTTCATCCATGAAGTCTAAGAACCCTCTTTTAAATTCTATATTATGTTATTTATGTGATGAATGGATTATGCTCATGTTGTTGATGTTGAATGATTCCCAAGTTGAAATATTTATGTGGTTTTATGAATCTATGATATCATATTAGTTGGAAATATTTAAGTTTGGTTGTTCATGATGAATAATTTGTTGATTACATCTATTCCTAAGTTGTTCATGTAAGGTTTTTGATAAAATGGCTAAAAGACTTAAAGTTATGAATTATAGTTGAATTGTGACCTAAATGACAAATGCATGCTACACCCTTCTGAAAATAATGACTTCTATGATATTGTTATGCATCATAATTGTTGATTGAATGTTCATGAGACTAGATTGATGGACATATGGAATGTTGTTATGTGCATTCCCTTCCATGTATAAGACTTTGAGAACTATGTGTAGTATGAAATCTTCAACTTATGGTCTTTTGAATTATGAATATTGGTCATGTCTTCAAGAAGAGTAAAGTCATATTTTGTCAGTTTCCTTCCATCGAGTCCTGGGGGTACTTATACCTGACAATTTAGCTGTGTTCCTAGAGCCATGTCATGTTTCACGATACTCTCAGTCAAGCCATAATCTATCGAACTCAGTCAATCATGTGACTCATGAAATCTCAAAAATCTCAGTAGTTCATTAATCTCAGTGATTTCAGTATTCCAAGTAAAATCTAAGTAACTACAGTACTCTCAGTCAGTCCTCAGACATCAATACATTCCGTCAGTCAACGAAACTCAGTAAACTCAGTTTAGCTCCGCTAAACAATAACACTAGTATCTGTTTTGCTAATCCGTTTAGTTAAGCTAATCAGTTCAGTTCAGTTAATCAGTTCTGCTTAATTAATGAGTTTAGTGTCTTTTAGATAAGAGTAGGATTCAACAACGAGCGAGCTTAGGGATGGGGACTTACCAGCTAGAATAGGACTGAGATCCCTAGAATCAATCCCTAAGTTCCATAACTCGTAGCCTGCATAGGTACGAGATGTCACCCGTTAGATTGGACTGGAATACTCAGGTATCACCCATTAGCACATTTAAATGTATAGGACTGATCCCAAGGGTCACCCACTAGATTAGGACTGACTCCACAACAATTTTCTTAACCAGTGGTGTGGTACTGATACCCTTTAACCTGGGGTTATAGGTTGGACCCCATACTAGCTAGAAAGGGGCATGTCAGTTAGATGAATACATCCCACCATTTTAGTTACAGATTCAAGACTGACCTCAACTATGGTCAATCAGTATCAGTATCATCAGATTTAGAGATCACTCGCTAGGTAGGACTGATCTCAAACTAAGTCAAATCATCTTTATTATCATTATACTCAGACATCACCCGCTAGATGGGACTGATCTTAGATTCAGTTACTCCATACAAAATGGAACTCAGATAGTTCTATCAGAACTTAGACTGTCAGATACAGTCGCTCAGTATCAATTACATCTATTTTGCCGATCATCACAGTCATATCAGTTATATCAGTCATCATAACTCACGTTATCAGTATTCAGTTTTAGCACTGTTAGACACAGTAAATCAAACCAGTTCTTCATAATTTATACTGTCAGAAATAGTCGTTCATCTATTTACTAATGCAGTATCAATTCCTCACTTAGTAGTGACTTACATATTAATATTAGTGAACTCAGTCATTCAGTATCTCAGTATCAATAAACTCATGTAGTCATCATTCAGACTCAGTAGTCAGTATCACCATGAGTTCAGTTATAGTTAATTATGCATGTATGTATTCTCACGTTCATATCAGTCAGCATTGTTCATGCATATAAACCCTTTGTGTTTAGCCTACCTAACTCGTATACTCAGTATATTCAGTCGTACTGATGCATTCGCGCTATGGTGTTTTATTTTATGCCATAAGTTCAGAGGCATGAGTTCCAGAGAAGCAGGAGCATTGCAGATTTCAGCAGTCAGAGTTAGCTGTGAATTCTTATTCTCCTAGTACATGATTACTACTTTATTACTTTAGTATTTTAATTTGTCTTTAAGTAGTCGGGAGTTAGTTGGAGACATGTTCCTTCCACTCCCTACTTCAGACAGTTAGAGGATATCAGACTAGATTCAGACTTCAGTATTTTAGTTTTGTTTTGGTATTGTGATACCACTTTATTCAGACATTGTTATTATTCAGATTAGGTTAAGTATTGAAGCTTATTGCCTTTCAATTCATGTTTCCGTATTTATATACATATATTATACAGTGTACAGGTACAGATATCAGTTATGGGTTAGCTTGTAGTTTTTCAGGGTCATGAGCATCGTGTAGCATTTCGGTTCAAAAAATTAGGGTGTTATAGCATATAGGCAGTTGAAGGTTCATGAGCAAAATTACCCCACCCATAACTTGGAGTTATCTGCTATGGTGTTTGTGCTTAAAATATGGCATCATTATCTCTATGGAGTACATATTGATATATTTACTGATTAAAAAAGTTTGCAGTATGTTTTCTCATAGAAAGAATTGAACCTCAGGCAACGACATTGGTTGAAGATTTTGAAGGATTATGACATGAGTCTGCACTACCATCCGGGGAAGGCAAATATGGTAGCCGACGCCCTCAGTAGGTTGTCTATGGGCAGTCTTTCTCATATTAAAAAGGGAAAGAGGGAGATGGTGAAGGATATTCACCGACTTGTAAATCTAGGAGTGCGAGTCTTGGATTCTGAAGATGGAGGAGTGGTTGTTCATGAGGTAGCTAAATCATCCCTTTGAGATGAAGTAAAAGAGAAGAAGGTTGAAGATCCCATCTTGATGCATATCAAGAAAGATGTGGGTAAATAGAAGGTGATGTATTTTGAAATTGGTGGTGATGGAATCATAAGATATTAGGGTAGGCTATGTGTGCCAGATGTAGATGGGTTACGAAAGAGGATCCTTGATGAAGCTCACTCTTTAAGGTATAATATTCACCCAGGCTCTATTAAGATATATCATGATCTAAAGACTATATATTGGTGGAAGAATATGAAGTGTGATGTAGCTAACTTTTTTGCCATGTGTTTGAACTATCAACAAGTTAAGGTAGAGTATATGAGGCTAGGTGGTACTTCCCAATAGATAGCCTTGGCTTTGTGGAAGTGGGAGATGGTCAATATGGACTTTATCACGGGACTTCCAGGGTCCCGAAAATAGTATGATTCTATTTGGGTAATTATATACCGGCTGACCAAGTCAGCCCACTTTTTGCCAGTGAGAACCAACTATTTGGGGGATGACTATGCCAAGTTATACATTGAGGAGATAGCCCATTTGCATGGAGCACCTGTGTTAATCATATCTGACCTAGGTACACAATTCTCTTCACAGTTTTGGAGATCTTTTTAGAGGGGTTTAGGTACCAAAGGAACCTATTACGACTTTCCACCCTCAGACAGATGGGCAAGCCGAATGTACTATTCAGACCCTTGAAGATATGTTGAGAGCTTGTGTGATTTACATCAAAGGTAGTTGGCTATATCACTTGCCATTGATAGAGTTTGCTTATAATAATAGCTACCATTCTAGTATTAAGATAGCCCCTTTTGAGTCCCTATATGGGAGAAAGTGTAGGTCGCCAATAGGATGGTATGAAGTTGGTTAGACAAAGTTGTTTGGGCCTGATCTAGTTCATCAGGCAATGGAGAATGTGAAGATTATTAGAGAACGACTTAAGATAGCCCAGAGTAGATAGAAATACTATGCTGATGTTAGAAGAAGGGAGCTAGCATTTGGGGTTGGTGATTGGGTGTTTCTCAAAGTTTCTCTGATGAAGGGAGTTATGTATTTCGGGAAGAGAGGTAAGACGAGTCCTCGCTATATAGGGTTATACCAGATTTTGAGAAGGATAGGTGGAGTTGCTTATGAGTTAGAGTTTCCTGCAAGTTTGGGTTCTGTTCATCCGATATTTCACGTATCCATATTGAAGAAATATATTGGAGACCATTCTTTAGTGTTTCCTGTAGAAGAAATCAAAGTGACAGACTCCTTATTTTATGAAAAGGAACCTATTGCAATATTAGATAATCAAGTTAGAAAGTTGAGGAGCAAGGAGATAACTTCAGTTAAAGTGCTGTGGAAAAACCCAAAAGTTGAAGAAGCAACTTGGGAATATGAAGATGACATGTGAGATAGATATCCAAATCTATTTGATCCGGTGGATGACGAAATGGAAGGTACAATCCTTGCTTTATTCTTTTAGGGTCTTAGTATACCTTAAATCATGCTTGTTCGTATTCTGCGTCATCATTCGGGGATGAATGATCACAAGGGGGATAATGTAACACCCCACATCGTCCATGCATTAGCTCGTGGTAATATGCTCTTAGAGATAAATGACTAGAATAGTGTCAAACAGACTTAGTCTCATTTTTTACTTCCAAAGTGAGTAAAGTTTAAACCATATATAATTTCCTTAATTTCGACTTTTTATTATGTGGGAAATTAAATGAGATTTCCGCCGATATAAGATTCCCCCAAATCCGATACCTGGGCAAGAAGTTATGGCTATTTTAATGTCCTAGTCGTAAAACACCATCATTTTGGTGTTTGGCACGGCGCGGAGGGGGTGTATTTAGCAATTGTCAAATTCCAGTAACCTAGCGCTATTGTGGCACGTTGCACTGAAGTTTCAGGTTCCAACCAGTGGGATAACACGATGGTTCCACATCACAGTGACCCTAAGAATCCCATTCGTTAATTTCAAGTGAGCCACCGCTATTGTGGCGCGTTGCGATGACCCATAAAATTGGGCACCCAGTTATATTTTATTCCGTCTCATTATGGGTATATTAGGTATTTTCAACTCCCCTATCATCTTAAGCACAGGATTATACTTTTAAGTGACCACATTATTCATAATTTCTTCGAAAATTCACAAGAACACTCTCTAGGGTTTCAAACTAAAAACCCAAATAACTCAAGATTTAATCGTGTGTTTTCAAAACTAATTGGAGATTTGAAATACCCAAATCGTAGGCTTCAAGAACCATTCATCAAATTCTTAAATTAAGGCACGTGGGGTTTATCCTAAACACTGCATGGGCTTGTAAACACTAGAGCGTGATTTAAAGATTATCAAGCATGAATTTTAGAATGGGGTTTTGAAATACATGATTTTATTATGCATTATGAACCTTTATTTGTATCATTGAGTTGGTATTTAGGCATTTCCCCTTTAAATTGATTTAAACCTATATGAATATGTATGATGTAGAAAATTTGATTTAGGGCGTTGTTATTAAAATCCTTCTCTAATGATTCAGAGTTGGTGAATTTGTTGAGAATGATTTGAGATGCCTGTTTAATATTTTGAAGGGGATCTTTTCAATATTTACATATTTAAATGATTTTTGATGATGATGAGAGGGAGTTTCTATGTATGATTTCGTTCGTGTCTTAAAAAGAAAGAATTGGATGTGATTGATATTTTGACATGACCACCTTGTGTATTGAGATGTTGAAAAAGAGAGTTTCTTGCATATGTTTACATGAGTTTAAGAAAGAGTTTCTTTGAAATGACTTATTGATATAGTTGTCCCAGATTTACATTTTAAATAGTGATTATTATATGCCAATAATGGCTCAGAGATGTGACTTGTAAGTCAATGGTATGATGATACCGTAAACATGTATGTCATAACAGAGTATGTTTTAAGAATATGTTTTCAGAGAATGCATGTTTTAAAGAGTTAAAAATGGATGCATGCTTTAAAGAGTTAAAAATGGTCTTAAAGAGAGTTAGGTGGTTACCCGAAGAAGGCTTGTGTTCAAGTAACTCTTAGTCTAAAATCGTGATTTGCCGATCCAGGTATATTATTTTTACGCTGGCGACAATCATGTGGCGTAGTAGAGTCAGAGATTCCAACCCTTGCGGCACACTTGGGTTGGAGGCTTTCCCACCAAGTCAATGGAGGATTCCATATAGCCCATGGAATTTCAGAGTTTTAGGGTATACCACCGAGCGCAGAAGTAAAATAAAGAGTGTCATAGAGTTCAGATGATTTTTCAGAGTCTATCAAAAATGCCCATGAGATTTCTAACTATATGATATGTTTATGAACTATTTTTGAATTTCTCTCATATATGTTGAATATAAATTATTATTTTTGATTTTCTCTGTGTACCAATACAATTGTATTGACCCCTACCTCCCAGGTTCAGAGGCTCAATCTAGGGGTCCGACTAATAAGTAGAGTATCCAGAGAGAAGTGATCTATGCAGTGGTGAGCATTCTTTGTTCCAGAAGGCCTGTTATTTTAGATTATGTTATTCCTTTATTTTGGTCTACTGGTGCCTTGTCCCAGTTTTCAGACAGTTGTAATTAGATTATGTAGTAGAGATTTTACAGATTGTTCCAGATATTGTTTAGTTGATTTTAGATTTCATTTTTTATTGTTAAACTAAATCCAGAGTATGACCATATTTCCGTATCAGATTATATTTCCTCATCTTTTTTTATTAAGTGAATGTTGGGCATGATTACCAAATTGAGTAGGACGCCCGGGCCTTAATGGTTCGGGATGTCCGTCATAGCCAGGCCCTAATTCGGGTCACGACACATATCCTCTTATATTGTTGACTTGTTTGGTGGTCTGAAAATAATATTTTGAAGGAGAAGACATAACATGATATTGTATGGCTTAGAAATATGACTTGCAATTTTTGGTATGACGATACCAATACAGATAATGCCATGGTAACACAGAACAGAATAGAATACAAATTTTTATTCAGATTTCCAGATTTTGAATTTAGAAAGATGCATGTTTATAAAAGGTTAAAAATGGAATTAAAGAGAGTTAAGTGGTTACCCGAAGAAAGTACGAGTTTAAAGACTCAATGCTAGAAACCGTGATTTGCCGACACGGGGTTATGGTACCATGATGTATGGTCTTGTGTACCTTGATTTATGTCGTCCCACTTTGGGACTATGTTTAGGATCCATGCTTTGTGGTATTGTATACTACCATGACATGTTGATTCGATTCAGGATCATGGGCATCTTGAACCACGAAGGCCTGAGAGACCCCATGTGAGATGGTGTGTGGTAGATAATAAGGTGTGGTAGTAATGTCGTGGAGAGAATGAACTAGTGGCCGTAGTTAGGTAAAATGATAATTTTTTTTTATTTTCCCATTTGGTAGACTTGTATAGTATATGGCATGCTTCATCGATTGTACATGATTGATGCTAGACTATAGGCTTGAACTTTAGATGTGGATTGTGGTGGTAAGGATAATAGCTTAAGACTAATGATGCATGCTTTGTGGCAATGAATTAGTTTGCTTGATGTGATGTGTGAAATAGCCTAGGTTAGAAACTTATGAAGAAAGGAGTGGATAATTGTGATATACATATATATACACACACACACACATACATACATACATAAATACATACACGAGGACTAGTGTTAAAATGATAAATAATCCCAAGGGGGATAATGTAACATCAGTACATTAATCACTCGAATAATGCATAAAAATTGAACTTTAGGACCGCTATATTGATGGTAAACCATATCTAGTTGGGATAGTCAGTGTTGGGGGTGCTTTTAGGCTTTGGGAAGGGGTTGGCATCGAAAATGGGATGTTCCGCAAAGTCCCCGCACCACGAAAACATCGCAAACTGCCACTAGAATGCGTTTTCCTTGGCCTTACGCCGCAAACCTTGAGGTTTGCTTTGGCCTGGCGCCGCAAACCTTGTGGTTTGCTTTGGCCTTGGGATGCAAAACCTGTGGTTTGCTTTGTCCTGACTCCACAAACCTTGTGGTTTTCTTTTGCCTTTCACCGCAAAGCCAAATCCAAGCATTAAAAGTTGCTCATAATTTAAAAAAGACTTATAGAACCTTGACAACAAATCAAAAAAAGAAAGACATAAATGATCTTATTTTTTTCCTTCAATGAACTACTCACATCTATCACTATCAATTAACTTTAGGGAAGTTTGCATAACCATGAAAAAAATAAAAAACAACATAAAAGCCATAAAAAATCCTGCTTTTTCCTTTTAAAGAACTATCACATCTATATAAATTAACTTTCATAAACACAAAGACTGTTTAAGAAGCCTACTGAAAATTGTCGGCACAACTTTGATAACTACAAAGCACAGTCAACACAAGCTTCTGAGTGAATCAATCTATAGTAATAAGTTGTATCAACTAAAATGGACACACGCACACACATATATATATAATCTAGAAAAAATTGGGCAAAGAGATTAATTTCATACCTAGGCTTTATCCTTATAGTAATCTTGAAGTTTCTTGCGATTGTTACTTCACCGATTAATTTTAGGCATTCCATCAAATATATAAGAAATTAAAAGACATCAAGATCACTGTATCTGAGAACTTTAAATTTTATGACTCATTTGGTACAAGGAATAAGAGATAACTAATCCCTAGATTAATTTTAGGATGAGCATATCCATGTTTGGTTGGGATAAAATGTATGGGGTAACTCATCCCAGGATTTTAGTGTTGTTTTAACCCACTAAAGTTAGTGCGAGAACATCAATTAAAACATTGTGACTCCTATCATGATCAATCAGGTTAATCGTGGGATGAGTTATCATATACATTTATTCCCAACCAAACATAGATAAGCTCATCCTAAAATTAATCTAGGGATTACTTATCTCTTATATATCCCTTTTACCAAATGAGTAATAACATTTAGAGTTCTCAGATACACTGGTCGTGTTGTCTTTTAATTTCTTATATATTTGACGGAATGCCTAAAAGTAATCGGTGAAGTAACAATCACAAGAAACTTCATGATTGCTGTAAAGATAAAACCTAGGTATGAAATTAATCTCTTTGCCTAACTATTTCTAGATTATATATATGTGTGTGTGTCCTTTTTGGTTGATACAACTTATTACTGTAGATTGATTCACTCATAATCTTGCGTTGACTGTGCTTTGTAGATATCAGCATCTGTCAGTTGTGCCGACAATTTTCGGTATGCTTCTTAAACATTCTTTATTTGTTTTTATGAAAGTTAATTTATATAGATGTGATAGTTCTTTAAAAGGAAAAAGTAAGATCTTTTATGGCTTTTATTTTGTTTTTGATTTTTTGTCATGGTTATGAAAACTTCCCTAAAGTTAATTTATAGAGATTGATGTGAGTAGTTCCTTGAAGGAAAAAAGTAAGACCATTTATGTCTTTCTTTTTTTGATTTGTTGTCATGGTTCTATATCCCACAAATCCTCATACACAAGATATAATTTCATACATGTCTTTCATACCTTGTAATTAGACTGGTTTAACAACTCCATTCCTAGTCCATTACTACGACCGCTAAAATCTGAGAGAAATTAGTTGAATCTATCACTAACCCAATCTTGAATAAAATCCAGAAGCAAACGTGTGGCTATGACTCTGATAACATGAAAGGTTTAATTGAAGAGAACTTCAACTAGTCCAAGATCAATAGATTCAAATAAGAAGAGGAAGCTAGAAAGGTGATGGAAGATATTGAAAGAAAGAACTTAGATTTGGAAGAAGACTACTTGAATTTGTTGTATTAGATTTGTTTTTGGTTGGTTACAAATGTACAAGACCATCCCTATGTATACTTATTGATGGATGGTTCTCGAAAATCCTCTAGATACTTCTAAAAGAAAAATCGAGTGATCTTTATCTTCTACCACTACTGTAGAATATCATGATAATTCTACAAGATGCTTATTCAAGAGAGTATTTTAGGATATTCTAGAAGAACATATCATATTCCAAAAATTATCTTCAACTTTTTTCGCACACCTATAACATATATGGAGCTGTATCTGCTCTACAGAAGTTCAAAAACTAAAAGGCAAAAACACTACATATAAAAATGAACAGATTCTGAAAAAGACAAGCAAACAAACCTTTCCCTTCATTGCATTGTGTTTTGACTAATAAAGTTCTAATTAATGATCAAGACATAATTATAGAAATAAAATAATAACAATTCAGATGATTAGCAGCACACCGACATGGTTATTGAGAATAGGGAATTTTGGAATTTTGTTCTCGAAAAGTGAAATTCATGCAGAAATTATAAGAAATGATTATTAAAACCAATTCAGATGTTTAACTTCGTCCTCAAGAACTGTATAGGAAACCTACCTGTGTTCCTCTTCTCTCCAGAAAGCACCTCTTCTCCATCCTATAGCTGCTTCTGAACTCTGGTTGGAATCACTTGGCACTTCCGGATAATCAGGTAATGGAACCCGTCCAGACTCGATCGCATCAATATCTTAAATTAATATATTATAGTGATCCTTCATATCATCAAGCGATTTCCAAGGAAGTGCTTCTTCCTTCTTCGTCAATAGATTAGCATCGTTAAAGTAGATCGCTAAGGTATTCTCAAAGATTTTATCCTCCTCTTTAGTCCAAAGGGAGCCATTGCATTTCCAACTGGTGCTCATTTTCTTTTAGATCTGCGTGGGAATGTCCCAAGCATATGAAAAAGAAAGTTCTTCAAGATGATTCAGATAATGGATGAGCTTCAATATGTGGCAAAAACGACCATAAATGTCTGACATCTAAAATACTAAAACTTTCTGTAACCCCTTACACTTAGTAAACAGAAACAATTTCAGCAAGATATGAAGATACATGTGGTATACTACCCAAAAAAGTTCCCAGAGCTATGAAACATATTATGAAAACATCCACGTTCTTTACTTTTTCTATCAGATGAGAGGTTTTATTAGAAAGAATAGTACAAAGAAGAAAATTATTTGTCTCAACCAAAGAAAAAATTATATCACTGAAGTATATATTTCTGTTCTTGTAAAAAATAAAATCTATGGCCTTGTACAGCATAACAGGAACCAAATCCTGCCAATCTAACATATGTTATCAAAAGAAAGCGATCCTCGTATCATTTTAATTTTTAGGGTTTATGGTTTGACGATAAGAGCATTATTCTAAAGTAATACCTCAACAACTTTCTGATCTCCTAAAAAAGTACAAATTTAATGAGACGAATGTAAGCAATATCAAATAGGAATATGTCGTAGTGCATCCCTTCTTAATCTACCCCAGAATCCAAGAAGTTGGGCAATCCTTTTGATACTGTCAATACATTCCCTTTTATAGAACTTTAAAAAGCACATGATTGCACATTTAAATGAAAAAAATTTCATAAAAAGAAAAGTAAAAACACAAATTCCATTGTAGCACAATCAAACCACTTAAAACTAGGGAACATGCAATGGCGAATTGTATCCTTGACAAGAACTCAAAAGGAAAGCTCTATAAATTCTTATGTTTCCTTTTTGAGAAACATTCATATAACTTTAAAGAATGGAAAGCATGTTAAGGAGAGAATCCAAAAATGTTGACGCAGTTTTTCTCTCCAAAAAAAGTAGAAACAAGATGAATCTCATGATGGTCAAGTAGGACCAAATAACTTTGTATCTCTTTTGAATCTACCCCAAAATCAATATCTAAATCAATCATTATCTTGTGATTGTTGGCACATTATATTGTTCTTTATCATGTTTATACATCATGAAATAGAAAATTACTGTTCATTGAATGGAAGATTTTGCAAAAGCAACACAATAAAAAAGAACCTAGCCCTAGGATCTACCTAGTGGATTTGTATTAAAAAAAAAACCATACCAATATAATCCCACCACAACTGAGGTCTGGAGAGGATAGAGTGTACTACCCCTAACTAGGAAGAGGTTGTTTCTATTAAACCATCGGCTCAAGGAAAACAAATTAAAGCAGATTAAAGTGGAAATTTGCATAACCAACAACAACAAATCAAAAAAAAGGAAAGTCATAATAGATCTTAGTTTTTCCATTCAAAGAATTACCCATAAAAATTAAAAATTCACAAAGAAAAATAATGTTGAAAAACACTATCAAAGAATGTCGTCGCAACTAGCAGTAGTGAAAGAGAAAAGAAAGGGTTATTATAAAATGTTAGAATTTATTTATTGGATGTGATTTTGACTTAAATCTTATCCCTTTGACACTCAATCTTCCAATGGTTTGCAAGCCTTTAAAGATGACCAAAACACATTATACCTAATGAATAGTCAAATAGACCTTAAACCTTGAGAGCAAATTAATTAAAGGAGATGAGCTGTATCACCTATGAAAACAAGCATTCACCCAAAAGGGAAAAACATAAACGCACACACATATAATCAAGAAAAAATCGGAAAAAATTATTTAAATTTTTTGGCAAAGAGATAAATTTCGCACCCAGGGTTTGTCCTTGCGGCAAACAGATAAACGTTACTTCAGAAAAAATTTTCTTTTAGGGCATTTCTTCAATATATAATTAAGTAGGATAAAAGATAATAAGATTACAGTAATCTAAATACATTTAAAGTTAGTGTAATACAAACAAAAAGTCTACAATGTGCGGAGATTTACCACCTAACCTGTCAAAACACAGCAAATGAAGTCCATCTGTTGGTTATTCCGGTTCCTTGAATTGAATTGAAAAAATGGTAAATTTTGAAATCCAAGGTATTTTCGTTTTCCATTTTCAGTAACTTCGAAGATGGCCAATTGAAAATCATCTTCCGCGAGTAGAAACCATTTAGGGTTCTGCCCGTTGATTTTGAGTTTTCAAGATACATATTGTGGGACAGAAAAAGATGAAAACAAAGTGATCAAGGTGATGAAAGGGAAGAGATTTGAAGCTCCGTCCTTTTAAAGAAAGCTAATTATTATCTTTTTCCCTTTATTTCTAGTACATATGGAGTAGGGGTGTTCAAACTGTATGGAGTAGGGGTGTTCAAAATCAAATCATAATCCGTAAGCTAAATCAAAAAAATAATATGAAAAATAATTGTTGATACCAGGTTATTAGATCAACATTTCAAGGGCAATTTAGAATTTTATAAACAAGAAAGGGTCAAAATGCCCTTAAACTAGAGAAAATTGAAGGAAATGTGTCATTTAAGTCTTTAACGAAAGATTAGTGACATTGACCAATTTAAAGTGTAAAATATAATTAGGAAACTTGATTAAGTTAATTATAGACTTTATTAATATTTTCAAAACTTTCTAATCTTTTCAAAAATACAAATAGACCCATATCCCTCTCCTCTCAAATTCATGAACCGTCTCTCCCTTATAGGCTTGGGCGTTTGAAGCCATTCCTTATTTGAGACATCAAGTGAACTACCAGGAAGAAGTTTTCTTTCCAAAAATCTTGAGATGGTTGTCGTCCAAAACTGATAAAAGTGTAAAATTTCTTGATCATTTCAATCCCCCAAAAGTTGTAGAAAGTATAATTATAATTAAGCTTTTTATTTTAATTAATGATTTTCTTGAATGATCTAATCATCATTCAAGTATATGTAATGATTTATGTTAGATTGTGCATCCGCCGCTTGTTCTAACCAATCAAGAGTTGAAGATGTCATTTTTTCTTACTTTACGATCTGTGCAAACTTTATCGGACCCTAATGTTGTTGAAAAAATAAAAATGGAATTGTTTGGAGCAACAACCATCACAAGAAAAATAATTTTATAGGCTGGGATTGTTGTTGTTGATGGTCTTAGTGGTGATGGAGCTGTTGGTGGGGGTAATGGTGATGCTGATGATCTTCTTACAGTTTTTAAAATTAACCATTATGTGTATGATCATACTGGTTATACAAATTTTACCTCTCCCAATGAATGTTCTTCATGTAAATGTCAAGACTGCAAGGCAAAATATAATGTAGTGATTAATACTATTAATGCATTAACTGCTTCTGTGAAGGAATTGACTTCTAAGAGGGGTGTCATTCCATAAAAGAAGATTTCGTACCCATCCACTTCATTAGAGATTAAGCCTAAGAAGAGAAGGAAAGTAATTTCCAAGGCATCATCAAGCTTCCAAAAAAGCAAAATTGCAACTCCCCTGTCCGTGTATTGTACTATTGAGAAATGTACGCGAGCCACTGGAGAGAAGTACAACCTAAATAAGGGAACATATATCATTTGTTCTAACTAATAAACAGAAACATATCTGTTTCAACAGATGATACTTTTGCTGAAAATTATCAAACAAATACATACATCTGTTGCAACAGTTGACTAACCTATTGCATCAGATACAATATCTGTTGCAATATTTATCTCATCTATTTTAGCAAATCAAATAGCTCTATTTACTATTTTTATTTGTACCAACAAATGACCTATCTGCTGGAACGGATGGTTCATCTGTTGGGACAAATTAAATCAATACTTCCTACCATTTAAGTTTTTCCAAATAGATGAGTCATATATTGCAACAGATGGTTCATCTATTGAAAATAATCATACAGGTCTTCATCATGTTATAATTTATTCCAACAGTTGATCCATCTGTTGCAATATATATATAATCTGTTTGGGACAATTTAAAATATGAGGAAGACTTATTTGATTTGCTAAAACAGATAAATTATCCTTTTCTTTTTTTTTTGTACCTGTGATTAACATTGACCAATTCTAGCTTTACAGGTGGATGTCACTGTAAAAGCTGTTGTTGAACAACATTGATAATATGCTTCTCTTTTTATGGAGATACGGAGAAGCGAAAGCGCAGAAACCGTACATAAGCGACATTAAAGATCCACGATGACCAGTGCAGAATTTCATAGCACCGGATGAAGACAACTTGTTCATACTGAGTAGATATTTATAGCTTGAGTCTATCAAAGTAATAACCTCACCCCTCCTTAGGAATTTTTTGTTTCAAAACTTAAATTGTTGATTTATTTGTTGAGATCTGTACCCATAATTTTTTTTATATATTTTATTTATTTGTTGATTTATTCATGTAATTTCTGAAGGCTTCGATTTATTTTATTTTGTCTATAAATTTTATTTTATCCTTAGATTTGAACTTATTAATTAAAATAGAATACTAGATTCAAATATCTCAACAAATAAGATATTTGTTGCAACAAATGACATATATGTTGGAAAATATCAAACAGATTTATACATATGTTGCAACATGTAGGTAATTTGTTGGAAATTTTCAAACAGGTCTTCGCACTATTGCAATATATATACTTAGATAGAAACATACATAATGCAATAAAACATCGACATAATGCAACAGATGCACAATCTATTGCAACAAATAAACTATCTGTCAGAACAGGTTGAATATCTGTTACAACAGATGGACAATCTATTGCTTTATAAAAAATTTAACTTTCATTAGGCATAAAATTTGTCACTACATGTAAAGTGAAGTGACTTAAAATAAAAAAAGGCAAAACCCATCTATAGGCACCTAAAGTTGCAACGATCATTCACTTCGGTAGGTCTTGTTTAATTAATGCAGCAAAGGATCGCTGAACCCCTATTTTTGCTGACTTGGTGTCTGATTTGGCCCCCAACGACTATTTTTCTCTCTTATATATTTATCTTCTTTTAAAAATTTAACCTTAAATTCCCAAATCTTCTTCTTCATCATCCTGTTTCCTCTATCCAAATTCTTTAAATTATTTCTATTTGATATTTCTGCATATTTTTTTTATTTTTTTCAACTGATTTTGACAATGTTGAGTTCATCTTCCACTTTTTTTTTTGTGATAAAGATTTTTGATATTGTATGTGTGGTCATGAATCTCTATTGAAGACTTCTTTGACTCAACAAAATGCTACAGGTTTGGTGTTGTTGCACACATGGATATTCAAGACTAATTACTGAAATTTTCAAGGTGGTGTATTTGTATTTGCTATTGGTTTGGTGTTGTTGAGCACATGGATATTCAAGCATAATTGTTTTTAAATGTTAAAAAATTATCACTACATGTAAAGTTACGTATGTAAAGTGAAGTGACAAAATAAAAAATTATTATTTCACAAGGTTTTATTTATACACAAGATCCTAGTGTCCATCTAGTACCCGATAATCTCAGGCCTCTTTTATTTTTGCTATAGTATTTTCGCTTAAAAAGGTCGTTGGCTCAACCATTTTAGTGTCGAGCATCAAACATTCGATAAGTGTAACTACGTGCGACCCGTACACGACACCGATTTTATTTTTTGGAAGGTACATGACCTAGTTTTGACATTCAAAATACCATGGTTAGTTCATCAACACTTTTGCTGGCAAATGATCCATCAGCTTACTCTACCTTAAAAAGATGGGGAACAACTCCAATAATGGCTGCATATAGATAAACAAAATAGGCCTCATCCAACGAAGGTAAGTTGCAGTCATAAACCTTGATCTTTCCCTCCTCAAGTAGTATCTCAACATCTCAATAACATATCCCGTCAATGTTCATGACTCAAAGAATCATCTTTTCCCTGTTAAATATCTTGACGTGTGGATTTGGCCTCTCCCTCTAACATATTTTATCATTTCTTCATCCCATTAGAACCCAGAAACTAATGAATAAAATCCCGATCCATCGGGATTTGACGCTCGCTTACTAATATCATCATACCTATCCTAGAAATTCTTACAGAAGTTGAGGTCCATTATCCTATCGGCAACCTCATAAGCCTCCGGGTACATTAATTGCCTACCCCTCATGAGGCAGAGAATTTCTTCAACATACTGTGATATATGAAGTTAATTTTTAAGTAGGTTAGTAATTGTAAAGAAGGAAAACATAGTGAAAAGATGTAATGAATGGTCCATCTTTGGCAGAGGGTTCTCTGAATTTGTTCACAGATTATTCATCTAACATAAATTATGCCAGAGATGGGTAACATATTGCAACAGAACTGCCATAAGTTGCACCATAATAAATTGATATTGCAATAGATGAAACATATGTTGCGTAGTTTCTTCTCCATTGAGTAGATTAGAAGGCTAGGTTAGGAAAAGTAAACCTCCCTTTCCATATACTACATACACATATATGTCATTCTCTTGAAGTCTTAGGCAAAAAGGGTATGGATGGGGTAATCTTTTGCGCCTTTCTTGACATTCTTGGCCCGTCGCAGATCCCTCTTCTCTTTGGTGACATGTTCCGTGTATATGTCAACCTTTTTGAATAACCCCCTGAACTACAATATCTTTTACGGAGTATTTGTAATTTTTTTTTATTTATAATTGGAGAGTACTTGCATAGTTGCTCTTTTCTTTTTCCCAAATGCTACTGCAGGAGTGTATGGCTCCCTCACTTTCTTTGATTGTATAAGACCCCTCTTGGATTTCAATTCCTTAGAAGATTTAGTAGCCTCTACTTTTTCAAAGAATTTATCATAGTTGCCCTTGCACTCTTTGCAATTGCAATGAGAACATAAAGGTTAAGAGGGGTGAGAGAGATTGGTTTAAGGGTAAGGTGGACCTGTGAAAGTGGTGTTTTAAAAAATATTTATTTTTTATTGAGCATCAGTATGCTTATCATCATAACTACTAGTAGCATCAGCATGCCTTCCATCAATATCAATAGCTACACCAGCAACACCTCCAGAAGAAGCACACAGATCTATTGTAGTAGGTTTGTTATGGAAAGCCTCAACATTAGGTTGACCTTGTCTAACTGTTCTTCATATCACTGTTGCTCCAGCCAATTCCTTCTTTATTAACTCAACCATAGGTTCTGCTATTGTATCAACAAGATCTAGAGTAATAATCATAGTCATCTCCAAATCCTTCTTAGTAGGCATAATCCATGAATGCACAACCTATAAGAAACAAAGATATATTTAAATCATACAATAATTTGTAGTCAATTGGGTTACATGATAACATAGAAAACTTATGCAATAGAGGATCTTTCTATCACAATAGTTGATCTATCTGTCGCAATAGATTAACAATATATTGCATCAGATTACCTATCTGTTGCATAATTTGCAGTAAATGGGTAATGTAACGCCTCGATTTTTTGAACCAAAATGCTACACGGTGCTCATGACCCCATAGGACCACAAGCTAACCCATGACTGATATCTGTACCTGTACACTGCATAATATAATATGAAAGTACAGAAATATGTACTGAAAGGCCATAAGGTTCAAATCTGAATAAATATCTGATAAGAACAATGTCTGAAAATGGTATAACAATACCAAAAAAAATTTGAAATAACTATCTGACAAGCTATAGCCTGAAAGCCTCTAAACTATCTGAATAAGGAGTTGATGGGACATGTCCCCAACTAACTCCAACTACTGAAATAAACTGAAAACTGAAAACTGAAATAGTAATGAAATCAACATGTCCCCAAGAGATGAGGACTCACTTCTGACTCTGACTACTGAGACTAGAGTCTACTGCCGATCTGGATCTCGTGACTCTAAACCTATGGTATAAGACACCATAGCGCAAATGCGTTAGTACTTTGAATGTACTGGTATGCAACCGAGGTAGGCTAAATGCAAAAGGGTTATATTCATGAACAATGTTGGCTGATATGAATGTGAAAGTACATACATGTATAAAAACTATAACTAAACTCGTGGTGATGCTGACTACGGAGTTTGAACACTGAAAAGATGAGCTTACTAATACTAAGATACTGATTGATTGAGTTTACTGATATTGATATGTAGGTCACTACTAAGTGAGGAACTGATATTGCATTGTTGAATACTAATGGAATGAAAATATATTACTGATACATGAATAACTATTTCTAACAGTTCTGATTATGAAGAACTAGCCTGGTTGACTGTATCTAGAAGTCTAATTATAAAGAATTAATCTTATTGACTGTATCTGACAGTCATGAATGTGAATACTGATAATATGAGTTTTGATAACTGGTATAACTGATAACATAAGTGGTTGTATCTGACAGCACTAAATATGGTGGAACTAGCTATGTTCCGTATTGCTGGGTGACTATAGCTGACAGTCCTAAGTCTGAAGAACTATCTGAGTTCTATTACCAAAACTGAGACTAAGACTGAAACTGTGGGATGTATTCATCTAACCAACATGTCCCGAGTCTAAACTGGTGGGGTCAAACCAGTAACCCCAGCTGATAGGGTGTCAATACCGTGCCACGGTTAGAGACAACATGTGAGTAAACCCTATTCTATTTTGGAGCTCTTTCCGTCTGTCCTTGCTATCAAGTAAAATCAAATGAGATTTATTAGTACTATATATAGGTACATATCAATCTATGATGCCTATGTAGTTCTGGAATGCAAGAATTGCTTCTAAGGATCGTACCCTCTGACTCAGGTAAATCCGCATCCTTGAGTTCACTCGGTGCTGAATCTTACTCCCAACTGAATAGACATTGAACATTGATTACTAATCTGAATTGGAATGATTTTACTGAGTTCTGTGACTGATGAAATAATTATGAGTTCTGAGGACCGACTAAGAGTACTTGAATTACTGAGATTGCTACGAATACTGTTGTTACTGAGATTACTGAACTTCTGAGACTGCTGAGATTTCTGAGTTTTCCTGAGTCATATGACTGATTGAATTCTATAGATCATGGCTTGACTGAGAGTATCTTGATGACATGACATGGCTCTAAGCACACATCTATTTTTTTTTTGGGTACAAGTACTCCCAAGACTCGAAGGAAGGAAACTGACACAACGTGACTTTCTTGGATACATGTCCATCAATAATAATCCATAATACATGATTGATGGATTTCATGAAGTACATGGTCATCATAATATCTAACATGAATGGGAATGCTTGTAATCAAGTCATAAACCTCATGTTCTAATATCATGGCATTCCGACAACATATACTTTTCATAACGATAGCATGGAAACCGTTTAAACATAAGTGAATGACAAACATGTAATATTTAGATCATATTGTAGTAATTAGGGAATAACTCATGCGGTACTTCATAATCATGACCTTGTACATAACATGGAATGCATATAGAAACACTATGCATCCATTCTCCAATCATCATGTATATTCCATTAACACATATATTGCACAACAACAACATGCGAGCCCTTTGAACATAATATACTAGCATAAACTTATCATATAGTTCATCCCTAAGCTATAATACATAATTTCTATCCTTCTAGGCATTTTATCAAACACCTTACATGTACCAATTAGGGTATAGGCATAATTCATCAATTAAAAAATAATAATCAACTCAATTCATGGATTTCCTCTCTTATGCTAACGTAGTTTCATAGATTCACATAAAGATTCCAACTTGGGAATCATACAACATCAACAATATGATTATAAACAACCCACATAATAAACATCATAATTTCATAATTAAATGAGGGTTCTTAAGCTTCTTGGATGAAATTAATCCAACAATCAATGCTATGCACACCTAAAAAACTTGAATCTTGAAGGAGGTTAACTTTTCTTGAAGGTTCTTGAATGGTCACACTTTGATTCTTAAGTTTTCTTGGAGAAGGGTTTGAATCTTGTTCTTGGATTTTGATCTTGAAAAAAACCCTAATTTTGATTTTATAGATGAATAAGGAGTTATGTGCTTTGATTTGATGTGATTGGGTGTTAAATAGGGTGGAAAAAGACCTAAAAAAACTCTTTAAAACGACGTTTCAGCGCTATTTCGGGAAAAAATGACGGTCTGAGTGACGGACCGTCACTCTGGTGACTAACCGTCACTCCAACCATCATATTTGGTCCAAAAAATGGCCTTACAGCTTCAGTTTTGATCTCCGAATCGACGGTCCATCACTGACTTGACGGTCCATCATTTTGGTCGTCGCTCTTAGACAGCTCGGGCAACTCTCAGTAAAACGGACATAACTTTTTACTTTGATACCGGATTTTTCCAAAATTGGTATTTTTGGAAAGATAATTCAATTATATATCTGTTTGTGGGTTATTATATAAAAAATTTATAGTATAATGAGAGATATTCTCTTTTGAAGTTGACTATACCAATATCCTTCTGAAGAATTCAATCGGTAAGGGATGTTTTGATTCGTCCAATAGCTAGGACGTATTTAAGGCATTAATATACATCAAACTTTATCATAATACTACCAAATCACTAAAATTAATTTCTCATGATCTTGAATAATGCTTCTTGTAATACCCCGGGAAATTTTTCGTTGAAATTTTGTGCGTAAACGTGTTGGGTTCTATCTTCTAGAATGAATTATAAATTTTTCGTGCGGAATGTCTTAGATTAGGACCCACCATTGCATAGAGTATCGAATAATATTTCCAACAATATTTGTATCATCCAAAACGGACACCCGAGCGACGAGTTATGAACATTCCGATCGAACCGTGAATAGTAGTGAACAGTAAAACATGCAGGAAAAAAGTACTGAGGCCTGGCGTATTTTTTCTCTAACTTTAAACGATCATAACTCCTTGTACATAATGATATGGGTGATCTACTATATATCAACGGAAATCTCTGCGAGTCCTCTTTCCGATGAAATTAGTTTCATCCAATTTGGATATCAGAGTAAAACGTTAGGGTTGATCTACTTCAGACTATCAAAACATTCCACCAAAGAACAGATTCGAGAATTATTTAATTTTTAGGGGCGTTTTTGTCATTCTCCCTCACCCAAAATCCGTACAAACCCTATATTAAAGCCTATTAGAAGCATTATATGTTATATTTCATCAATTCCCTCAAAAAGAAAACCCTAAGCTCCGACATCCAACTTCAAGAACCTCCAAAGTTCACCATTAATTCTGCAAATTTATTCAAGATTCCAAGTTCCTAGTTCAAGAACTCCAAGAACCATCATTCAAAGGCACGATTAACATCTCAAAAATGAGTATCGATCTAAAGTTCATCATTTAAGGTATGTGGGGTTTTTCAACAAGAACTCTCTTTCGTTCTTGTGCCCAAATTGATTTTTCTTTTATGAATATACATGATTTTACATGTTTTGATATGAATTTGAAGCATGAATTTATACCCTATATGATTTTACATGAGATTATGATACTCTCTATGTTTTGAAAGTTGAATTGAATGAGAATGATGACATTTTTGTACATAAAGCTGAATTTTCCAGATTTTAAAGTAAGTTATATATATTTATGATGAAAAGCATGAATCTTGAGAATATTTAATATGATTTTAATGTATGAGACCTAGAGTCCTAATTGGAATTGTACTTTGAGAAATTATGTGCTATAAGCACAATGAGATTTGAATCCCAAAGCTAATTTTCTTTACCAAGATGTATGATTATGAAGCTGAAATTTTAAGTTTTAAGTGATTATTTTTGTGCTTATGTCATAAAGTATGAATCTTTGGAAGGTTTTATGGTGATATTGATATATGGGTTTTTGAAACCCTATTTGAGATTATTATTTTGAGAAAATGTGTGTTATAAGCACGTTGATGTTGAATATTTGAGATGTTTTGAATGATTTGACCTTTTGGTCGTGAATGAGTTATTTTGAACTCGAATGTGAAAGAAATCCATGTTTTTATTGATTATGATAAAGGGGTAGCAAATTGGTTCCTGATGAAAATTGTTGAAGTGTTTATTGTGGATTTTCTTTAATGTGAGCCTGAGGCTGATTTAAATTTATGAGATAAGTCCGGGAGTAATCTTTAGCACCGAGTGGGAGGTATAGAGTGACCTTACATCCCTAGAACTACGTGTCCCTGTAGGATGTGAGACTGAGGCTGATTTATATAGTGATCACTAGTGTTTTTGAATTGATATTGGAAGTCCTACTCCGATGGAAAGGATAGGACGGCTCTCCCCAACGTGGGTTGTACGTTGGACTCCATGTAGCTCACATGGCCTATGTCGGTTATAGGATCTCCCAGTGTGTGTGTGTTTCCTTGTGTCTATGGTGAATGGGGAAGTGATTTGAAAGTGGAATTGTGAAAGTTATTCTTTCAAAAGATTTAAATGATATTTACATTATGAGAATTGATATTCTTGATGAACTGAAAGTGATTGACAAATTATATGATGACTCACATGTGTTATTATACTTATTTCATCCTCTCATGATTATGATAATTTTCTTCAGGCTATGTGAGTCTTCCATACATCCTGCATATTTATTATAAATATTTATGATGATGATGTTTATACAACTACATACACCCCCATATACTCGGTTCCTTTCCATGGTACTGACCCACATCTTCGGATGTGGGCTACATTTTCTCGGAATGTAGGTACAAGGTATAGTTGCACCTTCGGATCCAGTCAGTTCATGGTATCCAGTCAGCAGGTGAAGAGTCCTTTTGATTCAAGGTCTTGGGTTAGTTATGCAGAGTTTATAGTGTTGTATTTTCTTTATTCATTCGTATTGAGTTGGGGTAGTCGAGAGTCATGACCCGACTACCTACAGTCAGTACTAGTAGAGGCTTCATAGACAGTCAGTAGAAGTTTATGTATTTTGTTTTAATTTTGGTTGAAAAGGGAGAATTGTAATCCTGTAAAATTCCATTTTTGTATCAATCAGATTCAGAAAAGAGTTAATTTATGCTGATTTGTATGGATTTGTATTTTTATTCAGTTGCTTATGAGTTATGCCAGTAGCAGGGTTAGCTTGGGGTCACTTTTGACTCTAAGCACCGTGTGATGTCTCGGAACCCAATTTCGGGGTGTTACAGTTCTACTATAGGTTGGAATTCTCAGGGTTTTACAATATATCCCCCTTGGGAACATTCGTCCTCGAATGAGATTGAGTGAAAGAAGGGAAGAACATAAACAAGCGTACATACTGAACATGAATAACTGGAACACGATATCATGGTTGAGATGACTGTTAACTGAATATATCGTACTGAACATGCATGTCTGATGCATGATTACATGACTGAGCTGACACATGAATGCATGATTGAACGTGCAATGTTAATTGACATTAAACTTGCTGTGGGAATCTGATATCAAGTTTCTAATGGTAGTTTGAGCATGGAACTGAGTAAGTTTGAGGAAAACCCATTACTTAACTGAGAATATAGATGAACCCATGATCAGGATAGAAGTATGCATGAATGGGAACACGAGAACATGAGAACATAACTGAGATTGAAATGTGATGCATGAATTGAATTTCGTGAACTGATCTGAGTCTTGAATACATGGAGTACATCTAAGGTTAGATCTTGAGGGTCAACTTATAAGGATACCCTACTCCAAAATGGATTCATTACATAAAAAGGAAGTGGGATGTTTAAGTCATGAAAGTTTGGGGGATTATAGCATATCTCCCCTCTTAGGACACTAGGACCCTCCAGAAATACTGACTTGGTTGAGATACTGAGCGATACTAAGGCGATGCATAAGTCACCTTGGGACTAAATCGGGACTGATCTGATTTCTGAACTGAGACTGAGGCTAACATTGTGTCTAAGATTATAGTAGAAACTGTAAATTAGCCTGTAATTGTGGGCTCATATAGGAACTGAATGTCGGTTTCTAATAACTGAGGTTTAGACTGATATTGAAGTACTGATACTGGATACTGATAACTACTTGGGGAATATTGACATATGCACGGATCCGATGCTCAAACAAACACTATATCAAAATCGACACTCAACTAACGCTTGAGGAATGGAATACATACATTATGGATTTATCAAGAGATTTAAACTGAAGGTATACATGACATAATCTGAGCTTGACTGATCACTAGGAGTAGAGCATGAGTCATGTGGACTGAACATATGGTAAAACATGACAGGAGTGCCTAATTCATGAGCAGCATGACCTAAGTATGAAATTTCTATGTTCATGAAACATGATTCAAAACACTAAGCAAACTGAAACTCCTAAATTTGAAGAAACATAAACATGCAAATAAAGGATCTGTAACTAACAATGGCTGCATCAGGAGGACATTCCTGATCCTGTCGGGATTGAAGGACATGGAGTTTGTTTGGGCATTGCCTACTAGTAGCACTGGAATTGGCAACCTGCTGATTTGGGCGACCGAAATCAGCTGAAAAATGACCATGCTGACTTCGAGGACTGGGTTTAGGAAAATCTCAGACCTTGTGACCTAACTCACCATATCTAAAACACATGCCACTACCAACTCTACACACACCCTTATGATGCTTACCACACTCTTCGCAAAGCGGATAAGTAAGAATCCTACTCTCACTACTCTGGGCCCTAGAGCCTGATGCCCCATTCTTACGGTTATTTTTTAACTTTGGTACTGAGGAACTAACTGAAGAGTGAACTGGGGTTGAACATTTATGAAATAATTAAAAATGATTACCACCCTGTAGCCCTTGTTGTGCAAAACTATAACTACCTATTCTGGCTCTCTTATTTTCTCTCTCCTTTCTCTTAAGCTTCTGCTCCTCCATCTTCTGGGCATATATCATAAGCCTACATATGTCCATGTCACCAATCAACATCGCAGTCCTGCACTCCTTAACCACTTTACCTGATACCCCTGACACAAACTTACTTATTTTAGTTCTGCTATCTGCTACTACATGGGGAGCGTACCTGGCTAACTGAATGAACTTGAGGGAGTATTCTTTTATTCTCATTGTACCTTGTCTGAGCTTTATGAACACTTACACTTTAGCCTCCTTCTGATCAATTGGAAAGAACTTATCTAAGAAAGCTGTAGCTAACTCTTCCCACTCTATGGACTCTGTATCTGTACCCGTGTCTACCTTCCACTATTTATACCATGTATGGGCCACATTTTGTAGCTGATAGGTGTCTAACTCTATGCTCTTACTAGAATCCACCTGCATGATGTCTGTGACTTTTTGAATCTGATCGAGGAACTCCTGTGGATCCTCTTCGGACTTGGAACCGGTGAATAGAGGAGGATTCATTCAGGTGAAGTACCAAATCCTAACTGCAGTAGAATTTGCCATTCGGTTTGCTGGAATAGCAGCTAGCCGTTTATTCTTGGCTGCGACTGAACTGGCTAAAGTAGTGAATGCAGTCCTAAATTATGCATGAAAGACATGCTCATCCAGAGGATCTGACTGGACGGGCTGAGGTGCTGACTGATTTCCATTTTCCCCTTCGTTAGACCTTTTTGGAGTCATGATCTGTAAACAAAAGGAAGAAGAGGATTAGACTGAGAGTTTACCTTTGAGCCAATGCTCACTGGCACGACATGAACACTGAAAGAAGGGAAACTATTCCTAAAACATCTCATAGCCTACTGCACATAAGTGTGGTGCACAACAAACGCATTTACAAGACTCTACTAGATGCGGGTTTCAGACTTCCTAGGATATTGTTGAACCTTAGGCTCTGATACCAAGTTTGTAACGCCCCAATTTTCTAAACCTAAATGCTACATGGTTTTCATGACCCCATAGAACCACAAGCTTACCCATGACTGATATCTATACCTGTACACTACATAATATAATATGAAAATGCGGAAAAATGTACTGAAATGCCAAAAGGTTCAAATCTGAATGAACATCTGATAAGAACAATGTCTGAAAATAGTATAACAATACCAAAAAAAATCTGAAATAACTATTTGACATGCTATAGCCTGAAAGCGTCTAAACTGTCTGAATAAGGAGTTGATGGGACATTTCCCCAACTAACTCCAACTACTGAAATAAACCAAAAACTAAAATGGTAATGAAATGAATATGTCCTCGAGAGATGAGGACTCACTTCTGACTCTAACTGCTGAGACTAGAATCTACTGCCGATCTGGAGATCATGCCTATAAACCTATGGTATAAGACACCATAGTGCAAATGCATCAGTACTTTGAATGTACTGGTATGCAAGTGAGGTAGACTAAATGAAAAAGGGTTATATGCATGAGTAATGTTGACTGATATGAACGTGAGAGTACATACATACATAAATAACTATAACTAAACTCACGGTGATGCTGACTACTGAGTTTGAACACTGACAAGATGAGCTTACTGATACTAAGATACTAATTGATTGTGTTTACTAATACTAATATTTAAGTCACTAGTAAGTGAGGAACTGATATTGAATTATTGATTACTAAAGTACTAAAATATATTACTGATACATGAATAACTATTTCTGACAGTTCTAATTATGAAGAACAGGCCTGGTTGACTGTATCTGGCAGTCTAATTATAAAGAATTAATCTTATTGACTGTATCTGAAAATTATGAATATGAATACTGGTAATCTACAGAATAGTATCAATCAATTCACGATCATTAGTACTCTCAGTTAGTTACAAAACTTAGTAGAACTCAGGAAAACTCAGTAAACTCAGTCTCAATCTAGTCTAGTTCAGTATACTCAGTTCCGTGTCTTTCAGTTGGGAGTAGGATTCAGCACCGAGTGAACCCAAGGATGGGGGCTCACCTACCAATAGAGGGTGTAATCCTTAGAAGCATTCATTGTTTTCTAAAATGACGTAGACAACATAGGTTTATACATCAAACCTGCCAGTTAAGGGTTGATGAGGTGTATTAACCTGCCAGATAAAAATTTAACCATTCTCGTTAGAGTACCTTCCAGATAAGGGTAACTCTAAGCTTGTCTTTACCCGTGGCACGGTACTGACACCATTCCAATTAGGGGTTACAGATTGGACCCTACTCAGTTATCTTATCTTATTTGGGTCATGTCATTTAGATGATTACCTCCCACAATTTCAATTTCAGTCTTCAGAAGAGAACTTAATTCAGTTCTATAAAATTAGGACTGTTAGATACAGTGAATCATTATCAGTAATCGCTGATTACCAGTTACTCAGTATCAAAATTCAATACTTAGCATCAGAGAAGCTCAGTTACAGTATATATGTTTGTATGCATAGTGTAGCGTACTCATTATTTACAATAGTTATAGATTATTCATGTACTCTCATGTTCAGTTCCTCTATATCATTTATTCAATTATTGTTTATGGATATGAACCCTTGCATTCAGCCTTACCTCATCTTGCATACCAATACATTCCACGTACTAACACATACTATTTCTTTGCGATATGATGTCTTATATTATAGGTTCAGATGCTCATGTTCCCGACCGTACATAGACTGATTCATATTCAGCTAGCAGTAGATTTATCAATGAGTCCTCAACATTCAAGGACATTATTTCATTTCATTATCTTAGTAGACTCAGTATTTCAGTAGATGAAGTAGTTGGGGATTTGTCACATCAACTCCACTTTCAGATAGTTCAGATTAAAGGCTTTTTGGAATAGTTTACAATCAGTACTCAATCTTACAAATATAATCACAAATGTTATATTTTAGCTGTATTTCAAATGTTTTGAATATTATGGCATTTCAACCTATTTTTTGCATTATTAGAGTATCATATTTTAGTTCTCACAACAGATATTAGTCATGGTTCAGAATAAATGGCCAGCTGCTGTTTCACCCAAACCAGTGGCCAATACTACCGCAGCCAGGATTCGGTACTTCACCCGAATGAATTCTCCCCTATTATCAGGATCTAAATTAGAAGAGGATCCATTGGAGTTCTTCGATCAGGTTTAGAAAGTCACAGACATCATGGGAGTGACTTTCAATGAGAGTGCTAAGCTAGCTACCTATTATCTACAAGAGGTAGCTCATATGTTGTTTAATCAGTGGAAGGTAGACAGGGGTACATATGCCGATCCCTTAGAGTGGGAATATTTTGCTACTGCCTTCCTAGATAGATTCTTTCCATTAGAGCTGAGAGAAGCCAAGGTGTTAGAGTTCATCAATCTTAGGCAGGTAGTATGAGTGTGACAGAGTGTTATATCAAGTTTACTCATTTATCTAGGTATGCTTCTCATGTAGTAGCAAACAGTAGGTCCAAAATTAGCAAGTTTATATCTGGGTGTCAGATAGTGTGGTTAAGAAGAGCAGAAAATCGCTGTTGATTAAGGATATGGACATATCTAGACTCATGTTCCATGCTCAGCATATTTATAAGGCTAAGAATAAGGGGAGACAGAGGCATAACAAGAGAGCTAAAATAGGTATCTTCAATTTTAATCAGCCTAAGCCAGAGGGTGATAACCGTTCCCAGTTTCCCCCCAGTCTTCAGTTCCAGCTCAATCCTTAGCCAGTGCTCTAGTTCCTAAGTTAAGAAATGGTAATAAATATAGAACACTGGGATTTAAATCTCAGGGTAGTGTCAGCAGTGCTCGAACAAATCCTCTAAGTCAGACATATGGCAAAAACCATCAGGGTGTCTACAGAGCTGGCAGTGATGTTTGTTTTAGGTTTGGAAAGCCAGGCCATAGAGTCAGAGATTTTCCTCAGTCAGGTTCTCAGGTCTGTAGAACCATCCATCAGTTCATTCCGGTCGCTGAATCAGTCGGGTGCCACTTCCAGTGTCACCAGTGGGCAACTCCCAAAAAGACTATACACTTCAGTCAGGACATGATAAGTAAATTTCTCGTGATGTGGTCACTGGTACGTTGCAATGCTATATATATTGATTGCTCTTCTCGATCAGCAGATATGCTCATTGTTGTTGTTTTTCGCTCTCCCATTGCTTTCCACATTTCCTTGAATCTTTTCAATACTTTAATATATATATATATATATGTATATATGTATATGTATATATATGTATATATATATATATTTTACAGCTTGTTTTTTGCTATCTTGTTCCACTATTTCAGTTTGAGGGTAGCTTTTTGTATCCTGTAGGTTGGTACTAGTTTTTTACCCAATTGAGATTTTGTCTTATTTTATTCTGTATTTTCTACAAGTAGATTTTTCTCTTTTTTTCTTTTGGCGTTGCTCCTTCTGGTAGATTAGCCTAGTTTTAATAGTTAGTTTTTGGCGTTGGTGAAATCTCCCTTGTAATAAGCTTGGGATCATTTCCTATTCCGTTTCCACAGAGGAAACAAATAAATGTAATGCTATGTAAATAAAAATTTCTTCTACGGAAAAATATCAACTAGAAAAATAAATTTACAAAGTATTACAAACATCCATTGACTCACCTTTATATGACCAATAAATATTGTGGTAGAGTTTTAAGTACTTAACAAGGAGTCTTGCTTTCATCCAAAGATGAAGGATACATCATTAGCTCACTTGACTTAGTTTAGTTTTTCGATCCTAACATCACATAATAAACTAATTTCTCAGTGCATACAAAGTTGTCTTTATTATGCATCGACTTACCTCAATATGGGACAGGCTTATCTCTTGATGGATGCAAAGTCGTGTTTATTAAGCATCTATTTGTCATTGTTTATAAAACGATGGGAATACCAAGCATCAAATAGGGAAAAAACCCGCCTCCATATTTGAGGTGTGTATCGGGTGGTTCATTTTTGTTTTTGAACTAATGATTTGGTTTGTCATTTTTCTATATTTATATGGCAATATTATATCAAACCAATAGGAGCATTTTTACACCAAACCAGTCACTTCAGAGACATTTTAATTGAATTTGACATAGTTTAAGAGACCTTTGAGCTAAACGTGGCAAAAGAGTTGGAAAATGAGGTATAGGTGACTCAAGTTTTAATAATTGAGTGTAGGTGAAAATTATTTTACTATGGATTAAGAATGTTGGGTAAGTTTTAGAATAGCCCACAAGTTTTAAAATTTATACTTTGATCCAAATGTTTACCCAATATAATAGGAAACGGAGGAAAAAAAAGCATGTTTCTCTATCTTCTCATCCATTGTTGTTTTCTCTCTCTTAGTGATTTTTGTTGTTCATTGTTGTTGCTGCTTTATTCATCATCTTCTACTTCATTATAATCTTTATCTTCTTCATTTTGACCATTGTTGTTGTTGTTCCCGCTACTGCTACTATTTGACCAGTTTCATAGGTCAAATTTTATTTCCTACATCACTTTCATCTTTGTCATTGCTTCAGAGGAGACTTTGGTAAATCAAATTATGATTTTTAGTTGAATTTGTCATAATATAACTATTATTGTGTTGTTATTTCAGCAATAAATAGCACCCAAACATTAATGCAGCATAAGAGACATTTGTTTAAATAGATCAATCATCTGTTGCGACGGATAAACCCTATGTTGCAACGGAAGACATATGTTGAATTCATTTTTATGGTTCTATAGTGTCGTAACATGAATCGAACTGATGGGTCATCTATTCCAACAAAATAGTTTCTGATGCAATGGATTATTAACCTATTAAAACAAATTAGTAACCTATTGCAATAGAACCTGAAGTCGATTCCAACAAACGTGTCATCTATTGCAACAGGTTAAATATCTATCGCAATAGATTAATAACCTATTGCTACAAAACCTAACTCGATTCCAACATATGTGTCGTTTATTGAAAAAGATGTATAGTCTGTTGAAACATATAATTCACCTGTTATAACAAATGACTTGTCTGTTGAAATCAGCTTCAGGAGCATAACATGAGCCTCAACATCTAAGTAATTTGTTGTAATTGATCACTTACCTATTGCAATAGATTACACATCTGTTGGGATTCATGTTACGGCACTATCAGACCACTAATAAATTTTTTTAACAATGAATTTATTTAGGTACAACTAATGGAGCGATCAATAACAATAGGGGTGTATTGTCATGGTCAATGGATCGAGAAGAGAAATCGATATATATAGCATTGGAAGGAGGGTGAAATACTAGAGACGATAGCTACGACAATCCAAAGTGATGTTTCGTATGATGATTTTGTGAACTTAATCATCAGCTATTGTGAACTGAATTGTCAATTCAAAGAACTTGTCATCAACTACATGCATAACTCCTTTGAAAATCAGAGGGTACAACCTTTAAAGATAACTTATCAGGTTCGGTTGCATGTTTATCTTAGTGATTTATCCAGGTAGGTGTTAAGGGTTTATGTGATTAAAAAGACTAGAGAGAATGTGAACCAGAATGCAGAACAACAACAACAACAGGGCATCTTTGATGATAGGTTGGATGATCTAGACATGAACATTTTAGATGATGATGAAACACCTATGCCCGTTTATGCGACCAATAAAATGTGCAGTTCTCCTCGATTGACATAGTTTGGCAATTGTCAAGACGAAGAGTATTGATTTTACAAGGGAATGTCATTCAAGGACAAGAAAGATCTATCTATTACTTTGTTTATTTCTTGCTTAAAAAAAGATTTTAGAATAATGTAGGTGATAAATTTTAGCAAAGTCTTTTGCAATAAATGTGCCAATACGAACTTTTAGTGGTTAATGAGAGCGATGAAGTACTTAAATTCTGACATATTCATCATTAATAAACATGAAAAGAATCACACATGTGGTTCGGAGCACATGTTGGGCCAAAATCTTCATGTCACAGCAAAGGTCCTCGGTGAATATTTCAAGAATAGATACCCCGATGGTAAAGGCCCTTCTACAAGAGTTATAACCAATTAACTCCTTATGGAATCGCGTGTCCTGAAAAGTTATTAGAAGATATATAGGTCCATGGGGATTGCCATGGACATGGTTAGTGGGGCACATGAGCATGGGTATGCAGTCCTCGATGCCTACCATTTCATGCTTAAGTCCACAAATCCCGGAGTACGCCGGTGTTTCATGTTGATGAAAATCAAAGGTTCAAGTACTTTTTTGTATCCCATGGTACTTGGATTCAAGGTTTTTAACAATTGAAAAAAGGCATAGCCGTCGACGGTACCTTCTTGAGGAGAAGGTATACTGTAGTTCTACCATCGATGGTGGCGTAGGATGCAAAGAATCACATCTTTCATGTCGATTTTTATGTAGCGGACAAGGAATGTGATACCTCTAATGGATATTTTCTTGAACAACTATGAAGTTGCATCGAATACACCGAAGAGTTGTGTTTTATTTCACATAGGAATCCAAGTATTACAAAGATGGGTTTAATTTTCTTCAATTCAGCTCACTTTGGTTGTTGCATGAGGCATCCTGGAGAGAACATTCAGAACAACTTTCGCAATTAGAGGGTTGTGACCCTTTTTATAGAGAATCTAAAGTGTATAGTAGAAAGGAGTGTTTAGACCATTTCAATAAAATAGCGGATATACATCCCAAGACAGCAAAACATCTCGTACATGTCAATTTCAAGAGATGTGGCTGGGCATTCCGTCTGGCAAATAGGTACATTCATATGAATTTGATGTCTTGTTTGAGTTATAACTTTAGTATGATATCTTACTAAGTGATTCTTTTATATAGGTATAATATTATGACATCAAACATAGTTGATTCAATGAATTCATTGTTTGGTGATGAAAGAGAATTTTCCATTGTGGCTCTGTTTGAAATAATAAACATGAAGTTTGGACAATTTTTTCATGAAAGACGTGTGGAGTACGATGACCAATGAATGCCATTTTTTCTAGAAGTGGAAAAAATAATATCAACCAACATCAGTCTGGGGAATAGGTTATTATCTCATCAAATAGCAGATTACAAGTTCAATATCAACGGTCATGGTGATGTTGCAATGGTCAATATTCAAACAAGAACTTTTACATACAGAGATTTTGACTTGGACAAAATACCCTATCCACATGTTATGGAAACACTTCTATCTCAATAGAGTGCAAGCTATGAAACTAAAATTTAAGACTACTCCTCTCCATATTATTTGGTTAAAAATATACAATGGCATATAGTCGGCATATTACTCCGGTGCCTCTTGAAGAATCTTGGATTGTTCCTGTGGAGATTTTGGGGAGATTAATACCTCCTCCATATATTAACCCAAGAACTATCAAACTAGGAATAAGGACATATAAGAAAAGGCGTGAAGTTGGAGAATAATTTCCATCAAGAAGAAACAAGTTCTCCATATGTAAGAGTTCTGACCTCAAAAGAACTACATGCATGGATCGTAATCCACCATGATCATTGTAATTGCAAAAAACTTGTGTTGTTAATTGTTGTGGACTTTTATATATTTAATTTTTTGTTGTGAATGTAAATGTTATCATTTATTATATAGGCAAAATCTGAACTAAATGCAGTAGACCACAAAATTATTTTCAATAGATTACCCATTTGTTGCAACAGATGGACATTAGCTTAAAGAAAAGAATACAGTTCATCAAACTGTAACATTTTCCTCCAATAGATGAAAAATATGTTCCAACAGATGGATAATCTGTTGACATAAACCCAACAGATGACCTATCTGTTCCAATAAATGTTCCATCTGTTGAACGAACTGAAAAGTCATAAATGTTATTACCAATGGATTCAAAATTGCTTCTTACCTCCAACCGTCAATATGTTAACATGTTTAGTAGAATAAATAGACAGATAGAAATTAAATAAGAATTAAAAAACCAAATTTGACAAAAAATAAAATTTTTATTAACTGAAAAATAAAATACATTAGGTATAGATCTGATATAGAAAATTAAAATACATACGTCAATACAAAAATACATTGTAATTATTATTATCATCCTTATTATTGCTAGCCAGCCAATCGTCAATCGACAGCAGTAGGGACCTCATCAGTCTCTACATCTCTCTGAACATCATTGCTCTCACGGAGACCAACTCCCTCTACAGGTCATTAATGTTTCTTTGAAGTTCCCACACGGTATTGCGTAGAATAGAAATGTCCCAAATAGGATCAGCCATATCGACAACATTCATGAATTGATAAAAAAGCATAAAAACAAAAGTAAAGAAAAGAGTTCGAATGTGTAATTCCCTGAGAGTACATCCTGGAGGCCACACGGTACTTATTGTCACAAGTGACAACAAGCTAACCCATGCACTGATACCTGTTGTGAGCACTGAACAAAACTGCTAATAAAAGATACACATATGCGGAATAACTGAATATGATATAAGTTTTTATAATACTAAGATATTTTTGAACTCTTAAATCTGAAAAAACTATCTGAAAGTAATAACGTAAAGACTGACAATCAACTGAAAATTGGGTAACTGTTTGAAAGTGTCTGAAAGCCTCTAACTGAATGACTATGGAATTGATGGGACATGTCCCCAATTAACTCCTATTTACTACTGGACTGAATTACTAAATTAAACATAATCGGTCCTCGAAATATGAGGACCCACCACTGCTTCCGATGCTGATGTGCTAGAATGTCTAAGTGCGGTCGGGAACCTGAGCATTGGAACCTATGAAATGATACATCATAGCACATGAAATAAGTATGTGGTCAGTAATTTGAATATAATGGAATGATAGATGAGGTTAGGCCGATATACATGGTCTTATGTGTAAGAATAACAACAAAATGAATGAATAGCATGAGATAACTGGCTATGCATGCATAAATGCTATAAAATCTAAGAATGCATGACTAAGCATATAACATGCTACTAAAATAGTTTTACAAAAATACTAAAATTTTATAACTACATAACTGATAACTGTATTCTATGGTCAATTCAAACCTGAACTGAATTATCCTAAACACTGAACTGAGATTGTGGGAGGTATCATCTAACTGACATGCCCCGCTCTCAACTGATTGGGGTTCAACCTGTAATTCCAGTTGAAAGGGTGTTTGTATTTTACCATTTGTACTAACAATGGTTAACTGGATCCACTAAGTTACTGAAGAACCAGAGTATCAAGCCTAAACTGACGGGTGATCCCTAGGCGGAGTCAAGCCTAATCTGATGGGAGACCCCTGGAAGGAAGTCAATCTTAAACTTATAGGTGACCCCTCATTCTACGCTTGTTGCGTAGTTCTGCAATATAGGGACTGTGACTAATGACTTTGCCTAACTGATGGGGAAGCCACCATCCCTACACTTGCTCGGTACTAAATCCTACTCCCAACTGAAAGACACTGAATAATGGACCGAACTATGTTGAACTGTTTATGGTAACTGACTGAACTGATAACACTCATAACTATTCTAAAACCATTTTGTAGATACTGAAAAACTATGTATGTAGCTATATTTCGGGTACTCAAAATCCCCAGGACTCAATAGTAATAATAACAAGACCATACAAAACCATAAGGACAAGATAAGTAAACATTATTCAAAACTCATTCCTTTGGGCATTTTATCAAACACTTGCAATTCATGGTTTAAACATGGGAATAGTTTTAAACATGTAGTAGTATCATGATTTCGATACTAAATCACAATTTAAGGTACAAAGGAATTACTAAGCTTCATTTAAACATGTAGGGTTTAAATTCAACAACTAATTATGTATAAACATAATATATAATTGAAATTTGTGGGGAATTCATGGTTAAAATTCATGATAAAATGTAAAAATCATTCTTTTAAACTTGAAATTGGGTTCTTGGACCCCATGAGTGAAAGGAACCCATGAATGAACATTGAACATATCATAATTGATGAATTCTCAAAGGTTCTTGGTGGTTTTCTTGAACTTGGGCTGGAATTTTTGAAGGGCTAGGGTTTGTTTTTGAGAGAGAATGGTTTTAAATTTAGAGAATTTGAAAAAAATATGACCAAATGTGCTTTTGGGGATTTAATCTCGTGTTTTTCATTGATTGGGGACATGGGAAAAGACCAAACTATCCCTGGTAAATTAAAAGTTTCAGCAATATCCTAATTTTATGGCTTACCGCTGAGAGGTATTGGTTCCACCACTATAGGCACCGTCGTGCGGGGTAATAGAGGTGACCTACTGCCTTGAAACTTGTAACTTGAAAAAAATTCTCCAAGACTTATTCTTCCCTCCTTTAAAAAAAATCCACCAATCCAAATTAAAAATGGGTCAAGACTTGGACTTTGGAAAATAAAATTGTAGAAATCGCAACAATTACGCGGCTGCCACATCATCATTTTATTGTTCATGCAACTTTATTAAGCTCAAGATTTAGATTCTTAGTTTCATCTTATTGTTTTATTAGTTTCACGTGTTGATTCTAGAATTAATTAACAACTAGTAATCACCTAGTTAGTTGTTGATTAATTTTTGAATCTGTTTCTTTCATGTCTTTGTTATTTGTGTACTTTTTTCATTTTTGACTCATAGTAACTTCTTGATTCAAGTTTGTAAGTAAATTTTGTTTTTGTGTTTTGTGTCGATCAAAACAGAATCCATTCCGACCGCTAATTAGAATTGACATCCTATTGACTGCCGTAGTATAAGCAACTTTCAATATTCGCCGCACTAATTCTAAGAATCACAAAGGTGAGTGTATATGAATGTTGGTGAGGACCTTTTACTACTAATCTTTTTTGTTCATTGTGTAGGTACAAACGTGATAGAAAGGGAACATGTTGTCATGACCTAAACCGGGGCCCTGGCCATAACGAGCATCCCGAACAACAAAGGCTCGGATGCCCTTCTCTGTCTGGTAATCATGCACAACATTCATGCAATAAAGAAAAGATGCAAAAAAGAAATCATGAAGGAACCATGGTCATACTATGAGTTCAATTGACAATAAATAAAGAAATCCAACAATATTTGAATCAGTCTACAAAATCTCTACTACGTACGAAAATAACAACTATCAGAAACTGGGATAAGTCCTCCAGTGGACCTAAACTAAAGTAAATGAAAAAGTATGTAAAACATAGGCCTTCTAAAATAAAGAAGTCTCACCAACTGCATACTTTACTTTTGTCTGAAAACTCTACGGCTTAGCAGGACCGCTAGACTGAGCCTCAGACCCTGAAAGGTAGGGGGGTCAATACAATCGTACTGGTACGTAGAGCAAATCCAAAATAATAATTTTTATTCAACATAGGTGTGAGCAGTTAAGAAATACTTCATAAATATAACATATGATATGAAAACACATGGGCATTTTTAAAAGTCTCTGAAAAATCATCCGAACTCTGTGACATGCTGTTTATTTTACTTTTGCGCTAGGTGGTACAACCTATAACTCTGGAATTCCATGATCTATATGGAATCTACCCTTAAATCAGAAGCCAAGATCCAACTCGAGTTTTCCGCAATGGTTGGTTTCTTTGTTTCTCTACTACACCACAGGGTCGTCACCAGCGTACAATTTCTTTTTCGGGTGTCATAAACCTGTGGCGGCAAATCAGGGTTTCGTCCAATGAGTCGATTGACTCGTGCCTTCTTCAGGTAACCACCTAACTTTCTTTAAGACCATTTTTAACTCTTTAAAACATGCATTCTCTGAAATTAAACTCTCAAAACTCTAGCTCTGTTATGGCATACATTTATATGGTATCATCATATCATTGACTTGTAAGTTGCATCTTTGAGCCATTAATAGCATAATATAATCTCCTCTTTCAAAAAATAAGGTTTGGGACCACCATAACAATAAATCAATTCAAAGAACTCATGTAAACACATTCAAGAAACCCTCTCTTTTTCAACATTTCAATAACATAAGGTGGTCATGTCAATTTACTCAAATAATATGAAATTCTTCTCTTTAAAATAAGGATATATTTATATCGAGAAAACTCCCTCTCATCATCTCTAAATCATGTTCAAATACTATGATATTAAGAAAGACACTTTGAAATCATAAAATATGCACTTCAAATCATTCCCATAAGTTCAAAAACTTCAATTCATCACAAGAGAGGGACTTCTTAATTATACTCTCAATCAATCTTCAAAACTCAATTTCATGTATATACATATGAGTATAAATCAACTTAAGGGGAAAGGCCTCAAGGATAAAATAATAATAACATTGAAACATTCAGGATGCATAATTTAAAACATAGATTCCAAAACCCCTTTATAATTTCATTCTTGATAAATGTGAAATCATATTCAAGTGTTTCAACAAGACCATGTATTTTTATGATAAACCTCACATACCTTATTTGCGAAGAAATTGTGAAGAAGTTTTGGAAAGATTGGGCCTTTAATCTTGATTGCTCAAACCCTAGTTGTTTTCTTCTCTTGTGTTCTTGAAGGATGAACTAGGGATATTAGGAGAGTTTATATGTTACTAATAATCCTAAATTCATTTAAGGATGATTACGTACGGTTTAGGGGTGTGAAATGACTTCAACACCCTTGATATAACTCAAAACGGAGTGTTTTTGGCACTTGGAAATGACTTAGGCAGTGGCCAGTCGATTGCACAATCCAGGGTGGGAGACACCTTGTCAATCGCCTAACCAATCGCACACCCTTACTGCCTCTCACGAAAATGAGCATAAATATTTGCTTGGATTTTGGATTAATGCGAAATTGGTATTATTGGAAAGCTATTTCGAAGACCTTTAATTTGTTATACAGTACACCCTCTAATTTTGTTATATACATAAAGTTATGGTTGATGGAAGTTGAACCAATTTTAAATGTCCACTAAAACTTAATCACTAGAAATGTTTTCAACTCGTTTTAGAGTTAAGGGATTTTTTTGAGACCTCAATTTATATTCAAAGGTATTCCCACACTATATGATTGATCATTACACATATATCAACAACGAATCATCTAGTTTGGGTCTATCCATGTAGAAACAATGGTCTATATTCTAGCCCAAAAGTATGGGGTGTTACATATGTCTTCGATAGCCGTGGATTATTGTGAACACAACATAGGAGACTATGATTGTAGTAAGTGGTTTTGTAGCTACGAAGTTGAGGGAGATTGTGAAGGCTATGAAAATAGCCATGATAAAAACTTGTGTAGATTTGAGGGACACGGTTTTAGGGAAGAAAATGAGGGGAATGAAGTACCTAGTGCTTATGCTGAGTTTGGAGATGATATTGGACCTCGTGATGGTTCTTATGATAATTTTGGGGAATGTGAGGAGTCTTACACTTCCTGCTCCAAACCTAGATATGGTGTTAAGTATAACCCTTTCATTCTCAAAACTTATGAGAGCTATGATGAGAGTACACATGAGAAGTGTGAAAATTCATTTTCTTCACCTTGTGGTACTTTTTATCAAGATCGACATGGTGTGAATGTTTATCCTAGCTATAGTGTAGGTTGTCCCATGAGAAAAGGAGGATATGTATCTCCAAAACTAATGGGTAATCATGTACCTTACAATGTTGATCCGAGAAGGAGTGTACACTCCGAAAAGGTTATGATTTGTGGGATACCAGGCTCCCTCATTGTATAAATTATTGGTACTATTGAAACTACATCCTTCCATCCATGGTTGACTACTTGGGGTTGTTTCAATATCCTTTATTTGTTCCATACTTCTTGGATGGGTTTAAGGTTACCGAGAGGGTGAGGGTTGTCTTCTCCTAAATTGATTACCATGAGAAGGTGTGCTGAAATATTGTTCCCTTAACCTATGGTCATGTGAGCTTAGGTGCCTATTGTTTTACACAACATAAAGTTCCAAATGTGTAAAATTAGCCTAATATTACAAAAGACCGATGGGGAAACCACCTCGTGAAGTACATTCTGCCTGGGCTGCAAAGAGAAGTGCTTACATACTCCAATTCGAATGATGATGAGAGACAAAAGATTGCGAGGTTTAAGGGTGTGCAAGGTAGTAATCAAAGAGTTCAAAAAGGAGAGTCTGTATGGAGCGAAGTGAGGGGTGCCACCAAACCAAGCTAACATAGTTTGTCCTTTTATTTCTAAGGACATTTGTGTAGGTGCCGACATGGCAAGCGAAGGACAGAAATGCCGATTTGCTCCCCAATCTTGTGTAGGACCTTCAAAACACGGTACAGGAGAGTCTACTCAAGAACTTCAAGGTAAAATAGCTAACTCCTACACTTTGGTGCATGTGAATGATAATTGTGTGGCCAGTATCCCATTGAGTATGAGTAGTAGCTTACTTACTTGTGAGTCTAATTATTCTTTGCCTTCTTGTTGATGATGTACATGTTGTGAGTGTGGATACACTAGTTGAGCCTATTGATAAAGAAATTGACTTTTCTTGTAAGAGAAATTTATGTCCACCTTGTGTTGAAGATAATATGTTGAACGAAAGTACATTGTCTTATTTAATTTGTATTGATCAACCTATATGTGAATCTTTCCCGCCACTCAAGGTTCTGTGTGATATGCTTAATAGAACTCAAGTGAGCGAATTATTTTAAAATGTTGGTCAGAAAAATGGGAGTGAACCCAAGAGCTATACTTGGGATAATCTTGTACTTGAAATCTCTTTGAAACTTTATATTGATCTTGTAGAGAATGATGAATGTGTTTGTTCTGAATCTGCCCATGAAATAAATCATGCTCTGTTTGGGTATAATGTATTGTTTGAAAATGATATAAACACTCCTAATAGAAATAGTGGTGAAAATTATGGTATATGTTTCCTTGGAAGATATAGCCTCTATGTTAACCCACTATGGTGTGACAACATTCCTCCTAAAGATGGAAATCTCTTCTTGGAAGATTAGAGTACTTTTAAGGGTAAGGAATGTATGGTCTTGAAAACTACTTCTCCTTATACTTTGTGTGACTTTATTGTTGTGAGTACCATGGTGAATATCGGAAAACTTGTTATGTGTACACACATGAGGGCACCTTAGTAGAAATCGAATTGAGTGATACCTTTCTCTACTCTCTATTTTCTTTGGATGATATGTATGCTATTGTAGAGAGTATGCAATTTAGTTTTGGTGGAGACCACGGGAAAGGGGGGTGTTGTTTGGACCCGTGTCTATGACCACTCTTCCCATTTGACCCCGGTGCCAAATGTAGAAATGGTGATGTTGGTGAACCCAACTTGTAGCTTGGTCTACATGACAAGCAAATTGTTACTCTGGGTGAATCCCATAACCAAATCCTTTGTACATCTTTCCTTGAGTTTTTAATATTTCATTCAAAGTATCCTTGGTTATACTTCAAGTATGTGCCGCCTTGGCATGATAATGTTTAGTAGTGTGCTAAATATAACCCTCATTCCATAAGGATGGTGTGCTTGGTTATCCTTTCTCTAGTTTTTCAAGGTACAGATTCAAGGTCAAATCCTTTTCAAGAAGGGGAGGATGATAAAAGTCAAATGGTCGTCTTAAGTTTCGATGACATCATTCAAAGTCACTATGTGAATAATCAAGATTTGGTTTCATGGAGGGCATGGGATCATACTTGAAAAAGTTAGTCTTAATCATGCCATTAAACAAACACGAGTGTGGAAGACTGCTTGGAGCCTTGAAGACTTGAGGACTCTCGGGTTTGGGCCACACTTGGTGGTTCACAATTTTGGTTCCCTTTATTAAGGGCATTTTGGTCACTTATCCTTGATGGAATTTTGGCCACTTAGCCTTGAGGACACTCCATGGTCACCCCACCTCATTAAGGGCATCAGAGTCATTTTTATCTTTCTTTTGTAATATACTATATATAGTCTCTTTTAGGTCTTTTCTCAGTAGTTTATGAAAGATGAATATATGAAACATTGCAAATCCTCTCTCTTGAGAGTAGAAAACCTTAGTGTAGTTCTTAGTAAGGGCTTGGAAAAGCCATCTTAGTATAGGGCTTCGAAAAGCTAATATTGACCACCGCTTGGAAATGGTAGATCTTGAGATGAGTTGATTCCCTTTGCGGTCACCTTAATATTGTCGTTTTAATTATTACATTTGTTAGGGGTTGGCATTGAAAAACACTTGGTTCTTAATCTTGTAATAATCTTAGTCTCACTATCTATCCTTTACTTTTTTGTAATCTTGTTGTGTTGTTCTTGTTTCCTACTCTCGACCTTGTGTTGTTCTTGAAGCTGAAGTTCTTGTTCTTCTTGTTCTTAATTTTATGAGTTGTTAATCTAGTCTGGTTGGATGGAAAATATGTTTTAAAAACCTTGTTAAAATCTCTTTCTTGTTCTTATTGTGAATCCGAGAGTTGGTCACCAAAGTGGTCCGCGGGTTCTTGAACTTGTGGACTGATTTTGGTGTGTGTTTCGTGCATTCCGTTGTTGTTATTGTATCATTCTACCTACTGAAGTCTGAACTGAACTGAACTGAACCCTCTCACTACATTCAAGCGTACTTAAATCTACAAAATGTAATACTAGTTTGAATCATAAATTTAATACCCCCTGCATTTTCACAACTTATAATCTCATGAATAATTCTTATTACCAATTCGACAGCTAAATTCAACATCTTAATAGAAATTCACTAATGCAAAATACATTTATCCACATATATAAAAACATGACATTTAAGACTATCTTCATAACCACATATGCCCTTCTAAACAAACACTCATAAAAGAATCTTAGTCATATCCTCCGAACCTCTATCAATAACAACTTCCATGCACTACCCCAAGAAAACACGCATAAAATTTCAACTAAGCATCACGTGACCTAAGGCTGGAAATTAAGAAGCACACTATGGAACATGCGTTGCAGGCTAATTGCGGGCAGATATTGTTTTGTTGATCCAAACACACCTCTACGCTTGTCCAAAAATTTGAAAACTCACCCGGGATATACTATTGAACCCCCCTCCTCCCCCTCCCCCCCCCCCCGATCATGGATCAACAAAAAAAGTTAACGTTCTGATGTCGAAAATGTCAAAAATAAAATCATCAAAGTTTGGGAGCTTTAGAAATGACTGAGTCCCAACACCTAGTGAACGTTTCTTAGTCTTTGACCACTTTTAACATGTACTAGTAAGCTGAAATGAGTTTTGTCAACAAGAAACGTTTACTCTTTCCCTTCTAGAAATTGATCATCAGTACTATCATTTCATAAGGGGAGGTCACTGAAAGGTAAGAACATGAGGACCTTAAGCATAAAAGAATAACTTTGACACCCAACTGAGGCCAGAGGAATAGAGTATCAATGACATGAATTTATCAAAGACGTTTGAACTAAGGACATACATGGCATAAGTCTGATTTTTGCTGATCATTAAAAGTGTAGCATGAGTACATGGAATTGAACATACTATAAAATATGAGTACATGAGTCATGAGCTGCATGACCTAGTTTGGAGTTTTTAATTCCGTTGAACATGGTTCTTACTGCTGAGCAAACTGGAACTCCTTATACTTGGGACTCGAAGTGTACATGATTCTTTATGGTGTGCATGAACATGAACTATGATCATGGATCTTACATGTAAGGCATCAGTATATATCATGATTAGTGAAAAATATTTAATTGAGATAAGAATGGGTTGTGCATCATCCTCTCCTACTTCTTTTCTTCATATACAGTATAAAACCCCACATTTTTTGGGGTGGAATTCAAAACATCATTCCTATGCGTATAGACCCAAACCCAATGATTACTTATTAATTTATATGTGATCATAAGATATATAGTGTTGTAATACCTTTGAACATGAATTGAGGTCACAAATATCTCCTAACTCAAAGACGAGTTGAAAACATTACTATCAATTGAGTTTTACTGTGTATCTAAACTTTGGTCAACTTCAATTAACATTAAATTCTTGTAAATATATATTTAGAGGGTGTACTATATGCCATTTGAATGGTCTTTGAGTCTTCTTTCCAACGTAACTAGTTTCACCTTAATACTATATCGGAGTAGAAAGTTATGCTCATTTTACTTCTGCATATTTGTCTATCAACAAAGTGACGACCTGAGTTGATAGGCCATCACCTCAGCCAAGTCATCACCCCAAACCAGCAAGCCATTATTTTCAGCTTCTAAGTGATGACCTGAGTTGATAGGCTATCACCTATTTTATGACCTATCAGCCCAAGTCATTACCCAAGACCAGCAACTCATAAAATTGGCTTCTGAGTGACGACTTGGTTTGATTGGTCATCACATGGTTGACGACCTATAAACCAAGTTCGTCACCCTTGAGAATCAGAAATTTTTATTGAATTAGATAGGGTATTTTGGAATTTTCCCCACCACAATTTTCTCCTACATGATTTAAATCCTCTAAAACATGTTAGAATCGATCTTATATCAGTTTTACAACATATCTAACCTTCTCCAATATCAAGAACAAGATTACACTAGAGTTTCCTCTAAGTTCATGTTTTCAAGGAAAGGGTCAATATTAGAGTTCCAATCTTCAAACTAAATGACATAAGGAATGTTGGGTTTTCCAAAACTACAAAGGCATGGTGAAATCATCTTAATTATATTTAAATGTTGTAAAATCATGAATCTACAAAAGGATTTTTAATGTACATTTAAAATTATGCATTGTGAATCCTTCTTGACAATAATTATTTGGTCTTGAGGCCTTACCCTTTAAACTCGATTTATATATATATATATATATATATATATATATATATATATATATATAATCACTCTCTTGTTATAAACCCCCTTTTTTTTTATATATTATGAATTATTCAATGTCATACTGAGAAGCATGTTACAAATGTCTTTACTATTGTTTAAGACTTGATATTAATTATGAATTGAAGAGAGGGTATTTCTTGTTTATATAAAGGAGAAGTAATGATTTTAAACAGTTGCACGGTTTTTCACAAAATACTCGACCACCATATGATTGACGAAATGTTGAAGAGAGAGAATCTTGATGTTGTTTGAAATATGTTTTGAAAACATGAACTCTCTTGCATTGTTTGATTGATTTAATGGTTTGAAGATTTTGTTTCTTGAAAAGAGTTGTAATTTGACAATGTATAGCTGAGAAATATGACTTGCAAGTCATGGTATGATGATACCAATACAGATAATGCCATGATAAGATCGAGCAGAACAGAATGTAGATTTTCATTCAGATTTTTAGATTTGGAATTCAGAAAGATGCATGTTTAGAAAAGGTTAAAAATGGGCTTAAAAAGAGTTAGATGGTTACCTGAAGAAAGTACGAGTTGAAAGACTCAATGCTAAAAACTGTGATTTGCCGACACAGGGTTATTGTATCATGTTTTGTGGTCTTGTGTACTTTGATTTATGGCGTTCAAATTTTGGAATATGGTTAGGAGACATGATTTGTGGTCTTATGCACTACAATGACATGTTGATTTGATTGGGGATCATGGCACCATGCTGTGTTGTCATGCGTTTCTCTCTTTACTAATACTCCAATCCTTGTAGCAAACTTGGATTGGAGGCTTGGCTGCCGAGTCAAGGGAAGATTCCATATAGCCCATGGAATTAAAGACTGTAGGGCATACCATCTAGCTCAAAAATAAGATAAATAGTGAGTTGATTTCAAAGAATTGTTTCAAAGTTTTTCAAATATGCCCATGTGTTTTTATATATATCATATGTAAAATGTTTTATGAATTGCTCTCACTTATGCTGATAAAAGTATGTTATTTTGGATTACTCTGTGTACCCGTACATTTGTAGTGGCCCCCTATATTTCAGGATCTGACGTACAGTCTCGGGATCCCGCTAAATAGTAGACCAGTTTATCATACAATTGTAGTTAGTGAGCCTCCCTTATTTCAGAATGCCTTATTTCATGTATTGTTTTCATTTGGACTTGATTTATGGTCCAACCGGAGGCCTTGTCCAAGTTTTCAGACAAATGTTGTTGTCAGTTGTTAGTAGAAATTTAGTAAACTGGTGTCATGTGTTTATAATATTATGAACTAAATTTTGTATTGTTTAGTTGAATTAAGAGATTGACCATGTTTCCATTTTTATTATCTTTTATTCTTTTTATTATATTATTTGATCATTGTACATGATTGCCAAATAGAGATGGGAGCTTGGTACTTCACGGTTTGAGATGCTCGTTGTTACTAGGGCATCAGTTCGGTTCATGACAAACTTGATATCAACGCATGATTAATGGTCCCAGGGTGTCTGCCGAATCGCATCGGATAGAGTCCTATTTATGGGTGTGTAGCGCACCGCACTTATAAGTAGGAGGCTAAAAGGTATTTAGGAATGTTTTCTTTTTTTCATGTTCTAGTTCATGCTATGGAGTCAGAATGTTCCTCATTCATAATCTAATTCGTGATAATGCATCATCCATACGAATGTAAAGTTACCTCAATTCATTCCTTACTCTAATGTTCTTAGATATGTCTCATTGTAGAGGTGATTCAAGTGCAGAAGCTTAGAATCTAAATGATGTGGTCCTTTCTGATTGAGTCATAAATGATTATGAAAATGCATAAGGACTTGAGAAGAGTCTATTAGTGCTTTAAAGTATATTGATTTAAGCTTATACCCCTATCTACATCAATCGTGCATTTGAGTCTGAGATATGAAGTGAATTCAGTCCCTTTCAATTAAAAAATTCTTATTGCATATATCATACTTGAGGGTAGTAATATATCTCAGAATGTGTGAACAATATTTCCACCCGAGTTGTAGTATGTGTTAAAGTGTCATAACCTATTAGTAGTAAGATGATCCCGAAGTTAGTGATATGAAGTCACAAGGTTAGATGTCAGGTTGAGGGTGACTTTTCTATAAGGAAACTAGTTTAGTTGTATAAACATTAATTGAGGGAAGGGTTGCCATTTGATAGTGATAGACTAATGAAGTAGCAATATTTATAGATTATATGGTAGTCTGTGGAGGAAGTGTTTGGCTATGATTATTATCAATTCAAAATAGGGAGGAATCTCAGCTTTACCCCCATTTATAGTCTTTTATCTAGTAGTTGTAAACTAGTACTATACGTGAGAAAGTGTGTAGTAGATTGTCACGACCCGACCCAAGCCAGGGCCCTAGTCATAACGAGTATCCCTAACCATGGAAACCCGGGCACCCTTCTAGTTTTGGTAATCATGCACAATACTCAAATAATAAAGAAAAGATGCAGAAATATAATTCATTTTGAAATTCATGGTCATACTATGAGTTCAATCTTAACAATTAACAAATAAATCCATCAACATCAAAACATCATCTATTTCAGTCTGCGAAATCTTTAATACATACGAAAAGTAACAAATTGTTTGAAACTGGCACAAGGACCCCCAGTGGACCTATGCAAAAACAAATGACAAGTGACTGGAAAGAAGTAGGCCTTACGGATTAAAAAAAGGCTTACCAACTGCACACCTCACTCCTGTCTGAAAACTCTATGACTTAGAAAGACCTCTAGATTGAGCCGCATACAATAAAATATAGGTGGTAAATACAATCGAACTTGTACATAGATCAATCCAAAAACAAATAAAATACATTTTTATACAACATAAGTGAGAGCGTTTGTAAAACATGTTATCGTAAAAGACATTTAAAAATTCATAGGCATTTGATTATGGGATTCAACAACTTCTCTTTCCTTTATGATTACTTTTATTTCAACACTATTGAGATAGATGGTATACCCTACAAAGTTCACGCTTTCACTGACTACCCAGTCTCTGTTTGCCGTTAAGATCAGAGTACAAGTGAGGGAAGGACACACAGGATCACAAAGCAGGGTGCCTCAAACCCCAGTCAAGTTAATATGTTTTGGTTGGGCTCAAGATCACGAAACAGGGCTCCTAACCATAGATCCCAATTTGGGATGACATAATACTAGGTACGCAAGATAACATAGCAGGGTACCAAAGTCCCGTGTTGGCAACCACGGTTTCCAGCATAGATTCTTCTAAATCGTGCTTTCTTTGGGGAACCATCTAACTCACATTATCATTGTTTGAATATCTATTGTAGAAAACATGAATCACACTCTTAACATTCCTTTACCATTTCCTTAAGGTCAATTCACAAAGGAGTATCGCCATAACACGACTTACAAGTCAATTACTTTATATAATTCCACAACCCTTTCTCATTCAATATATTTACATGATACCAAAGAATACAATTTGTTCAACACATGCATATTGATTTCCAACATGAATATAATCAAGACATTTCACCATTTATAAAGTAGTACAACATTAACTAAACAAAAATTCCAGGATAAGAAAACCTTTAAAATTAATGCTCTCAATAGTTTAACATTAGTATCATATGGGGTACATAAACATCATCACGGGGATTAAAAGATTCACCAATCATGTTCATAACACCTTTTAGTATTCAAATCGCATGTCCACAAATTAAACAAAAAGATTTATAAGAAAAGAACCCTATGATCTTTCAATATTCTTCTCAAAACCATATCATAATGCATGATTTTTGTGTTAAAACATAACCCCATTTATAATCTCATACGTACTTAAGCAATTCTTAAAAACTTGTTTAAATTCGTATCAAAATCATTCCCGTGAAATTAGGACAACCCTACGTACCTTAAGTAGTTTAATTTGACAATTGAAACTCTGATCGTGACAGTCTTCTTGAATTCTCGAACTTAGAGTAAGGTCTCTTGATCTGTGAAAGAGAGATTAGAGCTTTTTTTCTTTAGAAGTTTTTAGTTAAAAATGGGCATACTCTTACGTAAAAATTCTTTAATCATCAGTTAATATGATTTGGAGTTGTAGGGAAAAGGCGAGACATCCCTCGGACTTAAAAGTTGCTGAACAAAATCCCGTTTATGAGGCTTACCGCGATGCACTAAGTGGGTTATCACAATTCCCACCCCAATACGATGGAATCGCGTTGACTTACTGGATTACGACATCTGTTGTTTGGGGGCTCACCGCAATGCGATGCATTCGCGGTGAGTTTCTAGAAATCGACGAATGCTGAATTGGCCTCCATCGCGATGTGGTGAGGTTCCCATAGCTATTCTCACCGTGATGTGGGGAAATCGCGGTGATCCACTGAAATAAAATCCAAACAAATTTACAGACGCTCATAAAGACTCAATCAATAGTGAATGCTTTTGGAATAATTACTCGTAGGAATGATGGTCTACACTTTAGCCCAAAATATGGGTCATTACATTATCCCCCTCTTTGGATCATTCTTCCCCGAATGATGACTCGGGAAACAACAAGCATGATTGCAAGAACTAAATTGAAGAAAGGAGTAGTATAGGATTTTGTACCTTCTAATTCATAATCCATGGCCACGAAAAGTTTGGGGTACCTCACACGCATGTCATCTTTCGACTCCCAAGTACCCTCCTCAGCTCTTTGATTCCTCCAAAGCACCTTTACCGAAGCTATTTTCTTACTCCTCAGCTTACAAACATAGTGATCCAATATTGCAATAGGTTCTTCAACATACGACAAGGAGTCTTTCATATTGATCTCCCCTACAGGTAATACTAGGGAATGATCTCCAATATATCTTTTCAACATGGACACATGAAATATGGGATGAACAGAAGCCACACTTGCGAGCAACTCTAACTCATAAGCTACCCCATCTATCCTTCTAATAATCTAATATGGTCATATATATCAAGGACTAAGTTTCCCTTTCTTTCCAAATCATATGACTCCCTTCATAGGAGAGACTTTTAAAAATATCCAATCACCAACCTCAAATTCTAGTTCTCTTCTTCTAACATCGGGATAGGATTTTTGGCTACTCTGAGCTATCTTAAGTCGTTCCCTAATGATTTTCACCTTCTCCATATCTTGATGATCAAGATCAGGATCAAACAACCATGTTTTACCCACTTCATACCACCCAATAGGTAATCTATATCTTCTTCCATAAAGTGCCTCAAAAGGAGCAATCATAATGCTGGCATGATAGCTACTATTGTAGGCAAACTCTATTAATGGAAAATGATCAACCCAACTACCTTTGAAGTCAATTACACAAGCCCTCAATATGTCCTAAGGGGTCTGAATGGTGTGGTCATCTTGCCCATCCATCTTGGGGTGGAATGCAGTACTCAGATTTACTTGGGTACCTAAACATCTCTGGAAAGATCTCTAAAATTGTGAAGAGAATTGCGTACCTCGATCGGATGTGATGGATACAAGTTCCCCATGAAAACAAACTATTTCCTCAATGTATAGCTTGGCATAATCATTTCCCAAATAGTTAGTCCTCATAAGGAAAAAGTGAGCTGACTTGGTTAGCCGATCCAGAATTACCCAAATGGAATCATATTGGTTTCGGGACCATGGAAGTTCTGTGATGAAGTCCATATTCACCATCTCCCACTTCCACATAGGAAAAACTATCTCTTGGGAAGTTCCACCTGGTCTCAAATGTCTAACTTTAACTTATTGGCAATTCAAACACTTGGAAACAAAGTCAGCAACATCCCACTTCATATTATTCCATCAATATATAGCTTTAAGATCATGGTACATTTTTGTAGAGCCTGGGTGAACAACATAACTCAAAGTATGAGCCTTATTGAGGATTCTTTCTCATAAACCATGCACATTCGGTACACACAGCCTGCCCTGGTATATCAAAATACCATCACCGCCAATTTCAAAAGACATCAACTTCTGTTGAGCCATATCTTTCTTAATTTGCATCAAGACGGGATCCTCATCCTATTTCTCCTTACCTTTCACACATAGGTAATATTTAGCTATTTCATGCACACTTACTCCTCCATCTTTGGAATCCATAAATTGCACCTCTAGATTTGCAAAGTGGTGAATATCTTTCACCATCTCCCTCTTTACTTCCTCAATATGAGAAAGACTGCCCATGGATAATCTGTTGAGGGCGTCAGCAACCACGTTTTCCTTGATCGGATGATAGTGCAGGCTCATATATTAGTCCTTCAACAATTCTAACTATTGTCTCTGCCTGAGATTATGTTCTTTTTGTGAGAAAATATACTGTAAAATTTTGTGGTCAGTAAATGTATCAACATGTACCCCATATAGATAATGCCACCAAATTTTAAGTGCAAACACCAAAACCTCTAACTCTAAGTCATGGGTGGGGTAGTTTCGCTCGTGCACCTTTAACTGTCTAGTTGCATAATCTACCACCTTACCATGCTGCATAAGCATATAACCAAGTCCCACTCGGGATGCATCATAATACACCACAAAATCCACTATACCTTCCAGAAGAGTTAAAACGGGTGCAGTAGTCAACTTATCTTTCAACTTGTCGAATCTATTCTCACAAGAGTCAGACCATACAAATTTTGCCTTTTTCTATTTCAACATGTTAAGTGGAGCAGCTATGGAAGAAAAACTCTCTACAAATCTTCTGTAATACCCCCGCCAAAGCCAAAACGCTTCGAATATAAGTTGGAGTTGTGGATCTGGGACATTTTCTCACTGCATCAATCATTTGGGGATCAACTTTAATTCCCTCACTAGACACATTATACCCCAATAAAGAAATAGCATTAAGCTAGAATTTACACTCAAAAAATTTTGCATACAACTTATGATCTTTGGGGGTCTGAAGAATAATTCGGAGGCAATTGACATGATCCTCCTCACTCTTAGAATAAACAAAATGCCGTCAATGAAAACTATGACAAATAGATCTAGAAACTGACAAAACACCCTAATTATTAGGTCCATGAAGGTTGCAGGGTCGTTAATCAATCCAAAGTAAATGACTAAGAATTGATAATGGCCATATCAGGTTCGGAATGCTGTTTTGGGAATATCAGCCTCCCTAACCTTCAACTGATAATACCCTGAATGAAGGTTTGGAGAAACACCTAGCACCTTGAAGTTTGTCAAAAAGATCATCAATTCTGGGAAGAGGGTATTTGTTCTTAACAGTGACCTTATTTAGTTGAAGGTAGTCTTTACACATGCAGAGGGAACCATCTTTATTTCACACAAAGAGTACAGGTGCACCCAGGGAGAAACATTAGAACAGATAAAGCCCTTGTCAAGAAGATCTTTTAACTATTCTTTCAACTCCATCAACTCTGCAGGAGCCATTCTATATAGATGAATAGAAATGGGACAGGTATCCAGCAATATATCAATGCCAAAATCTATCTCCCTATTGGGTTGTATTTCTGGGAGATCATCGGGAAGGACTTCTAGAAATTCAATAACCACCGAGACAGACTGAAGAGAAGGACTTTCGGTAATTTAATCTTTAACCCAAATAAGATGATACAAACAACCTTTGGAAATAATCTTACGATCTCTGAGGAAAGATTTAAATTTCCCTTTAGGTGCTAAAGAGTGCCCCTCCCACTCTAATACATGTTTATTCAAAAATGAGAAGGTGATCTTCCGGGTTCTACAATCTAACATGGCATAACACGAATGGATCCAGTCTATTCCTAAAATAGCATCAACTATATCAAGCTCTATGAGGTCTGCCTCGATATCATGGATACAAATGGGCACAACATAATTTTCTCCTAGCCAAAACATAATTACCTAAAGGAGTGGAAACAAAGAAAGTTTTTGCAATAACATCAATCTCAAACCCAAATCTAACTACCACATATGGGGTCATATAAGACAAGGTAGACCTGGGATCAAGTAACACATATACATTACGAGAAAATATTTTGAACATACCCGTGACCTCATCTGGTGAAGCCTCTGCATCCTGGAGATTGAACAAAGAATACAACTGGTTGTGATCGATTCCAATAGATGAAGTAGCACCTGCAAGAGGATGGGATATAGAGGCAGCTTGGGACTTATCCCCCCTTCATTACCTTCTGTAGAAGTCCAATCTTTCTGAATGTTGCCCATTTGGCTGCAGGAGTAATAATTCCTCCTCTTGAAGTAATACTTTTATGGGTGATTCTTCCCATAGATACTACAATGGGGAAATGATTTGGCAAGTTGAGTCACGCTCTCGTGGGATTGGGTGCTCTGCGTTCTCCAACTACTATTAGCCTGAGGATTAAAAGGTTGTTGATCACGTTCTAGTTTGGGCGATGGAGAGCTGACCGAAGGCTGTCCATTACCCCAAGTCTTTTTGTTTGACCACCTGTTACCCTAATCTCCATCCTAACATTGATTGTAGTGTTGATCCAAATATCTGCCCCTGTTGGCTTGCCTGTGTTCTCCCTTGCTTCAGCAACCCTATTTTTATGATCCTCAACCTACTGTATGTGAACGAACAATCTGGAGAAATCCATATCCCTATTCAACATTTCTTATTTTCATTCCAATACCAAGTCATCCGAAAGATTGGATGCAAACTTCCTTTTACATCCCCTCATATTTTCTACTAATTTCAGAGCATAGCGGGATAGTTGATTGAATCTCATGGTGTACTCTTAAACGCTCATCTTTCCTTGTTTTAAATTCATGAACTCTTCAACCTTGGACTCCCATAACTCTTGGGGAAAGAATCGGTCCATAAAAGTTTCCACAAATTTTCCCCATACAGATGGCTCATCATTATCACCCCTCAAATTTTCCCACTCAGTATACCACTAATTTGCTAGCTCCTTAAGTTGGTAAGATGCTAGTTCAACCCCTTCTACCTCATCTACATGCATCACTAAGATTTTCTCCATATCATCTATAAACTCATATGGATCCTCCTACACCTTTGTAAACATAAACTTAGGTGGGTTCAATATCATAAACATTCCCACCTTTGTAGTCTTAGTTTCACTAGATGCATACCCAACATCATCCCACCGTCATGTTTGAGAAGCCACCAATTATGAAATCATATGCATTGATTATCTGAATTTAGCATTGCATATTTCTCTCTAGAGAGGTTGGGTGTGGTTAGTCCCAGACCGGGGAGCCCTAGGCGCCCTAGGTGGGCTGGTCTGAATAGGAGGTACTCCCGGAGCAGCAACGAATTTAGAACTATGATCCCTATTCCATGTTCTCATCCCATTGGTGGGATAGACATCATCAATTTGGGAATTTTGAACACTGGAGCGATGTGGAGGCATGATAGATTTTATGAAATACAGGAGACCATTGATTAGGTAACATTTCAGACTATACAACATGAACTAAATCACAAAGAAAAGATATATTCTAAAATTCCTAGTAGCCTTCTGCTTATAAGTGTGGCGCACTACACGCCCAGAAATAAGACTCTACCCGAAAAAAATTTGCAGACACCCTGGACCATGAATTATGCTTTAATAGAAAGTTTTTCATGACCCGAGCTGGGGCCGTAGTTGTAACGAGCATCCCAAACTATGGAGGACCGGGAACCCTTCTACTTCTGGTAATCTTGCACAATGCTCAAATAATAAAGAAAAATGAAAAAAATTAATTAATTTTAGAATTATGGTCATACTCTCAGTTCAATATAAATAATGTAGAAAGAAATACATCAACATCTAAGCATCATCTATTTCTGTCTGCAAAATCTCTAATACATATGTAAAGTAAAAAACTATTTGAAACTAGGACAAGGCCCCCAGTGGACCCAAGCCAAAACAAATGACAAGTGACTGGAAAGAAATAGGCCTTCCGGATTAAAGAAAGCTCACCAATTGCACACTTCACTCCTGTCTAAAAACTCTATGGCTTTGCAGGACCTATAGACAGAGCCTCAGACCATAAAATATAGGTGGTCAATACAATCGTACTGGTGCGCAGAGCAATCCAAAAACAAAATAAAATACATTTTTATACAACATAAGGGTGAGACTTTGTAAAACTTGTTATCACAAAAGACATATGAAAATACATGGGCATAGTATTATGGATTTCAACAACTTTTCTTTCCCTTATGATTCCATTTATTTCAATAATATCGAGATAGATGGTACACCCTACAAGGTTCATTCTTTCACTGACTACCTAGCCTTGGTTTTCCGCCAAGATCAGAGTACTAGTGAGGGGAGGACACACAAGATTACACAGCAGGGTGTCTCAAACCCCAGTCAAGTTAATATGTTGCAATTGGGCTTAAGATCACGAAGCAGGGCTCCTAACAAGAGGTCCCAATTTGGGACAACATAATACTAGGTACCCAAGATTACATAGCAGGGCACCAAAGTCCCGTGTTGGCAACCACGGTTTCCAACATAGAGTCTTCTGACTCGTGCTTTCTTCAGGGAACCATCTAACTCACATTATCATAGTTTCAAAATCTATTATAGAAAACATTCATCACACTCTTAACATTCCTTTACCTTTTTCTTAAAGGCAATTCACAAAGGAGTATCGTCATACCCTGACTTGTAAGTCTATTACTTCACATCATTCCACAACCCTTTCTCATTCAATTTGTTTATATGATACCAAAGAGTACAATTTATTCAACACAAGCATATTGATTTCCAGAACAAATGTAGTCAAGAAACTTCACCATTTATAAAGTAGTACAACATTAACTAAACAAAATTTCTAGGATAAGAAAACCTTTAAAATTCATGCTCACAATAGTTTAACATTAGTATCATATGGAGTACATATACATCATCACGGGGATTAAAATAGTCACAACTCAGGTTCATAATACCTTTAAGAATTCAAATCACGTGTCCTCAAATTCAACAATCAAGATTTATAAGAAAACAACCCAATGATCTTTCAATATTCTTCTCAAAACCATATCATAATGCACTCTTTTTGCGATAAAACATAACCACATTTATAATATCATACGTACTTAGGTAATTCTTAATAACTTGTTTAAATTCATATCAAAATCATCCCCATGAAATTACGACAACCCTACGTACCTTAAGTAGTTTAATTTAAGAATGGAAACTCCAATCTTGACACTCTTCTTGAATTCTTGAACTTAGAGTAAGGGCTCTTGATCTTTGAAAGAGATATTAGGGATTTAGTTTATGAGAAGTTTTAGTTAAAAATGGTCATACTCTTCACTAAAAATGCATTAATCGTCAGTTAATATGATTTGTAGTTTTAAGGAAAAGACGAGACTGCCCTTGGACTTAAAAGTTGTTGAACAAAATCTCATCTTTGAGGGTTACCAAGACACACTGAGTGGGTCATCATGATACTCAGCGTGATGGGGTGTAATAGAAATGACTCAATTGATTATGACATCTACCATTTGGGGGCTCACCACAATGCGAGGCAATCGCGGTGAGTTTCTGGAAATTGACAAATGCTGAATCGGCCTCCATCGTGATTTGGTGAGGCTTCCATTGCTAGTCTCATCGTGATACGGGGAAATTGTGGTGAGCCATTGTAATAAAAGCCTAACAAATTTTCAAACGCTCACCAATACTAAATCAATGGGGAATTCTTTTGGAACAATTATGCGTAGGAATGATAGTCTACACTCTAGCCTAAAATACAGTTCATTACATAGATTTTGAGGTGTAGCAGTAAGGTTATAGAGAGGATAAACTTATTAAGTAAAATATGAAACCTAGGTTGATATTTCTATTTAAATGATTAGTATAGTATATGGCATGCCCCATGTAATTGGTGTTGTTAGACAATAGGCTTGAACCGTAGATATGGATTATAGTGGTAAGAATAGTATCTCGAGATTGATGATGTATATGTTGTGGGAATGAACTTATAGTCTTGATGTGAGGTGTGAAATAGCCTGGGTTGGAAACTTGTGGAATAATGAGTGGTCGGTTTTGATGTATAAGTAAACATGAGAACAAGAGTAAAACGATGAACTGTGGTTGAATCATTAAGTGGATAAGAGTGCGAGTATATAGGAATTGGTCGAACCCCACTAGTTAGCAAGTTGTTCGATAAAGTTTTATGTTTATAAGTGTTTGGCGTACCTATTCTGTGTTCTTGAAATTTGTAGTATGGAGATGCTTGGGGAAGACTAAGGAACTATTCTATGGCGTTGTTTATAGTTGAATTGAGAAAATATAGGTAGAAGGTATGTATCATAGTGATAGTTTTACAAATTTTATTATGTTGTAGGTTGATGTCTATAGAGGATAAAGAGTAGCATTCTTGGGAAACAATGCCTGTGGACTATAGTTAAAAGGGGGAGTTTAGAGTTTATATGTATGGTGATACCCCATTGTGTTGAGAGTTATGGTTATTGATTTAATGAGAGGATATGTCTGCATGTCTGGGATCATGACTTTGACCTAAGGGGGAGATCGTGAATTAAAATAGTTCTTGAATTTTCTCCCATTCATGATACGTATGCTTGGGTCCCTCAATGACCCTTCGTGTTAGTAGGATGGTGGATGTGGAAGCGTTGTGATTTTTTAGGTAGGGAAGTATATGTTCTTGAAGGTGAAAATCTTGATGTAATTCTTGAGCTAGGGTTATAACAGAAAGGGGAAGAGAAAGATGAACTTTTGTTATGTGAAACGGTAAAGAGGGAAATATATGGAAAGAATCATTGTGAGAATGATTGAAATTGTCGGTCTTAGTGGAGAGATTCATGAAGTGGGGTGTAGTAAAGATAGGCTTTAATATTGTGATTGATGAACACACAAGTTAGTATCCCTTGAATTAAGACTTGAGGATGTTGGATTATAGTGATGAGGTGAGGTAATTTTTAATGTGATGTAGAGTTCTAGATCCCATAGTTTAAGTTAGCACCTGTTTCCTCCTATTTAGGCTTCATCATAGAAGTATTATACGGTGTGATGCAAATTCTTAAGGTTAGATGTGTTATGGGAGAATTATAAGTTAGATATGATGAAATGTGTTATTTTTTTTTGGGCATAGTGGAGTAGTTTCTCTAAGTCTTAGGCCTATTTGTCTTATCTTGTATGATAAGGAATGTTTCTATTTCTTATCTTCTGTGAAATCGTATTTCATGATTAGTACCAATGTAAATCAGACCTATGATTACAAAATAAACTCATACCATATGTTGTGATGATCATGATCCCTAGAACTCATGTGCAAGGTCATCTCATTGTAAATTCTTATTATCTCATATTTTGGGCTTACACGTTTCACTAGGGGTTGTCATGGAGCTCATATAATGCCATTGCATATTTTGATGAGGAAAAAAGTTCAATGTGAGATTACGTTCTTTATTCTACACTTTTAGATATTCAAAAAAAAAGTCTCTTCCCATCATTCGGTGATGAATGAACCCAAGGGGGAGATAATGTATCACCCCCCATTTTTGGGGCTAGAATTCAATCCAGCATTCCTACGCGTAAAGACCCGAACCCAATGATTCCTTGTTAATTTATATGTGTTGATGAAATATATAGTGTGGTAATATCTTTGAACATGAATTTAGGTCACAAATATCTCATAACTCAAAGACGAGTTGAAAACTTTCCTATCGATTGAGTTTTAGTGAGCATCTAAACATGGGTCATCTTCAAACGACCGTAAATTCTAGTATATATATAGTTAGAGGTCCTAATAAATATCAAATGAATGCTGATTGAGTCTTCTTTCCAACGCAACTGGTTTCACCATAATCCGATATGGGAGTTGAAAGTTATACTCATTTTACTTCAGCATGTTTGTCTGTCAACAAAGTGACGACCCGAGTTTATAGGACATCACCTAAGTGACGACCTATCATCAAAGTCGTCACCCCAAACCAGTGAGCCATTATTTTAAAATTCTAAGTGATGACCCGATTTGATAGCACATCAGCTAAGTTATGACCTATCTTCCCAAGTAACAACTTGGTGTGATAGGTCATCACTTGGTTGATGACCTATAAACAAAGGTCGTCACCCTTGAAATTCAGAAATTTCTATTTGAATTCAGAAGGGTATTTTGGTATTTTCCCTACCCCAAATTTCTCCTACACTATTTAAATACTACAAAACACGTTATAATCAATCTTTTAATAGTCTTACAACATATCAAACCCTCTCCACTCTCAATAACAAGATCAAACTAGGGGTTTCCTCTAAGTTCAAGATCTCAAAAAAAGGGTCAAGATTAGACTTCCAATCTTCAAACCAAACGACATAAGGTACATGGGGTTTTCCTAAACTACATGGGCAAGGTGAAATCATTTTAATTATGTTTCAATATTATGAAATCATTAATTTACAAAAGGGTTTTTAATGCACATTTATAATTATGCATTGTGTATCCTTCTTTACAATAATGTTTTGGTCTTGAGGACTTAAACCTTAAACACGATTTTGTTTATATATATATATATATGTAAGTATGTATATATGTATGTATGTATGTATTCATGTTCTTTGATGTTTGGGATTTGAATTTAGAGCAAGAAGAATTATAATCCCTCTCTTGTTATAAACCCCCTTGTTTTTTTATGTTGTAAATTATTCAATATCATACTGAGAAGAATGTTACAAATGTCGTTACTATTTTTTAAGACTTGATATTAATTATGAATTGAAGAGAGGGTGTTGCTTTTTTATATAAAGTAGAAGTGATGATTTTAAAGAGTTCCACGGTTTGTCACAAAATACTTGACAACCACATGTTTGATGAAATGTTGAATAGAGAGATTCTTGGCATAATTTGAAATTTGTTTTGAAAACAAGAACTCTCTTGCGTTGTTTGATTTATTTGGTAGTCTGAACATTGTTTTTCTTGAAAAGAGTTGTAATTTGACAATGTATAACTGAGAAATATGACTTGCAAGTCTTGATATGACGATACCAATACAGATAATGCCATGATAACACAGAACAGAACAGAATGCTAATTTTCATTCAAATTTTCAGATTTTGAATTCAGAAAGATGATTAGAAAAGGTTAAATATGGGCTTAAAGATAGTTAGATGGTTACCCGAAGAAAGTACTAGTTGAAAGACTCAATGATAGAAACCATGATTTTTCGACATAGGGTTATGGTACTATGTTGTGTGGTGTGGTGTACCTAGATTTATGTCATCCAAATTTTGGACTATGGTTAGGAGCCATTCTTTGTGGTCTTGTGCACTACGACGACATGTTTAGTTGATTAGGAATCATGGAACCATGTTGTGTGGACTTGAGTGTCTCCCCTTACTGATTATTCAATCCTTGCGGCAAACTTAGATTGAAGGCTTGGCCGCCATGTTAAGGGTGCATTACATATACCCCATGGAATTACAGAATGTAGGGTGTACCATCTAGCTCAAAATTAAGATAAATATTGAGTCTTTATTTCAAAGAATTGCTTCAAAGTCTTATAAATATTCCCATGTGTTTTTATATATGTAGATGTAAAATGTTTTATGAATTGCTCTAACTTATAGTGGAAAAAGTATGTTATTTTGGATTGTTCTGCATACTAGTAAATTTGTATTGACACCCTATATTTCAGGATTTGAGGAACAGTCCTGAGTTTTCACTAAATAGTAGACCAGTTTATCAGACATTTGTAGTTGGTGAGCCTCTCTTATTTCAGAAGGCCTTATTTCATGTGTTGTTTTCATTTGGACTTGGTTTATGGTCTAACTGGAGGCCTTCTCCTTCTTTTCACACAGCTGTTGCTGTCAGTTGTTAGTAGAGATTTCAAAACTTGTGTCATTTTTTAGAATATTATGAACTAAATTTTGTATTATTCAGTTGAATTAAGATATTTACCATGTTTCTGTTTTTATTATCTTTTCATTATTTATTTATAATTGTCTGATCATTGTGCATGATTGGCAAATAGAGATGGGCAATCAGGCCTTCATGGTTTGAGATGATCATCGCGGCCAGGGCCTCGGCTTGGGTCGTAACAGACAGGCATCACTACTAGGATCTAAGAGTCTGACTTGGTTACTTGTTCTACCATCAACCCCTTAGCTTAAAAATATCATTCTAAGTTTGTGAACCGCTCAATCAACTACTCTAAACTAAACTGTCACCACTTTACTCTAGAGTCTGGGGTAGAATAATGCACATAAACACTGTATTAACCCAGAAAGAATATACCTTATAATGTAAAACCTGTTGCTAGTACTTTCTTTTAATATACAACTCTTAGCACTCTATAGCCCCCAAAACCATCATGTAACAACTTAAAATCTACTAACATAGAATTTTCAACTCCTCATTCTAATAGCTCAGCCTTCAAACATTCAAACTTAGATTGTAACACATAACATGGATATCCCCAAATATTTAATAACAATACTACTTTCATCATACACTACAATTATCACATCAACAAAATATGTTTTGAATCAACAAACTAAACCATTTTTTTGCATACACTGCTTTAAGCCTACTTATTCACCTTTCATATGACTAGCCCCATGAAATTTAATCTATCCGCATTTAGATGGCACCATCCCAACTATTACTATTTCTAAACTGTTAGTTTCAAGCTTTAAATTCTAGATCATATGCTATCATAGGATTCTGAGAAGGAATCTGAAAACATGTATGACTTCAAAGCATTACGGTACTACCCCTTCATTCAATGACTGGTTCATTAGGAAACTGAAGCTGAATGAATCTATTTCTAAAATTAACTAAAGTGATTCTCTGGGATACTAAAATCATGTAGTTTTTGTATACTTATCTTTCCAGGATAGATTTTACCCACTGAGGTAGGCACTGAAAAGTGCTCTGCTATGGTTTCAGGACTTGCACTTAACTCGACAGCTAAATAGGGGTTACAAAAAGGAAGTGAATTTTTGGGTCTATTAAAACATACTCAAGAATATGAAAGGCCTATGACATACTCGTAACTACATCAGGAGATCTTTCCTTATCATGTCAGGACTGGAGTGCATAAAGTCTTATCTGATGTTGACCACAGGTGGCACTGGAAGTGGCGGCTTGCGGAGTCAGGCGACTGGCTGGAACTTAGGAACGACTGTGCTGAATATGCTGACCCACCTGGGGGAATTCCCTTATTCTGTAGCCTTGCTCACCATATCTGAAACACAACCCACTACCAGCTCTACATACACCTGATAATTCCTACCATACTTCCTGCAGAGAGGGTTAATATGAGCACTCTTTGACCTTGAGTGAAAACTACCTGTTCTGGACCTCTTATACTTTCTCCCTTTTTCCTTATGCTTTTTCTCTTTACTCTACGAAGTATGAACCATAAGACTATATAGGACAATAGCCAATTGATTATTCTGATAAACTACTGAATAAGCTAAGGTGATGAAAGCAACTTTTAATTCAGCATGAGAAACATGCTCATTCAGTGGATCTTCCTGAACAGTTGGGGGTACGGGTTGATTCCCATTTATCCTCCTGTTAGTCTTTCTGGGAGGCATGTTCTGTAAACTGGAGGAATGTTGAATTAGAAAGAGAGTTTAAATTAAGATCATGCCCATTCGCACGATATGAAAACTGAAAGAGGGGAAGTTTTCCCTAAAATGTTTTGTAACCTCTTGTCCATAAGTGTGGTGAACTTAACACCCACGCAAAATACTCTACTTAATGCAACTTTTAGACTCTCTGGGGCACTTTAAAAACTTAGGATCTTAAACCAAGTTTGTAATTCCCCAATAGTACACCCTACACTCTACACGATGCTTACAATCACAAGTTACCACAAGCTAACCCATGAACTGGTACCTACTGTGAGAGCAGAATAAAATTGCTAATAAAAGATACACTTATGCAGAATAACTAAATAATACATAAGTTTTTATAATACTAAGACATCTATACACTATTAAATGTAAAATAACTATCTTAATGTAGTAACGTAAAGACTGACAATCAACTGAAAACTGGGTAACTGTCTGAAAGTCTCTGAAAGCCTCTAACTGAATGACTGTGGAATTAAAGGGACATGTCCCCTACTATCTCTGACTAACTATTGGACTGAAGTACAAAAATAAAAATAATTGGTCCTTAAAATATGAGAACTCACCACTGCTGCTGGTACTGCTGCTGGTGCACTGGAATGTGTAAGTGCGGTTGATAACCTAAGCATCCAAACCTATGATATGATACATCATAGAACAAAAAATGATTATGAGGTCAGTACTTTGAATGTACTGGTATGATAGATGAGGTTAGCCTAAAAAATGATTATGAGGTCAGTACTTTGAATGTACTGGTATGATAGATGAGGTTAGCCTGATATACAGAGGCTCATGTGTATGAATAACAACTAACTAACTGAATAGCATGAGATAACTGGCTATCCATTCATGAATTCTGTAAAATCTGAGAATGCATGACCTAGCATATAACATGATTCTACAATAGTCTGTAAACTGAAATTCTAAAATTTGATAACCGCATAACTGATAACTGTATGATATGGTCAATGCAAACCTGAACTGAATTATACTTAACACAGAACTGAGACCGTGGAAGGTATCATCTTACCGACATACACCACTGAGAACTTATTGGAGTTCAACCAGTATCCCTAGTTGAAAGGGTGTTAGTACCATTCCACGGATGCTAAAAATAGCTATGTGGATACACTAAGCTACTGGAGAACCAGCGTATCAAGCCTAAACTGACGGGTGATCCTGGGTGAGGTCAAGCCTAATCTGACGGGTGATCCTAGGAGGAAGTCAAGCCTAAACTAACGGGTGACCCCTCATCCTATGCAGACTACATAGTTCTGGAATATAGGGACTACTACTAATGACTCTACCTAACTGACAAAGAATCTGCCTTCCCTGTACTCTCTTGGTGCTAAATCCTACTCCCAACTCAAAGACACTGAATACTGGACTGAACTAGGTTTAACTATTTATGGTAACTGAATGAACTGATAATGCTCATAACTATTTTGAAACCATTCTGTAATACTAAAAAACTAGGTGAGGAACTAAATTTCAGGTATTCAAAACCCCCATGACTCGATAGTAATAATAACATGACCGAACAAAACCTTAAGGACATGATAAGTAACCATTATTCAAAGCTCATTCATATGGGTATTTTATCAAACATTTGCAATTCATGGTTTAAACAAGGGAATAGTTTTAAACATGTAGTAATATAATGATTTTGATACTAAATCACAATTTATGGTACAAACCAACGAGTAAGCAACTTTAAAATCTGTACGGTTTAACTTCAACAACAAATCATGTATAAACATAATATAGAATCGAAATTCGTGGGAAATTCATGGTTAAAATTCATGATAACATGTAAAAATCATTCCATTAAACTTGAAATTGGGTTCTTGGACACCATGGGTGAAATGAACCCATGAATAAACGTCTAACATACCTTAATTGAAGAATTCTTTAAGGTTCTTTGTGATTTTCTTGAACTTAAGCCTGAATCTTTGATGGTCTACGGTTTTTTCTTGATATAGAATGGTTTTAAATTGAGAGAATTTAAATAAAATATGATGAAATGTGCTTTCAGGGGCTTTAATCCAATGTTTTTCACTGGTTGGGGTCATGGGGAAAGACCAAACTGTCCCTGGAAAATTAAAAGTTTCAGCAGAATTTTGATTTTGAGGCTTATCGCTAAGCGGTATTGGATCCACCGCTATAGGCACTGTCGAGCGGGGTAATAGTGGTGACCTACTATTTTGGACACTCTTGATTTTGAGGCTTACCGTTGAGTTGTATTGGTTCACTTGCTATAGGCACCGCCTAGCGGTGTAATCACGATGACCTACTGTTTCACATGAAAAATGCTACAACTTCTCGCTCGGGTATCAAATTAAGGTAAAATTTGTATCCTTGGAAAGATGACTTAATTATCTACAATATGGTGGGTCATGAGCTGAAAATTTCTACATCTATAAAAGGTTATACACATTCAAAGTAGAACCTTGTAGAATATAATACCAAATTTAGACGAATCAAAGGATCTTAACTCAACTTTGTTCCTAGTGATTCATATGATCATTTTTTACCTCGAGATCACTTTAAATATTAGGATAAAGATCACAACTCATGTATTCATAATTTCAAAATCATTGGTCAATACATGCAAGAATGACGCGTCAAAGTCTAGAAAAAAAATACATGGTGTTTCAAAATGTAATACAACGTATACTACCAATTGGTAGATTTACAAAGAAAAAACTTACCTCAATAAGAATGGAATAAGCTCTTTTGAATAAAAGTGGTTGATAATTTAATACGAAGAAACACAATGCAATAAATAAAAGTCGAGTAGAATGAAGATTAAGGAGGACCTATTTATAGAAGATTAAATATAAATGTATTAGGCAAAAAGGAATGATTGTTCAGCTCCACTGTGCTAATTACATTCAAATGACTGGCTTTTTATTTTCTATAAAAATTTGCGACTTTTTCTTTTACATTCAAAATTCTCACATTTCAAAACGGTTTGAGACCTAATAATAGTAGTTATTATTAAGATGTTGCAACAGATTGTCCATCTATCATAATACGTAACCCATAAGAGCAACAGATTTACCATCTGTTGCAACAGATTATCTGTATGTGTAACAGATGAGACATGTGTTACAATATATGCATTATCTATTTCAACGGATGGACAATTTGTTGGAGGAGATGTTTTTATTTCTTCTAACAGTTGATTCATCAGTTGCAACAGATGGGGTATTTGATTCATCAGTTGTTTTGAATGTGTTAGAAAAAAAGTCATGACTATTCACCTATTTTTGTATAGTCATCACATACCTTAATTAATCCAAATTGGTGATTTATTATATAAACATATTTAAAAACAAAAAGGTGAAAAGCCACGACTTGTAGAACCTATTTTTTCTTGATGGACAAGTAGTCATCTTACATAGAAGATGGTTACCCTTTGAGCCTCCGTATTTAACAATGGGAAGTGAAGAATAAATACCATCTGACATTGATGGGGTAGGAAGAATAAGGTGTGTGCAGATGAATGGATCCAATTTCATGCTTGGGAGTTATGTATTATTGATCAGGCTATCATAAAAGACACACATAAAGTACAATGATTTTGTGAATGCAGTTTTTTACCGATTAGACATTGATCCTTCAAACAAGATGCTGATTTTTATAGTTTAGTTAGATAGTCTCTAACTGATAAGGACGAAGGGTTCTAAGACGGTGGTTTCGATACTCTGTTATAATTTTATGACAATTTTTCTTATGTTTATGTGTCAAGTTTTGAGAAGGGTTCATGTTTTTGGTGGTAGTGTAATTATTCAATAGTGATTGGACCAATTTTAATAGTGCAATGGACTTTTGAAAGGCTTCCAAAACCTGGCACTGCAACAAACAAGAATGGAAAACTAATAGAAATTTCCCTCGTCTAAATTTTATGGATGGTTTTCTAGAGGAGACTATTATACAAGAGAAGGTGATTGGGTGAATATCTATGCAAAAAAAAGAAGGTGGAGAAGACCATATATCATCTCAAACCTTGTTTAAGAGAAAACACATGGAAGAAAGTAAGGAACTTCTAGAGAATCTGGCCAATGAAATTGACTTGAGAGATGAAAAATCTGAATAAGCTTCAAAAGTAGAAGTGTATCAAAATATTAAAATCTGTAAGTTATTCTTAAAAAAAAAGGCTCAAGAGGACTAGAGTTGGACACATTTCTAGGGACTGCGACTAGTGAGCGTGGCCCCAATGAAGACCCACAAAGAGCAGGACTAGAACTCTAAGGAAGCAACTTGACGAGCATAGAAGATTTGTTAATTTTCAGTCAAGAATGAAACCAGAACCAACAACTCCAGAAGTAAAAATAAGGTAAGCCAAGGTGTCAATTTCTAAAGTCTAACTTGCATCCCATGTCTTTTGTTTGTGGTTCTGATTATGTCAATAGCAGTAGAAACATAAAGGTTTGAAGTTGGGCAGAAATATTATACCTTATTGTTTCCACTGCCTTTGACTATACTAGAGCCATAAACAGGAGGCATAGGATGCAAGTTTAGCTCGAGAAATTGGTACTTTGGCTTGATCCCTTATTTTTACTTTAGGAGTTATTGATTTAGCTTTCGTTCCTGACCGACAATCTTACCACAATCGGTGCTCATAAAGCTGAAACCTTTGAGTTTTGGTCCTGCATTTTTGGATGTTCATTTAGGCCACGATAGCTAGTTGCAGTTTCCTAACAAAGTGCACAGCTCCAATGTACTTCAGCAGTTTTTTTTTCAAAATGGACTGATGGATTTTTATTTTTTGATACACTTTCACATTTGCAGCTCATTCAATTTTTTTATTTTTCATGAAAATTTCATCATCCAGTTTTGCTACACTTTCATTCCTACCCTGTGTTTCTTATTTAATAATCTCTAAGTTGATATATGGTCTTCGCCACCTCCCTTTTGCCGCACATGTATTCTTCCAATAACCTTCTGTTGTATAATAGTAGCCTCGAGAAATCCATCCATATAAATTTGGACCAGAGCAATAACTATATTTATTTCCATTCTTGTTTGCAGCAGTACGAGGCTTCGGAGGCCTTTCAAACTCCATCAAACTCTTAAAATCAATCCAATCACTATTTTAATGTTTACACTGCCACCGAAAACTTGAACCCTTCCCCTAACATGATACAAAAACATTAGAAAAATCTTCATTAAATCATAATAGGGTATCGATACCACCAACTTGGTCCCTCATCCTTACCAGTTCGAACCTAACAATCTTAACTTTAAAATTGCATATCTTGTTTGAATGTTTAACACCTAATAGGTAAAGAACTAACATTCACAAAATTAGTTTACTAGATGTCTGTTTTCACTATAGGTTAATCAGTAATACATACCTCCCACATATGAAGTGATTCCACCTACAAGTAGCTTATTCCTCCGAACACATCTTTACTCTAGCCTTTAATGCTGGTCGGGCAAAAGTTGATCCAGATTCACTTTCTTTTGTATTCAAACAAAAGAGAAACATTTGATGTCAAACAAGAGAAGATGAAAAAGAACATTACAAAAACGTAACAAAAAATCTAATGAATCAACAAATGACCCATCTGATGCAAAAAATTCCACACCTGTTCAATCGATGAGTGATCTGTTGCAACAGGATATGCATCTGTGTCAAAAAATATATGCCATGTTGCAACAGATGGGTCATCTGTTGGAATAAATCAAACCATCCTTGCTACTAGTTTTATTTCTTCCAACAGTTGCTCTGTTTGTTTCAATAGCTGATTCATTAGTTCCAATAATTGAGGAAATTATTGCAACACCACCAACAATAGTATCAAAAATAAATAAACAATACCATATATTCCAACACCATCAACAACACAAACACCACATGTTCAAACAACACCAAAACCCATTTCTCAATAAATAGAAAACTGGCAATGAGTAAATCAATAATAACAACAGATGTAAATATCTAATTTAAATAACATACAAAGAATAAAATGAAAAGGAAAGAGCAATAGTGAACCATACCTTCAAGGGATCAGAACACCAATTTTAGCCGATCAAAGATATTAGAGGGATCAATTGAGATACGAAAGGATCCTCATGCAAAAGAGGAGAGAAAAAAAGAGGAAAAAAAGGAGATGGTTGTGATTACCCTAAAGAGGAGAGAAAGAGAATTCTAAATCTGAATAAACAAGAGAGATGAGTTAAGTTAATTTATGGCTGAAGGAGAGAGAATTCTTGAGATGGGTTTTAAATATTTATTAATAACTTTTGAGAGGCATGAGGAGACGGTGACATTGAAAAGACAAGACAAGACTACTCAAGGAGGAGATTTTTGAGCTATCCAAGTAATGTTTTTTACCGCCTTAGTATTTTATCTATTTTATCTCATACAGGAAAGTAGGAAATTTCTTTAAAATAGAAAAAAATCTTAAAACATATAAGTCATTTGTTGCAAAAGATGACAATTTCTGTTTGAATATTTCTAATGGCTCAGTCATCTGTCGCAACATATGGCAACACCTATTTGATAGTTTACAACATATTGTTAAATATGTTACAACAAATGATTTAATATGTTTGATAAAATCCAACAGATAGGTCATGTGTCACAATAGATGGAAATACCTATTTGATGATTTCCAACAGATAGTTAATCTATTGCAATAGATGAATTAATCTATTTGATAAATTCCAGTAGATAAGTCATCTGTTGCAACTGGTTGAACATTTATTTTTATACAATTTCAATTTAGTTTGTTAAACTACAACTTCAATTGATTTATCTACAACTAAGGCTAACTTGATAGGGTCAACTACAACTTCAATGGAGTCTTTACAATTGCAAGATATTGGTATTACGTTCCTCCCGACTCGAATCATCGATTGATCACTCTGAGTTGAAATGATTCTTATTAACTCATTATCAAGGTAATACCTAAATTGATTTAGTTAGAACTTGGGGTGAGTTCATGGGTCAACTACAACTTTAATTGAGTCTTTCGCAATTGCATGATGTTGGTATTGAGTTCCTCTCGATCCGAGTCATCGCTCAATTACTTTAAGTTGAAATGATTCTTTTTAACTTTATAAATTATCAAGTTAATATGTATATTTATTTATCTATAACTAGTGGATGAGTTCATACGGAAAAATATAATTTTAATTAAGTCTTAGCCAATTGCATAATGTTGTTATTATGTTCCTCTCGACCTGATTCATCGATCGATCACTCCGAGTTGGAAGGATTCTTATTAACTTAATTAATTATCAAGCAATCCTAAATGTAATTAGCTATAATTAAGGAAGAGTTCATATGGTCAAGTACAACTTCAATTGTGTCTTTGGCAATTGCATGATGTTGCTATTGTGTTCCTCCCGACCTGAGTCATCGATCAATCACTCTGAGTTGAAACGGTTCTTATTAACCTAATTAATAATAAAGGTAATACCTAAATTTATTTAGATAGAACTAGTGGTATGTTCATGGGTTCAACTACAACTTCAACTGAGTCATTGGCATTTAAATGATGTTTGTATTTGTTCCTCCCAACCTGAGTCATCGTTCGATCACTCTGAGTTGAAACTACTCTTATTAACCTAATTAATTATCAAGCTAATACAAAAATTGATTTGTCTAGAACTAGGGGTGAGTTCATGGGGTCAACTACAACTTTAATTGATTCTTTGCAATTGCATAATGTTAGTATTGCGTTCCTCACGACCTGAGTTATTGATCAATCACTCTGAGTTGGAACGATTCTCATTAAATCATTATAAATGTAATACCTTAAATGATTTAGGTAGACCTAGGGGTGAGTTCATGGGGTCATGTAAAACTTCAATTGTGTCTTTGGCAAATACATGACTTTGGTATTGAGTTCCAACCGACCTGAATCGTCGATCGATCACTCTGAGTTGAAACAATTGTTATTAGCATAATTAATTATCAAGGTAATATCTAAATTTATTTATCTAGAACTAGTGGTGAGATTACAGGGTCAACTTGAGCTTCTATCGAGTCTTTGGAAAATGCATGACGTTGGTATTGCATTCCTCCCGACATAAATTATCGATCGATCTCTCCGAGTTAAAACGATTTTTATTAACCTAATTAAGTATCAAGATAATACCTAAATTTAATCAGCTACAACTATGGATGAGTTGATAGGGTCAACTACAACTTCAATTGAGTCTTTGCAATTGCTTGATGTTGGTATTGCGTTCATCCCGACCTGAGTCATCGATCGATCACACCGAGTTGAAAGGATTCTTATTAACTAATTATCAACATAATACCTAAATTTATTTAGCTAGAACTTGGAGTGAGTTAATGGGTTAAACTACAACTTCAATTGAGTCTTTGGTAATTGCATGATGTTGGTATTAAGTTCCTCCCGACCTGAGTCATCAATCGATCTCTCTGAGTTGAAATGATTCTTATTAACTTAATTAATTATCAAGGTAATACCTAAATTTATTTATCTAGAAATATAGGTGAGTTCATAGGGTCAACTACAACTTTAATTGATTCTTTTGCAATTTAATGATGTTGCTATTGAGTTCCTCCCAACCTAAGTCGACGATCGATCACTCCTAGTTGAAACAATTATTATTAACTTAATTAATTTTCAATATAGTACCAAAATTGATTTATATATACCTAATGGTGAGTTTATGGGGTCAACTACAACTTCAATTGAGTCTTTGGCAATTGCATGATCTTCGTATTTTGTGCCTCCTGACTTGAGTCATCCATCAGTTACTCTGAGTTGAAACGATTCTTATTACCTCATTATCAAGCTAATACCTAAAATTCATAAGTGTCTGAGTTGAACTTAATACACATTTTTATGAGGAGATGGTTAAAAATTATATATATCTTTTAACATTTAAAAAAATAATTAAGATCAATTCGGACCAAATTAACATTTTCTAAATTGTCATTCTTTTCCAATATATAAATCATCCATTTGTGGGAAAAATATTTCAACATTTCAGATATTGAATTCTCACTCTTTTCTTTCTCTCTCAAATATACAGACAACAACTACTCAACAAATTTCTAACCCTTCATAACAGATCAATTTTCTTCCTATTTTCGACCACATAGGTGTTATTTTTGACTTTATTCTTGCTTGTATCTATAATTTTGTCTGTATTCGTAGGTAACAGAGTTCGAGAAGATTTCTATATTTGTTTTTTGCCAAAAAGTTAGTGCTTTTAATTTAATGATGAGAAAGAAGACTTTTAGTTATATTATCTTCGAGAATGGGTTTACAATTTTGAGTTTTCATGGTAAAATTGTAGGAAGAACCTGAGAAAACCCTAGTTTTTCTCGCAATATTCCATTGACTGTCTTGTCATTGGTGGTGGTCGCTATTGGTTATGGTGTTCCTGGTCGTGGTGATGACATTGGTAGTGGTTGTTTGTAGTGGTGTTGGTGGTGTTTGTGGTGGCTATTGGTGGTGTCAGTATTGATGGTGTTTGTGATGTATTTTTTAAAATGTATTCATACTTCAATTGCATGAACTGACTAACTTGTTGAACTGCAAAAGAGATATCAGGACTGGTAATAATAAGGTAATTTAAGCTCCTAACTAATTGCCGAAATATAGTTGGATCAGGAAGAATATCGCCTTCCTTCCAATGATACTTTACATTCAATTCTAATAGAGTATCTACAGAGGAGGAATCATGAAGCCCTACCAATGAAATAAAATCTTGGGTATATTTGTGTTGATTTAGAAACACACTGGATGAATCACGATGAACTTCCAAACCCAAGAAATATGTAAGAGTACCAAGATCTTTCATATGAAAAGAATCCTTAAGTTGCTGTTCCAAGATAGTGATTAGTGAAGAATTAGTTCCTGTAATAATAATGTCATCTGTAGATACCAAAAGAAAAAATAAACCTAAGGATGTTTTCCGAAGAAATAGAGATGAGTCATAGTTGCTCTGCCCACAAGAGAATTGTAGCAAAGTAGATCAAAATTTATCAAACCAAGCTCTGGGATCTTATTTTAATCTGTACAAAGACTGCTTCAACTTGCATACATCTGTTGTAGGCAATGAGAACAAACCTGGTGGAGGTTTCATCTAAATATCCTCTTTGAGATCACCATGAAGAAAAGCATTTTTGACATCCATTTGATAAAGAGTCCAGTTTTGTGAAGCAGCAATGGCAATAATAGTTAGCACCATCATCATTTTTGCTACCGGTGCAAAAGTCTCTTCATAGTTCACACCATACTCCTGCTTGTTACCAGGAACAACCAATCGATCTTTGTACCGATCAAGAGTTTCATCAAAATGAAGTTTAATTTAAAAAATCCATTTACATCCAATTGGATGGACATTTGAAGGACATGAAACAATATCCCATGTGTCATTTTCTTTAAGAGTCAAAAGTTCTTCTTCCATTTCCTTCTGCCAACATTCATGCTTAGAAGCTTGTAAGTAACAAGTTAGAATAGAAATGGTGGATAAAGTAGATGAAAAGCAATACCAATTAAGAGTATGATATACTCTCGTAGATCGCCAAGTGGGCTCAAAAGGAGAAGGTGTAACACCCCAACTTAGGAAGGAGTCCCACATTGGTAAAACACAGGTGAGATACTGGGTATATAAGTGAGAAAGCCTTATTACCTTGTGACGCATTTTAATTCCGTGCGAGCATGGGCCCAGAGCGGACAATATCACTAGTGGACTGGGATATGACAGGGTATCTCGGGCCTGTGTGGTTCATAATGATCGTCGCGGCTACGGCCTCGGGTCGGGTCGTGACAACAGGCATTGAAGAATTCTTAAATTCTAGTTGTGGAGAATTTTGAGGTGGCGGATCAATATCAGGAGGGGGTAAAGTTGGCCACCAACGTTCGTACACAAATCCAGGTTTGAACCTCTTAGAAGAAGATGATAAATCCTCAAATGTAGGGATAAGAAGAGAAGCATGAGATGATTCAACATAATTAGGAAAAAAATACTGATTCTCAAAGAAAATAACATTCCTAGAAACATGAAATTTATTAGATCATGGATTATAGCAGAGAAAACCTTTTTGTGAAGTATTATAACCCATAAAAACACATTTAGTAGACTGTACAGAAAGTGTATCATGCTGAGAAGAAGGAAGATGGACAAAACAAATACATCCAAATGTATGAAAATTATCATAGCTCGAATTTTTGTGATAAAGACAAAAATATGGAGATTCAAGATTTAAGACTTTAGATGGTCGTCTATTAATTATATAAACAACAGTAGACAAAGCTTCCACCAAATACTTAGATGGAACAAAAGAATCAATCAATAAAGTACGTGTGACATCTAAAAGATGATAATTTTTATGTTCAACAACCCCATTTTACTGTGGTGTATATGGGCAGGAGCATTCTGAAACAATTCCTTTTTCAAGAAAAAAAAATTTTGAACTCATAAGACACATATTCTCCAGCAGAATCAGATCTTAATAATTTGATGCAAGTAGAAAATTGACTCTCAATATAGGCCAAAAATATCTTGAATAGAGAAAATAGCTCAGATTTGGAATGAAGAAAATATACCCACGTAAATAGACTATAATCATCTATAAATGTCACAAAGTACTTGAAATGAGCATGAGAAAAAATTGGTGAAACCCCAAACATCACTATGAATGACATCAAAACACTTTATAGCATGACTACCAAAATTAGGAAAAGGAAGAATTTTACTCTTCCCTAATTTACAACTACAATAATCAAAGGAAGTAGTGAAAAATTTATTTTTGTTACCCAATAAACCCAAATTCGATAAATGAGTTAACACAATAGAATTTGGATGTCCTAATATCTTATGTCATACCTCAGTCTTACTAGATGTACAAGTACAAGCAAATGATAGAACACGGGGAATGAAAAAGTGTATAGGAAACAATCATCCAACTTTAGTCCCCTTCGCAATTATCGTCTCCGACACTTGATCACGCACAAGAAACCATTATGAGAACAATTCACATCACAATTGTTATCTACTAATTGTCCAACTGAAATAAGACTAGTGGAGAGCTTTAGTGACACAAAAACATTGTTGAAAGTTTTATTAATATCCCCAACCTTGGTAATGGGTAAATTACTACCAATGAAAACTTTAATTTGTGATGGACCACGATACTTATGAATATTTTTTAGCATACTAGATGATTTGGTCATATGATTGGAAGCTCCAGAATCAACAAGACAAAAATTAGATGAAAGATCATTACCTTGTAGCCCTAAAGCTGAAAAAGATGACATGATCATTTGTCTTACCATTTCAGGAGTAAAACACTTTTCCCGAAGATGAGTTCTCAGTAGTGAAACCATTTGTCCCATCTTGAAAAGCATTAATCTGATACGGGAAAGACAAGAGAAGGCTCAAAAACTACTCAAAACAGTCCACAAATCAACTAGAACCCGAGGACCCCTTTGAGAGAAACTTTCAGCCAACAATAACAACACAAGGATTACAATATACAAGGTGTATTTTAACACCAAAACAGTAACAATGACACAAGATGAAACAAGACACGGATTGAACACAAACACAAGGAAAATTGCATAGAAAATAAAGTTAGATAGTGGGACCAAGATTATTACAAGATTAAGAACCAGGTGTATTTCAACACTAACCCCTAATGAATGTAAAAATCAAAACCACACTCTTACGGTGATCACCAAAGGAATGAACTCACCTCAAGATCTACTGTTTCTAAGCAAAAATCAATATTGGCATTTCCAAGCCCTATGCTAAGGAAGGCTTTTCCAATCCCTACAACTAAGGGTGTTACACTCTCAAAAGAGAGAAAATATGTCTTTCAATTCTTCATCATTCAAAATCTAGTGAAAATAAGACTAAGGGGGACTATTTATAATATATTACAAATGAAGATAAAAAGAACATGTTTCCCTTAATGAGAGGGGAGGCCATGGTGTGTAAATACACCATATGTAATGTATAAAATTCCCTTAATGAAGGGGCAGCCAAGGTATGTTATAACTTGAATGAATGGCGCCTTTTCAATGCTCCAAAAACCGAGTATAGTTCATACTTCAAGGCTTGTGGTTCTCGGGTTAGCATCAATGTAAGCAACCAAGCAACCCTCCACACACGAGATTGTTTTAAGTCATGCTCAAAATGATCCTTCCTTGCGTATCCTTGTTCTCTCGGGGTGACCAAGTCTTGAGCCTTTACGTGTTGGCCTTCAAAGATGTCATCAAAAGCTAAGGTGTCCATTTGACTCATATCATCGTGCCCATCTTGAAAAGGATTCGACCTCGAATCCAAACCTTGCAAAACCAAAGAAAGAACACACGAATACAAACTCCTTATGGAATGGGGGTTAGGGTTAGCATGACAAATCACCTCAACATTCCAAGCTTGCACATATTTAGAATATAACCAAGGATCCCTTGAACTAAATATTAAATAATTAATGAAAAATGCACAAAAGATTTGGTTATGGAATTTACCAAAAGTGATAATTTCCTTTTCATGTAAACCAAGCAACAAGTTGGGTGCCCCATCATCATAAAATCTATATTTGGCACCGGGGTCAAACAGGAAGAGTGGCCATAGACACGGGTCTAGACAACACTCCCTTTTACCGTGGTCTCTACCCAAACTAAATGGCGTACTCTCTACAATAGCATACATATTATCCAAAGCAAATAGAGAGTAGAGAAAGGTATCACTCAAGTCAACTTCTACTAAGGTGCCCTCATGTGTGTACTCACTAATAGTTTCACAATCATCACCATGAGTACTCTCAACAATAAAATAACAAAAAGTAGAAGGAGAAGTAGTTTCCAAGACTACACATCCCTTACCCTTAAGAGTACTTTCATCTTCCAAGAAGTGATTTCCATCTTTAGTAGAAATGTTGTCACACCATAGTGGGTTAGAATATCGGCTATAGCTTATAAGGAAAGCTATATCATCATTTTGACCACTAGGTTCATTAGGAGTGGTTATATAATCTTCAAACAAGACATTATATATAAAGAGAGCATGATCTATTTCATGGGCAGATTCGGAACAAACACTTTCATCACTCTCTAAAAGATCAATATCAAGTTTCAAGGAGATTTCAAGTGCAAGATTATACCAAGAATAGCTCTTGAGTTCACTCCTATTCGTTCGATCAACATTGTCAACATAATCACATACTTGAGGTTCATTAATTAAATCATACACATCCTCAAGTGGTGGGTAACTTTTACACATAAGTTGATCTACACAAATTTTAGAAGATAATGTACTTTCATTCAACATAATGGTTTCAATACTAGGTGGACATAAATCGATCTTACAAGAAGAGTCGATTCGGTCATCAATATGATCAACTAGTGTATCCACACTCACAACATGTACATCATCGTCAAGTGGCAAAGAAATAATAGACTCACATAGAGGAAATCTACAACTCACACTCAATGGACTACTAGGCACACAATTATCATTCACATGTACAAAAGTGTAAGAGTTAGCCATTTTACCTTGAAGTCCTTGAGTAGATTCTTCTTTTTCATGGTGTGAAGGTCCTCCGAAATCTTGGGCAGCACCTTTTTTTTGGCATTGTTATTCTTCGCTTGCCATGTTGGTACCTACACAAATGTCCCTAGAAATAGAAGGACAACCAATGTTAGCATGGTTTGGTGGTAATCCCCTCACTTTTCTCCACACAACCTCTCCTTTTTCCACTTTCGGATTACCACCTTGAACTCCCTTACTCCTCTCAATCTTTCGTCTCTCATAATAATTTGGGTTGGAGTAGGTAGGAATTTCTCTTCATGGCTTGGGCAGCAAGTAAGTCATGACGTGATTCCACCATTGGTCTCTTATAATATTTGGCCAATTTTGCACATTTGGAACTCTATGTTGTGCAAACCAATCGGGACCTAAGCATACATGACTGCATGTAAATGGAAGAATATCGTACCAAACCTCCTCATGGTATTAAAATTGGGAGAAGACAACCTTGACCCTCTCGGTAACCTTAAACCCGTCCAAGAAGTACGGAACAAGTAAAGGCTCACGAAACAATCCCAAGAAGTAAACCATGGATGGAACGATGTTGTTACTATAGTACCTATCATTTAATACAATGAGGCATCCCGGTATCCCACAAATGGTCACCTTTCAAGAGTTTACACTCCTTCTTGGATCAACATTATAAAACTCACGAGTACCTCTCTGTTTTGGAGATGCATACCCTCTTCTTCTCATTGGACAACCTCCACTAGAGCTAGTATAACCATTCACACTATATCGATCTTGATACGGTGTACTACAAGGTGGAGAATATGAATCTTCGCACTCCTCACATGTATTCTCATCATAGATCTCATAATCTTTGCGAACGAAAGGGTTATACCTAACACCAAATCTAGGTTCGGAGTGAGAATTGTATGACTCCTCACATGCCCCAACGTCATTATAAAATCCATCACGAGGTCCTACATCATCTCCAAAGTCACCATAAGCACTAGGTACTTTATTCACCTCATTTTCTCCCTCAAAACAGTAACTTTCAGATTTGCCCAAGTTTTGATCATGGCTATTTTCATAGCCTCCGCAATCTCCCTCAACTTCGTAGACATAAAACCCCTCACTACAATCATAGTCTCACATGTTGTAGTCACAATAATCCACGGATATCGAAGACATGTTCCCCTTATATTACCATTTAAACCTACAAAATGAACAAACAAGATTGGTAGTAAAAGCTCCTCACCAACACTCGTATTCACTCACTTTTGTGATCCTCACAATTTGGAGCGGCGAATATTGAAAGTTGCTTATACTCCGGTAGTCAATAAGATGTCAATTCTACTTGGCGGCCGGAATAGATTCTTGTTTGATCAAATAAAGACACAAAACAAAATTTACTTACGAAAAGTGAACTTTAAATCTACAAAAGGTTACCTTTTCTTTTCCGAATGATCCAGCAATTAGTATTTCCGAAGAAAAGGCAAACAATTCTACTTGAAATTTTTATTCCTTATAATTTTGGAATGGAAGACAATTAGTAGTTGGAGGGAAAGAACAAGTCTTGTAACTCTTTTCAAAATTTACTCAAAAGGTGAGATTTGACTTGTACTAGTTCCACCAAACAAGGCTCCTTGAAATATGGAAAAATGGTTGAAAAAGTTGATGTCAAGTCTATGAGTGATGTGAACTAGTCCTTTCACCAACAACTAGTACAACTTTTATTTCACCTTTTGTAGATTTAAAGTTCACTTTTCTTGGTAATGGGTAAATTACTACCAATGGAAAGTTTAATTTGTGATGGAACACGATACTTATGAATATTTTTTAGCATACTAGATGAGTTGGTCATATGATTGGAAGCTCCAGAATCAACAAGACAAAAATTAGATGCAAGATCATTACCTTGTAGCCCTAAAGCTGAAAAAGATGACATGATCATTCGTCTTACCATTTCAGGAGTAAAACACTTGTCTTGAAGATGAGTTCTCAGTAGTGAAACCATTTGTCCCATCTTGAAAAGCAGTAACCTGATACGGGAAAGACAAGACAAGGCTCAAAAACTACTCAAAACAGTCCACAAATCAACTAGAACCCGAGGACCCCTTTGTGAGCAACTTTTGGCCAACAATAACAACACAAGGATTACAAGATACAAGGTGTATTTTAACACCAAAGCAGCAACAATGACACAAGATGAAATATGATACGGATTCAACATAAACACAAGGGAAATTGCATAGAAAATAAAGATAGATAGTGAGACCAAGATTATTACAAGATTAAGAACCAAGTGTATTTCAACACTAACCCCTAATGAATGTAACAATCAAAACCCCACTCTTACGGTGATCACCAAGGGAATGAACTCACCTCAATATCTACCGTTTCTAAGAAAAGATCAATATTGGCTTTTCCAAGCCCTATGCTAAGGATGGCTTGTCCAAGCCCTACTACTAAGGGTGTTACACTCTCAAAAGAGAGAAAATATGTATTTCAATTCTTCATCATTCAAAATCTAGTGAAAATAAGACTAAGGGGGCCTATTTATAATAGATTACAAATGAAGATAAAAAGACCACTTTGCCTTTAATGAGAGGGGAGGCCATGGTGTGTAAATACACCATATGTAATGTATAAAATTACCTTAATGAAGGGGAAGCCAAGGTATGTTATAACTTGAATGAATGGCGCCTTTTGAATGCTCCAAAAAAGGAGTATGGTTCATACTTTAAGGCTTATGGTTCTCGGGTTAGCATCAATGTAAGCAACCAAGCAACCTTCCACACACGAGATTGCTTTAAGTCATGCTCAAAATGATCCTTCCTTGTGTATCCTTGTTCTCTCGGGGTGACCAAGTCTTGAGCCTTTACATGTTGGCCTTCAAAGTTGTCATCAAAAGCTAAGGTGGCCATTTGACTCGTATCATAACCTTACGGTTTTGAGGGCATGTGAGACACTCTATGATAATGTGTCCTTATTGTTTGCTATAATTACAAATATTCCATCCACAATTGCTAGCAACATTACCATATTTCTTGCAACTGTAGCATTGAGTTCTAGTCATATCCATATCCTTTCCTTTACCTTGGGAAGAAAATGCAACAATAATATTCTCAACTTTATTGAAAGAATTTTGTGTGAAAAAATGCTACTCTTCATGGTGTAATTCCCTAAAACAAGCATCCAAGGAAGGAGATGGGTCACGATTCATCAAGTGGGAGAGAACACTCTTAAACTCAGAGCGTAACTTCATCAAAAATTGTTATTCTTACGATCAAACGGGCCACTTCCAGAGAGATTGTCCTGCCACTAGGAGGAATGTTGGTGGAGCTAAATCTCAGTCAAACTCTTCCGCACCACCACCACCCCAAAAGGGCGCCACTACAGCTACTAAGAGCGATCACAATTGGTTATATGCGTTGACCAACCGATAGGAGGCGGAATCCTCACCAGATGTTGTCATCGAAATGTTACAAATCTTTTCCCATGATGTATTTGTGTTACTTGATCCCGGTTTTAACTTATCCTATGTGACCCCGTATGTGGAGGTTAGTTTTGGGTTTGAGCTCGAAGTGATTTCCGAACCTTTCTCTCTTACCACCCTAGTGGGTGATTCTGTTGTGGCAAGGAGGGTGTACAAAAATTTTGTCATGTCTATTCTTAGTAGGGATACGGTGGCAGACCTCATAGAACTTGATATGGTTGCTTTTGATGCGATCCTAGGGATGGAATAGATCCATCAGTGTTATGCCACACTAGACTGTAGGACCCAAAAGGTTACCTTTTCTTTTCTGAATGAGCCAGCAATAGAGTTGGAGGTGCACTCTTTAGCACCTAGAGGACACTTCATATCTTATCTCAAAGCCCAAAAACTTATCTCCAAGGGTTTCTTGTATCATCTTATTCGGGTTAAAGATTCTAACACTGAAAGTTTTTCCCTTCAGTCTATCCCTATAGTAAATGAATTCCCAGAAATATTTCCAGATGATCTCCTAGGATTCCACCTTATAAGGAGATAGATTTTCGCATTGATGTATTGCCAGATACCCATGCTATTTCTATTCCGCCATATACAATGGCTCCTATAGAGCTAAAAGAGTTGAAAGAATAGCTAGCATATCTCCTAGATAAAGGTTTTATCAGACCTAGTGTTCTGCCCTGGGGTGCACCTACACTTTTCGTGCGAAAGAAAGATGGTTCCCTGCGTTTTTGCATAGATTACCGCTAATTAAATAAGGTCACAGTGAAAAATAAATATCCTCTTCCTAGAATCGATGAACTTTTTTATCAGCTTCAGGGTGTTAAGTGTTTTTCTAAATTAGACCTTCATTTGGGATATCATCAGTTGAAAGTTAGGTAGTCAGACATTACTAAAACAGCCTTCCGAACCAGATATGGTTATTATGAATTCTTGGTCATGCCCTTTGGGTTGACTAATGCTCCTGCAACTTTTATGAACCTAATGAATAGGGTTTTCCGTCAGTTCCTAAACCTGTTTGTCATAGTTTTTATTGATCACATCTTGGTTTACTCTAAAATTAAGGAGGACCATGCCAATCACTTCCGCGTTGCTCTTCAGACCCTCAAAGATCATAAATTGTATGTGAAATTCTTCAATGGTGAATTCTGGCTGAATGCTATTATTTTCTTAGGGCACATTGTGTCTAGTGAAGGGATTAAGGTTGATCGCCAAAAGATTGAGACAGTAAGGAAATGGCCCAAACCCATGACTCCAACCGATATTCGAAGTTTCTTGGGCTTGGCAGGGTAATATAGAAGGTTAATAGAGAGTTTCTCCTCCATAGCTGCACCACTTACTAAGTTGACTCAGAAAAAGGTAAAGTTTTTATGGTCCGACTCTTATGAGAATAGTTTTGAGAAGTTGAAAGACAAGTAGACTACGGCTCTTGTTTTGACTCTTTCAAAAGGTACAGAGGGTTTTGTTGTGTACTGTGATGCGTCCTGTATGGGACTTGGGTGTGTACTCATGCAGCACGGTAAGGTGGTGGATTATACATCTAGGAAGTTAAAGGTGCATGAGCGAAACTACCCCACTCATGATTTAGAATTAGCAGTTGTGGTGTTTGCGCTTAGAATTTTGAGGCATTATCTTTATGGGGTGCATGTTGATGTTTTCACTGACCATAAGAGTTTGCAGTATGTTTTCTCGCAGAAGGATGTAAACCTCAGGCAAAGGAGTTGGATGGATCTTTTGAAAGACTATGACACGTGCCTTCACTATCATTTAGGTAACGCAAATGTTATAGCCGACGCCCTCAACAGATTATCTATGGGCAGTCTTTCTCATGTTGAGAAAGGGAAGAGAGATATGGTGAAAGATATTCACCAGCTTACAAATCTAGGAGTATGACTCTTGGATTTTGAAGATGGGGGAATGGTTGTCCATGAGATAGCTACGTCTTCCCTTTCTGTGGAAGTTAAAGTGAAGCAAGTTGAAGATCCCATCTTGATGCAAATTAAGAATGATGTGGGTCAGCAGAACGTGATATCTTTTGAGATCGGTGGTGATGGTATTTTTAGATACCAGGGTAGATTATGTGTACCAGATGTGGATGGTTTGCGTAATAGAATGCTTGATGAAGCTCACACTTCTAGATATATTGTTCTCCCAGGCTCTACTAAGATGTACCATGATCTGAAATCTATATATTGGTGGAATACTATGAAAAGTGATGTGGCTAACTTTGTTTCCATGTGTTTGAATTGCCAACAAGATAAAGTTGAACATATGAGGCCAGGTGGTTCTTCCCATGAGATAGCTTTGCCCTTGTGAAAGTGGGAGATGATTAATATGGACTTAATTATAGGAATTCCAAGGTCCCAAAACCATTATGATTCCATTTGGGTGATTGTAGATAGAGTAACCAAGTCAGCTCAGGTTTTGCTTGTCAGGACTAACTATTCGGGTAAGGATTATGCCAAGTTATTCATTGCAGAAATAGTTTGTTTTCATGGTGCACCTGTGTCCATCATATCCGACTGAGGTAAACAGTTTTCTTCTCAGTTTTAGAGATCTTTTCAGAGAGGTTTTGGTATCCAAGTGAACCTAAGTACTGCTTTTCACCCTCAGACCGATGGGCAGGCTGAGCGAACCATTCAGACCCTTGAGGACATATTGAGGGCTTGTGTGATTGATTTCAAAGGTAGTTCAGTAGAGAACTTTCCATTGATAGAGTTCGCATATAATAATAGTTTTCATTCCAGTATTCGGATGGTGCCATTTGAGGCATTGTATGGGAGAAGATATAGGTCACCAATAGGGTGGTATGAAGTGGGTGAGACGTAGATGTTTGAGCCTGATCTTGTTCATCAAGCGATGGAAGATGTGAAAGTCATTAAGGAATGACTTAAGATAGCTTAGAGTCATCAGAAATCTTATGCCGACATTAGGAGAAGAGATTTAAAGTTCAAGGTTTGTGATTGGGTATTCCTAAAAGTTTCTCCTATGAAAGGAGTCATGTGATTCGGGAAGTTAGGTAAATTCATACCTCTCTATATAGGACCATACTAGATTTTGAGGAGAATAGGTGGTGTTGCGTATGAATTAGAATTTCCTACCAGTTTGGGTTTTATCCATCTGGTATTTCACATATCCATGTTGAAGAAATGCATTGGAGACCATTCTTTGGTGTTTCCTATAGAAGAGATCAAGGTGGAAGCCTTCGTATCATATAAAGAGAAACCTATTGCAATCCTAGATCGTTAGGTTCGGAAGTTGAGAAGTGAAGAAATAGTTTCAATTAATGTGTTGTGGAGAAATCAGAAGGTTGAAGAAGCCACTTGGGAATCAGAAGATGACATGAGAGAAAGATACCCACACCGTTTTGACCCAGTAGATGGTGGAGTTGAAGGTACAACCCTTACCAAAATCTTTCTTAGATTTAGTATGCTTGGAATCGTGCTTGTCTATGCTCTACATCATCATTCAGGGACGAATGATCCTAAGGGGGGGATATTGTAACACCCCAATGTCCTCTTAGCGAAATTACATCCATAGAAAGTCTAAGCATTAGCTTCTAGAATGATCTAAATTAATTTTCATGTGGAATTTCCTAGATTTAAACCTTTCATTACGTAGATGAATGAATTAGCTTTACAACGATATAAGATTCGTCAAAAATGAACCCTCGGTGAAGAAGTTATGAATAATTTAAGGTTTCAGTCGTACACATCATCATTTTGGTGTCTAGCGCATCGCGGAGAGAGTCAAATTGACAATCGTCAAATTCCAGTGGGGTTCCGCGATGGTGGCGCATCGTGGAGGAACCCAATTTCCCACTCATCAAATTCCAGTGGACCACCGCGATTGTGGCGCGTCGCGGTGGCACCCAAAATTGAGTTTTTAAGTTCAAATTTCCAGTTCCGTTGAGGAGTCACTAAGGGTAATTTTGACTTTTCCCTAGCCTTTAAAACCGTCCAAACAAAGGATTTAGGGTATGTTTGAGCAACTTCACCTTATTTTCATCAAAATCATCAAGAATCCTCTCTTGAGTTTCAAACAAGAACTTCAAGAAACTCAAGATTCAACCGTGGGTTTTCAAAATTGATTGAAGATTCGAAATCCCTAAATCATAGGCTTCAAGAAACACCCATTGTTTCCCTATTTCAAGGTACGCGAGGTTTTCCTAAAATCTTATGGGCTTAGAAATCATGTCTTAAGAAAAAGGGTGTTGGATTTATGAATATAATCATATTTTAGAAGTTTTGACGATATTGTTTTTGCCTTTAGGCCTTCCCCCAAATTGTTTGGAAAATTATATATATATATATATATATATATATATATATATATATATATATATATATATATATATATATATGAATGTGTTTAAGGATGAATATTTAATTGAGAGCATGAATTATAATGAACCCCTCTCTCGTTGTGATGTTTCTCATCTTCCATATGATATGAATTGTTCTAAACTGCATCTTGACAAGCCTGTTATGAAATGTCTTGAATGATGTTACATTTGAATTATCATTTAAATTTCAAAAGAGAGAGGGTTTTTTATGTTGATAAACGTTGAAAATATTCCTATAATGAAAGAGCGCATGAATTTTCTAAAGGCACATGACCACCATATTGTTGAAGAGTATTTGCATAGTTTTTACGTGTGTTTCGGAACATGAAATCTCTTAAACTAATTGCATGTTTGGGTGGTCTAAATTGGGCTTTCATGAAAGCATCATGTATGGTACAATATGGCTCAGAAATAGGACTTGCAAGTTTTGGTGTGACGACACCAATTCAGATTATTCCATGGTAATTCCGAAAATAATAGAATGCATGTTTAAAGTGAGAATTTTCAGATGTTGAAACTAGAATAATCCATGATTCAGAACAGGATAAAATTGGGCATAAAGAGAGCTTAGGTGGTTTCCCGAAAAAGGCATGAGTCATAAAACTCGTTGCCCAAAACCTTGAATTGTTGAACCGGGTATATTATATTACACTGGCCTTCTGCCGTGTGGCGTATCATAATCAGAAACTCCAACCCTTGCAACACACTCGTGTTGGGGGCTTCCCCACCGATTCAATGATGGATTCCATACAGCCCGTGGAATATTTGAATTATAGGGGAGTGCCACCTAACTCAGAAGTTATACAAAGATCAGACATTGCATTGATAAGAATGATTTGTTATTTTCAGAAAGTGCCCATGTGTTTTAGAACTATTTCATGTATAGTATCTGATGATTTTCTCTCCAACTATTTTATCTATATAAAAGTTTTATTTTGGAATACTTGGCGTACCAGTACATTTGTATTGATTCCCGTCCTCCCTCCAGGTTCTGAGGTTCAATCTAGGGGTCCAGAAAGGTAGTAGATTCGTCAGACAGAGTTTGCAGTATTTAGTTGGTGAGCCTTCTCTATTGCAGGAGGCCCGTCTTTCACATTATGACCCTTATTATTGTTTTGATCTACTGGGGAATTTGTCCCAGTTTTCAAACACTTATCAGATTTTCATTTAGTAGTGATTTCGCAGACTGAGTCAGATGTTATTTATCTGTAGTTGCACTAATGTTTTCCATACTTATGTTGATAATAGAATTTGACCATGTTTTCGTAGCTGACTATGTTTCCACATCTTTTTTTTTATATGAGTGTTGAGCATGATTACCAGATATAGAAAGGCATTCAGGGCCTTCATGGTTCGGGATGTCCATCACAGCAAGGCCTTAGTTCGGGTCGTGATAATTTATGTCATCTGGTGCAAGGATTCTTTTTGTCCTTTCTTCTAGTAACTTCGAAGACAAGAATTTCTTTTGGGATTTAGGACCACATAGTTCCAGGGGCTTGGACCATTTCTTATCCCTGGTGCTGTGCCTAGGAGTCTCTGACTTGTCCTATATGTTTCTTACAATGCCTCTCCCATGGAGACGAACCGTTTCATAGAGGTTCTGACCTTGAAATCACTGCAGCAATGTATGTGGATCCTCCCAAGATACATCTAATGATGGAAGATCCGTCTACTTGATTAGGCATTAATGAACTTGGTGACCACCTCTTGAAATGATCCTAGTTTGGATTACATCTTCAGGGAGAAAAATAAAAGAAGATGATTGATCCAGAAGCTCAAGTGGAGTAATATGATGAAAAGTAGAACCCAAAGATTTACGAAGCACGGAAACATGAAATACGGGATGAATTTTGGAAGATGGGGGAAGTTTCAACTTGTATACCACTTAACTAACTCTTTGGACAATCTTGAAAGGGCCAAAATACCTTCTACTGAGCTTTGTGTGATGCTGCAAGCATAATGATAACTGATGGTAGGGTCAAAGTCACATATATACCGTATCACCAATGGCAACTGAAACTTCTCGATGATATCTGTCTGTGGTACCTTTCATTATCTCCTGAACTTGTAACAAATTGGCCTTTAAAGTAGGTAAATTTTCATCATATTGACACAAAGAAGTAGCAACGGCAGAGTTAGAAGTCCCATCCTTAAGATACCTCACCACAGTAGATGGAGGGCGGCCATAAACTACTTCAAAAGGTGTCATGTTGGAGCTGTGTTGGTATGAAGTATTATACCAAAAATCAGCCCATGGTTACAAAGAAAACCAAGTAGAGGGCTTGTCAGTCGCAAAACAATGGAGATACACCTCAAAATATTGATTTAGCGCCATAGAACCATCGGATTAAGGATGATAGGATGGACTCATGCCAAGTTGTGTACCCTGGAGTTTATGAAGTTCCTTCCAAATGTTCGATAGGAACAACGGGGCATGATAACACACAATAGTAAGAGCAAAACTATAAAGCCGAATAAACTCCTTAACAAATACCTCAGCAATCTTTTGGCTAGTAAAATTGGTAGGCAAGCTAATAAAGTGACCAAATTTGGATAATCGGTCCACAGTTACCCAAATAACAGTGCGCCCATGGGATATTGGAGGACCCATGATAAAATCCATTGAAATATCCTCTAAAATAGCATCTGGAATTGGCAAGGGAAAGAGTAGTCCAGCAAGTTTCAAATTTGAATCTTTCATTTGTTGACAAATTTGGCCCTCTGAAACAAATATCTCCACATCCCCACGCATACCAGCCCAATAAAAATTAGAGGACAGACGATGAAATGTGTGTGATATGCTAGCATGACCTCTAAATTTAGTGGAGTGAAATTCTTCCAGTAATAAGGTGCAAAGTTTACCATCAGCAGGGACCAGTATCACATTCCAAAATAGTAAAAGTCCTCTTTGATAGGAAAAGTTAGGCAAGGACTTCGGACCATTATGCAACTCGGATTGGAGGTCCAATAGAGTCCCATCAGTCTTATTCAAGTTATAAAATTGGCAAATCAAAGTAAGTAGTGTGACAGTCAAAGCTAATGTATGCAGGAAATGAATTTGAAACATTGCATCCACTATGGCATTGGCGATAGTGAATTTCAAAGTCATAATCAATTAGTTTTCTAAGCCATCAGTGTTGCTCAGGAGTTTGAATAACTTTGTTGGTTAAGGATTTTCAAGGTTGATGATCAGTAATGATTATAAATCAATGGTCAAACAAGTATTGGCAGCATTTTTGGACAGCTTGGGTGATAGCAAACATCTCACGATTATAAGTTAAAGCAGCTAGCATTCGAGAAGACAACTTTTGGATAAAAAAGAAATTGGATGACCCTCTTGGGATAGGAAAACACATATTCCAGTCATGGAAGCATCGGTCTCAACCGAGAATAGCTTCGAAAAATCTGGGAGCGCTAAAATAGGGACGGAGTTTAGAGCATGCTTAAGTTGAATAAAGGCAGCAAAGGAAATATCACCCCAAGCAAAAGAATCTATTTTCATAGCCTTTGACAAAGCATCTGCAACAGCCAGTTGATACGGAACAAACAAGGGAACACGAAATCACACCCCAAAACAGTCCACAAATCACAACAAATAGTTGACCAAATGGGGACCTCTCTCACATTTACTATCTAGAACAAGAAAGAAGAGGATACAAGGTGTTAATACACCAAAATAGACAGCCAACAACAAGTTTAGCAACACAAGATGAAGCTCCACAATATTACAATAGCAACAAGAACAAATGGGTTACAATAACAACACAATAAGCCGAAACTAAAACAAGATATAAGATAGGTAGTTAGACAAGTGTTGATGTAGTATTATCATCCCAAGAGCATATTCCACTCCTGGACCTTTAAAAATTCAAACAACAAACACCTAACTCTTACAATTGACACAAGAGAGGCATCCACCACCCAAGCACCAACGTATCAAGCAAAATGCAACACACAAGAGAATCCAACCTTATGTTATGACCTAGTTTAACTTTGACTCTCTCTCACTCTAAGAGAAGTATTCTTCAATAATAATGATTAACTAAAGAAATAAACACTACAATGTTCTACTTATACTACATTACAATAATAGACAAAATGACAAAAGGGCCCTTTAGTGACTAGTCTTCAAAAATACTCAAAATTGTCATGATCATTATCATACTTGTATCACCAGTCAAGACCAAAAATCCATGCACATCTTTAAGCAAAGCAGGAGTAGGCCCAGCAAGAATAGTCGTGATCTTTTTAGGGTCAACTTGAAGGCCCTTTGGTGAGAGAATATGACTTAATTAAGTAATGAAAGACTGGGCAAAAACGTATTTAGAACGTTTAACAACTAGGAAATTTTGGCACAAGAGATCAAACACCTCGCGAAGATAATTCAAGTGATCAGTCCATGATTTACTATAGACGAGTATATCGACAAAGAAAACCAAGAAAAAATGCTAAAGAAGGGGATTGAAAATTGAATTCATAGTAGACTGAAAAGTACATGGGGCATTTGACAGCCCGAATGGCATCACTGTGAACTCATAATGTCCTTTATGTGTTCAAAAAGTAATTTTCTCAATGTCCGAGGGATGAAGATGAATTTGATGGTAACCAGCCAAGAGGTCGAATTTTGAGAAAAACATAGCATGATGCAGCTCATCAAATAGTTCATCAACTGTTGGGATCGTAAAATGATCCTTGATAGTGATGGATTTTAAGGTTCGATAATCGACACAAAAATGCCAAGTCTCATCTTTTTTGCGAACCAACAAAACTGGAGAGAAATAAGGACTGGAACTAGGGCACATGACACCCAAATTATCGGTATGGGCGCACATTAATTCAAGAGGCACCTGGTAAAAGGGGAATACGATGATCCTGCAAATGAGAAGATGAAAGAGTTGTGGGGTTTTGAAAGACATCTAAATAAGTGTCCAAAAGGGATGATAGCTCAAGAGGTTATTGTTGGAAGGAATTAGTAGTTGTGGAAATAAAGTCCAATCACAGAAAGTAAGAAATAAAGTCCATATGGGAAAAACAACGAAGAGTGGAAACATTAATCTGAGTTGGAAAAGCAAAAGGATCAGCTTCCCAGCATAATCAAATTCACAAATGATTGACATAATCTATGATGCTAGGACCTAATGTGGCTAAACAGGCCATACCCAATACCAAATCAGAACCATGGAGATCAATGACAAAAAAAATGTAACAAAAGAGAGCCCCTAAATTGTAATAGGGACCCCTATATTAACCCCAAAACAAACCAACCCTTGACCATTTCCTACCATAACGGAAAACCCCGTAAAAGTCTCAGTAAAAATCTGAGCAGGGAGGCCTGTAATGTAACCTGTGAACCTGAAGGTACTAGGATGTAAACTGCCAGTAAGAGTAGGGAGACTAAGAGTGAGCAAAGATGGATCTTCAAAAGATAAAATAGGTGGAGGAGAATCAGATGGAGGAAGCGATAAATCCAACTATGGACCATTAGACGATTCCTTATCATTGATGAGAAGGAACAATTATAAAGAAACAGAACATCGGTGGCCTTCTTGGTATTTTTCATAATAATTAAAACATAGATTAAGCTCATGATTCTGTTGGATTTCAGTCGGGGACAACTTCCTAAAAGGTAGTTTATAAACTCCAGGAAACGAGGCTGACAGAGGTAAAGAGGAAGGACAGAGAGTCGTCGAAATTTTAGGACTCAAATTAAAGGGTGAAGGAACAGAGAGATTTGTAAATTTAGGAAATAAAGTGGATTTATTTACCTGTTTGGGATGGCCCAAACTCTTTTACTCATGTAAAAATGCTAGTCCAATCATATCATGGATGTCTACTAGATTAAAAGAGAGATCATAGAAGACATTATAAGTTTAAAAATACTGATGATCTTAAAAAGTCCAACTCTCAGCATTCTGGCCATTTAAATTTTTTAGGTAGATCGAAGTAGGTTTATATGGAAAAATTTGTTAAAGATGTTTGGAAGAAATACAAGTGGGTGGCGTTGAGGCGGTTGGGTAATATTAGGGTAAGGTGATTGAGGGGAATAGATTGGTGGTAAAATATTTGGGGTGTTAGGGTAGAGGATTGACCCAAATAGAGGAGGAAGAGCTAGTGGTAGTCCGCAGTGGTGGTGGTGGTGGTGGCGGCGATTGTGGTGAAGAGAAAGCACACAACAATGCTAGTTGAGAAGAAATATCCTTGAGGGAAACATTGGCATTTTCAAATGATCTGGAATATTCCTCAAAAAATTTAGAATGAGATGCAGATTGTTACTGGAGATGTTTGACAACTTCATCATCAGACTTCAAATGGGTATTGTGAGTACCATCATCCATTGATATCAGAAGGGTCAATAAAAGCACCAAACATAGGAAAATGGACTGATATTCAACCAAATTGACAAATTACAATGCAAAATTAAGAAATTACGATGCAATATCTCTCAAATTTTTAAGAAAGCAGTAACTTAAAGAAAATAGGGATAGAAAAGGGAGGTTTTGATACAAGTCAAATGTCCACCCTGAATTTTGAAGACATGATTGGAGACCATCACTTAAAGGATCTAGACTTGGTCACCCTGAGGGAACAAGAATATTCAAGGAAGACCCATTTTCACCCTACCATTGAGCATACCATTCATCAAGTCCGTGAGTGGAAGATTTCTTAGAGCATTGAAGACTTAAGAATTCACGATTTTGGAGACATAATAGCTCACGGTTTTTGGGCCATCTTAATTGAGGGAATTTTTGTCACTTTACTTTGACTCAAATGCACTCCATGGCCACCCCTCTCATTAAGGGTAGTGTAGTCATTTGTATTCTTTTGTAATGTAATATAAATAGAACAAGATGGGGTTTTTAGGACTTAGTTTTTTATTAATGGAAGACAAACTCTCTCTATAGTGTGAGGAGTGTAACACCGCAACTAGGGCTGCCCAAGTGTGGATAGCACTTGTGTTGCATCGTTGGCTTGATATGTTGGTGATTAGAGAGGTAAAGTCCCTCTTTTGTCAACGTAAGAGTTTGGTGTTAATATTCATTAATATTAGGGTCCTTACATGTGGTTAGGGTTCTTAAATTCTAGAATATTGTATGTCAAACTATCTATCCATCTCTTTTATTAACATTTAATTGTTGTTGGTCTTTGAAGTCTAGTGAAGCCATGTGGGGCTCTTTAGATTCGCTATCATTGTTGTTCTTGTGTTCATCTCTTTTCTTTCTCAAAACTAAATCTAATGTCTAGTGAAGTAGTGAATGGCCTATTTCGATTCACTAGCACCTTGTTGTTCATCTTGTTGCTCTTGTGTTGTCTTGAATCTATTGATACACACTTAGTCTTGTATCATTTGGTATCAAATCCATATTTGATTTTGTTCTAACAAGGTCAATCTTGGGCTTGAGAGTTAAAAAAAAATGATGAAAAAAAAAACTAAAAATTCCAGAAAAAGAATCAAATTTGTCTGTTTTTGTGTTCTTGGACGATATTGTGTTATTGTTGTGTCTTGTCCGAGATTTTTACTTGTCTTGAATGTTTCTATTGTTGGTTTCTTTCTTACCAACTAGTATTTCATTTGTTTGTGTTGGCTTTGGGTTTTGCAGGGTATGAGCGTCCAGTAAAACAAATTCAAGGTGATTTGTGTCAATCTTCTACTGAATGCCTCTCAATATGAGAAAAATTTACATCACAATTGTCATCAACCAATTGTCCAACTGAAATAAGACTAGTTGAGACCTTCGATGAAACCAAAACATTCTTGAAAGTTGGAGCAATATCCCCAACCTTGGTAATGGGTAAATTACTATCATTAGCAACCTGTATTTGTGATGAACCTTGATAGTACTTACGAACATTTTTTAGCATACTTGTCGATTTGGTCATATGATTGGAAGCACCCGATTCAACAATCCAAAAATTTGATTTAACATCAATACCTTGTAATCCCAATGTTGAAAAGGCTGATACGATCATTTGTTGTACCATTTCAGGAGTAAGAACTTGTCCTGAAGGTCGTGAAGATGAGTTCTCAAGAGTGGAACCATTTATTGCTGCATGAAAATTATTTACCTTACGATTCTGAGGGCGTGTGGGACACCTTTGATTATGTGTCCTTGTTGTTTACAATAATTACAGAAATATGGCCATATTCCTTGCAATTGTAGCATTGAGTTCTATTCATATCCCTACTCAAACCTTTACCTTGAGCAGCAAATGCAACAGCGACATCATTTCATCTTCTGAAAGCATTTTGTGTGACATAATGCTGCTCTTCACGAAGAAATTCCCTAAAACGAACATCCAGGGAGGGGGAAGGGTCACGATTCATCAAGTTAGAGAAAACACTGTCAAACTCAGAGCGTAACTTCATCAAAAATTTATCTTGCTTGCTTTGCTCATGAACTTGCTGAATTACAGAGAGAGACTCGAAAGGTATTTTGGCATAAACAATATCTGTAAATTTATCCCATAAGTTGTGAAATCCAGAATAATAATCCTGAATAGAAAGACCTCCTTGAGAGTAATTAGCAACTTCATACTCTAAGTGAAAGCGGGGGGCACTATTATCTTGGTTGTAAACCTTTTGTAAATAATCCCACATGGCCTTAGCTGACTTGTAAGGCCTAAGATTAGAAACAATAAGAGGGTCAATTGACCCTAAAATCCATGTCATCACCCGAGCATCTTTAATCTTCCATTCACCTAACTTTGTAGGATCAGTAGGACCAGGATCGGCTCCATATCTATATGGCCCCATAGTTCTTTTCCGATGAAAAATAACTGAAACTGAAACTCCCATGACGAAAAATTCTTTCCAGTGATTTGAACACTGAATGATTCAAACTGATATGAACTCATAATTATGAAAACTAGAAACACTACATGACCAAGATCAAAGTCCTGGGTGTTAATTGTCAAGGAACAATTAACAAAAACCAAAATTTTCAAAATAAATTTTGAAAGAAACCACAAATGAACTCTATGAAACAAGACAGCCAAGAGAAGGCTCTGATACCATGTCAATTTTCTGCTGAATGTCTCTCAATATTGAGAGTCTTGTCATTAAATAAAAAATATTCAATGATTACATCCCTAAAGATCCGTCTTCTTATCCCTAAAGATCAGCTTTTCTATCCCTCTAAATTCGCTATTTTATCCCACCAAATCTACTCTTACTAAAGTCATTATTATTCTCTTTAACAACTAAATCAAATCTATGTAATTACACTAATATACAACAATATATGATTACATTAATATACAATATTTACATCATGCTAACAATTTGCACATATAATATCATCTCAAGCTATTGTTTCTCTTTTGTACCCGTTAAAGGAATTTTTGTGCAGACCCTTTTAACGTTTAATGAATATTTTTGTACAATGACAAACTCCAACCTAAAAAAGCGAGCATGAAACTAAGAATTTAGATAGAACACCTCTCATATTTCACTTTTAAATTCAGAAACTACAATACAATTTTTTTTAAAATTTAGGAGAACATTTCTACAGTTACGAAATATCAGAAAAAACTTATACTACAGTCATAGAAACAAAAAACTTCCCACAGTTCAAAAGATGATGAATTGAAAAATCAATTGCTCATGCATAATTTCAAGAATGACAATATTCATTGAAATAGTTCCTTAAGAAGGAAACATAACTAATGAAGCAAGCTTTCTGTACTACTTATGAATAGATATATGCTCCTAGGTTGACTTTTTCAAATCATTGAAAAAGAAAAAAAAAACTCCAAATTTTCTTAATTAATAGGAGAGACATAGTTTCCTTGTATCATGCTCCACTAAATTCATCTAAAATTTTGGGGCATTTATTGGAGTAGAAGATTTACTTATAGAGAGGCAAAACGAATAATTGGAAGATTTTAGGATGAGAGAGTACAGAGGCAGAAAGAATAATTGGAAGATTTTGGGATGAGAGAGTACATAGCTATAAGATACTACACAATTGTAGCAATTTGCATGCTTGTGTTGACCGATAATAACGTAGTTACAAATATAGACATGTATATGCATTCACAGAAAATGCACATTTCTGGAAATTAAGATAATAAATTCTGAAATTTTATCACATACTAAATGAAGCGTCACCATATAAAGAGGTATTTTAATTTTGCAGAAAAATTTGTATGAATGTGTATACCTAATATTATGTAGTTATTACACGTCTATGCACACAAACAACCACAAGTTTAGAGGCTATTTCTGATAGACCCTTGGCTCAAGTAAAGATGGGAAACAATCTCATGTCCATGACCTGGTAATATATATTAGCAATTATATCAAGAAAATAATGAAGCAGCACAACAAAGAGGTATTCAAAACCTGTACTACATATCGATCAAGAACCAAATTTGTTTGATATCATCCACTCAAACCAATTTGAGTACTAAGTTATGGTCGGCTTCCAATTCTTGCTAAATCTTAGTATTATCGAAAAAGGAAGTAAACACATCAAACTTACTGAATTAGAAAAATTAATAAACCATTGTTTTTCTGAAACTGAGAATGGCTCCTTATTTTTCGGTTGAACTCAACTCTCTTTATCTTAACCAGCATGATACAAAATGATGCCTGGCCCAAAATTTAATTGATTATGAAGCCATGTGTGTAGAGTCTGTTAGAGTGGGTAAAAGTCTTACATTGGTTGGGGAATGGACTAGTGATTTTCTTATATGGACTTGGATAATCCTCAATTTCTTGATATGGTATCAGAGCCAGGTCCATTCCCGTTTTGGGCTCCCGGTCCACGCGTCAGTGCCAGTTAGGCCTGGGCGTGAGGGGGGTGTTAGAGTGGGTAAAAGTCCCACATTGGTTGGGGAATGGACTAGTGGTTTGCTTATATGGACTTGGGTAATCCTCACCTCTAGAGGTAGCTTTTGAGGTTGAGTTAGGCCCAAGGTCCATTCTTGATAGGTCCAGCCCCATTAATGTTGTTGAGATGTTTCCCATAAATTTAGGAAAATGTTTTCTTCCTTAGGAAAATAATTCAAAGATATGGCAGAATGAATATGGCCACCTTCCAATTATATTTGTCGTGCCGTAAAATTGAACTTTTTTGTGTCTAGTGGTGATGTCATCAATGACATATGTAGCCACATTAGCTACTATAAATAGAGGCTACTTCAGCTCATTTTACCACACCAAATAGAGAAAAAAAATAATAGAAAGCAGTGAGGTATTCCCCAGATTGTGATAAAAAATAATCTGAAAAATTAAAGTGTGCATTATTTGAGTAAGGTGGGAGTCAAAAGAGGATTATTTCTTTTGAGTGTGTGTTAGTCACTTTGAGTATTATATTAGTCACTATGGTATAAAATTCCTTAATATAGTAATATCAGTTGCTCCTCTTGGTCCGTGTTTTTTCCCTTATTTAGAAGGATTTTCACGTAAAATTCTTGGTGTCATTATTTTCATTTATTTTTTGGATTATTTTTCCACAAATTCTTTTGTTGTTATTCAACATTTAACCAACAAACTAGTATAAGAGCCTCCGGTTTGCAATATCTGTATTTTTTGGTAAAAAATAGAAGCCAACACAAGTAGAATGATTACCTTAAATAGTGTTAATTATGCAATTTGAATGGGGAAATGGAAGATCTGCTCAATGTCTAGAAGTGACACTATAAAACCTGAAACTAAAACCAATGACGAGTGGAACCTATTGCACAGACAGATTTGCGGTTTTATCAGGTAGTGGGTTGAAGATAATATGTTGAACCATATAGATAGGGAGACACATGATCGGTCCCTATGAGAGCATCTTTAAAGTTTGTATACTTGAAATACCGGAAATAATAAGATGTTCTTAATAAAATAGAAGTTGGGGTAAAAATACCATGATGGCTATCCGATGAAAGAACACCTGAATAACTTTCAGGAGATTATGAACAAGTTATTTGCTATGGGCATTATGTTTGATGCAGAAATTCAAGGCTTGCTTCTACTTGGTTCCCAACCAGACTCATGGGAAATACTTAGAGCTTCTTTATCAAATTCTGCTTTCAATGGCGTGATATCTATGAATTTTGCCAAAATCAGCGTTCTTAATAAACAAAAGAGATGAAAGTCTCAAGGTTCCTCTTTGTCTGATGTCCTAGTGATTCGTGCTATGAGGAAAAACAAGAATTATGGTGCTCAAAATAATGAACACCATAGAAGAAAATCCTGAGGTAAATTTAAAGATATTGAGTGCTATCATTGTGGGTTAAAAGGGAACATAAAGAAATTTTATCGAAAGTTGAAGAAGGAGAAAAGAGACAAGGAGGAAAAGAAAAAAGACGAAAATGAAAATATGCGCAGCCACCGTTACCACAGAAGATCTTGTTACTATCCTTGATGCAAATCTAATAAATGTTGCTTGTGATGAGTCAAGATGTGTTGTGGATTCTGGTGCCGCATCTCATGTGACATCAAGGAAGGATTTTTTCTCATCTTATACTCCAGGTGACTTTGGAACATTAAGTATGGGCAATGAGACTATTTCTAAGGTGGTTTGTATTGTTACAATTTATTTGAAAACTAGTACTAGATCTAAACTAGTTTTAAATAATGTAAAACATGAACTGGATGTTCGTTTACACTTGGTTTCTGTTTGCATGCTGGATGATGGGGGATATGTTAGTACCAATGGTAGTGGAAAATGGAAACAAATTAAGGGTTCTTTGATTGTGTCTCGTGGAGATAAACATCATGGTCTATACTTTACTACGCCGTCTACTTGATCTAACATGGTGAATGCAGTTGAAAGCTCTAGCTCTTCAACACCATGACACAAGAGGCTTAGCCACATTAGCGAGAAAGACTTAATATTCTAGCCAACAATAAATTACTATCATATTTTGAAAGTTCAAAATTAAAAAAATATGAGCACTTGTTTGGCTAGAAAAAAAATAGAGTTTCCTTCAAATCTCACATCCTTCTTAGAGAAAGACAGAGTTTCTTGAGCTGGTACATTCAGATTTATATGGTCCTATGATGACAAGGACTTTAGGTGGTGCACTTTACTTTGTCGCTTTTATTGATGATTGCTCAAGAAAACTTAGGGTCTATGTCTTGAATACTAAAGACTATGTGTTGGGTGTCTTTAAGCGGGTTCTTGTTTCTATTGAAAGAGAAACAGGGAAGAAGTTGAAGTGTAATCATACTGATAATGGCAGTGAATATTATCGACAGTTTGATGAATATACTATAAGAAATAAGGTATCAGACGCCTCTCAAGATGCCTCAACTTAATGGTTTGGTAGAAAGAATGAATTAGACCTTGATGGAAAGAGTTAGATGTTTTCTTTGTGAAGCAAAGTTGCCAAACTCTTCTTGGGGTGAGGATTTATTGATCGCTGCATATGTTATTAACCTATCTCCTGCTGTTGTTTTGTAAAATGATGTACAAAATAAAGTTTGGTATGGCAAAGATGTTTTGTATGACCATTTGAGAGTATTTGGTTGCAAAGTTTCTGTACATGTGCCCAGAGATGAGAGGTCAAAGTTAGATGCCAAGACAAGGCTATGCATCTTCATTGGTCATGTCCTTGATGAGATTTGTTACAGGCTATATGATCCAGTTGAGAAGAAGCTTGTAAGAATTCGTCATATTGTCTTCATGGAGAATCAAACCATTGAAGATATTGACAAATCGGATAAGTTAGAATCTTCAAGTTCTGATGGTGTGGTTAGTCTTGATCAGTTTCCTCATACAAGTATTCATGATGTTGGTGGGTTAGATAATTATGGTGACGCCAAAAATCAAGTTCAAAATCAACTTGTTGATCTTGATAATGACAAAGATATTTTTGTTGATGATGCTCTAGTTCAAGAAGCTGTGGATGAGTCAAAGTCTCCAGTAAGAAAGTCTACAAGACAACGTATTCCTTCTTCTCATTATTCTGTGCATTAATATGTGTTACTCACTAACGGGGGAGAACCTGAATGTTACGAGGAGGCAATGAGAGATGAACATAATTATCAATTGATTTAAGCCATACAAGATGGCATGAAATCTGATGATGATTTTATCATCCTATTGCTGTATGTGGATGATATGTTGATTGCGGGCAAGAATGCTTCCAGAATTGACAAGTTGAAAAAATATTTATGCAAGTGTTTTGCTATGAAAGACTTGGGTCATGCTAAACAAATTTTGTGCAGGAGAATTACTCGTCTCAGAGATAAAATGAAGCTTTACTTGTAATAGGAGAGGTACATTAAACGTGTATTGGTTGCTGGTCATATAAAATTGAGTAGAAAAAATATGTCCTACAATGGAGGAAAAGGAGAGCATAACTCAAGATCCATATTCCTCTGTTGTTGGAAGTTTAATGTATGCAATGGTGTGTAACAGACCCGATATTGCTCACGCAGTTGGTGTTGTTAGCAAGTTTCTTGAAAATCCAGGAAAGGAGCACTGGGAAGAAGTCAAATGGATATTGAGGTACCTAAGAGGAACCTCAGGAGACTGTTTGTGTTTTGTAGGATATGATCGAATCTTGAAGGACTATACAAATGCTTATATAGAGGTTGACCTTCAGAACAGAAAATTTACTTCTGGATATTTATTTACGTTTTTGGGGGAGCTATATCATGGCAGTCGAAGTTGCAGAAGTACATCGCACTATCTACAACTGAAGCTGAGTATATTGCAACTACTGAAGCTAGAAAGGAAATGATATTGCTCAAGTGATTCCATCAAGAACTTGGATTACATCAAACAAAGTATGTTATCTATTGTGAATGTCAAAGAGCGATATACTTGAGTAAGAACTCCATGTACCATGTGTTGACATCCAATTTTTTCTCTCCATGCTTAAAATTAACATCTTCAGGCTTCTCGACTGTTAAAGAGCGTAAAACACATTTTTCACAGATTTTTTTTATTTTTGACAAATTACTGATAATCATCCCAACTTTAGAATTTAATCAATTTATTATCATATTTTGCTTTTCATAATTTATTGATAATTCTCTGTACGTTAGAATTTTTTCATTATCGTCTTTAATTTTTTTTTACAATCATTTGCACACGTACACCACATGACATTACATTTCTATTTATAATATTTTCAAGTTTATTACATTTTTCAATTTTCATTACATTTTTTAATTACATATCAATTTTTATATATTCTTATAATCCGTAGACGCTAAGCCCGATTCATTAATTTTACACAGTATAATAATTCGATGGCTTATTGCATCCGACAACGACCACACAATAATTTTTTGTCACATCCGACAATGACTACACAATGATGTCTTGTCATATCCGACAATGACTACACAATGATGTCTTGTCACATCCGACAATGACTACACAATGATGTCTTGTCACATCCGATAATGACTACACATAATATCTTATCACATCTGACAATGACCACTCAATGACACTATCCTTTGAACAACAATTTTATTCATTGGTTAAAAAGATGAAAATCATTTGGTCAATACCTTAAGGACCAAAGGATGTGCTACTATATAAAGAGGGGACATCTCTTTATCCATTGGACAATAAGGGGTGCCCAATTTCATTATAAATAGGAGTGATGGGAAGACATTTCCACACACACATTTTTATTCTTTCTCTCTCTGAAAAATGGAAACATACTTTTCATCTCTTTCTCCTCTTCCTAAAACACAAAAATTTTAGTTATCTTTTCCCTTTCTCTCACACACACATGTTTGTCACCATATATACATTTCATTCTTCTTTCACCCCTCTCTCAAAATATAAACAACTCAATTTTTTTTTATATATTTGTTTTTCCAAAAATATAATACACATATTTTTTCTCTTCTCACATACAAATACACAAATAAAATACATATTCACAAATACATATACACATTTATCATCCCCACATATTTTTCTTCTCTCTCAAACACACACTTCTTCACTACACACACATATTCTTCACCACGCATATATTTTTATCATACAAAAAATTTGTTCATCTTTTTTTTTTCACAAAAACACATACATATTCTCAAAATAAATACTATGGCCGATGACATTATCCTTCCGTCGGATATTTGAGGCCATAACATTATAAAAGATGGATTTTTATTTCTTAACTTTGTCTATTTTATATAAATACATGGACGATGAAAATATCTTTCCATCGAATTTTTTAGGCCACCCCATTACAAAAGACGGACTTTTTTTTCTCAAATTTATCTATTTTATGTCAAAATAAATATTTTGCCCAATGACATTATCTCACCGTAGAATACTTGAGGCCACCCCATTACAAAGATGGACTTTATTTTTCTTAAGTTTATTTATTCATATCAAGTATCAATACTATGACCGGTGAAGAAATTCGCCGTCGATTTTCGAGGCCTTCACAAATAAAAGGACGGACATTACGTATACAAATACGTAATAAAAATAAACAATGGGCAATGACGAAAATTTTATAACACTTCGACACCACAAAAGGTTTTATGATTCGTATCTTGGCAAAGCGATTTAGGACGGCCGATTAGTCGAGCAACCACTTCGTAGCCATGGCGAGTCTAAAACTTAATCTGAGCCCATGTTATAAAAAAACTCTATTTTTATATGTACATCTATATGTACATGTGTGTGCACATAATTTCACTTACTTCAATGATTATTTGTTCATTACTTTATTAAGCACTTATACAAAATTCTCGAGCTTTATGTTTGTAGTTTATTTCTTTTTTATGTAATTGTACATAAAGATAAAATATAGTGAAAACTTTATCTTTGGGTGCCGGGCGGTGATATTCTTTATTTACATGATTTCACCGCTTTTAAGCAAAACTTAGGCCGTTAATATTTACGTAAAAGAATCAAGTGAATCACGAATTATATAGTCTTTTCTTCTCAAATAAATTTACATTTTCGTAATTTTAATCAAATAAAAATATTACTTTTAAATATCTTTTCTCTTCATGGCACATCAAAATACATTTCTTTTCGTACATCATAAAATACTTTTTTTTCACGTGTAATTTATACATTTTTATACATATCTTTTACATGTTTTTATAATAATAGATTTTATTTATTTAGTTCATATACATATACTTTTACATAGTTTTAAACATTTATATTTTTTTAAAAGAATTATTTTACACTTCATACACATAATTTTACATTATTTTTAATATTTATACCTCTTCCCTCATTGATAAGTTTTGTCTAGCTGGGTACCACATTTATGGATTCTAAAGGGTGTCCAACCCCTTCCCTTTGGAATAATTTGAACACTTACTTAGAGTCTCAATAGGTTTTCATAGACTAAAACATTAATCATACGTATCGACAAATAAATAGGTTTCCTTATTTTCCTTAAAAATTAGGTGGTGACTCTGTACAAAATTTTAATTCTTTAGACTCCAATAAGTTATGTTTTGTTTGACCTTGGCAAAAACAGGGCATGAAAAAATGGTTACTCTGCTAGGGATACTAACAGGTTCTAACCATGATAGACTCAATTTTTCAATTGAGGGAGATATTTTTACATTTTTGTACACATTAATTCTTTGATTCTTTATCTTTTCATATTGAAAATTGTTTAGATCTTTTTTCATGAATTCTTTATATTATTTGCAAATTAATTTTGTTGCCTTATCAATTCTTTTATTCATTATTTGTTTAATACACTGTATCTATAAGAAATGTTACACAATATTATTTTAATCATAATTCATAATTCCCTTGAGTTTTTAAACGTACACAATTCATACACTGAACACGCGAGGGGTGTACTACACTCCTTCGAACATTCTTGGGATTTCTTAGTTTCAGAATTGGTGCATTTCGCCTAGTGTCCCTTTTCGCAATTATTCAGTCTTATTCTCAACCATTTAGGAAAATTTCTATTTTAGAAATTGGTCATGTTGTATACAAACTCAAATTTGTTTGAACTACGTTTTGACCTGATTCTTGTCCTGTGAAGATACGTAGGCAACCCTGGATTAGGGTTCAGTCTCTTCACTGTTTGAAAATAATTCCTTTGCTAATCATGCTAGGGCAATTTTTCTGAAACACTTCAAAGATGCTCTCCAAAAGTCTTCAAGAGCGCAAATAAATGATTCCTCAAATTCAAATCTCAATAACATTAGTGTTTAGCCAACCTACCTCCAAATCCTCACCTAATTTTGGTTCGAGAACACCTAGCTTCTTCTTTCGGACGTCGTAATCCATTAAATTTATGGTGTATCGATCCCCACTATCAAAGCAAGTGTTCAATATTCTTTCATTCATAACAATCCTTCCAACTATGGTGAAATAATGCCATAAATTCTTCAATGTTAGACCTTCTCAAACTCGTCGACATATTGAAATAATTTTAAAACTCTCCTCATGATCGGTATCCATCCTCTTGATCGTCTAATCAAACCAATTTTGCTGATACAAGCAATTCCTTCCTGATCATCGTTGACATTATTTTTTCAAAGATGACCATCACTTTTGTACATTCATACATGTTAAATAGAAATTTACAAATTTGCCTGAACTACGTAGACCTGATTCTTGTTTTCACAAGATACGTAGGCAACCCTCATTTGGGTTTGATCCCATTCTTTTTTTAAATAAAATAAAATTTTGACCTGGTTGGTACCAACACATTTTGGAGTGTGCATGAGAAAGAACAAATTGGTATGATGAAGAGAACCGACTTCACGGTAAACCATAGATTCTTTTGGTACCTCTTAGTCAAACCTCGGTAACAGTAGAAAATTCTCTTGCATATATCTAAGACAAGAACAAAGCCAACCCCATCGTTTCAAGTGCATTGTGTGTTGAGCTTTAGACTAGTTCATTGCATTGCATTGTTGATCCAGAACTTGGCCTGAGTGTCTGTAGAGGCAAAATTCTGAGTTACACTTAGTTTGGGAAAGGATTGTAGGCCTTTCTTGACTAGATTGTGCCTTCCACAGCCTACCAAATGACATCAATCCCTAGTATTTCCCCCTTTGAGCCTGAAACCTTTTCTTTGGAATAACGACATTTGAGCATATACCTTTTGAGTGCTTATATGCACTATCTCTCTTTGGCCCACCTCCTTGAGTGCACTAAGTACGTGCAAGTTGTAAATGAAGATTCAAGATCAAAGTTGCCAAAGGCAAAGGACGTATATCCCCAGAAGAACAAAAATAAAAGACGACTTCAAAGAAAGAAGGAGCAAGACCCCCCACAAATAAAAAAAGAAGAAGACATATCTCTGATAAAGGTGGGGAATCATCATCCCCCAGAAAGGAAAAATAAGGAAGGAAAATATATCGAAAAAGGGAAAAAATCCAACACAACATTCAAAAGAAGTCAAAACAAATACAAAACAAGAGGAAAAGAAGCACAATAAAGAAGATCGAGCGTCAAAAGCACAGATACAGTGCAATGCGCATTGAGAAATTAGTTACTTTTATCCTAGATGTCATTCTACCCGACCCCAAGCCTGCATTACAAGTCAATAACAAGTCCTACATGATCCTACTCTAAGTTTTCTCACATTAGTGGAAACTTACATGAAGGCCAAGTCTATGGTATCACAATTGCATTTATTGAACTTTTTTCTAAGTGTGAGTGTATATTTCTAGACGTCTCCAAATTCAAAAGAAAATAATATTCAAATAAGTGTGAAAATGAGATATTCTTTCTAGAGAGCGCACTTGAAAAATGAGAACAGGCACAGTCCAAAATCTTTGTTTGAATTAAGACGAACAAATCTTGTCGATACTTAGGTATGCCTGAGGTGCCACTTGAATCTATAGGAGTTACCCTGAAGTCAATCTCGGTTAGCTGGAAAGGATGGAGAAATTCTTATACACACTACTAAATGTTGATACCAACTACAGTCAAGGCACGATTATGGTTTTTTCAACTTTCAACATTTCTTACAAATAAAACACAAAATAATTTTCTACATTTTTCAACTTTCAGCATTTCTTATAAAAGAAAATACAAAACAATTTTGTTTCGCTGTTCAACACTTTTTACAAGAAAAATACAAAACAATTTTCTACATTTTCAACTTTCAGCATTTCTTACAAAGAAAATACAAAACAATCTTCTGCATTTTCACCTTTTCACATTTCTCAAAAAGAAAACACAAAGAAATCTCACGCATTTTTCATCTTTCAAAATATTTTTTACAACAAAAATGCCAAAGATAATTTTCTTTCCTTTCAAACACATGCCTTCACATACATGCATTGTACTTTACATACAAGACGCTTACCTCCAAATACAGACAATTGATTCTGGTTTTCAAGTTCTCACATTCAAACACAGATATTGTGCTTTTCTATTAGGTCTTCTCAAAGCTATTACATTTTCATAGCCCCACCAGTCGAGTGGCTATCACCCTTCAATAGCCCAGCTAGTCGAGAGGCTTTTACATTTTCATAGCCCCGCCAGTCGAGAGGCTATTACCTTTCAACAACCCCGCTAGTCGAGAGGCTATTACCTTTCAAATCGCTTTGTCAGTCGAGAGCTCTTTTATTTTCATAGCCCCGCCAGTCAATAGGCTATTACCTTCTAGATGTTCCACCAATCGAGAGACCATTACCTCACTAGTTGATGACCTTAGTATTCATAGACAATTGAGGACGACCATCACACAGTCTCCGTAGACAACCGGAGACAACAATCTACATCAGTTTCCATAGACAATTGGAGATGTCATCAAGTCTTCGTAGACAATCGAAGACATCATCATTCGTCACAGTCTCCGTAAATAATCGGAGATGACAATCAACATCCGTCTCCATAGATAATTGGAGACGTCATGAATCAAGTCTTCGTAGATAATTAAAGACATCATCATTCAACATCCATCTCCATAGATAATTGGAGATGTCGTCAAGTCTTCATAGACAATCGAAGACATCATCATTCAACATCTGTCTCCATAGACACTTGGAGATGTCACAAGTATTCATAGAAAAATAAAGACATCATTCATCGCATTAGCCTCCATAGACAATTGGGGGGTCATACATCTGTCTTCGTAAACAATCGAAGATGTTACATTAGTCTCCGTAGACAATCAGAGACGACAATCCACACCAGCCTTTATAGACAATTGGAGGATCCTACATCTGTCTTCGTAAATAATCGAAGGCATCACATTAGTCTCCATAGACAATCGGAGACAACAATTAACATCAGCCTCTATAGATAATTAGAGGTATCATGCATCAAGTCTTCGTAGACAATCAAAGAGGTCATCATTCAACATCTATCTACATAGACAATTGGAGATGTCATCAAGTCTTCGTAGAAAATCGAAGACACCATTCATCACATTAGTATCCGTAGGCAATCAGAGACAATCATCAACATCAGTCTCCATAAACAATTGGAGATATCATCCGTCAGTCTTCATAGACAATCGAAGACGACAATCAACATCAGTCTTCCTATACAATCGAAGACATCATCATTCATCACATCAATCTCTGTAGAAAATAGGAGATGACATTCAACATCAGTTTCCAAAAGACAATTGGAGATAACATGCATCAAGTCTTCATAGACAATCAAAGACATTTTTCATTCATCACATAAGTCCCCTTAAACAATCGGAAACGATATTCATCCCTAAGTTTTCATAAGCAATCGGAGACGTCATTCATCCTCAGGTCCCCGTAGACAATCGGAGACATCAAGCATCTCTTCAACTAAAAATATAATTCAAAACAAAAAAACATTTTTTTTCAAATCCCACACATCATACACTGGGGCAAATTTTGAGAACGCCTCAAAATTTTCTAATTTCTCATTTCGAACTACATTGACCTTATTCTCGTGACACTCGAGATATGTAGGAAGCTCTATGCAGAGTTCGGTCATTACAACCCCACAATCATTATTTCTCTCCAGCAAGTACACAATCTTGCATTCCCAGCATCTCACAGCTCGATACTGGGACAATTTTAAAACGAACATCGGGAATAGATGAACACTTCTTTTCTCAAATAGTCCATATTTCATTAATTACTTCACACTGTCTATCACTCTTAATAACATGGAGATTTTCCCAATCTTTTGAACTACTCTCGAACTGATCCTCATAAGGTGTGTAGGCAACTCTAAATTAGAGTTCGGTTAAATTTTTATCAACTTTTTTTTTGTTAATCAAAATTGGTTGTACGTCAACGTTTTCGTTTGAAGACTTCTACATCGTCCTCAAATGAAATGGGGCAACTGTTGACACCCAATTTTTGATCTCCATTCTTAAAATTAACGTCTTCAGACTTCTCGACTGTTAAAGAGCGCAAAACACGTTTTTCACACACTTTTTTTATTTTTTTAAAATTACTGATAATCATCCCCACTTTAGAATTTTATCAATTTACTATCATATTTTTCTTTTCATAATTTATTGATAATTCTCTGTACGTTAGAATTTTTTCATTATTGTTTTTAATACTTTTTTACAATCAACTGCACATATACACCACATGACATTATATTTATTTTTATAATATTTTCAAGTTAATTATATTTTTCAATTTTCTTTACATTTTTTAATTACATATCAATTTTTATATATTCGAATAATCCGCGGACGCAGAGTCGGATCAATTAATTTTACACAGTATAATAATTTGATGTCTTGTCGCATCCGACAACGACCACACAATAATGTCTTGTCAAATCCGACAATGACTACATAATGATGTCTTGTCATATCAGACAATGACTACACAATGATGTCTTGTCACATCCGACAACGACTACACATAATGTCTTGTCACATCTGAAAATGACCACTCAATGACACTATCCTTTGGATAACAATTTTATCCATTGGTCAAAAAGATGAATATCCTTTGGTCAATATCTTAAGGACCAAAGAATGTGCTATTACATAAAGAGGGACATCTCTTTAAACATTGGACAATAAGGGGTGCCCAATTTCATTATAAATAGGAGTCATGGGAAGGCATTTCGACACACATTTTTATTCTTTCTCTCTCTCAAAAAATCCACACATATTTTTCACCTCTTTCTCCTCTCCCTCAAACACAAAAATTTTAGTCATCTTTTTCCTTTCTCTCACACACACATGTTTGTCACCATATATACATTTCATTCTTCTTTCTCCCCTCTCTCAAAATATAAATAAATCAATTTTCTTTTTATATATTTTATTCTTTTTTTCAAAAATATAATACACACATTATTTCTCTTCTCACATACAAATACACAAATAAAATACACATTTACAAATACATATACACATTTATCATTCCCACATATTTTTCTTCTCTCTCAAACATACACTTCTTCACTACACACACATATTCTTCACCACACATATATTTTTATCATACTCAAAATTTGTTCATCTTTTGTTTTTCTCAAAAACACATACATATACTCAAAATAAATACTATGGTCGATGACATTATTCCTCCGTCGGATATTTGAGGCCATCACATTATAAAAGATGGATTTTATTTCTTAACTTTGTCTGTTTTATACAAATACATGGCCGATGAAAATATCTTTCCATCAGATTTTTGAGGCCACCCCATTACAAAAGACAGACTTTATTTTCTCAAATTTATCTATTTTATGTCAAAATAAATATTTTGGCCAATGACATTATCTCTCCGTCGGATATTTGAGGCCACCCCATTACAAAGACGGACTTTATTTTTCTCAAGTTTATTTATTCATATCAAGTATCAATACTATGGCTGATGAAGAAATTCACCGTCGATTTTCGAGGCCTTCACAAATTAAAGGATGGACATTACGTATACAAATACATAATAAAAATAAACAACGGGCAATGACGAAACTTTTATAACACTTCGACACCACAAAAGGTTTTATGATTCGTATCTTGGCAAAGAGATTTAGGATGGCCGAATAGTCGAGCAACCACTTCATAGCCATGGCGAGTCTAAAACATAATCCGAGCCCATGTTATAACAAAACTCTATTTTTATATGTATATCTATATGTTCATGTGTGTGCACATAATTTCACTTACTTTAATGATTATTTATTCATTACTTTATCAAGCACTTATACATAATTCTCGAGCTTTATGCTTGTAGTTTATTTCTCGTTTATATAATTGTACATAAAGATAAATGATAGTGAAAACTTTATTTTTGGGTGCCGGACGGGCATATTCGTTATTTACATAATTTCTTCGCTTTTAAGCAAAACTTAGGCCGTTAATATTTACATAAAAGAATCAAGTTATTCAAGTGACTCACGAATTTTGTAGCCTTTTCTTCTCAAATAAATTTTACTTTTTCGTAATTTTAATCAAATAAAAATATTACTTGTAAATACCTTTTCTCTTTATGGCACATCAAAATACATTTCTTTTCGTACATCATAAAATACTTTTTTTTTCACGTGTAATTTATATATTTTTATACATATCTTTTACATGTTTTTATAACAATTGATTTTATTTATATAGTTAATATGCATATACTTTTACATAGTTTTAAACATTTATATTTTTTCAAAAGAATTATTTTACACTTAATACGCATATACTTTTACATTATTTTCAGTATTTATACTTCTTCCCTCATTGATAAGTTTAGTCTAGCTGGGTACCACATTTGTGGATCCTGAAGGGTGCCTAACCCCTTCCCTTCGGGATAATTTGAACCATTAGTTAGAGTCTCGATAGGTTTTCATAGACTAAAACATTAATCATACGTATCGACAAATAAATAGGTTTCCTTATTTTTCTTAAAAATTAGGTGGCGACTTTGTACAAAATTTCAATTCTTTAGAGTCCAATAAGTCATGTTTTGTTTGACCTTGGCAAAAACAGGGCATGACACCATGCAAGAATAAAGCACATTGATGTGAGGTACCATTGGATTCATTAACAATGTTGAGAAAGAATTGTTCTATGTTAAGAAGATTCACATGATTGAAAATCCGCGGATATGCTGACAAAGGTGCTGCCAAAAGATAAGTTCAAATTGAGCAAAGAGCTTGTTGGCTTGATCTCTCTCTGAGAATAATGAGGATACCTCCTTCAAATGCCTGGGACTAGAGGGAGAGATTTGTGGGGTATAGCCTATTAATGTTATTGAAATGTTGCCCATAAATCTAGCAAGATGTTTTCTTCCTTAGGCCAACAATTCAATGATGATATGGCAGAATGAATATGGCCACCATCCAATTATATTTGTCATGCAAGAAAATTGGACTTTTTTGTGTCTAGTAGTGATTTCATCAATGATATCAGTAGCAACATTAGCTACTATAAATAGAGGCAACTTCAGCTTATTTTATCACACCAAATAGAGAGAAAAACAATAGAAAGAAGTGAAATATTCTACAGACTGTGATATAAAATAGTCTGTGAAGAAAAATTAGAGTGAGTGTTATTATAGCAAGGTGGAAGTCAAAAGAGGGTTATTTCTTTAGAGTGTGTGGTAGTCACTTTTGGTATTGTATTTGTGACTATGGTGTAAAATTCTTTACTATAGTCATATCAATTGCTCCTCTTGGTCCGTGGCTTTTCCTTATTTAGAAGGATTTCCACGTAAAATTCTTGATGTCATTATTTTCATTTATTTTTCCTATTATTTTGCCACAAATACTTTGTTGTTATTCCGCATTTACCCTACAACGTGAGCATGGAATGCACAGATTCTCAGGTTAGAATAGCCAAATACATGACAAATACATATGAGAAGAACCTAATGCAAGTAACAAGTGAAGATGCTATCCAGCACTTATTCTATTCAGATGAGCAACTACAGAACTAACTGCTAAAACCTGATCGAAACATGCCCATGAAAAACTATAACAATTAAGTTCTTATAAATTAAGCATATATAATTATCAAACAAGGTAAAAATAGAAAATAAAAAATCAAAAATGAAAAATTTACTTGTTGGCAAGACTTTTAAGAACAATCAACTAATACTTATGTTTATAATTAGTGCAACACAACAAGGTCTTTTTTTATGAAGTAAGGTGTTGCATTACAGGAATCAAAAAGATGAAAATAAATACACAATAATTGTAGTTAACTCCTATTTCAAAGACTTTCTAGTCCAGAATAGGAAGTCAACAGGCATCAAGAAGGATGGCTGCTAAGTCGTCATTTGGGAGTTAAAATTCTATCAAAAATATCTGCTAATTTTTTGTAAAATTGCCAACTGAAAATTACTCAACATGGAATTATTGAAAATAATATTACAAAGTTCTATTAGATAACGTCTTTTTCCTAAGAAATAAATACCTACACTTTTTTTTCCGACCACTTACACATAACCATTTATTTAATTAACAATCTGCAGTACAAATGCAACTCTTATCTGCAAGTCCCTAATCCTTGCAATTTGCTTGAGGGTGCCTTCCACTAAAGCGTTCCGTACATAAATTAAAGCAACACCTTTCATCGCAGCGATCGTCACATGGTCCCACATTATAGTCACATCTAATGTTGGGAACAACTGTTGAAGCTTTTGTTATAGCCGAAACTGTTGAGAACAAAGTTCCCACAGGAACAATAATGAGAAAACTTTAAGGAATGTCCATTTCTATTTTAATATAATTATTTTACTTCACTGATAATTCCTAAACAACTTAAAAGCATATGATTGAGTTTCAAAATGGTTGACATGGTAATGATAAACAAACCAACTGAATAGAGTATATTTTGAAATCATTGGATGGGGTGTACGGGGCTTCTAAATCATAAGGGAGATTAGCAAGTAAATATTCTACACAAAAAAAATTGACATCTGTAAATCCTTTTCCACTATCAATATTCAAAATGAGCCCAATTCTGTTAAGGCAAAGATGACTAAGTAATATAGAACAACCTTGGTGAGTGAAGAAATTTAACTTGAATCTGAGTTTGCGTAGATTTGTTGACCACATTAGACATTCTCTCTCAATTAGCAGCATTAGCAGGAAAAATAGCACCAAATCTATGACCAAGTCCTCGTTAGTTGCCTGATGCTCCTGGATTAAGGACAATATACAACCATCCTTAACCAGAACTTATGTGTAAGTCATAGTATTTTGGCATTAGAAAATTGCTGCAAACCTAACTGGAGAACCTCAATGGTTTCACTAAACATGCAGTAATTTATCAGTTATTCGTTATTTCCCACTAAATCACCAAGAAATTCAATATGTCATAATTGAAGAGTAAAGCAAGTTTCATTTAGTTAATTAATATAGAACAACATTGAAGTAACTTAACTGGTATCATGGTTTCAGTAAATGAATTGACTTCCTCTGGCATTCTTTCGCCACTTCCAGCATTAGCAGAAGGGAAAGCACAATAACTTTGTCCAAGGTTCTTGTAGGCTGCCTGCACCTCCTGAATTTGTGTCAGGATACTACCAACCATGCATCCACTCATGCTTCCATCTCTTGGCACGTTAGTAGCAGCATTTAGAGCTCCACTCAGCATCGAGTTTTTAGCATTAGATTTGTTGCTCTCCGTCTGAGGTGGAACAGGAAATGATTTGTTGTGTGTTTGAATGAGTGATTGAGATTTGAAATCCTATTTACCAATGGAAGAATGTGGTTTCTGCAGGAAATCCTCTTTAAACCAACTCAGGCCAACGCTAAATCCTTTTGGGGCGAGGGAAGGGAATAAAAACAGAAAAAAAACTTCAAAACGAAGAGTTCTTTCTGCTTTTTGAGATACATGGATGATAAATGAAAAACATAGTTTGGAAAGTATACGCCAGCCAAAGCCAGCTCCACCCATCTAGAGGTGGAAGAAATTATGGAAGAGAAAAAATTAGTAACTTAACTTAATTACTTTCTATGCAAGGCCTAGAGAGGCATTCAATACTGCTGCAAAAAACTTGTGTATGAAAAGGTGTTTTGTATTAGGAAAATTGATTCTATACTCTTCCACATTCACTGATACAAGTATGATCTAGATCATGATACTTTTTGATTATTTTTGTAGACTAGTCATTAAAGGGCCCTTTTGTCATTTTTTCTATTATTGTAATGTAGTATAAATAAAACATTATAGGGTTTATTTCTTTAGTTGCTTAATGATTTTCACGACCCGATTTCTCAAATCGTGATGGCGCCTACCTTATCCCACTAGTAGGCAAGCCAAATCATAGCCCGGAATGATAGGTAATGGGCTATTAGGCAGAGACAAAATAAAAGATCGCGTATGATAATAACAACCTCATTAATAAGTGAAAACTAAGAAAAAGCATATGTATTATATCAAAACGAGAGGAGGAAAAAGGACAAACTATACAAATGAATCCCTCCCAAGACCTGATAAGGTCAGTCCTAGAGCCACTACTAACAGGTACTCAGAGTACTAGACAAAATCTAAAATGTACACAAGTAGTCTTGAGTGAAAAAGACTAACTAGAGTAGATAGAGGAGGATCAGCCTCGGACGACAGTAAGCTCACCTCGCTCTAAACCAGCACTGAAAGGTAGGAACCACGTCAACACCGACTGCTAGTAGATAGAGGAGGATCAGCCTCGGACGACAGTAAGCTCACCTCGCTCTAAACCAGCACTGAAAGGTAGGAACCACGTCAACACCGACTGCTAGTACCTGGGTCTGCATCAGGAAAAAGATGCAGAAGTGTAGTATGAGTACCAAAAACAACGGGTACTCAGTAGGCATCATCGGCCGACTGAGCTTAATACGGAAAAGGTGTAACTACAATGCTAGGACGTAATCTGAGTTATTAGTAAACAAGGATGGAAAGGTAAACAACTACCAAGCTATGCAACGACTGTAAAGGAATAAACTTGTGCGATACAGAAAAATAACAATGCAATAATAATAATTAAATCAAACATAGCCTAACTGAGCCCCCATAAGCCCACTAGGCACACTGAAGAAGACCATTAACCAACCCGTACCCCCATAAGCCGGTGGGACACACAAGTGATGAAAGTAAACATAAATAATCAGATGCCGGACTCGACCCGGAACTCAGAGTAACACCAACTATAATCAGATGCTGGACTCGAACCGGAGCTCATAGTATCATAATAATCAATTGCCGGACTCGAACCGGAACTCATAGTAATCATAATAATCAATTGCCGGACTAGAACCGGAACTTTTAGTAACCATAACCCACCGATACTATTAAAATCCATATCATAACAATATAAATGTCTAAATAATCATTCATTAATCTTAATTAAAAAGGGATAAATTCAAGGTTTTACAATTTAGCTTCACGTTCTAAAGTAATAGATGCTATATTATGCTAAAAGATAATATTTTAATATTTACTAGAACGGGCCCTAATCCTAATAAATAAGACAGTTTATATAAATCTAATAATATGCATCTACAAGTATTTATTCAAAGCTAGCATAATAGTTCACAATTTTGGTATATAAGCTCAATCTAAAAGTAGGTAAACCTAGCTTACCTGGACGCCAAAGCTATAATATCTTTTTGTGAAGCCTCCGAATAATATCCCGCTAGAACCCAAATTTATATACGCATATCTAGTAATCCAAAATATTTACTTTATGATATGAAAAGTTGATCGAATTAGATAATATAGAAAGTATATTGAACTTTAAAATGGCAAAAGCCAAACCTTTCAAGAAAAAAAAAGCTAACGTAGCAGAGAAAGTTTGAAAAAGTTGCCTTCAGTTTTTTTTTTTAAAATGAAACTACTGCCAAGCATATATGTCTATGGACACATGTGCGGCTGGCACCAAACAATATGTTGCTGTCCTCAATCCTTCTCACACGTGTGGTGGTAATTAGCCACAATCAATAATTTTCTACACCACGTACATAATCAGGTATTGTATAAATTCTTGGTAAAATAATTATAATATTTAAAATATATCATAATTATTAGAAAATTATTTCTAACAGAACCTCTATTATATAATAATATTATTTTAACATTTCTAAAATTACTATCTCCGTCTAAAATATTAATTAATCATAAAATTCCATTATAAAGTAATATAAATATATCGTCACTTACAGAATTTTATCAATATCAAAAATATTCTATAAGGGTTCTAAATTATATTCCTATCAAATGCCAAATTAAATTAAATAATCCACGATACATTTAGTTAGTACTAAAATTATATGAAAATACAGGAAAATGGCCGTAAGGATCTTTACAACATCCAATACTAAAAGGACTTTCGTCTGCGAAAGTAAAAGATAAGGTCATACCTGAAGGCTCAAACAGGTAGGGATACTGGGCGCGCATAACACGGTCGATCTCCCAAGTAGCCTCCTCAACTGGACGGTGACGCCACTGAACCTTAACTACCGAAATGTCCCTGGAGCGCAACCTCCTGACATCCCTCGCCAAAATAGACGTTGGTTCCTCTACAAACTCCAACCCCTCGTCCAACTGAACCAAGTCCCACTGAAGTACGTGTGACTCGTCTGGAATATACTGCCGCAACATAGATACATGAAACAAAGGGTGAATGGCTGAGAAGGCAGGTGGCAATACCAACATATAAGCTACCTCCCTAACTCTCTGTAGGATCTCAAAAGGTCCAATATATCTAGGGCTAAGCTTGCCCCTCCTCCCGAACCTCATCACGCTTTTCATGGGTGATACTCGCAAGAAGACCCTATCACCAACTCTGAAACTCAATGGACTACGTCTGCGGTTAGCATAACTCCTCTGTCTTCTCTGAGCTTCTCGTAGCCTATCCTGAATCACTCGAACATGATCCAACGAATCACGAAGCAAATCTGTGCCACGAGGTCTAGCCTCAGAAGTCTCAAACCAACCAACAGGAGATCGACATCTCCTACCATATAATGCCTCAAACGGGGCCATCTGAATACTCTAGTGAAAGATGTTATTATAAGCAAATTCTGCCAAAGGTAGAAACTGGTCCCATTGACCTCCAAAATCTAACACACAAGCGCGGAGCATATCCTATAGAACCTGGATAGTCCGCTCTGACTGCCCATCAGTCTGGGGATAAAAGGTTGTACTAAGGTAAACCTGGGTCCCCAACTCCTCCTGAAATGCCCTCCAAAAGCTAGAAGTGAACTGAGAGCCTCGGTCGGAAATAATGGACACAGGGACCCCATGTAGGCGAGCCACCTCCTGAATGTAAACACGAGCTAACCTCTCGGCAATATAGGAAACTCGAACGGGGATAAAATATGCAGACGTGGTTAATCAATCCTCGATGACCCAAATGCTATCGAATCCACGCGATGTACGAGGCAATCTACCTATGAAATCCATAGTAACTCGCTCCCATTTCCACTCGGGAATGGGTAGCTGCTGAAGCAATCCACCAGGTCTCTGATGCTCATCCTTTATATGCTGACAACAAAGACATCGAGCCACACACCTTGCTATATCTCTTCGCATACCACTTCACCAATAATGCTGCCTCAAATCCCTATACATCTTAGCTGTCCCAGGGTGAATAGAGTATCTGGAGCTATGAGCCTCGTGAAGAATCAGCAGGATCAAATCTCCAACCTTTATAAAACAAATACAATCGTCAAACCTCAAGACACCTGCTCTCGAAGGCTGCGAAGCCTGTCATCCTCAAACTGACGACTCTGAAACTGCTCCAACAAGGTGGATCTGGCCTCAACACTAGCAATGATTCTCCGAGGGTCAGAAATATCCAAACGAACCATCATGTTAGCTAAGGACTGAATGTCCAAAGCCAACGGCCGCTGAGAAGTTGAAATGAAAGCTAAGCTACCTATATTTACTGACTTCTGACTCAAGGCATCTGTTACCATATTCGCCTTGTCTGGATGGTAGAGAATAGAGATATCATAGTCTTTTAGCAACTCAATCCACCTGCGCTGCCTCGAATTACGCTCTTTCTGGGTCATAATATACTGAAGACTGCGGTGATCAGTAAATATCTCACAGCGGACCCCATACAAGTAATGCTTCCAAATCCTAAGCGCAAATACTACCGCTGCCAACTCTAGGTCATAGGTGGGGTAGTTGCGCTCATGCATATTCAACTACCTCGATGTATATGGAATAACACAGCCACGCTGCATCAGAACAAACCCCAACCCAACACCAGATGCATCGCAATAAACAGTAAAACCCTCACCCTCAACATGAAGAGTCAGAATAGGAGCTGAAGTAAGAAAATTCTTGAGCTTCATAAAGTTCACCTCACAACTCACAGACCACTGAAACAGAACCTCCTTCCTGGTCAATCTAGTCATAGGGGTTACAATAAAAGAAAAGCCCTCAATGAACCACCTGTAGTAACCTGCCAACCAAATAAAACTACGAACCTCAGAAGGTGACGTAGGCCTAGCCTAACTGTGAATAACCTCAATCATGGCTAGGTCCACCATAATACCGTCCTTGGACACTACGTTCCCCAAGAAAGTTACAAACTCAAGCCAAAAATCACATTTCGAGAACTTGGCATAAAGCCTGTGGTCTCTCAAAGTGCGAAGTATAGTCCTCAAATGCTGCTCGTGCTCCTCCTTACTCCTCAAATATACCAAAATGCCATCAATAAATACTATCACGAAGCAGTCCAAATATGGCCTGAACACGTGATTCATCAGATCCATAAAAGCTGCTAGGGCATTAGTCAACCCAAAAGCCATCACCAGGAACTCATAATGACCATAACGAGACCTGAAGGTTGTCTTAGGGATGTCCACAACCCTAACTCTCAACTGATGGTAACTAGACCTCAAATCAATCATAAAAAACACCGCCGCACCCTGAAGCTTATCAAACAAATCATCAATGCAAGGCATAGGATACTTATTCTTCACAGTAACCTTATTCAATTGCCTGTAGTCGATACACATACGCAAGGAGCCATCTTTTTTCTTCACAAAAAAAACTGGAGTACCCCAAGGAGATACACTTGGTCTGATAAATCCCTTACCCAGAAGATCCTGAAGCTGACTATTCAGCTCATTCAACTCAGCAGAAGCCATACGATACGGATCCATAGAAATAGGTCAGGTGCCAGGATCGAGGTCAATAATAAACTCTACATCACGCTCAAGAGGAAGGCCAGGTAGGTCGGTCGGAAATGCATCAGAAAACTCGCGAACAATAGGGACGGAGTCAAGTGGGGAACTCTCAATACTAACATCCCAGATATATGCAAGAAAAGACTCACAACCCCTCGATATCAGTCTCCTAGCCCGAATATATGAAATAATCCCTGTCGGTGTGCGGCTAAAAGAACCCTGCCATACAACTAGGGGTATGCCAGGTAAAGCTAAGGTAACGGTCTTAGTAAAATAATCCAAGACTGCACGGTAAGGAGACAACCAATTCATGCCTAGAATCACATCAAAATCTACCATATGTAGGACAATAAGGTCAATATGAGTATCAACTCCCGAATAGTAACCAAACAAGATCTATATACCCGATCCACTACTAAAGAGTCACCCACTGGGGTATCCACACATTACGACATAGATAAAGACTCCGAACATAAACCCCGTCATGATGCAAAATAAGTAGAAACATATGAAAAGGTAGAACCGGGATCAAACAAAGAAGAAGCTGACTGATGGAACACAGAAATCGTACCTGTGATCACAGTATCCGAAGCCTCAGCCCCTGATCTACCTAGTACTGCATCCAAATTACCCTGTCCACTACTAGACTGGGTACCTTCTCGACCGCCTGCCCTACCTCCCTGCATACCACCTCTAGAACCTTGGGAACTACCTCTACTACCCTGTACACCACCCCTACCTAACGGCGGCACTGATCTGATCGGCTACAGAGACAGAACTGGAGGCTCAATCATCCTATGCTGAGGACACTCACGGGCGAAGTGACCAATAACTCCGCAGTCATAATATGCCCCGGGTACCCTGCTCTGACTAAAAGGTCCAGCGAATCCAGAATGACCACCCTTACTCGACGATCCTGACTGAACAACCCTCTACGGCTAGCTGTTACTCTGACCACTAGAACTACAATAGACTGGCTGACCCCTGTCAGATATCTAAAGCGATGCCTGAACTAGCCGACTAGGCTGACCCTGATACTGAGAATGCTGTTGATGAGGGTATCGACTGTGAAATCCACAGCCTGAGGATTATGAACCACTGTAGCTACCCTGGTAGCGTGGTTTCTTATCGCTTCCCCCTTGGGCCTCACGATCCATTTCCTCTATGGAATAAACATGCTCAGCTATCTCCGAAAAAGAATTCCTTGAAGTCACCAAACTTTGTGTAGCTCTACGAAGTGACAATCTCAATCCCCTGACAAAGCATCGAATCCGCTCATACTCCATATCCAGAATCATAGTGGCATGTCTGGTTAACTCATGGAATCTTGCCTCATACTCAGCCACTTTCATAGAGCCCTGTCTCAATACAGTAAACACATCCTGGAGACGCTCACGCATGCTACGAGGCATATACTTCCCCAAGAAAGCCACGGAGAGCTGAGTCCAAGTCACTAGTGGAGATCCAGCTGGCCTGGAATCAAGATAACCTATCCACCACCTCCTCGCTGCCATGTCAAATTGATAAGAAATAAAGTCTACTTCTCGTGCCTCAACCAACCCCAAATTCCGCAACGGTTGCTCGCAATTGGATAGGAACTCATAAGAATCCTCTCCCGGGGTCTCGGCAAACCTGGGTGAAGTCAATCTCAAAAATCTACCCAACATCTTCTTCTCCTATGTAGACATAAGTGGATGGGCTACTACCGAGTGTAGGACTACTGGTGCTGGCGGAACCTCTACCCTAGGCACCGCTGCCATAGGCTGTGCCCCTAAATCTACACCACCGTGTCCTACAGGCTGAACTCCCATGACCGGTGGACCAAAAACTAACCCTAATAACTGAAATAATGTATCCCAAATAACCAAAGAAGATATAAAGCTGGGTGGAACCTGGGCTGCCCCCTGGCCCACCTGCTGATGTGGAAAAATACCTGGAGCTATCTCAATCCCCGGAGCTATAACAGGATCAGGTGTTGTATCCCTGACCTGATATAGAATAGGGGCTGCTTCTCTACCCTACCCCTGATATCTGGGTCGACCTTGACCCTAAGATAGAAATCTAGAAGTGGACGCGCGGTCCCAACCCCCTTCTCTCAAACCTCGTGTCCTAGCCATCTGCGTAAAGAGTGAACCAATAAAAAGATTACAACTTAATCAGACTCAACGCACAAAATGGATCAAGAAAATGAGATTTTTACCCCTAAAAATGCTTCGTAGCCTCCCAAGGATAGGATACAGACGTCTCCGTACCAATCTGTGGGACTCTACTAAATATCGGCTCCAGTACTAACAATACCAGTATGACCTAAGCTCTGATAACAACTTGTCACGACCTGATTTCTCAAATCGTGATGGCACCTACATTATCCCACTATTAGGCAAGCCAAACCATAGCCTGAAATGATAGGTAATGGGCTATTAGGCAGAGACAAAATAAAAGATCGTGTATGATAATAACAACTTCAATAATAAGTGAAAACTAAGAAGAAAGCATATGTATTATATCAAAACAAGAGAAGAAAAAAAGACCAACTATACAAATGAATCCCTCCCAAGACTTGATAAGGTCAGTACTAGAGCCACTACTAACAAGTACTCAGAGTACTAGACAAAATCTAAAATGTACACAAGTAGTATTGAGTGAAAAAGACTAACTAGAGTAGATAGAGGAGGATCAACCTCGAATGATAGTAAGCTCACCCCGCTCTAAACCAACACTGAAACGTAGGAACCACATCAACGCCGACTGCTAGTAACTGGGTCTGCATCAGGAAAAAGATGCAAAAGTGTAGTATGAGTACCAAAATCAACGAGTACTCAGTAGGCATCATCGACCGACTGAGCTTAATACAGAAAAGGTGTAACTACAATTCTAGGACGTAATTTGAGTTATTAGTAAATAAGGATGGAAAGGTAAACAACTACCAAGTTATGCAACGACTGTAAAGGAATAAACTTGTGTGATACAGAAAAATAATAATGCAGTAATAATAATTAAATCAAACATAACCTAACTGAGCCCCCATAAGCCCGCTAGGCACACTGAAGAAGGCCATTATCCCAACCGTACCCCCATAAGCCGGTGGGACACACAAGTGATGAAAGTAAACATAAATAATCAGATGCCGGACTCGAACCGGAAATCAGAGTAACACCAACTATAATCAGATACCGGACTCGAACTGAAGATCATAGTATCAGAATAATCAATTGCCGGACTCGAACTGGAACTCATAGTAATTATAATAATCAATTTTCGGACTTGAACCGGAACTTATAGTAACCATAACCAACCGATAATATTAAAATCCATATCATAACAATATAAATGTCTAAATAATCATTCATTAATCTTAATTGAAAAGGGCTAAATTCAAGGTTTTGCAATTTAGCTTCACGTTCTAACGTAGTAGATGCTATATTATGCTAAAAGATAATATTTCAATACTTACTAGAACGGGGCCCTAATCCGAAAAAACAAGACAGTTTATAAAAATCAAATAATATGCATCTACAAGTATTTATTCAAAGCTAGTACAATAGTTCACAATTTTGGTATATAAGCTCAATCTAAAAGTAGGTAAACCTAGCCTACCTGGACGTCAAATCTATAATATCTTTTTGTGAAGCCTCCGAATAATATCCCGCTAGAACCCAAATTTATATACCCATATCTAGCAATCCAAAATATTTACTTTATGATATGAAAAGTTGATCGAATTATTTAATATAGAAGAGAGTATATTGAACTTTAAAATGGCAAAAGCCAAACCTTTCAAGAAAAAAAAAGAAGCAAAAGTTGCAGTGAAAGTTTGAAAAAGTTGCCTTCAGTTTGTTTTTTAAAATGAAACTACTGCCAAGCATATATGTCTATATATATAGATATATATAAAAGAAGAAACTTAGTAAAGTGGACACATGTGCGGTTGGCACCAAGCAATATGTTGCTTTCCACAATCCTTCCCACAGGTGTGGTGGTAATTAGCCACAAGCAATAATTTTCTACACCGTGTACGTAATCAGGTATTGTATAAATTTTTGGTAAAATAATTATAATATTTGGAATATACCATAATTATTAGAAAATTATTTGTAACAAAACCTATATTATATAATAATATTTTAATATTTCTAAAATTATTATCTCCGCCTAAAATATTTATAAATCATAAAAGTCCATTATAAAGTGATATAAATATATCGTCACTTAAAGAATTTTATCAATATCGAAAATATTCTATAAGGGTACTAAATTATATTCCTATCAAATGCCAAATTAAATTAAATAATCCATGATACATTTAGTTAGTACTAAAATTATATGAAAATACAGGAAAATGGTTGTAAGGCTCATTACAATGATATTGAGATAACACTTCTCTTAGAGTGAGAGAGTCGCAAAACCGTAACTAGAGTCATATACAAGTGTGGAACCACTTGTGTGTTTCATTGCTTGATGCATTGGTGCTTGGGTGGTGGATGCCTCTCTTGTGTCAATTGTAAGTGATAGGTGATTGTATTGTAAAGTGTTAAGGTCCCAAGAGTTTCATATGTTCTTCATATCTAAGGATTATACCTCCATTTTTCTATCTTTCTATCTTTATTTTGTTGTAACCGTTGATAGTGTTCTTGTGGTGTAACCTTGTAATCGTTTAATTGTTGAAATCTTATTTTGTTGTTTATCTTCTTCTTGTTGTTACATTTTATTGTATTTGATGTTTTGGTGTCAAATACACCATTATATCATGTATTCTTGTTGTTGGTAGTGAATCCGAGTGTGGTCACCAAAGGGGTCCTTGGTTCTTCAAACTTGTGGACTATTTTGGTGAATGTTTCGTGTCTTCTTGGTCCCTCTTGTATCATTTGGTATCAGAGAAAGGTTTGATTTTGTTCCAACAAAATCAATCATGGGATTGTTATCTTGAAAATAAAAAAAAATGAAAAAGAAGAAAAAAGAAAAAAGTTACTGTTCATGTTTTTAGAGTTTTTCAATTTTTGAGACTTGATTTTTGTGTGTTTCTAGTGTTAGATCCTTGTTCCCTAACACTATTAGAGTCTAAAAATTGAAAATCCCAACAAAAAAGAAGTGCCAAATAAAAAATCCACCAAAAAAATACTAAATCCATTTTTGACCCTAGGTGAAATTTTGAGTTTTAAATTTTGTGTTTTTCTTGTCTTTTAAGAGTTAGATTTGTGTTCTCCAACACTATAGGAGTATAGGGTTCGAATTTGAGCTAAACTGGAGGTGATTTGAGCCCTCTACCATTGTTAAGCTTGAGTTTAAAGAAACTTGAAGGTGAGATCTCATTGTGGGAGGTTGTTTTAAACTAACGTGTATTTTATTTTGTAGGATTTGTGTTGTATTGTTGTGTGTGACGTTGTGGAGTAATTGGGTGTCTTGTTGGACCGTAACTTGAAATGTTATTTTCAGTACAACCACAATGGAACCCGATGCTTCAAATGCTAATGGAAAATATTGACATCAATCTCATTTTGGCTCGCCTTGAAACTATGCCCCGAGATATGGATAGGTTGAATGTGGGTCTTGAGAAATTAGATACGGATGTGGCATGAATGAGTGGGATATTAGAACGTGTGGAAATCCAAAGGAGTCTACCTTCCACACCTCAAAAAAATTCCCCAAAAAATACTCCCGATGCCTTGCACCAAATGCTATATCTACCAATTGCCACAAATCCAACAAATCTTTATTCTTGAAGCCGAGAACAATATAGACCAAACTATCCTCCACTCCACCAAGTCCAACAAGAAGATCTTGGAACCCAAATACCACCACCTAACCCGAACCCTCTCATCCAAAATCCACTTGACCAACGACCTCACTATAAAAATCCAATCCCGCCACTACAAGCTCCCTTAACCCAAATAGACCCATTCATATTGAGGTATATGGTAGGGGAGGACAACATGATGGTTATGGTCCGTATGGTGATGTAAAATTGAGGGAAGAAAGAATGAGGGGTATACATAGGGAGTTAGGCTGAGAGGTGAGAGATGGCCACCCAAACCGAGATATAGGTCTAAATTCCATCAAAGTGAGCCTTCCCATATTCGAAGGTGAGAGTGATCCCAAAGCCTACCTTCAATGGGAGTCATCTTCTGACAAGATCTTCCAAATTAATTATCTCATAGAACAAATGAAAATTTTCTATTCTATATCTCATTTTGAAGGGTATTCTAATACATGGTGGGAGTATGTTACGGTATGGCAATGAGATGATTGGGGGACAACCTCTTCCTTGGTTTTGGTTGAAGAACCTTATGCGGAAACGATACTTTCCCGAGACATGTAGTCATGGGTTCCTTGAAAAATTGTACAATTTGAGGCAAGGGAGCAAGAGAGTCATGGCTTACTATGATGAATTTAAACAATTGATGTTGAAACTTGACAACCGAAGCGAAGAAGTAAGTCATGACATTGTGCACTTCAAGGTTGGGTTAAATAAGGACATCTCCACTCACACGGCGCTTCATAAATTCAACACCATAGATGGCATCTTCCACGCGACTTTAGAGGTTGAGAGGGAGCTCAAAGATAACTCATTCATGGCTACCCATCTGAGGCCACAAAGTCTGTCAAAAAATATCCTCCAATGTATGAAGGTAAATTGAATTCTACTTCGAATCCCAAGGGCTTTCAATGCTTCAAGTGTCAAGGGTGGGGGCACAAGGCTAGTGAGTGCCCATATCGGATGAATATAATCCTAAGGGAGAGTAGGTTGTACTATCTTGGAGAATATGTGGGCATTGAATCGGTTCAGAATGATGGCAAACCACAAGATGGAGAGCAAGAAGAAGCTGAAGTGCAAAATAAAGGGTATGGAGAAGATGTGTGGCCACACGAAGGAGATTGTGAAGTGCCATTGTAAAAGTGGTGAGCCCGAGAATTTGCGTTCAAATTCCTCTAAAAATGAAGAAGGATGATACAAGTATGATAAATATCATGGAACTTTTTGAGTATTTTTGTAGACTAGTCACTAAAGGGACCTATTGTCATTTTGTCTAATATTGTAATTGTAACGCCCCGCAAAAGTTGTACAGGTATTACCTCATAATAGTTAGCATATAGAGTTGAGGACTTGAAATTTTTCTTAGTGTAGAAAGGACTTAGTATCATTTTGAGCTTCCAATCTTCGGAGATTTTATTTTCGACCTTCCCGACCTCCGTTTCTTGATTTTTTTGTTGATACATGGTGGGGAAAGTCAGGAGTACGTCTCGGGCGAGTTTAAAATTTTTAGACGAGCTTAAGGGCACATTTGCGGTGATAAACAGTAAGCCTCCGCGATAGGAGGGTGGCTCCACGCTCACTGCGGAGGTTACCAAAGGCGACGCCTTAGGCCAGTTCAGTTTTTATCTGAATTTTTAAGGGTGTTTTGGGTATTATCCACTCCCTTATCAACTTAAACATGGGATTTAATCCCTAATACACCAAAATCTACCACAATTCACCCAAATTACAAAAACAACAAACCCAATTTATTCCCACATAGTGGTGTCTGGGGAGGGTAGAGTGTACACAGTCCATACCACTACCTTTAGAGAGGTCCAGAGGCTGTTTCCGATAAACCCTCGACTCAAGATAAAAAGGCAGTAAACAAAAGAATCAAAAGCATAGGACATGATTACATAACATAGGTATGACATCCACAAGAATAGTACATTACCAAACAAAGGACAATAAAGTCCACCTAAATACTGACTACGACTCATCCACACCCTTAGCCCTCTATCCTAATGCTTTTTCTCCATAACTTCCTATCCAGGGTCATGTCCTTGGTCAGCTGTAACTGTTCCATGTCATGTTTAATCACTTCTCTACAGTATTTCTTCGGCCTACCCCTATCTCGCTTGAAACCTTCCAAGGAAAACCTATCACACCTACAAACCAGTGCATTTGTGCCTCTCCTCATCACATGACCAAACCACCTTAACCTCTCTTCCTGCATTTTATCCTGAACTGACTCCACCCCAACCTTTTCCCGAATAATTTCATTCCTACCCCAATCAGCCCTTGTGACTCCACACATCCAACGTAACATCCTCATTTCCGCCACACCTTCATCTTTTGGATATGAGAATTCTTAACCGGCCAACACGCCGCACCATACAGCATAGCAGGCCGGATTGCAACTCTATAAAATATGCCTTTCATCTTTAGGGGCACCTTCTTATCGCATAAAATTCCCAAAGCGAGCCTCCGTTTTATCCAACCTGCCCCTATACGGTGAGAGACATCCTATTCAATCTCGTTGTTTACCTGAATCATAGACCCGAGATACTTAAAACTATCCCTCTTACAAACCGCCTGAGAATCCAACTTCACTTCCACCGCCTCCTCTTTCCTCGAGTCACTAAACTTGCACTCCAAGTATTCCTTCTTGGTCCTACTCGACTTGAAACCTTGAGACTCCAGGGTTATTCTCGAAACCTCCAGCTTATCATTAACCCTTTGTCGCGACTCATCAATCAAAACTATATCATCCGCGAAAAGAAAAAACCAAGGAACCCAAATTACTCAAGAACATTCATAAGGGTTTCAAACAAGAATTCCAAATAACTAAAGATTTAACCGTGGGTTTTCAAGATTGATTGAAGATTTGGAATCCCCAAATCGTAAGCTTCAAGAATCACCCATTATTTTCCATAATTGAGATACGTGGAGTTTTTCTAAAAATTCATGGGAAAAGAAACCTTCTTTATTTCATGCTAAAGATTTAGAAATCATGATTTTACGTAAAGGGTTGAATTTTAACATTACTAAAATGTTTTAGAAGCTTTAATTAATATTGTTTGGCCTTTAGGACTTTCACAAAATTGATTTAAAATTCTATATACATATATATATCCATGTGTTTAAGGATGAATATTTAATTGAGATCAAGGATTATAATGAAATCCCTCTCTTGTTGTGATTTTCCTTTACTTATAATATGCTATGAATCGTTTTTAATGCATTTTAAAAAGCATGATATGAAACGTATTGATTTATACTGATACTTGAAGATGATTTCAGAATCAAAAGAGAGAGTTGTGCATGTTGATAAATATTGAATATACATATAATGAAAGAGTGCATGGTTTTGCCAAAAGTACATGACCACAAGTTTGAAGAATACTTGCATAGTTTTGATTTATGTTTTCGGAACATGAAATCTCTTATACTATTTGCATGTTTGGGTGGTCTGAATTTAATTTTGATGAAAGAATCATGCATGATGCATTGTGACTCAGAAATAGGACTTTCAAGTCTTGGTGTGACGACACCAACTCAGATAATGCCATGTTAATTCAGAATGGAATAGAACGCATGTTTGAAATCATATTTTTCAAAATTTTAAACTAGAATGACACATGTTTTAGAACAAACTAAAATTGGGCATAAATAGAACTTAGGTGATTCCCCGAAGAAGGCGCAAGTTCAGACAACTCATTGCCCAAAACTGTGATTTGCCGATCCGGGTCTATTATTATACGCTGGCCTAGTGCCCTGTGGCATATCAGTCTCAAACACTCCAACCCTTGCGGCACACTTAGGTTAGGGCTTTCCCGCCGAGTCAATGGTGGATTCCCTATAGGCCGTGGAATATCAAACTTGTAGGGGAGTGCCACCTCACTCTGAAGTAATACAAAGATCAGAAATTACATTGACAAAATGGTTTTAGGATTATCAAGAATGCCCATGTAATACCCTGGGAAATTTTTCGTTAAAATTTTGTGCGTAAACGTGTTGGGTTCTATCTTCTAGAATGAATTATAAATTTTCCGTGCAAAATGTCTTAGATTATGACCCACAATTGCGTAGAGTATCGAATAAGCTTTCCAACGATATATGGATCATCCAAAACGGACACCCGAGCGACGAGTTATGAACATTCCGATTGAACCGTGAATAGTAGTGAACAGTTAAACGTGCAGGAAAAAGTACTGAGGCCTGGCGTATTTTTTCTCCAACTTTAAATGATCATAACTCCTTGTACATAAAGATCTGAGTGATCTACTATATATCAACGAAAATATCTGAGAGTCCTCTTTCCAATGAAATTGGTTTCATCCAATTTTTCTATCGGAGCAAAAAGTTATGGTCGATCTACTTCAGCCTATCAAAAGTGAATTTTTGGGTCAAATTCAAACGATCATAACTCCTCGTACACAGTGATCTGGGTGAGATACTATATATCAACGGAAATATATGAGAGTCATATTTCTAATGAAATTAGTTTCATCCAATTTGGGTAGCGGAGTAAAATGTTATGGTTGATCTACTTCAGACTGTCAAAACAGTCCATCAAAGGACAGATTCGAGAATTAGTTGATTTTTAAGGGTATTTTGGTCATTATTCCTTCACTTCATTTACAAAAAATTGTCTATTTATACCTATATTGAGCCATAAAATTTATGTTCTTCCATCAAAAACATTGAGAGAACTAAACCCTAGGTCTATTTTGAACTCCAAATATCTTCCAATTTCACCTTAGAAATTCAAATTTAATCCGATAATTGAACTCATCATCTCGAGACCTTCGAGGAGCACCCATTATTTGTGTGAAGAAGATTCCATAATCAAGAGATCAATTTCAAGGTATGTGGGATTTTTCAACAAGAGCACTCTTTCTTTCTTGTGCCCAAAAGTAATTTTCTTTTCGAAGACATGATTTTTACTCGATTATTATGATTTTGAAGCATCAACTCATATTCTATGATGATTATTATCAAATTTTGATGTCTATGATTTTGAAAGATGGATTTACATATGTGGTGATATAAAGCATGGATCTTGAACGATATTTATCATGATTTTGATATTTGGGTCTTGAACCCCATTTGAAATTGTGTCTTTGAGAAAATGTGTGCTATAAGCACGTTGATGTTGAATATTTGAGATGTGTTGAATGATTTGACCTTTTGGTCTTAATGGAGTCGCTTTGAACTCGAATGTGAAAGAAATCCACAACGTGTTTGATTATGATAAATGGGTAGCATGATGGCTCCCGATGTATATTTATATATTGATGAAAGTTGTTTTATTGCGGATTGTCTTTGAAATGATCTGATCTAAGTCTGGGAGTACTCTTTAGCATCGAGTGGGAGGTATAAAGTGACCTTACTTCCCTAGAACTACGTGCCCCCGTAGGACGTGAGCATGAGGCTGATTTATATAGTGATCACTAGTGTTTTTGAATTGATATTGGAAGTCCTACTCCGATGGCAAAGATAGGACGGCTCTCCCCAACGTGGTTTGGACGTTGGACTCCATGTGGCTCACATGGTTTATGTTGGTTATAGGATCTCCCAGTGTGTGTGTGTTTCCGTTTGTCTATGGTGAACATGTGAAGTGATTTTAAAGTGGAATTGTGAAAGTTATTCTTTCGAAAGATTTAAATGATATTTACATTATGAGAATTGATATTCTTGATGAACTCACAGTGATTGACTAATTATATGTGACTCACATGTGTTATTATACTTATTTCATCCACTCATGATTATGATGATTTTCTTCGGGCTATGTGAGTCTTTCATACATCCTGCATATTTCTTATAAATATTTATGATGATGATGTTTATACAACTGCATACATCCCCATATACTCAGTTCCTTTCCATGGTAGTGACCCACATATTCGGATGTGGGCTGCATTTTCTCGGAATGTAGGTTCAGGTGCTCAGTTCCAGGTTTGTCAGTGATTCTTCGAGCACGCTGTTCTACATCTTCTATTTTGGTGAGTCCTCATGTTCCGAGGATGTGATTTCTGATATTGGTTTCACAGAATTGTTTACATTTGATAACTGAGTATGAGTCAGTTGGGGCATGTCTCAATGGCTCACTGGTTTAATTGATTTTCTTGGAGGCTTGTCAGACTAGTATAGATGTTGGGAGTTGACTAATAAGTCATATTTTGTTATCTTTCTGAAATTCTTTTATTCTTGGATGATGATTACTCGGTTGATATTTATAGGGTTATTTATGGAAACCACATTGATTTGTGTTGAACTGAATGAAAATGGCTCAAAGGGTTAGCTTGGGGCTACTCATAGCCTCAAGCACCGTGTGATGCTCCGGGATCCATTTTTGGGGCGTTACAAACTTGGTATCAGAGCCTAAGGTTTTAAGGTGTCCTAGGGAGTCTGACAAGACACGTTAAGTAGAGTCTTGATCATTGGTGTGTAGCGCACCACATCTATGAGCAAGATTCTACAAGACATTTTAGGAAAAAATGTGATTCTTTCTTTCAGAAGTCTATCATGCTTAAAATGTCTCTCTCTTCTATTGATTCGTGCTCTCCTCTTTCTGAAATATGCCTCCACGTCGAGCAAGAAGAAATAATGATGGTCAGCAACCTCAACCCGCTGACCCATTAAATGAAAACGTGTCTCATGCTGAATTTTGGGCAGCCTTTCAGGCGCTGGCCCAAGCTGTTACTGTAAATGTTCAGGACAACCCATCTCCACAGCAGCAGGGAGGTGATTCAGCTTCTTCCAGGATCCGTGACTTCATGCGGATGAATCTTCCAGAATTCTATGGGTCCAAGTCTGATGAGGATCCATGGTTGTTTTTAGAGGAGGTGCGGAAGATTACTCAGGTGATGCATGTATCTGAGGAACATAGTGTGTAGTTGGCTGCGTATAGGTTGAAAAACCTTGCTTATGACTGGGTTGTTTCTTGGAGGAAAGGTAGAGGTGAGGGATCTGTCCCTAAGACTTGATAAAAGTTCCAGGATGCATTCCTGGATAAGTTTTTCCCTTTGGAGATGAGGGTGGTGAAGGTGGAAGAGTTTATGAACCTGCGACAGGTCTCTATGACTGTTAGGGAGTACTGTCTAAGGTTCAATTAGTTGGCCAAGTATGCTCCTGACTTAGTGGCTGATAATCGGGCTAGCATGAGTAAGTTTGTGACTGGAGTGTCTAGTTATGTGGTTAAGGAGGGTAGGTCTGCTTTGCTAAATAGTGAGATAAATCTTTCTAGGCTGATGACTCATGTCCAACAGATTGAGGCAGACAAGATTAAGGAGAGAGATAGAATGAGAGGGAATAAGAGACCTAGGTTCGAGCAGCACGGACAGGGTCAGACTAGATCACAAGAAGGGAGTCTCCCTCAGTACCAGGATCATTTGTCTATGCCAGAATCGTCATCTACTAGTGCTCCCATGCCTAGAGGTAGGCAGGAGCAAGGTAGCAGGTCATATGCATCCAAGTCCCAGTACAGTGCTGGCAGTAAGCCAAATCGTCCCCTGTGTCCTAAGTGTGGTAGGGCTCATTCGGGTGAGTATTGGGGTGAGAAGAGGGTTTATTTCCGGTGTGGTGACATAGGTCACAGAGTTAGAGATTGTCCACAGGATGGACAAGGGTTTCGTGACTATCGCCCTCAGACCCAGACTCAGTCTGTTAGTGCTCCAATTCCAGCGACTCGCCCCGCCCCATCTAAGGGCGCCTCTTCTAGTAATGCTGGCAGGCAGCGCCAGAATAGATTCTTTACTTTACCGTCCCACCAATAATAGGAGGACTCTCCTGATGTTGTTACTGGTATGCTTCATATATTTCAGTTTGATGTGTATGCTTTGTTGGATCCTAGATCCAGTTTCTCATATGTTACACCTTTGATTGCTGTGAATTTTGAAATGAGTCCTGAGATTATTCCTGAGCCTATCCTAGTTTCTACCCTAGTGGGTGATTCGATTGTTGCCCAAAAAGTGTATAAAAAGTGTCCTGTTACCGTTCTTCATAGAGTCTTGTTGGCTGATCTGATTGAGTTAGACATAGTAGATTTTGATGTGATTCTGGGTATGGACTGGTTGTATTCTTCTTATGCCTCTATTGATTGTCGGACCCGAATGGTCAAGTTTCAGTTTCCGGGTGCATCCGTGTTTGAGTGGTCTGGGAATTCTATGTCAACCAAGAGTCATTTTATCTCTTACCTCAAAGCTAGAAAGCTTATTTCCAAGGGGTGTATTTACTATTTGGTTAGAGTCAAAGACACTAAGTCTGAGACTCCAACTCTCCAGTCTGTTAACATCGTCAATGAGTTTTCTGATGTCTTTCCGGATGATCTCCCAGGGATACCTCCTGATAAAGAGATAGAGTTTGGGATTAATCTTCTTCCCGATACTCAGCCCATTTCTATTCCTCCTTACCGTATGGCCCCTACAGAACTTAAGGAGTTGAAAGAGCAACTCAAAAATCTGCTACATAAGGGTTTCATAAGGCCCAATGTTTCTCCTTGGGGTGCTTCTGTGTTGTTTGTGAGACAGAAAGATAGCTATTTGCGTATGTTCATTGATTGCCGCCAACTGAATAAAGTCACCATAAAAAATAAGTACCCCCTTCCGAGAATAGATGATTTGTTTGACCAATTGGAAGGTGCAAGTTATTTCTTAAAGATAGACCTTCGTTTCGGCTATCATCAACACAAAGTTAGGGAGTGTGACATCACAAAAACTATTTTTCGAACTCGTTATGGCCATTTTGAGTTTCTTGTTATGTCTTTCGGGTTAACTAATGCCCCAACAACTGTTATGGACCTCATGAATCGAGTGTTCAGACCATATCTGGATATGTTTGTCATAGTGTTCATCGATGATATACTGGTGTACTCCCGTAGTGAGGATGAACATTCTGATCATCTTCGAACTGTCTTGCAAACCCTTAGAGATCATAAGTTGTTTTCCAAGTTCAGTAAGTGTGAGTTTTGGCTAAGGTCAGTTGCTTTTCTGGGTCATATCATTTCTTCCGAGGGTATTAGAGTTGATCCCCAAAAGACCGAAGCTGTTAGAAATTGGCCTAGACCTATTTCTCCGACTGATATCCGAAGTTTCTTGGGTTTAGATGGCAATTACCGCCGTTTTGTTGAGGGTTTCTCCTCTATAGCGTCTCCTATGACTCGGTTGACCCAAAAGAAAGTAAAGTTCTTGTGGTCCGAATCTTGTGAGAAGAGTTTTCAGGAGTTGAAGACTCGACTCACTTCATCCCCTGTTTTGACTTTGCCTGATGGTGTTCATGGTTTTGTGGTGTACTGTGATTCTTCGAGAGTTGGGTTGGGTTGCGTATTGATGCAGAAGGGTAAGGTGATATCTTATGCTTTTAGACAGTTAAAACCCCATGAGAAAAATTACCCCACCCATGACCTTAAGTTGGTTGCTATTGTGTTTGCTTTGAAAATCTGGAGACACTATTTGTATGGTGTCCATGTTGATGTTTTCTTTGATCATAAGAGTCTATAGTATGTGTTTACCCAAAGAGAATTGAATCTTTGGCAGAGACGATGGTTAGAATTATTAAAGGACTATGATATGAGTGTGCTGTACCATCTGGGCAAGGCCAATGTTGTGGCGGATGCCCTAAGTAGAGTGTCCATGGGTAGTGTTTCGCATGTGGTAGAAGGTAAGAAAGAGTTGGCTCATGATGTACATCATTTGGCTAGATTGGGGGTTAGGTTGTTTGACTTTTCTGAAGATAGTATAGGGGTTCAGAGTAGTTCCGAATCCTTCTTGGTTTTAGAAGTGAAGGAAAAACAATACTTAGATGCTAGTTTGGTTAGACTGAAGGAGTCAGTCAAGGACCAAAAAGTAAAGGTTTTCTCCCAAGGGGGAGATGGTGTGTTGAGATTACAGGGTAGATTGTGTGTCCCAAATGTTGATGATCTGAGACAGAGGATTATGGCTGAAGCGCACAAGGCCTAATATTCTATTCATCCTGGTGCCACCAAGATGTACCGAGACTTGCGGGAAATCTATTAGTGGAGTGGCATGAAGAAAGATATAGCAGCGTTTGTAGCTAAGTGTGCAACATTTCAACAAGTTAAGGTTGAACACCAAAGACCTGGTGGTATGATCCAAGAGTTTAGTATTCCCACCTGGAAGTGGGAAGAGATAAATATGGACTTCGTGATTGGTTTACCTCCTTCCCGATGCCATCATGATTCCATTTGGGTTGTGGTTGATAGATTGACTAAGTCTGCTCATTTCTTACAAGTTCATACTTCATATACTGCTGAGGATTATGCTAGATTGTATATCCAAGAGATAGTCAGACTGCATGGAGTTCTCTTATCTATCATTTCGGATAGGGGTACTCAATTCACTTCGCAATTTTGGAAAGATTTTCAGAAGGGTCTTGGTATCCAAGTTCTTTTGAGTTCTGCTTTTCATCCGCAGACCGATGGTCAGGCTGAGTGGACTATCCAGACCATAGAGGATATGTTGAGAGATTATGCACTTGACTTTAAGGGAAGTTGGGATGATCACTTACCGTTGATAGAGTTTTCTTACAATAACAGTTTCCACTCTAGTATTGGCATGGCTCCGTTTGAAGCCTTATATGAGAGGACGTGTAGATCACCCATAGGTTGGTTAGAGGTGGGTGAAGCGACTGTGAGTGGTCCTGATTCGGTATTTGAGGCTATGGAAAAAGTTAAGTTGATTAGGGAAAGGTTAAAAACTGCGCAGAGTCGTCAGAAGTCATATGCGGATGTTAGAAGGAGAGACCTTGAGTTTAAAGTTGGTGACCTAGTGTATCTGAAAATTTCACCCATGAGGGGGGTGAAGAGATTCGGAAAGAAGGGGAAGCTTAGTCCCCGTTATGTTGGTCCTTACAAAATTCTTAGCCATGTTGGTAAGGTAGCTTATGAGGTCGAGTTGCCTTCCGAGTTGTCCTTTGTTCATCCAATATTCTATGTCTCCATGCTTAGAAAGCATATTAGCGATTTTGTGGTAGTGGATTCCTCTGTGAGTGCTGACATTCAAGAAAATCTTTCTTTTGATGAGATTCCTGTTGAGATTCTTGATTTCAGTGTCCGAAGACTAAGGAACAAAGAAGTTCCCTTGGTCAAGGTGTTGTGGCGAAACCAATCTGTTGAGGGTGCAACTTGGGAAGCTGAGGCGGATATGCAATCCAAGTACCCGCACCTATTTTCCGCGAACTCCAATCAAGACGAAGGTACCGTTCTTTCCTAAATCATGCACTTTTGATAAAAGTTGCAGCAGTTCAGCTGTCATTTATTATGTGTTCAGCTGTAGTTTCTTGAATTTATGCATTCTATGTTGCATTCGGAGTGAGAAACGATGTGGTAAGGAGTCTAACGAATGGATTCATCTGTATGAATTAAGGATGAATATTCAATTGAGAGAATGAATTATAATGAAATCCCTCTCTTGTTATGATTTTCCTTTACTTATGATATGCTATGAATTGTTTTGAATACATTTTAAGAAGCATGATATGAAACGTCTTGATTTATATTATGACCTGAATATGATTTTTGAATCAAAAGAGATGGTTGTGCATGTTGATAAATATTGAATATACATATAATGAAAGAGTGCATGGTTTTGCCAAAAGCACATGATAACATATTTGAAGAATTCTTGCATAGTTTTGATATATGTTTTCGAAACATGAAATCTCTTATACTATATGCATGTTTGGGTGGTCTGAATTTAGTTTTGATTAAAGAATCATGCATGATGCATTATGTCTCATAAATAGGAATTGCAAGTCTTGGTGTGATGACACCAATTCAGATAATGCCATGTTAATTCAGAACAGAATATAATGTATGTTTGCAATCAGATTTTTTAGATTTTTCAACTAGAATGATGCATGTTTCAAATTAGACTAAAATTGGGAATAAATAGAACTTAGTTTGTTCCCCGAATAAGGCAGGAGTTCAGACAACATATTTCCCAAAACTGTGATTTGCCGATCCGGGTATATTACTATACGCTGGCCTAGATCCCTATGGCGTATCAGACTCAGACACTCCAACCCTTGCGGCATACTTGGGTTGGGGCTTCCCCGCCGAGTCAATGGCGGATTCCCTATAGCCCGTGGAATATCAGACTTGTAGGGGAGTGCCACCTAACTCAAAAGTAATACAAATATTAGAAATTACATTGACAGAATAGTTTTATGATTATCAAGAATGCCCATGTGTTTTGGAATTTATCTTATATATGATGTTTTATGACTAGCTCTTAACTATTTTATTTGTATTTAAAGCTTTATTTTGGATTTCTCTACGTACCAGTACATCTGTATTGAACCCCTACCTTCTAGGTTCTGAGGCACAGTCTAGGGGTCTTGATAAGTAGTAGATTTCTTCAGCCAAAAGTATAGAGTTCAGTCGGGTAGTCTTCTATATTTCAGAAGGCCTACTTATTTTCAGACATTTATTATTAGTTATAGTTTTGGTCTATTGGGGGCCTTGTCCCAATTTTCAGACAGTTGTTATTAGTCATGTAGTAGAGATTTTACAGATGTTTTTCAGATGTTATTAGATGATTTTGGATTTCATTTTTCCATTTTGAGTTTATATCATACTTATCACCATGATTGGTTTCTGTTATAAAATTCTGTATTTTCTCTCTAGTATATAAATGTTGTACATAATTGCCAGACAGATAGGGAATCGCAGAGCTTTATGGTTTGGGATGTCCTTTTCAGCCAGGGCCTCGGTTCGGGTCATGAAAAACTTGGTATTAGGGAACGGTTCATGGTCCCAGGGTGTCTGCGAAATTGAATCGGGTAGAGTTTTATTTATGGGTATGTAGGGTGACACACTTATAAGAAGGAGGCTACTAGGTGTTTAGGAATGTTTCCCCTCTTTGTTGTTTAGTTCGTGCTTTGGAGTCTAATTTGTCTTCTAATCCGTGATCTTTTGTATTTCATAAAATAGCCATACCTCCCCATCGAAGTAACGCTAATGCCCAGACTGATGAGGTCTGTTCCACTCATGGGATGAGGACCCGAAACAGAGCTCAGACTTCAGAAATTGATGTTACTCCGGTGGTCCCACCTACTCAGACCAGCCCATCAAGGGCACCCGAAGCTCCCCAGATGGGGACTAACCGCACTCAGCCTTGTGAAAGAGAGGTATCTAATGCATAATTTAGACAGTCCATTCACATGCTTGCACAGTTGGTGGCCACACAGACTCAACAGTGAAAAGATGTTGGGTCTGCATCGGTCACATCTGAGGCTACTATGGTGGGTTAGTTCATTAGAATGAACCCGCCTAAGTTTTCTGGCACCAAGGTAGAGGAGGATCCACAGAATTTTATGGATAAGATAGAGAAAATCTTCAAGGTGATGCATGTAGATGAGGTGGAAGGAGTAGAATTCGTAGCTTACCAGCTTAAAAAAGTTCCAAACTAGTGGAATAATGAGTGGGAGGATTCAAAGGGTGAGAGTGCTGAGCCCACAGTATGGGGAGAGTTCGTGGAAGCCTTCCTTGATCGTTTCCTTCCTCTTGAGTTAAGGGAGGCCAAAGATGAGGAGTTCTTGAACCTTAAGAAAGGAAAAATTATTGTCAAGGAGTACACTCTGAAGGTTAACCAACTGGCTCGATATGCTCCGCAGATGGCTAGTAATATTAGATCCAGAATGAGAAAATTTGCATCCGGCCTTTCGGATGACTTAGTGCTTCAATGTAAGGGCCTATGCTGAATAGGGACATGTACTTCTCTAGGCTGTCAGTACATATGCAGCAAGTAAAGGAGTAGAAGAAGAGAATCATTGAATCTAGGGAGATGGACAGATAGGCAAAGAGATCCAGAACAGCGGATCAGAACCACAGTCAGCCACAGAGTTGTAATTGGGGAAATAAATGGCAAATGAAAAAGAATTGGGTTAATGCTCAGTCCGTATCAAGAGCCCCAGCCGCCAGACCTCCAGTAGACCAACGACCTTAGTGTTTTCAAACTAATCATGGATCCAGAGCACAGGATACCCAGTCACAGGGAAGCGTTGCTCAACAGCATCATACGTTTCCGTGATGTGAGACCTGCAGTAGGAATCATCCAAGGAGGTGTCAGCTGGGTTCACTGGTATGCTATTCATGTGGTCAGTCGGGTCACTTCCAAAGCTATTGTCCTTCGGCTAGAAGAAATGTTAGTGGTGTAAAATCTCAGGCAAACTCTTCCGCACCACCACCTCCTAAAAAAGGCATCACCTCAGCTGCCGGGAGTGGTCACAACCAGCTATATGCTTTGTCCAACCGCCAGGAGGCGGAAGTTTCACTAGACGTAGTCACTGGTACGTTACAAATCTTTTCTCGTGATTTTTATGTACTACTTTATCCCGGGTCTGCCTTGTCTTATGTGAACCCTTATGTGGCTGTTGGTTTTGGGTTTGAGCACGATGTAATATCAAAACCTTTCTCTGTTTCAACTCTGGTGGGTGATTCGGTTGTGGCTAGGAGGGTGTATAGAAATTGTGTGGTGACTGTTTATGTCCGGGATACCGTTGTAGACCTCATAGACCTAGACATGATTGATTTTGATTCCATCCTGGAAATCGATTGGCTTAATTCGTGCGATGACACACTAAATTATAGGACCCGAAGAGTTACTTTTTCTTTCTCTAATGAACCAATAGTACAGTGGGAGAGGCATTCTTTAGCACCTAGAGGGCACTTTATATCTTACCTCAGATCCTGTAAGCTCATTTCTAAAGGTTGTTTGTGTCATCTTATTCGGGTTAAAGATTCTCATGCAGAAAGTCTTCCTCTCCGGTCAGTCCTGGTGGTAAAAGAGTTTGCAGAAGTTTTTCCAGATGATCTCCCAGGAATACATGGAGATAGATTTTGGTATTGATTTATTTCCAGACACCCGTTCCATTTCTATTCCTCCATATAGAATGGTTCATGAAGAATTCAAAGAGTTGAATAAATATCTAGTAGATCCTTTAGACAAAGGTTTTATCCGTCCTAGTGTTTCTCCCTGGGGTGCACCTGTACCCTTTGTATGAAAAAAAATTGCTCCCTGCGTATGTGCATAGATTACCGCCAATTGAATAAGGTCATTGTTAAAAATAAATATCCTATTCCTAGAATTGATGACCTTTTTTACCAGCTTCAGGGTGTTAGATGTTTTTCAAAGATAGACCTTCATTCGGGATACCATCAGTTGAAGGTTAGCGAGTCAGATATTCCCAAAACAGCTTTCTAAACTAGATACGGTCATTATAAATTCTTATTCATGTCCTTTGGGTTGACTAACACCCCTACAGCTTTCATGGATCTGGTGAATAGAGTGTTCCATCAGTTTTTAGACCTGTCTGTGATAGTTTTCATTGATGATATTTAGATTTATTCCAAGAGTGAGGAGGACCTTGCCAATTACCTCCGAATCATCCTTCAGACTCTTAAAGATCACAAGTTGTATGCAAAGTTTTCCAAGTGTGAATTCTGGCTTAATTCTATTGTTTTCTTGGGGCATATTGTTTCTAGCGATGGGATTAAGTTTGATCCCCAAAAGGTTGAGGCAGTGAGAAAATAGCGCAGACTTACGACTCCAACCGACATTCGGAGCTTCTGGGGTTTGGAAGGGTATTATCGAAGATTTGTAGAGATTTTTCCTTCAATAGCTGCACCACTTACTAAGTTGACTCAGAAAAAGGTAAAGTTCATGTGGTTTGACTCCTGTGAGAATAGTTTGGAGAAGTTGAAAGACTAGTTGACTACTAAACTTGTTCTGAATCTTCTGAAAGGAACAGAAGGTTTTGTTGTGTACTGTGATACATCTCGAGTAGGACTTGGTTGTGTACTTATGTAGCATGGTAAGGTGGTTGCTTATGCATCTAGGTAGTGGAAGATGCATGAGCGGAACTACCACACCCATGACTTGGAGTTAGCGGTTGTGGTGTTTGTGCTTAAAATCTTAATGGGGTACATGTTGATATATTTACTTACCACAAGAGTTTACAATATGTTTTCTCGCAGAAAAATTGAATCTAAAGTAGAGACGTTGGCTGGAGCTTTTGAAGGATTATGAAATGAGCAAGCAATATCATCCGGGTAAGGCAAATGTGGCAGCCGATGCCCTCAGCAGGTTATCTATGGGAAATCTTTTTTATGTTGAAAAGGGAAAGAAGGAGATGGGGAAGCATATTCACCGGCTCACAAATCTAGGAGTGAGACTATTGGAGGCCGAAGATGGGGGAGTGGTTGTTCATGAGGTAGATAAATTTTCCCTTTGTGCAGAAGTCAAAGAAAATAAGGTTGAAGATCCCATCTTAATGCAGATCAAGAAAGATGTGAATCAGCAGAAGGTGATGTCTTTTGAAATAGGTGGTGATGGTATTTTGAGATATCAGGGTCGACTATGTGTACTAGATGTAGATGGGTTACAAAAGAGTATCCTTGACGAAGCTCACACTTTGAGGTATCATGATCTAAAGACTATATATTGGTGGAATAATATGAAGCGTGATGTGGCTAACTTTGTTGCCAAGTGTAAGAATTGTCAAAAGTTTAGGTAGAACATATGAGGCCAGGTGGTACATCCCAAGAGATAGATTTGCCTTTGTGGAAGTGGGAGATGATTAATATGGACTTTATTATGGGACTTCCGAGGTCCCGAAACTAGTATGATTGTATTTGGGTGATTGTTGACCGGCTGACTAAGTCAGCACATTTTTTGCCTGTGAGGACCAACTATTTGGGAGATGATTATGCCAAGTTTTACATTGAGGAAATATATGCTTGCATGGATAACCTGTATCTATCATATCTGACCGAGGTCCACAATTTTCTTCACAGTGTTGTAGGTATTTTCAGAGGGGTTTAGGTACCAAAGTGAACCTAAGTTTTGCGTTCCATCCACAGACTGATGGTCAAGATGAGCGCACCATTCAGACCCTTGAGAATATATTGAGGGAATGCTTAATTGACTTCCACGGTAGTTGGGTAGATCACATTCCCTTGATAGAGTTCGCATATAATAACAACTATCATGCCAGTATTAAAAAGGCTCCTTTTAAGGCATTGTATGGAAGAAAATGTAAGTCGCTAATAGGATGGTATGAAGTCAGTGAGACGCAGTTGTTTGGGCCTGATCTTGTTTATCAGGCAATGGAGGACATAAAGATTATTAGAGAACAGCTTAAGACAGCCTAGAGTAGACAGAAATCCTATACCGATGTTAGAAGAAGGGAGCTAGAATTTGAAGTTGTTGATTGAGTATTTCTAAAAGTCTCCTCTATGAAGGGAGTTATGCAATTCGGGAAGAAAGGTAAGATGAGTCCTCTCTATATAGTGCCATACTAGATTTTGAGAAGGATATGTGGGGTTGCGTATGATTTAGAGTTGCCTTCAAGTTTGAGCTTTGTTCATCCGGTATTCCATGTTTCTATGTTGAAAAAGTGTATTGGGGACCATTCCCTAGTGTTGCCTTTAGAGGAGCAAAAAGTGACGGAATCCTTAGCATATGAAGAGGAACCTAAAGCAATCTTAGATTGTCGAGTCAGAAAGTTGAGGAGTAAGAAGATAATTGCAGTTAAAGTGTGGTGGAAAAATAAGAAAGTTGAGGAAGCAACTTGAGAATCAGAAGATGACATAGGGATAGATACCAAGACTTATTTGATCCGGTGAATGACGAAATGGAAGGTACAATCCTTGTATTTTTCTTTTATGGCCTTAGTATGCTTGAAATCGTGCTTGTATGTGTAGCATGTCATCATTTGGGGATGAATGATCCCAAGGGGGGATAATGTAACGCCACGCAAAAGTCTTACAGGTATTACCTCATAATAGCAAGCATATAGAGTTGAGGACTTGAAATTTTTCTAAGTGTTGAAAGGACTTAGTCTCCTTTTGAGCTTCCAATCTTCAGGAATTCTATATTTGACCTTCCTGACCTCCGTTTCTTAATTTTTTTTTGATACACGGTGGGGCAAGTCAAGAGTACGTCTAGGGCGAGTTTTGAAATTTTTAGACGAGCTTAAGGACATGTTTGTGGTGAAGAAATAGTAAGCCTCCGCGATAGGAGGGAGGCGCCTCGCTCACCGCAAAGGTTACCCAAGGTGGCGCCTTGGTTAGCGCCTTGGGCCAATTCAATTTTCCTCTAAATATTTAAGGGTGTTTTGGGTATTATCCACTCCCTTATGAAGTTAAACACGGGATTTAACCCCTAATACACCAAAATCCACCACAATTCACCCAAATTACTCAAGAACATTCATAAGGGTTTCAAACAAGTAATCCAAATAACTCAAGATTTAACCGTGGGTTTTCAATATTGATTGAAGATTTAGAATTCCCAAATTTTAGGCTTCAAGAATCACCCATTATTTTCCATAATTGAGATACGTGGTTTTTTTTTTAAATATTCATGGGAAAAGAAACCTTCTTTAATTCATGCTAAAGATTTAGAAACAATGATTTTACGGAAAGGGTTAAATTTTACCATTACTAGCATGTTTTAGAAGCTTTAATTAATATTGTTTGGACTTTAGGCCTTTTCCAAAATTGATTTGAAATTCTATATATATGTATGCATGTGTTTAAGGATGAATATTCAATTGAGAGCATGAATTATAATGAAATTCCTCTGTTGTTATGATTTTCCTTTACTTATGATATGCTATGAATCGTTTTGAATGCATTTTAAAAAGCATGATATGAAACATCTTGATTTAAACTATGAATTGAATATGATTTTCAAATCAAAAGAGAGGGTTGTGCATGTTGATAAATGTCGAATTTACATACAATGAAAGAGTGCATGATTTTGCCAAAAGCACATGACCACCATATGTTTGAAGAATTCTTGCATAGTTGACTTATATTTTCAAAACATGAAATCTCTTATACTATCTGCATGTTTGGATGGTCTGAATTAAGTTTTGATAAAAGAATCATGCATGATGCATTATGGCTCAGAAATAGGACTTGAAAGTCTTGGTGTGACGACACCAACTCAGAAAATGCCATATTAATTCAGAACAGAATAGAATGCATGTTTAAAATCAGAATTTTTTAGATTTTGAAACTAGAATGATGTATGTTTCAGAACAGACTAAAATTGGGCATAAAGAGATCTTAGGTGGTTTCCCGAAGAAGGCACGAGTTCAGAAAATAGATTGCCCAAAATCATGGTTTGCCGATTCGGGTATATTATTATATGCTAGCCTAGTGTCCTATGGCGGCGTATGAGACTCAAACACTCCAACCCTTGTGGCACACTTGGGTTGGGGACCTCCCCGCTGAGTCAATGGCAAATTCTATATAGCCCATAGAATATCAGACTTGTACGGGAGTGCCACCTAACTCAGAAGTAATACAAAGATCAGAAATTACATTGACAGAATGGTTTTATGATTATCAAGAATGCCCATGTGTTTTCGAAATTATATTATATATGATGTTTTATGACTATCTCTTAACTATTTTATTTATATTTAAAGCTTTATTTTGGATTGCTCTGCGTACCAGTACATCTGTATTGACCCCCTACCTTCCAGGTTCTGAGGCACAGTCTAGGGGTCCTGATAAGCTGTATATTTCTTCAGCCAGAAGTATAGAGTTCAGTCAGTGAGCCTTCTATATTTCAGAAGGCCTATTTATTTTCAGACATTTATTATTAGTTATCGTTTGGGTCTATTGGGGGACTTGTCCCAGTTTTCAGACAGTTGTTATTAGTCATGTAGTAGAGATTTCGCAGACATTTTTCAGATGTTATTAGATGGTTTTGGATTTCATTTTTCCGTTTCGAGTTTATATCAGACTTATGACCATGATTCTGTTTCGTTATAAAATTCTGCATTTTGCCTCTATTATATGAATGTTTTGCATGATTACCAGACAGATAGGGACGCTCGGGCCTTCATGGTTCGGGATGTCCGTTATGGCCAGGGCCCCGGTTCGGGTCGTGACAGTAATGTCATATAAATAGAACATTGTAGGGTTTATTTCTTTAGTAGCTTAATGATATTAAGAGAACACTCCTCTTAGCGAGAGAGAGAGCCAAAACTGTAACTAGGGTCATATACAAGTGTGGAATCACTTGTGTGTTGCATTGCTTGATACATTGGTGCTTGGATGGTGGACGCCTCTCTTGTATCAATTGTAAGAGATAGGTGATTGTAGAGTGTAGTTTTAAGGGTCCAAGAGTGTCATATGTTCTTGGGTTCTTAAGATTATACCTCCATTTGTCTATCTTTTTATCTTTATTTTGTTGTAGCCGTTGGTAGTGTTCTTGTGGTGTAACCTTGTAATCGTTCTATTGTTCAAATTTTATTATGTTGTTCATCTTTTTCTTCTTGTTACATTAGTTTGGGTTGGCAGTTTTGGTGTCAAATACACCATTATATCTTGTATTATTGTTGTTGGTAGTGAATCCGAGAGTGGTCACCAAAGGAGTCCTTTGTTCTTCAAACTTGTGGACTGTTTTGGTGTATGTTTCGTTTCTTCTTGGTCCCTCTTGTATCATTCAGAACACTAGATAAAAACTATCCGGAGAACCTCTATTCTTTCACTAGACATGCATTCCTGTTTAGCCATTACTCGCTACTTTCGGCTATATCATGATGAAAGTCAATATTTCATAATTGAAGAGTAAATCAAGTTTCATTTGGTTTCTCAAATAAATGTGTGTCCTCTCTAATATAACTTTCTTGATTAGTAGTGCTTTCCGCGCATTGAAGTACATATGTTCTATTTCAAGAAAACCAATACATGTTATAGCCAATAAGGTAGAGTTTTTTTTTTTAGAAGGAGTCAATAATAAAGCACTTCTCAAGAATCAACCGTCATTAAGTAAGCTTTTGGGTTACCCTACAAAAATAATATAGTTCATGCATTATCATGCATAAAGTTAATACTCCTAGATGCCAATTATTTCCTTCTACCATATGGAAAGTACTTTAATATCTCACAGGATTTCAAAACACATCTAGAGTTACTTGAACTAGTCGTGGATTGGAGTTTATAATAGGTTCTTCTGCCATTTGTTGGAGATCAATAATATGCTATCAAGAAAATCAATTTCCTTTCTCTTCACCTTCTTATCCAGCATATATTCTAGATATAAAACTGTCATGCTTCTTTGAGAATCAAATGAACTCAGGAAAAAAAGGAATTTAATTTGATGGAAATTAAATAACTTATAACTTACACCATATTTCCTGATATTATTGTGGAGATTACCTAATGGGAAACGTAAAATGTACATCCACCGCAAGCCTTCCCCACCCCACAGCCCACATACACGTGGAGCTAATAGTCCCCCATTCCAAGCTTCCCCACCTCCCAACAAAAAAAAAAAAACATTTGTTGAAGAAGTGCGAGGATCACGTATCACATTAAGCCAACTACAAGGAAATATAAATTTGCAACTGCCAACAAAGTTCATCAATATCTAAAAGTAATAGGTAATTTTGATAAATTGAGAAGCAATTCAAACTCTCGTGCCCTAGAGAAGTATCTAGCCAATGAATTTTTGTTTAGTTATAAGCTAGTGTCCTTCAAAAAGGAAAGAAGCATTAATTGTATTTGATTAATTTGAACTAAAAGATCAATTAACAATCAACTTTACCTTAGTCAATATTTCATGGATTGGCTATCTGAATCCTTTGAAGCTATTCTACTCTATTTATGATCTTCCTCAAATTCCTTTATCTTGCACGATTAAGAAAGTTCATCATGGTTAGAGTAATTTTAAGTGATTATATTCAAATTTAAAAAAAGGGAACGAAAGGGGTAAGAACACATTCAAAGCAAATCAAATGACAGTAGAAACAAGTATTTTTTTTCCTCACAAAAGATCAATACTTTCTTTTTAATCAATCTGAACTGAAAGATCATAAAGGATCAATCCTTGATCAATCTTAAGTAAAAGATCAATAATTTTTTATCTCATATAAAACGCTTAGAAACAACTATCTCACATTATTGTAACACTCCGCATTTCGGGCTAGAACGAAAACCTTCGTTTCTATGCGTAGATGATCCAAAATCCATAAATCCCATGCAAATCTAGAATGTTAATCAATTATGTAGTGTGTGAACCTATTTAAGCATGAATTGAGATCATAGAGGTCCCCTAACTCAAGGACGAGTTGAAAGCTTTCCTATAGTTCGAGTTTGAGTGAGCGTCGAAACTTGGATCAATTTCAATTGACCATATCTATTTGTATATAATTAATTAGAGGGCCTACTATATATCAAGTGAAATCTATTCAAATTAGATTTCCAACGATACCAATTTATCTTATATCCGATATCTGAGCGAAAAGTTATAGCCATTTTAGTGACTGAGATAGTAGCATCATGCTATAAGCGTGCGACGACGCACGCCGTATCGCACGCACCAAAATTTCAGGTAATGTTTCCACATTTTTAAAGAAAAAATAGGTATCATCCATCCCTTATCCAGCTATAACATGGGATTAAACTCCCAAACACCAAAATATGATTCTTTTCTCTCAAATTCATCAAGAACTCACTCTAGAGTTTCAAACTAAAAAACAAAATATCTCAAGATTTAACTGTGGGTTTTCCTTGATTCTTCAAGATTCGGAATCCCCATTGCGAGGGCTACAAGAGGCACACATCAATCGTACGTATAGCATCCCAAAAGCTAGAGTTGATTCAAAAGCTTCTAATTTAAGGTACGCGGGGTTTTCCTAAAATCTCATGGGCATAGAAATCATGATTTTAAGAAAGGTGTTTCGGATTTATGAATATATTCATGTTTTAGAAGAGTTGATGATATTGTTTTGGTCTTTAGGACTTCCCCCAAATTGATTTAAAATTATATATGTGTGTGTGTGTGTGTGTGTAAGCATGTGTTTTAAGGTTGATGATTGAATTGAGAGCATGATTCATGAAAAATCCCTCTTTTGTGATGATTTTCATTTACCTATGATATACTATGAAATAGTTTGAATGCATCTTGAAAAGCATGTTATGAAATGTCTTGAATAATGTTATATTTGGATTATGATTTTAATTTCAAAAGAGAGAGGGTTGTTTATGTTGATGAATGTTGAATATAATCATATAATAAGAAGATTTACATGGTTTCTTAAAGATTATATGACCACCACTTATTTATTGAAAGTATGGGAATTTCGCATAGTTTTGACTTATGTTTTCGGAACATGAATTCTCTTTATTAAATTGCATGTTTGGGTGGTCTGAACTATGTCTTTATGAAAGATCATGCTTAATGAATTATGGCTCAGAATTACAACTTCAAAGTCTTTGTATGATGATACCAAATCAGAAAATTCCATAACAGACTCAGACTAATACAGAAATCAGACTTTATCAGATTTTCATGATTTAGACTTCAGAATGACTCATATTCAGAACATGCTAAAATCGGGCATAAAGAGATGTTAGGTGGTTCTCCGAAGAAGGAGTGAGTTCAGACAATTCATTGCCCAAAAATCGTGATTTGCCAATGTGGGTATATTATTATACGCTGTCCTAGTGCCCTATGGCGTATCAGACTCATACACTCCAACCCTTGTGGCACACTCGGATTGGGGGCTTTCCCACCGAGTCAATGGCGGATTCCATATAGCCCGTGGAATATCAGACTTGTAGGGGAGTGCCACCTAACTCAGAAGTAATACAAAGATCAGAAACTGTTTGATAAGAATGATTTATGATTTTCAGAAAAGTGCCCATGTGTTTTGAAATGATTAATGCATGATGTTTTGGTAAATTGCTCTCACCTACTTTATACTTATAAACACATTATTTTGGATTTCTTCGCGTACCAATACACTGTATTGACCCTCTCCCTTCCAGGTTCTGAGGCATAGTCTAGGGGGCCTGATAAACAGTAGATTCAGACAGACAAAAGTGCAGAGTCGGGTCTTTATGGTTCGGGATGCCCGTCATGGCCAGGGCCTCGGTTCGGATCGTGACAATTATACTCAGTTCTCAAAAATGAAAAGGCGAATGTTGAAGGGAAGAAAAGAGAAAAATGATCGGAGACCGAGAGAAAAAGAACATTAAGAATTAGTTAAGTAAAGAAAAGAGAGAAAAAACAGAGAGAGCGAGGCATATTTTTTACTATCAAAGTAAATGACAAATGGAAAAAAGCGAGTAAGCAGAAAATACTAAATAACACACACAGATTACAATAATTAAGACTCATTAATAGTAACAAATTTAAAACAAGAGATTACAATAAATCGTTTCTTAGGAGGAAAACATAAATAATGTAGATTCAAGATATCACCAACAAGATAGTAAATGTGCAATTATAGATTTTTCCACCCAAATGTATATTAATACATGAACAAACACTCGAACTTGTCCTCAACGGACAAGTAAGCACTCCAACTTTAAAAGTGCACTTGTAGACACCTCATCATGGTATTTTAAAATAAATTCCTATTGAGTTAATTCATTAACGTGTTTGCAAGTTCATTATATACTATACACCAATTAATATGGGTATCTTGGTAAAAAAAAATGCACTACATTATTATTTTTAAGTGGTATAAAAAGTTCGTTGTGGATAAAAAACAAGTGAATGAAGGTATATATCTTTCCAACTTTTATGTGAACAAAGGGACTACATTTTCTAATAACCTTGCTACACTCGTGTGGGCTCATATGCCCCTCCAGATCTCATTGTTCTTGTGCATTTTTACCTGTATTGTGCATGCTATGCTTTAAAGAATAAATAGCATATCAGGCAAGTACTTGTTACCAACAATTTGCATATAGTGATGGAGTCAGGAATTTTAATATGAAAATACAAACAATGTTAAAACGCAATAATTTTCACTTGTGAAGGGGATTCAAAAATGCTAAAATGGAACTTGACTTCTAAAATTGTTACCATCAAAGATTGTGATTAGGTAAGTACTTCTCTATCATCAATTAGAAGTCTTGAATTCCAGCCCTGAAGACGATTATCTCTTTATCTGGTCAAAAATATGTCATGTGAAAAGTTAAAAAAAGAGTTGTCAAAAAAGGAAAAAGATATACTTTTTAAAGGGACTAAAAAGGGAAAGTGAGACCAGCCAAATGAAACGGATAGAGTATTAAAGGAACGATTCAGCAATTATATCACATCCTAAATGAAGCAGTACCATCTAAAGAAGAATTCAACAGTTGCGGAAAATCTTGCATGAATGTGTGTACCTGTTAAGCATTCAATACATACACATTTATGCTTGTTACAATAGGTAAAAAATCCAATGCGCATGTCCTAGCAAAACTGGACAATATAGATCAGTAATTATTTCATGAACTAAATGAAGCACCAACCGCATAAAATATCCTTAAAAACCAAATCTGTCGGATATCATCTACTTCAAACGTGAAACATGAGCTCTAAATTATGTTTAGCTTCGAGGTCCGGCTAGATCTTATTATCTCTAAGAAGAAAGAAAATGCACCAAACTAAGGAAAACACAAAAACTGAAAGACCATAGTTTTTCTCAAACTGAGAACTATTCTTTATTTGTCAAGTTTCACTTAACTCTCTTAAAAACTTTCAAAATAACTGAACAATGTTGTCGTGTCAGCTTGCCTCGCCCAAACCAAACCACATAGTTGCATCCATTTGAGCTAGGAACGCACAGACTCGCAATGCTTCATATCTAAAACGTACTCTCCACTTTTAAATGGAGCAACTGTTCTTGAGCTTTATCCACTCTTCAATGCAATCAGCATGGTAAAAATGGCCACAATCTATATTTGCAATTTTTTCCCTGTCGTGATACTCATCCTAAGAACCAAAAAAGAAAAAAAGGAGGTTGGAATCAAACTTAAGTAAGCTTACATACTTTTGTGTGTGTGTGTGTGTTGGGGGTGGGAGGGGAGGGGCTTAGGTGCCACATACCAAGCGTATGCAGCAGCACTCCTTGTTCTCAAGACTTATTGAATTGGCTGCCTCGTACTTATACAAAACAAAGTTTGAATAAGGTGATCCTTCACTAAATCCACTGCGAACATGCTTGTGGTGTTTGAATAAGGCCTAAAATATAAAACACTTTGTGGATATCATCCATTCATAGAAGAGCCAAATATGTTGTATCAAATGGTATGAAAAGAGTATGTTGTATCAAATGTTAACATATCTATTACCAAACCATTACCTGGTCAAAACCAATGTTTGCAGTAGTAAGATCCTGCCTGTCAACTCCATCTACTCCAATTCACCTTCATTTTCCATAAATTCTGAACTCACTTAGGAGCAAACTTATTGAACACCTTACCGACTAAAAAGTTGCATGGAAAGTGAGGATGGTAATCCAATTTTGATTCCTTATGTATTAGCAACTTGTGAAACTATGTTGAAACTTATTGTGGAAACTATCACATTTGTACAGCTATACCAGTTAGTTGGAGCAGTTAGTTAGTTAGCATAGTAGTTACTATTCCATTGGTTTTATTTTGATGTATTTAGGTATTGCTTGCAGAGAAAAGTGAGTTAGTTGGTGAGATGTTAGTGAGCTGTTAGGAAGCTTCTAGATGCTCATGTGATGAGCATGTGAGCTTATAAATAGATGCAATCATCTCACATTGTAACTAACTCTTGACACACAAAGTTACCTTAGCTCAACATTTTCTCTATTCTTCTTTTTCTCCCTTCTTTTCCTTCGAGCTTGATAACTGCTACCATGGAAGCTATATGTGAATCTGAATAAAGTAGGAGCTATTTTAACATGGTATCAAAGTGGGCGATCATAGATCTGAAGAAGCCACAATCGAATTAGAACACACCTACAATACTATGAGTGTCCTGTTATGTGTTTCTGTTTGTGACCTTGCTTAGAGGAGTTTATATCTCCCTTTTGTGATCCATTAATCTCTGCGTACAAGTTATAGATTCCAAGGTTCCTGTGATATTTTGATTTCAATTTAGTCGTAGCTTACAAGTCAGATATGGCACCTAAAATAGATCCTAGTGATCCCTTGTTCCTGGGAGCATCAAATTTTGCAGGAGCTACATTAATCCCTATCAAACTAACTGGTTCAGAAAATTATGGAGTTTGGTGTAGATCTATGAAGATTGCACTGTTGGTAAAGAGAAAATATGGCTTTGTAACTAGAGATTGTAGTAAGGACATATATAGAGAGGAGTTGCATGATTAATGGGAGACATGTAATGCAGTGGTCCTTTCATGGTTGATGAGTTCTGTAAGTGTTGAATTGCTCAGTGGTATTGTGCATGCAACAAATGCTTGTGAGGTATGGGAAGATCTCAAGGAAAGGTTTGATAAAGTAAATCTCATGAGGTTGTATCAATTACACAGGGAGATCAATAACCTTCACCAAGGCACAGATTCAGTATCAACATAATTCACCAATTTTAAAATCTTATGGAGTGAACTTGATGCAGTTATTCCCACTCCATCTTGTAATTGTCCTAAGTATAAAGATTATGCAGAGCACTTATGTCAACTGAGGCTCATACAGTTTTTGAGTGGCCTAAATGGTGCTTATGATCAAGCAAAGAGACAAATATTGATGAAGAGGACAACGCCTACACTAAATCAAGCATATGCAATGATAATTGAAGATGAGATCTAGCAACTTGCTTGTGCTACAATTATTAGTGATAAGACTGAACCTATTGCTATGAAAATGCACAAAAATAATGCAGAAGTAGGATATGGGAATAGGAATCAAACATCAAGTTATAACAGTCAAGGATACAAGAATAAAAGATGTGATTAGTGCAATTTCACTGGTCACACAAGGGAGAATTGTTACAAGCTGCATGGATATCCTAATGACTGGAGGAACAAGAAGAAAAGTAGCTATAACCCAAGGGGAACAACAAATCAACCATTTAATAGTAGTTAAGGCAGAACTGGTGGATATGGGAAACCAGCTACTGGTCACAATAATAATCAGTTATCAGCACATAGTTTCCTTGGACCTAAGGAAGATAATTCATGCATGAATGATCAATCAAGCAGATAGGGTAATAAATATATCAACAATGTTGTTGTAGCAAAGGCACAAGGCTTCTCATAAAAAGAATACAAACAAATCATGGCATTGATTAACAAGAAGACAAATGACTCTGAACAACCTAACATAACAGGTATTGTTAATCGTTTTTCTAGTCATAGTGTTCCACATGAATGGATAGTATACTCTAGAGACACACATCATTTTGTAGCACACAAAGATATTCTTTCAAACTATCACAAAATGGACAACACTATATGTGATAAAGTCAATTTACCTACTGGAGCCAAGGTTCATATATCATATATAGGGAAAGCACATGTACTTAAAGATGAGGTTGTAGGAGATGTGTTATATGTCCAATATTTTAAGATGAATTTGCTGTCAGTGTCTAAAATGACTAAGTATCTATCTTGCTTTCTTACTTTCTACCCTGACTTCTGTGTGTTTCAGGACCTTCACAGTGGCAAGGTGAAGGGGATTGGAAAGGAAAGAGGAGAACTATACATCCTTAAGAGTGTCTGTGTAGTAACTGGAACCTCTAATAATGTAGCCTATCAGAAACAAGTTGTAGGAATAGAGGTGCATGACTGCAGATTGTGGCATATGAGGCTGGGACATCCTTCTTCTCAAGAACTAAGAACTCTCAATATAATAAGACAAAATAGTGATGTAGATATTATAAATAAGTGTCATATATGCCCACTGGCTAAGCAAACTAGATTGATGTTCCCTGATAGAACTTCTAGATCTATAAAATATTTTGATGTTGTACATATGAATCTCTAAGGATCTTATAAGTCACCTACTTTTGATAAGAAATACTACTTATTAACTGTTGTTGATGATCATAGCAGATACACATGGTTTCATTTGGTACAACCGAAATTTTAATCTATTGTTGCCATAAAAACATTCCTTACTATGATTCAAAACCAGTTTGATGTTCAAGTGAAGATACTCTGATCAGACAATGGGACAAAGTTCATTAATTCTAAGTGTAATGAATTGTTTCAGTCCCTAGGAGTGATACACCAAAGTAGCTTCCCCTACACACCACAACAAAATGGTGTGGTTGAAAAAGGGCATGGACAGATACTTAATGTTGCAAGAGCTATTAGGTTCCAGTCACAAATTTCTATCATGTTTTGGTGTTTGAATGTCAAGGATGTTTGTCTACCTTATTAATAGGTTACCATCTACATTTGTTGGAGGGAAAATTCCCTATGAGATGCTATTTTGCAAAGTTCCATCCTTCACACATCTGAGAGTAATTAGATGTAAGTGTTATGCTTCAGTTCTACCAATGGGTGATAAGTTCTCTGAAAGAGCTAAAGTTGTTGTATTGATAGGCTATTCTTACTCATAAGGGCTATATACTGTTAGATTGATGCACCAACAAGTTGTTTGTCACAAGAGATGTAGTGTTCAAAGAAGACTCATTCCTTTTTGTAGACAAGGCAAGTTCAGAATCACCTGCAGGTTTTATTCAACCAAGTTCACTAATACATGCTGATGTAGATGAAGGAAAAAATATTTACACAGATCATGATGATCACTCATATGAATCACACCATAAGGATATTTCAATACATGAAAATGATAGCATCAAAGATGAGATTACTCATAATAAAACAAGTACAGATGAGCCACCATCAACATCTATAGAAGTTGCTCCAAGGAGATCATGTAGAGCCATCAAACAATATGCTTGGTTGATGGACTATACCTTACCAAGAGTAAAGAAAGGACAAGGTACCCTCTGGCAAATTATCTATCTTTTGCTAAAACCAGTAACATATATTAAAGGTTTGTGTGTAGTTTGTCATCAGAAATTGAACCTCAATCCTACAGTGAAGCCAACAAAGATGAGAGGTAGATTTAACTATAAAACGGGAAGTCAAGGCCTTAGAAGACAACCACACTTGGGAGGTGGTTAACATGCCTCCAGATAAGAACATTATTTGTTCAAAGTGGGTGTACAAAGTCAAGTATAAGGCTAATAGTGAGATAAAGAGTTTCAAAGCAAGGTTGGTAGCCAAGGGATATAGCCAACTAGAAGGATTAGATTATCATGACACCTTCTCTCCAGTAGACAAAATATTTACTATAAGGAGTGTCATTGCCTTGGCAATATCATAATGATGGAACATGTATAAGATGGATGTTTACAATGCCTTCCTGCAAGGTGACTTAGAGGAAGAGGTATGCATGGAAATGCCAGATGGATTCAAAGAAGGAAGGCAACACCAAGTTTGTTGACTGATCAAGTCATTATATGGACTTAAACAAGCATCCAAGCAGTGGAAAGTAAAGATTACTTCAGCACTACTCAATGCTGGATTTACTCAGAGTAGCTATGATTACTCATTTTTTACGTTGAAAAGATCAAAAGGAATAGTGGTGATCCTGGTTTATGTAGATGATCTTCTGGAAACAGGTGACAATATAGAGATGATAAATCTAGCAAAAGATAATTTACATCAGCAGTTCAACCTCAAAGACTTAGGTGAGCTTAGGTACTTCTTAGGGATTTAAGTTCTAAGATCTCCAAGTTGCGTGATCTTAAGCCAGAGAAAATATATTCTGGAACTCATATCTGATACAGGGCTTGCTGGTGCTAAAACAGCTTCCACTCCATTTGAGACTAACATCAAGCTAACATCTATTGAAGTAAATAAAACAACAACTGTTAAAGGAGATGTTGTGCTGAAAGATGTGACACTATATCAAAGGCTTGTTGGAAAATTGATGTATGCAACCATAACAAGACCTGATATCAGCTATGCAATGCAGACACTAAGTCAATTCACGCAATAGCCAAAGAGATCTTATCTGAAAGCTACAAACAGAGTGGCAAGGTATCTGAAAGAAAGTGTAGGACAAGGTATTTGGCTCAAGGCACAACCTTCTACAGAGTTGATTTGTTGGTGTGACTTAGATTGGGATGCATGTCCAAACACTAGGAGGTCTGTTACAGGCTATGTGGTGTAATTTGGTGGTTCATTGATATCATGGAATTATCTAAGAAACAACACACTATTTTCAGGAGTTCAGCTGAGGCAGAATATAGGAGCATGGCTCCAGCCTTGGCAGAAGTAACATGGATGGCAGGGTTGTTTGCAAAACTAAGGGTACCAATCACCAAGCCTATTACCATTTTCTCTGATAGCAAGTTAGCTATTCAACTGGCTGCAAATCCTATTTTTCATGAGAGGACCAAACATATTGAGGTAGACAGTCACTTTATCAAAGAAAAGATCAAGGAAGGGTTGGTTCAGCTAATGTATGTAGAGACTAGCCAACAGGTTGCAAACATTCTCACCAAGAGATTGAGTCATGATCATCACTCATACCTCCTAATCAAGCTTGATGTGCTCAACATTTTACACCGTGCATCTTGAGGGGGAGTGTTGAAACTTATTGTGGAAACTATCACATTTGTACAGCTATAGCAGTTTGCTGGAGCAATTAGTTGGTTAACATAGTAGTTACTGTTCCATTGGTTTTATTTTGATGTTGTTAGTTGTTCCTTGCAGAGAAAAGTGAGTTAGTTGGTGAGATGTTAGTGAGCTATTAGGAAGCTTCTAGATGCTCATGTGATGAGCATGTGAGCTTATAAATAGATGCAATCAGCTCACATTGTAACTAACTCTTGACACACAAAGATACCTTAGCTCAACATTTTCTCTCTTCTTTTTCTCCCTTCTTTTTCTTTGAGCTTGGTAACTGCTACAATGACTGCTATATGTGAATCTGAATAAAGTAGGAGCTATTTAAACAAACTAACTGCCAAAAAATTTATCATTTTATATGCTGCTAAATATTTTCACGTGAAATGAACCTGAACGGGAAAGTCACATCATTCCAATTCATATTCATAGACATAAGTCAGCATAAAGAATTGGCATTGGCACTCAAAGTTGTTGAGCTAAGTCAGGGTAAAACGCTAACATCATCTTTGATTTATTTATTGTCAGTACACTTTTTTTCTTTCCCTTGGCATATAATGGAGAACTTACGTTATTGGAAAGGTAAAGAAAACTCATATTCAGATAAAATGAAAGTCCACAACATTCTGGGACCATTTCCATAAGAAATATAACAGTTAAGATTTTGTAAATCAACAACAACAACAGTCCCATCTTTTATAAATCAATCAGATATAAATTACAAGAACAACCAAACCAAAAAGAATGAGAACAATTGAAACCTTAATAAAGTTAGGAGACCTAACTGGAACAATGGTTTGCATATTTGGGTTGGCCACTTCTATCGTTATTTCTCCACTACCATCTATGATTTCAGTATAACGTCCATCTGTTGGCATATCAGCAGGAGCTGAACTAGCAGAAGCATCCAGACTTCCATTGGATGTCATGTGATAAGCATCTGTCAATTTTCTGCTTAATGCCTCTCAATATTGAGAGTTTTGCCATTAAATAGAAAATATTCAATGATTACATCAATAAAGATCCGTCTTCCTATCCATGAAGATCAGTTTTTCTATCCCTCTAAATCCGCTATTCTATCCCACCAAATCTTCTCTACTAAAACCACTATTATTCTCTTTAACTACAAAATCAAATCTATGTAATTACACTAATATACAACAATATATGGTTACATTAATATATACAATATTTGCATCATGCTAATATCCTCCCTCAAATTGATGCTGGTATATCAAGAAGCATCAATTTGCGGACTAGAAACTGATGTCGTTGTCGTGCCATTGATTTTGTAAAAGCATCAGCTATTTGAAGATCACTGGACACATGTAGAAGAGTAATGACACCTTTATCTACAGCTTCTCGTATATAATGACAGTCTACACTACAACCAAAGGTTTATTTAAGACAAACATTTAGGGACGAGTCAATAATTTGGTCTCTAAAAGTGTATCTATTGAGACGAGATTATATTCCGGTCCTTAATTGTGCATTTTTTGGCGAAGGTATTATAATATGGTCCTAAATTTTTTTTTAACTCGTCCCTATTAGTAATAGATCCTAGAGCGAGAAATTAATATTTTAATAAAAAAAAATTGTACCTATTTTTCTGCTAAAAATAATACATAGGCGCCAAAATGCCAATTTTTTTTCCTTTTCTAAAATCTAATTAAAAGAAAACTTATATTATTAGTTCTCTTGAAAATATACTAACAGCTTAAACATTTCCTTATTCAATCAACAATTTTCGCTAATTATTTTTGCACTATCGAAGAAATTCTCTTAATTACACGATCTGCTTTGCGTCTGTGCGTGCTTTCCCTTTGATATTGCCCCTTAATCTTGGTTTTTCAAGCTGTGCAGGTAAATTTTATCTTAAATTTCATTTGTTTGGATGCAAAATTCTGTCCGTATTGATCTTTTCAATTTCGTGCAATCGTTTTCTCAATTTTCGAATATTTTCCGTTCATCTAATAATCTCTGTGCTTTCTCAATTTCATCTATTTTCGATTTTGTCTCTATTGCTTGTTTGATTCAAATTCTGTTTTCGCTCAATTTCGTTTGTTTGATTTCACCAATCCCCGTTTTCGCTCAATTTGCCCGAATGACTTTTATCGGAATGTTGACTAAAATATTGATGTGGATGTAGCTGTATTTGAAACCGCTGGCAACGATATCTTTATATGTATAGTGAGGTGTTGTGCTGGGGAAAGTATAAGATGTATTTAGATGTAATTTTTTCTGGGTAGTTAGCGCGGGATATTGTTGAAGGTCTTCTCGGTGCTACTTTTGCATAGTTTATAATGATCCTTCAATCTTGGTCATGCCAACAAGCTTCCATTCCAATTGTTTAGTCTTCTGAATGCTTGACAGGTTTGAAAATTTTGTATCGTTGAGCATTGGGCTTGTTTGTCCAGAAGTACTACCTTTTGTTCCTTCTTCAGATGAGATCCTTGGTTTAATTGAGTCTCTGATAGTTCTTTAAAGCCAGAATCAAGCTTCGCTTCCATATTATCAGTCTGGTTTTCTGAAAAATTATGAAGAACTTCATTCCCTGATCCTGTGTCAAATTCTGTATTATCTGCAACAATTGCACCATGCTCCAGTTTGTCAGGAGTTATGTCATTTGGAAGTGCATCATCAGCCAAAACAGAAATAGGACATAGGTCTTTTATTGCAGGCTCCTGGTCACCATAAATTATTCCTTCATTAACTGTACATCCAGTCTCCAATTGTTCTTTAAAGCCAGAATCAAGTTTCTCTTCAATATTATCCCTCTGGCTTAGTGAACAATTATCAAGAACATCAGATAATCCTTCTGCATTGAATGCTGATGCTGAGCTTTGCTCATGTTTGTCCGATGTTATTTCATTTGGAACGGCATCTTAAACAAAAATTGAACTCGGACATCCCTCTTTGCTTGCAGGCGGCTCGTGGTCAAACTGTAGTTCCTCAATTTGGTTTCCCCGAGTGTAGCTGCAAATACAAAATAATGAATTAGCACTCTTGGCAAAAAAAAAATGTATACCATCATGTCGTATTCAACATTAGCCTTGCTAAGAAGCTCAGCCTTGAGCGTAGCAGTCTCAGCAAAAGATTTCTTCTTGAAGTAAAATATCTGTTTTTGAATAGCAGTCTCAGCATTAGCCTTTCTTCAAGTTGAACTTTTCTTGCTTGAATTCCTTTGTTCCCTTGAACAAGAATGTCCTCATCAGATTCTGAATTATTAATAGATGAAGGGTTACACTTTTATTGGTGTTTCATTGTATTGCATAGCTTTTGCAGGTCAGGAGTATCTGGTCATAATGTCACCTCGCCAGTTTTGAGCATTAGAACATGGCTGAACAAAAATCTCCAAATCCAACATTTCACAATTTTGCACGTTATGATGCTAAGTTCCCAAGTCTCTTACGCACGTGGTGTCAGGCATATGTAAAACCAGTAGTATAGTGACACAACTCAGGTTATGGAACAACTACTGCTTCATAACCTCACAATATTGATCACAAGAAAGAAAATTTCTAGTAAACTACTTTAGGAGCCAAGGCTTCTGGTTTACGGAAGGCATGAGTCTTGGCTCCAAAGAAATAGAAAAAGAACTGATCATTTTACTGCCAAAACTTCAGGATAGAATATCCTGGTTTAGGTAACTTGGCTTCTTCAACGTGAGAAGGTCTAAAACTGAACACTCCAGCAAGTCCCCATCCCCTTGCCATCTGTTCAAGCTCTTGAATCTTACTTTTTAGGCTCTCGACCTCTCTTGGAAATGCTTCATCTCGTTCCCTTATTTGTTGAGAAAACACACAAGGACCTCAAATATAGCTCAAATAAATTTCAAGAAGGACCAATTTCAATTATTATAAGAACTAATAAAGGCTTTGAACTCCACTCATGATGTAATAAAAAAAAATGAGTTGTTTTAGACAGAATTACTATGTGGGTATGTTGTTGTTTTTGTTGTAATTAGAGGGATGCTTGGTGCATCCACCTATCTGCCAGTTAAATATGCAAAAGTATTGAAAATGAGATGCTAAAGTAGATCTTTGTTGAGATAATATCAAAGGAACAACAATATCAGGGGCTTTGTCCCTATGACTTTGTCCATATATTGGGACTTTTAGTTAAGGCTAGTGATAATGTTTTATGAAATTTCCATGATAAATTTCCCTTTCTAAGGGAAATCGAATTCCTATTTTGTTTCCATTTTTTTACAGATATTCCTTATATTTTCTTACTCGTCCAATGATGGATTTTCTCCCTTTCAATAAGTCTTCTTCTTTACCAAAAAGCGTACCGTTGTCTTGACTTCTTATGTGGGTGTCATTTGTTTCTACAACTTTTCAATAAAAGGAAAACTTATTGTAAAGACACACTTTATTGTTTTTATAGGTTATTAGTTGTAAGTTAATTCTTCTACTGAGGTCTTTAATAATAACTTTATCAGGTAGGTTACTAGTGATGTTGATTTTGATAAGCATCCTTGAATATAATTTATCATTTAATTTTTCTCAATCTAATGTTTTATGTATTTTACAAGGTTATGGCACCTAGAAAGCAATGGATGCAACTTATTAATGATCGGGACATTGAAATCTACAAAAGTGGGGTGAAAAAGTTTTTGAATTATGCTTTTCGAAAAACAGGAGAAGAACATGAAATGCGATGTCCATATAAAAAAAAATTGCAATACTACTTTAGGAACTCGTACAAAAATTGAGACACATTTAAAAGTACATGAAATATTTCAGAATTTTACTTTCTGGTTTTACCATGGAGAATGCTTGGGTTAACCGTTATCTAAATCCGAATATGTAGACGAATATGATGATGAAGTGAAAGAATGTGAGAGTGAAGATGAAGTAGAAGAACTATTGACAAATTTGTATCCTAATCATGATGGTGGGCCTACACACACTAATTGTATTGAGGAGGAGCCAAATGTCATAGCAGAACAATTTTACAAACTATTGAAGATTTTGAGCAGCCATTGTATCAAAATTCAAAAGCGTCAAAGCTTTCCACTTTGATTAAATTGTTTTACATCAAAAGAATGGGCCGTTGGAGTAATGCATCATTTACAATGTTATTAAAAATATTAAAAGAGGAGTTGTTGCCTCATGTTGCCGATTTGCCAAACTCATATTATGAGGCAAAGAAAATAATTCGTTAACTCGGACTTTCTTACAATAAGATAGATGCTTGCACTAATGATTGCATGTTATACTGGAAGGAAGATAGCTCACTCGATCGTTGCAAAGTTTGTGGTGCTTCTAGATGGAAAATAGATACCCATAGTGGAGAAACAAGGAATAAAAAAGGTAAAAAGATAGCAACAAAAAGTTTGCGCTATTTTCCCTTAAAGCCTAGACTTCAGAGGTTGTTTATGTCTTCAAAGACATCTACTCTAATGACATGGAATAAGGATAAAAAGAGTTGATGATGGTACAATTAGGCACCTAGTTGATTCAATGGCATGGAAGTCACTTGATGAACATTATCCTTAATTTGCTGCCAAGCCCCGCAATGCTAGACTTGCACTTGCTATTGATGGATTTCATCCATTTCAAAATTCTAAAACCTCACATAACATTTGGCCTGTGGTTCTTATTCCTTATAATTTACCACCATGGTTGTGTATGAAACAAGAAAACTTTATTTTGTCAAAGCTTATTCATGGTCCAAATGGTCAAGGAGATGCAATTGATATATATATATATATATCTTCGTCCTTTGCTAGAGGAATTGAATGAGTTATGGGGAATAGGTGTTGAGACCTATGACGCAACAAATTTTTATGTTGCATACATCTTTGTTATGGACTATCAATGACTTTCCAGCATATGGAAATTTAACTGAATGGAGTACCAAAGGAAAATTGGCATGTCCGTGTTGCAACAAAGAAACTTCATCTATTCGATTGGCTAACAGTAAGAAGTAGTATTTTATTGGTCATCGGTGTTACCTTCCTGTTAGTCACAAATAGAGATATGAGAAGTAGTCCTTTGATGGTACAGAAGAGAAAAGGCCACCACCAAAAAATCGTTCTGGTACAGAGATACTTCATCAAGTACAAGATCTTGAAGTGCAACAATTATCATGAAATCTAAAGAAAAGAAAGAAGATATCACATAAAGTTCGAAAGGATAACTCGAACAAGAAAAGTATCTTATTTAAACTTCCATATTGGGATTATCTCTTATTGCGACATAGTTATGATGTTATGCATATTGAAAAAAATATATGTGAGGATTTTATGGGCACATTTATGAATATAAAAGGAAAGACCAAGGATACAATTAACACTCAATTAGACTTGCAAGAGATGAACATTAGTCAAGAATTGCACCTCATCCAAAAGGGAGAGAAAGTTAAAGTTCCAACTACATGCTACACATTCCCCCCTGAAGATAAGCACAAATTTTATGTTTTTTTAAAGAATATGAAAGTGTCTGATGGTTTTTCATCTAATATTTCTCAATGTGTGAACTTAAAAGATCACAACATATCTAGATTGAAAAGTCATGATTGTCATGTTCTTCTATAACATCTACTCCCTCTTGCACTTTGTGGTATGTTATCCAAAGAAGTGTGTGAACCACTTATTGAGTTATCTTATTTTTTTAGTGTTCTTGGATTCAAGTAGCTGAGAACTGATTTTTTGGAACATATTGAATTGCAAATTCCCATAAACCTTGCAAGTTAGAAATGATCTTTCCTCCTTCATTTTTTGATGTCATGGTTCACTTGCCTATTCATTTAGCTACTGAAGTGAAGATTGTCGGGTCTATTCATTATAGATGGATGTATCCCGTGGAACGATGGTTGTATTTTTTGAAATATCTCATTCGTAATAAGGCATGCCCTGAAGGTTCTTTTGCATAGGGCTACATTGCAAATGAGTGTATGACCTTGTGTCCAAGATACTTGTATAGAATTGACACAAAATTCAATCGGCCTGAAAGAAATTATGGCAGGGGTTTAAAACAATCTGATGGAGGTTTATCTATATTTTATCAACCTGGAAAAACTTTAGGAGCTAAAGATCCATGTGAGATTGAGGCCGATGAATTGAAACAAGCACATATCTACATATTGAAGAATTGCGATGAAGTCTTACCATATCTCAAGTATGGGAAGAACTCATGTAGTCTCATTTTTATTATTTTCTTCATGGTAATTTCCTTTTGATATGAGATTTATGATTCACTTTAATTTTGTAGAGAATTTACACAAACTCATAAGTATACTATTCGACACTTGTCTGATGCAGAATGAAACTGATAATTTATTAAATGGTTAAAAAATAGGGTAAGTAATACATAATAATCAAATTTATAATTTTAATATTATATTACTCATTTTAAAGTATTCAGTGCAATCCTATTCATAGGCCGCACAATTGCATAAAGGAGATGATAGTTAGATCATGGAAGAACTGCTTTCACTTTCACGCGGTCATACCAAATATTCGACACATTACAATGGTTATATTGTTAATGGATATGGATTTCATGTAAAAGATTATGATAAAAAGTTAAGAACTAAGAATTGTGGTATTATTGTAGTTGGCGATAATGGTACTCCCGATGATAATGTTTATTACAATGGAGTTTTAACAGAGGTTATTGAGTTGCAATTTGTACCGGATAGGAGAGTGATCTTATTTCGATGCAAGTGGTTTGATGTGTATGATGAAATAAATGGAGTCAAAAAAGATGAGTATGACTTCATGAGTGTTAATCCAAGTAGATTTTTTAAAACAAATGAGCCATTTGTTTTAGCGAACCAAGCATCTCAAGTTTTTTATGTCAATGATAATTCCAACAATAGCTGGCAAGTAGTGAGGAAGACATGACCTCGTGATTCCTATGAGACATTGGAAAAGTGAATGATGATATTGAAATGGATGATGATGTTGAAGATTTAGGAAGTCCGGCAAAAAAAAAAATGAAAAAGAACTAATGAGGTAATGTTTTTGTTATCTAAAATAATAATTATATTGTTAGACATTCTTATGAAATGCATGATGATTTTCTGTATTACTATATCGTCCCACATTTTTTTCATATTCTTTTGTTTACTTTTGTTTTTTTTTACAAGTTCAAGACGACACTATTGGAGGTTGAAAGTGAGGTCGGATCAACTGGAAAGAGTACTATGTATACATTTGTTGCGCCTGGTGTTATAGGAAAAGGACAAGGACGAGGGCTTAGATCTTTGGCTAAGAAAGATAATATGTTAACTAAGAGTTTATTTCCTCAATCTAGTAATGTTGTTAAGCAATACCTCCAAGAAGTTGAAACAGGTAAGATATTTTATATACCTATTGAAATCAGGTTACTATTGATATTCTAGGTTGTGAACTAAAGTTGTCTTCAATGATCACACATTTGGTAAAGTTATGTATCATTTATTTAAATAAATTTAAATTCTAAAGTATCGAATATGATTTAATTTATTTGTCTAGGTTCTATAGGGATAGGTCGAGGACAAGGGCTTAAATACTCCACCATGTCTGTTAGTCAAGGTATGGAAAGAATTGGTAAGACATACATTCAAGAATTTGAAACAGGTAAGTATTTGTTCATTTATGTTGTGTTTTTCAAAACTATGTATTTGATGAACTTTAATGATATGTTTTTTTGCTTTCAGGTGCTATAGGAAAGGGACTAGAGTAAAGACCTTCTAGTCAAGAAATGCGAAGAATTGATAGAGATTCCTTGATTCTTGAGAAAGAGGATATGCAAGCCAATATTTCATTTCCTCCATCAGTTGATCAAGTCATGCAACACTCTCAAAATGTTTAAAGTGGTATATTTTGAATTCATATGTTATTAATTTGTTGAACAAAATTTTATAGTTGTAGTAAGTTAGCAAAAACATCTAGTGCATTCTCAAGGGATTGTATAGCTTCATTCACGATCTTTGGTTTGTTGGTGTGGAAAGAGAATTCCTGTTTGATTTTCTGTAGCTCAGACTCAGCAGCATCTTCACAAAGCAAAGCCTCTTTGAATTTCTCATTCTTCAGTACTAAAACATTCTTCTCTGCCAGGGACAAAGCATTCTCAATGGATTTTCTATCAGCAAACATATTCTCAAACTCAGCAGTTTTAGCAGAAGCTACTTCCATTACTTTCTCTAGTTCTTTTTGAACTAACGCCTTAGCAGTTTCTAGCTCTTTCTTATCATCCAGGATTTGTGGGATGTTGTTATTCGCAGCAGATAATGCATCTTCTAGGGATTTAACGGTTTTTTGGACCTCCAACAATTGGTTGGCTAAAGAACTGGCTTCATCTTTTACTCGCCCCAACTCCTGCTCGACCTCCATCTTTATAGTTTGGCTTTCCCTTAAGTATCCTGAAATCCATTTGACCTTTTCTATGTTATCTTGAAAACCCAAATCAGGAAGAACAATACCGTCATGTGACTCAATAACCTTTTGAAGCATGTTATTCCTTTCCTCTAAGAACTGCTCTAGTTGATCCCTTTGATCCTTCATGGAAATAAGATCAGCCTCCAATTGTTCTCCAGGGTTTCCTTTTCTTCCTTTAAAGCACAAAGTTCCTCAGTAACCTTGACTGAATGGTTTGACAATCTATTCAACTCCACTTGGCTGAAAGCAGCTAAGAAAATTAAAACGGAATGCCACCTTTCTGTTTCGTATCACAGAAGACACAGCTTGCGTGGACAATATACCATCCCTGCGAAACAGAGATTCTTCATCTATACATTCAACACTACTTTATTTTCTCCTTTTGGATAAAAACAAAAAATATGCATGAAACTATGCCAGGAAAGCTTAGATTAAAAGTAGAAGGATATGGGCTCCCAGAACAAATATCATTATGAAGTATCATCAATAAGGATTGGTTCCAAGAAGAGATGTCTCACGGAGAACATAATTTGACAAGGCAATAAAAAGTAATACGACATATAAAGATTGAGAAACAGGATTTCCATCTTCATGAACACACAAAACTAACTTATACAGTACAAATTAAAAAGTGAGTGGCAGGAAAAAATTTCATAGTGCAGCGAGTAAGAAAATTAGGGCAAACGAATGTATTTAAAATGTAAATAAGAAAGCTGCCACTCTTTGGAGTTGCAAAGATGTTTCCTTCAATGCATTCATCTCATCTGCAAGCCACTTGACTTTCTGTACTGTATCTGTTGACTTAAATTGCTCACTTCCAATGGCCTTGGACAATATTTCTTCACATTAGACTATTAGACTTTTCTTGCAACTCAATTTGGTTCCTCACCAGTTCACTAGCTTTCTCAGACAGTGACTGCTTCAAAGCATCACACTGCTGAACTATCCCCTTTCCTTTTGTCACAGCCAAGCTAAGCTTCTCTTTTGTATTAGCATACCTTGTTCTTTACTGTTCAATTTCAGCATTCAGCTTTGTAATTTCAGAATTTGCATTCTTGACCATCAATTTATGTTTATTAAGTTCCTCAGACAGTTTTCCATTTTCATCACTTAAATAGCTCAGATGTTGGTTTAGATTCACCTCTCTTGGAAATTCCAGGCTAGCAAATATGACCTTAAATCCTATCGTGACAACACTTTACCTCAATATTTAGACAGTAATTAATTAGTGTACAGTAAGAATTTCACGACCCGAACCGAGGCCCTGGCCGTGACGAGCATCCCGAACCACAAAGGCCCGGACGCCCTTCTCTGTCTGGTAGTCATGCACAACATTCATACAATAAAGAAAAGATGCGGAAAATAATTCACGACGGAACCATGGTCATACTCTAATTTCAATTTAAAAATGAAGAAGGAAATCAAATATCCACTAAACAACATCTGAACCAGTCTGCGAAATCTCTACTACATGATCAAATGACAACTGTCCGGAAACTAGGACAAGGCCTTCAGTAGACCAAAACAAAAGGAATAACATAATCTGAAATAAACAAGCCTTCTGGAACAAAGAAGGCTCACCACTGCACGGACAACTTCTCTCTGAATACTTTACTGCTTAGCCGGACCCCTAGACTGAGCCTCAGAACCTGGGAGGTACGAGTCAGTACAATTGTACTGGTACGCAGAGCAAATAAAAAAAATAGTTTATATTCAACATATGTGAGAGCAATTTAAACCGTTCATAAATATATCGTATGGTAAAATCGCATGGGCATATTTAAAGGACTCTATAAAATCATCTGTGACCATAACTCCTCTGATTCATCATATACCAGGAGTTATGGTCGATGGAAGTTGACCTAAGTTTTAATATCCACTAAAACTTAATCAATGTTTCCAACTCGTCTTGGAGTTAGGGAATTTTTGTGACCTCAATCCATATTCAAAGGTTTTCCCACACGTATATTAACAAGGAATCGTCTAGTTCGGGTCTATACGTGTAGAAACGACGGTCCAGATTCTAGCCTGAAAGTATGGGGTGTTACATTATCTCCCCCTTGGGATCATTCATCCCCGAATGATGGGTAGGGACTTCTTGAAGTTCTAAAAGTGCAGAATAAAGAACATAATATAGCATTAAGTGCTTTTCCTCAACAAAATATGTTAAGTCAGAGAACAAGTTTCACGATAACCCCTAGCAAAACGTGAAAGAAAGAACTTGATATAACGAAACATGGCATCAACATGATCTTGGCATGTGTTTTATGGCACATGATCAAAGCATTGTAAGATATGAATTTTCCTAAGATTTTCACAAGACATGAGATAAGATTCTCGCTGGACATAAGAATATTAGCATTCTGCATCTTACAAGATACAACGAAAAGACTTAAACTTAAAGACACTACTTGTCTATAGCTCAACATTAATCAACATACTTCATATTTCCAACTTACAATTCTCCAATCACTCATCTAGCCACAAGAATTTGATTCCATCTGTAAAACACTTCTATGTTGAAGCCTTATTCGGAGGAAAAAGGTGCTAACTTAAACTACGGGACCGTGTAGTCTACTTCATATCCAGAAATCATCTCACCCCATCACTATAATCCAACAACTCAAGTCTTAATTCAAGGAATACTAACCACATGAAACATTGGTTTATTTCTTCACCCAACACAAAATTCAATCCTATCATTACTACACCTACTACATGGATCTCTTCCCACTAAGACCAACAATTTTAATCATTCTCACAAATATTTTCATCACATTTCTCCTTCTAAGCTATTTCTCACAACAAAAGTTCATCTCTTTCTTTTCCCTTCCACCCATAACCTTAGCTCGAGAATCACATCAAATTTCTTACCTTTAAGAACATCTACTCCCATACCTAACACACTACTACGCTTCCACAACCATCACCATACTAACATATGGAGGGTCATTGAGGGACCCGAGCATATGCATCATGAATGGATGTAACACTTGTCAAACCATATCTTAATCTTATTGCACTATTTAAAGAGGGACATGAGGTGAAAACACAATAGAATAGACACGAAGTGCTTCACATATCCAGTGTCGAGATTGCAAGTAAAGAGACGCTATGACATAACACAACATAGTATGAGTACTTTGGACAGACTATAGCGGGAAACACGAGCAGAATTAAAGTGAGTGAAATTGACCTAAACAACCTAGGAAAAACATAACTAAAAGCTTAAAACTGTAGGGGAGCGTGCGTCGCACGCTATGGAACCCAGGAATGGAGCGTGCGCCGCATGCTCAATTGCATGCTACCCCATCAGTGAACTAGAGCGTGCGTTGCAGGCAAATCGCACGCAACTACTGTTTTGGGCTTCCAAACATGCCCTTACACTCATCCAAAAATTCCAAAACTTACTCGGGATTTACCCTTGACACCCCCGATCATGAATCAACTTACAGATCGTCATTCTAAGGCCGAGAAGGTCGAAAATAAAATCGTCAAAGATAGGAGCACAAAATGTGACTAAGTCCTTTAACACTTAGAAAAATTGAATCATACTAGTTTTAAGCTCTTTAAGCATGCTACTAAGATATATCAAGTGGAGAAAACTACGGGCGTTACTTTACAACCAAGACAAAGATTGTCACTTGAAGCGATGGCCCCTCATTTCAGGAACTGAGATTTGTCATGAGTTTGCATAAACTTTATCACTTTAGTTAAACTCGACCTAGGTTGAATCAGTGACATATAAGAAACATATTTTCTTAGGTCCAAGCATGTTGAGAGATACAGATTTTCATGGATCACGAATAATATAACATATGACTTGAATACATGAAAGACTGGATTACCGAGAGACATAATTGCTTCTGTTTTGGAGGTCGTATCATAAACATAAGTCCATAGAGAACTCGAACCATAGGAATAGGAATGAATTGAACACATGACGTAGTACATTAGAAGAATAATCTCCTAAAGGAAGCAAGAGGAGTACTCTTGAGTAGGAATAGATTTATCATGACTCCTACCCGTAACTTACCACATTGAGAAAAATTTGGGAACTAACTTGATTCACCATCTCCCCCTTAGATCAAAGTGACAATCTTGGACTTACGGACATATCCCCTTATCAAATCTATAACCATAACTCTCCACAATGAGACATCACCATATACTTTAACTCTAAAATCTCCCCGAAGAACTATACTCTGAAGGCCTTGCTTTTCCATAAATGCTACTCTTAGCTTCCGCTAGCCATCGCTCTACAACCCCTACTCTCATGAGTGCATGCATCCACATTCTTATCATATAAAAATCCATTCTATACTACTTAACCTTCTAACATTAGACCGTTAATCTCATAACTTGTATCATAAAATCTTACCTAACGCCATACTACCAGGTGGCAACTTATTATTATATACTTACTCCCCTTTGCACTTAATGACTCACCTATAATTCATCATTTTAACACTAGTCCTCATATACCCATATACCTCATAATCATCACTTAAACTTTTCATCAATTATCAACCTAGGCTCTTTCACAAATCACGTCAAGCCTACTAATTAATTCCCATAAAACATACATCATTTACCTTAAGCTATTGTTCTTACCACCATATTCTACATCTAAAGTTCAAGCCTATAGCAATAATCACGTACCACCGGTGAAGCATGCAACCTCTCATACTAGTCCATCAAATTGGGAAATCAACTTAAAATACTCATTTCATTTTAACTACTACCTACAATCACAACCCCTCCATGACATCACTATTACAACTCAAAATCCACTACATATCTTCTCACATGAAGTACTACTAGTTTACAACCACTAAAGAAAAGAAGGTCAAGGGGGTAAAGTCATATAATAGATAGGGTCAACCTTAATCTTATATTATAACCCAATACAATCTTATCTACATATTCAACTTTCTCATATCTAACTTACTTACCCAAGCATACCTTTCTGCTAACTTCAAATTCCACATACAATAATGAGTCTACACTTACAACTTATTGGCTAATCTAATCGTTTTCATTCACAACCTATAAGGAAGTTTTGTGACCACCATAACTATCCACTAGGGACTTTGGTTCTTTCCCTCTTTTGAATAAATAAAAAAAAATCAAAGCCGAGCACTTTCCCCACACACACCCCATATGAGCTACAAGTCTTGCCACAATATTATCCAACCACCATAAAGGAGAGAGAACCACCCTTAAACTAGAGGGTTATACAACTAAAAATTCTTATTTGTTCAATAGTCACCCTCGCTCGGACTGCTAACCTAGTGACTTCATATCACCAACTTCTGAACCATCTTACTATCAATAGGTCATGACACTTTAACATACACTATTACTCGGGTGGAAGTACAGTTCCAACATTTTTTTACACATCATTCCCCTTATGCATGACATCTATAACATAAATTTTGAAATGACAGAATACACTCAATACAGTAAGCTGAAAAGGATGATTTCTTCAAGATCAAGGTTTACACTAAAATCTATACAATCTGAAGCACTAGCGTACACTTCTCAAGTCCTTGCACAATTTTTAAAATCTTATATGATACAACCAGAAAGAACTATACCATTTAGACTCTAAACTTCTGCACTTGAATCACCCCAATAATGAGACATGTCTATGAACATCAGAGTAAGGAATGAATTGGAATGACTATTACTTTCGTATGGGAGACACCAAAGCATTAATTAGAGTATGAAAGAGGAATATTCTGACTCTATTGTATGAACTAGAACATGAAGAAAGAGAGACATTCTTAAATGCTTTGAATCCTCCTGCTTATTAGTGTGGTGCGCTACACACCCATAAATAAGACTCTACCCAACAAGATTTTAGAGACACCCTGGGACCATGAACCGTGCTCTGATACCATGTTTGTCACCACCCAAACTGAGGCCCTGGACGTGACGAGCATCCTGAACCACGACGGCCCGGATGGTAGTCATGCACAACATTCATACAATAAAGAAATGATGTGGACCATGGTCATACTCTAAGTTCAATTTAACAATGAAGAAGGAAATCTAATATCCACTAAACAACATCTGAACTACTCGGAGAAATATCTACTACATGATCAATAGAAACTATCTGAAAACTGGGACAAGGCCCCCAGTAGACCAAAATAAAAACAATAACATAATCTAAAATAAATAGGCTTTCTGGAACAAAGAAGGCTCACCACTGCATGGATCACTTATTTCTGAATAGTCTACAGCTTAGCCACACCCCTAAATTGAGCATCAGAACTTGGGAGATAGGGGTCAAAACAATTGTACTGATAGGCAGAGCAAATATAAAATAATAATTTATATTCAACGTAAGTGAGAGTTATTGAAATAATTCATAAATATATCATTTGGTAAAATCACATGGGCATTATTAAAGGAGTCTATAAAATCATATGTGACACACTTTGTTTTACTTTTACGCTAGGTGGTACCCCCTACAATTTCATAGCTTTCACCACCTACCTTATCTCGGTTACCGCCTAGATTGGAGTACTAGTGAGAGAAGATCACACAGCAGGGTGCCACAACCCCAATCAAGTCACTATGTCATGGTTGGGCTCAAGAACACAAAGCAGGGCTCCAAACCATAAGTCCCGATTTGGAACGACAAAGTACTAGATACACACGATCACATAGCAGGCTACCAAGTTTCTGTGATGGCAATTCACGGTTTCCGGCATAGAGTCATCGGACTTGTACTTTCTTCAGGTAACCACCTAACTCATATTAACCCAGTTTAACTCTTTAAAACATGTATTTTCTGAAATCAAACTTTGAAAACTCTAACTCTGTATGGCATACATTTATCTGGTATCGTCATACCATTGACTTGTAAGTCAAATCTTCGAGCCATTTATAGCATATTATCATCTCTTCGTTCAAAACATGTAGTTTGGGACCACCATAACAATAAATCAATTCAAAGAATTCTTTCTTTTAAATTCATGTAAACACATGCAAGAAACTTTCTCTTTATCAACATTTCAATAATACAAGGTGGCCATGTCAAGTTTCTCAATTACATACACTTCTTTCTCTTTAAAACAAGAACATAATTTTTATTAAGAAACACCCTCTCATAATCACTAAATCATGTTCAAATACTATAATATTGAGACAACTACTTTCAAAACATAAAACATGCATTTTAACTCTTTCCTGACAAGATCATAAACTTTAATTCATCACAAGAGAGGGGTTTCATAATTTGTGCTCTCAAACAATATTCAGTTTCATACATATACATATAGATGTAAATCAATATAAGGGGGAAAGTCCTAATGGCCAAAACAACAATATCATTAGACCATTCATGATGCATAATTAAAATCATGGATTCCAAAACCCCTTTATAAATTCATGTTTGATATACTTTAAATCATAATCAAGCGTTTCAACAAGACCATGTAGGTTTTAGGAAGAACCCCACGTACCTTAAATTAGAAACTTTTGAATAAACTCTAGCTTTTGGGATGCTATACGTACAATTTATGGGTTCTTCTTGTAGCCCTCGCAATGGGGATTCTGAATCTTGATGAATTAAGGAAAAGCTACGGTTAAATCTTGAGTTATATTGATCTTTGGGTTGAAATCCTAAGGAGGGTTCTTGGTGATTTTGGGTGAGAATAACCTTATTTTGGTGTTTGAGGGATTTAATCTCGTGTTTAAGATGGACAAGGGGTTGAAAATACCCAATTTGCCCTTAAAAATGTGAAAACAGAATCTGGAAATTTGGTGTGTGCGACAGAGCATGCGTCGCACGCTAATCGCATGTAGCTATTGCCTATCTCATAAAAACGGTTGTAACTTTTCGCCCGGGTACCGGATTTAGCCGAAATTGTTATCGTTGGAAAGATAATTTGAAGAACTTTCATTTGATCTATAGTATTCCCTCCAATTCATCATATAGAAGGAGTTATGGTCTATGAAAGTTGACCTAAGTTTTAATATCCACTAAAACTTAATCAATAGAAATGTTTCCAAATCGTCTTGGAGTTGGAGAATATTTGTGACCTCAATCCATATTCAAAGGTTTTGCGACACTATAGGATTGATAACCACACATATATCAATAAGGAATCATCTAGTTCGGGTCTATATGCGTATGAACGACGATGTAGATTCTAGCCCGAAAGTACGGGATGTTACAAAGGATGTCACTTAATAGCCTAATCTCTAATTAATTATAGTAATTTAACCATAACATCCTTACCTAATTGATTAGTTCACTTAAGAACGGTGAACAGTAAGGATGTCACTTAACAGACATTGATCTACATGATAGCTGTTTCCTACCAGGCACCTGAGTACTGTTAGCAATTTCTAACGGTTGGACAGGGTTTCATTGCATTCTGTCCATTCATCTGAGGAATATAAAAGAATATAATTATCTATGAGAGACATCTATTTATCTATACTAATTTGGATCTCATGCCTTACATAGCGTACACTTTACCCTCCCCATACCCCAATTTGTGGGATTACACTGGGTATGTTGTTGTTATTGTACTATGTGTATTTCATAATTTTTTATGATATGATTTTTCTTTCCAGGAACTATAGGAAATGGACTAGAGCAAACACCTATATCTTTGTGCTCCTTTTTAGGGGCTTCTGAAAAAAAAAGTAGAATCTTTCAGCAAGAGCAACCTCAATGCTAACCAACATGTGCGAACTCCATCTAAAATCACAAGCTCAAGTTCTACCATACATTCTAGTCAAGTAATGCGAAGAATGGATAAAGATCCCTTGGTTCTTGAGAAAGAGAATATGCAAGCCAATATTTCATTGCCTTCATTTGTTGATCAAGTGATGAAACACTCTCAACATGTTGAAAAAGATATATTTTGAATTCATATGTTATTAATTTGTTGAACTAAATTTGATTGTTGTAGTTTTTACCAAATTGTAAAACTGCAGATTCATCTAACCGTGGAAAGGTGAATAGAGTTCGAGGTTGTAATAACTGCAAAAAAGTTGCTTCACTTGAAATCAGAGAAAAGCTGAATTAAGCTTATACATTAATCAAACGGTTGGAAAAATGTCAAACTATTTTTGAGGCATTTGGGAAAAATTATTCATGATCGCAATATCTGTCCGCTAGGAGTATCATCATGGAATTATATTAGCCAAGAAAAATTGATTCACATTTGGGTAGCTGTTGAGGTAAATAACATATCTACATCAGATTTAGATTCTTTTTTATTATAAAAGCCCTGCTTAATTTTATAAAATCTGAGCTCATCATATTGTTCATTTTGGTCCTTTCTTAGTAAGAAAGTTTGATAGTATTTGCAATGCTAACCAATTCCCATATTTTGATTATTGTAGGATAAATTTGAGGGTGTTGAACTGAGTGATCATCATGAATATATTTTTAGATGGATGAATGAGTTATGGAATAAATTGAGAGGATACTTATATGAAAACTATGTGAAGAATAAGTCACTTCAACAAGCTCTGAAAAATAAGCCAAATGGAATAGAGAAGAAAGAATGAGAGTGGTTGGTAAAAGAACATTTTTTTTCTGAATCTTTTCAGGTATACAAATACTTTCTTATCTGAAATCTAGCAAAACAGCAAGGGAATTTAGGCAACTACCTGATTTCGAGATGGATTTCCTTGTGGGGATTTATGCAACTCCTTTTTGTTTTATAATTTTTATTTGAATCATTAAAAGTTAGCATATTATTTTGCAAATATAGGAGAAAAACAAAAGGAATTCAGCAAATCGAGCTAAGTTGACGATGCTTCCTCACATGTGTAGCAAACTTATTCGAGATATTATTTTTGAAACGGTATTATCACAAAGTTATTTTTCTATAAGAAAATTTATGAGGTGTTATTTGACATGTTTGTCTTTAATGTTAAAGGGGGGGGGATGGCAATCCACCAGATTTGGGGACTATTTTCTATGAGAGTCGAAAGAAAGATAACAAGCTCGTTGAACCTAAAGCAATTCAAAAGCACATGCGTTTGGTAAATTTAATATGTATATTAGTTACATGAAATTACATGGAATAATGATAGAAAATATTTCTTTCTATATTTTGCGGGCTCAAATAGAAGAAATAGTGAATGCAGAGCCATCTTTATCTAGCATAGAGATTGTTGAAAAGTGTTTTGGACCACAAATACATAGCCATGTAGTTGCCTTTTGGGGTGGAGTAAAGGCCAAAGACATAAAAGGTGGCACTTCCTCCAAAGCTGAATTATTATCGACTCTACGTTCTACTCAAGAGGAAAACAAATACTTGAATGCGGAAAACAAGTCCTTGAATGGTCATCTGTCTACCTTAGAAGATGAGATGAAAGAAATAAGGAAAATGAAAGAATTATTTTCTACTCAACAACACTACAAAATCGCAAATTTCAAATGAATGACCACTGCCTTATGCTCTCCAAGTTAGTAACCATATACCTTCTGGCTCCCCTCTGTATATTTGTTGTATTAGTTTGAGAAATTTGAAATGCATGAACTGTAGCAAGTGGTTGGTGTATGTAGCATGTAATTTTTGTTAATCCTTTTCGAGGTTCTATTTAGTTGAATGAGGTTCTACTTTAGTTTGTGTCTGAACAAGGTTAATACTTCATGTATATGGTTGGTGTCTTAATGAGAAACCAACAATTGATTATATCGATTGCTGACAATCTTGTCTAGATACACTTGCAAACTTCTTTATCTTGTCTAGATACAATATACCTTCCAATGATTTCCCAAAAATAAAAGAGAAAGTTGACTGTTGATACCTTATATTGATTATGTGCATGCTTTAAAAGGTAATAATATATACAAGATTTCAGATAAATTCATCACTAGCATGGACTTCTTTACAAAATAATTACTGTAACAAAGTCATTACTGTTTAGTGCCACAAGCAACAGGCAATAGCTTTTAGGGTGATGATATTACAGGTTTCTCTCTTTAGCCCATATGTATATATACTATTTACTAAATCCCCCTTCTTTTTTTTATGTCTATCATATTTTGACCACCCTTGATACAAAATCCTAGTTCTGCCACTGCTTCCTACATGAGCTCTTGGATGACTAACACAGATACAAGTATAAAACAGCAAGTACCATCCAAGCAGAAAATCAAGGCGCCTTGTTGCAGCAGCTTTGTCCTCTAAATTATCTGATAAAGCCTCTGGCCATTCATAATCCACCACCAGCCCTATTTCCCCTCCTTGCTCATCCTGTAAATATAGCACTGCTATTATCACAAACGAACAAAGCAGAGAAGTGTCATCCCCAACTTCTTAGGGAGTTTAAGTATGGATAGTACATAGAAATGAATGTAATAACAGAAACTTAAGCTACAACAGTTAATCTAATATCAGTGAGATAGATAACTCTTGACTGGAAGAATTTCCAATAGCATTTTTAAAGAAGGAAGAGTAATGCTCAAAACTGTAAGAGCTACCTTAAATTTATTCCTATAGATAGAAACAGCTTCTGCATGTGCCAATAGCTGATTGTGTGCTACCGAGAATGGTTCAGTGGAAGAACTTTCACTTCTTCCAGGGGCATGTATACCAGTACAATGCCCATTCACATCTGTCTGAAGATGTTCATTACTTGGGACTCAAAGCCACTGAACTGAGCTTTTGAAATTCTTTTTTTTTGGGTTACATTTTGTATCTGTATAAAGATTATTTAAACTTTGACTATATGTCATATTTGGCTAGTCTTTACTTCTCTATCTGTGTTCTCTTGTTGCAGGCCGGTTCTGAAGTTGGATGTCTAATTACGATCGACAAAGATATAAAGGTGAAATACTAAATATTTCAACGAACTCCTTAACGTTGAAATACTAAATATTTTTACTTGTGATTTATGAATAGCTGAACCAATTTCACAGATTATTTTTCGCCTAAAATGATGTACTAATTTTCTGCATTACTGTTTCAGGAGTTTCTTGATTTAGGTGAAACAGTAGGAACTAAAAGTGGAGGACTTTATTATTTTTTTTCCTTGTGATGGAAGTTGGCAATCTGAACTAAAAGTCGAGGACTTAAACAGTAGAAACAGGAGTTACTTAGATTATTTGTTTTCTATGTAATCAAATCGTATGAAAAAATTGATATCATACTTAGCTCGATTGAGATGATAACTATGTTTTTTGTGAAACAAATATTGAAACTAATATCATGGGATGTTAACCTAGTTTTCTAGTCTCTAATTATATCATATTTTTCTATCGAGATCTAGATAGCAATTTGATATAAATTGTTGAAATTTATGATTCTGTGATATACATTAGCCTCATTTGTGGTCAATTAGAGACCAAAAATATTTCTCGTCTTTAATGACTGATCTAGGACTAGAATATTTCTCGTCTTTAAAAGTTGATCCACAACAGGATGTTGCTCGTCCTTAATGGTTGATCTAGGAAAATAATTTTGCTCGTTGCTAAAAGATAATTTAGGACCAAGTAGTTCTCGTCTCGAAAAGATAGTTTAGGACAAGGTAGTTAGTCTATTTGAGAATAGATATATCGTCGCTAAAAGATAATTATGACCAAGTAGTTAGTCTATTTGGGATGAGATATATCGTCTCTAAAATATAATTATGACCAGGTAGTTAGTCTATTTGGGACGAGATATACCGTCGCTAAAAGATAATTAGGACAAAGTAGTTACTTTATTTGAGACGAGATAAATCGTCGCAAAAGGATAACTAGGAAAAAGAAGTTAGTCTATTTTGGACGAGATATATCGTGTCAAAAGGATAATTAGGACTGGATTTTTGGCCCGTCTCAAAAGGTTTTTTAGGACCGACTTTGTTGAGTAGTCGTTATTGAGGTTTTGCGGCGGAGCCTGTTAGATGGGACACGACCGATTTTTTCCGATCCTAAAAACCCAATTGGGACGAGATTTAAACTTTTTGGGACCAGATTTCCATTCCTTATAGGTTATTTTTCTTGTAGTGCTACTTGGATGTGTTTGGTCCTTGGATGTGTTTGGTCCGCTCATGATAAACCGGATTAGTAACAATCTGAATAGCACTTGTATTGACAATATGGAGAGGATTAGGATTAGATTGAGGAAATCAAATCTCAGCAAGTAATCCACGAAGCCACACAATCTTGGAGAAAACAGTAGACATTGATCGATATTCAGCCTCTGTTAAAGATTTTGACACGCGGTCTTTCTTCTTACACGTCCAAGATATCAAAGACACTCCAAGAAACATGCACCAACCAGACACTGAACGACGAGTATCAGAACATCCTGCCCAATTAAAATCACTATAAGCATTAAGACGAATAGGCAAACCACTAGGAAAGAATAATCCAGGATTAGATGTTCCTCGAAGATATCGAATGATGTGGCGGATAGCCACCAAATGAAGATGACGAGGAGCTTTCATGAACTGACTAACTTGTTGAACAAAAAATGAGATATTACGCTTGGTAATAGTAAGGTAATTTAAGCTTCCAACTAATTGCCGAAATATAATTGAATCAGGAAAAAGATCACCTTTCTCCTGGCGATACTTTACATTCAATTCTATTGGAGTATCTACAAAAGAGGAATCCTGAAGACATGCCAAAGAAATCAAATCTTGGGTATATTTGTGTTGATTTAGAAGCACACCGGATGAATCACGATGAACTTCCAAACCTAAGAAATATCTAAGAGTACCAACATCTTTCAAATGAAAAGAATCCTTAAGTTGTTGTTGCAGGCTATTGATTAGTGAAGAATCAGTTCCTGTAATAATAATGCCATCTACATATTCCAAAAGAATAACACAACCTATGGATGTTTTCCAAAGAAACAAAGATGAGTAATATTTGCTCTGCTCAAAAGAGAATTGTAGCAAAGTAGACCGAAATTTGTCAAACCAAGCTCTGGGAGCTTGATTTAGTCCATACAAAGACCGCTTCAACATGCATACATCTAATGTAGGCAATGAGAAAAAACCTGGTGGAGGTTTCATATAAATATCCTCTTTGAGATCACCATGAAGAAAAGCATTTTAGACATCCATTTGATAAAGAGTCCAATTTTGTGAAGCAACAATGGCAATAATAGTTCGCACCATCGTCATTTTTGCTACTGGTGCAAAAGTCTCTTCATAGTTCACACCATACTCCTGCTTGTTACCAAGAACAACCAATCGAGCTTTGTACCGATCAATATTTCCATCAGAATGAAGTTTGATTGAATAAACCCATTTGCATCAAATTGGATGGACATTTGAAGGACATGAAATAATATCCCATGTGTTATTTTCTTTAAGAGCCAAAAGTTCTTCCTCCATAGACTTCTACCAACATTTATGCTTGGAAACTTGTGAGTACCAAGTTGGAATAGAAATAGTGGATAAGTTAGATGAAAAGCCATACCAATTAGGAGTATGAGATACTCTCATAGATCGCGAGTGGGCTCAAGAGGAGCAGGCCTTAAAAAATTCTCAGATTCTAGTTATGGAGCAGTTTTAGATAGAGGATCAATATCGGGAGGAGGTATAGTTAGGCGCCGACGTTTGTACATAAATCCATGTTTGAACCTCTTAGAAGAAGATGACAAATATTCAAAAGTAGGAAGAAGAAGAGAAGCAAGAGATGACTTAACATGAGTAGAAAAAAAAACACTGATTCTCAAAGAAAATAAAATTCCTAGAAACATGAAATTTATTAGAACATGGATCATAGCAGAGAAAAACTTTCTATGAAGTACTATTACCAATAAAAACACATTTAGTAGACTGAATAAAAAGTTTATCACGCTAAGAAGGTGGAAGATTCACAAAACAAATTCAACCAAATGTATGAAAATTATCATAGCTTGGATTTTTTGTGATAGAGACGAAATATGAAGATTCAAGATTTAAGACTTTAGATGGTAGTCTATTAATTAAGTAAACAACAGTAGACAAAAATTCAACCCAATAATTAGATGGAACAGAGAACTCAATCAATAAAGTACGAGTGACATCTAAAAGATGATGATTTTTACGTTCAGCAACCCAATTTTCGTATGTTGTATATGGACAGGAGCGTTGTGAGACAATTCCTTTTTCAAGCAAAAAATTTTTGAACTCATAAGACATATATTCTCCACCAGAATCAAATCTTAATAATTTGATGCAAGTAGAAAATTGAGTCTCAGTATAGGCCAAAAATGTCTTGTATATGGAAAATATCTCTGATTTGGAACAAAGAAAATATACCCACATAAATCGACTATAATCATCTATAACTGTCACAAAGTACTTGAAATGAGCATGAGAAACAATTGGTGAAATACCCTAGACATAACTATGAATGACATCAAAACACTTTGTAGCACGACTACCAAAATTAGGAAAAGGAAGAATTTTACTCTTGCGTAATTTACAAGTATAACAATCAAACGAAGCAATGGAAAATTGATTTTTGTTCCCCAATAAACAAATTTGATAAATGAGATAACAAAATAGAATTTGGATGTCCTAATAGCTTATGTCATACCTCAGTCTTACTAGGTGTAGAAGTACAAGCAAATGATAGAACACGAGGAATGAAAAAGTGTATAAGAAATAGTCGTCCAACTTTAGGCCCCTTCGCAATTATCGACACCTGATACTGCCCAAGACAATCATTACGTGAAAAATTCACATCACAATTGTTATCTACCAATTGTCCAACTGAAATAAGACTAATGAAGAGCTTTGGTGACACAAAAACATTGTTGAAAGTTTTATTAATATCCCCAACCTTGGTAATGGATAAATTACTACGATTGGCTACTTCAATTTGTGATGGACCATGATACTTATGAACATTTTTTAGCATACTAGATAAGTTGGTCATGTGATTGGAAGCTCTAGAAACAACAAGCCAAAAATTAGATGCAAGATCATTACCTTGTAGCCCTAAAGCTAAAAAAGTTGACATGATAATTTGTCTTACTATTTCAGGAGTAAGAACTTGTCCCGAAGATGAGTTCTCAGTAATGAAACCATTTTTCCCATCTTGAAAATCAATAACCTTACAGTTTTGATGGCGTGTGAGACACTCTATGATAATGTGTCCTTGTTCTTTGGAATAATTACAAAACTTTCAACCACAATTGCTAGAAATATGACCATATATCCTTGCAACTGTAGCATTGTGGTCTAGTCATATCCCTACCCTTTCCTTTACCTTGGGCAGCAAATGCAACAACAATATCATCAACTTGCTTGAAAACATTTTGTGTGACAAAACGTTGATCTTCACAGAGTAATTTCCTAAAACAAACATCACAGGAAGGAGATGGGTCAGATTCCTCAAGTGGGAGAGAACACTCTCAACTCGGAGCGTAACTTCATCAAAAATTGATCTCGCTTGCTTTGCTCATGAACTTGTTGAATTACAGATAGAGATTCGGCAGGTATTTTTGCTTAAACAGTATCAGTAAATTCATCCCATATGTTCTTAAATCTACAAAAATAATCCTGAATAGAAAGACTTCCTTGAGAGTAATTACCAATTTCATACTCTAAGTGAAAGCGTTGGGAACTATTATCTTTGTTGTAAACCCTTTATAAATAATCCCACATGGCTTTAGCTATCTTGTAATGCTTGAGATTAAGAACAATAAGAGGGTCAATTAACTCTAAAAGCAATGTCATCACCCGAGCATCTTTAATCGTTCATTCACCTAATTTTGTAGGATCTGTAAAAGCGGGATCAGCTCCATCTATATGGCCCCATATTTCTTTTTCAGTGACAAATAATTGAAACTGAAACTCCCATGACGAAAAATTCTTTCCAGTGAAATGAACACTGAATGATTCAAACAGGCATGAAGTCATATTTATGAAAACTAGAAACATTGACTCAAAAAGAATAATAAAAATGACCAAGATCAAAGTTCAAGGTGTTAATTGTCAAGGAAAAATCAACCAAAAACAATTTTTTTCCAAAAAGACTGAAAGGAACCACAAATGAACTCTATGAAACAAGACATCCAAGAGAAGTCTCTGATACCATGTCAATTTTCTGCTGAATGCCTCTCAATATTGAGAGTCTTGCCATTAAATAGAAAATATTCAATGATTACATCTCTAAAGATCCATCATCCTATCCCTAAAGATCAGCTTTTCTATCCCTATAAATCCGCTATTCTATCCCACCAAATCTGCTCTACTAAAGTCACTATTATTCTCTTTGACTACTAAATCAAATCTATGTAATTACACTAATATACAACAATATGTGGTTACATTAATATATACAATATTTACATCATGCTAACAGAAACAAGATGAATCTCATGATGTTCAAGTAGGAGCAGATCACTTTGTATCTCTTGAGAATCTACCTCCAAGCCAATATCTAGATCTATCATTATTTTGTGATTGTCGGTACATTCTCTTGTTATTTATCAGCTTTATACATCATGAAATAGAAAATTATTTTTCATTGAATGGAAGATTTCACAGAACCAACAACAAAAACAACACACAAAAAAAAAATCTGGCACTCGGCACTACCTAGCGGATTTGTTTTAAAAACAACAACATACAAGTGTAATCCCACGACACTTAGGTTTGGGGAGGATAGAGTGTACAAAGACCATACTCTTATGTAGGGAGGTAGATCGGTTGTTTTTGATAGACACTTAGCTCAAGGAAAACATATTGAGGCAGATCGAAGAAAAGAAAAAAATTGCAGAATCAACAACAACAAAATAAAAAACGAAAAGTCATAATAGATCTTCCTTTTTCTATTAAAACAACTACTCATAAAATTTAAAATTTCATAAAGCAAAGGGAATGTTGAAAAACACTACCAAAGAATGTCGCTGCAACGGGAAGACGTGAATCAAGGAACAACCAAACAATCATCAACCTTCAACCTTGAGAGTAAATCAATCTAAGGAGATGAGTTGTATCACGTATCAAAACAAGCATTCAACCAAAACGGAAAAATACAAATGCACACACATATATAATCAAGAAAAAATTGGAAAAATTAAATTAAAATTTAGGGTAAAGAGATAAATTTCGCTGCAAAGAGATAAATGTTACTCCAGTGACAATTTTCTTTTAGGGCATTTCTTCAATATATAATTAATAAGATTCTAATCTGAAAACATTTAAAGTTAGTGTAATACAAATAAAAAGTATAGAATGTGCCGAGTTGTACTACCTAACCTGCCCAAACTCAGCAAATGAAGTCCATCTGCCGGTTTTTCTGGATCCTCAAATTGAATTGAAAAAAAACAGAAATATTTTAAATCCAAGGCATTTTTATTTCCATTTTCGGTAACTTCAATAATGGCCAATCGAAAATCATCTTCTGCATCTGGAAACTGTTCAGGGTTCAGCCCATCGGTTTTTAAGATTTCTATATACATATTTTGGTAGGGAAAAGGATGAAAACAAAGTGATAAAAGGAAAGAGATTTGAAGCTTCCGTCCTTCTATAGAAAGCCAATTATTATTTTTCCCCTTGTTTCTAGTACATATAGAGTAGGGGTATTAAAAATCAAACCATAGTCCGTAACCTAAATCGAAAAAATGTTATTGACTATAATTATTGGTAATGGGTCATTGGATCAACTTTTTAACAGAAATTTAGAATTTTATAAACATAAAAGGGTCAAAATTCCTTTAAACTATGTCAAGTTGAATAAAAATGTCTCCGATGTGACTGATTTGGTCCGAAAATATTCCTATTAGTTTGATAATAATATAGCCATATAAATATCGATAAATGAAAAGCCAAAACATAAGTGCAAAAATGAAAATGAACCACCCGATAAGCACCCTTAATATGGTGGCGGGCTGTTTCCTATTTTATACATGGCATTCCCATCATGTTGTAAAGTCTCATGTTGAGGGTTGCAAACAGATGCCTAATAAATACGACTTTGTATCCATCAATAAATAAGCTTGTCCCATATTGAGGTAAGCCGATGCCTAATGAAGACAACTTCATATCAACTAAGAGATGAGTTTGTTCAATGATGTTAGGATCGAAAGATTAAACTAAGTCAAGTGACCTAATGATGTCTCCTTCATCTTCGGATGAAAGCAAGACTCCTTGTTAAGTACTTACTACTCTACCACAACCTTTATAAGTCATATGAAGGTGAGTCAATGGATGTTTGTAATACTCTGTAAATTTATTTATTTTAGTTGATATTTTCTGTACAAGAATTTTTTATTTACATGAAAGATATATTTATAGCACTACATTTATTCATTTCCTCTGTGGAAATTGGAATGGAAATGATCCCAAGCTTATTGCGAAGGAGATTTGACCAACACCAATTATAAAACTTGATTAATTAGTGTTAGATCTTTCTAGTTCACATTGAAGAATATATGTTTCTTTAGTTTTCAATGGACTTGACTGAAAATTCTTCATTTTAATTGAATGTTTTATGTTTTCAAAATAGAAAATCTTCCGATAGCAGACTTTCACCACCTACTCACTCTTCTTAATAGCTTACACACTATGATTGCTAGTAAATTATTTTAGTTAGCTTATCAAGCACTAGTGATAACTTTCTCCAACTCCAGATTACGAAATAGGAGCTAATTATGCTCAAGCACCCAGGCTATGGAGGCTACTGGGGATAAGATGTTCAAGGAACAAGTGAGAGTTCCAATCAGAAGCTTAACAACAAAAGTAAAGAAGTGGAAGATATTGGAAAGTATAGGATGACACTACAAGTGTGATCATTATCTGTACACTGTTACTTTGGTTAACTGTGCACGTGAGCTTACTAGTGAACATGAGTTTGTTAGTTTGTTAGGTGGTTGATGAGCTGGGTGATGATCTGGAAAGTTAAGTATGCAGTGAAGTGAGAAGGTTCTAGAATATAGGTGCAAGTTGTAACAATGCAAAGTGAATTTGACAGTTAATAAAATTTCTCTCTTCCTCCTTCTCTGTTCAATGTAGCTTGGTTAAGCTTTGTATTAGACTTTTTGGTGAATGTTTTCATGGTATCAGAGCTCCAGTTAGATCATGGAGTACGAAAAATAATCACAAATTGTTTGCTTGCATCCTGAATTTGCTTGCATCCTGAATTGTTGTAGTAAATCTATCTTTGTTATTTTAGCTGTTTTTGTGTAGTAGTTGTTGGTGATTTTCGATCCCTACATCTAATTGCTTGCTTGATGAAGCATGAAGAATGGCACTTAAGATAGATCCCTGTGGTCCTTTGTTCATAGGCACATCAGATGTGTCTGGAACTACCCTGATTCCAGTCAAGCTAGTTGGATCTAAAAATTACAGTGTGTGGAGTAGATCAATGAGCATTTCATTATTGGGGAAAATGAAATTTGAATTAACCGGTGCGTGCAACTAGGAGATGTATAGAGAAGAGTGGCATGAGCAATGAGAAACATGAAATGCAACAGTGCTCTCATGGTTAATGAGCTCAATGAGTTCTGAGTTGTTGAATGGGATTGTATATGCCACAAATACACGAGAAGTTTGGGAAGATCTGAAGGAAAGATTTGACAAGTTAAATCGAATGAGATTATACCAATTACGCAGAGAAAATCAACACAATGTCATGAGGTATTGATTCAGTAGCTACTTATTTTACCTAATTGAAAGGTCTATGGAATTATCATGACCCGAGCCGAGGCCCTAGCTGCGACGAGCATCCCAAACCATAAGGGCCCGAGAGACCTCTTAGCATGCAATCATAAGCATAACTCATATATAAAGGAAGCGTGGAAGATAAACTGACAACATGATAGTCCCATAATCAAACTTAAATGTTCATAACAACAAACCATAGAAAAATCCAAATCGAATATAAAATATTCGACGAAGCCTCTACTGATCAAAACATAGTAGTTTGTTTATATGATCCAAACCACGAGTGATCGAATTTAGATGCGGAAAAGTAAAGATAGAAGGATAGGATAACGATGATAGAAAGATAGACACAAAGTTGATAACGAAAGGTAAATCGAAGGATATATCAAATCCTAAAACCTCCCTTAATTACTATCAATAAGCACCTAACTCTTACATGACCGCAAAGGGGATTACATCACCCTTACAACCAATCTTTCTAAACAAGGTTAAACAAATACTTTTTCAAGAACTCAAACACTCCCATGGAGTTCTCATGAATACATCATGTAAAATTTATCATCAAAAAACTACTTAACGAAATGTCTAAGGAGCCTATTTATATTAGTTGCCTTTGCAAAACTAGCCTATTACAAAAATAGCCCAAAAGTTGTTATTTCTAAAATAACCCACAATGGATCTTTATTCCTCATTCCATGGATTTCCTTGTCTCCAAGATATCTTCCAAACACGGCGTTTCCATCATAGGAGCTCGAAGTAGGTCCTCCAAGTGCATTCTTGAGCTCTTTGCTGGCCCATGGCTTGGACCTCTTTCTATTGGCCTCGAACGATGTCATCAAAAGCTATGATGGCCATTTGGCTTATATTATTCTCCCCTTCTTGAAAAGGATTCGACCTCGAATCCGAACCTTTCAAAACCAAAGAGAGGACAAACAAATAGAAACTCCTTATGGCATGAGTGTTAGGGTTAGCACAACAAATCACCTCAACATGCCAATGTTGCACATACTATAAATATAACCAAGGATCCTTTGAATTAACTATTGAAAACTCATTAAAAATGCACAAAGGATTTGGTTTTTGAAAAAACCAATAGATAAGGAAACTACAAAGATCCTAATTGCATCAAATAATCCAAAAAGGAGAACTACCTCCATCTCATGAGCCAGAATACACAATTGTTACATTACCTATTCAAGAGACCACACAAAGGGTGGTTCACCAATTGGTTCTAAAGTCCACAAGATCCATATAGCATTAGAATTCAAATAGGTGAACCGACCAACAAATTCCCTTCCTCTATATAGATCAAATCCAAGACTAACATGGATGTCATTATAAGCAAAGAGGTAGTATAGTAAGGAATCAAGTGTAGAGGCATCATGAAAGGTGCTATTATCTATAATAATGCCAATTGGATCAAAAAAACTTAGCACATAATGCACACAAGGTTGGAATCAAAATATTTGAGCACATGCAAATTATTCCTTTCAAACAACTTCCTATACAAACGAATTTAACCAAGGGAGGCATGCCACCGGGAAGGATAGAGAATCTATTATGTAACAAACCAATACAAGACAAGTAGTTCTCCCAAAAATTTCATTTCCCTCTATTAACAAAGTTAATCATTCTCCTAATATCCCCACAAGATTCTTCAGATTGTCCAACCCTATGAAGGTTACAAGAAGTCCTTAACATCCATGGGCTCTTCCACAAACAAATGATCAACTTGGAATCCACATGTTGGGATTCATTCAATTTAAGCACAAGTGTGCCAAGAAAGGATTAAAATTTATAAGCAACACCCAAATGGAGACAATGAAACTTTTTCCCTCAGGTTTTCAAGAATGATACCACCATGCAGAAGGAGGTCATCAATTCTTCTCAAGTATTGAAGAAGGGTATCACAACAATAGAATTAATCCAAAGTAGTTTCAAGAGAAGGTTCTCTTCTTGACCTACAAGTAGTGAAACTTTGGTAAAGAGGGGAAACACACACTGCATAACACTCTTGGAGCTTTTTATTACTCCCCTTCTGCAAAGATCTCCTATCTTTGTAAGAGACCTTTCCCATACACATTGTTGGTATCTCAAGTGGATTATGAATACTCGAGAAAGGATTTCCATCATAGGGAAGGATACCAACATTCTTAATTAAATTTTGGTTGCCCTGTAGACCAACAAGTTGTGTTTACCACGATTACCATTTCTAAATTTGGCACAGGGATCAAATAGAAAGAGTGGTCATAGACATGGGTCTAGACAACACTCTCTTTCCCCATTGGTTTAACCCAAATATAAAGACATACTCTCTATAATAGCATAAGCATAATTAAAAGAAAGTAAAGAGTAGAGAAAGGTATCACTCAAGTCCACTTCAAAAAAGGTGTCACTATGTAAATACTCACTATTATATTAAAGATCATTACCATAAGTATTCTAAACAATAGGAGCACACAAAGTAGAAGAGGAAACAATTTCCAAACAATGGATGCTTTCTCTTTCTGTGGAAGAATCCTCAAGTAGACACATACACCAAACAACATTAAAGAAACTATTTCTTAAATCTTCACACGAAGAAAGCAATTAATCCCTATAATTATCAAACGAAGGTGTGGTGTCATAGAAAGGATCACATCCGCAATCATTTTTCAAAGAACAATCAACTATTTGGTTTCTTAAATATTCAAGAAAATCAAAGCTACCATCACCCAATTGATTATTCCTTTCCAAGACCTAACATTCCCTTCCCTTAAGAGTACTCTCATCTTCCAAGAAGAGATTTCCATCTTTAGGAGAAATGTTTTCACACCATAGTGGATTAGCATATAGGTTATAACCTTCATGACAAGCTATACCTTAAACATCATTCTTACCATTAGGTACACGAGGAGAGATGGTACCATCTTCGAACAAGATATTATACTTAAAGAGAGAAGGATCTACCCCAGAGAAAGATTTAGAACATGCAAGTTCACTCTCTAAAAGACAACTATCAAGTTCCAAAGAAGTTTCAAACACATGACCATCCCTATGAGACAAGAAAGCATTAGGATCTTCACAAAAAGACAAGCTCTAAGGGTCACTCCTATTTTCTTGATAAACATTTTCAAGTTCAACACTCACTTGAGGTTCTTTAATCACAGTACACATTGCTTCAAGAGGTGGGATAGTTTCGTACACAAGTTGATCAATAGAATTTTCACAGAATGATGTACCATCATTGAACACAATGGCTTCAACACTAGGTGGACACAAATTGATCTTAGAAGAAGAGTCAATTCAGTCATCAATAGGATAAAATAGTGTATCCACACTCACAACATATACATCATCATCAAGAGGAAAAGAATCAATAGAATCATATATGGGTATGCTACTACTCACACTGAATGGGATATAATCCACAAAATCATCATTAACATGGACAAAAGTGTAAGAGTTAGCTATTTTACCTTGAGGTTCTTAAGAGTTTTATTCTTTACCTTGGTGTGAAGGTCCTCTACAAGATTTTGAGTGATCTAAGATTTCCCTTATAAAATCTTTAAAGGGAATCTTCTCTTTTAGCACTGGTTCTCCTCCGCTTGCCATGTTGGTACCTATATAAATATCCTTATAAATAGAAGGACAAACAATATTAGATTAGATTAGTGGCAACCTCCTCACTTCACTCCCCAAAACCTGTACTTTCCCTATCCTTCGATTGCCACCTTGCACACCCTTACTCCTGTCAATCTTTTGTCTCTCATTTTCATTCGACTTGGAGTAAGTAGTCATCTTTCCTTAAGATATGGGAAGGGCAGGTGGAAAGAGATGATTTACCTATTGGTTCTTTGTAAACTTGGGAAATTTTTTCATATTTGGAATCTTGTGTTGTGAAAATCAATCGGTAACCAAGTGTAAGTGTCCATATTTGTAACACCCCAGATTCTGAACCCCAGACGCTACACAGTGCTTATGACCCCGAAGGACCACAAGCTAACCCATGACTGATATCAGTAACTGAGCACTAAATAATATACAATAAAATGCTGAAAACTGGCGGAAAACTTTTCATACGCTTCAATACTGAAATAAAACTGGATAAAGTATAACAATACCAAAATTAAAACAACTCTTTGAAAGTACTCTAGTCTAAAAAGCCTCTAAACTATCTAAATAAGGAGTTGATGGGACAATCCTCCAACTAACTCCATCTACAAAAATTCTAAATCTAATGCAATAGTAAAATAAAAAACATCCTCAAATGATGAGGACTTATTGGTAAGTCTACTACAACTGGCTGAATCTGAACTGCTAAGGGTGCTCAAGATCACTTGCTTTTGAACCTATGGTATAAGACACCATAGTGCAAGATAAAAGTATGTGTAAGTATGTGAGAATGTACTGGTCTACAAGATGAGGTAAGGCTGAATGCAAGGGTTCATATGCATGAACTGTAACTGACTACGTAACATAAACATGACTGAGTGAGAATGTAGGCATGAGTGCATAAACTATAACTAAAATCGTAGTATCACTGAATAATAAATTCTAATTACTGGATTTCTGATAACTGAGTCTACTGATATTGATATCTGATTGATTGAAGATGAGATCAGGCCTATCTAGCAGGTGATCTCTGAATCTACTGATAATGAAAATGATTGACTGAATCTGAAATCAATCCTATTTAGTGGGTGATCTCTGAATATATAGAACTATCTAAGTTCTTTACTGAATTGAGTGACTATGTCTAACAGTCCTGTTTTCCATAATACTGATTTGAGTTCTATTCTAAAGACTCAGAATGAAACGGTGGGGGTAGTCATCTAACCGACATGCCCCTTTCTGAACTAATTAGGGTCCAACCTGTAACCCCAACTGGAAGGGTATCAGTACCGTTCCATGGGTAAATACAGCTGCGATGGAGTTAGTCCTAATCTAATGGGTGACCCCTGAAATCAGTCCTACACTAGCGGGTGATCTCTGAGTATGTCAGTTCTATCTAACGGGTGACATCTCGTACCTATGCTGGCCACGTAGTTTTGGAACATAGGGATTTCTTCGAGGGACCCAATCCTCACTAATGGTTGTGCCTCCATCCCTAGGCTCGCTTGGTGCTGAATCCTTCTCCCAACTGAAAGACACTGAACTGATTTACTTGTTCATACTAAGCCTGAATCAGTTGTTACTGATCGTACTGTTTAACTAAACTGATCTGAGTTACTGAGTTCCATTGACTGACGAAATACTACTGAATTATGTTAACTGACTAAATGTTACTGAGTTCTGAATTAATTTACTGAGTTGGACTGGACTGATACTGAGGTTACTGAGTTATCCTAAGTTCTGTAACTGACTGAGTTCAACTAATTGTGGCACGATAGAGATTATCTTGAAACTGACACTGGCTCTAGGCACACAGCTAAATTATCGAGTATTAAATACCCCCAGGACTCGATAGCATGGATAATATAAAGCATGACAATTCTTAAATAACATGACAATGGTCTATCATTCACAAAACAATCAATGAGGCATTTCATCTAGCACTTGTAAGTCATAAACTTGTAAATGTATAGAAAAGCATATTAATGTCTCATGATTCATTCAATAAGGTCTTTCATCAAATACTTGGCATGCATTAACTTATACATAATTGGGGATTTCTTGTCAACATGCTATAATCACTCTATCTCATTCACATAGGCCTTTTATCAAACATATAGGGAGCATGTTTTGGTCATACAACAATCAATACATCTAACTCATCATGGATACATCAACTCACTTTCAAATTTAAGGGTTTATCATGAATATTATGTAAGTCATTACATACTAGGATCAAATCTTGAAACTTGTAATCTCAAACATGAATCAACACCCAACAACAACGTGAACATGAATATCAATTCACATAATTCATAAAAACTAATAAATATATAATCTTTGAATTTAGAGAAAGGATTCTTGAACTTCATGGGTAAAGGGGACTCATGAATCAACATCTAACATACCTTAATTCTTGACTTTATGAAGATTGACGGTTAAATTCTTGAGTTTCGAGTCTTGAACTAAGAACCCTAATGCTTGTTCTTGAGAGAATTTGAGAGAAAACAAGTGTACTTTGGTGAATAATGGATAAATCTCATTTTTTGGGCTATATAGGGGTGGGAAAAAGACTGAAATAATCCTGGGGTCATGACTATTTTAATGACTAAAAATTGTGTACCGACATGTTGGTTGACGAGCCACGTTGTTAGCACCGACGCGATAGCCAACGGCCGCGTCAACATAGCGTTGGCTCACTAGAAAATACCTTGAGCTGAGGAACATTTTATCTGTTGATGCGATGGATGATGCGACGTGCCAACATCGCGTCGACTCACTGTTTTGGACACTAGAACTTCATCTAAATGAGGTCCAAAAAATCCAAAACTCATCCAGAAATCCCTATTGACATCCTTGATAATGAATTAACTAAGATATAGACATTTAAAGCACTTTAAGGTCACGAAATGAGATTGCCAACTTTCGAATGCTAAAAATAAAGTAAGTCTGAAAACGTAGCTAGAATTTTCTAAGTCTGGGACCCCTTGGCAAGTATTAATTGACTGAATTAAGCGTAGGATTTTTTGGATTCTTAGAATATTCCAATGGGATTATTCCACACTGCACCTCCTCATAGTACCCATCTCAGGTGAAGGAAACTTTCACTCTCTCAGAGACTCTATAGCCTTCCAAGCAGTATGAGAATAGATGGGACACTTGAGGTATCCCTAGATAATCAACAAAAAGTGGAGTTATGTTGTTTGCATGATACCCATCATCAAGATTAGAAAAAATCTTGGAACTCCACAAATCTCAACCCATATTTAACAAGGTTGTCTTCTTGGATCACTATCATAAAGCTTCCTATAACCCTTCGACACACAGATTAACCTCAAGAACTATTTCAAGGCACCCCAAGTATGAGTGTAATTCTTTATAAGTTTTCACCATTCCAAGGTCAGATGTTGAATGTACTTAAGGGAATATGTATCTTGTTCTTCTTCGTTCATTACATAATCCTAGAAGACCCTTTCACATTGCCATTCCCAATATAGGTAAACTTTGGGATTTCATTCTCCTTTGAAGATTAATAGAGTAGGAAGACATTGAATCCTACTATACACTCCATTTATACCTTGGTTCCCGTTTCCGTACATTTGACCATGGATATATTCATTACCCCATAATCTCCATCTTCTTCATAACCATAACTATTTTCACCACAATCATAGTCTCCTATGTCGTAGTCACAACTATACGAGGCTATCGAAGACATGTTCCCCTTATATAACCTTGTACCTACAAAAATGAACAAACAAGATTGGTACTAAAGCTCCTCACCAACACTTAGATGAACTTTCCATTATGATCCTCACAATTGGAGAGGCGAATGTTGAAAGTTTCTTCTACTCTGATGGACACTAAGGTGTCAATCTCTACTTTGGGTCGGAGTGGATTCTTGTTTGATCGAATCAAAGAAATAAAAAAATCTACTTATGGACTTGAAACAAAGAGGTTACAATGAATTAAAACTGGAAAATCACACAAAGAAAAGAGACGATGAAAGAATTCAGACTCAATAACTAATTGATCAACATCGTAGATGAAGACTAGTTGATGATTCGTTTAAGAATCAAAAGAAGAGATTAGGAATCAATAAAATAAAACTAAAGAATCAAACGTTGAGCAATGGAGTAATTAAAAGTGTTTAAATGAACTTTGGAAACTTGAATTTTATGTTTTGAAATTTGATTTTCATTGGAGAGGTATTTTTGCGTTGAGGAAGGCTGATTTGCGATTAGGCTTCATTTTGACCTGCTCCCGCAAATGTGGAGCACCTTGGACGTAGGTTGAGTTGTTACTTACTGCATTGGGATGCGTTGGGGATGCTGAAGCATCTCAGCCACAGATAGAGGGGAGCCACAAATGTGGAGCACCTTTTCCAACAATTCCTCTTGAAGATTTGAATTTCTCCAAGAACACTCAAGAACACCAAAACTTCAAAAATCTCTATCTCTTAAACCATTGATCGGAATGCGACGAAATTTTGAACCAAGGCTATTTTCTACCTTCTAAAAACATTTCAAATATCATTTTATTCAAATTCACAACAAAAAATTCCAGATTTTCAATTCACATCAAACTTCTTCAACCCAAGCTTCCAATAAGGATACAACACTCAAATAAGCTCAAATTTGACTTAATAAGCACCTAACTCGAACGTGACCGCAAAGGGGATCAGATCACCCTTAAAACCAACCTTTCTAAACAAGGTTCAACAAATTATTTTCCAAACACTCAAACACTCCCATGGAGTTCTCATGAATACTTCACGTAAAAATTATCATAAAAAAACTACTTAATCAAATGTCTAAGGAACTTATTTATATTAGTTGCAGTTGCATAACTAGCCTATTAAAAAAATAGACAAAAAGTGGCTATTTCGGAAATAACCCACAAGGGCTCTTTATTCCTCGTGCCATGGCATTCCTCTGCTCAAATATATCTTCCAAACACGTCCTTGCTTGCTTAGGAGCTTAATGTAGATCCTCCAAGTTCATTCTTGAGGTCTTTCCTTTCCCATGGCTTGGACCTCTTTGTATTGGCATCGAACGATGTCATAAAAGCTATGAAGGATATTTAGTTTGTATCATCTATCTAAAATCATAACAAGGTCCTCGGTTACACCATAAGTAAAAAAGGAACCAACACATATGAAACATGCCTTCCGAAGTAAGACAATCTCAACAACTCTGGATATCTGGAAATAATCTACTGGTTAGCGGGACCACAGGACTATTGCTAAAAACAAAAAATATAGGGAGTCAATACTCAAAAGTACTGGTATGTTGAAAAATTCAAATATAACATATATTTTTATACAACATAAGTGAGAGCATTTCATAAAGCCATTTAGCATAAGGTAAATCAAAATACATGGGCATAATTTGATGAACTTCTATCCATGCTTATAAAACATTGACTCAACTCTTTGTATTACTTCTGTGCTAGATGGTACACCCTACAAGTCTAGTACCCACTGTCTATATGAGTTCGCCATTAACTTGTCGGCATAGCCCCCAAATCCATGATTGTCGCAAGGATTAGGTTCCTACATAATAGTCTAGTATATCAGTTCTTAGAGGTAAGTATACATTGGCCATTCACGTGTCTGGAATTCCAATCATATCCCCCATGTTGGCAAAATTCGGTTTCCAGAAATGAGCCCTTTCAATTAAATGTTGTTTTTAGGGTAATCATCCAACTCTCTTTAAGCCCAATTTTAGTCGTTTAGAACATGCATCTTTCTCAAAACATGGTCTGAAGTCTGAAAAGTTTGTAATCTATTCAGGTCTATGTCTGCCATGACATTTTTCTATTTTGGTATAGTCATACCAAGACTTGCAAGTCATATAAGCCATATCATATCATGTCTATGTTCATTCATTCAAAACATGTTATTTGACCACCAAAACATTTAAAAACTTCAACAGAGTTCTTATTTCAAAACATTTGAAACTCATTCAAAATAATCTCTTTTCACTACATTGACAAAGTGTAGTCATCTCATTCATTAATCACATGCAATTTATCTTTTTGGACGCAAGAGCATTAATAAATTAATAAAGCAAGGCAAATACACACTCGATAATGAAAAATTTAAACTCAGGCTTTTAACCATTCTTATAAACAACCACAACACATTAATAAAATGGGTTTCATAACAATAGAGGGAATTTCATAGATTGTCCTCTTATACAGATTTTCAACACTCATAATGTTTATACACATCAATATAATTCAAGTTTAGGTAAAAAAAACCATAGTTTAAATTAGATTTCATCTTAAGATGGGGTCCCCAATGTATGCTCTTCAATAAATTTCAAAAGCCTTTGCGTATACCAAAATATATATTCTTAAATCTTGCAAAATGATAAAATCATGTCCATGAGATTTAGGATAGTCTCACATACCTTTTGACAGAAGAAAATTGAAGAGAAAATAGAAAAATTGGATCCTCGAAGCTCAAATTCCTTAACCCTAGGTAGTTTCTCCCCTTTTGATTTAGGGAAGATGATTTGGGGATTTGAGAAGAGAGGATAATGTGCTTAAGGTTTAATATTTGTCCAAAGAGGGTTAGGAATGGTTATGGGATGATACAAGACCTTAATTCAATTAAAATAAAATAAACGGAACACTTTTTGATGCTATGGGTAGACTATGCGACGCATGTCCAAAGACAGCTTAAGTTTTGTGTCGCATGCCCATCGCACACCCTGGACAATGCCTCATTCAAACACTCATAACTTTTGACTTCGGACTCGGATTGACGAACAGTTAGTGGTGTTAGAAGGAAGACTCGAAGGGATTTAATTTAATGTGTAGTAGGCCAGATAACTCTTTATATTCAAATAGAAATTGTCAGTGGAATTTGACTCAGGAAAAATTATCAACTAAAAGTCAAATGATAGAAAAGTGCTCAACTTAACTTCTGAGCTAGGAGATTTTTATGACATGCATTCATCTACAAAGATGTTACCACACTAAGTAAATGTTATTCACTCTTATATCAAAATAGAAACCATTAGGTTTGGGTCTATAAATGTAGGAAAGACGGTTCAATATTTGCACAAAATTGTGGGGTGTTACAACAATTAGTATGATGTTGTGATCCCCTTCCCTTCATGTGATTTTACAAGGTCCAAGTACTATGTATATCATCTTTCTCAAATAAGATTGATACAGTTTTGAGTAGTACTGAATGATTCATATGACTAGGCTAGGAGATAGATTCTACTGAAGGAATTGACAACTTCACTCAATTAGAAATATGCTATAATAGCTGAACATAAGTTGTAACAATTTGCCTTCTAGTCCATAGAAAGTGAGAAATCAGATCTTATTGCATTCCAGTTGCATAGAACTTTAGAAGTAAGTCATAGAAATTAGAATTATAAGGGGAATAAATGTGACTACTACTACTTTACTGGACATATAAGAGAGAATTTCTACAAACTGATAGGATATCCCACTGACTAGAAATCAAGATGTGATACGGGTGTCACGGGCTCGAGACCATTTACTAAAAGCCAATCTCGGTAACTACAAAGACATTGTCATGACCCAAGCCGAGGCCCTGGCCGAGATGGACATCCTGAATCGTGAAGGCCCGAGAGCCCTTCCTTAACTGGAAATTAAATACACAATTCATATACTATAAGGACAATGAGGAAAAACATAACAAGACAGAAACATAGTCATTCTTTTGTTTTAACTGAACAATACATAAATGGGTTCGTGAAACATTCAATATCACCTGACACTTGTCTATGAAATCTCTAACAACTCCAAAACACTACTGTCTGAATACTTGGACAAGCCCCCAGTTGGACTATAAACAAAAATGAAATAATAAAGTCAAATCAAGAAGGCCTTCCGAAATAAGGACGGCTCACCAACTGCAAATTTTGGACAACCCAATATGCTGCTTAGCGGGACCCCGGGATTGTGTCTCAGATTCTGAAATATAGGGGGTCAATACAATTGTATTGGTATGTGCAACAAATCAAAATAACATATTTTTAAACAAAATAGATGAGAGCAATTCATGAAACATTACACATAAGTTAAACCAAACACATGGTCATAATCTAGAGTTTCAAAAACATTCTTGCAATCATAACTCAACACTTTATTACTCTTTCGAGCTAATAGGTACACCCTACAATCTGTAATTCCATGGGCTATATAGAATCTGCCCTTGACTCGGTGGCCAAGCCTCCAATGAAAGTGTGCTGTAAGGATTGGAGTTTTAATGAGTTGGTATACCCCCTTACAAGTACACTGTGGTATCACCCATACATTACGTCCACAATTGCCCCCCTTTCAGGATAATACCCATATCGGCAACTATGGTTTCCAACAATGAGCCTTTACACTCAAACGCCTTCTTCGGGTAAGCAATTAGATCTCTTAACCTAAATATTAATTCTTTGAAATCAAGCTTCATACTTTCAAAATAATCAATACTTTTTCTATTAAGGGCATATCATCACCAGGTATTATTATACCCTGACTTGCAAGTCAATATCATATCAAATTCACTGCCTATCATATTCAAAACATGCACATGAGCACCCAAGATTCCAAATTTCATAATAGAGTCATCACATTGAAATCTCAAGGAAACTTAGGCATTTATCCTCTCTTTATAAGGTTCAAAACATATGGTGGTCTAGTTAATTTATTCAATCACATGCAATTCTTTCCCTTTAAAGAAAAAATATAGTTATAACAACAAACTCCCTCTCATCTTAAAACTTGCATTTCAAATGATTTGCAATGAATATATAAACTTTAGTTCGCAACAAGAGTGGGAATTCATACTCATGCTCTCAATCAATCTTACAAAATACACGAAATCATATATATATATATATATATAGTTATAACTTAATTTCCATGAAAAGTGATTCATGGAATTTGATGTTTTGCAGGAATTTGATGATGTATATCCTAGTGAATTTCCACAAGGACTTCCTCCAATTTGAGGAATTGAGCACCAAATCGACTTTGTTTTGGTGTCACAATTGCCAAACAAGACGGCTTATAGGAACAACCCCATGGATACGAAGGAACTCCAACAGCAAGTTGAGGACCTCCTCAACAAAGGATACGTCATGGAGAGCATGAGGCCGTGCGCGATCCCGGTGTTACATGGGTGGAAGAAGGATGGGATGTGGTGAATATTCGTGGATTGCCGAGCCATATATAAAATTACAATAAAGTATCGTCATCCTATTCCTAGTTTAGTTGATATACTTGATGAACAAAATGGATCTTGTGTGTTTTCTAATGTCTATTTTAGGAGCGGATATCAACAAATCCATATGCAATCAAGTGATGAATGGAAGACCACATTCAAGACCAAATTTGGTCTATATGAGTGGATGATCATGCCATTCAGTCTTACCAATGCACATAGTACCTTTATGCGGCTAATGAATCATGTCATGAAGCCTTTTATTGGAAAATTTGTTGTTGTGTACTTTGATGATGTCTTAGTTAATAGTAAGTCCCTTAATGAGCATGTATTGCATCTAAGGAGTGTGTTTGATGTTCTTAGTAAAGAAAAGTTGTATGGTAATATTAGAAAATTCTTCATTGGTATTGATAAAGTTGTGTTTTTGGGATTTATTGTAAGCTCGAGGGTATTAGAGGTAGACAAATCCAAGATAACTGCCATTAAAGATTGGCCAACCCCTAAAATCATGGGTGAAGTTCAGAGCTTCCATGAGTTGGCATTGTCTCCTTAACATCCATGGGCTCTTCCACAAACAAATGATCAACTAGGTTTCCACATGTTGGGATTCACTCAATTTAAGTGCAAGTGTGTCAAGCAAGGATGAAAATTTATAAGCAACATTCAAAAGGAAACAATGACACTTTGGCCCCCGGGTTTCAAAGAATGATACCACCATGTAAAAGGAAGTCATCATTTCCTATCAAGTATTGATGAAGGGAATCACAAGAATAGAATTCATCCAAAGTAGTTTCAAGAGAAGGCTCTCTTCTTGACCTACAAGTAGTGAAACATTTGTCAAGAGGGGAAACACACAATGGATAACACTTTTGGAGCTTTTCATTACTCCCCTTTTTCAAAGATGTCCCATCTTAGTAAGATCACTTTCCCTTACACATTCTGGATCTCTCAAGTGGATTATGAATTCCCAAAAAAGGATTTCTATCATAGGAAAGGATACCAACATTTTCAATCAAACTTTGGTTGTCATGTAGACCAACAAGTTGGGTTTACCACGATCACAATTTCCATATTTGGCACAGGGGTCAAATGGAAAGAGTGGCCATAGACATGGGTCTAGACAACACTCTCTTTCCCCATTGGATTCACCCAAATATAAAGATATACTCTCTATAATATCATAAGAATCATCAAAAGAAATTAAAGAGTAGAGAAAGGTATCACTCAAGTCCACTTCAAAAAATGTGTCACCATGTAGATACCCACTATTATATTCAAGATCATTACAATAATTATTCTCAACAATAAAAGGACACAAATATGAAGAGGAAACAATTTCCAAACAATGGATACTTTCTCTTTCAGTAGACACATACCACAAACAACATCAAAGAAATTATTGCTTAAATCTTCACAGGAAATAAGCAATTCATCCCTATAATTATCAAACAAAGGTGGGATTTCATACAAAGGATCACATCCAAAATTATTTTTCAAAGAACAATCACCTATTGGGTTTCTTAAATATTCAAGGAAATCAAAGCTATAATCACCCAGTTGATTATTCCTTTCAAAGATCTCACATTCCCTTCCCTTAAGAGTACTCTCATCTTTCAAGAAGATATTTTCATCTTTAAGAGAAATGTTTCACACTATAGTGGGTTAGCATATAGGTTATAACCTTCAAGACAAGCTATACCTTCAACGTCATTCTTACCGCTAGGTTCATGAGGAGTGATGGTACCATCTTCGAACAAGATATTATACTTAAAGAGAGAAGGATCTATCCAGGAGAAAGATTTAGAACATGCAAGTTCACTCTCTAAAATACAACTATCAAGTTCCAAAGAAGTTTCAAAAACATAACCATCCCTATGAGACAAGAAAGCATTAGGATATTCACTAATAGACAAGCTCAAAGGGTCACTCCTAATTTCTTGATAAACATTTTCAAGTTAAGTACTCACTTGAGGTTCTTTAATCATAGTACATATTTCCTCAAGAGGTGGGATAGTTTCGTACACAAGTTGATCAATACAATTTTTACAGTATGATGTACTATAATTCAACACAATGACTGCAACACCAGGTGTATATAAATTGATCTTAGAAGAAGAGTCAATTAAGTCATCAATAGGATCAAATAGTGTATCCACACTCACAACATTTACATCATCATCAAGAGGCAAAGAATTAATAGACTCACATGTGGGTAAGATACTACTCACACTCAATGGGATACTAGCCACACAATCACCGTTAACATGAACAAAAGTGTAAGAGTTAGCTATTTTACCTTGAAGTTCTTGAGAGTTTTCTTCTTTACCTTGGTGTGAAGGTCCTCCACAAGCTTTTGAATCATCTATGATTACCTTTGTAAAATCTTCAATGGGAATCTTCTCTTTTACCACTGGTTCTCCTCCGCTTTCCATAGTGGTACATACATAAATTTCCTTAGAAATAGAAGGACAAACAATGTTAGCTCAGTTTGGTGGCAACCCCCTAAATTCACTCCACAAAACCTGTCCTTTCCCTATCCTTCAATTTCCACCATTCACACCCTTACTCCTATGAATCTTTTGTCTCTCATTTTCAGTTGACTTTGAGTAAGTAGTTATCTTTCCTTGAGATTTAGGAAGGGTAAGTGGAAAGAGATGATTTCCCCATTGGTTCTTTGAAAACTTGGGCAAATTTTGCACATTTGGAATCTTGTGTTGTGCAAATCTATCAGACCCCAAGTGTAAGTTACAATATTCCAATGGGAATATGCCACACTGCACCTCCTCATATTACCCATCTCAGGGAAGGAAACCTTCATGCTCTCAGAGACTCTATAGGCTTCCAAGGAGTATGAGAATCGATTGGACACTTGAGGTATCCCTAGATAATCAACAAAAAATGGAGTTATGTTGTTTGCATGATACCCAATATCAAGAATAAGAACACATATCGGAACTCCATAAATCTCGACCCATCTTTAACAAGGTTGTCTTCTTGGATCACTATTATGAAGCTTCGTATAACCCTTCGGCACACAGATTGATCTCAAGAACTTTTTCAAGGCACCCCAAGTATGAGTGTAATTCCTTATAAGTTAGAACCATTCAAAGGTCCGACCTTGAATATACTTGAGGGCATATGCAGCTTGTTCGGCTTCGTTCATAACGTAATCCTTGAAGACCCTTTCACATTGCCATTCCCAATAAAGGTAAACTTTGGGATTCTGTTCTCCTTTGAAGATTGATAAAGTAGGAAGACATTGAATCCTACTATACCCTCCATTTAAACCTTGATTCCCGATTCCATACATTTGACCATGGATATATTCATAGCACCCATAATATCTATCTTCTTCATAACCATAAATGTCTTCACCGCAATCATAGTCTCCTATGTCATAGTCACAACTATACGAGGCTATCTAAGACATGTTCCCCTTATTTTACCTTGTGCCTATAAAAATGAACAAACAGGATTAGTAGTAAAGCTACTCACCAACACTCATATGAACATACCTTTATGATCCTCACAATTGTAGCAGCGAATATTGAAAGTTTCTTATACTGTGATGGATAATAAGGTGTCAATCTCTACTTTGCGGCCGGAGTGGATTCTGGTTTGATCGAATCAAAGAAATAAAATAATCTACTTATGGACTTGAAAAAAATAGGTTACAATGAATTAAAACTTGAAAAGCACACAAAGAATGATGGATAATAAGGTGTCAATCTCTACTTTGCGGACTGAGTGGATTCTTGTTTGATCGAATCAAAGAAATAAAAAAATCTACTTATGGACTTGAAAAAAAGAGGTTACAATGAATTAAAACTTGAAAAGCACACAAATAAAAAGGACGATGAAAGAATTCACACTCAATAACTAATCGATCAACATAGTAGATGAATTACTTGTTGATGATTGGTTTAAGAATCAAAAGAAGAGATTAGAAATCAATATAATGAAACTAAAGAATCAAACCTTGAGCAATGGAGTAATTAAAGTATTTAAATGAACTTTGGAAACTTGAATTTTACGTTTTGGAATTTGATTTTCATTGGAAGGGTAATTTTGCGTTAAGGAAGGCTGATTTGCGCTTAGGCTTCGTTGCGACCTGCTCCAGCAGATGTGGAGCATCTTGGAAGCAGGTGGTATTTTTAATAACTGCATTAGGATGCGTTGGGGATGCTGAAGCATCTCAGCCAAAGATGGAGGGCAGGCTGGTGGCACATGGTCCTTGTCTGACTATTTTGAGTTGCGCTGGGGTTGCTACAGCAGGTCAGCCACAGATGGAGGGAAATCTGGATTCAGCTCGTTGATATCTCACTATTTTGAGCTGCCTTGGACCTGCTTTAGTAGATCAGGAGCATCTCCAAGGCACCGCAGGCGCAGGTTAGCCTAACCAGCCTTTTGAATGGGAGAAAATGCCCTCCCAATGGTCCCCCTTCAACTCTCTCGTGGAATATTCTTAGGATCATCAAAAAGGTGCTTCTGCAAATATTTTTGTATACCTTTTTCTTCACTTTTGAGGTTCAAACAACCACATTTTTCAACATTTCCTCTTGAAGATTTGAATTTCTCCACGAACACTCAAGAACACAAAAACTTCAAAAATCTCTATCTCTTAAATCATTTATCGAAATGCGACGAAATTTTTAACCAAGGCTATTTACAACCTTCAAAACACATTTCAAACATCATTTTGTTCATATTCACAACAAATAAATTTATATTTTCAATACACATCAAACTTCTTCAACCCAAGATTCCACAAAGGATACAACACTCAAATAAGCTCTGGTTTGACTCAATAAGCACCTAATTCTTATGTGACCGCAAAGGGGATTAGATCACCCTTACAACTAACCTTTCTAAATAAGGTGCAACAAATGCTTTTCCAAGTGCTCACTCCCATGGAGTTCTCATGAATACATCATGTAAAAATTATCATCAAAAAACTACTTAAACAAATGTCTAAGGAACCTATTTATGTTAGTTGTCTTTGCATAACTAGCCTATTAAAAAAATAGCCCAAAAGCGGCTATTTCAGAAATAACCCACAAGGTCTCTTTATTCCTCGTGTCATGGCTTTCCTCGGCTCAAAGCTATCTTCCAAACACGGCCTTGATTGCGTAGGAGCTCAATGTAGATCCTCCAAGTGCATTCTTGAGGTCTTTGCTTGCCATGTCTTGGACCTCTTTGTATTGGCCTCGAATGGTGTCATCAAAAGCTATGATGGCCATTTGCCTTGTATCATCTGTCTAAAATCTAGACAAGGCCCCCGGTCAGACCATAAGTCAAAAAGGAACCAACACATAAGAAACATGCCTTTCGAAGTAAGGGAGTCTCACCAACTCTGGATATCTGGAAATAATCTACTGGTTAGCGTGACAACAGGACTGTTGCTCAAAACCAGAAATATAAGGAGTCAATACTCGAAAGTATTGGTATGTAGAACAATCCAAAAATAACATATATTTTTACACAACCTAAGTGAGAGCATTTCATAAAGCCATTTAGCATAAGGTAAATCAAACAGATGGGCATATTTTGATGAACTTGAATCCATGCTTGTAAAACATTGACCCTACTCTTTGTATTACTTCTGAGCTAGATGGTATACCCTACAAGTCTAGTACCCACTATCTACATGGGTCCGCCGTTAAATTATCGGCATAGCCCCCACATCCATGTTTGTCGCAAGGATTGGGTTCCTACATAGTAGTTTAGTATATACCAGTGCTTAGAGGTAAGTATACATTAGCCATTCACGTATCTGGAATGCCAATCATATCTCCCATGTTGGCAAAACTCGATTTCCAGAAATGAGCCCTTTAAATCAAATGCTTTCTTTAGGCTAACCATCTATCTCTCTTTAAGCCCAATTTTAGTCGTTTAGAACAAGCATCTTTCTCAAAACATGGTCTGAAGTCTAAAAAGTCTATAATCTAATCCGGTCTATGTTTTCCATGGCATTTGTCTATTTTAGTATCGTCATACCAAGACGTGCAAGTCATATAATTCATATCATATCATGTCTTAGTTCATTCATTTAAAACATGTTATTTGACCACCAAAACATTTAAACTCTGCAACAGAGTTCTTATCTCAAAACATTTGAAACACATTCAAAATAATCTCTTTTCACTACTTTGAAAAAGTGTGGTCATCTCATTCATTAATCACATGCAATTTATCTTTTAGGACACAAGAGGATTAATAAATTAATAAAGCAAGTAAAATCCACACTAGATAATGAAAAATTTAAACTTAGGCTTTTAACTATTCTTAAAAACAACCACAACACATTAAGACAATGGGTTTCATAACAATAGAGGGAATTTCGTAGATTGTTCTCTCATACAGATTTTCAAAACTCATTATGTTTACACACATCAATATAATTCAAGTTTAGGTAAAAACCCCATTGTTTAAATAAAATTTCATCTTAAAACGGGGTCTCCAATGCATGTTTTTCAATAATTTCAAAAGCCTTTACGTATGCCAAAATATATACTATCAACACTTGCAAAATGATAAAATCATGTCCATGAGATTTAGGATAGTCTCACATACCTTATGACGGAGAAAAATAGAAGAAAACATAGAGAAATTGGACCCTCGAAGCTTGAATTCCTTAACCCTAGATAGTTTCTCCCCTTTTGATTTAGGGAAGATGATTTGGGGATTTGAGAAGAGAGAATAATGTGTTTAAGGTTTAATATTTGTCCAAATTAGGAATGGTTATGGGATAATATATGACCTTAATTCCCTTAAAATAAATTAAAAAGAACACTTTTTGATGGACCGGGTAGGCTATACGACGCATGGCCAAAGAAAACCTTAAGTTTTACGTCGCATGGCCATCGCACACCCTGGACAGTGCCTCATTCAAACACTCATAACTTTTCACTTCGGACTCGGATTGACGAACGGTCAGTGGCGTTGAAAAGAAGACTCAAAGGGATTTAATTTGATGTATAGTAGGCCACATAACTCTATATACCCAAAGAGAAATGGTCACTGGAATTTGACCCATGATAAATCATCAACTAAACGTCAAACGATAGGAAAGTTCTCAACTTAACTTTTGAACAAGGAGATTTTTATGACATGTATTCATCTACGAGGATGTTCCCACACTAAGTAAATTTTATTCACTCTTATATCTAAATAGAAACCATTGGGTTTGGGTCTGTAAATATCGGAAAGACGTTTCAATGTTTGCTCAAAATTGATGGGTGTTACAGGAATTAGTATGATGTTGTGATCCCTTCCCTTTCATGTGATTTTACAAGGTCTAAGGACTATGTATATCATCTTTCTAAAATAAGATTGATACAGTTTCTAGGAGTACTAGATGATTCATATGACCAGGATAGGAGATAGATTCTATTGAAGGGATTGACACCTTCTCTCAAACAGAAATATGTTATGATAACTGAAGATAAGTTGTAACAACTTTCCTGCTAGTCCATCGCAAGTGAGAAATCTGATTTTATTGTATTGCAGGTGAATAGAGGTTTAGAAGTAAGTCATAGAAATAAGAATTTTAAGGGGAAGAAATGTGACTACTGCCACTTTACTGGACATATAAGAGAGAATTTCTACAAGCTGATAGGATATCCCGCTAACTAGAAATCAAGAAGTGAGACGGGTGTCATGGGCTCAAGACCATTTACTAGAAGCCAAGCTCAGAACTACAAAGACATTGTGATGACCCAATCCGAGGCCCTAGTTGTGATGGACATCCTAAATCATGAAGTCCCGAGAGCCCTTCTTTAAGTGGAAATCATATACACAATTTATATACTTTAAGGAAAATGTGGAAAAACATAACAAGAAAGAAATATAGTCATTCTTTTGGTTCGACTAAACAATACATAAATGGGTTCATGCAACATTCAATATCACCTGACACTTTTCTGTGAAATCTCTAACAACTCAGAAACACTACTGTCTGAATACTTGGACAAGCCCCCAGTCAGACCATAAACAAAAATGAAATATTAAAGTCAAATTAATAAGGCCTTCCGAAATTAGTGAGGCTCGCCAACTGCAAACTTCGGACAACCCATTATGCTTCTTAGCGGGACCCCGGGATTGTGTCTCAGATCCTGAAATATAGGTGGTCAATACAATTGTACTGGTATATGAAACAACTCAAAATAACATATTTTTTAAAAAAAATAGAGGAGAGCATTTCATAAAACATTACACATAAGTTAAATAAAACACATAGACAGTATCTAGAATTTCAAAAACTTTCTTGAAATCATAACTGAACACTTTGCTATTCTTTTGTGCTAATAGGTTTACCCTACAATCTGTAATTCCATAGGCTATATGGAATCTGCCCTTGACTCAGTGGCTAAGTCTCCGATCCAAGTGTGCTACAAGAATTAGAGTTTTAATGAGTTGGTATACCCCCTTACAAGTACACTATTGCATCACCCTTACATTACGTCCACAATTATCCCCCTTTCGGGATAATACCCATATCGGCAACTACGGTTTCCAACGATGAGCCTTTATACTCAAATGTCTTCTTCGGGTAACCAATTAGCTCTCTTAATCCCAAATTTTATTTCTTTAAAATCATGCTTCATACTTTCAAAATGATCAATAGTTTTTCTATTAAGGCCATATCATCACCTAGTATCGCCATACCCAGACTTCCAAGTCAATATCATATCAAATTCACAGCCCATCATATTCAAAACATGCACATGACCACCCAAGATTCAAAATTTTACAATAGAGTCATCACGTTGAAATCTCAAAGAAACTTGGGCATTTATCCTCTCTTTACAAGATTCAAAACATATGGTGGTCTAGTTAACTTATTCAATCACATGCAATTCTTTTCCTTTAAAGCAAGAATGTATTTGTAACAACAAACTCCCTATCATCTTAAAACTTGCATTTCAAATCATTCGCAATGAATATATAAACTTTAATTTGCAACAAGAGTGGGAATTCATACTCATGCTCTCAATCAATCTTACAAAATACACGAACTCATATATATATATATATATATATAGCTATAACTTAATTTCCATGAAAAGTGATTCAAGACAACGTATAATTTCATCAAAACAATCCCATGATGCATACTTTTCGAAAATAATATAGAATACTTCATTATAAAACATAATTAGGGATCTTTAATCTTGATAAAACATTTAAACTTATGCCAAATATTTTTAGAGTAATCCCACATATCTTAGGTTGTTTAATTTGAAAATGGGAACCTTAATCTTGAAAACTTTCTTGAGAATCTTTAATTGAAAGGATTAGCTTCTTGAATTCTTGTTCTTTGAGGAAACCCTAATTTCCCTTGTTCTTTAGAGAAGAGAGGATTGAGATATTGTAAGACTGATAAAAGATGGATTATAATGCCTTGGATACAATTTATATTCGTGGAGTAGGTTTTGGGTGAGGAAAAGACCGAAATACCCCTAAAGAAATAAAAGAAGTCTCAGATTTCATCAGTTGACAACCATAGTTGATAACATGTCACTCAGGTGGTAGGTCGTTACTTTTGGGATGGATTTTACCACTTTTTTCCCTAAATTGATGACTAGGGATGATAGGTTGTCCCCTAGTTGATAGGTCGTCAGCCTCATCATCACATTTTGGCAGACAGACACTTCAAAGTAACATGATCAAAACTTTCTTCTAAGACATCAGATTAAGGTAAAACCAGTTGCATTGGAAAGAAGACTCAAATACCTTTCATTTGATATAGAGTAAGCCCTCTAAATCATTATATACAAGTTGTTTTTATAAATGGAAGTTGACCAATGTTTAGACATTCACCAAATAGAAGAGTTTTCAACTCATCTTTAAATTAGGGGATTTTTGTGACCTCAATTCATATTAAAAGGTATTCATACACTATAGGGTTGATCATATCACATATATTAACAAAAAATCTTTGGGTTTCTGTCTATACACATACAAAAGATGGTTCAAACTTTAGCCTAAAAGTGCGGGGGTGTTACAGACTTCAAGGCGCATTTATGAAAATAGACGCGGCTGAGCTTGTTGCGAACTCACCAAAGGGAGTGTTTTCCTTGAAGGGTGAGATATTACCTTAGGTGCTCAAAATACACCCCAAGGCTTCCCCAAAACACTCCACACCCATCACCCCTTCAATAAGGGTAAAGAGGTCCTTTTGCCAACCTTTTGTAATCGACTACTTAAAGTGTTTCTTTTAGTCTTCTTCCTTAGTTAGCTTATACCTAAAATCACTTGTAATATTGAATGTCATTTCTTTCTCAATAAAAAAGTCGACCACAAAACTTTTGAACATCACAAGTGAAAGGTTCCACTTGTGTTGTGAAACGTCTAGAAATGTGAGTGGTTGACTGAACTGAGTTTCTCTTGTGTTTGCGTAAGAACTTTGTAACGCCCCGAAATCGGGTCCGAAGACATCACACGGTGCTTAGGGTCACAATTGACCACTAGCTAACCCTTCTACTGGTATAACTCATAAGCAACTAAATAAAAATACAAATCCATACAAATCAACAGAAATTAACTCTTTTCTGAATCTGATCGATACAAAAATAGAATTTTACAGGATTACAATTCTTCCTTTACAACCAAAATTGAAACAAAATACATCAACTTCTACTGACTGTCTATGAAGCCTCTACTAGTACTGACTGTAGGTAGCCGAGTCATGACTCCCGACTACCCCAACTAAATACGACTAAATAAAGAAAATACAACACTATAAACTATGGATAACTAACCCAAGCCCTTGAATCAAAATGACTCATCACCTGCTGACTGGATACCACAAACTGGCTGGATCTGAAGGTGCAACTATACCTTGTACCTACATTCCGAAAAAATGTAGCCCACATAGGAATATGTGGGTCAGTACCATGAAAAAATACCGAGCATATGGGGGTGCAATGTATATATAAAATAATATCTTACTATCATCACAGTTTATAAAATTATGCATGCTGATATAGATGACTCACTTAGCTCAAATTAAATCATCAAAATCATGGATGAATAATACATGTAAAGTAAAACAAGTGAGTCATTACAATACGTTCTCAATTCACTTTCATCTCAATTTCAAATCATCAAAACAATCAAATCTCATGTCAATTCTCATTAGAATATATTCCTTAAATCTTTGAAGAATAATGACTTTCTCAAACTCAGCCTTTTAAGAAAATATGCTTTCATTTAAGATAGAAGAGTACACACACACACATTGGGAGATCCTATAACCGATATAAACAATGTGAGCTACATGGAGTCCAACGTACAACCCACGTTGGGGAGAGCCGTCCTATCCTTGCCATCGGAGTAGGACTATCGATTTCAAATCCACACAAACCAGTGATCACTATATAAATCAGTCACTGGTTCACTCCAATGGGGGCACGTAGTTCTAGGGAAGTAAGTTCACTTTATACCTCCCACTTGGTGCTAAATATTTCTCCCGGACTTAGCTCAGAAATTTCAAAGACAATCCACAACAAAACAATTTCAGTAATATATAAATATACATCGGGAGTTATCATGCTTCCCATATATCAAAATCAACCACGTTATGGATTTCTTTCACACTCGAGTTCAAAACAACTCCATTAAGGCCAAAAGGTCAAATCATTCAAAACATCTCAAATTATTTAAACTCAAGGTGTTTATAACATATGATTTTCTCAAAATTAAAATCTCAAATAGGGTTCCAAAAACCCATACATCAATATCACCATAAAACCTTCCAAAGTTTCATACTTTATGACATAAGCACAAACAAAATCACTTAAAACTTAAAATTTCAGCTTTATAATCATACATCTTGGTAAAGAAAATTAGCTTTGGAATTCAAATCTCATTGTGCTTATAGCACATAATTTCTTAAAGTACAATTCCAATTAGGACTCAAGGTCTCATACATCAAAATCATATTAAATTTTCTCAAGATTCATGCTTTTCATCATAAATATATATAACTTACTTTAAAATCTGGAAAATTCAGCTTTATGTACAAAAATGTCATCATTCTCATTCAATTCAACTTTCAAAACATAGAGAGTATCATAATCTCATGTAAAATCATATAGGGTATAAATTCATGCTTCAAATTCATATCAAAACATGTAAAATCATGTATATTCATAAAAGAAAAATCAATTTGGGCACAAGAACGAAAGAGAGTTCTTGTTGAAGAACTCCACATACCGTGAATGATGAACTTTAGATCGATACTCATTTTTGAGATGTTAATCGTTCCTTTGAATGATGGTTCTTGGTGTTCTTGAACTAGAAACTTGGAATCTTGAATAAATTTGCAGAATTAATGGTGAACTATGGAGGTTCTTGAAGTTGGATGTAGGAGCTTAGGGTTTTCTTTTTGAGGGAATTTGATGAAATATAACATATATTGCTTCTAATAGGCTTTAATATAGGGTTTGGACGGATTTTGGGTGAGGGGGAATGACAAAAACGCCCCTAAACCCATAAAAAAAAACTAAAATTCGGGTCTGAAACAGTGTTACCGCGCGATCTGCGGGCGGCGCGGGCCTAATCGCCCTGGCTGACAGCTCTTCACTAAAAGGGTTGTAACTTTTCGCTCGGGTATCGGATTTTTTTGAAATTGGTATCGTTGGAAATCTAATTCAATTATCTACAATTTGATAGGTCTTAGGATGAAAAATTCCATGTATATAAAGAGTTATACTCGTTTGAAGTAGACCCTTGTAGAATCGAATGTCAAACTTTGGACGAATCAATTGGTCTTAGCTCAACTTTGTTCTAAGTCATTGCTATGAACATTTTTCACATCAAAGATACTTCATAGACTAGGATAATGATCATGAAAACTATATTCAAATGAGAGTAACTTGGATTAGAGTTTACACGCGTAGAAATGATGGTTCGAATACTAGCACGAAAATACGGGGTATTACATTATCTCCCGCTTGGGAACATTCGTCCTCGAATGTGAATAATTAAACTCAAACACAGAGGAATCTTGGTCTTTGAGAAATCATGTACAACTTATATAAACTGAATCGTTGAATCTCAAACATAATGAGCCACTGAACTGATCCGCAAGTGCACGAATTCTTATGAAAATAGCTAAATGGCTAAGATAGGAATGAGAGTGTCAACTTATGAGTCACCATTACTTTGCACTGGACCTGATCTCATGAGAAAATATGAGAGGTTTATAAAAATGAAAGATTAGGGTATTACAATATCCCCCTCTTGGGATCGTACGTCCCCGAATGATTTCGATTTGGTTGAAATACTAAAGAAGATCGAGATGATACACAGGATACTCACGAACTGAATCATGGCTTAATATCTGAATCTGAAACTGATGCTATTAGGGAGTAAAGAGCTTTGAGAATAATCTAAATAAAACATCTGAATAAGGAATTACAACATTGCAATCCCTATGTGATCCGAAATATCAGACCATAAATCATAAGCTAGGATAGAATTACTAGGCCTTAAGAAATGCGACTTCTTACTTTCAAGCTTAGCAACACTGATCAAATTCTTCTTCGACTAGGCTATTCCCTTCAAATATCACACTCGCTTGATTCAACTTAAAGTTTTCATATGGCATTGATGAATTTGTCTGTTAAAGTCTAAAATGAACTAGTTCCCTTTATTATGGTAAGGCCTAACTCGAAACCACAAGGTGCTACATGTAACTCCACATCATAATACAAATCTGGTCCATGAATTCAACACTCTGAGCACTATCATAACTACTCACTCTAGGATGATTCTCCTCATCACTTCAACCATTAAATTCAACTTCTTACATCCCGACATGACATTCAAGCCTATTTTCATATCAACATCTACACCATTCAATTTTTCGGAAGACACACATAAACTATTCTCAACTAAACAAATCATACACAGGACTTTACCTCAATATTCTCCACTCATGGACTTACATAAAACAACCATACAACAATCTCTCCCAACATGGCATAACTACTTATTTCTATCTGCACAATCATTCATCATTACTATCTTGATCTAAGGGAAGGTCACTGAAAGGTTGGAATATTGGGATTCGAAACATGAAGGGATACTAAGCATAACTTAACACCTTACTGAGGCCCGGGGAGTAGAGGATTCACGGCATGGATTCATTAAAGAGATCTAATCTGAAGACGTATCTGATATAAATCTGAATTTCACTGATCGTTAAAAGTGTTGCATGGGTACATGAGTCAGGAGATACATGACATAAATTTTTGGAATTTATAACTTACGGAAGGTGATTCCGACTTCTGAATGATCTGGAACTCCCCATGTTAAGAACTGGAAAGATACATGATTCTCTATTATGCACGCGAATATGAACTATGATCATTGAACTGACACATAAGGCATAAGTAGATATTGGAATAACTGAAATACCCCCACTAAAATAAAAATGGGTTAAGACCCATCCTCACTCTCTCGATGTTTCTACACTACACTGGCATCACTACTAAAATTGGGAAGTCTAACTTTGTTACTCATTCTATCATCTCTCCCTTATCTTTAACCCATTATTATAAAACTGCGGAACCCGTTAATACAAAGCTTTCTTGGAGTAACAATGGAGGATCTGGACTTCTTTGAAGAAGAGCTTTGGAGTTCTTAGGGCATTGCTTGGGAGAAAAGTAATGAAAACATGTCTAATGTGTTTAGAATAGGCTTAAATCTTATGTTTAGATTGTTTGGGGATGGGAAAAAGACTCATTGGCCCTTAATGAAATGAAAAAAAAAATAGAAGCTGAAATTTGGCCTGGCGCGATCCAGCAGGCGGCGCCCGTTCTAGAGCGGTGCACTACCCCAGGCGGCGCCTGCTAATCGCAGGGTGCTACTGGAATGAAAGCCAAACGTGGTCTTAGGCTCGTCCAAAAATTCCAAAACTCACTCGGAACATGCTACAACCTTGCCCCATCACATCACAACAAAAATTTCAAGAAACAAATATCGGGAAGGTTACCAAAATAATCAACAAAGATAAAGGGTTCAAAATAAAACTAAGTGTTGAAACTCTTAGCTAAAAATTCTGAGTGTTAAACTCAACTTGACTCATTTTTAAGGCTTTAACAATGACGAAATTTATGGGGTCATACATTACACGTAAATAGTAGAAATTATCCCAACGGACTACACCTGAAAGTGTAAAACTCTCTGCTTATGCTTCCTTAGTAGTCAACTAATATCACATCCCTAAACTTACACCAGTATACCCAACGTCATCAACCTATAACCCATAAGCTAATTGACAAGAACCTCGTATACCACATCGCCTCATTCATACTTATTAACTCAAGGGTACAACTAACCACACAATACTTAACAAATTTTGAAAATAAGGAAGCCCCATATCACCTTGGGCACACCTCTACATCATACCTGCAACATCATACTAACTTTCGATAAATAAACTCTTACATACACTGTTCAAGCCCACTAGATTACTTTCATACAACTAGTTGCACTATCTTTACATCCACCCTGATAACCATCCACCGATCAAACTTAATGTCTAGTGCTAAGCATGATTTAACAACCCACCTTACACACAATTCTCACTTAGAAATTATAGAACACAGCATTAGAAAACACTAGTACACTAGAACCCCCATAAAATGACAATTGATTATAATCATATGGCCTATCTTATGCACAAGCCGTTAACACATCCTCCTTCTACACATCATTACTATTTACCCATCTATACACCTAAACTTCTTTCATAGCTCTATAAGTTTCAACTAAACTCCCTCTTTCCACCTCAGGAAAGCCTAAATTAACAACACCCATCCACCAAGTACTTTCATTAATAACCTATACTTTTCTAACACCACAAATACCATCAATAACTCTTTCCTTACCCTAAGCAAACAACAATCCACCTTAACTAATAACTCCTCTTCTAACTTTCACTAAACTAACAAACAAGGGTATATCACTTCATTACTAATTCAATCATAAGCAAAAATTTAGATATACGTATTCAATAAATCGCCCTTACCACCTTTCTTGTCACTACACTTCTAAACCCACACTTGCAACTAACACAGGAACAACAAGATAAATAACAAGTTGCTAGTGAATCGAAATAGGCCTCACACGGCTTCACTAGACTTTGGTTTTGTGTTTTGATCAAGAAAGTTATATGAATAACAAAGTAACTATGCTAGTGAATTGAAATAGGCCCCACACAGCTTCACTAGACTTTGGTTTGTATTTTGAACAAGAAAATTAGATGAATAACAAAGAAGCTATGCTAGTGAATCGAAAGAGCCCCACACGGCTTCACTAGACTTTGATTTTTCACAAACATACTGATAACAAGATTACATAATACAAGAGATAGAAACTTGACACACAACATTCAACGATCTAATAATACACCTTACTCTTTCTTAATTAAATAACTCATAAGAATGAGGGAATAACTTTCAACTTAAGGAACTTAACACACTAGAGAGCTCCTCTCAAGCCCTTTGTGTAACTTTTGAAATTTCTTCTAGAAAATATAGAAGCATTACCTGGGGAAGAACTGGAGCTTGCGAATCATGTTATCTCAAAAATAATACATAGAGGGAGAAGTATACATAAACATTGAAGATTCTGAGAAGGAATCTGAAAGCACACCTAACCTTGGCTTAGTTCACGACTTTTATGAACATGAATAAAGTACTTCAATCTTTCGAACACAAAAGCACTGATAGGATACTTTCTAGCTCTCTTACAATCCTATAACTATATACGGAGAATTAAGCTTAACTATTTCTGATACCTTAAAAATGAGGCAGTGTTGGCCAGAATAGAGTAAGATAAGAATCTATATAAGTTTCTTGGAGAACCTTTTTATAGCACGATCTAAGACTTGAAAGAAGGGAAACATTTCCTAAATGCCCTGTAGGCTCTCGAAGAAAAGTATAAACGTCTCTGTACCGTTCCGCAAGAATATACTAGACACGACTTCATAGACACACTAGGACACTTGAACTATGTGCTCTGATACAAAGTTTGTAACTCCCCGAAATTGGGACCCGATACGTCACACGGTGCTTAGGGTCACAAGTGACCAAAAGCTAACCCTTCTACTGGCATAACTCATAAGCAACTGAATAAAAATACAAATCCATACAAATCAACAGAAATTAACTCTTTTCTAAATCTGATCGATACAAAAATGGAATTTTACAGGATTACAATTCTGCCTTTACAACCAAAATTGAAACAAAATACATCAACTTCTACTGACTGTCTATGAAGCCTCTACTAGTACTGACTGTAGGTAGCTGGGTCATGACTCCCGACTACACCAACTCAATACGACTGAATAAAGAAAATACAACACTATAAACTCTGCATAACTAACCCAAGTCCTTGAATCAAAAGGACTCATCACCTGCTGACTGGATACCACAAACTGGCTGGATCTGAAGGTGCAACTATACCTTGTACCTACATTCCGAAAAAATGTAGCCCACATAGGAATATGTGGGTCAGTACCATTAAAAAATACCGAGCATATGGGGGTGCAATGTATATATAAAATAATATCTTACTATCATCACAGTTTATAAAATTATGCATGCTGATATAGATGACTCACTTAGCTCGAATTAAATCATCAAAATCATGGATGAATAATACATGTAAAGTAAAACAAGTGAGTCAATACAATACGTTCTCAATTCACTTTCATCTCAATTTCAAATCATCAAAACAATCAAATCTCATGTCAATTCTCATTAGAATATATTCCTTAAATCTTTGAAGAATATTGACTTTCTCAAACTCAGCCTTTTAAGAAAATATGTTTTCATCTCAGATAGAAGAGTACACACACACACATTGGGAGATCCTATAACCGACATAAACCATATGAGCTACATGGAGTCCAACGTACAACCCACGTTGGGGAGAGCCGTCCTATCCTTGCCATCAGAGTAGGACTATCGATTTCAAATCCACACAAACTAGTGATCACTATATAAATCAGCCTCAGGCTCACTCCTACGGGGGCATGTAGTTCTAGGGAAGTAAGGTCACTTTATACCTCCCACTCGGTTCTAAAGATTTCTCTCGGACTAAGCTCAGATCATTTCAAAGACAATCCACAACAAAATAATTTCAGTAATATATAAATATACATCGGGAGTCATCATGCTTCCCATTTATCAAAATCAACCACGTTGTGGATTTCTTTCACACTCGAGTTCAAAACAACTCCATTAAGACCAAAAGGTCAAATCATTCAAAACATCTCAAATTATTTAAACTCAAGGTGTTTATAACATATGATTTTCTCAAAATTAAAATCTCAAATAGGGTTCCAAAAACCCATACATCAATATCACCATAAAACCTTCCAAAGTTTCATACTTTATGACATAAGCACAAAAATAATCACTTAAAACTTAAAATTTCAGCTTTATAATCATACATCTTGGTAAAGAAAATTAGCTTTGGGATTCAAATCTCATTGTGCTTATAGCACATAATTTCTCACAGTACAATTCCAATTAGGACTCAAGGTCTCATACATCAAAATCATATTAATTTTTCTCAAGATTCATGCTTTTCATCATAAATATATACAACTTACTTTAAAATCTGGAAAATTCAGCTTTATGTACAAAAATGTCATCATTCTCATTCAATTCAACTTTCAAAACATGGAGAGTATCATAATCTCATGTAACATCATATAGGGTATAAATTCATGCTTCAAATTCATATCAAAACATGTAAAATCATGTATATTCATAAAAGAAAAATCAATTTGGGCACAAGAACGAAAGAGAGTTCTTGTTGAAAAACTCCACATACCTTGAATGATGAACTTTAGATCGATACTCATTTTTGAGATGTTAATCGTTCCTTTGAATGATGGTTCTTGGTGTTCTTGAACTAGGAACTTCGAATCTTGAATAAATTTGCAGAATTAATGGTGAACTTTTGAGGTTCTTGAAGTTGGATGTAGGAGCTTAGGGTTTTCTTTTTGAGGGAATTTGATGAAATATAACATATAATGCTTCTAATAGGCTTTAATATAGGGTTTGGATGGATTTTGGGTGAGGGGAAATGACATAAAACGCCCCTAAACCCATAAAAAAAAACTGAAATTCGCGTCTGAAACAATGTTGGCGCGCGATCTGCGCGAGGCGAGGGCCTAATCACCCTGGCTTACAGCTCTTCACTAAAAGGGTTGTAACTTTTCGCTCGATTATTGAATTTTTACGAAATTGGTATTGTTGGAAAGATAATTCAATTATATACAATTTGATAGGTCATAGGATGAAAAATTCCATGTATATAAAGAGTTATTCTTGTTTGAAGTAGACCCTTGTAGAATCAAATGTCAAACTTTGGACGAATCAATTGGTCTTAGCTCAACTTTGTTCTAAGTCATTGCTATGAAAATTTTTCACCTCAAAGATACTTAATATACTAGGATAATTATCATGAAAACTATATTCACATGAGAGTCACTTGGATTAGAGTTTAGACGCATAGAAACGACGGTTCGAATTCTAGCACGAAAATACGGGGTATTACAAACTTGGTGCTTATTAATGTGATTTATAGAGGTTTTAAATTTTTATACACTCATTAGTTTCTACATTTAGTATTCTCCTTGTGTCAAGTTACCTAATCTTTTATTGTTTTCCATTTGTGTTTAATTCTAGTTTCGTCTTGTTGTCATGTTATTGCGGGTTTATGAATGTTGTTGTTGATTGTTTGAAAACTGTTTTGGTGGTGTAGATACCATTTGTTATTATTTGGTAATAGAGATAAGGTTGGTTATGTTCTTGTTGAAAATCCAAAAAAAAGAGAGTTGTTGGGTGTCTTGTGTTTGGCAGAGAAGTTGTCTAGATTTAGGTATTATTATACTTGTCTTAGTAGTTTTGTGTGTTGGCTTGTTGTCCACTAACACACTTAAGTCTAAAGTCCAAGATTTGAAATCTTGTTTAGTTGTTGTTGAGAGGTTGGACGGATGAGATATTGTGGTTGTTCAAAGTGTTCTTGTTGTTGTTCATATTGTTCTTGAGTAATATCCAACAAAAGGCCTTGTTTGATTTGAAAAGGATAAGAGAGAGGTAAAGTCTTGTGTTTGTCTTGAAATTAGTATCAAGATAACAGCAAAGAGGCAAATAAACAATAGACCTCCCAAAATCTTACTTACTAAAAGGGTGTCAAAACATTTTTCAAAAAGAACAAAAAGAGGAAAGGGACAAAGCCCAGGCAAAAAGGTGTATTGCCATTTTGGTGCAAGTTGGTGAAAAGTTGATTGACACCTTTGACCTTTGGAAAGAGAGTCCCAAGTCTTGAATTTTCACTCCAAAACTGAAATTATCACCAAACAATAAGATAGAAAAACTCAAGGTTGGAAAAAAAATCAAACTTCAACAACAATTCCAAACGGCCAAAAGAAAAGAAAATGTGGACCACACCAACTACAAAACTCAAGCTCATGGAAATTCATAGTTTCCTTCCTTATCTCTACTAGTTTCTTTGTATTGACTCCTACCCTAGTTGGCAACTAAGTAACAATATACTAAGTTGTGAACAGGTTTTCAAGTACGTCTCTCATGTTAACGTACGTTGTGGTGCTATGCTCGTTGATAATTCATTTTTATTATTTGTTCAAGTGCGTACAAGACTTCCTTGACTCTTCCAAACCTAAATCCATTCTAACTCAAGAGTAGACTCAATCCCAAGAACTCACATATTTATAGCCATCTTATAACACTTGAAGGGCCAAGTGAGGGAGCTGAGTGTGAGAGTATGTGAGGATCTTTTAAACTAACGTTTGTTCATTTTGTAGGTACATTTGTAAATGCAACCACCACAAATGGAACCCAAAACATCCAATGCACAAACTGTGGATCATAATGTTATGAATGCCCTTGTAGCTAATCTTGAGTCCTTGTCTCGAGATATGTCTAGAGTGAATGCTATGGTTGAAAAGTTGCGTGTGGAAGTTGCATCTATTAGTGGTTAGGTGGAAAGGGTAGAAAGCTAAAGAATTTCTCGACCCTCAACTCCTCAAAACAAATCACCATCCATTAACCCTGAAGCCATGAAACAAAGAATGTACCCACCAAATACCATATCTCAAGCAAACTATTACTCACAAGGCTAAGGCCTTGATGGACCTAGTCATTCTTCACATCACCAAGTACCACATGAAGGACACGGAACCCAAATTCCACCCTTTTATCCAAATCCTCCAAACAATAATCCTCCAATACAAAGACCTCCACCACTAAATACCAATCCACCATAACAAATTCCAAATTTCAAAAACCCGTCAATGAAAGAAGAGCGATTTGTGAGGGTGAACCGAAGGGGGGGTATGGAATGTATGATGATACTTATTTTTGTAAGACAACCAAAATTTCTAAGCTTAATTTATCCTTTTTTTCTTGTCAAGGGGTCTCAAACTTAGAAAAAATCTAGCTAAGTTCCCAGACTTAGTTTATTTTTGTCCTTCAAAAGATGGCAATCTCATTTCGCAACCTAAATGTCCTTCAATGGTCCGTATTTTTGTTGATTCATGATCATAGAGGTCAATAGGTGTTCCTAGACAAGTTTCAAAAATTTTGGACCTCATTTAGACCACGTTTCATGTTCCAAAATAGTGGACAAACGCGATCTTGGTGCGCCGCATCGCCTATAGCGTTGGTTAACATTATTGCAGGTTGCCAGAGTCAAAACTACTAAGTCTTGGCACGATCGACGGGTACTGCATCGAAGCCATCGACGCGCCGCATCACTCTATGCGTCGATGCCCAGGTTTAGTCATTAAATAACTGCATCCGTAAGGGTAATTAGATCATTTTCCCTGACCTTCAGCCCTCATAAATACAAAATTTAGCCCTCTTTTGGCAAAATACATTCTTTATTCCATAATTTATCAAGAACAAGAAACTCTAGGTGATTAATTTCAATTCAAGAATTTAAGCTTTCCTCTATCAATCTCCAATAAACTTTCATACAAGGTATGTAAAGTGTTGATTCATGGGTTTCTTTCACCAATGAAGCTCAAGAAACCCTTTCAGAATTATAAATTTTGAATTCCATGTTATGAATTGAATCATATCTATGTTTATGTTGTTGTATGATTATCAAGTTGAAATCTTTAATACTTATAATGAAATTATGTTACCATGTGGTTTGAATTCTTGTATTTTTAAGTAAAAAATGCTGTCATGATGTATTATTTTAATGTTCATGCCAAAGCCTCAAGTTTTTCATGCAAGGTGTTTTCTAGAATGCCTAAGAGAATAAGAATTATGTTTTATGACTCAATTGTGACCAAATTGATGAATCCATGCTTTACCCTAAAGTTCACAATGACCTCCATATTATTGTTATGCATTATAATGGTTTTGTGAAATTCTCATGAGATTAGACTTACGAAATTATTATATATTTATATGTATTCCTATTTATCTGTAAGATTATGACATACAAATACTTTATGAAAATCCCTAAGGTTTGTACTGTTAATTGTTGACTATGGTCATATATTCAAGAAGTGCCATGTCTTGTCAGTGTCATGCTATCGAGTCCTGGGGGTACTTGTACCCGACAATTTAGCTGTGTGTCTAAGCCAGTGTCAGTTTAATGATAATCTCACTCACACCATGATCAGTAGTATTCTCAGTCAGTTTCAAAACTCAGTAGAATTCAACCAGCTACATGATTCAGGAAAAGTCAGTAATCTCATGAACTCAGTCAGTTAACAGAATTCAGTAATATTCTGTCAGACCATGGAATTCAGTGAACTCAGTCCAGTTTATCTCGGTATAATCAGTTAAGTTTCTATTCAATTAGGAGTAGGATTTAGCACCAAGCGAACCTAAGGATGAGGGCACATACCGACAGTAGAGGGTGTGATCCTTAGAAGCAATCCTTGCATTCCAGAACTCTGTAGCCAGCATAGGTTGAGACATCAACACTGAAAATTGAGGGTTGATAAGGTGGATTAACACTACCAGATGAGGGTCCCACCATTCTTCTTTGGGAAAACTAGCAGATGAGGGTCACTCATAGCTTTCCCTTACTAGTGGCGCGGTATTGACACCCTTCCAATTGGGGCTATAGATTGGACCCCAACTCTATACAGAAAAAGAGGCATGTCGGTTAGATGATTACTTCCACAAGTATTAGTCTTAGTCTTAGTAAAATAACTCAGATAGTTCTTAAGATTCAGGACTGTTAGGTATAGTCACTCAGTTCAGTATGGAACTCAACTAGTTCTATCAGAATCAGGACTGTCTGACACAGTCACTCAGTTAATAGTATATCAGTTATATGAAACTCATGTTATCAGTATTTAGACTCAGTAGTTAGTATTATCATGATCTCATTTACAGTTACATATTCATGTACGTATTCTCACATTCATGATTATTCAGTTAGTTAGTATTATTCATGCATATGAACCCCATGCATTCAACCTACGTCACTTTGCTTACCAGTACATTCAGATGTACTGACGCATACTTTTCTTCTGCACTATGGTGTTTTATACTATAGGTTTGGATGCTCAAGTTCCCGATCACACATAGCTTCTGATTCAGCGAGCAGCAGTAGTTTTGCAGTGTGTCCTCATCATTCGAGGATAGCATGATTAGTTCATTACTTCATTATTTTAGTTTTAGTAGAAGGAGTTAGTTGGGGACATGTCCCATCAACTCCACGGCTTTCAGACAGTTTAGAGGCTTTCAGAGTAGAATGTTCAAACAGTTTATTTCAGTTTTGGTATTCATATACCGTATTTCTAGATGTTAAGTTTTATCAAATATTTGAACCTTATGGACTTTCAGCCCTTTTATTCTGCATTTATACAGTATATTATGTAGTGCTCAATTATAGATATCAGTCATGGGTTAGCTTATGGTGCTTCGGGATTGCTAGCACCGTGTAGCATTTTGGGTATTAGATTGGGGTGTTACAAACTTGGTATCAGAGCCTAAGGTTCAACAGTGTCCTAGGAAGTCTGAAAAGCCGCAACTAGTATAGTCTTATGCATAGGTGTATTGGGCACCACATTTATGTACAGGAGGCTATAAGATATTTTAGGAACAACTTCCCTTCTTTCAGTAATAATGTCATGCCGGTGAGCATAAGCTCAAATTTAACTTTCAGTCTAATCCATTTCTCCTTTTTTTCTTACAAAATATGTCTCCCAAAAGAAGAAAAGAAAATCAATCAGCCTGTATCACCCCGAATCTGGTACTCAAAATTCTACACAGTGCTCATGAACCTGAAGGACCACAAGCTAACCCATCACAGATATTTGTACCTGTATACTGTATAATATACTATAAAATGCAGAAACATAAACTGAAAGACCATAAGGTTCAAACTGTAACATAATATCTGGTGAAAAGTATAACATCTGAATGGGGTATGAAATACCTAAAATAACTGTGATAAACTAACTGAACATAATAGTCTAAAAATCCTCTAACTGACTGAACTTTCTGAATGAAGAGTTGATGGGACATGTCCCAAACTAACTCCAACTAATAAACTAATTAATGAGATAATAAAGAAATGATCATGTCCTCAAAGGATGAGGACTCACTGCTAACTCTGACTACTGATATCTAGAATCTACTGAAGCTCTGGAGCTCGTGTCTCTGAACATATGATATAAGACACCATAGCGTGAATGCGTCAGTACGACTGAATATACTGGTATACATGTGAGGTAGGCTAAGTGCATGGGGTTCATATGCATGAACAATAAATAATAACATACTGACTATCATGAGTATAGGAAAACATGCATAAGACATAATAACTGACACTGATACAGTGATAACATGATTACTGAATCTAAATACTTATAACATGACATACTGATAACTGATATAACTAATAACATGAGTGACTCTATCTGAAAGTCCTGAATCTGATGGAACTAGCTGAGTTCCATACTGTATCTGAGTTGACTATATCTAACAGTCCTAAAATCTGAAGAACTATCTGAGTTCTTGACTGATACTGATACTGAAACTGTGGGAAGTAGTTATCTAACTGACATGCGCCAAATGACACATTATAGCAGAACTGGGGTCCAATCTATGCCCTATATGGAAGGGTGTAAATACCACACCACTGGTAAGGAAAACATGTGAGTGACCCTCAACTAGCAGGTTACTCTAATGAGAGTGATGGGAACCCTCAACTAGCAGGTTAATCCACCTTATCTACCCTTAACTAGCAGGTATGATATCTCAACCTATGCTAGCTACATAGTACTGGAATGCAAGAATTAGTTCTAAGAATCACACCCTCTACTAGAAGGTGAGTTCCCATCCTTGGGTTAACTAGGTGCTAATTTTTACTTCCATCTGAATAGACACTGAACATGATTTACTGAATTGTACATGGATTGAGTTACTGAATCCTGTTGACTAATGGAATATTATTGATATCTGACAACTGACTGATTTCATGAGATTATTGAGATTTTCTGAGTCATAAGACTATCTGAAGTCTAAGGATCATGTCTTGATGATGTGTGAGCCTATGCTAACACATTTGAAGCTTTTAACTCGAAATAATTGTAAAGTCTTGAGAAACTTTAGTTGTTTTGATTAGTTTACTTTGATTTTGCAGTAAATGTAGAGATGAAGGGGAAACAACAATAAGGGAAGAAAAAAAGCCTAAACTCTGAAGCAAATAAAGGACAAATTATGGCTAATGATATTCATGATAAGTCGTCATCCCGGTGATAAGGCGTCAGGAGCACCGTCTGACTTAGGCAAAACTTGGAAACCGAGATTAAGTTTTGACGACATTGGTGACAAGCCATCAAACTCTTGATACATCATCGTCATTGTCATCGTCATCATCCTTAGGCAGCAAGAGTAAAAATTACAGAGGAGCTGACAACATCCGTGATAAGTCGTCAGACTCCTGACAAGCTGTCACGGATGTCCTCGTCTATTCCGAGGAAAAGCTGAAACTTTTATTTTGTTTCCTTATTTAGGGTAAACTATTTAAAGATTTGTTTTAGGGTTTTCTATAATTGATTGATTGATTCATCATCATCATTATTCAGAACAACATTCGACACTTTAAGTTCGTGAAACATACTTTGATAATTTCTCTCTCTACGACCAATATTTTGGAAGTTTTGTCTTGTGAATCAGTTCAAGTTACACTTTTTGATTTTCATCATCATTGTAAGTTAATCTTCTCAATTTTGAATTCAACTTGTGTACTTGTTTATCGCATAATGAGGGGCTAAACACCTTTCACCTGAATTATGGGATCTAGGGGTAGGTCTTGATGATGTGCTAAACACTCAAGATTCAATAGGTATTAGGATTTTGATAATGCCCAAACTACGGCTCTCGTAAGAGTGTAAGCGGTCGCTGTCAAATATAGAACCCAACTGGGTTGGGTGTCGAATCCCACAGGGAATACTTGGTCACTAAGTGTTGCAATTATTAGTAGACTGTTGATCGAAAATTCCACGGAAAAGGGGGGATTGGATTGTGGCGTGAATTAATGCTATCAAAGTAACAACAGAATGCTTTGTTTAGTAAGATTTAATCACAGAGAAAAATACGTTAGGGTTATGTCCACCTTATGAGTTCTACGTATCAATTAACTATGAGTCATGCGGAATTCAGACATGCATGCACTTATAGAGATTCGTATTCTAATGGTAAATCCTAGTGTTTCTCAACCATCAAGGATTATTTCACTTTAACTCTCTCGAGCTTAAAGATTATAACTAATGGTACAAACTCTCCAAGAGGTTAACCCAGTTACGGCACTAACGTGTAAATAGGGGTTGGTAGCCCTATTTCCTTGTCACACTCTCTTTTTCAAACATGTAACTTTTCTCTCGAACAATTTAATGCTATAATGGCGTATTCTATATGTTTGCAACCACAAGAATTTAATTAAAACGAAGAGATTAATGATATAAGTAGCATACACATCAAGAATTCACAAACTCATAGTAATATATAGAATATCAAAAGGCTTCCGTAACCCTAACAGAGAAGTTTAGCTACTCATGATTGTAAAGGAAAACAACGAAGACATCATCATCATCATACCAAAACTAGAACAATCTTCGCGAGAGGATTCTTTTAACGTCAAAGAGAGATGACGTTTCTCCTCTTAGCCGTCTTCCACAAAAGAGTCGTGTTTCTCTGTTCTAACTTATAGAATCTATAAACTGAATAATACTAAAATTGTCGAATGAATCAATTCATCAATGAATCAATGAATGCTGAAAAATTCAGCAAATAGGGGTTTTATAACATCCTTGTCCTAGTCCTACTAGGTTACTGCTGCACCCCTAAGTATTTAAAAATATTGCTTTTGCCCGGGACAATTTCTCCATGCATCACATTCAGTCCATAAGCTTCCAAAAGCTGCCTTCCCTCTTCTGTGAAGTTTTCCTTTGCTGCCCAAAGGTCCACAAAGTGCTGAAATCTTCATCATTAATACCCGAAAACATGCTAATCACGTAGGTTAGCTCACTTACAGGAAAATGGACTAAAAGTGCAGGAATTATATATGTTATCCTCAAAACTTAGCTATAACATGGGTAAATTATGGTGTTTAAGCGTGTAAATACACCCAACATCAACACCCCACACGTAAAGCTTTGTTCATCCTCGAACAAAATATTACGTCCATGCAAACATCTAACTAGGAATTCACAGCAGTAACACAAAATTTATCCTCAAGACATGTACGGCAATTATTCACAAAGAGTAGGTTTCTTGATCACTACTAGAAACAATTCAACCTCCAACCTAGACTCGTGAGGATGGTTAATTCGTATCCACAAGTTAAGTCACAAAGAATCATATAACACTACCCAACAATCATCAACCATGTGTGTCTCACACAAGATATCACCCATAATCACTCACAAGTTTTGCATTTTTTGGAACATGGGTATAAGATTCTCCTTGCTCTCACTCTCACAAAGAATTCTTATGTTGCAACTGATGACCATAGGCTTGCCCTTAGTGTAATGCTCTACTAATATCAGAATGCTAAGCTTAGGATCAAATAGGTCTTTACAGGTTGTAATGTAGGCTAAGGGACAGGTAGGACTATTTTGGCCAGAAATAGTGACTATTTTCCCTAAGCGCTTTAATACGTCACATTATGCCATTAACACTCTCTTTTAAACAACCCTTCTACCTTTCTTTTCACCTAACACCCCTTTTCACCTATTTTGTTATTCAATTATAAACACAAAGATGAGAATATACAACTTATTCTTTTTTTATTTTTCTATTTCTGTTTTTTTTTTCTTTTTTCTTTTTTTTTATAAAACACTTCTATGATAATGTCTTGAAAAAAAATGGATTAGGCTACATATGAGGCTGTCAAAGAAAATAGCTAAAGGCTCAAAGGGGTTAACTAGGATAATGTCCACGGGTAGGTAAAAAGAAGGTAAACAATTACAGGCTGTCAAAGAGATGCCTAAATCATCTCCTAAACTCACACTCTTTATTTCGCTTTACACACACACCAGGCAAGTTCTAGCATCAGTCACAACACAGAATATACTATAACCTCACACACACAAGGCACATGGTCAACTTTATTGGGAGCAGTATAGACTCTTGACCCAACAGATGAATGCATTAAACCACATACTTATCACACAGTGAGTCACACTTAGAGCCTAAATGTCTCAATAGTAATGATTTTGGCACAAACTCTTGTCATAATACCATGCCGCCTATCAGAACAATTTCATGCAAAATCTAAAAAGATTTTAAAAATCTAAAAATTTAACTATAAACGAGAATAAATGCAGCCAAAGAAGTACAATACAGCATACAAATACCAGCACCCCACACTTAGATGGGACACACTGTCCTCAGTGGAAAATAAATAAGGAAAACCTGATTAGTCGGACTCTTCCTCTATGTCTGGGGTCATGCCCCCTGCATCGGAATCATCATCAGAGTCGTCGTCATCAGAGTTATCCTCCACGTCTGAGTCTGGCTGTCGGTGATCATCGTCAGTCGGTACGTCATCATCGAGAGGTTCCTCAAAATTTACACCTACTCCACACATAGCCCGCGCATGCTCATTCATCGGGTAGTCATAATCCAACTGCTGGATCTCTGCATCAGTTGGAACACGTCCCCCCCTCATCATGGTAAACCTCGCCATGCCATATAAATAGCGGAAGAAGCTTTCGTCGCGAGCATGTCTTTCTGCAGTGGTTAGGTTGACGCAATGCATAGTTTCAGGATCTTTAACCTTCGTAAGATCAACCTTTTTCGGGTTGTGTGGAAGCTTATGATCTGCAGGTTCCTCTTCAATGTCCTCCTTCCTCAATATTGCGGTCAACAAATTGCCAAAGCTAAAGTGGGACATCTTGTGCAGCCTAGCCTTACACATTGACGACCGTATAACCGCACCAATATGGATGGAAATATTAGTCATCAGAGCGTACACCAAGCATACTCTATCACGTGTGATATTTTTGTATTGTGTCCCTAGAATCAGGAAAGAGTTGACTATCCGCAACCATATCCGAGCTTCTCTATTCAAGGAAGCATACGGGAAGGTATTGTGCCGACCGGTATCCTTATGACGACTCCAACGTGCCATTGATCTTGTTTCGCACAGTGTGTGTCTGATTGCCATGTATGGAGGTCTGTGATAAATCTCCTTGAGCGGTGATGGATCCACAGATGGAAGACCCAGAAAAGAGTTGAAGAACTCCGCATTCAGTTGCAAGACTTGGCCCCGAATCTTCACTTCACTTACGGTAGTCTTTGGGGATCAATTGGCATAGAATTCTCACGTTCGATCATGATTGCATTCTCCCATATCTTGGAAAATGAAATCAAGATGTAGCGCCATGATTTTAGCCAAAATGTGAGGTTCTCTCTTCGCTAGACTCTCCTTTTGTATCAACTCCATGTAACCATATTTTTTCACTTTGTTGTTCTTGTACCACTCTTTTCCTTCCTACTCTAGGACCCATTTTATCCCGAACATGCGGTGAGGTATTTGCAGCGAGGAGGATTTAGCTTGCTCTTTTCTTCCCCTTTTCTGACCTTTTTGTGAGGTAGACGCTTTTTCTTTTCCTGGTCGACTTTTTGGTGCCATTTTTCCTGAGATTAAAATAAAGTCATGTTAGCTTATCTCAGAAGATTTGATCGACAAACAAACAATAATGGCACCACCCCACACTTAATTTGTTGGCACCAACAAATTAAGTTAATGATTATCGATTACTCAGACTTCATCGGCATACATGTAGGCGATATGTTCCAACAATATGTTCAGCACAGTCATACTTTCATGTCATCTTAACTATCCTTTTCATCTCTATGTCATGTAATCTTGACCATACTTTATGGTTTGGATTAATGCACTTTTTGAACAAGACTACTACGTAGAGAGCGAATCAAGTTATGGCATAGAAATAATCACAACATCTCATGCTTGTATTCAATCATGATCTTTATCTCGATGAACGAGTCATTCAAACATTCAAGCTTTTCATCTTATAAGATTATGTAATTAACTTTACCATTTCGATTCCGCAAAAAGATGACAGTGTATAACAATCAAATACAAATCAGAACAAAGTCAAGAACACCCACACGTATTCTTTTACTCAACTAGATGTATCATAACGAACCATCCATATTCAAATCACCAACACCACTTCAAGATTTAACAAATCATTATAGGCATAGTATTGTAATAACTACGGAATATAAAAGAAGAACTTACTTGGTGATGGACTTGGAAGATGATCTTGCAAGGTTAGATGAGCAAAAATAAAAGTTTTGAGAGATTTGGGAAGGTTAGGCGGCGCCTAGGTTGAGCAAACAATGTGATTTTGTCTCAAGGTTGAAGTTCTATTTATAGACCAAGGCTTGGGTCGGGTTTGACCCATGAAAAATCGGGTTAGGGGACCAAAAAGCATAAGTAGGCGGCGCTTAATGCTTTGCCTATGCTTAGCATAGGCGGTGCCTTTAGCAAAGTCTAGTTGAGCATAGGCGGCGCCTATGCTATGGCATTGTAGATTCAGAGAGCAAAGGCAATGGCATAGGCGGTCCCTTTAGCTTTGCCTAGTTGAGCATAGGTGGCGCCTATGCTATGGCATTGTAGATTCAGAGATCAAAGGCAATGGCATAGGCGGCGCCTTTAGCTTTGCCTAGTTGAGCATAGGCGGCACCTATGCTATAGCATTGTTGATTCAGAGAGAAAAGGCAATAGCATAGGCCTTGCCTTGTCCGTTGCCTAGATTTACATAGGCCTTGCCTTGTCCATTGCCTAGATTTGTATAGGCAATGCCTAACCGAAAGCCTTTTGCTCCTTCATTACTCACTTACTACCTTTAACATTGCTCACTTTCAAATCAAAATTTGATACCAAGATCCTCCTTTATACGTCTTCCCCTAAACTTAATCAAAAACAACAAAAACGATTAGAAAGATGGGTTGCCTCCCACCAAGCGCCTTAGTTTTGGTCGTGGCTCGACTCTTCTTTCTGGATTTTTATTCAACAAAACAAACTCCTAGTAAACAAAACAACCAAAAATGATGGGTTGCCTCCCATGTAGCGCTTGATATATTATCGCGGCACGACATAGTTACCTCGATTACTTAGACTTCGTCCGGAAAGATGGTGGACATGCATTTTATCGAGTCAAGAGGACTGATATATGGCTTCACACGTTGGTCATTCACCTTGAAGACACCACCATTTTTGTCTTCTAATCTACTACTCCAAACGAGTAGACTTGGATAATTTTGAACGGACCAGACCATTTAGACTTCAACTTACCTGGAAATAGATTAAGTCTGGAGTTGAAAAGAAGTACCATATCTCCCTTCTGAAAGTTTCTTTGGATAATCCACCGATCATGGTACTTTTTCATCCGTTCCTTTTAGAGGTCTGCCCTTTCATACGCATGTAGACGGAATTCATCCATCTCATTCAGCTGTTCCAATCTCAGATTAATAGCATCATCCCAATTCAGGTTAAGCCTCTTCAACGCCCACAATGCTTTATTTTCCAGCTCAATCGGCAAGTGACAAGACTTCCCATAAACTAGTTGGTACGGGGACATGCCAACTGGTGTCTTGAATGTAGTCCTATAAGCCCATAAGGCATCATCCAGCTTTCGGGAACAATCCTTCCTACTAGCATTTACAGTCTTAGCAAGGATCAGCTTGATCTCCCGATTAGAAACCTCTACCTGCCCACTAGATTGTGGGTAGTAAGGTGTAGCTACCTTATGTTGCTTTAACCCATATTTCTCCAATATGGATCTGAACACGTTGTTACAAAAGTGTGATCCTCCATCGCTTATGATGGTACGTGGTACCCCAAAACGAGAGAAGATATTTCTCTTTAAGAATGCTACAACATGCTTTCCTTCATTATCAGCCAGCGCTACCGCTTCGACCCATTTGGAAACATAATCCACAACAACTAGGATATATTTCATCCCAAACGAACTCACAAATGGGCCCATGAAATCAATACCCCATACATCAAATAGCTCCACTTCAAGAATTTTAGACATGGGCATCTCATGGTGCTTCGAGATAGAGCCTTGCCTCTGACACTGATCACATCTTCTTACAAAATTGTAAGCACCCTTGAATAATAAAGGCCAATAATAGCCGTTTTGCAATACCTTCCTGGTTGTCCGATCACCTGCATGGTGACCCCCAACTTGGGAAGAATAACTTGCTTCCAAGATGCTAGGCACCTCCACATCAGAGATGCATCGCCTAATAACACCATCAGCACATCGTCGAAAAAGATACGGTTCATCCCAGAAGTAGTGTTTCACATCATTCATGAACTTTCTCTTTTGATGAAAGGAGAGAATCTCAGGCATCACTTTACTTACCACGTAGTTCTCAAAGTCTGCATACCACGGTAAGTCTTCCACCATAGCGGCTAGGATCTCTTCATCGGGAAATGCATCATCAATCTCAAGGTCGGGTTGCGCTATGTGCGCACTCTCAAGTCTAGATAGATGATAAGATACTTGGTTTTCGCAACCTTTACTATCATTTACCTCGAAATCAAATTCTTGAAGCAATAACACCCGCCGAATTAGCCTTGGCTTAGCATCCTTATTTGCCATTAAATATCTTAGAGTCTCATGATCTGTATGAACCACCACTTTGGTTCCAAACAAGTAAGCACGGAACTTTTCAAAAGCATAAACAACTGCTAGAAGCTCTTATTCCGTGATGGTATAGTTCTTTTGGGCTCCATTCAAGGCCTTTCTCGCATAGTATATTGGATGAAATAGCCTTTCTCTTTTCTGACCAAGTACAGCACCCAAAGATACCCCACTTGCATCACACATCACTTCAAACGGTAGAGACCAATCGGGTGCTACAATAATAGGAGCTTCAACTAGCTTCCCTTTGAGGCATTCAAATGCCTTCAAGCAATCTTCACCGAAGTCGAACTTTGCATCCTTCTCCAAGAGTTTGCATAATGGACTAGCAATCATGGAGAAGTCTTTGATAAACCTTCGATAAAAACCTGCATGACCGAGGAAACTACGAATTCCCTTTACAGAAATTGGAGGTGGTAGTTTCTCGATAACTTCAATTTTGGCTCGATCAACCTCAATTCCTCTTTCGGAGACTTTGTTCCCAAGAACAATGCCTTCCTTAACCATAAAATGGCACTTCTCCCAGTTTAGCACCAAGTTGAACTCAACACATCTCTGTAACGCCATACTCAGATTCGCCAAGCACGATTCAAACGATTCACCCACAACTGAAAAATTGTACATGAACACCTCCAAGGTGTCTTCAACCATATCAGAAAAAATAGACATCATACAATGCTGAAAAGAGTAAGGTGCGTTACATAACCCAAATGGCATACGTTTGAAGGCAAACGTACCATATGGGCATGTAAAAGTGGTCTTCTCTTGATCCTCAGGAGCAATACAAATGTGATTATAACGGAAATAACCATCTAAGAAACAAAACCATCCCTTCCCTACCAATCGATCAAGCATTTGGTCCATGAATGGCATTGGGAAGTGATCCTTAAGCATCCATGAATTCAGCTTCCGGTAGTCCATACACACTCTCCACCCTGTGACAGGTCTGAGTGGAATCAGCTCATTTTTTTCATTCGCAACTACCGTCATGCCCTCTTTCTTGGGCACACACTGTACCGGACTTACCCACTTACTGTCGGAGATTGGATATACTACCCCAGCATCTAACCACTTAATAATTTCTTTCTTCACCACCTCCTGCATGGGTGGATTCAAACGTCGTTGATGCTCAATGGTAGGCACACAATTTTCCTCGAGCTGAATCTTATGCATACATATCCCAAGATGGATACCAATAATGTCAGCAATATTCCAACCGATGACTCTCTTTTATCTCCTCAGAACTGAAATAAGAGCCGCAACCTGCTGCACACCTAAATCAGCCGCAACAATAACCAAAAGTGTATCACCACTTCCCAAAAATGCATATTTCAGGTGACTGGGCAGCTCCTTCAATTCTAGCACTAGTGGTTCTTCAATGGATGGCTTTGCTGGTGGTGAAGGGCGATTTTTAAGAGCCAGATCCTGATTCTTAGGAGCATGAGAATATGAGCCAATTCCTGTCAGAGCACAAATAGTTTCTTCATACTCTTCAACATCCTCACACTCAAAAGTCATAAGCACAGCAGCCAATGGATCAACAATAAGTTGCTTCTCTACAGATAATTCTTTCTCATTATCATAATAAACATCATCTACAGAGAACACATTCATATCTTTGGGCTGCTTCATTGATTTGCATACATCAAAATGGACCACTTCATCATTCATCCGAAATAAAAGCTCATTAGCTCTTAGATCAATAAGCACACTTCCTGTTGCAAGGAAAGGACGCCCCAAGATTATGGGAACTTCATAATCCATCTCGCAATCCAAAATAACAAAGTCTGCAGGAAAAATAAAGGTGGAAACCTTCACCAATACATCATATAAGATACCAACAGGTCATTTTACCGACCTATCTGCCATCACAAGCCGCATATTGGTTGGTGTAGGATCACCCAACCCCAACTTTCTGTAAATAGATAGTGGCATCAAATTAATGCTAGCTCCCAAATCGCACAATGCCTTAGCAAAATCCAAAGATCCAACCGTGCAAGGAATAGTGAAAGCACCAGGATCTGCCTTATTCTGAACTAGCGATCTTGTAGCGATTGCACTGCAATGATGAACATTATCTGCCAGCTCATAGCTTGCTGCCCGCTTCTTTGTCAAAATGTCCTTCATGAATTTAGCGTATCCGGGCATCTGCTCTAGCGCCTCCACCAAAGGAACATTAATAGTCAGTTGTTTCAACATAGTCATGAATTTACTGAATCTGGTGTCATCGGCTTTCTTCTTCAGTCTCTGAGGAAAAGGTGGTGGTGGAAGGGGAATAGTTTTCTCCGCCACTTCCTTTTTATCTTGCTTCCTATTGTCGATCTTTTCAGGCTGCAGACGTCTAGGGGTAACGTCAGAAACACTATCTTCAGCTTCTACGGCATCTTCACATTCTGCATCAATAACATTATCTGCTATATCATCAGCCACCTGCTTGCCTTTGGATGGATTTTCCAACGCTTTACCACTCCTGGTAGTAATAGCCATACATGATCCATCATTCCTTAGGTTTTTCACAGTGTTGCTAGGTAAGGTGCCAGCCTTTCTTTGATTGAATGCCGCTGATAGTTGACTCAATTGTTGCTCCAGCTATTTTATCGCGGTAGAATGTGAATCAACCAAATTGATTTATTGATGACAAATCATTCTTTACCTCAGTAACGCCCATATTGGTTGCCTCCACCCCTTTCAACAGCTTAGCCATCATATCATCCATGGACATCTTTCCAGAGCCAGACGCCACAGCCTCACGGTTTCCAGGAGGAACATACAGACCACTCTTGTCAGTCTCATTCTTCCAACCACCTTGATCGTGGTCCTTGTATCCAGATTTATCATAATAGTTCCAACCTTGATTTCCTTGGGTATTGCCTCGGAAACCCCCCTGATTATTCAAAGAATTTGCTTCCTCCTCAGAATCTGATTCATCTCTTCCCTGTGACACCATAGCCTTGACTTTTTCGGTCTTCCCTGATAATAAATGCTTGGTAAAAAGATCCATCTGCGTTTTCATGTGAGCCATATCCTGGTCATATTTCTCTTGTCTTCGTCTCTGCTCTGCAGTCATGCCATTAGATACAGTAGAGCTCGCTACCTCAGAATCCCTGGTATGCCAAGCTCTACTCTGCTTTGTCATACGATCCAGCATATCACTCGCCTCAATAAAAGTAAGGTCCATGAATGACCCTTCTGCAGCATTATCAACAACTGGCTTTGTCACCGAGTTCAAATCCCTACATAATATTTCCATCAAGTGGATATTCGTCATCTGATGGTTTGGGCACCGCATAAGCTTCTTCTTGAACCTCTCCCATGTTTTGTGGAGAGCTTCAGTTGGAAGCTGTCGAAAATTCCTGATCTCATCCCGTAGTTGGGCTCTCGTGGATGGCGGAAAGAATCTTTCTAGGAAATCGTCTTTCAGTTGCCTCCAATTAGTAATAGAATTAGGAGTTAGCCCGTTTAACCATAGAGTTGCCTCCCCAGACAGAGACAATGGAAATAAGCGCAGCCGAATTGCATTCTGCCCAACTCCTGGATTGCCAAACGAATTGCATGTTGAAATAAAGTTGATCAGATGCATATTCGGATCATCGCCTATGAGTCCACCAAATAACCCCTTGAGCTGCAATAACTGAATCATGGTGCTAGTGATATTGAACTTAGCTCCGGGTGCCAAGGGTGGAGGAATAATAGCCCCTGTGGCACCAACTACATCCAGATCGTCATCATCATCATCAAAAGGAGCCTGCACAGCTCGACGGTCAGGTCTCATTCTAGCTTGACGTTCCCTCCTATGCATAGGTGCCGCACCTCATCAGTACGCCTAGGATTCAGTAACTCATCATCACCCAGGTCCTCATCATCAGGATTTGTTGCTCGCCCTGGGTTATCAATATTCTGTTGATGTACTTGAGAAGCTTCCAGTCCAACTAATCTATCCTGCTCCTGTTGAGCCGCCCTTCTGTCAATGTCACGATGTGCATCTATTCTGCCAATAAGTTGAGGTTCAGGATTTATGGGTAATAATGGCTGACCAGAACTACGAGTATTTGGCATGCACTCAACAGAACCTGAATAAAATAAAAACAACAACTAAAAGTAAAATTCGAGAATCTTTGACCAAAGGGTCTAGTAACTATCAAAAACTTAGTTGACAACCGTATTCCCCGGCAACGGCGCCAAAATTTGATAACGCCCAAACTAAAGCTCTCGTAAGAGTGTAAGCGGTCATTGTCAAATATAGAACCCAACTGTGTTGGGTGTCGAATCCCACAGGAAATACTTGGTCACTAAGTGTTGTAATTATTAGTAGACTGTTGATCGAAAATTCCACGGAAAAGGGGGGATTGGATTGTGGCGTGAATTAATGCTATCAAAGTAACAACATAATGCTTTGTTTAGTAAGATTTAATCACAGAGAAAAATACGTTAGGGTTATGTCCACCTTATGAGTTCTATGTATCTATTAACTATGAGTCATGCAGAATTCACTTATAGAGATTCGTATTCTAATGGTAAATCCTAGTGTTTCTAAACCATCAAGGATTATTTCACTTTAACTCTCTCGAGATTAAAGCGTATAACTAATGGTACGAACTCTCCAAGAGGTTAACCCAGTTACGGCACTAACGTGTAAATAGGGGTTCGTAGCCCTATTTCCTTGTCACACTCTCTTTTCCAAACATGTAACATTTCTCTCGAACAAGTTAATGCTATAATGGCGTATTCTATATGTTTGCAACCACAAGAATTTAATTAAAACGAAGAGAGTAATGATATAAGTAGCATACACATCAAGAATTCACAAACTCATAGTAATAGATAGTATATCAAAAGGCTTCCATAACCCTAACAGAGAAGTTTAGCTACTCATGATTGTAAAGGAAAACAATGAAGACATCATCATCATCATACCAAAACTAGAACAATCTTCGTGAGAGGATGCTTTTAATGTCAAAGAGGGATGACGTTTCTCCTCTTAGGCGTCTTCCACAAAAGAGTCGTGTTTCTCTGTTCTAACTTATAGAATCTGTAAACTGAATAATACTAAAAGTGTCGAATGAATCAATTCATCAATGAATCAATGAATGCTGAAAAATTCAGCAAATAGGGTTTTTATAACATCCTTGTCCTAGTCCTACTAGGTTACTGCTGCACCCCTAAGTATTTAAAAATACTGCTTTTTCCCGGGATAATTTCTCCATGAGTCACATTCAGTCCATAAGCTTCCGAAAGTTGCCTTCCCTCTTCTGTGAAGTTTTCTTTTGCTGCCCAATGGTCCACAAAGTTCTGAAATCTTCAACATTAATACCTGAAAATATGCTAATCACGTAGGTTAGCTCACTTACAGGAAAATGGACTAAAAGTGCAGAAATATATATTTTATCCTCAAAACTTAGCTATAACATGGGTAAATTATGATGTTTAGGCGTGTAAATACACCCAACATCAGATTTCTTGATAATTCTGAGATTTTAATTAACGTCTGTTGGTTGCAAACCGTAGACACACCAACTTTTATTTGCTTGAGAAATAAATAATATACAGTAGGAAGTGAATTATCAACAGGGACTCGAAAATACTTCATTTAATAATCAGTGTTGTAACAAGGTTGGTTAACCTGAGGTAAAATCTGGACAGTGAACAGAAATTCCATAAGTCCGAGAGTATTAGGAAATTAGACGCTTAAATAGGTCGAGATATATTTGAGCATATCATCAATAAAGATAGCTTGTTATCCTAACCACCGTGAGAATCTTGAATCTCCTTTAGCATATGCCATGTACCGTAAACCCTAGTGAACATAATTCTGGTTATTTCATAAAATATTGGTTACAAACATTTAAATTAAATGACAAACAATCATTTGTGAAACTTAAACCCCCAATTCAGGAAAGGTTAAACTATTGGTGACTTAAATCGCAAACGACTTGAGTTCACACCATATTCCCTGTGGGATTCAACACCAACCTAATTGGGTTTTATATTGACAACGATCGCTTACACCCATTCAAGAGTGTAGTCTGTGTGTTATCAAAAATAGCACCTTTTGATAAAGTTCAAACTACACTCTTGAATGGGTGTAAGTGATAGTTGTCAATATAAAATCCAACTAGGTTAGGTTCGAATCCCACCGGGAATATGGTGTGAACTCAAGTCGTTTGCGATTTAATTCACTGATAGTTTAACATTTCCTTAAATGGGGGTTTAAGTTTCACAAATGATTATTTGTCACTTTAATTTCGATGTTTGTAACCAAGAGTTTATGAAATAACAAAAATTATGTTCACTAGGGCTTACGGTACATGACAGATGCTAAAGGTGACTCAAGATTCTCATGGTGGTTAGGATAATAAGCTATCTTTATCGATGATATGCTCAAATATTTCTCGACCTATTTAAGTATCTAATTTCCTAATCCTCTCGGACTTAGGGAATTTCTGTTTACTGTCTATATTTTACGTTAGGTTAACCAACCTTGTTACAGCGCTGATTATTAAATGAAGTATTTCTGAGTCCCTGCTGATAATTCAGTTCCTACTATATATGATTTCCTTCTCAAGAAAATAAAAGTAGGTTTGTCTACTATTTGAAACCAACATACATTAATTAAAATCTCAGAATTATCTAGAAATCCTACCACCTATTGAATCTTGAGTGTTTAGCACATCATCATGACCTAACCCTAGATCCCATAATTCAGGTTAAAGGCGTTTAGCCGCTCATGATGCAATAAACAAGTACACAAGTTGAATTCATAATTGAGAAGATTAACTTACAATGATGATGAGAATCAAAAAGTGTAACTTGAACTGATTCACAAGACAAAACTCCCAAAATATTGGTCTTAGAGAGAGAAAATATCAAAGTATGTTTCACAAACTCAAAGTGTCGAATGTTTTTTAGAATAATGATGATGATTAATCAATCAATAAATTATAGAAAACCCTAAAACAAAACTTTAAATAGTTTACCCTAAATAAGGAAACAAAATAAAAGTTTCAGCTTTTCCTCGGATTAGACAACTACATCCGTGATAGCTTGTCAGGAGTCTAACAACTTAGCATGGATGTCATCAGGTCCTTTACAATTTTGGCTCTTTCTGGCTAAGGATGACGATGACGATGATGATGTATCAAGAGTTTGACGGTTTTTCACCAATGTCGTCAAAACTTCATCTCAGTTTCTAAGTTTTGCCTAAGTCTGACGATGCTCCTGACGCCTTATCACCGGGCTGACGACTTATCATGAATGTCGTCAGCCATACTTTGTCCTTTATTTGCTTCAAATTTCAGGCATTTTTGCTTCCCTTATTGTTGGTTCCCCTTCATCTCTACATTTACTGCAAAATCAATGTAAACTAATCAAAACAACTAAAGTTGCTCAAGACTTTACAATTATTTAGAGATAAAAGCTTCAAATGTGTTAGTATAGGCTCACACATCAACACCCTCAAATTAAACAATTTCTTGTCCTCAAGCAACCATAACATAACTAAGAGAATGCAAAGTACATTTTGGCATCTAACTACTCATATATACATTTACCATCTCCAAGGTCAATCATCTTTAAAGCTCACTGTTGATGTTTTGAAGAACAACCATGCAACTCACAAGAATCAAGATATGGCAAAAATTCAGCAATAATAACCAAGCTTATACCCAAATCACACTACCTGCACAAGTCGGTGATTAGCAACATACCTAGTGTTCCCTTACAACAACGAAATCCCTTTTTCACTCATATCAGAATTCAAATACAAAAACAGAGGGATAAAACAAGACTCACTCTCAATATGAAGTTCCAAAACTTCATGTCAAATTCCATTGGCTTGCCCTTATAGTCATTACCCAAGTCTTCAGACAGGTCAGTTAGGATCACTATAGGGATTTTCTTAAGCTTGTAACATAAGCCAGAGGCTGGTATGATATTCATGGATATTTTAGAGTGACTATGCCTCCTTGACACTACACTAAACTCTCGGGGTATCAACTCTCAACCTTCTTTTCTTCCTTTCTTTTAGTAATCACACATGCTCAAGATGGTTGCGGTCTTTTAAATTATCACATTATCTTTTTATCATCTTTTACACAGCTTTCCCATTTCTAATTCTTTTTTCACCGCACAAAACTGTTTATTCTTTTCTCTTATTCTTCCTCTCTTCATACTTATTTTGCATCACGTACCCTTATGATAGCCACCCTCAACTTAGGTTGTTTGACTAAGTTAAGGTGCACAGTTTCCAAGGAGCACCAAGGCCAAAACAGGTTCATTGTAATATAAACGGGAAGGTGAGAAGTGTCGTAGAAACAAATAGGCTAATTAGGCTCAAAAAGGGATCAAGGGATATTATTCACATTGGGAAGGTCATTTAGGAAAAAAGTGGACTAATCATCAAAGACGACCTATGATCCTTTCCCAACTCCTATCCTATGACTCTACTAAGACTAACCTGGCAAGTTCTAGATTATAAACACAACAGGAACTGAGTAAGACCTTACACACAAATGGCATACACGTATCGTTCATATCACTACTTATCCGGTTCATGCACTTGTTTAACACGGGTTATTCAGTTGCCAGACTAATACCACAAAAAGATGCACAGTGGCCACAAATGGATGCAAGTTACTCAAAAATCACAAAACAAGCTAACTGCCTCTAGTACTTGTATTACTCCTAATTATCTACAAAATATGCTACAACAACAACCTACCCTACTCCCTCAACTTAAAATCAAAAATAAACTACACTAAGGGTTAGGGTATACCTGAAGTCAATCAAGAACATGGGTCCTGGGTCTCCAACCCTGCTACTGCATCATCTGTTGTCTTCTCTCCATCAGGAGCATCTTTCTTTGCAGTGGTTGGGACCCTGCTAGATGAGGCACCTGCAGCCCTAGCTTGGATGGTTGTTTCCCATTTCTCATTATCAATTGTACTCAATTTCTACCCTTTTCATCTCCTCCTTTTCCTTCTTCTTTCTTGCCCTTTTCTATGCTTTCCGCTCCTCATCATTGATGGGAGACCTTAATATGATTAAACACACAAGAGGAAGTAGGAAGAATTGCTTGATTGTGAATTTCAAACCCACACACAAGGGAACTTGTTTTCTTGAAGTGTTTTGAAAAGAGTAGGAATAAACTAACTAAGGAATGAAATAACTAAAGAAAAAGATATAAAACTAGTGGAAATTTGAAAAGGTTCCTGTGTTGGGCCGGGTCAGATTTGATTTAAAGTAGGCCCAAAATTTATCTTTTAAGGCCTTGGGATGATGATGATTTGTGATGGCTTGTCACATGTGTGATAGCCTATCACAAACGTTGTTACCCCAAAGCAGAGGTTGCCTCAAGTTTGGCCTATATTATGACATTTTTGAGAGCTTATCACAGTTGTGAAGGCTTATCAGAGATATCATCATGGCCTTTCAGCTAACCTCCTTAGTTTTTACCTTCTCTGTACTAAATCCTAATTATAAAAGTAAAAACACTTGCTTGAACATAAAAACTTTGGGTTGCCTCCCAATAGCACCTGATTTACTATCACGGCATGACTTGGTTGTCTTGACTACTCAAACTTCGCCAAGAAAACCTATTGATACCCCTTTACCATCATCATAGAAGACGTCAACGAGTGAAAAAACACTCATATCATGTTGTTGATTCATGGATAAGTGTATTTTGAAGCATGCTTCTTTGTTATTGAACCTGAACTTTATCTCATTCAACTCTATTTCTACTAGAACTCTCCCACTTGCAAGTAATGGCCTACCTAAGATGATGGGCACTTCAAAATCCACTTCGCAATCTAGGACCACAAAATCAGCAGGAAGAACAAAATTGGCTACCTTTACCAAAACATCATGCAGTATGCCCATAGGCCGCTTCACAGATCTATCTATCATTACCAACCGCATATTTGTTGGGGTAGGATCCCCCAAACCCAATTTCTTGTACACAGCCAGTGGCATTAAATTTATACTGGCTCCCAGATCGCATAGTGCTTTTGTGAACTTCAGGGGTCCAATAGTACACAGGATGGTAAACTCTCCCAGGTCTGTTTTTTTCTGCACTAAAGACCTTGTATAGATAGCGCCACAATAGAGGAGATTATTCTCCGGCTCATGGCTAACCTTCCATTTCTTGGTTACAAGGTCTTTCATGAACTTCGTGTAGCCTGGAATTTTCTCTAGTACCTCAACCAAAGGCACATTAATTGTTAATTTCTTGAGCATTGCCATGAACTTGTTGAATTTTGCATCATCAACTTTTTTCTTCAATCATTGAGGAAAGGGAGGTGGTGGTCTTGGGATAGATTTCAACACCACTTCCTTTTCCTTATCTTTTTCTTTCTCCGAAGCATCAACAAAACTATCCAGCTTCTGAGACTCCACTGGTTTTCTTTCTTCAGATTCATCAACAACCACATCACCATCTACAGATTTGCCCACAGAAGGGCCAGGTAAGATCGTACCACACCTAGTGGTAATCTCCATACATGATCCATCATTCTGCGGATTCTGAAATGTATCACTAGGTAAAGTACCACTTTTTCTTTGGTTCAGTATTGCATAAAGTTGGCTCATCTGCTGCTCTAATTGGTTGATAGAAGTGGAGTGTAAACTAACCAACTGACTCAGGGTAGAGAAATTCACTCTTCATAGTGGTTACCCCCTAGTTGGCAGCCTCAACTCCCTTCAATAATTTTTCCATCATGTCCTCTATGGACATCTTGCCAGATCTAGTAGGTGCAACATCCCGACTTCCAGGAGGAACATACAAACCACTATTATTATTATTGCTTCTCCAGTTTTCTTGCTCTCTATTTTTATAATCGGGCTTGTCATAAAAGTTCCAACCTTGAATCCTTGGGCTATTGCCTTGGAAACCCCCTGACTATTAACATAATTTACCTCCTCATCTGCATCAATAGCAACAGTGCACTGAGATTCCACAGCCTTAACCTTTTCAGTCTTGCCTGACAGCAAGTGCTTGGTCAGCAAGTCCATTCGAATATTTTAGTGATCCATGTCTTGGTCTATCTACTCATCCCTTCTACGCTTCTCCGCAGTCATACCACACAAAACAGTCGGTCTAGCTACCACAGAATCCCTAGTATGGCAAGCCAGACTCTATTTGGTCATTCTATTCACCATGTCTGAAGTATCTTGAAAAGAAAGGTCAATGAACAAACCACCTACAGTATTATCTACAATTGGATTTGTCACATATTTAAAAGCTCTGTACAAAGTCTCCATCAAGTGCAACTCTATCATGTTGTGGTTCGGACATTGTATCATCTTCTTCGTGAATCTCTCCCAAGTTTCATGCAATTCTTCAGTCGGGAGCTGCCTGAAGTTACTAATTTCGTCCCTCAACTGTACCTTCCTGGAGGGTGGAAAGAACCATTTTAGGAATGCCCCTTTCAAATATCTCCAGTTGGTTATAGAATCAGGCTCCAGCTCATTTTACCACATTGTTGCCTCCCCAGACAGAGATAATGGAAACAATCTCAACCGTATCGCATTCTGTCTCACTCCCATATTATCAAATGATTATCAAATGGTGATAAAGTTCACCAAGTGCATGTTTGGATCATCACCAGGAAGGCCTCCAAAAAAACCCTTCAGATTCAGGAGTTGAATCATAGTACTCATTATGCTGAATTTTGCACCAGGTGCCAACGGTGGAGGAATGATAGCACCCTTGCACCTGCTCCATCCATTCCGTTGTCATCGTTATCAACCTCATAATGTATAGGATGTTGACCATACCTTCTAGTGACTAGACGGTTTCTGTTGAAATTTTGTTGCACTAGTACAGTAATTTGCTCAGCTTGCCTTGGGTTTTGAGGGTTCAGAAATTCCTCTTCACCTAAGTATTTATCATCAGGGTTCGGATAACGTACTTGTTTACCCTTGTTCTATATGTTCACCTGAGCCCTGGCCAAGGATGTCAGTCTGTCAGCCTCTAGTTGTTCTGCCATTCTCCCGATCAGCTGAGGTTCCGGATTAATTGGTAATAACGGTTCTTCGAAACTTCTTGTTTTTGGCATAAACAACAAGGAACGTACAATAAACAAAAACAACAAATAAACATAAATCTAGGAAACCTAACTAACAGTCAATTAGCGCACACAACTTTCAATTTACAACCATATTCCCCGGCAAAGGCGCCATTTTTGATAACGCTCAAACTACATTCTTGAATGGGTGTAAGCGATCGTTGTCAATATAAAACCCAACTAGGTTGTTGTAGAATCCCATAGGGAATATGGTGTGAACTAAAGTCGTTTGCGATTTCATTTACTGATAGTTTAACGTTTTCTGAAATGGGGGTTTAACTTTCATAAATGATTGTTTGTCACTTTAATTTCAATGTTTGTAACCAAGAGTTTATGAAATAACCAGAATTATATTCACTAGGGCTTACGGTACATGACAGATGCTAAAGGTGACTCAAGATTCTTGCAGTAGTTAGGATAACAAGCTATCTTTATCGATGATATGCTCAAATGTCTCTCGACCTATCTAAGTGTCTAATTTTCTAATCATCTCGAACTTAGGGAATTTCTGTTCACTGTCCAACTTTTACCTCAGGTTAACCAACTTTGTTACAGTGTAGATTATTAAACGATTTATTTTCGAGTCCCTATTGATAATTCACTTCCTACTGTATATGATTTCTTCTTAAGCAAATCAAAGTAGGTGTGTCTACTGTTTGCAACCAATAGACATTAATTAAAATAACAGAATTATCAAGAAATCCTAACACCTATTGAATCTTGAGTGTTTAGCACATCATCATGACCTAACCCTAGATCCCATAATTCAGGTTAAAGGTGTTTAGCCGCTCATGATGCAATAAACAAGTACACAAGTTGAATTAATAATTGAGAAGATTAACTTACAATGATGATGAGAATCAAAAAGTGTAACTTGAACTGATTCACAAGACAAAACTCCCAAAATATTGGTCTTAGAGAGAGAAAATATCAAAGTATGTTTCACAAACTCAAAGTGTCGAATGTTTTTCAGAATAATGATGATGATGAATCAATAAATTATAGAAAACCCTAAAACAAAGCTTTAAATAGTTTACCCTAAATAAGGAAACAAAATAAAAGTTTCAGCTTTTCCTCGGAATAGACGATGACATCCATGATAGCTTGTTAGGAGTCTAACGATTTATCACGGATGTCATCAGCTCCTCTGCAATTTTGGCTCTTGCTGCCTAAGGCTGACGACGATGATGAAGACGTATCAAGAGTTTGACGACTTGTCATCAATGTCGTCAAAATTTCATCTCAGATTCCAAGTTCTGCCTAAGTCTGACGGTGCTCCTGACGCCTTATCACCGAGCTGACGATTTATCATCAATGTCGTCATCCACACTTTGTCCTTTATTTTCTTTAGATTTCAGGATTTTTTTCTTCCCTTATTGTTGGTTCCCCTTCATCTCTACATTTACTACAAAATCAAAGTAAACTAATCAAAACAACTAAAGTTGCTCAAGACCTTAAAATTATTTTGAGTTAAAAGCTTCAAGTGTTTTAGCACAGGCTCACACATCACTTGACTGAGAGTATCGTGAAAACATGACATGGCTCTAGGCACACAGCTAATATTTCGGGTACAAGTACCCCTAGGACTCTATATAAGGAAACTGACAAAGCATGGCTTACTTGAACACATGACTAATATCATAATCCATAATACATTTATTGAAGCATTTAATCAAACATGTGATATGTATAAACTTGTACATACATGGAGATTTCATGATATCATGCTAGTTGGGCATTTTCCTTCATCTAGGCATTTAATCAAACACATGGTAGGCATAGTATTTGTAAACAACATTATACAACAATTAAACATCATGATTCAATTCTAATTTCATCATTCAAGGGTTTAGTCATAGGTTTACATGACTTGACATCTATACTAATCAAATCCACATACAATTTATCACCTAATAAGAAATAGAATTCAATTACTCATTGTCAACATGAACAAGATCAGCCCAACATAAAATTCATAAAGAAAATCCATAAACTTGAACTTAGAAAGGAGATTTTTCGGCTTCATGGATGGAAGGAGTCCATGAATGAACACTATGCATACCTGGGTTGAGTTTCTTGAAGTTCTTGAACTTGAAGGATTGGAATATCTTAGTTATTGAAGAAGATTTGGATTTTATTATAAGGGATTAATCTTAGAGAGAAACTCTAATATTTGTTGTTGTGAAATAATAATGAACAAATGACCTGAGGTTGGATATAACTGGGTATATATAAGCGGGTGATAAAATGCCAAAATAACCCTATTAAAAAGATCTAAATAACTAAATGGGACATACGATAGTGGGGTACAATGGTCCATCATAGGGTCGATGGTCCGTCGGACTCACCGTCGGACTAGGACCAGAACTGGGACTTACTACCTTGGTGCGATGTTGGGGTGCGATGATCCATCGCTAGTCCAACGGTACGTCGGACCTCTTCATTGTACTTATCCAAAGAGTTGGATCACTACCTTGAAGCAAGAGTCATGGTCGACTATCAGTCATTTGTCCGACAGTCCATCGGCCTACACCATTGCACATGGGCGATGTTGCTGCCTTCTATTTTCAGCCATAACTCTCTCGTCTGACACCAAATTTTGATGAAATTGGTATCGATGGAAAGCTTATTCAATTTAACACATGAAAAAAGTTGCAAATCTTAGGAATGCCATATGTAAAAAAGTGGGTTCATGTTTCAAAGTAAGTTTCTAACATTTTTTGGATGATTTCAAGCTAGGAAAGAGTACGGGGTATTACACAGTCCCTCATCCCATCCAAGTAGATCCCTTGGATGAACATGTTTCTTATGAAGAGTTCAGAGTTGTATTTAATACTCTTGCTAATTGAGTTGCTGCCCAGAATAAGTGACCAACTGTCGTTCTGGCCAACCCAGTGGCCAATTCAGTTGCAGCCAGGATTTGGGACTTCATCCGAATGAATCCTCCATCTTTCTTTGGGTCTAAGTCAAATAAGGACCCTCAAGAATTCTTTAATCAAGTTTAGAAGGTTACAAATATCATGGGGGTTACTGCTAGTGAAAGTGCTGAGCTAGTTGCATATCAGTTCCAGGATATGGCTCACACAAGGTTCAAGTAGTGAAAGGCAAAAACAGCTATAGATGCAGGGCCTATTGAGTGGGAGGATTTTGCCACTGCATTTCTAGATAAATTCTTTCCCATAGAGCTGAGAGAAGCTAAGGTGTTAGAATTTATCAACCTCAGGCAGGGCAACATGACAGTGGAAGAGTATTCTCTTAAGTTTAATCAATTAGCTAGATATACTCCTCATGTAATGGCAGACAATAGGGCTAAGATGAGTAAGTTTGTTTCTGTAATGAATGATAGTGTGGTCAATAAGTACAAGTTTGCAATGTTGATTAGTGAGATGGAATTAGCCAGGCTTATGATCCATCCTCAATAGATAAAAGAGTAGAAGATTAAGATAAGAGAGAAGCAGAATATGAGAGAAAGGATAGGTAGTTTCAACTTTGCTCAGCCTAAGTCAGAGGGTGGGAATCATTCTCAATTCCGCCCAAAGTCATCCATTCTATATCCTTTCTCAGTCAGTGCTCCAGTGCCAAATTTTAGGGACGGTAGCAGGGATAGGGCATCTGTCCCTAAACCTCAGGGAAGTGTTAGAAGTTCCTGCACTTATCCTCTTTGGTAGAATTGTGGTAAGAACCATCAGGATATTTGCAGAGCTGGCAGCGACGTCTATTTTGAATGTGGTAAGCCAGGACATAGGCTCAGAGACTATCCCCAGTCAGGCTTTCAGGGTCAGCTTAACCATTCCTCAGCTCAGTCCGATCACCCAAAATAGTAGGGTGCCACTTCCAGCACCACCAGAGGGAAACGCCCAAACAGACTTTATGCTCTTCAGTCCCAACAGGATCAGAAAAATTCTCCTGATGTAGTTACTAGTATGTTACATATCTTTCATATATATTTTTATTCTTTTCTATATCTAGGAGCTTTGTTGTCTTTTGTTACTCCTTATATAGTAGTTGATTTCGGAGTCAGTCCCAAAATTCTAGCAGAGCTATTTTTAGTCACTACCCCAGTGGGTAAAACTATCATAGCCCAGCAGGTATATAGGAACTGTGCAGTTATGGTATCTCCGAAAGTTATATCAGCAGACTTAGTAGAATTAGAAATGACTAATTTTGATGTCATTCTCAGCGTATATTGGCTTCATTCATATTACGCCCCAGTCGACTGCAAAAATAGAGTTGTCCAGTTTCAGTTTTTGAATGTACCTGTCCTAGAGTAGAGGGGTAGTACTTCAGCCTTCAGAGGTCAGCTTGTTTCCTACCTTTAGGCACAGAAAATAATGTCTAAGGGATGTGTCTATCATCTTTTTTTAAGTTAAGGACACAAGTTCTTAAACTCCCAGTCTTGAATCAGTCCCAGTAGTGAATAAATATTCAGATATCTTTCCCGATAATCTTCCAGGAAATCCTCTCGAAAGGGAAATAGACTTCAGCATTGATCTTCTTCTAGATACTCAGCCTATGTCTATTCCGCCATATAGAATGGCACCAGCAGAACTTAGAGAATTAAAAGAACACTTGAAGGATCTCCTAGATAAGGGATTCATCAGACCCAGTGTGTCCCCATAAGGCACACCAGTCTTATTCATGCGAAAGAAAAATGGTTCTCTCAGAATGTGCATTTATTACTGTCAGCTTAATAAAGTCACAGTCAATAACAAGTATCCACTTCCCCAGAATTGATAACTTGTTTGACCAACTTCAGTTCACCAGTTACTTCTCTAAGATAGACCTTAGATCAGGCTATCATCAGCTCAGAGTCAAAGAATATGATATACCAAAAACATCTTTACAAACTCGATATGGTAACTTCAAATTCTTAGTCATGTCCTTTAGTCCTACCAATTCCCCAACAACTTTCATGGAAATGATGAACTATTTGTTCAAGCAGTACTTGGACATGTTCTTCATTGACTTTATAGATGACATTCTTGTCTATTCCCGCAGTGAGCATGATCATGCAGAACATCTTAGAATAGTGTTGCAGACTCTCAGAAATAATCAGTTGTTCGCCAAATTCAGTAAGTGAAAATTTTAGCTAAGGTCAGTAGCCTTCATTGGTCACAACATTTCTGGTTATGGCATAAGAGTTGATCCTCAAAAGACAGAAGCAATATAAAACTAGCCTCGCCCTATCTCTACATCAGATATCAGGAGTTTCTTGGGTTTTACAGGCTATTACAGGCAATTTTTTGAGGGATTTTCTTCTATTGCATCCCCTATGTCCAGACTGACTCATAAAAAAGTCAAGTTTTAGTGGTAAGATCCTTGTGAGAAGAGTTTTTAGGAGTTGAAGACTCGACTCAACTCAGCTCCAGTTTTGGATCTTCCCGATGGTTCATATGGGTTCGTTGTGTACTGTGATGCATCCAGAGTAGGTTTTGATTTTGTCCTCATACAGTATGGTAAGTTCATAGCCTACGTCTCCAGGCATCTTAAACTCCATTAGAAGAATTATCCGACACATGATCTTAAGTTAGTAGCCATAGTTTTTACCTTAATGATTTGTAGGTATACTTATATTGGATGCATGTAGATGTGCTCACAGATCACAAAATCCTTTAGTACATATTCTCTCAGAAAGATCTTAAACTCCATCAAGGAAGGTGGTTAGAGATTTTGAAAGACTCAGACATGAGTGTCCTTTACCATCCGGGCAAGGACAATGTATTGGATGATACTCTCAATAGACTGTCTATGGGTAGTGTTTCTCATATTGGGGACAATAAGAAGAAGTTAGCTCAGGAAGTCCATCAGTTTTCCCAATTAGGTGTTCTCTTAGTCGATTCAGTGAAAGGTAGTAGATGGATTTAGAACAACAAGAATCATCCCTAGTTTCCAATGTTAAGGTAAAATAAGATAGATATTCTAGTACAGTAAAGTTAAAAGAGTCAATCAGAGATCAGATGGTTGAGGTTTTCTCCCAAGGGGGAGATGGTTTGTTGTGTTATTAGGGTCGTCTGTTTATGTCAGGTGTAGAGGACTTGAGGCAGCGCATTCTTGCAGAAGCGCATGGTGTGCGATACTTTATTCATCCAGGAACCACTAAGATGCACCGTGACTTAAGGGATATCTATTAATAGAGTGGTATGAAGATAGATGTTGCAAAATTTATGGCTATGGGCTCTATATATTAGCAGGTTAGGATATAGCACCAGAAGCCTAGTGGGTCCATGCAAAAGTTCAATATTCCCACTTAGAAGTGGGAAGAAGTGAACATGGACTTTTTTTATGGGTTTTCCCTATACTCATCATCAGCATGATTAAGGTTGGGTCATTATAGATAGGATGACCAAATCATCTCATTTCCTTCCAGTCTAAACCTCTTATTCAGTTGAGGATTACACCAAACTCTATATCAGGGAGTTGGTCAAATTACACGGTGTTCCATTGTGTATTGTTTCAGATAGAGGTACCCAGTTTACCTCTTATTTTTGGAAACCATTCCAAAAGGATCTTGGTACCCGAGTTCACCTCTGTACAATCTTCCATACCCACACAGATAGTCAAGTAGAAAGGACCATCTACACTTTAGAACATATGTTGCAAGCGTGTGCCATTGATTTCAAGGGTAGTTCGGATGACCACTTGCCTTTGATTGAGTTTGCAAACAACAATATCTATCATTCCAGTATTAAGATGGCCCCATTCAAAGCCCTCTACGGTAGGGGATGCAGATCTCCAGTTGGTTGGTTCGAAGTGGGTGAGACTGCAGTAGTAGGGACTGACTTGGTATTCGATACCTTAGAGAAAGTCCAGTTGATCAGAGAAAGACTTAAGACAGCTCATAGCCAACATAAATTGTTTGCAGATGTGCGTAGAAAAGATCTTGAGTTTGAGATTAGTGATCATGTTTATTTGAAAAGATATCCCATTAAGAGAGTGAAGCAGTTCGGCAAGAAGGGAAAGCTCAATCCCCGATATATCTACACCTTCAAAGTTCTCAGTCGCTTCGGCAAGGTAGATTATGAGCTCGAATTGCCTTTAGATCTAGCCTAAGTACATCTAGTGTTTCATGTCTCCTTACTTAAGAAGTGCATAGGGGACCCAAAAGTTGTATTCCCCATAGATGGCATAGACATTCAGAACAACTTCACTTATGAAGAGATTCCATTCGAAATCCTTGACTACCAGACTCACAGAGTGAGGAACAAAGAAGTTCCTCTAGTCAAAGTTCTTTGGTGGAATCAGTCCGTTGAGGAAGCTACTTGGGAAGCAGAAGCAGACATGTGGACTAAGTACCCTCACCTTTTCTCTGCAAACTCAGACTTAGACCAAGGTAATTGTTTTCCTTAAAGCTTATTCATTTTCATGTTCAAATTTCAGTTACAACTTGGTATTCAGTTTCATGCTCAGATTTTCATTATAAACTGGGTATCAACTACCATTGCTTATTCAGTCATGTGTTCATGCATCATGGCAGTCATGTATTCGTGCATCAGATATGTATGAACAAGTGAATCAGTACTCCCAGTCATACAACCATGTATAAGCTCAGTCATGAAATCATGCATCAGATATGCATGCTCTGTATGAATCTCAGTAAATCAGTAATGTCATTCATGTACTCATATTTTAGTTGTTCATGATCAGTATATACTTCAGATTATCATTTCTCCCATCTCAGTTAGTCTTATTCGAGGATGAATGTTCCGAAGGGGAAGATATTGAAAGACCCCGCAAAATTCCTAAGCTTAATTTATCCATTTAGGCTTTTCAAGGTGTCTCAGACTTAAAAACAATTTCACTAAGTTTCCGGACATAGTTTATTTTTGGCCTTCGAAAGTTGGAAATATCATTTCGCAACATTGATATACTTCAATGGTCCATATTTTTGTTGATTCATGATCAGAGAGGTCTATCGGTAGTCCCAGACAAGTTTCAGATTTTTTGGACCTTGTTTAGACCACGTTTGGTGTCCCAAAATAGTGGACCAATGTGATCTTGGCTCGATGCATTGGCTATCGCATTGGTTAACATTGTTGTAGATTTCCAGAGTCAAAACTAGTGAGGCTTGGTGCGATCATGGCACAATGCATTGGGTATTGCGTCAAAGCCCTCGATGTATCGCATCGCTCAACTCGTCGGTGCCCAGTTTAAGTCATTAAATCACTACATCCTTAAGGGTAATTAGGTCATTTTCCTCGATCTTCAGCCCTCATAAACACAAAATTTAGCCCTCTTTTGGCAAAATACATTCTTTATTACACAGTTTCTCAAGAACAAGAAACCCTAGATGATTAATTTCAAGTCAAGAATTCAAGCTTTCCTCCATCAATCTCCAAGAAACTTTTATCTAAGGTATGTAAAGTGTTGATTCATGGATTCCTTTAACCCATGAAGCTCAATAAACCCTTTCAGAAATATAAATTTTGAATTTCATGTTATGAATTGAATTATATCCATGTTTATGTTGTTGTATGATTATCAAGTGGAATCTTTAATACATATAATGAAATTATGTTTGCATGTGGTTGGAGATCTTGTATTTTTATGTGAAAAATATTGCCATGATGTATTATTTTAATGTTCATGCTGAAGCCTCAAGTTATGCATGCAAGGTGTTTGCTAGAATGCCTAAGAGAATAAGAATTATGCTTTATGACTCAATTGTAACGAAATTGATGAATCAATGCTTTACCCCTATGTTCACAATGAACTCCATGTTATTGTTATGCATTCTAATGGTTTGGTGGGATGCTAATGAGATTAGAATTACGAAATTATGACATATTTATATGTATTCCTATTCATGTGTAAGCTTATGACATACTAATACTTCATGAAAATCCCCAACATTTGTACTATGAATTGTTGACTATGGTCATGTGTTAAAGAAGTGTCATGTCTTGTTAGTGTCAAGCTATCGAGTCCTTGGGGTACTTGTATCCAACAATTTAGATGTGTGCCTAGAGCTAGTGTCAGTTTCATGATAATATCAGTCACGCCAAGATCAGTAGCATTCTCAGTCAGTTTCAGAACTCAGTAGAATTTAGCCAGTTAAGTGACTAAGGAAAAACTCAGTAATCTTATAAACTCAATCAGTTAACAGAATTCAATAATATTCCATCAGTCTACAGAATTCAATGAACTCAGTCCAGCTTATTTCAGTATAATCAGTTCAGTTTCTATCCAGTTAGGAGTAGGATTCAGCATTGAGTTAACCCAAGGATGAGGGCTCACGCTGACAGTAGAGGGTGTGATCCTTAGAATCAATACTTGCATTCCAAAACTATGTATCCAGCATAGGTTCAGACATTAACACTAACATTTGAGGGTAGATGAGGTGGAGTAACACTTCCAGATAAGGGTTCCACCATTCTCCTTTGGGGACACTTCCAGATGAGGGTCACTCATAGCTTGTCCTTACCAGTGGCGAGGTATTGACACCCTTCTAATTGGGGTTATAGATTGGCCCCCAACTCTATACAAAAAAAGGGGCATGTCGGTTAGATGATTACTTCTCAAAGTCTCAGTATTAGTCCAAGTAAAAGAACTCAGATAGTTCTTCAGATTCAGGACTGTCAGATACAGTCACTCAGTTCAGCACGGAACTTAGCTAGTTCCATTAGAATTAGGACTGTCAGAAAAAGTCACTCAGTTAATAGTATATCAGTTATACAAAACTTATGTTATCAGTATTCAGACTGAGTAGTCAGTATTATCACGATCTCATTTACATTTACGTATTCATGCATGTATTCTCACATTCATGATTATTTAGTCAGTTAGTATTGTTCATGCATATAAACCCCATGCATTCAGCCTAGCTCACTTTATTTAGCAGTACATTCAGACATACTGACGCATACTTTTCTTTTGCGTTACGGTGTTTTATACCATAGGTTTGGATGCTCAAGTTCCCGATCGCACATAGCTTTAGATTCAGCCAGCAGCAGTACTTTTGCAGTGAGTCCTCATCATTTGAGGATAGCATGATTAGTCCATTACTTCATTATTTAAGTTTTAGTAGACGGAGTTATTTGGTGATATGTCCCATCAACTCCACAGTTTTCAGACAATTTAGAGGTTTCAGACTAGCATGTTCCGACTGTTTAGTTCAATTTTTGTATTGATATACCGTAATTGCAGATGTTTTGTTTTATTAGATATTTGAACCTTATGGACTTCATCCATTTTATTCCGTATTTATACAGTATATTATGCAGTGTTCAGTTACAGATATCAGTCATGGGTTAGCTTGTGGTCCTTTGAGATTGCTAGCACCGTGTAGTATTCTGGGTATTAGATTCGGGGCATTACAATTTGATGTAAGATGGGATGAAGGGTAAAGGGTAGAACCAAGGAAAAACTAAGGGACTGAAGGTAGGGGCATGCAAGGTGTTATGGAAAGGGATATTGGCCTCGACACTATCAAAATAGGGCTTCTGATCTTTAAGGGAGAAAGTGATCTCGAAGAGTTTCTTGCATGGAAATCCACATGCTTGAGAGTCTTTCAAGTTAATGATCTCACGGAGGAGAAGAAGAGTTACTATGCCATTTCTCATTTTGAGGGATATGCTACCACTTGGTGGGAGTATGTCAAACGTTTTGGCAATGTATTAATTAAGGGGAAACTCTCACCTTGATTTTTGTTAAGGCATCTTATGAGGCAAAAGTACCTTCCTGAAAGCTACCAACATGAACTCCTTGCAAAATTGTACAACTTGAAGAAAGGAAAGAAAAGTGTGGTAGCCTACTATGATGAGTTTCAACAACTCATCTTGAAATATGATCATAGAGGAGAATAAGTGAGCCACGATATCATCCAATTCAAGGTCGACCTAAGCAAGGAAATCTCTACGCTTATAACACTTCATAAGTTTAAAACTATTGAAGGGAACTTTCAAACTGCTTTGGAGATTGAACGAGAGAACAAGGAAAGGTCGGCATACTAAACAAAAATATACCAAGGGTTCTCGGGTTGGACCAAGGGGAAAGAAGTGATTCAATCAATTTAAGGGTGTAAAAAGTCAAAACAACAACCAACCAAGTCTCCTCCACCCATGAACAAGGTTGCTCAACCACCTCTTTCATGGTTTGAAGGCAAGTCAAATGTCACTCCTAATTCAAAGGGATTCCAGTGCTTCAAATTCCATGGGTTGGGACAAGGCTAGTAAGTGCCCCAATCAGATAAATATGATATTAAGGTGAAGGGAATTTGTATTTCTTAGGGGAAGAATTGGGGGCTGAAATAATTGGAATTGAAGAAGCCTCTCAAGATTGAAAGGAAAGAAGGCCAAGAGACCTAGTGATGATGATAACGAGAAGGTTTGTCCTCAAGAAGGTGAACTTGAAATAAGTAATTATGTGGTACGGAGAGTTATGATTATAAAATCATTGGATGATCCTTGCCAATGGGATAACCTCTTTCATGCGAAGTGTCTCATTAAGGGGAGTGAAAGTTGAAGTTATGCTAATATGGCTAGTGACTCGATGGAAGATCACTTGAATTTTCCAACTACTCAACATACGAGTCCGTATAGGCTCCAATGGTTGAATGATTGTAGAGATTTAAAGGTAACCAGTCAATTGGTGATTCTATTCAAAGTTGAAACTATGAGGATGAGGTACTTTATGACATCATTCCTATGAAAGCTTGTAATATCTTTTTTGATTGGCCATGGCAATACAATAGGTTCACCTAGCATAATGGATACACCAACCACTACTTCTTTAAGTTCGAGGGTCGGAAGTACAACCTCCATCCACTATTACCATCATAAGTATGTGAGGCACACCGATAAATGAATGTTTTGCAAGGAAGTGAAGGAATGATAAGGAACCTTCTAGAAAGGGTGTGGAACCCGAGAGTGGAAAAGATGAGGGTGAAGAGGGAGTTTCGATTTTGAGGGGTAGGGATTTAATGATAATGTTGGCTCAAAAGGGTGACCTCTTCAAAGAGTATGATGATGCTACTCCCATTCTACTTTTGGCTCATGTTATAAATGCTTACCCATCCACTTCCCCAATCCCGTCTTCTATTCCTAATATTTTGCACAAATTTGATGGTGTATTTCCTAGTGAATTGCCACAAGGAATTCCTCCACTTCGAGGAATTGAGAACCAAATCGGCTTTGTTCCGAGGTCATAAGTGTCAAACAAGATGGCTTATAGGAGCAACCCTATGGATACAAAGAAACTCCAACAGCAAGTTGAGGACCTCCTTAATAAAGGATACATCAAGGAGAGCATGAGGCCATGTGTGGTCCCGGTGTTACTTGTGCCAAAGAAGGATGGGATGTGGCGAATGTGCGTGGACTGCCGAGTCATAAATAAAATTACTATAAAGTAACATCATCCTATTCCTAGGTTAGATGATATGCTTGATAAACTAAATGGATATTTTGTGTTTTCTAATGTCTATGTTAGGAGCGGATATAACCAAATCCATATACAACCGAGTGATGAATGGAAGACCGCATTCAAGACCAAGTTTGGTCTATATGAGTAGATGGTCATGCCATTCGGTCTTACCAATACACCTAGTACCTTTATGCGGCAAAATCCATTTATTGGCAAGTTTGTTGTTGTGTACTTTGATGATGTTTTAGCTTATAGTAAGTCCCTTAATAAGCATGTATTGATTCTAAGGAGTGTGTTTTGATTTTCTTAGGAGAGAAAAGTTGTATGCTAATATTGAAAAATTCTCCATTGGTGTTGATAAAGTTATATTTTTGGGATTTGATGTAAGCTTGAGGGGAGTATAGGTTGACGAATCCAAGATAACCGCCATTAAATATTGGACAAACCTTAAAATCATGGATGAAGTTCGGAGCTTCCACGAGTTGGCATGTTTTAATAGGAGGTTCATCAAAGGATTTAGTACCATTGCAGCCCCCTTGACCAAAATCATCAGAAAGGACCAACCTTTCCAGTTGGGTTAAGAGAAATCTAAGGCCTTTAAGACCTTGAAAAATATTATAACGGCCCGAAACCTGGTCTCAAAATGTCACACGGTGCTCAAGACTATGAGTAGCCTTAAGCTAACCCTATTTGCATACTACTGAGCCTAAATCTCATAATAATGGAAGTATAGACCTAAAAAAAGGATAGAATGCAGAAACACTCTGAAATATCTATGAATAATGTATGAAACATCAATACTGAATAGTCTCAATCAAAACTAGCAGTCTGATAAGCCTTTACTACTAATAACTAGAGAGTCACTGGGACAAACCCCCAGCTACTCCTACTATCTGAAAAGAATGCTAAATCTGACAAACAGATAAACTGCAAAATCTGAATGAATAAGTTGCCGAACTATGAGGACTCACCAACTGTTGGATGTAGGTGAGATTCTTGAACTGATTACGCCTTTGATACAGAGCACCTGAACCTACATTATGAGACAATGTAGCACAAAGACGTATATGTGGATCAGTACATTGAGGATGTACTGAGTATATGGGGTGAAATGCATAAGTAAAACGTCACCTAATAATCATAATATATACAATAAAGTATACTAAATTTAAATGACTCGCATAAGATTGAATATCTGAAATATTGAAATCTGAAATAATGAAAAGTAAATCATACTTTATAAATCTCATGAGCCATAACATTTAGTTCTAAAAGATGAACTTGTGTTCGCTCTTTAAATCATACTGTCAAAGTGTAGAAAGGACTAACTCTTAAATCTAAAATCTCATGGCTGAAAACTGTAGCGAAAGTCTTTCTGTAATGGATAGTCTGAATAGATTCATGAGCCTTTACCCTTAGATTTCTAAAAGCTTTTCTGTAAATCTCTTCTGTTAGGCTTTACTATTAGGGAGAATACTTTAAAACCTTTCTAAAAATCTTTAATGATAGGGAAAATACTTTATCTGAAGATTATTTGTAAGGGAGATTCTCTTAACCGACATAAACCATGCGAGCTACAAGAAGTCCAACATCTCGTCCTCCCAAGGAAGAAACCTTAAGTTGGGGAGAGGAGTCAAGCTCTTGCTAAGGAATATAACCTGAGCTAAGTAATCACATTTGTAACTCTCATCCATATATAAATGGGAATAATCTTATAATCTATACCTACATTGGCTACGTAGTTCTGTGGAAGTTGGATGCGCTAAACCCAAACTTCCCACTCGGTGCTAAATACTACTCCCTTTTTACTTGGTATGGTTATTCTATTGGAAATTCACTTTAAAACTAGCATAAGGATTTATCTAAAACCAGTTATGCAATTATCTGATTAAATCTATAAATAAAGATATTCTGAATTCTTTACTCTGTAATAAATCTGTAAAGTGGATTCCATAGATAATCCGATGATTGAAAGATCAAAGCTTTATTAAAAATCTATGAATAATCTGATAATAAGATGCTTAAAGCATCATCTTTATTGAAATAACAATATTCAATCTTGGGGTAATAACCCATTCATCAATCTCAGGTCAAAACATCATAATAATCATGCTTGATAATGAAAACAATGATAATTCATCTCAAAATCTGTAATTTACTGTAATATGCATGAAAATATGAAAATAGATATGCAATTCATCTTTAAAACGTCTTAAAAACTCATAATCTTGCAAATAGCAATAATGGGTATGAATCCTAATTTGAAATTCATGTATAAAGATTTAAAATCATATGAATTTGTAATTAAAACTTGGTTTTGGGCACAAGGATGGAAAAATATCCTTGTTCATAAGCCCCACATACCTTGATTGGTGATAAGATGAAGAAACTTGAGTTATTGATTCCTGATTGAGTTCTTGGGGATAAGTACTTGGTTATCTTTCCTTGAAAATCCTCAATTTTAAGCTTTCTTGGAGAATAAATGGAGGATTTTGATTTCTTAGAGAAGAAGCTTTAGAGGTTTAGGATTTTGCTTTGGGAAAGAATGGATGAAATTGGTATAAAGTGCTTAGAATGGGTTTAATTCCTTTTTTTGGATGAATTGGGGCCTTGGAAATTGACCAAAATGCCCTATTTAAACTTCTAGACGGAACTGAAAATGTGACATTTTTTTCCGATTTGGGTAGCCACCATGATACTCCACTACCGAAGTGGCATACTAGGAAAGGGATGAGTGGGAACTGAAAATTATCCACGATGCGCCACCATCGTGATACCCCTTAGAAATGCCATTTTGGCCACTAGCGCGACGTGCCAAGATCGCGTTGGGCTATTGGAGATCGATAATTAGGAAATTGGACCTCTCCGCGATGCGCCAATATTGCAGCGGTCTACTGGAATGGGACAATTGGGAATTTGGGCTTCTCCGCAATGCGGGACATTCACGTAGAGACACTGTAATTTCACAATTATCATTTTGCCCACCTCCGCATGCGCCAAGTGCCCAGGTGGCACACTGTCAACTTAAAAGTGCTCTAACTCCTTAACCCGGTGTCGAAATTAGGCGAATTTGGTATTCTTGGGAAGCTTATTCAATTTACCACATAATGGAAGGTCTAAATTTTGAAAATTCTATAATAAATAAATATTATTCATTTTGGAAGCTATCCCTTAACATTCTAGGAATAAATTTAAGCTAGGAAAAGTATGGGGTATTACATTATCCCCCCCTTAGGAACATTCGTCCTCGAAGGTGGCTAGTTAAGCTAAAAATACTGAGGAATTTGAGGCTATAAGATACAATGCACAACTAGACTAAACTTAATAACTAAATCTCAAATATAATGAGCTACTGAACTGATCTGTAAGAGCATGAATTCTCATGAAAACAACTATATAGCTGAATCTGAGGCTGGGAAAGAACTGAATGAAGAAAAACTATTACCTTTGGCTGAATATGAGTTTGTGGAGATGAGATGAGGATACTTGGTATGCATGTCTGCTTCTGCTTCCTAAGTAGCACCCTAAACAGACTGATTTCACAATAGAACTTTGACCAAGGGAACTTCTTTGTTCCTATTTCTACGAATCTGGTGTTCAAGAATCTCTACTGGGACCTCTTCATAAGAATGGCTATTATGAATATCCGTACTTTCTAGAGGAAATACAATAGATGAATCATCCATGCACTTTTTCAATAAGGGCACATGGAATACTGGATGAACTGAGGACAAATCTGCGGGTAGCTCAAACTCATGCGCTAACTTCCCCGCACGACTCAATATCCTGAAGGGACCTATATACTGGGGACTAAGTTTTCGCTTTTTACCAAATCTTTTCACCCCCTTCATGGGTGAAACTTTCAAATACACAAGATTGTCAACCTCAAACTCAAGAGCTCTTCTTCTCACATCGACATAAGTTTTTTGATGACTTTGGGCTGCTTTCAACCTCTCTCTAATCAACTGTACATTTTCCATGGTATAAAATACCATGTCTGGCCTAATCAAAGTGGCCTCACCCACTTTAAACCAACCAATAGGTGATTTACATCTTCGCCCATAATGAGCTTTAAACAGAGCTATCTGAATACTAACATGATAACTGTTATTATAAATGAACTCAATCAATGGAAAATGCTTATCCCAACTATATTTGAAATCAAGAACACATTCCCTCAACATATCCTCTAAAGTCTGAATATTCCTCTCAGCCTTACCATCTTTCTATGGGTGAAAACCTGAACTAAGAGAAACTTGGGTACTAACACCATTCTGAAAGGTTCTCCAAAATTAAGAGGTAAATTGAGTATCCATATGAGAGATGATAGATAAAGGAACTCCAAGGAATTTAACCATCTCTCGAATATACAACTTAGCATAATCTTCAGTTGTATAAGATGTATGAACTGGCAAGAAATGCGCTGACTTAGTCAATCTTTCTACAATAACCCAAATCGAATCATGTTGATGATGCAAATGGGGTAAACCAGTCACAAAATCAATATTCACCTCTTTCCACTTCCAAGTGGGGATACCAAACACTTGTAATACACCATCAGGTCTTTGGTGCTCTACCTTAACCTGTTGATAAGTTACACATTTGGCCACAAACTCTGCTATATCTTTCTTGATACCATTCCACCAATAGATTTCCCGCAAGTCGCGGTACATCTTGGTAGCACTGGGATGAATAGAACATTCCGCACCATGCGCTTTTGCCATAATTCTCTATGTCAAATCATTAACATATGGAACACATAGTATACTTTGGTACCTCAACACACCATCTCCCCCTTAGGAGAAAACCTCTACTTTTTGGTATTTAATTGACTTCTTCAGTTTGACCAAACTAGAATCCTTATCTTGCTTCTCTTTCACTTCCAAAACTAGGGAAGATTTGGAACTACTCTGAACCCAAACATTTCCTTTAGCTGAATAAACCAACCTAACACCCAATCTATCCAAACGATGAACTTCCCAAGCTAACTCTTTCTTATCATTCTCCACTTAAGAAAAACTACCCATAGATAATCTACTAAGGTCGTCTGCCACTACATTGGCCATTCCCGGATGATACAACATACTCATGTCATAATATTTCCATAATTCTAACTATCTATTCTGACAATGATTCAACTCTCTCTAGGTAAACACATACTGCAATATTTTGTGATCCGCAAACACATCAACATGCACTTTATACAAATAATGTCTCCAGATTTTCTTAGTAAACACAACAGCAGCTAACTCAAGGTAATGGGTTGGGTAGTTCTTTTCATGAGTTTTAAGTTGTCTAGAGGCATAGGCTATGAAGTTACCTCTCTGCATCAACACACAGCCCAAACCAACTCTGGAGGCATCACGATACACCAGAAAACCGTCTGTACCATCAGGTAACGCTAGGACTGGGGTTAATGTGAGTCGAGTCGTCAACTCCTGAAAACTCTTCTAGCATGAAACTGACCACTGAAACTTAACTTTCTTTTGGATCAATCTAGACATAGGGGATGCAATAGACAAGAAACCCTTAACAAAACATCTGTAATAACCAGCTAGACCATAGAAACTCCTAATATTTGATGGACAGATAGGTCTAGGCCAATTTCTCATGGCTTTAGTCTTTTGAGGATCAACTCTAATAACCTCAATGGAAATGATATGACCAAGGAAAGCTACTGAACTTAGCAAAAATTCACATTTTCTACATTTAGCAAACAACTGGTGATCTCTAAGAGTCTATAACACAATTCTAAGATGGTCTGCATGATCATCATCACTAAGAGAGTAGATAAGAATATCATCGATAAAGACTATGACAAAAATATGTCCAAATACGGTTTTAACACTCTATTCATCAATTCCATAAAGGCTGCTGGGGCATTGGTTAGTCCGACTAGCATAACTAGAAACTCAAAATGACCTTAGCGGGTTCTGAAAGCTGTATTTGGAATATCACATTCTCTTACTTTAAGTTGATGATAGCCGGATCGAAAGTCTATCTTTGAGAAATAACTTACACCTTGGAGTTGATCAAATAAGTCATCAATTCTAGGAAGAGGATATTTGTTTTTGATGGTGACTTTATTCAACTGACGATAGTCAATGCATATACGCAAAGAACCATTTTTCTTTTGCACTAATAGGATAGGAATCCCCATGGAGAAATACTAGGCCGTATTAAACCTTTATCTAATAGATCTTTGATTTTCTATTTCAACTCCTTAAGGTCAGTGGGACCTATACGATATGGACGTATAGAAATAGGCTGAGTATCAGGGAGAAGGTCAATACCGAATTTTCTTTCCCTATCAGAAGGTACCCCTAGAAAATCTTTGGGAAAGACATTAGGAAACTCATTAACTACACTGGCTAACTGAATTTTTGGAGTCTCAGACTTAGTGTCCTTAACTCGAACAAGATGATAAATACATCCTTTGGAAATCAATTTTCTAGCTTTAAGATAAGATATGAAATGGCTTTTGGCAGACACTGAATTACCTGACCACTCAAATATTGACTCATCTGGGAACTGAAACCTCACCACTCAGGTGCGACAATCTATGAATGTATAACAAGAATGGAACCAATCTATACCATGAATAAGATCAAAGTCAACTATATCTAACTCTATTAGGTCCGCTAACATGACTTTATGAAGGACAGTGATAGGACACTTTCTATAGATTTGTTTAGCAATAACTGACTCACCTAATGGGGTAGAAACCAAGAAGGGCTCAGGGATATTTTAAGAACTTATCTCAAAATTCACTGCAACTAATGGGGTCACATAATAAAATCTCAACCCAGGGTTTAGCAACACATAAATATCAAGATGAAAGTCATGAAGGATACCCTAAACAACATCTGGTGAATCTTTCTTCTCTTGACAGAATGGTAAAGCATAAAACTAATTCTTGAACTGACCGCTAACGGTACTAGATGATGCGTCCTGAGGAGGGACTGGGCAACCTACAGGAGAGGAGCTGGTGAACTAGTAGCCTGAGTCTAGGGATGAACATCTCTATTTTCCTGCTTAGCATATGGATAATTTCTAATGTTGTAACCCAACTTACCATATCCAAAACAACCTTTTGGGACAGCCAAACACACATCAGGATGATTCTTACCACACTTAGTGCATGTAGGATAACTAGGCCCACCACCCACATTATTCTGGGATCTAGACATAGAAGACTTACCCCACTACTCCTGTCTACCTCTAGGAGCGGGAGCACTAGCTGAAGATAGTAGTGGCATAGATGAAAAATTATAAAATGGTGAATGACTACCCCCTTAAGACTTAGACTGGCAATACTCAAACTGCCCTGTCCTAGCCTTCTTATTTCCTCTTTCTCTTTCCTTCAACTTCTCTGCCTTAATCTACTGAGCATGAATCATCAATCTAGAAAGATCCATGTATCCAATAAGCATGGAAGTCCTACACTCCTTGACTACCAATCTAGACACTCTAGTAACAAACTTACTCATACTTTCCCTAGGATCAGCCATCGTATCAGGGGCATACTTAGATAACTGATTGAACTTAAGGTAGTACTCTTACACTGTCATCGATCCCTGACTCAAATTCACAAACTCTTCTATATTATCTTCCCTCATCTAACGTGGAAAGAACCTATCTATAAAAGTATCTTGAAACAACTGCCAACTCATGGGAGTTGCATTCTCACCTCCACTATGCCTCTACATAACCACCTAATCATAAGCTACATCCTTCAATATCTAGGATGCTAACTCTACACTCTCCTCTTTAGAAACATGCATAATCTGGGTGATTTCTTCACCTCATCTAAGTAAAGTTGTGAGTCCTCACCTACTTTTGACCCAAAGAACTCTAGCGGATTCATTCTCAAAAGTCTCTAATTATAGTTGCTGCTAAGTCACCATCCTGATGGAGTGGGATTGCAGCATGATTTTGATGGTTTTCCTAAACATTAGATGTCACAGCTTTGGCCAACACCGAAAAGGCATCCCTAAAATCAGCATGGGATACATTCTCATTAAAAGAATCTATGGGCTGGGGTGGCTAGTTACCATTATTTTAGGCATTAGGTCGATGAGGAGGCATTTTTAATTGTAACGTGAAAGCACGAGTTAAAAAAATAGAGATACTATAATCTCGATTGATAATGAAAGAAATAGATGATTTCGTAAGAACGTCCCATAGCCTCTTGCTCATAAATATGCTGCACTTCACACCCATGGTCAACACTCTACGTAACTCGTCTTGTCTGAATCTCTAGGACTCTTAAAAAAACCTTAGGCTCTGATACCAAGTTTGTAACGCCTAAAACCTGGTTTCAGAATGTTACACGATGCTCAAGACTATGATTAGCCTTAAGCTAACCCTTTTTGCATACTACTGATCCTAAATCTCATAATAATAGAAGTATAGACATAAAAGTCATGCTAGAATATGGAAACTCTATGAAATATCTGAGAAGTATGTCTGAAACATCAATACTAAATAGTCTAACTACTACTAATAACTAGAGAGTCACTAGGAAAAAACCCAGCTAACTCCTACAGTCTGAAAAAAATGCTAAATCTCATAAACTGATAAACCGCAAAATCTGAATGAATAAGTCCCAGAATTATGAGGACTCACCAACTGTCAGATATAGAAGGAGATGCTCAAAATACTCATGATGTTGATGCTGAGCACCCGAATCTACATTATAAGACAATGTAGCATATAGATGTATATGCGGATCAGTACTTTGACGATGTACTGAGTATATGGGGTGAAATGAACAGGAAAAACATCATCTCATAATCATCATGTAAAAAACAATTTATAATAAATCTAAATGACTCACATAAGCTAGAATATCTGAAATACTGAAATCTAAAATAATGAAAAGTAAATCATACTTTATAAATCTCGTGAGCCATAACATTTAGTTCTAAAAGTTGTACCTGTGTTCTCTCTTTAAATCATACTGTCCAAGTGTAGAAAGGACTCACTCTTAAATCTAAAATCTAAAATCTAAAAGCTGAAAACTGTATCGAAAGTCTTTCTGTAATACATAGTCTGAATAAATTCATGAGCCTTTACAATTAGTTTTCTAAAAGCTTTTCTATAAATCTCTTCTATTAGGCTTTACTATTAGGGAGAATACTTTAAAAATATTCTAAAAATCTCTACTGATAGGGAAAATACTTTATCTAAAGCTTATCTATAAGGGAGATTCTCTTAACAGACATAAACCATGGGAGCTACATGCAGTCCAACATCTCGTCCTCCTAAGGAAGAAACCTCACACTGGGAGAGGGGTCATACTCTTTCCAGGGAGTATAACCTGAGCTTAGTGATCAGATCTATAACGGTCATCTATATAGAAATGGGAATAATCTGATAATCTTTATCCATATTTTCTATGTAGTTCTGTGGAAGTAGGATGTACTAAACCAACACTTCCCGCTCGGTGCTAAATACTACTCCCTTTTTACTTGCTACATTCATTCTATCAGAAATCTACTTTAAAATTAGCAGAAGGGTTTATCTAAAACCAGTTATGCATTAATCTGAGTAAATCTGTAAATAAAGCTATTTCGAATTCTATAATCTGTAATAAATCAGTAAAGTGGATTCCATAGCTAATTCAATGATCGAAAGATCAAAGTTTTATTGAAAATCTGTGAATACTCAGATAATAGGATGCTTAAAGCACCATCTTTATTGAAATAAAAATATTCAATCTTGGGGTAATAACCCATGCATCAATCTCATGTTAAAATATCATAATAATCATGCTTGATAATGAAAACAATGATAATTTATCTCAAAATCTGTAATTTACTGCAATAGGCATGAAAATATGAAAATATGAAAATATACATGCCATTAATCTTCCAAATATCTTAAAAACTCATAATCTTGCAAATAGTAATAATGGGTATGAAAGATAATTTGAAATTAATGTATAAACATTCAAAATCATATGAATATATAATTAAAACTTGGTTTTGGGCATAAGGATAAAAGAAGATCCTTGTCCATAAACCCTACATACATTGATTGATGTTTAGATGAAGAAACTTGAGTTATTGATTCCTAATTGAGTTCTTGGGGATGAGTTATTGGTTATCTTGCCTTGCAAATCCTCAATTTTAAGCTTTCTAGGATAATCAATGGAGGATTTTGATTTCTTGGAGAAGAAGCTTTAGAGATTTAGGGTTTAGATTTGAGAGAGAATGGAAGAAATTGGGCATAAAGTTCTTAGAATGGGTTTAATTCCTTATTTTTGATGAATTAGGGCCTTGGAAATTGACCAAAATGCCTCTTTTTAACTTTTGGACGGAACTGAAATCATAACATTTTTTTCCAATGTGGGTGGGCACCGCGACGCGCCACTATCGCAGTGGCTTACAGAAAAATGGACGAGTGAGAACTTGACATTCTCTGCGAAGCTCCACCATGGTGGTGCCCCTTAGAAATTCCATTTTGTCCACTGGAACGATGCGCCAATATCGTAATAGGCTACTGGAGATCAAAAATTAGGAAATTGGCCCTCTCCACGATGCGCCAATATCGCGGTTGTCTACTGGAATTGGACAATTGAGAATTTGGACTTCTCCATGATGCGGGGATGTTGTGGAGGGCCATTGGAATTTGAAAATTATCATTCTGTCGGCCTCTGCATCGCGCCAAGTGCCCAGGTGGGACACTGTCAACTTAAAAATTCTCTTACTCATCAACCTAATGTCAGAATTGAGAGAATTGGAAAAATAAATAAATATTATTCATTTTGAAATCTAGCCCTTAACATTCCAGGAACAAATTTAAGCTAGGAAAAGAATGGGGCATTACAGATATGCTCATTTTGGCACCATTGTTGAAATTGGCTAATTTTGACAAGTTGTTTGAAATAGAATATGATGCTAGAAAAGTGGGTATAGGCACGGTTTTAATGAAAGAATTGAAGCCTATAGCTTACTTTAGCAAAGAGCTCAAAGGAGAAACTCTAAAATACTCTAAGTATAATTTAGAGTTGTATGCCTTGGTTAGAGCGTTAAGAAATTGGCAATACTATCTTTGGCCCAAAGAATTCGTAATCCAAATGGATAATGAATCTTTGAAGCACCTTTAGGTACAATACAAACTTAACAAACGGCATTCCAAATGAATTGAATTTCTTAAAACCTTTCCCTATGTGATTCAATACAAAAGGGGTAAGGATAATGTGGTTGTCGATGTGTTATCTAGAAAGCATGTTCTTTTGTCCACTTTTTCATCAAATCTAATGGGTTTGAGAGACTCAAGTCATTGTATCCCGAGGACCCCTACTTCGATTCTATCTTTAGGGAAAGTGAATCCATGGGTAAGGAAAAGAGACAATTGGATTCAAGCCCTTATGCAATGTTTGGTGGATATTTGTTTTAGGGAAGACGGTTGTGTGTACCCTCTAGCTCTTGGAGCGAGTTTTTTGTGAGGGAGGTACACGATGGAGGTCTCATGGGTCACTTTGGAATTTATAAGACCCTAAAAATATTTGAGGAACAATTCTATAGGCCAAGGATGCGCAAGGATGTTGTCAAAGTTTGCGACCAATGCATGGATTTTAGGAGTGCTAACTCTAGGATCCTTCCTCACAGGTTATACACCCCTCTTCCCACTCCATCACACCCATGGTTTGATATTTATATGGATTTCATATTGGGGCTTCCATGGACTCAAAGGGGTCAGGATAGCATCTTTTTTGTTGTTGATTGTTTCTCCAAAATGGCACACTTTATTTCTTGCAAAAATAGTGAAGATGTGGCTACTGTAACTTCTTTGTTTATTGAAAATGTTGTTAAGTTACATGGATTACCAAGGACCATTGTAAGTGATAGGGACTCCAAGTTCCTTAGTCACTTTTTGAAGTCAATGTGGGGTAAGTTCGGAACCAAATTGTTTTTTCTATGTCTTTCCACCCACAAACCGATGGCCAAATGGAAGTAGTGAATCGAACCTTGGGTTATATGATACATTCAATGATTAAAGGTAAGTAGAAATATTGGGAAGATCACCTACCTCTCAATGAATTTGATTACAATTGGTTGATCCATTCAAGTACGGGCATCACGCCCTTTGAAAGTGTCTACGGCTAAAATCCCCTAACCACCTTGGGTCTATCTCCTTTGCAAAGTGATGTTATTGTTATATTAGATTAAAATAAGAGGGCTGAAGCCATGAAAATCCTTCACGAGAAGGTGAGATTGCGGCTTGAAAAGAAGAAGCAGGAGGTGGCCAAACGAGTCAACAAAGGAAGAAGGAGTCTTGTGCTTGAGCCGGGAGATTGGGTGTGGGTACACCTAATAAAAGGCCAATTTCTCAACCAAATAAAGGGAAATTTTCTTCCAAGAGGTGATGGTCCATTCCAAGTTCTTGAAATAATCAACGATAATGCTTACAAGATTGACTTGCCAACCAGAATACCAAGTACATAAAACATTAAACGTGTGTGTTCTCTCATGAATTGATACCATTGAATATGAAGAACCCATGATTTTTAGTTAAAAATCCTCTCAAGATGGAGAGGATGGTACGAGTGTCATGGGAACGAGACCATTTACTAGAATCCAAGCTCAATAACTACAAAGACTTCAAGGCACGTTTATGAAAATGGACACGGTTGAGCTTGTTGCGAACTCGCCCAACGGAGTGTATGCCTTGACGTGTAAGGTCTCACCTTAGGTGCTCAAAATACACCCCAAGGCTTCTCTAAAACACTCCACACTTGTCACCCCTTCATTAAGGGTAAAGGGGTCCTTTTGCCAACCTTTTGTAATAGACTATTTAAAGTGTGTCCCTTAGTCTTGTTCCTTAGTTAGCTTATTTTTGAAATAACTTGAAATATTGAACATCATTTTCGTCTCAATAAGAGAGTATACCACAAAACTTTTGAACATCACAAGTGAAAGGTTCCACTTGTGTTGTGAAACGGCTAGAAACGTGAGTGCTTTAGTGAACCGAGTTCCTCTTGTATTTGTGTAAGAACTTGGTGCTTATTAATGTTATTTGTAGAGGTTTTAGAGTTTTATATACTCTTTAGTTGCTACATTTTGTATTCTCCTTGTGTTAAGTTACCTACCTTTTTATTGTTTTCCATTTGTGTTTGATTCTAGTGTCTTCTTATTGTCTTATTGTTGCGGGTTTAGGCGTGTTGTTGTTGACTATTTGCGGACTATTTTGGTGTTTTAGATACCATTTGGTATCAAGAAAGAAGGTGAATTACAACACTATAAAATTCAATGTCATTAGAAATCCTAGGAACCAATATGCAAAAAGAGTTGATACTCACTTTTCATCTAGTAATTTCAATGGACAAAGTGCTGGTGGAGATGCAAGTCAAAATATTTCAACTAGTCAACATGGTTCCAAGGAAATCAATAATACAATGATGGCAAAAGGTCAAGCCTTCACTGATAAGGAATACAAGCAGAATGTGGAACTTCTCAACAGGGATTAGCAGGAGATAAAACATGCTTATATGTCAGGTATAGCAAACTATTTTTTTTATTATGTTGAACAACAAGAAAGGGTATTTGATTCTTATGCAACTCATCACATTGCATCAAACAATAACATATTTTCAACAAGAAGTAAAGTAGCTAAAGTAGGAGGTGATAAGGTGACTCTACCAACTAGAAACAAGGCAAATATATCTCACAGTAAAGAGGCACTAGTTTTGAAAAATGAAACTGTAAAGTATGTACTTTTTGTCCATGACTTTAAGATGAACTTGCTATCAGTGTCAAAGGTTACTAAATAACTGTCTTGGTTTCTATCCTTCTACCCCAACTTCTGTGTATTTTAGGATCTTTACAGTGGCAGGGTGAGGGGGATTTGTATGGATCTTTACAGTGGTAGGGTGAGGGTAGTAGTAGATATAATGATGCATGACAGCATTATATGGTATAAGAGAATTGGACATCCATCCACAAAACATTCTCTTGTTGCCCCTAGCTCTACAATAACTCCCACTCATAACATGATTACTCGATCTAAGACCAAAAGCCTTAAGCCTATGAAATTCTACACTGTGTTTCAAGCAACTTCCTTCCTAACTAGAACCTTTAAGCAAGCTCAATAATTCCCACATTGGCGTGAAGCTATGAAAAGGTAATATGATGCCTTAGTTCAGAACAGGACATGGGAGTTGGTACCATGTCATCCTTCAAAAAATATGGTGGATTATATGTGGAGTTTTAGGGTTAAATATCATCCTGATGGTTCTGTTGACAAGTTCAAAGCTCGCTTGGTTGCCAAAGGATTCACACAACGACATGTCCTTGACTTGCAATGAACTTTCTTCCCTACAGTAAAGCCAACAACTATTCAAATAGTTCTTATGATGGCAGCACAAAAAAGTTAGCCCATTCGTCAACTTGATATCAATAATGCCTTCCTGCAAGGTCGTCTTGATGAGGAAGTCTATATGTGCCAACCACCTTGTTTCGAATCTTCTGCACAACTGACGCATGTTTGCAAACCGCAAAAATCTATTCATGGACCCAAATAGGCCCCCAGGTGTAACGCCCCGTAAAAGTCATGCATGTATTAGACTGTAATTTCTTAGCTTTAGACTTAAGTTTTAAATTTTTCCTAAGTGTTGAAATGACTTAGAATCATTCTTAGCTGGCAACCTTCGGGATACAACTTCTCGACCTTCCCGACATCTGCTTTTAGATTTTCAAAGTGAGTTATGATCGGGAAATCTCATAGTACATCTCGGATAAGTTTCGGAATTTTTCAGAACGCATAAGGCTGCGTTTGGATTTAAAAACAGTAGCAAAACGCATACACTATTGCCCAGTTTTCAGCATTTCAGTGTCAATTTCAAATGATCATACCTCCCTGTATATAATGAAATGTGTGAGCTATAATATATCAAACAAAATCTATTCGAGTCCTCTTTCAATTGCAGTTGGTTTCATCCAATTTGAGTATATGAGTAAAAAGTTATAATCGATTTACTCCAGTCTACCAAACTGTCAACTGAGGGACAGATTTGACCTTAATTGTTCCTTAGGGGTATTTTGGTAATCCTCCACCCCTATATATACCACCAACACGGGATTTAATCCCTCAAGCACCATAATACACATACTTTTCCCAAAATTGCTCAAGAACTCTCCCTAGGGTTTCAACATTAAAACCCAAGCAACTCAAGATTCAACCGCGGGTTCGTGAAACAAATTACAGATTTGGAATCCTCTCGACGTAGGCTTCGATAGACACCCAAAATTCGTGGAGAACAAGGTACGCGGGGTTTTCCTAAATTCTCATGGGCATAGAAAAATCATGTTTTAGAATGGGGTTTTAAATTATGTATATATATTTATGTATAAGATGTTTTAACATCATTGTTTTGGTCTTTTGACCATCTCCAAAGCGATTTGACAGTTTATATACATATATGAATGAATGTATTTCAATTTTAAATACATGAACTTGCTAAAGACATTTGACCACCAGGTGTTTGATGAAATTTCTGCATGAATTGAACTTTAAGTTTCGGAATATGAAATCCTTTACATCAGTTACATGTTTTGGTGGTCTAAACTATGTTTTGAATGAAAGCTCTTGCTTAATACATTATGGCTCAGAAAAATCATGACTTGCCAGTCTTGGTATGACGATACCAACTCAGACTAATGCCATATCAGACTCAGACTAACAAACATTTCAGACATTCAGAATGTTGCATGTACAGAAAAGGTTAAAAATGGGCATACAGAGATGTTAGGTGGTTCTCCGAAGAGGGATTGAGTTCAAGCGACTAGTTGCCTAAAACCGTGGTTTGCCGACCCGGGTATACTATTATGCGTTGACTTAAATGTCCTGTGGCGTATCAGACTCAAACACTCTAACCCTTGCGGCACACTTGGGTTGGGGGCTTCCCCGCCGAGTCAATGGCGGATTCCATACAGCCCGTGGAATATCAGACTTGTAGGGGAATACCACCTAACTCAGAAGTAAAACACAGATCATGATTTGAAATGAACAGACAGGTTACATGTTTTCAGAAAGTGCCCATGTATTTTTCAGAAACAGTTTTATACATGATGTCTTGATGAAAAATTGTTTTCACTTAATATGTATGTATATATATATATATGTATGTTCCATTATACTATTTTTTTGGATTGCTTCGCGTGCCAGTACTTTTGTGCTGACCCCTCCTCCTTCCAGGTTCTGAGGCACAGTCTAGGGGTCCAGCTACTCAGTAGACATTCTTGAATTTGCAGACTTGATCTCACAGTGGTGAGCCTTCTATTATTCGGAAGGCCTAATTATGTCAGACATTATCTTATTTATTATGGTTTTGGTTTACTGGGGGCCTTGTCCCAGTTTCTTTTCAGACAGATGTTTATGTTCTTAGTAGAGATTTCGCAGACTGATGTCAGATAGTATTGTTCAGAAATGTTGCAGAACTTGACCATGTTTTCCGTACTCAGTTTCAATTCCGCATTTTATTATGATTATGAATGTTGTGCATGATTACTAGATAGAGAATGGGTGTTCCAGGCCTTCATGGTTCCGGATGCTCATCATGGCTAGGGCCTAGGCTCGGGTCGTGACAAACTTGGTATCAAAGCACGGTTCATGGTCCCAGGGTGTCTGCGAAATCGCATCAAGTATAGTTTTGTTTATGGGTGTGTAGCGCGCCACACTTATAAACAGGAGGCTACTAGGCGTTTAGGAATGTTTCCCTTCTTTGTGATTTAGTTCGTGCTTCAGAGTCTAAACTGTCCCCTAATCAATGATCTCTTGTATTTAAGAAACATGACTATGCCTCCCCGTCGCAACATCGATCAGAGTGCTCAGGTAGATGAGGTCCGTCCCACCTATGGGATGCGGACCCGTAATAGAGCTTCCACGCCAGAACCTGTCCCTACTCCGGGAGTCCCTCCAGTCCCAACCAGTCCACCTCGGGCTCCGCGGACTAATGTCAACTGTCCCCCAACTGCTCAGAGAGATATCTCAAATGCAGAGTTCAGACGGTCTATCCACATGATGACACAGCTAGTAGCTAACCAAGCTCAATGATCGGAAGATGTTGGGTCTGCATCCGTTACGTCTGAGGCTACTAGAGTCGGGCATTTCATGAAGATGAATCCACCTAAGTTCACTGGTACAAAGGTGGAGGAAGATCCATAGGAGTTCGTGGATGAAATAGAGAAGATCTTTAAGGTAATACATGTAGATGAGATTGAATGAGTTGAATTGGCAACTTATCAGCTTAAGGATGTTGCAAATCAGTGGTATGCAGACTGGGAAGATGCAAAAGGTGAGAGTGTTGAGCCTACAGTTTGGGGTGAGTTTGTAGAATCTTTCCTTGACAGATTCTTTCCTCTGGAGTTGAGGGAGGCCAAAGCAAAAGAGTTCATGAATCTGAAGCAGGGCAGTATGAGTGTACAGGAGTACACTCTGATGTTTAATCAACCAGCCCGCTATGCATCAGAATTGACTAGCAATATGAGAGCCCGAATAAGGAAATTTGCATCCGGCCTTGCCGATAACCTGGTACTTGAGTGCCAGGGGGCAATGTTGAATAGGGAGTTAGACTTTGCTAGACTGAAAGTCCACATGCAGCAGGTGGAAGAGAAGAAGAGAAAGATCACTGAATCTAGAGAGAAGGACAGACAGGCCAAGAGAGTCAAATCTGCGGACCAGCACCAGAGTCAGTCGCAGAGTGGTAACTGGGGAAATAGGTGGTCGAAGAAAAAGAGGTTTTGGAATAATACACAGTCAGCAGCCAGCGCCCCAGTGCCCATACCCCCTACAGACAGACAGACTCAGAGCTTTCAGACTCCTCATGGATCTAGATCACCAGATACTCAGTCGCAGGGTAGTGTGGCTCAGCAGCATAGCACTTACCCGCGATGTGAAAATTGTGGTAGGAATCATCCGGGGAAATGTCAGTTGGGCACACTTGTATGTTATTCATGTGGTCAGTCAGGACACTTTCAGAGGGACTGTCCATCTACTAGGAGGAGTGCTGGTGGTGCGAAGTTTCAGGGCAATTCCACAGCGCTACCCCCGTCTCAGAAGGGCGCCACAACAGCTGTCGGGAACAGTTGCAACCGGTTATATGCCTTGACCAACCGCCAGGAGGCGGAAGCTTCCCCAGATGTTGTTACCGGTACGTTACAAATCTTTTCCCGTGATGTCTGTGTGTTACTTGATCCCGGATCTACCTTATCCTATGTGACCCCTTATGTGGCTGTTGGTTTCGGGTTTGAGCCTAGTGTGATTTCTGAACCCTTTTCTATTTCTACCCCGATAGGGGATTCTGTTGTTGCTAGAAGGGTATATAGGGGTTGGGTGGTGACTGTTGGTAGTCGGGATACGGTGGCTGACCTTATAGAGTTAGACATGGTTGCATTTGATGCTATCTTAGGGATGGATTGGCTCTATTCATGCTATGCCATATTGGATTGTAGGACCCGTAGAGTTACCTTTTCTTTCCCAAATGAACCAATGATAGAATGGGAGGGACATTCTTTAGCACCCAAATGACACTTTATAAATTATCTCAGAGCCTAAAAACTCATTTCTAAGGGTTTCTTGTATCACCTTATTCGAGTCAAGGACTCTAAAGTTGAAAATCCTCCTCTTCAGTTTGTCCCTGTGGTGAATGAATTTCCAGAATCCTTTCCCGAAGATCTCCCAGGGATACCCCCTGATAGGGAGATAGAGTTTGGTATTGATGTGTTGCCAGATAGCCGTCCCATTTCTATTCCTCCATATAGAATGGCTCTCGCAGAGCTAAGAGAGTTGAAAGAGAAGCTAGCAGACCTCCTAGATAAGGGATTTATACGCCCCAGAGTATCTCCTTGGGGTGCACCTGTTCTTTTCGTGCGTAAGAAAGACGGTTCCCTTCGTATGTGCATAGATTACCGTCAGTTGAATATGGTCACAATTAAAAAGAAAAATATCCTCTTCCTAGGATTGATGATCTTTTTGACCAGCTTCAGGGTGCTAGATGTTTTTCAAAAATAGACCTTCGTTCGGGCTAACATCAATTGAAATTTAGGGAGTCAGACATTCCTAAAACAGCTTTTCGAACCCGATATGGTCACTATGAGTTTCTTGTCATGTCCTTCAGGTTAACTAATGCCCCTGCAGCCTTCATGGATCTTATGAACAGAGTTTTCCGTCAGTTTCTTGACTCGTTTGTCATTGTATTTATTGATGATATTCTGATTTATTCTAAGAGTAAGGAGGATCATGACGATCACCTCTGAATCATTCTTCAGACCCTTAAGGATCATCAGTTGTATGCCAAATTTTCCAAGTGTGAGTTCTGGTTAGATGCTATTGCCTTCTTAGGGCATATTGTGTCCAGTGACGGGATTAGAGTGGACCCCCAGAAAGTTGAGGCAGTGATAAAATGGCCTAGACCCACGACTCCAACCGATATTCAGAGCTTCTTGGGTTTGGCAGGTTATTACAGAAGGTTCGTAGAGAGTTTTTCATCCATAGCGGCCCGCCCAACTCACTAAATTGACTCAGAAAAAGGTAAAGTTTGTGTGGTTTGATTTATGTGAAAATAGTTTTGAGAAGTTGAAAGACAGACTGACCACTGCACCTGTTTTGACTCTTCCCGAGGGTGTTAATGGTTTTGTGGTTTACTGTGATGCGTCCCGTATGGGACTTGGCTGCGTTTTGATGCAACATGGTAAGATGGTAGCTTATGCATCTAGGCAGTTGAAGGTGCACGAGCGGAACTACCCTACTCATGATTTGGAGTTAGCGGCTATAGTGTTTGCCCTTAAGATTTGGCGGCACTACTTGTACGGTGTTCATGTTGATATCTTCACTGATCACAAGAGTCTGCAGTATGTTTTCTCGCAGAAAGAATTGAATCTCAGGCAGAGGCGGTGGTTGGAACTTCTGAAAGACTATGATATGAGCCTGCATTACCATCCGGGCAAGGCAAATGTTGTAGCCGACGCCCTCACCAGGTTGTCTATGGGAAGCCTTTCTCATGTAGAAGAAGAAAAGAAAGAGATGGTGAAGGATATTCACCGCCTTGGGAATCTGGGAGTGCGACTGTTAGATTCCGAAGACGGGGGGGTGATTGTTCGTGAGTTAGCTAAGTCATCCCTTTGTGCTGAAGTAAAGGAGAAACAGGTTGAAGATTCCATCTTGATGCAAATCAAGAAAGATGTGGGTCAACAGAAGGTAATGTCTTTTGAAATTGGTGGTGATGGCATTCTGAGGTTTCAGGGTAGATTATGTATTCCGAATGTCGATGGTCTTCGAGAAAGAATTCTTGATGAAGCTCACACCTCGAGGTATGTTGTTCATCCTGGCTCTACTAAGATGTACCATGATTTGAAATCTATGTTTTGGTGGAATAATATGAAGCGAGATGTGTCTAACTTTGTTTCTAAGTGCTTGAATTGTCAACAAGTGAAAGTAGAACATTTGAGGCCAGGAGGTACTTCCCAAGAAATAGCGTTGCCCTTGTGGAAGTGGGAAATGATCAATATGGACTTTATTACAGGACTTCCAAAGTCTCAAAATCAGTATGAATCTGTATGGGTGATTGTAGATAGGATGACCAAGTCAGCTCACTTTCTGCCTGTCAGGACTAACTATTCGGGGGAAGATTATGCTAAGCTGTTCATTGCAGAAATTGTTCGTTTGCATGGAGCGCCTTTCTCCATTATATCCGACCGAGGTACACAGTTTTCTTCTCAGTTTTGGAGATCGTTTCAGAAAGGTTTAGGTACCCAGGTGAACTTAAGTACAGCATTCCACCCTCAGACTGATGGGCAAGCTGAACGCACCATCCAGACCCTAGAGGACATGTTGAGGGCCTGTGTGATTGACTTTAAAGGTGGTTGGGTTGATCACTTGCCACTAATAGAGTTTTCCTATGACAACAGTTTCCACTCTAGTATTAAGATGGAACCTTTTGAGGCATTGTATGGTAGGAGATATAGGTCTCTAATAGGCTAGTATGAAGTAGGTGAGATGCAGATGTATGGGCCTGATCTTGTTCATCAGGCAATGGAGGATGTGAAACTCATTAGGGAACGACTTAAGACAGCTCAGAGTCGTCAGAAATCCTATGCTGACGTCAGAAGAAGAGAGTTAGAGTTTGAGATTGGAGATTGGGTTTTCCTCAAAATTTCTCCCATGAAGGGAGTTATGCGTTTCGGGAAGAGGGGTAAGCTAAGTCCTCATTATATAGGCCCATATCAGATTGTAAGAAGAATAGGTGGAGTTGCGTATGAATTAGAATTGCCTGTAAGTTTGGGTTCTGTTCATCCAGTATTCCACATATCCATGTTTAAGAAGTGCATCGGAGATCACTCTTTGGTGGTTCCCATTGATGAGATCAAGGTGGGCGATTCCTTGTCTTACGAGGAAGAGCCCGTGAGAAAATTGAGGAGTAAAGAGATAGTCTCAGTTAAAGTGTTATGGAGAAATCAAAAAGTTGAAGAAGCAACTTGGGAGTCGGAGCATGACATGAAAGTGAGATACCCAAGCCTATTTGAACCAGCAAATAACGAATTGGAAGGTACAATTCTTGCTTTATGTTTCCTTCTATGTATGAATCTGCTTGAAATCGTGCATGACTATTCCCGCGTCATCATCCGGGGACGAATGATCCCAAGGGGGGGATAATGCAACACCCCGTAAAAGTCATGCATGTATTAGACTGTAATTTCTGAGCTATAGACTTAAGTTTTAAATTTTTCCTAAGTGTTGAAATGACTTAGACTCATTCTTAGCTGGCAACCTTCGGGATACAACTTCTCGACCTTCCCAACATCCGCTTTTAGATTTTCAAGTTGTGTTATAATCGGGAAATCTCATAGTACATCTCGGATAAGTTTCGGAATTTTTCGGAACGCATAAGGCTGCGTTTGAATTTAAAAACAGTAGCAAAACGCATACACTATTGCCCAGTTTTCAGCATTTCAGTGTCAATTTCAAACGATCATAACTCCCTGTATATAATGAAATGTGTGAGCTATAATATATCAAACAAAATCTCTTCGAGTCCTCTTTCAATTGCAGTTGGTTTCATCTAATTTGAGTTTCTGAATAAAAAGTTATTATCGATTTACTCCAGTCTACCAAACTGTCAACTGAGGGACAGATTTGACCTTAATTGTTCCTTAGGGGTATTTTGGTAATCCTCCACCCCTATATATACCACCAACACGGGATTTAATCCCTCAAACACCATAATACACATACTTTTCCCAAAATTTCTCAAGAACTCTCCCTAGGGTTTCAACATTAAAACCCAAGCAACTCAAGATTCAACCGCGGGTTCGTGAAACAAATTACAGATTTGGAATCCTCTCGACGTAGGCTTCGATAGACTCCCAAAATTCATGGAGAACAAGGTACGCGGGGTTTTCCTAAATTCTCATGGGCATAGAAAAATCATGTTTTAGAATGGGGTTTTAAATTATGTATATATATTTATGTATAAGATGTTTTAACATCATCGTTTTGGTCTTTTGACCATCTCCAAAGCGATTTGACAGTTTATATACATATATGAATGAATGTGTTTCAATTTTGAATACATGAACTTGCTAAAGACATTTGACCACCAGGTGTTTGATGAAATTTCTGCATGAATTGAACTTTATGTTTCGGAATATGAAATCCTTTACATCAATTACATGTTTCGGTGGTCTAAACTATGTTTTGAATGAAAGCTCTTGCTTAATACATTATGGCTTAGAAAAATCATGACTTGCAAGTCTTGGTATGACGATACCAACTCAGACTAATGCCATATCAGACTCAGACTAACAAACATTTCAGACATTCAGAATGTTGTGCATGATTACTAGATAGAGAATGGGTGTTCCGGGCCTTCATGGTTCCGGATGCTCGTCATGGCTAGGGCCTAGGCTCGGGTCGTGACAAACTTGGTATCAAAGCACGGTTCATGGTCCCAGGGTGTCTGCGAAATCGCATCAAGTATAGTTTTGTTTATGGGTGTGTAGCGCGCCACACTTATAAACAGGAGGCTACTTGGCGTTTAGGAATGTTTCCCTTCTTTGTGATTTAGTTCGTGCTTCAGAGTCTAAACTGTCCCCTAATCAATGATCTCTTGTATTTAAGAAACATGACTATGCCTCCCCGTCGCAACATCGATCAGAGTGCTCAGGTAGATGAGGTTCGTCCCACCTATGGGATGCGGACCCGTAATAGAGCTTCCACGCCAGAACCTGTCCCTACTCCGGGAGTCCCTCCAGTCCCAACCAGTCCACCTCGGGCTCCGCGGACTAATGTCAACCGTCCCCCAACTACTCAGAGAGATATCTCAAATGCAGAGTTCAGACGGTCTATCCATATGATGACACAGCTAGTAGCTAACCAAGCTCAATAATCGGAAGATGTTGGGTCTGCATCCGTTACGTCTGAGGCTACTAGAGTCGGGCATTTCATGAAGATGAATCCACCTAAGTTCACTGGTACAAAGGTGGAGGAAGATCCATAGGAGTTCGTGGATGAAATAGAGAAGATCTTTAAGGTAATACATGTAGATGAGATTGAATGAGTTGAATTGGCAACTTATCAGCTTAAGGATGTTGCAAATCAGTGGTATGCAGACTGGGAAGATGCAAAAGGTGAGAGTGTTGAGCCTACAGTTTGGGGTGAGTTTGTAGAATCTTTCCTTGACAGATTCTTTCCTCTGGAGTTGAGGGAGGCCAAAGCAAAAGAGTTCATGAATCTGAAGCAGGGCAGTATGAGTGTACAGGAGTACACTCTGATGTTTAATCAACTAGCCCGCTATGCACCAGAATTGACTAGCAATATGAGAGCCCGAATGAGGAAATTTGCATCCGGCCTTGCCGATAACCTGGTACTTGAGTGCCAGGGGGCAATGTTGAATAGGGAGTTAGACTTTGCTAGACTGAAAGTCCACATGCAACAGGTGGAAGAGAAGAAGAGAAAGATCACTGAATCTAGAGAGAAGGACAGACAGGCCAAGAGAGTCAAATATGCGGACCAGCACCAGAGTCAGTCGCAGAGTGGTAACTGGAGAAATAGGTGGTCGAAGAAAAAGAGGTTTCGGAATAATACACAGTCAGCAGCCAGCGCCCCAGCGCCCATACCCCCTACAGACAGACAGACTCAAAGCTTTCAGACTCCTCATGGATCTAGAGCACCAGATACTCAGTCGCAGGGTAGTGTGGCTCAGCAGCATCGCACTTACCCGCGATGTGAAAATTGTGGAAGGAATTATCCGGGGAAATGTCAGTTGGGCACACTTGTATGTTATTCATGTGGTCAGTCAGGACACTTTCAGAGGGACTGTCCATCTTCTAGGAGGAGTGTTGGTGGTGCGAAGTTTCAGGGCAATTCCACAGCGTCACCCCCGTCTCAGAAGGGCACCACAACAGCTGTCGGGAACAGTCGCAACCGGTTATATGCCTTGACCAACCGCCAGGAGGCGGAAGCTTCCCCAGATGTTGTTACCGGTACGTTACAAATCTTTTCCTGTGATGTCTGTGTGTTACTTGATCCCGGATCTACCTTATCCTATGTGACCCCTTATGTGGCTGTTGGTTTCGGGTTTGAGCCTAGTGTGATTTCTGAACCCTTTTCTATTTCTACCCCGATAGGGGATTCTGTTGTTGCTAGAAGGGTATATAGGGGTTGGGTGGTGACTGTTGGTAGTCGGGATACGGTGGCAGACCTTATAGAGTTAGACATGGTTGCATTTGATGCTATCTTAGGGATGGATTGGCTCTATTCATGCTATGCCATATTGGATTGTAGGACCCGTAGAGTTACCTTTTCTTTCCCAAATGAACCAATGATAGAATGGGAGGGACATTCTTTAGCACCCAAATGGCACTTTATATCTTATCTCAGAGCCTGAAAACTCATTTCTAAGGGTTGCTTGTATCACCTTATTCGAGTCAAGGACTCTAAAGTTGAAAATCCTCCTCTTCAGTTTGTCCCTGTGGTGAATGAATTTCCAGAATCCTTTCCCGAAGATCTCCCAGGGATACCCCCTGATAGGGAGATAGAGTTTGGTATTGATGTGTTGCCAGATAGCCGTCCCATTTCTATTCCTCCATATAGAATGGCTCTCGCAGAGCTAAGAGAGTTGAAAGAGAAGCTAGCAGACCTCCTAGATAAGGGATTTATACGCCCCAGAGTATCTCCTTGGGGTGCACCTGTTCTTTTCGTGCGTAAGAAAGACGGTTCCCTTCGTATGTGCATAGATTACCGTCAGTTGAATATGGTCACAATTAAAAAGAAAAATATCCTCTTCCTAGGATTGATGATCTTTTTGACCAGCTTCAGGGTGCTAGATGTTTTTCAAAAATAGACCTTCGTTCGGGCTATCATGAGTTGAAATTTAGGGAGTCAGACATTCCTAAAACAGCTTTCCGAACCCGATATGGTCACTATGAGTTTCTTGTCATGTCCTTCAGGTTAACTAATGCCCCTGCATCCTTCATGGATCTTATGAACAGAGTTTTCCGTCAGTTTCTTGACTCGTTTGTCATTGTATTTATTGATGATATTCTGATTTATTCTAAGAGTAAGGAGGATCATGCCGATCACCTCTGAATCATTCTTCAGACCCTTAAGGATCATCAGTTGTATGCCAAATTTTCCAAGTGTGAGTTCTGGTTAGATGCTATTGCCTTCTTAGGGCATATTGTGTCCAGTGACGGGATTAGAGTGGACCCCCAGAAAGTTGAGGCAGTGATAAAATGGCCTAGACCCACGACTCCAACCGATATTCAGAGCTTCTTGGGTTTGGCAGGTTATTACAGAAGGTTCGTAGAGAGTTTTTCATCCATAGCAGCCCCACTCACTAAATTGACTCAGAAAAAGGTAAAGTTTGTATGGTCTGATTTATGTGAAAATAGTTTTGAGAAGTTGAAAGACAGACTGACCACTGCACCTGTTTTGACTCTTCCCGAGGGTGTTAATGGTTTTGTGGTTTACTGTGATGCGTCCCGTATGGGACTTGGCTGCGTTTTGATGCAACATGGTAAGATGGTAGCTTATGCATCTAGGCAGTTGAAGGTGCACGAGCGGAACTACCCTACTCATGATTTGGAGTTAGCGGCTATAGTGTTTGCCCTTAAGATTTGGCGGCACTACTTGTACGGTGTTCATGTTGATATCTTCACTGATCACAAGAGTCTGCAGTATGTTTTCTCGCAGAAAGAATTGAATCTCAGGCAGAGGCGGTGGTTGGAACTTCTGAAAGACTATGATATGAGCCTGCATTACCATCCGGGCAAGGCAAATGTTGTAGCCGACGCCCTCAGCAGGTTGTCTATGGGAAGCCTTTCTCATGTAGAAGAAGAAAAGAAAGAGATGGTGAAGGATATTCACCGCCTTGGGAATCTGGGAGTGCGACTGTTAGATTCCGAAGACGGGGGGGTGATTGTTCATGAGTTAGCTAAGTCATCCCTTTGTGCTGAAGTAAAGGAGAAGCAGGTTGAAGATTCCATCTTGATGCAAATCAAGAAAGATGTGGGTCAACAGAAGGTAATGTCTTTTGAAATTGGTGGTGATGGCATTCTGAGGTTTCAGGGTAGATTATGTATTCCGAATGTCGATGGTCTTCGAGAAAGAATTCTTGATGAAGCTCACACCTCGAGGTATGTTGTTCATCCTGGCTCTACTAAGATGTACCATGATTTGAAATCTATGTTTTGGTGGAATAATATGAAGCGAGATGTGTCTAACTTTGTTTCTAAGTGCTTGAATTGTCAACAAGTGAAAGTAGAACATTTGAGGCCAGGAGGTACTTCCCAAGAAATAGCGTTGCCCTTGTGGAAGTGGGAAATGATCAATATGGACTTTATTACAGGACTTCCAAAGTCTCAAAATCAGTATGAATCTGTATGGGTGATTGTAGATAGGATGACCAAGTCAGCTCACTTTCTGCCTGTCAGGACTAACTATTCGGGGGAAGATTATGCTAAGCTGTTCATTGCAGAAATTGTTCGTTTGCATGGAGCGCCTTTCTCCATTATATCCGACCGAGGTACACAGTTTTCTTCTCAGTTTTGGAGATCGTTTTAGAAAGGTTTAGGTACCCAGGTGAACTTAAGTACAGCATTCCACCCTCAGACTGATGGGCAAGCTGAACGCACCATCCAGACCCTAGAGGACATGTTGAGGGCCTGTGTGATTGACTTTAAAGGTGGTTGGGTTGATCACTTGCCACTAATAGAGTTTTCCTATGACAACAGTTTCCACTCTAGTATTAAGATGGAACCTTTTGAGGCATTGTATGGTAGGAGATATAGGTCTCTAATAGGCTAGTATGAAGTAGGTGAGATGCAGATGTATGGGCCTGATCTTGTTCATCAGGCAATGGAGGATGTGAAACTCATTAGGGAACGACTTAAGACAGCTCAGAGTCGTCAGAAATCCTATGCTGACGTCAGAAGAAGAGAGTTAGAGTTTGAGATTGGAGATTGGGTTTTCCTCAAAATTTCTCCCATGAAGGGAGTTATGCGTTTCGGGAAGAGGGGTAAGCTAAGTCCTCATTATATAGGCCCATATCAGATTGTAAGAAGAATAGGTGGAGTTGCGTATGAATTAGAATTGCCTGTAAGTTTGGGTTCTGTTCATCCAGTATTCCACATATCCATGTTTAAGAAGTGCATCGGAGATCACTCTTTGGTGGTTCCCATTGATGAGATCAAGGTGGGCGATTCCTTGTCTTACGAGGAAGAGCCCGTGAGAAAATTGAGGAGTAAAGAGATAGTCTCAGTTAAAGTGTTATGGAGAAATCAAAAAGTTGAAGAAGCAACTTGGGAGTCGGAGCATGACATGAAAGTGAGATACCCAAGCCTATTTGAACCAGCAAATAACGAATTGGAAGGTACAATTCTTGCTTTATGTTTCCTTCTATGTATGAATCTGCTTGAAATCGTGCATGACTATTCCCGCGTCATCATCCGGGGACGAATGATCCCAAGGGGGGGATAATGCAACACCCCGTAAAAGTCATGCATGTATTAGACTGTAATTTCTGAGCTATAGACTTAAGTTTTAAATTTTTCCTAAGTGTTGAAATGACTTAGACTCATTCTTAGCTGGCAACCTTCGGGATACAACTTCTCGACCTTCCCAACATCCGCTTTTAGATTTTCAAGTTGTGTTATAATCGGGAAATCTCATAGTACATCTCGGATAAGTTTCGGAATTTTTCGGAACGCATAAGGCTGCGTTTGAATTTAAAAACAGTAGCAAAACGCATACACTATTGCCCAGTTTTCAGCATTTCAGTGTCAATTTCAAACGATCATAACTCCCTGTATATAATGAAATGTGTGAGCTATAATATATCAAACAAAATCTCTTCGAGTCCTCTTTCAATTGCAGTTGGTTTCATCTAATTTGAGTTTCTGAATAAAAAGTTATTATCGATTTACTCCAGTCTACCAAACTGTCAACTGAGGGACAGATTTGACCTTAATTGTTCCTTAGGGGTATTTTGGTAATCCTCCACCCCTATATATACCACCAACACGGGATTTAATCCCTCAAACACCATAATACACATACTTTTCCAAAAATTTCTCAAGAACTCTCCCTAGGGTTTCAACATTAAAACCCAAGCAACTCAAGATTCAACCGTGGGTTCGTGAAACAAATTACAGATTTGGAATCCTCTCGACGTAGGCTTCGATAGACACCCAAAATTCATGGAGAACAAGGTACGCGGGGTTTTCCTAAATTCTCATGGGCATAGAAAAATCATGTTTTAGAATGGGGTTTTAAATTATGTATATATATTTATGTATAAGATGTTTTAACATCATTGTTTTGGTCTTTTGACCATCTCCAAAGCGATTTGACAGTTTATATACATATATGAGTGAATGTGTTTCAATTTTGAATACATGAACTTGCTAAAGACATTTGACCACCAGGTGTTTGATGAAATTTCTGCATGAATTGAACTTTAAGTTTCGGAATATGAAATCCTTTACATCAGTTACATGTTTTGGTGATCTAAACTATGTTTTGAATGAAAGCTCTTGCTTAATACATTATGGCTCAGAAAAATCATGACTTGCAAGTCTTGGTATGACGATACCAACTCAGATTAATGCCATATCAGACTCAGACTAACAGACATTTCAGACTTTTATGATTTTAGACATTCAGAATGTTTCATGTACAGAAAAGGTTAAAAATGGGCATACAGAGATGTTAGGTGGTTCTCCGAAGAGGGCTTGATTTCATGCGACTCATTTCCTAAAACCGTGGTTTGCCGACCCAGGTATACTATTATGCACTGACTTAAATGTCCTGTGGCGTATCAGACTCAGACACTCCAACCCTTGCGGCACACTTGGGTTGGGGGCTTCCCCGCCGAGTCAATGGCGGATTCCATACAGCCCGTGGAATATCAGACTTGTAGGGAAATACCACCTAACTCAGAAGTAAAACACAGATCATGATTTGAAATGAACAGACAGGTTACATGTTTTCAGAAAGTGCCCATGTATTTTTCAGAAACAGTTTTATACATGATGTCTTGATGAAAAATTGCTTTCACTTAATATGTATATATATATATATATGTTCCATTATACTATTTTTTTGGATTGCTTCGCGTGCCAGTACTTTTGTGCTGACCCCCCCTCCTTCCAGGTTCTGAGGCACAGTCTAGGGGTCCAACTACTCAGTAGACATTCTCGGATTTGCAGACTTGATCTCACAGTGGTGAGCCTTCTATTATTCGGAAGTCCTAATTATGTCAGACATTATCTTATTTATTATGTTTTTGGTTTACTGGGGGCCTTGTCCCAGTTTCTTTTCAGACAGATGTTTATGTTCTTAGTAGAGATTTCGCAGACTGATGTCAGATAGTATTATTCAGAAATGTTGCAGAACTTGACCATGTTTTCCGTAATCAGTTTCAATTCCGCATTTTATTATGATTATGAATGTTGTGCATGATAACCAGATAGAGAATGGGTGTTCCGGGCCTTCATGGTTCGGGATGCTCGTCACGGCTAGGGCCTAGGCTCGGGTCGTGACACCAGGCCTTATACACTTAACTCAAAAATTATTTGGTTACATTGGATTTATTAAGTCCTGATCTTATTCTTTATTGTTCATCCTACTGAATTTTAAGTTTATTGGTTATGTCCTAGTATATGTTGATGACATAATTTCTACCGGTAATCTTATTCGTGGTGTTCAAAGAATTATTGATAATCTTGCAACCTGATTCTCACTGATCGATCTTGGTCCACTTCATTATTTCCTTGGTGTTAAAGTCGTGTCTTATCCTGGTGCTCTTTTGTTGTCTCAATAGAAGTACGTTACAGAATTTTGCAGGAAGTTAATATGCAAAATTGCAAGGGTTTTCCAGCACCAATGGATTCTACTATAACTTTCACAGAGTTTACTCAAATTTCTCTAGTTGATGTCTCTCTTTATAGGCAGATTATTAATAAACTTCATTACATTTCTTTTACACATCTAGAAATAGCATTTGATGTCATCAAACTTTCACAGTACATGTACCAGCCCTTCATATCTCATTGGACATCCATGAAACGTCTCCTTCTGTATCTACACCAAACATCCTCATTTGGCCTCCGAATTGCCATAGAACATGACCACCGTGTTCTAGCCTACTCAGATTCTGACCGGGCTAGAGATCCTCTTGATAAAACCTCTTTTGTTGTTTACCTTGGAACCTCTATGATATCATGGTCTTCTAAAAAGCAAAGACTTGTCTCCCGTTCCTCCACAAAAGAAGAACTAAAGAAAACTAAAGAAAACTTGTAAACTTGTGTTATTAAAGAAAAGAAATGTGGATACCAAAAATGTTATTTAATCTTGTAGTAAAAAACATGCCATGTGAAAAGTTAGAAGAAGAGCTGTCAAAAAATGAAAAAAGACATTTTTTTTAAATGGACTTAAAAGGGAAAGTGAGACAAATCAAATGAAACGAAGGGAGTATTAAAATAACAATTCAGCAATTATATCACATCCAAATTGAAGCAGTACCATCTAAACAAGTATTCAAAAGCAGCGGAAAATTTTGCATGCATGTGTGTACCTGTTATGCAGTCAATAAATACACATTTATGCTTAGTACAATAGGCAAACAATCCATTGCCCATAGTCTATCAAAACTGGACACTATAGATCAGTAATTATTTCAAGAAGTAAATGAAGCACCTCGAAAAATATCCATAAAAAAAAATCTGTCAGATATGAGCCACTCCAAACATGAAACATGAGCTCTAATTATGTTTATCATTGAGGTCCGGCTAAATTTAACATCACTAAAAATGCACAAAATTAAGGAATACAGAAAAACTAAAAGACAATGGTTTTTCTCAAACTGAGAATTTCTCTTTATTTATCAAGTTTCACTTAAAATATCTTGAGCTCTATCAAAACAACATAACGATGCTGCCATGTCAGCTTACCCTACCCAAACCAAACTGCTTTGTTGCAGCCATTTGAGCAAGGAATGCACGGACTCACAAGGCTTCATAGATAAAACGTTCTCTCCTCTTGCAAATGGGGAAACACCTCTTGAGATTTATCCACTCTTCAATGCAACCGGCGTGGTAAAAATGGCCACAATCTATTTTTGATATTTTTCCCTATTATGATATTGATCCTAAGAACCACAAAAGAGAAGGTCAGAATCAAACTTAAGTAAGCTTACATACTTGTGTGTGAGTGTGTGGGGGGGGTGGGGAGGGGGGGTCCACATACCAAGCATATGCAATAGCACTCCTTGCTCTTAAGACTTGTAGATGTGGTTGCCTCATACTTGTACAGAATAACATTTGTATAGGGGGCTCCTTCACTAAATGCACCATGAACATTCTTGTGGTGTTCGAATAAGGCCTAAAATATAAAACACTATGTGGATATCATCCATGCATAAAACAACCAAGTATGTTGTATCAAATAGTAAGAAAAGAGTATGTTTTATAAAACGTTAACACATCTATTACCAAAGAATTACCTGATCAAAGACAATGTTTGTAGCAGTAAGATCATGCCTGTCAACTCCACATTCTCCTAATTCACCTTCATTTTCCTCAAACGCTGAACTCACTTAGGATCAGACTTATGTAATACCATACCTACTAAAAAATTTCATGAAAAGTGGAGATGGTAATCCAACATTGATTCCATATGAATTATCAACCTATGAAACTAACTGCCATTAAATTTATCATTTTATATGCTTCTAAATATTGCTAAAAACATCTAAGTCGACTTGACAGGAACAGAAACTGACTACGATTAAGAAGAAGGAAAAATTGTATTTTGGTTATTGTGAAGAAGTTAACTTTATTGATAAGCTAAAAAAGGTTACACAATGTGACTACCAAGCTTGGTATTTAAAGACTCAAATGAGTCACACATGATCTTCTAGAACATTCTAATAACTTCTCCTAACAACTTGTGTAACTACTCACTAACTAATCAGCTAGAATAGCTAAAATACTAAAGCAGTGAAAAACTATTTACTACATCAGAAAACTAATGGCACAATATACATTCTAACACTCCCCCTCAAGCTGAAGGGTGAGAAATATTAAGCACACCAAGCTTGCCTATCTTGCCTAGAAGATGTAAGTGTTGATCTTGAGTCAAGCTCTTGGTAAGTATATTTGTGTAACACCTCAAACGCTACACTATGCTAATAATTCCGAAGAACCACAAGCTAACCCATGTCTTGTACCTGCTGCAATATCTGAATAATAATATTGTAATAATTGTGGAATTTAGGCGGAAAATTGCCATAAGGTTCAAATCAAAAATAAATACCGAATATGGTATCATAATACAAAAACTGAATATCAATACTGAAAACTGAACAACTGTCTAAAAATACTCTAGTCTGAAAAAGCCTCTAAACAGTCTGAAATATAGAGTTGATGAGACAAGCCCCCAACTAACTCCGACTACTAATAATAAACTAAAATGCTGAAATAAATCCCGTCCTTGGACTATGAGGACTCACCACTAACTCTGTCTACTGAGAATCTAAACAGCTAAGGGTGCTCTAGAGCCCATACGTCTGAACCTATGATATAGGACGTCATAGCGCAAAAGAAAAGCATATGTCAGTTCTTTGAATTTACTGGTATGCTCAGTGAGGTAGGATGAAATACATGGGTTCATATACATGAACAAAGCTAACAAAATAACATGAGTATAACTAAATAAGAGTACATGCATGAATATGTATACTATAACTGAGATCGAGATAATACTGAATACTGAGTCTGAATACCAAAACTGATTTACTGATATCTGAATGAGTGTATCTGACAATCCTGATTCTGTAGAACTATACTGAGTTCCACACTGTACTAAATGACTACATCAGATAGTCATGAGTTTGTAGAACTGAAGTGAGTTCTATTTTGAGACTGAATCTGAAACTAAGACCGTGGGAGGTAATTATCTGACCAACAGGCCCCTTTTTAAATAGATTGGGTTCCAACATATGACTCCAGTTAGAAAGGTGTCAATATCATGCCACAGGTAGAGACAAGAAATGAGTTAACCCCCTCTGACAGAAATCTCTTTCATCAACCCTCATTGGCAAGATAACTCGAATGAGATGTGTCAACCCTCATAATATCTGGTGGGAAGATATCTCAACCTATGTTGGTTATGTAGTTCCATAATGTAGGAATTACTACTAAGGTTCAATCCCTCTACTGGAAGGAATGCCCCCATCCCTGGGTACACTCGATGCTAAATCCTACTCCCTAATGAATAGACACTAAATAGATTTCTAGTATGTACTAGGCTGGACTGAAATATTACTAATATTACTATTTTGACTAAACCAAACTGAGTTCAACGGATTCCATGGACTGACGAAATACTTCTGAGTTCTATTAGCTGACTAAGCTTACTGAGGTCTGAACAGAATACTAGACTAGACTGGACTAATACTGGGTCTACTGAGTTTTCCTGAGTCGTGTAACTGCCTGAGAGTCCTAGGATCGTGATGTGATTGAGATTATTTTGTAACTAACACTGGCTCTAGGTAAACAGCTAAATTTTTGGGTATTAAATAGATCCAGTACTCGATAGCATAAAAATAAAGCATCATATGATCTTGCTTAGCATAAACATACATATTGAATCCATAATGCATCTATAGAGACATCTTATCAAACTCTTGCATGGTATAATTTGCAAATAAGCTAGTATGACATGATTTCTTTCCCTTATTAGTTCACATGAACAATTCATCATGCACTTGGTGAGCATAATATATGCAAATAATAAGTGAGCATCAAGTTTTACTTCAAATTCACAATTTCAAGGGGTTTAACATGGATTCATACGAATCTACACACATAGCAATCAATTCCACATGAAACGTATAATAATTCATGAAATAGAAATCTAACTCACATACTAATCATGAATACAATTTAATTCAAATCATGGAAATCATGAATTCAAACTACTTGAAATTTAAAAGAGATTCTTAAACTCCAAAGGGTGGAAGGAACCCTTGGATGAAAACTTCACATACCTTGGTTGCTAAATTCTTGAATATTAATGGTGGAATCTTGAGCGTTGAATTGAAATTTAAGCTCCTAGGGTTTTTGTTCTTGAGAAATATGTGAACGAATGAATATACTTCGCTAAAAGAGGGATAAATTTTGTATTATGGGGGATGAAGGACGTGGGAAAAAGACTTAATTAACCCTGAGGATATGGCTTTTTAATAACTGTGAACTGAACCATCGACGCGCAGGACGACATGCCGCATCATTGGCATCGACACGGTAGCCAATGAGCCGCATGGAGTCCGCGTAGGTTCACTGGGATTTGACGTTGGGAGCTGGAAAAATATTTATCAACACAATAGTCGATGCGACACATCAAGATTGCATTGATCCACTGTTTTAGGATTCCAAAGGTGCTTCAAACGACGTCTGAAAAATCCAAAACTTGTTTGGGAATACCTATTGACATTCTTGATCATGAATTAACTAAAATATCAACATTTAATGAACGTAAAGGTCGCAAAATAAAATTTCCAATTTTTGAAGGCTAAAATAACACTAAGTCTGAACACTTAGCTAGAATTTTCTAAGTATAGGACCCCTTAACAAGCTTAAAGGACTGAATTTAGCTAAGAATTTTATGGGGTCTTACATTATCTTCCCCTTGGGAACATTCGTCCTCGAATGAGAATGATTAAGCTTAGAATATTGGTCGACTAAACTTACTTACTGAACATAAACATCTAAAACATAATTATTTGACTGACATTACTGATCTATTGAATTTCATGCTGACATGCATATCTGATGCATATATATATGACTAAACAGACTTATAAACATATGACGGAATATGCAATGGTAACTGATACCAAAACTGAATAAGCTTAAGAAAAACAATTAACTTGAGCTGAATATGAGTTTGCGGAGAAGAGGTGAAGATACTTGGTCCGCATATGAACTTCTACTTTCCAAGTAGCCCCCTTAACGAATTGATTCCGCCCAATTACTTTGACTAGAGAAACTTCTTTGTTCCTCAGTTTGTGAATCTGATAATCAAGGATTTCAACTGGAATCTCTTCGTAAGAGAGGTTGGTATGAACATATATGCCCTCTATAGGGACTACAACTGCTAGGTCACCTATGAATTTCTTAAGCGAGGAGACATGGAAAACTGGATACACTAAAACTAAGTCCGAAGGCAACTCAAACTCGTAAGCTACCTTTCCAAAATGGCTGAGAATTCGGTAAAGACCAACATATCAGGGACTGAGCTTCCCCTTCTTACCAAACCTCTTCACTCCTTTCATAGGAGAGATTTTCAAGTAAACATAGTCACCAATCTCGAACTCAAGATCCTTTCTGTGCACATCTGCGTATGATTTCTATCGGCTTTGAGCTGTCTTAAGTCTTTCCCTGATCAACTAAAATTTCTCAAAGGTATCAAATATCAAGTCAGGCCCTACCACTGTGGCCTTACCCACTTCAAAACAAATAATGGGAGATCTACACCTCCTCCCATAAAGCACCTCCAACGGAGCCATCTGAATGCTAGAATGATAGTTGTTGTTATATGAAAATTCAATCAAAGGCAAGTGGTCATCCCAACTACCTTTAACGTCTATAGCACATGATTGTAGCATATCTTCTAAAGTCTGAATGGTCCTTTATGCTTGACTATCTATCTAAGTATGAAAGGTTTTACTTAGGTGAATTCGGGTACCAAGACCCTTTTCGAATGCTTTCTAGAAATAAGAGGTAAACTGGGTACCTCTATTTGAGATGATGGACAATAGAACACCGTGCAATCTGACCAACTCCCTGATATAGTGTTTGGCATAATCCTCAATTGAGTAAGAGGTATGGACTGGTAGAAAATGAGCTGATTTGGTCATCCTATCTATAATGACCCAAACTGAATCATGCTGACGATGAGTATGAGGCAAACCGGTCATAAAGTCCATGTTCATTTCTTCCCATTTCCAGGTAGGAATGCTGAACTCTTGCATCGACCTACTAGGTTTTTTATGCTCAATCCTAACCTGTTGAAATGTCAAGAACTTATCCATAAACTCTACAATATCTCTCTTCATCCCACTCCACCAACAGATCTACCGCAAACCACGGTACATCTTAGTAGACCCTTGATGAATAGAGTAAGCGCGCACCATGAGCTTCTGCAAGAATTTTCCGCCTCAAGTCATCTATGCCTGGCACACATAGTCGACCCTGACAATGCAAAACACCATCTCACCCTTAGGATAAAACCTCTACCTTCTGATCTCTGACTGATTCTTTCAACTTGACCAGACTGGGATCTTTATCCTGCTTTTTCTTCACTGTAGAAACTAGGGATGATTCTGAACTACTATTTACCCATACACTAATTTCTACAGAATCAACTAAGCATACACCTAGTCGGGCTAGCTGATTGTAAGACCCCACAAAATTCTTAGCTTAATTCAGTTCTTTAAGCTTGTTCAGGGGTCCCAGAATCAGAAAATTCTACTTAAGTATTCAGACTTAGTGTTATTTTAACCTTTGAAAGTTGTAAATCTTATTTTGCGGCCTTTACTTTCATTAAATGTTGGTATTTGAGTTAATTCATGATCAGGAATGTCAATTGATGTTCCCTAACAAGTTTCGGATTTTTTGGACTTCGTTTGAAGCACCTTTAGAACCCTAAACAAGTGAATCAATGTGATCTTGACATGTCGCATCAACTATCACATTGATAAATGGTTTCCCCAGCTCCCAAATTCCAATTCTAGTGAACCAGCATGGACTCGATGCGGCGCATTTGTTATCGCATTCATGCCAACGATGCGGCGCGTCGGCCTACGCGTTGATGATTCAGTTTATAGTCATTAAAAAGACGTACCCACATGGTTAATTGAGTCTTTTTTCCACGCTCTTCAGCCCCCATAACAAAAAATTTATCTCTCTTTTAGCAAGTTATACTCATTCTTTCAAAAATTGCTCAAGAACAAAAAACCTAGGTGAATTAAATTCAAATTCAAGGCTCAAGATTGCACCACTAATTTTCTAGGATTCATCATCTAAGGAATGTGAAGTGTTCATCCAATGGTTCCTTCCACCCTTGGAGTCCAAGAATGTCTTTTAAGTTTCAAGTAGTTTTAATTCATGATTTTCATGATTTGAATTAAATTGTATCCATGATTATTATATGAGTTAGATTTCTATTTCATGAATTATTATACAGTTCATGTGGAATTGATTATGATGTGGTAGATTCGTATGAATCTATGATAAACCCCTTGAAATTATGAATTTGAACTAAATCTTGATGCTCACTTATTATGTGCATATATTATGCTCACCAAGTCCTAGATGAATTGTTTATGTGAACTAATAAGGGAAAGAAATCATGTCATGCTAGCTTATTTGCAAGTTATACCATGCAAGAGTTTGATAAGATGTCTTTATATATGCATAATGAATTCAATGTGCATGTTTACGCTAAGCAAGATCATGTGATGCTTTATTTTCATGTTATCGAGTCTTAGGGGTATTTAATACCCGATAATTTAGTTGTTTGCTTAGAGACAGTGTCAATTACAAAATAATCTCAGTCACTTCACGATCCTAGTACTCTTATTAGTTACAGGACTCAGTAAAACTCAATAGACCCAGTATTAGTCCAGTCTAGTTCATAATTCAGTTCAGACCTCATTAAACTTAGTCATCTAATAGAACTCAATAGTATTCTGTCAGTCCACGGAATCCGTTGAACTCAATTCAGGTTAGCAAAATAGTAATATCAATAACAGTTCAATCCAGCCTAGTATAAACTACAAATCAGTTCAGTGTTTATTCAGTTGGGAGTAGGATTCAGCACCAGGCGAACCCAGGGATGGGGGCATTCCTGCCAGCATAGGGTTTGATCCTTAGTAGCAATCCCTACATTATAGAACTACGTAGCTAGCATAGTTTAAGATATCTTCTTTCCAGATAGTATGAGGGTTGATTCATCTTATTCGAGTTATCCTGCCTGCAAGGGTTGACGAAAGAGTTTCCTGTCAGAGAGGGTTAACTCACAGCTTGTCTCTACCCGTGGGGTATTGACACCCTTCCAACTGAGGCCACAGGTTAGACCTCTATCTATTCAGAAAGGGGCATGTCGGTTAGATAATTATTTCCCACCATCTCAGTTTCAGAATCAGTCTCAGAATAGAACTCATTTCAGTTATATATATTTAGGACTAACAGATGTAGTCATTCAGTAAAATACAAAACTTAGTATAGTTCCAAAAAATTTGGACTATCAGATATAGTTATTCAAATATCAGTCAATCAGTTTCAGTATTCAGACTCAGTATTCAGTATTATCATGAACTTAGTTATCATATATATATTCATGCATGTACTCTTATTCGGTTATACTCATGTTATTCAGTTAGCTTTGTTCATGAATATGAACCCATGCATCTCAGCCTACCTCACGAAGCATACCAGTACATTCAAAGTACTGACAGATATTTTTCTTTTGCGCTATGATGTCTTATATCATAGGTTCAAACGCATAGGCTCCAGAGCACCCTTAGCAGTTCAGATCCTCAACATACAGAGTTAGTGGTGAGTCCTCATAGTTAGAGGACATGGTTAGTATTGCAACATTTTAGTTTATTGTAGTATCTGGAGTTAGTTGGGAACTTTTCCCATCAACTTCATATTTCATACAGTTTAGAGGCTTTTTCAGACGAGTATTTTCAGACTGTTGTTCAGTTTTTAGTATTGATGTTCATTTTTGGTATTGTGATACCATATCCAATATTATTTACAATATTGAACCTTATGGACAGTTTTCCATCTACTTTCTGCATATTTACTGTATTACAATAGTGCAGCAGTTACCAGTCATGGGTTAGCTTGTGGTTCTTCAAGATTATGAGCACTAATTATGAGCATCGTGTAGCATCCGGGGTACAGACTCGGGGAGTTAAAAAATTGGTATCATAGCCTAAGATTCAACAGAGTCCTAGGAAGTCTAAAAGACGTATCTAGTAGAGTCTTGTGCATGGGTTTGTTGCGTTCCACACTTATGGACAGGAGGCTACGAGATGATTTAGAAAAAGTTTCCCTTCTTTCAGTATTCATGTCGTATGAGTGAGCATGAGCGCCAGCTAAACTCTCATTCTAATCCTTTCTCTTCCATTTACAAAAATATGCCTTCAAAGAGTACTAAGGGAAGAGAAATAGGAGATCAGCCTGAACCCCAGCCCATTAGGCCAGATCCACTGGACGAACATGTCTTCCACGCTGAGTTTAGAGCAGAATTCACCACCCTAACTCATTCTATCACTGCCCAGAATAAACGCCCAGTGCCATTTTAGCCAACCTAGTGGCCAATACTGCTGCTGCCAAGATTTGAGACTTTACCCGAATGAACCCTCTATCATTTACCAGGTCTAAGTCAGATGAGGACCCTCAGGATTTTATTGATCAGGTGCAGAAAGTTACTGATATTATGGGGGTGACTGCTATTGAGAGCACTGAGTTGGCTGCATATCAGTTATAGGATGTGGCACACTCATGGTTTAAATAGTGGAAGGCAGAGAGGGTTGTAGATGTAGGGCCTATAGAATGGGAGGAGTTTGCAGTATCTCTTATGGATAGGTTCTTCCCCCTAGAGTTAAGAGAAGCGAAGGTGTTAGAGATAATTAACCTAAAATAGGGCAATATAATAGTACAAGAGTATTCTCTAAAGTTTACTCAGTTAGCCAGATATGCCCCGCATGTGGTAGCATATAGCAGATCTAAGATGAGTAAGTTTGTGTCCGGGGTGTCTAGAAGTGTGGTCAAAGAATGCAGGACCATAATGCTAATTAAGGAAATGGACATATACATACTCATGGTCTATGCTCAGTAAATAGAGGATCCAAGAATAAAGAGAAGGAGAGAGAGAGCAAGAGAGCGAGAATAGGTAGTTTCAACTTTGCTCAGCCTAAGTTAGGGGGTAGGAATCATTCTCAGTTACACCCAAAATCTTAAGTCCCAACTCTGTCCTTAGCCAGTGCTCTTGTGCTAAAATTTAGAGATTACAATAGAGATACGGCATCAAGACCTAAGCCCCAGGGCAGTGTTAGCAGTGCCCGAACCAATCCCCTTTATCATAAGTATGGAAAAAACCACCAAGGCTCTGTAGAGTGGGCATTGATATGTGTTTCGAACATGGAAACACAGGACACAGGGTCAGAAAGCCTCAGGTGGGTTCACAGAGTCAGCATAATCGTCCCCCAGCTCAGTCCGGTCACCCAAATCAGTAGGGTGCCTCTTCTAGTGCCACCTGTGGGCAGTGCCCAAATAGACACTATGCTCTTTAGTCCCGATAGGATTAGGAATGTTTTTTTGATATGGTCAATGGTACGTTACAAGTTTTCCATTTGCATGTTTATGCTTTGCCAGATCCAGGAGCTTTTTTGTCCTTTGTTACTCCAGATATAGCAGTTGATTTTGAAGTCTTTCCCAAAATTCTAGCAGAGCCTTTATCATTCTCCACATAAGTGGGTAAATCCATCTTATCCAGATGGGTATACAGGAACTGCCCGATTATAATATCTCAGAAAGTCACTTCAGCAGACTTAGTCAGATTAAAGATGACTGATTTTGATATCATTCTTGGCATGGATTGGCATCATTCTGCTATGCCTCAGTCGACTGTAGAAGCAAAATTGTCCAGTTTTGGTTTCCAAATAAGCCCGTCCTAGAGTGGAGGGGTAGTACTTCGGCACTTAGGGGTCACCTTATCTCTTACCTTTGGACAAGAAAGATGATATCTAAGGGATGTGTTTACCATATCGTTCGAGTTCAGGACTCTATTTCAGAAACCCCTACTCTTGAATCAGTGTCAGTAGTATGTGAATTCCTAGATGTATTTCCTGAAGATATTTCCGGAGTTTCTCCCAAAAGGGAAATCGACTTCAGATTTGACCTTCTTCCAGATACTCAACCCATATATATTTTTCCATACAGAATGGAACCTAAAAAACTCAGAGAATTAAAAAAACAATTGAAAGATCTCCTAGATAAGGGATTCATCAGACTTATTCTATCCCCATAGGGTGCACCAGTTTTATTCATGCGTAAGAAAGAAGGTTCTCTCAGAATGTGTATTGAATACCACAAGCTAAACAAAGTCATCGTTAAAAACAAGTATCCACTAACAAGAATTGATGACTTGTTAGACCAACTTCAGGGTGCCAGTTACTTCTCCAAGACAGACCTCAGATGAGTCTATCATCAGCTTAGGGTCAGGGAATGTGACATCCCAAAGACAACCTTCAGAACTTGGTATGGTCACTTCGAATTCTTTGTTGTCCTTTGGTCTCACCAATGCCCCAGTAGCCTTATGGACTTGATGAACCATGTTTTAAAGAAGTACATGGACATGTTCATCATAGTTTTCATGGATGAATTTCTTGTCTACTCCCGCAGTGAGCATGATCATGCAAACCATCTTAGAATAGTATTACAAACACTCAGAAACCATCAGCTATTCGCCAAATGTAGTAAGTGTAAATTTTTGCTAAGGTTGGTATCTTTCCTTAGCCATATCATTTCTGGTGATGGCATTAGAGTTGATCCTCAAAAGACCAAAGCAGTGAGAAACTATTCCATACATATCTCTCCATCAAATATTAGGATTTTCTTAGGTTTGGCTAGATATTACCGATGGTTCATTGAGTGATTTTTGTCTATTGCATCCCCCATATACATATTGACACAAGAAAAGGTCAAATTCTAGTGGTCAGATTCTATGAGAAGAGTTTTCAGGAGTTGAAGACTCGACTCAATACAACTCCAGTGTTGACCTTACCAAATGGTTTAGATAGTTTTATTGTGTATTGTGACGCTTCTAGAATCGGTTTTGGATGTGTTCTGATGTAGAGAGGTAAGGTCATAGCCTACACCTCTAGATATCTTAAGTCCTATGAAAAGAACTATCCTACTCATGATCTTGAATTAGCAGCAATAGCTTTTTCCTTAAAGATTTGGAGACACTACTTTTATGAGGTGCACGTTGATGTGTTCACTGACCACAAGAGCCTATAGTATGTATTACCTCAGAAAAAACTAAACCTCTATTAGAGAAGATGGTTGGAGTTATTGAAAGACTACGACATGAGTGTCCTGTATCATCCAAGCAAGGCCAATGTAGTGGTCGACGCTCTCAGTAGAATATCTATGGGTAGTATTACTCATGTCGAGGACAGTAAGAAGAAGTTAGCTCAGTAAGTTCATCAGCTAGCCTGACTAGGTGTCCTCTTAGTCAATTCAGTAGAAGGTAATGTATGGGTGCAAAGTAGTTCAGAATCATCCCTAATTTTTGAAGTGAAGGAAAAGCAGGATACGGATCCCAATGTAGTCAAGTTGAAAAAATTATTCAGATATTAGAAAGTTGAGGTTTTGTCCCAAGAGGGAGATGGTGTTTTGCGTTGTCAGAGTTGGCAATGTATGCCAGGCGTAGATGACTTGAGGCAGCAAATTCTTGCAAAAGCACATGGTGCGTGCTACTTTATTCATCCAGGGGCCACTAAGATGTACCGTGATTTGTGGGAGATCTATTGGTTGAGTAGGATAAAGAGAGATATTGTAGAGTTTTTGGATAAGTGCTTGACATGTCAGCAGGTTAAGATTGAGCATCAGAAACCTAGTGGGTCTATGCATGAGTTAAGCATTCCCACCTTGAAATGGTAAGAAGTAAACATGGACTTTGTTTTGGGTCATTGTAGATAAAATGACCAAATCAGCTCATTTTCTACCAGTCCATACCTCTTACTCTGCCGAGGATTATGCCAAAATCTATATCAAGGAGTTGGTCATATTGTACGGTGTTCTGTTGTCTATCATCTAAGATAGAGGTACCCAGTTTACCTCCTATTTCTTGAAAGTATTCCAAATGGGTCTTGGTACCCGAATTCACCTCAGTACAGCCTTTTATCCTCAGACAGATGGTCAAGCAGAAAGGACCATTCAGACTATAGAGGATATGCTGCGAGCATGTACGATAGACTTTAAAGGTAGTTGGGATAACCACTAGCATTTGATTGAGTTCGGATACAACTACAGTTATCATTCCAGTATTCAAATGGATCCATTTGAGGTGCTTTATGGGAGGAGGTGTAAATCTCTTAGTGGTTGGTCTGAAGTGATTGAGGCCACAGTGGTAGAGCCTGACTTGGTATTTAATACCTTAGAGAATGTTCAGTTGATCAGGTAAAGTCTTAAGATAGCTCAGAGCTGACAGAAATCGTATGTAGATGTGTGCAGAAAGGATCTTGAGTTCGAGATTGGTGACTATGTGTACATGAAAATCTCTACTGTGAAAGAGTGAAGCATTTGGGCAAGAAAGGGAAGCTCAGTCCCCGATATGTCAGTTATTACCGAATTCTCAGTCGTTTTAGAAAGGTAGCTTAAGAGCTTGAGTTGACTTTACATCTATCATAAGTACATCTAGTGTTTCATGTCTCCTTGCTAAGAAATGCATAGGTGACCCATAACCTATAGTCCCCATAGAGGGCATAGATGTTAAGAACAGCCTCTCTTACGAAGAGATTCCTGTCGAAATCCTTGACTATCAGATTCGCAGACTAAGGAACAAAAAAATCCCTCTACTCAAAGTTCTTTGGCAGAATCAGTCCGTTGAGGGAGCTACTTGGGAAGCAGAAGCAGATATGCAGACCAAGTATCCTTACCTCTTCTCCACAAACTCAGATTTAGCTCAAGGTAATAGCTTTCCTTATACTTATTCAGTTTCATGCTCAGATTTTCCATTACAAACTTGGTATTAGTTACCATTACAAATTCAGTCATATGTTTATGAGTAAGTTCAGTCATGTATTCATGCATCAGATATGCATGTTCATTATGAAATTCAGTATGTCTGTAATGACAATCAGATAATCATGTTTCGGATGTTCATGTTAAGTAAGTAAGTTCAGTATACTAGTATTCTCAGCTTAGTCAGTCTCATTCAAGGATGAATGTTCCCAATGGGGATATATTGTAAGACCCCACAAAATTGTTAGCTACTTTAGTCCTTTAATCTTGTTAAGGGGTCCCGGACTAACAAAATTAAGCTTAATTGTTAGCTTAATTTAATACTTTAAGCTAATTAATCTTAATTGTTAGCTTAATTTAATTCTTTAAGCTTGTTAGAAAATGAAGGATATATAATACTATACAAGGCCAAGGAATAGATATATAACATGGACATATGAAGGAAGGGAGGGATATATGGTAATACCATAACTACATATACATAAACAAAGCTAATGTAAAGGTACAACCTAAAGTAGTCATACTAGCATCTTAAGGCCTCCTAATCATAGTAGGAACTGGTGTTAACATAATCAGGGTCTCTAATCCATATGTCTGAACATGAGATAATTATCCATAATAAAATAACTATAAAAAAAATCAGAATCATACCTCGAATCTCAGTACCAGTCCAATAATCATCTTATCATGAACTAACCATAATAAAATAATTACAATATAGTAACCGTCTAGACCGGACAAACAATGCCTAAACCGAGCCCCATAACTCGAAAGGTATAGCCGGACAAACAATGCCTAAACTGAGCCCCATAACCCAAAAGTTCCAATCAATATACATCACACCACAAGCAATACTCATCACCTATACCTATGCAACCCACCATAATGCTAATAGATATAGGTGCATACTGGTGATAGGAAATGTGCATGAAAGGATTACTACAAGTTTAATCCACAGTACTATAACAAAACCATCTACCATAATGTAACCAATGTATACACCTGCTCGAGCTCGACGGCTTACAAAGGTAGGACCAATAATGACCTCTCTTCTATGACATGATGTCTAACAGATGAAGGATCCCCTAGAGGGTTCAGGAGTACCCATATACAATGACCTAGTCATGATCCAGGATTTCTAATAACCATCATCATTATCAATCCACTCTATCCAGTATTAGAGATATATATATTTAAATGCATAGGCTAAAATCATGGCTAAAAGAGTGTAAGTCCATAAATCTATTGCCGGGGGTAAGCCTGGAAATTAAATCATCATAAAAGTTTAGAAAGGGTTGGAATCTCTATCGACCAAAGTAAATAGTAGTAGTAAGATCGTGGATCGGAATAAATCTCGGTCAAATCTTCAAAACATCATTTTTAGCCTTGAAGGTTCACAGATCATTCATTAAGGTGGTACAATTCCCTTTATGAAAAAATCCATTTTAAAAGTGAAAGGTGGGAACAAGTCCCTTTTTAGAAAAACAGTAGTAAAACTATATTTTTAGTTGGAATCATACAATTTACAGTTTCATTAAGCATGAATGTACCAAATCTATGCATGTCATCACCAGTATCCAAACAATACAATTATAAGCATCTAAATGTCTATAAACTACAACCATATCCTTTATAAGGATAAATCACCTCCCGGAATATAACTAATATAATAATCATGGCCTCGAACCTAATAATATATAACCAACATAATCATACCATAATCTGGGTAAACCATCACAATCAACCAAGTAACATAGTAAACACTATACTAAAGGTTCATTTGCCTCAAATATGTCTAACATGCTAGCAACCTAGGGTGATGGAATCCTAGAAGCATGATATGTATTTCACCTTAATGGTCGAATCACCATTCTATTCCCAATCTCATGAATTAGACTAAGCCAGGGTGTTCTACCCAATATCACATCCTAACATCCCTAACTAACATGCTATATATGTATAATACACCATATCATAAAGAAGAGTAAGCAAAATACTACCTCGATGTCGAACCGTAAATCCTTGAATCGCCCACAAATCATTTAATTTTTGTCCACAATCTTGAAATACCTCTATGCTTTCAAAATTGTAATCTAAACATAATTAGAAGTAAAACGAGACCCATATTGCTATATTAAGTATCAGATTGAAATTCAAGTCAAGAATGGGCGTGCGGGGCCCGCAAACTAAATCACAAGTGGAATCCAAAGTAGAATCTGTCACAAGGTCCCTCGAAGAATAAGGAATGTCTGCTCAAAAATTGAGCACAAACGAAGCACAAATCTGGTCTCAAATCATCCTTAAAGTTTAAGAATTCAAGACCTAATTTCTAAGACCATGGATTAGATTGGAAATTGAAGGAAAAATTAATGGAAAATACTAAAGAGAGTTAGGCTAGCTTTTCTTTGCTTTTATGGATGATTTCCCATTTTTTCCTCTTTTTGAGCTCTCAATTTGGTGTGAAAATGGTGGAAAATTGGGTGAAGAAAAAGGGGATAAATAGCCACCAAGCACTCCTAAAGTGGTCACCCTGTGACTTAAGCGACAACCACTTATGTGGCGCCTCAATCGCTTAAGCAATATGGCAAGGCTGGTTGGTATCGCATAAGCTACTTTCAAGATGATTAAGCGATGCCCGCTTAAGAGGACACAATCATCGCTTAAGCGGACATTGACCATAAGTGACATAAACTTGCATACACAATGACCGCTTAAACAGTCATATGATCGCTTAAGTGGCTGCATCAGCAACCTGATGCACTAGATTTTCCTGAATCTAAAATGGACTCCGACTGGGTACTCAAAATTCGTTTGGAATCTCGTTCGCACAAACAAAATATGCTACCATATCAAATTTGACATTTCAAACTTATGGAACTATCAAAACTTTTATCTAAGATCATTTTGACTAAGTGTGGGGCCCACAACTATAGTTAATTTTTTACATAATCCTTCCAATAGTCCAAAATGAGTCCAGAAGCCTTGAGACATGACCAAGGGTCCCTCTAGCCTAAAATCAATATTTTAGAGCTGATGAAACTGTCAAAACTCTTATCTGAGGTCATCTACTAGGATTTTTTTATCCGAGACCAAATCCTAAATAGCAAAAGCTCCAAAAAAGTGAAATGAGCCTAAAATCCAACTAAATTGTTCGATAAACAAACCAACAATTATGGCAAGTCATAAATGACCTGTAGCCATTGTGGAAAGTCTTGAAATGCATGCAAATAGAGGAAATGATAGGGAAGGTCATTACATAATGTCTTGAAAAGGGTTTTAAGGGACTCAAGAACGTCCGTCAAAAATTATTTACCAAAGAAAATGTGACAGACGTGTACAAAGGGTAATTTTTCAAAGGAGTGATAGTAAAAATTAATATGATTTGAAATTCAATTTTGAATAAAAAAAAATCTTTTGGCATAAAATAATTTATTACTCGAGAAAATTAACCATAAAGCTTATTTACTTTCTTTTTAAACAAGATAACTTAGGTGAACAAATCCCAATAAGTAAAAGAAATTTGAAGATAAAACTAAAATAGCAACACCTGAATAGTTCACTTTAACTGTCCTTCAGTCTAGGGATGATAAGTTGTATTAAATTCAACTTGGGGAGCCAACTCCTCTTGAAAAGCTCTACAAAAGCTAGAGGTGAATTGGGAACCTCTATCAGAAATAATAGATACGGGCACCTCGTGAAGACTAACTACCTCTTGAATGTAGATTCGAGATAACCTTTCAGCACCATAGGAATATAGAATAGGTAGGAAATGAATTAACTTGGTCAATCGATATACAATGACCATGTCTTCTCCCAGACTGAGTAGCGTCGTGACCACTTTCTCGAGCTCCTCTACCTTTACCTCTAGCACCACTAGTACCACCCCTACCACTTTGCAAACCACCTTTAACTATAGAAATTAGAATAGGGCAAAACTAAAGATAAGAACCTTACTAAGTGGTTCCATAGACACATCCAGGGCAACCCTTAGCAACATGCCCTGAAGAAACAATCTTGAAGCCTCTGCCTGCATGACTTGATACCTGGATATCAAAAGTTGTAGAACCTAAAGGCCTACCACCTGATTCCCATAACGCAGTATGAATCAAGTTATCATGATAACATAGGAACCTCTACTCGAAAAATCCCTACCTCAAGAGGCGTATTCACTAAAATATACCTGATGACATACCTTCTTAGTGCCTTCCTGAGTAGCTTGGATAATAGACTCGATCATCTTGACATGCTCAAAATGCTCTGGAAAAAATCCCCTCAAACAATTATCTTGGTTGTATTCAAATGATATGTACGATCTAACCCCTTCACAAACTTTTGAATCATCTAAAACTCAAGAAAGATTCTATTGGCTGAATATTTAACTAGGATGTGGAAATATGCATCATACTCAGCAATAGACATGTATCCCTTCTCCAACTGATCAACCTCATCCCTTATTTGGTCTCTCAACATATACAGTACAAACCTCTCCAAGAAGGCCTAAAAAAACTAAGTCTAAGTCATAGCAGGCAAACCCAAAGGCCTACAATTGGCAAACGACCTCCACCAATCACTATCCATATCCGTCAACTGATAGGTAGTATAAGAAACTTCATGAGAGTCAAGGGATCCAAGATTATATAACTTCTCCTGGAAATCAATCAAAAACTCATAGGCATTCTCACCAATAACACCACTAATGTTAGGCGAACCCAAGCGAATAAACCTCTCATATCTCTTCTGATCATCAGAATACATAGTTGTACTCGAGGCAACTAAAGAAATAGTATCTTAGGCAGTCAAACAGTCCACAAATGGGGATACCATAGATGATCGGTGTACCCCAGAAGTAGGAATCCCATAAGAAGATGCTGACACAGATGATAGAATATCACTCAAATTCAGAGGAATGCCATGTACACTCAAAGGAACACCCTCCAAATAACTCAAGAGATAAATCAAAAGACCCTAAAGTACTAGGGTTCCGACAAAACTCTGTGGAACCTAAGTTGTCCTTGCACCCCTATTTGATAATCATCCCTGAATACACAACCTTGGTCTCGGGAGAGGGATCCCTAGCAAGTTCTTTAGTTGGGAAAGATCCTCATGCCGGTCCTCTAACTCTAGGTCAACTATGACCCCTACCTTATCCGCAAACTTTTGATCTCATATTGGGTGTCAGCTCAGCATATTTAGTTATTTTGGACCTTGTCATCACCATCAGTATAAAAAATGGAACACAATTTTAGAATATTGGGTATGAAGAACAAACCAATAAGAAATCAAAGTAGAGACTCTACTAGACATATTGCTCTTACACATAAGACAGGTGAGCCTAACTCTCTGGTACTAATTTGTCATGACCCAAAAATAGGGTCATGAAGGCACTTATTGTAGCCTGGCCTTGATTATTAAGCCAATCACAAAAAATGATAAAGAAAACCAAAATTGAACAATAAACATAAACCAAGGCAATGCTTCTAGAACAAATTCAGGCCATATCACATACAAATACAAAAGTTTGAAAAACACATTACCATCCCAAAATCTGATATCACAAGTATAATAACATCTAATACAATATCCAAAACTGAAAATACATAGTATGTCTCTGAAATAGAAGTAAAAACATCTAATAAATAGAAGAGAACTAGATTCAACTATGAAAAGCATAGAGCGGGCTAGTACCTCGAGATATCACCAACTCTACCACATAAATCAGCCTTCGTGAGTCATACTCGTGCTATGATCTACACCAAAATGGCAAAGTAAGAATGAGTAACATTCACTTGTACAAGTAGGTATCACGTGTAAACAGAAAAGTTCCCAAATAGTAGCTCACACCGTCTATAAATACTAAAACAAAACTGTAAAACTATATATGAAAAATACATGAAAACTAAACACAAGTCAAGGAGAACTAAAAAATCATCGAAGATGCATATGCAATGCAATGATGATGGAATGAATAGTAAAAGTTATCGCATGACTTTCTGTATAGACCTATCAATATTACAACTTCCAAGATAGGACCCATAGAGGGTTTACAAACCATATACTATAACTCATATCTCAACCTATCTCTCCAGTTCATGTTCACAGAGAGGAGTTTTATAAAAATATCCTATTTTATTTCAAAAAAATGCCCCTCAACGGTACCGATATCTCGTGAATATATATGTAGGAACTAAGGATGTAATGCTCATAATAAAATCAGTATGAAGATATCTAATCCTTTCAATACGAATATAAGTGAGCTCAAAAATCAACTTAATATGTCCATAGTTCATAATTATCAACTCTAATTAGGCACCATCGAAATAAATATGCATGTAAGATGTCATTAATGTCATATCAATCCCTAACTCGGGCATTTCTATCATGCTAAAGGCAATCAATGCTCAAAAAGGCCTATAATAATAGTTCAAGCTTTTGCACGGACATTATATCTAGAATAAAGGTGTTTAATTACACATATAAGGCCAATGATGTCAAATACAGCACCTACACGGGCAACACACAATATTAGATATCATAATTCAATAATAACAGAATGTAACACCTCACTCAGGAACATAATAATAAAAATAATGTTGAAATATAAACCCCGTAGTTATTTTTCCCAACATAAAGCATACTTTACTTACTTATAACTACCCAATTTAATCTAAATAAGTTAAGCCATAACCTACATCAAACCGACGAAATCCAAGCCTAAAGTACTTCAACACAGAGCTTTCTCCTTTAGAACAGCCTCAGAATCAATTACAACATTCAAATATAGCATTCACACATTAAAAGAAAGCTAATGACACCCATATTTGATTCGAGTCTAAAATGGGTTCAAAAAATGAGTTAAAAATCAAAGATAAAATTAGAATTTTATTTTAGAAATATATTACCCAAGGCTAATGGAATCTATAATTGAAAACTCACACAAAAATAGTTAAAATGAGGTTCAAATTAAAAAAAAAATATTTTTAAGCTTTAGCATTAAAATCCTCAAGATCCCAGTTACAACTATGATTAAAGATTGTTTTGAGATATAAATCAATTAAAAGTGATGGAATTAAGGTTTCAAAGATTACCGAAGCTCATATGATGTTGAAACCCTAAAAATTGCCAAAACCTAAAGCTCAAAGGTCAAAAAATGATGAAAAATCATGAAAAAAAGGGTTTATATACAATGATTGCCTCTTAAATGGTTTAATGTCCGCTTAAGAGGCTACTGCTAAAACGGTACTAGGATATTAAAGCAGAACACCAACTCTTCTGGGAAGAGCCGTATCACCTTAGGTTTTAACTCCGTTTGAAGATAATCCGCTAACTTTCCCTTTAGATAAGGATTGAGGGCTTACCCACAATCAAAAAATAGTGCTAACGAGCAAGAAAGAGCCCCTTACTATAGATAGGGCCTTAGCGCTTTACTAATAACAAACATATAGAGGGCTGACTTTTTTCAGCCTGATCAAAATCAAAGGTCTCGGTTTCTATGTGACATGAACCCACTGATCAGTTGGTGAGACAGTCAACGGTGTTTGAAATAACCATTATTTGTTATTCAATCCAAATTTCATAAGAGAAAAAGAAGACGGTGATATTAGGGTTTTGAGATCGGTTCTGACGTCGAACAGGTTTTCAACCCGAAAAGCTCCTCAGAGCCCATCGGACGTTCAACAGATAGTCTCATGATTGGGCACTCATGCCCCAACATTGTCATCTGGTACTAGAAAACAATGAGTCAGGAAAGTAAGTGAAGGATAAGGGATTAGTGAGCGGACGGTCCTGGGCTAAGCTGACCTTCAAAGTCGGTCATTCTTCCTAATCTCATCTACTGAAAAGGGGGGCGGGTATAGAACATTCTTTTTTGGGACACATAGGCTATTACAGACGGAGAAGAAAGGCGGCTTGGCAAGGAAGGAATGGGAAATCATCAAGGATGACTTCTTTGTTGGTGGAACGAAGGTCGCATTTGCGAGAGTGATTCTCTGAGCTGGGTTCACTAATTATGATGGTTCACAGGGCCTCTTTTCTTCTCCCTTTTCTGCTCACTCGTAGGGGTCGGCTTTCTGCTCTATTCACTTGCCATGATATGCAGGAGAGTCAAATCATTTCTTTTTTATCGATGACATATGTATTTATGCAAAAGGAATAATTCTAGCTAAAGAGATGAGATCCCTACGCCTGACTAATAGAAGCAAGGGACCGAGTTATTCTCTATAACCATAATATAAAACAAGTAAACCTGAAAGCTTCGAAGCGTACTTTAAAGATATCACTTAACCATTCTGGTCGCTAGAGTAGCTACTTCTTGAGTGGTTTTGAGCTACTAAAGTGGTTGCACCAGATATTAGCAAATGTTGATAGTGATGCAAATCAACCAAGCTTCGAATGAACCCTTGAGATTTGATCGGGAACTCAAAGAGACAAACCATATATGCTATCAGGCTAATTTCAATATTTCAAACACAATGGTGACGTTGAATTTTTGAAAAAAAAATATCTTTTTCAACATGTTAACCCCAGAGATTCCTATAAGACATATTTCACTAATTTTTCAAACAGTGGATCGAAATGCAAACTAAAGGGTCCGAACATAAACCAACCCCTCTACTAAACTAAATTCAATTTTCTAGACATAATGGAACTGTTCAAATTGTCATCTAACACTTAGAACATTAAATGTCGACCGAAGTCAACTATAAAACTTTTAAAGCCTCTAAAAGTGATAAACTCTTTCACATCACTCCCGATCGCATTGAAAACCATGCAAATCATTTTCACACCCCAGAATCAGCATGTAGGAACTAACAAAACTGGAAAATGGGTAAATATACATAAAATAAGATTTCACACTTCAATTCATAACATATGACTTAACAAAAAAATTATCATCGTTGAACGAAATGATACGGAATTATCCCATAGATATTAGTTTTTTTTTAATATTCAGAACATCCAGAATATTTTTAAGAAATAATTACCATTTTGAGTCTCAAATTTTCCTTCACTAATATGAGAAACTTTCAAACTTTCTCTATTACCAAAAAGAACTATATCATTACCTCAATAATACATGACTTTAGAGAGTTTACCAGGGTCATTTAAAATGTGTGTTGTTTCTCCCGAGTCTGCATACAGATTTTGATCTTTGATAACGTTTACACTCATTGCAGCTAGTGCTTTTGGCAGATTATCCTCTGATTGGAATGAATGCTAAAATAGACTCCAACACTCCAGGGCAATGTGATTATACTTTCCACATAATTGATATTTCACAATACTTTCTCCAAGTTGGTGAGGCGAGGTTTGTTTCATATTGAATTTTTTCCAATATACTCATTCTTGTTTTCATTAAAGTTAGAGTTTTGGTGAGAGTTCAGATTGTACCTTGTTGTTGGATTGAATCCTCTGTCTCTCGAACTGAATCTGCCTCAGACTCGATCCCATCCTCATCCTAGCTGTTTGACAAAGGCTTGGTCATGGCGTGGCATGCTTTTTTCTTCATTGCCGCTACTAAGCATCTTTCATAGGCTTGCACGGATAAAACAAGTTGATGATAAATGGGATAAGGTGGTTTGGTTAGCATTGCAGTTCAAAAGTCCTGGTATCTCAGTCGAAGACCTTTGGCCAAATAAAATACTTTTTTATTTCATTTACTGGTTTCTTGATTGTTTCAATACTATCAAAAACACTCTTGAATTTCTTAAGATATTCATTTAGTAATAAACTTCACTTTTTTAAAGTCATTAAGGTAATATCAAGCATCATTTATTTTTCTACATTATGAAGAAGAATTTATTCTTCAATTGATTTCAATACCTTGTGAGCCGAGGTTGTATTTCTAAGGGAAATCAGTACCTCGATTTCAACGTTCCTTAGAAACCATGCCTTTACTAGACCATCATTCCTTACCCAACAAATATAATCTGGATTTGGATCAACTTTTTAAGTCTCCTTAGTAATATCCTTCGCTTGCTCGTTGCCTTTGATCAAATGATGTGTCATGTATAAACTTTGAATCAATGGTCAATTTGAGATCTCCAAACCAAATAATTAAACTGGTCAAGTTTCAGAGAAATACAACTGGAATACTGATGAAAAATTATAGAGTAAGTTCAGGATCAGTGGTGACAGGAGTGAAAGAGGCCATCTATTTAATTTCTCGTGTTGCTGTGATACCAAGAAAAAACTTTCTTAGAATTGTAATTCAAATTTTCTATTGCTTCTTCTACATCTTTTTAATTACAATGGAAAACCTATATAAACAGAAATTTATGAGGGATAAAAAAGGCAATAAAATATGAACTAGCATCCTCCTATTTTGTTTTAATAGTCAGGAGAAGATTAAGGAACTATTATGAAATAAATCATAATTGAGGAAATCCCTGTGATATGGCAGTAAATTGAATGAGATTTGATATTAAGTAGTTGATTCTTTCCTTGTGTGAGTCATGAACCATAGTTATAGGTCTTTCCTTAACTATATATTGACTATCATTCTTTTCATTTTTACACCCACCATGAGGCCAGAGCAACTGTGTGAGTTTAATCTTACTTGTTCTTTGTTAGCTTGTTTGTTTTGTGTTCTTTCTGATTATGTGATGGCCAATGATGAAGAATGGACTGAGGGGGAACTCGCGATAAGAACTCAACAAAATTGTATATATCCCATGCAAATTACTTATATTATCCCAGTTGGCCATACAAATTATTTTATTATTTAAACTTGAAATTTATTGATGATAAATTAATATTTAGAAATTTTGTCCATTATTACTACTTCAACATACAATAATTCTTTTTATTCTTGGAACTTTAGGGCATTGATCAAGTTCTTTCTGAATTGTTGATTTGGGTTGGGTTGTGGTGGTTCATAAACCAACTGGACCTAACCATAAAATTATTCTCTTGTTCTACTAAGTTCATAAGTATTCAATATATGGAGGGGGGAAATTTTAGTTATATTATCTCTCAGTCAACTAGTTTATCAATATGACGAATTATACTTAGCATATATACTATTATTGTATATATTGTGTATAGGTATATTTAGTGTAAAATATACACAAAACTGTATATACATACATTTTATAAACTAGATGACCAAATGGTTCAACTCTATAACTATCCTCAAAATAAATCTCTTGAAAGAAGACCAAAAAGAGGAAAACAAACACTTTTACTATAAGAATCGTGCAATAAGTATGTGTTTGTGCAGAAGGAATTGAACCTCAGGCAGAGGCAGTGGCTCAATCTACTTAAGGATTACGAAAAGAGTTTGCACTATCATATGATAAAGCTAAAGTGGTTGATTATTCTCCTAGAAGGTTGTCTATGAGAAACGTATCTGACATCGATAAGGAGAAAAGAGAATTAGTAAAGGATATTCACAGGTTGGCTAACTTGGGAGTTCAACTATTGGACTCTGAGTATGGAGGAGTGGTTGTTCAAGAAATGATTAAATCATCTCTTGGTGTTGAAGTAAAGGAGAAACAGGCTTTGGATCCCATACTTATATAGATTAAGAATGATGTGGATCAGCAAAAGGTTATGGCATTTAAGATCGGGGGAGATGGCATTCTGAGGTATCAAGGAAGGTTGTGTGTTCCTGATGTAAATGGACTGCGGGAAAGGATTTTGACCGAGGCTCATAAGTCTCGATATATAGTTCATTCGGGTGCAACTAAAATGTACCATGACTTGAAATAAATCGATTGGGGAATAATATGAAGAAGGATAAGGCAAATTTTGTTACTAAGTGTATGGTTTGTCAGCAAGTCAAAGTAGAACATTTGAGGCTTTGTGGCATATCCCAAGAGATAGAATTTCCCATATGGACATGGGAGATGATTGATATGGATTTTATTATGGGTCTTCCACGGTCTCATAATTAGTATGACTCCATTTGAGTCATTGTGGATAGAATGACTAAGTTTTCTCACTTCTTGCCTGTGAGGACTAACTACTCAGGAGAAGATTATGCTAAGTTGTTCATTCAGGAAATTATAAAAATGAATGGGGCGCCAGTCTCCATCATTTGAGACCAAGGTACACAGTTCTCTTCTCACTTCAGACGTTTATTTCAGAAAGGTTTTAGGTACTTAGGTGAACCTTAGCACCGCTTCCACTCTCAAATGGATGGACAAGCAAAACGAACTTCTTAGACTTTGGAGGATATGCTAAGGGCCTATGTAATTGATTTTAAAGGTAGTTGGGTTGACTATTTTCCTCTTATTGAGTTTACTTACAATAAATGCTACCATTCTAGCATCCAAATGGCTCTTTTTGAGGTTCTTTATGATAGGAGGTGTAGGTCTCCTATTGGGTGGCTTGAGGTACGTGACACTAGGTTATTTGATACTAACTTTGTTTACCAAGCCATAGAGAAGGTGAAGGTGATTAGAGAAATACATCAGACTTCTCAAAGTCGCCAAAAGTCTTATGTGGATGTGAGGCGGAAGAAGTTGGAGTTTGAAGTAAGTAATTGGGTGTTCTTGAAGGTTTCTCCTATGAAAGGAGTCATGAGATTTGGGAAGAAAGGGAAGTTCATTACCCGTTTCATTGGTCCTTATAAGATTCTAAGAAGAATTAGGAATATTGCGTACGAGTTAGATTTACCAATGATTTTGTCATCGATTCATTCAGTTTTCCATGTGTCCATGTTGAAAAAGTGTGTGCGTGATCCTTCTTTGATAGTGCCAGTTGAGGATGTTGTGTTACGGGTTCATTGTTTTGTGAGGACATCCTGATCGAGATATTAGATAGGCAAGTTTATATATTGAGGACTAATAACGTAGCTTCGGTGAAGGTTCTTTGGATAAATCAAAAGGTAGAAGAAGCTACATAGGAAGTTGAGGAAGATATGAGAACCAAGTACCATTCTTGTTCTCGATGTTGGATGAAAGTGTTTGAGGTATGAGTTTTGTTTCCCTCTAGTCACATTTTGAATTTTTCATTTGATTCTGATGTATTCTAACTATTATTGTGCTGAAATATCCTAACTCCTCATTTAGGGACGATGATCCGGGAGGGGGGGGGGGGGATAATGTAAGACCCCTTAAAATTTCAATGAATTTATTTTGACCCTTCCATATATGTAATGTCAATTTTTGACTTGAATTATGATTAGGAATGTTAAAAGTGTATTTTGAAAAAGTTTTGAAATTTTTGGAAGGGGTTTGGGGCCATTTTACGACCCCAAAGCAGTAACCCTCCGTGATAGTGGCGTGCCACGCCAATTAGCCTCTGCTATAAAGGCGTGGCATAGAGGCTAAGCTCCATGATAGTAGCGTTCCACGCCGCTATATATTTTTCATCCAATTTTTAATTTTTTCACTTAGGGGTGAGGGGGCTTCTAGTCCTTTTTGTACCAGAGATCACCCTCTGCACCTAACCAAATCAAACACAATACACTCCAAAGTCAGATGAATTTCAAACATATAACAAGATAGTGTTCAATAGATTAAGATAATTTTAATGCATGTCCATGGCTTACCACCGACGACTGGACAAACGACCTACCGACACCACCCAACAACCACAGTAGTGCAAACAAAGCCTTCTAACAAGAACCAAATCTGAATATCAATAAAGTGTTCGGACATGCCCCCAACTATAGCCAAAAAATAAAATCCAAAGGAATAGTCAAAACGTAAATAAAACCATAATCATGAAATAGGATCTTCCGGAGTATGGAAGATCACCACTTTTGTCTGACTCACTAACTGATCCCGAATCCAAGTCACTAAGCAGGAGATGTGGTAGTATTGCCAAATCCTGCATCATATGGGGAGACAGTATCCGAAGACGATTAGCGAGGTGAACACTAGCATGTAACTCAGGGATAAGGATAACATAATGTCATGTTCAACAATTTAAAATCATTCAAAACCCATTCACCTGATCAAATGCATACACATAAATACTTTACATATCGGGATGGGGAACAATCTTTAACATGCACTTAAAACTTTAGCCTTGATTATGTAGCTCAATTGTCATATACTAGTACCCACGGGATATATGGTCCCCAGCTCTCACCTCCTGGTAGGGCCCAGTGCGTGTATCCATACAAACTGGAGAATAATCTCATATATATGCACAACCTCCCATCATATACTAAGGTGACTTAACCACCCGATCATTTAATAATTTATAGGGGACTCGAACCTCCCTAATAATGAAATAATAATGAGGGGGACTCAAACCACCCTGGGCACTTTGACGTCCGCATCGGCAATTGGTCACTCGAACCTCCACTTTCACGAATCAGCTACACAACCTTTATTAGAGCCCAATTAAAAAAAGAATCGCATATTCCCATTCATTGAACTATATTCCACATTAAGTCATACATTGTTGGTATTGTCATACCAACCACACTTGAAAGGTAATAACAACATGCTAAAAGATTTTTCATTAACCCAGGGAGAACAACTCCCTTTTTTCATTAATATCAGGTGGGGGAACACCGACTCCCTTTGTTCATTAAATCGGACCATTGTTTCAAAATATCTCATTATATCATTCAATATTTCAAGACTAGTTCAATTTCACAAATTCCCACCTTTCTCATAATTAAAAACCAATTTCACATCATGGGGTTAGGGTCATTACCACTTCAAAAGTCACAAGTTTGGGAAATTCACCATACCCAAGCACCCACAAGTTCAAAATAATTATTGATGCATGAATACTCATATGAAATCATGGGAAAACATTATTCGACAATAAGCATTCAAAACCCCCAAGCTTGTTTCAAAACCATCACAAATATCGCATGAACAATACTTTAAAACACATGCTTTTACAAATTATCAATAAGGAAAGAGTAACATGCCTGAAATAGTAAGATGTACCGAGAGAATTGCCCTTGAAAGCCCTAATTGATCAACCTCTTAAAAACCCTATTTGTTCTTGATCGTAGGGATTTGAGAGTATATGAGGATTTAATTTGATGTGTTTTTGAGTGCTAATGATACACTAAAAGTGTTATAAGATGTGGGATTTAATTTGGGTAAGAGGGAAAATGTATAGAATGCCCTTAACTTAAAAGCTGAAAAAGGTTTCCTTTGATTGTGGGTCAACCCCTTGACTCGTAGCCACTCGTTATGACTCGTCACGATGAGTTATAACCAAGGAAGTACCACCAAGGCAACATACTACTGACCTTATGACTCAACCACAGAAATCATAATAGGACCCAACAACTCATAGGTCCCAGTCGTAATCAACATAAAACCCATTTGGGGTATATACTGGACACTCTATGATTTAAAACCCATGATTCGTAACAAATCCCTACGGATTATAGTGAGCCACTCGTACTCAAAGAAGAATCATGAAAAAAACTTACATGGTTTGGTTACGACTCGTCAAAACACCCTACGACTCTGAGGGTCTAATCGTAACCAAGGCAGTGAGCTCAAATCTCAAGAAATTTCCATGGGCCAAAAATCTGGGGTGTTTCAATTCTCCCCCACGTGGACCACTCATCCTCGAATAATGGGATGAGGAATTTATTAGCACGAATTGACTCCATATACATCTACTCTTACGTTTAACAAAGACAGAAAACAAAGGTACCAAGCAAAATACAATTTTCCTTAACAAAGACAGAAAACAAAGATGTAAGGGAATACACATACCTTAAGTACGACTTTCCAAAACGAGAAACAAGAATGGGTACTTGGACTTCATGTCCTCCTCGACTTCCCAAGTAGTTTCCTCAACATTTTGGTTCCTTCAAAAACCTTTACTAAATCCATCTCCTTTGTTCATAGCCGACGAACTTACCAATCCAAAAATTTAACTAGGATTTCCTCATAAGATAAGGAATCCAAAATACTTACCTCCTCCAAAGGAAATATCATCGAACGGTCACCCACACACTTCCTCAACATCGAAACATGAAACACCAGATGAATGGTGCTCAAACTAGGAGGCAAATCTAACTCATAGACAATATAACTAATCATCTTCAAAACCAAGTATGGGCCAACATACCGGGGACTGAGCTTCCCCTTATTCCCAAACTGCATTACTCCCTTCATGGGAGATACCTTTAGGAACACCAAATCGCAAACCCCAAATTCTAACTGCCTATGTCTTACATCCGCATAGAACTTTAGGCAAGTTTGGAGGTCTTAAGTCTATCGTGAATCACCTTCACCTTCTTCATCGCTTGGTGAACCAAATCAGGACTAAACATCTCCGCTACACCAGCCTCGAACTACCCAATAGAAGATCTACACCTCCTACCATACAATGACTCAAACAGGGTTATCCCAATACTAGAATGGTAGCTATTATTATACACAAACTCTATAAAAGGCAAATGATTAACCCAATTACCACCATAGTCAGTCACGGAAGCCCAAAGCATAACTTCCAATGTCCGAATAGTTCTTTCAGCTTGTCCATCCGACTGTGGATGGAAAGTGGTACTATGGCTCACCTTAGTTCCTAAACCTCTCTGGAACGAACGTCAAAAGTGTGATGAGAATTGAACACCATAATCTGAAATTATTGAAATAGGCGCCCCATGCAACTTCATAATATCTTGGAGAAACAACATCGCATAATCCTCTGCCGAATAATTAGTCCTCACTGGCAAGAAATGAGCAGACTTAGTCATCCTATCCAGGATGACCCAAATCGAATCAAACTAATTTCGAGACGGAGGAATATCATTAACAAAATCCATATTAGTCACTTCCCACTTCCACACAGGTAACTCAATTTCTTTATACAACCCCCCGGGCCCTAAGTGCTCAACCTTCACCTGTTAGTACACCATGCATTTAGCCATAAAACTAGCCACATCTTATTTTATATTGTTCCACTAATAAATCTCATTAAGATCATAATATATTTTCATTAAACTAGGATGAATGGCATAACACAACTCATGGGCCTCAGTCAAGATCCTTTCTCACAACCCATCTACCTTGAGAACACATAATTTGTCTTGGTACCTCAAGATACCATCGCCACCAATCTCAAAAGCTACAACCTTTTTTTGTCCCATATCTCCGTTAATCTTCATTAAGACAGGGTTCAATACCTGTTTCTCCTTTATTTTAGTACCAAGAGATGACTGTGCCATCTTTTGAATAACGACACCACCATTCTCAAAATCCAAGAAATGAACTCCAAGACTAGCTAAACGGTGAGTATCTTTCTGAGTGAACACGTATTACAAGTTCTTATGATCAGAATAAATTTCAACATGAACTCCATACAAACAATGCCGCCAGATCTTTAGTGCAAACACCACAGATAATAATTCCAAATCATGCGTCGAGTAATTCTTCTTATTATCCTTCAATTGTCTAGGAACATAAGCAACAACCTGCCATATTGCATTAATACATAATCGACTCCCACCCGGGATACATCACAATACCACAAAACCATCTGTACCCTTGGGCAGGGTCAAGATCGGAGCCAAGGTCAAAATTATCCTTTAACTTCTCAAAACTACCCTCACAAGCATCAGATCACAAGAACTTTACCTTTTTTTGAATCAAATTGGTCAAAGGGGCAGCAATCGATGTGAATCTTTCCACAAACCTTCTATAATAATCGGATAAATCCAAGAAGCTCCGAATGTCGGTTAGAGTCGTGGGTCTAGGCCATTTAATAACCACCTAAACCTTTTATGGATCCATCATGATCCCCTCACTAGAAACAACATGACCCAAATAAGTCACAAAATTCAACCTGAACTCGCTCTTAAAGAACTTTACATATAAACGTTGATCCTTTAGGGTCTGTAACATAAGGTGAAGGTGATCGACATGCTCCACCTCACTCTTGGAGTTTACCAAAATATCATCGATAAAGACAATCACGAACAGATCCAAGAACTGACCAAAAACTCAATTCATGAGATCCATATATGATGCTAGGGCATTAGTCAGACAAAGGACATCACCAAGAACTCAAAGGGACCATACCGGGTTCAAAAGGTAGTCTTAGGAATATTCGCGCCCCTAATATTCAACTAATAGTATCCAAACCAAAGATCTATCTTGGAGAAGAATTTAGCACCCTAAAGCTGATCAAAGAGATCATCAATCCTCGAGAGTGGATACTAATTCTTTACGGTCACCTTATTCAGTTGGAAGTAATCAGTACACATTCAAATGGAACCATTCTTCTTATGCGCGAAAAAAATAGGTGCACCCCATGGGGATAGACTAGTATGGATAAAACCCTTGTCTAGAATATTCTTTAACTGCTCCTTGAGTTCCTTCAACTCAGCTGGAGCCATTCTATATGGAGGGATGGAGATAGGATGAGTGTTCGAAATTAGATCAAGCCCAAAACCAATCTCCCTATCCGGAGGAACACCAGCAAGATCATTAGGGAATACCTCCGAAAACTCGCAGACCACAAGGATAGTTTGCAAAGAAGGACCTTTAAATCTATAATCCTTAACATGCACTAAGTGATGGAGGCACCCTTAAGAAACTATTTTTTGGTCTCAAAGATACGAGATAAACCTTCCCTTAGGTACTAGGGAACTACCCTCCCACTCAATAACTAGTTCATTGGAAAAATTGAAGATGACCTTACGGGTCTGATAATCTAAAGAAGCATAACATAAATGCAACCAATTTATCCCCATTATTACATCAAAATCAATCATGTCTAACTCTATTAGATCTACCAATTTTTTTCAATCACCAACAAATACCACACAACCCCGGTAGACTCTCGTAGAAACCATAGAGTCACTCACTAAGGTAGAAATAAAAAAAAGGTTCAAAATACACTCAGGACCAAAACTAAAATGCACAGCCACAAATGGGGTCACATAAGAGAATGTAGACCCGGGATCAAGCAAACAGTACACATCATGAGAAAAGAGTTTCAACATACCAGTAATGACATTAGAGGTTGCCTCGGACTCCTGACAGGTAGCAAGAGCATAGAGACGGTTTCAACCAATGCCAAAGTCAAAGTAGCACCCTTTGGTGCAGGAGACGATGAAGCAACAATAGGAATCTTATTCTCCCTAGAAGCAACCTTAGAAGGGCAATCCCTCTGCAGATAACTAGTCTAACCATATTTAAAGCACTTGTTCGTCCCTTCTTCGCAAAACCCATGGTGCATCTGACCACAGAATCTACAAGGAGGACATGATTGAGCTGAATGGGCCACACTAGCCTAAGACTAGGCACCATGTGCCCTAAAACCATTACCACTCTACATACAGAGATTATCTAATGGGTTCAGGTAGGGAGCACTAGCCGTAGAGTAGAAACCATAATTGCCCTACTTCTTCTTAGACCATTTTCCTCCATCTCTACAAGTTTGTTGTTAACTTCCACCCTGATCCAAATATCAAAACTTCTTACTCTACCTTTCCCAAAATTTAGCCTGTTTCTTTTTCTCTTCTTTGACTTGCTACATATAGACCACAAGCTAAGAAATATTCATATCCTTATTTAATAAGGCATCTTTACTTTCTAGAATCATGTCTTGGGACAACCCAAAAAAAAGCTTCTTCATTATAGCCCTCATGATAGACACCAACTCTGGAGCATAATGAGATAACTGATGAAACTTCAAGGCATACTCCTTAACTGACATCTTGTCTTACTTCAGATTAACAAACTCTTTCGCCTTTGCCTCCCTCAACTCATAAGGAAAGAAGTGGTCTAGAAAAACACTAGAAAAATTATCCCATAAAGCGGACTCAGCATCATCGCCTCTAGACTGGTCCCATTCCTCATACCACTGATACACCACATTTTTTAATTGGTAGGAGGCAAACTCCACACCCTCCACATCAGTGGTATGAATCACACAAAAGATATTTTCCATCTCATTAATGAAATATTGAGGATCTTCCATAAATTTAGAACCAGTAAAAACAAGAGGACTCTATCTCATGAATTAACCAACTCTACTGGCCTCAAAGGATGGAGCAACAGAAGTAACCCGCTCAGTCCGAGAGGCCATCAACTGGGTAAGCAAGTGGATAGATTGGTGAAACTCAATATTAGACATACCAACCTAGGGTACCTGAGGAGGGACATAAGGAACTGGTAGAGCTCCATCAGGGCAATCAAAAGTAGCGACCCTAGATCGGTTCTGAACTCCTGGAGTAGGCTGAGCTCCGTCCACATTATCCTCAGACTAAACAGAAGAGTTCTCGCAAACATCAAATCTTTTTGGAGGCATAATATAAAAGGAGAACAAATGGGAATTAGAGAAGATTCAAGACCTTAGACTTTATAGCTTGAAATAGAAAAGCAAGAAAGGAAAACATTCCTAAATGCCTCATAGCCCTTTCTGGAGAAAATCATCTTAGGAGCACTACTCCCAGAATAGGCCCTGCAGTGCGAGATCCAAATTAATTGTGGCTCCAATGTGAATACCAAATATCTAGTGGAAATAAAAAAAAATATTTATGGTTAAAAACCTACTAAAGAATGTTGAAATCCTTTTTATTGATTATTATTGCTTGTCCCACCTCGAGTGTAGTGTGCCACACAGTCATAAAAGAAACTATACTCGATATGGCTTTGTCAGACACCCAATTAAACTAAACCTAGGCTCTTATACCATCTCTATCATGACCCAAACCAGGGCCTGACCGTGATAGGTATCTCAAGTCCCACGAAGACTGGAGACCACCTCTTGTACCTGATCAAACCAAACATAACACACCTCAAAGTCGGATGAATTTCAAACATAAAACAAAATAGTGTGCAATAGCTTAAGATAATTTTAATGCCTGTCCATAACAAACCATGGACGATCAGCCAAACGATCAACCGACACCGTCCAACAACCACAGTAGTCCAAATAAAGCCTTATTACAAGAACTAAATCTGAATATCAATAATGTATCAGGATATGCCCCCAACTATAGCCAAAAAAAACAAATCCAATGGAATAGTCAAAATGTAAAGAAAACCATAATCATGAAATAAGGTCTTTCGGAGTATGAAAGCTCACCACTTTAATTTGACTCGCTAGCTGATCCCAAATCCAAGTCACTGAGCAGGAGATATAGAAGTATGGCCAAATCTTGCATCACATGTGGATACAACTTCTGAAGATAGTAAGTGGGGTGAACGCTAGCATGTAACTTAGGGATAAGGATAACATAATTTCATGATCAATAATTTAAAATCATTCAAAACCCATGCATATAATCAAATGCATATACATATATACTTCATATGTCGGGATAAGGAACAAAGTTTAATATGCACTTAAAATATTAGCATGGATTGTGTAGCTTAACCATCATATAACCCATGGGCTATATGATCCCCATCTCTCACCCCCTGGTCGGGCCTTAGTGTGTGTAGCTGCCCGATCTGGAGAATAATATTATATATATATATATATATGCACATGGGGGACTCAAACCTCCCAACATATACTAAGTGACTTAAGCACCCAATCATGTAATAATTTACGGGGTACTCAAACCTCCCAATCATGAAATAATAATGAGGGGGACTCGAACCTCCCTAGTCACTTTGACCCCACGTCGACAAACGCAATTTTCAGTATTAGTCACTTAAACCTCCACTTTCATGACTCAGCTACACAACCCTTATTAGAGCCTAATTAAAACAAGTATCACACATTCCCATTCATTGAACCATATTCCATATTAAAGCATACATTATTGGTGTCGTCATACCAACTACACTTGCAAGGTAATAAAAACATGCCAAAATATTTTCCATTACCTCTGGGAGAATAACTCCCTTTGTTCATTAATACTAGGTGGGAGAACACCCACACCCTTGGTTCATTAAATCAGACCATTATTTCAAAATATCTTTTATATCATACAATAGTTCAAGACTAGTTTTGTTTCATAAATTCCCACCTTTCTCATAATTAAAAACTAATTTCAAATCATGGGGTTGGGGTCATAACCACTTCAAAACTCACAAGTTTGGGAAATTCACCATAACCAAACACCCACAAGTTCAAACTCGTAATTAAAGAAAATACTTATGTGTAAACTATGGTAAAATATTATTCAACAATAAGAATTCAAAACCCCCAATCCTTATTTAAAAACCATCACAAACATATCATGAATGATACTTTAAAACACATGTTTTTACAAATTAACAATGAGGGAAGAGTAACACACCTTAAATAGTAAGATGTACGAAGAAAAATCATCCTTGAAAGGCCTAATTGATCAACCTCTTGAAAACCTTATGTGTTCTTGACCTTAGGGATTTGAGAGTATATGAGGAGTTACTTCGATGTGTTTTTTAGTGCTAATGATACCCTAAACGGGTTATAAGACATGGTTTTTAATTTGGGTAAGAGGGAAATATCTAGAATGCCCTTAACTTAAAAGCTGAAAAGGGGTCGCCTTTGACTATGGGTTAACCCCTTAACTCGTAGCCACTCCTTACAACTCGTTACGACTCATCACCATGAGTTGTAACCAAGGAAGTACCACCAAAGAAACATATTGTTGACCTTATAACTCATCCACAGAAATTATAATAGGACCCTACGACTTATAGGTCCCATTCTTAATCAACACAGAACCCATTTGGGGTATACACTGGACACCCTACTATTAATAACCCATGACTCATAAGAAATCTCTACGGATCATATTATTCCACTCATACTCAGAGAAGAATAACTCCACAAACTTACATGGTTTGGTTATGATTTGTCAAGACACCCTACGACTCCAGGGGTCCAGCCATAACCAAGGCAATGAGCTCAAGGCTCAAGAAATTTCCAAGGGACAAAAATCTGGGGTTCTCATTTTACCCCTTAGACGACTTTAAAACATCAAATTGACTATTTTCCTTCAGTTTTCAAAGGTCAAGCTCCACTCTTTTCTTCTCTAACTCAAAATCCAAGAAAACTCTAGGATTTAACAAATGATTAAGCATTTAAGATCAAAACTTCGAATTCTCTTCAAAATATTATATATTTTAGGCATGTTGATCCTCCCAGACTTGTATTATTATATATTGGCATTAATTTATTGAATATTCATATGATTTAAAGGATAGGTTTGAAATTGGGGTTGAGGATTTTTTATTGTTATTGCTTGAGTTACTTATCTTATGTTTTAAATGGATTATTTATGTTTTAATTAATGATTTTGGGACTGAATTGGTGTGTTATTTCAATGGTTGAAATGGGGGACATGACTTTCCCCAAATTGATAATTTTGGCTTGATAATGGCATTAACCTCAACCCGCTTTGTAAACTTAATTTTGAATATGAATATTTGTATGGTTTAACTTATTTTTGAACCCATTGCATTGCATTAAAGGATAAATGGATAAATATGGTTTTGGAATGGTCTTGGTGGCCTTGGATTTGATGTTAAATAGAACTTGGGGGTCAATTTAGTTATATGGATTGATTTGGAATAATTATATTAGCTTGTTATCATATTGGTATGATGATATCAAGTTTGTAATTCCTTAATAAACGACTCCTGGGTTAATGGTTGGTTTATGTGCAACTATTTTAATTTAGGCTTAAAGAAAATTTTGTAGCTTACTGTGAAGGTGTAGGTTCTGGGGGGATCAACACTGAGAACCACATTTGCCGGCGTTAAAGGTCCATGTGATCGTGTGCTTGTGCACACATTATATATATTTTGGACGGGCTATAGTCTTTGTGTCTTTATCGTTTCCTTGGTTTTTCCTCAATTCATGCAGCTAAGCACTGGGGCCCTTCTAGTAGGGGGAGCTAGACCCATATAGCCCATAGGATCCTTTAGGATGGAGTGAGCTACATAGTTCAGGTTAATATTTTAAACGCTCATGTTCATGACCCTTGTCCCTATTCTGACATCCTATATATATGTATTGAATGTAGTGTATATGGTTTGTAACTGGATTTTGGGTAATTACATTATTTTATACATATTCCCTGAGTAACATTCTGGTGCTCACCCCATTGACCGTCCCTGGATGCTGCATCATTTCATTATATAGGGTCTGAGGGTTTTTCTGTTGCTCCTATACAGCATTGGTGATTGGGTACTTCTGTTGATCAGCGGTGAAGTGGTGTGCCCCTATCCTTCGGAAGGCCCTATCATTTCAATGGTTTCTTTATGGGAAAATTACATAAAAACACAAACTTAAGAGGTATAAATACAAAATCCCTTATCTTTTAAAATATTTCACAAAATCCTGGATTTCTCATTGTCCTCTTGATACATATTCAATAAGGAAGTAACATATTTACATTTATTTTAGGAGAGTAAATAATGAGAGAGAATCTCTTAAATATCTAAAAAAGAATCAAATTAAAAGATTTTCATCAAATCTTATTACTTACAATTTACAATTTGGTTCAATTTATTCCCATCTCTATTAATTTTTATTTCATTAAAATTTTGAAAGTTTTATTGTGTGTTTTATGTTGACAAACATTCATATTCTTTTGAAGAATCTTCATACTTTAGAAGCTAAAGAATCTCTTATCTAAAAAATCTCTATTAATTTGACGTTCATACATATATTTTTTGTTAATGCGCTTGATACATATTTAATGTTGTTAAGTTTTTGATACATTTTCGTATTATATATGGTGATACATATGAGTGATACATTTGCTATCAGTATATTGGTAATAGATATGAGTGATACATTTGTTATCAGATTCTGGTGATACATATGACGAATAGTTTTTTTATTATGATTCATATTTTTGATTCATTTATAAATGTTTGATACGTTTAACATATGTTTGGCATATATCAACTATTTATTTTTGTGTGAGATTGAATTTTGAATTGGTATTGCATAATTTTTATTCGATGTATCATTATGATACATCTGGAACCAGATGTATCATTATGATACATCTGGAACCAAATCTATTTATGCCACAATTTGCGCGTGATTTACTCTCGTAATAATTGAAAATCAGTTACTTTCTTATTTCACTAACCTCTCGGTTATTAATATATCACAATGCCTATGTATCAAGGCTAAAGATATGCATCACAAAACTAAAATTCGGAATTCTTGTAATTTAACAAAGTTATGGTAATAAGTGCTACAACCCATTAAAGATCCGGGATTTATGTAAGTTACCCTTTCTTTATTGTCTTAGTATTTCCTTATGGATTTATTTGTCATATTCGGGGGCATGTCCCGACTTAATTGGCATTCTAGTTGGAGACTTTTGTAGACAAGGGTGGGGTGGTTATTGTAACACCCCGCACTTTTGGGCTAGAATGTAAACCGTCATTTCTATGTGTAAATGTTCCAAAAGCCAATAAGTATTATTCAAATTTAGTGTGTTAATTAACTATGTAGTATGGGAATCTATTTTAGCATGAATCGAGATCATAGAGATCCCCTAACTCAAGGATGAGTTGAAAGTTTTCCTATCAATTGAGTTTTGGTGAGCGTCTAAACTTGGGTCTACTTCCATCGACCATAACTTTTTGTATAAATTGAATTAGAGGGACTACTATATATCAAATGAAATTTCTTTGAGTTTTCTTTCCAACTCAACTGGTTTCACCTTAATCCAATATCGGAATACAAAGTTATTCTCATTTTACCTAGAAGTATATGTCTGCCAAAATGTGACGACGAGGCTGACAACCTATCAGTTGGGTGATGTCCCGTTAGACCTAGTCGTCAGCCTAAGGCAGTGAATGGTGAAAACCAACCCAAAAGTAACGACCTGGGTGATGGCCTATATCCTGAGTGATATCCCATCAATCCTGGATGTCAACTGATGCAATTATACGACTTTTTTAGGTTCCTTAGGGGTATTTTGGTCTTTCCCTCACTCCAAAAACCTTTCACACGAATTAAATTATCCTTTAAGCATTATTAATCAATCATTATCAGTTTTACAACATCAAAAATCTCCTCTTCACTCTCAAACTAGGATCAAACTAGGGTTTCCTCCAAGCACAAGGAATCAAGAAAATCACTCTTTAAGTCCAGGATTTCTAAGGAGTGAATCAAGATTCTAGTTCTATTCTTTAAACCTTGTAATCTAAGGTACGTGGGTTTTTCCTAAACTACATGGGCTTGCTGAAAACACATTGAATAAGGTTTAAAGTTATAAAGATCATGAATTTATAATGGGGTTTTGGAATTTGCATTTGTAATTATGCATTATGAACTCTTTAAATGATATTAAAGTTTTGGTCTTGAGGCCTTCCCCATAAACTTGAAGTTTGTTCATATATATATATATATATGTATGCATGTGGTTTGATGCTTAAAATTTGAATTAAGAGCACAAAAAATCATAATCCCTGTCTTGTTTTAAATCCTCTTGTGTTCATATGTTATGAATTGTTCAAATCCATATTGAGAAGCATATTACAAATGTCTTTACTATTGCATAAGACTTGGTTTTGATTATGAAATAAAGAGAGGAAGGCTTTGCATGTTGAAGATATATAATGAAAGAATTGCATGGTTTGTCAAAAAAATACATGACCACCACATGTTTGTTGAAATATTGAAAAGAGTGATTCTTTGCATAATTTGACATATATTTTGAAGTATGAATTCTCTTGAACTGTTTGAAAGATATGGTGGTCCAATATTTGTGTTTTAAATGAAGACACTGTCCCATGATATTTTATGGCTTAGAGATACGACTTGCAAGTCTTGGTATGACGATACCAAATATTTTGAATGAAGAGAATATCCCATGATATTTTATGGCTTAGAGATACGACTTGCAAGTCTTGGTATGAAAATACTAAATCAGATGAATGCCATAACAGAGTAAGATTTTTAGATTTTGATTTTAGAGAATACACGTCTTAAAGAGTTAAAAATGGGATTAAAGAGAGTTAGGTGGTTTCTCAAAGAAGGCTTGAGCTAAGATAACTCCTAGCCCAAAACCGTGTTTTACCAATACGGGTTTATTATGTCCCCAAGAGGGACCATACGCTAGCCTAGTGCCCTGTGGCGTATTAGAGATAGAGACTCCAACCCTTGCGGCAAACTTGGGTTGGGGGCTTGGCTGTTGAGTTAAGGACAGATTCCATATATCCTGTGGGAATGTAGAGTTGTAGGGTATACCACCTAGATTAGAAGTATGATAAAGAGTGAGTCATGGATTTCAGATTATTGTTCAAAATCTATTAAATATGCCCATGTGTTTTTCATATAGCATATATAAATTATTTACAAACTGCTCTCACATATATTGTATAAAAATACTTTATTTTGGATTACTCTGTGTACCAGAACATTTGTATTGACCCCCTATATTTCAGGGTCTGAGGCTCAGTCCAGAAGTCCCACTACGCCGTAGATCTTTCAGACAGAAGTGTGCAGTCGGTGAGCCTTCTTTATTTTGGAAGGCTTGCTTTTAGAACATTAATATTTCATTTTGGTTTTGGGTCCGACTGGGGCCTTGTCCCAGTTTAGGCAAAATGTTAGTTTTGATGTATTTAGAGATTTCGCAGACTAGATGTTAAATATTGTTAAAGAGTTATGAATTTCATTTCAATTGGTTAGTTTGATTATAATACTGACCATGATTCCGTATTATTATCTTTCCACATTTTCTTCTTATTGTATAAGCATTGTGCATGATCGCCAGATAGACAGGGCGCCGAGGCCTTCATAGTTCGGGATGCCCATCGCGGCCAGGGCCTTGGCTCGGGTCACGACAGTTATTTTCTTGGATTTTTAGAATTTTCATTTGACTTATCTATTCTTATTACTATTTTGGTTGATTTCTGATATTATTATTATTATTGTGCTCTTTGTGATAAGACTAAGGAGGTGGTCTCCGATCCATGATGGATTTGACATTACCCGTTATGCCAAGCTCGAGTTTAGGCTATGACAGTGTTACTTAGTAGCCATGCCTTTAATAGAGGATAATTCTTTGCGAAGCAATTATAATTTGGATTTGGATTAACTTATTTATCATCTTTGGTAATATCCTTTGGTGGCTCGCTGTCTTTGATCAAATGATGTGCCATGTCTAAACTTTGAATCAATGGCTCAATTTGAGATCGCTAAAGTAGATAATTGAAGCTGTCAAGTTTTAGAGAAATATAGTTGGAACACTGATGAAGAATTGTAAAGTTCAGGTTTAGTGGTGATAGAAGCGGAAAAGGCCATCTGTTTAATACCTTGTGTATCTCTAATACCAAGAAATATTTTTCTTATAATTGTAATTCAAACTTTATATTACTTCCTCTATGTGTTTTTAATTATAGTGGAAAACCTATACACTATATGTTGTTTCGATGATGAGCAGCTGAACTACAAGAGACCAGGTCCCTGGACGTACGTGCAAGGTACAGTATAGCTGGCATGCATCATCTGTACAGTTTTGTCCTCTTGTGTAATAAACTTATAGGTGCTATTTTGTACTGACTTGGATAGCTGGTCCAATGATATTTCATCCCTAATAATCACTCAGCTATAAAAGGAAAAAGAGGCCTCTTTATCAAATAGTTTTTGCAAAAATTACAAAGAGTGAAGAGAGGCAGCAAAATCCCATTTCAACATTGCTCAAGTTCTTAGCTTTATGAGTGCTTAAATTGTAATTGTTCTTAAGTGAGTAATGACTTGTAACTGAACTACTCATTCTATAAGAGTAGTGTTTTATTTTGTTGAGAGAGTTTCTTAGGTAGAGTTACCTAAGTGTGAGGCTGATTAAAGGTAATCAGTGTTGAGAGAGACCTTGGTAGAGTTACCAAGATGAGCTGGTAGTAAAGTTGATGCTAGCGCAAGGAGCCTAGAGTTAGACTGAAATCTAGACTATAATTAGGATGTTGATTATAGTAGATTTCTTTGGTTCTTGTGAGGACAAGCCGTGATTTTTCCCTTCTTGGGTTTCCATGTAAAAATCCTTGTGTTTTTACTCTTCCAGCACTATCTTTTATTTTTCTACATGATTAGTGTTTGTTTGCTTGCAATTAACTGTAAGGGACCTGGTCCCTCACTGTGTGGTACAATCCCCAATGGTTCCTACAATTGGTATCAGAGAGTAGTCACTCTAAAAGGTTCACACCTAGAGTGTCTTGGTTAGAATGGATGCTCCACCTAATCTAAAAGAAGGGCAATCTACAACTAGACCACCAAGATTCAATAGACAGTATTGTAGGTGGTGGAAAACTAGAATGTTTGACTACATCATAGCTGAGGATAGTGAACTGATGGACATCATTCTTGATAGTTCATATGTTTCTGTAAAAGAAGTCAAAAAAGGGGATGTGACAAGAATGGTTGTCAAAAGCAGGAAAGAGTTCAATGATGGAGACAGAAAGAAGATTGAAAAGAATTACAAGGCCAAGAAGTTGTTAGTACGTGGCATAGGTCCTAATGAGTACAATAAGATCTCAACTTGTGAAAATGCTAAAAAGATCTGGAATTGCTTGAGGACTGCTCATGAGAACTACAGATGTGAAGGATTCTAAAGTTGACATGCTAACAACACAGTATGAAACCTTCACTATGAAAGAAAGAGAGACAATATAAGAAATGCCTGCAAGATTCACTTCCATCACAAATGAGCTACACTACTTAGAAAAAGTGATTCCATTGTATAAACAAGTGAGGAAGATTCTGGTTGTTCTTACCAAGTCATGGGAAAGCAAAGTAGATGTCATGACTGAGGCAAGAAATCTCAAGACCCTCACTATGGATGAACTTATTGTAAACTTGAAAACTCATAAACTCAAGAGACATCAAGGAGAAAAGAAGAACAAAGTCAACAAGGAAAAGTCTCTAGCACTAAAAGCCTCAGAGTCATATACAAATGAAGAAGACATTGATGTTTCCTACTTGGAGAAAAGAATTGTTACAACTATGAGGAAAGGTGGCAAGTTCCAAAGAAGTGAGAGTAACAGCAGAAAAGGTGTCACTATGAAGGTGTGTCATAAATATGAAAGTCCTGAGCATTTCATCAACGACTATCCCATACAAAAAAAATGGATCATCAGGATTACCTCAAGGCTGCAAGTGACAAAGAAAAGATAGGGACCAAGTCCCTGACAATTCAAGAAGGAAGGCTGCAGCTGATTACGCAGTAAAGTAAGCTCTGGCAGAATGGGGAGATTCTTCCAGTGATTCAAGTGATGATGAGAAGACTAGAGCTGTCTCTATGCTAGCAGTGGAAGAAGGTCCAATTATCTATGATTCCTTGTTTGCACTCAACGTAGACACAGAAGATAAAACAGAAAAGGAGGTAACTCTATTCAATATTAAGGAGAATCTAGATAAATAAATTTCTAGGAAGATAAAAAGGCTTGTAAGTGTGTTGATAGAATCTGTATGTGAACTAACTACTGAAAAGAATGGCTTAGAAGAAAAAGTAGAAAATCAAGAGCATGAGTCGATTGCTTTAACTCTCAAAATTTCTGAAAATGAAAAGTTGTTCACAAAGATGAACTTTGAAAATCTGAGTCTAATAAGCAGTCTGAAGAAAGTAAATGGTGTTGATGGTAAAGGGGTGAAGGAATCCTCCATGCTTGAGATTGATTTTGAGGTGAAATTGAAAGATTCACAAAAACACCTTATAGCTGCACTTCATAGGAATGAAGAATTAGAGAAGGACCTGGTCTGCCTGAAATAAGAATTGAACAAGTCTCTTAGGTAGACTACTTCCTCACAAATCCTCTCTGACTTAACCAGTCAACATGTTAATGATGGTAGAGGTCTACGCTATCAAGGAAAATTCCAACCCAGTGAGTCTAAAGGAAAGGTTGCTCATGACGATAGAAGCAAAGGGCACAAACTCTTATGCACTCACTGTGGAAAAGGTGGACATGTGAAAAAAAGATGTCAACACTAGCTTAAGTCTGAATTAAGGAATACTGAATACATTCAGCAGAAGAGTGCACGTCCTTTTGTTTTCCTTCATGATTAGTGTTTGCTTGCCTGCAATTGACTGTAAGGGACCTGGTTCCCTCACTGTGTGGTGCAATCCCCAACAATTCCTACACTATATATACAAAAATTCATGAGAAATAAAAAAAAGGCAACAAAAGATTAACTAGCATGCATCCTCCTGATTTGGGTCTAACAGTCAGGAGAAAATTAAGGAACTATTATGAAATAAATCTTGATTGATAAAATTCCTGCGATATGACAGTATATTGAATGAGATTTGATAACAAATCTTAACTATAGATTGACCATCATTCTTTTCATATTTTACACCCATCGTGGGGCCAAAGCAACTGTGTGAGTTTAATCTTGCTTGATCTTTGTTAGCTTATTTGTTTTGTGTTCTTCCCGATGTGATGGCCAATGATGAAGAATGGACTGAGGGGGCACCCCAACTCTAGATGCGGCAAGAACTCAATAAAATGGTATATATCTCATGCAAATTACTTATATTATCCTAGTTGGCCATACAAATTATTTTATTATTTCAACTTGAAATTTATCCGTGATAAATTAATATTTAATTTACAATTTGATCCATTGTTACTGCCTCAACATAAAATAATTCACTTTAGTATTGGAACTTTAGGGCATTGTTAGTCCTTTCTAAATTGTTGATTTGGGTTGGGTTGTGATGGTTCATAAACCAATTGATCCGAACCATAAAATTATTCAATTGTTCTACTAAGTTCATACATATTCAATATGTGGAGGGGGAAAAGGTGAGTTATATTATCGCTCAATCAACTAGTTTATCAATATGACGACTTATACATAGCATATGTACGTATATATTGTGTATAGATATATTAAGTGTAAAGTATACACAAAACTGTATACTTTATATATATTTTGTAAACTAGATGACCGAATAATTCAATTCCATAACTATCCCCAAAAAAATCTACCGAAAGAAGATTAAAGGGGGGGGGGGATACTTTTACGATAAAAATCGTGCAGTATTTTTGTGTGTGTGATGATCATTTGGTACTTGAAAGAACATAATAATGTAAAATATTTGTATTATATTCTAGAGACAATGAATTGACACTATACTTGATCTTTCAATCTTGCTCTGCATATTTGTACCTATATTTTGAAACTATTCAAAATTTAAGGCTAAAAATGGACCTAATAGATATAGTTACTTAGCATATCTACCAATGTCCTACGAAGTACGAAGGGATATTCTTTTTCTTTTCTTTTTCATAAATAAGTGCATTATTATATTTTGTGATATGTCTAAAATGTGGCTAGGACATTACTGCATGAATTATAATCCAATTTGGGAAAACAGAATCCAAGAAACGATATGCATGTTAAAGGAAAATGGAGAATTTAACTAGATTATGGGCTCTATCATATTCCATTTTTTAGGAATACTAGTCTAGAGTACGGTGTTTTGCACTTGTGTCTCACGTTAATTAATAAAATTATACATATTTTTTTGTCATGTTTACCCTATAAAACTATACATCAATTAATATGGATATTTTGATAAAATACTCATTAGCCATTATCTTAAAGGAGAGTCTAAAGTCCAAAGTAGATAAATAAAAATAAAAGGAGAGCCACAAAAGTATTTGTACAGGATCTTACCCCTAACCCAAAGATACAGAGATATTGCTTTTCATAGATCCTCAGCTCTAAAAAGTACAACTAATTATCGTGTCACATTAAATAGAACAAATGCAAATGTTGTGTCCATATATAAAGACTCACGTGCTAGAGAAAAACAAATAAAATCTAGAAACCACAAACTTATATCGAAAATTTAATAAAAAAAGTTACTTACAAAAATAAAAAGATTTTTGTTATTCTTGATCAATAAAATTAATTTAATAAAAAAGAAAATTTGATACCTTAAAATTAAATCAAAAAATTATGTTAAAGACATAATAACAAAATTACTTACAAACATAAAAGGATAACTTATTATTTATGATCAATAAAATCAACACAATAGAATAAGAAATTTGAAACCTAAAAGCCATAAAGCTACCCAATAACGAAGCTATACTTTCTATTATCCAAAACAAGCTAAAAACAAGCTAACTATGATTTCTTTTTATTTACCCGAAAAATAGTACCTAGTCAAAAACAAAAACAAAACGTTGCCTAGCTAAAAACTAAAAGAAAACCTTTCGTTTTTGGGACAAGGCAACCGACCTTTTTCTTTGTTTGGAAAAAGAAAAACGACAACAAACACTCAACAAAATATTGCCAAAAATTTAGAAATATTTACACTCCCTCCGTTTCGAATTAGTTGATCCTCTTTCTAAAAAAAATTATTTTAATTTACTTGTCCAACTTGTCAAATCAAAACTATTTTACACAAATTCTTCCCATTCTACCCTTAATAGGTATTAAATATAACTACATTTTTCAAAAAATTTGAAAATAACACTTACATTTTCAATACAAACTTTATGAAACTTCACTTTTTTTCTTCTTTTCAAAGAGTACTACTAGTATTCCTATAAGATTTTCAATTCATGCATGCATATGCTACAATTTTCCATGCTTAATTAATTGTTGAGTCTTACAGTGTTAAGAAGGGTAAAAATATAAAATATACTCCTAATCATTGGATTTTTTAATGGGTGTGCCAAGATTGAATGAGACATCTAATTCGAAACGGAGGGAGTACATTTAAAGGCATAAGCAAAATAAAGGTGTATATTTAGAATTCGAATTATGATTGATATACGAAAAAACTTTAAATATTAAAATAAAATAATTAAATAATATAATAAATGACAATTTTATCTATTGTAGAGCGGTTCTTAAAATTTGGTAAAAAAAATTATTTTTGTTGCCTCAATCAATTTCACTGGCAGAACTTATATATATTTCTTTAAAATTTAATATACGAAAAAGGGCCTAAAATGCCCTTCAATTATGTAAAATGGTGCAAAAATGTCATCTGTCTACCTATTGGGCCTAAAATGCTCTTTACGTCTACCTATTAGGTACCTACCTATTGGGCCTAAAATGCTCTTTACGTCTACCTATTGGGTCCATTTTGCCCTTTTATTTAGGCAAATTACATGGAAAGATCATTCATAAAACGTAATTACATAAATAATACTTCAATATTACAAAAATAAATTATTTTTTTACCATGTATAGCCATTTAAAAGAATCAGAAAGGATAATTATAATTCCTAATTTAATGTTGTAACTAATTATCAATTCACCTTAATTTAAGATATATATTTTCAATCTTCAAATTAAAAGTGGAAAAGATAATCACTGCTTTCAAATATTTCTCTATCTTATATTCAAAATTTAAATATTTTTAAAAAATTAAGTATTCCATTATTTTCTCGTGTATGTTTCGTTTTGTTTTCATGTATGTTAATCATCTACTATTCTTTTATTATTGTGTATTTTTAATTCTAATGTAATGGGTTAACCATAATTTCTTATGGATAAATATTTATGGAATAAAAATTATTATATTGGAAGTACAGATATACTATGTATTTTGTTGTGTAGATATAATTTATGTCAAATTCAGATTATTATTCTATTTTTGATATAATTTATGAGATATATATTCATGGTATATCTCATTATGTCGGAAGTACTTTTCTTTTTAAAAATTATTTATTAAATATAAATATGTATTTTCAATATTACATGGTCTAAAGTTTTTATATCTAAAATATATCATGTATGTTTATGGTATAAATATAATTTATATGGTATAAATATAATTTGTATAGTATAAATATATCGTGTATTTTTATGATATAAATATAATTTATATAATATATAAATATACCATGTATTTTCATGGAGACATCTGAAAGCAGGCAATAAAAATGAAAAACATAAAATTTTGATATATTATATAAAAAATGAATGAACAAAGGCTTCCATAAAAATAAGCAATAAATAAGAAATATGGAATTTAATATATAATTATTTTTCTATATATTAGAATCTGTTATAAAAGTAAATATTTTATATGCTATAACTGACAACCAACTAATACGGTTATGTATATGTAATAATTTTTAAAAAATAATTATTTATGTTGTTTTTCTTTTGTTTATCAGATCAATTTAGAATGACGAAAAATTGATATTGTGCACTATTTATTTGGTTAGTATTAATAAAAATGATATGAATTTCATGTAGTTTAATAAAGAAAAGTTGTGGTATTATATATTTTTTTTCTTAAATAAAAGGGCAAAATAGCCCAATAGGTAGACGAAAATAACATTTTAGGCCCAATAGGTAGACATGAGGGAAAAGGACACTCTATAACACTTTTTAAAACAAAGAGCCAAAGTTTGAAGACTTTCCAAAAAGTGGTCAATCGGATATACTATTTTCATTTTATAGTCATTTCCTAATTTGGGTCATTTTGGCCTACGTAATCCATATAAAGTCCATATACAATACTGATACAGTCTATATACAATTCTAATATAGTATTCAACTTGGACAATTCGGTTCTTTTAAAAATATATTAATTTTTTTTGTTATAAATTTTTTAACCGATCAAATATTCTGCTTTTTTTATTATTTAGAAATAATAATTAAATTATATAAAAATGATATAACTGTTAAATAGAATAGGAAAAAGGACAAAAATAACACCTAAAACTAAAATAATTTCACAAAACTAGCACCTAAATTCTAAACCCCCATAAACAGCCACTCGGAAAACTAATTTCAACCGAATGGCCATTGTTTTGGTACTTCACAATATATGTTGTGTATTTATTTTTTAAGAATTCCATGTTGAATTTTGTTTTCTTTTGTTTTTTTATCAAGGGAGAATTCCACTTTTCTTTTGTTTTTGTGTGAGCACTTATATTAATTTATTTATTTTGGGTGGGGTGGCGGGGGAGGGGGGGTCTCCTTTCTCTTTTAAAGATTCTACTCATTTTTATTATTTTTAAACAATTGAGTAATTATTATTTTTTTTTCAGATTATTTTGCATTCACCAACATTATTAAAATAACATACTATTTGTTTTGTTTAATTTTACTTATTTATACAATAAAATACAATACCATATACTTTTAATATAATGCAATTGTTAAAGATATATATTTATAATAATGATACAGTTTCTAAGTATATATATACATATTCTATAAATAATTATAGCATTTTTATACACATTTTACATAATTTTTTAACTACAATTATTATTTAGATATATATTTTATATGACTATATATAGTTTCTACATGCATTCTAAAAATATATCAATCTAGTATAAGAGAATATCAATTGAGTATATGGACACTGCAAGTGTATCAATGTAGTATAAAAGTGTATTAATGTGATATAAAAGAATATCAATTGGGTATAGGGACTGCATGTGCTTGCATTGAATTTCCTTTCTCATTTTTAAAAAGTATATCAATATAATATAAAAGTGTATCAATTTGTTATAAAAGGTTATCAATTGAGTATACAGACTGCATGAGCCCAATTGGGCCAAATGGCTAAAAAAAAGTATTAAATTGGGCCGACTAGCCTAAGTTGTCCACTTTTTCAATTATGGACCATTTTTTTAAAAGTGGCTAGCCTATATCCTTTTTCCTTTTACATGTATCTATATAAGATATATGTGTAGAAATTATATAGTTCTATCAAATATGTATATGTATAAAATATATATATATAAAATATATAGAAAGTGTATGAAAATTATATAATTGTTATATAAAACGTGTAAAAAAAAATATACAGTTATTATATAAATTGTGTATCAAAACTGTATAATTTTCGTATAGAATATTTATATGTATAAGATATGTATAGAAATTATATAGAAGGTGTGTAGAAATGGTATAAAACAAACCATTAAATTGAAATGGCTAGAAAGTGGAATTTAAATTTCATGGCCATTTTCATGGAAATAGTTTAAATTGAAGTGTCGTTTCTGACCTTTCCCCGACATTAAGGGCATTTTAGGCCCAATAGGTATACGAAGGCATTTTTACACCATTTCACATAGTTAAAGGACATTTCAGGCCCTTTTCTGTTCAATATATTATCGATTCTAAGGATCTCCAATGTTGTCCTAATACATTGTATCTAGACTTTCTTGAGTTCGACACTTCTAAGGAATCATTGGTCTATTTTAATTCTACAGTATTTTTTTTTACCAAAACTAAAAAAACCTTTACAATTCCATTAACTATAGATACCTTATGTTGCTAGAAATAATAGACTCTAATTGTCTGTTATGATTCTCGTTTTTGTAATTTGGAGCTTGATCTTCTTGACTTTCATATATTTTTATGAATAAAGAAGTTAAATTTTACCTCACAATGAAATACAAATAAAAAGGAAGAAGCAAAAACTTAAAATAAATATATTTTTCCCGTGTTTGAAACTTGAAGAGAGAGACAATGAAGAGAATTAATATTGTGTGTACTTTATCCTCCTCAAACTCCACTTTATGAGAATGCACTGACTATTTGTTGTTGTTGTTGATTATACAACTAATATAAATTGCATTGATATGAATATTCAAAGTTATCATTCATCAATTGATTTAGAGTAAACATCCAACGTAAATAAATTTAATTTATGATTCTAGAGCAGAATCTAAGCCTAAGACTTTACGAAGATCTCGTTTTTGATTCCACACCACCTTGATCTGCTGATAATCTTTTCACTACTACTTTTTGTCTATTTGAAGCCCTGAAACATAATATCAAAACAAATTGATAAATTATGAATTAAAATGACCAACATAGTTCCAATTACAGTATTATACATTAAGTATCACTAAAAACTTTATGAATTCAATTGGAAGGCGTGGAACTACCCTTGTCCAAAGCTGTCATAGAGCTAAAGAAATTAGAGAATGCAAACCAAGAACTTCCTGATGTGGAAAAAGGTATATCCAAATTAAATATACATCCAAGAAATATGTGTTTTGCTCTAGGAATGGAGGTCCTGATAATTCTATCACATATCAGGTCTGACCTTTAATGCTTACAAGCTGCAGAAAGACTTAACCGAACAATACATGGTGCAAATCTTCAAGTTGAAAGAGATCTCTGGTGGTGATTCCATCTAATTTAATATTCTGGAGGTCAATGGTTGGTTGTATACTTGTAGTGTATAGATAGAACTCAGTCTTGAGCGCAGATTTATCGTCTTTGACAACATATGTGCAATCACATATTCTATGACTGTGTTTTGGGCCTTTGGCTATCCGTTATTTCTAGCATGCAGACAAACAACAATATGATGATTCAGGTACCAACAATTGTAAATTGCCTCCTGGTATTTTATGCACCAGTCGCTCGAGTGAAACTTTGTTATTAGTTACTGATTCTGTAGTTGAAGAGGTGCAGTTAATGAGAGGCGGGACGGGTGACATATAATGACTACACGAGATCTCCCTATGACAACAAATTTGATATTTTTTCCTTTTTCTCTTATAATATGTTTTAGGACTTTTTTTTGACATAAACAAGGAAAAAGTATATTTTAGGACTCCTAATTATTTACCTTATATATATAATTATAATTATTTAATGAAGTAATACTTTGAGAAAAGAAAGTGAAAAGATGATTTTGTTCAAAGAAGAAACTTTAACGAAGGACAAAAAGTCCAAATCACTTTTATAAGGGTCTTCACATTTTTAGTATACTAGTTTAGCCGCACATGCCTCGCACGTGTAACTTTTGATTATTTAAAATTAGATTATTTTTTTTATTACGAAGATTTTTAATGAAGTGCAAAAAGTTCAAAATATATATTTTATTGTAAGTACATACATATTTACCAACAGAAGTTTCAAGTGGTTAATACTCATTGATTTGAACCATATTTGTAGTACCACTATTTGTTTCTATATTATTATTTTTTTATTGTTAAAATTAAATCTTTAGAAAATCTTTGATTACTTACTTAAAACTTTTACAAATTTGATATTTCTTATATTTTTCTTATTCTATACTTTCATATTTATTTCTAGATTTTTCAAATCTTCTTAAAATCAACTTTAGTTGATTTAGAATTCTAAAATCAATGTTAAAAGTATTAGTTGTCACTAATTCTGATGACTTCTAATAAAGAAAGGGTTACTATAATCATTTAATTAATTTTCAAACTCTTAAATATTAGAAAAATGGTAAAAAAAAAAAAATGTCTAAAGCAGAGACTTTTAATGAAGGGCAAAAAGTCAAATAATATTTCTACGACCCTTCACACTTTTAATATATTATACAAAATAGATTATAGATTATATATATAGATAAATATAATATGCTACTGTCATTACATTAAAAAAAAGTATAAATAACATAAATACCAATCTTTTAAAAGTAATTACACTCTCTCCCACTTTCTTAATTACTTTACTCTCTCTCCCTACTAATATACATAACATAGCCGACATATACATATCATTCTGTGTATATGTTGGTATTTTTGTAATATATTTAGGGAGTTGAGATTTTTTGTAATATTGAAAACATAAGTTGTGTATTTGTGTAATTTTTAGTAAAAAAAATGCACACATGCAACATAAATATAGAGTTCGTGAAACAATAAAATTAGGAGTCTTTTTTCAAGTTAAATCTACCAACACTATTGATAATGTTTTCTTTCTTACTATATATTTTAGGACTTTAAAATTACAAATAAGTTAACTTTAAATTATTAATTGCATGTGAGTCATTAAAAACAAAAATCACAAAATATTTATCAATTAACATTTATCTATCAAGAATACATGGCTAATTATTAACTTATGAATTAACAGTTATCTATCAAGAATAGATGATAATTTATTTATTCTGAACTTCAAAAATATACTAAAATTTATAAAAACTTGCCTCAAATCACAAATAAATTTATCCTCTTAATCATAGATACTACCAAGATTTTATTGAATAAGAAAATTCTATACACATAAACTTATTTTTTCCCTAAGTACTTTTGGAATCTGCAAAAATAAAGACAAAAGAAAGAAGTAAGTGAACTGAAAATCAAATAAAAAGGATAAAAAGGATGATGACAATGAACACAATAATATGACTCGGATCAAAATAAAAAGAAAACTAAAAATAGAATAAGCCAACGTTTATGTTTCTTGTAAAATTTGATTGAAAATATTACTTAAATAGAGTTGTAAAAGTTCTTTTTATATAAGATGAAATTTCAATTGATTTAGAAGTATTAAATATTATGATTTTTTATCCAGATGAAATAAGGACTTTAATTAATTTCAAAAATTTAAATAATGTATAACTGACTTTTTTTTTTAAAAAAAAAAAGTCCCAACCTAAATATTGTATACTATTAACTTAAAAAAAATTAATTACATCCGTGTTGGGTACTTAAAACGTTTAAAAATTGGGTACTTCTTAAATTTTTTTCTTATTATAACGTTTTTATATTTATTTCTAGATTTTCCAATTTTTCTTAAAATCAAACATAGTTGATTTAGAATTCTTAGACTAAAGGAAAAAGTATTAGTTGTCATTAATTATGATGACTTAATAAGGAAAGGTTTTATCACAAATATATTTAATTAATTTTTAACTCTAATATTAAAAAAATAAAATAGTGAAAAAACGATTTTGTCTAAAGCAAAGACTTTTAATGAATGACAAAAAGTTCAAACAATATTTCTAAGACCCTTCACACTTTTAATACTATATATATATATACATATATATTCACACTTTTAATATTATATATATATATATATTATATATATAATATATATATATTATTATTATGTTATTATATTATTATATTATTATAGATATATAAATATAAACATAAATTATAGATATAGATATATATTAGAGATATAGATATAGATATTTGATATATTTGAAAGAACTCATTAATTCATTATATATCTTCAAAAATGTTATTTATTTTTGAAGAAACTCTCAGTTTTTTTTATAATATCTGTACTACATTCTTTACATTTGATAGTATATGAATCTTTGATCAGTCATTTAATAACACTTTTTTCAAGATCCCTATCGAATTGCTAGTAGTTCACCAGTTATGGAATCCTTACGGAATAGAATTGCAAATGATCACAACTATTAATGACTGTCATTCGAATGCTTGCCTTTCCCAACTTGCATTTGTGAAAATAACAATATCATCTTGTGCCATAGTTATATTTTCATCATGAATCCTGTAGGATATACAAGTTAAACCAGATGAAACTAGCAAAACATTATCATATCCATGTAATTCAAAAAAATCTTCTTAACTATGTCATTAGATTTATATGCATCGCCATGAATAATTCTCAACTTTCTATATTTATTTACCATAAAGAGAAACACTTAATTAGCTCAATTAAATCTGGATACTGACATCTATTAGTAAATAATTTATTTCACCATTTTGCAAAATCATTAATCTTTTTTTTTAAATCAAGCCAGTTATAAAAGACAATTTTCACACTAATTGAGGTTTTAGACACTAAAAACATATGATCAACTTTTTTACGAACCACATATCTTGCAAATGTCACAAATATAAGTCCATCTTTTAAAATTACATGCATTGACAAGTAAGACATTAAAAATACAGCACGAAAGGATACTCAAGAAAACAATTTTTTTCCATATTTGATACTATTTTAGTTAAAGAAGTACGCTTATTAGTTAAAGTTGAAGTGAGAATACATATTAGTAACTAGTCATCATAACTAAATGATATTTAAAATTTATGTAATACATTTATTAATTTCATATAATTACATAAACACGACATACAAAATTAGTACAACTATTTTTTGGCCAACAATGAAAGTTTAGTTACGTTTCAAATGTAATGGGATAGTATTTGAGTTATATATATAGAAATAAAATTTGAATAAAAGTATCAACGAGTTGTTCAAGTTTGACAAGTGAAACTTCAGCGCAGTATATAGAAATTCAATATTTTTGAACTTTCAAACTCCATGAACAATGCAAAGATTTTATTATTGATGGATTAAGCATTTTAATACTAATATATCATAATGTTAATCTGCTCATGTTTTGGCTGCTCATTTACTTTTGAACATTAAATTATTATTTTCCAAGTTACACTTTTGGTGTAGCTTCTCAAATGTATTGTGAGTGGCATCTTTATCCCTTATTACTCTTTGGAGATACAGCCTTAAAAGCCAAAGGAGTACGAGATGATGTTACTAATTCTTTAGTGGTTTTAATGGTTGTTACTCTTATTGAGTTAATGACAATTCAAGGCACAAGGGACGTGCTTGTTGCATTATTTCATTTGGTAGAATTTGATTATAGGTTAATGAGGGATGAATTTGCTAGAATTTTTGCCTTGATTTTCTTATCAAAATTAAGTTTTACTTTTTTTTTTGGAAGGAAAATAAAAGTAACAATACTTACTTTTACTTTTCCAAAAAGAAAAATATGAAATTTTTCCATATTTGGCTAACATTTTTCTTGAAAGAAAGGTTTTGAAACTCTATAAATAGAAGACTCCCTTCACATATCATAACACAATAACATCCACAATGTAGTCGTTTAAGAGTTTTGGTTCGGGGAGAGATTTTCTCTCTCATTAGTTTTTGTGTTTTTTTTAAATATTTGGTTTTATAATATGTAGGCCTTTTGATCAAAACATATAATAATTTTATGCTTTTTAGTATTGTTTTCTTTGTCGTTTGACTTATCGTCTCTTAGTTTGCAACTAATAGCTTTCGCATGACGTCCTCTCGATTTCGAACCCAACAAGTGGTATCAGATTCTACGGTTTAAAGGTCCAGTGGTTTGGTAAAGCGAGGTTGAGACAAGTTCAAGGCGGTTTCAATTTGCAACAAATTTGACAATTATGAAGATTTTGTCCAACTATATGTGGAGAAAAATTTCAAATAAATTTTCAACAATTCTGTTGTTAATCCATCTTTAAAATCAAAATCAATTTTCAACCTATGTTTATGAGCTCCAACTTTCAACCACTACTTACTTTTAACACGTGGGCTCCTTTCAACTCGTGCATATACTTTTAATGCATGAGCTCTACTTTTAATCTGTGCTCACTTTCAATGCACAAGGTTTCACTTTCAACCCTGTTACTTATAACACGGGGCTCCAATAATACTAACCCATGCTTTTATTTTCAACGCATAGGGCTTTAACTCATAACAATTTTAATTTTAATCATGATAAGCAACAATGATATATGAAGATCGTGTAAAGAAGGAAGATCAAGTCAAGAAAATCAAGACAAAAGGAGGAGATTTGTTAGGATTTTCTTATCAAAATTAAGTTTTACTTTTTCTTGGAAAGAAAATAAAAGTAAAAATAATTACTTTTACTTTTCCTAAAAGGAAAATATAAAACTTTTTCATATTTGACTAACGTCTTTCTTGAAGGAAAGGTTTTGGAACTCTATAAATAGAAGACCCCATTCTCATATCATAGTATAATAACATCCACAATGTAGTCGTTTAAGAGTTTTGGTTAGGGGGAGATTTTCTCTCTCATGAGTTTTTGTGTTTTTTTAAATATTAAATTTTATAATATGTAGGCCAATTGGCCAAAACATATAATAATTTTATTCTTTTTAGTATTGTTTTCTTTGTCGTCTGATTTATTGTCTCATAGTTTGCAACTAATAGCTTTCGTATGCCGCCCTCTCGATTTCGAACTCAACAAAATTTGGCCATCATTTTTTTTGAAGTTCATATAAAACACTCATTCTTTGTTCATCCATTATTTCTCTTGAATTTTGTAATCTTTGTAATTCTTGTAACTTATATCACATTTATCTTCCCATTACTTCTTCCTATTCACTGCATGAAAGATTTTCTCACCTATAAATAGTGATAGTCTTGCATATTTTTCAAAACACATGAAAATTTAGAGTTCACAAAAGGTAGTAAAAAGAGATTTTATTAGTTGAAAGGAGGTGTTCTTTATGGTGGAGTTTTTTACTCAATTTTTGTCCAGAGTTTGTTGAATTATACTTTGTGAGAAGATTGTTGTATCTTGGAGGGTCAAGTCAAGAAGATTACTGTTGAACCTATGAAAACATTTGTTGCACTGAGCTTGAATCTCCTTAAATAGAGTGAGATATTCACGCTTCATCCAAGAAGAAGATTATTGTATTTTCTTAATTTTTTTATATTTTTCAATTGTAATTTTTGTAATATTTCACCAACAATCCCTTTATTAATTTAGATTGCATGTGTAATCATGGATTTCAAATTTTTATAATATAACTGTGAAATTTTGTTAGAGTTTCAAACTCCATAAACAATTCTTGAAATTTCAACAATTATCAATTTAAATTTCAAAAATATTTTATGGTGTTCAAATCCAATTATTTTTTTAAAAATGTTTCCGTATTTTAACTCGGATTTTTTTCTTCAAAATTATATTTCTACATTAGAAAGCAGCAAACTACTGAATAACATGGAAATTATGTCCAAAAAAAATGCAGCACAGTTTATGATTTGGGGAAGGATTGTATCACAAGTGTCTTTTGTCTACAACCTTACCTTGAATATGTGATCTTAGAGAAGACATCGTTAGAATCAAAGAGAAGCTCTTTGAAGAAGTGCCAAATGTTATGAACAGAGTTGTGTTGCAAAAAGCTCAAGCTGAATTTAAAAGATATCTTCATTTTGAGGAGATATTTTGGCAACAAAAGTCAGGGTATGATTGGTTTGAAAATGGAGATAGGAACACAACATTTTTTCATAGCATAGTAAAGGGAAGAAGGAAGAGACTTCATCTGAAAAGAATACAAAATAGACAGGGGATCTGGTTAGAAGAGGAAGGAGACATAGCTGCTGAAGCCATTGATTTTTACCATACACAGTTCTCTCACGAGAGAGATGCCACTAAGTTTTGTTTATTGAGGCACATCTCTGACTTTGTGACTCCTGACGAGAACCTTTTGTTATGCAAAATCCCAGAGTTAGAGGAGGTCAAGAAGGTTGTTTTTTCCTTAAATGGTGATAGTGCTAGTGGACCTGATGGTTTGACAGAAAAATTTTACCAGTGTTGTTGGGATATTGTTGGGAATGATATCCTAACAATGGTTCAGGATTTTTTTTAAGGTAATTCTTTGCCAAAGTCTATTACTTATACTAATTTGGTGCTCTTACCAAAGAAAGAAAATGTACAATCTTTCTCTGATTTGAGACCTATTAGTTTGATTAATTTCATAAATAAAATTCTTTCTAGAATTATTCATGATAGACTTGAGGTTTTGCAACCTAATTTAATTTCTTGTAATCAATCTGGATTTGTGAAAGGTAGAAGCATCATCGAAAATGTTTTATTGACTCAAGATATTGTTACAGATATCAGAAAGAGAGGTAAGCCTGCTAATGTGATACTTAAGCTTGATATGGCTAAAGCATATGACAGAGTTTAGTGGTTCTTTCTGATGAAAGTTTTAAGAAAAATAGGTTTCTCTCATATTTTTGTGGATTTGATTTGGAGATTGGTAGCAAACAATTGGTATTCGATGTTGATTAATGGCCAAGCTCAGGATTTCTTTCATTCAACTAGAGGTGTTAAGCAAGGAGATCCTTTAGCTCCTGCCCTTTTTATTCTATAGATTGAGGTTCTATCTAGATCGTTGAATGCTTTATTTAAGTATGTGCAGTATGTTGGTTATGGTCTTCCTAAGTGGAGTTCACAATTGAAGCATCTTGCATATGAAGATGATACTATTATTTTTGCCTCTACTGACAAATATTCTTTAAAAAAAATTGTGTCAATTTTACAGGAATATGAAGTTCAGTCTGGTCAGAAAATTAATAAAGAAAAGAGTTATTTCTTTTTACATCAGAGTGTTGTTGCAGATTTAAGAAGATTGGTAGAAGAATGCACAGGTTTTTCCCGGGGTTCAAATACCTTGGTTGTCCTATCACTTATGCTAGGAAACGAAAGGAGCACTATGTTGAGCTGATTAAAAGGGTGAGAGACAAACTTCATGCTTGGAAAGGTAACATGTTGTAATTTGGTGGTAAGGAAGTGTTAAATACTAGTGTTTTACAAAGTATACCGGTTCATGTGTTAGAAGCAGTTGTTCCTCCTAATTTTGTTTTGAAAGAGCTTCATAGAATTTTTGCAAAATTCTTTTGGAGTAATAACATTTTAGGTGGGAGCAAGCACTGGGCTGCTTTGGATAAGGTTTGTTTACCTAAAATTGAAGGAGGTTTGGGTTTTAGATCTATGGGTGATATATCTCAAGCTATGTTTGCCAAGCTTTGGTGGGAATTTAGGATCCAAAATTCATTATGAGCTAATTTCATGTGGAACAAATACTGCAAAAAATAAATTCCAACTCTTGTTGAGTGGAAAGGTGGTTCTCAAGTCTGGAAACACATGCTGCAGAATAGAAAGATTGTTGAACAAAATTTATGGTGGGAACCAAGAGGAGGTTCATCTAGTGTTTGGTTTCATAATTGTACTAATCTTGGGACATTATATGTTCAACCCACTAATGTTCTAGGTTTCCATTCTTTAACTGATATTGATATCTTCATGACAGAAAATGGTTGGGATTTTGACCTCATGAAGGAACATTTTCCTAGTAACATTATTGAGCATGCTAAGATGAATATGGGCAATGTTAGGCAGACTAGAGAAATGAACAAACCCTGGTGGACAAAGAGTATTACTGGAAAGTTCTCTGTCAAGTCTGTTTGGGAAATTCTTAGAAAGAAATCTGCTCATAATGATAATTTAAGATGTTGTGGGTGAAAGGGCTTTCTTTCAAAATTTCCTTTTTTGGATGGAGGGTCTGGACACATAGGGTTCCTGTAGCTACTATTATGGCTACCTGGAATCCTAATATTTCTCAAATGTCTCATTGTTGCAGAATTTCCACGAGGGAAACAGTAGAGCATCTATTCTTGACAGGAGAAGTAACTGTTTTTATCTGGGATTATTATGCTAGAGGTGCTGGTCTCTTAGGTCCTTGGGTACAGGTTAAATAGATTATGAAGAAATGGTGGGATGTTCAAGGTAATTTTAGACAGAAAATAGTCTTTCAAGCACTTCCTAACATCATTCTCTGTTTTTTGTGGAAAATGAGAAATACAATTCTTCATGGTGGTTCATATTCCAAAAATAAGGTTATGTGGAGTATTAATGATTCTATCTGTAAATTTATTAGGTTAAAGTTCAACTTATTTTTTCCTAATAATTGGCCCCAAATGGTTTCTCTTTTGAAAAATTACAGACCTAATGTTCTTTGTAAAGTTGTTAGATGGATGACATCTCCTTTTGGATGGTTAAACTGTAATACTGATGGTGCCTCTAAAGGGAATCCAGGTCCTAGTGCTGCTGCATTTTTTTTAAGAAATCATGAAGGAGATTTTGTGGGAGCTAAAGGTTTCCAAATTGCTGATACAACAAACATAGTGGCTGAGGCTAGAGCTATTAGGGAAGGGCTCCAATACTGTTTAGATAATCAGTTCACCAACATTATCCTGGAAACTGATTCATTGGCTATGGTTAACATTATCAATGGAGATTAGGAGGTACCTTGGACTGTTTCTATGGAGTTCAAGACTATTAATAGGATCAAAAGTGTCATATCAGTAAGAGTACAACACTCCTTAAGGGAGGGAAATACTTTTGCTGATTTTTTTGCTAACCTAGTTTTTAGTTTTGCAGGTATCTATGAATTCAGCTCAATTCAGGAAGTCCCAAGTGCAGGAAAAAAGATTATTAATCTTGATAAGATAAACACCCCAACCATGAGAATCAGAAAAAACAAATATCTCAAGCAATTCCAACTGTTAAGCACAAATTTCAAGTTATACTGTACAATTTTCATTACTGAGTTACAAGTGAGGTTATTGGTGAATTTTTGAGTAGTTGGTTGTAAAGTTTGAAGCAATTTCTAGTGGTTGATAGTACCTGCACCTGGTGAGAGCGTTGAGGTGTTCATTGGGTACTAAACCAGGACTTAACAACACAATTCATATTCTTCATCTTAGACAAGATTCTTTCAATCAATTCCAGGGTTGCAAGTATAAGCATTTTGAGTTAATAATCGATTTTAGTATCTTGAATTTATATGGTGGTATTAATTCTTCTTGCGATTCAATCCATAGAAGGAAAGGTAATGAAATTGAAAGTTATTTCGAAAGAGGTTAGATGTACTTGAGTTACACTCATAAGCTGATGAGGTTCTTCAGCTTCTAAATCTAAGTTAAAGCTCCTAATCTTGTATCCATGCATCATTAGATAAATCATGTTAAGATAAGAGATCGAGCTTATGTGGGGTTCCAGCTATTATAAAAACGAGGATGACTTACTTTGTCATTGATTATTAGAGGCGCCGACAACTTCGTCCAGATTTAACTAGCACAAAGTGTCTTTAATCACCAACATATTGGGGATTCGACCTTCATTACAAGGAAAACCAGTACCAGCTGCTCTGTATCGGTTGAGATGAATGAGGAACATTGAAGCTTCCAAATTTTGCCTTTTTCAATTTCTCGACGGGAAGCACCATGGAAATGGTTCGTCTGACTGTGAGGAAGATGATGGAATTTCCTAATCTGATGTTGGGACATTTTGCTATTTGTTTTGTTGTCTGGTTTAATATTGATGGGTTTGGGCCAGGTCTTAATTTTGGGCCTGGCCTTTATTTGTATTGAACATTAAATCTCATTATTTAATAAATGGGTTGTTAGCCTGGTTTTAGATTAAAAAAAAAATGTGATCTTAAAAAAGGAAAAAGGGCACCCAGTGACCATTTTAAAAATAAATGGTCAATGCTTGCTTAATTTATCAAATTATGGTCAGTCGGTCAAATAATTTTCAATTAATAGACAAGTAGAGATAAGCATCAAGAAAGTGGACCGCCCACCTTAAATAGAAAATAAACAAAAACAGAAACACATAAATATTTGGCAACTAAAGTCTTTCTAGATTTTGTCCTCCTTTTTCTATTTCAGTTCTTAGTTAGTTCATCACATCACTGTAGATTTCTCTCTTTTTTTTTTTTCTAGGTGTATTGCTTTAAGCAATATCAAATAGGAATATGTCGTTTCGCATCCTTTCTTAATCTACCCCAGAATCCAAGAGGTAGGGCAATCCTTTTGATACTGTCAATACATTCTCTTTTACACAGCTTGAAAAGCACATGATTGCACATTTAAGTTAAAAAAATTTCTTAAAAAGAAAAGGAAACACACATTCCACTGTAGCACAATCAAACCACTTAAAACTAGGGAACGTGCAATGACGAATTGTATCCTTGACAAGAACTCAAAAGGAAAGCTAGATAAATTCTTATGCTTCCTTTTTGAGACACACTCATATAACTTTCAGGAATGGAAATCATGTTAAGGATAGACCCAAAAAATGTTGACACAGTTTTTCTCTCCAAAAAAAGTAGAAACAAGATGAATCTCATGATGCTCAAGTAGGAGCAAATTAATAACTTTGTATCTCTTAAGAATCTACCCCAAAATCAATATCTAAATCAATAATTATCTTGTGATTGTTGGCACATTCTGTTGTTCTTTATCACCTTTATACATCATGAAATAGAAAATTATTGTTCATTGAAAGGAAGATTTTGCAGCACCAACAACAAAAACAACACAAAAAAAAGAACCTAGCCCTAGGCTCTACCTAGCAGATTTGTTTTAAAAACAAAAACATACCTGTATAATCCTACCACAACTGATGTCTGGGAAGATAAAGTGTAATAAAGAACTTAACCCTACCTAGGAAAGGTTGTTTCTGATAGACCCTCGGATTAATTAAGGAAAACAAATTAAAGCAGATCAAAGAAAAGGAAAAATTTGCATAACCAACAACACTAAATCGAAAAAAGGAAAGTCATAATAGATCTTAGTTTTTCAATTCAAAGAATTACTCATAAAAATTAAAATTTCACAAAGAAAAATAATGTTGAAAAACACTAACAAAGAATGTCGCTGCAACTAGCAGTAGTGAAATAGAAAAGAAAGGGTTATTATAAAATGTTAGAATTTATTCGTTGTATGTGATTTTGACTTAAATCTTATCCCATTGAAACTCAATCTTCCAATGGTTTGCAAGCCTTTAAAGCTGACCGAAACACGTTATACCTAATGAATAGTCAAATAGACCTTAAACCTTGAGAGCAAATTAATTTAAGGAGATTATTTGTATCACCTATGAAAACAAGAATTCAGCCAAAAGAGAAAAACACAAACACGCACACATATATAATAAAAAAAAAATTGGAAAAAATTATTTAAAATTTTGGGCAAAGAGATAAAATCGCATTTATAATCCCCGTATCACTGAAGGGAGCCTCATGCCTTCTTCCTTCTCTTGACTGCACTTCCTTAGTCACAATTTAAATGACAACTTGTGAAATGACCGCAACTCACCTTTCAAAACATTCCTAGGCTTTCTCTTCGCTCTTCCCCTAGATCTGTCAAGAAAATGGACCTTGGGCCTAATTCAACCTCAAAAGCTAGCTCATGAGGGAAGAATTGCCCAAGATCATATAAGCAAACCACCAGTCCATTTTCCAAACAATGTGGGACTTTTACCCACTCCAACACTCCCCCTCACGCCCAGGCCCAACTGGCACTGGCGCGTGGATCGGGATCCCAAAATGGGGATGGACCTGGCTCTGATACCGTATAAAGAAAATGGACCTTGGGCCTAACTCAACCTCAAAAGCTAGCTCATGAGGGGAGGATTGCCCAAGACCATATAAGCAAACCACCAGTCCATTCCCCAACCAATGTGGGACTTGATAAAGAAATGGACCTTGGGCCTAACTCAACCTCAAAAGCTAGCTCATGAGGAGAAGGATTTCCCAAGCCATATAAGGAGACCAAGGACTCTTTCTTCTTCCAATGTGGGATACTTAACACTCCCCCGCATGCCCAGGCTAACTGTAGCGTGGACAACACGCACAGGCTAACTGGAGCGTGGAAAATATATATGGGGCCCACCATCGGTGAACAAATATTTGGAATGGGTCTGGCTTTGATACCATGTTAAAATTGGTCTTGGGCCTAACTCACACTCCAAAAGCTAGCTCATGAGGGGAGGATTATTCAAGACCATATAAGGAGACCAAGTACCCTCTAACCCACCAATGTGGGACTCCAACAAGATCACTTCCTAGAAAGAATGCATTCATTGTTATCTCACTCATACTCATCAGTCTCACAACAGAACCTGAATGTAAATCAAGGGACATATTTTAGCTGCAATAGAAGTAAATGGTGAAGGGAAATGGGGATTTAAATAAAACAATGAGATTATAGTAAGCAAGATTGAAGAATTTAGGATAAGAACAACCTTGAAACAAGAGAATGTGGAATCAAAAGTCAAGAATTGAGGATAGTAATAAACTTAAAATATTACTTAGTAATTCAATTGGGTAGACAAATAGGAGACTAGAGAATCAAAAGTGAAGAATTGAGGATAGTAATAAATTTAAAATATTACTTATTAATTTCTTTGGAGAGAGAAATAGGAGACTGTTTAATCAAAGGTCAAGAATTGAGGATAGTAAAAAGTTTAAATTATTACTTATTAATTCATTGGGAGAGAGAAATAGTTAAAAGTCAAGAATTGAAGATAGTGACAAATTTAAAACATTACCTATAAATTCATTTGGTGAGAGATGTCACACCTTTTTTTAACTCCAAAAAGATTGGATTTTAAGTTTCGAAAGGGTTTTTATTAGTAAGTAATAAAAAGATGAAAATTTTGTTCTAAAAAGGATCTTTTACAATTAAATTCAGAGTCTCCACTTGACATAAATCGGGTGTGCCAAGTCACCTTTGGAAATCCTTTTTCAAAATAGTTTGACTCTAAAAACTGATCCGCAAACAGAGATTCCGGCTAAGGAATTCTATTGACCGAGGGGAAGGTGTTAGGCACCCCTCGATCCCGTGGTTCGACCATGGTCTCTTGGAGGAACGTATCAACTAATTTGACATTACAAATGTATAAACCACACAAAAAAATATAAAATAACCAATCAAACACACGAAATAAAATAAATCCAAAATATAGTGTTCGGTCCAATTATACAATCCCGAATAATGAGAAATGCAAAAATGCAAACCTATTCTATTTTAAAATAATCCAAAACTACTCCTTAACTAAACTCCACCCGACGTTTCGGGCCTTGACCATGCGCCATCTTCAAGTACAAAGTACTTCGGGGCATTCCCCGATGAACAAATATAAACCTCGGGACATTCCCCGGCCAAATGATACATTTGATCCAAAAGTGAACAAACCAAGCCATTCAATGCGGATTTCAAGAATTCAATATTCCATGAGTCTTAAATTGCTTACCCGAGCCTAAAATTTGCCTATCATTTCAAGGTATCATAATTCTATCACGTTCCAACAACATTCATGCGTATTCCGAATTTAACAAAAATTACAATAAACCAAAATTGATCCCTATTCAACCATTTTTATCAATTCCTTAATTTTCCCCAAGTTCCCTCTTAATCAATGATTAGCACGTGCTTCGATTATTGAATCACTTTTCAAAATTTGAGATCAACATCAACCAATACAATACAAGAATTCAAACATTTAAGCACACAAATCATCCATATCCATAATAATGATCAACCAAACACAATATTCAATTCGATGCACCGAATACCATAAACATTGAAATAAAAGAGGAAGAGAATAGAGTTGGACCTCAAGACGAAGCTTTCAAAATCATTGTTATTCGAATAAAGAGCTGCGCCTAAAAACCTCGAACAGAACCTCCGAAGATGAACTCCCGACTTCAAAAAATCCAAAATTCGAACTGACCCGATAAGATAACTGACCCGTTTCAATAAATAATTTTTCGATTGGGGTTTTGGGTTAGAAACGGGAACTGGGTCGTGGATTTCTCGTGTTCAGCGACGATGGAGGTTTCGATTTCTCTGGTCGCTAGTTTTGCATTTTTCGATGAGATTCAAACTAAAGAATGGGATTTAAAGTAGCTTCTCGATGCTAGCGTGGTTGCACTGATATTGGCGAAGCAGTTTTTTCGGTGAGCTCCACCGTGACAGTACCAGCAGTGGTCGCCGACTCTCTCTTGGTTTCGATTCCAATGAGTCTCCGGTGAGACTCATTGAAAATAGTGTAACGTGCCTTCTTTTCTCCCTCTCTCTCTTTTGATTAATCTTTCCCTCTCATCTCTCTATTTTTCTCCAAGCTCCATCTCCATCTCCCTCTCCCTCTCGATCAATTCTCTCTTTCCATTTGGTTCCCTCTCTTTCCCCAATTGTGTGGTGTGAGACGATCGAAGGAGTGGTGTAACTGTGTGTTTTCCTGGAGAAGAAAAAAAAAGGAGCGAAAATGGAGGTGTTTTCCTCCTCTGTTTTTCTGTTTCTTTGATAAAAACGTGACCTCCCTTTTCGTTAATGGAAAAACAAAGGACTATATATGTGTTCTCTCCTCTCTATTTTTGTGATGAATATGATGATAAAAAATGGGTCCCCTTTTTCTTTTCCTTTGTGATAAAGAAATATGAGGAAAAAAGGGGGGAGAGGGTCACATGAGTGGGGGTGAGGTGATTTATTTTAATTGGGTAGGTTGTTAGGATAAGACAAAATTAGTTAGAGGTTATTGTTTTATTATTTTGTGGAGGGATTATCACACGGGTGAGGGTGCATAGTAAAGTGTGATCTAAAAATGAATAAAATTCAATTTTGGGAGGGACAAAATTAGGTGTCTACAGCATGCCCCATTTGAATGTAAACACGAAGTGTTTTCAGACAAAGAAGTAGACAACGAGACAGAATTTTATCTCGGCCATTATTCAAAGAGAATGAAATAGAAGGAAACAGAAGGAAGGAGGCAAACCAAGTCTTCACTTTGGACATCACACTCATCCCTAGTTATAAGGAAATCAAGTCATAGGTATCCCCAAGGACTGAAAAAAGAGAGACTATACCGAGTTGGAGAGTCAAGCCAGGTTCCGTCGAGGTTCCAATCCACGGCTCTGTTATTACATCAGAAATAAACATTACAAGTTAAAACATAAATTAAATTACAAAATCCTATCTATGCAACTTGTTTTTTACTTGAGTTTCATCACCCTATTCTTCAGGCAGGCTCCTGACTTGTAATTGCTTCAACTTACTTCTTGATTTTCAACTTCATCACCTTATTCTCCAGGCGGGCTCCTGACTTGCTATTTTTTTCAATCTATTGACTTTCAGTTTCTTCACCTTGTTGCTTGACTTTCAACTTCTTCACCATGTTGCTTGACTTTTCATTTATTTGCCCTGTTCTTCAGGCGGGCTCCTGAAATCACATCAAAACTAAAAAAAAATTATCCCAAATAAAGATTATATAAAGAGATCATTTTCTAGAAAAGTGAACTTCCAAACAACAAGAATTAAATTTTGCCCCAGTTTATCATCAAAGGACTTTTATGAAAGTCACATCATTATAGGAATTAAGGAGAATGACTCGACTAAAAGGTACGTCTTATAGGAATAAAAAAGAATGACTAGACTAAAAGGTACGTCTTATAGGAATCAAGGGGAATGACTCACCTAAAAGGTATGACTTCTAGGGGTCAAAGGAAATGATTCTACTAAAAGGTACGTCTTATAGAAATTAAGGGAGATGACTCAACTAAAATGTACATCTTCTAAGGGTCAAAGGGAATGACTCGACTAAAAGGTACGTCTTATAGGAATCAAGGGAGATGACTCGACTAAAAGGTACGTCTTTAGGAATCAAGAGAGTTGACTCGACTAAAAGGTATGTATTATAGGAATCAAGGGAGATGACTTGACTAAAAGGTACGTCTTATAGGAATCAAGGGGAATGACTCTACTAAAAGGTACGTCTTATAGGAATCAAGAGATATGACTCGACTAAAAGGTACGTCTTATAGGAATCAAGGGGGATGACTCAACTAAAAGGTACATCTTATAGGAATCAAGGGAGATGACTTGACTAAATGGTACGTCTTATAGGAATCAAGGGAGAATAACTCGACTAAAAGGTAAGTCTTATAGGAATCAAGGGGGATGACTCGACTAAAGGGTACGTCTTATAGGAATCAAGGGGGATGACTCGACTAAAAAGTACGTCTTCTAAGAATCAAAGTTCAATTTAAGAAGTGTATGTAGCAAAAAACTGAAATCCCTAGACAAGAAAGTGTGTCTCCTAGGGATATAAGATGATGAATTTTTACCATGATTTTATTATCAAACCAGTGCGGCAATATTACTTCCTACATTTGTAAAAGGGAGGCATTGTATCCCTTGATGTTTATACTCTAAAGTCCCTGCTTTGAAGGTAATATGTTTCCTGTTTCATCAAAGAAAACTTGTGAGTTTAAAACATGGTGGCTGGTTTGTGGCTTTAGCTTTCGCGATGATCGCTCTTGCCGTCGTCACTTTTAACCTTGCTTCCAACCATTAACATTTATTATTGACTTGTTGAATCATTGAACGGAACTCAGATTATTAAGAGTGACTGAAACAAATACAGTAACTCTACTTTGCCAAGCTTCTCAGATAAACCCTTTAAACCTTGGTATTTTCATGAGTTCCCAAGCTTGTCTGTTGACAAAACTTTCTGCATGCCTTATTCGGCTCACAATCATGTCTCTTTCATATGCTGACTTTGTCTTGCTTTGTGAAATTGAAGAAGCTGGTAGCCAGTTTTGAAATCTTTTCTCACTTATTTTGTCATAGACTTGACTCAAAGACACGAGAAAAATGACAATGATTTTTTTTGGATAACTGACTCAAGAAAATAAAAATAAAAATAAAGATAAAAAAAGAAAGAAAAGACAATGAATGTCCTCATTTGAAACAAAGAAACAAATTTTTTATCTAAAATAACAATCAACTCTAATGATTATGCCATGCATTTTGATAAAGCTGCCTGATAGTTTCATACAAACTTTCACCAATTGTTGTTGATCTAATAACCCTGAAATTGAGTTACTTCCTTGGGTCGATTATATTCAGAGACCTCATTTTGCTAGTGACACCTTGAAGGGTTTTCGCCAACAAGCCTCTCTCATTTTCTTTATCTCGGCTCACCATTCTCTTATGGTATCCGTGAAGTTTTTTCATCAATGAGATTCTCTAATTTTCATTTTTCTCAACTCACGGTCGTCTGATGGTTCCTGTGAGGATTTTCACCGATAAGACTCTCTCATTTTTTTGTCTCAACTCACCATCGTCTTACAGTGCCCATGAGGGTTTTCACCGATAAAACTCTCTCATTTTTATTTCTTTTCTAATTCCTTATGCTGAGGAAGACAAGTAGTTCCCAAAATGCGTCATCACATCCATTGCATGCTTAGACTTAGCATTCTCAAAGATTGATCTGAAGGTCTTTCTTTAGTTGTAGCTTGGCTTTTGGATAGGGTTAGAAAGAAAGGATGGCATGGGGCCCAAACGACACTTGTAGTGCAGTAGGACTTACAACTTTTGGAATCAACTCAAAAATAAGGATCTACTCATGCCCCAGTTTCTTTTGAGTGGGAAATACTAAATTGTTTATCTGGTTGGACCGAGCCCAGAGTAGGGCAGCCTACGTATCTCACCCCCGAGAGAAGAGAATCAGGTCATGCGTAGTTCTGGCAGTTTATTCTTTTTTTACTTGATTCTGACATGTTCTTCTTTTTTTTTTTTACTCTTTTTTCTTTGTGATTTTTCTGACTCTAATTTCTTGACACTCTTTTCTTCCTTCGTGGACACATTTTTCTTTTTTTTCCTTTTGTTTGAAACTTTCTGACTCTATTCTCTTGCTCGATACTTTTTTTTTTAGCTTTGCTGGCTTTATCTTCATTCCAAAAGAGGGGTATGAAAGAAAATAACACTAAGGCTCAAATGGTGTAAACAAAGGATGACACAATATTTGAATAGCAGAATGAAATGCGTTCGTCATATCAATCTTTGAAAATGCTAGTACATAGCATGCAATGTGAAAGTACACGATCAATATCACTTATGACATATTTTACAACACTAACTTACCCCGAGCATATGTGCCACCTCTTCTTCTACATTTGTCGAACATACAACTCCATCTTTGTTGTATATCCCTCACATTGAAGGACTCATGCTTTCATGGAGTTGGTTTTTGTTCTGTTCCTCGGGAGCACACATCTGCTATTTGACCTAATTGAGCTAGTTTTTTCAATTGATGACCAAGTTATTCTTGTGATTCTCAAAGTAATTGCCTTAATTTTTTAAGAAGGCTTCAACTTTTCACCAAATGTCTCAGCACTCCACCTATTTTCTCAGATGCTTTTCCAAACTTTAGCCCTCTGATTCAATGTTTCATGGTTAAGTTGTATTTTAAGATCTAGCTAAAAATTCCGCTAGCATGTCATATCACTAGAATCAACATAAAATGTACTGTATAAAGAAAACAAACAAACGACACATATTTAAACACAAAGGGAAAAGGACAATTCATTTAGTTGAAATAAAAGATAGAGGGGTTTGAACATAAACGACAAAGGGACAAAAAAAATAGATCCCGAACTATAACCCTGAAATAATTCGAAAAATAGAAAATAAGACAAAATAAACTACCAGACCTCTTTCTAGTAAGAAGAGGGGTGACTGAACAATTGCTCAGCCTGATGACTTAGCCACTGGTTTGCATATCAGCATGACTAGAACTTCCCTCACTGTCAACGTTCTGCACCATAATTGATCCATCTTGAATCATCTTTTCAATTTCTCTTTTCAAATCTTGACAATCTTCAATACTATGACCCTGAGCATCAGAATGATACGCACATCATATATTAGGATCAAAATTTCTTGAACGCCGATTAAGAGTGCACCCAAGGAGAGGAATGAACATGCCCTATTGTACCAATCTCTGAAATAAACTGGCATATGACTCTCCAATTGGTGTGAACCTATCTCTTGACTTTTGCCTCATTTCATCATTTGAATTGGATCGAAAATCAAGCTTAGAAGGGTTTTGTTATGTGTATGGAGTTAGAGGATGACTCTGAGAGTTGGTGTGTTCCACTGTGGGTAAGATGGGGGTTGAATATGAGGCTGTGCGTTATATACTGGATATGGAGGTGGAGGAGCAGAGTATAATTGAATTTGGGAGTGATTATGTGGAGCTTGGGCATGAACTTGGTTTTTTGCCTGAGAGTGACGACGACGGGGTCTTCTTGACCGTTCCCGCTGTCCAACTACAATAGCAGATGCATTTTCCTTATTCTTTGTCTTCCCAACACTTCCTGAACCCTTTTGAATTGCTTGAGTAGTCACTTTCAATGTTGCAAAACTCACAATGCGACCCGTCTTAATTCCCTCTTCTATCAACTCCCCCATTTTAAGGACCTCAATAAATGATTTGCCCAATGCAGGTAACAAGTGTTGATAATTAGTTTCATCCTGCGCTTGAATAAACACCTCCACTATTTTGTTTTCTTTCATTGGCGGTTTCACTCTAGCAGCTTGTCCGCGCCATCTGATCGCATACTCCCCGAAGCTCTCAGTATTCTTCTTCTTCATACTAGTTAGGGATTTTTCTTCAGGGATCAACTCCACATTGTATTGAAATTGTTACACGAATTCATCAGCTAGGTCATCCCAACTAATCCACTTATCGATGTCTTGGTCAACAAACTATTCCGAAGCTAGGCCTGAAAGACTCTCCCCGAAATAAGCCATGAGTAGTTCTTCCTTCCCTCTAGCGCCTCTTAATTGGTTACAATAGCACCTCAAATGTGCCACTGGGTCCCCATGTCTATCATATTTCTCAAACTTTGGCATTTTAAAGCCAGGAGGAAGGTTGATACCTGGAAACATGCATAAGTCCTTATATGAGACACTTTTGTAACCCCCAAGTCCTTGCAAGTTCTTCATAGCCAGTTCCAAACTTCTTAATTTTTTGGTCATTTCCTCTTGTTCTTCTGTCATAATAGGCTTCTCAGTGTTAGGAGGAAATTCAGGCGGGTGAGTGTCACCATAAAGACCACTCAACTTGAATGTAGGCTCGAAAGTGTAACGCTAATCACCAGTAATATTCAATGCAGACTCTCTTATAGAGTAGGGAGGCACAACTTTTGGATGAACATCAAAAGTAGGAGCTTCAGGTGGAGGTGGCGCCGCAAAAGCATGAACAACAGGTGGAGATGAGTATGTGGTAGTCTTGGATTAGGGAGTGAGAAAATGAACATTGGAAGTGGTTGGTTATTGTTGCCCCGGAGTCGATCCTGATGCATATTGTGGCATATAAACAAAAATAGGAAATTGTGCATGTGACACGGGAGGCAAGCTAGAAAGATATTCCATATTATCAGTGGGAACTGGAGGAGGCGGCAACCCATTAGCCCAAACTCAATGCATTTCTATCATTTGCTGCCTTAATTTCCTAATCTCTTCATTATCTCCTAAATTCTCATTTCCCGAACTCCTTATCTGAATAGTGACAACAAACTCGATATCCTTATTGGCCATAACCTTCTCTGTGACTTGGTGCAATATGGAGGACCAGCCAAAATACCACAAACCAACCACCTCAAACTAAATAAACAAGAGATAGCAAATGCGTTAGAGTTCAACACTTAGTTAAAATCTTTTTTTTTTGAAAAGATCACCGAACCCAAGAAGGGAGCCTACATATCTCACTCCCGAAAGAGGAGAATCAGGTGTGCGTAGTTCGTGAAGTCTTGCCAAAATTGCCAATTAAACTCTTTTTCCTTTTCTTGAAATTTTAAGAAGAAAAGAAAAATGACAAATTGTCAAAAGAATAGACGAAAATATTTTTTTTTTTGAATTTTTCAGCTTTAATAACCTATAAAAAATGAAACCTATGATTAACAAAGAAACTCTTTTTGGGTTTTCAATTTTGTACTTCATACGAAAATGAAACTTGAACCTACTAAAGGAAAATCTTTTGTAGTTTTCTTTTATTGATACATATGACTTCTACTCTAAATGAAGAGTGAAAAAAATATTTTTGGATTTTTGAAATAAGATCAACCAAAAATGAAACCTACGACTATTGAGAAAAATATTTTTTTTTGTATTTTTCTTTTCAAGACATGTATGAAACACCTACTCTAAATGAAGAGTGAAGAAAATCTTTTTAATTTTTTTTTTAAATAAGATCCCTGGACCAACAATAGGCTGCCTATATATCTCACTCCCAAAAGAGGAGAATCAGGGGTGCGTAGTTCATCCAGATTGGACAATTAATGATTAACTGACAGATTGACCCTAACTTAAGAGACACAACCAAAGACAGACGAATAAAATCTTTTTGGATTTTTAATTAGACACTTCAAATGAAACTGACACCAACAATTATGAAGGAAAAATCTTTTTGGCATTTTCGATATATGAAATGTATAAAACTTCTACCATTTTTTTTTTTTATATAAAAACTCCTAAAAATCTTTTTTTTTTTTTTAATTTTGAATTATGAATGTTTGCTAAAGAAACAAAGAAAAATCTTTTTGATGTTTTTATTTTTGGACAAATGAGTGTGAAAGATAAAGCTAAAAAAATCTTTTTGAATTTTGAAAAACAAAGGCCATAAAGAACTCTAAAACTACGAAACTCTCTTTTTTGACTTATTTTTCTTTTTCTTTTTTTTCTTCAACACTTAATATTCTACACACTTTACTTCTATCACATGCTTTTTCAAAATCATTCTGTCAAATGACCACGTTACCCTCAGAGATGCAACATTTAGCACGTAGAGATGCCTTAGATGTGAGTCTCCTACAAAGGACCACGTGGGTCCCTCTAGGTCTTAATATGATGCAAATAAGTATGTCCTAAGGGATGATCTACGCTGGAGTTCACTGACAAGGTTGTTTGGGGGTGTGTATGGTCGATAGTGGCTGCGAGAGCTTTCCACCCACTCCATAACACCGACGGCTCCTCCTCCTAAAATAAGGGTGACTCAACTAGAGGTCGTGTATAACACGTGTTCTACGGACTTGTTGCAGAAATAATGACTCAGATTATGCACATGATGCCAGATATAAAGAGGTAACACATAAGAAGAAAGACTATAAACAAAGAGCACGCAGACACTCAACAATGATAAAAAATAGCACAAAATAACACAAACAATGTCTATACGCCCATAATGTCAAACAAAGCCGATACAACTCCAAATTAGCTCGAATTTTGAAAAATCCCTAGCATAGTCACCTGAGCTGTCATGCCTTTTTTTATTCTGAAAAGGATCTTTTTACAATTAAATTCAGAGTCACCACTTGACATGAATTGGGTGTTCCAAGTCACCTTTGGAAATCCTTTTTCAAAATAGTTTGACTCTAAAAACTGATCCGCGAACAGGAATTTCGGCTAAGGAATTCTATTGACCGAGGGGAAGGTGTTAGGCAATCCCCGATCCCGTTGTTCAACTATGGTCGCTTGGTGGAACGTATCGGGTAACTTGACATTACAAATGAATAAACCACACAAAAACACATAAAATAACTAATCAAACACACAAAAAAAAAAAATCCAAAATATAGTGTTCGGTCCAACTATACAGTCCTGAATAATGAGAAATGCGAAAATGTAAACCGATTCTATTCTAAACTAATCCTAAACTACTCCTGACCTAAAATCCACCCGACGTTCCGGGCCTTGAACGTGCGCCATCTTCAAGTACAAAGTACTTCTGGACATTCTCTGGTGAACAAACATAAACCTCGGGGTATTCTCCTGCCAAATGATACATTTGATCCAAAAGTGAACAAACCAAGCCATTCAACGCGGATTTCAAGCATTTAATATTCCACGAGTCCTAAATTGCTTACCCGATCCTAAACTATGTCTATCCGTTTCAAGGTATCATAATTCTATCACGTTCCAACAACATTCATGCGTATTCCGAATTTAACAAAAATTACAATAAACCAAAATTGATCCCTATTAAACCATTTTTATCAATTCCTTAATTCTGCCCCAAGTTCCCTCTTAATCAATGATTAGCACGTGCTTCGATTATTGAATCACTTTTCAAAATTCGAGATCAACCTCAACCAATACACAATAAGAATTCAAACATTTAAGCACACAAATCATCCATATCCACAATAACGATCAACCAAACACAATATTCAATTCTATGCACCGAATACCATAAACATTGAAATAAAAGAGGAACAGAATAGAGTTGCACCTCAAGACGGAGCTTTCAAAATCAATGTTATTCAAATAAAGAGCTGCGCCTGAAAACCTCGAATAGAACCTCCAAAGATGAACTCCCGACTTCGACAAATCCAAAATTTGAACTGACCCGATAAGCTGACTGACCCGTTACAATTAATAATTTTTTGATTAGGGTTTTTGGTCGAAAATGGGAACTGGGTCACGGATTTCTCGTGTTCAGCGATGATGGAGGTTTCGATTTCTCCGGTCGCTGGTTTTGCATTTTTCGATGAGATTCAAACTAAAGAATGGAATTCGAAGTAGCTTCTCGATGCCAGCGTGGTTAGACTGATATTGGCGAAGCAATTTTTCCGGTGAGCTCCACTGTGACAATACTACCAGTGGTCGCCGGCGCTCTCTTGGTTTCGATTCCGATGAGTCTCCGGTGAGACTCACTGAAAATAGTGTAATGAGCCCTCTTTTCTCCCTCTCTCTCTCTTTCGATTAATCTTTCCCTCTCATCTCTCTGTTTTTTCTCCAAGCTCCCTCGATCTCACCCTATAGCTCAATTCTCTCTTTCTATTTGGTTCCCTCTCTCTCCCCAATTGTGTGGTGTGAGACGATCGAAGGAGTGGTGTTACTATGTGTTTTCCCGGAGAAGAAAAAAAAAAGAGCAAAAATGGAGGTGTTTTCCTCCTCTGTTTTTCTGTTTCTTTGATAAAAACATGACCCCCCTTTTCGTAAATGAAAAAACAGAGGACTATATATATGTTCTCTCCTCCCTGTTTTTGTGATGAAGATGATGATAAAAAAATGGGTCCCCTTTTTCTTTTCCTTTGTGATCAAGAAATGTGAGAAAAAAAAAGGGGGAGGGGGTCACGTGAGTGGTGGTGAGGTGGTTTATTTTGATTGGGTAGGCTGTTAGGATAAGATAAAATTAGTTAGAGGTTATTGTTTTGTTATTTTGTGGAGGTATTATCACACGGGTGAGGATGCGTAGTAAAGTGTGAGCTAAAAATGAATAAAATTTAATTTTGGGAGGGACAAAATTAGGTGTCTACAAGAGAGACAGGAGACTATAGAATTAAAAGTCAAGAATTGAGGATAGTAACAAATTTTAAAAACTACTTATTAATTTATTTGGAGAGAAAAATAAGACGGTTTTAGACAGGGCATATTAAAGAATAATGTATTTGGACATAATATTGTATGTAGTTCAGAACATGTAATGATTATATAGTGATTGTTGGGATTTAGTTACCATAACTAGTATAGTACCCGCACGATGCGCGAAAAGTATTAGATAAAAAATACATATTAGTAATATTTTTTGATAAATTTAACCTCATTAAAATGATATCTAATCCTAAAGAAGCAAAAATAGAGATACACCAAACAAACAAATAGTTTGCAACTTGTTACAGAAAAAGACCATTTATCGAGGTCTTAAAGGGACGTATAGAATCAAAAACATGGATAACTGAAAGTTGATAGAGCTCCTCTTTCAACCTGATTTGAGGATTGTATAAAAAGTTAGACTCCTTTATCTATGTTCAAGCCATGTAATGAATGAGTTATTTGTGCTATTAAAATGAGATGCATGTGGATCATTTTTTTCTTGATCAAGTAAAGTTTAAATGAAGAGATAAAATTGAATCTTTATAGAAATCGAACAATTATTGAGTGACAACCGTTAATCTTATTATATTCTATTTCACTTTAAAATTGTAATGTCTTCCTCGATTGAGAAGTATTAATCATGAAATGAAGCTTGTAACTCATGTTCAATATCCTTATTCAACATATCAACTCCACCATATAGATACCAAGTAGTAGTACAATCACGTCCTCAAGTAACCCAATCAAATATGAATAAATCAATTGATTAGAAATTTTCAACTACGAATAGCAAGAAATGATTTTTTTTAATGTTTTTGCCAAGTGTGCGCTTTGATTTGTAAGACTTACTTGCCGCCTAAGTTGCTCGGACTATTTAAAATATCTTTTGATTTGTGTCGGATCCTCAAAAAATAGTGTAATTTTTAAGGATCTGACACGAATGCGGCAATATTTTCAAAGAGTTTAAGCAACTTAGATTGCCGCAACAAAAGTAAACAGAGGAATATGTAGTGGCGGAACACCATTTTGATTTGACTCAATGAGCACCGATCACAATATTAGTTTTTAATAATAATTCAACAAACTCCATCGACAAATAAAAATAACCAAAAAGGAAACAGGATAGGCACCCAACCCAGTGAAATGTAAAACAAATTTTGTGAAAGTTTAAGAGCCTATTGTTTATTAGAAAATTACTTACGTACCTTACTCCTTCAAAAATTTCACTTAGTTTTTGCCCTTAATCCGTCAGTACTGAAAAACATCTCTATATCTGCTAACTTCCCCAGAGGACACAACAAATCAAATAAGAGGCAAAATATATGTGTATAAACATCTTACAACAGAAGTGTGATATATGCCTCATCCTTTGGTACAAAGTCCACAAATATCAATCCTTAAAAGGAAATAATACATATGAATGTCAATATCATTAATAACAATCAACTCGCTAACCTAAGAATAACTTTTGAAATTCAAAATATTCCTACTGGTCCTAAAACTTTCTCAAAGCTCGTCTTTCTTGTATGTCTATTTATTTGTTATAGTTTCTTATCATAAAATGCCCTGATGTTGTTGATCTTTATAGCTAGTAGTCCACTTTAACTACATCCATTGCTCCTCTGTCTTCCCAGACGTCCAATGAGAAGGGTTGAGAGTATCTCCCCTTCTTCCAAACCCCTCCTTGCCATCTATTGCATTCGCCTAAGAGTTTGGAATATAAAAAAGTGATGAATAAGAGTGACGATACACATTTATGCAATTCGCGAGTCCAATTGTTGAAGTGAAGTAAAAGCAAAAATAAGAAGGAAAATCTATATATTATTAAAAGGAGAGGACAAAGCCTCTCCATTTAGCCAAGTGGAAGCATTCTATTTTGACACATATTATATTAGTTAATTAGTTAGGAAATAGTTGTTACATTAGTATATTTTAAAATTTCAAATTTAAATTTTCAGTTACTTTATCAATTTTATTTTTTAAATTTAAATTGTTCATATCTATATCTATATATTATTATATATTATTAAAAGGAGAGGACAAAGCCTCTCCATTTAGCCAAGTGGAAGCATTCTATTTTGACACATATTATATTAGTTAATTAGTTAGGAAATAGTTGTTGCATTAATATGTTTTAAAATTTCAAATTTAAATTTTCAGTTACTTTATCAATTTTATTTTTTAAATTTAAATTATTCATATGTTGGTTAAATTTAAATTTAAACCTACGAACTTCATTTCCTATTATTGATAGAACAAAATTGATGTTGAATTTGTTACTTTAGCAATTTTATATTTTAAGTTCAAACTGTTGATATATTGGTTATAACTAATTAGTTATTAAATATTCATTAAAATAAATAACGAAGCAAAAGGAATAAACGAAATGGGTCTCAAAACATCAAACTTATATTCATTAAAATAATAGGGTTTCATAACATATTTCATTAAAAATATTCATTAAATTTTTTTCTACAAACAACCACTTTTATTAGTTATTAAAAATTGGTCAACAAGTAATTTTTGTTAGGGTATTTATTAGTTACTACTATTTCTTTATTTTTAACATTTTAAAATAAATTTAAATTTTGGGAGAGTTTATATAGTTGCCGATATTTTAAAAGTTCAAATTATAAAATTATAAATATGAGTTTTAGTCCTAATATACTGCTAACTTCTATTTGTTTTTAAAATTTGAAACTTATACAACTTCTTACACTTAATTAGATTATCCTTTAATCTTTAAATTAGATTTTAATTATACTGTTGATGTAAAACAATTTTATCTGAAAAAAAACAGTTACAACTTCTATTGTTTCTTACTGCTTACGTTGATCTTCTTTTATGCTATTTATTTCAAAAGAACAACAACATCTATGGCTATGTGGAATAACAAGGTTCTAAGAAAACTCTCTTCTACATCTAAATTATGCATATTGTAAATGCTTCAATAAGGAATCTATCATTGTTGTGGCGTATTTCTCTAATTTTCAAGTGTCGGGCACGAAAACAAGACGTATCAAGAGGTATATTGTTAATATTTTGCTTAATTATTAGTTCTTTTAAGTTGATGTCTAAAAATTTTCAGATCGTACGATTTATGCTGCGTTGTGCCTATTTTTGATATTTTGTTAAAATTTTTTATTCATATTCTATGATACCGTGGAGTTGTACTGATGGTCGGAGGATGTTTCCAACTTTTCTTTCACTTTGTGTATTGTGAATAAATTTGTATGCTTTACTTTTCAACTCTAACACATTTATATTGAACAGTATTTATGTTTTTCTTTTTTTCATGTTTGGTAACTTTTTCCTTATCTTTTGGTTAAAAAATATGGAAAGAACAATAAACCACTGCAATGTGCAGCAGCTTGCTTTCACAAAAAGGGAATAAAATATAAGACTCATCCAAAGCAATATGCATTCAAAAATGACAGTTTCAAAAGGAAAAATTAACGAATCCCATTTAATAGATGGCAAGAAAAAACTACAACAATATGCTGGTAAATTTCATGATTCGTAGTATTTCAGTCTCTGGTGATTTCTTATTTATCTGAATTTTTATTAAGTTTATGGAGTTTTAATATTTTGCGTATAGTATTTGGGAGATTCATGTTTTGAATGAATAGTGACCAATACTTATAATAAACCTCAGATAATTAAAAAGTTCATCTCATTTGGAACATTAACAAATTTTGTGTTCTAACTAATGTAGTCGGGGCTTATGGATGTTTTTGTTATTGATTTGCTCTAAGAATCTGATAGCGGCTTACGGCTTAACAACTTGAAATGTAATTTGTGGAATATTTTGGATAGAAGAATGAATTTGGTGGAAGGTAACCTGAATTTTGATTTGGTGGAGGGGACATCAGGTTATTTTTTTTACAGAAATTTGCTTTACATATTTGAGAATATCCACACAAGATCATTAATTATCTATTTTTTATTTTTTTTGCTTTTACTTCACTTCAACAGTTAAACTCCCTAATTGCATAAATTGATATCGTTGCTCTTATTCAACATTTTTTTTTTTTGTATTCAAAACTCTTAGGTGAATGCAGTAGATGGCAAGGATGGGGTTTGGAAGAAGGGGTGGTATTTTCAACCCCTTCTCATTGGACATATGGGAAGATAGAGGAGCAATGGATGTAGTTAAAGCGGACTATTAGCTATAAAGATCAATTACATCAGGGCATTTTATGATAACAAACTATAAAAAAAACAGACAGACAAGAAAGACGAGCTTTGAGAATGTTTTAGGATCAATAAGAACATTTTGAGTTCCAAAATATATTCTTATGTTAGCGAGTTGGTTGTTATTTATGATATTGACATTATATGTATTGTTTCCTTTTAAGGAAATGGATTGATATTTGTGGACTTTGTACCAAAGGATGAGGCACATATTACACTAAAGTTGTAAGATAGTTATACACATATATTTGACCTCTTATTTGATTTGCTTTGTCATCTGGGAAAGTTTAGCGGATATAGAGATGTTTTTCTGCTATGACGTATTAAGGGAAAAAATTAAGTAATGCTTTTTAACGAATAAGGTTACTTATGTAATTTTCTGATAAGCATTTCACATAATTGCTTTTAAAGTTTACTGGGTTGGGCAGCTATCCTGTTTTCTTTTTGTTATTTTTATTGGTCGATGGAGTTTGTTGTATTATTATTGATTCACTAATATCATCATCGGTGCTTTTTGAGTCCAATCACAATGGTGTTCCCCATTACATATTCCTTCGTTTACATTTGTTACGGCAAGCTAAGTTGCTACGACTCTTCGAAAATGTTGCCGCATTTGTATCTAAACCTTAAAAATACACTATTTTTGGAGGATACGACACACATCCAAAGACATTTTTGAAGAGTCCGAACAACTTAGGCGGCAAATACGTCTTACACATCAATGCACACACTCGGCAAAAGTTTAAAAAAATTATATTTCTTGCTATTCGTAATTGAAAATATTTAATCAATTGGTTTATTTATATTTTGTTGGGTACTTGAGGACGTGATTGTGCTACTACTTGGTATCTATATGGTGGAGTTGATCTGTTGAATAAGGATATTCAACATGAGTTACAAGGTTCATTTCATGATTAATACTTCTCAATCGAGGAAGACATTAAAATTTCAACGTGAAATAGAGGATAACAAGACTTAACGGTTGTCACACAATAATTGTTCGATTTCTATAAAGATTTAACTTTATCACTTCATTGAACCTTTACTTAATCGAGAAAGAATGATCAACATGCATCTCATTTTAATAACACAAATAACTTATTCATTACATGACTTAGGACATAGAGTAAGGACTATCACTTTACATAAGTTATAAAATCAGGTTGAAAGAGGTGCTTTATCAAGTTTCAATTATTCAGGTTTTGTGATTCTATTTGGACATTTGCTGTAACTCCTTGCAAGCTATTTGTCGGTTTGGTGTATCATTATTTTTGCATCTTTAGAATTAGAAATCACTTTAATGAGGTTAAATTTATCACAAAATATTACTATTATGTATTTTTTAACTAAAACTTTCCGCGCATCGCGCGAGTACTGTACTAATATATAATTAATGATCACGTGTATCGATTCTCAAAAATGTAAAGCAAATTTCTGTAAAAAATGATCTCATGTCCCCTCCACCAACTCAAAATTCATGTTACCTTCCACCAAATTCATTCTTCTACCCAAACTACACCACAAACTATATTTAAAGTTGTTAGGCCGTAAGCCACTCTCAGATTCTTAGAGCAAACCAATTACAAAAAGATTCATAAGCCTCGAGTACATTAGTTAGAACACAAAATTTGTTAATATTCCAACTGAGATGTATTTTTCAATTATCCGAGGTCTATTAAAAGTACCTGTCACTGTTCAATCAAAACATGAATCATTTTTGCTCATCACATCTCCCAAATAATATATGCAAAATATTAAAGTCCAAAAACTTAATCTAAATTCAGAGAAATAAGAAATCACAAGGGACTGAAATACTATGAATCACGGAATTTACCAGCATATTGTTGCAGCTTTTCTTGCCATCTATTAAAGGTTGACTGCACTTCTCTCTTGGGTTTTAGCAACGTTTGGAATTAGCAGTAAAAGATCCAATTGCTAAATGGTATTCGTTAATTTTTTCTTTTGAAACTGCTATTTGTTTATGCATATTGATTTGGGTGAGTCTCATATTTTATACCTTTTTTGTGCAAGCAAGCTGCTGCAAATTGCAGTTCTTTATTGTTCTTTCCATATTTTTAAACCAAAAGATAAGGGAAAAGGTGCCAAATATGAGAAAAACATAAATTGTAAAATTGGCTTGTGAAAGGTGCCACATCATCAGTTATTGATACTCACGGTACATATCTCTACTTTAACTCATTGTTCCTTTCTAGCAAAATCATTTTTCAAGGTCAATGAAAATGCATTGTTAAGGAATACTCGATGGTGGAGAAATAGAAGCTATAACTAATGCCAAAATCATAGTTTTTCTGCCAAATGCTTGAAATGACAAAGGCTAGTCCTTATACGCAAGAAAATCAATAGATTAGTGGGTATATTAATTTATTTTTTAAATTATGAAATTCCTAGAACTACTTTCTTTAATAAATATGTGGTTTGTCGCTCTTACTAAACCAACAAAGTTTGGGCTGCTGACGTAAAAAGAAATTGCAATTCAACTAAATTCATCACTCTACACTTAACCGTAGGTTAATACTCCTTGAGCTTTAATATACTTCTTGTTGAAACAAAAATAAAAAGGACAATAATGGATATTACAGAATCATTAAGAAATATGAAAATATTTAGTTTTAAATGTTTTATTTCAGCGAATGGCCAATAAACCAAAAATACCTCACCTGAGACATATAGCATGCGTCAGGCCTGGATTGATTTTGGGGCAAAGATCCAAAAATGTTGTTGTTAATAGGCAAAGCTTTTTCCTCCATTCATCTTAAAATAAATACCATATAGATCTACATATTTGTCACAATACTGCCAAAAAGAATAAGTCATACACAATATTTAGTAGGTGTCCTTGCCCAGTGACATAAATATCAAGTCATTTTTTAAAATTGATTTTGGACAAAAATTTACCTTGACTTGTAATTATATAGAACCGAAAGAGAAGAACGCCACTACTAACTCACTTAATCCATGGCCCTTGATCATTTATCTCCCTAACTATTGATATAAGGCCAGTGTTTACTTCCAAGTCAAAATGCAACACTAACATAAAAAATTTGACCATGATGTGCAAAAATATGTATATTTTATTAATGGGTCTTTATGCAACGCAATCTTGACTCAATTGCGCTTAAATTCAGTAGAACTTAATGCTGTATTGGGCGGTATCTAGGGGGTTTGGGTCATAGGTGACAAAAGAGTTTTAAAATGAGGTGTATGTGACACAAGTTTTAATTATTAGTTGGAGGTGACAATTACTTTATTATGGATTAAGAAAGTTGGGGAAGTTTGAAAATAATCCACAAGTTTTTAAATTTACACTTTGATTCCAATGTATACCTAAAATAACGGAAAACGGAGGAAAAAAAAGGTGCCTTTCTCTCTCTTCTCATCCATTGTTGTTTTCTCTCTCTTAGCGATTTTTGTTATTAATTGTTTCTGTTTTTGCTGCTTTATTCATCATCTTCTGCTTCATTTTCATCATCTTCTACTTCATTAGCATCTTCATCTCCTTCTTGTCGACCATTTATTGTTGTTGTTGTTGTTGGTACAGCGCTACTGCTGCGATCTGACCAATTACTTAGGTCAAATTTTGTTTACTACATCACTTTCCACTTTGGCATTACTTCATAGGTGACTTTGGTAAATAAAATTATGATTTTTATTTGTATTTGTCATCTGGGTATACTTCTATTTTTCCAACAATGGATAGAACCCCGATTATGAATCCAGCATAAGTGCCCACAATTTAAACAGATCAATCATCTGGTGCATCAGATGAATAATCTGTTGCATCAGACGTATTATCTGTTGTATCATGATGTTTATCTGTTGCACCAGACTAATTATCTGTTGCACCAGACAAATTATCTGTTGCATCAGAATGTTTATCTGTTGCACCAGACTAATTATCTGTTGCACCAGACAAATTATCTGTTGCATCAGAATGTTTATCTGTTGCACCAGACTAATTATCTGTTACAACGAATGATTAATCTATTTGAAACAACACAAATCAACCCCTGCCACAAACCCAACAGATAACCAATATGTTTTCAACACTTTCTATTGCTACTGGATTCAAAATTATTCCTTACGTCCAATTACCCATCCCAAATTTCCTAATTCGATTTCTCATTTTACTTGTGTTTTTCATTAATCAAGAAAAGATTTAAAAAAATTCATGTTTTACCCTTTCCATTAATAACTTTTTCTTCAAATTAAAATGGAAACATCATTTAATAGGGGGACTATACGGCAACCGACGTTAAAAGCTTTCTTCTCTTATGAAATTTTGATCGAATAGTAAACAATGGTTATTTCAAACACGTTTAATGTCCCACCAACTGATCAGTGGGTTATGGTAAACTAGACATGTTATTACTTATTTTTACTAATCAATGTGACATCTCAATTTAGGACGGGTAATTTGAAACGGAGGGAGTATGAATTAAAATGTCAGAGCCAAGCAAAGCAACAAACTAGTCATCTGTTAAAATAGACTATTTATCTGTTGCATCAACCTTTTATCTTTTGCAACATGAGTAATCTGTTTTGAACAACACATCAACTCCTGCCACAAACCTAACAGATAAATCTTGCTATTGCTACTGAATTCTAAATTATTTCTTTTTACGTCGAATCGTCGACATGTTTGTTGAGAAGATAATAGACAGAATGAAAATTAAATATGGATTAAAACGTCAAAGATCAAACATAATTTATTTATTAAACAAAAATAAATTAAAATACATATAATAGACTAAAAAAAAAATAATAGTTTAATTATTATTATTATTATTATCAGCATCACCATTGCCAGCTGACCAATCTTCAACCGGAAGTAGCAAGGCCCTCCTCAGCTTGCGTATCTCGTGGAGCATTCTTGATCTAACTCCTCCCAGTTCCCATTGCAGATCACGAACTTGATTCCGAAGTTCATTCACGGCATCTTGCAGAAAAGCAACGTCCCACACTGGGTCAGCCATAATCTTATCTTCTAGAGTGTAATATGAAAGACGAGATGTAATAAATAAATAGAGTTATTTGAATGAACGATTGAGTAAGGTGGGACCTATTTATAAAGGATTGAATTTGAATGAGAGGTAAAAAGGCGCGACTATTCACCTCCATACATTAATTACATTTTTTATTAAATTAAGAAAATAAATATTGTGATATAAGTCATGACTTTTCATATTATTATTATTAATTAGTTCTTTCGAAGAACCATTTTTATTGAGTTATGGCAACAGATTCTATATCTGTTGCATCAGATAACACATCTGTGACAATAAATATATTATCTGTTGCAACAAATATAAAATATATTGCATCAGATAACATATCTGTTGCAACATATAATCTAACTGTTCACCTCCATTTATTAATTATATTTTTTATTAATGTGAAAAATAATGAATTAATAAAATTAAGAAATATTGTGATAAGTCATGACTTTTCAGATTATTATTATTAATTAGTTCTTTCCTAGAACCACTTTTATTGAATTGTGACTTGATATAGATTGCATTAGATAAATCATCTGTGACAACAGATATATCATCTGTTGCAACCACAGTGAACCTGTTGCATCAGATAATTTAATTGTTGCAACATATAATCTACTTTTATTTTTAAAAAAATAACTATCATCATATCATTAATCCAAATTTGCTTACTTTTTTATTTTATAAATAAAAAAAATACCTTTTCAAACTCCTTTATAAAATAATAACCATTTTATTATATAATAAATAATTTAAAAAATAAATTCAAAAACAAAAATGGTGAAAAATCACGATCAATTATTAAAATTGTGGCTATAAATTATGTTTATCATTTATTTCCTTATTATTTATTTACGAAACATTTTTCATATTGAATAATCGGAACGGAAAGTCATGTCTTTTTCTTTTCACCCTCTCAATAACAATAACTTTTTTTTATTAATAACTGTCAGGTGCAACATATGATCGATCTATCGTAGCAGATTAACCTCTAACTGTTGACACAAATTGTTGCTCAATCCCTACCACCAACCGTCGACATGTTGAGAACAAGCAATAAACAAAATGATTATTATTAAATACTAAATAAGAATTAAAAATTCAAAGTCGACAATAAAATGAAATGAATGTTCATAGATTTTTGAATCCCTTGGGTAGATTTGATATACAAGAGGAGGAAAATAATCGCTAAACTAAAAAACATTACCTAATTATTATTACTACTATTATTATTAGTGTCAATCAGACATTTTTCATCCGACAGCCTTGCTCCGAAGTCAGCCAAATCTCCCTGGAGTTCATCAAACTGCCTTTGAAGTTCACTCAAGGACTCGATATGAATATTCTTGTACGAATCTGGATCATCCATATTTGTAAGGAGGGACCTATTTATAAATTATTGTATCTCGAAAAGAAAAGAAAATTGCCTTAAAATAAATCTAACAGATGGGTAATTTGTTGCAAAATATATTCTTTCTGTTAGATAACTTACAATATACTGGCAATCTTTTGCAACAGATGTATATATCTGTTTGATTTCTGCAACAGGTTGATCAACTGTCGTAACAAATGTCTCCAATTGTTTGATAATATAAATAAATATGTCATCTGTTGCAATAAGCTAGTCATCTGTTAATTCAATTTAAGCCATAGATGGGCTAGAAAGAATAAGGTGCGTGCAGATGGATCCACTATCATATGTGTGGGAGTTAAGTATGTATTACTGATAAGATTACCGGGACAACACACACAAAGTACAATATTTTTTTGAATGCAATTTTGAACCGATTAGGCATTGAGCATTCAAACAAGATCCTGCATTGTACCTTTAAGTTTGATGGGTTAAAAATTGATAAGGCTGAGGACCTCATGAAGATGGTACAAATACCCTGTTACCAATTACTGACGGTTGGTGCTCGTGTTTATGCGTGTCCACTTTTGAGAAGGGATCAATATTTGTCATCACTGCAGAGAACCAATAGCGATTGGACTTAACTTTAAGTGTGCATTGGATCCTTAGAGGGCCCTTGATGCCTCACACTGTATCAAACAAGAATGAAAAACCAATATAGTTATTGCCCTGGCCAAAATTTATATGGTTGGGTTGCTCGCTCGGGGTGATGATTATATGCCAGAAGGTGCGGTAGGAGAATGCTTTCGATGGAAAATGGGTGGTTGATGGAAGACTATATCATCTGAGAGCTAATTAAAGAAGATACATAGGGTAGAAAGTAACTTCTAACGAATCTGGCCGATGGAATAATCTTAATAGATGCGAAATCTGAATCAAGTGCAAATATAAAAATGTATCCGATAATGTAATTTCGTCTGTTGTGTCTCTGAAAGAAAAATAATGCAGATGAACTCTTTTCTAGGGAGCTGCATGGTCGAGATTATCACCTAGGTAAAAAATAGGATAAGACCAACAAAGCAGCCTCACGAGTGTCGAGGGTAGAAATGATGTTCAACAAGTCTAGAAAACTTACGCCAACAACAACTATAGTTAAAATAAGGAAACTAAGCGAAGGCGGAAATTTTTGAATTTTAAAATTCATCCCATGCCTTCTTGTTTGTATTTCCGATCAGGTCCACTGCCGTTGACCTGATCGAAACCACAAACGAGATTGAAAGGAAAATAGAGTATAATTACTTCCTTAGCAATATGGATTAATTGATTGTGTTTTCTTGCCTTAGCATGCTTTTAACATTCCTTGGAGAAGATCAAATTCTTGCTGTAGTATGTGAATCTTGATAATTTTCAAGCTTGCCTCCAGCTTGTTGATTCTGTATTCAAGCTGGTCGTTGCCGTCTTCAAAGTTGGTAAGGAGTTCCTCGTCTCTTGTGATCTCGATCAGGAACACTATCTTCAAAGTTGTAGCATTCTAGAAACCCTTCAGAACACTTTCTTCAGAAGCCTTAAAGGATACATGGAGGGTCGCTGTGTTTGTGTTAGGTTAAAATGTGTTGGTGCACGTTGAAGATGTGGTCCCAACAGTTGAATAACACACTTTTATTGAGCGTTGCTCCATGCATCTTGCTCAACCAATCTGATAAATTAGTAAGAATTGAGTTACGTAGCATTTGATTTAAACTGGCTCTACCAAGCCCATCAAACGGTACGTAACTCCGAGCTCATTACCCTATCAAAACAATATGCCCGAGTTAGTGCACAAATAAAAAAAGCCCAATCTGTCAGCCTTTCTAATGATCACTCTTCTACAATATAGATGATAAGATATCTGCTATACAAAAGTCTACACCATCGCCAGACATGCTTGCCTGGGAGCAATTCTTCAGAAGACATCAATAAATATCTTTAGAAGAATTGCTCCCAAGCAAACATGTCTGGCGATGGTGTAGACTTTTGCATAGCAGATATCTTTTCATCTATATTGGAGAAGAGAGATCAGTAGAAAGGCTGAGAGATTGAGCTCGTTCGATTTGTGCACTAACTCGGTCATATTTTTTTGATAGAGTAATGAGCTTAGAGTTACGTAACGTTTGATAGGCTTGGTAGAGCCGGTTTAGATTACATGCTACGTAACTCCATGCTTACTAATTTATCAAATTGGTTAAGCAATATACATGGAGCAACACTCGATAAAAATGTGTTGTTGAACTGTTGGGACCATATCTTCAACGTGCATCAACACATTTTGACCTAAAACAAATACAGATAACCTCCATGTATCCTTTAAGGCTTCTGAAGAAAGTGTTCTAAAGGGCTTTTAGAATGCCACAACTTTGAAGGTAGTGTTCCTGATCGTGCTCTTAAGAGACAAGGAACTCCTTACCAATTTTAAAGACGGCAACGACCAGCTTGAATACAGAATCAACAAGCTGAAGGCAAGCTTAAAAATTATCGGGATTCACATACTATAGCAAGCATCTGATTTTCTCCAAGGAATGTTGAAAACATGTCAAGGAAAGAAAATACAATTAATTATAACCATATTTCTAAGGAAGCAATGATACTCTATTTGCCTTTCAATCTCGTTTATGGTTCTTATCAGGTCAACTACAGTGGACCTGATCGGAAACATAAACAAGAAAGCATGGGATGCAATTTAAAATTCAAAATTTTGCCGCCTTTGCTTAGATTCCTTATTTTAACTGCAGTTGTTGTTGGCATAAGTTTTCTAGACTTGCTGTACATCATTTCAGCCCTCGATGCCCGTGAGGCTTCTTTGTTGGTCTTCTCCTATTTTCTATCTAGGTGATAATTCCGACCATGCAACTCCCTAGTAAAGTATTCAGATGCATTATTTTTCTTTATCAGATACAACAGATGAAATTACATTACCAGATACACTTTTATATTTGCACTTGATTCAGATCTCGCATCTGTTAAGATAATTCCACCATCCAGATTCGTTAGAAGTTGTATCTACCCTATGTCTCTACTTTAATTAGCTCTCGTATGATATAGTCTTCCATTAACCACCCATTTTCCTTTGAAAGAATTCTCCTACCGCACATTCTGGCATAAAATCATCATCCTGAGCGAGTAACCCAACCATATAAATTTTGGCCAGGGCAATAACTATACTGGTTTTTCATTCTTGTTAGATGCAGTGCTAAGATTAGAAAGACCTCTAAGGGTCCAATGCACCTTAAAAGTTAGTCTAATCGCTATTGAATCTCTTTATAATGATACAAATACTTGATCCCTTCACAATGTTTGACAAATAAACATGAGCAACAACTGACATTAAATATTAACAGGCTATCAGAACCATATTCATAGTCCCTCAGCCTTATCAGTTCGGACCTACCAAACTTAACTGTAAAATTGCAGACATCTTGTTTGAATGATCTATGACTAATCAGTAAAAATAGCATTCACAAAATCAGTGCACTCTGCAGGTATTTCCATGATAACATTATCAGTAATACATACCTCTCATATATGAAGTGGTTCCATCTGCAAGCAACTTATTCCTCCGATCCCATCTTTACTGCAGCCTCTTGCGATAGTTCATCAAAAGTTGATCAACTCCCAGTTCCTTATATCTACAAAGAAGAGGAAAAACATTGATGTCACAAAAAGAACATTATCCATCTGGTGTAACAAATGTGGAGTCTGTTGCAACAGATGTGGAGTCTGTTGCAACAGATGTGGAGTCTATTGCAATAGATGTGGAGTCTGTTGCAACAAATATGGAGTCTGTTGCAACAGATGTGAAGTCTGATGAAATACATCAAACCAACCTTTCTGGTGGTTTTATTTGTTCCAATGGTTTCTCCATCTGTTGCAACATCAACAACAACATATATATCAATAAAAAAGAAACAACAACATTTGTTCCAACAACATCATCAACAACAAAGAAGCAACATCCTTTGTTCCAGAACCATAAAAAAAACCACACCACAAGTTCCAACTATGCCAACCCCACCAACAACATCAATAACTGTATCCACAATAATGAAACAAACAAAATACATACAAAAAAAAGATTATCTGTTGCGATATTTGAATTTAGTACTCCATTTCAATTAACATGTTCAAAATTCAGAATTAATTATATTCATAGAAAGAATAAAATAAATTAAAGCCTTCGGAAATTACATGAAATAACTCAACAAATAAATGAAATGTCAAAAAAATCATTATGGGTACAAACGATCTACTCTACAAATAAATCAACAAGTTAAACCAAGGAGGATACGTTATTACATTAACAGACTCAAGCTATAAAGATCTAATCAATATGGATAAGTTGTTCTTCATCCAGTGCTATGAAATTCGGCTTTGGTCGTCGTGGATCTTTAACGTCGGTTGCGTATGGCTTCTGAGTTTTTGCTTATTCATATTTCCATAAAAGAGCAGCATATCTTTTGCGGAGTAATCCAGCATCAATTCCATCATTTGGTACTTGTAATCCATCTCTCAAATACTCGGCATAGGCGGCAACAAAAGTACTGCAATCCCTGCGTTATAAAAAAATAGATAATCCATATCTTGCAGTTCATGCAAACATTGTGAAATTTGTGAAATAAAACTAAATCATGACACTTAAAATTACAGGCTACCAATAGTTTGTTGAGCAATTCCTTCAACATATTGTACATCAAATGGATTAGCCATTTTATCCTGGTATGCTTTAATCGTCGACAAATCAGTACGAACCTTTTGATCCAAAAAGCCACTCATATCAAGGTAAGTAGGCAATATTTTGGCCAGTTTTTGTATCTCAGACGATGGCCCGAAACATCTCCTTTGCGACATCGAGTCATAAACTCGGATGCGCCTCTCTTTTAGAACGACGACAGCCAACACCCAATGGAATTCATCACCATAATTGATTGGGATGTACACTTCGTCAACCAAATGCCAAGGTAAGCCAACCGAAATGCTAAAACTTTTGATGATGTTGATTAAGCATTCTTCATTTTGGAAAACTTCTGGCTACTGTTGACAATACCTATCGTAGGCATTATTGATGTAAACTTTGTACAAATAATTTTCTGTTGTATATCTGTATTGTTCTTATGTTTGCAACTTGGCCTTCTTTCGGAGGTAGTAAAAAATGACATCGATGTGCTGCACATATTATAAAATATTTTGGATTACATGATGAAAAAATCAATACGTAGATGCAATTAAATAAAGTATTAATTAATAGTAATATGTATGGCATTTAAACCTCTTCATTCCAACAAGTTTGGGGCTGTGACATCAAATAGAACCAATTATTCATTCCGAGTTGTGCAACAACAAAGTCAAACATATCAAAACCAAGACTCGATTCGTTCACTTTGTAGCGCTCGTCATTTTGTTTTCAACATGATGATTTATATGTGTTAATGTCAGGTTCTTACAACAAGAATTGTATAAACCAATATCCATAAAATTCATTTATGTACCTGCCAGCATGATGCTTTAACATCCCATCGACAATCCATTCTAAATAGTTGTTGATCAACTATTTTAGTTTTTTTGGAGTCTCATCCGAGATGTTGAACCCTTCAAACGGGTAATTCTTCCGTTCTCCCAAACTGACAGGATCCATTTTTTCTTCATCTTTGGAAGCAGTTGATGGATTATCAACTATCATATTATGCTCTTCGGTAGTAGCTGTGACATCCACCTGAAAAGCCAGAATTATCAATGCTAAGTAGAGATATATAACAGATTTTCCATCTGTTGCAACAGATGAGTCTTATGTTACATCAGATGGATTACCTATTGGGACAAATTAGAATAGGTAAATCAGAGCAGTACGATAATTTTGAACAGATGACCCATCTGTTGCAACATAAGACTCATCTGTTGAAACAAATAACGAATCTGATGCAACAGGTTAGACAACAGTTGCAACAGATGTATATATCTATTTGATAATTTTCAGCAGATCTATTATCTGTTGAAACAGATATGTGCCTGTTTGTTTTTTTGGAACAGATGATGTACATTCACCTTCTTCAACTCATGTTTCTCTTCTGTGGCCCTTGCACACTGAACATCGGTGCAAGACAAAGACAGAGGCATTGAAATCTTGATTTTTTTTATGATTGATGATGCCTTAAAAGTGTCTTTCTTTCTCCTCTTAGCCGCCTTGATCTCTAGTGGAGTGTCTGGATATGAAATCCTCTTTGATGGAATGACACCCCTCTTAGATGTCATTTCCTTTACAGAAGTAGTTAGTGCATTAATAGCATTAATCACTCCATCGTATTTCACCTTGTAGTCTTGACATTTCATGAAGAACATTCGCTAGATGCGGCAAAATCTGGAGAAAAATCTGTACAACCATTATGATCATAATCATAATTGCTTGTTGTTTTAAAAATAGTAAGATGAACATCATTAGCCCCACCCTCCAAAATTGTTTTTCTTGTGATGGCTGTTTCTCCAAAAAACTCCATTTTTATTCCATCAACGACCTTAGGGTCCGATAAAGTTTGTACAGACCGTAAAGTAAGAAAAAATAGCATCTTCAACTCTCGGTTGGTCGGAACAAACCACAGATGGATAATCTAAAATAAATTGGTACATATATTAAGAATGATGATGAAATCATTTAATCATTAATTAAAACAAAAACTTGATTAGAATTTAACTTACTACTTTCTTGAGGGGATTGAAAAGATCAAGAAATTTTGTATTTTTATCGGTTTTAACCGACAACCATCTCAGAATTTTTGGATAGGAAACTTCTTCCTGGTAGTTCACTTGTTGTCTCAAATAAAGAATGGCTTCAAATGCCCAAGCCTATAACATAACGCCAATAAATCAAAAGCATTATTGAATAAAAAAATGATGAATCATATCATGATAAAAGAAATATTTACCATGAAGGCCCATGGAAAACCATATAAGTTGACTTTTTTTGGCGTTAATGGAGTCAACAAATATTCGACAGTCATTTTGAAGATTTCATAACCCCAAGGATAGTTGTTAAATGCCTCAAGATCCTCGGAGAGATTTATTAAATCGAGGCTTATGTTGTTGTTAACGTCTCTCGCCCAAAGAACATTATGTACAAACCAAACCAAGCACAATGATTGCTTGTGCTTCTTTGAAAGTCCTTTACCTTTCAACACTTCAATCAAATTTTTATTTTTGAAGCTTGGACCAACAATGGATACCAGGTCATCAAGATTACTCGACTTGCCTTTTCCTTTTTTGGGTGTGCGGGGTGCTTTTTATGGGTCAGAGTAGGTATAACTTGAGAAAGAGAAGGAGGATAACATTTTAGTCTGGTAACTATGGCAAACTCCTCCCAACCAAAACAAAAAGGCATGCCACAGTAATTTATCCACACCTCATCCATCTTATCTTTGTTTTCATACGTAAACCTGCACTTGAGAAGATCATATACCATTTTCATCTGAAAATGAGCATTGTTGTCCTCTGGTAAATCAAGATATTGCCCAAAGCAGTTTTCCTTGAAATAAGAATCCAATTTTTGTTCTGAAGGCGTCGAAAGATTTTTCCATGACTGACATAACCACGAGATCACCCGTTAAATTTGTAGCACCATCGCACTACATTCTCACAGGATAACGATCAATGCTGAAGGTTTTGACGAACTCTTCGGCGGAAGGGCTATTAGCATTTAGATCATCTTTTTTGAAAGATTCCTCCTCCCCGTGTTCATTATCTTCTTCTCCTGATTGAGATAACGCTTATAAAGCAAGCTCATAGAGTGGTGGATGTAGCTGAGCTACTGCACTTGTTCCTTCACTTGGACTTAATTCGATTTCTTTTCTTTTGTGAGCCATGTTATCTTAAATTAATAGGAAAATAACATAGATTATAATTGATTAATGCATAACAGTAATATAATAGTTCCAACAGACAACTAATCTGTTGCACCAGGTATGTTATCTGTTGCAATATATAACCGACCTGTTGCAATGGATGAGTAATCCGTGGGAACCATACAAATAACACTATCGGTTGCACTTGATATTTTATCTGATGCAACCATAACTGACCCGTTGCAACGGATGAGTAATCCGTTGGAAACCATAAAAACAAATCACTAATCTGTTGCACTAGGTATTTTATCTGTTGTAACATATAACCGACCTGTTGTAACGGATGAGTAAACCGTTGGAAAGAATAAAAACAGGTCACTAATCTGTTACACCAGGTATGTTATCTGTTGCAACAGATAACCGACCTGTTGCAACGGATGAGTAAACCGTTGGAAAGAATAAAAAGTCCTAATCTGTTAGAAAATGAAGAGTAAACCGTTGGAAAGAATAAAAATAGATCACTAATCAGTTATCTGTTGGATCAATATTGTTTAGATTTCTTCCAAACAGAAGAGTCGTTTGTCGCAACAGATGAATGATCTGTTAGATTGTTCACCTGTTGCATCAGATTTTCATAGTTGCATCAGATTTTTCATCTGTTGCATCAGATTTTCATCTGTTGCATCATATGTTTCAGCTATTACATCAGATATTTCAACTTTTGCAATACCATTTCTACCAAGACAAACAACAAATCAACCTAGCAACACCAATACATCGCACACACACACATACTAAGAACATCAACTGTGACCAAAAATCACCAACAAATTCGAATCAACAATACTACAACAACAAAAAGAAATGCAAAAATACCAGAAATTAGGGTTTTATTCAGTCCACATTTTAATACCAGAAGAGTAGTTGGCTCAAGTTCCTCTGTTTCTTCATAATTTTTTTACCTGTGAAAAAGAAAATGGGAGGACGAAAAACTCGGAGTTGTTGTTGCCGGAGAAGTATTCACGTCGATTGACGGTTGAAAGTCAAAAAGGAACTCGCCCGACTATTTGTCACTGGAGGTTGAAGGAAGAAATTTTGCAGAACTATTGGTTGGGAGAGAGTTGAGAGAAGCTGGAGAGAGAGAGGGGAGAGTGGTTGGTTTGGATTGAAGAGGGGTGTGGATTGGGTTGATTTGTATTTTTGAAAACATTAGAAAGTTTTGAAAATATTAATCAAGTCCACAATTAACTTAATCAAGTATTATAATGATGTTTGACCCTATCTGTTGGTCAATGTCACCAGTCCTTCATTCAAGACTTAAAAGACACCTTTCCTTCAATTTTTTCCGGTATCTAAATCATAACAATAAAGAAATGCAATGAGCTGCCACTTGCTCGCACAGAAAAGGTATTAAATAAGTGACTCACTCCTATTAATGTGCATAAACAAATATAAGTTTCAAAAGGAAAAACGTACGAATCCAAATTTTTGCCAAAAATTGCTATAAGAAATAAAAAATTTCCATTCCGTACCTTAACGTCTTCATGAATTTGGCGTTATTGATTAATATAAATGTGCTAGAGTTGAAAAGTAAAGCATACAAATTTATTCACAGGTCATAATGTGAAAGCAAAGTTGGAAACAACCTCCAATCATAGGTACAACTCCATAATATCATACAATATAAATGCAGAATCTTTAAAAATATCAAAAATAGTTACAACGCTGCACAAATCGTACAATCTGGAAATTTTTGACATCAACTTAACAGAACTAATAATTAAGCAAAATCTTTACAACATGCCTCTTGATACCTCTTGTTTTCATGCCCGACAATTGAAACTTTGAGAAATAATCCACTCCAATGATAGATTCCTTATTGAAGCATTTAGAATATGCATTATATAGATATAGAAGAGAATTTTCTTAGAACCTTGGTTATTCCACCTAGCCATAGATGCTGTTTTTTTCTTTTTCTCTTTTTGGAAACAAATATCGTAAAAGAAGATCAACATAAGCAGTAAGAAACCAAAGAAGTTGCAACTGTCTTTTAGATAAAATTGTTTTACATTAATATCTAATTTAATGATTAAAGGATAATCTAATTAAGTGTGAGAAGTTGTATAAGTTTAAAATATTAAAAATACCTGGATGTTAGCAGTATATTAGGACTAAAACTCATCTTTATAATTTTAAAATTTGAACTTTAAAAAAACAGGCAACTATATAAACTCTGCAAAAATTTAAATTTATCTTTTAAAATGTTAAAAATAGTAGTAACTAATAACTACCCTAATAAAAATTAGTTGCTAACCAATTTTTAATAACTAATAAAAGAAACTGTTTGTTATTATTTTTTAATCGATATTTTTAGGGAAGACACTTGAATGAATAAGATGCTGACATTTGATTATATGATAGGGTTGCATCCTTTGTTATTAATAATATATAGATTAGAATCCTTTTTCATGTTTTTGAGATAATATGGTGGTTTCTGAAATTAGATGCCACTTACCAAGCATAAGGAGCAGTGCTCTTGGCTCTCAAGACATGTGCACTTGGGTGACTTGTACTTATGCAATTTAATGCTTAAATAAAAAGCTCTTCCTCTTAATTCAACATTTATATGCTTGTGGTGTTCCATTAAGGCCTTAAAGATCAGACATCATGAGACAGAATATCAGTTTATATAAAAGGAAAATTCAAGTATCAAACACAAAATTAATTGTGCTTCCAAAGCATACCTCAGAAGACATATTCTCCATATTAAGATCCTGTCCATCATCTTCATCCTCTCCCAAGTCACCTTCGCTTTCCAGAAATGTTGAATTCACTTAGGAGCAGACTCAATATTAAAAAACAAAAATTACATGACAAATACATATATGAGCAGAACCTAATGCTAGTAACAAATGAAGATGCTAACCAGCACTCATTCCATACAAATTACCAACTACAGAGGTAACTGTGCTAAAACCTTATCAAAAATGAAAAACTTACAAGGTCGCAAGACTTTAAGAACAATCAACTAATACTAATGTTTATAATAAGTGCAACTCTACAAGGACTTTTTTTATGAAGTAAGGGGTTGCATTAAAGCAATCAAATCGTAGTTAACTCCCAGTACAATGACTTTCTAGTCCAGAATAGGGAGGTAACCAGGCATCAAGAAGAATGGCTTTAAAATACTATAAAAGATATCTGGTAATTTTTGGAAATATTGCCAACTGAAAATAACTCAACAAGGAATTATTACAAATAATAATAAAAGTTTACTGAGCTAACATCTTTATCCTAAGCAATAAATACCTAAATTACTTGAAAGCATACGAATAAGTTTCAAAATGCATGTTAAGACATGTAAAGATAAACAAACCAACTGAATAGAGTATCTTTAGAAAACATTGGATGGCGTGGACAGGACTTCTAAAACATAAGGGAGATTAGCAAAGATAAATTATAGAGAAAAAGTTTTACTGTTGTAAATCCTTTTCCACCATAAATATTCAAAATTATGTTAAGGCAGATGACTAAATAATGTTAAAACAACCTTGGTGAGTGAAGAAACTTAACTGGAACTGGAGTTTGCGTAGATGAGTTGACCACTAAAAGAGACTACACATGCAGAGACTACTTTAGAAAAAGAATCAGCTGCATCTTTTCCAAGTAATAAAAAAGCACAGGTGCTAGTATTTTTTCACAAATACTAAAAGAGAACTAGGTAAGAAAATCTATGAAACGCATGACAGAGACATGAGAGACAGTGGTACGCACAAATAAAGCACACTTGTATTATACATGAAGATCTTTAAAGCATCATGTGAAAACTCTAGTGTATTTTCTTAAAAAAAAAAAAACAGAGTTAGGAGGCGATAACACTATTACAAACAAAAAAATTTCTCTTAGTTACTTGGATATCGAAGACCTAGAGGTGCTTTCAAACCGAGGTAAAATGCAAGAAAGTGCTGCAAAACAGCTTATGGAGACCTATTTGGAGAACCTCAGTTCTTTCACTAAACATGTGTTAGAGTTTATGACCCGAATTTTGTTGATTCGTCCATGAAATATTCGCAGTGCGACCCATGTTTGTGATTTTTTGTGGGGTCTGTGGTGGTAGTAGAGTGATCGGTCCGATAGGCCCGATCGCGGAGCCCACCATTGATCCTGTTGAGGTGCCTAGATGAAGACCCCACAGTATGGACCTGTTCGTTTTTTAGCATAGGATTTATTTGTATGCACGTAATATATAAGTGAGTTTAGTGGGCTATTTCGGGTGGTTTTCATATACACGAAATTGAGACTATCGTCCCCATCTTGTATTCCTCTCCTTCATAGTGAATTTTCTCTGCCTCTACCCGTGTTTTTTCTTGTCAAGGGTTTTCACGTAAATATATGTGTTCTTCTTATTTTTCTTTTGCTTGTGGTATTACTTGTTCCTTTCCATTCATAACAAACTGGTATCATAGCGATCGATTGTTTTATCGGGGATGGCAACCATGAAGTATGATATTTCACTGTTGGACCGAAACACCAGATTTTCGTTGAGGCAAGTGAAGATGTGGGCTGGGCTCGAACAAATAGATTTGGAAGATGCTCTATTAGGGTTTGATAAGATGTCGTGGACAAAGGAGGATAAATGGCATAAGAATCGAAAAGCTTTATCTCAGATCCACATTCATTTATCTAATCAGATTCTACAGGATGTTTTGAAGGAGACCACTGTCGTTACTTGTGGTTGAAACTTGAAACGTTATGTATGATAAAGAGCCTAACTAGTAAGTTTCATCTCAAGCAATGAATTTATTCCCATCGCACGTCTAAGAGTGTGTCTTTGGAGGATCACATATCTGTCTTTAAGGTAATTGACTCTGATTTAGAGACTATTAAGGTTAAGTACGATGAGGAAGATCTAGGGTTGATTATGTTGTGTTTTCTGCCTACATCATACTCGAACTTTAGGAATACAATTTTTTATAGTCATGATACCCTAACCCTAGATGAAGTCTATGATGCATTGTTCTCTAAGAAAAAGATGAATAATCTTGTGAATGGGTCGGTGACTCAAGGAGATGGTCTCATTGCAAAAGGAAGGACTCATGAGAAGAACTCTAAAGGTGATGATAAGAATGGTCAAAATCTAGAGACAGAAAAAAAACATTTAATTACTATAAGAAGAAAGGCCATATCAAATCTGAGTGTTATAAATTAATAGAAGTAAAAGAAAAGACGAAAAACAAAAAGTAAACCAACCAGAGAAGTCCGTTGAAGCCAATTTTATTGAAGATGGTGGTAGTGATGGAGAACTCTTGGTAGTTTCTAATGGTAACTCTAAACCCTATGAGGATTGGATTCTTGATTCAACTTGCACGTTTCATATTTGTAATAATCGGGATTGGTTTACAACATATGAAACGGTCTTTAAAGGTGCTATGTTGATGGGAAACAACACACCCTGTAAGATAGCTGGTATTGGAACAATCAAGATCAAGATATTTTATGAGGTTGTGAGGACTCTTGGTGATATGCATTATGTCCTAGACCTGAAGAGAAATCTTATTTCCTTGAGTACCCTTGATTCAAATGGATATAGGTACACTGGTGAAGGTGGAGTCCTAAAGGTTTGTAAAAGTGATCTTGTTGTGATGAAGGCACAGAGTAAGACTGCTAATTTGTATGTCTTGCAAGGCTCTACGATTACAGGTGATGCAGCTGTTTCTACTTCCTCTCTATCAGATAGTGATGTTGCTAAACTTTGGCACATACGCTTGGGACATATTAGTGAAAACAAGATGGCTGAATTAAGTAGGAGAGGACTTTTTGATGTCCAAAGTATTAAAAAATTGGAGTTCTATAAGAACTGTATATTTGGGAAGCAGAAAAGAGTCAAAATCACTAAAGGCATCCACTTAACTAAAGGCACGCTTGATTACATTCATTCTAATCTCTTGGGTCCTTCTAGAGTATCTTTTAGAAGAGGTTCTAATTGTATATTGACTATTATTGATGACTAGTCCAAAAATGTTAGGGTGTTCTTCCTGAAGCAAAAGAATGTTGCGTTGCCTATTTTCAAGGAGTGGAAGACTATTATTGAAAAGCAAACAGGAAAGACGGTAAAATGCCTTCGGACTGATAATGGTTTAAAGCTCTGTTCTAATGAATTTAATATTTTGCGCAAGAAAGAAAAAATTATGAGGCATTTAATAGTTCGTCATACACCACAGTAGAATGGTGTGGACGAATGAATGATTAGGATATAATGAAGAAGGTGCGTTGTATGCTCTCTAATGTAGGTTTACCAAGGTCTTTTTGGGCCGAAGATACTTCCACAACTTGTCTTCTTACTAATTTCTCTCCTTCAGTTGTTATGGATAAATTAGTAGGCTTGATGTAATATGTGAAAGTTCTTTATGGGCCGAAGATACTTCCAAACCTTTCTTGTCGTATGTCTGATCCATATAAAAATATGCATTAGTTACTTCAATCCAATAGATTCAGTTGACCACCAAAAACATTTAACAAGGCAAGATCGTTGTTATTTTCAAAATATAGTTCAAACTTTGCAGAGATTCTCTCTTTTCAACATTTCAACAAACGTGTGGTGGTCAAGTATTTTGTGACAAACCATGTAAATCTTTAAAATTATCACATCTCATTTAGATAAACAAGAAAAATACCTTTCTTTCAGTTCGTAACCAAAATCACTTCCATAACAGTAGTAAAGACATTTATATTATGTTTCTAATTATGCAATTCATCAATTCGTGACGTGGGAATCAAGAAGATGCCATAACAAGAGAGGGATTACAAGTATTCATGCTCTCAAATTAAAGTTTCAAAACATCAAATGCATACATACACACACACACACACATATATATATGAGTAACAATTAACTTCAAGGGGGAAAGGCCCCAAGACCAAAACATTATCATCAAAAGGGTTTACAATGCATAATTATAAATATAAATTCAAAATCCTTTGTAAATACAGGATTTCATAACATCAAATGCATACATATACATATACATATATATATATATATATATATATATATATATATATATATATGAGTAACAATTAATTTCAAGGGGGAAAGGCCCCAAGACCAAAACATTATCATCAAAAGGGTTCACAATGCCTAATTGTAAATATAAATTCAAAACCCTTTGTAAATGCATGATTTCATAACTTTAAACCTTCGTCAAAATATTTTAAATAAGTCCATGTAGTTTTGGAAAACCACACGTACCTTATGTTGTTTAGTTTGAGGATTGAAACTCAAGTCATGACCCTTTTCTTGAAAAATTAAACGTAGAGGAAAATCCTAGTTTGATCTTATTTTTGAGAGTGGAGAGGATTTGAGATGTTGTAAAACTAATAAGAGTTGATTTATAACACTTAAGGTGTAATTTAATTCATGGGAAAGATTTTTGGAATGAGAAAAAGACCAATATATCCCTAAAGAAACCAAAGAAGTCAAAGAATTTCATCAGTTGATGACCAATGTTGATGGTCCGTCACTTAGGTGACGGCTTGTCATCTAGGTCATCACTTTTGGTCTGTATAATACAACTTACTTCCCTAGGATGAAGAATAGGTCTGATGGGAAGTCACTAAGTTGACAGCTCATCAACTTGGTCGTCATCTAGTTGACAAGTCATCAGTTTCGTCATCACTTTGTGGAAGTCAGACACTCCCAAGTAAAATAAACTTAAAATTCTACTCCGATATCGGATTAAGGTGTAACCATTTGAGTGGACTCGAAGACCTTTCATTTTATATACAGTAGGACCTCTAACTCATTATATACAAGAAGTTATGATCAATGGATGTTGACTCAAGTTTAAACGTTTACTAAAACTTAATCGATCGGAAAGTTTTCAACTCGTCTTTGAATTAAGGGGACTCTATGATCTCAATTCTTATTCAAAGGTATTCACACACTATTGGATTGATCATCACACATATATCAGCAAAGAATCATTGGGTTTGGGTCTATACGAGTAGGAATGACGGTTTAAACTTTATTCCAAAAGTGCGGGGTGTTACATTATCTCTCCCTTGGGATCATTCATCCCTGAATGACAGGTAGGGACTTGTTGAAGTTACAAAAATATTAAATAAAAGACGTAATCTTACTCTAAGAATCCTATCTGAAGGAAACATACATAGACTTCAAGAAGAGCATTCACGAGGTTGCCAAGTGAATCGGGTAAGCACGAAGCGTGAGAGGACAAAATTTGACATAAGGATGATCTTGCACATGAATTTTAGGTATCATGATAATCGCAACCTTTTGTATCAGTTTATTTGGTGATCATAGGCCTGATTTCCATCGGTACTAATCATGAAATAAGATTTCGCAGAAGATAAGAAGTGGAAACATTCTCTACCTTACAAGCTATAATGTATAGACTTAACCTTAGTGACACTACTCATCTATGCTCCAAACAATAAACAACATACTTCATCATTTCCAACTTGCGATTCCCCTATCACACGTCTTACCACATGAGTTGAATCTCACTACATAGTACTTCTAAATTGAAGCCTAGCTCAAAGTTAATAGGTGCTAACTTAAGAGACGGGAGCCTGTACTTTACATCCCACTAAGAAAATTACTTCACCTTGTCACTACCATTAAACACACTCGAGTTACAAATCAAAGAGTACCAATAACATAACACATAGTTTTGCATTTTCGTCAATCATAACATTCAAGCCTATCATTACTACACCAACTTGATATCCGCGCTAAGACCAGCAAAGTCAATCACTCACAAAGATTTTCACTACATATCTCCTTCCTAAGTATTCCACGTAACAAAAGTTCATCTCCTTCTCCCCCCCCCTCATCCTATAACCCTAGCTCTAGAAATCACACCAAAATTTTCACCTTCAACAACCTCTACACCCTTACCTAAAACATTACTATGCTTCCACAACCTCAATCATACTAATATACTGAGGGTTATTGAGGGACCCGAGCATGGGCATCATGAAAAGAGAGTGACACTATTTGACTATAACTTATACTTATTGAACGACTCAAGGAGGGACATAAGGTTAAGATACAATTAAATAGACACGAAGGTCTTTATATATCAAGTGTTCGGATCATAATTAAAGAGTCTTTCAGCACAACACAACACAATATGGTTTCCTTAGGACATACCATAATGAGAAACATGGGTGCACATATCATGAGCTATATGGCATAAAGCCAAAATTTATGTAGTTAATAACTAAGACAAGGATTCCACTTGAAATGATTGATCCTCATTTAAAGAACTGAAAATTTTCACGAGTTAGCATAAGCTTTATCACTTTTGCTAATTCCAACATAAAATGATTCAGTGACATATAGAAATATATTTTCTTATGACTAAGCATGCTGTGAGACATAACTTTGAATCATAAGAAACATAACATATGGCTTGGATACATGAAATATTGGATCACAGAGGGACATTTCTGCTTCTTGTTTGGAGGTCGGAACATTACATGAGTTACAGAGAGAGCTCAAACCTTAGGCATAGGCAAAACATGAATACATAAGATATTGGTAGATGTCCATTCAAATCGAAGTAGGAGGATCTTTTCTTGCATAGGAATTGATTTATCATGTTTCTTAATTGAAACTTGACACCACAAAAAAATTTGAGAACTACTTTAAGCCATCATCTCCCCCTTAGATCAATGTCACACTCCTAGACTTGCAAATATAACCTCACATACAAAATTTATAGCCACAATTTTCAACAAAATAGAAACAACACCAATTACTCAAACTTTAAACTCTCCCTGATGAACTATACTCTGAAGGCCTCACTTTCTGAAAAAACTACTCTTAACATTCGCTGGACTCTATAGCCATCACTCTACAACTCCTACTCTCATGAGCGCACACATCCACACTTTTTATAAAAAAAGAAAGGGTATCAAAATATACATGAACTCAAACTCCTCTCATTATTCTCTAATATATAGACACTAAATACAACCTTAGACATCCCCTTTCAAGTATACTAATTGTATTTTCTTCTAACTCCTAACGTTATCAACATATGAATAATATTTTCATAGTCGTAGACACCTACGCTTAAAAAAACTTGACACTTCATCATGAATTCCTTATAATATTAGCTTTACACCTCTAATCACACAACTTTCAACTAAACAAAATTTGTAAAACTATACCAACGACCCATATTGCCTACCTATATATTCTCTTTTTACCTATAACGATGTAAGACCCTGCAAAGTCCTAAGCTTAGCTCAGTCCGTTAAAGCTTGATAAGGGGTCCCCAACTTTGAAAAGTTTAGCTAAATATAAGGATAAGTTTATGTAAACATAGTGGATCACCGTGATTAGGCCGCATCTTGATGAGCCCTCCATCGCGTCGCGTTGAAGGCCATTTCGGCATTTGTCAAATTCCAGTAGCTCACTGAGATTCCCCACATCGCGGTGAGGAAGAAATCAACAATTGTCATGAAATAGTGAGTCACCGCGATTCCACCGCACCGCAGTAAATATAGCAATGACCCAGTCACCTAGTCACGGTGAGGCTTTAATCTGCATTCCAGTACGTGATTTTAAATCCCAAGGGCAACTTAGACTTTTCCCATGACTAAGACCAGCCTTTAAACATGAAATTATGCCCTAAATATCCTATTATGTCGCTTTTCCTTTCTGTCACTCAAGAACTAAATCATTCTCTCTCAAGAGGCAAAGATCCTAGTTCAAGAAATCAAGGTAAATCCCAAGAATATCTCCAAAAACTCAAAGAAAATCACAAATTAAGTTATGTTAAATGTTCATTCATGGGTCCCTTCGACCCATGAATTTCAAGAATTCTTTTTCGAAGAACAGAGATTGTGTATTTATGATTTCCATGTTTGAATTAGATTGAATTCATGTTCATGATTTTAGTTGGGTCTCAATCCATGATTTAAGTGCATGTTTTTCCTGAAATTGAATAGCAAGTGTGAAGAATATTTGATTATCTTGATAAACTCTTGAATTTACAAAGTGATTAAGGTGTCTATTATGTTATTTTGATTTTAATCCATGATCTAGATTACAAGTTCCAAGAATTGATCCTAATATGTTTTGAACTACATGATATTCATGATAAGCCCTTCAATGAGCAAGTTGATTGTTTTAATCATGTCAACCCTAAGTGTATATGATTTAATGTACAAATTATGCTTTCCATGTGTTTGATAAATTATCCATGAGAATGAAATAATGCCACTATATCATGATAACATGTGTTCTCCATTCATGTACAAGTTAATGCATTACAAGTGTTTGATGAAATGTCTATATGAATGAATTATGACCAAGTGAACATTTATATGTTATTCAAAGTTATGCTTTGCTTTACTTTTCATGTTATCGAGTCCTGGAAGTATTTAATACCCGATAATTAAGTTGTTTATCTAGAGCTAATGTTAGTTATGGAATAGTATCAATCTTGTCACAATTAGTAGTACTCTTAGTCCGTAATAGAACTCAGTAGTACTCAGTCAGTTACAGAACTTAGGAAAACTCAGTAATCTTAGTTTCAGTCCAGTCTAGTTCAGTATACTTAGTTCAGTGTCATTCAGTTGGGAGTAGGATTCAGGATAGAGCAAGCCTAGTGATAGGGGCACACCCATTAGTTAGGACTGGGTCCATAGAAGAAATTCCTAAATTCCAGAACTACGTAGCCAGCGTAGGTTATGAGATATCACCCATTAGATAGGACTGACATACTCAGAGATCACCCGCTAGTTTAGGACTGATCTCAAGGGTCACCCACTAGATTAGGACTGACTCCACTGTAGTTGTTAGTACCTGCGGCATGGTGTTAGCACCCTTCCAGCTGGGGATACAGGTTGGACACCAATTAGATTAGAAAGTGACGTGTCGGTTAGATGATTACCTCCCACAGTTTTGGTTTCAATCTTAGTATAGAATTCAGTTCAATTATACAGAATTAGGACTATTCGATACAGTCAATCAGTATCAGTAACTCAGTTATCATAATTCAGTACTTAGCTTCATAAAAGATCAGTTACAGTATACATTCACGTACATACTCAATATTGCATAGTCAGTAGTTACAGTAGTTTCAGTTTTCATGTACTCTCGTGTTCAGCTACTCTATATCATTCAATTATTATTATTCATGCATATGAATCCTTGCATTCAGCCTTACCTCATATAGCATACCAGTAGATTCCACGTACTGACACATATTTTTTATTGCGTTGTGATGTCTTATATCATAGGTTCAGATGCTCCGATTCCTGACTGCGCATAAAACAATTCAGATTGAGCCAGTAGTAGATTTCGAAGTGAGTCCTCATCTATTGAGTATATGCTTTATTTCAGTATTTCAGTAGACTCAGTATTTCAGTAGAGGGAGTTAGTTGGGGGATTGTCCCATCAACTCCACTTTCAAACAGTTTTAGTTATAGGCTTTTCAGACTAGTTATCAGACAGTATTCAGTTTTGCTAATTTTTATTTTAGTTGTTACACATTATCAATATTTATATTTTGAACCTTATGAAAATTCATCAAAATTCCATATTTATTTCATAATTATTATACAGTGCTCATAGCGGATATAAGTCATAGGTTAGCTTGTGGTCCTTTGGGGTCGTAAGCATCGTGTTGCACCTAGGGTGTACTCTTAGTTCATCACAAACTTAGTATTAGAGCCTAAGGTTCAATAGAGTCCTAGGGAGTCTAAAATCCACATCGATTAGAGTATTGTGTGTGGGTATGTAGCGTGCCACACTTATGGACAGGAGACTAAGAGATGTTTTAGGAAAAGTTTTGCTTGTTTCAGTATTCATGTAATTCGAGTGAGAATAAACTCAAGTTAAACTCTTAGTCTAATTTATCTCTTCCTTATGCTTCCAGAACATGCCTCCCAAATAAGCTAATGGAAGGATTAATGAAGACCAGTCAGCTCCTCCGCCCGTTCAGGCAAATCCCCTACATGAGCATGTCTCTCACGCTGAATTTAGAGCTGCTTTCACTACCTTAGCTTATTTAGTAGTTGCTCAGAGTAAGATGTAGACTGTTGTCCTATCTAGGCTTTGACTTTAACTTAGCAGAATGAGGGAGGGGAGCATAGGAATAATAAGAGGGCTAGAACAAATAATTCTACGCCAAGATCAAGGGATAGTAACCGCTCCCAGTTCCATCAGAGATTCTCAGCACCAGTTCTACTTTAAGTCTAGGCACCAGTATATAAGTCTAAGAATGTCATTCAAGATGGAGCACCAGGCTCTAAGTCACAAGGTCATGAGAAGGGTGCTCGTACTAATCCGCTTTGCAAAGAATGTGGTAAGAACCATAAGGAAGTGTGTAGGGAGGGCAGTGATGTGTGTTTTAGATGTGGTGAGTTAGGTCACAAAGTCTGAGAGTGTCCCAAGGATGGTCCACAAAGTCAGCGCAGTCGTCCTTTAGTTCAGTTTTGTCGCCCGAATCAGTAGGGTGGCACTTCCAGTACCACTAGTTGTCAACGCCGGAATGGATTTTACACACTCCAGTCTCACCATGATCAGAGAGGTTCTCCTAATATAGTTACAGGTATGTTTAGAGTCTTTCATCTTTAAGTTTATGCTTGGTTAGATTCTGAGGCTTCTCTTCTTGTAACCCCTATATAAATGTGAACTTCAGTGTTGCCCAAAATATTAGTAGAGCCCTCTTAAATGTTTCCCCCGACTATAGAGTATAGCGTGATAGTCCAATTTAGAATTGTTGATTTAGTTGTTCAAAGCTTTAGAATAATGGATTTAAGCTAAGGGGGAGACGGTAGAATGAGTGACCAAGTCAGGCTTTCAGATTTTAGTAGTGATGTCAGTAATCTCAGTACTCATTCCTTACATGTCAACTCTATGTTAATATCTCATAGTCATGCATATCAACAAAAATCATGTACACTTACAGATCCTAGTATAATGGAGTTCCAGTTTACTTAGTATTACGATTCATGTTCCACGAATACATAAATGCCAACTCAGGTCATGCAACTCATGACTCATGTAATCATGCCTTACTGCATGCTCAGTTCCCATGACTCATTTTACTCTTCTAATGATCAGCTAAATTCAGCGTATATCTTGTATATTCTCCTTTTAGGCCCCTTGATAAACTCATGATATTGATATTCTATTCCTCAGGATTCAGTCAAGTGCCAAGTTAAGTATAGTGTCCATTCATGCTTCAGGTCCCCATGTTTTAACCTTTTAGTGAACCCTCCTTAGTGATGAGTGGTTTCTTAGATGGAAGAGAGTAAATGTTTTATTTTAAGGAAAAATAGTTGCATGCTTGTTTTACACAAGGCTTTAGTCATGAAGATAGGCTTGATTGTCATGTTGATGTGTAAGTGGCTGCATATATTTAAGAGATTTAAGTAGACTTGAACTTAGCTGGAGAATTTAGTTCAGCTCATACATTAGTAGGTAGGGTTATCAGCGCCCATACTGCAGAATTCTAGCCATGTTGTGGTTTCTTATTTAGATATCTTATTTAGCTAATACAAATGTTCCTTACTCACTAAATTCATTAGAACCTTATAGAAAGAGTGTCAAATGAATACTCCAGTCGACTGTAAGTTTTCAGCATGAGTTATTTCGTAAATCCAAGAATTCAGTTTAGTTTAGCAGTCAAGAGGGCAAGCTCGTATCATTTCCCATCTTTTCATCTAGTTGTACTATCTGAAGTTTCATGAATATGAACATTCCAAGATAGAGCATCCTAGTAGTTATGAGTTTAGCCTAGTTCATGTATCATGACTGATGTTAGGCGTATTTACACGCCTAAAGCACCTTAATGTACCCATATTTTAGCTAAGTTTTGAGGACAAAATATATAATTCCTACACTTTTAGTCCTTTTTCCTGTAAGTGAGCTAACCAACGTGATTAGCAAGTTTTCAGGAATAAATGATGAAGATTTCAGCATTTTATGGACTGTTGGACGCCAAAGGAAACTCCACGTAAGAAGGAAGGCAGCTTCTGGAAGCTTGTGGACTGAAAGTGATGCATGGAGAACTTGTCCCAGGCAAAAATAGAATTTCTAAAGACTTGGGGGATCAGCAGTAACTTAGTAGGATTAGGACAAGTATGCAGTAACCCAGTAGGACTAGGACAAGGATAAAAACCCTATTTCAGTAGGACTAGGACAAGGATGTTATAAAAACCCTATTTGCTGAATTTTTCAGCAAGCTTTTTATTATTCTCACTCATTCTCTTTCAATTCATTCTTACTCTCTTCTATTCTTAAATTCGTTGTTGACATTATTCTTCATCTATTCGACTTTTAATTTTCACGACAAGAGAAACGCTACTAGAAAGGAATTCACGCCACAAGTGACGCCAATACTTCCTTATCGTGATATTGTTATTGCATTGGTATGATGATATCCTCGTGGTTTTCCTTCACAATTATGAGTAGCTAAACTTCTCTGTTAGGGTTATGGAAGCCTTATGAGATACTATCTATTGCTATGAGTTTTTGAATTCTTGATACGTATGCTGCTTATATCATTACTCTCTTCATCTTAATTGAATTCTTGTGGTTGCAAACATATAGAATACGCCAGTATAGCATTAACTTGTTCGAAAGAAAAGTTACATGTCTGGAAAAGAGAGAATGACAAGGAAATAGGGCTACCAACCCCTGTTTAAAAGTTAGTGCCGTAACTGGATTAACCTCTTGGAGAATTCGTACCATTAGTATACGCTTTAAGCTCGAAAGAATTAAAGTGATATAATCCTTGATGGTCGAAAGACACTAGGATTTACCATAGAATACGAATCTCTATAAGAGCATGCATGTCTGAATTCCGCATAACTCATAGCCAATAGATACGTAAAAATCATAACGTGGACATAACCCTAACTTACAATTCTCATTGATTAAAACCTACTAAACATTCCATTTTTTTTGTTACTTTGATACTCTTAATTCACACTACAATTAAATCCCCCCTTTTTCATAGATTTTTCGATCAACAGTCTACTAATCGTTGCATACTTAGTGACCAAGTATTCCCTGTGGGATTCGACACCCAACCCAGTTGGGTTATATATTTGACAACGAACGCTTACACTCTTATGAGAGCTGTAGTTTGAGCGTTATCAATGGCTCAGTTTCAGATCCCAGATATTCAGTCACGTTTTAGTTCATAGGTGCCCCATGTATCGTCTTAGCTTTTTCTTAGTATCTCAGCCATGTCAACATTCCTCGAAGGACATAGTGTCCCAAGGGGGAAGTGCACTATAACCCCCGAGCTTTCATGCCCTAAACCTTTCAGTTTGTCTTTATGTAGAAAGATCCAGTTAGTAGGAATGAGTTCCCACAAGTTGACTTTCTCGTTCCAATCTCAATTGTATGATTATTACCGTGTCATGGCATGTATTCAAGGAATCAGTTCAGTTCATGATATTCAGTCCACGTATCATGTTTCAGAATCAGTTGTGCTCTCATGTTCCCATACATTCATTTTTAGTAAATGATCTTAGGTTCATCAGTACTCTCATCTTAGGAGAACAGTCTTCCTTAGTTTTACCCAGTTCCATGTTCAAGATATAATTATAATCTTGGTATCATCTACCGTTGCATATTCAGTCATGCATTCATGAATTATTTTCAGTCATGAACTCATGAATCAGATATGCATGTTCAGTATACAAACCCAGCTTGTCAAGTAGATTTAGTTATGTATTTATGCATTCGTATATGCATGTTCAGTATAGAAAACTCAGGATATCAGCAAATTCAGTCATGTGGTCATAATTCAGTTGTGTATGTCTAGTATGTACTCTCAGTATATCATTTCTCCCATCATAGTCAGTCTCATTTAGGGGAGAATGTTCCCAGGGGGGAGATATTGTAAGACCCTACAAAATACTAAGCTCATCTCAGTCCGTTAAAGCTTGATAAGGGGTTCCTAACTTAGAAAAGTTTAGCTAAATGTTAGGAGTAGTTTATGAAAAAAAAGTGGCTCACTGCAATTAGGCCGCATAGCAGTGAGTATTATGATGAGCCCTCCATCACATCGCGCTGAAGGCCATTTCAGCATTTGTCGAATTCCAGTAGCTCACCGCGATTACCCCACATTGCGGTGAGGCTCAAATCAACAATTGTCAAGAACAATTGAGTCACAGTGATTCTACCGCGCCGCAGTGGATATAGCAATAACCCCATTATTGCACATGGTGAGGCTTTAATCTGCATTCCCGTTACGGGATTTTAAATCCCAAGGAAAACTTAGACTTTTTCCATGACTCAAATAAGCCTTTAAATAAGAAATTATGCCCTAAATACCCTATTATGTCACTTTTCCTCACATTTTCTCAAGAACAAAATCATTCTCTCTCAAGAGGCAAAAACCCTAGTTCAAGAAATCAAGGCCAGTCCCAAGAATCTCTCCAAGAACTCCAAGAAACTCACAAATTAAGTTATGTTAGATTTTACTTCATGGGTCCCTTCCACCCATGAACTACAAGAATCCTTTTTCGAAGTATAGAAATTGTGTATTTATGATTTCCATGTTTGAATTATATTAAATTCATGTTCATGATATTAGTTGGGTCTCAATCCATGATTTAAGTGCATGTTTTTCCTGAAATTGAACAGCAAGCGTGAAGAATATTTGATTATCTTGATAAACCCTTGAATTTACAAAGTGATTAAGTTGTCTATGATGTTATTTTGATTTTAATCCATGATCTTGATTACAAGTTCCAAGAATTGGTCCTAATATGTGTTGAACTATATGATATTCATGATAAGCCCTTTAATGAGCAAGTTGATTATTGTAATCGTGTCATCCCTAAGTGTTTATGATTTAATGTACCAATTATGCTTTCCATGTGCTTGATAAATTGTCTATGAGAATGAAATAACTCCATTATAGCATGCTAACATGTGTTCTCAATTAATGTACAAGTTAATGCATAACAAGTGTTTGATGAAATGTCTCTATGTATGAATTATGACCAAGTGAACATTTATATGTTATTCAAAGTTATGCTTTGCATTACTTTTCATGCAATTGAGTCCTGGGGGTATTTAATATCCGATAATTTATCTATTTATCTAGACTCAGTGTCAGTTATAGAATAGTATCAGTTATGTCATGATCAATAGTACTCTCAGTCCATTACAGAACACTGTAGAACTCAGTTACTTACAGAACTTAGAAAAACTCAGTAATCTCAGATTCAGTCCAGTCCAGTTCAGTATACTCAGTTCAGTGTCTTTCAGTTGGGAGTAGAATTAAGTGTTTAGGAAGACATGCTTTTGTCTCATACTCCATTCAACTAGGTCTTACAACAAACACTTAACATGCATTGAAGAGTACATAATTGGGGATTTCTTGTCAACATGCTATAATGACTCTATTTTCTTCATACAAGCATTTTATCAAACATATGGGGAGCATGCTTTGGTTATACAACAAATACTACACCTAAGTATCATGATTCATCAACCAACATGAAATGTGAAGGGGCTTTTTCTCGAACATCATATAATTATCACATACTAGGATCAAAGCTTGGAATTTTGTATCTAAATCATGAATTAAAACTTAACAACACATAATAATGGAATTCCATACACATAAATCATGAAATCTCATAAAAACATAAACTTTATAATTTTTAAAAGGATTCTTGAACTTCTTGGGTGGAAGAAACCTAAGAATGAATATCTGCATACCTGAAAATCTAGATTCTTCAAGTTCTTGAAGACTCTTGGAAGCATTCTTGAGATTGCTTTTGAAACTTGGGGGCTAGGGTTTTTATTCTTGAGAGAGAGAGATTTATTTATTGTGAGATGTGAGAAAAAAATGAGAAAATAGGTCTTTTAGGGTTTTAATGTCATGTATAGGCTGATTTGGGGCTTTAGGAATCTACCAAACAACCCCTAAAATTAAATGAAAGAACATGAAAATCCCAATTTTACATGCTGGTGCGACGCGGTGAAATTGCACCCGCATACTGGAAACTGGACAAATGGGAAACTGCTTGATGGCGCGATGCGGTGGAAATCATGTTGCCACCTTGGCTGCAAACTGGAAACACACCACAATGAGGTGGAATTGAGGAGACTCACTGGATTTTGACGATTGCCATTTTGGCTGGCTTGGCGACGTGGTAAAGTACCAGGTGGTACATTGTCTCACTAAAATGGCTCTAACTCTTCGCCCGAGCGTTGGATTTTGGAGAATTTGGTATCTATGGAAAGCTTATTCGATTTCCCACATGTTAAAAAAATAAAATATTAAAAATTTAACATGGAATAAAATATATTCATCTTTGAATCAATATTTTTAATGTTCTAGAGATGAATTAGAACTAGGAGAAGTGTGGCGTATTATAATATCTCCTCCTTGGGAACATTCGTCCTAGAATGAGACTGATTAAGCTGAGAATACTAGCAGGCTGAACTTACTTGCTGGACATGAGCATGATAAACATGACTATATGACTGGAACTACTAATATACTGAGATTTCATACTGAACATGCATATCTGATGCATGGAATACACCACTGAAGCTACTCATAAGCTGAATTCTCATAATGGACATGTATATCTGATGCATGGATTCTTGACTGAGTTTTTCTAATGAATGCATGAGTGAATACACTGATAAGACGAGCTTTTATACTGAACATGCAAATCTAATGAATGAATACTTGACTGAACTGACTTTTGAATACTTGACTGACTATGCAATGATATCTGATGCAAAGCTTATAATGAGGATCTGAGAATGAAACTGAATGGGTTTAAGGAATGGAAAATACCGGGGAGTTATAGGGTATCTCCCCCTGGGACACTACGTCCCTATAAGAATGCTTACTTCACCGAAATACTGAGGCGATGCACAGAGCATCTACGAACTGGATCATAACTGAACCTAGAGAATTTAAAACTAATGCATGACTCATGAACTGAACTTATCTTACAACTACTAGTACTCTCTAACTTAGAATAGTTACATTTCTGAGATTTCGGATAGTATGAATAGATGAAAAGATGAGAAAACAAACTATACGAATCTGACTGTCTGACTGCTAACTGACTTACTGGCATTACTAACTGACTCATGCTGAAACATAATCTCAAATGGGAGAAAGGGATCTAACAATGCATATCATGAATATAAAGGAATTATAACGTACCCGAATTTATGTCAGGGAAACTTTTGGATCATAGTGAGTCTGAAGTGCATAGAGTTGGTTCTGACGCTGACCACTAGTGGTACTAGGAGTGGTGCCCTGCTAACATGAGTCTCTACCCTTCTGAGCTATCACTCTACACTCCCATATTATGTGGCCTGACTTACAACATCCAAAACATACCTGACTATTTGCTCTACACACCTAGGTAATTCTTGCCACACTTCCTATAAGTGGATAGGTACGAACACTGCTGGCACTACCCTGGGTTTTGGAGCCTGGCGCCCCATCATGACTGACATCCCCAAACTTTGGTGCAGGTATACTACCTGAGGATAGAGGTGGGACTGAAAATATCTGGCTATACTGAGAATGAATACCACCCTGTGACCCGACCTGAGAAAAACTGTAACTACCTGTTCTGGCTCTCTTATTAGATCTCTCTCTCTGTTTAGAATTGTCTGCCTCTATCTGCTGCACATGCATCATTAGTCTAGCATGATCCATATCTCTATTGAGCATAGCAGTCCTACACTCTTTCAATACCAACTCAGACACACCAGTCACAAACTTACTCATACTTACTCTAGGGTCAGCTATCAAATCGGGAGCATACTTAGCTAACTGGTTGAACTTAAGAAAATACTCATTCACAGTCATGGAGCCTTGACTTAGGTTCATGAGTTTACCTTAGCTTCTCTCATCTCTAGAGCGAAAAAGTTATCTAGAAAGGCATCCTAAAATACTTGCCAAGTCATGGGAGCTGCATCCTTCCCTCTACTCTTCTTCCACATCACTACCCAATCATGAGCAATATCCTTCAGTCTATAGGATGATAATTCTACACTCTCTTCCTCAGACACATGCATAATCTGGGTGATCTTCTCCACCTCCCCTAGATAAAGCTATGGGTCCTCACCTACTACTGACCTAAAGAACTCTGGCAGGTTTATTTTCATAAAGTCTCTAATCCTGGCTGTGGCTGAATCCCCAACTTGCTGAGGTGGGGCGGCAGCCGGATGGTTACCCTGAATAGTAGTTGTCATAGCTTGGGATAGTGCCTGAAAAGCTGCCCAAAACTCTGCGTGTGAAATATTCTGATTCAACTGATCTATGGGATGAGGAGCTGACTAATTTTCAGTTCTCTTCTTGGGAGGCATGGTCTGAAATCGGAAAGAAAAAGGGTTAATGTAACTCCTTGATTTTCTATAACTGAAATGACACACGATGATTATGATCCTGAAGGACCACAAGCTAACCCTCCACTTTTATATGTACCTGAGCACTGCATAATATAACATGATAAATGCAGAAAATTGATGGAAACTTTCTATAAGGTTCAAAACGAATAAAATACTCAAAACTGAAAACTGAATACTAATACATCTATCTGAAAATCCTTTAATTGTTCAATCTATAGAGTTGATGGGACATGTCCCCAGCTAACTCCATCTACTAAAATAAACTAAATCTAATGCAATGATAAAATAAGGATCACCCTCGAATGAAGAAGACTCACTGCTACGTCTGCTGCTGTTGACTGAGTTTGATCTACTAGGGGTGCTTTGGATATTGTGCTTCTAAAACTATGGCATAAAATAAAACACCATAGCGCAAATGTTTCAGTACGTGGGAATGTATTGAGTATGCAAGATGAGGTAAGGCTAAATGCAAGGGCTTATGCATGAACTATACTGACTGAATAACATAAGAATACTAAATGGGGATACATGCATGAATGCATAAAGTATAAATGAAAGCGTAGTAACACTGAATACTAAATTCTTAATATTGGTTTTTGGATACTGATTTACTGATGACTGAGTCTACTAATACCGATGATACTAATGCTGATTGACTGAAGCTGATATCAAACCCTATTTAATAGGTTATTTTCTGGATCTACTAATAATAAGAATGATTGACTAAATCCGAGATCGACCCTATCTAGCAGGTGGTCTCTAAATTCGTTGGTAATAATACTTGATTAACTGAATCTAAGATCAGGCCTATCTAGTAGCAGATCTCTAAATTTGCAAATAATAATACTTGATGGCCTGTATCTAACAGGCTTGACTTCTATAACACTGAGCTGAGTTCTTTCTTGAAGACTGAAACTAATTCTAAAACTTAGACTGTGGGAAGTAATTATCTAACCTACATGCCCCTTCTAGCTTCTTTGGGGTCTAACTTATAACCCCAGTTGGAAGGGTGTCAATATCGTGACACGGGTAAAAACAACTTTACACCACCCTCATCTATCAGGTACTCTAACGAGAACGGTGGAGATCTTATCTAATAGGTTAAGCCACCTCATCAACCCTTATCTATAAGGGTTAATGACTCAACCTACGCTGGCTATGTAGTTCTGGAGTGCAAGGATTGCTTCTAAGAATCACACTCTTTACTAGTAGGTGAGTTCCCATTGTTAGGCTTACTCGGTGCTAAATCCTACTACCAACTAAAAGGCACTGACTTGATCCTTAGACTTTACTAGACTGAGCTAAATCTTTTATTTATTATCTTACTTGACTAATCTGACTGAATTTGCTTGGTTCCGTTATCTGATAGAATGCTGCTTGGATTCTACTATCTGACTGAATTCTACTGAGTTCTTGTTAGCTTACAGAGCTTCACTGAAGTTTGAATTGCATACTAAATACTACTGAATACTATGGGCTCGTAACTGAATACTGAGTTGGGTTAGACTGATACTAAGACTGAATTGCACTAATACTGAGATTACTGAATTTCTTTACGTATTGTAACTGTCGGAATTCTACTGATCATAGCACGACTGAGATTATCTACTGACTCGGCTTTAGGCGCACAACTATATTTTTTGGGTACAAGTACCCCCAGGACTTGATAGAAGGAAACTGATAAGACATGACTCCTTGAATTCATGACCAACATTAACACCATAACAATAGATTCACCATACACACAATAAAACATCTCTTCAATCACTTGAATATCATAACATGTAAATGTATAGTGAAGTATACTAATATTTCATAGTTTACTTAATACAGAGTGCACATTGATAGAAATACATGCAACATATCATAATTCCTTCACTAAGGCTTTTCAACAAACACTTGGCATGCATTAGTTGACACATAATTAGGGATTTCATACTTATCATGTTACAATAACACTATTTCCTTCACATAAGAATTCTATCAAACATATGGGGAGCATGCCTTGGTTATTCAAAAAATACTACACCTAAGTATCATGATTTTATCAACCAACTTGAATATTTAGGATTTAACATGGACATAATGTAACTCAACTCATATCAAGATCAAGGCTTGCAACTTGTATTCTAAAATATGAATTATAACTCAACAATAACATGAACATGAACTTCAATTCACATAAATCATGAAAAGTCCCAAAAATTATAATCATTGAATTTAGAAAGGGATTCTTGAACTTCTTGGATGGAAGGAAACCAAGAACCAACATCTAACATACCTCAAAAGATTGAATCTTGAAAGAGAATGACTTTTCTTGAAGGTTCTTGAATTGGGAATGATAATTTCTTGGTTTTCTTGAAGGAGAGCTTTAATCTTGTTCTTGGGAGATGATCTTCAGAGAAACCCTAATTTTTCTTGTTCTAGAGAATGGAGAGGATTAAGGGTTTTTAAAACTAATTTATGATGGTTATGTACATGATTTTGATGATTTAAGTCATGGAAGGTGAAGGAAAATTCCAAAATACCCCTACGAAATCACTTTCCAGTTGCTGAAATTCTCAGCTAACGATCAAGGATGATAAGCCATCAGATTTCTGATAGCTCATCAGCCCACGTCATCACCTAGGACCTAAAATTGATGGGTTTCTGCCTAAGGCTGATTACATTAATGGATAAGACATCAGAAATGTGATAATCCATCAGATATGTTGTACGAAATCTGATAAGCCGTCAGATATGTCGTCACTTAGTTGCCAGGCTAACATGCTGGAGTAAAATGGGCATAACTTTTTTCTCCGATAGTGGATTTGGGAGAAATTGGTATCTTTGGAAATATAATTCAATTATCTATCTGTTTGTGGGTTATGAGCTCAAAAATTCATAGTATAACGAGATATATGCTCATTTGAAGTTGACTATACCAATATCCTTCCCAAGAATTCAAACAGTAAGGAATGTTTTGATTCGCCTAATAGCTAGGACGTATTTGAGACCTTAATACACATCAACCTTGATCATAAAACTACCAATGCACTATAATTCATTTATCATGGACTCAAAGTGTGATTCTAATATTGTTCTGAATTTTTGGGGTATTACAGTTAAACTGAGAGTTAACTTTGAGCTTATGCTCACTAGCACAACATGAATGTTGAAATAGGGGAAATTATTCCTTAAAACTATTATAGCCTCCTATACATAAATATGGTGCACAATACACCCATGCACAAGACTCTGCTAGATCCAGCTTTTAGACTTTCTAGGACACTATTGAACCTTAGGCTCTGATACCAAGTTTGTAAAACCTTGAGTCTGGCACACCGAATGCTACACGGTGCTTATGATCCTGACGGACCATAAGCTAGCCCTTTTCTGGTACCTGTAACTGAGCACTATATAATATAATAAAATACATGTGGAAAACTGGTGAAAACTTTCCATAAGGTTCAAATACTTAAAGTACAACTAAAATAAAACTGGATAAAGTCTATCAACATCAAAACTAAACCATCTGTCTGAATAGCTAGTCTGAAAATCCTGTAATCTGAAAGACTCTAAACTGTCTGGATAAGGAGTTGATGTGACATGTCCCCAACTAACTCCAACTACTAAAATACTAAAACTGGTAATAAAATGAAATAAGAACCATCCTCGAATGATGAGGACTCACTGCTAGGTTTACTGCTGCTGACTGGAACTGAGCTGATAAGGATACTCTGGATCTCGTGCTCCTAAACCTATGGTGTAAAGTAAAACACCATAGGGAAAATATGTCAGTAAGTGGGAATGTACGGAGTATGCAAGATGAGGTAGGGCTAAATGCAAGGGATTATGCATGAAAAATTACTTAACTAAATAACATGATAGTACTGAATAAGGACATATGCATTAATGCACAAACCATAAAGAAATCACAATGACATTGAATACTAAGACTCGAATACTTCTTTACTGACATCTGAGCTTACTACTAATACTGAGATATTGGATAACTGAATCTTATGATATTGATAACTGAGTGGAAAGTTTGCTACTATCGACTGACTAAATCTGAGATCAAACCTCTCTAATAGATGATATCTGAATCTACTAATAATGATAAGGAATGATTGTCTCTGAGATCATACCTATCTATCGGAAGATCTCTGAATCTTTTAATAATAGAAATAATGGACTGAGTTTGAGAACAGGACTATCTAACGGGTGATCTCTGAATCTATTAGTACTAATACTAATTAACTTTATGTGAAACCAGACCTATTTAGCGGGTGGTCTATGAATCTATGGAACTATCTAAGTTCCTTACTGAGATGGGTGACTGTATCTGATAGTCCTTATTTCTGAGTTCTACTCTAAAGACTGATACTGAAACTGCACCTGTGGGAGTTTTCACTTAATAGACATAGCCCAAATCTGATCTAGTGAGGTCCATCCTATAACCCCAGCTAGAAGGCTGTCAATACCGTGCCACGAGTAAAGACCTCTTTTATGGTTAAGCCTCTCTAACGGGTGACCCTGAATAGGAAGTCAAGCCTAAGGAAGTATGATAGTCAAGCCTTAATCTAATGGGTGACTCCTGGTCGTGCGCTGGCTACGCAGTTCTGGAGTTCAGGGACTGTTACTAACAACTCTGCCTCTCTAATGGGGAAGCCGTCATCCATGCACTCATTCGGTTCTAGTTACTACTCCCAATTGAAGGACTCTGAACTGATTCTTAACTGCACTTAGACTGAGCTGAAGCTGTTACTGATCATACTAAGTAACTAAGTTAAGCTGAGTTCACTTGGTTCCGAAGACTGATAAAACACTACTGGATCTCATTATCTGACTGAGTGATACTAAGTTTGGAATTGATTACTTGAATGCTACTGAGGTCTAAACTAAACACTTGAATACTACTAATATCTGAGTTGAGTACTGAACTAAAGCTGGAATGCTAATGATACTAAGATTACTGAGATATCTTAAGTTGTGTAAGTATCTGAGAGTATAAAGTTTCGTAACTGACCGAGTTCTAAGAATCGTGGCTTGACAGAGATTATCTCGAAAACTGACACGGGCTCTAGACTTGCAGCTAAACTGTCTGGTATAAATACCCCCAGGACTTGATAACATAAAAGTAAAACATAACCATTCTTGAATAATCATAACCATGGAATTTCATTCACCATTACAATCATTAAAGCATCTGCTCAAGAACTTGGGAATCATAAACATGTAATAGTATAGGGAGACAAGATATTGACTCATACTCCATTCAACAAGGTCTTACAACAAACACTTAACATGCATTGAAGAGCACATAATTGGGGATTTCTTGTCAACATGCTATAATGACTTTATTTTCTTCACACAAGCATTTTATCAAACATATGGGGAGCATGATTTGGTTATACAACAAATACTACACCTAAGTATCATAATTTCATCAACCAACATGCAACTTGAAGGGGATTTTCCATGAACATCATATAATTATCACATACTAGGATCAAAGCTTAGAACTTTGTATGTAAATCATGAATTAAAACTTAACAACAGATAATAATGGACTTCCATATACATAAATCATAAAATCTCATAAAACATAAACTTTATAATTTTGAAAAGGATTCTGGAACTTCTTGGGTGGAGGGAACCCAAGAACCAATATCTACGTACCTGGAAATCTAGATTCTTGAAGTTCTTGAAGACTCTTGGAAGAATTCTTGAGATTGCTTTTGAAACTTGGCGGCTAGGGTTTTCTATTCTTGAGAGAGAGAGATTTATTTCTTGTGAGATGTGAGAAAAAATGAGGAAATAGGTCTTTTAGGGTTTTAATGTCGTGTATAGGCTGATTTTAGCCTTTAGGAATTGACCAAACAGCCCCTGAAATTAAATGACGGAACATGAAAATCTCAATTTTACATGCTGGCGTGACGTGGTAAAAATCACGTTGCCACCTTGGCTGTGAACTGGAAAGACTCCGCGACGCGGTGGAAATGCGGAGGCTCACTGGATTTTGATGATTGCCATTTTGGCTGGCTCCAAGATGCGCTAAAGTACCAGGTGATACACTGTCTCACTAAAATGGCTCTAACTCTTCGCCCGGGTATCGGATTTGGGCGAATTTAGTATCGATGGAAGGCTTATTTGATTTCCCACATGATAAAAAAAAATCAAAATATTAGAAATTTCACATAAAATAAAATATATTCATCTTTGAAGAAAGATTTTTAATGTTATAGATATGAATTTTAACTAGGAGAAGTGTGGGATATTACAGTCATACAATCTACAAATATTTCCACACATTAGTCTATCACTGTAAAATGGAAAACCAACTCTCAATCAACAGTTAGACAACGAAAACATTTTATTTATACATAAGTAACCCTCACTCTGACTTCTAAACTTGTGACTCCATATCACCAACTTTTTTGGCCCATTTCACTACCAATAGGTCATGACACTTTAACATATACTACTACTCGTATGGAAATACATTTCCAACATTATACTACACATCATTACCCTTATGTATGACATTGGAAATAAGAATTTTAATGGGGACTTAATACACTATGTACATCTGGCTGAAATGCACAATTTCATTAAGATAAAGGTATACACTCGAATCAATACATCTTGAAGCACTATTGGGATCCTCTCAAGTCCTTGTGCTATCTCATAACTTCTTTGATAACTCAATAAGATAGAAACACCTCGCTGGGGGAGATAGACTCTTAGAATTGTATCACCTCGACAATGAGGCATGGCCTATGAAATTAAAGCAAGGAAGGAATTTGGATAAATTTCTTATGGACGACACTATAGCACGAACTAGAGTATGAAAGAATAAGAAAAACCTCCAAAATGCCTAGTAGCATCCTGATTATAAGTGTGGCACACAACATACCCATATGCAAGACTTTACTACACAAGACTTTCCAGACACCCTATGATCATGAACCATTTTATGATACCATGTTTGTCACGACCTAGAGCCGAGACCCTAGCCAAGACGAGCATCCCAAACCGTAAAGTCCCGAGCGCCCTTTTTTATTTTGAAATCATACACAACATTCATACAACATAAAGAAATGCGGAATATTAACATATGGAAACATGGTCAATCTCATAATTCAACTGAAAAATACGAAAGGAAGTTCTTAACATTAAAAACATACGACACCAGTCTACAAAATCTCTACTAACTGAGAATAACATCTATATGAAAACTAGGACAAGGCCCTTAGTCAGACCATGAATCAAAATAAAATAACGTCTTATAAATCAGGCTTTTCGAAATAGGAGAGGTTCACCAGTTGCAAATCTCTGACAAATTATTCTATATTTTAGCAAAACCCCGGGACTGAGCCTTAGATCTTTAAATATATGGGGTCAATACAGATGTACTGATACGTAGAGCAATCCAAAATAATGTACTTTTATGTATAACATAAGTGAGAGAATTTCATAAAACTATATGTATGAAATAATTTAAACCACATGGCCAACTTGAAATGATCATTTAAACAATTCTATTAATGCAACACCAATCTTTGTTTTACTTCTGAGCTAGGTGGTACACCCAACAATTCAACAGTCCATGGGCTATATGGAATTTGTCCTTGACTAGGCGGCCAAGCCCTTAACCCAAGTTTTCCGCAAAGGTTTGAGTTTCTATTCTAATACGCCACAGGGCACTAGCATATAATCCTTCTTTGGGAACATAATAAAACCGTATCAGTAAAACACGGTTTTGGGCAATGAGTTTTTTGAACTCGTGCCTTATTTGGGTAACTACCTAACTCATTGAAAGCTCAATTTTAACCTTTTCTAAACATGCATCATTCTATGCTCAATATTTGAAAATCTAAATGAAAATCTGCATTTTGTTCAATACTGTTTTACCATGGTATTATCTGTATTGCTATCGGCATACAAAACTTGCAAGTCGTATGCCTAAGCCATATAATAATATGTATTAGTTCCTTCAATCCAACCGATTCAGTTGACCACCAAAAACATTTAACAAGGCAAGAGAGTTCTTATTTTCAAAACATATTTCCAACTATGAAAAGATTCTCTTTTTAATATTTCAACAAACATGTGGTGGTCAAGTATTTTATGAAAAACCATGCAAATCTTTAAAATCATCACTTTTCATTATCTAAACAAGAAAACTCCTTTTATTTAAGTTCGTAACCAAAATCAATTACATAATAATAGTAAAGACATTTATATCCTGTTTCTAAATATGCAACACATCAATTCGTGACATGTGAATCAAAAGGATGCCATAACAAGAGAGGGAGTACAAATATTCATGCTCTCAAGTTCAAGTTTCAAAACATCAAATGCATACATATACATATATATATTTGAGTAACAATCAATTTTATGGGGGAAAGGCCTCAAGACCAAAACATTATCATCAAAAGGGTTCACAATGCATAATTGTAAATATAAATTCAAAACCCTTTGTAAATACATGATTTCATAACTTTAAACCTTATTCAAAATGTTTTCAATAATCCCATGTAGTTTAGGAAAACTTCATGTACCTTATGTTGTTTATTTTAAGGATTGGAACTCAAATCTTGACTTTTTTCTTGAAAACTAGAACTTAGAGGAAAACCCTAGTTTGATTTTATTTTTGAGAGTGGAGAGGATTTTAGATGTTGTAAAACTAATAAAAGTCGATTAATAATGCTTAAGGTGAAATTTAATTAGTGGGAAAGTTTTTTGGAGTGATGAAAATACCAATATACCACTAAAGAAACCAAAGAAGTAGCAAAATTTCACCAGTTGATGACCAAGGTTGATGGCCTGTCACTCAGGTGATGGATCACCAAGGTCGTCACGTTTGGGGTTGAGTTTTACCACTTACTATCCTAGGATGATGACTAGGGATGATGGGCCGTCACTTAGTTGACGGCTCATAAACTTGGTCATCACCTAGTAGACAAGTTGTCAGCTTCATTGTTAATTTTTGGAAGTCAGGCACTCTGAAGTGAAATGAGCATAAAATTGTACTCCGGTATCGGATTAAAGTGACACTATTTGAGTAGACTTGAAGACCTTTTGATTTCATATATAGTAGGACCTCTATATCATTATATACAAGAAGTTATGGTCGATGAATGTTGACTCGAGTTTAGATGCTCACTAAAACTTACTTGATAGGAAAGTTTTCAACTCGTCTTTTAATTAAGGGGCCTCTATGATCTCAATTCATGTTCAAAGGTATTCACACACTATTTGATTGATCATCACACATATATTAGAAAAGAATCATTGGGTTCGGGTCTATACGCGTAGGAACGACGGTTTAAACTTTAGCCCAAATGTTTGGGGTGTTACATTATTACCCCTTGGGATTATTTGTCTCCAAATAATGGGTAGGGACTTGTTGAAGCTCCCAAAATATGAAATAAAGGACGTAATCTTACTCTAAGAATCTTCTCTGAAGGAAACATACATAGACTACAAGAGGAGAATTCATGACATTGCCAAGTAAATTGGGTAAGCACGAAGCGTGAGAGGACAAAATTTGCCATAGGGTTGATCTTGAAGATGGATTTTAGGTTTCATGATCATCACAACATTTGGTATAAGTTTATTTGGTTATCATAGGCCTAATTTCCATCGGTACTAATCATTAAATAAGATGTAACGAAAGATTAGAAATGGAAACATTCTCTACCTTACAAGATACAATGAATAGACTTAAACTTAGTGAAACTACTCGTCTATTACCGAAACAACAAACAACATACTTCATTTTCAACTTACAATTCCCCCATCACACATCTAACCACAAGATCTTGAATCTCACAACATAGTACTTCTACGTTGAAGCCTAGCTCAGAGTTAAAAGGTTCTAACTTAAGTGACGGGACCCTGTACTTTATATCCCACTAAGAAAATTACTTCACCTCGTCACTACCATTAAACACACTCAAGTTTGAAATCAAGGAGCACAAACGATAGAACACATTGGTTTGCATCTTAGTCAATAACTACATTCAAGCCTATCATTACTACACCCACTTTATGGATCTCCACACTAAGACCAACAAATTTAATCACTCATAAAGATTTTTACCACATATCTCCTTCTTATCTATTCCGCATAACAAAAGTTCATCTCCTTCTTTCCCCCTCCTCCTATAACCCGAGCTCAAGAAATCACATCAAAATTTTTACCTTCAAGAACCTCTACACCCCTACCTAAAACATTACTACGCTTCCAGAACCACAATCATACTAATATACAGAGGGTCATTGAGGGACCCGAGCATGAGCATCATTAAAAAAAGTGACACTATTCGACTATAACTTATTCTTATTTAACTACTCAAGGAGGGACAAGAGGTGAAGGTATGATTGAATAGATACGAAGGGATTCATATATCAAGTGTCCGGATCATAAGTGAAGAGTCGTTCGGCACGAACAAAACATAACATGGTTTCCTTAGGACTGACCAAAATGAGAAAGATGGGCGCACATATCATGAGTTAAATGGCATAAAGCCAAAAATTATGTAGTTAACAACTAAGAAAAGGATTGCCACTTGAAGAAATTGATCCTCATTCAAAGAATTAAAATTTTCCATGAGTTACCATAAAATTTATCACTTTGGCTAATTTCGGCATAAAATGATTTAGTGACATGTAGAAACATATTTTCTTAGGACCAAGCATGCTGTGAGACATAGATTTGGATCATGAGAAACATAATATGGATTGGATACTTTGTATATTGGATCACTGAGGGACATTGCTGCTACTTGTTTGTAGGTCGGAACATGAAATGACTTACATAGAGAGCTCAAACCTTAGGCATAGGCAAAACATCAATACATAAGACATTGGTATATGTTTATTCAAATCGAAGTAGGAGGGGATTTATTTGAATAGAAATTGATTTATCAAGATTCTTACTTGAAACTTGACACCACGAGAAAATTCGGCAAATACTTTAAGCCATTATCTTCCCCTTAGATCAATGGCACACTCCTAGACTTGCAGACATAACCTCACATAAATTTATATCCACAATTCTTAACACAATAGAAACATCACCAAATCCTCAAATTCTGAACTCTCCCTGATGAACTATACTCTGAAGGCCTCGCTTTACGAAAATGCTACTCTTAACTTTTTCTAGCCTCTATATCCATCACTCTAAAACTCCCACTCTTATGATCGCACGCATCCACACTCCTTATCACAAAAGAGGGGGGGTATCAGTATATACATGAACACAAATTCATCTTATTAATCTCCAATACAAATACACTAAATTCTTTCTAGGAGATCCCCTTTCAGTGACACTAATCGTATTTTATTCTAACTCCTAATTTCATAGACATAGACAGACATGCTTCTAATAACTTAACACTGGATCAGCAATTCCTTAGAATATTAGCTTTGCACCACTAATCACACAACTTACAACTTAACAAAATTTGTGAAACTATACTGGAGACCCATATTGCCTACCTATATATTTTCAATTTATCCATAACGAACTCCATACAACAACTCCTTAGCCTTCCTCGTACGTTTCCATACTTAAAATTTCAAGAACACAGACTAGATACACCAAACACCTATACACATAACACTTCATCTAACAACTTGCTACCTGGGGTTTCAACTTATTCTAATATACCTACACTCTTATCTTCTTAACAACTCAACCATAATTTATCGTTCTAACACTAATCCCATGTATATAAATATATCATAAATGTCCAATCCTTTTTCCATAAGTTGCCAAGCTAGGCTATTGCACATATCGAATAAAGCCTACTGGCTCCCAAAAATCATGCATCATTAATCTTAAGCTACTATATTTACCACTACACTCCACATCTAAAGTTCAAGCCTATTGTCTAACAACACCAATCATATAGAACCGATAAAGCAGCTCACACATAATACTATTCCATCAAATTGGGGAATCAACCCAACTACGCCATTTAAATTAACTACCGCCCACAAGTTTATTCTCTTCACAACATTACTTCCACACCATAGGATCTACCACACATCTTATCACGTGAAGTACTAGCTTACAACTACCAACGAAAAAACAATAGAGGGGGGGCAAAGTCATATAATAGGGACAATCAATCTTATCTACATATTCCACTTCCGCACACACTACCATATAATCTACAAATATTTCAATACATTAGTCTATCACTGTAAAATGGTAAACCAACCCTTAATCAACGGTTATACAACTAAAACTATTTATTTAAACATAAGACACCCTCACTCTGACTTCTAACCTTGTGACTCCATATCACCAATTTCTTGGCCCATCTCACTACCAATAGGTCATGACACTTTAACATATACTACTACTCGGGTGGAAATACAGTTCCAATATTCTTCTACATATCATTACCCTTATGTATGACATCTGCAACAAGAATTTTTAAAAAGGACTGAATACACTTCGTAACTCAGGATGAAAAGCATGATTTCATCAAAATAAAGGAATACACTTGAATCAATACATCTTGAAGAACTAATCAACTCCTCTCAAATCCTTGTGTTATCTCATAACTTTATAGATAACTCAATATGATAGAAACACCTCACTGGGTGAGCTAGACTCTTAGACTTGTATCGCCTCAACAATGAGGCATGACCATGAAATTAGAACAAACAAGGAATTTGGATAACTTTCTTATGGATGAAACTATAGAATGAATTAGTGTATGAAAGAATAAGAAACAACTCCTAAATGCACAGTAGCCTACTGATTATAAGTGTGGTGCACAACACGCCCATAAACAAGATTCTACTAGACACTCTGGGACCATGAACTGTGCTCTAATAACTAGTTTTTCATGACCCAGAGCTGAGTCCGTGGACAAGATGAGCATCCCTAACCATAAATTCCCGAGAGCCCTTTTCTATCTAGAAATTATACGCAACATCTATACAACATAAAGAAATGCAGAATATTAACATACGAAAACATGGTCAATCATATAATTCAACTGAAAAATATGAAAGAAAGTTCTTAACATTCAAAACACACATCTCATGTCTGTGAAATCTCTACTAACTGAGAAAAACATCTATCTAAAAACTGGGACAAGGCCCCCAGTTGGACCATGAATCAAAATAAAATAACAATGTCTTATAAATCAGGCCATCCGAAATAGGGGAGGCTCACCAACTTCAAATCGCTGAAAAATTAATTTATGATTTAGTGGGACCCCGGGATTGAGCCTCAAATCTTGAAATATATGGGGTCAATACAGATGTATTGGTACGTAGAGAAATGCAAAATAATGTACTTTTATATATAAGATAAGTGAGAGGATTTCATAAATTGTTATGCATGAAATAATTTCAAACACCTGAGCAACTTCAAATGATCATTCAAACAATTCTGTTGATGCAATATAGTTATACAATTTACTTTTGATCTAGGTGGTACATCCTACATTTCTACAGTCCATAAGCTATATGGAATCATCCTTGGACTCGGCGGCTAAGCTCCCAACACATCTTTTCCTCAAAGGTCATAGTTTCTATTCTGATATGCCATAGGGCACTAGGCCAGTGTATATATCCTCTTTGGGTAAATAATAAACCCGTATCGGAAAAACACGGTTTCTGGCAATGAATTTTCTTAACTCGTGCCTTCTTCGAATAACCACCTAACTCTCTTTATGCCCAATTTTAAGTTTTTCTAAACATGCATCATTCTATGCTCAAAATCTGAAAATCTAAATGAAAATCTGCATTCTGTTCTATTCTGTTCTGTTTTACCACGACATTATCTATATTGGTATCATCATACCAAAACTTGCAAGTTGTATGTCTAAGACATATATAAATATGAATTAGTTCCTTCAATCCAATCGATTTAGTTAACCACCAAAAACATTTAACAAGGCAAGAGAGTTCTTACTTTCAAAACATATTTCCAACTATGCAGAGATTCTCTCTTTTTAACATTTCAACAAACATATGGTGGTCAAGTATTTTGTGACAAACCATGTGAATATTTAAAATCATCACTCCTCATTTATATAAACAAGAAAAATCCTTTTCTTTCAGTTCGTAACCAAAATCAATTCCATAACAATAATAAATACGATTATATCATGTTTCTAAATATTCAACTCATCAATTCATGATGTGGGAATAAAATGAAAGCCATAATAAGAGAGGGAGTAAAAATATTCATACTCTCAAATTCAAGTTTCAAAACATCAAATGCATACATATACATATGTATGAGTAACAATCAATTTCAAGTGGGAAAGGCCTCAAGACCAAAATATTATCATCAAAAGGGTTCACAATGCATAATTGTAAATAGAAATTCAAAACCCATAACTTTAAACCTTATTCAAAATATTTTCAATAAGCCCATGTAGTTTAGGAAAACCCCACGTACCTTATGTTGTTTAGTTAGAGGATTGGGACTCAAATTTTGACCCTTTTCTTGAAAACTTGAACTTAGAGGAAAACCCTAGTTTGATCTTGTTTTTGAGAGTGGAGAGGATTTGAGATGTTGTAAAACTAATAAAAGTTGATTAATTATGCTTAAGGTGAAATTTTATTCATGGGAAGGGTTTTTGGAGTGAGGAATAGACAAAAATACCCCTAAAGAAATCAAAGAAGTCGCAGAATTTCATCAGTTGATGACCAAGGTTGATGTCCCGTCACTCAGGTGACGGCTCATCACCTATATCGCCACTTTTGGCTTGGATTTTACCATTTACTGCCCTAGGATGAAGACTAGGGCTGATGGGCTGTAACTTAGTTGACGAATCATCAACTTGGTTGTCACCTAATTGACAAGTCGTCAGCTTCGTCGTCACATTTGGAAGTCATACACTCCAAAGTAAAATAAGAATAACATTCTACTCTGCTATTGGATTAAGGGAAACCATTTGAGTTGGAAAGAATACTCAAAGACATTTCATTTGATAAATAATAGGCCCTTTAACTCATTATGTACAAGAAGTCATGGTCGATGAAAGTTGACTCAAGTTTAGATGTTCACTAAAACATAATCAATAGAAAAGTTTTCAACTCGGCTTTGAATTACGGGGCCTCTATGATCTCAATTCATGTTCAAAGGTATTCACTCACTATTGGATTGATCATCACACATATATTAGCAAAGATATATTGGGTTCGGTTCTATACGCGTAGGAACGACGGTTTAAACTTTAGCCCGAAAGGGCGAGCTGTTACATTATCTCTTCCTTGGGATAATTCATCCCCAAATGATGGGTAGGGACTTGTTGAAGCTCCAAAAATAAAAAAAAAATAAAGTAATTTTACTCTAAGAATCTTCTCTGAACGAAACATACATAGACTTCAAGAACAGAATTCATGATGTTGCCAGGTGAATCGGGTAAGAACTAACCGTGAGAGGACAAAATTTGACATAGGTATGATCTTGTACATGAATTTTCGGTATCATGATCATCACAACATTTGTTATGAGTTTATTTGGTGATCATAGGTCTAATTTCTATAGGTACTAATCATGAAATAAGATTTCACAAAAGATCAGAAATGGATAGATTCTCTACCTTATAAGACATAATGAATAGACTTAAACTTAGTGACACTACTCGTCTATGCCTTAAACAATAAACAACATACTTCATCATTTCCAACTTACGATTCCCCCATCACACATGTCACTATAAGAGCTTGAATCTCACTATATAGTACTTCTATGTTGAAGCCTAGCTCGGAGTTAAAAGATGCTATCTTAAGCGACGGGACCTGTGCTTTACATCCCACTAAGAAAATTACTTCACCTTGTCACTACCATTAAACACACTCGAGTTTCAAATCAAAGAGAACCAACAAAATTCAATGAATAGACCTAAAACTTAGAGATATTACTCAACTATGCCCCCAACAATAAATAACATACTCCATCATTGCCAACTTACAATTCTCCCATAACACATATAACCACAAGAGTTTGAACCCCGCCGTATAGTACTTCCATGTTGAAGCCTAACCCGGAGTTAAAAGGTGCTAACTTAAGGTACGAGACCTGATGCTCTAACTCCTATTAAGAATATCAACTCACCTTATCACTATAATCCAACAACCTTGTGTCCTAATTAAAGGGGTACTCATAGAACATTGCTTTGCATTTCTATCAATCACAACATACAAGTCTATAATTACTACACCCACTTCATTGATCTCCCTACTTAGACCAGAAAATTCAGCCACTCTCACAAATATTTCACATATCTCCTTCCAAACTATTTCACACAATAAAAGTTCATCTCCTTCTTTCCCCCTTCACCTATAGCCTTAGATCAAGAATATCATAAAAAATTTTACATTCAAGAGCATCTAATCCCTTAACTAAAATATTACTATGCTTCCACAACCACCATCATACTAACATACAGAGGGTCATTGACTGACCCGAGCATAAGTATCATGAATGGGAGTAACACTATTAAACTATAACTTACACTTATTTCACTACTCAAAGAGGTACATAAGGTGAAGATACAATACAATCATGAAGTGCTTCATATATAATGTATCTGGATCATAAGTAGAGAGTCGTTCGCACAAACACAACATAACATGAGTTCTTAGGACAGACCATAGTGAGAAACATGAGCACTTACATCATGAATCATCTAACATAAGGTCGGGATTCATGAAGTCAAAGATTGAGACAAGGATTAATACTTGAAGATATTACTTCTTATTTTCATAGCTAAGATAGTCATGAGTTTGCATGAACCTTATCACTTTGGCTAATTCCGATGTAAAATGAATCGGTAATATATAAAAGAAATAGTTTCTTAGAACTAAGCATGATATAAGGCATGGATTTTAAGGGATCATGAACATCATAACTTAGATCTTGAATACATGAAAGCATGTATTACTGGGGACATTATTCCTTTTAGTTTGAAGGACGAAACATTGACATAAGTTGCATAGATAATTCGAACCTTAGATATAGGAATGACTTGAATACATAAGGCATTGGTAGAATGGCCTCTTAAATTGAACTAGGAGGAGTTTTCTTGAATAAAAATAGATTTATCATGACTCTTCCTCAAATATAAACACATAAAGTGGGTATCACCATACAAATAAATTCTAGACTCCCCTTGATAAACTATACTCTGAAGGCCTTGCTTTCCGGAAAAAAATACTCTTATCTTTTGCAAGACTCTATATCCATCAACCTACAACTCACACTCTCATGAGCATACACATCCACACTCCTTATTACATAGCAAACCACTCTTTTCTACTTAAAAATTCTTGCATTAAAGCTCTATTCACATACCCTTACAACTTAAAAATGTTTTTAAAGCTAGACCAATAGCTCGCATCATCTACCTATATTTCCCATAATTCATCTCTAAAGAACACCATATAATAGCTCTCTAGACTCCTCAATGTTAAGAAATTTGAGAACATAGACTAAGTAATGTGGCACTTACACACATAAAACCTTATCTAACCACATGCTACCTGGAATTCAACTTATTCTTAAATTCTTAGGACTCTTATACACTTAATGACTCAACAACAATTTATTATTTTAACACCAGTCCTCATCTACATAAATATCATAATTATCCACTTTTTTCCCATAAGTTGCCAACCTAGGATATTTTATACATCAAATCAAGATTACTACTTCCTACCACAAAATAGGCATCATTAGTCTTAAGCTACTATTCTTACCACTACACTCCATGTCTAAAGTTTAAGCCTATAGTCTAGCATCAATCATGTGACACCGATGAAGTATGACACATACTTACTAGTCCATCAAATTGGGAAATCATCTCAAATACCTCATTTAACTTATCGACTACCTAAAATAATATCCCCTCCATGACATTACTACTACACCTCAAAATCCACTACATACCTTCTCACTTGTTGTACTAGTTTACAACTTCTAGAGAAAAGACAATCAAGGGGGGTAAAGTCACATAATAGGGATAGTTAATCTTAATCTGATAATATAACCCATTACTACCTTATCAACATGTTGTACTTTCTCACATAAAATCTACTCACCCATGTACACAGTTGACAACTTTCAAAATCTCATAAACATCAATAATTTTTCCCCAAGTTAATCGGTACTTATAACTTATTGTCTGATTTACCCTCTTCAATTCACAACATATAATTGATTTATACAACTACCATAACTATCCAATCTAAGCTCCTTCCCTTTTTAAATAAATGATGATCATAGCCAACCACTTCCTCTACAGAATACCATGCAATCTATATATCTTACTACAATATTAGTCACTCACTATAAGAAAAGTAACCCACCCCTCAATTAAAGGTTATACAACTAAACTAGCTTCTTTATGATAAAGTCACCCTTATTCTGACTTCTAAACTTGTGACTTCATATCACTAACTTCTGGACCAACTTATATCTCATAGGTTATGACACTTTATCATACACTACTACTCAAGTGGAAATAATATTCAAATATTAAACCACACATCATTACCCTTAAGAATGATATCTACAACAAGGGTTGTAAAAAGGGACTGAATACACTCCATACCTCTGGTTCAAATGCACAATTAATGTAGATAGGGGTATAAGCTTAAATCAACAAACTTTAAAGAACTTATGTACTTCTCTCATGTCCTTGTGCAATTTTATAATCCTTCATGACTCTATTAGAAATGACCACATTATTTAGACTTTAACCTTCTGCACTTGAATCTCCTTGACAATGAGACATAGCTAATATAATCAGATTAAAGACGGATAAATAAATTCCATATGAAAAAAAATAGCACAATCTAGAGTATGAATGAATAGGAAACATCTCTGTAAAGACCCTTCAGGTCATTAGCCGTGTTCTTGCTTATTTTCTTCGATAGAGCTCCTCTATATTCATCCCAAGTCATTAATGACTTGCTAGAATCGATAGTTTGGTTACCTGATGGGTCATTTGGTTTTTAGAACCACTTTTCCAATTTGAATTCTTAGTCGATTCAATATGGCTGCCGAGTGAAAAATTTAGTAAAATGATTTTGGATGCAAATTTTGAATTTGCTAACAACTGTACAATATCAATTTTAGGATAGATAGACTCGTGGATTTAAAGTCTGACTTCACCAATGCATCTGTAATGTCGAATTTACTGAGATTACATAGATTGTTTGCAAAAAATAGTGTTCGAATGAGTTTGAAAGATCAAAAACAAGTTTTAACCTTGCAGGCCCATCTAAAATCATATAAAAGGGTCTTTTTGGCAGATTTTAGGGAATTCTTCATTTCTATTAAAGACCTAGAATCCATAGGAGATTGGTTACTTAAAAAATAGATCTTGTGGGTTGATTAGGAGCTTAGTAACTTGTGTAATCCATCCTTTTACTACAAATCTAAGGTAAGAATTCCTCTAATTTGATATTGATTTCATTTTTAACTCCCTCAGATAAGACTCTTCCTCGGTTCTCTGTATAATAACTGTTAGTGTACCTATTGCAATATCAGCTATATCAATTGGATCATAGTTTAAGACTTCTTAAAAGTAAGTTGCCTTTAGCTAGTGGTTTCTTTAGATTACTACACAGATTTTAGTAGATCAGATATTGCAAAGAACAAAATCACTACCATTTTTATTGTTGTATGCAATGTTTATCATTACTTCTCCTCTTAAGATTCCACTGAACTTTGTTAGCTTCTCTGCTAATATTGAACTAATATACAGTACTGTGATATCTTGACAAGAGTGAAGAAGTTTGTTGATATCTTCTTGTTGGTCTTGTGATCATGACTTAAATACCCTTGTTAAGTGATTATTGTGCATGTTTGGTAAATACTCATGCTCTTTTTGATGCTCATATTATGTGTGAAGATTATTAGTAAGGTAAAATAGCAAGTGTAATTCCATATCCCTACTTCCTTATATATTGTGAGATTTTGTGTATGCTTATTAGTTTGGCTATGCATGTTTATGTATATTGTTGTATTCGAAGAAATACATGATATTATGTTGATGCTCAATTCGAGCCTGGAGAAATGTGTCATTTTATGATGATTCTTGATTCGAGTCTAGAGGAATGTGTTATTATGATGATACACGGTTCGAGTCTGGAGAAATGTCTGATATTATGACGATGCCCGGTTGGAGTCCAAAGCAATATGTGATATTATGATGATGCCCGATTTAAGTCCAGAGGAATGTGTGATTTTATAATGATGCCCGATGAATTTGGAGGAATATGTTGATATTATGATAATGTCCGGTGAATTCAGAAGTGGTAAGAACATTATGATGTCGTGTGGCACAAATTTACTTATATGCATGGATATTTGTAAGGTTAGGCCGTGTGGGGCCAACCACCTCTATTCTTAAATTATGAGGGCTCTCTTGGTAAATTGTTATTCGTCTCTTATTCTAAATCACTATATAAGAGGTGTGAGCCTTGTTGTTGATAAATTAGCTACTAGAGGAATTTTATGCCTAATATTGAGTTAAGGCTTAGCATTATGTGTAAACTTGCACAAAATTCCAGGGCTAACCTAATATATATACTTGACTTGAATAAGAGGTTATATTATGACATCTTTCCTAGTAAGGTGGATTATGTGATAACTAGATACTTCTAAAATATATGATTATTATTTGGAACTTAGTAACCTAGTTAATGAGTTGGTGGACTTTACTTGATTAAAATATGGAAACTAGTCCTTAAGGTTGTGATATGCTTAGTGATGATGGATCTAGTATTGCGTAATGGTTAGTTAAATTATCTCCTAACATGTAAAGTTGAGATGGCTTAGTTTATAACTAATGTCATGATGGTGCTAGTTATAGAATGGCCTTATGATATTTGAATAACCTACACTATGGGTGGCTTGTAGTTTCCCCTCATTTTGGTGACTAGTGATTTTAAAACATGTAATTTTTTGACTTTCAAAAAAATAAGGTTAATTAGCATGGACTTTGTGGTATATACCAATGAATTATAGAATTAATTATTACATTCCTATGCTATGACAATGTTGCTTTCTTTATGTTTATTTACGGTATGGGTATTTGGAAGTAGATTTTGGTAATGGGTCATGGAGGGGTTATGCTACCCGCGGTTTTTGGTAAATTGATGGAGTAGTGGTTCCTTATGGTATTATTGGTTGTATTATTTTGTGTACTCTCCGGTGGTATGGGATGCGGTAAGGAGTTATTATTATGATGCCTTTCGTGTACTTCCCAGCGGTATGGGACGTCGTGGTAAGTTCTTATGTGTATGTTCTAAATATGGTTGTTGATGATTATTGAAAGTAGATGTTTTGCTATTGTGAATATGGTTGTACGCTTTCGAAATAATACATAGTTATTATGGTGATTATGGAGTATATTGAAATAGTATGTCATGTCATTGCTTTAGTAATAAAAATGTTATTACAAGGGTATCAAAGAAGGTTCAGGTTCGATCCTACCCCTTGAATTTAAGATCATTATCTTATTTTTTATCGTCTTTACACAATATTTGATCTCAGTCAGCCGATGATGCCTACTGAGTACCCATGTTTTGGTACTCATACTACACTTCTGTACCTTTTTGGTGCAGACCTAGGTTCTAGTTGCCCCCTTTGAGCTAGTTTGTGTGAGTTGACTATTCAGAGATAGGGTGAGCTCTTGGAGATCGAGTTTCCCTCTTTCCCCTCTAACCTTATTTTCATTTTTTTGAGATAAATGTATGAGATTATTTAAGATATTTTAGATTCTAGGATTGTAAATTCCTTTTGTTAAGTTTAGAAGATTTTGTATTAATAATATAAGGTCGTGGGATTTGTGTTTGAATATCGGTTGTCCTTAGTTGTGAAATGTTGTTGTTAGATATTGTGTTCATATATAGAGTCCATGTTTGATGTTTTTACCGAGGTAACCCATTGCCATAGCTCCGGGTTACGATATCGGCTTACCTACTGGTGGGATGCGGTAGGTTCCATCATGACTCCAAATGGGGTCTTGAAAAATTTCTATCAGAGTCTAGGTTTTATTGATATTATTTCTATAAGAGAAAGTGTCTAATAGAGTCCTATGGATCGGAACACTGACATCCATTTCCTATCTTCAGGAGGCTATGTGACATTCTTAGGAGTCCTTCATTTTTTTTTCATTTATATCATGCTAAGAGTCTGAGTTGGTTGTAGTATATTTTCTTGACTTGACTCTTTCATAGATATCGAGGAGACGTGCTTCCCCTATGAAAGGTGTGAGTCCTGAGATTGGGACCAGGAATCTTGCTCCTATTCGTTGATGACCTAGAGGTCGAAGATAGCCTTGTGATGTATCTCCAGATAGGGGCTAGGATAAGGTGCCTTCCCCAGGACCTATCCTCACACCTGAGCCAGAGATTCCTCTGCCACAGCCAGCAGTGGGCGCCAGGGACCAACCCAGGCCCCACCAAGTTTTATTCCTTCTTTATTGCTCAAAGATACCCTGATTCAGATACTGAGTATGGTTGGTGGTGTACCTTCTGATGGTGCACAAACTTTATGGACAGGGGCATAGCCTGCAGTTGTATCTCCCAATATTAAAATTCCTCCTGCGCTGGTAGTTGTTCAACCGGTAGCTGCACCACCACTTTTGACCAAGCTTACTATATCTGCTGATGAGCAGAACATGTTTGGTAGATTTTTAAAGTTGGCTTCGCCTAGGTTTTCTGGTGCACCTGTGGAGGATGCATTTAAGTTTCTTACTACTTGTGAGGATAAGCTTCGTGCTTTAGGCCTTCTTGAGACTTGTGGTGTAGTTTACACCACATTTCAGTTAGATTTTTCTGCTCGTCATTGCTTGAGGGATTTCATGGATTCTAGACCAGTTGGGTCTTCTCCCTTGTAATGGACTCTGTTATTTGAGATGTTCTTGGTGAAGTATATGCCGCGTAGTCTTAGAGATCGACTAAGGAATCAGTTATAAAGAATGGAGTAGGGATCCATGAAAGTCGTCGAGTATAAGGCTCATTTTCTTGAGTTGTCCATACATGCGACTTCTATTTTTGACATGAGTATGAGAGGGTTTGATTCTTTATTAGAGGGTTGAGACTCCCTATTCAAATAGATACTCAAAGTCTAGTTGCTATGGTTAGGTTTTTTGCTAATGATTCTTATCATGCTAGAGTGATGGAGGAGATGCATAGGGAGAGTCGTGAGGGTCGTGATAAGAGGCCTAGATTCCAGGGTAGATTTGGTAGGAGCCGTGGTAGTTCCTAATTTAGGAGTGGTATTTCTTATGCTGAACATCCTTCGCATCAATATTTTTAGCCTCAGAGTCAGACTAGTTGACCAATTCAGAAAGCTTTTCAGACTGTTGATGGGGATCAGTTTATTTCTAGTTGTCTCCCTAGTAAAGACGGTGATCAGTCTTTGTGAGGTTTATCTATGGGATATGCTAGGCATGGTAGCTATGCTGGATCAGCCGAATTTGTGAGTTTTGGTTCTTCTCGTGAGTCTTGTTTTACTTATGGTCTTCGTGGTAATTTCTCTAGAGAGTTCCCTAGTCGTGGGGTGATGGTTTCATTAGCTCAGGGCGCTACTTCTATTAGGGCAATTCCTTCTATAAGAAAAGGTGGTTCATAAGGTCGTAGAGGTGGTTACTAGGGTGCTCGAGGGGGTACTCAAGTAGGAAGGACAAGAGGTCAGTCAGGTGCCCAGTCATATGGCGGGCCTGGTCAATTATATGTTGTACCTTCTAGACCCGAGACTGAGACTTCGGATGCTGTAGTGATAGGTATGATTTTGGTGTGCCTCAAGTCGGGTCTTGCTTTTATTTGATCCCAGATCCATATATTCTTATTTAACTTCTTAATATACACCACAGTTAGATTTGACTAGTGATTTATTATCGATGCCATTATGCGTATCTACTCCCATGGGTGATTCTTTAGTGATGGATCGAGTGTTCAGGTAATGTGTTGTTAAAGTTAGGGATGTTGATACTTATGCTGATCTTATTATTCTGGATATGATGAATTTTGATGTGATACTGGGCATGGACTGGTTGGCTTACTATCATGCGGCTATGGATTGTTTTGCTAAGACTGTTTCCTTAGCCATGACCGACATACCCCCAGTCGTGTGGCAGGGAGTGATTATCCATAAGCCGATGGGGATTATTTCTTATGTTTGTGCTAAGAGAATTATATCGAGAGTTTTCTAGTCTTATCTCGCTTATTTATGATACCCATGTAGAGAGTTTGATGCTTGACTCTGCTCCTATTGTGTGTGATTTTCCTGACGTATTTCTTGATGATCTGCTTGGTATTCCCCCTAACTGTGAGATTAAGTTTGCTATTGACCGTGAGCCTAGCACCCGACCTATTTCTATGGCACCCTACCATATATCTTCTACCAAGCTTAAGGAGATGAATTCTCAACTTTAGGATCTTCTGGGTAAGGGTTTTATTAGACCGAGTATGTCTCCATGGGGAGATCCTATTTTATTTGTAAAGAAAAAAAATGGTTCCATGCATATGTGAATTGATTATAGGCAGCTTAACAAAGTGACGGTGAAGAATCGTTATCCTATGCCTCGCATTGAAAATTTATTTGACCAACATAGGTTGCAGTAGTGTTTTCTAAGATTGACTTCAGATCTGATTACCATCAGTTGAGGATTCGGGATGAGGATATCCTAAAGAAAACTTTCAGGACCCATTATGGTCACTATGAGTTATTGGTGATGTTTTTTGGGCTAACAAATGCCCCTGCCAAATTTATGGACTTGATGAACCGTGTGTTTAAACCTTATCTAGACTTCTTTGTCATTTTTTTTATTAATGATATTCTTGTGTACTCGAGGAGTAGTGAGGAGCATGCGCAACACTTGGGGAATGTTCTCCAGGCTTTGCGAGAGTATATACTTTTTGCTAAGTTCTCCAAGTGTGAGTTTTGGCATGAGTCAGTATCTTTTCTTTGACATGTGATGTCAAAGACGGGTATTATGGTAGACCCAACTTAGATTTTAGGATTCATTATTAGGCTAGACCTACGTCTCAGACTGAGGTTTGTGGTTTTATTGGTTTGGTGGGTTACTAGAGGCGCTTTGTTGAGAGATTTCTACCATATCAGCCCTTATGACTAAATTAACTGAGAAGGAAGTTCCTTTTTGATGGTCTGAGGAGTGTACATTGAACTTTGGGAAGCTCAAGGATTATCTCACTTCTACCCCTGTTTAGCTCTTCCAGTTGAGAGCGAGGGAGTCAAAGTATTTTGTGATGCTTTTGGTGTTAGTCTTGGATGTGTTTTGACGCAGTAAGGTTATGTCATTGCCTATGCTTCTAGACAGCTTAAGGTGCATGATTTCAACTATCCCATTTATGATTTGGAGTTGGCGATGGTAATTTTTGCACTAATGATTTGGAGGCATTACTTGTATGGTGTGCGTTGTGAGATTTTCACAGATCATCATAATCTTCAGCATCTTTGGAGAGTGTTCCAAAAAAAGTTAGGTACTCAAATGGATTTGAGTACAGCCTTTCATCCGCAGATGGAGGATCATTCCGAGCAGATTATTCAGGAGCTTGAGGATGTGCTCCGAGCATGTGTTATGCACTTTGGAGGTCAGTGGGATCAACACTTAGCTTTGACAATGTTCGCATATAATAATAGTTATCATTCAAGTATTGAGATGGCCCCTTATGAGGCGTTGTATGGTAGGAGGTTTCATTCTCCTATAGGATGGTTTGAGACATCTGAGGTTAGACCCCTTGGTACAAATTTACTTTAGGACTTGTTGTATAGAGTAAGGGTGATTCAGGATAGGTTGAGAGCAACCTAGAGTTTTCAGAAGGCCTATGCCGATCGTAGACTCCGTGCCTTGTGATTCAGAGTGGGTGATTTTTTTTCCTTTGAGTTTCATCTATGAAAGGTGTGATGAGGTTTGGAAGGAAGGGTATGCTTAGCCCTCGCTATATTAGTCCTTTTAAGATTTTTTGTGTGGTTGGATAGGTGGCCTATGAGTTGGATCTACCTCTAGATTTTGCCTTTGTCCATCCAGTTTTCCATGTCTCTATGTTGCAGAAGTATATTTCGAATTCTTCTCATGAGCTTCGATGGGACTCAGTCCAGTTGGACGATCAATTGACCATTGTGGAGGAACCTGTGCTTGTTTTGGCAAATAATATGAGGCGACTGCGTACTAGGGAGATTTCAGTGGTCAAGGTTCAACGGAGGCATCGCCCAATAGATAAAGTTACTTAGGAGATCGAGAGTGAGATGCGGTCCTAGTATCCTCACTTGTTCGAGACTTCAGATACCATTTTATTTTTAACTTTCAGGGATGAAAGTTCCTTAGTAGTGGATATTGTAAAGACCCTTTAGGTCATTAATCGTATTCTTGCTTATTTTCACCGATAAAGCTCCTTCATAGCTGTACCAAGTCATTAGTAACTTGCTTGAACCAATAGTTCAGTTACCTGACTGTTCGTTTGGTTTTGGGAACCACTTTTCCAATTTGAAGTCTTCGTCGATTCCAAATGGCCGTCGAGCAAAAAATTTAGTAAAATAATTTTGGATGAAAAGTTTGACTGCGCTAGCAACTATGTAATATCGATTTTAGGATAGATAGATCGTTGGTTTCGATCCCACAACACACGAGCTCACTTTGACCTATAAGTCGAAAAGTCAAAAATCAAAATATATTGGCATGGTACAAACAAGTGGTCTAAATGACCTTTGTTGATAATTCTGACTACACCAATGCATCCAGAATGTCAAATTTAGTGAGGTTACATTGGTCGTTTGTAAAAAATAGAGTTCAAATGAGTACGAAAGGTCAAAAACAAGTTTTGACCTTGCAGGCCTATCTAAAATCGTATAAAAGGGTCTTTTTGGCAGATTTTGGGGAATTCTTCATTTCTATTAAAATCCTAGCATCCATAGGAGATTGGTGGCTTAAAAAATAGGTCTTGTGGGTTGATTAGGAGCTTAGTAATGTAATACTCATACCTTTTTCCTAGCTTGGAATCATCTCAAGAATGTTAGAACTTACTTTGAAATACGAATCCATTTTTGTACACGTGGTATTTTTAAGATTTTCACTTTCTATCACATGGGAAATTGAATAAGATTTCCATTGATACCAATTTCATCTAAATCCAGTGACAAATGAGGAAATTATGGCCGAAAAACAGAAGGCAGAAAAATCGCCTAGGTGTGATGGTGTAGGCCGACGGACCGTCGGTCAAGTGATGGACTGTCAACCACGACCGTCACAACGAGGAAGTGAGCCATCCCTCTGGAAGAGTACAATGGTGAGGTTTGATGACCGTCGGACTAGCGATGGACCGTTGCACCCCACCGAATCACAAAGGCATAGGTCCCAGTTCTGCTCTCAGTTGACGGAGAGGTCCGACGGACCGTCAGACTAGCGATGGACCATCGCACCCCACCGTCGCATGTCCCACTCAGTTATTTTAAGTCATTTTAACAGGGGTATTTTGATCATTTACCACCCACTTATATATACCCAGTTATGTCCGACCTCAACCCATTTATTCACTATTATTTCCCAACAACAAAACTAAGGTTTTTCTCTCTAAGATTAATCCCAAGAACAAAATCCAAATTTTCTTAAATAACTACGAGATTCAAATCCCCCGAGTTCAAGAACGTCAAGGATCTATTATCACAGGTATGCATAGTGTTCATTCATGGACTCCTTTCATCCATGAAGCCCAAGAGTCCCTTTTCTAAGTTCAAGTTTTATGGATTTTCTTTATGAATTTCATGATTGGGCTGCTCTTGATCATGTTGATAATAAATAATTAAATTCCATCCCATGTTGGGTGATAAGTTTTATGTTGGTTTGATTAGTATAAATATAGATTCATGCAAACCTATGACTAAATCCTTGAATGATGAAATTAGAATTGAATCATGATGTTTAATTGTTGTATAATGTTGTTTACACATACTATGCCTCCCATGTGTTTGAGTAAATGCCTAAATGAAGGAAAATTCCCAACTAGCATAATATCATGAAATCCCCATGTATGTACAAGTTTATGCATATCACATGTTTGATTAAATGCTTCAATAAATGTATTATGGATTATGATGTTAGTCATGTGTTCAAGTAAGTCATGCTTTGTCAGTTTCTTTCTATCGAGTCCTGGGGGTACTTGTACCCGAAACATTAGCTGTGTTCCTAGTGCCACGTCATGTTTTCATGATACTCTCAGTCAAGATGTGATTCTTAGACTTCAGACAATCTTATGACTTAGGAAATCTCCATGATCTCATGAACTCTGTCAGTTGTAAGATATCGGTAGTATTCCGTTAGTCAACAGAATTCAGTAACTCATTTTATGTTCAGTTCAGTAAATCATGTTCAGTTTCTATTTTGATGGGAGTAGAAATTAGAACCGAGTGAACCCAAGGATGGGAACTCACCTTTTATATGAGGGTGTGATTTTTAGAAGCAATACTTGCATTCCAGAACTATGTAGCTAGAATAGGTTGAGACATCATAACCTGCTCTATGAGGGTAGATGAGGTGGCTTAACTAATTATATGAGGGTTCCCACCATTCTAACTAGAGTTACCTGTTATATTAGGGTTACTCACATGTTATCCTTACCAGTGGCGCTGTATAGACACCATTCTAATCAGGGCACAGATTGTGCCCCATCCCAGCTATATGGCATATTTGGGGCATGTCGGTTAGATGACTACTTCCTACAACTTCATTATTAGTCTCAGTAAAAGAACTCAGATAGTACTTCAGATTGTAGGACTGTCTGATACAGTCAACTCAGATACAATATAGAACTCAGCTAGTTCGATAAAAATCAGGACTTTCAGATATAGTTACTCATGTTATCAGTTTTATCAGTTATTAGTATGTTATGTTATCAGAATCTAGATTCAGTAATCATGCTATCACCATATTAGTGTCAGTTATTATGCCTCATGCATGCATTCTCATGCTCATGATAGTCAGTCTGTTATTATTATTGTTCATGCATATGAACCCCATGCATTTAGCCTACCTCAAATGCATACCAATACATTTAGTCGTACTGACACATTCGTGCTATGGTGTCTTAAACCATAGGTTCAGAGATATAAGCTCCAAAGCAGCAGTAGATTCCAGTATCAGCAGTCAGAGTTTGAACTGAGTCCTCACCTTTCAAGGACATGATCATTTATTTCTCTATTATCTCATTAATTAGTTTATTAGTTGGAGTTAATTGGGGACATGCCTCTACAATTCCTCATTCAAACAGTTCAGTTAGTTAGAGGCTTTCCAAACAATTATGTTCAGACAGTTATTTCAGTTGTTTTGGGTATTTCATACCCTATTTAGTTGTTATGTTTTACTTCAGTTATGTTAACCTTATGACCTTTCAGTTCATCTTTCTGCATTTTACAGTATATTATGCAGTATACAGGTACAAATATCAGTCATGGGTTAGCTTGTGGTCTTTTGGGGTCATGAGAACCATGTAGCATCCTGGGTACCAGATTCGGGGCGTTACAAACTTGGTATCAGAGCCTAAGGTCCAATAGTGTCCTAGGAAGTCTTAAAGCTGCATCTAGTAGAGTCTTGTACATGGGTGTGTTGCACACCACATTTATGTGCAGGAGGCTATAAGATGTTTTAGGAGCAATTTCCCTTCTTTCAGTATTCATGTCGTGCCTATGAGCATAATCTCAAGTCAATCTCAGTCTAATCCATTTTTTCTCCTAATTTCAGAAAATGTCACCCAAGAGAAGAACCCAGCCTGTCCAAGAAGATCCCTTGGACGAACATGCTTCTCAAGTGGAATTCCGGTCCATATTCACTACTCTTGATCAGTCAGTTGCTGCTTAGAATAAACGGCCAACTATCATTCTATCTAATCCAGTGGGCAATTTAGTGGCAGCCAGGATTTGAGACTTTACCCAAATAAATCCTCTATCCTTTCTTGGGTCCAAAGTAGATGAGAACCCTCAAGAATTCCTAGATCAGGTTCATAAGGTGACTGACATTATGGGGATATGTCTAGTGAGTGTGCTGAGCTAGCTGCATATCAGTTATAGGATATTTCTCAAACTTGGTTCAAGCAGTGGAAGTCAGAGAGGGCGGATGATGCAAGTTCAGTTGAGTGGGAAGAGTTTGCTTCTACTTTCCTTGATAGGTTCTTTCCCCTAGAGCTTAGAGAAGCTAAGGTGCTAAAGTTCATCAACCTCAGGCAGGGAAATATGATAGTTAAAGAGTATTATCTTAAGTTTACTCAATTAGGTAGATATGCCCCTCATCTGGTTGTAGATAGCAGGGCAAGGATGAGTAAGTTCATTTTAGGGGTGAATGATAGCGTAGTTAATGTGTGCAGATCCACCATGCTGAATAGTGACATAACTTTATCTAGATTTATGACCGATGCTCAATAGATAGAGGTGGAAAATATTAAGATAAGGGAGAAGTAGAATAAGAGAGAAAGGACAAGTAATTTCAACCTTGCTCAACCCAAATCAGAAGGAGAAAACCGTTCTCAGTTTTATCCTAAGCCATCAGTTCCAGCTCTTTCTTCAGCCAGTCCTCTAGTTCTTATGTTCATAGAGGGTAACAAAGATAGAGCACCAGGCTCTAAGTCCCAGGGCAGTGTTAGTAATGCCCGTACCTATCCTCTTTGCCAGACTTGTGGCAAGCACCATCAGAGTATTTGTAGAGATGACAATGGTATTTTTTTCGGATATGGTAACCCAGTCCACAGAGTCAGAGACTGTCCTCAGGATCAATAGAATAGCTCCTCAGCTCAGTCCGGTCTCCCAAATCAGCAGGGTGCCACCTCCAGTGCTACTAGTGGGAAACACCCAAATCGTCTTTACGCTCTTCAGTCCCGACAGGATCAAGAAAATTATCCAAATATGGATACTGGTACGTTACAGATCTTTCATGTGAAAGTTTACGCTTTTCTATATCCAGGAGCTTCTTTTTCTTTTGTTACTCACTATATAGTAGGCGATTTTGGAGTCAGTCCCAAAATTCGTGTAGAGACCTTTTCAGTTTCTACACCAGTGGGTAAAACCATCATAGCCCGGCGGGTATACCGAAATTGCCTGGTTATGATATTTTAGAAAGTCAAATCAGCAGACTTAGTTGAATTAGAGATGGCTGATTTTGATGTCATTCTCGGCATGGATTTGCTTCATTCCTACTATTCCACAGTCGACTGTAGAAATAGAATAGTACAGTTTTAGTTTCCAAATGAACCCATTCTAGAGTGGAAGGGTAGTGTATCTGCTTTCAGAGGTCAGCTTGTTTCCTACCTTCGGGAAAAGAAAATGATATCTAAGGGATGTGTCTATCATCTTGTTCATGTTAAGGATTCCAATTTCAAGATTTCCAGTCTTCAATTAGTTCCTGTTGTGAATAAATATTCAGATGTCTTTCCCGAAGATCTTCCAGGAATTTCTCCCAAAAGGGAAATAGACTTCGATATTGATCTTCATCAAGATACTCAGCCTATCTCTATTTCTCCATACAGAATGGTACCAGAAGAACTCAAGGAACTAAAAGAGCAGTTGAAGGATCTCTTAGATAAGGGATTCATCAGACCCAGCATTTCCCCTTAGGGTGCACCAGTCTTATTCTTGTGCAAGAAAGAAGGTCTCTCAGAATGTGCATTGATTATCGTCTTCTTAACAAAGTCATGGTTGAGAACAAGTATCCTCTTCCTAGAATCGATGACTTTTTTACCAACTTTAGGGTGCTAGCTATTTCTCCGAGATAGACCTCAGATCCATCTATCATCAGCTCAGAGTCAGAGAATGTGACATTCTAAAAATAGCTTTCCATACTCTATATGGTCACTTTGAATTCTTAGTTATGTCCTTTGGTCTTACCATTTCTCCAGCCACTTTCATGGACTTGATGAACCGTGTGTTTAAGCAGTACTTGGATATGTTCATCATATTCTTCATAGATGATATTCTGGTTTGTTCCCTCAGTTAGCGAGATCATGCAGATCATCTCAGAATATTACTTCAGACTCTCAGAGATCATCATCTATTCGCCAAATTTAGTAAGTTCGAATTTTGGCTAAAGTCAATAGCATTCCTTTGTCACATTGTTTCTGGTGTTGGCATTATAGTAGATCCACAAAAGACCGAAGCAGTAAGAAACTAGCCTCGCCCTGTCTCTCCAATAGACATCAGGAGTTTCTTGGGTTTGGATGGATATTATAGATGATTTGTTGAGGTATTTTCTTCCATTGCATCCTTTATGTATAGATTGACTCAAAAGAAAGTCAAGTTTTAGTGGTCAGATCCTTGCGAGAAGAGTTTTCAGGAGTTGAAGACTCAACTCACCTAGGCTCTATTCTTAGATCTTCCAAATGGTTTAGATGGGTTCATAGTGTATTTTAATGCATCCAGAGTGGGCTTAGGTTGTGTCCTCATGCAGCACGGTAAGGCCATAGCCTACGTCTCCAGACAGCTTAAACCCCATGAGAAGAATTTCCCTATGCATGACCTTGAGTTAGCAGCCGTAGTCTTTGCCTTGAAGATTTAGAGGCATTAACTATACGGTGTTTATGTAGGTGTGTTCATAGATCATAAGAGTCTTTAGTATGTCTTTTCTCAAAAAGATCTCAATCTTCTGCAGAGAAGGTGGTTTGAGCTCTTGAAAGATTTTGACACGAGTGTACTTTATCTCCCGGAAAAGGCCAATGTAGTGGCCGAAGATCTCAGTAGACTGTCCATAGGTAGTGTTTCTTATGTTGAGGATAGTAAGAAGTAGTTAGCTCAGGAAATCCATCATCTTTCCAGACTAGGAGTTTGCTTAGTCAATACAGTGGAGGGAGATATATGGGTTCATAGTAGTTCAAAATTATCTCTAGTTTCCGAGGTGAAAGAAAAGCAAGATAGAGATCTCAGCCTTGTCAAGTTGAAAGAGTCAGTCCTGAATCAGAAAATAAAGGTTTTCTCCTAAGGGGGAGATGGTGTTCTGCATTGTTAGGGTCATCTCCGTGTTCCAGGTGTAGATAACTTAAGGCATCAAATTCTTGCAGAAGAGCATATTGTGCGCTGCTCATATCATCCAGGGGCCACAAAGATGTACTGCAACTTGCGGGAGATCTATTGGTTGAGTGGGATGAAGGGAGATATTACAGAGTTTGTGGCTAAGTGCTCTACATGTCAACAGGTTAAGATAGAGCATCAGAAGTCTAGTGGTCCTATATAGGAGTTCATTATTCCTATTTGGAAGTGGGAAGAAGTGAACATGGACTTCGTGAAGGGTTTGCCTCGAACTCGTCATCAGCATGATTTAGTCTGGGTCATTGTAGATAGAATGACCAAATTAGCCCATTTCCTTCCAGTTCATACCTCTTATTCAACCGAGGATTATTCTAAACTCTACATAAAGGAGTTTGTCATATTGCATGGTGTTCCTCTATCTATTATCTCAGACCGATGTACCCAGTTTACCTCTCATTTCTGGAAAGCATTACAAAAGGGTCTTAGTACCCAAGTTCATCTTAGTACAACCTTTCATCCTCAGACAGATGGTCAAGCAAAAAGGACCATTCAGACTTTAGAAGATATGCTACGAGTGTGTGCAATTGATTTCAAGGGTAGTTGGGATGACCACTTGGCTTTGATTGAGTTTGTATACAATAATAGATATTATTCTAGTATTAAAATGGCTACATTTGAAGCTCTCTATGGTAAAAAATATAGATTTCCAATCAGTTGGTTGACTTGGTATTCGATGCCTTACAAAAAGTCCATTCTATTAGAGAAAGACTATGGGCTACTTAGAGCCGACAAAAGTCTTATGCAGATGTTCGTAGAAAGGATCTCAAGTTTGATATTGGTGATCATGTCTATCTAAAGATCTCTCCCATGGAGTGAAGAGATTCAACAAGAAGGGAAAGTTCAGTCCCCGATATATTGGCCCCTTGAAGATTCTCAGTCGCTATGGAAAAGTAGCTTATGAGCTTGAATTGCCTTCAGATCTAGCCTCAGTTCATCAAGTTTTCCATGTCTCTTTGCTCAAGAAGTGTATAGGTGACCCAATAGTTGTAGTCCCTATTCAGAGCGTAGATGTTCAGAATAGCCTCTCTTATGAAGAGATTCCAGTCGAAATCCTAGACTATTAGACTCGTAGGTTGAGTAACAAAGAAGTCCCTCTATTTAAAGTTCTTTGGAAAAATCAGTCCGTCGAGGGAGATACTTAGGAAATAGAAGCCGACATGCGTACCAAGTATCCTATTCTCTTATCCACCACCTCAGATCAAGCTCAAGGTAACAGTTCTCCTTAAGCTTACTCATTTTCATGTTCAGTGTTCATCACAAACTTGGTATCAAGAACCATTGCATATTCAGTCATGAATTCATGTATATTATGCATCATACATGCATTCTCATTATGAGAAAACTTAGTTCCTCAGAGCACTCAGTCATGAATGGATGAATCAGTTACACATGCATCAGATATGCATATTCAGTATGTTATGTTCAGCTTATCAGTCATGAGATCATGTTACAATTATTCATACTCATTATGTACGTCAGTTTAAGTTCTTCCCTTCACTCTCAGTCTCATTTGAGGATGAATGTTCTCAAGGTGGAGATATTGTAATACTCGTACCTTTTTCCTAGATTGAAATCATCTAAAGAATGTTAGAACTTGCTTTGAAATATGAATGCATTTTTGTACACATGGTATTTTTAATATTTTCAATTTCTATCATGTGGGAAATTGAATAAGCCTTCCATTGATACCAATTTCATCAAAATATGGTGTCAGATGAGGAAGTTATGGCCAAAATATAGAAGGGAGAAAATTGCCTAGGTGTGATGGTGCAGGATGACGGACCATCGGATAAGTGATGGATCATCGACTATGACCATCACATCAAGGTAGTGAGCCATCCCTCTTGAGGAGTACGACGGTGAGGTCCGATGGACCGTCGGACTTGCAACGGATTGTCGCACCCCAACGTCGCACAAAGGCAGTAGGTCGCAGTTTTGGTTCCGATCGACGGAGAGGTCCGCTGGACCGTCTGACTAGTGATGGACCGTCTCACCCCACCATCGCATGACCCGCTCAGTTATTTTAAGTCATTTTAACAGGGATATTCTGGTCATTTACCACCCACTTATATATACCCTGTTATATTTGACCTCAGCTCATTTATTCACTATTATTTCACAACAACAAAACTAGGGTTTTTCTCTCTAAGATTAATCCCAATAACAAAATCCAAATATTTTTCAAGATATAAGAGATTCAAATCCCTCAAGTTCAAGAATATCAAGGATCTATCATCCCAGGTATGCATAGTGTTCATTCATGGACTTCTTTCATCCATGAAGCCCAAGAATCCCTTTTCTAAGTTCAAGTTTTATGGATTTCCTTTATGAATTTCATGATTGGGCTGCTCTTGTTCATGTTGATAATAAGTAATTGAATTCCATTCCATGTTGGGTGATATGTTTTATGTTGGTTTGATTAGTATAGATATAGATTCATGCAAACCTATGACTAAACCCTTGAATGATGAAATTAGAATTGAATCTTGATGTTTAATTTTGTATAATGTTGTTTACACATACTATGCCTACCATGTGTTTGAGTAAATACCTATATGAATGAAAATTCCCAACTAGCATGATATCATGAAATCCCCATGTATGTACAAGTTTATGCATATCACATATTTGATGAAATGCTTCAATAAATGTATTATGGATTATGATGTTAGTCATGTGTTCAAGTAAGTCATGCTTTGTCAGTTTCCTTCTATCGAGTCCTGGGGGTACTTGTACCCGAAACAGTAGCTATGTGCCTAGAGCCATGCCATGTTTTCACGATACTCTTAGTCAATCTATGATCCTTAGACTTCAGACAATCTTATGACTTAGGACATGATCTCATGAACTTAGTTAATTGTAAGATATCAGTAGTATTTCATCAGTCAATGGAATTCTGTAACTCATTGCATGTTCAGTTCAGTAAATCATGTTTAGTGTGTATTCATATGAGAGTAGTAATTAGCACTGAGTGAACCCAAAGATGGGAACTCGCCTGTTATGTGAGGGTGTGATTCTTAGAAGCAATCCTTGCGTTCCAGAACTATATAGCCTACATAGGTTGAGACATCATAGCCTACTATATTAGGGTAGATGAGGTGGCTTAACCTGTTGTATGAGGGTTCCCACCATTCTCACTAGAGTTACCTATTATATTAAGGTTACTCACATGTTGTCCTTACAAGTGGCGTAGTTTTGACACCCTTCTAATCAGGGCACAGATTGGGACCCAACTCAACTATTATGGTGCATGTCGGTTAGATGACTACTTCCCACAGTTTCAGTCTCAGTCTCAGTAAAAGAACTTAAATAGTTGTTTAAATTTCAGGACTGTCAGATACAGTCAACTCAGATACAGTATGGAACTCACCTAATTCGATCAGAATTAGGACTGTCAGATATAGTCACTCATGCTATCAGTTATAATAGTTATCAGTATGTCATGTTATCGGAATCTAGATTAAGTAATCATGTTATCACGCTATTAGTGTCAGTTATTATGTCTCATGCATGTATTCTCATGCTCATGATAGTCAGTCTGTTATTATTATTGTTCATGCATATAAACCCCATGCATTTAGCCTACCTCACATGCATACCAGTACATTCAGTCATACTGGTGCATTTGCGCTATGGTGTCTTAAACCATAGGTTCAGAGACACGACCTCGAGAGAAACAGTAGATTCCAGTCTCAACAGTCAGAGTTAGAAGTGAGTCGTCATCTTTTGAGGACATGATTATTTATTTCTCTATTATCTCATTAACTAGTTTATTAGTAGGAGTTAGTTGGGGACATGTCCCATCAAATCCTCATTCAAACAGTTAAGTCAGTTAGAGGCTTTCCAGACTATTATGTTCAGACAGTTATTTCAGTTGTTTTAGGTATTTCATACCCTTTTTAGATGCTAAGTTTACTTCAGTTATGTGAACCTTATGGCCTTTCAGTTCATGTTTTCTCATTTTACAGTATATTATGCAGTGTACAGGTATAAATATCAGTCATGGGTTAGCTTGTGGTCCTTCAGGGTCATGACCACCTTGTAGCGTTCTGGGTACTAGATTCGAGGCGTTACAAGTAACTTGTGTAATCCATCTTTTTTCTACAAATCTAAGGTAAGGATTCCTCTAATTTGATATTGATTTCATGGTTTTTTGACTCAAAAACCCTAAATCATTGTGGGTTAATTGTAGCCCCAAAATTGAGTGATTAAGTCAAATTATTTGAGGGTTTTAACTCCTTAAAGATAACTAGGTTATGGGTTGGTCTTGGAAACTCCTTTCCAAGGGTGAAATCCAATTGGAGTTTTGGTGTCCATATGAAACCCATGGAATAATTATTCTATAATGGGTAGTATTGTCAATTTTGTTATAATTCTTAGATTGTATTGTCGATAGCATTGCTTATGGAAGGGGAAGCTTCTTGAAAAGGAAAGGAAAATCTCATTGGTTCGTGAGTTATTTGGATTCAAGGTAGGTTAGGCTTACCCATAGTATAGATTGATATTGTTTGTAATGTAATAATTTATATCTTGCGAGATTGAGCGGGGAATTTAGACAATAGTTTATTAAATAGTGCGTAAATATCTCTCTCTCCCTCTCTCTTTCTGACTGGATGTCCATATATATATGATTGAAATTTATTTCTCACAATTTGGTCACTTAATTGCCTTCATGAATTTAAGGTCCTTCCGTACACTTTATGATATCTAAACAGGATCCTTATACTAATCATAGCTCCATTACTTTCCTTAAAGTATCCCATCAGTTTTTTTCTTGGTTTATGCATGAAAAATTATTTGAACATTCTTTCTTATATAATACTCTTCCTCAGTTTTCTATACAAGAACTGTTAGTGTACCTGTTGTGATATTAGCTATATCAATTAGATCATACTTTAAGACCTCTCAAAAGTAAGTTGCCTTCAGCTAGTAGGTTTTTTAGATTACTACATAGATTTTAGTAGATCAAATATTTCAAAGAACAAAATCAATGCCATTTGAATTATTACATGCAATGTTTATCATGACTTATTCTTTCGAGATTCCACTAAACTTTGCCAGCTGCTCTGCTAATATTGAACGAATATACAATACTATGATATCTTGACAAAAGTGAAATAGTTTGTTTATATCTTCTTGTTGGTCTTGTGGTCATGACTTAAATACCCTTGTTAAGTGATTGCTGTGCATGTTTGGTAAATACTTATGCTCTTGTTGATGCTCATATTATGTGTGAAGCTTATTAGTAAGGTAAAATGGCAAGTGTTATCCCACATCCCTACTTCCTTATATATTATGAGCTTTTGTCTATGCTTATTGATTTGGCTATGCATGTGGATGTATGTAGTTGTAATCAGAGAAATACGTGATATTATGATGATGCCTGGTTTAAGTTCAGAGAAATGTGTGATATTGTGATCATTCCTGGTTTGTGACCAGAGGAATGTGTGATATTATGATGATGCACCGGTTCAATTTCAGAGAAATGTGGGATATTATGAAGATGCCAGATGAATTTGAAGGAATATGTTGATATTGCGATTATGCCTATTTAATCTGGAAGAGGTAAGAACATTGTGAGGCTATGTGGGGAAAATTTACTTATATGCATTGATAGTTGTAAGGTTAAGCCGTGTGAGGCCAACCACCTATGTGCTTGAATTATGAGGTCTCTCTTGGTAAATTATTATTCGTCTCTTGTTCCAAATCACTATATACTAGGTGTGAGCCTTGTTGATGCTAACTTAGCTACTAGAGGAAATTTATGCCTAATATTAAGTTAAGGCTTAGCATTATGTGCAAACTTGCACAAAACCTAATTTATGTACTTGACTTGAATAAGAGGTTATATTATGAAATCTTTCCTATTAAGGTGGCTTATATCATAACTAGCTACTTCTAAAATATATGATTATTATTTTGAACCTAGAAACCTAGTAAACTAGTTGGTGGACTTTACTTGATTAAAATATGGAAACTAGTCCTTAAGGTTGTGACATGCTTAGTGATGATGGATCTAGTATTGTGTGATGGTTAGGTAAATTATCTCCTAACATGTGAAGTTTAAATGGCATAGTTGATAACTCATGTCATGATGATGCTAGTTAAAGAATGACCTTATTATATGTGAATAACCTACACTACGGGTGGCTTGTAGTTTTTCCCCAATTTGGTCACTAGTGATTTTAAGACTTGTAATCTTTTAAATTTTTGAAAAATAAGGTTAATTAGCATGGACTTTGCAGTATTTATCAATGAATTATAGAATTAATGAATACATGCCTATGCTATGACAATGTTGCTTTATGTATGTTGAATTATTGTATGGGTATTTGGAAGTGGATTTCGGTAATGAGTCATGGCGGGGTTGTGCTACCCGCGGTTTTCGGTAAATTGATGGATTAGTGGTGCTTTATGGTATTATTGGTTGTATTTTTTTGTGTACTCTCCGATGGTATGGGACGCCGTAATGAGTTCGTGTTGCTCACTCTTTTGTGTGCTTCCCGGCTGTATGGGACATCGTGGTAAGTTCTTGTGTGTATGTTCTAAAGATGGTTGATGATGATTATGGCAAGTAGATGCTTTCTATTGTGTATATGGCTGTACACTTTCAAAATTATACTCAGTTGTTATGGTGAATATGGAGTTTATTTAAATAGTATGCCATGTTTTTATAATTGTATCAAATCAGATTCAGGTCCGATCCTACCCCTTGACTTTAAGATCATTGTCTTACTTTATATCGTCTTTACATTATATTTAAGCACAGTCAGTTGATGATGCCAACTAAGTACCCATGTTTTGGTACTCATATTACACTTCTGTACCTTTTTGGTGTAGACCTAGGTTCTAGTTGTTTCCGTTAAGCTAGTTTGTGCGAGTTGACTATTCGGAGACAAGGTGAGCTCTTGGAGATTGAGTTTCCCTCTTTCCCCTCTATCCTTATTTTTATTTTTCTTTCGAGATAAATGTTTGAGATTATTTAAGAAATTTTAGATTCTGGGATTGGAAATTCCTCTTGTCAAGTTTAGAAGTTCTTGTATTGATACTATGAGGTTGTGGAATTTGTGTTTGAATATCGGTTGTCCTTAGTTATGAAATGTTTTTGTTATATATTGTGTTCATATATAGAGTCCATGTTGGACGTTCTTACCGAGGTAACCCATTTTCATAGCTCCAGCTTACGATATCGGCTTACCTACCGGTGGGATGTGGTAGGTGCCACCATGACTCCAAATGGGGTCATGAAGATCTCCTAAATGCCTCGTAGCTTCCTCCTTATAATTGTGGCGCGCTACACACCCATAAAAAGGATTCTACTAGACAAGGCTTCATAGATACCCTGGGATCGTGAACTATGTTCTGATACCAAGTTTGTCAACTCCTTGATTCGAGGCCTTAGCCATGACAGGCATCCCGAACCATAAAGGCCCGAGAGACCCCTTAATGTGTAATCATAAGCATAACTCAGATGATATAAATATGCGGAAGATAGACTGAAAACATGGTATTCCTAAAATCAAACTGAAAGTTTCATAACATAGTATTAAAATGGAAAACCCAAATCCAATCTAAAACTATATCCGAAGCCTATGCTGAACTAAAAGCGATAGTCTGACTAGACCGGGACAAGGCCCCCGGCTGGACCATAATAACCATAAAAAGGAAATAACATATGGGATAGATTCCTTCCGATGTAAGGGATGCTTACCAATCTCTGAAAGTATGGAAAACAATCTACCAGTTTGTAGGACCATGGGAACTAGCCTCAGAACCTGAAATGTAGGGGGTCAATACTCAAAAGTATTGTTATGTAGAACAATCCAAAATAAGATATTTTTATACATCATAAGTGAGAGAATTTCATAAAACAATTTAGCATAAGGTAAATGAAAACACATGGACATAATTTGATGAACTTCCAAACATTTTTTCGTAATCATGACTCAACTCTTTATTTTACTTCTGAGGAAGATGGTACACATTACATTTCATTAATCTCACGGGCTATATGAAATCCACCCTTGACTCGGAGGTCAGCCCCAAAATCCAAATTTACCGCAAGGATTGGGGTCCTAAATAGTATTCTAGTATACTAGTGCCTCAAGAGAAAGTATACATTGGCCATAGCCAATAATGATTCTTGAATCGACAAAACTCGATCTCCAGCAATGAAACTTTACACTTAAATTCCTTCTTTGGGAAACCATTTAACTATCTTGATGCCAATTTTTAGTTCCTTAAGAATTATGATTCATTCTCATAAAAAAGTTTAGTGCTTATTCTGTTAAGGTCATATCATCACAAGGTATCATCATACCAAGACTTGCAAGTCATTCATATCATATCAAATCCGCAACCATTCTCATTCACAACATGTAAATGACCACCAAAAGATTTATCAAATCACACGAGAGTTCTTATTATCAAAAGCATATGAAACATATGAAAACACACTCTCTTTAAAAGACTTTAATACGTGGTGGTCAATTCTTTCATTAATCACATGCAATTTCTTCATTTGGAAACCATAGAATTTAGAATGGAAATCACCTCTTTGAAAAACATTTGAAACAACCATCCATAACCAGTAAAGAGGCATTTAAACTCAAGAATCTTCTAAGTTCATTAAAAACCCACAACATTTGTTATATGTAAATCTCATGATAGAAAAAGGGCTTATAATTTATTTTAACACCGTGCATTTTATGCTAAAGTTTGAACCACCTTTTCTACACGTATAGACCCAAACCAAATGATTCTTTGTTAATAAATTTGTGATGATAAATCCTATAGTGTGTGAATACTTTTGAATATGAATTAAGGTCATAAAAATCCTCTAACTCAAAGACGAGTTTAAAAATCTTTGATCGATTAAGTTTTGGTGAACGTCTAAACATTGTTCAGCTTCCATTGATCATAAATTCTTGTATATAACTAGTTATAGGGACTACTATATATTAAATGAAAGTTCTTTGAGTCATATTTCCAATTCCACTGGTTTTTCCTTAATCCGATATCAGAGTAAAAAATTATTCTCGTTTTCCAGAGAGGTGTCAGTCTGCCGAATTACGATGGCCAGCCTGATGTCCCGTCAAGTTAGGACGTCAACTTGAATCATAAAGGTCAAAAAAATGGTTTTTTATGATGGTTTGGGCGACGGCCAGTCACGGGACTGATGGTCCGTCACTTAGGCCGTCGGTAAGGGCTAAACAACACTAAAGTGTTGTTTTAAAGGAATATTTTGGTATTTTCCCATCCCAAACTCCTTCTCCACGAATTTAAATCATACCCTAAGCATTATAATCCATCTTTTATCAGTTTTAGACACATCTCAATCCTCTCTACTCTCAAGAACAAAAGAAATTAGGGTTTCCTCAAAACAAAATAAGAAATCAAGAATCTAATCCTTTCAATCCAAGATTTTCAAGAAACGAACCAAGATTTGGATTCGATCCTTCAACCTAAGTAATCTAAGGTATGTGGGGTTTTACCTAAACTACATGGGAATGGTGAAATCATTTCACTAATGTTTAAATGTTAAGAAATCATGAATTTAAAATGGGTTTTAAATATATATTTACAATTATGCATTGTGAATACTTTTGATGATAATGTTTTAGTCTTGAGGCCTTTCTCTAAATTTGATTTGTACTCATGTATAATTAAGAATGAATTTTTGATTTTGAATGTTGAATTGAGAGCATGAACATTTAAAATCCCTCTCTTGTTGTAAAGCCTCTTGTTTTCATATATGATGCATTATTTAATTGCATATTGACAAGCATGATTCATATGTCTTTACTATTGTTTAAGCCTTGATTTTTGATATGAACTAAAGAGAGGGTGATTCTTGATAATATAAATGGAAAGTGGTGATTCAAAGAGATTGCATGGTTTGTTATAAAATACTTGACCACCACATGTTTGTTGAAATGTTGAAAAGAAAGAATCATTGCATAGTTTGAAATATGTTTTGAAAATAAGAACTCTCTTGCATTGTTAAATATTTTTGGTGGTCAACTGAATCGATTGGATTGAATGAACTAATGCATATTATTATATGGCTTAGACATATGACTTGCAAGTCTTGGTATGAAGATACCAAAACAGATGAATGCCATACCCAATTCAGAACAAACTAATAATCCAGATTTCTCTTAGATTTTCAGATTTTGAATTCAGAAAGATGCATGTTCAGAAAAGGTTAAAAACGGGAATAAAGATATGTTAGGTGGTTACCCAAAGAAGGAATGAGTTTAGATAACTTATTTACCAAAACCATGTTTTTCCGATAGGGTTATTATGTCCCCAAGAGAGATTAAACACAGTCTAATTGCCCTGTGGCATATCAGAATCAGAAACTCCAACCCTTGCAGCCAACTTGGGTTGGGGGATTGGCCGCCGAGCCAAGGGAGGAATACATATAGCACATGGATTCATAGAATTGTAGGGTGTACCACCTAGCTCAGAAGTAAGACAAAGAGTGAGTCGTGGTTTCAAAGAAATGTTTCAAAGTCTTTTAAGTATGCCCATGTGTTTTCCTATATCTTATGTAACGAATTTTATAATTTTCTCTCACTAATGTTCTATATAAATATGTTATTTTGGATTGTTCTGCCTACCAGTACATATGTATTGACCCCCTATATTTTAGAATCTGAGATATAGTCCCGGGGTCCAGCTAAACAGTAGATTTGATTGTCTGAAGTTTATAGTTGGTGAGCCTCCCTTATTTCAGAAGGCCTTGTTGATTTGACATTTATATTTCATTTTATTTTATGAACCTATTGGGGGACTTGTCCTGGTATTCAGACAGTAGTGTTTTAGTGTATTGTTAGAGATTTCACAGACTAGTGTCAGGTGTTTCTTGAACGTTCATGAACTCATTTTTGTATTGTTCAGTTGAAGTGAAAGAATGAACATGTTTCCTTATTGATATGTTTTTTTGCATTTTCGTTATATTGTATAAACATTGTGTATGATTGCCAATTAGAAAAGGGCTCTCGGGCCTTGACGGTTCGGGTTGCTCGTCTTAGCTCGGGTCGTGAGATTTATGCCCTCAAACCCAATTCACAAATCATAACATGCTAAGACCATAAATTTCACCATAGGGAAGGAAGTTTCGCAATTCATATTCATAAATGACTTTTAGAACTCAAATCATGGATGCACAAGATTATAAATTAAGAATCTGGAAAACCCCCATGAAAAATACATACTTTCATCAAATTGGGTTCATGATACATGCTCTTAAAACAATTTTATGAAACTCATTACATATACGTACATATATAAAGCTTGTTAAAAACATAAAACTTATGCCTATGAGATTTAGGATAGTTTCACATACCTTTTGATGGAGAAAAATTGAAGAGAACATAGAGAAATTTGACCCCAGAAGCTTGAATTCCTTAACCCTAGGTAGTTTCTCCCCTTTTGATTTAGGGAAGACAATTTGGAGAATTTAGAATAGAAAATAACGTGTTTAAGGTTTAGTATTCGTCCAAAGAGGATTAGGAATGGTTGTGGGATAATAAAAGACCTCAATGCACTTAAAATAAATCAAACGGGACACTTTTTGATGCCCCGGATTGGATATGTTTCGCATGGCCATTGCATAGATGAGGCAGTGTGCTTAGGTGATTGCTTTGCAGTGCATGACCATCGCACACCCTGGACAGTTCCTCATTCAAACCCTCATAACTTTTGACTCCGGACTTGGATTGACAAACGGTCGGTGGCGTTGGAAAGAAGACTCGAAGATCTTTAATTTTATAAATAGTAGGCCACATAACTCTTTATATTAAAGGAGACATGGTCTCTTGAATTTGACCCATGCAAAATCATCAACTAAAAGTCAATAGATAGGAAAGTGCTCAACTTAACTTTTGAGCTAGGAGATTTTTACGATGTATATTCATCTCCATGGATGTTCCCACACTAAGTAAATGTTATTCACTCTTACATATAAATAGGACCCATTGGGTTCAAGTCTATAAACGTAGGAAAGTTAGTTCAACGTTAGCCCGAAAGTGCGGGGTGTTACATTAATATAGAACTACGTTGAAGAAGCGTAACTGGAATCATGGTTTGTGTAGATGAGTTGACCACATCTGGCATTCTTTTGCCACTTCCGCATTAGCAGAAGAGAAAGCACAACAACTATGTCCAAGTTTCTTGTAGGGTTCTTGCACTTCCTGAATTTGGGAAAAGGATACTACCAACCATACTTCCAGTCGTGCTTCCATCTCTTGGCACATTAGTAGGAGTTGAATTAGCAGAAGCATTAATAGATCCACTGAGCATCGAGTTTTCAGTATTAGATTTGTTGCTATCCATCTGAGGTGCAACAAGAAATGATTTATTGTGTGTTAGAATGATTGATTGAGATTTGAAATCCTCTTTTCAGCAGAATTCAAGAAGTTCTGCCTTACGTATGACATAAAACACATATGCCTTACAGGCACAACTAGGTCAGTATTAAACTAACAGAGGCCAATGCTAAATCCTTTAGGCAAGGGAAGGGAATAAAAGCAGAAAAAAACTTCAAAGGGAAGAGTTCTATAGGTCTGAGATACATGGAAGATAAATGAAAAATATGGTTTGGAAAGTAAATGCCAAGCCAAGCCAACTCCAAACATCTAGAGGTGGAATAAATTAAGGAAGAGAAAAAAGTAGTAACTTAGCTACTTGCTCTGCAAGGCCTCGAAAATACCTATGTGCAAGCATAGGTTTTCTATATTTGGAAAATTGATTTCATACTCACCCACATTTAGAAAACTAGATAAAAACTATCTGGAGAACCTCTATTCTTTCACTAGACATGCATTCCTATTTTAGCCATTACTCTCTACTTTCTGCTACATCACGATGAAAGTCAAGATTTCATAATTGAAGAGTAAAGCATGTTTCACTTTGGTTTCTCAAATAAATGAGTGTCCTCTCCAATACAACTTTCATGATTAGTAGTTCTTTCCGTTCATTGAAGTAAATATATTCTATTTCAAGAAAACCAATACATGTTATAGCCAATCAGGTCAAGCTTTTTAGAAGGAGTCCATAATAAAGCACTTCTCAAGAAACACCGTCATTAAGTAAGAGTTTGGATTACCCAACAGAAATAATGTAGTTCCTTCCTTATCATCCACAGAGATAATATTCCTAGATCACAATTATTTCCCTCTACCATAAGGAAAGTACTTTCATAATTCAGAGAATTTCAAAATAGATCTAGAGTTACTTGTACTGGCACTGAATTGGAGTTTGTAATAGGTTCTTCTATAATTTGTTGGAGATCAATCATATTCTATCAATAAAACCACTTTCCTTTCTCTTCACCTTCTTGTTCAGCATATATTCTAGCTATATAACTACAGTGCTTCTATGAGAATCAAATGAACTTGGAGAAAAAATAAAGGAATTTAATTTGATGGATATTAAATAACTTATAACTTATACCATATTTCCTTATATTATTGTGGAGATTACCTAAAGGGAAATGTAAAATATACATCCACCGCAAGCCTTCCCCACCCCACAGCCCGCATACACGTGGGGATAATAGTCCCCCTTTCCAAGCATCCCCACCACCAACAAAAAAACATTTGTTGTAGATCTATGAGGAGCATGTTTCACATTAAGCCAACTACTAGGAAATATAAATTTTCAACTACAAACAAAGTTCATTAATATCTAAAAGTAATAGGTAATTTTGAAAAATTGAGAAGAAATTCAAACTCTCGTGCCCTAGAGCAGTATCTAGCAAATGAATTTTTGTTTAGTTATAAGCTAGTGTCCTTCAAAAAGGAAAGAAACATCAATTGTGTCTATTTAATCTGGACTAAAACATCAATTAACAATCAACTTTGACTTAGTCCAAATTTTTTGAATTGGCTATCTAAATTCAGTGAAACTATTCTACTCTATTCAAGATCTTCCTCAAATTCCTGGATCTTTCACGATTAAGAAAGTTCATTATGGATAGACTAATTTTAAGTGATTATATTGAAATTAAAAAAAAAAAGAAATGAAAGGGTTAAGAACAGATCCAAAGCTGATACGGATCGAACTACAAAAACTAAAGACGATACGAAAAAGTAAAGATAATCGATAAGATGGTTAATTAGACACAAGAAAAGAAGTAACCAAGAACAAAAGAGTATGTAAAACTCCAATACACTCAATTATAATCTAATCCAGCACCTAATTCCTAGGGTGACAAAGAGGGTGATGATCGCCCTCTAAGCCAACATTCTAAACTAAACTTCAACAAAAGTAGTCCAATACTCTCACTCAATGGAGAAGCATTCATCAATTCATAAATAATCAAGCAAAACTAATAGAATGAGCTACCTCAAAAGTATTTATACTTTAGGCTAATTATTACAATTTTATGGCCCAAAGGTTACCCAATTGCAAAAAAATCCCACTAGGGGCTGTTTTGATCCTCTCTTGAAATGCTAGAGCGGATCAAAAGCGGATCCAAAGCGCCTTGGGAACAAGTCCTTTCCAAGGGGATTTCTAGCCCCGTTTTGCCTTCACTTTCCTCCTCCAATTATCCTTGGACCAATGTGAGTGCGATCATCAACAAACAACACCCTCTTGATGGTAAGGAGGCTTCTTCAAGTACCTCCCAAGTCATGAACAATCCTGGGATTCTTTGAAGCTCACAGGCTTGACTTCTAGTGAATGGCTTTGAGCTAATCCAAATTGTATCATCCTCTCCATCTTGAGAAGAATTTGACCTCAAATTCAAAGGGTAATCATCTTCTATCATGTCAAAGAATGAAAGATCACACACATTAAAGGTATTGTGTACTTGATATTCTGAAGGAAGGTTAATCTTATAGGAATTGTTGTTTATCCTTTAAAGAACTTGAAATGGACGATCACCTCGGGGAATGAATTTGGATTTTCTTTGGGTTGGAAACCTATCCTTCCGAAGGTGTTCCCACACCCAATCACTTAGTTTTAGCACAAGCCACTTCCTTTCCTTTTTTACTCTTTTGGCCACCTCTTGATTCTTCTTCTCAAGGCAAATTCTCACCTTCTCATGCAACTTCTTCATGGTTTCTTCCCTTTTATCTCCATCAAATATTATCACAAAATAATTAGGCAAATGAGTGAGATCTAAAGGTCTAAGGGGTTTAAAACCATAAACACATTCAAAGGGAGTCATACCAATAGACGAATGGATAACACAATTAAAAGAAAATTCAACTAGAGGTAGGTGGTCCTCCCAAGAGGCCATTTTTCCTTTAACTAAGGTGCGCAACATAGAACCTAAGGTTTTATTTACGAAGTCCATTTTGCCATCCGTTTGTTGGTGGAAAGATGCCGAGAAAATCAATTTGGTGCCAAGCCTACTCCACAATGACCTCCAAAAGTGACTAAGGAACTTAAAGTCCCTATCACTAACAATGGTCCGATGAATTCCATGTATTTTGATAACATGCTCAACAAACAAAGAAGACACATTAGAAGCATCATCAATTTTATGACATGAAATGAAATGGGCCATTTTTGAGAACCTATCAACCACAACAAAAATGCAATCTCTACTCCACCTTGTCCTAGGCAATTCCAAAACAAAATCCATAGAGATGTCAAGTTATTGGCATTGAGGAGTGGGTAATGGGGTATATAATCATTGAGGGAGAATGAAGGATTTTGCACTTCTAAAATCCATGCATTGGACAAAAATTCTAGCATTATCTTGATGCATCTTGGACCAATATAACTGCTCCTCTAGGATTCCAAGGGTCTTGAAAATTCCAAAGTGAGCCATCATATCCCCATCAGGTGCCTCTCTTACAAAAAATTCTCTCCATGTGCTAGAGGGTACACAGAACCTTCTTTATTTGAACAAGAAACCATCAAACTTGGAGTAGGGCATAGAAGTACTATCCCTCTCCCATCTTTCACTACCTATGTCTCCCAATCTTGATAGATTTAAGAAATTTGGGGTCCTCGAGGTATGTTGTCTTTAGACTCTCAAATCCCATTAGTTTAGAAGACAATGTAGAGATAAGCTCATGCTTCCAAGACAATGCATCGACTACCATATTTTCCTTTCCCTTTTTGTATTGAATTACATAAGAAAAAGTATCTAGGAAAGCAATCCACTTGGCATGTCTTTTATTGAGTTTATCTTGGCCCCGGAGATATTTCAAGGACTCATGATCGGTTTGAATCACAAACTCCTTGGGCCACAAATAATGTTGCCAATTACTCAAGTCTCTAATAAAGGCATATGACTATAGATCATAGGTGGAATAATTTAGAGTTGTGCCCTTGAGATTTTCACTAAAATAGGCAGTAGGTTTATGATCATGCTTTAAGAATGCACCTATTCCTACCTTACTTGCATCACATTCAATCTCAATTATCTTATCAAAATTGGGTAATTGCAATAAACGAGCAAAGCTAAGCATAGCCTTCAGAGGGTCAAATACATTTGCTTGCTCATCATCCCATTTACAAGGTTTATCCTTACGGATCACCTCGGTTAAGGGAGCAGTGATGGTACTAAATCCTTTGACAAATTGCCTATAAAAACTAACCAACCCATGGAAGCTTTTTACTTCACAAATGGATTGTGAAGTTGGCCAATTCATGATAGCGTCTATCTTAGATTCATCCACATTGACACCTCTCACAACAAATCCCAAGAAAATAACTTCATTCACACCAAAAGACCATTTTTCAAGATTAGCATACAACTTCTCTTTTCTAAGAACTTCAAACACATTATGCAAAAGTAAGAAATATTCTTCAAGGGATTTGCTATAAGCTAGAACATCATCAAAGTATACTGTAATGCCCCGAGTCTATACCCCAGATGGTACATGGTGCTTATGACCCCGAAGGACCATAAGCTAACACATGACTGGTATTTATTATGAGCACTGAATAAATATACTATAATAAATGAATAAAAATAGGTTGAAATGCCATAAGGTTCAAAACATCTGAAATCCTAATAAAGTATAGTACTGGAATAACATCAGAAAATACCGAATACTATCTAAAAGTCAGGTCTGAAAAGCCTCTAACTGAATTGTCTGAAAGCGAAGTTGAGGGGGCAAGCCCCCAACTAACTTTGAATACTAAAATACTGAATCAAATGTAATAATGAAATAAAAGAATATCCTCAATGGATAAGGACTCACTACTGAATCTAAAATTCCTATCTGAGTCTGAATCTATCTCTGCGCAGTCAGGAACCTAAGCGTCTGAACCTTTGATATGGGACATCATAGCACAAAGAAAGGATATATGTCAGTACGTGGAATGTAATGGTATGCTTGATGAGATAAGGCTAAATTCAAGGGTTCATATGCATGAATAATAACTGATTGAATAATGTAGAGTAACTGAACATGAAAGTGCATGGATAACTGATACTACTGTAAATACTGAGTATGAAATTCTATGTATATACATAAACTGTAACTGAACTTTTCTGAAGCTGAGTTCTTATAATAATGTAACTGATAGCTAAAGTTGCTGATAACTGAATTACTGATACTAATTGACCTTATCTGACAGCCCTGATTCTGTAGAACTGAATTGAGTTCTATACTAGAGACTAAAACTAAAACTGTGGGAGGTAATCATCTAACCGATATGCCCCAAATAAGAAAAAATAACCGAGTTGGGTTCCACAATGTAACCACAATTTGAAGGGTGTCAATACCAAACCACAGGTTAATATAACTGAACAGATACCCTCATTTAGCAGGTACTCTAATGAGAACGGTGGAACCGTCATCTGGCAGGTTAAAACACCTCATTAACCCTCAACTGGCAGGTTTGATATCTCAACCTAAGCTGGCTATGTAGTTCTGGAATGCAAGGATTGCTTTGAAGGATCACACACTCTATTGGCAGGTGATCCCCCATTCTTGGGTTCACTCGGTGTTGAATCCTACTCCCAACTTAAAGACACTGAACTGATTATACTAAACTGGACTGGGCTGATACTGAGTTTACTAAGTTTTTTTGAGTTCTGTAACTGACTGAGCTCTACTGATTTCTGTGACTAACCGAATTCTACTGATCATGACATGACTGATACTATTTTGTAACTGACACTGGCTCTAGGTACACTAGTAAATTGTCGTGTATTAAATACCCACAAGACTCAATAGAATAAAAAATAAAGCATAGCATAATCTTGAAAACATAATAATGCCTACTTGACCACAACCGACTCAATGAGACATTTTAGCAAACACTTGTAATGCATTTATTTACACATGAATGAGGAATACAGGCTATCATGTTATAATGGCACTATTTAATTCACATACACATTTTATCAATACACATGGGAAACATGCTTAGGTTATACAACAATAAAACATATGTTGTTATTATGGCTACATCAATCAACTTGCAAATTGAAGGGTTTATCATGAAGATCATGTAATTCAACATATATAATGATAAATTTCATGAAAACTTGTAATTTATTCAATGTCTAATACCCAACAATAACATGAACATGAATTCAATTCACTTCAAACGTGTGAATCATAACTCAACCATCTTGTAGTTTTGAAAACTAATTCTTGGACTCTATGGGTGAAAGGGACCCATAGATGAACACATAACATACCTGGAAATTATAAATTCTTGAAGTTCATGAAAAAATACTTGAGCTTGATCTTGGTATCTTGAAGCTAGGGTTTTCCTATTAGGGAGAGAATTTTTTAATTTCTTGAGAAGAGTGAGTAAATGATGACATAATAGGGTATTTAAGGATTTAATCCCGTATTCAAGCTGACTTGGGTGAGGGAAAAGTACTTAAAATCCTGGAATTAAATTTCAGAATTAACTAAAAATTCTTGATTTTCACCCTTGGCGCGACGCGGCGCTATAATGTTGTGTCACTGGAAAGTGACAATTGTGAATGTGGCTGGTGGTGCGATGCGGTGGTATCACGATGCCACCCTGTGTGTTACATAGAAGTTCACCGCGATATGGTGACATCACATAGCTTCACTTGAGAAAGGACAATTGTGAACTGGGTCCATGACGCGATGCATCAATATTATGGAGCAACACTGGAAATGGACAATTTCCATTTGGCTAGCCTCTGGGACGCACTGATATGCAATTTGGCACACTTTTATACTAAATTGGCTATAACTCTTCGCCCGAATATCGGATTTTGGTGAATTTTATATCATTGTAAAGATGGTTGAATTTTCTACGCAATGGTAGGCTCTAATATGAAAAATACCAAGTATTTCAAAAATTTATATAGAATAACTCATGGACTGAGAGTTAAATCAAGCTAAGAAAATACGAGGTATTACAATATCTCCCCCTTGAGAACATTCATCCTCGAATGAGACTGACTAAGCTGAGAAACACTGATAAACTGAGATGACATATTGATCATGCATATCTGATGCACAAAATACATGACTGAAACTAATGATAAGATGCATTCCCATACTAAACATGAATACCTGATGCATGGGTACATGGCTGAACTAATTCATGAATGCATGACTGAATATGCAATAGTAAGGAATATATATATGAAGTTTGTAACTGTAACTGAACATGGAACTAAGTAAAGCTAAGAAAGAATATTACCTTAAGCTGGATCTGAGTTTGCAGAGAATAGGGGAGGATACTTAGTACGGATATCTGCTTCTTCTTCCCACATAGATCCCTCAACGGACTGAATCTTCCAGAGAACTTTGACTATGGGAACTTCTTTGTTCCTTAGTATACGAATCTAATAATTGAGGATCTGGACTGGAACCTCTTCGAAAGAGAGATCATTTTGAATGTCTATATCCTCTGAGGGGACTATGACTGCTGGGTCACCAATGCATTTCTTTAGAAAGGAGACATGGAATACTGGATGCACTGAATCCATATCTAAAGGCAACTCGAGCTCATAAGCTACCTTTTCGAAACGACTAAGAATTTTGTAAAGACTGACATATCAGGGACTGAGCTTTCCCTTTCTACCAAACATCTTTACTCCCTTTATGGAAAAGATTTTTAAGAATACAAAATCACTGATCTCATACTCGAGATCTTTTCTCCTCACATCTGCATAAGATTTTTGTCATCTTTGGGATGCCCTAAGCCTTTCTCTAATCTACTGAACCTTCTCTAAGGAATCAAACACTAAGTTAGGACCTATAACTGTGGCCTCACCTACCTCAAACTAACCAATTGGAGGTCTACATCTCCTACCATAGAGAGATTCAAACAGGGCTATTAAAATAATGAAATGATAGTTGATATTGTATGCAAATTCGATCAAAGGCAAGTAGTCATCCCAACTACCCTTAAAATCAATGATGCAGGCTCTTAGCATATTTTCTAGAGTCTGGATGGTCCTTTCTTGTTGACCATCTGTCTGAGAGTGAAAGGTTGTACTGAGGTAAACTTAGGTACCAAGACACTTTTGGAATGTTTTCTAGAAATGAAAGGTAAACTGGGTACCTCTATCAAAGATAATAGACACTAGGACTCCATGTAACCTGACCAACTGATAACGCCCAAACTATAGCTCTCGTAAGAGTGTAAGCGGTCGCAGTCAAATATAGAACCCAACTGGGTTGGGTGTCGAATCCCACAGGGAATACTTGGTCACAAAGTGTTGCAATTATTAATAGACTGTTGATCGAAAATTCCACGGAAAAGGGGGGATTGGATTTTGGCGTGAATTAATACTATGGAAGTAACAACAGAATGCTTGATTTAGTAAGATTTAATCACTAAGAAAAATAAGTTAGGGTTATGTCCACCTTATGAGTTCTACGTATCTATTAACTATGAGTAATGCGGAATTCAGACATGCATGCACTTATAGAGATTTGTATTCTAATGGTAAATCCTAGTGTTTCTCAACCATCAAGGATTATTTCACTTTAACTCTCTCGAGCTTAAAGTGTCTAACTAACGGTACAAATTCTCCAAGAAGTTAACCCAGTTACGGCACTAACGTGTAAATAGGGGTTGGTAGCCCTATTTCCTTGTCACACTCTTTTTTCCAAACATATAACTTTTCTCTCGAACAAGTTAATGCTATAATGGAGTATTCTATATGTTTGCAACCACAAGAATGTAATTAAGATGAAGAGAGTAATGATATAAGTAGCATACGTATCAAGAATTCACAAACTCATAGTAATAGATAGTATATCATAAGGCTTTCATAACCCTAATAGAGAAGTTTAGCTATTCATGATTACAACGGAGATCACAATAAACATCATCATCGTACCAAATCTCAAAGAATCTCACATTGAAGATGGGTGTGGCGTCAAACTAGGTTGACGTTTTTTCCCTCTAGACGTTTTTCACAAGTTAGCACTTTTTTCTCTGTTAAAACTTACAGAATCTGTAAACTGAATAATACTAGAAAGTCGAATGAATAATGAAAGTATCTATCAATTCGTGAATAATGAAAAGCATGAATGCTGAAAAATTCAGCAAAATAGGATTTTTATAACATCCTTGTCCTATTCCTACTAAGTTACTGCTGATCCTCAAGTCTTTAGAAATACTATATTTGCCCGGGACAAGTTCCCCATGCATCACTTTCAGTCCATAAGCTTCCAAAAGCTGCCTAAGTTTCCCTTGCTACCAAAAGGTCCACAAAGTGCTGAAATCTTCATCATTAATACCTGAAAACATGCTAATCACGTTGGTTAGCTCACTTACAGGAAAATGGACTAAAAATGTAGGAATTATATATTTTGTCCTTAAAACTTAGCTAAAATATGGGTAAATTATGGTGCTTTAGGCGTGTAAATACGCCTATCATCAACACCCCACACTTAAAGATTTGTTCGTCCTCGAACAAAATATTACGTCCATGCAATCATCTACTTAGAATATCACAGCAACAACATAAAATGTTCAACAAGACAGGCGCGACAATTATTAACAAAGAGTAGTTTTCTTGTTCACTACTAGAAACAATTCAACCTCCAACATAGACTTGTGATGATGGTTAATTCGTATCCACAAGTTAAGTCACAAAGAATCAAATAACACTACCCAACAATCATCAACCATGTGTGTCTCACACAAGATATCACCCATAATCACTCATAAGTTTTGCATTTTTCGAAACATGGGTACAAGATTCTCCTTGCTCTCACTCTCACACAGAATTCATATGTTGCAACTGATGACCATAGGCTTTCCCTTAGTGTAATGCTCCACTAATATCAGAATGCTAAGCTTAGGATCAAGTAGGTCTTTACAGGTTGTAATGTAGGCTAAGGGACAGGTAGGACTATTTTGACCAGAAATAGTGACTATGTTCCCTAAGCGCTTTAATACACTACGTTATGTCATTAACACTCTCTTTTAAACAACCCTTCTACCTTTCTTTTCATCTAACACCCCTTTTCACCTATTTTGTTATTCAATTATAATCACAAAGATGAGAATATACAACTTTTTTTTTTCTATTTCTGTTTTTTTTTATATAAAACACCTCTATGATAGCCACTCCTTTTCACAACAATTTCAAGTACCAATACACTCTGAGGCATCACTCTCACCCAATTTCCTCTTATTTTGTCACATGACTCTACAATTTAAAGCGCTTAGGAATTTGGATCAAATTATGGTCTTGAAAAAAATGGATTAGGCTACATATGAGGCTGTCAAAGAAAATAGCTAAAGGCTCAAAGGGGGTTAACTAGGATAATGTCCACAGGTAGGTAAAAAGAAGTTAAACAATCACAGGCTGCCAAAGAAATGCCTAAATCATCTCCTAAACTCACACTCTTTATTTCGCTTTACACACACCAGGCAAGTTCTAGTATCAGTCACAACACAGAATATACTATAACATCACACACACGATGCACATGGTCAACTTTATTGGGAGCAGTATACACTCTTGACCCAACAGATGAATGAATTAAACCACACACTTATCACACAGTGAGTCACACTTAGAGCTTAAACGTCTCAATAGTAATGATGATTTTGGCACAAACTCTTGTCATAATACCATGCCGCCTATCAGAACAATTTCATGCAAAATCTAAAAAATCTAAAATTAAACTAACTAATTACGACTAATTAAAACAAACAAGAACTAGAATAAATGTAAATGAAGACAAATAAGTGTAGCATACAAATACCATCACCCCACACTTAGACGGGACACACTGCCCTCAGTGGAAAATAAATAAGAAAAACCTGATTAGTCGGACTCCTCCTCTATGTCTGGGGTCATACCCCCTGCATCGAAATCATCATCAGAGTCGTCGTCATCAGAGTTCTCCTCCATGTCTGAGTCTGGCATTCGGCGATCGTCATCGGTTGGCACGTCATCATCAAGAGTTTCCTCAAAATATACACCTACTCCGCACATAGCCCTCGCATGCTCATTCATTGGGTAGTCATAATACAACTGTTGGAGCTCTGCAATAGTTGGAACACGACCCCCGCTCATCACGGTGAACCTCGTCATGCCATATAAATGGAGGAAAAAGCTTTCATCGCGAGCATGTCTTTCTGCAGTGGTCAGGTTGACGCCATGCATAGATTCAACATCTTTTACCTTTGTGAGGTCAACTTCCTTTGGGTTGTGTGGAAGCTTATGATCTGCAGGTTCCTCTTCGATGTCCTTCTTCCTCAATATCACAGTCAAAAGATTGCCAAAACTGAAGTGGGGACCTCTTGTGCAGCCTAGCCTTACGCATTGAAGATCGAATAATCGCCCCAATATTGATGGGGATGTTTGTCATCAAAGCGTACACCAAGAACACTCTATCACGTGTGATCTTTATGTACTATTTTCCTGGAATCAAGCAAGAGTTGACTATCCGCAACCATATCCGAGATTCTCTGTTCAAAGAAGCATATGGGAAGGTATTGTGCCGACCGGTATCCTTGTGACGACTCCAACGTGCCATTGATCTTGTTCCACATAGTGTGTGTATGATTTCCCTGTACGGAGGTCTGTTATAAATCTCCTTGAGCGGTGATGGATCTACAGATGGGAAACCCAGAAAAGAGTTGAAGAACTCTGCATTTAGTTGCAAGACTTGGCCCCGAATCATTGCTTCACTCCCTGTAGTCTTTGGGGACCAATTAGCATAGAATTCTCACGTTAGATCAAGATTGCAGTCTCCCATATCTCGGAAAATGAAATCAAGATGTAGCGCCATTATTTTAGCCAAAATGCAAGGTTCTCTCTTTGCTAGGCTCTCTTTTTGTATTAACTCCACGTGAACATATTTTTTCACTTTATTGTTCTTGTACCACTCCTTTCCTTCCTCCTATAGGACCCATTTTATCCCAAATATGCGGTGAGGTATTTGCAGCGAGGAGGATTCAGCTTGCTCTTTTCTTCCCCTTTTCTGACCTTTCTGTGAGGTGGACGCTTTTTCTATTCCTGGTCGACTTTTTGGTGCCATTGTGCTTGGTGATGGCCTCAGAAGATGATCTTGCAAGGTTAGAAGAGCAAAAAGAATTTTTTTTAGAGATTTGGAGAGTAAAGGCGGCGCCTAGGTTGAGAAAATAAGTGTGTTTTGTTCTAATGTTGAAGTTTTATTTATATGACAATGCTTGGGTCGGGTTTGACCCATTTAAAATCGGATTAGGAGACCAAAAAGTAAGCATAGGCGGCGCCTAATGCTTTGCCTATGCTTAGCATAGGCGGCGCCTATGATATGGCATTGTTAGGCATAGGCGGCGCCTATGCTATGTTATTGTAGATTCAGAGAGCAAAGGCAATGGCATAGGCGCCGCCTATGCTATGGCATTGTAGATTTAGAGAGCTTAGGCCATAGCATAGGCCTTGCCTTGTTCGTTGCCTAGATTTACATAGGACTTGCCTTGTTCGTTGCCTAGATTTGCATAGGCAATGCCTAACCAATAGCCTTTGTTTCTTCATTCCAAACATACCACCTTCAACATGACACAATTCCATATTAAAATTTGGGCTAGATCTCCTCCTTTATACGTCTTACACCTACATTTACTCAAAAACAACAAAAACAATTAGAACGATGGGTTGCCTCCCACCAAGCGCCTTAGTTTTGGTCGTGGCTCGACTCTTCTTTTTGGATTTTTATTTAACAAAAACAAACTCTTAGTAAAACAAAACGATTAAAAATGATGGGTTGCCTCCCATCTAGGACTTGATTTATTATCGCGGCATGACATAGTTATCTCAATTACTTAGACTTCGTCGAGATAGATGGTGTCCATGCATTTTATCGAGTTAAGAGGACCGATATATGGCTTCTCTCGTTGTCCATTCACTTTAAAGACACCACCATCAATGCCTTCTAACTCTACTACTCCAGACGAGTAGACTTGGCTAATTCTGAACGGACCAGACCATTTAGACTTTAACTTACCTGGAAATAGCTTTAGTCTGTAGTTAAAAAGAAGTACCATATCACCTTTCTGAATGTTTCATTGGATAATCCGTCGATCATGGTACTTTTTCATCCGTTATTTGTAGAGGTATGCCCTTTCATACGCATGTAGATGGAATTCATCCATCTCATTCAGTTGCTCCAATCTCAGATTAATTGCATCATCCCAAGTCAGGTTAAGCCTCTTCAACGCCCACAAGGCTTTATGCTCGAGCTCAATCGGCAAGTGACAAGCCTTCCCATAAACTAATTGGTATGGGGACATGCCAATTGGTGTCTTGAATGCATTTCTATAAGCCCATAATGCATCGTCCATCTTCCGAGACCAATCCTTCCTACTAGCATTTACAGTCTTAGCAAGGATCAGCTTGATCTCCCGATTAGAAACTTCTACCTGCCCACTAGTTTATGGGTGGTAAGGTGTAGCTACCTTGTGTTGCTTGACCCCATATTTCACCAACACGGATCTAAATAGTTTGTTGCAAAAGTGTGATCCTCCATCGCTTATGATAGTACGTGGTACCCCATAACGAGAGAAGATATTTCTCTTTAAAAATGCTACAACACGCTTGCCTTCATTATTGGCCAGTGCTACTGCTTAGACCCATTTGGATACATAGTCCACAACAACTAGGATATATTTCATCCCAAACGAACTTATGAATGGGCCCATGAAATCAATACCCCATACATCAAATAGCTCTACTTCAAGAATTTTTGACATGGGCATCTCATGGTGCTTCGAAATCGCGCCTTGTCTCTGACATTGGTCACATCTTCTCACAAAATCATAGGCATCCTTAAATATTAAAGGCCAATAATAGCCGCTTTGCAATACCTTCCTGGTTGTCCGATCACCTGCATGGTGACCTCCAACTTGGGAAGCATGACTTGCTTCCAAGATGCTAGGCACCTCCACATCAGAGATGCATCGCCTAATAACACCATCAACACATCGTCGAAAAAGATACGGTTCATCCCAGAAGTAGTGTTTCACATCATGCATGAACTTTCTCTTTTGATGAAAGGAGATATTCCCAGGCATCACTTTACTTCCCACGTAGTTCTCAAAGTCTGCATACCACGGTAAGTCTTCCACCATAGTGGCTAGGATCTCTTCGTCAGGAAATGCATCATTAATCTCAAGGTCGGGTTACGCTATGTGCGCACTCTCAAGTCTAGATAGATGATCAGCTACTTGGTTTTCGCAACCTTTTCTATCCTTTACATTGAAATCAAATTCTTGAAGCAATAATAACCACCGAATTAGCCTTGGCTTAGCATCCTTATTTGCCATTAAATATCTCAGAGCCACATGATCTGTATGAACCACCACTTTGGTTCCCAACAAGTAAGCACGGAACTTTTCAAAAGCATAAACAACTTCTAGAAGCTCTTGTTCTGTGACGGTATAGTTCTTCTGGGCTCCATTCAAGGCCTTGCTAGCATAGTATATCGGATGAAATAGCCTTTCTCTTTTCTGACCTAGTACAACACCCAAAGCTACCCCACTTGCATCACACATCACTTCAAACGGTAGAGACCAATCGGGTGCAACAATAATAGGAGCTTCAACTAGCTTCCCTTTGAGGCATTCAAATGACTTCAAGCAATCTTCACCGAAGTCGAACTTTGCATCCTTCTCCAAGAGTTTGCATAATGGACTAGCAATCTTGGAGAAGTCTTTGATAAACCTTCGATAAAAACCTGCATGACCGAGGAAACTACGAACTCCCTTTACATAAATTGGAGGTGGTAGTTTCTCGATAACTTCAATTTTGGCTCGATCAACCTCAATTCCTCTTTCGGAGACTTGGTGCCCAAGAACAATGCCTTCCTTAACCATAAAATGGCACTTCTCCCAGTTTAGCACTAAGTTGAACTCAACACATCTCTGCAACGCCATACTCAGATTCGCCAAGAACGATTCAAACGATTCACCCACAACTGAAAAATCGTCCATGAACACCTCTAAGGTGTCTTCAACCATATCAGAAAAAATGGACATCATACAACACTGAAAAGTGGAAGGTGTGTTACATAACCCAAACGTCATATGTTTGAAGGAAAACGTACCATATGGGCATGTAAAAGTGGTCTTCTTTTGATCCTCAGGAGCAATGCAAATCTGATTATAACCGGAATAACCATCTAAGAAACAAAACCATCCTTTCCCTGCCAATCAATCAAGCATTTGGTCCATGAATGGCATTGGGAAGTGATCCTTAAGCGTCCACGAATTCAGCTTCTGGTAGTCCATACACACTCTCCACCCTGTGACAGGTCTGAGTGGAATCAGCTCATTCTTTTCATTCGCAACTACCGTCATGCCCCCTTTCTTGGGCACACACTGTACCGGACTTACCCACTTACTGTCGGAGATTGGATATACTACCCCAGCATCTAACCACTTAATAATCTCTTTCTTCACCACCTCCTGCATGGGTGGATTCAAACGTCGTTGATGCTCAATGGTGGGCACACAATTTTCCTCGAGCTGAATCTTGTGCATACATATCCCAGGAGGGATACCAATAATATCAGCTATAGTCCAACCGATGGCTCTCTTGTATCTCCTCAGAATAGAAATAAGAGCCGCAACCTGCTGCTCACCTAAATCAGCCGCAACAATAACCGGAAGTCTATCACCACTTCCCAAAAATGCATATTTCAGGTGACTGGGCAGCTCCTTCAATTCTAGCACTGGTGGTTCTTCAATGGATGGCTTTGCTGGTGGTGAAGGGCAATTTTTAAGATCCAGATCCAGCTTCTTAGGAGCATGAGAATATGAGCCAATTCCTGTTAGAGCATATATAGTTTCTTCATACTCTTCAACATCCTCACGCCCAAAATTCATAAGCACAACAACCAATGGATCAACAATAAGCTGCTTCTTTACAGATAATTATTTCTCATCATCATAATAAACATCAGCTACAGAGAACACATTCATATCTTTGGGCTGCTTCATTGATTTGCATACATCAAAATGGACCACTTCGTCATTCATCCAAAATAAAAGCTCATTAGCTCTTAGATCAATAAGCGCACTTCCTGTTGCAAGGAAAGGACGCCCCAAAATTATGGGAACTTCAGAATCCACCTCGCAATCCAAAATAACAAAGTCTGCAGGAAAGATAAAGGTGGAAACCTTAACCAATACATCATATAAGATACCAACAGGTCGTTTTACCGACCTATCTGCCATCACGAGTCGCATATTGGTTGGTGTAGGATCACCCAACCCCAACTTTCTGTAAATAGATAGCGATATCAAATTTATGCTAGATCCCAAATCGCACAATGCCTTAGCAAAATCCAAAGATCCAACCGTGTAAGGAATAGTGAAATCACCAGGATATGCCTTCTTCTGAACTAGCGATCTTGTAGCGATTGCATTGCAATGATGAACATTATCTGCCAGCTCATAGCTTGCTGCCCGCTTCTTTGTCAAAATGTCCTTCATGAATTTAGCGTATCCGGGCATCTGCTCTAGATCCTCTACCAAAGTAACATTAATAGTCAGTTGCTTCAACATAGTCATGAATTTACTGAACCTGGTGTCATCAGCTTTCTTCTTCAGTCTCTGAGGAAAAGGTGGTGGTGGAAGAGGAATTGTTTTCTCCACCACTTCCTTTTTATCTTGCTTCCAATTATCACTCTTTTCAGGCTGCAGACGTCTAGGGGTAAGTCAGGAACACTATCTTCAGCTTTTATGACATCTTCACATTCTGCATCAATAACATTATCTGCTATATCATCAACTACCTACTTGCCTTTGGATGGATTTTCCAACGCTTTACCACTCCTGGTAGTAATAGCAATACATGATCCATTATTTCTCGGGTTTTGCGCAGTGTCGCTAGGTAATGTGCTAGCTTTTCTTTGGTTGAATGCCGCTGATAATTGACTCAATTGTTGCTCCAGCTGTTTTATTGCAGTAGAATGCGAGTCAACCAATTGATTTATTGATGACAAATCATTCTTTACCTCAGTAACGCCCATATTGGTTGCCTCCACCCCTTTCAACAGCTTAGCCATCATATCATCCATGGACATCTTTCCAGATCCAGACGCCACAGCCTTACGGTTTCCAGGAGGAACATACAAACCACTCCTGTCAGTATTATTCTTCCAACCACCATGATCGCGGTTCTTGCATCCAGATTTATCATAATAGTTCCGACCTTGGTTTCCTTGGGCATTGCCTCGGAAACCCCCCTGATTATTCAAGTAATTTGCTTCCTCCTCAGAATCTGACTCATCTCTTCCCTGTGACACTATAGCCTTGACTTTTTTAGTCTTCCCTGATAATAAATGCTTGGTAAGAAGATCCATCTGCATTTTCATATAAGCCATATCCTAGTCATGTTCCTCTTGTCTTCGTCTCTGCTCTGCAGTCATGCCAATAGATACAGTAGAGCTCGCTACCTCAGAATCCCTGGTATGCCAAGCTCTACTCTGCTTTGTCATACGATCCAGCATATCACTCACCTCAATAAAAGTAAGGTCCATGAATGACCCTCCTGCAACATTATCAACCACTGGCTTTGTCACCGAGTTCAAAGCCCTATATAATATTTCCATCAAGTGGATATTCGTCATCTGATGGTTTGGGAACCGCATAAGCTTCTTCTTGAACCTCTTTTATGTTTCGTGGAGAGCTTCAGTTGGAAGCTGTAGAAAATTGCTGATCTCATCCCGTAATTGGGCTCTCTTGGATGGCGAAAAGAATCTTTCCAGGAAAGCGTCTTTCAGTTGCATCCAATTAGTAATAGAATCAGGAGTTAGCCCGTTCAACCATAGAGTTGTCTAGACAATGGAAATAAGCGCAGCCGAATTGCATTCTGCCCAACTCCTGGATTGTTAAACGACTTGCATATTGAAATAAAGTTGATCAGATGCATATTCGGATCATCGCCTGCGAGTCCACCAAATAACCCCTTGAGCTGCAATAACTGAATCATGGTGCTAGTGATATTGAACTTAGCTCCGGGTGCCAAGGGTGGAGGAATAGTAGCCCCTGTGGCACCAGCTCCATCCAGATCGTCATCATCATCATCAAAAGGAGCCTGCACAGCTCGGCGGTTAGGTCTCATTCTAGCTTGACGTTCCCTCCTATGCATAGGTGCCGCTACTTCATCAGTACGCCTGGGATTCATTAACTCATCATCACCCAGGTCCTCATCATCAGGATTTGTTGCTCGCCCTGGGTTATCAATATTCTGTTGATGTACTTGAGCAGCTGCCAGTGCAGCTAATCTAGCCTGCTCCTGTTGATCCTCCCTTTTGTCAATGTCACGCTGTGCATCCATTCTGCCAATAAGTTGAGGTTTAGGATTTATGGGTAATAATGGCTGACCAGAACTACGAGTATTTGGCATGCACTCAACAGAACCTGAATAAAAAAAAAACAACAACTAAAAGTAAAATTCGAGAATCTTTGACCAAAGGGTCTAGTAACTATCACAAACTTAGTTGACAACCGTATTCCCCGGCAACGGCGCCAAAATTTGATAACGCCCAAACTACAGCTCTCGTAAGAGTGTAAGCGGTCGCAGTCAAATATAGAACCCAACTGGGTTGGGTGTCGAATCCCACAGGGAATACTTGGTCACTAAGTGTTGCAATTATTAATAGACTGTTGATCGAAAATTCCACGGAAAAGGGGGGATTGGATTTTGGCGTAAATTAATACTATGGAAGTAACAACAGAATGCTTGATTTAGTAAGATTTAATCACTGAGAAAAAATAAGTTAGGGTTATGTCCACCTTATGAGTTCTACGTATCTATTAACTATGAATAATGCAGAATTCAGACATGCATGCACTTATAGAGATTTGTATTCTAATGGTAAATCCTAGTGTTTCTCAACCATCAAGGATTATTTCACTTTAACTCTCTCGGGCTTAAAGTGTATAACTAACGGTACAAATTCTTCAAGAAGTTAACCCAGTTACGGCACTAACGTGTAAATAGAGGTTGGTAGCCCTATTTCCTTGTCACACTCTCTTTTCCAAACATGTAACTTTTCTGTCGAACAAGTTAATGCTATAATGGCGTATTCTATATGTTTGCAACCACAAGAATGTAATTAAGATGAAGAGAGTAATGATATAAGTAGCATACGTATCAAGAATTCACAAACTCATAGTAATAGATAATATATCATAAGGCTTCCATAACCCTAACAGAGAAGTTTAGCTACTCATGATTACAACAGAGATCACAATAAAAATCATCATCGTACCAAAGCTCAAAGAATCTCACTTTGAAGATGGGTGTGGCGTCAAACTAGGTTGACATTTTTTCCCTCTAGACGTTTTTCACAAGTTAGCATTTTTTTCTCTGTTAAAAATTACAGAATCTATAAACTGAATAATACTAGAAAGTCGAATGAATAATGAAAGTATCTATCAATTCGTGAATAATGAAAAGCATGAATGCTGAAAAATTCAGCAAAATAGGTTTTTAATAACATCCTTGTCCTATTCCTACTAAGTTACTGCTGATCCCCAAGTCATTAGAAATACTATTTTTGCCTGGGACAAGTTCTCCATGCATCACTTTCAGTCCATAAGCTTCCAAAAGCAGCCTTCCCTCTTATGTGAAGTTTCCCTTGCTACCAAAAGGTCCACAAAGTGCTGAAATCTTCATCATTAATACCTGAAAACATGCTAATCACGTTGGTTAGCTCACTTACAGGAAAATGGACCAAAAATGCAGGAATTATATATTTTGTCCTTAACACTTAGCTAAAATATGGGTAAATTATGGTGCTTTAGGCGTGTAAATACGCCTATCATCACCAACTCTCTGATATAGAGTGTTTGGTATAGTCTTCAATTGAATAGGAAGTATGAGCTGGCAAGAAATAAGATGATTTGTCCATACTGTCTACGATAACCCATATAGAATCACGCTGATGATGAGTACGAGGCAAACCCATCACAAAGTCCATGTTCACTTTTTCCCATTTCCATGTGGGAATACTAAACTCCTACATAGACCCTCTATGCTTCTGGTGCTAAATTTTAACCTACTTATATGTAGAGCACTTAGAAACAAACTCTGTGATATCCCTCTTCATCCCACTCTACCAATAGATGTACTAACAATCACGATACATCTTAGTGGCCCTTGGATGAATAGAGTAATGTGTACCATTCAGTTCTGCAAGAATTCATTACCTCAAGTCATCTACACCTGGCACACATAATCAACCATGGTAACGTAACACACCAACTCCTCCTTGGGAGAAAACCTCTACTTTCTAATCTCTGACTAACTCTTTCAACCTAACTAGACTGGAATATCTATCCTGCTTTTCCTTTACCTCATAAACTAGAGATGATTCTGAACTATTTTAAACCCACACACTACCTTCTGCTGAATTGACTAAGCGGACACCTAGTTGGGTAAGCTGATGGACTTCCTGAACTAACTTCTTCTCATCATTCTTAACTGAGAAACACTACCCATAGACAACCTAGTGAGAGCATCAACCACTACATTGACTTTGCCCAAATGATACAGAACACTCATGTAATAATCTTTCAATAACTCTAACGACCTTCTTTGACACAGATTTAAATCTTTCTGAGAAAACACATTCTGAAGAATTTTGTGATCCATGAACACATCAACATGCACCCCATACAAGTTGTTCTTTTAAATCTTTAAAGAAAACACTAATGTTGTTAACTCAAGATCATGGGTTGGGTAATTCTTTTCATGGGGTTTAAGCTGTCTAGTGGCGTAGGCTATGAACTTACCGCTCCGCATGAGGACACAACCCAAACCTACTTTGGATGCATCATAATAAAAAATAAATCAATTTGAACTATCTGGTAGAGTAAAAACTGGGGCTGAGGTGAGTTAAGTCTTCAACTCCTAAAACCTCTTCTCGCAAGAATCTGACCGCTGGAACTTGACTTTATTCTGAGTCAATCTGTAGTTGGGTGATGCAATAGATGAAAATCCTTCAACAAACCAATGATAACAGCCAGCTAAACCTAAGAAATTCCTGATGTCGGATGGAGGAATGGGTTTGGGCTAGTTTCTCAATGACTTGGTCTTTTGAGGATCAAATCTAATGCCATTATTGAAAATAATATGACCAAGGAATGCTATTGACCTTAACCAAAAGTTGGACTTACTGAATTTGGAAAACAACTGATGAGTTTTGAGAGTCTGGAGTACTATTCTGAGGTAATCTTCATTCTCGCTACGGGAATAGACAAGAATCTCATTGATGAGGACTATAACAAACATGTCCAAGTACTTCTTGAACACGTGGTTCATTAAGTCCATAAAGGCTACTGGGGTATTTTTAAGACCAAATGACATGACTAGGAACTCGAAGTGACCATACTGGGTTTGGAAATCTATTTTTAGAATATCACAGTCTCTGACTCTAAGCTGATGATAGACTGATCTGAGCTCTATCTTAGAAAAGTAACTAGCACCCTGAAATTTGTCAAATAAGTCATCAATTCTGGGAAGTAGGTATTTATTCTTGACTGTGACTTTGTTCAACTGTCAGTAGTCTATACACATTCTGAGGGAACTATCTTTTTTATGCACGAATAGAACTGGTGCGCCTCACGGGAAAATGCTAGATCTAATGAATCCCTTATCTAAGAGATCTTTTAACTATTCTTTTTACTCTTTGAGTTTTGTTGGTGCTATTCTATTTGGAAGAATAAATATGGGCTGAGTATCTGGAAGAAGTTCTATTCCGAAGTAAAATTTTCTTTCGAGAGGAACTCTAGGAAGATATTCAAAAACACATCTAAGAATTCATTTACTATTGGAACTAACTCAAGACTGGGAGTTTTTGAACTAGAGTCATTGACTCGCACAAGATGATAGACACATACCTTGGATATCATTTTTCTCTCTCTAAGGTATGAAATCAACTGACCCTTAAGAGTTGTAGTACTACCCCTCCATTTAAGGACTGGTTCATTTGGAAACTAAAAATGATCAATTTTGTTTCTATAATCAATTGAGACATAGAATGAATAGAGCCAATCCATGTTGAGAATAACGTCAAAATCTATCATCTCTAATTCTACTAAGTCTGCTAAAGTGACTTTCTAAGATATCATAGCCGGAAAATTCATGTATACCCACTTGGCTATGATGGACTGACTTACTGGGGTAGAGACTAAGAATGGTTCTATTAAGACTTCTGATTTGACTTTGAAGTTGACTGCTATGTAAGGAGTTATAAAGGACAAAGAAGCTCCTGGATCTATCAAAGCATAAACATGAAAATGGAAAATATGTAACGTACCAGTAACCACATCAAGAGAGATTTCCAGATCTTATCTGGACTAAAATACATAAAGCCTATGGGGGCATTTCCCACTGGTAGCACTGGAAGTGGCACCCTACTGATTTGGGTGATCGGATTGAGCTAGAGAACAATTATACTGACCCTAAAAACTTGACTGAGGACAATCTCTAACTCTGTGTCCTAGCTTGCCACACCGAAAACAAACATCACTGCCAGCTCTGCAAGCACCCTAATAGTTTCTGCCAAATGTCTAACAAAGAGGATTTGTTCAAGCACTGCTGACACTATCCTGAGATTTAGAACCTGGCGCTCTATTTTTTTTTTACCATTTTTTAACTTAGGCTCTACTTTTTTTTAGCATTTTTTAACTTAGGTACTGAAGCACTGGCTGAGGACAGAGTTGGAACTAAAGACTTTGGCTGAAACTAAGAATGGTTACTGCCCTCTGACTTAGGCTGATAGAAGTCGAAGCTACCTATTCTATCTCTCTTGTTCTGCCTTTCTCTCTCTCTGATCTTAGCCATTTCTATCTACTAAGCATGGACCATAAGCCTGAATATGTCTATATTCTTAATTAACTTCATTATTTTGCACTCTTTAACCACACTATCTGACACACTTGACACCAACTTGCTCATTCTAGACCAACAGTCTGCTATTACATGGGGAGCATACTTGTCTAATTGAGTAAACTTGAGGGAATACTCTTTCACTCTAATACTGCCCTACCATAGGTTGATGAACTCTACACCTTGGCTTCTCTCAGCTCTAGGGTAAAAAATCTATCTAGGAAGGCAGTAGCAAACTCTTCCCACTCTATGGACTCTGCATTTGTGCCCCTATCTACCTTCTACTGCTTAAACCACATATGAACTACATCTTGTAGCGGATAGGCAGCTGACTCAGCACTCTTACTGGAAGTCACTCCTATGATATCTATGACCTTCTAAACCTGATTTAGGAACTCCTGTGAGTTCTCTTCTGACTTAGATCCTGAGAATAGGGGAGGACTCATTCGGGTGAAGTCCCAAATCCTGGATGCAACAGTATTGGCCACTGGATTGGCCAAAATAGGAGTTGGTTGTTCATTTTGAGCTGCTACGAAATTAGCTAAAGTAGTAAATGCAGCCCTGGATTCTGCATGAGAGACATGCTCATCTAGGGGATCTGCCTTAATGGGCTGAGGTGCTGACCGATTTCCGATTCTTCTTTCGTTAGTTCTTTTGGGAGGCATGTTCTATAAACTAAAGGAAGAAATAGATTATACTGAGAGTTTAACTTGATCTCATTCTCACTCGCACAACATGAATACTAAAAGAAGGGAAACTTTTCCTAAAATATCTCATAGCTTCTTGTCCATAAGTGTGTCATGCAACACACCTATGCACAAGACTTTACTAGATGCGGCTTTAAGATTTACCAGGACTCTATTGAACCTTTGGCTCTGATAAAAAGTTTTTAATGCCCCGAGTCGGTACCTCGTATCCTACATGGTGCTTACAACCATGAAGGACCACAAGCTAACCCATGACTAATATTTATTGTGAATACTGAATAAATATACTTTAATAAATACGAAAAATAGGTTGAAATGCCATAAGGTTCAAAACATCTGAAATTCTAATAAAGTATAGTACTGAAATAACATCTAAAAATACTGAATATTGTTTGAATGTTTAGACTGAAAAGCCTCTAACTGAACAATCTTAAAGTGTAGTTGATGGGACAAGCCCCCAACTAAATTTTACTACTGAAATACTGAATCTACTATAATAATGAAATTAAAAAATATCCTCAATGGATGAGGACTCAATACTGAATCTAAAACTACTAACTGAGTGTGAATCTGTCTATGCACGGTCAGTAACCTGAGCGTCCGATCCTATGATATGAGATATCATAGCGAAAAAAAGGGTATGCGTCAATACGTGGAGTATACTGGTATTCTAGATGAGGTAAGGATGAATACAAGGGTTTATATGAATGAACAATAACTGACTAATTAATATAGAGTAACTGAACATGAAAGTACATGGATAACTAATACTACTATAAATACTGAGTATGCAATACTATGTATATACATAAACTGTAACTGAGCTTTTTTTGAAGATGAGTTCTGATAACAGAGTAACTGATATATGAAGGTACTGATAGCTGAATTACTGATACTGATTGACTGTATCTGACAGTCCTAATTCTAGAGAACTGAACTGAGTTCTATACTGAAGACTAAAACTTAAACAGTGGGAGGTAATAATCTAACCGACATGCCCCAAATAAGAAAAAATAATGGAGTTGAGGTCCAATATGTAACCGCAATTTGAAGGGTGTCTATACCATGCCATGGGCAAATACAACTAAAGAGATACCCTCATCTGGAAGGTACTCTAATGAGAACAGTGGAACCGTCATCTGGCAGGATAAAACACCTCATCAACCCTCAACTGGTAGGTTTGATATCTTAACCTAAGCTAGCTATGTAGTTCTGGAATGCAAGGATTTCTTCTAAGGATCACACACTCTATTGGAAGGTGAGCCCCAATCCTTGGGTTCACTCGATGTTGAATCCTACTCCCAACTTAAAGACACTGAACTAAGTATACTGAACTGGACTGGGTTGATACTGAGTTTATTATGTTTTTCTGAGTTCTGTAACTGACTTAGTTCTACTGAGTTCTGTGACTAATTAAATTCTACTAATCATGACATGACTGATACTATTTTATAACTGACACTTGCTTTAGCTACATTGCTAAATTGTTCGGTATTAAATACCCCCAGGACTCGATAGCATGAAAAATAAAGCATAGCATAATCTTGAAAACATAATAATGGATACTTGACCATAATCCACTCATTGAGACATTTTAGAAAACACTTGTAATGCAGTTGTTTACACATGAATGAGGAATACATGCTATCATGTTATAATTGAACTATTTCATTAACATAAACATTTTATCAATACACATGGGAAACATGCTTAGGTTATACAATAATCAAACACATGTTGTTATCATGGCTACATCAATCAACTTGAAAATTGAAGGGTTTATCATGAAGATCATATAATTCAACACATTTAATGATAAATTTAATGAAAACATGTAATTTAATCAATGTCTAAGACCCAACAATAATATGAACATGAATTTGATTCACTTCAAACGTGTAAATCATAATTCAACCATCTTGTAGTTTTGAAAAACTGATTCCTAGACTCTAGGGGTGAAAGGGACCCATAGATGAACACCTAACTTACCTAGGAATTATAAATTTTTGAAGTTCTTGGAAAAATTCTTAAGCTTGACCTTGATATCTTGAAGCTAAGGTTTTGCTTTATGGAGAAAATGCTTTAATTTCTTGAGAAAAGTGAGTAAATAATGACATAATAGGGTATTGAGGGATTTAATCCCTCTTTCAAGATGACTAGGGTGAGGGAAAAGTACTTAAAAGCACTTGGAATTAAATTTCAAAATTAACTAAAAAAATCCCAATTTTTGCCCCTGGCGCGACACGACGCTATCTCGTTGTGTCACTGGAAAATGACAATTACCAATGTGGCTGGTGGCACAATGCGGTGGTATCATATTTCCACCCTGGATCTGGCTTGGAAGTTCACCGTGACACGGTGACATCACGTAGCTTCACTTGAAAAAGGACAATTTTGAACTGGGTCCATGACGCGAGGAGCCAATATCTTAGAGTAACAATGGAAATGAACAATTGCCATTTGGCTAGCCTCCGCGATTCACTGACATGTAATTTGGCACACTATTACACTATATTTTCTCTAACTCTTTGCCTGTGTATCGAATTTGGGAAAATTTTATATCGCTGGAAAGTTAGTTGAATTTCCTACGCAATGGGAGGCTCTAATTTAAAAAATACAGAGTATTTCTAAAATTTATATAGAATGACTCATGGAATGAGAGTTAAATTACACTTGGGAAATACCGGGTATTACATAGACCACAACAAACTTCCCTCTGAACGGTTTCATCACATGGTTCATCAACCGCATAAAGATACTAGGAGAATCGGTGAGGCCAAAAGGCATGAACAACCATTCATATAGGCTAAACTTGGTATTGAATGTGGTCTTCCACTCGTAACCCTATTGCATCCAAATTTTGTGGCACCCACTCCTATTATCTATCTTAGAAAACACATAAGAATCATTCTACTCATCAAGAATATCATCTAAATGAGGAATTGGGTGGAGATACTTTACCGTTATTTTATTGATGGATCAACAATCAACGTTCATGCGTTATGTTCTATCTTTATTTTTCACAAACAACACTGGAACCACACATGGAATCATGCTTTCTTTGATGTATCCCTTGTTGAGGAGTTCCTCAACTTGCCTTTGGATCTCTTTTGTGTTCTTTGGATTACTTTGGTAGGCCGGTTTGTTGGTTAATTTAGAACCCGGCACAAATTTAATTTGATGCTCAATTCCCCAAAGTGGGGGTAATCCTTTGGGAACACATCTCCATAATCCTGAAAAACAAGAGAAATAGAATGGCGGATAGGAGAAGTAGAGTGGTTAGCATAAAAATCATGGGCTAGGAGGAGAATAGGTGCTTTTTCATCATTCTCTTTGAAAAGAACTTTATTCATAGCCAACATAACCAAGAGAATCTTCCCTTTCAACCTCCTCTTCTACTCTTCTTCATGCTGCTCCTTAATTTGGTCCTCTTTTTCACCTTGTTTCATACCCTTCTCTTTCAATTCTCTCAATTTTAGGTGTCTCTTAATTACTTGAGATGACGAAACATAATGGACAATGAATTTCTTACCATTTAACTCAAAAGAGTACCGATTGGTCCTACCATCATACTTGCTTGAACAATTATATTTCCATGGTCTACCAAGCAAGATATGACAAGCTTGCATAGGTATCACATCACAATACACCTCATCATGATAATTCCCGACTTTGAACAGAATCACCACTTGCCTAGTCACTTTTAAATCACCATAATTATTTAACCGTTGAATCTTGAATGGTGTGGCATGTTTGGTTGTGAGAAACTTCAAGAAATCAAACAAAGTACCACTATCCACATTAGCACAAATTCTGATATCAATGATAAAAAAACATATGTTTTCCTTTATAATATATTTAGTATGGAATAGATTCTCCCTTTGACTAGGGTCATCTATCACCTTACTAATCATTGCATGCCCCACAACAAAATTTGGAACATCATACTCTCTATCTTGAGGCCAAGCATCTTCATTATCCTCCTCTACTTTCTCATCTTCTTGGGACCCCTCTCCATCTTGGGCTTTTTCATCATTCTCATCTTCCAATACCACCTTCTCTTAAAGGTAATATAATTTCCTTTCCCTAAGGATCACATTTCTCTGGTTTGTACATTCACTTGTCTTATGTCCCCACCCTTAACATTTAAAACATTGAAAACCTTTAGGATTGAGATTAGGATATTTGTTACCTTTATTCCTATGCGGGTACTTTGGAGTGGTCTTCTTTACAAGATTCTTATTATTGGACTTGTAGTCCTTGTTGTTGTTCCTACCTATTTACTCTTACTCCAAGTAATGGTAGATGAGTACCCTTTATATTTGTAAGTTGCCCTTTCTTTGATATCCTTCTCAATCATCAAGGTAGCTTGGACGATTTATTCTATGCTATCAAACTTGTGGATAGTCAAACAAGAGGAGATATCTTTTCTTAATCCAACATTGAAGCATATGATGTCATGGTTCATGTTCTCTCGATGGTCGATCGTCAAGATCAATTGTTGGAATTCATCATATTAGGACATAACACTATTGCTACCTTGCCTCAAGTTGTACAACTTAGCAAGTAGCTTATGTCTGTACCTGTAATGATTCAGGACTACCCCTTAGTCATCACACGATTCTTATAGTCTCGAGGGACCACAAGCTAACCCACGAGGTGGTACCTGCTGTGAGAACTCGATAACATGATCATAAATGTGGAATGATACTGACATGCTATAAGATTTTAACAATTGAATTTAAAATTGAAATATTAGTTTATAAGAACAACTGACTGAATCTGATAAAATAATGATAATCTGGATAACTGACTATAATATCAGAGTATTGTATAACTGACTCTAATGTATGAAAAGCCTCTAAAACTGACTAACTAAATATGAGTTTATGAGACAGGCCCCAACTAACTACAACTAACTACTAACTAAAATATGAAATAAAGTAAGCCTATCCTCAAAGTATGAGGACTCACCACTGCTACTTCTAAGGATATGATAAGTTTAATCGTAAGTCGGGAACTGAGCATCACAGCCTATTATATAATACATTATAGTGCAAAAGAAAAGGTATGCGATAAGTACTTTGAATGTACTGGCATGCTAAATGAGGTAGGCTGATATGCATGGTTTCATGAACAGAACTAATAATTAACTGGGTATGCATGTAAAGCATGGAGTACTGAATAAAGAGCAGGGAATTTATAGATACTGAAAATGCATGAAAATCTGTAAATACTGAGGATGCATGACCAAACATATAACATGAACTGAGTAGTATCTATAAAATGAAATACTGAAATAACTAAAATTTGTATGCTTTGGTCAAACAACACTAAGACTAAATAACTGAGCTAGGACTATAACTGAGACTATATCTGAGACTACGGGAGGTATTATCTAACTGACATTCCCCAATTTGAGCTAATAGGGGTCCAACCTATAACCACAGTTAGAAGGGTGTTAATACTGTGAAATGGGTACTAATGATGGCTTTTTCGATCCACTAAACTGATATAATGTCCAAAGAACTAAGGGTGTCAAGCCTGAACTGACAGGTGACCCCTGCGAGATAGTCAAGCCTAATTTGATGGGTGAATTCTCATATCCTACGCTGGAAATGTAGCTCTGGATCATACGTACTTCTACTAATAACTCTGCCTATTTTATGGGGAAGCCTCCATTCTTAAACTGTCTCGGTGCTAAATCCTACTCCGAACTGAAAGACACTGAAATACTTGATTGTTCTGAGTTTAATGCCGAATATCTGACTCTTCTGATAATTCTCATAGTATAATTTAAAGACTATTTTTTAATGTACTAAAACTAGAATGAATAAATAGCTATGGGTTTTGGGTATTCAATACCCCAAGACTGAAAAATAATAATAATAAAATGATACTAAAACTTGGAGATTAGAACATGAAGACTTTTATTAAATCAATCACTCTTGTAGGAATTTTATCAAACACTTGTAGTTCATGGTTTAAAACAATCATAGGAACGTCATAGAACATATAGAAATAGCATGAATCCAACATAATAGAGTTAAATCATGGTTTTTTAAATAAATAACAACATTAAAACATGGAGGATTAGATAATAAAAATAATTTCATGGTAACATGGTATAGAATCAGAGTTTATGGAGATTCATAGGTGAAACCTGTAAGACCCAACAAAAATCCTCGTCATCTAAGTCTTACAAAACATGCCAAAAGAGGTCCTATACTCAAAAAAATTTCAGCCAAGTGTTAGGACTCAGCCTTTTCCTAAGCATTCGAACTTTGAGGATTTCATTGACAACCTTCCCGACCTCAAAAAATTAATTTTTGAGTTAATTCATGATCAGGGAAGTCCATAGTATATCTCGGGTGAGGTTTAGGTTTTTTGGACAAGTGTACGGGTGAGTTTGGACGTCCGAAATAGTGATGACTCGTGATAGGCCCGTATCGCGAGGGCCAGTCAACCCAGATAGGGAACGCGATGTAATGGCTATTTGACTTGATTATGTGTCGCAGGGCCAGTTGACCCAAGAAGGGGTAATGACATGAGTGTGGCCTTATTCAACATTATTTTATTCATGTTTTTATGGGAAAATGAGTCATTTTCCCCACCCCAATCCACCCAAACACAAGATTAAAGCCTATTCTAACCACATTAGGCTTATTTTTCATGATTTGCAAAGTGTTTTGTTTAAGTTAATGAATTTTTTAGGGATTTATGAGTTGAATTTCATGTTTATCCCACCTATTATGCGTTGAATTGAGGATTTATATTATGAATTGCACATCCCTATTGTGAGTTGATATTTTCAAGTGTTTCAAAGATAATTGTTGAGAGTTACGATTCATTATGAAATTTTGATCATTTAAGTATATATGCTTTAAAACTCAAGTATGAATATTGATCTTTCATGATGAGTATATTATTATCATGCTTAAACAAGCAAGCATTCAAATTTTTAAAGAAAGTTGATGTTTTGATCCTAAGCTAAGATAGGAATCCACATTATTCTTACAGTTTATGAATTAAAGCTAAGAGAAGCATAATTTCTTTTCATTATAGACCCTTGTGATTATTTAAGGTCGATTTCTTAAAAGTCCTGAGTAATAAGTATGGGAGTAGTATTTAGCACCGAGTTGGGTATGATTCCAAGGTCTCATTCCGCAGAACTATGTGCCACCATAGGTTTCTTATTTTCCCATAGTTGGCTAAGATAGTTATCACTAAAGTTAAGATTATATTCCAATGGAAATGGTAGAACAGATATCCCCAACGTGGGAAAAACGTTGGACTCCATGTTAGTTCACATGGTTTATGTCGGTTAGAAGAAACTCCAAGCCAAGTCCCAAAGTTCTTTAGTCCCTAAGTCCAAAGGTTCTTAAGTCCTAAAAAAGACGTGAACAGAAAAGCTTTTTAAAAACTAAGTGTAAAGGCTCACGAATTTATTCAGATAATGTTTTACAAAAGCTATTAACTTTCAAATTTCATAAGTAAAGAGTGTGTCCTTTCTACACTTAGAAAGTATGTTTTAAAGAGAGAATTTAAGTACATCTTTTAGAACCGAATGTGATGGCTAACAAGATTTATAAAGTATGAATTACTCTTATTGTTTTAGATTTCAGTATTTTAGACATTCTAGTTTATGTGAGACATTTACATTCAACATGCATTGATTTTGTAAAGTATGATGATGGTTTTTATACATTTCACCCCCATATGCTCAGTACATCCTCAAAGTACTGGTCCACATATATGTCTATATGCTACATTGTGCTATAATGTAGGTGCAGGTGCTCAGTATTAGAAGAGTGAGAAGTTCGAGCATCTCTATCTATCCTCCCACTATGGTGATTCCTCATGATTCGATGGCCTATATCTTCTGATTTCCAACTTTCATAAGTAATTGAGTTATCATTTTCAGTTTAGTCTGAGTCCGTTGGGGTCTGTCCCAATGACTCTCTAGTTCTTTAGCAGTAGAGTCTTGTTGAACTATAAGTGGATTTCCATACAATCAGTATTTTGTTATTTAGATATTGTTTTCAGTTATTTTAGTTCAGACTTGCTAAAATACAATACTATCGCTTAATTAGTTTATTTTAAAGTAAGCTTTAGATTTAGTGACAGGCTCAAAGGGTTAGCTTGGGGCTACTTATAGCCTTGAGCACCGTGTGACATCTCGGGATTAGATTTTAGGGTGTTACAAAATTGGAATCATATACTAAGGTTTAAAGAGTCCTAGGGAGTCAGACAAGTCGCGTTACGTAGAGTCTTGATCATGGATGTGAAGCACGCTACATTTATGAGAAAGAGGCTATGGGATGTTTTAGCAAAATCATCTCTTTATTACATAATCCATCGTTCTTACAACTATCACTGCCTGCTATTAACTCATGCTCTTTCATGAAATAAAATGCCTCCTTGCAGAGATAATGCACATAGGAAGGATAACCATCCACCTCATCTTATAGATCCCCTGAATGAGCATATGTCTCATGCTAAATTTTGTGCTTCCTTTCATGCACTAGTACAAACTGGGACCACTAATGTCCAAGCCAATAATCATGTTGCAGTTTCACATCAGTAAAAAAGTGATTTAGCCATAACCAAGCTTCCTGACTTTATGAGGATGAATCCGCCCGAATTCTTTGGGTCGAACGTAGGTGAGGACCCGTAGTTGTATCTTGACTAGGTGAAAAAGATCACCCAAGTTATGCATGTTACTGAAGAGGAGAGCGTAGAGTTGGACTCTTATCGGTTGAAATATGTTGGCTATGGTTGGGTTGTTGCATGGAAGAAAGGTAGGGGTGAGGATGCAACTCCTATAAGTTGGCAAGCATTTTAGGATACTTTTATAGATAAGTTCTTTCCGTGTGAGTTTTGGGAAGCCAAGGTTGAGGAGCTCATAAACCTGAGCCAGGGTTCAATGACAGTGAAGGAGTACTACCTTAAGTTCAACCAGTTATCTAAGTATGCTCCTGATTTTATAGATGACACCAAATCTTGTATGAGTAAGTTTGTTACCAGAGTGTTGGGATTGGTAGTTAAGGAGTGTAGGACTCCCATGCTTATTGGAGATATGGACCTTGATAGGTTGATGACTCATGCCCAGAAGATTAACGCAGAAAATTTGAAGGCAAGGGATAGAGGTAATAAGAAGTCTAGAACTGGGTAGTTTGAGTATGGCCAAGCTAGATTTCATGGAGGGAATTGTTTGCAGTTTCAGAGTACTTTGCCTGTGCCAGCTCCATCTTAAGCTAGTTCCCCACACCTAGAACCAAGAAAGAACAATGGAGTAAGCCTTCCATGTCTAGGTCCCAAAATAGTATGAGTGGTAAGTGATACAAGATAGACAGGGAAACAAAAAACAAACACCAAAATTAGTCCACTAGCCAAGAAACCGAGGACCTTTTTTGGTTACCCCTCTCGGATTAGCTACCAACAAGAAGAATACAAGGAACCATGGCGTAACAACACCAAATCAGTAGCAACATAACAAGAACAAGATGAACAATAGAATAATATCGGATTCCACATTAACAACACAAACACATGGTTACAACATCAACACTACTACACGATTACAAAGAAACAAAAGTAAGATAGTTAGACAAACTGAAGGTATAATATTAACAACCCAAAAGCCTATTCCACTCTTGGACCTTTAAAATTACACACATAAAATACCTAAATCTTACATTAGCACAAGAGTGACCTCGATCTCCCAAGAATCCAACGTTTCCATGCTTGAATCCAACACGAGCGATTACACACTCAAGTTGATTTCCCTTGTTACAATTTTGGGTTGGTGGTCTTCTTTCCTGAGAGAGGAAATATTTCAAGTGTTATAAACTCATAATATTCATCAAAATATAACTAATTAAACCCTACATTATCTATTTATAGGGTATTAAAAATAATAGGTAAATTGACCAAAAGGCCCTAAGGAAGAGGCACCCCTCTAGTGTATGTAGTGGATTGATTTGGCCCTTTTAGTGTATGTAGTAGACTATTTTGGTGTCCATTTAGGTTCTCCTTTGCACATCATTGCACACACAAAACCTCGGGTCTAACGTACGCCCTCATAAGTCCATCTACGTGATAGTACTCATATCATCCTCCCCTTCTTGAAAAGGATTTGACCTCGAATCCATACCTTGCAAACTCAAAGAGGAAACAAATAAGTACACATCTTCATGGAATGATGGTTAGGGTTAGCAAAATAAAAAATTAGCACTATCATACCAAGGCGGTACACACTTAAAGTACAACCAAGGATCCCTTGTGTTAATTATGAAAATCTTTTGTACAACATCATAAACAAAAGGGCTCAGATGAACATCAAGAATTAAGGGACAAAATCTAAGACTACGCCTCTCATACGATGTATATACAACAACATCATGAATATCATCATATTCATATAGGCAGTGAAGAAAGGCACCAAAGACACAATTCTCATCTAAGATGTATTCATAAGTAGGACCACACAATGAGAGAAAGGGACATTGCAAGCACGTAGGACCTCTCTCCTTCCAACCACTTACCAAGGGAAGGCATTCCATCAAGGGAGTTATACCAATAGGGAGAATAGGGAAACTACTATGCCAAAATCCAATCCAAGGCAAGTAGTTTTCCCAAGAACTCAGCTTCCCTCTACAAATGATGTAAAGCATGCTCCCAAGAGTCCCACAAGATATTTCAACTTGTCCAACCCCATGAAGGTGACAAGAAGTCTTTAACATCCTTGGAACCTTCCACAAACAAGAATAGAACTTGGCCTCCTCAAGTTGTGGTTCACATAACTTAAATACAAGTGTGTCAAACATGGATGCACGGATATAAGAAACACCCCAAAGAGAAAATGATACATTTTCCCTATGGTCCTCGAGTAGACACAAACCACCATTAATATCAAAGGGATCACAATTTAAGTCGCCATATTTGTCAAGCACGAGTGGGGTGTCATGCAAAGAAGTACAAGCAAAATTATTTTTCAAAGATATGTCAAGCACATGATTAATCCTATGAGCCAAGAAAACTTTAGAATCTTTACAACAACATAGGCTCATGGGTTCACTCCTTTGTACTTGACCAACATCTTCAAATTCTTCACTCACTTGAGATTTATTAATCACATCACACATATTCTCAAGTGGTGGGCATGTTATACACACAAGTTGATCAACACAATTTTCACATGATGATGTAATTTCATTCAACATAATAGCATCAACACTAGGTGGACATAAATCAATCTTACTAGAAGAGTCGATTCGGTCATCTATAGGATCAACTAATGCATCCACTCGCACAGTCTGTACATCATCCACAAGTGGTAAGGAATCAATATACTCATATGTAGGTAAGCTACTACTCACACTTAACGGCTTATTAGTCATATGTTCATCATTCATATATACCAAAGTATAAGAGTTAGCTATTTTTCCTTGACGTTCATGAGTATGTTCGTCTTTACCTCGGTGTGAAAGTCCTTCACAAGTTTGGGAAGAAACTTCCTTTGGGAAGCTCTCACCGTAAGGTGTTTGGACCTTAGGTTTTGGATTTGTTGGGATAAGTGTGGATACCAATTGGTGTAGCCTTTCAATGTTCCCTTTCATGTCTTCAATATTATCAGTGATGCGGTTAAACGTGGCATCGAGATTGGTGGAATCCATGGTAACTAAAAGAAAAGACAACAACAAACAACAAAACAACAAACTTGTTAGCTCAAGAATGCCTCACCACACTCTCACTCTCGATTTTTGCCTCACACTTGGTTGCACAAGTGTTGAAAGTTGGATTGTACTTCGCGAGTGATTGTGGGTTGAGTCTACTCTTTCCCGGAATAGATTTTTATTTGAGTTGACTCAAAGGAAATTTGTTTATGGACTTGAAACAACAAGATACACCGAATTCACAAAAGAAGCACACAACAAATGTAGACACGAACAAATGGACTCTACAACTAACTTACAATCTTGTAGGAGATTACTAGTTTGTTAATTAGTGTTCGAAAAAACAAAAAGAACTAGGAAACAATAAAATGAAACTAAGAAATCTAAAATTTGAGCTTAAAAATTATCGGTGAACAGAAAAAACTTGATGTGGCAGCCACATATTGGTTGCGGTTGTTATCAAATTTTATTTTATAATTCAAGTCTTGGTCCAATTGAAATTTGGAATTGGTGGGAATTGGTTAAGGAGAGAAAACAAGTCTTGAAATCCTATTTCAAATTAAAAAATCAATACATGAGTTGTCTCCTCAAGACATGGTCCTTAAATCATGGAAGTTTGTTGGAAAAAGTGGTTGTTAAAGTCCTTGAGTGATTGGAATTGGTTGTAAAAGTCTTCAGAGGTCTTAAATTTTGGAAATATGTCTTTCAAGACTAAAAAAATACACACTCTCTTTATTCAACTTCTAAGATCAAGCATCCACTTTTTCTTCAACAATAGATGAAGATGTGAAGAACACCAAGAACACATTTTTTTTGAATCTTGAAGTTCTAAGGTTCAAGTTGGACCCTAACCATAAACAACACCTTTACAAGCTTAAAAATACAACAAAATAACCACCATACACATTCAAACCTTGAACCAACAACACACCACACATCAAATATTTGAATCTTCAACAACAATCACATGGCCAAAATTTAGGTTCACAACAACAACATCAACAATTAAAGCTCAAATCTAGATCTAGACTTCTTTAGTGTTAATGGTGAAGAAGATAACACTAAAAACAAAAAAAAAATGACTCCTAGATGTAGACTCAAAACAAGAAAAATCTAGGCCATGACACAACAAGAACACAATTTCTGCCAAGACACAAAAATGGACAGATTTGCTTCTTTTTGGAATTTTCAGATTTCAACCTCTTTTTTTTTTGAATTTTCTAAATAGAAAGCCCCAATATTGATCTTGTAGGAACAAGATCTAGCCATTCTCTAATTCCAAATGATACAAGATAGACAAGGAAACACGAAACAAACACCAAAATCAGTCCACTAGCCAAGAAACTGAGGACCTCTTTTGGTGACCCCTCTCGGATTCGCTACCAACTAAAAAAATACAAGGCACAATGGCGTAATAACATCAAAACAGTAGCAACACAACAAGAACAATATGAAAAATAGACTAATTTCGGATTCTAGATTAACACCACAAACACACGGTTACAACATCAACACTACTACACGATTACAAAGAAACAAAAGGATAGATAGTTAGACAAATTGAAGGTATATTATTAACAACCCAAAAGCCTATTCCACTCATGGACATTTAACATCATACACATTAAATATCTAACTCTTACGTTGGTACAAGAGTGACCACGATCTCCCAAGCATCCAATGTTTCCAAGCTTGAGTCCAACACGAGCGATTCCACACTCAAGTTGATTTCCCTAGTTACAATTTGGGTTGGTGGTCTTCTCTCCTTAGAGAGGAAATGTTTCAAGTGTTATAAACTCATAATATTCATCAAAATCTAACTAATTAAATCCTATATTATTCTATTGATAGGGTATTATGAATAATAGGTAAAATGACCAAAAGGCCCCTTAGTGAAGGGGTAGCCCTCTAGTGTATGTAGTGGACTGATTTGGCCCTTTTAGTGTATGTAGTGGACTGTTTTGGTGTCCATTTAGGTGATCCTTTTAACTTAATTGCACACACCAAGCCTCGGGTCTAACGTACTCCCTCATAAGTCCATCTACGTGATTGTACTCATATTAGGTAAACCCAGCTATCCTCCATGTGCTAAGTGTGGTAGGACTCATTCTAGTGAGTGCTTGGCCAAGAAGAAGGGTTGTTTTAGTTGTGGAAAATTATGCCATAGAATTAGAGAGTGTCTGTATGCTAAGTAGGAAAACAGAGATGTTCATCCCTAGAATCTGGCCACCATTTACCCAACACCTGTAGCTCTCCCAGCCCCTCCTCAAGGTGCTTCATCCAGTACCGGTGACGGTCAGCGCCAGAATCGGTTTTATAATTTACCATCCAGTCAAGAGCGGGATAGCTCCTCAAATGTTGTTACTGGTTTGCTTCATGTATTTTATTTTGATGTTTATGTGTTGTTGGACCTTGGGATAAGTTTCTCTTATATGACCTCGTTAGTTCCTGTGAATTTTGAAATAAGTTCTGAAAAGATCCCTGAGCCTTTCTTAGTTTCCACACCAGTTGGGGAATCAGTTGTTGCCAAAAGGATATATAGAAATTATCCCATTACTATCCTTCATAAGGTCATGTTTGCATACTTGATAGTGTTATATATAATTGACTTTGATCTTATTCTTGGTGTGGATTAGCTCCATTCTTGTTATGTATCTATTGATTGTCGCACTCTAGTGGTAAAGTTTTAGTTTCTAGATGAGCCACTCTTTGAATGGTCAGGTAATTAAGTGTCTCACAAGAGTCATTTCATATCCTCTCTTATAGCCAAAAAGTTAATCTAAAAAGGGTATATATACCATTTAGTTTGAGTCAAGGACACTAAGTCGAGACTAAAACAGTTCAGTCAGTCAGTATAGTTAATGAATTTTTGAATCTCTTTCCTAAAGATTTCCAGGGGTACCTCCCGATAGGGAAATAGAATTTGGAATTGATCTTCTACCTAACACTTAGCCTATTTCCATCCCTCCATATCGTATAGCTCTTGCAGAGCTTAAGGAGTTGAAAGATCAACTCAAGAATATTTTATATAAAGGTTTTATAAGTCCCAATATTTCTCCATGGGGTGCTACCATTCTATTCGTGCAAAGGAAATATGGTTCTTTGCGTATGTACATTGACTATCGTCAACTGAATAAAGTCACAGTGAAGAACAAATATCCTCTTCCTAGGATTGATGATTTATTTGACCAACTCCAAGGTGCCAGTTATTTCTCAAAGATAGGCCTTAGATCCGGCTATCATCAACTTAAAGTAAGGGAATGTGATATTTCGAAGACAACCTTCATGACTCGTTATGGTCATTTTGAGCTTCTAGTCATGTCTTTCGGGATAACCAATGCTTCAGTAGCTTTCATAGACCTCATGAATCACATGTTCAAATAGTATCTAGACATGTTTGTCATAGTATTCATAGATGCTATCCTTGTGTACTCTTGTAGTGAGGGTGATCATGCAGATCATCTTTGAATTGTGTTACAGACTCTTAGAGATCATCAATTAGTCTCCAAATTTAGCAAGTGTGAATTTTGGCTACGTTCAGTAGCCTTTATCGATCATATTATTTCTGTCGATGTCATCAGAGTCGATCCCCAAAAGACAGAAGCCGTAAAAAATTGGCCTAGACCTATCTCTCTATCAAACATTAGGAGTTTCTTGGGCCTAGCTAGATATTTCTATCATCTTGTTTAGGGTTTCTCATCTATTGCATCCCCTATGTCTAGATTGACCTAAAATAAAGTTAAGTTCCAATGGTCAGACTCCTGCGAGAAGAGTTTTTAGAAGTTGAAGACTCGATTCACTTCGTCCCCAGTGTTAGCATTACCTGATGGTACCGACGGTTTTGTTATGTAATATTATGTCTCTAGATTTGGTTTGGGTTGTGTGTTGATGCAGAGAGGTAAGGTCATAGCCTATGCCTCTAGGGAGTTAAAAACTCATGAAAAAAATTACCCAACCCATGATCTGGAATTAGCTGCTGTGGTGTTTGCTTTAAAAATCTGGAGACACTATCTATATGGTGTTCATGTTGATGTGTTCACAACCATAAAATCTTGTAGTATGTGTTCACTCAGAGGGAGTTAAATCTTCGCCAAAGAAGGTGGTTAGAATTGCTGAAAGATGATGACATGAGTGTGTTATATCACCCGGGCAAGGCAAATGTAGTGGAAAATAACCTTAGTAGATTGTCTATGGGCAACATATCTCACACGTATAATGATAAGAAAGACTTAGCTCGATAAGTTCACCATTTGTCTAGGTTGGGTGTTAGACTGGTTGATTCAACTGAGGGTAGGATTTTGGTGCAGAATAGTGCAAAATCTTCTCTAGTTTCTGAGGTGAAGGAGAAATAGGATCAAAATCCCATCTTAGTTAAGTTGAAGGAGTCCATTAAATACCAAACGGTGGAGGTTTTATCCTAAGGGGGAGATGGTGTGTTGAGATACCAACGTAGATTATGTATGCCTTGTGTTGATGAGTTGAGACACAGAATTATGGCTGAAGCACATGGTGATCGATATTCCATTCACACAGGTGCTACAAAGATGTACCACAACTTACAGAAAATCTATTGGTGGAATGGCATGAAGAAAGACATAGCGGAGTTTGTAGCAAAATGTGTAACTTGTCAATAGGTTAAGGTAGAGCAGTAAAGACCTAGTGGTAAGTTGTAAGAGTTTGGTATCCCCACTTGGAAGTGGGAAGATGTGAATATAAATTTTGTGACTGGGTTACCCCTTTCGCGTCGTCGTCATGATTCGATTTAGGTTGTTATTGATAGGCTGACTAAGTTTGTGCATTTCTTTCTAGTACATACATCCTATATAGTAAAGGACTGGACTATGCTAAGTTGTATATCCGAGAGTTAGTTAGATTGCATGAAGTTCCCTTGTCTATCATCTCAGATAAGGGTACTCAATTTACTTCCCAGATTTGGAAAGATTTTCAGAAGGGTCTTGGTACCCAAGTTCATCTTAGTTCATATTTTTATCCACAGAATGATGGTCAGGTAGAAAGGACCATCCAAACTCTAGAAGATATGTTGAAGGCATGTGCTCTTGATTTCAAAAGTAGTTAGGATGAGCATTTCCCACTGATTGAGTTTGTGTATAATAATAGTAAATATTCTAGCATTCAGATTTCCCCATTTGAGTCTCTTTATGGGAGGAGGTGTAGTTCTCCCATTGGTTGGTTTGAACTCGGTAAGGCCGTTTTGCATAGGCCCGATATAGTGTTCGAAGCAATGGAAAAAGTTAAGTTGATTAGAGAAAGATTAAAAATAGCCTAGAGTCGTTAGAAATTGTATGCACATGTGAGAAGAAGGTACCTCAAGTTTGAGGTTGATGACTTGGTGTATTTGAAGATATCACCGATGAAAGGGGTGAAGAGATTTGGCCAAAAGGGGAAGTGCAACACCCCATATTTTCGAGCTAGAAATCGAACCGTCGTTCCTACACAGTATGCTCTAATTTCATGGTTTATGCTTAGATTCATGTGTCATGATGTTTTTCCTAGTATATAAAGTGGAAATGAGGTGAAAAATGTTAATAGAAATGGCCTAGAGCAAAGTTGAGCAAAGAACCTTTCATTCATCCAAAATTTGATATTCGATTCTACAAAGGTCTAATTTGAACGTGGATAACTCTTGATACACATAGGATTTGTCATCTCAAACCCATCAAATTGTAGATTATTTAATTAGCTTTCCAACGATACTAATTTTTCCAAAATCTAATAACCAAGCAAAAAGTTATGACATTTTCTGTGTGAGGCAGTAAGCCGACACGATATCGACGCGACGCATCGGCTAGCACAATACAAAACTATTTTACTTGTTAAATCAGTTTTTAATGGGTCTAGGGTCATTTTGGTCACTTCCTCTCACCCAAAACCCGTCCATAACATAAGATTTGTGCCCCCAAAGGCATAAAATACTCTATAATTCAATTTTCCTCTCAAATCAAAAACCTAACTCCTCCCCAATGATCAAGAATTCATGCCTAAGATCAAGAATTCAAAGAAACAGATCAAGATTTAGGTTCAATCTTTCAAACTAAATAATCTAAGGTACGTGGGGTTTATCCTAAAACTACATGGTCTTGTTGAAACACTTGAATATGATTTAAAGATTATCAAGCATGAAATTACAAAAGGGTTTTGGAATCCATGTTTTAATTATGCATCATTAAAGTTTTAATGACATTCTTGTTTTGGCCTTTAGGTATTTTCCCCTTAAATTGATTTATACGTATACGTATATGTATGAAAATTTAGATTGAAGATTGTTTGAGAGCAAAATTATGAAATCCCTCTCTTGTGATGAATTTATGTTTATGATCCTATTGTGAATGGTGTGAAATGCATGATTTATGATTTGAAAATAGTTTTCTCAATATCATAGTATTTGGGCATGATTTGGAGATGATGAGAGGGAGTTTCTTGATATAATTATGCACTTGCGTTATATAGAAAGAATTGCATGTGATTGAGAACTTTGATATGACCACCTTGTGTATTTGAAATGTTGAAAAAGAAAGTTTCTTGCATGTGTTTACATGAGTTTTAAGAAAGAGTTCTTTGAATTAATTTATTGATATGGTGACCCCAAACCTTATGTTTTGAAAACAGATATTATAACATGCTATTAATGTCTAAGAGACGTGACTTGCAAGTCAATGGTATGATGATACCATATATATGTATGCCATAACAGAGCTAGAGTTTTTTCAGAGTTTGATTTCAGAGAATGAAATATTTTAAAGAGTTAAAAATAGGCTTAAAGAGGGCTAGGTGGTTACCCGAAAAAGGCTTGAGTTCAAGTAACTCTTAGACTAAAACCGTATTTTACCGATAACGGTATATTATTATTGTACGCTGGCGACGCCCCTGTGGCGTAGTAGAGACAGAGACTCTGACCCTTGCGGCAAACTTGGGTTGGGGGCTTGGCTACCGAGTTAATGGAAGATTCCATATAGCCCGTGGAATTTCAGAGTTGTAGGGTATACCACCTAGCGCAAAAGTTAAATAAAGAGTGACACAGAGTTCAGATGATTTTATAGTCTTTTAAATATGCCCATGTGATTTTTACCATATGATATATTTATGAACTGTTTTAAATTGCTCTCATATATGTTGAATAAAATAATTATTTCTTTGGATTTTCTCTGTGTACCAATACAACTGTATTGACCCCCCTACCTTCTAGGGTGTGAGGCTCGGTCTAGAGGTCCTGCAAATCCGTAGAGCTTTCAGATAGAAGCAAAGTTTGCAGTGGTGAGGCTTCTTTATTTCGGAAGGCATATCTCTTTTTAGACATAATTTTTTTACTTTGGTTTTTGTCCACTAGGGGCCTTTTCCCGGGTTTCAGACAGTTATTGATGTCATGTGTAGTAGTGATTTCGCAAACTGAAAAAGATATTGTTTAAATGTTGATAAACTTATTTTCCCATTGTTGAACATATTTCATAGTATGACCATGATTCCACATTGTTTTGTATTTCCGCAAATTCTCTTATACTATATGAATATTGTGCATGATCAGCAGATTCAAAAGAGCGCTCGGGCCTTCATGGCTCGGGATGCTCATTATGGCCAGGGCCCTGGCTCGGGTCATGACAGGAAGCTTAGTCCCCGATATATTAGCCCCTATAGAATTTTGAGTCGCATTGGGAAAGTAGCTAATAATCTTGAGTTGCCCACAGATTTATCAGTAGTTCATCCTGTATTCCATGTCTCTATGATTAAGAAGTACATCGGTGAATCCCCTGTTGTAGTTCCTTTAGAAAGCTCAGATATTCAGAACAACCTGTCATATGAAGACATTCCAATTAAGATTATAAATCATCAGATCCATAGACTAAAACATAAAGAAGTTTCCTTGGCCAAAGTTCTTTGGCGAAAGCAGTCTGTTGAGGGTATGACTTGGGAAGCAGAAGCTGATATGCAAGCCAAGTACTCTTACCTCTTCTCCGCAAATTTAGATTTAGCCGAAGTACTATTTTTCCTTGATTCAGTTATTTTCTAATCATATATTCAACTATATAGTTTTCCTCAATGTTAAGTTCATGGACTCACAGAACTACCCAGAAACTCATGATGATTTAAAGTTAGTTTAGTAAATTATTTTAGTTGTGCATGCTAGCGTATCTCCTCAGATTGCTCCGTATCCTTAGCCAAACAAGAGATATTCGAGGACGAATGTTCCCAAGGGGGAGATATTGTAAGACCCCACAAAAATCATCATAGTTTAAGTGTTGGGACTTAGCCTTTTCCTAATCTTTTGAACTTTGAGGATTTTATTGAAAACCTTCCCAACCTCAGAAAATAAATTTTTGATTTAATTCATGATCGGGCAAGTCCATAGTACATCTCGGGTGAGTTTTGTTTTTTTTGTACTAGTGTAAGGGTGAGTTTGGAGATCCAAAATAGTGATGACTCGCGATAGGCCCGCGTCGTGAGGGACATTCAACCCAGATAGGGGTCGCAACGCGATGACTATTTCGCTTGATTAGGTATCACGGTGTAGGGACACTTGACCCAAGCAGGGGTCGCGACGTGAGGGAGGCCCTATTTAGCATTATTTTATTCAGGTTTTTAAGGGCAAATGAGTTATTTTACCCACCCCAATCCAACCAAACACATGATTAAATCCTATTCTAACAACATTAGGCTTATTTTTCACAAAATCTCTCAAATTAAAAGCCCTAAGCTTCAATACCCAATTCTAAGAACCTCAAGATTCCACCATCATTTTTCTAAATTAGTTCAAGATTTCAAGTTCCCAATCCAAGAATTCCAAGAATCTTCATATAGGAGCTCAATCTCCAAAGAAAGCTTGTTCATCTAAGTTCATCATCTAAGGTATGTGGGGTTTGAACAAGAAAAAATCTTTCGGTTTTGTACCCAAAAACTTGAATTTATTTAAATATTACATGATTTACAAGTTGGGGTTTATACCCAAAGTGTCTTATTTTAAGTTTATGAACTTGTAAGTGATTTAAAACTTAAATTTCATGTTTATCCCACCTATTATGCTTTGAATTGAGGATTAATATTATGAATTTCACATCCCTGTTGTGAGTTGATATTTTCAAGTGTTTCCAAGATAATTGTTGAGAATTAAGTTTCATTAAGAAATTATGATAATTTAAGTACATATGCTTTAAAACCCAAGTATGAATATTGATCTTTCATGAAGAGTATATTATTATCATGCTTAAACAATAAAGTATTTAGATTCTTAAAGAAAGATGATGTTTTGATCCTAAGCTAAGATAGGGATCCAAATTATTCTTACAGTTTATGATTTAAAGCTAAGAGAAGAATAATTGGTTTTCATTATTGACCCTTGTGCTGATTTAAGGTGGATTTCCTAAAAGTTCTGGGCAATAAGTATGGGAGTAGTATTTAGCACCGAGTTGGGTATGATTCCAAGGTCTTATGCCCCAGAACTACGTGCACCATATGTTTCTGATTTAGCCATAGTGGACTAAGATAGTGTTCACTAAAGTTAGGGTTTTATTCTGATGGAAAGGGTAGAACAGATCTCCCCAATGTGGGAAAGACATTGGACACTATGTCATCTCACATGGTTTATGTCGGTTAGAAGAAAATCCCAAGCCAAGTCCCAAAGTTCTATAGTCCCTAAGTACCGAGGTTCTTAAGACCTAAAAGAAGAGGTGAACAGAAAAGCTTTTAGAAAACTAAGTGTAAAGGCTCCCGAATTTATTCAGATTATATTTTACAAAAGATATTAACTTTCAGATTTCAGATGTAATGAGTGAGTCCTTTCTACACGTAGACAATATGTTTTAAAGAGAGAATTTAAGTACATCTTTTAGAACTGAATGTGGTGGCTCACAAGATTTATAAAGTATGAATTGCTCTTATTGTTTCAGATTCCAGTATTTTAGACATTCCAGTTTACGTGAACATTTATGTTTAGCATGCATTGATTTTGTAAAGTATGATGATGTTTTCTTATGTATTGCACCCCATATGCTCAGTACTTCCTAAAAGTACTGATCCACATATATGTCTATGTACTACATTGTCTTATAATGTAGGTTTTAGTGCTTAGTATCAGCAACGTGAGTAGTTAGAGCATATCTATCTAAGCTCCCACCGTGGTTAGTCCTCATGATTTGAGGGCCTACTTCTTCATATTTCCAACTTTCGTAAGTAATTGAGTTATTATTTTCAGTTTAGTCCGAGTCAGTAGTGGGCCTGTCCCAATGACTCTCTAGTTCTTTAGCAGTAGAGGCTTGTCGGACTATTAGTGGATTTCCATACGATCATTATTTTGTCATTTAGATATTGTTTTAAGTTATTTCAGTTCAGACTCGCTAAATACAGTACTATCGCTTGATTAGTTTATTTTAAAGCAAGCTCCAGATTCAGTAACAGGATCAAAGGGTTACCTTGGAGCTGATTGTAGCCTTGAGTACCATGTGACGTCTCGGGATGAGATCTCAGAGAGTTACAAAATCACAGTTTAAAACATAATAACTAGAAAAAATCACAATTTTATAATTTAAAAGGGTGGCTTGGACTCCATGGATGAAAGAGGATCCATGAATGAACATCTAACATACCTTAATTGATGGATTTCTAGAAGTTACTGGTAAATTCTTGAGGATTTACCTTGAATTTGAGAGCTAGGGTTCTTGATTGGGAGAGAATCTTCTTTGATTTGGGGAAAAGTTATTAAAATAATGAAATAATGGGTTAATTAGGGTGAATTTAGTGTTAAAGGCTGACTTGGGTGAGGGAAAAAAGACTGTAATGCCCTCAGATTTAAAACTCGGAATAAATGAAAAATTCTTGATTTTGTTAGCTAGCACGACGCGGCACTATCATGCGTGTCTCTGGAATTGGACACCTGGGAACTGAGGACTCTGCGCGACGTAGAGGAATCGCGGTGCCCTTTTGATTCTGAAATTCACCCTTGGCGCGATGCGCTATTATCGGGATAGGAAAATGGAAACGGACAATTGGGATTTTGGCTGACGGCACGATACGGTGGTTTCATGGAGCTTTACTGGAAATTTACAATCATCATTTACGCTAGCTCTATGATGCACTAAGGGTTAAAATGATGGTGTTCAATGACTGAAACTTAAAGTTGCCATAACTTCTTACCCAGTTATCGGATTTAGGTGAATTTTATATCCTTGGAAAGCTAATTCAATTTCCTACGTAATGTCTGGATCTAAACTGGAAAATAATGTGTTTCAAAAAAACTATGTACAAATACTCATGTATAGGGACTTAGATTATGTTAGGGAAATATAGGGTATTACAATATTTTCCCCTTGGGATCATTCGTCCTCGAATGAAACTAGTTAAGCTGAGGAAACTGATGGACTAAGCTTACAAAGTGAACATGCATATCTGATGCATAGAATGCATGATTGAAATGATTCATGAATACACAATTGACATGAATATGATGTGCAACTAAAACTAAGCATGATAGAGAGAAATCATAAGAATGTTGTACCTTATACAAAATCTAGATTTGCGGAGAAAAGATGAGGGTACTTGATTCGCATATTTGCCTCTGCTTCCCAAGTGGCTCCCTGAACGGACTGATTCTTCCAAAGAACTTTGACTAGTGAAACTTCTTTGTTCCTTAGTCTACGAATTCGATGATCAATAATTTTGACTAGAACTTACTCAAAATAAAGACTGTTTTGAATATACACTTTCTAAGGGAATGACTACAGCTGGATAACCAATACACTTTTTCAACAATGAGACATGGAACACTGGTGACCTGAGGCTAAATCTGAAGGCAACTTAAGATTGTAAGCTACCTTTCCAAAACTACTGAGAATTCTAAAGTGATTGACATATCGACGACTGAGTTTCCCTTTATTGTTGAATCTCTTCACTACTTTTATGGGAGAGATTTTCAAGTACACGAAATCACTATCCTCGAACTCGAGATCCTTTCTTCTCAAGTCTGCATATGATTTCATTCGGCTCTAGGCAGCCCTAAGCCTTTCCCTAATTAACTAAACCTTCTCTAACGTATCAAACACCAAGTCATGCCCTACTACCACAGCCTCACTAACTTCAAACTAACCAATCAGAGATCTACATCTCGTACCATAGAGAGCCTCAAATGGAGCCATACGGATACTGGAATGATAACTGTTATTATATATGAATTAAATCAAAGGCAAATGCTCATCCCAACTACCGTTAAAATCAACTATGTATGCTCTCAGTATATCCTTAAGAGTCTAAATGGTCCTTTTTGCTTGACCGTCTGTCTGACGGTGGAAGTCTATACTAAGGTGGACTTGGGTACCAAGACCCTTTCAAAATGCTTTCCAGAAATGAGAGGCAAATTTGGTATCTCTGTTTGAGATGATAAATAAGAGAAAACCGTACAACCTAAACAACTCTCTGAGATAGAGTTTGGCATAGTACTCGTCTAAATAAGAGGTATGGACAGGAAAGAAATAAGCTAATTTGGTCATCCTGTCTATGATAACCCAAATAGAATTATGCTGATGATGGGTATGAGGAAAACCTGTCACAAAGTCCATGTTCACTTCTTCCTATTTCCATATGGGAATATTAAACTCTTGCATGGACCCACTAGGCTTCTAGTACTCAATCTTAACTTGATGGCATGTAAAGCACTTAGCTACAAACTCTGCAAAATCTCTTTTCATCCCACTCCACCAATAGATCTCCAATAAATCGCGGTACATCTTAGTGGCCCCTGGACGAATAGACTAACGTGCACCATGTTCTTCTACAAGAATTCATTGCCTCAAATCATCTACACCAGGCACAAACAATCTACCCTGACAACGGAAAACACTATCTCCTCCTTGGGAGAAAACCTCCACTTTCTGATCTCTGACTGATTTCTTCAACTTAACTAGACTGGGATCTCTATCATTTTTTTTCTTCACCTCAAAAACTAGAGATGATTTGGCACTACTCTGAACCCACACACGACCTTCTGTTGAAATGACTAAGCGGATACCTAGTCGAGCAATCTGATGAACTTCCTAAGCTAACTTTTTCTTTCCATTCTCAACATGAGGAACAATGCACATACATAATATACTGAGAGCATCAACCACTATATTGGTCTTACCCGGATGATACAAAACACTCATGTATTAATCCTTCAATGACTCTAACCACCTTCTCTTATGTAGATTCAAATCTTTTTGAGAGAATACATACTGAAGGCTTTTATGATCTGTGAACACATCTACATGAACCCATACAAGTAATGACTCCAAATCTTTAAGGCATACATTAGAGTTGCTAGCCAAAGATCATGACTCGGATAATTCTTCTCATGGGGTTTAAGTTGTCTTGAGGCATAGGCTACGACCTTGCCTCTCTGCATGAGGACACAACCCAAACCTACTCTAGATGTATCAAAGTACACAACAAAATCATCTGAATCATCTGGTAGAGTTAAGACTAGGGCTGAGGTAAGTCGAGTCTTCAACTCCAAAAAATCTTTTCGTATGAATCTGGCCACTGAAACTTAACTTTTTTCTGAGACAATCTGGACATGGGGGATGCAATAAAAGAAAACCCTTCAACAAACTGACACTAATAGCCATCCAAACCTAAGAAACTCCTAAGATAGGTCTAGGACAGTTTTTCACCACCTCGATCTTTTGAGGATCGATTTTAATGCTATCACCAGAAATAATATGGCAAAGGAAATCTACTAATCTTAGCCAGAATTCACACTTACTGAATTTAGGGAACAACTAGTGAGCTCTAAGAGTCTGAAGCACTACTCTGAGGTAGTTTGTATGATCATTTTCGCTATGGGAGTAAACAAGAATGTCATCAATAAAGACTATGACGAACATGTCCAAGTGCTTCTTGAAAACTCGATTCATTAAGTCCATGAAGGCTACTGGGGCATTTGTAAGACCAAAGGACATGACTAGGAATTCCAAGTGACCATACCGAGTTTAGAAAGCTATTTTCAGAATGTCACATTCCCTGACCCTAAGATGATGATAGCCTGATCTGAGAAAAGTAGCTAGCACCCTGAAGTTGGTCAAACAAGTCATTGATTCTAGGAAGTGGATATTTATTCTTGATTGTGACCTTGTTCAACTAACGATAGTCAATACACATTCTAAGTGAACTATCTTTCTTACGCACTAATAGAACAGGTGCACCCCATAGGGAGATGCTGGATCTGATGAATCCCTTATCTAAGATATCCTTCAACTGTTCTTTCAGTTCTTTGAGTTCAGCTGGATCCATTTTATATGGTGGAATAGATATAGGATGAGTATCTGGGAGAAAGTGTATTTCGAAGTTGATTTCCCTTTCGAAAGGAACTCCGAGGAGATCTTCAGAAAATACATATGAGAATTTATTTACTACTGGAACTGATTCAAGAGTTGAAGTTTCTGAGTTAGAGTCTTTGACTTGAACAATATGGTAAATACACCCCTTTGATATCATCTTTCTGGATCTAAGGTATGAGATTAACAGACCCCTAAGAGCTGTAGTAGTACCCCTCCATTCAAGGACTGGTTCATTTGGGAACTAAAAATGAACTATTTTGTTTCTACTATCAACTGATGTATAGGATGCGTTGAGCTAATCCATGATGAGAATGAAATCAAAATCTGTCATCTCTAACTCTACGAGATCATCTGAGGTAACTTTATGAAATATTGTGACCGAACAGTTCCTGTATACCTGTCTGAATACAATGAAAACACCTACTAGGGTAGACACTGAAAAAGGGTCTGCTAGCTTTTCAGGACTGACTCTGAAGTTAACGGCTATATATGGAGTTATAAAATAAAGAGAATTTCTAAGGTATAGTAAAGAATAAACATGTAAGTGAAAGACCTACAATGTACTAGTAACTATGTTAGGAGAAGTTTCCTAATCTAGGTGGGACTGAAGAGCATATAATCTATTTGGACGCTGACCATTGGTGGCACTGGAAGTGGCACCTGCGGAGTCGAATGGAACTGACGACTGATGTGATCGGCCCAGTTAGCGCACATCCCTTCCTTTCTAATCAACTACCCTACATTCCCAAATACGATGGCCTGGTTTGCCATACCCAAAGCACACATCACTACCCTCTCTACACTCACCCTAATAGTTTCTTCCATACTTCTGACATAAAGGATTGGTACAAGCACTGCTAACACTAACCTTGGACTTAGAGCCTGGTGCCCTATCCCTATTTCCATTTCTAAATTTGGGTACAGGAGCACTGGCTAAAGAGGGTGCTGGGGCTGAAAACCTCTGATAAAATTGAGGAAAGTTACCACCTTCTGACTTTGGTTGATTGAAATTTAAACCACCTGTCCTAGCACTCTTATTTTCTCTCTCTCTCTTTTCTTAATCTTTTTCTTATTTATCTATTGAGCATGAACCATCAGCCTAGGTAAGTCCATCTTACTAGTCAGCATTGTGGTCCTACACTCCTTGACCATGCTATCAGACACGCTAGACACAAACTTACTCATCTTGGACTAGTTATCAGCTACCAGATGAGGAGCATACCTAGCTAACTGAGTAAACTTAAGGAAATACTCCCTCACACTCATGTTGCCTTGCCTTAAATTAATGAACTCTAACACTTTGGTCTCTCTCAACTCTAATGGGAAGAATATGTCTAAAAAAGATGTGGAAAACTCTTCGCATTCTACAGGCCCTGCATCTATATCTCTATCAACTTTCCACTGCTTAAACCAAATATGGGCTATATCCTGCAATTGATATGCAGCCAACTCCACACTCTAACTAGACGTCACCCCCATAGCATCTGTTACCTTCTTAACCATATCTAAGAAGTCATGTGGATCTTTTTCAAACTTGGATCCCGTGAAAGAAGGAGGATTCATCCGGGTGAAATCCAAAATCTAGTAGCAGTAGTATTGGCCACTAGGTTGTCCTGAACAGTGGTTGGTCATTAATTCTGTGCTTCTAGGGGGGTTTCTAGAGTACTAAACATTGCCCTGATATATGCATGACAGACGTGACAGACGTGCTCTCTAGAGGATATACCTGGATGGGCTGAGGGGCAGGCTGAGTTCCTGTTCTTCTTGGGATTCATGTTCTATAAATAGAAGGAAGAAATGGATTAGAATGAGAGTTTAACTTGAGCTCATGCTCAATGGCCCGACATGAATACTTGAAAAAAGAGAAACTTTTCCTAAATGCCTTGTAGCCTCTCATCCATAAGTGTGGCGCGTTACACACCTATACACAAAACTCTACTTTACGCGACTTTCAGAATTCCTAGGACACTTTAAAACCTTAGGCTTTGATACAATTTTTTTAACAACCTGAGACTACCCCCTAGTCGCCACACGATTCTTACAGTCCCGAAGGACCACAAGCTAACCCATGAGTTGGTACATGCTGTGAGCACTGGAAAACATAATCATAAATGCGAAAGAATAATGACATTCCATAAGGTTTTAATAACTGAATTTAAAATTAAAATATGAGTCTATAAGAACAAATGATTGAATCTGATAAAATAATGATAAACTGGATAACTAACTACAATATCTGAATATGGAAAAACTAACTCTAATGTCTAAAACGCTTCAAAAATTGACTGACTGAATATGAGTTGGTGGGACAGGCCCCTACTAATGCCAACTGACTACTAACTAAGACATGAAATAAAGTAAGCCTATTCTCGAAGAATGAGGACTCACCACTGCTACAGCTGAGGATCTGATAAGTCTAATTGCGAACTGAGAACTGAACATTAGAGCCTATGATATAATACATCATAGAACAAATGAAAAGGTATGCAATGAGTACTTTGAATGTACTGGTATGCAAAATGAGGTAGGTAGATAAGCATGGTTTCATGAACATAACTGATAATTAACTAGGTATGCATGTAACGTATGGACTACTGAATAAATAGCATGGAATCTGTAGATACTGAAAATGCATGAAAAACTATAAATAATAAGGATGCATAACCAAGCATATAATATAAACTTAGTAATATCTATAAATTGAAATACTAAAATAACTGAAATTTGTATGCTTTGGTCAAACAACACTAAGACTGAATAACTGAGCTGGGACTGTAACTGATACTATATCTAAGACTGTGGGAGGTATTATCTAATCAACATTCCCTAATTTGAGCTAATCGGGGTCCAAACTATAAACCCTATTGAAAGGTTGTTAATACCGTGCCATAGGTACTAACAATGGTTGTGTGGATCCACTAAACTGATATAATGTCCAAAGGACTAAGGGTGTCAAGCCTGGACTGACGGGTGACCCCTGCGAGATACTCAAGCCTAATCTGATGGGTGACTTCTCATATTCTACATTGTCTACATAGTTCTAGAGTATAGGGACTACTACTAACGACTCTGCCTATCTGATGGTGAAGATGCCAAACCTACACTCGCTCGGTGCTAAATCCTACTCCCAACTGAAAGACACTGAAATACTAGACTTTTCTGAGTTTAATGAATGATATCTGACTCTTCTTATAATGCTCATAGTATAATTTGAAGACTATTCTTTAATGTACTGAGACTAGACTAATAAACAACTATGATTTTCGAGTATTCAATACTCCTAGGACTCAAAAATAATAATAGTAAAATGACACTAAAACTTGGAAATTAGAACATGAAGGCTTTTATTAAATCAATCACTCTTGCAGGCATTTTATCAAACATTTGTAGTTCATGATTTAAAAAAATCATAGGAACGTCATAAAACATATAGAAATAGCACGAATCTGACATAATATAGTTAAATCGTGGTCTTGTTCAATAAATAACAACATTAAAACATTGAGGATTAAATAATAACAACAATTTCATGGTAACATGGTATAGAATCATAGTTAATAGAGATTCATGGGTAAACCCACAATTTAAAACATAATAACTTGAAAAGATCACAATTTTATAATTTAAAAGGGTGGCTTGGACACCATGGATGAAAGGGGATCCTTGGATGAACATCTAACATACCTTAATTCATGGATTTCTTGAAGTTCGTGGTGAATTCTTAAGGAGAGACCTTGAATTTGATAGTTAGGGTTCTTGATTAGGAGAGAATCTTCTTTGAATTGGGGGAAACATTATTAAAATAATGAAATAATGGGTTAATTAGGGTGAATTTCGTGTTAAATGCTGACCGGGGTGAGGGGAAAAGGACAGTAATGCCCTCAGAGTTAAAACTCAGAATTTCTGAAAAACTTCTGATTTTGTGAGCTGGCGCGATACGGAGCTATCGTGGCGTGTCACTGGAATTGGACACCTGGGATCTGAGGGCTTTGCGTGATGTGGAGGAATTGCGGTGCCATTTTGATTCTGGCATTCACCCTAGGCGCGGCGTGCCTTTATTGTGACAGGACACTGGAAAAGGACAATTGGGATTTTGTCTGATGGCACGATGTGGTGTTTTGAAGAGCTTCACTATAAATTGACAATCATCATTTATGCTTGCTCCGTGACGCGCTAAGAGTAAAAATGATGGTGTTCAATGACTGAAACTTAAAATCTCCATAACTTCTTACCTGGTTGTTGGATTTAGGTGAATTTTATATCGTTGGAAAGCTAATTCAATTTCCTACTTAATGTAAGATCTAAACTGGAAAATAATGAGTGTTTAGAAAATTCTATTTACAAATACTCATGTATAGGGACTTAGATTATGTTAGGAAAATACGGGGTATTACAGTACCTCTCCGGAACATATCTTTGTCTTATGAATACCTTCAATGCATCCCATGGAGTGGGTTGTCCTTCATTCAACACATTTCCATATCTCTTGACATAATCTCACCATGTATTGGAATACACTTCAAAATGGGCTATTGCATAGAAACTCTTCTTATTTTTGGTGATATCATTAACTTGGAAAATCCTTTCACAAAAGGACTCCCATGATAGAAAAGCTTCGAGATCACTTTCTCTTTTCAAAGTTGGAAGACTAAACTTTATTGAATTGATACCGACATATTGATCCCTCTTACCTTGTTGGTTCCATTGATCATAACCTTGAGGTCCATTTCCTAAGTTTCTTCTATGATTAGGTGCTGGACCAAATCTTTCTCCTCGACCTTGATAACCTCATTGATCAATTGGTCTACCTCTTATTCACTCTACAAATATGTTGGCTTCATAGAAAGCTCCGAACTCTGCATGCTGTTCTTCCCTTTCTTCCTCATCTATTTGGATGGGTTGGTTTTGGTTAAGGGACGTTTGTAATGGGGGAATTTGGTTAAATGGAGGTTGGGGTATTTGGGTTCGAGATTCATAATATTGTGTTTTGTTGAATTGAGGTTGGAGTGGTCGAACGGGATTTTGGTTTTGTGGATATGTAGTGTCTTGAGGAATGGAATCATATGCTTGTATTGGTGGATTGATCATTTGGAGACGGTTTTCCGAGGAAATATGAACTGAAGGATTTATAGCATGCCCACTAGTTGAAGCATTGAAGTGTTGAGGTGTGGATAGGGATGTGTTTTATCGACCTTCCATGATATCCACTCTTCCACCAATGGGGGATACACTCCCTTCAAGAGAATCCACATTAAGATCAAGTGAATTTATCTTGGCGTCCATAGAATAAATTTTACGATTGAGATTTTCAATAGCCGCTAAGATAGAATTTGTTGAGTGGTTATCAATGGCTTGTGGAGTTTTGCCTTACGTAGCCATTGTACCTATTAATAAAGACACTCAAAACAACAAACATGTTAGTGTTAGATAAATTTACCTCACAAACTCTTCACACCTTTGTTTACCTCACATTTGGATCACAAATGTTGAAAGATGATTTATACTTCGTGTTGTAATCGAGGTGTCAAGTTCTACGCTTGATCGGACTGGATTCTTGTTTGATGGACTCAAATAAATATGTAAGGACTTGTATCAAGAATTATCAATTATATTAATAGAGAAAATCTTGAAATAAATGGGACGATGAATGAATTCGGACTCAAGAACTAATTATCCAACTTTGTAGGTGGATTACTAGTTGTTGATAGTTTTAAGAATCAAGAGTTTAATTTATGAATCAAGGAATTAAACTAAGGAATAAAACCTGAGTAAATTGGATTTAGAAGTGTTATAAAGTATTTGGAACTTGAATTGGACGTTCGCAAGGCTTGACATGCATTTGGGGGGTGTCACACACCTTAGGCGCACCTCTAGAGCACTTCCAGCGCAGGTGGGGAAGGCTGCTCACTGTTTTAAGCTGTGGTAGCAGTTCTAACGCACCCCCAGTGCAGGTTGGATGTAGGATAGCCCCTAAAAACTTCGTTGAGGTGAGGCAGCAAGCTGGGAGAAGCTGCAGCGCACCTTGGATGCAGGTCAAGGTCAAGCTGGCCGCCCCTTGCTTGTTCCAAGGCCAAAAATGTCCTTCTTGATGCCCTTTGTGTATTTTTCTCTTGGAATATTCTTGAAATATTTTTAGATGCTCAAACACAAAAACACTTTAACTGTTTTTCTTCCTTATTTTATGGATCAAAAACCTTCCTTTGGATGAATTTCAATATGAATATAACCATCTCCTCAAGACCACACCAAGAACACCAAGAACATCAATCTTTCTAACTCTTTCTCCGGAGCTTGGAATGAGTTTAAATTTTGAGTGTAGGTACTTCTTAGCCTTCTAAACTCATTCCAAACATAAATTTCTCCAAATTCTTCACTAAAATCTTCATATTTTCAATTCACTTCAAATGTCTTCAACCAATTCTTCCAACAAGGATAGAACTCTCAAATAAGCTCCGATTTGACTCAAATTTGGTTTATTGACTCGTATAGTGTTAGGGAATGCAAATCTAACACTAGAAACACAAAAATCAAAAACTCAAAATATGACCTAAGACCTAAAACATGAATATTAATTTTTTTTTTGATTTTCGATTTTCTAAGTCGACTAGACCAAAGATTGACTTCGTAGGAACGAAATCAAGCTCGGCCCTGATTCCAAATGATACGAAATCGAACTACAAAAACTAAAGACGATACGAAAAAATTAAAGATAATCAATAAGATAGTTAATTAGACACAAGAAAAGAAGTAACCAAGAACAAAAGAGTATGTCAAACTCCAATACCCTCAATTACAATCTAATCGAACACCTAATTTCTACGGTGACCAAGAGGAAGAAGTATCAAGACCCCGTTTGGAGTCATGATGGTACCTACCACATCCTACCGGTAGGTAAGACGATACCGTAACCCAGAGCTATGGTAATGGTTTACCTTGGTAAAAATGTCCAACATGGACTCTATTTATGAACACAATATATAACAACAATATTTCACTACTAAGGACAACTGATATTCAAACATAAATCCCATGACCTGATAGTATTAATACAAGATCTTTTAAACTTGGCAAGAGGAATTTTCAATCCCAGAATCTAAAATGTCTTAAATAATCTCATACATTTGTATCAAAAGCAAAAGACAAATAAGGACAGAGGGCAAACAGGGCAACTCGATCTCCAAGAGCTCACCCTGTCTTTGAATAGTCAACTCGCACGAACTAGCTCAACGGCGGCAACGAGAACCTAGGTTTGCACCAAAAAGGTACAGAAGTGTAGTCTGAGTACCAAAACATGGGTACTCAGTAGGCATCATTGATCGACTGAGCTCAAATATAATGTAAAGATGATATAAGTTAAGACAAATATCTTAAAGTCAAGGGGGGTAGGATCGGACCTAAATCTTCTTCAATATCACTGTATAAATAATAATCAACTATATCAATAGTACGACATTCCATATCCGCATATGTCATAACTTTCATACAACATGAGTAACCATTTCAGAAGCATAAAGCCGCATAAATATACAATAACAACCATGCATTTGTTGTAATCAACACGAACCATCATTAGAATATAAAGCACAAGAACTTACCACATCATCCCATACTGCCGGGAAGTACACGCCAAAGAACACAACGAAGAACTCGTTACCGCATCCCATACCACCGAAGAGTACACCAAAAGAATGGAATACAATAACTCATCACGGCGTCTCATACCACCGAAGAGTACATCAAAAGATCAAACCATTAATATATCAAGGAACCATTACACATTCACTTACCCAAAACTGCGGCTCCACATTCCCATCATGGCCTCTTAGTGAGGTCTATAGTCATCATCAAAACTGCATTTATATACAATGAAACCGAGATCACCATAACATAGCTATATAGTCACTTATTCTCTATTTCATTAATAAACTCCAAGTCTAGTCTATATTAGGTAATCACCAAATTCATGAAGGACCAGTTTACAAGTCTTATAGATTACTAATCATTAAATAAGGAAAAGCTACAAGTTTCCAACACCAGTATTTATTTACCTATCTCAAGGACATTATCTAGTTAGTAACCTCATTATATAAGTCGTCATTTAAGCCACCACAACATCACATATTAGAAGTCAACTTAACTATTCATCATACAATCTTAAAACAAATATCATTATGCATATTATAAACTTAAGGACTAGTTTCCATATTTTAACCAAGTAAGATCCACCAACTAGTTTACTAGGTTTTTATCCCACAAGCCATAGCCATTTATTAGAAACAACTTGTTGTCACATAAGCTACTTTACTAGAAGAAACTCCATAACATAATCATTTATTCAAGTCAAGAAGATTACTAAGTGAGCCCTAAATTTTACACATGATTATCCTATCAAGTGGAATTAACCCAATCTTTAGCATAACTTATCACTAGTTACTAATTAGAGTCAACAACGGTCACGCCCCTTATTTAGGGATTACTGAAAAAGAATAAGTATCAATTACCACGAAAGACATCATGTCTCGAGTACATCAATGGTTAGACACACACGGAATAACCTTACATTTATACACATCCACTTATATGAAGTTGCCCCACACGGCATCATAACATCATTACCTCTTTCGAATTCACCGGGTATCATCATAACATCATTACCTCTTCCGGATTTATCGGGTATCATCATAACATCAACATTTTCTCCGAATTCATCGGGAATCATCATAGTATTAATATTTCCATCGGATTCACCGGGCATCATCATAGTACCAATATTTCCTCTGGATTTACCGAGCATCATCATAGTATCAATATTTCCTCCAAATTCACCGAGCATCATCATAGTATCAATATTTTCTCCAAATTTATCAGGCATCATCATAGTATCAATATTTGCTTCGAATCAATATTTCCTTTGAATTCACCGGGTATCATCATAGTATAAATATTTTCCAAGACAACAACATAGGCACATATATGGCCCAAATTAATAAACATACATAAGTTCACAATAGTTGAGTAACATCGATGTGAGATACATAAACCATCACACTTTATTACTAGTCATCATCATGATATATGAGTAGGAGCATAATCATAAGTATCTAGATGATATACACAATTACCATCTTTCTATGGTTATCCATAATGTGGGAATAAGACGACCAATCAAGTATATACATTTTCCAACCATCGACCTTATTCATAAACCGACAACTGAGGTTAACCCTTATAATCTCAATAGCGTAATTTAGACGCCAATCATGTATCTAGGTAACAAAGGAGTTTCCTAGTTCAAGAGGTGGGTCAAGTCCCACTTCTAACTCCCAATAATACTAAAGTAACTTCTACAAGACTAACTTCTACCCGTATTAAGTCTAGGTTATCTAAGTCACACCATAAGGGCTTATCAATCCTTACTAAGCCTACAGGAGAAATCTTCTTCAAGTATTCTTCCTAAGTCAACCCAACACCAAGGCCATTTCATAATTAAGCAGTAACTAGGTCAACATACTTTTAAGGTCATTAAACAACATCATTCTCATAGAGCAAATAAATTCTTTTCGTACTATTTATGAAACTATACATAGAACTATCAAAGAGTCTAAGCTAAAGGTCAATAATCATACTTTTACAAGTTTAACAACCTATGAGAATCAACTAATCCGAAGCATCATCATTCAACTATTTATCATCTAAAAAACCTGCCCAATCTCACAAGGTATCAATAATTATATTACAACCAAGCTTAATATAGATACGGGTAAGCCTAACCTACCTCGAGTCCAATTGCTCACGACCAACAAGCTTTGCCTTCCCTTTATTTGAAGCTTCTTCTTCCACGAGCCAAGCTATCAACAACATAATCTAAGCATCAATAAAAGAACAACAACATCCATTATGGAAAAACAAAACCCATTATGGCACCATTATTCCATGTGTCCAAAATGACACCAAACCCCCAAGTGGGTCCCAACTTTGAAAAATGAGTTTTCGAGACCAACCCATAGTCTAAATATCATTAAGGAGCTAAAATCCTTAAGAAATTTGAGTAAATCAATCACATTTATGGCTACAATTGATCCTCAAGGACTTAGGGGTTTTGGGTCTAGAAATCAAGAAATTAATACCAAATTGGAAGGAATCTTACCTTATATTTATAGAAAAAATGGATTACACAAGTTATTCAAGCTCCTAATCAACCCACCAGACTCATTTTTTAGTCAACAATTTCTCATGGCTGCTAGGGTTCCCAAAGAAATGAATAAAGCCCCAAAAATGGGTCTAAACGGCCTTTTATACGAGTTTAAATGGGCTCGTAAGGTCAAAACTTGTTTTTGACCTCTATGACTCATTCGGACTCCGTTTATCGCAAACGAACTATGTAACCCCACTAAATTTGACATTTTGGATGCATTGGTGAAGTTTGATTTTTCATCCTAGGTCATTCAAGCTATTTGTGTTTCCCACACCCATATATCCCGATTTTTTTACTTTTCGACTAATAGGTCAAAATGAGCTCGGGTTCTGTAGGATCCAAACCAAGGGTCTACCTACCCTAAAATCGATATTACATAGTTGTTGAAGCAGTCAAAATTTGCATCCAAAATTGTTTTACTAAAGTTTTCGCTCGGCGGTTATTTTGTATCGACGAAGACTTCAAATTGGAAAAGTGTTTCTAATAAACAAACGATCTGTCAGATAACCGAATTATCGATTCCAGCAAGTCACTAATGACTTCGGACAGCTATGGAGGAGCTCTATCGGTGAAGATAAGCAAGAACGCGGCTAATGACCTGAAGGGCCATTACAAGATGATCACCCTCTAAACTAACATTTCTAAACCAAACTTCAACAAAAGTTGTCCAATTCTCTAACTCAATGGAGAAGCATTCATCAATTCATCAATATTCAAGAAAAATTAAGAGAATGAGCTACCTCAAAAGTAATTATTGTTTCGGCTAATTATTACAATTTTAGGGGCCCAAAAGTTACCCAATTGCAAGAAAAGGCATACTTGGGACTGTTTTGATCCGATCTTGAAATACTAGAGCAGATCAAAAGCGGATCCAAAGCGTGTTGGGCACAAGTCCTTTTCAAGGGGCTTTCTAGCCCCGTTTTGCTTTAGCTTGCCTCCACGAACGATCCTTGGACCAATGTGAGTACGATCATCAAAAAATAACACCCTCTTAATGGTAAGGAGGCTTCTTCAAGTACCTCCCACTTCATGAACAATCCTTGGATCCTTTGAAGCTCTCGGGTTTGACTTCTAGTAAATGGCTGGGAGCTAATCTGGATTGTATCAAAAGCAAATCAAATGACCGTAGAAACAAGTATTTTTTTTTCCTCACAAAAGATCAATACTTTCTTTTTAATCAATCTGAACTAAAAGATCATAAAAGATTAATCCTTGATCAATCTAAAGTAATAGATCAATACTTTTTATCTCATAAAAGTTTAGAAACAACTACCTCACACTATACTCGGTTCCAGCAAATGAAATGACGAAGGTTGAAGGGGAAGAAAAGAGTGAGAAGATCAGAGACGGAGAGAAAAAGGACTTAAGAATTAGTTAAGCAGAGAAAAGGGTATCATGATAAAAAAAAATTAAATCAAAGCAAAGAATTAGCTAAGAATTAAATGATTAACGTGTTTGCAAGTTCATTACAGTCTATAGATCAATTAATATGGGTATCATGGTAAAGAAATGCGCTACGTTATTATTTTTGTGGGGTATGAAAAAATTGTTGAGGATAAGTAAAAGTAAATGCAGAGAGTACATCTTTCCATCTTTTATGTGAACGGAGGGACTACATTTTCTAATAACCTTGCCACACTAATGTGGGCTCAGATGCCCTCTAGATCTTATTGTTCTTGTGCATTTTTACCTGTATTATGCTTGCTATTATCTCAAGAATAAATAGCATATCCGGCAAGTACTTGTTACCAACGCTTTGCATATAGTAATGGAATTAGGAATTTTAATAAGGAAATACAAGCAATGTTAAAACACAGTAATTATCACTTGTAAAGGGGATTCAATAATGCTAAAATGCAACTTGACTTATAAAGTTTTTACCATCATAGGTTGTGATCAGGTAAGTACTTCTCTATTATCAATTAGAAGTCTCGAATTCAATCCCTGAAAATGATATCTCTTTAATAGGAAATGCTTTACCTTAAAAGTAAATCTTTCTAACTAAAATCTCAGATTAATCAAGCCCCCAAATGAGTCTCAGACACTGGGGTTAACCAATAAAACAATTCAAGATGCCAACTAATTCCCATACTTAGGTATGTATACATACATACTTTTCATCTAACTGATATTCCAAACAATTTACATAGACATTTATGTATGTTCATAGGAAACACATGGTGCACATTACTCGAGAAACTATAGAGCATTGAAGTGTTTGGTCAAGCTTTTAGGATTAAAAAGAAGGATTTTTGGGTAGTAACATAAGCTATTTTGTATGAATGGAAAAAGGTTGCTTCTTTCTAGAAGGTTTTGAAACGACGGCCAAGAAAAAATGTGCTCTAATTTGAGCAAAAATATTTTTCAAATTGATTAGCCGAATGCAAATTGCTACTCTCCAGAAACCTTCTTCGAAAACACTTATGACAAGGAAATACTTTTCAAAATTAAATTTTTTTGAAGCTTTGCCCAATATTGTATTAAACTAATAATTCAGCAAGTATTTCACATCCTAAACGAAGCAGCATCAAATAAAAGAGGTGTCCCAAAGCTGCAGAAAAATTGGTTTGCAAATGTATACCTATTATTAAAAAAAAATAATTTAATAATTTCAAATTAAAATATTTTTTTCAATTTTTTATTTTAATTTTATTTTTTTAATTGTCTTTTTAATTTTTATTTAAATTATAACAACTAATTTTATAATTTCCTATTAAAAAAATCAAATTCATTAGCTGAATTTTAATTGCTACTCACCAAAATATTTAATTATATTTTTAAAAGATTTAAAAAAAAAATGATTATCTGAATTTTAATTTCTACTCTCCAGAAAACTTCGAAAATCACTTATGACAAGGAAATACTTTTCAAAATAAACAAATTCTGAAGCTTTGCCCAATATTGTATTAAACTAATATTCAAAATAAGTTTGAAAAATTGGCGTGCATTTGTGTGCCTATTATGTAGTCAATACACATTAAAGCATACTACTATTACTATTAATAAGATCGGCAAACAATCCAGTGCGCATAGCCTAGCAAAACTGGACAAAATAGATCAGTAATTATTTCAAGAACTAAATGAAGTAGCACCAAGAAAGAGTATTCAAAATCTGCATAAAATGACCATAAAAACCAAGTTTGTCGGATATCAGTCAACATGCACTCTAAATTATGTTTAAGCGTAATGATCATACGTTTGTAATGCATTGTATGTCCCAAGGTCTAGCTAAATCTTATCATCATCGAAAAGCAAGAAAATCCATCAAACAAACAGAAGCAGTAAAACTACAGAACCACTTTATTCTCAAACTGCTAATGGTTCCTTATTTATCAAGTTTCGTTCAACTCTCTTGAGCTTTGTCAAAACAATCAGATCTGAACTAAGATGACCAGCCAAGCGATCAAGGACTGCTTGTATTCTCATGGAAGCATAGGTACGAACATACACTCTCATCTTGCAAATAGGGCTATTTTTGTTGAGCTTGTTCCACTCTGTGATGCAACCAACATTATATAAGTGTCCACAATCAATTGTTACAATTTCTTGCCCATCAAAATACTCTTCCTAAGACACAGGAACAAAAACAAAATTAAGAGGTCAGAATCAAATCAAAGTGAGCTTATAGACTTTGGGGGGGGGGGGGGGGGGGTGGAGGGCGGTGTTCTGAAATTAGGTGCCCCTTAGCAAGCATATGCAACAGTGCTCCTTGCTCTCAATACTTGTTGAATTGGTTGCCTCGTTCTTATGCAGATAAATGTTTAGCAAAGAAGCTCTTGCTATCAATCTAGCATGAAGATTCTCTTTGAGTTCGAATAGGGCCTAAAAGATAAAACACTATGCAGGTGTTATCCATTCAGGAAAGATTCACGTATGTTGTATCAAACAATTGTCAATTTTCTGTTGAATGCCTCTCAACATTGAGAGTCTTGCCATTAGATAGAAAACATTCAAAGATTACATATCCCTAAAGATCTGTTTTCCTATCCCATAAGATCATCTTTTTTATCCCTCTAAATTCTCTATTCTATCCCACCAAATCTGCTCTACTATAGCCACTATTATTCTCATTAATTACTAAATCAAATCTATGTAATTACACTAATATACAACAAAATATAGATAAATTAATATATACAATATTTACATCATACTAAATCCTCCGTCAAATTGATTCTAGTAGATCAAGAAGATCACTAAGTATTAGTTTTGTAAATGCATCAGCTATTTGAAGATCACTGGACCCTTGCGGAAGAGTAATGACACCTTTATCTACAGTTTCTCGTATATAATGACAGTCTACTTTGATGTGTTTAGTCCGCTCATGATAAATCGGATTAGTAGCAATCTGAATAGCACTTGTATTGTCAACATAGAGAGGAGTAGGATTAGATTGAGGAAATTCAATCTCAGCAAGTAATCCACGAAGCCACACAATCTCGGACTTGCTCGATAGTCAGCCTCTGTTGAAAATTTTGACACACGTTCTTGCTTCTTACTCTTCCAAGATATCAAAGGCTCTCCAAGAAACATGCACCAATCAATTACCGAACATCGAGTGTCAGAACATCCTGCCCAATCACAATCACTAAAAGTATTAAGACGAATAGGCGAACCACTAGGAAAGAATAATCCACGAGTAGATGTTCCTAGGAGATATCGAATTATGCAATGGACAACCAACAAATGAATATGAAAGGGAGCTTTCATGAATTGACTAACTTGTTGAACTGGAAAAGAGTTATCTGACCTGGTAATATAAGCTCCCAACAAATTGTTGAAATATTGTTGGATCAGGAAGAGGATCGCCTTCCACCTGGCGATACTTTACATTCAATTCTAATGGAGTATCTACAAAGGAAGAATCCTAAAAACATGCAAAAGAAATGAAATCTTGGGTATATTTGTGTTGATTTAGAAACACACTTTCTGAATCATGATGAACTTCCGAACCCAAGAAATATATAAGAGTACCAAGATCTTTCATATGAAAAGAATCCTTAAGTTATTGTTCCAGGCTAGTAATTAGTGAAGAATCAGTTCCTGTAATAATAATGTATTTAACATATACCAAAAGAAGAACACAACCTGTGGATGTTTTCCGAAGAAACAAAGATGAGTCATATTTGCTTTGCTTAAAAGAGAATTGTAGCAAAGTAGACCGAAATTTGTCAAACCAAGCTCTGGGAGCTTGTTTTAATCCATACAAAGACCGCAACAATGAGAACAAACCTGGTGGAGGTTTAATATAAATATCCTCTTTGAGATCACCATGAAGAAAAACATTTTTGACATCCATTCAATGACGAGTCCAGTTTTGTGAAGCAGCAATGGCAATAATAGTTCGCACTTTTGTCATTTTTTCTACTGGTGCAAAAGTTTATTCATAGTTCACTCCATACTCCTGTTTGTTACCAAGAACAACCAACTGAGCTTTGTATCGATCATGATTTCCATCATAATGAAGTTTAATTGAATAAACTCATTTACATCCAATTGGATGGACAGTTGGAGGGCATGAAAAATATCCCATGTGTCATTTTCTTTAAGAGCCAAAAGTTATTCCTCCATTGCTTTCTGCCAACATTCATGCTTGTAAGATTCTGAGTAACAAGTTGGAAAACATTTCTAGAAACATGAAATTTATTAGAACATGGATCATAACAAAAAAAAACTTTCTGTGAATTCCTATAACCCATTAAAGAACATTTAGTTAACTGAACTGAAAGTTTGTTGTGCTGAGAAGGAGAAAGATGCACAAAACAAATACAACCAAATGTATAAAAATTATCATAGCTTGGATTTTTCTAATAAAGACAAAAGTATGGAGATTCAAGATTTAAGACTTTAGATGGTAGTCTTTTAATTAAGTAAACAACGGTAGACAAAGCTTCAACTCAATACATAGATGGAACAAAGAACTCAATCAATAAAGTACGAGTGACATCTAAAAGATGACGATTTTTATGTTCAGCAACCCCATTTTGTTGTGGTGTATATGGACAATAGAATTGTGAGATAATTCCTTTTTCAAGAAAAATGTTTTTGAACTCGTAAGACATATATTCTCCACTAGAATCAAATCTTAATAATTTGATGCAAGTAGAAAATTGAGTCTCAATAAAGGCCAAACATGACTTGAATATGGAAAATACCTCAAATTTGGAAAGAAGAAAATATACCTACATAAATTGACTATAATCATCTATAAATGTCACAAAGTACTTGAAATGAGCATGAGAAACAATTGGTGAAATATCCCAAAAATCACTGTGAATGACATCAAAACACTTTGTAGCACGACTACCAAAATAAGGAAAAGGAAGAATTTTACTCTTGCCTAATTTACAAGTAGAACAATCAAAGGAAGAAGTGGAAAATTTATTTGTGTTCCCCAATAAATCGAAATTTGATAAATGAGACAACACAATAGAATTTGGATGTTCTAAGTGCTTATGTTATACCTCAGTCTTACTAGGTGTAGAAGTACAAAAAAATAATAGAACACGAGGAATGAAAAAGTGTATAGGAAACAGTTGTCCAACTTTAGGCCCCTTCGCAATTATCATCCCCGAAACCTGATCCTGCACAAAACAACCATTATGGTAAAACTTCACATCACAATTGTTATCTACCAATTGTCCAACTGAAATAAGACTAGTGGAGAGCTTTGGAGACACAAAAACATTGTTGAAAGTTTTAGTAATATCCCCAACCTTGGTAATGGGTAAATTACTACCATTGGCAACTTGAATTTTTGATGGACCATGATACTTACGAACATTTTTTAGCATACTAGATTAGTTGGTCATATGATTGGAAACGCCAGAATCAACAAGACAAAAATTAGATGCAAGATCATCATCTTGTAGTGGTAAAGCTGGAAAGGATAAAATGATCATTTGTCTTACCATTTTATGAGTAAGAATGTGTTTCGAAGATGAGTTCTCAGTAGTGAAATCATTTATCACAGCTTGAAAAGCATTGATCTTACAGTTTTGAGGGAGTGTGAGATACTCTTTGATAATGTGTCCTTGTTGTTTGCAATAATTACAAAATTTCCTGCCACAATTGCTAGCTCAACTATAGCATTGAGTTCTAGTCATATCCCTAGCCTTTCCTTTACCTTGGGCAGCAAATGCAACAACAATATCATCAACTTACTTGAAAGCATTTTTTGTGACAAAATGCTGCTCATCACGGAGTACTTCCCTAAAACAATCCAAGGAAGGAGATGGGTCAATTCATCAAGTGGGAGTGAACACTCTCAAACTCAGAGTGTAACTTCATGAAAAGTTGATCTCGCTTGCTTTGCTCATGAACTTGCTGAATTACAGAGAGGGATTCGGCAGGTATTTTGGCATAAACAATATCTATAAATTCAACCCGTAAGTTCTAAAATTCAGAAAAATAATCCTGAACAAAAAGACCTCCTTGAGAATAATTAGCAATTTCAACTCAACCTCAAAAGCTATCTCGTGAGGGGAAGATTGTCCAAGTCCATAAAAGGATACCAATTACCCATAACTTTTTCGATGTGGGATACTTAACATTTCCCCGCACGCCTATACCTAGATAACTAGAGCATGGACAATATAATATGGGGGCCCAACATCGGTGAACAAATATTTGGGATGGGTCTGGCTCTGATACCATGTCAATTTTATGTTGAATGCCTCTCAATATTGAGAGTATTTCCATTAAATAGAAAGCATTCAAAGATTACATCCCTAACGATCCATTTTCCTATCCCTAAAGATCAGCTTTTCTATCCCTCTAAATTCACTATTCTATCCCACCAAATCTGCTCTACTATAGCCACTATTATTCTCTTTAATTACTAAATCAAATCTATGTAGTTACACTAATATACAACAACATATAGATAAATTAATATATACAATACTTACATCATGCTAACAACAATAACTTAATTGTTGCCAAAGCATTACCTGTTGAGCTACCCTATATTCCTCAATAAGATCCTACATATCAATTTCAGCTTCACCCATTTCACCTTCATTTTCCTAAAATGTCGAACTAACTTAGTAGCAAATTCATTGAACACCAGACTGAGTAAAATATTGCATGAAAAATATGTAAGGACAGAAGATTCTAGCCTTAGCTTATGGTTATTCCAAAGTGAAAACGAAATCTATGACAAGCTTTCTTTCTTCTTCTTTTATGCTATTTTTTAATGAACTACAACCTCTAAATTGTGTAAAATGACCCTTCATACTTGCTCTTGTCCCGATACAAACAGAAAATAGATAGTAGAGAATGGAAATTCTCTTACAGAATCAAGAGAAAGTAGTTACTCATCGAAGCATATAAAATGGAGATGGTAATCCAACATTAATTCCATAGAAAATTAGTTGAAAAATGTAACTAAATAAAAATAAATGCATAAGTTTTTAGATTTGATCACACTTTTCTACGTGGTATCAAAGCAAGAAGAGGTCCAGCTTTAGTGTCACACCGACAACCTTTATCAAAAAGGAAAAATCATGCTTGGCCAGCACGTGAAAAATCTACTTTTTTTTAGATATGAAAAATCTAAATTGATATATGAGAACAAGCTAAATGCTTAACATAATATTTTTAGATTTTCAGTCACCTACATTCAAAATAGTTATACATTTAAAATACAAAACTTAATTTAGTTGTTCAACTTTTGCAGGTTCAAATAATATCTAACAATTGGAACTTCAACAAAGACATGACATTAAAAAGAGCTGATTGTTCGTGTATTTCAACTTGAATTTACATACTGAACAACATGTGATATTTATTATACTGCGGTTTTAGCATAAGTCAGATAATTTTCTTATAATTTGGGACTCACGTGCAACGCACGTGTCCAAAACTAGTAGTTGTAAATTAGCAAGACTTTGAGAATAATCAACTTATTCATATATTGATTATTAATATTGCAAATCAACAAGATATTATTGGACCATAATAACTAAAGTTCTCTGAGTAATTAATTTCAGTAATGAGATAAAAATATAAACTACTTAATAGTGTAAGAGTAGTGAGGAAATACTCTGAGAGAAAAATTTGGTCATCTCTAAATCCTTTCCAAAAATCAATATCCACAATCAGTCCAATTTTGTTGGAATATATGGGTAAATAATGTTATGATTCAGAAAGATTAAGAAAACCACAAGTAAAAGAAAACAAGAACAATACAGAGATTTACGTGGAAATCATTGCGGGAAAAACCACGGGCAGAAGCAGAAGAGGTTTCACTTTAATTTAGAGAGAGTACAATGTGAAGAAGGCTGAATTTTCTGAATGATTAAAATAACCCACTAAATCGCACCTATATAGTAGTGTGTACAAATAGGTCCTAGGCCTAAACACATAAAGGTTCATACTGCGGGGGATCGGCCCGATCCCTACTCAACCACCACAGACCCCATTGAAAATCAAAAATGGGTCGCATCGCAAAACTTTCAGGGACGGACCAACAAAATTCGGGTCACAACTCTAACAATCTCAACCGTGACACGAATTTTAATTCAAAACTTAAATCCATGTCAAGACAAAATCTCTAGATCTTCCAAAAAATCCCCTAAGGGCACTTCTTAATAGCTAACACCAACCAAGTCCAAGAAATGCTCAAACTTGGCACTTAGTAATGTCTTGGTTATCATATCAGTAGGGTTATCATGGGTACTAATCTTTCTTACCACAATATCACCACTAGCAATAATTTCACGCACAAAATGATACCGAACATCGATGTTCTTTGTCCTCTCGTGAAACATATGATCTTTCATAAGGATGATAGCACTCTAACTATCACAAATGACCATAGTAATCTGTAAGTCCTTGCTAAATTCACCAAAAAAAATCTTCAACCAAATAGCTTCCTTGAAGGCCTCCGTAATAGCCATTTACTCTGCCTCAGTAGTTGACAAAGCATCCGTAGTCTGTAAGGTAGCTTTCAAACTGATAGCACCACCACCAATGGTTAAAACATAGCTTGTAAGGGATCTCTTTTTTCATGGTCTCCTGCAAAATTAGAATCAATATACCCAATTAATCCATCTCTATTTTGCACAAACTATAAACAAGCATTAGCAGATCCATGCAAGTATCTAAAAATACACTAACTTCTTTCCAATTTTATTTCCAAGGATTTATCATGTATCTACTAACTGCACTGACGACATATGATAAATCTGGTCGGGAACACCCTATCGCATATATAAGAGAATCGACAACACTAGTGTATGGAACTCGAGACATATAGTCACACTCATCATCTGTCTTTGAAAATAAAGTGGCCGAGAGTTTGAACTGATCTGCCAATGGAGTACTAATAGTCATGGAATTTTGCATATTGAACCTGTGAAGCACTTTCTCAATATGCCTTTTCTAACTCAGGTATAACTTATACTTCTCTCTATCCCTCATAATTTCCATGTCAAGAATCTTCTTTGCTACTCCTAAATCCTTCATCTCAAACTCCTTTCTGAGTTGTGCTTTGACTTTTATTATCTCTCTCATATCCTTTGATGCAATCAATATATCATCAACATACAAGAGAAGATATAAGAATAAACCATCACTTACCTCCTTGAAGTAGACACGACTATCATAACTACTTCTCTGAAACATATGAGAATTCATAAAAGAGTCAAACCTCTTATACCACTGTCTGGGGGACTATTTTAAGCCATAAAGAGACTTTTTCACCAAGCATACGTAGTCCTCTTTTCCTGAGACTACATAACCTTCTGGTTGCTGCATATAGATGTCTACTTCAAGTTCTCCAAGTAAGAATGTAGTTTTGACACCCAACTGCTCAAGCTCAAGATCATGCATGGCCACAATACCAAGCAAAGCTCGAATTGAACTATGCTTTACAACTGGAGAAAACACATCTCTGAAGTCAACACCTGGAACCAAAATGTAGCCTTTAGAAACTAGTCTTTCTTTGTACCTAGCATCTTCAACTCTCGATATTCCTTCTTTATTTTTAAATACCCACTTTCAATGGACAACATTTTTATCTATAGGAAATCTTACCAAATCACATGTGTCATTCTTATGAAGTGATTCCATAGACTCCTTCATAGAAATCATAATCATCACAACTAACCGCCTCTGAGTAAGAAGAAGGTTCTTCACCAGAATCAATACCTTCTGATACATTCAATGCATAAGCAACCAAATTAGCTTCAACATATTTTTGAGGAGGTCTAATATCTCTCCTAGGCTTGTCTTTACCAATAGAATATTTTGGTGCCTGGTGGAGAAGAAGAAAAAGCATTATTCTGTATCTCTGGGCTAGACTAAGAAGTAGGCGTTGGTGTACACTCTTGTAACACCCCGCATTAACGGGCTAAGGTTTAAACCATCGTTTCTATGCATATGGGTGCAAACCCAATGATTCTTTGTAAATAAATGTGTGATGATCAATCCTATATGGTATGAATACCTTTGAATCTGAATTGAGGTTGCAAAAGTCCCCTAGATCAAAGGTGAGTATAAAAATTTCCTATCGCTTATGTTTTAGTGAACGTCTAAACTTGGATCAAATTTCATTGATCATAACTTCTTGTTTATATCGAAATAGAAGGCCTACTCTATATAAAATGAAAGTACTTTGAGTCTTCTTTCCAACTCCACTGGTTTTGCCTTAATCCAATATCAGAGTAAAAATTATGCCCATTTTACAGAGAGGTGTCAGTCTACCAAATTGTGACGTCTAGACTTATGGACTGTTAAGCCAGAGATGGCCCATCAAGTTAGGAAATCTAATTGGAACATCAAGCTCAAAAATTGATTTTTTTGTGATCGTTTGAGTGACGACCAGTCACGGGAGTAATGGTCCGTCACCCCAGCCGTCGGTAAGGGTCGAACAACGTTAAAGTGTAGTTTTAAAGGGATGTTTTAGTACTTTCCCATCCCAAACTCCTTCCCCACGAATTAAAATTATGCCCTAAGAATTATAATCTATCTTTTCTCAGTTTTACAATATCTCAATCCTCTTTACTCTCAAGAACAAATGAAATAAGGATTTTCTTTCAAGGCAAGAATTCAAGCCTTTCAATCCAAGATTTCCAAGAAAAGGGTCCATATTAGAGTCCCAATCTTCAAACTAAACAACATAAGGTATGTGGGGTTTTCCTAAACTATAGGGGCATGGTGAAATCATTTTGATAATGTTTAAAGGTTGATAAATCATGAATTTGCAATGAGTTTTGAATTTACATTTACAATTGTGCATTCTGAAATCCTTTTTTTGATAATGTTTTGGTCTTGAGGCCTTCCCCTATATTAGATTTGTACTCGTATATAATTATGTATGCATTTTTGAGTTCTAATGTTGAATTAAGAGCATGAAGAATTAAAATTCCTCTCTTGTTATAAAGCCTCTTGTTTTAATATGTTATGAATTATTAAATTGCATATTGAGAAGCATGATTCAAATGTATTTACTATTGTTTAACCCTTGATTTTGTATATGAACTGAAGATAGGGAGATTCTTGTTTATATAAATGAAAAGTGGTGATTCAAAGAGACTGCATTGTTTGTTACATAATACTTGACTACCACATGTTTGTTGAAATGATCAAAAAAGAGAGTCCCTGCATAGTTTGAAATATGTTTTGAAATATGAATTCTCTTGTAACGTTTGAATGATTGGTGGTCCAAACACTTTGTTTTTAATGAAAGTATTGTAACATTATACTATATATCTTAGACATATGACTTGCAAGTCTTGGTATGCGATACCAAAATCAGACAATGCCATAACAGACTTAGAACAGAATAAAAATCAGATTTCAATTAAAATTTTAGAATTTGAGTTTTGAAAGATGCGTGTTCATAAAATATTAAAAATGGGCTTAAGATATATTAGGTGGATACCGAAAGAAGGCACGAGTTCAGAAAACTCATTTCTGAAAATTTTGTTTTGCCGATATAGGTTATTATGTCCCCCAAAGGGATTATACACTGGCCTAGTTCCCTGTGGCATATCAGACTCAGACACTCCAACCCTTGAGGCAAACTTAGGTTGGAGGCTTACCAGCCGAGTCAATGGAAGATTTCATATAGCCCGTGGAATATCAGACTTGTAGAGTATACCACCTAACTCAGAAGTAAGACAAAGAGAGAGTCGTGGTTTCAAAGAAATGTTTGAAGGTCTTTGAAGTATGCCCATATCACGACCCGAACGAGGGCCTAGCCGTGATGGACATCCTAAACCATGAAGGCCCGGAACACCCTTCTTTATCTGGTAATCAAGCACAACATTCATATAATAAAAGAATATGCAGAAACATAATCTTCTATAGAAACATGGTCAATTCTAAATTTAACATGAGTATGTAAATTGTAAATCAATGGCATCTAAATAATATCTGACTCAGTTTGCGAAATCTCTACTACATGAAAATCTGACCACTGTTTGAAACTGTGACAAGCCCCCAGTATACCAAAATAGAAAAAAATAACATCATATGAAAAGATAGGCCTTCTAGAATAAAGAAGGCTCACCAACTGGACACCTGCAACACTGTCTGATAAACTCTACTACTTTTTTGAACCCCTAGACTGAGCCTCAGAACCTGGAGAAAGGAGGGGGTTAATACAGATGTACTGGTACACAAAGTAATCCAAAATAAATCTTTTATATAAATAAAATATTTGAGAGAAACTTTGTCAAAAAATTATACATCAAGTGGTTTTCTAAACACACGGGCGCTTTCTGAAAACCTGAAACCTTTCTGTCAATGCATATTTTGATCTTTGTATTACTTCTGAGTTAGGTGGCACTCCCCTAAAAGTTTGATATTCCACGGGATATATGGAATTCGCCATTGATTCAGCGGGGAAGCCCTCAACCTAAGTGTGCCGCAAGGGTTGGAGTTTCTGAGTCTGATCGCCACAGGGCTCTAGGCCAGCGTAATATATAAACCCGGATTGGCAAATTATGGTTTTGGGAAATGATTTATCTAAAATCGTTCCTTCTTCGAGGAACCACCTAACATATCTTTATGCCCAATTTTAGCCTGTTCTGAATATGAGTCATTCTGAAGTCTAAATCATGAAAATCTGATAAAGTCTGATTTCTGTATTAGTCTGAGTTAATATGGCATTGTCTGATTTTGTATCGTCATACCAAGACTTTCAAGTCATGTTTTCCGAGCCATAAATAATTAAGCATGATCTTTCTTCAAAACATAGTTCAGACCACCCAAACATGCAATTTAACAAAGAGAATTCATGTTTCGAAAACACAAGTCAAAACTATGCAAAATTCCCGTTCTTTCAATAAACAAGTGGTGGTCATGTAATCTTTCACAAACCATGTAACTCATTTCATTATATGATTATGTTCAACATTTACCAATAAAAACAACCCTCTCTTTTAAATTCAAGATTTATAACCAAATCATTCATAGATCAAGGTTTTTCGTAACAAGCTTCTCAAGATGCATTTCGAACAATTCATATCATGTGAAATATGGAAACAATCACATCAAGAGAGGGATTTCATGTGAGTCATGCTCTCAATTTAAAATATCAACTCAAATCACATACATATATGTATTTAAGATTTCAAATCACTCCAGGGAAAGACCAAAAGGACAAAACAATATCATTAAAGCTTGTAAAACATGAATACATTCATAATTCGAAACCCTTTTCTTAAAACATGATTTCTATGCCCATGAGATTTTTAGGAAAACCCCGCGTACCTCTATTTCGAAAAGTAATGGATGATTTTTGAAGCTTGCAGATTGGGGATACCAAATCTTTAATTATCGTCTAAAACTCACGGTTGAATCTCGAGTTATTTGGGTTTTTATTTTGTAACCCGAGAGAGTGTTCTTGATGATTTTTGGTAAATGTATGATTAATATGCTCAATTGGGGTTGAAATTTTGTGTTTGAGCTGATATGGGTGTGGGAAAATACCCAATATATCCTTAATGAGACGGAGCTCAATTGTTGAAAATTCCCAGGCGTGCAGCAGACCATGCATCCCATACTATATCCCACCGCACTGGAGCATGCGACGCATGTTATATCGCATGTTGCCACCATGAGTTGGACCATGCGACGTATGCATATCTCATGATGCCACTATTTTGGGCATCCAAACATGCCCTAAACGACTTCCAAATATTCCAAAACTCACCCAATACGCACTATTAACTTCCTCGATTATGACTCAACATGAAAATCTAAAATCGAAGGTCGAGAAGGTTGAAAATAAATTCCCCAAAGTTTAGAAGCTAAAAACAAGACTAAGTCTCTTTGAAACTTAGAATATTTTCAAGTTTTCAAGTCTAAGAGTACACTATCAGGAGTTAATACATGCACGACTTTTTAAGGGGCATTACATTATACCCCCTTGGGATTATTCGTCCCCGAATGATGATATGGGATACAGTCAAGCACAATTTCAAGAATACTAAAGCATAGAAGGAATAAGACAAGGATCTTATCTTCCATTTCGTCATTAACCGAATAAAAAAAGATTAGGTATCTATCTCTCATGTCATCTTCTGATTCCCAAGTTGCTTCTTCAACTTTTTGATTTCTCCACAACACTTTAAGTAATGCTATCTCTTTGTTTCTTAACCTTCTAACTTGGAGATCCAAAATTGCTACAGGTTCTTCTTCATAGGATAAAGAGTCTGTCACTTTAATTTCTTCAACAGGAAATACTAATGAGTGATCCCCAATACACTTCTTCAGCTTGGATATGTGAAATACCGGGTGGACAAAACCCAAACTTACAGGCAACTCTATCTCATACGCAACTCCGCCTATCCTTAGCACAATCTGGTATGGTCCTATGTAGCGAGGACTCATCTTACCCTTCTTCCCAAATCGCATGACTCCCTTCATAGGAGAAACTTTTAGAAACACCCAAGCTCCAACTTCGAATTCTAACTCCCTTCTTCTAATGTCGGCATAGTACTTCGGTCTACTCTGCGATGTCTTAATCCACTCCCTAATAAGTTTCACATCTTTCATCGCCAGGTGAATAAATTCAGGCCCAAACATCTGTGTCTCACCCACCTCATACCACCATATCGGTGACCTACATCTTCTCCCATACAATGCCTCAAATAAGGCCATCTTAATACTAGAATGGAAAATGTTATTATATGCGAACTCTATCAGTGGAAAGTTCTCTACCAAACTACCTTTAAAATCAATCACATAGGCCCTCAACATATCCTCAAGGGTTTGAATGGTGCACTCATCCTGTTCATTAGTTTGGGGTGAAAAGCAGTGCTTAGGTTCACTTGGGTACCTAAACCTTTCTTAAATGATCTCTAAAACTGAGAAGAAAATTGTGTACCTCGGTCGGATATGATGGATACTGGTTCCCTATGCAAACAAACAATTTCTCCAATAAACCGCTTAGCATAATCCTCTCCCGAATAGTAAGTCCTAACAGGCAAAAAGTAGGATGACTTGGTTAGTCTATCAAGAATTACCCAAATGGAATCATACTGGTTTCAGGACCTCGAAAGTCCTGTAATGAAGTCCATATTAATCATCTCCAACTTCCACAAGGGTAAATCTATCTCTTGGGAAGAACCACCTGGCCTCATATGCTCTACTTTCACTTGTTGGTAATTCAAACAGTTAGAAACAAAGTTAGCCATATCACGCTGCATATTATTCCACTAATACATAGTTTTCAGATCATGGTATATCTTAGTTGATCCTGGGTGAACAACATACCTTGAAGTGTAAGCTTCGCCAAGGATTCTCTTCCGCAAACCATCAACATCTGGTACACATAATCTGCCCTGATACCTCAAAATACCATCGCCACCAATTTCAAAGGACATCACCTTCTACTGACCCAGATCTTTCTTAATCTGCATCAAAATGGGATCTTCAACCTGCTTCTCTTTAACTTCTGCACAAAGGGAAGATTAAGCTATCTCATGAACAATTACTCCCCCTTCTTCAGAATCTAATAGTCACACTCCTAGATTTGCAAGCAAGTGAATATCTTTCACCATCTCTCTCTTCCCCTCATTAACATGAGAAAGGCTTCCCATAGACAGTCTGCTGAGGGCATTGGCTACAAATTTGGCTTACCCGGATAATAGTGAAGGCTTATGCCATAGTCTTTCAAAAGCTCCATCCAACGCCTCTGCCTGAGGTTTATTTCTTTTTGCGAGAAAACATAATGCAAAATCTTATGGTCAGTGAATATATCAACATATACACCATACAAATAGTATCGCCAGATCCTAAGTTAAAAAATCACAACCACTAACTCCAAGTCATGGTGGGGTAGTTCCGCTCGTGTACCTGCAACTATCAATATGCATAAGGTACTACCTTACCATACTGCATAATTACACATCCAAGTCCCACTTGGGACACATCACAATACACAACAAAACCCTTTGTTCCTTCCGGAAGAGTCAAAACAGGAGCAGTAGTCAGCTTGTCTTTCAACTTCTCAAAACTATTCTCACAAGAGTCAGACCACAAAAACTTTACTTTTTTCTGAGTCAATTTGTTAAGGGGTGCATCTATGGAAGATAAAATCTCTACGAAACTTTTTTAATACCCTGCCAAACCCAAGATGCTCCGAATGTCGGTTAGAGTCGTGGGTCTGGGTCATTTCCTCACTGCCTCAATCTTTTGGGGATCAACCTTAATCCCTTCACTAGACACAATGTTCCCCAAGAAGGCAATAGAATTTAACCAGAATTCACACTTGGAGAATTTTTCATATAATTTATGATCTTTGAGGGTATGAAGAATAATTCATAGGAAATTGGAATGGTCCTCCTCACTTTTTGAGTAAATCAAGATGTCATCAATAAAAACAATGACAAACAGGTCTAGGAACTGACGGAAGACCCTATTCATTAGGTCTATGAAAGTTGCAGGAACATTAGTCAACCCGAAGGACATGACTAAGAATTCATAATGACTATATATGTTTCGAAAAGTTGTTTTAGGAATGTTTGACTCCCTAACTTTCAACTGATGATACCCCAAATGAAGGTCTATTTTAGAAAAGCACTTAGCACCCTGAAGTTGGTCAAAGAGGTCATCGATCCTAGGAAGAGGATATTTATTTCTAATAGTGACCTTATTCAGCTGACAGTAATCTATGCACATACGCAGGGAACCGTCTTTCTTTCGCATGAAGAGTATAGGTGCACCCCCGGGAGAAACACTAGGTCTGATAAAACCTTTTTCTAAGAGATTTGCTAGTTGTTCCTTCAACTCTTTTAGCTCTGCAGAAGCCATTCTATATGGAGGAATTAAAATAGGACGGATATCTGGCAACACATCAATGCCAAAATCTATCTCCCTATCAGGTTGAATTCTTGGGAGATCATCTGGGAAAACTTTTGGAAATTCATTTACTATAGGGACAGATTGAAGTGGAAGACTTTTGGCGTTAGAATCTTTAACCCGAATAAGATGATACAAGAAACCCTTAGAGATAAGTTTACGGGCTCTAAGATAAGATATGAAGTTCCCTCTAGGTGCTAAGGAGTGCCCCTCCCACTCTATTGCTTACTCATTCAGAAAAGAAAAAGTAACCTTTCGGGTCCTATAGTCTAGTGTGGCATAACACCGATGGATCCAGTACATCCCTAGGATAGCATCAAAAGCAAACATGTCAAGTTCTATGAGGTCTGCCATAGTATCCCTACTATGAATAGAAACAACACAATTTTTGTACACCCTCCTAGCCACAACAAAATCACCCACCGGAGTGGAAATAGAGAAAGGTTCAACAATCATGTCGGTCTCAAACCTGAAACCAATAGCCACATATGGGGTAACATAAGACAAGGTAGACCCGGGATAAAGTAAAACATAAACATCACGGGAAAAGATTTGTAACGTACCGGTGACTATATCTAGAGAGGCTTCCACCACCTGGCGATTAGTCAAAGCATACAACCAGTTGCGATCGCTCCTGGTAGCTAAAGTGGTGCCTTTTTTAAGAGGTGGTGGTGTAGAAGAATTTGCCTGAGACTTAGCTCCACCAGCACTCCTCCTAGCGAAGGGATAATCTTTCTGGAAGTAGCCCATCTGACCACATGTATAACACACCAACGAGCCCATCTGACCCTTTCCTGGATGATGCCTACCGCAAGTCTCTTACCATGGAAAGGTACGATGCTTCTAAGCCACGCTACCATGTGACTGAGTATCCTAAGCTCTAGGTCAATGAATAGTCTGAAAACTCTGAGATCGTCAATCAACTGGGGGTCTGGGCACTGGGGAGCTAGCTATAGACCGCACCTTACTCCTAAACTTCTTCTTTTTCCATCTACTGCCCCAGTTTCTGCTCTGTGGCTGGCTGTGGTTTTGATCTGCTGTTCTTGCTCTCTTTGTTTTCTTGTCTTTCTCTCTAGATTCAGAAATTTTCTTTTTCTTCTTTTCTACCTACTGCATGTGGACTGTCATCCTAGCAAAGTCCATATCCCTATTCAGGATAACCCCCTGACACTCAAGTACCAGATCATCTGAAAGGCCAGAAACAAACTTCTTCATTCGGACCCTGATACTACTCGTCATCTCAGGAGCATAACGGGCCCTCAACTAAATGCTCATCTTGCCCTACTTAAGGTTCATGAACTCCTCTACTTTAGCTTCCCTCAGCTCCACAGGAAAGAATCGGTCAAGTAAAGCTCCGACGAACTCATCCCAAATTGTGGGCTCAACACTCTCACCCTTCGCCTCTTCCCACTTATTATACCATTGGTTCGCTACATTTTTAAGTTGGTACGCTGATAACTCAAACCCTTCCAACTGATCCATATGCATTACCCTAAAAATCTTCTCCATTTCATCCACAAACTCCTATGGTTCCTCTTCTACCTTAGTGCCAAAAAATTTGGGTGGGTTCATTCTCATGAACTGGACCACCCTAGTATCCCCAGAAGTGATAGATATAGATCCAGTATCTTTTGACCTCTGATTCTGTGCGGCTACTAGTTGTGCAAGCATTTGAATAGACTGCCTGAATTCTGCGCTCGATTTGTCCCTCTGAGAAGACTGGGGACGATTAACATTGGTTCATAGAGCTCGATGTGGACTGGTCGGGACCGCAGGTACTCCCAGAGTAGGAACAGGTCTTGGAGTGTGCGCCCTATTACGGGTCTGCATCCCATGGGTGGGATGGACATCATCATCCTGAGTATCTTTTTTGTTGGAACGACATGGAGGCATGAATGTTTCTGAAATACAATAGATCACTAATTAGGGGACAATTCTAATTCAGACTCTAAAGTACGAACTAAATCACAAAGAGAGGAGACATTTCCAAAATGCCTAGTAGCCTCCAACTTATAAGTGTGGTGTGCTACACACCCATAAACAAGACTCTACCCGATGCGATTTCGCAGATACCCTGGGACCATAAACCGAGCTCTGATAACAAGTTTGTCATGACCCGAACCAGGGCCTATCCGTGATGGACATCCTGAACCATAAAGGCCCGGAATGCCCTTCTTTATCTGGTAATCAAGCACAACATTCATATAATAAAAAAATATGCGGAAACATAATATGCTATGAAGACATGGTCAATTCTGAATTTAGCATGTGTATGTAAACTGTAAATCAATGGCATCTAAACAACATCAGACTCAATCTACAAAATCTCTACTACATGAAAATATGATCACTGTCTGAAACTGGGACAATCCCCCAGTAGACCAAAACGGAAAAAAATGACATAATCTGAAAAGACAGGCCTTCTGGAATAAAAAAGGCTCACCAACTGGACACCTGCAACTCTGTATGATAAACAGTAACACTCCGATTTTTTGAACCGGAATGCTACACGGTGCTCATGACCCTGAGGGACCACAAGCTAACCCATGACTGATATCTATACCTGTATACTGCAAATCATGACATAATAATGCAAAATACGTAAAACTGTAAGGACATAAGGTTCAACTGAATAAAACCATGTCTGAAAATCATAACGTCCATATGGGTGAAAATACCAAAAACAACTCAATCTGAGAGCTAAGTCTGAACGTAAATCTGAGCATAAATTTGAAAACCTTTAAACTTTCTGAATAAGGAGTTAAAGGAACATGTCTCCAACTAACTCCATAAAACTAAACTAAAGAAATAAATAAATGTATCAAATCATATTGTTCTCGAATCAATGAGGACTCACTGTGTCTCTGCGACTGGAATGCTACCGCTACTGCTCGGCTAGAGCTCGTGTCTCGGAACCTATGGTGTAACATGAAAAGAAAGCACCATAGGGAAAATGCATCAGTTCAACTGGAGTACTAAGTATACGAGGAAGGTAGGATGAACATAAAATATTTCATGCATGAACAACACTGACTGACAAGTATTAACGTGGGAGTGCAAACACACATATATAGAAACTGAGACCATGAATGTATGATAGCATGACCTGTAATCTAATACATGGCTTACTGATAACTGTCATGACTGATACTGCAAACTGATAACATGTACGACTATATATGAAGGTCCTGTATATACTAAAATCTGAAGAACATAACGACTGTATCTGACAGTCCTGTATATACTAAAATCTAAAAAATGCCCTGAGTTCTTTTACTGAGACTGATACTGAAACTGTGGGAGGTAGTGTTTAACCGACATGCCCCATTAATGTCGTTATGGCTAAGCTAGGGTCCAATCTCTACTCCGACTGGAGGGGTGTCAATACCATGCCACGGTTAAGGACAATATATGAGTGACCCTTATCTGGCAGGTACTCAATGAGAATGGTTGGAACCCTAAACAGATAGGTTAAACTACCTTATCAACCCTAATATGACAGGTTAAGATGTCTCAACCTACCCTGGCTACGTAGTTCTGGAATGCAAGGACTGCTTCTAAGAATCACACCCTGAACTGGCGGGTGAGTTCCCATCCTTGGGTTCACTCGGTGCTAACCTCTACTCCAATCTGGATGGACTGGACATGAATAATTGACTATACAAGACTTAACTTTATTGAATTCCATTGACTGGAGGAATATTACTGATATCTGACAACTGACTGAGATCATGAGGTTTTTCTGAGTCACATGACTGACTGAAGTCTATGGAATCATAGCTTGAGTTCGGATATCGTGAAACATGACATGGCTCTAGGAACACAACTATAGTTTTCAGGTAAGAATACCCTCAACACTCGATAGTAGAAAACTAACACACATGACATGACTTGATCACACAATTTGAGTCCACAATTCACAATATCATAAGCATGAGATAGTATACTTCATGTATTTATTAAACATTCCAAACATAATAGGAAAAGCATGGATATATTTTGTGTACTTAATTTATATCTCCATTATCATACATGATTTATACCACAACAATAACAACACATAATTTGCATGGAAATTCATATTGGAGTGTATGGCTAACATGAACTTGTTATTTAGATATCATGAAATCATGTAAATATGAAGTTCTAACATACTAGGCATTTTATCGAACACCTTGCATGCATTCTTTAAGGCATAGGTGGATTTCATACTTCCATTCTATCAATCTACCTAAATATCATGTTTTTCAACTAACAACATAACTTTCATGAGATGTACAGTCACGATACAATTATATAGCAAAACAAACAAACATCAACATGGGTATGATCATATCACCACAACCAACCAAGCTTTTGTATTTTAAATATAGATTCTTGAACACCACGGATGAAAGAAATCCGTGGATGAACACTACGCATACCTTGCAAGTGAGTTTCTTGATGATTGACGAAGGAATTTCCTTGAAATTTAATATTCAAGCTTGATTGTGCAACCCTAGTTGTTTTTCTCCTATGGTGCTCTTGGATATTGAGCTTTGAGATGTTAATAGGGTTGTAATATGTTTAGAAGCTATAAATTTCGTGAGGTTAGGTTTAGGGACATGTAAGGAGTGTTAAAAGACTTAACTACCCTCAAAGTAACTCAAAAACTAAGTGTTTTCGTGGCTGAAATCATACATAGGCGCCGCATATGATATCGCCTATATCTACATAGGCGCCGCGTATGATATCACCTATGCTTTACATAGGCTCCGCATATGATATCTCCTATGATTTACATAGGCACCGCATATGATATCGCCTATTCTTTCCAATGTCCATGTGCGATTGGTTAGGCGACGCATTCTACTTTGAAAGGCCTTAACTCCTTGGTCGTGTGTCGAATTTTGAGGAAATTGGTATCGTTGGAAAGATAATTAAATTCTCTACAATTTGGTGGGTATATATCTTCCAAAATGTCACATATAAATCACGTTATTATTGTTCAAATATGACCCTTGCAAAATTGAACACTAAGACTTGATGGATTCAAAAACTCTTAGCTTGCATCACTCTAAGCGACTCATATGAGCATGCTTAAGACATCGCAAGATATCCTATCGCTAGGATACTGATTGTATGTCATGCACTAAAATTCTACTCACAGGATAGGAGGTTTCATCCTCAAATGAGTATATACTGAGAGGTGATACAAGACAACATAACCTGAACTGAACATGAAGAGCAGAAACTTGATCTCATGACTGACGTTCTAAACATACTAAAATCGTGCATATATGATGCATAGACAACTGATACATAAATGCATGACTGAGTATGCAACGGTTAATAGGTACCAAGTTTATACTGGAAACATGACAATGAAACTAAATAAACTTAAGGAGAACTGTTACCTTGAGCTTGATCTGAATTGGCGGGGAAGAGGTAAGGATACTTGGTACACATATCTGCTTCTGCTTCGCAATTAGCTCCCTGATGAGACTGATTTCGCCAAAGAACCTTGACTAGAGGGACTTCTTTGTTCCTCAATCTACGAGTCTGATAATCTAAGATTTTGACTGGAATCTCTTCATAAGAGAGGTTGTTCTGAATGTTGATGCTCTGAATAGGGACAACAACTGATGGGTCACCTATGCACTTCTTTATCAAAGAGACATGGAAGACTGGATGGACTGAGGCTAGATCTAAAGGCAACTCAAGCTCATAAGCTACCTTGCCAAAGCGACAAAGAATTCTAAAGGGACCGACATACCGGGGACTGAGTTTCCCTTTCTTGCAAAACTTATTCACTCTCTTCATGGGAGAGATCTTAAGATAGACATAGTCATTGACCTCGAACTCGAGATCCTTTGTACAAACATCTGCATAGGACTTCTGTCGGCTCTGAGCAGCCCGGAGTCTCTCTATGATCAACTGAACTTTCTCTAAGGTGTCGAATACTAAGTCAGGACCTATGACTGAGGTCTCACTAGCTTCGAACCAACCAATTGGAGATCTACATCTCCTACCATATAGAGGTTCGAATGGATCCATCTGAATACTAGAATGATAGCTATTGTTGTATGCAAACTCAATCAAACGCAAGTGGTCATCCCAACTTCCCTTGAAGTAAATTACACACACACTTAGCATATCTTCAAGAGTATGAATGGTCCTCTCTTCTTGACCATCTATCTGAGGATGAAACACTATGCTGAGATAGACTTGGGTACCGCGACCCTTTTAGAACATTTTCCAAAAGTGAGAGGTGAACTGGGTACCTCTGTATGAGATGATAGATAGTGGAACACCATATAACCTGACTAACTCCCTGATATAGAGTTTGGCATAATCCTCGACGGAATAAGAAGTATGAACAGGAAGGAAATGAGATGACTTGGTCATTCTATCTATAATGACCTAGACTGAATCATGTTGATGATGAGTTCTATACAAACCCATCACGAAGTCCATGCTCACTTCTTCCCACTTCCAAGTAGGAATGGTGAAATCTTGCATGGAACCACTAGGTTTTTGATACTCTATCTTAACCTGCTGACATATAGAGCACTTAGCCATAAACTCAGCAATATGTCTCTTCATCCCACTCCACCAATAGATCTCCCGCAGTCGCGGTACATCTTAGTGGCCCCTGGATAAATAGAGTATCACTCACCATGCGCTTCTGCAAAAATTCGCTTCCTCAATTCATCTACACCTAGAACACATAGACGACCCTGACAACGAAGAACATCATCTCCCTCTTGGGAGAAAACCTTAACTTTTGGATTCTGAACTGACTCTTTGAGCTTGAAAAGTCTAGGATCCCTGTCTTTCTTCTCTTTCACCTTGGAAATTAGAGATGACTCTGAACTACTAAGAACACATACACCACCCTCTGAAGAATTGACTAAGCGAACGCTTAGTCTGGCAAGCTGATAGATCTCCTGGGCCATGTTTTTCTTGCTACCTTCAACGTGAGAAATACTACCCATCGAGAGTCTACTAACAGCGTCTATCACAACATTGGCCTTGCCCGGATGATAAAGAACACTCATGTCATAATCCTTCAAGAGCTCTAGCTACCTTCTCTGACGAAGATTGAGATTTTTCTGGGAAAAGACATACTGGAGGCTTTTATGGTCTGTGAAAACATCTATATGAACTCCATAGATATAATGCCTCCAAATCTTTAAGGCAAAAACTACATCTTCTAACTCAAGATCATGAGTAGGATAATTCTTTTTATGTGGATTTAACTGTTTGGAGGCATGGGATATGAGCTTACCATGCTGCATGAGGACACAACCTAAACCCACTCTAGATGCATCACAATAGACTACAAAACCATTTGAACCATCTAGAAGAGCTAGAACTGGAGCTAAGGTGAGTCGAGTCTTCAACTCTTGAAAGCTCTTCTCGCATGAATTTGACCACTGAAACTTAATCTACTTCTGAGTCAATCTGGGCATGGGAGATGCAATAGAAGAAAATCCCTAGACAAACCATCTGTAATAGACAACCAAACCCAAGAAACTCCTAATATCTGATGGAGATACGGGTTTGGGCCAATTTCTTACTACCTCGGTCTTCTGAAGATCTACTCTAATGCCATCACCGAAAACAATGTGGCCAAGGAATGCTACTGATCTTAGACAAAATTCGCACTTGCTGAACTTAGCGAATAACTGGTGATCCCTGAGTGTCTGAAGAACAATCCTGAGATGGTCTGCATGATCACGCTCTATACGAGAATAGACCAGAATATCATCTATAAAGACTATGACAAACATGTCCAAGTACTTCTTGAACACACGGTTCATCAAATCCATGAAAGTTGCAGGGGCACTGGTAAGACCAAATGACATGACTAAAAATTCGAAGTGACTATACCGAGTATGGAAAGTTGTCTTCGGAATGTCATACTCTCTAACTCTGAGATGATGATATCCTGATCTAAGGTTTATCTTGGAGAAGTAACTGGCACCCTGAAGTTGGTCGATTAGATCATCAATCCTGGGAAGGGGATATCTGTTCTTGAACGTGACCTTGTTGAGTTGATGGTAATCAATACACATCCTGAGAGAATCGTCTTTCTTGCACACGAATAATACTGGCGCACCCCATGGGGAAATACTAGGTCTAATGAATCCCTTATCTAAGACATCCTTCAACTGATCTTTCAGTTCCTTGAGTTAAAATAGATGCCATTATGTATGGCGGAATAAAAATAGGTTGAGTATCCAGAAGAAGGTCTATGATGAAGTCTATTTTCCTTTCGGGAGGACTGCCTGAAAGATCTTCGGGAGAGACATCTGAGTATTCATTAACAACTAGGACTGTTTTGAGAATGGGAGATTCAAAACTGGAATCTTTAACATGCACGAGATGATACACACACCCCTTAGAAATCATTTTTCTTTCCCGAAGGTAGGAAACAAGTTGACCCCTGAACGCTGAAATGCTACCCTTCCACTCTAGGATGGGCTCATTCGGGAACTAAAACTGAACTATCCTATTTCTGCAGTAGACTGTGGCATAGAAGCAATGAAGCCAATCCATGTCGAGAATGACATCAAAATCAGTCATCTCTAACTCAACTAAATCTGCTGACGTGGATTTCTAAGGTATCATAACCGGGCAGTTCTTGTATACCCGTCGGGCTATGATGGTTTTACCCACTAGGGTAGAGACTGAAAAGGGCTCTGCTAGAATTTCGGGACTGATTCCAAATTTGCCTGCTATGTATGGAGTAACAAAAGACAAGGATGCACCTGGGTCTAGCAAAGCATAAACATGGACATGAAAAATCTGTAATGTACCAGTAACGACACTAGGAGAATTTTCCTAATCCTGCCGGTACTGAAGAGCATAGTATCTATTTGTTTATTGACCACTGGTGTAGCACTGGAAATGGCACCCTGCTAGTTCAGGCGATCGGACTGAGCTGTAGAATGATTTTGCTAACCCTGAAGACTTGACTGCGGACACTCCCTAATCCTATGGGCTGGCTTGCCACAACCAAAACAGACATCACTACCGGCTCTGCAAATGCCCTTGTGGTTCTTACCACATGTCTGACAAAGGGGATTCATTCGGGCACTGCTAACACTGCCCTGAGATTTAGAGCCTGGCGCTTTATCTTTGTTACCGTCTCTGAACTTCATCACTAGAGAGATGGCAGAGGAAGGGGATGGAACGACTGACTTAGAGTAAAACTGCGAACAGTTTCCTCCATCTGACTTGGGGTGAGCAATGTTGAAGTTACCTGACCTTGCTCTCTTGTTCTGCCTCTCCCTAGAATTAAAATTCTTCTCTTGTACTTGCTGGGCATGGGTCACGAGTCTTGCTAAGGTCATATCACCGATCAGCATCGCAGACCTATACTTATTTACCACGCTATCGTTGACTCCTGACACGAACTTTCTCATCTTATCCCTATTGTCTGCAACCACATGAGGAGCATACCTGGCTACCTGCGTAAATCTGAGAGAATACTCCCTAACCATCATATTCCCCTGCCTGATATTGATAAACTCAAGAACATTGGCTTCTCTCATCTCTTGGGGAAATAATCTGTCTAAGAAGGTCGTGACAAATTCCTCCCACTCGATAGGGCCTGCATCATCTAACCTCTATGACTTCCACTGTTTGTACCAATCATGAGCAATATCCTATAACTAATAGGAAGCTAACTCAGCACTCTCTATAGAAGTAACACCCATGATGTCAATGACCTTCTGGACTTGGTCAATGAACTCGTGAGGGTCCTAATCAGACTTAGACCCATGGAAAGATGGAGGGTTCATTCGGGTGAAGTCCCAAACCCTAGATGCTATAGGATTGGCTGCTAGATTGGCCGGAATGACTGGTGGCTATTTATTCTATGCAGCCATGGACCGAGCAAGTCTGGTAAATGCGGCTCTAAAATCCAAAAAGGAAACTTGTTCGCCCAAAGGATCTTCGGGATGAGGAGCTGGCTGGTTTCTTCTCTTTGGGGCCATGGTCTGGAATAAGAGAAGAATGGATTAGACTAAGAGTTTAACTTGTGATTATGCTCACTAGCGTGACATGAATACTGAAGAAAGGGGATTGTTCCTAAAACATCTTATAGCCTCCTGCACATAAATGTGGCGCGCAACACACCCATGTACAAGACTCTACTAGATGCGGATTTCAGATTTCCTAGGACTCTATTGAACCTTAGGCTCTGATACCAAGTTTCTAACGCCCCGATTTACTAAAATGGAATGCTACACGGTGCTCATGACCCCGAGGGACCACAAGCTAACCCATGACTGATATCTGTACCTGTATACTGCAAATTATGACATAATAATACAAAATACATAAAACTGTAAGGCCATAAGGTTCAACTGAATAAATCCATGTCTAAAAATCATAACGTCTATGTGGGTGAAAATACCCAAAACAACTCAATCTGAGAGCTAAGTATGAACGTACATCTGAGCATAAATCTGAAAGTCTCTAAACTGTTTGAATAAGGATTTGAAGGAACATGTCTCCAACTAACTCCATAAAACTGAACTGAAGAAATAAATAAATGTATCAAATCAAATTGTCCTCGAATCAATAAGGACTCACTGTGTCTCTGCGAATGGAATGCTACCGCTACTGCTGGGCTTGAGCTCGTGTCTCGGAACATATGGTGTAACATGAAAAGAAAGCACCATAGAGCAAGTGCGTCAGTACAACTAGAGTACTGAGTATACGAGGAAGGTAGGCTGAACATATAGGGTTTCATGCATAAACAACACTGACTGACTAATATGAACGTGGGAGTGCAAACACACATATATAGAAACTGGGATCGTGAATGCGTGATAGCATGACCTGTAAGATAATACATAGTTTACTGATAACTATCATGACTGATACTGCAAGCTGATTACATGGACGACTGTATCTGACGGTCCTGTATTTACTGAAATCTGAAGAACATAACGACTGTATCCGACAGTCCTGTATATACTAAAATCTGACGAACGCCCCGAGTTCTTTTACTGAGACCGATACTGAAACTATGGGAGGTAGTGTTTAAATGACATGCCCCATGTATGCCGTTATGGCTAAGCTATGGTCCAATCTCTGCCCCGACTGGAGGGGTGTCAATGTCATACCATGGGTAAGGATAGCTTGGGAGTGACCATTATCTGGCAGGTACTTAATGAGAATGGTGGGAACCCTAAACTGACAGGTTAAACCACCTCATCAACCCTAATCTTACCGGTTAAGATATCTCAACCTACGCTGGCTACGTAGTTCTGGAACGCAAGGACTGCTTCTGAGAATCACACCCTGAACTGGCGGGTGAGTTCCTATCCTTGGGTTCACTTGGTGCTAACCTCTAGTCCCATATGGAGTGACTGGACAAGAATAACTGACTATATATGACTTAACCTTACTGAATTCCATTGACTAGTGGAATGTTACTGATATCTAACAACTGACTGAGATCATAAAGTTTTCCTGTGTCACATGACTGACTGAAGTCTATGGAATCATAGCTTGAGTTCGGATATCCTGAAACATGACATGGATCTAGGCACACAACTATAGTTTTCGATTACGAATACCCTCAGGAATCGATAGGAGGAAACTGACACACATGACATGACTTGATCACAAGATTTGAGTCCACAATTCACAATATCATAAGCATGAGATAGTATACTTCATATATTTATTCAACATTTAAAACATGATAGGAAAAGCATGGACATATTTTGTGTACATAATTTATATCACCATTATCATACAGGATTTATACAACAACAATAACAACACATAATTTGCATCGAAATTCATATTGGAGTGTATGGCTAACATGAACTTGTTATTTAGATATCATGAAATCAAGTAAATATGATGTTCTAACATACTAGGCATTTTATCGAACACCTTGCATGCATTATTTAAGGCATTGGTGGATTTCATACTTGCATTCTATCAATCCACCTTAAGATCATGTTTCTCAACTAACAACATAACTTTCATGAGATGTACAGTCACGATATATTATATAGCAAAACAAACAAACATCAACATGTGTATGATCATATCACCACAACCAACCAAGATTTTGTATTTTAAATATTGATTCTTGAACTCCATGGATGGAAGGAATCCATGGATGAACACTTCGCATACCTTGGAAGGGAGGTTCTTGATGATTGACGGAGGAATTTCCTTAAAATTTGAGCTTCAAGCTTGATTGTGTAACCCTAGTTGTTTTTCTCCTATGGTACTCCTGGTTTATGATCTTTGAGATGTTAATAGGGTTGTAATATGTTTAGAAGCTATAAATTTCGTGAGGTTAGGTTTAAGGACATGTAAGGAGTGTTATAAGACTTAACTACCCTCAAAATAACTCAAAAACTAAGTGTTTTTGTGGCTGAAATCATACATAGGCGCCGCATATGATATCGCCTATATCTACATAGGTGTCACATATGATATCACCTATGCTTTACATAGGAGCCTCATATGATATCACCTATCCTTTCCAGTGGCCATGTGTGATTGGTTAGGCGACATATTCTACTTTGAAAGGTCATAACTCCTTTCTCGAGTGTCGGATTTTTATGAAATTGGTATCGTTGGAAAGGTAATTTGATTATATACAATTTGGTGGTTATTAATCCGCCAATAATGTCACATATCAATCATGTTATTCTTGTTCAAAGATGAACCTTGCAAAATCAAACACTAAGACTTGATGGATTCAAAAACTCTTATCTTGTATCACTCTAAGCGACTTATATGAGCATGCTTAAGACATCGCAAGCTATACTATAGCTAGGATAGTCATTGTAAGTCATCCACTAAAATTCTACTCACAGGATAGGAGGTTTCATATGTAGGAAAACTTATTCACTTCCTAGATTAGAAACATGTGGGGTATGACATAAACTCTACTGCCTTTCTGGACCCCTAGACAGAGCATCAGAACTTGGAAGGAGGAGGGGGTCAATACAGATATACTGGTACATAAAGTAATCCAAAATAAATCTTTTATATAAATAAAATATTTGAGAGAAACTTTGTCAAAACATTATACATCAAGTGGTTTTCAAAATACACAAGCACTTTCTAAAAACCTGAAACCTTTCTGTCAATGCAAATTTTGATATTTGTATTACTTTTGAGTTAGGTGGAACTCCCCTAAAATTCTGATATTCCACGGGCTATATGGAATTCCCCATTGACTCGGCGGGGAAGCCCCCAACCTAAGTGTGCCGCAAGGGTTGGAGTGTCTAAGACTGATACGCCACAAGGCTCTAGGCCAGTGTAATAAATAAACCCGGATTGGCAAATTATGGTTTTAGGAAATGAGTTATCTAAACTCGCGCCTTCTTCGGGGAACCACTTAACATCTCTTTATGCCTAATTTTAGCTTGTTCTGAATATGAGTCACTCTGAAGTCTAAATCATAAAAATCTAATAAAGTCTGATTTCTGTATTAGCCTGAGTCTAATATGGCATTGTCTGATTTGGTATCATCATACCAGGACTTGCAAGTCATGTTTTCCAAGACATAAAGCATTAAGCATGATCTTTCTTCAAAACATAGTTCAGACCACCCAAACATGCAATTTAACAAAGAGAATTCATGTTTCGAAAACACAAGTCAAAACTATGCAAAATTCCCATTCTTTTAATAAACAAGTGGTGGTCATGTAATCTTTAACAAACCATGCAACTCATTTCGTTATATTATTATGTTCAACATTTATCAATACAAATAACCCTCTCTTTTAAATTCAAGATTTATAACCAAATCATTCATAGATCAAGTTTTTTCGTAACAAGCTTCTCAAGATGCATTTCGAACAATTCATATCATGTGAAACATGGAAACAATCACATCAAGAGAGGGATTCCATGTGAGTCATGCTCTCAATTTCAAATATCAACTCAAATCACATACATATATGTATATAAGTTTTCAAATCACTTCGGGGAAAGACCAAAAGGCCTAAACAATATCATTAAAGCTTCTAAAACATGAATACATTCATAATTCAAAACCCTTTTCTTAAAATATGATTTCTATGGCCATGAGATTTCTATAAAAAACCCGCGTACCTCTATTTTGGAAATTAATGGATGATTCTTGAAGCTTGCGGATTGGGGATTTCGACTCTCTAATTATCTTGTAAAACTCACGGTTGAATCTTGAGCTATTTAGATTTTTAGTTTGAAACCCTAGAGAGTGTACTTGATGATTTTTGTAAAATGTATGAGTAATATGCTAGATTGGGGTTTAAATTTCATGTTTGAGCTGATAAGGGTATGGGAAAATACCCAATATACCCTTAATGAGACGGAGCTTAATTGCTGAAAATTCCCAGGCGTACAGCAGACCATGCGTCGCATAGTATATCCCACCGCACTGGAGCATGCAACACATGCTATATCGCATGCTTCCACCATGCGACGCATGGATATCGCATGATGCCACTATTTTGGGCATCCAAACATGCCCTAAACGACGTCCAAAAATTCCAAAACTCACCCAATACACACTATTAACTTTCCCGATCATGAATCAACAATAAAATCTAAAATCGAAGTCCAGGAAGGTCAAAAATGAATTCCCCAAAGTTTAGAACCTAAAACCAAGACTAAGTCTCTTTGACACTTAGAATAGTTTCAAGTTTTTAAGTCTAAGAGTACACTATCAGGAGTTAATACATGCACGACTTTTTAAGGGGCATTACAACCCATGTGTTTTAATATATTATTTGTAAAATGTTTTATGAATTTCTCTCACTTATGTTATATATAAATATATTTTTTTGGATTGCTTTGCGTATCAGTACATCTGTATTGACCCCATATATTTCAGGTTCTTATGCTCAGTCTCAAGGGCCCACTAAGTTGTAGATTGATTGGTCAGATATTTGTAGTTAGTGAGCCTCCCTTATTATGGAAGGTCTAATGTATAATTCATTGTTATTTTATTTTGATTCATGGTTCGAATGGGGGCCTTGTCCTAGTCTTAGACAGAGGTTATTTTTAGTTAGTAGAGATTTTGCAGACTAGTGTTAGATATTTTTTATCTTTATGAACTCATTTCAGTATTGAGTAGTTTGAAATAAAAGTTAACCATGATTCTATTTTGTTATGTATTTCCGCATTTCCTCTTAGTATATGAATGGTGTATATGATTGTAAGTTAGAAGTGGAACTCGCGCCCTTATGGTTCGGGATGTCTGTCACGGCCAGGGCCTCGATTTGGATCATGAAAAATTTGGTATCAGAGCATGGTTCATGGTCCCAGGGAGTTTGTGAAATTATTTCTACTAGAGTCTTGCTTATGGGTATGTTGTGAACCACTCTTATAATAAGGAGGGTACAGGGCATTTAGTAGTTGATTATTATTCTTTCATACTATAGTTTGTTCTATAGCGTCATCCATAAGAAAGTTATCATAATTTCTCACTTGCTCTAACTTCATGGGCCATGCCTCATTGTCAAGGCAATATAAGTCTAAGAGTCTAACTCCCCAACCAATGTTGTTCTCTCTGATTGAGTGGTTATAAGATGGAACAAGGACTTAAGAGGAGTCCATTAGTGCTTCAAGGTGTATTGATTTGAGAGTATACCTTTATCCTGAGGAAATCATGATTTTTAGCCTGAGGTACGAAGTGTATTCAATCCCCTTTCAAAATTCTTATTGAGGATGTCATGAATAAGGGTAATGATGCGTAGCAGAATGTTGGAACTATATTTCCACCCGAGTAGTGTTAAAGTGTCATGACCTATTAGTAGTGAGATGGTCCAAGAAGTTGGTGATATGAAGTCACAACATTAAAAGTCAGAGTGAGGGTGACTTTTCTATAAATAAATAGTTTTAGTTGTATAACTGTTGATTGGGGGATGGTTTGCCACTTTATAGTGATAGACTATTGTGGTAGCAATATTTGTAGATTGTATGGTAGTCTGTGAAGGAACTGACAGGATATGATTATTATTTATTCAACATAGGGAAGGATCACAGAATGGATAGTTATGGTGGTTGTAGAAAATATTTATAGGTTGTGATTAAAAAGGCATAGATTAGTCAATAAGTTATGGGTAAAAAAATTCAATGTTAAACATGGAATGTTGAAGGTAGTGGTGATGTATGCATGGGTAAGTAAATATGATGTGAGAAATTAGAATATGTTGATATGATTGAAATGGGTTGTATTATAAGATTGAGATTAGCTATCCCAATTATGACTTTACCCCCCTTTTGATTTTCTTTACTCTAGTAGTTGTAGACTAGTATTTCTTGTGAGAAAATACGTAGTAGATTTTGTGGTGTAGTAGTCATGTCCTTAAGGGGTCATGATTGTAGGTAGTAGTTAAATAAAATGAAGTATTTTGATTTGATTTCCCAATTTGATGGACTAGTATAGTATGTGGCATGCTTCATTGGTGGTACATGATTGACGTTACATGTAGGCTTGAATGTTATATGTGATGTTTGGTGATAAGAATAGTATCTTATGACTAATGATGAGTATTTTGTGGGAATGACCTTGTAGGCTTGATGTGAGGTGTGCAATACCCTAGGTTGAAAACTTCTGGAATAATGAGTGGTTAATTGTGATGTATATGTATACAAGAGAACAAGAGTAAGACGATGAATTGTGGTTGAATCATTAAGTGGATAAAAACATGAGTACATAGGAATTAGTTGAACCCTGAGGTAGCATGTTGTTAGATAAGGCGTCATGTGTACGAGTGTCATGCATACCTAGATTTTGTTCTTGAATCTTGTAGTATGGAGAAGTCTAAAAAGTTGTTGTATGGTGTTCTTTAGATTTGAACTGGGGAGATATAGGTAGGCAGTGTGCACCTTTGGTATAGTTTTACAAATTTTGTTAAGTTGTAATTTGTGTGTTTAGAGGTGTAATGCAAGTATTCTAAGGAATTGAAGATGGAGAATTAAGTTCTTAGAAGCATGGGTGTCTATGCCTATGATAATGGTAGTCATAACTTGATGACCTTGGGGTTGGATAAAATTACGATTAGTTTCCCTGAAAAGGGGATATGCAAGAATAAATTTAGTATTTTTATTATAATAAAAAAAAATTATTGAGGAGAGTTTGTGCTCATGTGCATATTGATAACCCCCTTTGTGATAAGGAGTGTGGATGCGTACTCTCATGAGAGTGGGAGTTGTAGATTGATGTCTATAGAGGATAGCGAAAGTTAAGAGTAGCATTTTCGAAAAGCGAGGCCTTCAAAGTATAGTTCATCAGGGAGAGTCTAGAGTTTAAGTAAATGGTGATGTCTCTTTTGTGTTGAGAGTTGTCGCTACAGATTTTGATGTAAGGTTATGTCCGCAAGTCTAGGAGTGTCATGGATCTAAGGGGGAAATGAGAAGATGAACTTTTGTTATATGGAATAGTTAGGAAGTAGATCTATGGAGAAAGTTTATGTGTGAGTAAATGGAATTAGTTGGTCTTAGTGGGGAGATCCATGAAGTGGGTATAGTAATGATAGGCTTGAATGTTGTGATTGATGAAAACGCAAATCAATGATCTATACGGTTAGTACTCTTTGATTTAAAACTCGAGTTTGTTTGATAGTAGTGATAAAGTGAAGTAATGTTCTTAATGGGATATAGAGTACAGGGTCCCGTAGCTAAAGCTAGCACCCTTTTCCTCCGAGTTAGGCTCCAACCTAGAAGTACTATTTAGTGAGGTTTAATCTCTAGTAGTTAGATGTGTGATGGGGAATTCTTAAGTTGAAAATGATGAAGTATATTGTTTACTGTTTGGGTCATAGAGGAGTAGTGTCACTAAGATTAAGTCTATTCGGTGTATGTTGTAAAGTAGAGAATTCTTCTATTTCTTATCTCCCATGAAACCTTATATCATGATTAGTACCGATGAAAATCAGCACTATTATCACAAAATTAATTCAGGCCTCATGTTGTGACAATAATGATTTATAGAACTCATGTGCAAGATGTCACACCCCTTTTTTAACCAGAAAAAAAATATATTTTAAAGTTTGGAAAGGGTTTTTATTATTAAAGTGGCAAAAGATGAAAATTTATTTTGAAAAAAAATTCATTTCAATTGAACTCAAAGTCGCCACTTGGCATAATCTGGGGTGCCAAGTCACCTTTGAAAAATGTTTTTCAAAATGATTTGACTCTTTTTATATTGGTTTGCCAACAGAGATTTCGGCTAAGGATTCTGTTGACCGAGGGGAAGGTATTAGGCACCACTCGATCCCGTGGTCCGACCACGATCATTTGCTGGAGAATATCAGCTAATTTAATACACAATAATCGAACAAACAAACACAAAAAAAATGAATCCCGAAAATATAATGCCCAGTCCAATTATACAGTCCAAAAATAAAAAATGTGAAATGTAAACCAACACTAACCTACACTAGTCCTAAACTATGCTCCAACATTTTACCCGATGCCTCGGGCCTTCATCACGAACCTCTTCCGCCAACATAATACGTCGGGGCATTTTCCGGTGAATAAATACAATGTGTCTCAGGGCATTCCCCAGCTAAATGAATACATTTTCCAAATACGGTAGACAAGACATTCAACAAATATTCCAAACATTCCAACAATCCACCAATTCTAAATTTTCCTACCCGAGCCTACTTTTTGCCTACCCGCTAGACGACATATCACATTCAACATCGACAATTAATCAAAATGCGATAATATTAACTTTTACAAATTTTGATTCACGCCCCCAACTTCATTTGTATCATTCACACCATCAAAATTACTCAAATTTGCTCCACATATCACCGAAATCACATCGTCAAGCACATAATCATAACATCAACAAAATCAAGAAATTACAATTACCCAACACATAATCACCAAATCACGTCATCAAAATAAAGATAAGAGATAAAGAATTGGACCTTAAATTAGGGCTTTCAAACTGTGTTATTCAATTAAAAAGAGTCCACGCCCGGAAACCTCGAACCGAACCTCAATTCAAACCCAATCCGACCTCTATCTAACCTTTTTTATTCTATTTTCACCAATCCAAATAAAAAAATCATGAAGTAAAGATAAACCCACATTTAAATTTTTACACCGCTACTGTTTCTTCGAAGAAAGGGAATAGGGGGAGTCGATTTATTTTGCTCTTTTTGATGGATTTTGGAGTTGCCTACTGGGCTTTGACGATGGTGGTCAAAAATGGTTGATTCCGGCAATAGATGACTGCTTTCAATGAGAAGTTCGTCGGACAACTCAAGCCAGCCCACTAGATCCCTCTGTTCACGGATTCCACCCCCCTCTCATGTGATTTGTCTCTCTCTCATAGATCTCTCTCTTTACCACAACAGTCCTCACTCTTTCTTTTGCTCAATTTCTCTTTCGTCTCTCTGTTTTTATCTAATCATCCTCAATCCTATTATTCTCTCTGTTTTTCCTTTATTTCTCATCCAATTCCCACTCCCATGTTTTTTCTCCTTCCTCCACCTCTATTTGTTCATGGTGGTCTCGATATATAAAGGTACGTGGGTATATGTATGTTGAATTTTCCAGTGAAGGAGTAATGAATCAATATCTGTTAGGGGAGGTTTGTGTATGAATGAATTGAGAGTGGTCCCCTCTCCCTTTTTTTCGTGAGTCGATGTTTCTATCTTCTATTTTTGTCCTTTTCAATTGGAAAGAAAAATAATGGAATCCAAGTGGGCCCCTTTTTTTTCTTTTCCTTTTCTGGTCCCTCATTATAAGTGGAAATAGCGTGTGAAAAAAAGAGTAGGTAGGGGGTCACGTGGGTAGGAAGTTGGGGTAGTGAGTTATTAGGATAAATTTTGTTAGGATAGATTAAAATAAGATAAAATTTGCTATGGATTGTTATTTTTTTTATTTTGTGGATATAATAACACGGGTGAGGGCACGCAGTAAGACGGGGATAAAATGGTAAAATTGCTTTTAGGAAGGGACACAATTACGTGTCTACATCATTCTCCTCTTTGCATGTAAACACAAAGTGTTTTCATACAAAGAAGTAGACAACGAGACAGAATTTTGACCAGACCATTATTCAAAGGAAGAAAAAAAAGGCATAAGGATAGCCGAGTTGGAGAGTCGAGTGAGGTCCATTCGAGGTTCCAGCCTGTGGCTCATTCATTACATCAAAAATGAAAATTACAAGTTAATAACATAAATGAAATTACAAAAAGTCTATCTATGCAGCTTTCCTTTATTCTTGACTTGCTACTTCATCACCCTATTATTCAGGCGGGCTCCTGACTTGCTATTTCTTCACCATGTTCTTCAGGCAGGCTCCTGACTTGTAATTTTATCACTCTGTTTTCCGGATGAGCTCCCAACATGCAATTTCATCACTTGTTTCTTGGTTTTAAATTTCTTTACCCTGTTCTTGAGGCGGGTTCCTGACTTGCTATTTTTCAATTTGTTGACTTTCAATTTCTTCACCTTGTTTCTTGACTTTCAACTTCTTCACCATGTTTCTTGAATTTTTATTTATTTGCCCTGCTCTTCAGGCGGGCTCCTGAAAGCAGATCAAAACTAAAAAGAAAGTTATCTCAAACAAAGATTATTATAAAGAGATTTTATTTACCAGAAAAGTGAAATTCCAAACACACGAATTAAATTTAGCTCCATTTTATCATCAAAGGACTTTTGTGAAAGTCACACCATTATAGGAATCAAGGCGAATGACTCGAATAAAAGGTACGTCTTATAGGAATCAAAGGGAATGACTCTACTAAAAGGTATGTCTTATAGGAATCAAAGGGAATGACTCAACTAAAAGGTGCGTCTTATAGGAATTAAGGGGGATGACTCGACTAGGATGTACGTCTTCTAGGAATAAATACTAATGTTAGGAAGTGCATCACCTATAAAGAAAAATACGAACTACCCAATCAAGGAAGTGCGTCTCCTTACCAATTTTGCTTGAATTATCTAAACAAAGAAATGTGTCTCCTTACCAATGTCGCTTGAATTACCAAAACAAAGAAGTACGTTTCCTTACAAATGCCGCTTGATTTATCAAAATGAGGAAGTGCGTCTCCTTACCAATGCCGATTGAGTTACAAGGAAGTGCATCTCCTTACATTTGTAGCTTGAATTACCCAAACAAGGAAGTGTGTCTCCTTACAAATGTCTCATGAATTAACCAAACAAGGAAGTGTGTCTCCTTACAATTTTTTCTTGAATTACCCAAACAAGTAAGTGCGTCTCCTTACAAAATGTTTTAATAATTACCCATTCAAGAAAGTGCGTCTCCTTACAAATGTTTCTTGAATTACCTAAACAAGGAAGTACGTCTTCTTAAAAATGTTGCTTGAATTACCCATACAAAGAAGTGCGTCTAATTACAAATATCACTTGAATTTCCCAAAAAAGGAAATGCATGTCCTTACAAATGCTGCTTGAATTACCCAAACAAGGAAGTGTGTCTCCTTACAAATATTTCATGAATTACCCAAACAAGGAAGTACGTATCCTTACAAATATTTCTTGAATTACCAAAACAAGGAAGTGTATCTCCTTACAAATGTTTCTTGAATTACCCAAATAAGGAAGTGCGTCTCCTGACAAATGTCACTTGAATTTCCCAAACAAGGAAGTGTGTCTCCTTACAAATGTTGCTTGAATTACCCAAACAATGAAGTGCGTCTCCTTACAAATGTTGCTTGAATTACCCAAACAAGGAAGCGTGTCTCCTTAGGATCAACTGGAATGACTCGACTAGAACATGCGACTTCTAGGAGTGAAGGTTCAATTTAGGAAGTGCATCACCAAATAAATGAAACCTGGATTACTCAGATAAGGAGGTGCATTTCCTAGGGGTCAAGTGGAAGGACTCCACTAGAAAGTATGACTTCTAGGAATGAAGATTCAATTAAGGAAGTGCATCACCTAATATATAAAACTTGGATTGCTCAGATAAGAAGGTGCATCTCCTAGGGGTAAAGTGGATGGACTTAACTAGAAAGTGTGACTTCTAGAAGTGAAGGTTCAATTTAAGAAGTGCATCACCTAATAAATGGACCTGAATCATCCGGAAAAGAAAGTGTGTCTCTCCTAGATATATTGGATGACGAGTTTTTACCATGGTTTTTATTACCAAACCTGTACAACAATATTCTCTCCTACATTTGTGGAAGTGTGGAATTGCAGCTTTTGATGTTTAGGCTTTGAAATCCTTGAATCGAAGGTAACATGTGTTCTATTTCATACAAAGAAAACATGTTAGATTAAAAACATGGTGGCTAGTTTGTGGCTTTGGCTTTCGTGGCAATCGCTCTTGCCCCTGTCACATTTAATCTTGCTTTCAACCATTAGCATATATTACTGACTTGCTGCACCATTGAACTGAGCTTAGATTATTAAGAGTGACTCTCAAACAAACACATTATCTCTACTTTTCCATACTTCTTAGATAAACCCTTTGAACCTTGATATTTCCATAAGTTCCAGGACTTGTCTGTTGATAAAACTATCTGAATGCCTTATTTCGGCTCACAATCATGTCTCTTTCATGCGTTGACCTTTTGTCTTACTTTGTGTAATTAGAGAAGCTGGTAGCCAGTTTGGAAATCTTTTCTCACTTGTTATGCCATGGACTTGACTCAAATACGAGAATAAATGACAATGATTTTTATTTGGACAACTGACTCAAGAAAACAAAATAAAAATAAAGAGAAGAAAGAAAAGACAATGAATGTCCCCATTTGAAACAAAGAAATGAAAAATTTATCTAGAAATGACAGTCAACTCTAATGATTATGCCATACATTTTGGATTAAGCTGCCTGATCTTTCCATCCAAACATTCTATCAATTGTTGTTGACTTAATGGCCCTTAAAATGAGTTACTTTCTTGGACCCATTGCATTCGAAAACCCATTCGTCTAGAGGCACCTTGAAGGGTTTCTCCAACAATCCTCTTTAATTTTATTTCTCTTAACTCACTATTTCACTGTGGTGTCTGTGAGGGTTTTTCACCATTGATACTCTCTTATTTTTATTTCTCTCAACTCACAGTCGTCTTATGGTGCCCGTAGTAGTTTTCACTGATAAGACTCTCACATTTGTATCTCTCTCAACTTACCATCGCCTTATGGTGCCCGTGAGGGTTTTCACCAATAAGACTCTCTTATTTTTATTTCTCTCTCGATTCCTTATGCTGAGGAAGACAAGTAGTTCCCAAAATGGGTGATTATATCCCTTGTATTCTTAGAGTTAACATTCTCAAAGATTGATTTGAAGGTCTTTCTTTGGTTGTAACCTGCCTTTTGGATAGGGTTAGAAAGAAAGGATGACACGAGGCCCAAACGATGATTGAAGTGGGGTAGGACTTACAACTTTTGGAATCGACTCAAACAATAAGGATTAACCCATGCGTAGTTCTAACAGCTTGTTCTTTTGCTTGATTCTGATTATTTTCCTCTTTTTTTCTTTTATTGACTCTTTTCTCTTTGGGAATTTTTCTGACTCTATTTTCCTTGGAACTCTTCTCTTTTCTTTCTTTTTGAACAAATTTGTTTTTTTTTTTTTTTATCTTTTTGACACTTTCGTGACTATTGTTTTGCTCGACACCCTTCTTTAGATCTTTACTGACTCTACTTGATTGCAAAAGAGGTGTATGAAAGAAGATAAAACTAAAGCTTAAATAGGGTAAACAAAGGATGACACAATTTTGAATAGCAGAATAAAATGCCTTCGTCATATCTATCCTTAAAAATGCCAGTACACATCATGCAGTATGAAATGAAAGATAAAGATCATTTGTGACATTTTAAAAATACAAACGTTAATTGAGCATGTGCATCACTACTTCTTCTGCGTTTGTTTAGTATACAACTCCATTTTTGTTGTAAATTCCTCACATTGAATGACTCATGATTTTGTGGAGTTGATTTTCTTTCTGTTCACGCAGCCACTATTTGACATAATTGAGACGTGTCTTTCAATTGATGACCAAGTTATTATTGTGATTCTCAAAATAATTGCCTTAATTTTCAAAGAAGGATTCAACTTGTCACCAAATGTCTTAGCACTCTACCTATTTCTCATATGCTTTTTCTAACTTTAGCCCTCTGATTCAATGTTTCATGATTAAATTGAATTTTAAGATCAGGCTGAAAATTTTGTAGGCATGTCATATCACTAGAATTAACATAAAATGTATTGTATAAAGAAAACAAACAAACGACACATATTTAAAACACAAAGGAAAAAAAGGCACTCTATTTAATTAAAATGAAAGATAGAAGGGTTTGAACATAACGACATAGGGTTAAAACAAGATAGATCCCGAATTACAACCCTAAAATAATTTAGATAATAGAAATAAAACAAACTACCAGACCTCTTCCTAGTAGGGAGAGAGAGGTGACTTCTCAATTGCTCAGCCTGACATCTTAGCCACTGGTTTGCATATCAGCATGACTAGAGCTTTTCTCACTACCAATATTCTGCACCATAATTGATTTATCTTGAATCATCTTTTCAATTTCTCTTTTCAAAGCCCGACAATCTTCAATGTTGTAACCCTGAACATCAGAATGATATGCGTATCGTACATTAGGATCAAAACTTCTTGAATGTGGGTCAGGAGTATACCCAAACAGAAAAGTGATCATGCGCCTCTATACCAATCTCTGGAATAAACTTCCATACGACTCTCCAATTGGTGTGAAGTTATCCCTCAACTTCTACCTCATTTCATTGTTTGGCTTGGATCGAAAATTGGGCCTAGAAGGGCTTTGGTATGTTTATGGACTTGGAGGATGACTCTGAGGAGTTGGCGCATACCATTGTGGGTAAGATGGGGTTGAATGTATGGTTGTGCATTATACACTGGATATGGAGGTGGGGGAATGGAGTATAATTGATTTTGGGAAAGATTCTGTGGAGCTTGGGCATAAACTTGAGTTTGAGCCTGTGGGTAACGATAGTGTTGTCCTCTTCCTATGTCTGTTGTCCAACTACAATGGAAGATGCATCTTCCTCATTATTCTTTACTCTAATACTTCCCAAACTGTAATACCCTGCATTTCGGGCTAGAACGAACACCGTCATTTTAGTGTTTGGCGCGTCGTGGAGGGGGTCTATTTAACAATTATCAAATTCCAATAGCCTAGCGTGATTGATGCACGTCTCACTGAAGTTCCAGGTCCCAACCAGTGGGACAATGTGATGGATCCGCGTCCCGGGGGTCCCATAAAATCAAGTTCCCAGTTATATTTTTATTCCATCTCATTAAGGGTATATTGGGTATTTTCCACCCCCTTATCATCTTAAACAAATGATTTTACTATCAAGTGACCACATTATTCATATTTTCATCAAAACTTCAGAAGAACACTCTCTAGTGTTTCAAACTAAAAATCCAAATAACTCAAGATTTAACCATGGGTTTTCAAGATTGATTGAAGATTTGGAATCCCCAAATTGTAGGATTCAAGAATCATCCGCTAAATTCCTAAATTGAGGTATGTGGTGTTTTCCTAAAAATCTCATAGTCATAGAAATCATTATTTTAAGAAAAAAGGGTTTTAGATTTATGATTTTTGTCACGACCGGAACCAGGGCCTGGCCATGACGAGCATTTCGAACCTTGGAGGCCCGAAACACCCCTATCTGTCAGGTAATCATGCAAATAATTCATATGATCAAAGTAATGCGGAAGAAACACAATAATTCGGAAACATGGTCATAAATATGAAAAGAAACAATAACAGGGAAATAAAGTTCCCCCAACATCAATCAACCTCTAAAAACTGTCTGCGAAAATCTCTAACAAATGACTGAGTCAAGTAACTGTATATAAACTAGGACAAGGCCCCCAGTAGACCCCAAAACTAAATATAAGATAAAAGGACTGTAGGATATAAGACCTTCCGAAATATAGAAGGCTCACCACCTGTCTCTGCAACTCTGTCTAAATGATCTACTGATTCTCTTGACCCCTAGACTGGGCCTCTGAACCTGATAGGTTGGAGAGGGGAGGGGGTCAGCACAAAAGTACTGGCACGCAAAGATATCAGAACAAAACATAATATTTTTACAAAATATAGTTGAGAGCCATTATAAAGCAATTTCATATCAAACAATTTGAAAACACATAGGCATAATGCAATAGTTTCTCAACAACAATGAAATGCAACTGAGCTAGGTGGATTACCCTACATAATTTACAACAACTGTCAAACCTCGGTTACCGCCGAGATTAGAGTATAACTGAGGGAGAGACACACAAGACCATGGTGTCTCGACCCAATGGTAGTGCCCAAGATCACTTAGCCCGGGCTCCTACCTATAGTCCAAATTTTGGAATGACATAAAGTAAAGTACACAAGATCACTTAGCCTGGTACCAAATTCCCATGTCGGAAAACACGGTTTCCAGCGATGAGCCCTTACACTCAAACGCCTTCTTCGGGCATCCACCTATCTCATGTAAAATCAATGCATTCAAACTTCATTTAATTCAATCACGTATCATATTCTGTAGGGTATCGTCATACCTGACTTGCAAGTCATCAATATCACATCCACATATGCATAATCATGTAAAAACCAAGGTGCTTCATCATTTACAAGTGGTGAACAATAATTATTTCAAATTCATGCTCTCTTTTGTTGGTCACAATATGATATGGGGTATCAAGACATTATCATGGTAATTTGAAAGCAATTTATCATTCATATTTATCAAACTTCCATGGAAAATCTCAAATCACATATGCATGGTTTCAACCATTGAAGTATATAGGCAAACAATTCCCACGACATAAAGAAAAATAACTTAGAAATCATATTGAAAGCAAGTTATTAGCATTTGATTTAAAACCCTCATTTAAAAGCATGCATGTTCATAAAAACTACACCCATGAGATTTTAGGATAACCCCACGTACCTCTATTTCCGAAAATACTAGATGTTTCTTGAAGCTCGCGGATTTGTGATTCCGAATATGTAATTATCTTCGAAAACCTACGGTCGAATCTTGAACTATTTGGGTTTTTATTTTGAAACCCTAAGGAGTGTTCTTGAGCAATTTTGATGAATGAAGGTGTATTTTGGTGTTTGAGGGATTAAATCCCGTGTTGGTGGTATATATAGGGGTGAAGGATGACCAAAATACCCCTAAGGAACAATTAAGGTCAAATCTGCCCCTCAGTTGACAGTTTGATAGTCTGGAGTAAATCGATTATAACTTTTTACTCATACAATCAAAATGGATGAAACCAACTGAATATAAAAGAGGACTCAAAGATCTTTCGTTTTATATATTATACCTCACACAGTTCATTATATACAGGGAGTTATGATTGTTTGAAGTTTACCCTGAAATGCTGAAAACTGGGCAATAAGCTATGCGTTTTGCTACTGTTTTGAAATCCAAACGGAGCCTTATGCGTTCCGAAAAATTCTGAAACTTATCCGAGATGCACTATGAGCTTTCCCGATCGTAACTCAACTTGAAAATCTAAAAACGGATGTCGGGAAGTTTGAAAAGTTGTATCCTGAAGATTGCCATCTAAAATGACTAAGTCTCATTTTACACTTAAAATTTTTTAAGTCATTAAGTCTAAGAGCTCAATATTAAAGACTAATCTATGCACGCCTTTTACGGGGCGTTACATTATCTCCCCTTGGGATCATTCGTCCTCAAATGATGGGTAGGAACTTGTTGAAGCCTTAAAGATATGGAATAACGCGGACATGACAAGTGCTTTAATAAAGAATACACTAATCTGAAACATGACTATAAGACTGGAACTACTGATGTTAGGAATTCTTATACCGGACATGCATATCTGATGCATGGGTCTGTGTCTGAGTTGTCCTCATCAACGCAGGACTGAATACACTGATAAGCTGAACTTTTTCTATTGAACATGCATTTCTAATGCAGGCATATCTGACTGAACTGACACAAGAATGTATGACTGAATACGCAATAACAACTGATGTGAAGCTTGTAATAAGAACCTATGCATGCAACCGAATGGGGTATCTCCCCCTAGGGACCCTATGTCCCTCTATGAGTAATCAATTCACTAAGATACTGGGAAAATGGAGGCAATGCACAAGGCACCTACGATTTGATTCATAACTGAACCTCTGGAATTTGAATCTAATGCATGACGCATGAACTGAGCTATACTCGCAATTACTCTATCTTGGAATAGTATCATGTCTGAGATTTCGGGTAGCATGAATAAATGAAACGACGAGAAAACAAGTCATGCGAATTTGACTGTTAAACTGACTTACTGGCTATACAGACTGAATTATGCTGGACCCTCATACTTAACTGGAGTATCTCTTCAACGCTCTCTCTAAAGAAGTTCTAACAGTAATAGGGAGACACAAATCTTGGGTATGGATTACACAAGACATCCCACTGAGGAAATCACAACATTGACACTACTCTACAGTCTGGAATATAGACATATAATTCCTAAATTAGGATAGAATTACCAGACCTTTGGCAATACAACTTCTTACTTTCAAGCTTAGTACACTTCTCGAATATCCCTTAACTATACTATTCCCTATAACTATCATATTCATTCAATTCAGCTTAAAATTCTCATATGAGCATTGACAAATTTTTCTACTAATGTCTAAAATAGCTTAATCCTTACACCGCGATCAAGCCTAAATCTAAGTCACAAAAATACAACATGCTACACCACACTATTATTCTAAACCATATGACGCCACCTTCTATACCTCTTTTAAAGATCACATCTTAATCATAACATGCCTTACCACTTCAATGACTACTCTGAACTCTTAATATGAAGTCACTAATGCATATTGCGACCTCCCAGTACAATCCCAAAACGTCATTCAAGCCTATTTTATAACCACATGTTTACTTCAAGGCAACAACCCATAAATACCTACTTCACATAGTTTCTAAACTATTGTCAATATAACTCCCATGCGCTACCCTAAAATATACACACAAACTTTTTCACTAACCATCACATGTATCAAAGATTGGCCCCAAATCTTACTTCATACTTATGGCCTTATCTAAACAAACGTACTATGATCTTCCATCAATAAGAACATTTACATCATCACCACTATCATTGCATAGGGAGGGTCACTAAAAGGTTAAAACATAAGACCCTGAAGCATGGGAAGATTTTTATATGGGACTGAGCACACTATAAAGAGTGAGTACATGCATCATGAGTTGTATGACCTCAACTAGAGTTCCTAACATAAGGAATGTGATTCCAACTACTTGAATGAAATAGAACTCACTATCTTTGAACTGGAAGAGTACTGACTCTCTATCATATACAGGAATCACGAACTATGATCACGGAACTGAAAGTAAAGCTTGAGTAGGCATTGGGATCACTGAAAAATACTACGATAAGAATGGGTTGAGTCTAACCCTAACTTTCTGACGTTCTATATCATCATGACATCACTACTAGAATCTGAGAGCCTGACTTGGTTATTCGTTCTATTATCTCCCCCTTGCCTTTAAGCCATCATATTAAGTTCAAGAGATCCCTTATTACTAGACTCTAAGATGAACTACACTCACTGCACTCTGGGGTCTGGAATACAACAATACACATAATTAAATAGAAATTTAACCCGAAAGACCACACATGAAAGTGGAAAGCCCAATGCTAATACTACCTTCTGAGATACACTCTATATTTCGATAACCCCAACAGTCATAGTATGATGCTTGCACACTTATTTCTATCGGTTCAACCTTCAAAGCTCAAACTTATATTTCTAACACTTAACATGGATATCATCGAGCCTTTGATGAACCATACCACTTTCGTCATAGCCTACCAATATCGCGACTTCAAAATTATATCTCATTACTATGAGAATCAAGATTATATAAAAGAGACCAACACTATCAATCTCATGCCACTATTCCAACATCCACATTCTACATTAAGTTCAAGCCAATAGTCTAGCATCAATCATCTATCATCAATGAAGAAGGCAACATAATATACTAGTCCATCAAATCTGAACATTCTATCCAAATACCGCACAAATCTACTACATACCTTCTCACAAGTAGTACTAGTTTACAACTACCAACAAAAGAAGGTCAAGGGGGAGGGGGGTAAAGTCACATAATAGGCATGGTTAACCTTAATCTGATATTATAACCCCATACAATCTTATCTACTTATACTGATCTCTCACCTCCTAATTACTTACTCAATCTCATGCAAACAGATTCAGCTATACATATAATAAACCAACACAAGAACAACAAGTTGGACAGCAAGCTGCTAGTGAATCGAAATAGGCCTCACTCGGCTTCACTAGACTTTCATTTTTTTCAAAAACACCATGATAATAAGATTACATATTATAAGAGATAGAAAATTGACACACAATATTCAATGATCTAAGGATACACATCTTACTCTGTATAAATAAAAATCTGAGTCAAACACTTCCCCCACAGACTACCATACAATCCACACATGCTACTAGCTACCACATTAGTCTATCACCATAAGGGGGGTAAATCATTCTTGCACATCGGTTATTCAACTAAAATATTCATTTACACAAAAGTCACCCTCACTCTGACTTCTAACTTTGTGACTTCACATCTCCAACTTCTTGGTACAATATCACTACCAATAGGTCATGACAACAACACTTTAACGCATACTACTATTTGGGTGGAAATACAGTTCCAACATTCTATTACACATCATCCCCCCTTAAGCAAGATATTTGTAACATAAATTTGAAGGGGACTAAATGTAATTAATACCTCAAGATGAAAAGCACAATTCCATCAGGATCAACGTTTACATCGAAATCAATACACAATGAAGCACTAACGGACTCTTATAAAGTCCTTGCACAAATTTTAACTCTTATATGGTTCAATCAGAAACGACCATACCATTTAGATTCTAAACTTCTATACTTGAATCACCTCAATAATGAGACATATCTGAGGACATTAGAGTAAGGAAAGAATGTGGGATGACTTTTTACTTTCGTAAGGGAGACACCATAGCACGAATTAGAGTATGAAAGAGGAACATTCTGACACTATTGCACGAACTAGAACATGAAGAAAGAGAGAGATTCCTAAGCGCATAGTAGCCTCCTGCTTATAAGTGTGGCGCGCTACACACCCTTAAACAAGACTCTACCCAACGCGATTTCGCAGAAACCCTGGGACCATGAACCATGCTTTGATACCAAGTTTTTCACGACCCAAACTAGGGCTTGGCCGTGACGAGCATTTCGAACCATGGAGGCCCGAAACACCCCTATCTATCTGGTAATCATGCACCTAATTCATATGATCAAAGTAATGCAGAAGAAATACAATAATTCGGAAACATGGTCATAAATATGAAAAGAAACAATAACGGGGAAATAAAGTTCCCCCAACATCAATCAACCTCTAAACAACTGTATGCGAGAATCTCTAACAAATGACTGAGTCAAGTAATTGTATATAAACTGGGACAAGGCCCCAGTAGACCCCAAAACTAAATATAAGATAAAAGGACTGCAGGACATAAGACCTTCCGAAACATAGAAGGCTCACCACTTGTCTCTGCAACTCTGTCTGAATGATCTACTAATTCTCTTGACCCCTAGACTGGACCTCTGAACCTGAGAGGTTGGAGAGGGGAGGGGGTCAACACAAAAGTACTGCCACACAGAGATATCAAAACAAAACATAATATTTTTACAAAATATAGTTGAGAGCCATTATAAAGCAATTTCATATCAAATCATTTGAAAACACATGGGCATAATGCAATAGTTTCTCAACAACAATGAAATGCAACTGAGCTAGGTGGATTACCCTACATAATTTACACCAACTGTCAAACCTCGGTTTCCGCCGAGGTTAGAGTATAAGTGAGGGAGAGACACACAAGACCACGAAGTATGGTGTCTCGACCCAGTGGTAGTGCCCAAGATCACTTAGCTCGGGATCCTACCTATAGTCCCAATTTGGGAATGACATAAAGTCAAGTACACAAGATTACTTAGCCTGGTACCAAATTCCTGTGTCGGCAAACACGATTTGCAGCGATGAGCCCTTACACTCAAACGCCTTCTTCGGGCATCCACCTATCTCATGTAAAATCAATGCATTCAAACTTTATTTAATTCAATCACGTATCATATTCTGTAGGGTATCGTCATACCCGACTTGCAAGTTATCAATGTCACATCCACATATACATAATCATGTAAAAACCAAGGTGCTTCATCATTTACAAGTGGTGAACAATAATTATTTCAAATTCATGCTCTCTTTTCTTGGTCACAATATGATATGGGGTATCAAGACATTATCATGGGAATTTGAAAGCAATTTATCATTCATATTTATCAAACTTCCATGGAAAATATCCAATCACATATGCATGGTTTCAACCATTGAAGTATATAGGCAAACAATTTCCATGACATAAAGAAAAATGACTTAGAAATCATATTGAAAGCAAGTTATTAGCATTTGATTTAAAAACCCCATTTAAAAGCATGCATGTTCATAAAAACTACACCCATGAGATTTTAGGATAACCCCACGTACATCTATTTCTGAAAATACTAGATGTTTCTTGAAGCTCGCGGATTTGTGATTCCGAATATACAATTATCTTCGAAAACCTACGATTGAATCTTGAACTATTTGGGTTTTTATTTTGAAACCCTAAGGAGTGTTCTTGAGCAATTTTGATGAATGAAGGTGTATTTTGGTGTTTGAGGGATTAAATCCCGTGTTGGTGGTATATATAGGGGTGAAGGATGACCAAAATACCCCTAGGGAACAATTAAGGTCAAATCTGTCCCTCAGTTGACAGTTTGATAGTCTGGAGTAAATCGATTATAACTTTTTACTCATTTAATTAAATTGGATGAAACCAACTGAATTTGAAAGATGACTCAAATATCTTTCGTTTGATATATTATATATCACACAGTTCATTATATACAGGGAGTTATGATTGTTTGAAGTTGACCCTGAAATACTGAAAACTGGGCAATAGGCTATGCGTTTTGCTACTGTTTTGAAATCCAAACTCAGCCTTATGCGTTCCGAAAAATTCTGAACCTTATCCGAGATGCACTATGTTTTTTCCTTATCGTAACGCAACTTGAAAATCTAAAAACGGATGTCGGGAAGGTTGAAAAGTTGTATCCCGAAGATTGCCAGCTAAAATTACTAAGTCTCATTTTACACTTAGAAAATTTTAAGTCATTAAGTCTAAGAGCTCAATATTAAAGAATAATCTTAGCACGCCTTTTACGGGGCGTTACAGATTTATAATCATGTGTTAGAAGTCCCAATGACATTGTTTTGGTCTTTAGGCCTTTTCCCAAATTGATTTGAAATTATATATATATATGTATGTGTTTTAAGTTGATATTTGAATTGAGAGCATGACTCACATGAAATCCCTCTCTTGATATGATTTATCCCATTTTTCATATGATATGGATTGTTTTGAAATGCATCTTGAAAAGCTTGACACGGAATGTATTGATCTATACTATGACTTGAATATGATTTTGGAATAAAAAGAGAGGGTTATGCATGTTGATAAATGTTGTATATGCATATAACAAAGAGTAGCATAGTTTTTCAAAAGAACACATGACCACCATATGTTTGAATAATCTCAACATAGTTTTGACCTGTGTTTTCGGAACATAAAATCTTTTATATTGTTTGCATGTTTAGGTGGTCTGAACTGTGTTTTAATGAAAGAATTATGCATGATACATTATGGCTCAGAAAAGAGGACTTTCAATTCTTGGTGTGATGACACCAATTCATATTATGCTATGGTAATTCAGAACATAATAGAATGCATGTTTGAAGTCAGAATTTTCAGATGTCGAAACTAGAATAATGCATGATTCAGAACAGTATAAAATTGGCATAAAGAGATGTTAGGTGGTTCCCTGTAGAAGAAACGAGTTCAGACAACTCGTTGCCCGAAACCGTGATTTGTCAATTCGGGTATATTATATTTCGTTGGCCTAGTGTCGTGTAGCATATCAGAATTAGAAACTCCAACCCTTACGGCACACACGGGTTGAGGGCTTCCCCGCCGAGTCAATGGATGATTCCATACCGCCCATGGAATATCAGAATTATAGGGGAGTGCCACCTAACTCAGAAGTAATACAAAGATCAGAACTGCATTACAAGAATGTTTTATAATTATGAAAGAATTGCCTATGTGTTTTAAACTATATCATTTATGATGTTTTATGACCCACTCTCAGTAATTTTATTTATGTAAAAGCATTATTTTCGATTTCTTCGTGTACATTGACCCCCCTCCTTCTAGGTTCTGAGGCTCAGTCTAGGGGTCCTAATAAACTATAGATTTAATCAGATAGAAGTGCAGAGTTCAATTGGTGGGCCTTCTATATTTCAGAAGGCCTATTTATTTTTAGAAATTCATCTTTAGTCATGGGTTTGGTCTACTGGGGACCTTGTCCCAGTTTTCAAACAGTTGTTATTTGATCATGTAGTAGAAATTTCACAGATAGTTTTCAAATGTTGTCAGATGGTTTTGGATTTCATTTTCCATTGTTGAATTAACATCAGACTTATGACCATGACTCCGTTCATTATGTATTTTTCTGCATTTTTCTATTTGTATATGAATGGTGTATATGATTACAAGTTAGAAGGGTTCTCGAGCCTTCATGGTTCAGGATGCCCGTTACGGCTAGGGCCCCGGTTCGGGTCATGACACGAACCCTTTAGAATTGCTTGAGTAGTCGCTTTTAATGTTGCAAAACTCACAATGCGACCAATCTTAATTCCATCCTCTATCATTTCTCCTATTTTGAGGACCTCGATAAATGGCTTGACTAATGCAGGTAGCAAGTGTTTATAATATGTTTCATCCTGCGCTTGAATAAACACCTTTACTATCTTGTTTTCTTTCATTGACGATTTAACCCTAGCAACTTGTTTACGCCATCTAATCGCATACTCTCTGAAAGTTTTAGTACTTTTTTTCTTCATATTAGTTAGGGATTTCTCATCAAGAATCAACTCCACATTGTATTGGAATTGTTGCACAAATTCATTAGCCAGGTCATCCCAACTATTCCACCTATCAATATCCTGATCAACAAACCACTCTGAGGCTAGACCTGAAAGACTCTCACCAAAATATGCCATGAGTAATTCTTCCTTCCCTCCATCACCCCTTAGTTGGTTGCAACAACACCTCAAATGTGCTACAGGATCTCCATGTTCGTCATACTTCTAAAACTTCGGCATTTTAAAACCAAAAAGGAGATGAACACTTGGAAACATACACAGATCTTTATATGAGACACATTTGTACCCCCCAATTCTTTGGAGGTTTTTCATAGTCAGTTCCAAACTTCTCAATTTTCTGGTTATTTCCTCTTGTGATTCTATTATAACAGGCTTCTCAGTGTTAAGAGGAAATTCAGGCGGTTAAGTGTAGCCATAAAGACCAGTCGACTTAAATATGGGCTCAATAGCATGATATTGATCAGCAGAAATATTCAATACAGGCTCTCTCACAGAGTGGAGAGGTACAACCGGTGGATAAACCTCAAAAGTAGGAACTTCGGGTGGGGGTGGTGCTGCAAAAACATGAACAACAGGTGGAGCCGAGTATGTGGTAGTTCTGTACTGAGGAGCTTGGAGAGGAATATTGGAAGTGTTAGGATAGTGTTGACCTAGAGTAGTCTTTGATAAATGTTGTAGCGTGTAAACAAAAATAGGAATTTGTGCATGCAACATGTGAGGCAAGCTAGAAATATATTCCAAATTATCGGTGGGAAATGGAGGAGGTGGCAACCCGTTAGCCGAAGCTCGATGCATTTCTATCATTTGCGGCCTCAATTTCTGAATCTCTTCATTGACTCCTAAATTCTCATTCCCTGAACTCCCTATCTGATTAGTGACAACAAAATCGGTATCTTTGTTGGCCATAACATCCTCTGTGATTTGGTGCAATATGGAGGACCAGTCAAGATTCCACAAACCAACCACCTTAAACTAATTGAACAAGAGATAACAAATGTGTTAGAGTGCAACACTTTTTCAAAACTCTTTTACTGATTTTCTTTTGGAAAGATCACCGAACCCAAGAAGGGAACCTACATATCTCACTCCCGAAAGAGGAGAATCAGGTGTGCGTAGTTCGTGAAGTCTTTCCAGAATGGCCAATTAAACTATTTTTCCTTTCTTTTTTTTTCTTAAAACATTAAAAGAAAAGAAAACAACAAATTGTCAAAAGAATTGATGAAAATCTTTTTGACTTTTCATCTTTAACTTCCTATATAAAATGAAACCTACGATTACCAAAGAAAATCTTGGAGTTTTTGATTTTTAATTTCATACGAAAATGAAACTTGAAACTAGTAAAGGAAAATCATTTTGTAGTTTTCTTTTAAAGATGTATATGACACCTACTCTAATAAAGAGTGAAGAAAATCATTAGGATTTTTTGAAATAAGATCAAACAAAAATGAAACCTACAGCTATTAAGGAACATCTTTTTTTATTTTTTTGAAATAAGATCCCCAAACCAATAATAAGTTGTCTACATATCTCACTCCCTAGAGAGGAGAATCAGGGGTACATAGTTCGTCCAGGTTGGACAATTAAGCATTCAAACAAACTAAGACTTGACCTGAGAGACGGGATTACAGACGAACAATGAAAATAAATCTTTTTGGGTTTCTAATTTGATACTTCACACAAAAATGACACCAACAACTATGCAAGAATTTTTTTTTTGGTATTTTCGTCATATGAAATGTACAAAACTCCTACCATTTTTGAATTTTCCTTTAGTAAAAGCTCCTATTGAAGAAAATATTTTTGGAGTTTTCAAATTGTGAATATTTACTAAACAAACAAAAGGTAACACTTTTTGACGTTTTTGATTTTTGAAAAAAAGTGAGTGAAAACATAAAAAAATATATATATTTTTTGACTTTTTGAATTGCGGAAAAACAAAAGTCATAAAGAACTCTAAAAACTACAAAACTCTTTATTTATTTTTGACTCACTTTTTGGTTTTTTTTTCCGATGTTTCTTGCTTACACACCTTTAATTCTAGCACATGTTTTTTCCCCAAATCAGCCTGTTAAATGACCTCATTATCCTCAAATATACAATATTTATCACGTAGGGATGCGTTAGAGGTGAGTCTCCTTTAAAGGACCACATGGGGCCCACTAGGTCTCAAAATGATGCACATAAATATGATCTAAAGGTTGATCTACGTTGGGGTTTACTAACAAGGTTGTTCGGGGGAGCGTATGGTCGATACTGGCTGCTTTGCTTTCCATCTACTCCATACCAGCCGATGGATCCCCCTCCTAAAATAAGGGTGACTCAACGATAGGTTATGTACACAACGTGTACTACAAAACTTGTTGCAGAAAAATTATCTCGGGTTATGCACATAATGCCATATATAAAGCAGTAACACATAAGAAAAAAACGTAAACAAAGAGCACATAAGCTCACGAAAGTGATAAAATAATTACAAACGATAAAAAAAACAATGTCTATATAACCATAATGCCAAACTAAGCCGATATAACTCAAAAAATAAGCTCGAATAATGAAAATATTCCCAGCAGAATTGCCAGAGTTGTCACACCCCCTTTTTAACCAGAAAAAGATTATTATTAAAGTGACAAAAGATGAAAATTTATTTCGAAAAAGAATTCATTTCAATTGAACTCAGAGTCGCCACTTGGCATAATCTGGTGTGCCAAGTCACCTTTGAAAAATCCTTTTCAAAATGATTTGACTCTTTTTAAACTGGTTTGCGAATAGATATTCCAGCTAAGGAATTCTGTTGACCGAGGGGATGGTGTTAGGCACCCCTCGATCCCGTGGTTCGACCACGGTCGTTTGGTGGAACATATTGGCTAATTTAACACTACGAATGTATAAAGCACATAAACACACAACAATTGAACAAACAAACACAAACAAAATGGATCCAAAAAATATAATGTCCGGTCCAATTATACAATCCAAAAATAAAAAATGTGAACTGTAAACCTTCATTAACCAACATTAGTCCTAAACTATGCTCCAATACTTTACTTGATGCCTCGGGCCTTCATCACGAACCTCTTCCACCAACATAATACGTCGGAGCATTCCTCGGTGAGTAAATACAATGGCTCTCGAGGCATTCCCCGGCTAAATGAATATATTTTCCAAATACGGTAAACAAGACAGTCAACAAATATTCCAAACATTCCAACTATCCACCAATTCTAAATTTGCCTACCCGGGCCTATTTTTTCCCTACCTGCTCGACGACATATCACATTCAATGTCGATAATGAATCAAAATACGATAATATTCACTTTTACCAATTTTGATTTGTTCCCTCAGCTTCATTTGTTTCAATCACACCATTAAAATTACTCAAATTCACTCCTCATATCACCAAAATCACATCGTTAAGCACATAATCATAAAATCAACAAAATCAAGAAACCGTAATTACCCAACGCATAATCACCAAATCACGTCATCAAAATAAAGAGAAGATATGAAGAATTTGACCTGAAATTGGGGGTTTCAAACTGTGTTATTCAATTAAAGAGAGTCCACATCCGAAAACCTCAAACCGAACCTCAAGTTGAACCCAATCCGACCTCAATCTAACCCTTTTTATTCTGTTTTCACCAACCCGAATCAAAAAATCACAAAGTAAAGATAAACCCACATTCAATTTCGTACCCTGCTACTGTTTCATCGAATAACGAGAATAGGGGGAGTCAATTTATTTTGCTCTTTCAGATGGATTTTGGGGTTGCCTACTGGGCTTTGACGATGTTGGTCAAAAATGGTTGATTTCGGCGATAGATGACTGCTTCCCGCGAGAAGTTCGCGGGACAACTCAAGCCAGCTGACTAGATCCCCCTGTTCATGGCTTGCACCCCCCTCTCACACGATTTCTCTCTCTCTCATAGATCTCTCTTGACCACAGCAGTCCTTACTCTCTCCTTCACTCAATTTCTCTCTCGCCTCTCTATTTTTATCCAATCATCCTCAATCCTATTTTCCTCTCTGTTTTGCCTCTGTTTTCCATTCAATTCCCACTCCCCATATTTTTTCTCCTTCCTCCACCTTGATCTGTTCATAGTGGTCTCGATATATAAGGGTATATGGGTATATGTATATTGAATTTTCCAGAGAAAGAGTGGTGAATCAATATCTGTGAGGGGAGGTTTGTGTATGAATGAATTGAGAGTGGTCCCCTCTCCTTTTTTTTGTGAGTCGGTGTATCTATCTTCTCCTTTTGTCCTTTTCAATTGAAAAGAAAAATAATGGAGTCCAAGAGGGCCCCTTTTTTTCTTTTCCTTTTCTGGTCCCTCGTTATAAGTGGAAATAGCGTGTGAATAAAAAAGTAGGTAGGGATCACGTGGGTAGGGTGTGGGGTAGTGAGTGATTAGGATAAAGTTTGTTAGGATAGGTTAAAATAAGATAAAATTTGTTAGGGATTTTATTATGGATAATTTTTTTTGTATTTTTGTGGGATATAATCACACGAGTGAGGGGAGGGACAAAATTACGTGTCTACACAAGAGTATCCCTATGTAAAGTTTCATTACCTCATGCTTCGTGCTTACGCGTTTCACTAGGGGTTATCACGAAGCTCTTTGATGCCTTTGCATATTTTGTTGAGTAAAAATGTTCAATGGAAGGTTACGTTCCTTATTTCATACCTTTAGAGCTTCAACAAGTCCCTACCAATCCTTCGGGGATGAATGATCCCGAGGAGGAGATAATGTAACACCCCGCACTTTCGGGCTAAAGATTAAATCGTCGTTCCTATGGATATAGACCCAAACCCAATGATTATATGTTAATAAATGCGTGAATATCAATCCTATAGGGTGTGAATACCTTTGAATGTGAATTAAGGTCACAAAAATCCCCTAGATCAAAGGTGAGTTGAAAACTTTCCTATCTCTTAAGTTTTAGTGGACGTCTAAACTTGGATCAACTTTCATCAATATTAACTTCTTGTATATACTGAATTGAAGGTCCTACTATATATCAGATGAAAGTTCTTTGAATCTTATTTCCAATTCCACCGGTTTTACCTTAATCCAAAATCAGAGTAAATAGTTATGCCCGTTTTACAGAGAGGTGTCAGTCTACCGAATTGTGACGGTCGGACTGACGGACCATCAAGCCAGTGACGGCCCATCAATTTAGGCCATCAAATTGAAATAGCAAGCTTGAAACCTGATTTTTTGTGACGGTTTGAGTGACGACCAGTCAAGGGAGTGACGGTCCGTCACCCAAGCCGTCGATAAGGGCCAAACAACGTTAAAGTGTCATTTTAAAGGGATATTTTGGTACTTTCCCATCCCAAACTCCTTCCCCATGAATTTAAATCATACCTTAAGCGTTATAATCTATATTTTATCAGTTTTACAACATCTCAATCCTTTGTACTCTCAAGAACAAAAGAATTTAGGTTTTTCCTTCAATGCAAGAATCCAAGCCTTTCAATCCAAGATTTCCAAAGAAAAGCATCAATATTAGAGTCCCAATCTTTAAACTAAATAACATAAGGTACGTGGGGTTTTCCTAAACTACTTGGGCAATCTGAAATCAGTTTTGATAATATTTAAAGGTTGAGAAATCATGAATTTGTAATGGATTTTGAATTTACATTTACAATTGTGCATTGTGAAATCATTTTTATGATAATGTTTTGGTCTTGAGGCCTTCCCCTAAATTAAATTTATACTCGTATATAAGTGTGTATGCATTTTTGAGTTCTAATGTTGAATTGAGGGCAAGAAAAATGAAAATCTCTCTCTTGTTGTAAAGCCTCTTGTTTTCATATGTTATGAATTATTAAATTGCATAGTGAGAAGCATGATTCAAATGTCTTTACTATTGTTTAAGCTTTGATTTTGGATATGAAGTGAAGAGCGGGTGATTCTTATTAATATAAATGAAAAGTGGTGATTCAAAGAGATTGCATGGTTTGTAACAAAATACTTGACCACTACATGTTTGTTGAAATATTAAAAAGAAAGAATCCTTGCATAGTTTGAAATATGAATCCTCTTGTACCATTTGAATGATTTGGTAGTCAAAATACTTTATTATGAATGAAAGTATTGTAACATGATACCATATGGCTTATACATATGACTTTCAATTCTTGGTATGACGATATCAAAATCAGACAATACCATAACAGACTTAGAATAGAGTAGACGTCAGATTTCAATTAAATTTTCAGAATTTGAGTTTTGAAAGATTCGTATTCAAAAAAGATTTTAAATGGTCTTAAGAGATGTTAGGTGGTTACCCAATGAAGGCACAAGTTCAGAAAACTCATTTCCCAAAATCGTGTCTTTTCGATACGGGTTATTATGTCCCCCAGAGAGATTATACGCTGGCCTAGTACCCTGTCGCGTATCAGAATAACAAACTCCAACCCTTGCAGAAAACTTAGGTTGGGGGCTTACCCGCCGAGTCAATAGTAGATTCGATATATCCCGTAGAATATCATACTTGTAGGGTGTACCACTTAGCTCAAAAGTAAGACAAAGAGTGAGTGGGGTTTCAAAGAAATGTTTTCAGGTCTTTGAATTGTGCCAATGTGTTTTCATATATTATATGTAAAATTCTTTATGAATTGGTCTCATTTATTTTATATATAAACATTATCTTGGATTTCTCTGCGTACCAGTACACGTATTGACCCCCTATATTTCATGATCTTAGGCTCAATCCCGGGGGCCAGCTAAGCCGTAGATTGATTGGTCAGAGATTTGTAGTTGGTGAGACTCCCTTATTCCAGAAGGCCTAATGTACAAGTCATTGTTATTTTATTTTGATTCATGGTCCAACTGGGTCCTTGTCCCAGTCTTCAGACAGAGGTTATTTTTAGTTAGTATAGATTTTGCAGATTAGTGTTAGATGTTTTTAATCTTTATGAACTCATTTCAGTATTGAGTTGTTTGAAATAAAAGTTGACCATGATTCTTTTTTGTTATGTATTTTCAAATTTTCTCTTAGTATATGAATGGTGTATATGATTGCAAGTTAGAAAGGGCGCTCGGGCCTTCATGGTTCGAAATGTCTGTCATGGCCAAGGCCTCAGTTTGGGTTGTGACAACACTACTCCAATTTAAAATTCAATGTCGGTTCTTGATTTTTGTTGATTCATGTCAGTAAGCTCATCTGGGGAAAAGCACTAGATTCAGAGGAAGCCCAAAGCATGGCAGTTTCATCGAACACAACATCTCTGCTAATTATAATCTTTCAGCTTTCTGGACACCAAAACTTATATCCTTTAACACCAGGTTTATAACCCATAAATAATCACTTGACAGATCTAGGTTCCAACTTTCCATTATTAGCAGGACATCCAAATATCCTCAAATTAGAATAACTAGCATAAGTACAGGACCATAGCTCTTGTGGAGTCTTTTTATCAATCGCAATTGAAGGGGGGCGGTTAATAAGAAGACAAGTTATGGAAGCATCTTCGGCCGAAAAAGACTTGGGTAAAGCAGCATTAGAGAGCATACAATGCACCTTCTCTATTATAGTCCTATTCATTCATTCGGCCACATCATTCAGCGCAAGTGCCTCACAATTCCTTTTGACTTGTACAGAGCATTAAATTAAGTAGAACAGAACTCTAAACCATTATCAGTCCGCAAGAGTTTTACTTTCTTCCCTATTTTCTTTTCAATCATAATCTTCCACTCCTTGAAAGTAGGAAACACATCAATCTTTTGCTTCAGGAAGAACACCTACACTTTTTTGGAATAGTCATCAATAATATTCAATAGGTAATTCGGTGCTCCTCTACTAGGTACTCTGGGAGAACCCTAGAGAACAGAATTAATGTAATAAAGTGTGTCTTTAGTTGAGTGCATGCCTTTAGTGAATCTGACTCTCTTCTACTTCCTAAAAATGCAGTGCTCACAAAACTACAATTTGGTAATACTCTGGCTATCAAGAAGTGCTCTGCTGCTTAGTTAAGCTATCCCGTTTTCACTCATATGCCTCAGGCGCGTATGCCAAAATTTAGCAATATCACTTTCTGATAGAGAGGAGGTAGAAACAGCTGCATCACCTGTAACCGTAGAGCCTTGCAAGACATACAAATTTGAAGACTTTCTCTATCCCTTCATCACAACAATAACATCTTTAGTAACCTTCAGGACTTCACCTTCACGAGTGTACCTATATCCGATTGAATCAAGGGTACTCAAGGAAATAAGAATTCTCTTCAGGTCTGGGACATACCGCACATCACCAAGTGTCCTCACAATCCCATCAAACATCTTAATTCTAATTGTTCCAATACCAGCTATCTTACAAGGTGTGTTATTTCCCATCAACACAGCACCTTTACAGATTGTTTCATATATTGTAAACCAATCTTGATTGCGACACATATGAAATGCGCAAGATGAATCAAGAATCCAACCATCATAGGGTTTGGATTTACCATCAGAAACTACCAAGAGTTCTCCATCACTACCGCCATCTTTAACAAAACTAACTTCACCGGACTTCTCTGGTTGGTTTCCCTTCGATTTTGGAGTTTCTCTTTTCTCTCTATTTTGTAGCTTCCAACACTCGAATTTGATATTGCCCTTCTTCTTGCAGTAATTCCAGGTTTTATTTTTGTTTCTGGATTTCGACTATTCCTGTCATCACCCCCACAATTTCTCTTATAAGTCCTTCCTCAAACAATGAGACCATCTCCTTGAGTCTCTAACCCATTCACAAGATGCTTCATCTTTTCCTTAGAGAACAACACATCATAGACTTCATCTATTGTCAGGGTATCACAACTATATAAAATTGTATCCCTAAAGGTCGTGTATGATACAGGCAGTGAACACAACAAAATCACTTGATATCTTTCTCATCATACTTAACCTCCAGAGTCTCTAAATCAGAGATGATTTCCTTAAATACAGATAGGTGATTCTCCAAGAACTTACCCTCAGACATGCGATGGGAATAAAGTCATTTTTTGAGATGCAACTTACTTGTTAGGCTCTTCGTTAAGCATAATGATCCCATTTTCAACCACAATGTTGTGGCAGTGGTCTCCTTGAAAACAACTTGTACAATCTGATTGGATAAATGAAGGTTGATCTGAAATAGTGCCTTCCGATCCTTACGCCATTTTTCTTCATCCTTCCATGATGAGGGCATCCTATCAAACCCTAATAGAGCATCGTCCTAATCCATCTACGCGAGCACAGCCTACATCTTAACCTGCCATTACGAAAATCTGGTGTTGCGATCCAATAGCAAAATATCATATTTCATGGTTGCCATCCCTGAAAAAATAATCTAACAGGCTCTGATACCAGTTTGTTACGATTCAAAGAGATTAAGCAAACCACAAGTAAAAGAAAACAAGAACAACAAAAAGATTTACGTGGAAACCCTTGCGGGAAAAACCACGAGCAGAGGTAGAAGAGGTTTCACTATAATGCAGAGAGAGTAAAATGTGGAGAATGCTGAATTTTCTGAATTATGAAAGTAACCCACTAAATCGCACTTATTTAGTACGCGTGTACAAATAAGTCTTAGGCCCAAAAACATAAAGGTCCATACCGCGGAGGATCAAACCGATCCCTATGCTACCACCACAGACTCCATTGAAAATCACAAATATGGGTCGCATCGTTAAACTTCCGGGGCCGGAACAACAGAATTCGGGTCACAACTCAAACAAATAAAATGAACAGCCAAATTAGAAAAGTAGAGTAAAACTGAAACCTATAACGTGAGGAAACTTAACTGGAATAATGGTTGGCAAATTTGGGTTGACCACATCTATTGTTCTCTCTCCACTGCCAGTATTAACACTAATAGAAACATAAAAATTTTCAATCAAGGCGGTCGATTTCAAGCTCCCAATCACTTGACGTACAAATTCCTGGTGGGTTGCTTTCACTCCCTGGATATAAGACTGGATGCTACCACCCCTTCTTTTGGAAGAACTTCCATCTCTTGGCGTATTAGCAGGATTTGAACTAGTAGCAGCATCAAGAGATCCATTGGAGGTCACGATATCAGCTTCAGGTTTGTATCTCTCCATCTGAGGTGCAATGGAACATGATAAGTTGTTTGACAGAATGTTGGTTGAGATTTGGAAAACTTCTTCACTAATAGAATAAAGGTAGCTTTGTGACGCACTTGAAAATTTCGTTTGAACATAATTGCAAAAATCTTTTTCTGCGCCAAAGATTATGGTATGATATACAACATATATGTCAATGTACACATGCAGATACAACTTTGGACATGAAATTTACTGCCTCTTTTCTAGTAAAAACGTTAAACATACTGAAAATACAGTTATGTAAACTAAAAGAGAAGAACGAAGAAAATGCATGAAATATATGACTGGGACATGAACAGACATTTGTGTCACCTGAAATTAGTTGGGTTTGTCAAGACTGTAGAATACACTTAGATCTTTAAAGAAAAGTTACTGTTTAAGGGTTACAACTAACATGCACAAGTATGTTAGTATAAAACCAACCAGGCGAATTCTATTTACTTTGGGTAGTTGGAGGACCAGAAGGCAAAGAAAAAACAAAAACTTCGCGGGAAATAGTTATTTCTACTTTTTCAAATATAGGGAAGAAAAATCATAAACAAAATTTGAAAAGTATTATATCAACCAAAGCTAAGTAAAAACACCTTGAGGTGGAAGAAAAGAGAACCTTAACTTACCTACTTAGCTATGCAAGACCTTGAGGCGATATTAGTCATGAGTAAAATAATAGCTATGAGATATCATATGCTTAAGGCTTTTGGTATTAGGAAATTGATGCCATACTCCCCCATAATAACAAAACTAGTTGATGCATGACTATTGGGAGAACCTAAATTTTTTCACTAAACATGCATTGTTTTTTAGCCGTGACTCCTTGTTTTCTGCTTCCTCCATCACTCAAACCAAAAATCAACATTTCCTATTTGAACTGCCAAGTAAATTTGCTTTCTTTTCTCAAATGAAGATGCAATGCTTTCTATTGGGTGTGCGAACCAAAGCTCCACATTGGTAGATGAAATGATTGGGTAGCTACATAAGGAGTAGGGATCTCTTAATGGTGTGAGACCTTTTGGAGAAAACCATATGGGTTTGTCCCAAAACGAACAATAGCACACCATATAAGAGTATCTTTGGGCTAGCTGATCCCAACAACTGGTATCAGAATCCAAATTCAGTGGGATGAGTGTGGGATGTGGCGGAGTGATGGATCCGAAGCTCGGTTTGGTACCCTTATGCGCTTGGAGATGCACATACGAGAAGAAGCTAGTTGTGGTACTTCGATTGACATAAAATACTCAGATGATGTGGGTGATGATTAGTGAATCTCGGAGACATGTGCATCTTGGTGATGGGCCACGTGGAATGTAGTTCGAAGGGGAGATAGTTGAGTGCCGATGGCACACAGTGAATCTCCAAAATTGACTCGTGGATCATGGTGACAGGCCACGTGGAACTTAGTTTGAGGGGGATATTGTTTGATGTGCGAACCAAATACCCACATTTGTAACTGAAGGGATTTGGAAGCTACATATACGATGTTGGGATCTTTTAATGGTGTGAACCCTTTTGGAGTAAATTGTGCAGGCTTCGCCCAAAGCGGACAATATCACACAATGTTAGAGTTTCTTTGGCCTAGCTTCAAAGTTCATGATCAATGGTGTTTTATATGCTTTGAAGTATATAACTTCTATTACACAAAAAACAAATACAATAATAGTCATTTCGATAATGTTATGGCCAATCATGTCAGACTTTTCCGAAGGAAGAAATCTATAATAGGGCACTACCAAAGTAAAGATTTTTTACTTGCTACAAAATACTATGCAGTAGTACATTTCATCGTCTTTTACAGAAATAATACAATTCCTACATTAAGGAGCAGCATTGGTATATAATCAATCTGAACTAATGGATCAATGACCATCACCCAAAAACGTTTGTAACACTTGAGGTAAAAATTTCAAAGATGTTTACAATAAGAAAAACTTTTTTCACAAAAACTCCCATAAAAGCAAACATTAACACTGACCTGGATGTGAATCAAGTGAAATGACTTGGCTGCAACAGAAGTAAATGGAAAAGTACAAGGGGGAGGGTAGGGACTCTTGAAATAAGAAATTGAGATTACAATAATCAGGATTCATTAATTGAGGATAAGAACAACCTTAAAACAAGAGACTAAAGCAGTCAAAAGTCAAGAATTGATGATGGTAACAAACTTAAAACAGAAGATTACAGCAATCAAGTTTCAAGGATTGAGGATAGCTACAATGTTAATTAAGACGAGATTACCATAATCAAGATTTAACATAGCAGTCACATAGACAATGAAAAGCATGGGTATGATGACATGAGTGGGTGTAGCCTCGTGGCACTTCAATCCAATATGTAGTTTGTAACATATCTAGGAAAGCAACATCTTTGTTGACCAATTTCGAACTCATGTTACTGCTATTATATATGGTTCTTGGACATTATCATAGATGAGCTCAAACTGAAGTTCTACTATCCCTTTGCCTTTAGCCTAACAGACAAGTCTTCTCATTAATTTTCTCATTTTTTATGTTGGCTCTGGGTTTTGCGGGATATGGGTGTTAAGTATTAAAAATTCAGGGCGATTTAAAAAATAGTAACATTTCGGGCTATTGTTTATCTTTTAACCCCTTTTAAGTGATACGATACAAACTTGGTACGTATCAAAAACAACACAAAACAGTCCACAAACACAATGAAAATCGAGAACACAAAGAGACTAGGTCTCGGGTTGAATAACAACTCAACAATACACGATACAAAGGTGTTTATAACACAAAAAACAGCCACAACAATAAAAGATAAACAACACTATAACGAGAAGAACTACACTAGGATAACAACAATCCAATGTCACAAGATTACAAGACAACAAGAACTAACGATTTCACTAGACAACACAAACTATAACATGAAATGTAAAGGTAGATAGTGAGACATACACTATTACAAGGTTAAGAACCCAAAGATGTATAAAATATAAAGACCCCTAAAACGTACAATAGCAACACCACACTCTTACGAAGACACAAGAGGGATTCCACCACTCAAGCACCAACATTTACAAGCAATACATATTCACAAGTGAATCCCCACTTGCTCATGACCTAGTTTCGGCCTAGGGAGGCGCTCTCTCTCAAGAGAGGTGTTCTATCATCAACATTCAACAACTAATGAACTAAAGCCCTATATTGTTCTATTTATAGTACATTACAAATAAAAGATAAAATGAAAAAAAGGCCCTTTAATGACCAAGTAGGAAAATAGGCGCCCATGGAGTGTGCTTAGGGGAAGGTAAATGAAAAAGAATATTTAATACTCTCCGACTTGCGGAATGATCTCTATCCTATGTCATCAAACATAGTTTCGGGCATTTGTCGTTTCAACCTATTCCTTCACGGTCATCTAACTAACTTCCTTATGCTCATGACGTTGTCTTATTTATCTGATTAGTTATTGATCAAAAAGTTCTTCTTGTTACGTTCATGTTCATATTTTAGCCCTTTTAGGCTCATGCTCGTGGTTTACCCTTTTTAATCTCATAATTATGTATAGCCACTTTAGGCACATACTTAGAGTTAACCGTAATAGGTTCATATTCATGAGTTAACACTATCAATATTGGAGAGTCATGATAGGTAATTTCATGGTTCGATATGATATAATTCATGCACATGATTGGAAGCATTCTTGTAGGAACATTCATGGTCATATTATTATCTATTAGGTCAATGAGGGATTCCTGGGAAGTAGGTATTATTATATTAAGACTTGCAAATTCATAATGTATATATCACAGTGCAAAGAGTTTTACGAATGCTGCGGGAAGGTTACCTTCTTATGGATTATGGAACAAGAATTATACTTTTAAGAGTTTCATAAATTATATCTTATAACTTTAATAGAAACATTCGCATGATGGCATGGCTGAGATTTTGACATTTTGACATGGAAGATTGGGCTAAGATATTTCAGAAGAGGTGCAGTAGTTTGCTGCGGGTTTGTGATGGTGGCGTATGTCGTCATATGGTGAGGAAAAATATCTATTTACAGTCTGGTCATTTCCACTGTGACAGAGTCTGTCAAGAAATTGTTATTGGTGTTTATAGAGATAGAGTAGTGGCCGAATGGCAGGCTGCCTTGAACGGCTAAAGGGAATACCTTAAAGAGGATGCTGATCTTACATACTGTGTAATATATTTACTTAATAATAGAGTAGGATATATTTGAATTAGTGATGTAACAGTAGGTTCTTGTTTTTTGCTGTTGTATGAACGTTGCAGCGGAAGAACGAGTAGTCTATGCTGGTTGTTGTTTTGTAACTATGCAGTTGGAAAAGAAAGTAATGAAGCATAGTGCAGCTACAAGGCTGCGACACTGGTGTATCAGATAAGGACTGCTGGAAAGTGAACCGTGTACAGAAAACACGTTATAGACGGATATACAATCTCCCAATAAAGTCAAAGAAAGAGTATATAGGTTTGGAAATTTAAAAATAACTAGGAGAGGTCATCTTTGATCAACAGATTATGTAATTAGTTCTCTTTCACTTCTTTTAAATAATGGGGTGCTCTCTAGGTGTAATTGCTTGACTTTGCAGATCGTAAATCTTTCACAGTTATTGCCAAAAACATCTATGATTCATACATCAAATCACGAGGGTCATTGGAACTCACAAAATTCAAAAAGGAAGAACATGAAACAGAGAGTTATCTTTACACATCCAACAACTATTAAACCATTCAAATTCATTGATAAGATTGAAGAATTTCCTTCAAAACCTAAACAGTTTTAGAGCAATTTGAATTGGATAACAATACAACATCCAGAAATGAGAGTAAGGAATGGTCCTACATACCTCTTAAACGTTGAAAGAACTTTGAGATTGGAAGAAGAAATTCCAAAGTGATTCTCACCAATTTGTGTATCTTAGGAGTTGTGATTGAGAGGAAAAATAGAGATATATTCTAATGGGAAACTTCTCAAAACTGATGGAGAAGTGAGGCTTTTTATCGTATGAACAGGTGGAAAATAGAGTGACTGGTTTAAAGCATGTAACTGATGGGAAGTAGAGAGGCGTATCTGGCTGAGAAAAATTAATATTCCATTGAGGGAAATAACGCTTGTAACTGATAACTTAAGAGGGTTTTAATTTCATGAAATAAATTGCAAAATAAAAAGACAAAATTACCCTTGAAATACCTCGCAAAGCAGTGGGCCTGAGATGTTACAGATATAAGTCAAGTCAAGAATTTTTATGTTTGAATATGAGAGGAGTTTCAAGACTTGTCTTTCCCTCCATTAACCAAATCTCACTAATCCAAATTTAAAATTGACCAAGACTTCCAAATAGGAAAATAACAACTTGTTTAAAAATCGCAACCAATACGTGGCTGCCACATCATCATTTACTGTTCATACGATATTTTCAAGCTGAAATTTTGGCCTCTTAGTTTCATTTTGTTGTGTCCTTAGTTTCGTTTGTTGATTCCAATACTTACTTACAAGCTAGTGACCATTTACTAGATTGTGAGTTGGTTTTGAAAGATTTCTTCGTGTTTACGTCCTTGTGTGTTTTCATTCTTATTCTTTGGAGTGATTTTAAATATTTCGTTCACCTCTCAACACTTCACGGAGTACAAGAAAGCATACAATACTTGTGAGATTAAGTGTGAGGAATCCGAGAACAAAGAAATAAAGAGAGAGTGTGAGGACCTTTCGATTATAACTAACTTATTTGTTATTTTGTAGCGAAACTTCTTGGTTAAACTCAATTGAGCCCGATGAGATTGAAGGAAAATCTTAAGATGGAGAGAAAACCGAGGTACAAAATGAAGATGTTGGCTATGTCAGTTGTATTCTCATGTGATAGGCCAAAACATTCACTCGTACTAGCAATAGTATCGGGTGCATGTCACGTCCAGGGCCTCATCTTGGGGCGTGACAATATCCTTCCCTCAAAACATGGCCCTTAAAACATGGAAAAGTGATTGAGAAGTGATGTAAAGTCTTTGGGTGTTTGGAAGCCTTTCAAGACTAACAAGTAAACTTTTCTTCCTTCACCTTATGTTTCAACAATATATGAATGAGGTGAAGAACTTCATGAACAACAACAACCACACCAAGAACAACAACAACAATTTCCAAGGACAACAACAATTCCACGGCCACTTCTAAATCTACAACAACAAGGCCTTCAATACACGACCAAGACTACTACACTTCAACACAATGTCCTTAGGCCACCAATTATCAACAACAATATCACAAGGCCTCAATTAGAACATCAACAACAACAACCAACGTCTAATATAATCAACAATATCACCAATAGATTGTCAAAGGTGAAGCCACTACAGCAATTCGAACAACAATAGGCCAAAGTTTTGTTCACAACAACAAGATCAACAATTCAAGCTCAAATCTAGATCTAGACTCAAGAGTGTTAGTGATGAAGAAAACTAACACTATAAACAACATAACAAACAAAATGACTTCTAGATCTAGACAAGAAAAAAAGTCTCGGCCACAACAACAACAACAAGGACAAAACTTTCGGCAAAGACAACTAAAGAACACTTTTTTTTTTTGAAATTTCTAGTAAGCCCAAGATTGATTTTGTTGGAACAAAATCAACCACAAGCTCTGATACCAAATGATACGATACAAACTTGGTACGTATCAAAAAAAACACAAAACAGTCCTCAAACACAATGAAAATCGAGAACACCAAGAGACTAGGTCTCGGGTTGAATAACAACTCAATAATACACTATACAAAGGTGTTTATAAAACCAAAAACAGCCACAACAATAAGAAATAAACAAGACTACAATGAGAAAACAACACTAGGATAACAACAATCCGACGTTACAAGATTACAAGACAACAAGAACTAACGATTTAACTAAACAACACAAACAATGACATGAAATGTAAAGATAGATAGTTAGACATACACTATTACAACGTAAAGAACCCAAAGATGTATAAAATCTAAGGATCCTAAAACTTACAATTGCAACACCACACTCTTACGAAGACACAAGAGGGATTCCACCACTCAAGCACCAACGTTTCCAAGCAATACATATTCACAAGTGAATCCACACTTGCTCATGTCCTAGTTTCGTCCTAGGGAGGCTCTCTCTCTCAAGAGATGTGTTCTATCATCAACATTCAACAACCAATGAACTAAAACCCTATATTGTTCTATTTATAGTATATTACAAATAAAAGATAAAATGACAAAAAGGCCCTCTAATGACCAAGTAGACAAATAGGCGCCCATGGACTGTGCTTAGGGGCGGATTTGGAGCCCCTTTTAACACTTCAACTCGTACACTCCCGAGGTTGCATCAACACACTCAAAAATTTCCATCTTCATGATCGTGCCCGTATCATTACGAAACTTTTATGGAAATTCCTTTTTAAGTTTAATTAAAAATAATTTGATTGTAACCTCCAATATCCAAGACAGAAACCCAAATTTTAGATTGAACAAACTGAGATTCCCTATTTAAATTCAGTAAATTACAAGTCGGTAATTTAGGAGCAAATTTTCCTACTGTTTCACAATTTTTCAGCCTAACTTCTAGTACAATCATGCAAGCAGAAAACTTCTATAACAAAAATGATGACGAACTGAAAATTAAATTTTATGGGTCGGTCTACTACGAAAATCAACATAGAACCAATTTAAAAATTAAAAAAAATCCAGTGGTGAAAAAGTAATAACCAGTTAAATTTATCTTAACATCAATTAATTTGAGAAAAGTAAGAAGAACGTTAATGTCATGTCATTTAAATTTCAACCTAATATATCTGGGAACGAGTATAGACAATCATATATAGTAATGAAATTATAATGTAATCCTAGTCAATATCTAATATAAAAGATATGAAAATTATCAGAATACGCTAGTGGTATATCTTCTACTCGCCTTTCTTTATAGTATCAGGGCATATCTAATCTCCCACGAGTTGCTCCTCTCCCCTTTTATCCATTGTTTACTCATCAAATTCCCTCTAATATTTTTGTGACCAATGTTGATGGAATCAACAATGGCATCATTATTGTTCAATCCAATCCAGTTACCCAACTGTCCATAAAATTAGCAGGCAGTCCCATTTTTTCCTTGTGGAAAGATCAAGTTTCAATGATTATGCATGGTCACAATCCTTCCCCCACTCACATCGTCTCTCAAACCAATCAATATGTTGATAACCTTGAGTTCGTTTCTTGGTATCGCCAAGATTAGTTAATTCAAATTGCTATCTTGTCCTCTGTTGACCCTACCCTTGTCCCCATTGTTACTGTTGCAGTCTCCACTAAAGCTGTCGGGATACTTTGCATACTGCCTATGCGAACAAATCTCAAACAAGATTTTTCATCATGCGAGACCGATTGGCTCACCTTAGCAAAGACTCTCGTCCTGTCACATACTTCATCAAGTTCGATCACTTTATGATGAACTTGAAACTGCTGGCACGCCGGTATCAAACCCAGAATTCATTGTGAAAATTTTCTGTGGACTCAGATGTGAATTAGAGAACTCTCTGCTGCCATTCATGCTTGAGATTCTATAATATCCTATGAAAAACTTTACACAAAGCTTCTAGATTATGAGATTTTCTTGAGGAAGACAAGAAGCCGCTATCAACTCCTATTATCATTATTGTTTCACAAAAGACAAGATCAACTCAATCAATCATCATCAAAATGTGATCACACCTGCCAACAATCAGCAATGACAAGCACAACACCCACGAAGAAACAACCAACACCAAACCTTTGAAAAAAACCTGCGATGCCAACGGTTGGTTTTTTTAAGAAAAGATAGATGGGGCAACAAAAAGGGGTTAAAATGAATCTCTTTAGATTAAAATGTAATTCAAGCTTTCACTAAGCTTTCAATAGCTTTCAAAATTTTATTAAGCATAAGAAGGCTTTACATAGCCAACTTGAAACAACAAATCTGCATAATTTAAAATTCAAAATCCTAAAGTTTCTCAACAACAAAAACAACCTAATCTAAAATTCAAAATTCAAATTCATCCTCGATTAAAAAACTTATATTGCCAAATACTGGTGCAGTAACTAAAAACAATTACCAACACTCTTCCTTTGCTTTAGTTTCAGCGATTTAAAAAAAGTTGCTCTTTCTCAATTTCTGCTTCCACAAATTGTGCTTGAGGATTGGTTTTAAGCTTGCACACTTTTGTTACATGACCTTCTTGTTTACAATTTTCACAGATTGTATTAGGTCTCCACCAAGAAAAATTCTCCAAGTGTGTTTTCTTTTTGTAGTGTCTGCTAAGAGGATAATTACCTTTTCCTTTTCTATTTTGTGCATAAAAGGCACTCCCAGTAACATTGTCTTGTCTGAAGGCTCTTCTTTGCTCTTGTGCTTGAAGAGAACTTATTAGTTCTTCCACAGAGATAGTAGAGAGATCTTTAGAATCTTCTAGAGATGAGATTTTAGATTCGAATCTCTCCGAAATTGTCATAAGAATTTTTTCTACTATTCGGTAATATTTGAAACTCTCACCAAGCAACCTATTTTACTAATAAGCAACGAAATCTTGTTAGAATACTTGGCAATAGTTTCATCATCTTGCATCCCAAGAGATTCAAAATCCCTTTTCAAATTCAAAGTTTGCATTTGTGTAACTCGGTTACTTCCTTGATATTCTTTTTTCAGTTTTCCCAAGGGTCATTTAGTGTCTTACAAGCAATGATTTTAGAAAAAATTGAATCCGCAACTGAATTTTGAATTACAGATTTGGCTTTGAATTTTTGAGTTTTCTTCTAATGAGATTTAATATGAGCAAGGATAGGATTTGTAGGGAGTGGTTGTAACGGTGTATCTTCCACTACAACTTGTCACAGATCATAGGCTTTGAAGATATGATTTTATTTTCACTGACCAAATTTGGTAGTTTTCGCCGGTGAAAATTTTTGGGTCATTTAATGAGAGACTATTGCTTGACATCTATTTGGCTGAAAATAGCCCTATGCTTTGAAAATAAGCACGAGTTAAAAAAGGTAGCCCGGACGGGTTAGAATAGGTAGCCCTGACGGATTAAAGAGGTTGTCCATACTGGTTAAAAATAGTATGGTAGCGCTTTGGAAGAACTCACAGATCCCATTAGATGAATGAGGCTCTTGATACTACTATTGGTTTTTTTGAGAAAAGATGGGGCAGAAAAAATTGGTTAAAATGACTCTTTGGATTGAAATGTCTTTCAATCTTTCTCTAAGCTTTTAATAATTTTAGTAAGCATAAGAAGGCTTTAATTAGCCAACTTAACACAACAAATCTGCATAATTTAAAATTAAAAATCCTAAATTTTCTTAACAACTAAAACAATCTAATCCAAAATTCAAATTCATCCTAAATTAAACAAACTTATTTTTCTAAAAATTAGTGCATTAACTAAAAGCAATTTCCAACACCAACTATGTGATCGTGTAGGTCATTTTTTCTGCAGGTCGCAGTCTCATAACTATCTACAAGCCTAGGCAAGCTTTCCTGCTCGTTTTCTTCTCAGCAGACCCCTTGGATCGCGGATTGTGTAGCCACTCATCATATTTCATCTGATGGTCTTTCACAACCCGAGCCAAGACCCTGGCCGCAACTAGCATCCCGAACCTTAAAGGCCCGAGCGCCCTTTTCTATCTGGAAATCATACACCACGTTCATACAACATATAGAAATGCGGAATATTAGCATACAGAAACATGGTCAATCTCATAATTCAACTGAACAATACAAAAGGAAGTTCTTAACATTCAAAACACATAACACCAGTCAGCGAAATCTCTACTAATTAAGAATAACATCTGTCTGAAAACTAGATCAAGGCCCCCAGTCGGATCTTGAATCAAAATAAAATAAAAATGACTTATAAGTCAAGCCTTCCAAAATAGGGGAGGCTCAGCAACTGCAAATATCTGACAAATCAATCTACGACTTAGTGGGACCTCGGGACTGAGCCTCAGATCCTGAAATATAGGAGGTCAGTACAGATGTACTGGTATGCAGAGCAATCCAAGAAAACTGAAATATATTTATATACAACATAGATGAGAGCATTACATAAAAACATGTCAGCGCAAAATATTTGAAAATACATGGGCATAATTTGATAAATTTCAAATCACGTTCTTGCAATCATGAATTTAGTTTTTGTTATTCTTCTGAGCTAGATGGTACACCCTTCAATCTGTAATTCCAAGGGCTATATAGAATCCGTCATTGACTCGGCAGTCAAGCCCCCAATCTAAGTTTGTTGCAAGGATTGGAGTATTAATAAGGGGGACACACAAGATTACACAGCAGGGTGCCAAAATCCCCAATCAAATCAACATGTCAGGGTAGTGCACAAGATCACAAAGTAGGGCTCCTAACAATAGTCCCAATTTGGGACAGCATGAATCAAGGTACACAAGATCAGAAAGCAGGGTACTATAATCCCGTGTCGGCAAATCACGGTTTCTAGCGTAGAGTCTTTACGCTCTTACTTTCTTCAGGTAATCATCTAACTCTCTTTAAGCTCGTTTTTAACCTTTTCTAAACATGCAACTTTAAAAGCTCAAGTTCTGAAAATCTAAATGAAATCTGACTTCTGTTTTGTTCTGAGTCTATTATGGCATTATCTGATTTGGTATCGCCATACCAAGACTTTCAAGTCGTATGTATAAGCCATATAATAATATACATTAGTTCCTTCAATCTAATCAATTCAGTTGGCCACCAAAAACATTTAACAATGCAAGAGAGATCTTATTTTCGAAACATATTTTCAACTATGCAATGATTCTCCTTTTTCAATATTTCAACAAACATATGGTGGTATAGTATTTTGTGACAAACCATGAAAATCCTTAAAATCATCACTTCTCATTTATCTAAACAAGAAAACTCCCTCTCTTTCAGTTCATAACCAAAATCAATTTCATAACAATAGTAAAGACATTTATATCATGTTTCTAAATATGTGTGACATGGGAATCAACAGTATGCCATAACAAGAGAGGGAGTACAAATATTCATGCTCTAAAATTCAAGTTTCTAAACATCAACTGCATACTTATACATATATATCTGAGTAACAATAAATTTTCAAGGGGGAAAGGCCTCAAAACCAAAACATTATCATCAAAAGGGTTCACAATGCATAATTTTAAATATAAATTCAAAACCCTTTGTAAATACATGATTTCATAACTTTAAACCTTTCATCAAAACATTTTCAGTGAGCCCATGTAGTTTAGGAAAACCCCACATACCTTATGTTGTTTAACTTGAAGATTGGAACCCAACTCTTGACCCTTTTCTTGAAATCTTGAACTTAGAAGAAACCCTAGTTTGTTTTTGTTCTTGAGAGTGGAGAGGATTTAAGATGTTATAAAACTGATAAAAGTTGATTAATAACATTTAGGGTGCAATTTAATTTGTGGGGTAGGGTTTAAGGGTCAGGATAAGACCACAATACCCTAAAGAAACCAAAGAAATCGTAGAAATTCTTCAGTTGACGGCCCATCACTTAGGTGACGGCTCATCACCTAAGTCATCACTTTCAGTCTGGAAATTACCCCTTACTATCCTAGGCTGACGACTAGGGCTGATGGGTCGTCACTTAGTTGACGGCTCATCAACTTAGTCGTCACCTAGTTGACAAGTCGTCAACTTCGTCATCACTTTTTGACTGTCAGACACTCTGAAGTAAAATGAGCATAACTTTCTACTCTGATATTTGATTAAGGTGAAACCGGTTGCGTTGGAAAGAGGACTCAAACACATTTCATTTAATATATAATAATACCTCTAAATCATTGTATAAAATAAGTAATGGATGATGAAAGTTGACCCAAATTTAAATGTTCACTAAAACTTAAGCAATAAGAAAGTTTTCAACTCGTCTTTTAGTTAGGGGATTTTTTTGACGTTGATTCATATTCAAAGTTATTCATACACTATAGGATTGATCATCACACATATATTAACAAATAATCATTATGTTTGGATCTATACGCGTAGATAAGATGGTTCAAACTTTAGCCGGAAAGTGCAGAGTGTTACATGGACAAAGCCTATCCACTGTACATGAAAACCATGGCACCGAAGAGATATCCTATAGGCAATGGTAATACCATTCCAATATCCCAACCGGTAACACTAGCATATGTGCATCAAATCATCATTTTAAACTTCTCAATACTTTATGCTCCTCTGTCATAAAAATAATCTTATTTCTATTCTATGATTTGTCTTGATAATTATTCCTCTACTGAACATTTTTCTTTCCATTATCTTGTGAAGGATCTGAATATAGGGATGTCTCAAATTCACGAGCAGAATAAAGATAGGTTTTATGAGTGGCCACGGGTTGTATAGATCATTCTTCTCAATGCAATGTGGCAGTTCCAATTCACCTATGTCATTAGTTTTTAGGCCATCCTAATCGCCACATTTTAGATACTATCTTGAATAATTTTGTCTTTCCTCTTTCAGGTCCCGGGGCTAGTTTCATTTGTAATTCTTTTTATTCACATAAAATGCACAAGTTGACTTTTTTAGAAAGTTCATTGCAAAGTAATAAGCCCCTGCAAATCCTTTATGGGGTTCATCTCCAGCTTTTTCAATTGGTAAAAAAAGATATTATGTGTTATTTTGTTGATCAATTTTCAAAATACATGTGGTTGTTCACTTTAGAATTAAAAAAATGAAACTCTGGAACTTTTTCAAAATCTGCATCCACTTCTTGAACGCAGATTCAACACCAAAATTCAAACTTCTTACATTGATGGAGGTAGTGAATTTCAATGTCTTTAGTCCTATCTCAAAACACATGGCTTAGAACACAGTGTCATCCCCATATACACCACAACGAGTTTCTCTAGTCAAAAGACGACACCGGCATGCTATTGAAACTGCTAGAACCTTGCTACACCAAACATCTTTGCCCTCACACTTCTGAAGTTTTTCCTGGAAACAAGTTTTTTATCTTATAAATAGGCTAACTGCACCCAATCTTTAGCATAAGAGACCCTTTGAAATGTTATTTCAAACTATGCCCAATTATATGACTCCATTAAAGTATTTGGTTGCTTTTGTTATAAGAAAATCTCATCCATGGTCACTAAGCTTTGTGTCCATTGCATAAAAGTCACTTTTCTATTTTTCATTATACCAAAGTCATTTTACTTTGCTCGGGACATCACAAAATTCACTTTGGACGGAGCTAAGTAAAATGACTCAAAGTCACTTTTTTTGTGATGGTGGGAGCAAAGTAAAATGACTAGTGTAATGGAAGTGACTTTTGTGCAATGTACACAAAACTAAGTAATTATGGATGAAATCCATGGCTCAAACCATATGCCAAAAAAAAATCAGAGCCCCCTTCAACACCATGTGTTTATTTAGGATATTCTTAATGAACATAACTGCCATCACAGTGTTTTGATCCTTTAACTTTCAAAATATATTTATCTCGTCATGTCTTATTTTTAGAAAATCAATTTTTGTTTGAAAACATTTTTTTCCATTTGAAAAATAACAAAATAAAAATGTGTCTTGGGAATAACAACCACAAGATAATACTCAAAGTTCGAAATAAAGATATCGCAGTTCAATACCTTCACTCAGCTGATGAAGTAGCAGATATACTCACAAAATCACTTCCAGGGGTCTCTTTTGTCAAGCATTTTAAAAAGTTGAGTATTGTTTACTCCACCAACCTGCGGGGGCATGATAACTGATGATTACTATACACCTTATTGCTGTAGAATTCTATTTTTGTAGTTCCAAAACATTAGGAATTTGTTCTAACTTTACAGTCTATCTTTGTTGATAGAGGTCTTGTATAGACTCTTTAAATAGCTGTCATACGATTAATAACAAAACAATTATTTTCCACTTCTACTCGCATCTCTTTGGTTCCATCGTCTTTTAGAGAAATAATACAGTTCCTTCATTATTTACATTGACCTATTCATGGAAATTTTTCCTCGCTATCATATAGAAAGAACTGTCATATTTCACAAGGAATTTAAATACATCCCTAGAGTCACTTGTACTGGTATCGGACTATAGTCATTTCATGGACATTATTCCTTCATATATCGCAACATACCCCACCCCCCAACCCCCAACCCCCACCCCCAAGGCACTGAAGATTCTTGAAGTTGAGATACAAAGTTAGGGGCAAATTGGTACTAAATAACCTCCACACCTGCAAAAAAACCAGAAGTTGGGACATCAATTTCATGTTCCCATATCGACTCCTACTACTATCTAATTAATGTATTTGAGGCCTTAAATAAGAGGAACTGTGAGACTACTCGGTGCCTACCTAGATTTTAGATACATTTATAGTTACTTGTACTGATATTGAATTATACTTATTTAATAGAGTTAGTTAATAAATTTCCTTGTCGCTTGCTAGGAAGTCAATCATATTTTAGAAAGAAAGAAATGTATTATTAACAATAGAGGGGGAGAAACCTCGTACGAAAAGGAGAGAACCTACACACAAAAATAATGTTTGCAACAACCTATATCAAATCCGCTATATATATAAAAATAAATAAAAAATAAAAACTCATGGGTACACCAAAACGACACTAAAGAAAATAAACTATTTTGCAGTTTAACACCGTCTTGGCTCTTGAGCAACCCTTTCAAAAGCTCTCCTATTTCTCTCTTTCCAAATGATCACATAACAGCTAGAGGAGCTGTGATCGACACCCTAGAACTCCTATTTCTCTATTTCTCTTTACTTTCTTGTCCAGCACATTACAACAACAACAAATACCACAAGTGGAATGTCTAGTGTTGGTGTGTACACTCCAATAGACCGTTGACTCAAATTAAGCATATCAAAATAATCAAGCATGTCAGCAACTGCAGAAAGAAAGAATCTAAAGAACAGAACATTATCAATAACAAATTATATGGTGAATGAAGCAAATGAAATAACAGGTTAAACTAAAGTCGAAGAATAAGATAGTACGAGAGTAATAATAACAATACTTGCAAGAGAGTAATATGATGTTAGTACTCTCAGGACCAAATGTATCAAGAAGAAAATAAATTAATTTGACTTGACAATTTTATAAAAACCTAGACCTTAGTCATTACTAGCAGATGTCGTATATTATACAGAAATCGCCAGATGGGAAAATCTGTCCTTAACCTAGATCTTTCACACCCAACATGCATCCTTTCTTCCAAATCTAGTTTTAAATAAATTAAGTTATTTGAGACTGCAAGCTCTCATCAAATTAAATGCATATCAATCCATATGCTTTTACATCTGGAAAAACACTATTTCTACCGAGAAATGATAAGCATGATTCGGGTTGGAGAATATAGTGTTTTCCGAGAACCACCAGATGTAAAAGCATATAGATTGATATGCATTTTATTTGACCAGAGCTTGCAGCCTCAAATAACTGGTCAATGTAAAGTTGTCTAGAGCAAGAAAGATTTTTCTTACAAAAACTCCCAAAAAAATAGAGATTAACACTAATCTGGATGTGAACCAAGTGAAATGACTTGGCTGCAAAAGGGGGAGGGTAGGAACTATTTATTAAAATATTGAGATTACAATATTCAATATTCATTAATTGACGATAAGAACAACCTTAAAACAAGAGACTATAGCAGTCAAAAGTCAAGAATTGAAGAATTGAGGACAATAACAATCAAAAGTCAAGAATTGAGGTAGTAACATGCAAAAATCAAGAATTGAGGATAATAACAGGCAAAACTCAAGATTGAGGTAGTAACATGCAAAAGTCAAGAATTGAGGTAGTAACAGTCAAAAGTCAAGAATTGAGGATAGTAACAGTCAAAAGTCAAGAATTGAGCATAGTAACAAATTTAAAACAAAACAACACAGCAATCAAGATTCAAGGATCGAACATAGTTACAAACTTAAGATGAGATTACAAAAATCAAATTTTAAGATAGCAGTCACAGTCAACGAAAAGCATGTGTATGCCGACATAAGCGTTGCAGTCTCGTACAACTTCAATCCAATATGTATTTTGTAGCATGCAGATGAAAACAACTACTTCGTTCTTGAGCGATTTCAGTATTTCACTCATGTCACTGCTATTATGGTTCTTGAACATTATCATAGATTGTTCATAAATGGAAATTCAGGTTGATTTGAACAAATAGCAACATTTCGGGCAACTGTTTATCTTTTGATCCGTTTAAGAAATTTGTGTAAAAATAGCCTTTTTTAAGTTTAATGAAAAATAATTGGATTGTAATAACGTCCGCTGGAAAAATCAGTAAACTACAACTCGATAATTTTGGAGCAAATTTTCCTATTTATTCACATTTTTTCTGCCAAACATCTAGTGTTGTCACGACCCAAACTAGGGTCTGGCCGTGATGGACATCCCAAACCATGAAGGCCAGCATGCCCTATTCTATCTAGTAATCATGCACAACATTCATATAATAAAAGAAGATGCAAAAATATGATCTAATAAGGAAACATGTTCATATTATAGATTCAGTTCAACAATGAAAAATGAAATCCAATACCAACTAACAACATCTGGAAACCATCAGCAAAATCTCTACTACATGATCACTAAAAAAATCTGAAAAATAACTGGGACAAGGCCCCCAGTGGACCAAAACCATATCTAACAACAATTTTCTAAAAGTAACAAGCCTTCTGGAACAAAGAAGGCTCACCAACTGGACACTGCAACCCTGTCTGATAAAATCTACTGTTTTTCTGGATCCCTAGACTAAGCCTCAGAATCTGGAGGGAGGAGAGGGAGGGGGTCAATACGAATGTACTGGTATGCAAAGTAATCCAAAATAAAGCTTGTATATATATATATATATATAAAAAAAAAAAATAATAGAGAGCAATTTGGTCAAAACATCATACATAAAGTGGTTTTCAAAACACATGGGGACCTTTCTGAAAATCATAAATCATTCTTGACAATGCAGTTTCTGGTCTTCGTATTAATTCTGATGGTACACCCCTACAACTCTAAAATCCCACGGGCCGTATGAAATCCGCTATTTACTCGGCGGGGAAGCCCCCAACCCAAGTGTGCCTCAAGGATTGGAGTTTCTAATACTGATACGCCACACGGTACTAGGCCAGCGTAATATAATATACCCGGATCAGCAAATTATGGTTTTGGGAAATGAGTTGTCTAAACTCATGCCTTCTTCGGGGAACCAACTAAGCTCTCTTTATGCTCAATTTTATCCTGTTCTGAATCATGCATTTTTTTTTCTAGTTTCAACATCTGAAAATTCTAAGTTCAAACATGTATTCTATTCTTTTCTGAATTACCATGGCATAATCTGAATTGGTGTCGTCACACCAAGACTTGCAAGTCCTATTTCTGAGCCATAATGCATCATGCATAATTCTTTCATTAAAACACAGTTCGTACCACCCAAACATGCAAAAAGTATAATGGATTTCATGTTTCGAAAACACAAGTCAAAACTATGCGGAGATTATTCAAACATATGATGGTCATGTGCTTTTGGCAAAATCGTGCACTCTTTCATTATATGAATATTTTCAAGATTCATCAACATAAACAACCCTCTCTCTTTTGAAATCAAAATCATAATTCAAATATAACATCATTCAAGACATTTCATAACATGCTTTTCAAGATGCAATTTAGAACAATTCATATCATATGAAAGATGGGAAAAATCATAACAAGAGAGGGGTTCATTATAATTCATGCTCTCAATTGAATATTCATCCTTAAACACATTAATACATATATATATATATAATTTTTCAATCAATTTGGGGGAAGGTCTAAAGACCAAAACAATACCGTCAAAACTTCTAAAACATGATTACATTCATAAATCCAAAACCCTTTTCTTAAAATATGATTTTTATGCCCATGAGATTTTTAGGAAAACCCCGCGTACCTTAATTTATAACTCTTAAATGAACTCGTGCTTTAGGGATGCTATTCGAACAATTGATGGGTGCTACTTGTAGCCCTCGCAATGGGAATTCCGAATCTCGAAGAATTATTTAAAACCCACGGTGAAATCTTAAGTTATTTGGGTTTTTAGTTTGAAACCCTAGAGAGAGTTTCTTGTGGATTTTTGAAGAAAATATGAATAATGTGGTCACTTGGGAGTATAATCCCGTATTTAAGCTGATAAGGGGCTGGAAAATACCCAATATATCCTTAATGAGACAGAATAAAATATAACTAGGAGCCCGATTTTATTGGCCACCGCGAAGCGCCACTATCACGGTGGCTCACTGAAAAATGACGAATGGGATTCTTGGGGTCACCGCGACGCGGAGCCATCGCGTTGTCCCACTGGTCGGGAACTGGAACTTCAGCGCGACGCGCCACAATCGTGCTAGGCTACTGGAATTTGACAATTGTTAAATAGACCACCTCCGCGACGCGCCAAGTACCAAAATGACAGTTTTTATTCTAGCCCAAAATACGGGGTGTTACAAGTGCATTCATGCAAGCAAAAACCTTCCACTATCCAGAAGAGGATGAATAAATCGACATAGAACCAGTTCCAAAAAAAGAAATTCCAGTGACGAAAAATAAACCAGTTACATTAATCTCTACATGCTTCCAATCTAGTGCACATGACAATTAGTTTATCGCTTTGACTTGTTTCCTTTAGCTTCTTACGCTGGAGCGGCCTGGAAAGGAATGAATGTCTTCCCACGCATGTATGGCTGTAAAACTTCAGGAATCTCAACTCCATCCTCTCTCTGGTAGTTCTCAAGTATACAACACATAGTCCTCTCCGTCTCTGTAAGGGTGGAGTTCAATAAATGCACGTACTGCTTCACTACCTCGTTACACAAAGGAAACAATGATGTTAGAGTAGTTCAGATTTTTGTGAAACAAAATATCTAAAACATTGGAAACTGAAACTGAATTGCAAAGTACCTGCTCCAAACCGAATTTCCAATTTCCTAAACTGATAATCTGTGCAGTTTGAGCAAGACACAAGCTCTCTCTAAGCCGATGATGCAGGGAACCACCCTTCCAGATCATATTTCTTTGCTGCTGCATCATTCAGTGCGCCAGAAACAATAGCCACAACTTGGTAAGGAAGCTTTAGCTGTGACAAAGAAAGAGCTATTTTTAGATTTCCTTGCATGCAAGGTATGTCAAAACAAATTTGAGATTCTATTCTTGAGCTGCAGAAGCTAAAGACTGCAGAAGCTAACTCATATCGAGATAAAACAAAAACACTGAGACTCAATAGGTAGTGACAGCTTAACACCACCAACGATAGCCACAACTTGGAAAGGAACCTTTAGCGATATTAAGAAAGAGCTACTTTAGATTCTAAAAATTACTCCCGAGGTTTGAGATTAGCCTAATAACAGAAAATATGACTAAGCAATAGTAAAAGTGTTGACTATCTAATATTTATAAGTGAAGCAGAAAGCATTACTCAGCTGCAGAAATTATTTCAGACTAAAAATCTTCTTCCAGATTATTGGACTGGAAGGCCTTCCTAAGCTAAAACTGCTCAACCTGAAAGGCCTGCCTGAATTGAAGAGTATCTGTGAGGGAAAACTGATGTGTGATTCCCTTGAAAGGATTGGATTTGAGAAGTGCCCCAAATTGAAGAGGATGCCTTTCTATACTCCAACTAACAATGAACATCCTTTCCCATCCCTTAGAAAAATCAGAGTTGTAGAAGAAAATTTGTGTGAAAGATTGGAGTGGGAACAATCCCATCTCAACACTCTTCCAACCTTACATTATATATGATGAATGGTGATCAGTCTTAAGGCTGGCTCAGCAATAATCAATCTTTCTTGTGTTGTCCTTCCATTATGTATTTTATGACATGTTTGCGGGAATATTAATTATAAAAAAAAATTCCATGCATAGTATATATTGTATGTTTAATCCCCTAATTCGTGTACTTGATATTTTTTGTTATATTTTTGTAGTAAAAATTCTGGCTCCACTAATACTACAGCTTGTTACTTTTATGAGTTCCGTTTGATTGTTGGATTAATATACTACAATAATAATAACAGAGACAAAGTTTAATCAAGCTAAATTTTGCGGCCATATTGTAATTTATTTTTTGTATTTGTGACCATAATCGGCTAATCAGTACATGTGAAGGATTGATTAATCGTGTAATCAAATTAATTTGAAACTTTACGCGTTTTTTTGACCCTTTACTCTAAAAACAATGATGAAAAACTTTGCCTACCTACGTCACCATAAATTTAAAATCCTGAATTCGCCTTTGATGTTTCGATGTCATCCAATGCTGGGCACATTTTCTTTGGAAAATTATCCTTCTTAGATTTGCTTATGGCCATAAAATGACACATTTATACCTTGTTTGGTTGATGGTATAATTTCTTGAGATGAATTTATACCATCAACAAAACATGGTATAAGTTTAGTGCCACACTTAATGATGGGATATCCCACCTTCTCCCGCGTACCTAACGATCCCTTACAGTGAAAGCAAATTGTTGAAACAAAAAATTCTTCCAAAAAGAAAATCTAATACAGGAGGAAAAGATATGAGATAAATAACAGAGGAAAAAACTATACAAAGCACAAAGTCTTGAAGATGGTACACATCAAGCAACTATTGTTTGAACAACTGGAAAAAGGCCTTGGTAGGGATCGCTATCCTTGAATGAGCCCTACCCGGTGCGAACTAGAATTAGTCGAACTCCAATCCGGATACTGAACATCAAATGTAAAATTAAAAAAAAATTGTTTGAGCTTAATCTGTACATGTGCAGATAGGACCACTATATCTTCCAAGACTGGTTTTGCAAAAGCACCTACACTCTTTATCGACGTTTTTTTTTATTGGGAGGCCGAGAGCTAACTATCGTGACTTTGGACTATCCAGACACATACATCATGAAATGGTTCATGCATGTTTGTTCTAGAGATTTAAAATGTTATGTTAGACAGTTAAAGGCAAATTATCAGCAAAATATTTTCAAAAGAATCAACTAATAGACGTACTGTCAAACAAATAAAAAAGGCATAATACACAAACAAACACTAAAATTTGGCCTCAATTGACAAGTAAACACTTCAACTTTGAGTTTGCACATCTGGACACCTTCAAAATATATGTGTCACATTGGCATTTAGTGTCCACTAGAGAGATGAAACGAGTTGGAGTGTTTAGTTGCCAGTTGAGATCAAATTGTGGTGACTAGATGTGCACTCTTAAAGCTTGAGTGTTTACTTGCCAGTTGAGTTCATATTTGAGTGTTTTTGTTTGAGAGGTACCAAGGATATTTTATGTATTTGTTTACATTTGATTTATATTATGTAACGTAGACTTCTAGTAAGAGGTCACGTGGCAAAAATAATTTTGCAAAATCACCGTTATAAAATAATTGCATGAATGAACCAATCTATTACGGTAATGACACAAATGAACCCAAACTTTTAAAGGCGGTGACATAGATGAGCCAAACTTTTGACGGACGACATCAATAAGTCATTTCTAATAATTTGATGACATATTTAAGTCTTTTTCCATAATGAATAGTTAAGTATGAAACTCATGATAATTAGGATGTGTTTATTTTCTTAATAAACAATCTTTCCAACACAATTATTTTCACTTTTTCTTTTTTAAAAGAGATATATCCAAAAAAATTCTTAACCACATATTTGTTTCTTTTTCCTTTTTTCCTTTTTTCCTTTTTTTCCTTTAAGAAGACCTTGACTTAAACCAATTATTCCATTTATAACACTTGCTTCTCTCTTGATTTGGGTTTCTAATAAAATTTTAAAATCTGTGTAAAGATTATTATACTTTGCTTCAACTTGAAGAGCAAAGGTAAATATTCAATTTCGCTATACTGTTTTTATTTATATTTGATAACAAATTGACTTAGTTCAACTTTTTTTAACTCTTATAAAAAATGGAATCATACTATACAAATATATACATTGCCATGTTATTAATGGATCTTATTTTTTATTGTATTTGACACCAGATCTGACTGTTGAACATCTAAAAAAAGCAAATTACTAGTTGGTTAATTGTTTTCAATGTAATAAATAAAAAAATATCTACATACATAAAAAGGTCTCTCTAATATATCAATTTATGTTATATAATCTTATTTTTAGATCCTAACAAAATTGTTTAGTAAAATTATTTTTATTTTTTGTTACATGAAAGTGATTTATTATTAAAGTTTATTGTTATATATATTTAAAGTTTATCATATTAAAATTCTCTATAATTTTTAATTCGACTTCTTCTTACATGTATAATTTTGGGAAAATGCTTTATTTCCACCTTAAACTATAAGCGAAAGAGCTGAGACACACTCGAACTTTAGGAGGGTCCTATTACCCCCTGGACTAAACCGTATTTTTGACAACTTTAGTGCTTATGTGGCACACACGTGTGCCTACGTGAATCCTTCAGTGTGTTGTGCCACGTATGTGCTACATAGGTACTAAGGTTGTCAAAAATATGGTTTTAATTAGTCCAGGGGTAATAGGACTCTCCTAAAGTTTGGGTATGTCTCAACCTTTTTGCATATAGTTCAAGGTGGAAATAAAGTATTTTCTCGATAATTTTTAATGCTATTATTAGATCTCCTTTTTTTCATTTGTATTTGACACCAGATCTGACTATCGTAAAACTGAAGAAGGTAAATTATTTTTAACTTCATCTGTTTACTTAGCGTGTATTACAAGTTTTAGTTAATTGTTTTCTATATTACTTCCTTCATTTCAAAATATGTGACCCTCTTTCTAATTTTGTCTGTTTTAAATTACTTGTCCTATTTATAAAATCAAGACTATTTTGAACATTCTTTTTCAATTCTACCCCTAGTAATACATTAAGATAAAATACCCTATTTTACCCTTGAACTATACCCGAAATAGCTGAGACACACCTCAACTTAACGGGGGTCCTATTACCCCCTAAACTAATTAAAAGTGTAATTTTGACACCCTTAGTTCCTACATCGCACACACATGTGACTACATGGACCCTTCAGTGTGTTGTGTCACGTATGTACCACGTAGGCACTAAGGGTGTCAAAATTACACTTTTAATTAGTTAAGGGAGGTAATAGGATCCCCTTTAAGTTGAGGTGTGTCTCAGCCGTTTTGGATATAGTTCAAGAGTGAAATAGAGCATTTTCTTTACATTAAATTATTAAATGTAAATGTCAAATACCTATCTGACCCTTTTTCTCCCTTTTTGACTCTCTGTATTGAATTTCTAAGTGAATATGCACTGCTATATATATTGGAGTAGTAAAGAGTTGATACAAACCAAACAAAGGAATGCACCAAACACACTCCAAGAACATTCCACAACAACAATGTAAGCTGAGAGCAACACAAGAACAACTCCAAGCTGAGAAATGGTTCAACAACACAAAGAAACAAGGTGTAAATGACATCAAACAGCCAACACCAAACTACAGGATGTTTACAAGATGACAACAAGACAACAACAACAACAACTCACGGCTTGCATGAACAAGAACACAAACAACTACAATATGAGAAGAAAGTAAAGGATAGATAGTGAGACATAGATTGTTACAAGAATTTGGAACTAAAGAGTTTTTCAAACACTAAAACCCTAATGAATGTAAGAATAACACCACACTCTTACATTGACCTCCAAGGGAATCAACTCACCTCAAGATCCATCGTTTTCAAGAAAAGGTCAATAATGGTTGTTCCAAGCCCTATACTCAAGATGGATTTTCCAAGCCCTAACTAAGAACTATACTAAGGTGTTACACTCTCATGAGGGAGGACTTTCAATATTTTAAATTTTCATCATTCATAAACTAATGAGAAAAGACCTAAAATGCTTTATTTATGTTCTATTACAAGACAAAACAAAATGACGACAATGCCCTTAATGAAGGTGACCAAACCGTCACCCATTAAGTTTTGTCTAAAAACCGTGGGTCCTTAAGTCTTGTGTGTCCTCAAAATGACGAAAGCTTGAGTCTTTAAGTATTGGTCTCCAAGGATATCATCAAAAACTATGATGATCGTTTGTCCCGTATCATCCTTCCCTTCTTGAAAAGGATAAGACCTCGAATCCTAACCTTGCAAAACCAAAGAAAGGACAAACGAGTACAAGATCCTCATGGCATGAGTGTTAGGGTTAGCAAAAAAAATCATCTCAACATGCATGGTTGCACATATTTGAAATATAACCAAGCATCCTTTGAATTAAATATTAAAAGCTCAATAAAAGGTGCACAAAGGATTTGGTTAAGGGAATCACCAAGAGACAAAGAAACTACAAAGGTCCTAATGGCATCAAATAATCCACAAGGTAGAACTACTTTCATCTTATGAGCCATAAGACACAATTGTTTCGTTATCTCGTCAAGAGACCACACCAAGGGTGGTGCTTCGAGTGGTTCTAAAGTCCATAAGATCCATATAGCATTATCACTCGCACAAACCAACAAACTTCCTACCTCGACACAAAACAATTCCAAAACTAGCATGGACGTCATCATAGGCAAAGAGGTAGTATAGGAAAGAATCACATGCAAAGGCATTCATGGGTGAAGAATAAGCATTTAAACACATACACATTCTTTCCTTCAAACAACTAGACAACTTGGCATTCACAAGTTAGAATTCATGCAATGTAAGCACAAGTGTGTCAAACAAGGATGCACATTTAGGAACATTACCCCAAGGAGTCAATGCCACCTTTGCCCTTGGGTTTTCAAGAAGGACTACACATTCCTTACCATTAAGAGTACTCTCATCTTTTAAAAAGAGATTTCCATCTTTAGGAGGAATGTTGTCACCCCATAGTGGTTAGCATATCGGTTATAGCCTTCAAGGCAAGCTATACCATTATTCTCACCACTAGGTTCATTAGAAGTGTTTAAATCATCTTCAAACAAGACATTATACCGAAAGAGAGCATGATTTATCCTACGGGCAAATTTGTAACAATTAAGTTCTTCACTCTCTAAAAGACAATTATCAAGTTTCAAAGAGGTTTCAAGCACAAGATTATCCCTATGAGCTAAGCAAACATGGAATCTATATCACAAGAATAGCTCACGGGTTTACTCCTATTTTGTTGACCAACATTATCGAATTCTTCACTCACTTGAGTTCTATTAATTTTCACACATCAGTTGATCAACACAAGTTTCACAAGACGATGTACTTTCAGTCAACACAATGGCTTCAACACTAAGTGGACACAAATCGATCTTACAAGAAGATTCAATTCGGTCATCAATAGGATCAACTAGTGTATCCACACTCACAATACGTACATCATCATCAAGAGGCAAAGAATTAATAGACTCACACACTGGTAAGATACTACTCACACTCAATTGACTACTCATCACACAATCATCACTCGCATGCATAAAAGTGTAAGAGTTAACCATTGTACCTTAGCTTTCTTGAGTATACTTTTCTTTACCATAGGGTGAAGGTCCTTCACATGCTTAGACAGCAACTTCACTTCACCATTGATCTCCTTTATTTTCTATATTAGTACCTACGTAGATGTCCGTAGAAAAAGAAGGACAAATAATGTTAGCTCAGTTTGGTGGCAATCACCTCAATTCGCTCCACACAACCTCTCCTTTTTCCACTCTCAAATTACCACCTTGCACACCCTTACTTCTTTCAATCTTTTGTCTCTCATAAGCATTCGGATAGGTGTAAATATTCGCTTCTCTTTGCGTCTCGGGTAGAATGTACTTCACGAGGTGATTTCCCCACCGATCTCTTATAATATTAGGCCAATTTTGCATATTTGGAACTTTATATTGTGCAAACCAATCGGTACCCAAGCTCACATGACCGTATGTCAAGGAAAAAATATCACACCACACCTCCTCATGGTATTCACATTGGGAGAAGACAACATTTACCCTCTCGTTAACCTTATACCATCCCAAAGAATATGGAACAAGTAAAGGTTCTCAAAACAACCCCAAATAGTCAACCATGGATGGAAAGATGTAGTTTCTATGGAACCTATCATCTAACACAATAAGGCAGCCTGGTATCCAACAAATGATCACCTTCCTAGTGTGAACACTCCTTCTTGGATCAAATTGTAAGGCATATAAGTACCCTTCGGTTTTGGAGATGCATGCCTTCTTCTTCTCATGGGACAATCTCCACTATAGCTAGTATAACCATTCGCACCACTTCGACCTTGATAAGAAGTACTACAAGGTGAAGAGTATGAATTTTCACACTCCACACGTGCACTCTCACCATTACTCTCATAAGCTTTGCAAATGAGCATGTTATACCTAACTCCAATTCTAGGTTCGGCTTGAGTAGTGCAAGACTCCCCATACGTCCATTTTTAATCATAAAACCCATTACAATGCGCACCATCATCTCCATATTCACCATAAGCCCTAGGCACTATATTCAGCTCATCTTCCCCCTTAAACCTGTAATCCTCTATTCTTCCCATGCTTTGTTCATGGATATTTTCATAGCCCCCATAATCTCCCTCAATTTGTAGCCATAATATCTCTCACTACAATAATAGTCACCCATGTCGTAGTCACAATAATCTCCAGCTATCGAAGACATGTTTCCCTTATATCACCTTTATACCTATAAAATGAACAAACAAGATTAGTATTAAAAGCTCTTCACCAACACTCGTATACACTTACTTTTCTGATCCTCACAATTGGAGCGACTAATATTGAAAGTTCCTTATACTCCGGTAGTCAATAAGATGTCAATCCTACTTGGCGGCCTGAATATATTCTTGTTTGATCGACTCAACACACAAAATAAAATCTACTTACGAACTTGAAACAAAGAAGTTACAACGAGTTAAAAACGAGAAAAGCATGTAAATAACAAAGACACGAAAGGCAACGGACTCAACAACTAATCTACAACTAAGTAGCTGATTACTAGTTGCTAATTAGTTCTAGAATCAAGACATGAAACTAAGGAACAAGAAAATGAAACAAAGAATCTAAAATTTGAGCTTAAACATATTATGTGAATAGTAAATTGATGATGTGGCAGCCACGTATTGGTTGGGGTTCTTTAACAATTTTATTTTTCCAAAGATGGAAGTCTTGGTCAATTTTCTGATTTGGATTGGTGGAATTTGTTTAAGGATGGAAATACAAGTCTTGAAATTCCCTTTCAAATTCAAAAAGAAAGACTTGACTTTCTTTGTACCTTTTTCCTAAAACATGGGCCCTTAAATCATGGAAAAGTGGTTGAGAAGTGATGTAAAGTCTTTTGGTGGTTGGGAGTCTTTCAAGACTAACTAGTCTTACACCTTTTTCCTTCGCCTTTTGGATCTATTACTCATTTTATGTTTAACAATTTATAACAAAAGTGAAGAACATCAAGAACAACAACATCCACCAAGAATAACAACAACAATCTCCAAAACAAAAATAATTCCACATGGCTAACTCCACAACAACAAGATTAACACCATGGACACAACAATGTTCACAACAACAATATCACAACAAAGCTCAAACTTAGATCTAGACTCAAAGTGTTGGTGAAGAACAAAACTAACACTAGAAACAACAAAATAAACAAAAAGACTCCTAGATCTAGACTCCAACTTTCAGCAAAGACAACAATAACAAGGACAACAAGTTCTCATCCAAGGTTCAAGAACAACTTCTACTTTTTTTTTTGTATTTTCAAGAAAGCTAGCCCAAGATTGATCTTGTGGGAACAAAATCAAGCCACGCTTTGATACCAAATGATACAAACCAAGCAACGGAATGCACCAAAGACACTCCAAAAATATTCCATTACAACAATGTAAGCTGGGAGCAACACAAGAACAACTCCAAGCCGAGAAATGATTCAACAACACAAAGAAACAAGGTGTAAATGACACCAAACAGCCAAAACAAAACTATAAGATGCTTACAAGATGACAACAAGACAACAACAATAATTCCTCACGGCATGGAAAAACAAGAACACAAACAACTACAATATGACAAGAAAGTAAAGGATAGATAGTGAGACATAGATTGTTACAAGAATTAGGAACTAAAGAGTGTTTCAAACACTAAAATCCCTAATGAAAGTAACAACAAAAACACACTCCTACGGTGACCGCCAAGGGAATCAACTCACCTCAAGATCCACCATTTTCAAGCAAAGGTCAATAATGATTTTTCAAAGCCCTATAATAAAGATGGTTTTTTCAAGCCCTAACTAAGAACTACATTAAGGTGTTCCACTCTCAAGAGAGAGACTTTCGATATTTCAAATATTTATCATTCATAAACTAATGAGAAAATACCTAAAATATTCTATTTATGTTCTATTAAAAGACAAGTCAGAATGACAATAATGCCCATAAAGTGAGGGGCGGCCATAGAGTGCATTTTGACCTAATGAAGGGACCAAAATGCTCTTAATGAAGGTGACCATACGTGACCCATTAAGTGTTGTCCAAAAATCCTAGGTCCTCAAGTCTTCGATGCTCCAAGCAATCCTCCACACATGAAATTGCTCTCTTGAACCCCCCAAATCGGGCCCTCCATGCATGGTCTTGTGTCCTCGAAATGACCAAAGTTTGAGTCTTTAACTGTTGGTCTCCAAGGATGTCATCAAAACTATGATGGTGGTTTGTCCCGTATCAAGAGTACATACCATCAATTAAATATTTCTTGATTTTTGTCATAATTATTAGGGTATAAGGGTAAAAAAATAAAATACACTTCCAATTATTGTCATCTTAAAGGGAGCTCTAAATACAATAGGATCAAGTATTTTGGAACGAAGATAGTATAAAGCTAAGCTTTTATTACTACTTTTAGTAAATTATTTTTTATGTGTTTATATTTCCAATTTTCTCATATTTGATTGACTTTCCTTCAAAACCTAAGGAAAAAATAAAATTCAACACTCTTTTTCAACCTCACTCTCAAGTTGAAATGTTCTATAACTCTCAAAATCACCCTCTCCTACCCTGACCTCCATCCCTTACCAGCCCACCCCTACCACCCCACATCAAAACCAATAATTTATTTTTTCTAAAAATTATTTCAAATTTTTCCTTACCCTGTTCCTTCTCGACCTCCACCTCCTACCAGCCACCCCTCTAAAAAATATTTAATTTTTTTTAAATAAAAATTTAAACTTTTTTCTTAACCCCCCACCCCACCCCACCCCACCCTCCAAAAAAATTTATTTTTAAAATTTATTTTAGAATTTTTTTTCTTACCACACACTGACTCCCCTACCCTGACCCCACCCCTACGCTGCTCATCCCCCCCTCCCTCCCCCCTCCCCCTTTTAAAAAATATTTTTAAAATTTATGTTAAAAAAAAAACAAACTTTTTTCGTACACCACCCCTACCACCCACCCATCCCCACACGCCTACCAGCCCCCTCCCAAAAAAAGATTTAATTTTTTATTTTTTATTTTATTAAAAAGTTTCATAACTTTTTTCTTACCCTATTTGTTTAATTGTTTTTTGGTAAATATGTACAAATATTTTTTATATTTTATACTAGTATAACGAACACAAAAATATAAGTAAGAAACAAGTTATTTTTCTAGAAAATGTTTTCCTACATACCGAATACACTCTAAAAAAAGTATTTTCCCAAATCAAAAGTTATTTTTCTAAATAGTAGTTTCTATTCTTTAGCTAGACACTAAAATATATTTTCTAAAAAATATTTTCTTATTCACTAAACAATCACTAGAAAATATTTTTCACTCGCCAACCAAACATTTTCCTTCATACCAAACACACCCTGGGTCTGTACAAGTAGACATACACGATTTTCGTAAAATTATTATCTTAATAATGGCTAGCTAGTCTGATATTACTTGCTTTATTCCAAAGTGTTTTACTGGACACATTATTTAATATTTTCGACTTGACATTTATATTATAGTAGTGAGAATAAACAAGAATTACTTGAAGTAATATGATAGAAAAGTTAGTTTTATTGAGAAAATATAACATTCGGATTTGAATTTGAATTACATACAAAATACGTGATGTATTCAGATCCTTGATGCCATTCAAAATAGTTACTATTATAATTTTTATCCACTGCAACTGAACTACTTTAGCATGGTTCTTTTGTTGCAGTCTTTTTGGAATACAATGGAAGCTGTTGCTGGGAAGGTAATTGACGTTGTAGAGAAGGCGGGTACATATTTCATAAAGAAGATTATAAGTTGTATAAACTTGGTAAGAATTTGGAAACTCTGGAGCGAAATGTAAAGCAATTATCAGATAAAGCAGTCGATATGAAGACAAAGGTTGAGAATCAAGAGCGATCTGGGAGGAAGAAGAGGAAACAAGAAGTTGAATCTTGGTTTAACGAGGCTGAACAGCTCGAAGAAGAATTTCATCTGTTAAAAGAAGCAGCAACAAGAGGGAAGAAAAATAGAGGTGTTTTGAAGAAGTTGAATGGAATAGTTGCAGAACTTGAACAAAGAGGAGAATTTGGAGAGCTCATGTGTGATGTGTATGAAAGTGAGGAGCGTCCAATGAAGGTGCAACCAGTTCATGAGGAGATGTCAAAACAGAATTTAGAAGTGGTTTGGACATGGTTACAGGATGAGAATGTCTCAAGCATCGGAATATATGGTATGGGAGGGCTAGGTAAAACCACTTTGGCAAAGCAAGTTCGCTAAAACCACTTACATTAATTATCTTGTTAATGACCATCGTTATCAAGTTCGCTGGATTACTATCTATCAAAGGTTTAGCGTCTGTAGACACCTAATTTTGTCCCCCTCAGTCTAATTTTATCCATTTTTAGCTCATCTCACCACGTACCCTCACCCATGTGATTATATCCCCAAAAAATACAAAAATAACAAACCTTTACAAAATTCCTAACAAATTATATCTTGTATTAATCCTATCCTAACCCCTTTACACCTCATCCTAACAACCTACCCCACCCCACACCCTACCTTACCTCTCCTCTACCCCTCACATTTTATTTCATTTGGTTAACAAATTAAAAAAGGACAAAAAAAGGAGGGCCCACGGGGAATATCCATTTTTACAAAGCACAATACATATATACACATTCACCAGCATCATCACAGGGATAGGCATATACATATAAATTTTATTTTTCAATTCATTAGCAAAAAAAGAGGCCCCCCCACGGTTTGGCTTGATTTTTCCACAAGACAGCATATATACATATACTCTCACAGAATTCCCACATAGAAAGTAATAGCCATACTCACAGACATCTTCACTAAAAATTTCCATTCACCATACTTCACCCGTATACGATCCCTCATCCTCATAGCACACACCATCAGAAACTGACCACAATACACGATTCATAGACATCGAAGTGAGAGGAAACATAGCATGAGAGAGATCTGAGAGAGGTAGAGAGAGATCTGCGTGAGGTAAAGAAGAGAAATCGAGAGAGAAAACAGAAAATGGAGGGGAGATGAGGATCAGAAGGAGATAGAGTGAATGGAATAGGAGAGATATTTGAGCAAGATAGGAGAGAAAAGGGACTGGGGTTAACTGATCCAATGTTCGTGGCCAGAAAATAGTATCTTTTCGCTAGAAAAGCGTTGCCGTGTTCTCTTTCTGCTTGTTTCAGTCACCGTTGGAGCTCACCGGAGTTCCGACGGGGTGGTAACTATGGATTTCGACCCTGACCCGACTCGAATCAGTAGAGTTGACCGGTTTTGGGTCTAATTTTGGTGAGGTATCTGATTCTAGCAAGATTCAGTTTAGTCCCGGTAAATTTCGTCTACCAGCCTCGATTTTGTTTGTATTTTGTTTTGGGTGTTCGCTATTTTTGAGTTCGAATCGGATTCCGGAGATATCCGTGTTGGATTTGGATCATAGTCGAGATTTGGTACTCGTAGAGGCTCTCGAGATGGCTCCTACTTCTCCCTTTAAGTCAATCGAAAACTCTTGAGGTCCAATTTTATCCTTTCGCCTTTTAATATTCACATAGTTATGAATGATTTGTGGGTTTGGCATGCCTGAATTTTCATCGTTGTGGTTTAATTATTATTGGATTTAGATGTGAAAACTTGATTGGTGGATTGCGTATTGAATTGGTTTAATCATGTTGAGATTGAATTTGGGGGTTGGTATTAAAATTGGTTACATTCCTAATTTTTGTTAGTTTATTTATGTTATTATCTTGATTAATTTTAACATATTAAACTCGATCGTATGATGTTAAGTCGAGAATTGGTAGGAAAATGTAGGTTGGGTAGGCAAAGTTTAGAATCTTTGGTTTCGTTGAATGTTTGAAATTTGTTTAAATTCTTTGATTTTCTCGTATTAAAATTGTACTCAATTGGACGGGGAATGCCTTGAGTGATTTGAATTGATTTATCCGGGGAATGCCCCGAAGTATCTTGTACTTGAAGATGGCGCACGGTCAAGGTCCGGAACGTCGGGTGGAGTTTGGTTTAGGATTAGTTTAGTATCAGTTTAGTTTGGTTTAGGATTAGTTTAGTATCAGTTTAGAATAGAGTAGGTTTACATTTCCGCATTTTTCTATTTTGGATTGTATAATTGGACTGGACACTAAATTTTGAATTATTTTATTTTTTTTTGCTTTCTTGATTGTTTTTGCGTGCTTTGTGTGGTTTATGCACTTGTAATGTCAAAGTTAGCCGATATTCTCTACCAAGCGACCGTGGTCAAACTAAGGGATCGAGGGGCGCCTAACACCTTCCCCTTAGTCAACAGAATTCCTTAGCCGAAATCTCTGTTCGCGGATCAGTTTTAAAGAGTCAAATCTGTTTTGAAAAAGAATATCCAAGGGTGACTTGGCACACCCGATTTATACCAAGTGGCGACTCTGAATTTTGAATATAAAAAGTTCTTTTCGAAACAAATCTTCATTTTGTCACTTCAATAATAAAAATCCTTTGGAACCTTAAAACTAATCTTTTTGGTAAAAAAAGGGGGTGTGACAGCTCTGGCGACTCTGCTAAGGATTTTTTAGAATTCGAGCTTATTTTGGAGTTGTATCGGCTTAGTTTGGCACTATAGGTGTATAGACATTTTGTTTGTGTTGTTTTGTGTTATTGTTTATCATTGTTGAGTGCCTACATGCTCTTTGTTTACAGTTTTTATCTTATGTGTTACCGCTTTATATCTGGCGTAATGTGCATAACTCGAGTCATTCTTTCTGCAACAAGTCTGTAGTACATGTGTGTACACTACCTATAGTTGAGTCACCCTTATTTTAGGAGGGGGAGCCGTTGGGTCGTATGGAGTAGGTGGACAGCTAAAGCAATCCACTATCGACCATACGCTCCCCCGAACAGCCTTGTTAGTGGACCCCAGCGTAGGTCAACCTTTAGGTCATACTTATCTACATCATATTGAGACCTAGCAGGAGCCACGTGTTCCTTTGTAGGTGACTCTCCTCTAAAGCATCCCTACATGCTAAATGTTGCATCTTTGAGGATAATGTGGTCATTTGACGGACTGATTTGACGAAAGAATTTGTTTGAAGTAAAGTACGTAGGCAAGAAATGTTGAAAAAAAAATAGAAAAAAAGCGAGTCAAAAAGAAAAAAAGAGTGTTTCGTAAGTTTTTAGAGTTCTTTATGACTTTTGATTTTTTTCACAATCAAAAAATTCAAAAAGATTTTTTTTACCTTTCGCATTCATTTTTTCAAAAACATCAAAAAGATTTTCCTTTTATTCCTTTACCATGCATTCATAATTCGAAAATTTCAAAAAGATTTTTCTTTCATAGTTGTTGGTGTCATTTTTGTATGAAGTGTCAAATTAAAAACCCAAAAAGATTTTATTTTCATCGTGCAGTCGTGTCTCTCAAGTCAAGGTTTTGTTTGTTCTATAATCCTTAATTGTCCAATCTAGACGAACTACGCAACCCCGATTCTCCTCTCTCGGGAGTGAGATACATAGGCAGCCTATTGTGGGTTCGGGGATCTTATTTCAAAAATCCAAAAAATATTTTATTCACTCTTCGTTTAGAGTAGGTGTTTCATATACATCTTTAAGAAAAAACTACAAAAAGATTTTCCTTTAATAATTTCAAGTTTTATTTATGTATGAATGCAAAATTGAAAATCCAAAAGATTTTTCTTTGGTAATCATAGGTTTCATTTTGTATAGGGATTTAAACCTAAAAATACAAAAAAGATTTACGTCAATTCTTTTGACACTTTGTTTCAAGAAAAAGAAAAGAGTTTGATTGGCCATTTTGGCATGACTTCATGAACTACATACACCCTCTCTCGGGAGTGAGATACGTAGGCCCTTCTTGGATTCGGTGATATTTTCAAAAAAAAAAAGAGAAGGAAAAAGAGGTTTTGAAAAAGTGTGAAACTCTAACACATTTGTTATTTTTTGTTGAGTCAGTTTAAGGTGGTTGGTTTGTGGCATTCGTGTTGGTCCTCCACATCACACCAAATCCAAAGGGTTAGTTTTGTCCAACAAGGATATAGAGAGTGACATCATGGATCAAACAAAGAGTCAGGAAAATGAGAGTTTGAAGCAAGAGATTAGGAGGTTAAGACAACAAATGATAGAAATGCATCAATCTTGGGCCAGTGGGTTGCCTCCTCCTCCATTTCACTTTATTGATCCTATAAATACCTCGAGTTTTCCACCAAAATCTCAAAGTCAGTTTTCTACTGTTGTTGATGCACCGCAACATGACTTAGAATTCATTCTAGGCCAAAAGCACCTCACAGATACAGTTATTCATGCTATAAGTTATTAGTATGTCATGCTATCAGTATTCAGATTTAGTAATCTTGTTATCATAGTGTCAGTTACAGTTGCGTATTTAGGCATGCTCTCTCACGTTCATGTTAGACAGTCAGTTAGTGTTAATCATGCATGTAAACCCTTGCATTTAGCCTAACTCACATGTATACTCAGTACATTCCATTGTACTGACGTATTTGTGCTATGGTGCTTTCTTTTTATGTTACACCATAGGTTCAGAGAAACGAGTTCCAGATTAGCAGTTGATTCCAGTTATAGCAGTCTGAGTAGAAGTGAGTCCTCATCCTCCAAGGGCATAATGATTTTCTTTTATCTCATTGATTAGTTTATTGGTTGGAGTAAGTTAGGGACATGTCCCATCAACTCCTTACTCAGATTATCTCAGATAGTAGAGGCTTTTAGACTAGATGCAAACTAGATTCAGACTATCATATTTCAGACTTCAGTTTTGTTTTAGGTATTCTATTAGCTTACACATATGTTATGTTATTCAATTATGTTCAGTATTGAACCTTATGGCCTTTTAGTGCATATTTCCGTATTTTTATGTTATATTATGCAGTGAACATGTACAGATATCAGTCATGGGTTAGTTTGTGGTTCTTCGGTGTCATGAGCACCGTGTAGCATTCTGGTTCAGAGAAATTGGGGTGTTAAAAACTTGGTATCAGAGCCTAAGGTTCAATATAGTCCTAGGAAGTCTGAAAGACGCATCTAGTAAAGTTTTGTACATGGGTGTGTTGCGCACCACATTTATGTGCAGGAGGCTATAAAATATTTTAGGAATAGTTTCTGCTCTTTCAGTATTCATGTCATGCCAGTGAGAATAATCACGAGTCAGTCTCTCATTTTAATCCACTTCTTCTCTTTATTTCAGAATATGTCTCCCAAGTGAAGAAACCAATCAGCCCAAAGAACCTTTAGGCAATCATGTTTCTCATTTGGAGTTTAGGACTGTATTTACCACTCTTGCTCAGTCAGTAGCTGCCCATAATGAACGACCAGCTATCATTCTATCCAATCCAGTGGCCAATTCAGCTGCAGCTAGGATTCGAGACTTCACCCGAATGAATCCTCTAGTCTTTCTCGTGTCTAAGACAGACGAAGACCCGCAGGAATTCCTAGATCCAGTCCAGAAAGTGATAGATATTATGGGGGTGACTACTGTTGAGAGTGCTGAGCTAGCTACATACCAGTTACAGGATGTGGCTCATGCCTGGTTCAAATAGTGAAAGTCTGAAAGGCCAGATGATGTAGGACCTATAGAGTGGGAGGAGTTTGTCACTGCATTCTTGGATAGATTCTTTCCCCAAGAGCTTACATAAGCTAAGGTTCTTGAATTCATCAACCTTAAGAAGGGCAATATGACAGTAAAAGAGTATTCTCTTAAGTTTACTCAATCAGCCAGATATGCCCCTCATGTGGTTGCAGACGGTAGAGCCAAAATGAGTAACTCCGCTTCAGGGGTAAATGATAGTATGGTTAATGAGTGCATATCCTCCATGCTAAATAGCGACATGACTTTAGCCAAATTTATGACCCATGCTCAGCAGATAGAGGAGAAAAAGATTAAGCAGAGAGAAAAACAGAATAAGAAAGCTAGGACAGGTAGTTTCAACTTCGTCCAACCTAAGTCAGAAGGAGTAAATCATTCCCAGTTTCATTCTAAGTCATCAGTTCCATCTCTCTCTAGAGCCAGTGCTATAGTCCCTAAGTTCAGAGAGAGAAATAGAGATAGAGTGCCAGGCTTTAAAACCCAGGGCAGTGTTAGAATTGTCCGCTTCTATCCTCTTTGCCAGACTTACGGTAAGAACCATCAGGGTGTTTGTAGAGTGGGTAGTGGAATTTTTTTCGCTTATGGCAAGACAGGCCACAGAGTCAGGGACTATCCTCAGTCAGGTCCTTCGGGTCAGCAGAATCGTCCTGCAGCTCAGTCTAGTCGCCCAAATCAGTAGGGTGCCACTTCCAGTGCTACTAGTGGGCAGCACCCAAATCATCTTTATGCCCTTCAGACTCGATAGGATCACGAAAATTCTCCTGATGTATTTACTGGTATGTTACAGATCTTTCATGTGCATGTTTACGCTTTGTTAGATCCAGGAGATTCTTTATATTTTATTAATCCTTATATAGCAGTTGATTTTGGAATCAGTCCTAAAATTCTAATAGATCCTATTTCAGTCTCTACCCTAGTGGGTAAAACCATTATAGCTCGATGGGTATACAGGAACTACCCGGTTAACATATTTCAGAAAGTCACTTCAGCAGACTTAGTCGAATTAGAGATGACTGATTTTGATGTCATTCTCAACATGGATTGGCTCCATTCCTGCTATGCCACAGTGGACTGTAGAAATAGAATAGTTCAGTTTTAGTTTCCGAATGAACCTGTCCTTGAGTGGAAGGGTAATCATTTAGCATTTAGAGGTCAGCTTGTTTCCTACCTTCGGGTTAGGAAAATGATATCTAAGGGATGTTTCTATCATCTTGTTTATATTAGATATTCTAGTTCTGAGACTCCCAGTCTCGAATCAGTCCCAGTAGTGAATGAATATTCAGATGTCTTTCCCAAAGATCTTCCAGAAATTTCTCCCGAAAGGGAAATAAACTTTGGTATTGATCTTTTTCCAGATACTCAGCCCATATTTATCCCTCCATTCAGAATGGCTCCAGCAGAACTCAAAGAACTGAAAGAACAGTTGAAGGATCTCTTAGATAAGGGGGTCATCAGACCCAGCGTTTCCCCGTGGGGCGCTCCAGTATTATTCGTGCACAATAAAGACGGTTCTCCCAGAATGTGTATAGACTACCATCAACTCAATACGGTCAGGGTCAAGAAAAAGTATCCTCTTCCCAGAGTTGATGACTTGTTTGACCAACTTTAGGGTGCCAGCTATTTCTCAATGATAGACCTCAGATCCGGCTATCATCAACTCAAAGTTAGAGAATGTGACATCACGAAAATAGCTTTTAGTACCCGGTATGGTCACTTAGAATTTCTAGTCATGTCATTTGGTTTTACCAATACCGCAGAAGCTTTCAAGGACTTGATGAACCGTGTGTTCAAACAGTACTTGGACATGTTTGTCACAGTCTTCATAGATGATATTCTGGTCTATTCCCGCAGTGACCACGATCATGCAGACCATCTCAGAATAGTACTTCAGAATGTCAGAAATCATCAGTTATTCGCCAAATTCAGTAAGTGCGAATTTTGGCTAAGTTCAGTACTATTCCTTGGTCATATCATTTTCGGTGATGGCATTAGGGTAGATCCTCAAAATACCAAAGCGGTAAGAAACTGGCCTCGCCCTGTTTCTCCATCAGATATCAGGAGTTTCTTGGGTTTGGATGGCTATTACAGATAGTTTATTGAAGGATTTTCTTCTATTGCATCTCTTATGTCCAGATTGACTCAGAAGAAAGTCAAGTTTCAGTGGTCAGATACTTACAAGAAGATTTTTCAAAAATTGAAGACTCGACTCACCTCAGTTCCAGTTCTAGCTCTTCCAGATGGTTCAGATGGGTTAGTAGTATATTGTGATACATTCAGAGTAGGTTTGGGTTGTGTCCTCGTTAAGCATTGTAAGGTCATAGCCTATGCCTCCAGATAGCTTAAACTCCATGAGAAGAATTACCCTACTCATGATCTTGAGTTAGCAGTCGTAGTCTTTGCCTTGAAGATTTGGAGGCATTATCTCTGCGGAGTTCATGTAGATGTCTTCACAGATAACAAGAGTCTTCAGTATGTATTTTCTCAGAAAGATCTCAATCTTCGTCAGAGAAGGTGGTTAGATCTCTTGAAATATTATGACATGAGTGTCTTTTATCATTCGAGCAAGGCCAATGTTGTGGATGATGCTCTCAGTAGACTCTTTATGGGTAGTGTTTCTCATATGGAGGACAATAAGAAAAAGTTAGCTCAGGAAGTCCATCAACTTGCCAAACTAGGCGTTCTCTTAGTCGATTCTTCAAAGGGCGGTGTATGTGTTCAGAGTAGTTCAGAATCATCTCTAGTTTTTGAGGTGAAAGAAAAACAAGATAGAGACCCCAACCAATTCAAGTTAAAAGAATCAACTCAGGATCAGAAAATAGTGGTTTTCTCCCAAGGGGGAGATGTCATCCTTTATTGTCAGGTCCATCTGTGTGTTCCGGGTGTAGATGACTTAAGGAAATGAATTCTCACAGAAGATCATGGTGTGCGTTACTCTATTCATCCAGGGGCCACTAAGATGTACCGCGACTTTCGGGAGATCTATTGGAGGAGTAGGATTAAGAGAGAAGTTGCAGAGTTTGTGGCTAAGTGCTCTACATATAAGTAGGTTAAGATAGAGCATCAGAAGCCTAGTGATCCTATGCAGGAGTTTATTATTCCTACTTGGAAGTGGGGAGAAGTGAACAAAGACTTCGTGATGGGTTTTCCTCGAACTCGTTTTCAGCATGATTCAGTTTGGGTCATTATAGACAGAATGACCAAGTCAGCTCATTTTCTTCCAGTTCATACCTCTTATTCAGCCGAGGATTATGCCAAACTCTACATCAAATAATTGATCGTATTTCACGGTGTTCCGTTATCTATTATCTCGGACAGAGGTACCCAGTTCACCTCTCACTTTTGGAAAGCATTCCAAAAGAATCTTGGTACCCAAATTTATCTCATTACAACCTTTCATCCTCAGATAGATGGTCAAGAAGAAAGGACCATTCAGACTTTAGAAGACATACTAAGGGCGTGTGCAATTGATTTTAAGGGAAGTTGGGATGACCACTTGCCTTTGATTAAGTTTGCATACAATAATAGCTATCATTCCAGCATTCAAATGGCTCCATTCGAAGCTCTCTACGGTAGGAAATGTAGATCTCTAATTGGTTTGTTCGAAGTTAGTGAGGCCTCAGTCATAGGGCCCGACTTAGTATTTGACGCCCTAGAAAAAGTCCAGTTAATACGAGAAAGACTCTGGGCTGCTCAGAGCCGAAAGAAGTCTTATGAAGATGTTCGTAGAAAGGATCTCGAGTTTGAGATTAGTGATCGTGTCTATCTTAATATCTCACCTATGAAGGGAGTGAAGCTATTCAGCAAGAAGGGAAAGCACAGTCCCCGATATGTTGGTCCCGTCAAGATTCTCAGTTGTTTTGGCAAAGTATCTTATGAGATCGAATTGCCTTCAGATCTTGCCTCAGTTCATCCAGTCTTCCATGTCTCTTTTCTCAAGAAGTGTATAGGTGACCCATCAGTCGTAGTCCCTATTCAGAGCATTGATGTTCAGAATAGTTTCTCTTATGAAGAGATTCTAGTCAAAATCCTAGACTATCAGACTCATAGATTGAGGAACAAAGAAGTCCCTCTAGTTAAAGTTCTTTGGCGAAATCATTCCGTAGAGGGAGCTACTTGGGAAGAATAAACATATATGCGTACTAAGTACCCTCACCTCTTCCCTGCCAACTCAGATCAAGCTCAAGGTAACAGTTCTCTTTAATCTTACTCATTTTAATGATTAGTGTGCATCACTAACTTAGTATTCAGTCTCATGCTCATGTTCCCATGATAAACATGGTATCAAGTACCATCGCATATTCAGTCATGCATTGATGTATCATATTAGTTATATAATTATGCATCAGACATGTATTCTCATTGTGAGAAACGTCAGAGCACTCAGTTATGCTTTCATGAATCAGTTACACATGCATCAGATATGCATGTTCAGTATGTTATGTTCAGCTTGTCTGTCAAGTCAGTCATGAGATCATGTTCCAGTAATCCATATTCAGTTCATGTTCAGTTTATTATTTCCCCTCTCAGTCAATCTCATTCGAGGATGAATGTTCTCAAGGGGGAGATATTGTAATACCCCGTGTTTTTTTCTATCTAATTTCAACCCAAGAATGCCTAGTTTTAGCTTCTAAGGTAAGAGATGATTATTCCATGAGGAACTTTTAAGATTTTCACTTTTTGTCATGTGGGAAATTCAATAAGCTTTTCATCAATATATGGTTCGCTTAAATCCAATAACTGGGTCAGAAGTTACGACTATTTAAAGTTTCCATCATAAAATAGTGCCATATTAGTTAGTGGCGCGTCGTGCCACAAGAGGAAATGACATTTGGTAATTTCCAGTAGGTGTCCGCGATTATGGCGCATCGCGCTAGTGCTCAAATTCAAAATTGTCCTTTTTCGTGTCTCAACGCGATTTACCCCGCGTTGCGCTAAAGTTCCAGGTCACGAAGGAAGGGGCAACACTATGGCTCCGCGTCATGCCATTCCTAAAATTATCAACAGTCAATTTCCAGTGACACGGCGCGATAACTCCGCGTCGCGCCAGGGGCCAGTTTGGGAAAATTTTACTGAAATTATCAAACGCGTCCAGGGTTAAAAGGGTCAATTTCCTACCCCTATTTAAACCCAATAGCACGTGATTCATCCACTTTTCACCCAAATTATGCTAGTTTCTCTCAAGTTTCTCCCAAGAAAAACTAGGATTTCTATTGGAAATTCAAATTCAAGAAGGTTTCACCATCAATATTCACGAAATCATGAATTAAGGTATGCATAGTGTTCATTCATGGACTCCTTTCATCCATGAAGCCCAAGAATCCTTTTCTAAATTCAAGATTATGGATTTTCTTTATGTTTTCATGATTTGGTTGTTCTTGTTCATATTGATAATTGAATAATTGAATTCTATTCCATGATTTGGTGATAAATTTCATGTGGGCTGATTAGAATAGATATGAATTCATGTAAACCTAGGATTTAACACTTGAATGGTGTAATTAGAGTTGAACCATGATGTTTAATAATTGAAACATGATGTTTACATGTACTATGTCCACCAGGTGTTTGATTAAATGCCTAGATTAAGAAAAATTGCTTAACTAGCATGATATCATGAAATCCCCATGTATGTACAAGTTCATGCCTATTACATGTTTGAGGAAAAGCTTCAAAAAATATATTATGAATTATGATACTAGTTATGTGCTTAAGTAAGTTATGCTAAGTTAGTTTCCTTCCATCGATTCCTTGGGGTACTTGTACCCAAAATATTAGCTTTGTGACTAGAGCCATGTCATGTTTTCACGATACTCTTAGTCAAGCTATGAATTCTTAGACTTCAGACAGTCTTATGACTCAGGAAATCTCCATGATATCATGCTCAGTTAGTTGTCAGATATCAGTAGTTTTTCGTCAGTCAACGAAACTCAGTAACTTAGCTCATGTGCAGTTTAGTAAATCATGTTCAGTGTCCATTCAAATGGGAGTAGGAATTAGCACCGAGTAAACCCTAGGATGGGAACTCACCTGTTATATGAGGGTGTGATTCTTAGAATTAGTCCTTGCGTTCCAGAACTATGTAGCCAGCATAGGTTGAGACATCATATCCTGTTATACGAGGGTAAATGAGGTGTCTTAACCTGTTATATGAGGGTTCCTACCGTTCTCACTAGATTTACCTATTATATGAGGTTTACTCACATGTTATCCTTACCAGTGGCGCGGTATTGACACCCTTTCAATCAGGCAATAGATTGGACCCCAGCTTAGCTACTACAGTACATTTGGGGTATGTTGGTTAGATAACTACTTCCCACAGTTTCATGTTACCGAATTAGGACTTTCAGATACAGTCAATCAGTCTCAATAATAGAACTCAAATAGTTCTTCAGATTTCAGGACTGTCAGATTTAGTCAACTAAGATACAGTACGGAACTCAGATAGTTCCATCAGATTCACGACTGTCAGACCAGTCACTCATGTTATCAGTTACATTCAGATATAGTTATTCATGCTATCAGTTATTAGTATGTCATGCTATCAGTATTCAGATTTAGTAATTATGTTATCACAGTGTCAGTTACAGTTACATATTTATGCATGCACTCTCACATTCATGTTAGACAATCAGTTAGTATTAATCATGCATGTAAACCCTTGGATTTAGCCTACCTCACATGTATACTCAGTACATTCCATTGTACTGACGTATTACGCTATGGTGCTTTCTTTTTATGTTACACCATAGGTTCAGAGACACGAGTTTCAGATTAGCAGTAGATTCCAGTTTCAGCAGTCAGAGTAGAAGTGAGTCCACATCCTTCGAGGACATGATGATTTTCTTTTATCTCATTGATTAGTTTATTGGTTTGAGTTAGTTGGGGGCATATCCTATCAACTCCTTACTCAGATTATCTCAGATAGTAGAGGCTTTCAGACTAGATGCATACTAGATTCAAACTATCATATTTCAGACTTCAGTTTTGTTTTGGGTATTCTATTACCCACGCATATGTTATGTTATTCAGTTATGTTCAGTATTGAACCTTATGGCCTTTTAGTGCATGTTTCCGCATTTTCATGTTATATTATGCAGAGTACAGGTACAGATATCAGTCATGGGTTAGCTTGTTGTCCTTCGGGGTCATGAGCACCGTGTAGCGTTCCGGTTCAGAAAAATTTGGGGGTTACAATTATTCCTTTATTTTTTTATATTACTATTATATTTAAGAGAGAATAGAGTTTATTGGTAGTCCTCACATGATTTTTTTTGTTCTCTTTTACCCTTAATTGAAATTTTTATTACTTTGTAAGTTAACACAGATTTTAGTAAATTTTAAAAACGTTAAGGTTTTTTACATGCCACTAAAAATGAAAAAGGTGATAGTGGACCCCACAAAGCATACTCATACATATCTGAGTCTTTATTTTTTAAAAAAAATATTATTGAATTTGTTTCAAATTATATTTGATCTTAACAATTAATTATTACCACATAAATAGTTATTTTATTGTTCAACTTCTATCCTGATATACGTTTAATTATTGAATTAAAATATTTTTCTTATAATATTATTTGTTGATGTTATTTATAATGTTTAATTTGCAATTTAAATTTTTAGTTATCGATTAATAAGTATATTTTATTTTATTTAAATTTTACCTGTAATTTTATATTGTACATGATGATAAGCATAAGTAATAAACAAAGTTTTCATTTGTATAAAATTATAATATATAATAAAGAATAACCATAATTAAATTTATCATTGTTAAATACTTTTAAAATGTGTCAAAAATGTTAGTTATAATCCTTTCATTTCAGTCAATTTTTTTTTCATAATATGATAGTTACTTAATCTAATTTTATGTGCGCATATTTTTAATATAAAATTGACCTAATAAATGACCATATTAAAAGAAAAAATTATTTTTATATATATTCTGAAAAAGCTGAGAGAAAAAGGTAGTGAAAGAAATTATAATTTGATCTTCTAATAATTTATGATAAAAGCTCAGTTTGAATAATCAAAGATTAGAAACTCAAAAGAAATCAATAAAATCGATATTAGAACTTTAGTACACACATTTGTTTTGATTTTTTTTATTTTGAAAGTCTAATATTTAAATTAAGAAAAATATTATCCTTTAACTTTTCAATACCATTTTGTACTGTACTATTTTAACACTCCTTAAAAACTATCAAACTGATATAAAAAAAAATAAGAATGAGAAAAATTTTAAAATATCTATAATTTATTTTTTAATGTTAGTTTGGGCGCGGGCTTAGCACATGCTAAATAAAATTAGTATATATATATACACACAAAAGTTGAATTCTATTATTTACTATTATATTTAAGAGAGAGTAGAGATTTTGGTAGTCCTCACATGATTTTTTAGTTCTCTTTTACCCTTAATTGAAGTTTTTATTACTTTGTAAGTTAACACACATTTTAGTAAATTTTAAAAACTTTAAGGTTTTTTACATGCCACTAAAAATGAAAAAGGTGATAGTGGTCCCCACAAAGCATACTCATGCATATTTGAGTCTTTATTTTTTTAGTTATTCTATTGTTTAACTTCTATCCTGATATACGCTTAATTATTGAATTAAAATATTTTTCTTATAATATTATTTGTTGATGTTATTTATAATGTTTAATTTGCAATTTAAATTTTTAGTTATCGATCAATAAGTATAGTTTATTTTATTTTAATTTTACCTGTAATTTTATATTGTACACGACGACAAACATAAGTAATCAACAAAGATTTCATTTATATAAAATTATATTTTATGCTAAAGAATAACCATTATAAAATTTATCATTGTTAAATAATTTTAAAATGTGTCAAAAAATGTTAGTTATAATCCTTTCATTTCAGTCAGAAAATAAATTTCATAATATGATAGTTAGTTAATCTAATTTTATGTGCACACATTTTTAATATAAAATTTACCTGATAAATGATCATATTAAAAATAAATAATAAATATTATTTTTGTATATATTCTGAAAATGTTGAGAGAGAAAAGGTAGTTAAAGAACGGATAATACCCACGAAAATACCTGAACTTTGACCGGATTTCCAATTGAGCATATAGAACTTTGCGGGGGTCCTATTACCCCCTGGACTTTTTTAAAGTGGAATTAACTCCCCCCCCCCCCAAAAAAAAAACACTATACCCAATTTTAAAGTGGAAAGTGTAATACACGCGCCAATGACATATTGACACGTGTATTTTTTTATTTAAAATTAATTTCCATTTAATTTCTTTTCCATTCTTATTCTTCTCCATTTAATTTCTTATTTTCTTCTCTTTTTTTATTCATCAAAATCCACAATTAGCAGTAGCAGCAATGGTGTTGTTCTTCTCCTTTTTTATTATCCAACAATGGTGTTGTTCTTCTCCAAAATTAGTAGTAGCTGCAGACCAAAACAATGGTGTTGTTCTTCTCCAAAACAACAATATTACAACCAAAACATTGACTTCCAACATCCCAAAACAACCCAAAACTCAAAAAGTTTCAATCTTTACACTCCCCAAGTTCAATTTAATGGAAAAAATAGCAAGAATTTGCTTCAGAGAATCCAAATCACCAATCTTGAAAGAAACTTTAAAATGCATCATTTAAATAAAAGAATAAAAAATTAATAATTTGAGAAAAGCATCTTCACAAATTTCTTGAGAATTCAAAATTTCAATTACTATCAAGATTGAAGAAGACCCACTTGGTGTGTGTATTGAAATTGGGTCAAATTGTTGTAATTGAATTGGGTGTGTTAAAGATAACTTATTTGATGTGTGTGTGTGTGATGAAATTGTGTTCAATTCAATTCCAAGTCAATAATAGAACACCCATGAAACACCATTGAAAACAAGAAAGAAAGAAATACTATTGAAGATAAGAAAAAAAGAAAAGAGAAGAAAGAAGAGAGAATATATAAATAAAAATAAATAAAAAGTCATTCAATTTATAAAAATTAGAAAATTGAGGGTTGTTTTGACCAAAAAAAGATTTTTTAACGATTTTTTAACACTTTCACGCGCCCAATGAGCGTGAATTACACGCAATGGTCTAAGGAGTCTGATATATGCTATTAAAATACAGAAAAAAAGTCTAGGGGGGTAATAGGACCCCCCGCAAAGTTCAGTATGCTCAAATGAAAATTCGGTCAAAGTTTAGGTATTTTCGTGGGTATTATCCCTTAAACAAATTATAATTTGATCTCCTGATAATTTATGATAAAAACTCAGTTTGAATAATCAAAAATTTGAAAATCAAAAGATTTCAAAATATGTTATGTTATTCAGTTCTGTTCAGTATTGAACCTTATGGCCTTTCAGTGCATGTTTCTGCATTTTCATGTTATATTATGCAGTGTATAGGTATAGATATCATTCATGGGTTATCTTGTGGTCCTTCGGGGTCATGAGCACCGTGTAGCATTCCGGTTCATAAAAATTGGGGCGTTACAAACATGGTATCAGAGCCTGAGGTTCAATAGAGTCTTAGGAAATCTGATTGCCGCATCTAGTAGAGTTTTGTACATGGGTCTGTTACATGCCACATTTATGTACAGGAGGCTATAAGATGTTTTAGGAACAATTTCCCCTCTTTCATTATTCATGTCATGCCAGTGAGCATAATCACGAGTCAGTCTCTCAAACTAATCCACTTCTTCTCTTTATTTCAGAATATGCCTCCCAAGAGAAGAAACCAGTCAACCCTCAGCTCAAAGAACCTTTGGGCGATCATGTTTCTCATGCGGAGTTTAGGACCGCATTTACCACTCTTCCTCAGTCAGTAGCTGCCCGTAATAAACGACCAGATGTCGTTCCGGCCAACCCAGTGGCCAATTCAGCTGCAGCTAGGATTTGGGACTTCACCCGAATGAATCCTCCAGTATTTCTTGGGTCTAAGAAAGACGAAGATCCACAGGAATTCCTAGATCTAGTCCAAAAGGTGACAAATATTATAGGTGTGACTACTATTGAGAGTACTGAGCTAGCTACATACCAGTTGTAGGATGTGGCTCATGCCTGGTTCAAACAGTGGAACTCCAAAAGGACAGATGATGCAGGACCTATAGAGTGGGAGGAGTTTGTCACTGCATTCTTGAACAAATTTTTTCCCAAAGAGATAAGAGAAGCTAAGGTGCTTGAATTCATTAACCTCAGGCAGGGAAATATGACAGTGAAAGATTATTCTCTTAAGTTTACTCAATTATCCATATATGCCCCTCATGTGGTTGCAGATGGTAGAGACAAGATGAGTAAGTTCGCTTCAGGGGTAAATGATAACGTAGTTAATGAGTGCAGATCTTTCATGCTAAATAGCGACATGACTTTAGCCAGACTTATGACCCATGCTCAACAGATAGGGAAGCAGAAGATCAAGTGGAGGGAAAAACAGAATAAGAAAGCTAGGATAGGTAGTTTCAACTTCGCCCAGCCTTAGTCATAAGGAGGAAACCGTTCCCAGTTTCGTTCTATGTCATCAGTTCTAGCTCCCTCTACAACCAGTGCTCTAGTCCATAAGTTCAGAGAGGGAAACAGAGATAGAGCTCTAGGCTCTAAAACCTAGGGCAGTGTTAGCAATGCCTTCTCCTATCCTCTTTTACAGACATGCGGTAAGCACTATCAAGGTATTTTTAGAGCGGGTAGTGGCATTTATTTCGATTATGTCAAGCCAGGCCATAGAGTCAGGGACTGTCCTCAGCCAGGTCCTCAGGGTCGGCAGAATCGCCCCGCAGCTAAGTAAGGTCACCCAAATCAGCAGGGCGCCACTTCCAGTGCTACTAGTGGGCAGCACCCAAATCGTCTTTTTTTCCTTCAGACTCGACAGGATCAGGAAAATTCTCCTGATGTAGTTACTGGTACGTTACAGATCTTTCATGTGCATGCTTACGCTTTGATAGATCTAGGAGTTTCTTTGTCTTTTGTTACTCCTTATATAGCAGTTGATTTTGGAATCAGTCCTAAAATTCTAGTAGATCCCTTTTCAATCTCTACCCCAGTGGGTAAATGCATTATAGCCCAGCGGGTATACAGGAACTGTCCGATTAAGATATTTTAGAAAGTCACTTCAGCAGACTTAGTTGAATTAGAGATGACTTATTTTGATGTCATTCTCGGCATGGATTGGCTTTATTCTTGCTACGCCACAGTCGACTACACAAACAAAATAGTTCAGTTTTAGTTTCCGAATGAACCCATCCTTGAGTGGAAGGGTAATACTTCAGCGTTCAGAGGTCAACTTGTTTCCTACCTTCGGGCAAGGAAAATAATATCTAAGGGATGTGTCTATCATCTTGTTCATGTTAGAGATTCCAGTTCTGAGACTCCCAGTCTCGAATCAGTCCCAGTAGTGAATGAATATTCATATGTCTTTCCCGAAGATCTTCCAGGAATTTCTCCCGAAAAGGAAATAGACTTTGGTATTGATCTTATTCTAGATACTCAGCCCGTATCTATCCCGCCATACTGAATGGCACCAGCAGAACTCAGAAAACTGAAAGAACAGTTGAAGGATCTCTTCGATAAGGGATTCATTAGACCCAGCGTTTCCCCATGGGGCACTCCAGTATTATTTGTGCGCAAGAAAAATAGTTCTATCAGAATGTGTATAGACTACCGTCAACTCAATAAGGTCACAGTCAAGAACAAGTATCCTCTTCCCAGAATCGATGACTTGTTTGACCAACTTCAGGGTGTGATCTATTTCTCTAAGATAGACCTCATATCCAGCTATCATCATCTCAGAGTTAGAGAATGTGACATTCCAAAAATAGTTTTTCGTATCCCGTATGGTCACTTCAAATTTCTAGTCAAGTCATTTGGTCTTACCAATGCCCCAGTAGCATTCATGGACTTGATGAACCGATTGTACAAATAGTACTTGGACATGTTCGTGATAGTCTTCACAGATGATATTCTGGTCTATTCCTGCATTGATCATAATTATGCAGACCATCTCAGAATAGTACTTTAGTCTCTTAGAAATCATCAGTTATTTACCAAATTCAGTAAGTGTGAATTTTGGCTAAGGTCAGTAGCATACCTTGGTCATATCATTTTTGGTGATGGCATTAGGGTAGATCCTCAAAAGATCGAAGCAGTAAGAAACTGGCCTTGCCCTATTTCTCCATCAGATATCAGGAGTTTCTTGGGTTTGTCGGGCTATTACAGAAGATTTGTTGAAAGATTTTCTTCAATTCCATCTTCTATGCCCAAATTGACTCAGAAGAAAGTCAAGTTGTAGTGGTCAGATCCTTGCGAAAAGAGTTTTCAATAATTGAAGACTCGATTCACCTCAGTTCCAATTCTATCTCTTCCAGATGGTTCAGATGGGTTCATAGTATATTGTGATGCATCCAGAGTAGGTTTGGGTTGTGTCCTCATGCAGCATGGTAAGGTCATAGTCGACGCCTCCAGACAGCTTAAACCCCATGAGAAGAATTACCCTACTCATGATCTTGAGTTAGCAGTCGTAGTCTTCTCCTTGAAGATTTAGAGATATTATCTCTATGGAGTTCATGTAGATGTCTTCACAGATAACAAGAGTCTTCAGTATGTCTTTTCTCATAAAGATCTCAATCTTTGTCAGAGAAGGTGGTTAGAGCTCTTGAAAGATTATGACATGAGTGTCCTTTATCATCTAGGCAAGGACAATGTAGTGGCCGATGCTCTCAGTAGACTCTCTATGGGTAGTGTTCTCCTATAGAGGATAGTAAGAAAAAGTTAGCTCAGGAAGTCCATCAACTTGCCAAACTAGGCGTTCGCTTAGTCGATTCTTCATAGGGAGGTGTATGTATTCAGAGTAGTTCAGAATCATATCTAGTTTCCGAGGTGAAAGAAAAGAAAGATAGATACCCCAGCCTAGTCAAGTTAAAAGAATCAGTTCAGGATAAGAAAATAGAGGTTTTCTCCCAAGGAGGAGATGGCATCCTCCGTTATTAGGGTCATCTGTGTGTTCAAGGTGTAGATGAATTAAGGCAACAAATTCCCATAGAAGTTCATGGTGCATGTTACTATATTCATCCAGGGTCCACTAATATGTACTGCGACTTGCGGGAGATCTATCGGTGGAGTAAGATGAAGAGAGATATTGCAGAGTTTGTGGCTAAGTGCTCTACATATCAGTAGGTTAAGATAGAGCATCAGAAGCCTAGAGGTCCTATACAGGATTTCATTATTCCTACTTGGAAGTGAGATGAAGTTAACATGGACTTCGTGACGGGTTTGCCTCGAACTCGTCATCAACATGATTCAGTCTGGATCATTGTAGAGAGAATGACCAAATCATCTCATTTTCTTCCAGTTCATACCTCTTATTCTGCCTAGGATTATGCCAAACTCTACATCAAAGATTTGGTCAGATTTCACGGTGTTCCGTTATCTATTATCTCGGACAGAGGTACCCAGTTCACCTCTCACTTTTGGAAAGCATTCAAAAAGGGTCTTGGTGCCCAAATTCATCTCAGTACAACCTTTCATCCTCAGACAGATGGTCGAGAAGAAAGGACCATTCAGACTTTAGAAGATGTGCTAAGGGCGTGTGTTATTGATTTCAAAGGAAATTGGGATGACCATTTACCTATGATTGAGTTTGCAAACAACAACATTTATCATTCCAGTATTCAAATGGCTCCATTTGAAGATCTCTATGGTAGAAGTTATGGATATCCAATTGGTTGGTTCAAAGTTATTAAGGCCTCAGTCATAGGTCCTGACTTAGTATTCGACGCCCTAGAAAAAGTACAGTCAATATGAGAAAGACTTCGGGCTGCTCAGAGTCGACTGAAGCCTAATGCAGATATTCATAGAAAGGATATCGAGTTTGATATTGGTGATCATGTCTATCGTAAGATATCACCTATGAAAGGAGTGAAGTTATTCGGCAAGAAAGGAAAGATCAGTCCCCGATATGTCGGTCCCTTCAATATTCTCAGTCATTTTGGCAAAGTAGATGATGAGCTCGAATTGCCTTCAGATCTTACCACAGTTCATCCAGCCTTCCATGTCTCTTTTCTCAAGAATATTATAGGTGGACAATCATTCGTAGTCCCTATTCAGAGAATTGATGTTTAGAACAGCCTCTCTTATAAAGAGATTCCAGTAAAAATCCTAGATTATCAGACTCGTAGATTGAGGAACAATGAAGTCCTTCAAGTTAAAGTTCTTTTACAAAATCAGTACGTAGAGGGAGATACTTGGGAAGCAGAAGAAGATATGCATACCAAGTACCCTCACCTCTTCCTCGCTAACTCAGATCAAGCTCAAGGTAATAGTTCTCCTTAAGCTTATTCAGTTTCATGATTAGTGTGCATCACTAACTTAGTATTCAGTCTCATGCTCATGTTCCCATGATAAACTTAGTATCAAGTACTATCGCATATTCAGTCATGCACTATTGTATTAGTTTAGTTATATAATTATACGTCATACATGTATTCTCATTGTGAAAAACTTAGTTCTTCAAAGCACTCAATTATACATTCATGAATTAGTTACACATGCATCAGATATGCATGCTCAGTATGTTATGTTCATCTTGTCAGTCTAGTCATTCATGAGATGATGTTCCAATTATCCATGTTCAGTTCATGTTCAGCTTATTTTTTCCCCTATCAGTCAGTCTCATTCAAGGATGAATGTTCTCAAGGGGGAGATATTGTAATACACCGTATATTTTTTCTAGCTAATTTCATCCCAAGAATGCCTAGTATTATATTCTAAGGTAAGTGATGATTATTCCATAATGAACTTTTAAGATTTTTACTTTTTTCATGTGGGAAATTCAATAAGCTTTCCATCAATATATGGTTTGCTTAAATCCGATAACCGAGTCAGAAGTTACGACTAATTTAAGTTTCCATCGTAAAACAGTGCCATATTAGTCAGTGGCGCACCACGCCACAAGAGGAAATTGCATTTGGAAATTTCTAGTGGGTGTCTGTGATTATGGCGTGTCGCACCAGCACTCAAATTCAGAATTGTCTTTTTTCCAGTATCGCAGAGCCATTTACCCCACGTCACACCAAAGTTCCAGGTCACGAAGGAAGGGGCAACGTGATGGCTCCACGTCGCGCCATCCCTCAAATTCTCAATTGTCAATTTCCAGTGACACGGTGCGATAACACCGCGTCGCGCCAGGGCCCCAGTTCGGGAAAATTCTACTTAAATTACAGGGCACATCCAGGGTTAACAGGGTCAATTTCCTGCCCCTATTTAAACCCAATAACACGTGATTCAGCCACTTTTCACTCAAATTATGCTAGTTTGTCTCAAGTTTCTCTCAAGAACAAGCTAGGGTTTCTATTGGGAATTCAAATTCAAGAAGGTTTCACCATCAATCTTCACGAAATCACGAATTAAGGTATACATAGTGTCATTCATGGACTCCTTTCGTCCATGAAGTCCAAGAATCCTTTTCTAAATACAATATTATGGATTTTCTATATGTTTTCGTGATTTGGTTATTCTTGTTCTTGTTCATTTTGATAAATAAATAATTGAATTCTATTCCATAATTTGGTGATAAATTTCACGTGGGTTGATTAGAATAGATATGAATTCATGCAAACCTAGTATTTAACTCTTGAATGGTGTAATTAGAGTTGAACCATGATGTTTAATTGTTGAAACATGATGTTTACATGTACTATGTCCACCAGGTGTTTGATTAAATGCCTAGATTAAGGAAAATTGCTTAACTAGCATGATATCATGAAATCCCCATGTATCTACAAGTTCATGCCTATTAGATGTTTGATGAAATGATTCAAGAAATATATTATGAATTATGATGCTAGTCATATGCTCAAGTAAGTTATGCTAAGTCAGTTTCCTTCCATCGAGTCCTGGGGGTACTTGTACCCAAAACATTAGCTATGTGCCTAGAGCCGTGTCATGTTTTCACGATACTCTCAGTCAAGCTATGAATCCTTAGACTTCAGACAATCTTATTACTCAGGAAATCTCCATGATCTTATGACTCAGTTAGTTGTCAGATATCAGTAGTTTTCCGTCAATCAACGGAGCTCAGTAACTTAGCTCATATGCAGTTCAGTAAATCATGTTCAGTTTCCATTTAGATAGGAGTAGGAATTAGCACCGAGTGAACCCAAGGATAGGAACTCACCTATTATATGAGGGTGTGATTCTTAGAAGCAGTCCTTGCATTCAAGAACTATGTAGCCATCATAGATTGAGACATTGTAGCCTTCTATATGAGGGTAGATGAGGTGGCTTAACCTGTTATATGAGGGTTCCCACTGTTCTCACTAGAGTTACATGTTATATGAGAGTTAATCACATGTTGTCCTTACCAGTGGCGCAGTATTGACACCCTTCTAATCAGGGCATAGATTGGACCCCAGCTCAGCTACTATAGTACATTTAGGGAATGTCATTTAGATAACTACTTACCACAGTTTCATGTTACAGAATTAGGACTGTCAGATACAGTCAATCAATCTCTGTAATAGAACTTAGATAGTTCTTCAGATTTCAAGACTGTCAGATATAGTCAACTCAGATACAGTATAGAACTCAGATAGTTCCATCAAATTCAGTATTGTTAGATACAGTTACTCATGTTATCAGTTACATTCTGATACATTTATTCATGCTAGCAGTTATTAGTATATCATGCTATAGTATTCAGATTCAGTAATCATGTTATCGCAATGTCAGTTACAGTTATGTATTTATGCATGCACTCTCACGTTCATGTTAGACAGTCAGTTAGTATTAATCATGCATGTAAACCCTTGCATTTAGCCTACCTCACATGTATACTCAGTACATTCCATTGTACTGATGCATTTGCTCTATGGTGCACATTCCATTGTACTGACGCATTTGCGCTATGGTGCTTTATTTTTATGTTACACCATAGGTTCAGAGACACAAGTTCCAGATCAGCAGTAGATTCCAGTTTCAGCAGTCAGAGTAGAAGTGAGTCCTCATCCTTCGAGGACACGATGATTTTCTTTTATCTCATTGATTAGTTTATTGGTTGGAGTTAGTTGAGGATGTGTCCCATCAACTCCTTACTTAGATTATCTCAGACAGTAGAGGCTTTCAGACTAGATTCAGACTATCATATTTCAGACTTCAGTTTTGTTTTGGGTATTCTATTACCCCAAACATATGTTATGTTATTCAATTATGTTCATTATCGAACCTTATTGCCTTTTAGTGCATGTTTCCGCATTTTCATGTTATATTATGAGTGTACAGGTACAGATATTAGTCATGGTTTAGCTTGTGGTCCTTCGGGGTCATGAGCACCGTGTAGCGTTCCTGTTCAGAAAAATCTGGGCGTTACAATTCTGCCTTTATTTTTTATATTACTATTATATATAAGAGAGGATAGATTTTTTTGGTAGTCCTCACATGATTTTTTTTGTTCTCTTTTACCCTTAATTAAAGTGTTTATTACTTTGTAAGTTAACACAGATTTTAGTAAATTTTAAAAACTTTAAGGTTTTTTACATGCCGCTAAAAATGAGAAAAGGTGATAGTGGACCCCACAAACCATACTCATACATATTTGAGTCTTTATTTTTTTTGAAAATATTATTGAATTTGTTTCAAATTATATTTGATCTTAACAATTAATCATAAACACATAAATAGTTATTTTAGTTTTCAACTTCTATCCTGATATACGTTTAATTATTGAATTAAAATATTTTCTGATAATATTATTTGTTGATGTTATTTATAATGTTTAATTTGCAATTTAAATTTTTAGTTATCGATTAATAAGTATAGTTTATTTATTTTAATTTTACCTGTAATTTTATATTGTACATGATGACAAACATAAGTAATCAACAAAGATTTCATTTATATAAAATTATATTTTGTAACAAAGAATAACCATAACTAAATTTTTTTATTGTTAAATACTTTTAAAATGTGTCAAAAATGTTAGTTATAATCCTTTCATTTCAGTCAAAAAATAAATTTCTTAATATGATAGTTAGTTAATCTAATTTTATGTGAGCACATTTTTACTATAAAATTGACCTGATAAATGACCATATTAAAAATAAATAATAAATATTATTTTTATATATATTCTGAAAATGCTGAGAGAAAAATGTAGTGAAAGAAATTATAATTTGATCTTCTAATAATTTATGATAAAAGCTCAGTTTGATTAATCAAAGATTAGAAATCAAAAGAATTCAATAAAATAGATATTAGAACTTTAGTACACACACTTGTTTTGATTTTTTTTATTTTGAAAGTCTAATATTTAAAGGGATAATACCCACGAAAATATCTGAAGTTTAACCAAATGTCCAGTGGGGCATATTGAACTTTTTGGGAGTCCTATTACCCCCCTATACTTTTTTAATTTGAATTAATTCCTCCCCACCCCCCCACCCCCCGAACTTTTTTAAAGTGGAATTAATCCCCCCTCAAAACGTATACCCAGTTTTTTCAGTGGGAAGTGTGGTACACGCGCCGTTTCTTCTCCATTTTATCACTTTTCAATATTTTTTCACCATTACAACCATATTAAATATTCCAAATGATTCCATTGAGTTTATGAAGAAATTTTTTTCAAATAATTGAATGGAATCTTGCCTTAATTTTTCATTGAAATTCGAAAGATTCAATTAGAGAGTTCCATTAATGAAAGATTCAATGAAACTCGCTAATTGAAAACTCAATGGAAGAAAATTCATTAATGGAACTCTAAAGATTCGTAAAATTTAATTTCATGATTCAATTTTCATTAATGGAACTCGGAAGATTCGGAAAATTCATTAATGCAACTCGGAAGATTCGGAAAATTTAATTTCATGTATGAAGCTATTCAATCTTCCGTTAATGTAACTCGGAAGATTCAATTTCCATTAATGAAACTCAGAATTTAATTAGTGAGTTTCCGAATTTGAATCTTTCGAATCATCCATTGAGTTTCAATTAGCGAGTTCCATTAAATTATAACCATGAGTTCCATTAAATTTCAATTCAACAATGGAGTAACCATTGTTGAAGAAAAGAAAGAAACAAGAAGAAGAAAGAAGAAAGAAGAATGAAAAAATAAATAAAAATATAAAATTTAGAATAATTATAAAATTAAGGGGTTGTTTGGCAAAAAAAAAGAGTTTAAAACGTTTTTAACACTGTTCACGCACTCAATGCGCGTTAATAACACGCAATGTGCCAAGTGGAAGATATATGCCATTAAAATACGAAAAAAAAGTCTGGGGGGGTAATAGGACCCCCGCAAAGTTCAGTGTGCTCAACTGGTAATCCGGTCAAACTTCAGGTATTTTCGTGGGTATTATCCCATATTTAAATTAAGAAAAATATTACCCTTTAACTTTTCAATACCATTTTGTACTGTACTATTATAAAACTCCTTAAAAACAATCACACTGATATAAAAAAAAAGTAAAAAAATAAGAACGAGAAAAATTTAAAAATATCTATAATTTATTTTTAAATGTTAGTTTGGGCCCGGGCTTAGCACAGGCTAAATGAAATTAGTATATATATATATATATATATATATATATATATATATATATATATACACACAAAAGTTGAATTCTATTATTTACTATTATATATGAGAGAGAGTAGAGTTTTTTGGTAGTCCTCACATGATTTTTTAGTTCTCTTTTACCCTTAATTGAAGTTTTTATTACTTTGTAAGTTAACACACATTTTCGTAAATTTTTAAAACTTTAAGACTTTTTACATGCCACTAAAAATGAAAAAGGTGATAGTGGGCCCCACAAAGTATACTCGTGCATATTTGAGTCTTAATTTTTTAGTTATTCTATTGTTCAACTTCTATCCTGATATACGTTTAATTATTGAATTAAAATATTTTTCTTATAATATTATTTGTTGATGTTATTTATAATGTTTAATTTTCAATTTAAATTATTAGTCTTCGCTTAATAAATATAGTTTATTTTATTTAATTTTACCTGTAATTTTATATTGTACATGACGACAAACATAAGTAATCAACAAAGATTTCATTTATATAAAATTATATTTTATACTAAAGAATAACCATAATTAAATTTATCATTTTTAAATACTTTTAAAATGTGTCAAAAAATGTTAGTTATAATCCTTTCATTTCAGTCAAAAAATAAATTTCATAATATGATAGTTAGTTAATCTAATTTTATGTGCGCACATTTTTAATATAAAATTTACTTGATAAATGACCATATTAAAAATAAATAATAAATATTATTTTTGTATATATTCTAAAAATGCTGAGAGAAAAAGGTAGTTAAAGAAATTATAACTTGATCTCCTAATAATTTATGATAAAAGCTAAGTTTGAATAATAAAAAATTAGAAACTCAAAAGATTTCAATAAAATAGATATTAGAACTTTAGTACACACATTTGTTTTGATTTTTTTTTTGAAAGTCTAATATTTAAATGAAGAAAAATATTATCCTTTAACTTTTCAATACCATTTTGTACTGTTCATTTTAAAACTCCTTAAAAACTATCACACTGATGTCACAAAAAAAAAAAAAAATAAGAACGAGAAAAATTTAAAAATATCTATAATTTATTTTTTAATGTTAGTTCATTTCAAAAAACGTATATCTTGCCTAATTATGCGAAGGGTAATATTGTAATTTTGATTCGATCAATATTAATGGTATTTACCAATTAGCTATCCTATAGTTTGGGAATTTTCATCAAATTTTCTAAAAAAAAGTACTAAACACCTCAAAGGTATTCTTCTCTCTTAATTGACATGCAATGTCATTAAAATTACATTTTTCAAAATAATAAATTATATAATTCATCAAACTCATTTAACAAAAATTATAACTAAATTTTTTTTCTAAAAAATGCATTAATTTAATTTTCATGCATGAAAATTCTTTACCATATTATTTTACATGCAAATTAAAATCTCTAGATAGCTTATGTAATTTAGTGATATTATTTTTTTAGAAAACAGTTGAATTTTTTAGGGAATTATATATAAAATCCTGAATGACTATCTAGAAAAATAACACTAAAAAAAATATAAATACCTAGGAATGAGAATTTCTTCTTAATAAATTAATGTACCTTTTTAAGAAAACTAAGATTATAATTTTTGTTAAATGAGTTTGCTAAGTTAATATGTTTATTATTTGTTAAAAAATCATGGTTTACTCATCCCAATTAGAAGAGGAAGAGACTTTTGAGGTATTTAGTGATTTTTTGAGTAAATATTGATAACTGAGTGATATTATTTTCTTAGCAAAAATAAAAGTGACTTTTATAAGTGATTCCAAAAACATGAATAATAATTCGAGAAAATAACTTTAGAAAAATAAAATTTTAAGTAATGGTAAAAGATTTCTAAGCATGAAAATTTCTTCTTAATAAATTAATATATTTTTCTAAAGAAAAGAATAAGAATATAATTTTGACTAAATAAGCTTAATGAGTTAAATAAGTATATTATTAAAAATGGCTTACATGGCCTATCAATTAGAAGAGAAGGAGACGTATGATATTTAGTTGTTTTTTAAAGATTAATAGTGATAGTTGCGTCATATTATCTATTTATTCATGTCTGTCTGCTCAATTGAGTGTTTGAGTTATATGTCTTGAAGTTCATAATAACAAGGATTGTTTGTATTTATACAATTCATCAGGTCCCTTTATTCTACAATAATATTATCTAATCCAATATTAATGGAATTTATCAATTTGTTATCCTATAGTTTGGGGATTTTCATCGAATTTCCTAAAAAAATACTAAACACCTCAAAAGTATTCTTCTCTCTTAATTGGCATGCAATGTCATTAAAATCACATTTTCAATATAATAAATTATTTAATTCATCAAACTCATTTAACCAAAATTATAACTTTATTTTTTTCTAAAAAATGCATTAATTTAATTTTCATGCTTGGAAATTCTTTGTCATATTATTTTACATGCAAATTAAAATCTCTAGATAACTTATTTAATTTAGTGATGTTATTTTTTATAAAACCATTGATTTTTTTAGGCAATTATATATAAAAACTTGAATGACTATCTAGAAAAATAACTCTAAAAAAATATAAATAACTAGGAATGAGAATTTCTTCTTAATAAATTAATGTACCTTTTTAAGAAAAATAAGATTATAATTTTGGTTAAATGAGTTTGCTAAGTTAATATATTTATTATTTGTTAAAAAATGATGGTTTACTCATGTCAATTAGAAGAGGAAGAGACTTTTGAGGTATTTAGTAATTTTTTGAGTAAATATTGATAATTGAGTGATATTATTGTCTTAGCAAAATAAAAGTGACATTTATAAGTGATTCCAAAAACATGTATAACAATTCAAGAAAATAACTTTAGAAAAATTAAAAGTTTAAGTAATGGTAAAAGATTTCTAAGCATGAAAAATCCTTCTTAATAAATTAATATATATTTTAAAAGAAAAGAATAAGAATATAATTTTGACTAAATGAGTTTAATGAGTTAAATAAGTATATTATTAAAAAATGGTTTACATGGCCAGCCAATTAGAAGAGAAAGAGATGTATGATATTTAATTGTTTCTTTTAGATTAATAGTGATAGTTGTGTCATATTATATATTTATTCATGTCTGTCTGCTCAAGTGAGTGTTTGAGTTATATGTCTTAAAGTTCATATTAATAAGGATTGTGTGTATTTATACTATTCATCAGGTCACTTTATTCTACAATAATATTATCTAATCCTATGTAGATTGAATATCCATGACACTTGTATGGACACGATATACACTTCTTCTATGAAGTGCGATTTGAAAGTAAAATCTATCAAATTTTAATTCTATTGATGAGGATTTTGTTATGAATTTTGTATTGTAAAATCTCTCAATCTTTATTTTATTGATTAATATTTTATAGCGGACTGCATTATGAAATCTCTCAACCTTTATTCTATTGATTAGTATTTTGTTACAGATTTTGTACTTTTATTATATAAATGCAAATGTTTATTAAACATTCCTGAGTAGCTATATCTTAAAAACTAATATTATGTTACATCATCAACTTTTTCGTTGTAGGTACTTTATTTATAGATGAGACAAAATATATATTTTTTAAAGTGCAATAGATGTGAATTTTTTGTCAAAACAACAGTCACATTAGATAGAAAAAGATGAGAAAAAGGATTTTCGAGGAATAATCTACAGAATCAGTTGTCCTAATTGTTGATAATTGAGATTCAAGATCCCAGTTTAAGTTTTAAATTTGATCTAGCATTGGCCAAATAATGATTTCCATTCTTGCTAATGATTTCCATTCTCGCTCTTGAATTGGTTGTTTCTGGACATTGAATTAACTTTGTTTTCTTTTACTTATGCAGTGTTATTCTGATTTCAATATGACCTTTTTTATGCTTGTTATTTTGTAAAGGATAATTTTATTTTTTTATTTGTATATTATGTTTGTTATGAGATATGTATGTCAATTTAGTGTTCAAATAATGGATGCAACTAAAATTAAACACAAATGAAACTACATTTGAATTCAAAATATTGGGCCCGTGCATAGCACGAGCATGCTTATATAGTATTTTTTTTTTTTACATAGAAGAGTGAAGAGTGGGACGACCAAGGGTATTTTGGGTATTTCATATCCATTTCAATGTATATAATTGACTCAAGGGTAATTGTGGTATTTCATATCTATTTTATTGTTCAAAAATATCTTTTCAAGTTTCCACTTTTCTATCACATAATGAATATTTTTTTTGACACAATATGAATATTGCTTTAAATATATTAGCATTCTCTATAGCACAGAAGTCGATTTATTTATGTACGTAGAATGACTACCATTGCAACAACTGATGCACGGTGCTATATTTTTGAGATATGTGTTCTTTTCACCCATGACAGATTTAGGCCAAAGTGAATAAGTACTGTCATACAAATATAACATAAGTTTGCGTTGAATAAATCATTGTGGTCCTATCCTCCCTGACTCCAGGCATAGCGGCAATGCACTGAGCTGCTATTTCAACATTGGAAATACAACTTGTGAAGTAACTAAGAAATTGTAACTTCTTGAATTTGAAACTTCTTTGATTTGGTCTTTTTTTTTTTGTATAAGAATGGGTTGAAGCATTGGAGGTTGGAAATATTATTAAATATTATTTGAATATGAAAGTAAAATACTTATATTTTTTTGGGCTCCAAAATGTTTAATTATAGTATAAATTAGGCATCTTTGACAGAAAACACCATAAGTTGAGAATTTTGTTGCGATGTAATCAAAGTAGAGAAAGTTCGAGGAAGTTGTCTGGTTTAAGCTATAGTATTTAAGAATTCTTTTTGAGATTTTACAAAATTGAAGAAAATTTGAGTTAGTTGTTTGTTTTAACAATAGTACACACTGTCAGACTCAAATTCCAATTCAAGCAAGTTGCTTGATTTAACTTCAATACTATACTATATACTAAATTTTATATATTTCAGTCCATTTCCTATCTTATGTGCAATTTGACCTGTTGTGAGTTGCATATGCAAGACCTCTGCCGAAGATAATAGTATTATCGATAAACCCCTATGATATCTCTGTCTCTCTAATTTCTTAATAAAAACATTCTTTTGCTTCAAATCTAGAACTTTTAAAATGTCAAATTTAACAATAGGATTGCCATTTGATTTTTTGGACCATCCTGACTTGCTCATATGATTTCTTGTTTAGGTATGATCACTCTGCATACGACAGTTAAGTGGAAAGGTTAGATAATTATTTCCTTGGTTATATGTACTTTACACCTTTTTGTTCTCCGTGTTCATAAACAAAGAAGGGACAAAGACAAAAATTTGCTGCCTTTACTTGTTTCAGTTTGTTATTTATTTAATAATATAATATGATTAGTAGTAAGAAAGTTAACATTTGTTTTGGAAACCAATTATACTTGTTATAAATGATAGAAGTTTAATTTTTTCCTTTTTGGTCTTCATTAAAATTTTTGATGATTAGAAGTAAAATGCCTGTTAAGATATAGTAGAAGTCAACTGTCAACCTCATCTCTAAACTATATAATTGTTATGTTAGTGTTGATTTATATGTAGGCACATCATATTTACTAAATTATTCTGCAACTCTCGCATGTAGATTACTTAAAAACAAAGGTAACATTGAGCTACTGAAGGATTAATGTGCCTCTAGACAATTGAATAGTTAAGTACACTCTTAAGAAACTTTGCCTTGAATCTTGGTGTGAAAGAAATGGATTCTCACAAAAAGTGTACACAGAAATAGAGTGATATCTTCATGTTGATTCATTTGGCTATAAGCTATTGACTTTCTTTACTTACATTTTAAACTTCTGAACTAATTTACTCATTAAATTCAATTTAACGGGTGTTTGATCGTGCATGCTCAAGAGGTTGATCACAACAATGAAAAATGCATCTCCTGTTGTAAAATTTATGAATATTATCTTTATAAATTTCAATTCTTTTTTAGGATTTGAAATTTTCACTTTTATTTTATTAGAATAGAAATATCTAGAAAAAAATGTAATTATGTTATTGAATACTTATAAAAATTCCATCTATAAAATGAAATTTAACTCTAGACAAAAATATACAAAATATTCGTATGATTTGAGATCATCTTTGTGCACAAATCAGATCAATTTGATTTTTTGAACTGATTTAAGTCAATTTAGATAATATAATTAAGATGATTGAAAACTCAATATGATTTACAAAATCAATTTAGAATATGACCGTACATCGATTTGAATAAACTTGGATGTGTTTACAATTCGAACAAACTTGAAAAAGTGAAAAATATATTGCGGGATGATAATATTTTTTTGTTATCAATTATACATCCTATGTCTCAATTTAAATAATATATTTTTCTTTTTAATCAATTCTAAAATAGAATTGACAATTTTTATTTGGTTAGTATTTTATAATATTATTAATATTTTAGTCATGTTGAATTTCATTTATTTTTCAAGAAGTCCAAAAAGGTATACTCTTCTATTTAAAGTTTATTTATAGGAAAACCAAGGGTAAAATTGTCATTTCATAAATATTCTAGAATATTTATTTCTATCATATATAGTCTTAAAAGTTGGTCATAAATTCCGAAATTTCAAAATAGCCAAACATCTTTCTCAAAATTCCAAGTGTGGTGGACCCCACACTAACATAATTTTTCCAAAAATATGTTTTGTATATTAAAATTAATCTATTTGAATGAGATATTATCCAAATTTCAATTCTTTTCTATGATGTTAAATTTTCACTTTTATTTTATTAGAATAGAAATATCTAGAAAAAAATGTAATTATGTTATCAAATACTTATAAAACTTCCATAAATAAAATGAAATTTAATTCTAGACAAAAATATACAAAATATTCGTATGATTTGAGATCATCTTTATGCACAAATCAGATCAATTTGATTTTTTGAACCGATTTAAATCAATTTAGATAATATAATTAAGATGATTAAAAACTCAGTATGATTTACAAAATCAATCTAGAATATACTTGAATGTGTTTACAATTAGAACAAACTTGAAAAAGTGAAATATAAATTATGTGATGATAATATTTTTTATGTTATCAATTATACATCCTTTGTCTCAATTTAAATAAAAGATTTTTCTTTTTAATCAATTCTAAAAAATAATTGACATTTTTTATTTGGTTAGTATTTTATAAGATTATTAATATTTTAGTTATGTTGAATTTCATTTATTTGTCAAGAAGTCCTCAAAGGTATAGTTTTCTATTTAAGGTTTATTTATTTTAAAGATAATTTAAAACATTGCGAAGTTTTTCCATACCATTTGTAGGGGCGGATTAGGTGCGTAGTTTCAACTAGATAATAAATACGTATGTATTTATTTTTATAATGAATATTATTGATTGGAATAATTTTCATTTTTATCTTCTTAACTTAAGATGTTTTATTAATTCATATTCTAAATTAGATATTATCGTGATTAGATTATCTAGTGTTTTAGGATCCTCGTTAGTAATATGTAATCTTTTGTATTCTAGGTATAAACTATATAGTTGAGTTTCTATTTCTTTTAATGATTTATTCTTTTCGTGAGATGTCATTAATTTATTTGGTTTATTATTTTATCCTGTAGTAACTGCAGAGTTACAAATTTCTGTATAATAATTTATCCTATCTGTACTGTAGTATATATCTAATTCTAGATTTTCTATGTCATTTATTATCTTCTGTTGTTCTTCTCGTAGTGAGTTTTTTAAATTATGTAAACTATCACATGTACTTTTTTCTAAATTTTCTAAGGTTTTTTCTATCCATATTAACTTTTCTTTTAGATCTTCCATTATTTTTTTAATTCGGTTTCTGTAATTAATCTCATTGTTTAGACTATCTTGGTTTTCCCTAGTTTTTCTAATATATTCTAATATCCACAGTCTTGGTCTGAATAATATCCTTCTGGGTAAATGTCTTTGTATATTTGTTCTAACGCATTTATTGTTTCAATTTCGTAGTTTATTACTTCTTCTAATAGTATTTTCTTAATATCTATAATTTCTATGTCTTTAAGTATATATAAGATTAAAACTTTAAGATTATCTATCATTTAAAATTGACTAAATATTTTATTATAATATTTTGTAGTTGTTTGTTTCAGGCTTAGTAGTTCTTGTATATTTTTATTAAGAAATTCTATGTAATTTAGCATGCTAAGTATTTATAAGAGTAGTTAGGTAGGTATGGTATATAATTTACTCTAGTCATGTAATATTTACCAAATGCTTTTTCTAATATGATTTTTCTTATATCTACTACTTTTATATCTTTAAGTGCATACAAAATAAGTATTTTAAATTTATCTACCATCTCATCAGATAAATAATTATTCATTTTCATAAAATTGCTTTTTTCAAAATATTCCCTTCAACCATGTTCATAACAAAATATGGTCATCTTAGATTACTATATACTAGATTATTCTTAAATAACATGTTCTTCGGTCACTATTAGCATGGTAATCTGGATATTTTCCCTTAAACAGCGCCTCTACTCTGGTTACTCCCCACCACGGCTTCTTGCCTTATTGGTTTCACCTTTAGGATGGCATAGTTCTTAGAGATTTTTCTCCGTTTCCACTTTGCTAATAAACTTCTTAACATATTATTCTTCGAATAATTCTACTATAAAGTAACTAACATGAATTTATTTTATCATACCATGATTGTTGGAAATTATGAATTTAGCTATTCATAATCATAAATAAATATACCTGTTCGGGTAGGTTTGATATTTCTGAGCTTTGTTCCTCCATAGATTTTTCCATTGAAATATACCTGTTTTTCAATTAACTGAGCAAAATATTTTTTGTAGACAAGAGAGAGTTTTTTGTGCTTCAACGCATGAAGGCTTGCTTTGCAATGCCTTCTTGCTTCTTTATTTATAGAGTGAACGATCTTTACAACGTACTTTACATGTTTTCTAAAAAAGCTAAAAAACAAAAATAGACTAAAAAAGTCCTAAAGTCTATTTACTAGACTACCTAAAAGTCTTAGTCTAAAAAGTAGTCTTTACAATAATAGTAGTTTACAAAGACTTTTACGTAAATAAATATCTTGTCTCCGTTGATTTTGTCGTATCTGCTATATCTCCATTATTGCTCCTTATCTTATCTTTCCAGCTGGCGTCTTTATCTCTTTTTATTCTAGCTGAACTGCTGGGACATCATTATCTCCTCCATTACATTTTGAACATTTGTGATCTGGATATTTATGTCCAATAGTCTTGCAGTATCTGGTCAATAATTCTTCTGAAATAAATTTTTCTCTGATAGCTCTGGCAATAGGTTCTGTTTCTGGTTTAAGCAATGTGATAATCCATTGCCTGATAGTTTCCATATCTGTTTCTCGTAACTCTTTTGAATTTGAATATATTAGTACATGATTTCTTGAATAGTAGCTCCATATGGGATTTTGTTTGCAATATGTATTTGCTAGCTCTTGTAAAATTGTAGATAGTCCGATAATCCTTTTGTTTGCATAAAATTTTGGTATCTCGATTCTAGGTATCTCTGGTTGTGAAATAATATCTTGTGGTATAATCATATCTCGTGTCATTCCTATCTTTACAACTTGTATAGGTTTTTTAACTTCATCAAATAATATCTCTGCTGGTGCCGTGTAAATTTTTATAAAAAACAAGGTACCTTTGGTTATTCTTTTAAAAGTGATAAATGCTTCATATATGTCTGGTATAGTGGATATCTCAGTTCCGTCCGTGGTATATACAGTACTAAGTAGTCCATATTCGTAGCAAGTTTTAACTAAGTTTGGTTTGGTTTTAGGTAAGGCAATAAGTTTATTATATCCGGTCAATCTCTGGGTTATATAGTTTGTATCTGGTTCTTGGATATTTGTAGCTTTGGGGTTGCTATTTAAAAAGGTTTGTACATTGTAGATATTTTCTATGTATGTACGGGTTGTGTAGTTGTATGTCTTTTTGTCTTGGTTTAGACTATCTCGGTATGTGGTAACTTGTGGGGGTATAAACATGGGATCTTTTGATGTATTTGGGGTATATGGTTTTTCAAATAGCTTATTTAGGTTCATATTTTTTCTAACTCCTTTGCTTGTACCTGCAGAAGTAGATAGATAAACGTTATGGATTTTATGGAGTGTCCCAACGTCTGCTTCTAGCTCTGGAATTTTACTGTGTTCCGATCGACATAGCTCTGCGCATTGCTGAGTTAGCTGATTCATAGCTATAGACTTCAGTTTATCTTCATTAGTCTTTAGCTTTAGCTCTTCTATCTCAGTACCCATACTGTCCACTTTTAATGAAAGCGTAGTTAGGGCATTGAGTATTTTTTCATGTATATTTTCTTCTATCATTTCAGTCTGTGTAGCTTTGTCTTGATATGTAATCTGCAATAACATTTTTGTTAGTACTGATTACTTCTATTATAAATGTAAAATTTAATATGTTTAAAACTAGTCTCCGAATCTCTTTTGTAGTAACTGAATTTTGTATTTTCTTTGTTAGCCACCAGCGTACCTGTGTATTATCTGTTCGCACAATAAATTTGTTATATACAATATATGGCTCAAATGCTAACAAACATTTATATAATGAACATAATTCTTTTCTATTTATTTCCCATTTTATTTCTGTCTCGTTGAACGTACCTGAGTAATATCTACAATGGTGTTCTATTTTTCTGCTTCATATTTATATTTAAGTACTCCTCCGTAACTATATTCACTAGCATCTGCTTCTACTATATATATAAATTTTCTATTTTCATCTGGAAATTGTAATTTTGGTAATTCTTTACAAAGTATTTTTATTTTTTGAACTTGTTTTTTATCTTCTTCATTATAGTTATATTCTATGTCCTTTTTTAGTTTTTTCTGTAGTGGTTTTAAGTTTTCTGCTAATTTTGGAATATATTCTCTTACTTGGTTTACTAATCCTAAAAATGATTGTAATTTCTTTTTCGTATCTAATTCTTCTTTCGAATTTATTATTTTTTGTACTATATGTTGTTGCATTTTTACTCCACTTTTATCTATTTGTATTCCTAAAAATTCTATCTGATTTTTCATAATTTCAGCTTTCTTTTTACTTAAACTTATTCCCGATTTTTCTATTATATCCGTAAATTGTTCCAATAATTTTAAATGTTCTTCTTTGGTCTTTGTATATAATAGTATATCGTCTATATATACTATACAATTAGGTAGTTGTTTAAAATAACTATCCATAAAATGTTGATATCTACCTGGTGCATTTTTATATCCAAATGGTAGTACATTCCATTCATAAAATCCTTGTGGTACCGTAAATGCGGTTAATTCCTTAGATTCTTCTTCTAACTTTAGATGGTAAAATCCTGATTTGCAATCAAATTTACTAAAGTAATTATATCCTTGTATTTGTCTTATTTTTAATATCTTATTTGGTATTGGGTAATTATAAGTTATTGTTTTTGCATTTAAATTTCTATAATCAATAACCATTCTACTTTTTCCTCTTTTTTGTTCACTATGTTTATTTACTATAAATGTTGGGCTATTATGTTTGCTATTACTTTTTTGTATATATTGTTTTTATATACTATTTTTAGTTTCCTCTATTTTTCGTATTTCTTCTGTAGTTTGTTGTTTTATTTTTTCTATTTCCTTTTTTCTATCTATTTCTTCATTTTCTCTTTTTATTCTAACCATAGCTGTCAATTTATCTTCTAATTTTAATTCTTCTTTTTCTAACATTAAATATAAATGTTCACCTATTTTCTTATATCTTCTTCCTAGATTAGAAAATACTATTCTTATTTTTAATCCTTCGTGATTTTCATATATTTTTTCATCTATTATAAATTCTTCTTTATTCATTTTATTGTAAATAGTTCATGTTGATATATATATTCTAAACTATCTATTTGTGATTCTAAATTTGATATTTCATCTTTTTATGCATTTATTGAGTTTTTACTAACTCCGGCAAATATATTATAATTTAATCTTTCTATTCTTATTTTTAATTCTTTACGTTTTTCAGATATAGTTTGTTTTAGTTCTTTGTATTTTTGTATTTTATTCATTCAAACAATATTTATAGTACTTTGGTGGATATCTAAATCTAATTTTATCATAATTAAGTGGTATATGTCTCATTCTTCTAGATTTTAAATGGATTATTAATTTTGCTTCAATACTAGATATTAAGGTAATTAGGTAAGCTAATCTTTGTGGGTTTTCTTTTGTTTTATTTAGACTTATATATTCTGAATAATTACTAATTAAGGATTCTTTAATTTTTCTAAAAGCTTCTCTGTTTTTAAATGGTCTTCTCATAATTAATATTGATTAATTATTGTCAAGTTAATCCAATCTAAATACATAAAATAAACTCAAACATATATAGTACTTCTAAATTCATAAACACATAAACTCAAACATATATATAATAAACACATAAACTCAAACATATATATATTACTTCTGTATTTTTTAAATAACTGGGCTCTGATACCTTTTGTAGGGGCGGATTAGGTGCGTAGTTTCAACTAGATAATAAATACGTAAGAGAGACGTTGTTTATAGGAGGATGTGAAAATACTCACATATGTTTCATAGAAGATAAAAATGTGACATCAATTTTGGCCACACATTTAATTACATAAAGTAACTAGGGGCTTTGAGCTGTAGGTGACAAAAGAGTTTGAAAATGAGGTATAGGTGACACAAGTCTTAATAATTGAGTGTAGGTGATAATTACTTTATTATGGATTAAGAAAGTTGGGTAAGTTTGAGAATAGTCCACAAGTTTTAAATTTACATCTTGATCTAAATATTTACCTAATATAACGGGAAACAGAGGGAAAAGGTGCGTTTCTCTCTTATCATCCAATGTTGTTTTCTTTCTCTTAGAAATTTTTTTTGATCATTGTTGTTGCTGATTTATTCATTATCTTCCGCTTAATTATCATCATCTTCTATTTCATTATCATCTTCGTCTTCTTGTTGCTGACCATTGTTGTTGTTGTTGTTATTTTCTCTCTCTTCACGATTTTTATTGTTCATTGCTGCTGCTGCTGCTTTATTCATCATCTTCTACTTCATTATCATCTTCATCTTCTTCTTCTTGACCATTTTTATTGTTGTTACCGCTCTGCTACTATTTGACCAATTTTTTAGTTCAAATTTTGTTTCGTACATCATTTTCCACTTCGGCATTACTTCATAGGATACTTTGATAAGTCAAATTATGATTTTTAGTTGAATTTTTCATCTGGGTAACTGCTATTGTGCTGTTTTATGAACAATAGATAGTACGCAAACATGAATGTAACATAAGAGCCATCTGTTTAAACAGATCAATCATCTGTTACGACAGATGAGATATTTATTTCAACGAAAGACTCATATGTTGGATTCATGTTTATGGTTCTATAGTGTCGTAACATGAATCAAACAGATGGGTCATCTATTGTAATATTGACCCATCTGTTGCAACAGATTAGTTATCTAGTGCAACATGATAACTATCTGTTGCAACATATTAGTAACCTATTAAAACAAAACCTGAACTCGATTCCAATAGACGTGTCGTCTGTTGCAATAGGGTAAATATCTATTGCAACAGGTTAGTAACCTGTTGCAATAAAACCTGAACTCGATTCCAATAGATGGTAAATATCTATTACAACATATTAGTAATATGTTGTGATAGAACCTGACCTCGATTCCAACAGATGCATCATCTGTTGCAATAGGTAAGTCATCTGTCGCAACATGTTAATTATTTGTTGCAACATGTCACTCATCTGTTGAAATCATCTTCAAATGTTCCTTAGTACTGTAACATCTATCCCAACAGGTGCTTTATCTGTTGAAACAAATATATAGTCTATTGTAACATATGATTCACCTATTACAATAGATGACTCGTCTGTTGAAATTAGCTTCAGAAGCATAACATGAATCCCAATAGGTTAGTAATCTGTTGCTATTGATCACTTACCTGTTGCAACATATTACACATCTAATGGGATTCATGTACGACACTATAAAATCACTATTAAATTTTTTTAACAAATGACTTTATTTAGATGCCACTAATAGAGGGATCAATAACAATAGGGGTGAATTGTCATGGTCAATGAATCGAGAAAAACAATTGATATATATGGCATTGGAAGGAGGGTGAAATGCTAGAGATGATAGCTATGACAGTCCAAAGTGATGTTTTGTATGATAATTTTGTGAACTTAATCATTATCTATTGTGGACTGAATTGTTAACCGAAAGAAATCCTCATCAGCTACATGCACAACTCCTTTGAAAATCTGAGGATACTACCTTTCAAGATAACCGATCAGGTTTGGTTGCGTGCTTATCTTAGTGATTCATCCAGGCTGGTGTTAAGGATGTACGTGGTTGAAAAGATGAGAGAGAATGAGAATCATAACATAGAAGAAGAACAATAACAAGACTACTTTGATGATAGGTTGGATGATCTAGACATGAATATTCCAGATGATGATGAAACACCTACGACCGTTGATGCGACCAATACGGTGGGAAGTTCTTCTCGATCGACACAGTCTGGCAATCTTCAAGACGATGGGACTGACTTTTTTAATGGAATGTCATTCAAGGACAAGAAAGAACTATCTAACACTTTATTTATTTCTTGCTTGAAAAAAGATTTCAGAATAAAGAAGGTGATTAATTCGAGTAGTGTCTTTTGCTACAAATATGCTAATCTAATCTGCAAGTGGTGGTTGAGAGAGGTGAAGTACGTAAGTTCCAATAGATTCATCATTTATAAATATGAAAAGTATCACACATATGGTTTAGAGCACATCTCGGGCCAAAATCCTCACGCCACGGCAAAGGTCCTCGGTGAATATTTCAAGAATAGTTTCCCCGATGGCAAAGGCCCTTCTACAAAGGTTATGACCAATTAGCTCCTTATAGAATTGGGTGTCCTAGTCAGTTATTGGAAAATATATACGACCATGAAAATTTCCAAGAACTTGGTTAGGGGGACACACGAGCATGGGTATGCAGTCCTGGATGCCTACCGTTACATGACTGAGTCCACAATTCTCAGAAGTAAGACGACATTGCATGTTGATGAAAACAGAAGGCTCAATTACTTTTTTGTATCCTATGGTTCTTGGAGTCAAGTTTTTTGACATTTGAGAAAAGGCATAGCCATCGACTGTACCTTCTTGAGGAGAAGGTATAATGGAGTTCTGCTAGCGGCGGTGGTGCAGGATGCAGATAATCACATCTTTCCTCTCGCTTTTTGTGTAGCGAATAAAGAATATGATGCCGCTTCTAATTTTTTTTTGAACAACTGCAAAGCTTCTCAAAGATACCGAAGAGATGTGTTTTGTTTTGGATAGGCATCCAAATATTCCAAAGATGGGTTCAATTTTCTCCACTTCAGCTTACTTTGGTTGTTGCATCAGGCATCTTGGAGATAACATTCGGACCAACTATCACAATGAAAGGGTCGTGACACTTTTTATAGAGCAGGTAAAGAATATAGAAGAGTGGAGTTTCTAGACCATTTCAATCAAATAACGGAAGTGCATCCCAAGGCAGTAGAACATCTCATACATATCGGTTTCGAGAGATGGAGCCAGGCATTCTATCCGGCAGATAGGTACATTCTTATGTATTTAATGTCTTGTTTGAGTTACAAGTTTAGTATGATGTCGTACTAAGTGATTCTTTTGTATAGGTACAATATTATCACATCAAACATAGCTGAATCGGTGAATTCATTGTTTGGAGATGAAAGAGAATTTCCTATCAAGGCTCTGTTTGAAATAACAAATAAGAAGTATGGCCAATTTTTTAACGAAAGGCATGTGCAGTTCGATGGCCCAAGAAGAACCCCATTTGTTCTGGAAATCAAAAAAATAATATCAACGAACATCATTTTGGAGAATAGGTTATTATCTTATAAAATAGCATATTATAAATTCAGTATCACCAGTCATGGTGATGTTGCCACGGTCGATCTTCAAATAAGATCTTGTACGTGTATAGTTTTTGACTTGGACAAAATACCTTGTCCACATGCTATGACAATAGTTCGAGATCAATACGATCCAAAATATAGACCTAAAGTTTACGAGCACTCCTCTCAATATTATTCAATGGAAAAATATAAAATGGCATATAGTAGGCATATTACTCTGGTGCCTCTCAAAGAATCTTAGGTTGTTCCTGCAGTGCTTTTGGGGAGATTAACACCTCCTCCATATATTGACCCAAGCACTATCAAACCGGGAATAAAGCCATATAAGAGGAGGCGTAGAGTCGGAGGATCATTTTCATCAAGAAGAAACAAGTGCTCTATATGTAAGCACGCTGGCCATAAGAGAACTACATGCCTGGATCGTAATCCTCCATGATCATTGTAATTGCAAAAACATGTATTGTTGTTTGTTGTGTACTTTTATATATTTAACTTATTTTTGTGAACGTAATGTTATTATTTATTATATATAAAATATCTTTTTTAATAACTTGTGCATCAACTAAAAAAGGCAAAACATTAAATAAATAATATAGCAGATCACAATTATTTTCAACATATTACCCATCTGTGGAAATAGATGAACATTAGCTGGAAGACCACAACACAGTTCAATCAAACTGGAATGTTCTTCTCCAACAGATGGATAATCTGCTGACAGAAACCCAACCGATCTGTTCCAACAGATAGTCCATCTGTTAAAAGAACTCAAATGCCAAAATTTCTATTGCTACTGGATAATTTCTCCTTACCTCCAACATTCGACATGTTAATATATTTAGAAGAAGGAATAGACAGAATGAAATTAAATAAGAATTAAAATCCAAAGTCGACCAACAATAAATTTTCCATAAAACAGAAAATAAAATACATTAGGTATAGAAAAACAGGCAAAACATGAAATAAATAATACAACAAACCAGAATTATTTTCTGTAGATTACCCATCAGTGGCAACAGATGGACATTAGCTGGAACAACACAACACAGTTCCATCAAACTGGAATATTTTCCTCCAACAGATGGATAATCTGCTGAAAGAAACCCAACCAATCTATTCCAACAGATGGTCCATCTGTTGAAAGAACTCACATGCCAAAATTGTTATTACTACTTGATTCAAAATTGCTCTTATGGCTCCAACAGTCGATATGTTAACATGTTTAGAAGGAGGAATAGAGAGAATGAAAATTAAATTAGAATTAAAAAGTCAAAGTCGACCAACAATAAATTTTCCATTAAACAAAAAACAAAATACATTAAGTATAGATCCGATATATAATAAAAAAACACTTTCTAATAATTATTATTATATCAGCAGCAGCATTATTTTCAGCTGGCCAATCTTCAATCGGCAAAAGCAAGGCCCTCCTAAGATTGCGAATCTCCATGATCATCCGGGCTCTCATGGCGGACAACTCCTACCGCAGGACATGAACCTGTGACTCAAGTTCTCGGATAGTGTCTTGTAGAATTGCAACATCCCAATTTGTAGTAGCCATATCTAGAACACACATGAATTAACAAAAAAAAGTAAACACAAAAGTAAAGAAAAGAGTCCGAATGTAATACAATGTATACTACGAACTGGTAGATTTACATAGAAAAAAACTTCCCTCAATGAGAAAGCAATATGCTCTTTGATGAGAAGTGGTTGAAGATGTAATCCAAAAACATAAAAAGAAATAAATAAAAGTAGAGGGAACTATTTATAGAGGATCGAATATTAATGTGTTAGGTAAAATGGCACGACTGATTAGGTCCATTATATTAATTACATTCAAACTGCTGGCTTTTTATTTTCTGTGAAAAGACGTGACTTTTTATTTTACATCAAAACTTCTCACCTTTTCAAAATAGTTTGAAACTTAATAACAGTCGTTATTATTAAGCTGTTGCAACAGATAATTTAGGCAAAAAGGCACGACTGTTCAGGTCCTTTGAATTAATTAAATTCAAACTGATGGATTTTTGTTTTCCGTGGAAAGACGCGACTTTTTCTTTTACATTCAAACTTCTCACCTTTTCAAAATGGTTTGAGACTTGATAACAACTGTTATTATTGAGATGTTGCAAAAAATTGTCCATCTGTCGCAACATATTTACCATCTGTTGCAACATATGGTCTATATATTCAACAGATGGTCTGTCAAAAAAGATATACCACCTGTTGCAACAGATGTTTATATGTGCAATAGATGAGACATCTATTGTAACATATGTATTATCTATTGCGACAGATCGACCATTTGTTGGAGAAGATGTTTTGATTTCTTCTATCAACTGATTCATCAGTTGCAACAGATGTAGAATTTGATTCATCAGTTGATTTGAATGTGTTAGATAAAAATTCATGACTCGTCACCTCTTTTTTAAAAGTGATTTTATGCGTGCAGATGAATAAATAATGTCTGGTCTATCACAACAGATTTATCTTCTGTTGTAATAGTTGTGTTATCTGTTGCGACAGATGGACCATCTGTTAGAGGAGATGTTTTGATTTATTCTAACAACTGATTCATCAGTTGCAACATATGGAGAATTTGATTCATTATCTTTTTTGAATGTGTTAGATAAAAAGTCACGACTCTTTACCTCATTTTTAATAGTCATCACATGCGTGCAGATGAATAAACACTGTCTGACATGTCTTGATGTGGTAGGAAAAATAAGGTGCGTACAGATGAATGGATCAATTTTCATGCGTGGGATTTATATATTATTGATCAGGCTACCATGACAGACACATATAAAGTACAATAATTTTGTGAATGCAGTTTTTTACTGATTAGACATTTATCCTTCAAATAAGATCTTGCATTGTATAGTTTAGTTTGATGGGTGCGAACTGATAAGGCCAAAGGGTTCCAAGAAGGTGGTGTCGATACCTTGTTACAATTTAATGATGGTTTATGTTCATGTTTTTGTGTCAAGTTTAGGGAAGCATTCAAGTTTTTGGCGGCAGTGTAAATATCCAATAGTGATTGGACCGATTTTAATAGTGCAATGGACTTCTTGAAAGGCCTCCAAAGCCTCGCACTTCAACAAACAACAATGGAACCAATAGAAATTCCCTGGTACAAATTTATATAAATGGGTTTCTTGAGGAGACTGTTATACAACAGAAGGTGTTTGGGAGAATACCTGTGCGGGAAGGGAGAGGTGGAGAAGACCATATATCATCTCAGACCCTATTTAAGAGGAAACACAGGGAAGCAAGTAAGGAACTTCTAGTGAATCTAGCCAATGAAATTGACATGAGAAATGAAAAAACTGAATGAGCTTCAAATGTGAAAGTGTATCCAAATATAACAATTCATCAATCGTTGAAGGAAAAGAAGAATCGTCAAGAGGACTGGAGTTGGTCACTTTGCTAGAGACTGCAACTAGTGAGCGTGGCCTCAATGAAAACTCACAAAGTGCAGGACCATAACTCTAAGGAAGAAGCTTCGCGAGCACAGAATATTGGTAAGATTTTCAGTCAAGAATGAAACCTGAAGAAACAACTCTAGAATTAAAAATAAAGTAATCCAAGGCGTCAATTTCTGAAGTCTAACTTACATCTCATGCCTTGTGTTTGTGGATATGATTAGGTCAATGAAAGTAGAAACAAAAAGGTCTAAAGTTGGGCAGAAATCCTATGCATTGTTATTTCCACCGCCTTTGACCTGACCATAGCCATAAACAGGAGGCATAGGATGCAAATTTAAGTTGAGAAATTTCCACTTTAGGGTGATCCATTATTTTTAATTCAGGAGTAGCTTGTTCAAGTTTCAATCCGGACTGATAATATTGCCACCTTCTGTGCTCGCGAAGCTAAAACTTTAGAGATCTGGTCCTATATTTTGTGGATCTTTATTCAATCCATGCTAGCTAGTTGCGGTCCCCAAACAAAGTGTACATGTCCAGTCCACTGAAGCATTTTTCTTTTTCAAGAATGACCTATGGATTTTCATTTTTGGATACACTTTCACATTCGCAACTCATTCATTTTTATCATTTTTCATGTCAATTTCATCAGCCAGTTTTGCTAAAATTTCCTTCGAACCCTGTGTTTCTTCTTTAATAAGGTCTGAGTTGATATGTGGTATTCTCCACCTCCCTCTTCCCGCACAAGTATTGTTAGAATAACCTTCTACTGTATAATAGTCTCCTCAAGCAACCCATCCATATTAATTTGGACAAAAGCAATAGCTATATTCATTTTCGTTCATGTTTACACCAGTGCAAGGCTTCGTAGGCCTTTCAAAATCCCATTGAAACCTTAAAGTCAGTACAATCACTATTTGAATGTTTAAACTTCCACCAGAAACGTTAACCCTTCTCCAAACTTGACATGTTAACATTAGCAAAAATTTTATTAAACTGTAACAGGGTATTGACACCACCTACTTGGTCCCTCAGTCTTACTAAATCGAACCTAACAATCTTAACTGTAAAATGTCATATCTTGTTTGAAGGGTTAACACCTAATAGGTAAAGAACCAACATTCACAAAATCATTGTACTGGATGTGTATTTTCACGATAGGTTGAACACTAATGCATACCTCCCACATATGAAGTGGTTCCATCTACAAACAGCTTATTCCTCCGAACCCATCTTTACTCTAGCCTTTAATGCTAGTCGGGCAAGAGCTGATCCAATTTTACTTCCTTTTATCTGTAAACAAGAGAAATATATTTGATGAAAAACAAGAGAAGAACAAAAATAACATTACAAAAAGGTAACACAAAATTGAATAAATCAACAGATGACCAATCTGATGTAACAGGTTCCCCATCTGTTCAACCGATGAGGCATCTATTGTAACAGATGGATGACATGTTGCAACAGATGGGTCATCTGTTGGAATAAATAAAACCATCCTTGCTACTGGTTTGATTTCTTCAAATAGTTGCTCCGTCTATTCCAACAACTGATTCATCAGTTGCAAAAATTGAGGAAGCTATTGCAACACCACCACCAACAGCATCAACAACAAAGAAACAACACCATATGTACCAACACCATCAACAACACAAACCCTATATGTTCCAACACCACCACCCCCAACAACACCACCACCAAAGTAACAAACAAAAGACATAAAAAACTATACAGACAACAAGACTTTTTAAGTTCTCCAATAAATGACTTTTTTTTTTACATATTTTAATAAAAACAATAGTTCATTCATTCAAGACTTAAAAGTAACCTTTCCTTCAATTTTCTCAATAAATAGGAAACTGGTAATGGGTAAATCATTAATAACAACATAGTCAAATATCTTATTTAAATAATATACAAAGAAGAAGACGAGAAGGAAAGAATAATAGTGAACCATACCTGCAATGTCAAAAAAACAAATGGATCAGAACATCAAGTTCAGTCGAGAAAAGATATTAATCGGTTGAGATCTGAAAGAATTCTCAGTTGAAAGAAGAGAGATAAGAGAGGATAAAAATAAGAGAAATAGAACTGAGAATAAAGAAGAGAGAATATTTTCGATATGGGTTTTAAATGTATATTAATAACTTTTGAGGGGAACGATGAGACAGTGACATTAAAGAGACCAGATAAGACTACTAAATGAGGAGATTTTTGACTTATCCAAGTAATATTTTTACCGCCTTAGTATTTTATCCTTTTTATCTCGAACATGAAATACCTAAATTACTTTTAAAAAAATCTCAAAACATCTAAGTCATACATTGCAACACATGACAATTTCTGTTTGAAAATTTCCAAAGCTCGGTCATCTATCACAATAGATGGCAGCACCTGTTTGATGATTTACAATAGATGGATTATCTGTAGCAACATATTTCTTAATCTATTTGATAAATTCCAACAGATAAGTCATCTGTTGCAATATATTGAACATTTATTTTTATAATATATCAATTGAGATCACAGGTTCAACTAATACCTAAATTGATAAATCTAGGACTAGGGGTGAGTCTCATAGGGTCAAATACAACTTCAATTGAGTTTTTTGGCAATTGCATGATGAGACGGTATTGTAATTTCTCTGTACCAGAGTCGTCAATCAATCGCTCTGAGCTGAATAAATTCTTATTATCTAATATGTTCAACTAATAACTAAATTGATTAATCTATCACTACAGGTGAGTTGTCATAGGGTCAACTACAACAGATGATAGTGCCTATTTGATAATTTACAATAAACGGGTAATTTATTAAAACAGATGAATTAATGTATTTGATAATTTACAATAGATGGGTAATTTGTAGATACAGATGACTTAATCTATATAATTTACTATATATGAATAATCTATTGCAACAAATGACTTAATCTATTTGATTAAGTCTAACAGATAAGTCATATGTTGCAATAGGTTGAACATTTGTTTTTATATAATTTCAATTGAGTTCATATGTTCAACTAATACCTAAATTGATTAATCTAGGACTAGGGGTGAGTTCTCATAGGGTCAACTACAACTTCAATTTAGTCTTTTGGTAATTATATGTTGAGACAGTATTGCGTTCCTCCTGACCAGAGACATCTATCGATCACTCTGAGCTAAATTTATTCTTATTACCTTATATGCTAAATTAATACATTAATTCACTAATCTAAGACTCGGGGTGATTTCTCATAGGGTCAACTACAATAGATAGCAGTGCCTATTTGATAATTTACAAAAGATGGGTAATCTGTTGCAACAGATCAATTAATCTATTCGATAATTTACAATATATAGATAATCTGTTGCAACAAATGGATAATCTTTTGATACAAATGACTTAATCTATTTGATAATTTACAACCAATTGGTAATTTGTTGCAACAAATAACTTAATCTGTTTGATTAATTCGAATAGATAAGTCATCTGTTGCAACAAGTTGAACATTTGTTTTTATAAAATTTTAATTGATTTCATATGTTCAACTAATAAAAAAATTGATTAATCTAGGACTAGGGGTGAGTTCTCTTAGGGTCAAATACAACTTCAATTAAGTCTTTTAGACATTGGATGATGAGACGATATTGTGTTCCTCCCGACCAGAGTTGTCGATTGATCGCTCTGAGCTGAATCAATTCTTATTACCTTATATGTTCAACTAATACCTTAATTGATTAATCTAGGACTAAGGGTGAGATTTCATAGGGTTAGCTAAAACAGATGGCGGCCCTATTTGATAATTTACAACAAATGGGTAATCTATTGCAACTAATGAATTAATCTATTTAATAATTTACAAAAAGGTAGGTAATTTGTAGCAACAAATGACTTAATCTGTAAGATGATTTACAACAGATAGATAATCTATTGCAACTAATTACTTAATCTATTTAATTAATTCTAAAAGATAAGTCATCTATTGCAACTGGTTGAAAATTTATTTTTTTATAAATTTAGTTGAGTTCATATGTTTTACTAATACCTAAATTGATTAATCTAGGAATGGGGGAGTGTTCTCATAGGGTCAACTGCAACTTCAATTGAGTCTTTTGGCAATTGCATGATGAGGCGGTATTATATTTCTTCCGACCAAAGTCGTTGACACATGGGTAATCTATTGCAACAGATGACTTAATCTATTTGATAATTTACAATAGATGGGTAATCTGTTGCAACAAAAGACTAAATTAGTTTGATTAATTCCAATAGATAAGTCATCTGTTGCAACAGGCTGAACTTTTGTTTTTGTAAAATTTCAATTGAGTTCATATGTTCAACTAATACCTAAATTGATTAATCTCGGACTAGGGGTGAGTTCTCATAGGGTGAACTACAAATTCAACTGAGTCTTTTGGAAATTACATGATGAGACGGTATTGCTTGAGTTCTCTTAGGTCAACTACAAAAGATGGCAATGCCTATTTAATAATTTACAACAGATGGGTAATTTGTTGCAACATATAAATTTATCTATTTGATAATTTACAACAGATGGATAATCTGTTGCAACAGATGGATAATCTATTGCAACAGATGACTTAATATGTTTGATAATTTACAATAGTTTGGTAATTTTTTGCAACAAATGACTTAATCTATTTGATTAATTTCAATAGATAAGTCATCTATTGCAACAAGTTAAACATTTATTTTTGTAAAATTTCAATTGAGTTCATATGTTCAACTAATAACTAAATTGATTAATCTAGGACTAGGGATGATTTCTCATAGTGTCAAATACAACTTCAATTGAGTCTTTTAGCAATTGCATGATGAGACGGTATTATGTTCCTCCCGACCAGAGTCATCGATCTATAGCTCTGAGCTGAATTAATTCTTATTACCTTATATATTGAACTAATACCCTAATTGATTAATCTAGGACTAGGGGTGAGTTGTCATAGGGTCAACTAAAATAGATGGCAGTGCCTATTTGATAATTTATAATAAATGGGTAATATATTGCAAGAAATGAACTAATCTATTTGATAATTTACAACAGGTGGGTAATCTGTAGCAACAGATGGCTTAATCTGTATGATGATTTACAACAGATAGATAATCAATTGCAACAAATGACTTAATATGTTTAATTAATTCTAACAGATAAGTCATCTATTGCAACAGGTTGAAAATTTATTTTTACATAAATTTAATTATGTTCATATGATCAACTAATACCTAAATTGATTAATCTAGGACTGGGGGTGAGTTCTCATAGGATCAACTACAACTTTAATTGAGTCTTTTGGCAATTGCATGCTGATACGGTATTGCATTCCTCTCGACCAAAGTTATCGATCGATCACTCTTAGATTAATTGATTCTTACTACGTTATGTGTTTAACTAATACCTTAATTGTTTAAAATAAGATTAGGGGTGAGGTCTTATAGGGTCAACTACAATAGATGGCGGCGCCTAGATGATAATTTACAACAGATGGATAATCTTCTACAACAGATGAATTAATCTATTTGATAATTTACAACACATGGGTAATCTTTTGAAAAAAATGACTTAATCTATTTGATAATTACAACAGATAAGTATTCTGTTGTAATAAATGACTTAATCTGTTTGATTAATTTGAATAGATAAGTCATCTGTTGCAAAATGTTGAACATTTATATTAATAAAATTCCAATTGAGTTCATATGTTCAACTAATACCTAAATTGTTTATTCTCGGACTAAGGGTAAGTTCTCATAGGGTTAACTACAACTTCAATTGAGTCTTTTGACAATTTCATGATGAGCCGGCGTTGCTTTCCTCCCGACCAGAGTCGTCGATCGATCGCTCTGAGCTAATAAATTCTTATTACCTTATATATTTAACTAATACTTTAATTGATTAATCTAGGACAAGGGGTGAGTTGTCATAGGGTAAACTACAACAGTTGGCAGTGCCTATTTGATAATTTACATCAAATGAGTAATTTGTTACAACAAATATATTAATCTTTTTGATAATATACAACAAATGGGTAATCTATAGAAACATATGACTTAATTTGTATGATGATTTACAATAGATGGATAATCTATTGCAAAAAATGACTTAATTTGTTTGATTAAGTCTAACAGATAAGTCATCTATTGCTACAGGTAGAACATTTATTTTTATATAATTTTGATTGAGTTCATATGTTCAACTAATACCTAAATTGATTAATAGAGGAATGGGGTGAGTTCTCACAGGGCCAACAACAACTTCAACTGAGTCTTTTGGGAATTTTACTGATGAGATAGTATTGCGTTCCTCCGGACCAGAATCGTCGATCGATCACTCTAAGATAAATAGATTCTTATTACCTTATATGTTCAACTAATACCTTAATTAATTAATCTAAAACTAGGGGTGAGTTCTCATAGGATCTACTACAATAGATGGAAGTGTCTATAAGATAATTTACAATAGATGGGTAATCTGTTGCAATAAATGAATTAATCTATTTGATAATTTACAACAGAGGGATAATCTGGTACAATAGATGACTTAATCTATATGATTAATTCCAATAGATAAGTCATCTGTTGCAACAGGTCGAACATTTATTTTTATAAAATTTCTATTGAGTTTATATGTTAAACTAATACCTAAATTGATTAATCTAAGACTAGGCATGAGTTATCATAGGGTCAATTACAACATCAATTGAGTCTTTTGGCAATTGCATGATGAGATAGTATTGCATTACTCTTGACCAGAGTCGTCGATCGATTGCTCCAAGATGAATCAATTCTTCTTACCTTATATGTTTAACTAATACCTTAATTGATTAATCTAGGACTAGGGGTGAGTTGTCATAGGGTCAACTACAATAGATGACAATGCTTATTTGATAATTTACAACAAATGGGTAATTTTTTACAATAGATGATTTAATCTATTTGATAATTTACAGCAGATGGGTAATATGTAGCAACCGATGACTTAATTTGTATGATGATTTACAATAGATGGATAATCTATTGTAATAAATGACTTAATCAATTTGATTAAGTCTAACAGATAAATCATCTGTTGCAACTGGTTGAACCTTTATTTTATATAATTTCTATTAAGTTCATATGTTCAACTAATGCCTAAGTTGATTAATCTAGGACTGGGGTGAGTTTTCATAGGGTTAACTACAACTTCAATTGAGTCTTTTAGATTGTATGATGAGATGGTATTATGTACTCCTGACAAGAGTCGTCGATCGATCACTCTGAGCTAAATCAATTCTTATTACCTTATATGTTCAACTAATACCTTAATTGATTAATGTAGGACTAGGGGTGAGTTCTCATATGATGATCTACAATAGATGACAACGCTTATTTGATAATTTACAACAGATTGGTAGTCTGTTGCAATAGATGAATTAATCTATTTGATAATTTATAATAGATGGGTAATTTGTTGTAATAGTAAACTTAATCAATTTGACAATTTACAACATATGGGTAATCTATTGCAACAAATGAATTTCTCTGTTATATTAATTACAATAGATAAGTCATCTGTTGCAACAGGTTGAACATTTATTTTTATATAATTTCAATTGAATTCATATGATCAACTAATACTTAAATTGATTAATCTAGGACTAGGGGTGAGTTCTCATAGGTTCAACTACAACTTTATTTGAGTCTTTTTAAAATTGCATGATGAGACGGTATTGCGTTCCTCCCGACCAAAGTCGTGGATCGATCGCTTTGATCTGAACCAATTTTTATTACCTTATATGTTCAACTAATACCTTAATTGATTAATCTAGGACTAGGGGTGAGTTCTCACAGGGTCAGCTACAACTTCAATTGAGCCTTTTGGTAATTGCTTGATGAGACGGTATTATGTTTCTTCCGACCAGAGTCGTCGATCAATTTCTCTGAGATGAATATATTCTTATTACCTTATATGTTTAACTAATACCTTAATTGATTAATCTAGGACTAAGGGTGAGTTGTCATAGGGTCAACTACAATAGATGTTAGCGCCTATTTGGTAATTTACAACAAATGGGTAATTTGTTACAATAGATCAATTAATCTATTTGATAATTTATAATAGATTGGTAATCTATAGAAATAGGTGACTTTATTTGTTTGATGATTTACAACATGCGGATAATCTATTGTAACGAATGACTTAATCTATTTGATTAACTCTAACAGTTAAATCATCTTTTGCAAAAGGTTGAACATTTATTTTTATATAATTTCAATTAAGTTCATATGTTCAACTAATACCTAAATTGATTAATCTAGAACTGTGGATGAATTCTCATAGGGTCAACTACAACTTCAATTGAGTCTTTTGGCAATTGTATGATAAGACGGTATTGCGTTCCTCCGGACCCGACTTGTCGATCGATCACTTTGAGCTAAATCGATTCTTATTACCTTATATGTTCAAATAATACCTTAATTGATTATTCTAGGAATAGGGGTGAGTTCTTATAGGGTAAAGTACAATAGATGACAACACTTATTTGATAATTTACAATATACAGGCTGTTTGTTACAACAGATGAATTAATCTATTTGATAATTTAAACCCATCTGTTGCAATAGTAGACTTAATTTGTTTGATAATTTACAACAGATTGGTAATCTATTGAAAAAAATGACTTTATCTGTTTAATTAATTGTAATAGATAAGTAAACTATTGCAACGAATTAAACATTTGTTTTAATAAAATTTTAATTGAGTTCATATGATCAACTAATACCTAAATTGATTAATCTAGGACTAGGGGTGAGTTCTCATAGGTTCAACTACAACTTCAATTGATTCTTTTGGTAATTGCATGATGAGACGGTATTGTGTTCCTCCCGACCAGAGTAATCTATTGAATGCTCTAAGCTAAATCGATTCTTATTACCTTATATGTTCAACTAATACCTTAATTGATTAATCTATGACTAGTGGTGAGTTCTCACAGGGTCAGCTACATCTTCAATTGAGCCTTTTGGCAATTGCGTGATGTGACGGTATTGTATTCCTCCCGACCAGAGTTGTCGATTTATCACTCTGAGCTTAATCAATTCTTATTACCTTATATGTTCAAGTAATACCTTAATTGATTAATCTAGAACTAGGGGTGAGTTCTCACAGAGTCAACTACAACAGATGGAAGCGCCTATTTGAAAATTTACAACAGATGGGTAATCTATTGCGATAGATGAATTAATCTATTTGATAATTTACAACAGATGGGTAATCTGTTGCAATAGATAACTTAATCTATTTGATAATTTACAATAGATGGGTAATTTGTTGTAACAAATAACTTAATCTGTTTGATTAATTCGAATAGATAAGTCATCTGTTGCAACAGGTTCAACATTTGTTTTTATAAAATTTTAATTGAGTTCATATGTTCAACTAATTCCTAAATTTATTAATCTAAGACTAGGCATGAGTTCTCATAGGGTCAACTACAACTTCAATTGAGTCTTTTCGCAATTGCATGAGGAGACAATATTGCATTCCTCCCGACCAGAGTTGTTGATCGATTGCTCTGATCTGAATTAATTCTTATTAGCTTATATGTTCGACTAATACCTTAATTGATTAATCTAGGACTAGGGGTGAGTTCTCATAGGATCAATTACAATCGATGACATTGTTTATTTGATAATTTACATTAGATGGGTAGTCTGTTGCAACAAATGAATTAATCTATTTGATAATTTACAACAGATGGGTAATCTGTTGCAATAGTAGACTTAATATGTTTGATAATTTACAACAGATAGGTAATCTATTGCAACAAATGACTTAATCTGTTTGATTAATTCCAATAGATAAGTCATTTGTTGCTGCAGGTTGAAAATTTATTTTTATACAATTTCAATTGAGTTCATATATTCAACTAATACCTAAATTTTTTAATCTAGAACTAGGGGTGAGCTCTCATAGGGTCAACTATAACTTCAATTGAGTTTTCTGGCAATTGCACGATGAGACGGTATTGCGTTCCTCCTGACCAAAGTCATCAATCGATCGCTCTGAGTTGAATCGATTCTCATTACCTTATATGTTCAACTAATACCTTAGACTATTTATCTAAGACTAGGTGTGAGTTATTACAGGGTCAACTAAAACTTCAGTTCAGCCTTTTGGCAATTGCATGATAAGACGATATTGCATTCCTCTCGACTTAAGCCATCGATCAATTGCTCTGTGCTGAAATGATTATTATTACCTTATATGTTCAACTAAACCTTAATTGATAATCTAGGACTAGGGGTGAGTTATCATAGGATCAACTACAACTTTAATTGAGTCTTTTTACAATTGCATGATAAGAAGATTAAAAATTACGCATATCTTTTATAATTTTAAAATTTATTAAGATTAATTCAGATCAAATTAACATTTTCAAAACTTATCATGCTTTTTCAAAATACAAATCAACCCATATAAATTATTCATTTGCGAGAAAAATATTTCATTATTTCAAATCTCAAGTTCTTGCTCTTTTCTCTCTCTCAATAATATAGATAATAGCTACTCAACAAATTGGTCAACCCTTCACAACATATTGATTTTCTTCTCATTTCAAACCATATAGGTTTTATTTTTGACTTCATTCTTAATTATATTAGCCGTTTTCTCTGTCTTAGTAGGTAATAGAGTTCGAGAAGAGTTCTATATTTATTATTTTTTCTAAAAAATAAAGGCTTTTAAGTTAATGATGAAAAATAAGACTTTTAGTTGAATTATCTCCGAGAATGGGTTTATAATTTTGAGTTTTGGTGGTAAAATTGTAGGAAGAACTCGAGAAAACTCTAGTTTTTGTCGCAATGCTCCGTTGACTATTGTAGTATTATTGGATGGTGTTGGTGGTAGTGGTGGTGGTCGTGGTGGAACTGTTGATATTTGTGGTAGCTGTTGGTGGCATTAGCTGGTGGTGTTTCTGGTGGCTGTTGGTGGTCCCGGTATTCGTGGTGTTTGTGGCATTGGTTGGTGGTGTTTGTGGTGGTTGTTGTTGGAGTGTCGGTATTGGTGGTGTTTGTAATGTATTTTTTAAAATTTATGCATACATTAATTGTAATGTAATTTTTTTTTCTGTTGTACGTAGGTAAAATATGTCTTCCAAAAGAAAAGAAAATGAAAGTGGATCAACTTCTGACCACCCAACACAAAGGCTACTAGTACAAAGGGATTCGTAGGAGCTTCCTGAACAATCTTAGTCAGGAAAAAGTGATGCTGAGGAGATATATGAAAACAATATTGAGGGAGGTGGACAAGGGTCTGTAGATGGTGATCAAAAAAATAAAAGTGATTAAGAGGAGGAATTAGAGAGTGAGAAAGAGGATGATCATCAACATGATGATAATGGATTACTAATGGGGTGTGAATTAATATCGACATCCCAACATGATCTTTTCAAAAGTATTAGTATTGACAAGTTTCAAGTTGCGGTGCCGATAGATAACCCTGCAGAACTAACTGGTGAACTTGTACTTAATGTTAGTTGGGGAAATTTTTTAATTATTTTAGGAATATTTTAAAAAACAAAAACATAGACGAACTTTTTAAGAAGAGCTTCTTTGGACTCTTTCTTGAGCTGCCTAAAGACCCCCTGCCCGTTTACAAATGAGTATGGTATATGGTCTTCTCAAGCGCAGGATCAAATACATGGAGGATGTTATATATTCGGAGGAGGGGGCAAAAAGATGGATGAAAGTTGGATCAACTACTGTGGCATGCCTGTTTGTTTTTGCTTGAAAGAGTTGCCTTAGTGATGGGAATGAGATGTGATCATCCAGAAGAACCTTTCGCCAAGGCAAGCAGAACAGTAAAACCACCACAAGAAAATAGAGGGAAGCCATTGTCCCAGCAACCACCCAGCAAAACCAACAAACACAAGGAAAAAATAGATGGGTTGTTAGACAATTCTGGACGTGGCTACAAAGAATTGGATTTGATGACAGATCTCAAGGATAAAACCATACCAAAGTAGTACAGGGAGAAATTGTGCTTAGTTAGGTTAGACCATTCCGTTTTATTGGCAAGAGACGTCAACAAGGTCATGGAAGATGATTTGTTGGCGCATGCTGAGGATTGTGATAAATTCAACAATTATCCCTTGGGATTTGACAACTTCTACTTGACTATCAAATATTTACTGACAAAGCTATGCCCAAGGACAATCACATTATACAATTTTCCTTGGGCTTTCATGGTAAAATTAATCACTATTTTAACTCATCCATTAGTTTATATTGAATATAGTTTTATGACTTTTTTTCTTGCTTTCTTTTTACGTTTTTTAGGCTTAGGCATTTGAAGTCATTTCTCCCCTACGAAAGCAAGTAATGGATTACCCGGATGAGGTTTCTCATCCAAGGATGTTTAGCTGGTTGGCTGCAAAGAGCAACACAAGAATTAAGGAGGATGATTTGTTCAACCCTCCGGATGATGTAGTGCATCTTCTTTCAAATAAAATAATTTGACTCAATGAAAGAGATTGAACAGATGTTATATCTGGTGCAACAAATGTTATATCTGATGCACCAGATAGGACATCTGTTGTGACAGATTACCCTTCCTATGCCTACTGGTGCAATAGATGGGTAATATGTGTCACGACCTGAACCAGGGCCTGGCCATGATGAGGATTTCGAACCATAGAGGCACGAAACACCCCTATCTGTCTGGTAATCATGCACCTAATTCATATGATCAAAGTAATGTAGAAGAAACACAATAATTCGGAAACATGGTCATAAATATGTAAAGAAACAATAACAGGGAAATAAAGTTCCCCTAACATCAATCAACCTCTAAACAACTATCTGCGAAAATCTCTAACAAAGGACTGAGTCAAGTAACTATATATAAACTGGGACAAGGCCCCCAGTAGACCCCAAAACTAAATATAAGATAAAAGGACTGCTGGACATAAGATCTTCCGAAACATAGAAGGCTCAACACTTGTCTCTGCAACTCTGTCTGAATGATCTACTGATTCTCTTGACCCCTAGTTGAGAGCCATTATAAAGCAATTTCATATCAAATCATTTGAAAACACATGGGCATAATGCAATAGTTTCTCAACAACAATGAAATGCAACTGAGCTAGGTGGAATACCCTACATAATTTACACAACCTGTCAAACCTCGGTTGCTGCCGAGATTAGAGTATAAGTGAGGGAGAGACACACAAGACCACGAAGCATGGTGTCTCGACCCAAAGGTACTGCCCAAGATCACTTAGCCCGGGCTCCTACCTGTAGTCCCAATTTGGAAATAACATAAAGTCAAGTACACAAGATCACTTAGCCTGGTACCAAATTCCCGTGTCGACAAACACGGTTTCCAGCGATGAGCCCTTACACTCAAACGCCTTCTTCGGGAATCCACCTATCTCATGTAAAATCAATGCATTCAAACTTCATTTAATTCAATCACGTATCATATTTTGTAGGGTATCATCATACCCGACTTGCAAGTCATCAATATCACATCCACATATGCATAATCATGTAAAAACCAAGGTGCTTCATCATTTACAAGTGGTGAACAATAATTATTTCAAATTCATGCTCTCTTTTGTTGGTCACAATATGATATGGGGTATCAAGACATTATCATGGGAATTTGAAAGCAATTTATCATTCATATTTATCAAACTTCCAAGGAAAATCTCAAATCACATATGCATGGTTTCAACCATTGAAGTATATAGGCAAACAATTCCCTTGACATAAAGAAAAATGACTTAGAAATCATATTGAAAGCAACTTATTAGAATTTGATTGAAAACTCCCATTTAAAAGCATGTTTGTTCATAAAAACTACACCCATGAGATTTTAGGATAACCCCACGTACCTCTATTTCCGAAAATACTAGATGTTTCTTGAAGCTCGCTGATTTGTGATTCCAAATATGTAATTATCTTCGAAAACCTACGGTCAAATCTTGAACTATTTGGGTTTTTATTTTGAAACCCTAAGGAGTGTTCTTGAGCAATTTTGATGAATGAAGGTGTATTTTGGTGTTTGAGGGATTAAATCCCATGTTGGTGGTATATATAGGTGTGAAGGATGACCAAAATACTCCTAAGGAACAATTAAGGTCAAATCTGTCCCTCAGTTGACAGTTTGATAGTCTGGAGTAAATCGATTATAACGTTTTACTCATATAATCAAATTGGATGAAACCAACTGAATTTGAAAGAGGACTCAAAGATATTTCGTTTGATATATTATAGATCACACATTTCATTATATATAGGGATTTATGATTGTTTTAAGTTTACCCTGAAATGCTGAAAACTGGGCAATAGGCTATGCGTTTTGCTACTGTTTTGAAATCCAAATGCAGCCTTATGCGTTCCGAAAAATTCCGAAACTTATCCGATATGCACTATGAGCTTTCCTGATAGTAACGCAACTTGAAAATCTAAAAACAGATGTCGGGAAGGTTGAAAAGTTGTATCCCGAAGATTGCCAGCTAAAATGACTAAGTCTCATTTTACACTTAGAAATTTTTAAGTCATTAAGTCTAAGAGCTCAATATTAAAGACTAATCTATGCACACCTTTTGCGGGGCGTTACAATATGTTGCGACAAACGATTGATATTTTGTATCAGATTACCCATCTGTTGCTTTGTGTAACACCCTGAAACATGGTCCCGAGATGCCACACGGTGCTTAAGACTACAAGAAACCCCAAGCTAACCCTTTGAGCCTGCTAGCTCATAAACTCACTTACTTAGAAATAAAATGCATGAATCTTAGCATACCAATATCAAATGATGAGAACATATTAATGAAATTCTTAGTCTTGAATAATCAGGATCTCAAAGAAAATCTCAAAATACCGTTAATCTGCCGACTAGTCTGACAAACCTCTACTACTCCAAACTAGAGAGCCATTGGGACAGGTCCCCAACTGATAAGAAATAAATAACTACTAATTAAACTAAGAGTCTGAAAATGAATGGTCCGCGAAACATGAGGACTCACCACTGCCGATATGTAGATAAGAGTGCTCGAAAGGGGTCACTGACGTGGCTGAGACTGAGTACCTGAACCTACATTACGAGAATATATAGCATACAGACAAAACATGTGGGTCAGTACTTTGGGAATGTACTGAGTATATGGGGGAGTGTGCAATTAAAATAATCAATATCATAAGCTATTATAAATAAAAGTTGCATGATACAAAACATACGTACATAACTCGAAATAATTATGTAACATAAGACTCACAATCATCATGCTATTTCTTGAAATCATAGAATATCACAACACTTGAAATTAGTAGGATCATAGCTTTCAAAACACTTGTACTTTCAAAACCTTGTGACTTTAAAACTACAACTTCTTCAAAACTTGAAAGAATTTGGGACTTAGAACACATTAGGAACTTAGGGAGACTCAAAGACTTAGGGAGTTTCTTCTAACCGACATAAACCATGTGAGCTACATGAAGTCCAACGTCTTACCCATGTTGGGGAGAGCTGCTCTATCCTTGCCATCGGATAGAACCTTAACTTTAGTGATCACTGTCTTAACCCACTTGGGGTATATCAAGAACCTACGTGGGCACGTAGTTTTGGGGCATGAGACCTCAGAATCAAGCCCAACTCGGTGCTAAATACTACTCCCTTACTTAGCTCAGATCTTTAGAAAATCCACCTTAAAAAATTTCAACAATATATATATATATATATATATATATATATATATATTGGGAGCCAAAATGCATCCCCTTTTCTTCAAACTCAAGAATGTGGATTTCTATCTTACTTATACTCAAAACTCACTTCTTGAAATTCTTTAAAATCGTCAAGATCTCATTCTCAAAATTCATTCTTTAACCATAAGGTTCAATTCATAACAATAAGACTTGAAAATTCTCAAAAATATGATATGGACATTGGATTATGCAACTCAAACCATAAATTGACAATTTACAACGTTAATAGGTATAATAGTATAACAACTCAAAACTTGAACAAGAGATAGTCTCATAAACTCAAAAGATAATAACGTGATAGAGTTTTTCCATGAACTTACTAAATATTTTAGGAAAATATATACTTTAAGGCACAAGAACGAAAGGATGTTCTTGTTCATAACTACATACCTTAGAACCTTGAGCTTTAGATGACCTTTTGAATTTCAGAATGCTAATCACGAACTAATGGGTGTCTCTTGTAGACCTTTCAATGGGGATTTCAAATACGAAAGAATTATTGAATTCTCACGGTTGAATCTCTAGATAATTGGGTTTTTAGATTGAAACCCTAATAAGAGTTCTCGAGAGAAGTTGATGAAAATATCAATAATATGGTGTTCGGGACTCTTGATTTCGTGTTTAAGAGGTAGAGGGATTGGAAAATACCATTTCTACCCTTAATGAGACGGACTAAATTGCTGAATTTTCCAGGTACGCGCAGCAGAGCATGCGTCGCATGCTATTTCCCACCGGACTGGAGCATGCGTCGTATGCTCTATCGCATTGTCTAGGCATGCGATGCACCATGCAACGCATGGATAACGCATGATGCTACTATTTTGAAAACCAAACGCACCCTAAACGATGTCCAAAAATTCCGAAACTCACCTGAGATGTCCTATAGACATATCCCATCACAACGCAACAAAAATTTTAAGAAATAAAGTTCGATAAGGTCACAAAATAAATCAACGAAGATTGAGAGCTAAAAATAAACAAAGTGTTGGAAGACTTAGTAAAATTCTATGTGTTAAGATCTTCTAGACTATGCTTCGGGGTTCTAACGACAACAAAAATATCTCTTATCCTAACGGCGGAGAGTATCTCTTCCTTCTACTGAAGATTAAGACGTTGTATGACAGACTTCAGAAGTATGACAGATATGCGTACGCAGTACGTGGACAAGGTAAGTTTACTTTTCCTAACCTAGCCTTCTAATCTACTTGTCATCTTGCAACATATTACCCATCTCTTGCATAAGTTGCATCAGATGGGTAATCTATGAATAGATTCAGAGAACCCTCTACAATAGATGGACTATCCATTGTATCTTTCACTATGTTTTCCTTCTTTACAATTACTAACCTATTTAAAAATTAACTTCTTATATCACAGTATGTTGAAGAATTCTCTGCCTCATGAGGGGCAGGCAATTAGCCTACCCAAATTCTTATGATGCTACCGATAGGATAATGGACCTCGACTTCTACAGAGATCTCAAGGATAGGTACGATTATCTCATTAACATAGCGTCAACTCCCGGTAGTGAGGTATTTTATTCATTACATTATGGGTTCTAATGGAATGAAAAAATGATAAAATATTTTAGAGGGGAGAGTCCAAATCCACATGACAAAAACTGGATCGAGGAAAAGAGGATTCATGGACCCATGAACGTGGACGACGTATATTATCGGGCTATTGAGATACTTCTCGAGGAGGTAAAGATCAAGGTTTATGACTGCAACTTACCTGTCTTGGATGAGGTTAATTTTTTTACCTACATGCAACCACTGTTGGAGTTGTTCCCTATCTTTTTTAGGAAGAGTAAACTGATAGATCGTTTGCCAATGAAAGTGTTGATGAAGTAGGCAGGGATTTTGAAGGTAGAAACAAGGACATGGACCTTCTTAAAAATGAATATGCTATCGCGTGTTGGTCACACACTCTTACATATATCGAATGTTTGCTGATTGACACAGAAATAACCGAGCCAACGACCTTTTGTGCAACAACACTGTGGCAAACATGCAAGAGGTCTGGGCTTATGGGGTACTAATTGGATGCTTGAGCCTGTGTATAAAGAAGATCCTGTAAAATTATAATTTTTTTATTTCAAGTCACTTCACTTTACATACTTTACATTACATTACATACATACATATACATACATATATGGGCAATTTTTTTTGTTTGAGGATAGTTGAATTTTTCATAATGCAACGGATTATCCATCTGTTGTAAAATATATTATATCTGTTCTGACAAATAATTTATCTGTTGCAATAGGTTGGTCCTCTGTTGCATTATGCTGATATAGTCTCATCTATTACAATAGTGGAAAGACCTGTTTGATAATTTCCAATAGATGACCTACATGTTGCAACATATGTCTAATTCTTTTTGATATTTTTCTACAATTATGCTGGAATATCCATGTGCTCATCGGAACTAAACCAATAGCAAATACGAATATACCACCATGAAAATTTCATCAATTAGACTTGAATATCCATGTGCCTGTAACACCCTGCACTTTCGGGCTAAAGTTTCAACCATCCTTTCTATGTGTATAAACCCGAACCCAATGATTCATTGTTAATATATGTGTGATGATTAATACTATAGTGTGTGAATACCTTTGAATATGAATTGAGGTCACAAAAATCCACAAACTCAAAGATGAGTTGAAAACTCTTTTATCAATTATGTTTTGATGAACGTCTAAACTTAGGTGAAATTCCATTGACCATAATATTTTTTAAATAATTAATTAAGGGACCTACTATATATCAAATGAAAGGTCTTCGAGTATTCTTTCCAACACAACTAGTTTCACCTTAATCCGATATCGGGGTATAAAGTTATGCTCATTTTACTTCAAAGTATTTGTCTGCCAAATTGTGACGACGAGGCTGACGACCTATCAACTAGGTGACGGCCCATCGGCTCTAGTCGTAAGCCTAGGGAATAAAGTGGTCAAATCCATCCCAAAATTGATGACCTAGGTGACGTACTATCACTTGAGTGACGGCCCATCAACCTTGTTCATCAAATGATGTTCTGCTCTTTTTTTGTTTCCTTAGGGGTATTTTGATATTTTCCTCACTCCAAAAACCTTTCCCACAAATTTAATTACACTCTAAATATTATTAATCAATCATTATCAGTTATACAACATCAAAATTCTCTCTTCACTCTCAAATATAAGATTAAGCCAGGTTTCCTCCAAGAACAAGAAATCAAGAAAAATCAATCCTTAAGGTCACGATTTCCAACGAACAAATCAAGATTCAAGTTCTACTCTTTAAAAAAAGTAATCTAAGGTATGTGAGGTTTTCCTAAACTACATGGGCATGGTGAAATCATTTTGATAATGTTTAAAGGTTTAGAAATCATGAATATGCAATGGGTTTTGAATTTACATTTATAATTTTGCATTGTGAAATCCTTTTTATGATAATATTTTGGTCTTGAGGCGTTCCCCTAAATTAGATTTGTACTTGTATATAAGTATGTATGCATTTTTGAGTTCTAATATTTAATTGAGAGCATGAATAATTAAAATCCCTCTCTTTTTGTAAAGCTTCTTATTTCATATGTTATGAATAATTCAATTTCATATTGAGAAACATGATTCAAATGTCGTTACTATTGTTTAAGCCTTGATTATGAATATGAACTGAAGAAAGGGTGATTTCTGTTAATATAAATGAAAAGTGGTGATTCAAAGAAATTGAATGGTTTGTTACAAAATACTTGACCACCACATGTTTGTTGAAATGTTGAAATGAGAGAATCCCTGCATAGTTTCAAATATGTTTTGAAAATACGAACTCTCTTGCATTATTAAATGTTTTTGGTGGTCAACTGAATCAATTGGATTGAACAAATTAATGAATATTATTATATGCGTTATACATACGACTTGCAAGTCTTGGTATTACGATACCAAATCAGATAAGACCATGATAAACTCAAAACAGAATATAGATTTCATCTCAGATTTTCAGAATTTGAATTCAGAAAAATGCATGTTTAGAAAGGGTTAAAAATGGTATCTAAGAGAGTTAGGTGGTTACCCGAAGTAGGCACGAGTCATATGATTTATTTCCCAAAACCTTGTTTTGCTGATATGGGTTTATTATTTCCCGAAAGAGGGATTATACGTTGTCCTAGTGCCCTATTGTGTAACAAATTCAGATACTCCAACCTTTGCGACAAACTTGGGTTGGGGGCTTGGCCACTGAATTAAGGGTGAATCCCATATAGCCCATGGGATACTTTTAGATATATAGGGTGTACCACCTATCTCAGAAGCAAGATATAGAGTGAGTCGTGGTTTCAAACAAATGTTTCAAAGTCTTTAAAGTATGCCCATGTGTTTTTGATATATTATACGTAAAAGGTTTTATGGATGGTTCTCACTTACGTTATATATAAATGGATTATTTTGGATTGTTTTGTGTACCAATACATCTGTATTGACCCCTTATATTTCAGGATCTGAGACACACTCCTGGGTCCCGCTAAGCAGTATATTGGGTTGTCTGAAGTTTGCAGTTGGTGAGCCTCCCTTATTTCGGAAGACCTTGTTGATTGACATTGATATTTAATTTTGGTTTACGGTCCGACTGGGGGGCTTGTCCCAGTATTCAGACAGTAGTGATTTTGAGTTGTTAGAGATTTCTTAGAATAGTGACAGGTGTTTTTTAATGTTTCATGAACCCATTTTTGTATTGTTCAGTTGAAGTAAGAGAATGACCATGTTTTTGTCTTGTCATGTTTTTCTGCATTTTCCTTACAGTATATGAATTGTGTTTATGATTTCCAGTTAGAGTAGGCTCTCAGTCCTTCTCGGTTCGAATGTCCGTCATATACAGGGCCTCGGCTCGGGTCGTGATAGTTCCCAACACCACCAAATCTGTAGCAATAACGCCAACAATATAGTATCTTCTTGCTTGATTTTGCTTTTCTTCAATAGCTTTGACTTTTTCCAACAAACTCCAGATTACACGATTTGTTTGTGAAGGGTATCATTCTTCATATCAATCAAAGTAATCACATCCACCCAACTTCTACAAAAACAAGACCACAATTACAAAACAATTACAAGTCAATAAGTAATCAACTAATTAAATAAAACAAATTACCTTTGAAATCTTACAAGTAAAACACCTACGATCTGAATTTTGTTGAGTCCAAGAATTTTTCAATAGAGATTCATGATCACACTTATTATATCAAAAATCTTTGCCACAAAAAATAGTGGAAGATGAGCTCGATCTTATCAAGCTCAGTTGAAAAAAATACGCAAAAAAATACAAATAATTGAGATGAATTTGGATAGAGAAAAAAAGATGAAGAAGAAAAAGAGCATTTAGGAATTTATGGTTAAATTTTAGGAAGAAGATGAATAAATAAGACAATGAGAGAAAAATAACCATTGGGGACCAAATCAGATGCCAAGTCAGCAAAAATGGGGGTTCAACGAGCTTTGGCTGCGTGAAGTACACACGAGTAGCCAAAAGGGCAAAAAGTGACAAACAGACATATTTGATGCCTGTTTTATTTTTCGTGTTTAAAATAAACACTGTCTACTTGTTCCTATTTTATTTTAGGTTTTTAAATCGAACAGTGTCAATGAATTTCGCCTTTTTTATTTCAAGTCACTTTCTCTTACATGTAGTGGCAATTTTTTTATGTCTAATGAAAGTTGAATTTTTATAATGCAACAGATTGTCCATCTGTTGTAACAAATATTCAACCTATTCTGACATATAGTCTATCTAAGTCTATCTATTGCAACAGTGGGAAGACCTATTTGATAATTTCCAACAGATTACCTACCTATGCAACATATGTCTAAATCTGTTTGATATTTTTCAAAAGATGTGTTATCTGTTGCAACAGATATATTATCTGTTGCAATATTTTAACCTAGTATTTCATTTCAATTAATATGTTCAAATCTAAAGAAAAAATAAAATTTATAAAGAAAATAAAATAAATTGAAGCCTTCATAAATTAGCTGAAATAAATTAAAAAATAAATAAAATATAAAAAGATTGTTATGGGTACTGATATCAACAAATACATCAACAATTTAAGTATTGATTCCAAGAATTCCTAAGGAAGGGTGAGGTTATTACTTTGACAGACTCAAGCTATAAATATCTATTTAATATGGACAAGTTGTTCGTCATCCGGTGCTATAGAATTCAGCTTTGGTCGTCGTGAATCTTTATTGTCTCTTACGTACGATTTTTACGCTTTCTATTCTCCGTATTTCCATAAAAAGAGTAGCATATTGTCAATGTTGTTCAGCTGTAGCTTCTACATCCACCTAAAATGCCAAAATTGGTCAATGCTAATGACGGAGATACAACAAAATGGAAAAGGATAACTCATCTGTTCTAGCAAATCAAACAGGTCTTCCTTCTATTTTAAATTGTACCAAATAGATTATATTTCTGTTGCAACAAATGAATCAACAGTTGGGACAAATTTCTACATGAGGAATACCTGTATGATAATTTCCAATGAATGAACCATCTATTGCAACATATGATTCATCTATTCCAGAAAATTGGTCATCTGTTGGTATAAAGAAAAGTGGTATGAAGAGCTATTTGATTTGCTAAAACAGATAAGACATATGCTGCAACATATACTTTATCTGATCAACAAGTTAGTAAACTGTTGCAACAGATGTATATATCTATTTGATAATTTTCAGCAGATATGTCATCTATTAAAACAAATATGCATTTGTTTGTTAATTGCACCAAACATACATATTTATCTTCTTTATCTCACGTTGCTCTCTTTTGTCCATTGTACATTGCTCAATGCAACACACGGACATAGGAGTTGCAATTTCATTGTTTTGGATGCTTGATAATGCCGTGAAAATTACTTTCTTTATCCTCTTAACCTTAATATCTAATGGAGTGGATGCATATAAAATCCTCTTTGATAGAATTACACCCCTCTCAGATGTGAATTCCTTTACAGAAATAGTTAATGTATTAATAGCATTAATCACTACATCATGTTTCACCTAGTCGTCTTGACATTGGTTTGCAGAACATTTGTTGGAAGAGGCAAAATTTGTATAACCAGTATGATCATATTAATAATGGTTTATTTTAAATATCGTAAGAGAAGCATCATTAGCACCAACAACAGCACCACTACCGCCACCAATAGATCCATCACCACTAAGACCACCACCACAAAAAACAAGCCAACCCTCCAAAATTATTTTTCTTATAATGGTCGTTGCTCCAAACAATTTCATTTTTATTCTGTCAATGATGTTAGGGTCCAATAAAGTCTACACAGACCATAAAGTAAGAAAAATGACATCTTCAACTCTCGATTGGTCAGAACTAGCGAGGATGCACAATCTAACATAAATCATTACTTATATTAGAATAATGATTAGAGCATTCAAAAAACATTATTAATTAAAATAAAAATTAATTATAATTATACTTACTGCATCCTTTGGGGGGTTGAACAGATTGAGAAATTTTATATTTTTATCATTTTTGGCCGACAACCATCTCAAGATTCTTCGACAAAAAACTTCTTTCTGGTAGTTCACTTGTTGTCTCAAAAAAGGAATGACTTCAATGCCCAAGACAATAAAAAAAACACAAATAAATTAAAACCATTATTGAGTAAAAAATAAATGATACCATAATAAAGAAAGAAATATTTACCATGAAAGTCCATGGAAAGCCATATAAGTTGACCATCTTTTGCGCTAACAGAGTTAGCAGATATTTGACAGTCATTTTGTAGCTTTCATAACCCCAATGATAGCTGTTAAACTTCTCAACATCCTCAGAGATCTTTGTTAAACCAATGCTTATGTTGTTGTTAACGTCTCTCGCCCAAAGAATATTATGTACAATCCAAACAAAACACAATGACTGTTTGTGCTTCTTTGAAATTCTTTTTACCTTTCAATTTTTTTATTTTTGAAGCTTTGACCAACAATGAACACCAGGTTATCACGATCAAATAACTTGCCAATGACTTTTTGGAGTGTGCCGGATATTTTATTTTTGGGTTAGAATAGGTATAACATGAGAAGGAGAAGGAGGATAACATTTTAGTCCAGTAACTATGAAAAACTCCTTTCAACCAAAACAAACAGGCATGCCACAGTAATTTATCCACATCTCATCCATCTTATCTTTGTTTTCATACATAAACCTATGCTTGAGAAGTTCATACACCATTTTAGTTTGGAAATGAGCATTGTTATCCTACGTCAAATCAAGATATTTCCCAAAGCAGCCCTCCCTAAAATAAGCATCTAATTTTTGTTCTCAAAGTACTTTTATGAAGGCATCAAAAGATTTTACCATGGCTGACTTAACCACGAAATCACTCATTAAATTTGTGGCACCATCGCACTGCATTCTCACAGGATAATGATCAATGCTAAAGGTTTTGACCAACTCTTCGGTGGAAGGCCTATTAGCATTTGGATCATCTCTTTTGAAACATTTCTCCTTCCCGTGTTCATCATATTCTACTCTTGATTGAGATAACGCTTGAAAAGAAAGCTCATAGAGGGGTGGATGTAGCCTAGCTGCTTCACTTGTTCCTTTAGTTGGACTTGATTCGGTTTCAATTCTTTTGGGATCCATATTATCTAAAATTAACAGGAACATAAAAAAATATATTATAGTTGATTAATGTATCGTTAAAAAGGGATAAGAGTAAAGCTTACATGCAAAACAGTAAAATAACAGTTGCAACAAATCACACATCTGTTGCATCAGGTAGGTTATCTGTTGCACCAAATATCTAACCTATTGCAACGGGTAAGTAATCTATTGCAATAGTACAAAACATATCACTCATTTTTAAGATAGATGAATGGTCTGTGCAACAGATCACACATCTATTGAAACATATGAATGATCTGTTAGAACAGTTAAATAACCTATTGCAACGGATGAGTAATCTGTTGCAACAATACAAAACATATCACTCATTTGATGAGAAAGATCAAAGGTTTGTGCAACAGATCACACATCTGTTGCAACATATGAGTTATCTCTTCGAATAGTTAAATAATCTGTAGCAATGGCCGATTAATCTGTAGCGACAATACAAAATATATCACTCTTCTATTGAGAAATGATACAAGATTAAGTGTGTATCAAGATATTCAAGCTAACACACGAACAACATCACTAGAGAATCAAAGGCCCCACTCGGCTTTTCTAGGTTTTTATGGAAACAACAACAAGATTCAATAAGAGAGATAAATAATACAAGATTGCAATAACTATAGTCAAGTGAAAGATCCCAGATAGCTTTACTATATCAACACACAAACAACAAGATTACAAAATGATGGATAGTAATTTGTCACAAAATATCCTAGAATCTAAGAACCCTAACATGAAGATTAGGATCCTAAGACTAAAAGATATTTACACCAAATTCTTACTTGAATCAAGAGGAACTCATGAACCTCAAGACCCCTAGTTTCTAGCCAAAGAACAACAAAAGTGTTACTACACTTTGTTGTCTAGTTTTGGGTTCACTCTCAAGAACAAGAGAGAGAAGTTCTCAAAATATTACAAGATTTGTGAATTAAAATATCAATAAGTAACTAAGTCAAATAAATAGACCTATTATTTTCTATATGTAGTACTCCACAAAATGAAAGGAAAATGACCATTCTAGCCTTGGTCTTGGGTGGCCTTGGAGTGTAATAAAAAAAAGTGTTACTACACTTTTTTTTGAAGTGTAATAAACTTACACTTTAAAGACCCTTTTCACACTTCAAATCATAGAATCCCTTAGATGAATTAATTATACACTCACACACGACCATTTGTATGAACATGGCTTGAAGTTTTTGTAACTCTCGAGCTTGGATACGCGTGAATGATATTGAGCTAGTTGCACTTGTATAATTCTCTCCATCTTGAAGGGAATTTGTACTCAAATTAGGTGGATGTTCATCCTCAACCATGGCAATAGAAGAGAGGTCACATATGTTGAAGGTGTTGTGCACTTGATATTCCAAAGGAAGATCAATTTTGTAGGCATTATCATTGATTCTTTCAAGTACTTGAAAGGGACTATCACCCCTCGACATCAACTTGGTTTTCCTTTGAGAAGGAAATTGGTCTTTTCTAAGGTGCACCCAAACCCAATCACCCGGTACAAGAATAAGCTTTCTTCTCTCCTTGTTTGCTGTCTTAGCAATCTCTTATTTTTTTTCTCAAGCTTTTGCTTCACTTTCTCATGTAATTTATTCATGGCTTCGGCCTTCTTTCTTCCATCTAAGATAATCATAAGATCACTTGGCAAAGGAGTTAAATCCAAAAGAGTGAGGGGGTTGATGTTGTATAAACACTCAAAGGGAGTCATTCCCGTACTTGAGTGTATAACCCGATTGTATGCAAATTCCACCAAAGGTAAGTGGTCCTCCCATGAAGTTATTTTTCCTTCGACCATTGATCGTAACATAGAACCCAAAGTCCTATTTACAACCTCAGTTTGGCCAGCGGTTTTTGGGTGGTAAGATGTAGAGAATAGAAATCTAGTGCCAAGCCTACCCCACATTGACTTCCAAAAGTGACTAAGGAACATAGAGTTCTTATCACTTACAATGGTACTTGGAACACCATGAAATTTGACAATATTTTCAACAAATAAAGAAGCCACACTTGATGCATCTTCATTTTTTGAACAAGGAATGAAGTGTGCCATCTTAGAAAACCGATCAACCACAACAAAAATGCTATCCCTACCTTGTTTATTCCTTAGTAATCCTAATATAAAATCCATAGATATATCAAGCCAAGGATGTAAAAGAGTGGGAAGCGGGGTATACAATCCGTGAGGGAGGAGCCGAGACTTGGCTCCCTTGCAATCTACACAATGGCCACAAATCCTAGCCACAACCTTGTGCATTCTAGGCCAATAGAATTGCTCCTACAATATCCCGAGGGTTTTGTCAATCCCAAAATGACCCATTAGACCGCCATAGTGTGCTTTCCTCACAAGCAACTCTCTTCAAGATCTAGAAGGTACACACAATCGTCTCCCTTTAAATAAGTAACCATCAAACATGGCATAGAGATTTGAACCCCTATTTAAAACCCAGTTGTCCCTACCTAATTCTTCACATTCCATAAATATAGGAGCAAAGTGAGGGTCCTCAAGATACAATGCCTTTAGGCTCTCAAAACCCATTAAATTTGAAGACAAAGTATACATAAGTACATGTTTTCTAGACAAGGCATCGGCAACCACATTCTCCTTACCTTTATTGTATTGAATAACATAAGGAAAGGTTTCTAAAAACTCAGTCCATTTGGTATGCCCTCGGTTAAGTTTTTCTTGTGCTTGTAGATGCTTCAAGGATTCATGATCCATTCGGATCATGAATTCTTTGGGACACAAATAATGTTACCAAGTGGTCAAGGCTCTAATCAAGTCATACATCTATAAATAATACGTAGAGTAGTTTAGAATTGCTCCTTTGAGCTTTTCGCTAAAATAAGCAATAGGCTTCAATTCTTGCATTAAAACCGCGCCTATGCCGACTTTGCTAGCATCACATTCGACCTCAAAAGTCTTGTCAAAATTTGGCAATTGTAGCAAAGGGGCCGAGATAAGCATAACTTTCAAGTCCTCGAAGGCATTAGCTTGTTCATCTCCCCACTTGAAAGGCCGATCCTTTTTAATCACTTCATTCAAGGGGGCGGCAATGGTTCTAAATTCTTTGACAAAACATCTATAAAAACTAGCCAACCCGTGGAAGCTTCTTATTTTTCGTACGGTTTTAGGAGTTGGCCAATTTTTAATAGTGTCAATTTTAAATTCATCCACTTTGAACCCTCTGGATCTCACCACAAGCCCGAGAAATACAACCTCATGGACACCAAAATAACACTTTTCTAGATTAGCATATAACTTCTACTTTCGGAGGATATCAAACACAAATTACAAATGCTTTACATGCTCATCTAAGGACATACTATAAACCAACACATCATCAAAGTAAACAACAACAAACTTCCCAATAAATGGCTACATCACATGATTTATTAGCCTCATGAAAGTACTTGAAGCATTTGTTAGGCCAAATGGCATAACCGTCCATTCACAGAGACCAAATTTAGCCTTGAAGATGGTTTTCCATTCATCACCCTATTTCATATGGGTTTGGTGATAGACACTCCTCAAATGAATTTTAGAAAACAAACATGAAGCACTCAATTCAACAAGCATATCATATAGCCTAGGAATAGGGTGATGATATTTTACCATTATCTTGTTGATGACTCGGCAATGAATACACTTATGCCAAGTCCCGTCTTTCTTGGGAACTAGTAGCACCAAAACCACACAAGGGCTCATACTCTCCTTGATGTACCTTTTTTTGAGAAGTTCCTCAACTTGGCATTGCAATTCCTTAGTATCCATCAGGTTGCTCCTATAAGCTAGTTTATTGGGCAATTGTGAGCCCGATAAAAAATCAATTTGGTGCTCAATGCCCCAAATTGGAGGCAATCCTTTCAGCAATTCCATTGGGAAGACATCCTCGTAATCCTGAAAAACATGAGAAATAGGAGGAGAAATGGAAATGTTAGCGGGGTTAGTATTAAAACAATGAACCAAAAGGAGAATCGGAGTGTCCTCCTCATGATCTATAAATAGTTCTTTCCTTCTAGACATCATCACCATGCTCCCGTGCCCCTTAGAATTTAGGGACCCCTCGGCTTCCCCTACTCCGTCACTCTCGTATTCTGCTCTTTTCCCCTCACTCTTGGTCTTTTACCCCTTTTCCCTCAATTCCCGCATCTTTTGGTGTAATTTATTTACTTGGGAAGGCAATAATGGATAAAGAGAGACCTTTCAGCCATCCTTCTCAAGTGTATATCGACTGGATCTTCCATCATGTTTGGTAGACCTATCATATTACCAAGGCCTTCCTAACAACAAGTGACAAGCTTGCATTGGTATCACATCACAAAGCACCTCGTCATGGCAGTTGGCTACCTTAAAATGTATCACGCATTTCCTTGTGACCTTTAACTCACTGCATTCATTCAACCATTACAACTTGTAAGTACTAGTGTGAGGTATAGTCAGAAATTTCAAGAAGTTCACCATTTCAATACTAACCACATTCGCACAATTTCCACTATCTATCATTAGAGTGCACATACTTCCCTTCACAAGACATTTAGTATGGAATAGATTATCCCGTTTACTAGGATTATCTATCTCCTTACTAATCATGGCACGCCTCACTACAAAGTTTGGAACCACACACTTCCCTTCTTGTGGATAAGCATCCTCACAATCATCATCATCATCATCATGTGGCTCATTTTGGGGTTTCTCTCCATCTTGAGAATCGGCCTCATTCTCTTCTTTTTTAAGACCCACTTTCTCACCAAGGTAATACAATCTCCTTTCCCTTAGGATCACATTGCGTCGGTTTGGACATTCATTGTCTTTATGTCCCCAAACTTGGCACTTGAAACATTGGAACCCCTTAGGATTAGGATACTTGTGAGCCTCATGCCTTGGTGGATATTTTTGCATTCACTTGGCCTCGGGTTGCCTTTTAGTGATGGGTTGGTCTTTGTTTTTGTGCCAACCCATGGTGGAGAAAGCAACCTCCTTACGCCTTGGCCAACCTGAGGGTACTTGACCCTTGGCTTTGTAACTTATCCTTTCCTTAAGCTCTCTTTCAATTTCAACGGACGCTTGAAATATACCTTAACGGTATCAAACTTATGGAGATTCAAAAGAGTAGCAATCTCCTTTTTCAACCTACACTTGAACCGAATGATGTCATGGCCTATTTGTTCTCCCCGATGGTTAAGCTTCAACATGAGTTATTGAAACTCATCATAGTATTCCATAACACTTTGATTCCCTTGCAGCAAGTTGTACAACCTCGCAAGCAAATCATGACGATAACTTTCGAGAAGGTACAATTGCCTTATTAGATACCTTAACCATAACCATGGTGGTGGTTTCACATCTATCAACTCGTTACTAAACCGCTTGATGTATTCCCATCAAGTTTTAGCATAGCCTTCAAAGTGGGCATTGGCATAACAACTCTTTTTCTCCTCCAAAATATCATTCACTTGGAATACCTTGTCACACGCTGATTCCCAAGAGATATACACCTCGGGGTCACTTTCACCCTTAAATATAGGTAGGCTTAATTTGATGGTATTGATGCCTACGTCTCTCTCTAGGTATTGGTTTCCCCTTTCTCCATACCCTCGGTATCTCTTTGGATCCACACGACCCTCTCTCATCTCCTCCTCCCTAATGTAGGCATTGTCAAAGGCTCCATACCCTTCATAATCCTCTCACCATATTCTTCATGGTGGATGGGATAGTTTTGGACATTTGGAACTTGATTCGGAGGAATTAGATTTTGTGGAAGTGGTGCTCTTTGGTTTAGTAGATCTTGGAAGAGGGGATTCAGATTTTGTGGAGGCATTTGACATTTGAGTACCTCTTGTGGAACTTGAGGAGTTTGGGAATGGGTTGGTCTATTGGAGTCTCAGTTAAGAGGGTTATGAGTGGTTTGGCTTGCGGCATATAGTGGAGCTAGTGAAGGATTTGACAATTGTGGCCATGTTTCGAGAGTAACGGTGGCGGAGGAATTTCTATCATGTCCACTTGATGAAACATGTCGAGGAGTATAAGGATGATATTTTGACTCTCCACTTGTTCTAACCTACCCACTAATAGTAGTCACTTCTCCACTTATGGCTCCCACTTCCGTACTCAATCTTTCAAGAGCTCGGGTCATAGTCTCAAGAGTGACCCTCATATTCTCCATTTCATTAGAATCCATGGTTTGAGACGTGGTTCCCTATATTTTCAAGGTATCATCTACACAAGAAATAAACAAGTTAGTTTAAAATCCCTCTCTTCACTCACACTCTCTTGGTTCACTCACACTCAAGTTCCACAAGTGTTATGTATTGGATAGGAACCTGTGAATCCATAAGGTATGAGTATGCTCTTGCCCGGAATGGATTCTTGTTTGAAACTCAAAGAATTATCTTCGGACTAGAGGCAAGATTTACAACGTATTCAAACGACAAAAGCATACAAACAAACGTTGACACGAACACAAGGCTTCAGGGGACTAATTGACAAGCTAGTAGGAATGTACTAGTTTGTTAATTAGTTCTCAAGTCAATTAGAGGAAACTAGGAATCAATAATTAGAAAATAGAACATCCAAATTTGAGCTTAATAATCATGTGAACAGTAACTTAGGTGATGTGGCAGCATGTCATTTGCCACGGGTCCACATAAGTAGTTCATCAACTTGAAGTCTTAGTCCCCTTAGATCTTTTGTAATGGATGACTTGTTATTGGGATGGAAAAGATAAGGTCTTGTAACCTTTTTCAACTTTTTGTGTTCAAACTCAAAAGGTGATGTTTGACCTAACTAATCCCACAAGACAAGGTTCCTTGTTTGAAGAAAAAGTGGTTGTCAAGTCTTGAAAAGATGATGTTGGCAAGTCTTCTCACAAACATTTTTTTTCAATTTTGTCTTACAAGCTTTTTGGATCTATTTCTCTTTATAGAAGTTAAGACATAAGATGAGGAGAATTTTAGGATGAACACAATATCAACACCTTCAAGAACATAACAAAAATACACCACAATGGTCACTTCCAACGCCCCAACACAAGTCAAAACTCACGGCCGCTTCAAGTTTTCACTAAAATAATTCTGTTCTAATTAAGCTCAAGTTTAGATTTAGACACTTTTTGTGTTGATGAGGAAGAAACCAACACAAGAAACAAACTAAACAAGTAAAATCTTTTGTAAATCTACAACCAATTTTCGACCAAAATGTTCAAGAACACACTTTTTGGAAAGATCTTCCCAAGATTGATTTTGTAAGAACAAAACCTAGCCTTGAGCTTTGATACCAAATGATACAAGATTAAGTGTGTATCAAGAGATTCAAGCTAACACATGAACAACATCACTAGAGAATCAAAGGACCCACTCGGCTTCTCTAGGTTTTTATGGCAACAACAACAATATTCAACAAGAGAGATAAATAATACAAGATTGCAATAACTATAGTGAATCGAACGAGCCACACACAGCTTCACTATATCAACACACAAACAACAAGATTACAAAATGATGGATAGTAATTTGACACAAAATATCCTAGAATATAAGAACCCTAACATGAAGATTAGGACCCTAAGGGCTAAGACTAAAAGATATTTACACCAAATTCTTACTTAAATCAAGAGGAACTCATGAACCTCATCTAGACAAAGAACAACAAAAGTGTTACTATACTTTGTTGTCTAGTTTTGGGTTCACTCTCAAGAACAAGAGAGAGAAGTTCTCAAAATATTACAAGACTTGTGTAGTGAAATATCAATAATGAACTAAGTCCAAGAAAAAATCCTATTAATGTCTATGTATAGTACTCCACAAAATGAAAGGAAAATGACTATGCTAGCCTTGGTCTTGGGTGGCCTTGGAGTGTAATAAAAAAAAGTGTTACTACACTTTTTTTGGAGTGTAATAACCTTACACTTCAAAGACCCTTTTCACACTTCAAAATATGGAATCCCTTAGATTAATTAATTAAACATTCACACACGACCATTTGCATGAACATGGCTTGGAGTTTTTGTAAGTCTTGAGCTTGGCTATGTGTGAATGATCTTGAGATAGTTGCACTTGTATCAAGAAAGATGAATGTTCTATGCAACAGATCGTACATCTTTGCAGCATATAAGTGATTTGTTGGAACAGTTATCAATGATCAATATTGTTTAGATTTCTTCAAGCAGAAGGGCCGTTTGTTATGACAGACGAATGATAAATTGGAAAAATCAAGTCTTGGACATGTCCTGTTTTATGAGTTGATAGGATTTTATCCAATAGGAGGTTCATCTATTTCATCAGATATTTAATTCAATGGTTCCTTCATTGCATCAGATGGTTAATATATTTTGTCAGATTTTTAATCTGATGGTTTATCTACTACATTCGATAGTAAATCTGTTGCATCAGATGGTTAATCTATTGCAACATATGGTTAAGCTATTGTATCAGATTGTTAAACTGTTGCATCAGATGGTTAAACTGTTGCATCAGATTTTTATCTGATGTTCCTCTATTGCATTAGATGATTAATCTGTTGCATCAGAATTTATATTTGGTGGCTGCTCTGTTTCATCAGATGATTGATCTGTTGCATCATATGTTAAATTTGTTGCATCAGATGGTTAATATGTTGCACCAGATGGATAATCTGTTAGAGAAAAAATAGTAGCACGATTTTGTTCAATAGAACAACAACAATATCACCATTTTTACCAAGAACAAGAACAAATCAACCCAGCAACGGGCGCAACAAGTTAAACTTTGAAATCACACAACAAAAGAGAAGAAAAGAAAAGAGAAGAGAAGAGAAGAGAAGAGAAGAGAAGAGAAGAGAAGAGAAGAGAAGAAATACAAGAAATTAGGATTTTATTCAGACCACATTTCGAATTAGAGCAACAAATATTGAAATTGTTAACCAATACTATAAGAAAAGTTGGCTCAAGTTCCTCGTTTTCTTCAAAACTAGAAAGGCCAAAAAAATTTAACTGTGAAAGAAGAAAAGGAACGATGAAGAATTAGAAGTTGTTATGGCTGGAGAGCAAGGTTGTCATGTTTATTGATGGTTGAAGTCAAAGTAACTCGAAGCCCAACTTTTTATCGTCGGAGGTTTAAGGCGTTGGTGATTGAAAGGAGAAATTTGCATAACTGTTGGTTGAGAAAAGCTGTCAATGATTTTGATTTAAGAGGGGTGTGGGTTGGGTTGATTTGTATTTATGAAAAGATTAGAAAGTTTTAAAAATATTAATTAAGTCTACAATTAACTTAATCCAATTTCCTAATTATGTTTGACCCTTTAAGTTGGTCAATGTCACCAATCCTTCATTCAAGTCTTAAAATACATCTTTCCTTCAATTTTCTCAAGTAACTATTACTATATTATAGTAAGAAAATAAAAAAATACTCATAAATAGTGAATAGGTGTTTATCTATCAAACACAATAAGCGATTTCTCCATAATTTTAGAACTTCACATGATACATATCATTACAAAGATTTGCACTACATAAAATTTATGAAAATAGAATTATTTTACTCAGCATCTAGTAAAATTATTTTAAATAACTTATTTAAAATGTAATATTAATTATCTCATATTAAATTACTACAATATATATTATGTTAACTTTTGTTAATTTTTTTGATTGTCTTTGTTTGAGGTAGTAAATTTCCACACCAGACACATCACTAGAAAAGAAATTTCTTACTTACTATGTCAAATTGGTCTCCTATTTTTAACGTAAAATTTCACATGATACATATCATTACAAAGATTTACACTACATAAAATTTATGAGAATATAATTATTTACTCAACATCGATTAAGATTATCTTAAATAACTTATTTAAAGTGTAATATTAACTATCTCATGTTAAATTACTACAATTTATATTAGTTAACTTTTGTTAATTCTTTTGACTCTCATTATTTGAGGTAGTAAATTTCCTCATCAAATAGACAAATCACTAGAAAAGAAATTTCTTACTTACTATGTTAAATTGATCTCCTATTTTTAACGTATATAAGACAAGACATAAAGGCAATCCTTTAACATTGTGATTCATTAACATGTTCATCAGTAGGTCCTTATTTTTGTTTGTTAAACACCCATAAAATGAATTTAAATGTATTTAAAATCAATTTATGTATGAATTAGTATCTTTTGTTGCCTCTTGTGATTTCATAAAAACTGTTAACAAATAAATACTTATAATTTCAATCCATTCTCTTGTATAAGTTTTAAATAACGTAGAAAAAGAAAAATAGTACAATTAGTTGTTTAATTTAAGAAAATGTGTTTGACCTGATGCTAAAATAAGTTTAGAGTATATGATAAAAACTTAAATAAGCTATAAGATATTATTTGATTTATAAAAATAAGAAGTTATATTTTATTACATAGTGCGATTTCTACTTACATTTTCTATTGTGTTTATTCAAAAATATTAATGATCATCTTTTTGAATAATTAATTAAATAACTTCAAATATATTTAAAATTATAATATTGGTCCTATATACGGGCCCTTAATTATCTAGCTGTGTATTGATAGGCTTAGAAAACATATGTATGGTGTAAATTGTATGTTTAATCCCCTAATTTGTGTATTGATTATTATTATTATTATTATTATTTTGTATTTTAACTGTACGTACATATATTGTGGTCATATTGTAATTTATTTTTGTGTCTGCCAGAAAGATGGTGGCAGGTTTGGTAAATGATACAAGAAGATTATGAAGAAATAATTATGACCATTAAGATAATAATTCCAAATTAGTCGTGAGTCGGGGGGTTTATTGGAAATAGCCTCTCTACTTCATCAGAGGTAGTGGTATGAACTGCGTACACTTTACCCTCCCCAAACCTCACTTGATGGGAATATACCGGGTATGTTGTTGTTGTTATTGTCGTCGTTGAATTAAAGAAGAAAGAAAAGAATTCATGTGTGAGAGGGATTTTGACCCTTTCCCGTATAACAAAGGGAAACATCTGTCTCAGATTATGAAGAAAAATAATCTCGGGAGGGGGTGGAAAATGGGTGGATTGAATATGAATTGACTTAAATTGAATTGGATTATCCATGTAAATATGGGTATATATGGATTTGGTAAAATATGGGTTAGATAAAATGACTCTTAACCAATTTTAATCTCCTGAAGCCTAAAAACATTTTTTATTTAGCTAATTGTTAGCTATAAAATTAGAGAATACAACTACTAGCTCTTTTTACTTAGACCCGACACCCGACCCTAACTTGGAACCCCCAACTCAGGTCCAGCACCGTACCCTAACTCGAGACCCGAGACACGACCCTGACTCAAACTTAAGACCCAAAACTCGACCATGACTCAAAATCCAGGACCCAACCTTGATACCCATCTCGGGACTCTAGACTCAATCCCCGCTCGAGATTTGATGTATTTTGATAAATAGTTAGTGATAGTTCAGGTACAAAACTCGCACACACCTAATAGTTCAGGTATGAAATGCAAAAAATTTAGATACTTCAGGTATGTTTCTAACTCTTTCACTCTAAAACCAATAATGGAACTTTGCCTACCAACATCCAGAACCATATATTTAAAATCCTGAATTCGCCTTCTGATCTTTCGATGTCATAGAATGTTGAGCGCATTGTCTTTGGAAATCATCCTTCTGAGATTTTCCTATGGGTATAAATGACACATTTACAGCGAAGGCAAATTGTAACAAAAATTTCTTCCAAAAGAAAATCTAATGCAGGAAAAACAGATATGAGATAAATAATAGAGGAAAAAACTATACAAAGTTGAAAGTCTTGAAGATGGAACACATCAAGCAAACTATTGTTTTAGCTTAATCTGTACGTGTGTAGATAGGACCATTATATCTTCCAGGAATGGTTTTGCAAAAGCACCTGAACTCTTCAACGACGTTTTTTTTTTATCAGGAGGCCGAGAGGTAACTATCGAGACTTTGGACTATCCGGACACATACTTCATGAAATGGTCATGCATGTTTGTTCTAGAGATTGAGAATGTTATGTTAGACAGTTAAAGTTATCTGCAAAATATTTTCTAAAGACTCAATTAACAGACGTACTGTCAAACAAATAAAAAAGACATAATACACAAACAAAAGCTCAAACATGGCCTCAATTGGCAAGTAAACATTTCAATTTTGAGTTTGCACATTTGGACACCTTCAAAATATATGTATCACGTTGGTATCGAGTGTCCACTAGAGAGATGGAATGAGTTGGAGTGTTTAGTTGCCAGTTGAGATCAAATGCGGTGACTAGATGTGCACTCTCAAAGTTCGAGTGTTTACTTGCCAGTTGAGTTCAGATTTGAGTGTTTGTTCGAGATGTGCCAAGGATATTTTTTGTATTTGTTTACATTTGATTTATATTTGGTAACGTAGACTTCTAGTAAGAGGTCACGTGACAAAAATAATTTTGCAAAATCACCATTATAAAATAATGGCATGAATGAAGAAATCTATAACGGTAATAACATAAATGAGATAAACTTTAAAAGATGATGACGTATATGAGATAAACTTTAACGAATGACATAAATAAGTCATTTCTAATAATTTGATGGTATAATTAAGTTTTTTCTATAATGAATAGTTAACATATGAAACTCGTGATAATTAGGATGTGTTTATTTTCTTAATAAACAATCTTTTTAACACAATTATTTTCACTTTTTTCTTTTTTTAAAAGAGATATATCCAAAAAAAATCTTAACAACATGTTTGTTTCGTTTTCCTTTATTCCTTTAAGAAGACCTTGACTTAAAAGTCTTAAATCAATCAGTCCATTTATAACACTTGCTTCTCTCTTTATTTCGGTTTCTAATAAAATTAAAAAATCTGTGTGTAGATTATTTTATTTTGCTTCAACATGAAGATCAAAGGTAAATATTCAATTTCACTATACTTTTTTATTTGTATTTGATAACAAATTGACGCAACTTTTTTTAACTTCTATAATTTTTTCTTTCATATTCTTTAAATATATACATGTTATTAATGGATCTTAACTTTTATTGTATCTGACACCAATGTGAGTGTTAAACATCTGGAAAAGGTAAATTACTACTTAGTTAATTATTTTTTATGTAATAAATAAAAAATTATCTACTTACATAGAAAGGAAAAAGGTTTTACAAATTTTTTATGTGCTCTAATATATCAATTTTATGTTATATAATATGATTTTTAGATCCTAAGAAAATTGTTTTGCCAGCTAAATTACACAAGTGGTCAAACAATTATTTTTATCTTTTGTTACTTGAAAGTCACTACGGCCTAGTTCGTAGGAGTGAGATTGGCTTTGGGTAGTTTCAGGTGAGGTAGAGGTAGGCCGAAGAAATACAGGGGTAATTAGACTTGACATGGAGCAGTTACAGCTTACTAAGGACATGACCCTAGATAGGAAGGTATGAAGGATTCGAATTAGGATAGAGGGCTAGTGCATGTGAGTGTAGCCTGGCTAGTAGTCGTAGGACTGTGTGCATAAGTGGAGTTACTAGCTTGGAGGGTTTGGGCTAATTGTGTTGTTTTAGTTTGATAGTGTATAACAATACTTTTCTTTCGGTTATTTCATTTTATTTCATGTTTCATTACGCCTTTGTTGACTGCCTTTTTTGTCCTGGGGTCTATCGGAAACAACCTCTCTACCTCTTCAAAGGTAGTGGTATGGACTGCGTACACTTTACCCTCTCCAGACCCCACTTTGTGGGATTACACCGGATATGTTGTTGTTGTTGTTGTTACATCAAAGTCATTTATCTTTAAAGTTTTTTGTTATAATAAAAGTCATCTAAATTTAAAGTTTATCATATTATATGAAAGTGTTTTACTGGATACATTGTTTAATATTTTCAACTTGACGTTTATATTATAGTAGTGAGAACAAACAAGAAGTACTAAAAATTAATATGATAGAAAAGTTTGTTTTATTGAGAAAATATTACATTAAGATTTGAATTTGAATTACATCCAACATATGTGATGTCTTCAGCTCCTTGATGCCATTAAAAATAGTTACTATTATAATTTATCCACCGCAACTGAACTACTTTAGCATGGTTCTTTTGTTGCAGTACTTTTTGAATTATTATGGAAGCTATTGCTGGGAAGGTAATTGACCTTATAGAGAAGGTGGGTACATATTTCATAAAGAAGATTATAAGTTGCATGAACTTTCGTAAGAATTTGAAAACTCTGGTATGAAATGTAAAGCAATTATCAGATAAAACAGTCGATATGAGGACAGAGTGAGAATCAAGAGCGATCTGGGAGGAAGAAGTGGAAACAACAAGTTGAATCTTCTCTTAACGAGGTTGAACATCTCGAAAAAAAATTATCCGAGTTAAAACAAGAAGCAACAAGAGGGAAGAAAAATAGAGATACTTCGAAGAAGTTGAATGAAAAAGTTGCAGAACTTGAACAAAGACATAATTTTGGAGAGCTCGTGGATGAAAGCGAGTATTTGGAAACTCTGGAACGAAATGTAAAGCAATTATCAGATAAAGCAGTCGATATGAAGACAGATATCGAGAATCAAGAGAGATCTGGGAGGAAGAAGAGGAGACGACAAGTTGAATATTGGCTTAACAAGGTTGAACAGATCGAAAAATATTAACGTGAGTTAAAAGAAGAAACAACAGGAGGGAAGAACAATAGGGGTGTTTTGAAGAAGTTGAATGGAACAGTTGCAGAACTTGAACAAAGAAGTAATTTTGGAGAGCTCGTGTATGATGTGTATGAAAGTGAGGAGTGTACAATTCAGGTGCCACCGGTTCGGGAGGAAATGTCAAAACACTATTTAGAAGTGATGTGGACGTGATTAAAGGATGAGAATGTCTCAAGCATCGGTATATATGGTATGGGAGGGGTGGGTAAAACCACTTTGGCAAATCATATATACAATCATCTTCGTGAATAAAGTAGTTATCAAGTTCATTGGGCTACTGTCTCTCTCTGGGGTTTAGCATCAAAGGATTACAAGACGATCTTGCCAAAATTGAGAAGCTGGAGGATGAACACAGAAGGGCGGACCAATTAAACTGGGCATTCAGAAAAATGAAGAACATTGTTATCATATTGGATGATATCTGGGAGCACCTTAGTTCAGAGAAGTTGGGTTACCCTCTTGGTGTAGAGGGCTGCAGACTGATTCTAACAAGCCGCTCTTTTGAAGCCTTCCAAAATATGGGTTGTAAGGAACTACTAGAAGTAAAGAAACTCAATACTAATGATTCTTGGGAGCTGTTCAGGAAGAGTCTAGGATCTGAGACTTGGCTTAGTCCAGATATTGAGGGAGTTGCCAAATCCATGGAAGGAAGGTGTAAGGGCTTGCCTCTTGGGCTCATCACTTTGGCGGGAAGCATGAGAGTAGTGACTGATTTGAGGGATTGGAAAAAATCTTTGAAAGAATTCCTCGATGACTTGGAAAATGATGTCTTCAAGGTACTGAAGTATAGTTATGATTGGTTGAGAAATACAACTATGCAAGAGTGCTTTTTGTACAGTGATTTGTATCCCGAGGACTATGTAATTGACAGAGAAGAACTAATTGATAGATTTATGATGGAGAGACTGGTGAAGGGGAATAGTAGGGAAGAAGAGTTTCACCATGGACATACCATATTGAATAAACTAGTCAAGCTCTGCTTACTTGAAGCACCTGATGACACGTGATATTAAGCAGTAAGGATGCATGATCTACTCAGGGAAATGGCATTGTGGATCACAAATGATAAACCAAGGTACATGGTAAGGGCCGGATAGGAACACAAGTGTTGGAGAAGCAGGATTGGGTATTCAATTTGTATAGTCTCGTTTTACAGCAGCAGGATAAAGAGAATCCCTTAAGACATGGCATCCAATTTCCCCACATTATCAACCTTGATTTTGTCCTATTGTGATTTGACAATGATCCCAGGTTCTTTCTTTCAGTACATGAACAACCTCCAAGTACTCAACTTGAGCTACAACTCAGAACTTATATATTTGCTGAGTTCCATTTCTAACTTGAAAAGTCTGAGACCACTCTCACTTCGAGGCTGCAGATGGCTCAAATCAATGCCATCAGTGGGAAAGTTCAAAAATCTGAGGGTGTTAGATGTATTTCACACTGGAATTAAGGAAGTACCTCAAGGCATGGAAAACTTAATCAATCTTAAAGTTCTAGATATGGGTGGAATAGATCTTTATGAACTGCCAAAGGAGATATTACCTGTCACAACTCGAGCCGGGGCCCTAGCCATGATGGGCTTTCTATCTGGCAATCATACACACTTTCATATAATATTAAGAAAAATGCGGAAATATAAAACGATAAGGAATCATGGTCAATATAAAAGTTCAATTGAATAATCTGGAATAGAAACCATAAACCTCTAACAACGTCTAACATCAGTCTGCGATATCTCTAACAACTAAAATTACATTGGTCAAAAAAATAGGCCTTTGAAATAAAGAAGGCTTACCAACCGCACACTTCACTTTTGTTTTAATAACTCTACGGCTTAGCAGGACCTCTAAACTGAGCCTCAGACCCTGAAATATAGGAGTTCAATACAATTGTACTGGTACGCAGAGCAATCCAAAATAATAAATTTATACATATATAACATAGGTGAGAGCAAGTCCTGAAACATTATGCATGAAATATTTTTAAATCACATAGACAACTTCAAATGACCATTCAAACAATTCTATAGATGCAAAATATTCTTCAGTTTACTTCTGAGCTAGGTGGTCCACGGGCTATATGGATTCCGCCCTTAACTCGGCTGCAAAGCCCCCAACCCAAGTTTTCCGCAAGGGTTGGAGTTTCTGTTTCGATACGCCATAGGGCACTAGTCCAGGGTATGATTCCTCTTTGGGAACGTAATAACCCATATCGACAAAATACGGTTTCGGGTAATGAGTTTCCTGAACTCGTGCCTTCTTCGAGTAACCACCCAACTCTCTTTAAGACCAATTTTAGCCTTTTCCAAACATGTATCATTCTAATTTCAAAATCTGAAAATCTTAAAGAAAATATGCATTCTGTTATGTTCTGTGTTACTATGGCATTATCTGAATTGATGTCGTCATACCAAGACTTGAAAGTCATAATTCTGAGCCATAAAATATCATATCATTGTCTCTTCTTTCAAAACATAAAGTTTGGACCACCATACTTCAAACAATTCAAGAAGATTTATACTTCAAAACATTTATCAAGTTATGCAAAGATCACTCTTTTCAGCATTTCAACAAACATGTGGTGGTCATGAAATTTGTGACAAAACATGCAATCTTCTTAGTAAACCTCTTTAAACATTAAAACCAAGTAAAACTCTCTCTCTTCAATTCAAATCCATAATCTACTCATAAACAAAAATCAAGACATTTGTATCATGGTTCTAACAATGCATTTCGAATAAATCAAGACTTACGAAAACAAAAAGCTTGTAAACAAGACAGGGATTTCTAATAGTTCATGCTCTCAATTCATCATTTAAACTCATCAAAAACATACATATATTTACTTATACATGATTATAAATTAAATTTAGGGGAAAGGCCTCATGACCAAAACAATAATATTATTAAAGAATTCATAAAGCAAAATTGTAACATAAATTCCAAAACCCCTTCAAAAACTCATGATTTCACAATGTTTAAATGTTGTTGAAACAATTTTCTTATGCCCATATACATTAGGAAAACCCCACGTACCTTAATTGCGAAGAAATCATGAAGAAATTTTGAAAAGATTTGACCTTTATGATCGATTGTCCAAACCCTAGTTATTTTGTCCTCTTGTGTTCTTGAAAGATGAATTAGGGATCGTAAGAGAGTTAAAACGTTATTGATAAGCTTAATTTTGTTTAAGGATGATTAAGGAGGGAATATGACTAAAGTGCCCAAAATCCTTTAGGAATTGAAATAACGCATAAAACCACTTTAGATTCGCGTCAGGTTTCGTGTCGGGGCGCAGTCGACGTGATGCATCAATATCGCGTCGGCTTTATGCCTCACACGGAAAATGAGATAACTTTTCGTTCAGCTATCAAATTTTTGCTAAAATTATATTGTTGGAAAGATAATTCAATTATCTATAATTTGGTGGGTCTTGAGATGAAAAATTCTATGTGCATAGAAAGTTATATACGTTCAAAGTAGACCCATGAAGAATCGAATATCAAACTTTGGATGAATGAATGACTCTTAGCTCAACTTTTCTCCAAGTGATTTTTATGAACACTTTTCACTTCATAATCACTTCATACACTATGAGAAGGATCATGACACATGAATTTAAATATAAACCATGTAATTATAGCTTACACACGTAGGAACGATAGTTCATTTTTTAGCTCGCAAATGTGGGGTGTTACATTATCTCCCCCTTGGGATCATTCGTCCCTGAATGATGGGTAGGGACTTGTTGAAGTTATAAAAGTGTAGAATAAAGAACAAAACCTCGCATTGAACATGTTTCCTTAACAAAATATGTAAAGTCATCAAACGAGCTTCATGATAACCCCTAGTGAAATGTGAAAGCACGAAACATGAGATAATGAGACTTTATATAGGGATGATCTTGCACATGAGTTTAATGAATCATAATCATCACAACATAAGGCAGGGATTTAATTGATGATCATAGACCTGATTTATCTTGGAACTAGTGATGAAATAAGATTTCGAGGACAATAGGATTAGGAGCATTCTCTGCCTTACAAAGTACCACCAATAGTCTTAAACTTAGAGGCGCTAATCGTCTACACCCCAAAAAATAAATAACATACTTCACACTCGCCAACTTACAATTCTCCTATCACACATCTAGCCACAAGAATTTGAGTCCCACTACTTAGTACTTCTATGTTGAAGCCCAACTAGGAGTTAAAAGGTGTTAACTTAAGCTATGGAACCCTGTACTTTACATCCCTTTAAGAATATTTCTTCACCTTATCACTACCATCAAACACACTCGAGATTTTTTTAGAGAGTACTAACCACATAGCATATAGGTTTGTGTTTTCATCAACCACAACATTCAACCCTAATCCTTACTACACCCACTACATGGATCTCCCCACTAAGACCAACAGTCCCAATCACTCTCACAAATACTTTCACCGCATTCCTCCTTCTTAGCTATTTCACACAACAAAAGTTCATCTCCTTCTTTTCATTTTCACCTATAACCTTAGCTCAAGAAATCACATAAAAATTTCCATCTTTAAGAACATCTACACTCCTACTTACGACATTACTATGCTTCCACATCCACCATCGCACTAACATATGGTGGGTTATTAAGGGACCCGAGCACAATCGTCATGAATGGGAGAAACACTACTCAATTATAACCCATACCTGTTGACCTACATCAAGGTGGGACATGAGGTTAAGATATGATACCATCATGAAGTACTTCCCATGTCAAGTATCTGGGTCATAAGTAGAGAGTCATTCGGAAGAAACACAATACAACATGAATTCTTAGGATAGAGCATAGTGAGGTAACAGTAGCGTACATATCAATATAAAATGAGGGAAAAAGATTGAATTACCCTCCTGGACCTAGAAATCAATAAGACAGACTGGGCACCCGACGCATTAAATACCGCAACGCATCGATCCCTACCGATGTGGTTCCTGGCATGATGCGTCGATATTGCGTTGGTCCATTGTTTTGATCATCCAAATTCCTCAAACATCATTAGAAAAATCAGAAACATTCCTGAGACACCCCCTTTTCCTCCCTTGATTATGAATCAACTCAAGAATCTACGTTTTGGGGTGAAGAAGATAAATTTGAAAATCCTGAAAGGTAAGAGCTCATAAATATGACTAAGTCTTTTAATAATTACAAAAAAATTTCAAGTTGTCAGCTCTTCACACATGCAATCAAGAGTGGTATTGAGTCGAGAACGCTACAGGGCATCACATTACAACTAAGGCAAAGATTGCCACTTGAAGCGGATGCTCTTCATTTAAGGAACTGAGATTTGCCATAAGTTTGCATAAGCTTTATCACTTTTTCTAAACCCGACATAGAATGAGTCAGTGACATACAGAAACATATCTGCTCAAACATGTTGAGGGACATAGATTTTCATGGACCACAAACAACATAACATATGGCTTGAATACATGGAAGACTGGATTACTGAGAGACATAATTGCTTCTAGTTTGGAGGTCAGATCATAAACATAAGTCCATAGAGAACTAGAACCATAGACATAGGCAAGACTTGAACACATAATGTAGGACATTAGAAGAATAATCTCCAAAATGGAAGTAGGATGAGTATGCTTGAGTAGGAATAGATTTATCAGACTCCTCCCCTAACTTGCCGTATTGAGAAAAATTCGGGAACTAACTTAACTCCCCATCTCCCCCTTAGATCAAAGTCACAATCCTAGACTTACGGACATATCCCCTTATCCAATCTATATCCACAACCCACAACATAAAAGAGAAATCACTACATATTTAAACTCTAAACTCTCCCTGAAGAACTATACCCTGAAGTCCTTACTTTTCTGTAAATGCTAGTTTTAACTTCTGCTAGCCTCTATAGTAATCACTCTAAAACTCCCACTTTCATGAGCGCATGCTTCTACACTCCTTATCACAAAAGGGGTATCCATATATACATGAACAAAAACTCCTCTCATTAATCTCTAATACAAAGACACTAAATTATTTTCTAGGGCATCCCCTTTTAGGGGCACTAATCGTAATATCTTCTAACTCCCAAAGTCATTAACTTAAGACTAACATTTTCATGGGCATAGACACCCACACTTCTAAATACTTAACACGCTATCTTTAATTTCTTAGAATACTATCACTACATTTCTAATCACATAACCTACAACTTAACAAAATTTGTAAGATAATACCAAAGGTGCATATAGCCTACCTCCATTTCCTGAATTCAACTATAATGAATACTATACAACAACTCCCCAGACTTCTCCATACTACAAAATTAAAAAAACACAAGCTGGGTATATATGGCACTTATACCATACAACCTTATCTAACAACATGCTATGTTGGGTTCAACTTATTCTTATAAGACTATCACTCTTATCATCTTAATGACTCAACCACAATTCATCATTTTTAACGCTAGTCCTCTAGTATATATATATATCACCATTTATTCACTTTCTTTTTCACAAATTGCCAACCTAGGCCATTTCACACATCATATCAAGCCTTCTAATTAATCCACAAAACATGCATCATTAATCTTAAGATATTATTCTCACCACTACACTCCAAACCTAAACTCCACATCTAAAGTTCAAGCATGTTGTCTATCCTCAATTATATACCAACGGTAAAGCATGACATATACTATACTAGTCTATCAAATTGGAAAATCAACTGAAATACTTCGCTTCACTTAGCTACCATCTACAATCATAACCCCGCCATAACCTCATTATTACAACTCAAAATTCATTACATACCTTCTCACATGAAGTACTAGTTTACTACAACTAAAGAAAAGACCATCTAAGGGGTAAAGTCACATAATAGGATTAGTCGATCTTAATTTTATAATATAACCCATTTCAATCTTATCAATATGTTCTAGTTTCTCACATCATACCTACTTACCCAATCATGCATAGCAATGATCTTCAAAATTCAATAAAAACTAATGAGGCTCTACCTAAATTTTATTAACTAATCTACCCCTTTCTATTCACAGCCTATAAATGATTTCTACAACCACCATAACCCTCTATTCTGAGATCCTCCCCTATTCTGAATAAATAATAATCATATCATGTATCTTCCTTCACAGACTACCATACAATTTACAAATATTGCTACACATTAGTCTATCACTATACAATGGGAACCCACTCCTCAATCCTTGATTATACAGTGAAAACTATTTATTTACAGAAAAGTCAATCTCACTCTGACTTCTAACCTTGAGACTTCATATCACCAACTTCTTGGCCAATCTCACTACCAATAGGTCATGAGAATTTTGACCCTTATAGAAATACAGTTCCAACATTCTACTACACACCATTACCCTTATGGAAGACATCTACAATAAAAATTTTAAAAAGGGACTGAATAAACTTTGTACCTCAGGTTAAAAGGCATGGTTTTATTAGAATAAAGGCATACACTCAAATCAACACACTTTGAAGCACTAATGAACTCCTCTCAAGTCCTCATGATATCTCATAACATTATGGGTAACTCAATCAGAGAGAACCATATTGTTGGGGGAGCTAGACTCTTAAACCTGTACTTCCTCGACAGTAAGGCATGGCCCATGAAATTAGAACAAGGAACGAATTTGCATAATTTTTTTATGGAGGACTCTATAGAACGAACTAGAGTATGAAAGAATAGGAAACAACTCATAAATGCCCAGTAGCCTCCTGATTATAACTGTGGTGCACAACACACCCATAAGCAAGACTCTACTAGATATGATTTTGCAGACACCCTGGAACCATGAACCGTGATCTGATACCAACTTTGTCACGACCCGAGCCAGGGCCCTAGCCGTGACAGGCATCCCAAATCGTTAAGGCCCTAGCGCCCTTCTCTATCTGACAATCATACACACTTTCATATAATATGAAGAAAAATCACAAATATAAAACAACACGGAATCATGGTCGATATCAAAATTGAATTGAACAATCTGGAATGGAAACCATAAACTTCTAACAACATCTAACATCAATCTGTGAAATCTCTAACAACTGAAATGACATTTGTCTAAAACCTACAACAAGGCCCAGTGGACCTAAACCAAAGTAAATAAAAAGTGACCGAAATGAAATAGGCCTTCCAAAATAAATAAGGCTTACCAACCGCACACTTCACTTCTGTCTGAATAACTCTATGACTTAGAAGGACCTCTAAACTTGCCTCAGACCCTGAAATATAGGAGGCCAATACAATTGTAATGGTACGCAGAGCAATCCAAAATAATGAATTTATACATATATAACATAGGTGAGAGCAAGTCCTGAAACATTATGCATGAAATATTTTTAAATCACATGGGCAACTTGAAATGACCATTCAAACAATTCTGTAGATGCAAAACATTCTTCAGTTTACTTCTGAGCTAGATGGTACACCCTACAATTCTAACAGTCTACGGGCTATATGAAATCCGCTCTTAACTCGACAGGCAAGCCCCCAACCCAAGTTTCCTGCAAGCATTGGAGTTTCTATTCTGATATGCCATAGGACACTAGGCCAGCATATGATTCCTCTTTGGGTATGTAATAACCCGTATCGGCAAAACACGATTTTGGGCAATGAGTTTCCTGAACTCGTGACTTCTTCGGGTAACCACCTAACTCTCTTTAAGCCCAATTTTATCCTTTTCCAAATATGTATCATTCTAAGTTCAAAATTTGAAAATCAGAAAGAAAATTTGCATTCTGTTATGTTCTGTGTTACTATCGCATTATCTTAATTGGTATCTTCATACCAAGACTTGCAAGTCATGTTTCTGAGCCATAAAATATCGTATCATAGTCTTTTCTTTCAAAATATAAAGTTTGGACCACCATACTTCAAACAATTCAAGAAGATTCAGACTTCAAAACATTTATCAAGTTATACAAAGATCACTCTTTTCAGGATTTCAACAAACATATGATGGTCATGAAATTTATGACAAAACATGCAATCTTCTTAGTAAATATCTTTAACCTTTAACACAAAGTAAAACATCCTCTCTTCAATTGAAATCCATAATCTAGTGATAAACAAAAATCAAGTCATTTGTATCATGCTTCTAACAATGCATTTCGAATAAATCATAGCTTACGAAAACAAGAAGCTTGTAAACAAGAGAGGGATTTCTAATAGTTTATGCTCTCAATTCATCATTCAAACTCATCAAACACATACATAAATATACTTATACATGATTATAAATTAAATTTAGTGGAAAGGCCTCAAGACCAAAACAATAATATCATTAAAGAATTCATAAAGCAAAATTGTAACATAAATTCCAAAGCCCCTTCAAAAACTCATGATTTCACAATGTTTAAATGTTGTTGAAATAATTTTATTATGCCCATGTAGTTTAGGAAAACCTCACGTACCTTAATTGCAAAGAAATCATAAAGAAATTTTGAAAAGATTTTACCTTTATACTCGATTGCCCAAACCCTAGTTGTTTTCTCGTCTTGTGTTCTTGAAAGATGAATTAGGGATCTTAAGAGAGTTAAAACATTATTGATAAGCTTAATTTCGTTTAAGGATGATTCGAGACAGAATTTGAGTGAGGGAATATGACTAAAGTGCCCCTAGAACCTTTAGGAATTGAAATAACGTATAAAACCACTTTAGATTCGCGTCAGGTTTCGTGTCGGCGTGCAGTCGACGCGACGTGTTAAGATCGCATCGCCTTACTACCTCACACGAAAAATGTCATAACTTTTCGCTCGGTCATCAGATTTTGACTAAATTGTTATCGTTCGAAAGCTAATTCAATTATCTAAAATTTGGTGTATCTTGAGATGAAAAATTCTCTGTGTATCGAATGGTATACACGTTCAAATTAGACCCTAGAAGAATTGAATATCAAACTCTGGATGAATGAATGACTCTTAGCTCAACTTTGCTCCAAGTGATTTTTATGAACATTTTTCACCTCATAATCACTTCATACACTAGGAGAAGGATCATGACACATGAATTTAAATATAAATCATGGAATTAGAGCTTATACACGCAGGAACGACGATTTGATTTCTAGCTCGAAAATGCAGGCTGTTACAATACCTAAGCTTTCCCAGCTTCAATACCTCAATCTTCCTGGATGTGTGAATGTTCCAGTTGAAGACTTTGTCAGCTTGGAACTGCTCGAAGAATTCGGAGGTAGGTTCGGCAATTTGCATAACTTTCACAAGTTCATGAGTAGTCACCATTACTATGAGAATGATTGGTGGTATAACATACTTGTGGAGCAAGTAGAGTCCCGTTTTCCTATTCTTGGTGACTTGGGAGAGTACATATCGAAACAGAGACGAGTAATTGTAAGAGAATACACCATTGAAGAAGGTGGAGGAGAAGCAGCACCATCAATTTTTCTTCCACGTGGCATTGACATTCTAGAGATTGTGTCTTGCCATGGGTTGTGTAGCTGCTATGTGGACAATTTTCTGTCACGGACTACTTTAAGAGGCTTGACCTGCTGCATCTCTGATTGTGATGACATAGAATGGATTGTCAACGTGCCCTCTAGTAGAGATACAACTACAGACCCAGACTGCACATCTTTCCATAGTCTGAGAGTTTATCGGTTGCACAATCTTGTTGGGCTTTGTAAGGGAAAAATTGCATCTCACACCTTCTCGGGTCTAACAGAATTGTTTATCCGCGGCTGCTATAGGATGGAGAAGTTGTTTCCAAGGGCTATCTTGCAGGATCCCAAGAACCTTGAGAAACTTTCTGTACGTTGGTGTGCTGAGATGGAAGAGATAATAGAAAGAGAGGAAGGAGAGGGAAGTATCCAAAGCAGCAGTACATCTACAACTGCTAACCTTCCTAAGGTAAAACAGCTCCACCTGCGAGACCTGCCCGAATTGAAGCTTATCTGTGAGGGAAAACTGATGTGTGATTCCCTTGAATACATGAGCTTTTATCAGTGCCCCAAACTGAAGAGGCTGCCTTTCTATACTCCAACTACAAATGAACATCCTTTTCCATCCCTTGGAATAATCAGACTTTATGAAGAACATTGGTGGTAAACGTTAGAGTGGGAACAATCCCATCTCAACACCTTCTTCCAGCCTTACATTACACATAATGATGATGCCGATGCTGATAAGCCATGAGTCTCACTGGCTCAACAATAATCAATATTTCTTGTGGTGTCCTTCCATCATGTATTTTATGACATGTTTGCTGGAAAATTATATATATTGTGTATAGATAGGTAAAAACAGTTTCATGTGTTGTATATATTGTATGTTTAATAGCCTAATTCAGGTACTTAATATTTTTTTGTTGAGATAAGCATCCAGTCTACGTCACACTACAACTTCACGGGGTCCTATTACCCCTGAACTCAATTTTATCGTATTTTTGTCACCCTTTTATTCTTATATCGCAGCTTTATTACATAAAATAGGTCCCACGTCAACTAAAAAGATTGACAAAACGTGCCAAGGTTATTTTTTATATTTTTTTACATTTGATTTAGATTTGGTAACGTTGACTTCTAGTAAGAGGTCATGTGGCAAAAATGATTTTGCAAAACCACCGTTATAAAATAATGGCATGAATGAACCAATTTGTAATGGTAATGACATACATAAGCCAAACTTTTAAAGGTAATGACATAGACGAGTCAAACTTATAACGGATGACATAAATAAGTCATTTCTAATGACGTATTTAAGCCTTTTTCTAATAATGAATAGTTAATGTATAAAACTCGCGATAATTAAGGGCCGTTTATTTTCTTAATAAACAGTCTTTCCAACACAATTATTCTCAACTTTTCTTTTTCAAAAGAGATATATCCAAAAAGAAAATTCTTAACCACATATTTATTTCTATTTCTTTTTTCCTTTTTATTCCTTAAAGAAGACCTTGCCAATTAGTCCATTTATTACGCTTGCTTCTCTGTTACTTTTGGTCTCTTATACAATTAAAAAGTCTTTGTAAAGATTATAAAATATTTGTAAAGATTATTTTATTTTGCTTCAACTTGAAGATCAAAGGTAAATATTGAATTTCACTATACTTTTTTATTTGTATTTGATAACAAATTGACTTAGTTCAACTTTTTTTAATTTCTATCATTTTCTTGTTCGTATTCTTCAAATATATACATTTTCATGTTATTAATGAATTTTATTTTTTATTATATTTAATACTAGATCTGACTGTTGAACATCTGAAAAACGTAAATTACTACTTAATTAATTATTTTCTATGTAATAAATAAAAAAGTACCGACTTACATAGAAAGGAAAAAGGGTTTTACAACTTTTTTATGCTCTCTCTAATATATCAATTTCATGTTATATAATCTGATTTTTAGATCCTAAGAAAAAAATTTTGTCAACTAAATTACACAAGTGGTCACACAATTTTTTATTTTTTTTTTCTGCATAAAAGTCATATTATCTTTAAAATTTATTGTTATATAAAAGTATTCTATATTTAAAGTTTATCATATTTAAAATCTGTTTATTTTATGTCATACAAAATCATTAACTTTGGTCAATTAGTTTACTAAAAAGTAATATTTTTGAAACAAAAATATGACATGACATTCAAAATACTAAGTTATTTATTTTTGGCTCTCTTTTAAAATATTATATATGGTATATGATGCGTAAATATATTATGAAGTTATGGAAAGGGGAAAGTCGATTATTTTGATACTATTCTTTTTATTCAAACAGGTGTTTTTATGACATATAATCATTTATCTTATGAAAGTTGACTTTATCTATTAGTTGTATTATGTGGCTTTGTTAGATTTTTTTTATTTGGCTCAAGCAGTTTTAGATACATATTTCACTTATTTTTTTAAAATAATTTTGATATAGTTTACTTTTTTTTTATTGATTATCCTTTTTAAAAAATATTAATTTCTAATTATATTAATCTATAAAATGTTAAAAATTAAATGATTCGTGGGGCTTATGCCCCAAGGCCTCGGAGCTTACGCTTCGCCTCATATCAGGTAAAACGTCTCGCCTTATGCCTCTGTCTTTAAAAACACTGCTTAAGACCAGTGTTTCAATTGAAATCAAAAGTAAAGTTGGATGGAGTTTGTGTGATGAAAAACAGAAAAGTAATTTTGTGTGGCAAACTATTAAGTTAGAAGATTTTCATGTAATAAAAAATATAAAAGTAATTTTTGTGTAATAACTTGTGACCACCAATGAAATTTAACCCATGTTTTGTCATTCTAACTTTGCTTTTATAAAGGCATATAATACATATACATACCCTTTAACTTGGCTTCGGTTACTTAAACTTATATTAAGTTGAACAAGTAGACAATGCATTCTACGTGGTGTCTATGTGGCAATTCGCGTGAGATTGCATGTAGATGCCACGTAGATCAAGTTAGAGGGAAAGCTTATGTATTGCCTTCTACAAATGTCAAATATATTCTTGTATTCTTAACTCTCTTTAGATTGTAAGCAAACAAGTGATACTACTTCCATATAACCAAGTTTTCTTAAACTGTTGTCATTCATATGATGTTTGTTTTGTTGCAGTGCTTTTTGGAAGATCATGGATGCTATCATTGGGAATGTAGTTGATTTTGGAATGAAGAAGTTCAAAAGTACCATTGACTTTGATGAGAATTTGGACACTCTGGAGAGAAATGTAAAGCTATTATCAGATAAAGCAGTCGATGTGAAGACGGAGGTTAAGAATCAAGAGCAATATGGGAAGAAGAAGAGGAAAAGAGAAGTTGCATCTTGGTTTGATGTGGTTAAGAAGATCAAGAAAGGATTACGCGTTCTAAAAGAAGAAGTAACAACAGGGAAGAAAAATGGAGGTACTTTGGAGAAGATGAATGGAAGAGTTGGAGAACTTCTCGAGCAAAGTAAATATTTGGGAACACTTGTACATATTATGTATGAAGGCGAGGAGTGCCAAATTATGGTGAAGCAAGTTCATGAGGAAACATCAAAAAAGAATTTAGAAGTGATTTGGACGTGGTTACAAGATGAGAATGTCTCAAGCATCGGTATATATGGTATGGGAGGGGTGGGTAAAATGACTTTGGTAAAGCATACATATAATCGTCTTCGAGAAGAAAGTAGTTATCAAGTCCATTGGGTTACTGTCTCTCAAGGGTTTAGTATCAAAGGATTACAGGACTATCTTTCCAAAATTGTGAAGCTGGACTTATCAGATGTGGAGGATGAACAAAAAAGGGCGGACCAATTAAATTGGGCATTCAGAAAAATGAAGAACATTGTTATCATATTGGAGAAGTTGGGTTACCCTCTTGGTATGAAGGGCTGTAGACTGATTCTAACAAGCTGCTCTTCTGAAGTCTGCCAAAAGATGAGTTGTAAGGAACTACTCAAAGTAAAGAAACTCAATACTGATGATGCTTGGGAATTATTCAGGAATAGTCTAGGATCCGAGACTCGGCTTAGTCCAAATATCGAGCGAATTGCCAAATTCAAGGTAGGAATGTGTAAGGGCTTGCCGCTTGGGCTCATCACTTTGGCAGGAAGCATGAGAGGGGTGACCGATATAAGGGAGTCGTGAAATGCTCTGAACGAATTCCCAGAGGACATGGAAAGCGATGTATTCAAGGTACTGAAGTATAGTTATGATCGGTTGAGAGATACAACAATGCAAGAGTGCTTTTTGTACAGTGCTTTGTATCCCGAGGACTATGTAATTGACAGAGATGAACTGATTGATAGATTTATAATGGAGGGACTGGTGAAGGGAATTCGCATGGTAGAAGAGTTTAACCATGGCCATACCATATTGAATAAACTAGTCAAGATCTGCTTACTTGAAGAACCTGACGACAGGGGATATGAAGCAGTAAGGATGCATGATCTACTCAGAGAAATGGCATTGCGGATCACAACGGATAAACCAAGGTACATGGTAAGGGCTGGAATAGGACCACAAGTGTTTTTGGATCAGGATTGGGTATTCAATTTGGATAGAGTCTCTTTTTACAGCAGCAGGATAAAGAGAATCGCTGAAGACATGGAACCCAATTGCCCCACATTATCAACCTTGATTTTGTCCTATTGTGATTTGACAATGGTCCCAGGTTCTTTCTTTCAGTACATGAACAACCTCCAAGTACTCGACTTGAGCTACAACTCAGAGCTTATGGATTTGCCAAGTTACATATCTAACTTGGGAAGTCTTAGAGCGCTCTCGCTTCGAGGATGTGGTCGGCTAAAATCTGTGCCACCACTGGGAAAGCTCAAAAATCTGAGGGTGTTAGATGTATTTCACACTGGTATTAAGGAAGTACCTCAAGGCACGGAAAACTTAGTCAAGCTTAAATATCTAGATATGGGTGGAATATGTCTTGATGAACTGCCGAAGGAGATATTACCTAAACTTTCCCAGCTTCAATACCTCTGTCTTCCAGGATGTTTGAATGCCCCAGTTGAAGACTTGGCCAGTTTGGAACAGCTCGGAGAATTTAGAGGCAGGTTCTACGATTTGCATAACTTTCACAAGTACATGAGTAGTCACCATAGCTATGAGAAAGATTGGTGGTATGATATATTTGTGGGGCAAGAAATTTCCAATTATTATCATCATAGTGCCTTAGGAGAGAGCATACCGAAACAGAGAAGAGTGGTTGTAGTAAATTGCACCATTGAAAAAGGTGGAGGAGAAGCAGCAACATCAATTTTTCTTCCACATGGCATTGACATTCTACTTATTAGGTTTTGCCATGGGCTAAGTAGCTGCTTTGTGGATAATTTTCTGTCATGGACTACTTTAAGAGGCTTGACCTGCACCATCTCTGGTTGTGATGACATAGAATGGATTGTCAACGTGCCCTCTGGTAGAGATACAACTACAGACCCACACTGCATATCTTTCCATAGTCTGAGAGTTTTTGACTTGCACAATCTTGTTGGGCTCTGTAACGGAAAAATTGCATCTCACACCTTCTCGGGTTTAACAGAATTGGATATCTGCAACTGCCATAGAATGAAGAAGTTGTTTCCACGGGCTATCTTGCAGGATCTCAAGAACCTTGAGAAGCTTGTTGTAAATGCGTGTTTTGAGATGGAAGAGATTATAGGAAGAGAGGAAGGAGAGGGAAGTAGCCAAAGAAGCAGTACATCTACAACTGCTGACCTTCCTAAGCTAAAAAAGCTCAAACTGCAATAACTGCCTGGATTGAAGAGTATCTGGGAGGAAAGCTGATGTGTGATTCCCTTGAATCCATGAGATTTTATAAGTGCCCCAATCTGAAGAGGCTGCCTTTCTATACTCCAACTACAAATAGAAATCCTTTTCCATCCCTCAGAAAAATCAGAGTTGATGAAGAAAATTGGTGGGAAACATTGGAGTGGGAACAATCCCATCTCAACAATCTCTTCCAACCTTACATTACATAGAGTAAGTTAGCTAGCATTGAGGCTCAGTGTCAGCAATAATCAATCTTTTTCTCTGCATTGACATACTCTTTACTCTTTTCCTTTCTACCCTAAACAAATGTATTGTATTGTCTTTCATCATGTATTAAATCTATATATTGTGTATAGATAGGTTAAAAAAAATATGTATAGTATACATTGTATGTTGAATCTTCTAATTCGTGTGCTTATTATTATTATTATTAAAAAATGTAATTCGTGTGCTTATTAGTACTACTACTACTACGGAAAATGGTCTCTTAGGATTATTTTGTATTTTAACTGTCTGAAGCGAAAATCATGGCTCCACTAATGCTCAGTTTGTTATTTTTATGAGTTCAAATAATGATAGATTGTTGGATTAATATACTAGTAACAATAACAGAGACGAAATTATGCCTAAGTGAGTTACACAAAGTTTAATCAAGCTAAATTTTTTGAGGCCATATTGTAATTTATTTTTTGTATCAGCGAAAAAAATCAGGCCATCTGGGGTGATAAGACGATACCGAGGATATGACCTTTGACAGGGGGATGTGGAGGATGCGCATTAAAATAGAAGGGTAGTCGGGTAGGAGTGTTGTCGTGCACTAGTCACAGTATGATAGCATAGGGCACACTATTTTGTGACTGATTATTGTTTTTATAGTAGTTTCTACACTATCCCGTGCTACCATATTATCTTCAATGTGTTTATCTTTATTGTATCTGAATTTTCTACACTTGAGTCGAAGGTCTTTCGAAAACACCTTCTCTACCTTCCCGAGGTAGTTGTAAGGTTTGCGTACATTTTACCCTCCCTAGGCCTCACTTGTGATATTCACTGGGTATGTTATTATAGTCGCTGGAATAAAAAGTCAGAAACAAAATTCATGTGAGATAAAATTTGACCATTTTCCGTATAAGAAAGGGAAATGTCTGATCTTATATTACAACGAAATATGCGTTGGGGAAGGGATGGCAAATGGGTGGATTGGATTGAATTTTGATGGATTGAATATGAATTGAGCTAAAATGAATTGGATTACAATCTATGTAAAATATGGTTTGAGTAAAATTCTTCTAACCCACTTTAACCTACTAAAGCCTAAGAACATTAAATTTAGGCAAAATTATTTAGCTAATTATTAGCTATAAAATTAGAGAATGCAATCGTTAGCTATTTATACCAGGGACCCGACACACCACCCTGACTTGGACCCAAACTCGGGTCCTAGTACCCTACCCAGACTCGATACTCGATACGCAATCTAACCCAAACTTAAGACCCAAAATTTGACCACGACTCGGAACCTGATACCCAACCACCAGCCCCTACTCGAGATTAGGTGTATTTTAATAAATAGTTGGTCACAGTACAGGTATGGAACTCGCACACACCTAATAGTTCAGGTATGAAATGCAAAAATCAAGATACTTTAGGTATGCTTTTAACTCTCACTCTAAAAACAATGATGAAAACTTTGCCGACCAGCAACCAAAACCATAAATTTAAAATCCTGAATTCGCCTTCTGATCTTTCGATGTCATACTATAAAATTAGATAAAGAGAGATAGTCGAAAGATGATTTTATTCCTTCAGCATTCAAACTTTAAATACAATGAATAACAACAACCTACAGCTAAACTTAAGGAACAAATATACAACAATAGACTCCTACAATAGGAGGAGTCTTCTACAAATACAAACAAACATTAACTATAACAGTAAGTTATTCTAATAATGATAATATAAAATAATTATGCTTAATACACCCCCTCAAGTTAGGTGTGGTGCAAAAATGCCTAACATGGAATGATACCTTGCAAAGGCTGGTTCTGGCAATGGCTTGGTAAGTGTATCAGCAAGTTGATCACTAGCATGAGTGTGTTTGACAAGAACCCGACGCACTTGAACTTGGTTCCTAACATAACAAAAGTCGACAGCAATGTGTTTCATACAAAAGTCGACAGCAATACGTTTCCTACGGCTATGGAACACTGGATTATAACAGAGATAAGTGACACCGATATTGTCACAGAAGATTGTGGGTGTATTTGGAATGATGATACACAATTCATTGAGCAAGTTGCGCACCCATGTGAGTTCTGCAAGAATATTTTCAATTGATTTGTATTCTGCTTCAGTAGATGAGCGAGCTACAACTTTTTACCTTTTTTACGACTAACTGATAGGATTGCGCCCAAAGACATAGCTTGATGTGGATACTCTATCATTCTGGTCTCCCGCCCAATCAGCATCAACATACATGTAAATATTGCAATCCGAGTCACGAGGAATATGAAGAATTGAAGTTGCTGTGGATTTGAGATACCGTAGTATCCTTTTAACCGCCTTTTAGTTTTCACCAGGAGGATCATGCATAAACTGTGACAGTTTGATGACAGCATAAGAAATTTCAGGTCGTGTAAATGATAAATATTTCAACTTACCAAGGGTGCGCCTGTAGAGTGTAGCATTCGCAGGTGGAGAATTATCAGCTGCTCGAGGTGGTTTACCAGAGCACATTGGTATCAAAACTCCTGCACAATTTTGCATATCCAATTCAGACAAAATGCCAAGAATGTATTTCGACTGAGAGAGAATAAGACCATCTAGCACTTTTTTTTCTTCCACACCGAAGAAGTAGTTTAAATTGCCAAGATCCTTTAGAGAAAAACAAGAACCTAAGGAATCAATAACACGTTTAATCAAGCTGGGATGACTTTCCATGATCAAAATGTCATCAACATAAATGAGTACATATACAGTGGCACCCAGATTCTTCAAAATAAACAAAGAGGTTTCGAATTTAGATTTAATAAATCCCATTTTATATAAATGATTATGCAGTGCAGTATATCAAGCCCGAGGGGCCTGTTTAAGACCATAAATGGATTTTTTTAATCTACAAACATGAGAAGGAAATTGGGAATTGATAAATCCTTGAGGTTGAGACATAAAAACCTCTTCAGTAAACTATAGATAACACAAGTCACACTGTTGTTGGCTTAATATTTGGACTGAATGTTTCATGAAAATCCAAGCCAGGGCGTTGTGTGAACCCCTTTGCAACAAGGCAAGCTTTGTATCGATCTATATAACTGTCCGCTTTTCTTTTAATGCGGTACAACCATTTTCAGTCCACAACATTCTTCGTTGAGTCTCGTGGTACCAATTCCCACGTCTGATTCTTCATTAAAGCATCATATTCTGCTTGCATAGCTTATTTCCACTCTTTGTGGATGTTGTCTTGTTTGAAGGTTGTTGGTGTAGTAATGAAGTGAGTTAGAAAATTGAATTATCTTTTGGGCTTGGTAATATTATTCTGGGACCTAGCGGTCATTCGGTTTACTACAGGCTCTGGAATTGGCATGTGAGGTTGTTCGGGGCTGGGACTTCCGCTGCCAGGAAGTGAAGAAGTTGTCAATGGTGAATTGGTGGTTGGAGATGGAGCATTCGGGATTTTTTTTGGAGTGTTAGTGTTAGATTTACGTCTTTGGTATGTTATCAAAGGTGCAGGTTTTGTGTTTGAGATTTTGTCATGCTGGGAAGAAGTAGAAAAAAGTGTAGAATTACCTGAAATAGTTGCAGTGGCTGCTGGTACTTGGCCAGAATTGAAGGAGCTAGTATTTTGTGATTCTAAGGACAGTGGTATATGTGGGGGTATATCAGTAGATGGTGTTGGAATGGTAGCTGACTTCAGAGTTTCCTCTTTAGAGCTAACGTCTTCCCAGGTCAATTGAGAAAAGTTATTTTTTATATGTTGAAACATTGTTTTAAAAGGAAAAAAAAAATCATAAAGAAGAACATCACGACGGATAAATATTTTCGACTGCACTGGTTCAAAGAAGAGGTGTGCATGATGGCTCTAAGAAACACTTAAATACACGCAAGGGGTGGACTTAGGCTCCAACTAATTTTTGGTGTAGGGTTTGAGCCATGGATAACAAAGACAACCAAAAAATTTTAAATTGGCATAGTTGGGTGGTTTACCAAATAATTTTTTGTAGGGTGATCCGTTATTTAAGATGGATGTGGGTAGTCGATTAATGAGATAAACAGCATGATAGCAGGCAAAAGACCATAATTTTGGTGGTAGGGATGCTTCATAGAGAAGGGTTTTGTCTGTTTCAACAATATGACGATGACGACATTCAGCTATGGCAACACATTGTGGCGTGTAGGGAGGTGAAACTAAATGTTCAATACCATTCTGTTGAAGATAAGATTGAAGACTTTTGTATTCATCTCCTCCATCCGAATAAAGAGATTTAATTTTGTTTTGAAATATTTCTCTACTAAAGGATGAAAATTTTGGAACAAAGCGGCGATTTCACTTTTATTTTTAATTGTATACAAAAAAGTATACTTGGTGTAGTGATCAGCAAAAATACAACAATATAACTTTTTTTCTATTGATAAAACGGGCGATGGTCCCCATAAATTGCTAAATATAACCTGAAGAGGATCATTACTGGATAGTGTGAGTCATTGAAATGGAAAACGATGTGCTTTATTAGAGAACAAGCATTACAAAACTTCAATTTTTTCTTTAGTAGCAACAGGTAAAGAAAACTTCTTCAAAATAAAATTTAAAATCGTCGAATGAGGATGACCCAAGCGACAATGCCATAGCTGGAAAAGAGCTTTTGTGGATACAAGATTGATGGATATTAGTGGTTTGGGTGGATGTTGTGTCCACTCATAGAGTCCATTCTTATTCCGTCCTTATACCAGCGGCTTCTGAGTATACAGTTCCTTCACAAGAAAAGTAAAAGGAAAAAATTCAACAAATGTTGGATTGTCTTGACAAAATTTAGCTACAGAAATAAGTTTTTTTAATTGATGGAGCACATAGAGTGTTAGAATGCCTGAAAGATGAATTAGATACTTGTATCTGAGTTGAACCAGTATGAGTAATAGAAATGGTTTTACCGTCACCCATGGATATTCCCTCATTAGATTGTGAGGATTAGTGGCATGATGACTCGCACCAGAATCCAGAACCCAAGAGCTTTTGGCTGACTGCAAACTAGAGGCAAAGTTGGTCTTAGCTTCAAAATGATTGTGCGATTTGGAACGACATACATCTGCAATGTGACCAAATTTTTGGCACAAGTGGCATTGAACAGTTTTTTTTTTTTCTTTTTTTGATAACCAAGTATATATAACAAGAAGGGGAGCTTTTGCTTAACTGGTAAAGTTGTTGCCATGTGACCAGGAATTCATGGGTACGGGCTATGGAAACAGTGTCTTGCAGAAATACAAGGTAAAGGCATACAATAGACCTTTGTGGTCCGGCTCTTTGCTGGATGCCGTGCATAGTAGGAGCTTAGTGCACCAGGCTTCCCTTTTTAAATATATATAAGAACAGATTTTAACTCCATTTTTACTTCTGTCACATGTCACACGAGAAGTGAGAGGTGAAAGGTGAGGTATGGATGAAAGTTATATCCAATGAGGTAATATATTCATTTATAGCTAACGAAATTTGAAATGTCCTTCCAGTGTTGGTGTTAACCTCTTTTACCCAATAACTTCCATCTCAAGCTATATATTGAAAGAATAATATTTATCATTAATGGCCATTTCAACAACAAAACTTTGATCTCAAGCTAGTTGGGCTCGGAGCATATTTTTATCTTGAAGTATATTGAAACACTGACCTGTAACCGTATTTTCTTAACTTGATAGACAAAATATTGCTGAAAAATGCCTACAGATATCAAACACCTTTGTTTTAGGCATAGAACCATAGAGAGAAATCACATGTTTGAAAAATACAATAAAAAGAAGGAGAATTTGATCTTATGATTTGCTGAAAGCATAGGAAAAAGGCAGAGAATGTGACTTCATAGCGCACCTGTGACAACAAGGAGGCCAACGTTACAACTGCAAAGAACTGGGGACACTAATCGTTCTGTAGGGTGAAATATCCATCTATCTCTGACAGCCAAAATAGCAAAGCCTGCCTAGAATTCGTCACAATTAGTTCACTCAGAAAGTGACGAAACTTGCATCGTTGTCACAGACACAGAGAATTCATGAACTAATACTTGACAATAAGAAACAGTAGAAAATACTCCCAATAAGACTCATAGGCTTCCTATGACCGGATAGAGGTACTTCATGTAGTACGTCGACAAACCTACAGTTGAACAAGAAGCATAACTGGTTATTAGCAAGAAAAGCTTATGTTTTAAGTCAAAACGAGAATAATGTATTGTTCAGAACCAACATTTAACTTGAAAATATAGCCATATAATTCCCTAGAGATATCTCTATTTGCTTGCACACGACCTTTATATCATCTTAATCCCTAAGTTCACCCTTCCATTCCTTTAATTTATTCCATCACTTGGTGTATAGGTTCTGACTTTAAAGATAGTTAGAGTATAGTCGCTTAGATAATTATAAGGAAATCATTCAATATCTATATGGCGCTCATAGAAGACAATCAATCACAAACTAGACGGGATAGACTCTATGAGTCCTCTATATCCATGCTATTTTATTTCAATCCATTTCATCCCAAGTCAATTTTACGCATACCAAGCGGGCAATATCCCAAAAAATTTAGTATTGGAGGATTTAACATGGGAAGAAATTACAAAAACTCTCTTTGTCTCATTTTATGTGGAAAACCTCTTGTTTTTAGTTTATCCTATAAAGTATGAGACCATTTGATACAACTCAAAGAGAACCACACTACAAAAGGTTAATAAGCCCGGCATTTGCATGGACCTAAGTTTCATACCTTGCAATAGGATTACAACAAACCACGACAGTCCACATCCATCGTCCTCGATAGCTATACGATAGACCATCTCTAACACAGAGTCATCATTACAATATTAGCGTCACCATCCAAGGCACAACAGGCACGAAGGGCAATGGATGGCTCTGATACCATTGATACAACTCACGGAGAACCACATTCCAAAAGGCTAATAAGATCGGCATTCGCATGGACTTAAGTTCATACCTTGCAATAGGATTAAAACAAAGAACTACACTCCACATCCATCGTCCTCGATGACTGTACGCTAGGAAATATCTAGCACCGAGTCAACATAACAATATCAGCGTCACCATCCAAAGCACGACAGGCAGGAAGGGCGATGGGTGACTCTAATACCATTGATACAACTCAAGGAGAAGCACATTCCAAAAAGCTAATAAGCCCGCCATCCGCATGGACTTAAGTTTCATACCTTGCAATAGGATTACAACAAACCACCACCCCACACATCCATCGTCCTCGAAGGCTATGCGCTAGACCATTTCTAGCACAAGGTCAACACTACAATATCCGTGTCACAATCCAAGGCACGACAATCACGAAGGGCGATGGGTGGCTCTGATACCATTGATACCATCGATACAACACAGGGAGAAACACACTCCAAAAATCTAATAAGCTCGACATCCGTATGAACTTAAGTTTCATACCTTGCAATAGGATTACAACAAACCACCACACTCCACATTTGTCGTCCACAACAACTATGTGTTAGACCATTTCTAGCATTAGGTCAACACTGCAATATAAGCATCACCATCCAAGGAACGACAGGCATGAAGGGTAATGGGTGGCTCTGATACCATTGATACAACTCAAGGAGAACCGCACTCCAAAAGGCAAGCCCAACACTCGCATGGACTTAGGTTTTATACCTTGCAATAGGATTACAACAAACCACTACACTCCATATCCGTCGTCCTCAACGACTATGCGCTAGACCATTTCTAGCACCGGGTCAACACTACAATATTAGCTTCACCATCCAAGGCATGACAGGAACGAAACCATTGATACAACCCAAAGAAAACTACACCTCCAAAGCTAATTATTGAGGCGGGAGAGTCCATGGCTACATAAAAGCCCACATCACCTCCCCATTACCGACATGGGACTCAAGTCTCATACATTGCAATAGGATCACAACACATTTCAAATATATATTATTTACTTAAACCATAAATTTTAAAAGTTCCTTTTTTCCTTAAACTTCATGCCAAGTAAAACATCGCCACATAAATTGAGGCAAACGAAGTAATATTTTCTATCAATTGACCAATAACTACAATAGCACTCTCGCAAACTATCATTTTTTCTTATCACAATTAGGTTAATTACAAATCAAATAATTAACAAACTATACTACTAATAATTGAAATGAAAATTCAAAAACTGAAAATTGTTAATCAGTTTAATAGATTGTAGGTGTCCACTATCCGGTGAAATTAATCGAATTATGCATAAACAGCCTCGAATACCATGATTATAAAAAAATTACTAATAAATTGGAGTTCACAGTATCCCGTGGAATTAGTCATGCGAGTAAGTTAGCTCGAACACTGCGATTATAAATAATAATAATAATAATAAATTGGAGGATATTTATTGTACTTACAGATTATTTTCATCTGGTGATGTTGAGATTAATGAAGATTGTATTTCTGTTGACATTTTTTCCCCCCCTCTTCTTCTAAGCCTTCTTGCTGGAACGATTTTATTTCTTGCCAATATTTTCACTTCCAGCAGAATTTTTTATTATCTGCTTTATAATTTATAATTTTTTTCTTTTATTCATAGAAAATGACAAAAATGTTGAACTGTCAAGGGGCAGGGCCTGGTCAGGCCGGACCGATATAGTATAAAATGATTATTATTATTATTATTATTATTATTTAAAAAGTTAATTAAAATACGATAACGAAATTTTATTTGAATATTATGATAAAAATTCATAAAATCAAACTGTTGTTATCGGGTCGGGTTGGGCAAGTTCAAGTACTTGATTTAGGGGTTGTTTGATAGAAGGAATTAGGGATAATTAATGCTGTGACTAATTTTGAGATGAACTTATCCCATGATTATAATGTTATTTTTATTCTTTCTCGACAGTGGGATAACTAATCTTGGAATTAGTTATTCCTTGTCGATCGATTTATGCCAGTCGATTCTGTGTTTGCCCTTTTAATAAGAAAAGTACACGCAAATGTGAAACATCAGTGGATGTAGTATTCGTACCACGAGTTCATTTGAATTCACGTGAAATCCATTATAGTTGTAACAAATAATATTATATTTGAATTCATAATTTTAAAAATACAACTGAGTTCAATGCCTAAGAATCTTATCGATGAACCGACAAAGACTAAATTCTTAATTCGCCTATAAATACGATATACAACAAGGATAAACTTGAACAAGAGATTGAACAACATTAATGTGATTAGTGTGTCTACGAAATCCAGCAGCATTCAAAACACAATATAAATTCAGCTAAATCTAGTATGTTCAATATGAAATGTAAATTCACTAAAACAACAATACACAATAGATTTGATTTTATAATTTTAAAAATACAACATGGTTCAGTGTTAACTGTCACACCCTTTTTTCAACCAAAAAAAAAAGATTCGATTTTAAGTTTCGAAAGGGTTTTATTTATTGAGTGACAAAAGATGATTTTTTTTCGAAAAAGGATTATTTACATTTTTTGTTCAGAGTCGCCACTTGGCATAATCCAGTGTGCCAAGTCATCTTTGAAAGATCCTTTTCAAAATGTTTTGACTCTTTAAACTGGTTTGTGAATAGAGATTCTGGCTAAGGAATTCTGTTGACCGAGGGGAAGGTGTTAGGCACCCCTCGGTCCTGTTGTTTCACCACGGTCGCTTGGTGGAGAGTATCGGCTAATTTAATACTATGTATGAATAAACTACACAAAACACATAAGAAAAATCAATCAAACTAACCAAACGTACGAATCCCAAAATATAGTGTACAGTCCAATTATACAGTCCAAAATGAAAAAAATGCGAAAAATATAAATCCTATTCTAAACTAATCCTAAGCTAAACTCCAATACCTTACCCGATGCCTCGGGCCTTCGTCAAGAACATCCTCTGAGTACAAAATACTTAGGGGCATTCCCGGCAAAATAAACACAAATACCTCGGGTCATTCCCCGGCCGAATGAATACATTTGAATTAAATAAGATAAACAAAAAAAAACATTAACACACATTTAAACATTCAACTCATTCAACAACGCATCACTCCTAAATTTTGCCTACCTGAACCTAGACATTTTTGCCTATCCAGTTCGATGACATTTACGTTCAACATCACAGTGAATCAAAATTGATCCGGAGCTAACCTTTTCGTCAATTTTCAATTCCACCCCCAACTTCCTTTTTATCAATCCATTAAAACATGATCAAATTTATTCCTCAAACCACCACAACCGAATCACCAAGCATCATGATCATAACATCAACGTATCAAAAATCCAACAAAACATAATCACAACACACATAATCAGAACCAATCCAACAAACCAAAATAAATAAAAAGAGAGAGGGTTAAGGAAATGAACCTAAAGTGTCGATTTCAATATATCGGAGATAATAGCACACCCAGAAAAGCTCAATTCGAACCTCAACACGACACAAAATCCAATTCGAATCAAATTCCCAGCTTCCGAATCCAATTTCCCAGAAACAATATGAAGATCAAGACGCCAAAACTGAAATCACGACCAATACCCAAACCAGTATACAAAATTCACAGGATCGAGTCAAATCGAGTGAGTTCAACGGCGAGAAGTGAATTTCGAGATGTTTTTGACGTTTTTCTGGCGACACAGTCGTCGGAGCAGTAACCAAAAATGCGACCTCTAACTCTTCCTCGATTCTAAATTATGGATCTCTCTCTCTCTCTCTCGCAAATCTCTCTCACTCTCTCGATCCTATCTATCACAGTCTGTGTATGTGCGTGTTTTTCTCACCACTAGGAGCTCCGACAAGAGAGAAAAAAGAAGATGAAGATTGTCGTTGCTTCTCCTTTTTTGTTCTGTGTATGTATCCTTTCTCTTGCAGATCTCTCTTTCTGTCTCTCTTAGTTCTCTCTCACGCCATTTTTTCTCTCACTTCGATGTGTGCGCGTGCGATTTAGTGTGTCAATATGGTGTTTTAAGGTCTGTTTTCAGTGTAGAAGAAAGAAAAATATGGAGTCCCTTTTTTGTGCTCCAGATCCTCCTCCCCTGAAAAATGATAATGATCCCCTTTATGAAAAATGTTATCAAAAAAAGCCAAAAAATGCATCTTTCCAGTGGGCCCCCTTCTAGAATTGAGATTTCTTCTTCTAGTGGTGTGGTGAATGTGTATTCTTGAAGGAATTTTCGTGGTCCCTTTTCTGTTAAGGAAAAAAAAAATCAAAAATATCTGTGGGGTTGGGGGTTATGGGTAGAAGTGGGGTAGTGAGGTGGTTTATTTTGATTGGGTAGGTTGTTATAATTTTGGTAGGGAGTTTATTATTTTGTCATTTAGTGGAGGGATAATTACACGGTTGAGGGTACACAGTAGAATAAGGTAAATAGGTGAAAAATAATCTTTCGGAGGGACAAAATTACGTGTCTACATCATGCCCCCTTTGACTGTAAACACAAAGTATTTTCAAACAAAGAAGTAGACAACTAGACCAAATTTTGACTCGACCATTATTCAAAAAAAGAAACTGAAGGAAGAAGGGCAACCGAATCTTGACTTAGGACATCCTACCTCCCCAAGATATAAGGGAATCAAGTCACGAGTGTTTCAAAGGATTGGAAAGAGAAGGACTATACCTAGTTGTAGAGTCGAGTGAGGTTCCACCAAGGTTTCGGTCCTCGGCTCTGTCATTACATCAAAATATAAATTACAAGTTAAAGCATAAATAAAATTACAAAATCCTATCTACACAACTTCTTTTGGACTCTTGACTTGAGTTTCATCACCCTATTCTTCAGGTGGGCTCCTGATTTGCAATTTCCTCAACTTGTTGTTTGTCTTTCAATTTCTTCCCCATGTTGCTTGACATTTTATTTATTCTCCCTGTTCTTCAGGCGGGCTCCTAACTTACCATTTCATCACCCTGTTCTTTAAGCGGGCTCCCAACTTGCCATTTCATCACCCTGTTCTTCAGGCGGGCTCCTGACTTGCTATTTCCATATGTTTTCTTTCAGTTTCTTCACTTTGTTTCTTGACTTTCATTTTACTCTCCCCGTTCTTCAGGGTGGGCTCCTGAAATCACATCAAAACTAAAAAGAAAATTATCCCAAACAAAGATTATTGTAAAGAGAAATTCCGTTTGCTAGAAAAGTAAAATTTCAAACAACAAGAATTAAATTTTGCCCCACTTTATCATCAAAAGACTTTTGTGAAAGTCATATAATTATAGGAATCAAGGAGAATGACTCGACTAAAAGGTAAGTCTGATAGTAATTAAAGGGAATGACTCAACTAAAAGGTACGTCTTATAGGAATCAAAGGGAATGACTCAACTAAAAGGTACATCTTATAGGGTTCTAGGGGAATGACTTGACTAAAAGGTACGTCTTATAGAAATCAAGGGGAATGACTCGACTAAAAGGTACATCTTCTAAGGGTCAATAGGAATGACTCGACTAAAAGGTATGCCTTATAGGAATCAAGGGGAATGACTCCCCTAAAAGGTACTTCTTATAGGAATCAGGGGAATGACTCGGATAAAAGGTAAGTCTTATAGGAATCAAGGGGGATAACTCTACTAAAAGGTACGTCTTATAGGAATCAGGGCAATGACTCGACTAAAAGGTACATCTTATAGGAATAAAGGGGGATGACTCTACTAAAAGGTACGTCTTCTAGGGGTCTAGGGGAATGACTTGACTAAAAGGTATGTCTTATAGGAATCAAGGGGAATGACTCGACTAAAAGGTGCGTCTTCTAGGGGTCAAGGGTAATGACTCGACTAAAAGAAATGTCCTCTAAGGGTCAAGGGGAATGACTCGACTAAAAGGTACGCCTTATAGGAATCAAGGGGGATGACTCGACTAAAAGGTACATCTTATAGGAATCAGGGAAATAACTCGACTAAAAGGTATGTCTTATAAGAATCAAGGAGGGTGACTCAACTAAAAGGTACGTCTTATAGGAATCAGGGGAATGACTCGACTAAAATGTACTTCTTATAGGAATCAAGGGGGATGACTCGACTAAAAGGTACGTCTTATAGGAATCATGGGGGATGACTCGACTAAAAGGTACGTCTTATAGGAATCAAAGGAGATGACTCGACTAAAAGGTACGTCTTATAGGGTTCAAGGGGAATGAATCAACTAAAAGGTACGCCTTAAAGAAATCAAGGGGAATGACTCTACTAAAAGGTATGTCTTATAGGAATTAGGGGAATGACTCAACTAAAAGGTACGTCTTCTAGGAGTGAAGGTTCAATTTAAGATGTGTATCACCCAACAAATGAAAACTAAAATCCCTGGACAAGAAAGTATGTCTCCGAGGGATATAAGATGATGAATTTTTATCATGATTTAATTATCAAACCTGTGCAGCAACATTGCTTCCTGCATTTGTAAAAGAGAGAAGTTACCGTCCTTGATGTTTAGGCTTTAAAATCCTTGATTTGAAGGTAACATGTGTTCCCATTTCATGCAAAGAAAAGTTGTGAGTTTAAAAACATGGTGGATGTTTTGTGTCTTTGGCTTTCGTGGCAAACACTCTTTCCTTCATCACATTTAACCTTGATTAAAACCATTAGCCTATGTCATTGAGTTGCTGCTTCATTGACCAAAGTCAGATTATTAAGAGTGACTGAGACAAACACAATATATCTGCTTTGCCACGCTTCTCAGATGGACCCCCAGGAACCTTTGTATTTCATGAGTTCCCAGACTTATTTGTTGACAAAACTTTCTTCTTACCTCAATTTGGCTCACAATCATGTCTCTTTCATGCGGTGTCTTTTCTGCCTTGCTTTGTACAATTGAAGAAGTTGGTAACCAGTTTTGAAATCTTTTCTCACTTGTTTTCACATGGACTTGACTCAAAGACAAGAGAAAAATGACAATGATTTTTATTTAGATAACTGACTCAAGAAAATAAAAATATAACTATAGAAAAGAAAGAAATGACAATGAATGTCCCTATTGAAAAAGATGAAAGAAAAGTTTATCTGAAAATGACAGTCAACTCTAATGATTATGACATGCATATCGAATTAAACTGCCCGATCTTTCCAACCAAAACTCTCACAAATTGTTGTTGAGTTAATGACCCTGAAAGTGAGTTGCTTTCAATGGCCAATTGCATTCAGAGACCTCATTCGGCTAGTGGCGCCTTGAAGGGTTTTCGCCAACAAGACTCTCTTATTTCCTTTTATCACCTCACCATTGCCTTATAGTATCCGAGAGTGTTTTTGTAACACCCCGTAAAAGTCGTGCATAGATTAGCCTTTAATAGAGTACTCTTAGACTTAAAAACTTGAAAAATTTTCTAAGTGTAATGAGGACTTAGAGTCATTTTAGCTGACAATCTTCGGGATAAAACTTTTCAAACTTCCCGACATCCGTTTTTAGATTTTCAAATTGCGTTATGATCGGGAAAGCTCATAGTACATCTCGGATAAGTTTTGGAATTTTTCAAAATGCATAAGGCTGCGTTTGGATTTCAAAACAGCAGCAAAACGCATAGCTTATTGCCCAGTTTTCAGCATTTCAGGGTCAACTTCAAACGCCCATAACTCCCTGAATATAATGAAATAGGAGAGATGATACCTATAAAATAAAATCTCTTTGAGTCTTCTTTCCAATGCAACTGGTTTCATTCAAATCCAACATCTGAGTAAGGATTTATAACCGTTTTACTACAGCCTGTCAGCTTGTCAACTGAGGGACAGTTTCGACTTTGCTTGTTTTCTTAGGGGCATTTTAGTCATTTCACCTCACCCAAATTTCGTCTATAACACCAGATTTAGCCCCCAATTCATCAAAATATAATCATTTTCTCAAATTTTCTCTCAAGAACTCTCCTTAGGGTTTCAAAATAACAACCCAAGCAACTCAAGATTCAACCGTGGTTTTTCAAAACAAATTGAAGATTTGGAATTCCCGCAACGTATGCTTCAAGAAGAACCTATTATTTCCGCATATAGAGGTACGTGGGGTTCTCTCAAAAATCTCTTGGGCTTTAAAATTCATGTTTTCAAAATGGGGGTTTTGAAATTACGAATATGATTATGTTTTAAATGTTTTATGATATTGATTTGGTCTTTAGGCCTATTCCCGAAGTGATTTGATATAAGATATACGTATATGCATGTATTCCAAAAAGTTGTTAACTTGATTTCATGAATTATATGAAATCCCTCTCTTGATATGATTTTGTTTTGAATTCTCATATGATATGAAATGTTTGAAATTATCTTGACAAGCATGACGTGAGATATTTTGAAAATGGTTATGACTTTTGACTTGCAAGGAGAGGGTTGTTTCGTTGAAATATGATGAATATAATGGTTGCATGAAAGAATGATATGATATTGATGGCTTGCAAGTTGGGTATGACGATACCCTACAGAATATGATATGTGATAGAATTAAATGAAGTTGAATGCATTGATTTTTCATGAGATAGGTGGATTCCTGATGAAGGCATTTGAGTGTAAGGGCTCATCACTGGAAACCATGTTTGCCGACATGGAAATTTGGTACCAGGCTAAGTGATCTTGTGTACTTGACTTTATGTCATTCCTAAATTAGGACTATGGTTAGGAGCCGAGGCTAAGTGATCTTGGGCACTACTATACTTTATTGGGTCGGGACACCCTGCTGTGTGATCTTATGTGTCTTCCCCTCACTTATACTCTAATATCGGCGGCAACCGAGGTTTGACAGTTGGTGTAAATATTATATGTAGGGTATTCCACCTAGCTCAGCTGCATTACATTGTTATTTAAAACTATTACATTTTGCCCATGTGTTTTCAAGTGATTTGATATGAAACTTCTTTATAATGGCTCTCACCTATATTTTGTAAAAATATTATGTTTTTGTTTTTATTTCTCTGCGTACCAGTACTTTTTTATTGACCCCCTTCCCTCCTAGGTTCGGAGGCACAGTCTAGGGGTCCAGAAAATCAGTAGATTCCTTAGAAAGATTTGTAGAGTCCCTTGTTGAGCCTTCTATATTTCGAATGGCCTAATATCTGGCAGTTTCATTGATATTTTATTAGTTTTGGGTTTACTGGGGGCCTTGTCCTAGTTTTCAGATAGTTACTTATTTCAGTCATGTAGTAGAGATTTCGCAGACGGTTTTTGAGATATTGATTGAGATTGTGGGACATTATTCACCATTATTGTTTTCATATGATTCTTGACCATGTTTCCGTTATATTGTGTATCTTTCACATTTCTTTTGTCATATGAATTATGTGCGTGATTACCTGACAGATAGGGGTGTTTCGGTCCTTTATGGTTTGGAATACTCGTCACGGCCAGGGCCCCGGTTTGGGTCGTGACAAACTTGGTATCAAAGAACGGTTCATGTTCCCAGGGTGTCTGCGAAATCGCGTCGGGTAGAGTATTATTTATGGGTGTGTAGCGCGCCACACTTATAAGTAGGAGGATACTAGGCATTTAGAAATGTCTCTCTTTCTTCATATATTGTTCGTGCAATAGAGTCAAAGTGTTCCTCTTTCATACTCTCATTCGTGCTATGGTGTCGTCCATATGATAGTAAAGTCATCCCATAATTCTTTCCTTACTCTGATGTTCTCAGATATGTCCCATTATTGGGGTGATTCAAGTGCAAAAAGTTTAGAATCTACGTGATATAGTCCTTTCCGATTGAGTCATATAAGATTTTAAAAATTGTGTAAAGACTCGAGGGGAGTCTGTTAGTGCTTCAATATGTGTTGATTGTGATGTAAACATTGATCCTGATGGAATTGTGCTTTCCAGCTTAAGGTATTAAGTGCATCTAGTCCCTCTCAAAATCTTGTTATAGATGTGGATAATGTATAGCAGAATGTTGGAACTTTATTTCCACCCGAATAGTAGCATAAGTTAAAGTGTTATTTCCATGACCTATTGGTAGTAAAATTAGACCAAGAACGGTGATATTAAGTCACAAGGTTAGGGGTTAGAGTGAGGGTGACCTTTATGTAAATAAATATTTATAGCCGAATAGCCATTGATTGAGAATGATTTACCATTTTTTTTGTGGTAGGCTAATATGGTATTACTAATTGCGGATTGTATGGTAGTCCGTGGAGGAAGTGTTTGACTCAAATTTTTATTTATATAGAGTAAGAAGTGCATCCTTAGATCATTGAATATTGTGTATCAACTTTCTATCTCTTGTAATATGTAATCTTGTTATCATGGCGTTTTTGAAAAAAATAAAATCAAAGTCTAGTGAAGCCGTGTGGGTCTTTTTCGATTCACTAGCATAGTTGATTTGTTATTCATTTCATTTTCTTATTCAAAACACAAAAAAATCAAAGTCTAGTGAAGCCGTGTGAGGCCTATTTCAATTCACTAGCAACTTGTTGTTCTTGTGTTGGTTGAATATTTGTATAGTCAGATCTTTTCACATGAGATTGAGTTGCTAATGAAGTCAGACGTCCTTGTGTATTAGTTTAGTAGAAGGTAGAGAAGGAGTTGTTAGTCAGGGTGATTTGTCTGTTGCTTGAAGTATGAAAATGGCTATATTAGCTAGTAAGTTATAATTATAGACTCATGGTTGTTGGGGAAATTGAAGGTAGTCTAAATGTATGATTAAGTGAGTAAGTATGAGGTGAGAAATTCGTATAAGTAGAAAAGATTGTATGGGGTTATAATATAAGATTAAAGTTGATTATGTCTATTATGTAGCTTTACCCCTTGACCTTCTTTTCGTTGGTAGTTGTAAACTAGTATAACTTGTGAGAAGGTATGTAGTCGATTTTGAGGTGTTTGAATAGAATGTATCAATTTTATGGACTAGCATAGTATGTTGCACTCGTCATTGGTGGTAGATGATTGATGCTAGACCATTGGCTTGAATTTAATGTAGAATGTGGATGTAAGAATGGTGGCATGAGATTGATGATGCATGTTTTGTGAGATTAAATTAGTAGGCTTGATGTATTGAAATAGTACGTGCCAATGGATTATGATAAGGAAAGTCGTAAGGTCATGATCAATTATTGTGGTTGTGAAGTTCTAGCATACTAGTGTTTCTTGATGTTTATTTCTTAGTTTCCAAGTGAGAATTATGCGTAAGGTTGGGTTGTAAAAGTTATGTTTAGCACTAGACATCAAGTTTGAACCATTAAAGTCCATGAAGTTGGATGAGATGATTGCTCGGGTAATGATACCAGTTTTATAGAAGTGATCTAATAGGCTTGAGCAGTGTATGCAAAAGATTAAGTTTAATTGATTCTCCATGAAGTATGATGTTGTATGTTTGATGTAGAAGTATGCCAAGGTGATATGAGGTTGCAGTATTTTTCTAAGGATATTACATGATTTGTATGGCTAGTGGTACCGTTGAGTTGCTAGGTGGAAAAAGACTAGTTAGATGGTATATGGTGTTCTAGATAGCCAAGTTAAAGAGTTTTGATTGGTAGTGTTGGGCCTTTATTATGATCTTGATTCTCATAGTGATGAGACATAAGTTTGGAGTCGCGATATTGGTACGCTATGTCGAAAGTGGTTTAGTTCATCAAAGGCTTGGTGATATCCATGTTAAGTGTTAGAATCTAAGTTTGAGTTTTGAAGGTTGAACCGACATAAATAAGTGTGCAAGCCTTATACTATGACTATTGGGGCTATCGAAATATAGAGTGTATCTCAAAAAGTAGTATTAGCAGTGGGCTTTCCACTTTTATGTGTGGTCTTTTGGGTTAAGTTCTATTAATTTTGCATATTGTCATATTTCATACCCCATAGTGCAGTGAGTGAAGTTAAGCTTAAAGTCTAGTAAGGGATCTCCCAAGCTTAAGACGATGGATTAAAGCCATGGGGGAAATGATAGAACAAGTAACCAAGTCAGGCTCTTAGATTCTAGTAGTGATGTCATGATGGTATAGAACGTCAGAAAGGGAGGGTGAGACTCAACCCATTCCTATCTCAGTCTTTTTCAGTGATCCCAATACATGCTCATGCCTTACATGTCAATTCGATAATCTTAGTTCATGTTCATGTATATGATAGAGAATCACGTGCTCCTTCTGATTCCTAAATGAGGAACTTCAGTTCATTCAGTAGTCGGGATCACATTCCATATGTTATGAACTCTAAATTTAGGTCATGCAGCTCATGACTCATGTATTCACGCTTTATAGTGTGCTCAGTTCCCATAAATCCATGCTATATTCTTTTTGATAGGCAAAATATAGTTCATAGCCATGCATGTCCCAATTCAGATCTTTCTTTGATAAATCCCGGATGTTGTTTTGCCATTCCTCAGGCCTTAGTTAAGGGCCAAGTTTCATATAATATCCTTCCATGCTTCAAGATCTTATGTTCTAATCTTTAGTGACTCCTCTTTATGTGATGATAGTGGTGATGAGTAAGTGTTTCTTGCTAATGGAAGATCCTAGTATGCTTGTTTTTAGATAAGGCCTTAAGTGTGAAGTAAGGTTAGGGGCAAGTCTTTGATACATGTGATGGTTAGTGGAAAAGTTTGTGTGTGTATGTTTTTAGGGTAGCGCGTGGGAGTTATATTGACAATAGTTTAGAAACTATGTGAATTATGTATTTATGGGTGGTTGGCTTGAAGTTAACATGCGTTTATAAAATAGGCTTGAATGACGTTTTGGGATTGCAGTGGAAGGTCGCAATATGCATTAGCGACTTCATATTAATAGTTCAGAGTAGTCATTGAAGTGGTAAGGCATGTTATGCTTAGGATGTGATCTTTAAAAGAGGTATAGAAGGTGCCATCATATGGTTTAGAATAATAGCGTGGCGTAGCATATTGTATTTTTGTGACTTAGAGTTAGGCTTGTTCGCGGTGTAAGGATTAAGCTATTTTAGACATTAGTAGAAAAATTTGTTAATGCTCATATGAGAATTTTAAGCCGAATTGAATGAATATGATATTTATAGGGAATAGTATAGTTAAGGGATATTCGAGAAGTGTGCTAAGCTTGAAAGTAAGAAGTTGTATTGCCAAAGGTCTGGTAATTCTATCCTAATTTATGAGTTATATGTCTATATTCCAAACTGCAGAGTAGTGTCAATGTTGTGATTTCCTTAGTTGGATGTCTTGTGTAATCCATACCCAAGATTCGTGGCTCCCTATTACTGCCAAAACTTCTTTAGAGAGAGTGTTGAAGAGATACTTCAGTTAAGTATGAAGGTCCTGCATAATTCATTTTGTATAGTCAGTAAGTCAGTTTAACAGTCAGATTTGCATGACTTGTTTTCTCGTCTTTTCATTTGTTCATGCTACTCGAAATCTCAGACATGCTACTATTCCAAGATAGAGTATACCAGTAGTTGCGAGTATAGCCTAGTTCATGCATCATGCATTAGATTCTGATTCCAGAGGTTCAGTTATGATTCAATTCGTACGTTCCCTATGCATCGCCTAAGTTTTCTAAGCATCTTAGTGAATTGAGCATTCATAGAGGGACATAGGGTCCCAAGGGGGAGATACCCGTTTCAGTAGCATGAATAGATTCTTATTACAAGCTTCGCAACAGTTATCAATGTGTATTCAGTCATATATTCATACCTCAGTTCAGTCAGATATGCATGCATTAGAAATGCATGTCCAATAGAAAAAGTTCAGCTTATCAGTGTATTCAGTTCTGCTATCATGAGAACAACTCAGTAACAAATCCATGCATCAGATAGGCATCTTCATTATAAGAACTCATCTTATGAGTAGCTTCAGTCGTGTATTCCATGCATCAGATATGCATGTCCGATATAAGAATTCAGAATATCAGTAGTTCCAGCCATATAGTCATGTTTCAAATTAGTGTATTCTTTATTAGAGGACATGTCGTGTCCGCATTATTCCATACCTTTAAGGCTTCAACAAGTTCCTACCCATCATTCGAGGACGAATGATCCCAAGGGGGAGATAATGTAACACCCCGTAAAAGTAGTGCATGGATTAGCCTTTAATAGAGTACTCTTAGACTTAAAAACTTGAAAAAATTTCTAAGTGTAATGAGGACTTAGAGTCATTTTATCTGGCAATCTTTGGGATACAACTTTTCAACCTTACCGCCATCCGTTTTTAGATTTTCAAGTTGAGTTACGATCAGGAAATCTCATAGTACATCTCGGATAAGTTTCGGAATTTTTCGGAACGCATAAGGCTGCGTTTGGATATCAAAACAGTAACAAAACGCATAGCATACTGCCCAGTTTTCAGCATTTCAGGGTCAACTTCAAACGATCATAAATCCCAGAATATAATGAACTGGGAGAGCTTCTAACTATAAAATGCAAGCTCTTTGAGTCCTATTTCCAATACAACTGGTTTCATCCAAATCCAACATCTAAGTAAGGAGTTATACCCGTTTTACTTCAGCCTATCAGCTTGTCAACTGAGGGACAGTTTCGATTTTGTTTGTTTTCTTAGGGGCATTTTAGTCATTTCACCTCACCCAAATTTCATCTATAACACCAGATTTAGCCACCAATTCATCAAAATATAATTCTTTTCACAAATTTTCTCTCAAGAACTCTCCTTAGTGTTTCAAAATAAAAACCCAAGCAACTCAAGATTCAACCGTGGGTTTTCAAAACAAAATGAAGATTTGGAATTCCCGCAACATAGGCTTCAAGAAGCACTTATTATTTCCGCATATAGAGGTACGTGGGGTTATCTCAAAAATCTCATGGGCTTTAAAATTCATGTTTTCAAAATGGGGGTTTTGAAATTACGAATATGATTATGTTTTAAACGTTTTATGATATTGATTTAGTCTTTAGGCCTATTCCCGAAGTGATTTGATATAAGATATACGTATATGCATGTATTCCGAAAAGATGTTAACTTGAGAGAATGAATTATATGAAATCCCTCTCTTGATATGATTTTGTTTTGAATTCTCATATGATATGAAATATTTGAAATTATCTTGACAAGCATGAAATGAGATATTTCGAAAATGGTTATGACTTTTGACTTGCAAGGAGAGGGTTGATTCATTGAAATATGATGAATTTAATGGTTGCACGAAATAATGATGTGATATTGATGGGTTGCAAGTTGGGTATGACGATACCCTACAGAATATGATATGTGATGGAATTAAATGAAGTTGAATGCATTGATTTTTCATGAGATAGGTGGATGCCCGAAGAAGGCATTTGAGTGTAAGGGCTCATCGCTTGAAACCGTGTTTGCCGACATGGGAATTTGGTACCAGGCTAAGTGATCTTGTGTACTTGACTTTATGTCATTCCCAAATTGGGACTACGGTTAGGAGCCCAGGCTAAGTGATCTTGGGCACTACTATACTTTATTGGGTCAGGACACCCTGCTGTGTGATCTTGTGTGTCTTCCCCTCACTTATACTCTAATATCGGCAGCAACCGAGGTTTGACAGCTGGTGTAAATGTTATATGTAGGGTATTCCACCTAGCTCAGCTGCATTACATTGTTGTTGAAAACTATTACATTTTGCCCATGTGTTTTCAAGTGATTTGATATGAAACTTCTTTATAATGGCTCTCACCTATATTTTGTAAAAATATTATGTTTTTGTTTTGATTTCTCTGCGTACTTGTACTTTTGTATTGACCCCCTTCCCTCCTAGGTTCGGAGGCACAGTCTAGGGGTCCAGAAAATCAGTAGATTCCTCAGAAAGATTTGCAGAGTCCCTTGTTGAGCTTTCTATATTTCGGAAGGCCTAATATTTGGCAGTTTCATTGATCATTTATTATTTTTGGGTCTACTGGGGGCCTTGTCCCAGTTTCCAGATAGTTACTTATTTCAGTCATGTAGTAGAGATTTAGCAGACGGTTTTCGAGATATTGATTGAGATTGTGGGACATTATTCCCCATTATTGTTTTCATATGATTCTTGACCATGTTTCCGTTATATTGTGTATATTTCACATTTCTTTTATCATATGAATTATGTGCATGATTACCAGACAGATGGGGGTGTTTAGGGCCTTTATAGTTTGGAATACTCGTTACGGCCAGGGGCCCGGTTTGGGTCGTGATAGTTTTTCACCAATAAGATTCCCTTATTTTCATTTCTTTCAACTCACAGTCGTCTCACAGTTCCCGTAAGAGTTTTCACCGATAATACTCTCTTATTTTTATCTCTCTCAACTTACCATCATTTTACGGTGCCCGTGAGGGTTTTCACCAATAAGACTCTCATTTTTATTTCTCTCTTGATTTTTTATACTGAGGAAGACAAGTAGTACCCAAAATCATTATCATATTCATTGCATGCTTAGCCTTAACATTCTCAAAGATTGATCTGAAGGTCTTTCTTTGGTTGTAAATTAGCTTTTGGATAAGGTTAGAAAGAAAGGATTGTGTGGGGCCCAAATGACACTTGAAGTAGGGTAGGACTTACAACTTTTGGAATCGACTCAAATAATGAGGATTAACTCATGCCCCCGCTTCTTTTGACTGAGCAATTCAAAACTGTTTGTTTGGTTGGACCGAGCCCAGAGTAGGGAAGCCTACGTATCTCACCCCCAAAAGAGGAGAATCAGGTCACGTGTAGTTCTGGCATCTTGTTTTGCTTGATTCTAATTTCTTTTTCTTCAATGTTTCTTTTATTGACTCTTTCTCTTTGGGAATTTTCTGACTCTATTTATCTTGACACTCTTCTCTTTCTTTTCTTTTTGGACACAGTTTTCTCTCTCTTCTTCTTTTTGAAAACTTTTCTGGCTCTAGTGTTTTACTCGACACTTTTCTTTTGAAATTTGTTGACTCTATCTTGCTTCCAAAAGAGGGGTATAAAAGAAAATAATACTAAAGCTCAAGTGGGGTAAACAAAGTATGACACAATATTTGGATAGCAGAATGAAATGCCTTCGTCAAATCATCCTTGAAAATGTAAGTACATATCATGCAATATGAAATGAAAAATGAAGATCATTTGCGACACTTTAACAACACTAACTTGCCCCGAGCATGTGTGCCACCTATTTTTCTACACTTGCCCAGCGTACAACTACACTTGGTTGTACATTCCTCATGCTGAACGACTCATGACTTCGTGGGGCTAATTTTATTCCCATTTCTTTTGATATAGGATTACACAGATACTGTTTGACCTAATCGAGACATGTCTTTCAATTGATGACCAAGTTATTCTTGTGATTCTCAAAATAATTGCCTTAATTTTCAGAAAAGGCTTCAACTTGTCACCAAATGTCTCAGCACTCTACTAATTTCTCAGATGTTTCTCCTAACTTTAGCCCTCTGATTCAATGTTTCATGGTTAAATTGGATTTTTAAGATATGGCTGAAGACTCCGTAGGCATGTCATATCACTCGAATCAACATAAAGTGTACTGTATAAAGAAAACAAACAAACAACACATATTTAAAACACAAAGGGAAAGGGACAATTTTAGTTGAAATAAAAAATAGAAGGGTATGAACATAAATGACAAAGGGATAAAACAAGATAGGTACCAAACTGCAACCCTGGAATAATTCATAAAATAGAAAATAAGACAAAGCAAACTACCAGACCTTTTCCTAGTGACGAGAGGTGTAACTTCTCAATTGCTCAGCCTGACAACTTAGCCACTGGTTTGCATATTAGCATGGCTAGATCTTTCCCCACTGTCAATGTTCTGCACCATAATTGATCCATCTTGAATCGTCTTTTCAATTTCTCTTCTCAAATCTTAACAATCTTTAATATTATGACCCTAAGCATCAGAACGATACGCACATCGTGCGTTAGGATCAAAATTTCTTAAACGTCGATTAAGGGTGTACCTAAGGAGAAGAGTTATCATGGCCTCCTGCACCAATCTCAGAAATAAACTGGCATATGACTCTCCAATTGGTGTGAATCTATCTCTCGACTTCTGTCTCATTTTATTATTTGTCTTGGACAGAAAATATGGCCTAGAAGGGCTTTGGGAAGTTTGTGGATTTAGAGGATGACTCTGGGGCATTAGGGTATTCCATTGTGGATAAGATGCGGGTTGAACATATGGTTGTGCATTATAATCTGGATATGGATGTGGAGGAACATAGTATAATGGATTTTGGGAGCGATTATTTGATGCTTAGGCATGAACTTGGGTTTGATCCTGAGAGTGACGACGACGGGGTCTTCTTGACCTTTCCTGCTATCCAACTACAATAGCAGATGCATCTTCCTCATTCTTTTTCTCCCCAACACTTCCTGAACCCTTTTGAATTGCTTGAGTAGCCGCTTTCAATGTTGCAAAACTCACAATACCACCAGTCTTAATTCCCTCTTCTATCATCTCCCCTATTTTAAGGACCTCAATGAATGGCTAGCCTAATGCAGGTAGCAAGTGTCGATAATATGTTTCGTCCTGGTCTTGAATAAATACCTCCACTATTTTTCTTTCTTTCATTGGCGGTTTCACTCCTGCAGCTTGTTCGCGCCATCTGATCGCATACTCCCTGAAACTCTCAGTATTCTTCTTTTTTGTACTAGTTAGGGATTTTTCATCAGGGATCAACTCTGCATTGTATTGAAATTTTTGCACAAATTCATTAGCTAGGTCATCCCAACTAATCCACTTGTCAATGTCTAGGACAACAAACCATTCTGAAGCTAGCCCTGAAAGACTCTCCCCGAAATAAGCCATAAGTAGTTCTTCCTTCCCTCCAGCGCCTCTTAATTGGTTACAATAGCAGCTCAAATGTTCCACTGGGTCCCCATGTCCGTCATATTTCTCAAACTTTGGCATTTTAAAGCCAGGAGAAAGGTTGACACCTGGAAACATGCATAAGTATTTATATGAGACACTTTTGTAACCCCCAAGTCCTTGCAAGTTCTTCATAGCTAGTTTTAAACTTCTCAATTTTCTAGTCATTTCCTCTTATTCTTCTGTCATAATAGACTTCTCAATAATAGAAGGAAATTCAGGTGGGTGAGTGTCACCATAAAGACCAATCAACTTGAATGTAGGCTCGAAAGTGTAATGCTTCTCTTGTAGAATAGGAATGCACAACTTGTGGATAAACATCAAAAGTAGGAGCTTCAGGTGGGGGTGGCGCCGCAAAATCATGAACAACAGGCTGAGCTGAGTATGTGATAGTCTTGGATTGGGGAGTGAGGAAATGAACATTGGAAGTGGTTGGATATTGTTGCCCCGAAGTCTATCCCGATGCATGTTGTGCCATATCAACAAAAATGGGAAACTGTGCATGAGATACGGGAGGCAAGCTAGAAAGATATTTCAGATTATCAGTGGGAACTGGAGGAGGCGGCAACCCATTAGCCCAAGCTCGATGCATTTCTATCATTTGCTGCCTTAATTTCCGAATCTCTTCATTAGCTCCTAAATTCTCATTTCCCGAACTCTCTATCTGATTAGTGACAACAAACTCGGTATCCTTGTTGGCCATAACCTTCTCTGTGACTTGGTGCAATATGGAGGACCAGCCAAAATGCCACAAACCAACCACCTCAAACTAACTGAACAAGAGATAACAAATGCATTAGAGTTCAACACTTTCTCAAAATCTTTTTTTTTTTTGTAAAGGTTTCCTAACCCAAGAAGGGCTCCTACGTATCTCACCCCCGAGAGAGGAGAATCAGGTGTGTATAGTTCGTGAAGTCTTGCCAAAATTGCAAAATAAACTTTTTTTCTTTTTCTTTTTTTTCATGAAATTTTAAGAAAAAAAGAAAAATGACAAATTGTCAAAAGAATAAGAGATTATTTTTTTGAATTTTTGAGCTTTAATAACCTATACAAAATAAAACATATGATTACCAAAGAAACTCTTTTTTGGGTTTTCAATTTTGCATTTCATATGAAAATGAAACTTGAACCTATTAAGGGAAAATCTTTTTGTAGTTTTTCTTATTGATGCATAGACACCTACTTTAAATGAAGAATGAAGAAAAATATTTTTTGGATTTTTTTCAAATAAGATCCCCGAACCAACAATAGGGTACCTACGTATTTCACTCCCAAGAGAGGAGAATCAGGGGTGAGTAGTTCGTCCAGATAGGACAATTAAGGATTAAATAACTAACTGAACCCTGACTTGAGAGACGCGATCACAAACAGAAGATGAAAAACAACAGTAAAATCTTTTTTTGAGTTTTCAATTTGACACTTCACATAAAACTGAGACCAGCAACTATGAAAGAAAATTTTTTCTTTTGGTATTTTCGTTTTATGAAATGTACAAAACTCTTACCATTTTTTTTTACTTTTTGTTATAAAAAGCTTCTAATTAAAAGAAAATCTTTTTTGAAATTTTTTGAATAACGAATGCATGGCAAATGAACAGAAGAAAATATTTTTGATGTTTTTGAGACAATGAATGCGAAAGGTAAAAAAAAAATCTTTTTGAATTTTTGAATTGTGAAAAAACAAAAGCCATAAAGAACTCTAAAAACAACGACTCTTTTTTTTTTCCTTTGACTCGCTTTCCTTTTTTTTCTTTTTCTTTTTCTTTTTCTCCTTGTTTTTTCAATTTTTCATTGCCTGCACACTTCACTTCTAACACATGCTTTTACCCAAATCTATTGTCAAATGACCACGTTACTCTCAAAGATGCAATATTTAGCACATAAGGATGCTTTAGAGGTGAGTCTCATACAAAGGACCAAGTGGACCCCACTAGGTCTTGATATGATGTACATAAGCATGACCTAAATGCTGACCTACGTTGGGGTTCACTAACAAGGCTGTTGAGGGAAGCGTATGGTCGATAGTGGCTGCTTTGCTTTCCACCTACTCTATACCACCCAACGGCTTCCCCTCCTAAAATCAGGGTGACTCAATTATATGTCATATACAAAGCGTGTACTATGGACTTGTTGCAGAAAGAATGACTCGGGCTATGCACATGATGCCAGATATAAAGCGGTAACACATAAATAAAAATTGTAAACAAAGAGCACGAAAACGCACAACAACAATAATACAAACAATAATCACAAACAAAATGTCTATGCACCTATAGTGCCAAATTAAGCTGATACAACTCCAAAAAATAAGCTCGAATTCTGAAAAACTCCCCAGCAGAGTCGCCAGAGCTGTCACACCCCTTTTTCAACCAAAAAAAAGATTGGATTTTAAGTTTCGAAAGGGTTTTACTTATTGAGTGACAAAAGATGATTTTTATTTCGAAAAAGGATTATTTACATTTTGTGTTCAGACTCGCCACTTGACATAATCCGGTGTGCCAAGTCACCTTTGAAAGATCCTTTTCAAAATGTTTTGACTCTTTAAACTGGTTTGCGAATAGAGATTTTGGCTAAGAAATTTTGTTGACCGAGGGGAAAGTGTTAGGTACCCCTCGGTCCCGTGGTTTGACCACGGTCGCTTGGTGGAGAGTATCGGCTAATTTAACACTATGGATGTATAAACCACACAAAACACATAAAAAAATCAATCAAACAAACCAAACGTACGAATCCCAAAATATAGTGTACAGTCCAATTATACCGTCCAAAATGAAAAAATGTGATAAATATAAATCCTATTCTAAACTAATCCTAATCTAAAATCCAATACCTTACCCGATGCCTCGGTCTTTCGTCACAAACATCCTCCGAGTACAAAATACTTCGGGGCATTCCCCGGCAAAATAAACACAAATACCTCGGGGCATTCCCCGGCCGAATGAATACATTTGAATTAAATAAGATAAACCAAAAAAAAAATTAACACATATTTAAATATTGAACGCATTCAACAATACATCACTCCTAAATTTTGCCTACCCGAACCTAAATATTTTTGCCTATCCAATTCGATGACCTTTACGTTCATCATAACAGTGAATCAAAATTGATCCGAAGCTCCTTTTCATCAATTTTCAATTCCACCCCCAACTTTATTTTTATCAATCCATTAAAACATGATCAAATTTATTCCTCAAACCATCACAACCGAATCACCAAGCATCATGATCATAACATCAACGTAACACAAATCCAACAAAATATAATCACATCACACACAATCAAAGCCAATCCAATAAACCAAAATAAATATAAAGAGAGCGGGTTAAGGAAATGAACCTCAAGTATCGATTTCAATATATCAGAGATAAAAGCTCACCCGTGAAACCTCAATTCGAACCTCGACACGACACAAAATCCAACTCGAATCAAATTCCCAGCTTCTAAATCCAAATTCCTAGAAACAATATGAAGATCAAGACGCCAAAACTGAAATCATGACCAATACCCAAACCAGTATACAAAATTCACAGGATCGAGTCAAATCGAGCGAGTTCAACGGCGAGAAGTGCATTTCGAGATGTTTTTGACATTTTTTTGGCGACACAGTCGTCGGAGCATTAGCCAAAAATGCGACCTCTAACTCTTCCTCGATTCTAAATTGTGGATCTCTCTCTCTCTCTCTTGCAAATCTCTCTCACTCCCTTGATCCTCTCTATCAAAGTCTGTGTATGTGCGTGTTTTTCACTTCAGTGGGAGATCCGACAAGAGAGAAAAAAAAGATGAAGATTATCGTTGCTTCTCCTTTTTTGTTCTGTGTATGTATCCTTTCTCTTGCAGATCTCTCTCTCTGCTTCTCTTAGTTCTCTCTCAGGTCATTTTTTCTCTCACTTCGATGTGTGTGCGTGCGATTTAGTGTGTGAATATGGTGTTTTAAGGTCTGTTTTCAGTGTAGAAGAAAGAAAAACATGGAGTCCCTTTTTTGTGCTCTAGATCCTCCTGCCCAGAAAAATGATAATGATCCCCTTTATGAAAAATATAAACAAAAAATCCAAAAAGGGCATCTTTCCAGTGGGCCCCCTTCTAGAATTGAGATTTTTCTTTTTTCTAGTGGTGTGGTGAATGTGTATTCTTGAAGGAATTTTCGTAGTCCCCTTTCTGTTAAGCAGAAAAAAGGAACCAAAAATATCTCTGGGGTAGGGGGTTATGGGTAGAGGTGGGGTAGTGAGGTGGTTTATTTTGATTGGGTAGGTTGTTATAATTTTGTTAGGGAGTTTATTATTTTATCATTTTATGGAGGGATAATTACACGGTTGAGGGTACATAGTAGAATAAGGTAAATAGGTGAAAAATAATCTCTCGGAGGGATAAAATTACGTGTCTACATTAACAATCTTATTGATGAACTGCCGAAGTCAAAAGTCTACATCCACCTTCGAATACGATAGAAGTCAAGAAAAGTATGCTTGAATAATAGATTGAACGACATTAATGTGACTAATAATTTATCTACTAAATCCAATAGCATTCAAAACATAATTCAAATTCATATGAATCTAGTACACTCAATATGAAATGCAAATTCACTAAAACAACAATAAACAATAAATTTGATTTTATAATTTTAATAATACAACATGGTTCAGTGCTAAGAATCTTATTAATGAACCAACGAAGTTTAAAGTCTGAATCCGCTTTTGAATACATGCAAACAATCTAGAAGGATAAGCTTGAATAACAGATTAACGACATTAATGTGACTAATAGTGTGTCTATCAAATCTAGTATCATTCAAAGCATAATATGCATCTGAATCTTGTATGTTCGATGAAATATAAATTTACTAAAACTGCAACAAATAATAAATTTGATTTCATAATTTAAAAATACAACAATATTCAATGTTAAGAATCTTACTATGTATTCAAGAAGGATAAACTTGAATAACAAATTGAACAATATTAATATGACTAATAGTGTATTTGCCAAGTCTAGCATCATTCAAAACATAATATAAATCTATCTATTCAAGTGAGTTTAATATGAAATCTAAATTTACTAAAACTTCAACAAATAATAGATTTGAAGTTAAAGATACAACAAGGTTCAATGTTATCAATCTTATTAATGAACCGATAAAGTCTAAATTTTGAATCAACCTTCGAACACATGATAGAAATCAAGAACGATAAGCTTGAATAACAGATTGAACATCATTAATGTGACTAATAGTATGTCTACCAAATCCTGTATCATTAAATACATAGTAATCTAGCATCATTCAAAACATAGTATGAATTCATCTGAATCTAGTTCGTTCGATATGAAATGTAAATTTACTAAAACTGCAACGAATAATACATTTGAATTCATAGTTTTAAAAAATTACTGGATCTAGTTCTAAGAATCTTATTAATAAACCGACAAAGTCTATATTCTAAATCAGCCTTTAAACATAGAATAGAAATCAAGAAGGATAAGTTTGAATAACAGATTGAACAACATTAATGTGACTAATAGTTTGTCTACCAAATCTAGCAACATTCAAAACATAATATAAATTCATTTGATATGAAACATAAATTTACTAAAACAGCAACAAATAATATGTTCGAATTCATAATTTTCAAAAAACAACAGGATCCAGTTTTAAGAATCTTATTAATGATCCCGATAAAGTCTAAATTTTGAATTATTTTCCTTTGAACACATGATAAAAATCAAGAAGGATAAGATTGAATAATAGATTGAACAACATTAATGTGACTAATAGTGTGTCTACTAAATCCAGAAGCATTCAAAACATAAGCCCATTCTTTTGATGTTCTTTCTTTTCCATTGCTTGTGTGGGACATCATCACCATATTCAATATTAAACCAACATCTTTGAGCATCTCATTATTTGATCCTCTAATAATATTTTCTTCTTTTTTCACCAATTATTGCTTCCACTATCATCACTTTTTCTTTGTCTTTTGGAACTTCTTCTCTACACTTTGTTAATATTTTGTATGCATTCTTCATCTCCCAATCATGCAAAACCTACTAATATATCATATACAATAATATACATGAGGTTATGGAAATTAATAACAGTAATAAAAATAAGTAGATTTTGGATAAAAATTCATCGAAAATTAGCTTGTCAAAAACATTTATGACTGACTTTTCATTTGAAATTTCTTAACTGGAAGACTTTCGTAAGAAATACATGTTTTTAAACTAGTGGAAAGTTAATACAATCTGAGATAATATCCCACTAATACAATATATTCTACATACATACAAATATATATATATATATATATATATATATATAAGCATGAGTGGGGTGGCTGGAAGCAGATGGTCGACATGCCTGCTCTCAGCTGCCTGCTTGTTTCGTGATTTTACTATATCACCCCTAATTAATTATTATATGACATTTACGTATTAAAAATTTGATAAAATTAAATTTAAAAAAAAAATAAAACAGATTATGCCATATCTTCTTCAGTTGTTTCAACCGTAATTTTACTATATCACTCCTAAGTAATTATTATAAGTCATCTAAGTATTAAAAAATTAATAATATTTAATAAAAAAAATATAAAATAATAAATTGACTCTTAATGTTTTAAATTAATTTGACATCAAATGAGGTCCACTTAAAATATCATCCCTAATTTATTATGGAAAAACTACAGGGAGTAGCATACTTAACACTTAAATTATAAAAAAATAGCAACACTTTAATGAAATTACCTTATTTAGCAAACCTAGCATTATTTTCAGTGGGGGATCACACTTACCGCCTCTCAGAAGTTACCGTGTTTGAGGTTCCACTTTTCACACTTAAAATCTTTCTCTTTCCTTCAATTGCTTTTTTACTTTACCATTTTTCATGATTTTTCTCTTTCAATTTTTTTTTCTTCTTAACATCTTTTGCACGATCTGATAAGGATATCGTTTCACAATTTCCGGTAACTAACTAATTCAGTTATTGCATGTTATCAATTTCTCAATATATTTTTTTTGAATTTGGTACTGTAAACAATTTCTCCACTTCATCTTTAAGGTTTTGATTTTTGTAGCTATTAACGGAGAATCAAAGTGATCGGATTTGCTGAATTTTATTTTATTTGTTTTTCAGTGAAATTTGATGTTTTATGAGTTGATATAGTTGAAAAAAATTAAATTTTGGAATGAGAATTGGAACTAGGATTTGTTTTATTGCGATTAATGGAGGATAATCGAAGTTGAATTGCTATTGTAGATGATTTTGTGTTGATCTGTTGTTGTTGTTGGTTGATTTTTTTCGAAGATGACAGATATTTTGAAAAAAATCGGTTGAAAAAAATTCCTTCTCCAAAAGACAAAAAAATAAAAAAATATGAGAAGAAAAAAAAAGCAAAAGAAATTGCAGAGTCAAGCAAGAAGATACTACACTGTTGTCGTTATTGCTACTAGTTTGGTGTTGTTGGGCACATGGATATTCAAGCCAAACTGCTGAAATTTTCATGGTGGTGCGTGTATTGCTACTGATTTGGTGTTTTCGAGCACATGGATATTCAAGCATAACTGTTGGGAAATATCAAAAAGATTTAGGCATATGTTGTAATATTTAGGTCATCTGTTGAAAATTATCAAATAGGTCTTCCCACTGTTGCAATAGATTAGACATAGACTATTAGATTATTCATAGAAATAACATCAGCATAATGCAACAGATGACCAACCTATTGCAACAGATAAACTATCTGCCAGAACGGATTAAATATATTTTACAACAGATTGACAGTCTAATCTATTGCATTATAAAAAACTCAACTTTCATCAGAAAAAATTATTTCCACTACATGTACATGTAATAAAGTGAAGAGTGACTTCAAATTAAAAAAATTTATTTCACAGGCTCTTCTATATACACAGGCTTCAAGCATCCAGTTAATACCCCATAAGCCTAGACCTCTTACAAATTTGTCACAGCATTGTCGCACAAAAAAGTCATTGGCTCGGCCATTTCTATGCCAGTCAGCAAACATTCGATGTGTGCAAGAGCGTACGAGCCGCTCGCTTTAGAGACATCATCTTTTGGAAGGATCATTCCCCTGTTTCGACCTTCAAAATCCCATGATTTCATCATCAATACTTCCTTTGGCAAATGATACATCAGTTTACTCTCCCTCAACAAGATGGGCAACAACACCATCAGTGGCTCCACGAGGAGAAAAAGATCAAAATTGTCAACGATAGGTACGTTGGAGTCATAAACTTTGATCTTTCCCTCCTCGAGTAGTATCTTAATAGCTCGATAATGCATGTCGTTTATGCTAATGACTACAAGAATCCTTTTTACCTTGGTCCAGCTCTTGCTTTGTGGATTTGGCCTGTCCCCTCTAACAAATTTTATCATTTCTTCTTCATCCAATACCAAAGTAGGAACTAGGAAATCAAGTCCCACGCCAAGGGATGACGCCTCTCCATTGAGTTGATCATACCTATCCTTGAGCTTCTTGCAGAAGTCGAGGTCCATTATCCTATCGGTAACGTCATAAGCTTCCTGGTAAGTTAATTGCCTTTTCCTCATGAGGCAGAGAATAATGTCAACATGCTCTGAGATAAGAAGTCAATTTTTAAATAGTTTATTAATTGTAAAGATTCAACGGATGGTCCATCTGTTGTATAGGGTTATCTGAATCAATAATCCAACTCAACTTATGCAACAGGTGTATAATAAGTTGCAACAGAACCACTACCAGTTGCGTAGCTTCTTATTCATGGGGTAGATTAGAAAGTCTAGGTTAGGAAAAGTAAACTTGACTTGTCCTCGTACGACATACACTTATCAGTCATAGTCTGGAAATCTTGGGGGGAAAGGGAGGCCTGGGGTAATCTGATGCGCCTGTCTTGGCATTCTTGTCCTGTCGTAGATCCCTCTTCTCTTTGGTTCCAAGTTCTATGTATATGTACACCTTCTTTACTAGACCCTAAACTTCAACAACTTTTGGATAGAGAGGAATTACAATTTTTTTTAATTTCCGAGCAGAGAGTACGTCTTTAATTGCTTTTTTCTTTATCCTAACCAACACTGTAGGAGTGTGTAGCTCCCTCACCTTCTTAGATGGTATGACACACCTCTTTAATTTGAATTCCTTGATAACTTTAGAGATAGACTCTAATTTTTCAAAGAGTTTATCCTGTCTGTCCTTGTACTCATCACATTCGCAACAAGAACACGAGGGTGAAGAGGGGTGAGAGGGACCTGTGTAAGGGCGAAAAGGGTTGTGTTCAAACATATTTATTCTTTCTTGAGAATCAACATGCTCATCATCACGAGTGGTAATAGCATTAGTAAGCCTGCCACCAACACCAACTGCTCTTCTTATGGTTGTTTCTCCAACCAATTCCTTCTTTATTAACTCCACTGTTGGGTCTTCTATAGTATCAACATGACCTAGAGTAATATAAGAAGTCATTACCAACTCCTCCTCGGTAGGCACGATCCATGGAGGCATAACCTATAAAAAAGAAAAAAAATACAGATTCATTTAAATCATATAATATAATAATTTTCACAGTTGGGCTACATTTAAAAAAAAATACCCATCTATTTCATAGTTTGCAGTATATGGTTAAAATCCGTTTGAGTCTGGTTCAGAGAAATAGATCAACACATGAATAATTTGATGAAAAATATCAATAATGTTGCAATAGTTGCACAAGATGGGTAATTTGTTATGCAACAGATGATTTGTACGTCACAACAGATGAACAATATGTTATCAGATTATACATCTGTTGCATAATTTGCAGTAGATGGTTAATATTTTAGGAGTCGGGTTCAGAGAACCAAAGAAACATATGGGTAATATGATGCAATATATACCCTGTCGCAACAGATATCTCATCTGGTGCATCAGATATAACATTTGTTGCACCAGATATAACATTTGTTCAATATCTTTCAGATATAACATTTGTTCAATATCTTTCAGATATAACATTTGTTGCCGATCTTATTAGCCTTTTGGAATGTGGTCCATGCGAATGACGATCTTATTAGCCTTTTGGAACTCAGGTCCATGCGAATGCCGATCTTAACTTATTATCTTAAGTTATTCTTTCAACTCAGATTGATCGATCGACGACTCAGGTCGGGATGAACGCAATACTAACACCATGCAAATGCAACGACTCAATTGGATTTGTAGTTGACCTTATGAGATCATTCATTCATCTCTCGTTCCACCTAGATCGATGTAGGTACTATTATTAATCTTAACATTAAGTTAATAAGGAGCTCATTCTTTCATCCCTAGTTCCACCTAAATCAATTGCAATGAAATCTGTTGCAACAAACGACTAAGTTATTGGAGAATTTCAAATAGATAACAATGTCTGTTGCAACAGATGATATTTCTGATTTAATTATCAAATAGACATTTGCATCTGTTATGGCGGATGACTGAGCTTTTGCAAATTTTCAAGCAGATATTGATATCTGTTGTAATAGATGACGTTTCTCATTAGTTATCAAATGGACATTTCCATCTATTGTCACAGATGACTGAGCTGTTGGGATTTTTCAAACAGATGTTTAAATCTGTTGCAATAGATGACATATCGATTTGAAAATCTTTTTTTTCTTTTAATTTTAAAGCAAGCTACTGCCCGAGTAGATAAAGTAGTAGTTTTACTAAAGGCGATAAAAAATATTTCTTGGATAACTCAAAAATCTCATTGAGTAGTCTTGTCTTGTCTTTTCATTGTCACCCATTTATTCCTCGTGCCCCTCAAATTATTAGTGAATATTAATCAATGAATATTGAAACCCCTAATACTTCTTCCATTTCATATTGACTTGGCACACCCATTAAGAAAATATTAATTAGGGATTTATTTTACTACCAAATTAGCCTTATTAATTATGCTTTGAAAATATAAATTTGAATAAATATACTTTGTTTAGTCATTTAATATTAAGGGTAGTACATCTAGAAATTAGAATTATCTCATCTCTCCTCTCCTTTTCTTCATCCCTAAATCTCTCATCTTTTTCTTTCTATCCTCTTTGGGGTTATCACAACCTTTTTTTCTCTCATCTTTCTCATAATTTTTTGTTCAGATCTAAACCGATCGATATCTATATCTTAGATTCCTCGACTGAAATTGCTATTTTGATCCCCTTTTGACATTAAGGTATGATATGATTCACTATTGCTCTTTCATTCTCATCTTCTTCTTGCAAGTTATATACATTATTTTTATTTAATTACCATTTTCCCATTCATATTTATTTAAAAATTTTAAAGGAACTTTTAATTGTTGAATAAACGAATCGATAATTTTTATTAAAAGATGCGAAAAAAGGCATCTGTTGGGATATGTTTAAAAGCCTTGTTGGCAGTATTATTTTTTTATGTATTTTATTTGTTTCTTTGTTGTTGATGTTGTTATTGATGTTGTTGGTGGGGTTGGCGTTGTTGGAACTTGTGGTGTGGTGTTGTTGGCAGTGGAGGATCCAGGTTTTTTAGACGGTGGGTGCTTCTTAGCTTAAAAATAGTGGAGTCCGAAAAATCAACACAAGGAGTAAGGCAGAAAAAAATAAAAGAAAGTTTAAAGTGAATAAGGAGAGAAGAGTTGGTTACCAAAATTTAAAAAATATGTGCTGAGTGGGAATTGAACTCAAGACCAAAAGAAATAAATAGCCGTAAACACTCACAGATTAGATTATATACGTTTTTTCTTAATTTCCATATACATATATAAAGTTCGATACGAGTTCAGTTTGTGCTCGAGCACCCGGAGTACTCCATGTGGGTCCGTCCCTGGTTGTTGATGGTGTTGGAACATAGGATGTATGCTTCTTTGTTGTTGATAATATTGTTGGAACAAATGTTTTTGTTTTCTTTGTTGTTGATGTTTTTTATTTGTTGTTTGTAGTTTATGCTATTTTTGATGTTACAACAGTCGGAGCAACTTTTGGAACAAATCAAACCACCAGCAAGGTTGCTATGTATTCCAACAGACTCCATATCTGTTGCATCAGACTCCATATCTGACACAACAGACTCCACATCTGATGCAACAGGCTCCTCATCATATACAACTGACTCTACATCTGTTGCAACAGAAGGATAATTTTCTTTCTGTTAAATGTTTTCCTTCTTCTTTGTAGATATAAAAGGAACTGAAAATTGATCAACTTTTGCCTGACCATCACAAGAGGCTGCAGTAAAGATAGGTTCGGAGGAATAAGCTGCATGTAGATTGAACCACTTCATATGTGGGAGGTATGTATTAATGATAATGTTATCGTAGAAACACACATTGAGTACACTAATTTTGTGAATTCTGTTTTTACTGATTAGTCATAGATCATTCAAACAAGATATTTGCAATTTTACAGTTAAGTTTGGTAGGTCCGAACTGATAAGGCTGAGGGACCATGAATATGGTTCTTATACCTTGTTAAGATTTAATGTCAGATGTTGCTCATATTTATTTGTAATGCCTTCTATAGACTTTCGTTGGGGCAAGCATTTCTGGCGACGGTGTAGACTTTTGCTTGACGGATAAGTTATCCTCTATATTGTAGAAGAATGATCAATCTTGCCCCTCTTTGCTTAACTTGTGCATGCAAATGTGAAGAGTGCAAGGAAAAATATGATGGTGTGATTAGTACTGTTAATGTATTAATTCTTAATGTAAAGGAATTGATATCCAACGGTAGTGTCATTCGATCGAATAAGATTTCAATTTCATTCACTCCATTAGAGATTAAGGATAAGAGGAGAAAGAAACAAATTTCCAAGACATTATCAAGTATCCGGAAAAAAAAAATTCAAATCTGACAAAGGTGAGAAGATAAAAAGGGGAGGGGAATAGGAAGAAAAAACAGAATGCTAGATTTAGTTCATCTTGTTTCGTTATGTAGAGATACTCCATCTAATTTTGAGTGCTTTTTAATTTCAGGATGGTGAGGAAGGCAGAATCTCCCCATCATTAGCTAATACCGTAAATAACACATCTGATGTTATTGAACCACCAAACTGCCCTGTAATGTTTGATAATCTAGATGATGTCTTTGCTCGAGTTAGTCAACAGATTAAACGATCTCAATCACTTTGTTTTTCTGCTGATCAATCTTCTTCGTAGAAGACAAGATATCAACAGAACTTCTTGACACAACGAAAGCTGATATCTATAGATTACTGATTATGTCTTCTCAAGACTTGCTTCTACCAGAAAACTATTCTGCATTGAGTACTACACTATCCATATATGCTGCAGCACAGGATTTAACAGCTGAGAGAGTTTTTTCATTGGAAAAAACTCAAAGAGAACCTTCCATATTTCTCCTTGACCTTGCGTAGAGCTAAAAAGAACCAAGAGGAGTATTATAAGAAAGCTGCCAAGAAAAAAAGTGAGTGGTCGTCGTTGAAAAACTCACAAAAGATCAAGAGATCTATAATGAGCTTAACGACCACAATGACAAAATGATTGAATTGGAAGTTGTGGTGACTTGACTTAGTCAAACAAAAAGCCATGACTTTTCATATCCCTTAATTAATAAAAATGGTGACTTTTTGAATATGTAAATTAAAAAAATGGATCTAAATACAACATTTTATCTTTTTATTGTATTTCGGAAAGAGGCAGATTGGTAATCTGTTGCAAAATACATTCCTCCTGTCAGATAAATTACAACATATGAACAATCTGTTGCAATAGATGGATATATCAGTTTTCTTTTCCATCAGTTGTGGTGTCTGTTGCAACTTTCTAGTCATCTGTTTATTCAATTTCATCGAGAGTAATAGATTTTTCTAAACACTTCTTGGCCAAACTCAATTTTTGCTCTTGGATTGCTTCTTTTTTTTTCTTTGCATCCTTCAAGTGGGCCTCCAAATTCAATTTTTGCCATCAATCCAATAGCAAAAATTTAGTTTGGTTGAAGGATGCAAAGAAAAATAAAGAAGCAATCCAAGAGCAAAAATTGAGTTTGGCCAAGAAGTGTTTAGAAAAATTGATTGATCTCGATTAAATTGAATAAACAGATGACTAGCACGTGCAACAGACGCCACAGTTGATGGAAAAGCAAACTGATATATCCATCTGTTACAACAGATTATCCATATGTTGTAAGTTAACTGACAGGTGGAATATATTTTGCATCAGTTTACGAATCTGTCTCTTTCCGAAATACAACAAAAAGATAAAATGTTATATTTAGATCCATTTTTTTTAATTTTCATAGTAATAAAGTCACCAGTTTTATTTAATTAAGGGATATGAATAGTCATGGGTTTTTGTTTGACTAAGTCCAGTCCCTTCCAATTCAATCATTTTATGAATAGGTCCCTCCGGCCTCCTCTCACTGTCACTCCTCACTCACTCGTTCATTCTACTATAATTACAATACTAATATGTATGATCCATATTCGTACAAGAAGGTTCATATCGAGTCCTTGCAGGAACTTCAAAGGCAGTTTGATGAACTCCAGAGGGATTTGACTAACTTCGAAGCAAGGCTGAGGAGGGCCCAACTGCTGCCAGATGAAAATTTCCAGGTTGAAAATAATAATAGTAATAATAATAATAATAATAATAATTAGGTTATGTTTTTTCTTTCTTTTAGTGTATGTATTTTCCTTTTTTATATCCGATCTACCTATAAGAGATTCAAAAAAATCCATATGTTTATGTTTGGTTTGGTTTGGTCGACTTTGAATTTTTAATTCTTATTGAATATTTAATTATCATTCTATTTATTCCCTATTCTCAACATGTTAGCAATTGGAGGTAGGGATTCGTCATGATGAGAAATTCTCCTAAAAATAATTCGGTAATAAATAATAAGGAACTAAATGATATTATAATTGTAAAAGAAAGAATATTTAATTTAAAAGAAGTCACAACATTGGATTAATTTAATTAAGATATATGATGATATGATTTTTAAGAAAAAAATTATTGAATAGTCGTGACTGTGAGTTTTGTCTAAACACATTCAGCAGAAAAAAACAAAAAGCGTTTTTGATGCATCGAATTCTTCATCTGTTGCGACTGATGAATCAGATAGAAGAAATCATAAAAGCACGTTAAAAATGATCGATTTATAGCCACAGATGGTATATCTGTTGAAACACATGGGTTATCTGATGCAACATATATACAATCTGTTGCCATAACTCAATTAATAAAAATAGTTATTAAAGAAACGGAACGGTTATTGAAAACTAGGTGTATTCGATTTTTAAATTAAAAAAAAAAATTATTTAAATTTAATAAGATTAAAAGTCATGGCTTGGCACAATAATAAAAAACTCACCACCAGCTTGATTTAATTAAGTCATTTCTTTTCATAGAAAAGAATAAGGAAATAAATGATATACACAATTTAAACCATAAAAACTCACCAGAAATATTCTTTTTTTAAAATCTTCTTTATAAATTTATATTATTAAAAAGTCAGAAAATTTGGATGTCATGAAGATAATTTATTTATTTTTAAAATAATATATATTATATGTTGCAACAGATATATTATCTGATGCAACAGGTTAACTATTTGTTGCAACAGATTATATATCTGTTGTAACAGATGATTTATCTGATGCAACAGATATATAATCTATTGTACAACTCAGTGTAAGTAATAACGGTTGCTGGAAAGAACTAATTATTTTAATAATTATAAAGATGAAAGGTCATGACTTATCACAATATTGCTTAATTTAATTAAGTCATAACTTTTTACAGTAATCAAGAATGTCATTAATAAATGGAGGTGAACAGTTGTGCCTTTAAATCTACTTTATTAATTTATATAATTAAAAAGACAAAAAATTAGGATGTCATTTAGATAATTTATTTTTAAAAAGTATATATATATTATATGTTGGAAAAGATATATTATCTAATGCAACAGGTTATCTATTTGTTGCAAATGATGATATATCTGTTGTAACAGATGATTTATCTGATGCAACAGATATATTATCTGTTGTCCAACTCAGTGTAAAAAAATAATTCCTGGAAAGAACTAATTATTAATAATAATAAAGCTAAAAAGTCATGACTTATCACAATATTGATTAATTTAATTAAGTCTTAACTATTTACAGTAATCAAGAATGTCATTAATAAATGGAGGTGAACAGTTCTGATTTTTTGCCTAACTCATTCAAGTTCAATCCTCTATAAATAGGTCCCTCCTTACTCAGTCGTTCGATCTACTATACACTATTTATTCCTTGCTCTTGTTACATCTTCAACTACTTTCTGTTTAAGGGTTTGATAGTTTTTTCCTGTCTCTGGTAAGTTTTTTTCTTGATTTTTGTGTAAATATTCGTTGTATATTACATTACATTCGAATTCTTTCTTTTCTTTTCTTTTGTTTTTACATGTGTTTTATCAACTTATGCATTTTCTAGATATGACTGTTCCTGTGTGGGATGTCGCTATTTTACGAGACACCATGCGGGAACTGCAGAAGGAGGTTCATGACCTGCATTGGGAGTTGGCCGTCGTCAGAGTAAGGATGCTGCGGGAGATCCGCAGGCTGAGGAGGGTGTTGTTGCTTCCCGTTGAAGATTGGCCAGCTGGCCATACAAATAATAATGATGATAATATTAATTAGGCTTTTTTTTATTTTATCTATGTATTTTTTTTGTTTTATAAAAAATTATGTTTGATGCACTTGACTTTTTATTGCTTATTTAATTTTCGTGCTGTCTATTTCTATTTTTTAACGAATGGCATATCTACAATTAAGGAATAATTTGATTCCAGTATCAATAGCAAGAACATATGAGTTATCTGTTAGATTTTGTGTGTGACAGGAGGTGTATTTTGTTGTTCAAAACATATTAGTAATCTGATGAAACAGATTATTTATCTGTTGATACAGATTACTAATCTGGTGCAATAGAATACCCATCTATTCGATTCATATTACGGGCACCTAGAACCCTTAAACATGAATCCAACATGAGTCTACTGTTATAACAGAACATTTATATGGTGCCGCAGATAATGGATCTGTTTAAACAGATTGCTCTTGTATTGCATTCATGTTCACGTACAAGCTATTGTTGAAAAAACAACACACTAGCAGTTACCCAGATTCAACCAGAAAGCATAATCTGACTTACCAAAGTCTTCTCTCAAGTAAATTCCAAAGTTGAAAGTGATTTACGGAACAAAATTTGACATAAGAATTTGGTCAAAGAGCAGCAGTTGGGGTAACAACAAAAACAACAACAACAACAATGGTCAACAAGAAGAATATGAAGATGATAATGAAGTATAAGATGATGATAATGAATCAGAAGGTGATGAATAAAGCAACAACAACAATGAACAACAAATATCACGAAGAGAGAGAAAATAACAGCGGATGAGGAGAGAGAAAAAAGAGTCTTTTTTCCCTTCATTCCCCGTTATATATTAACTAACATTTGGATCAAAGTGTAAATTTAAAAACTTGTGGGTTATTTTGAAATTTCCAAAATTTTCTTAAACCATAATTAAGTAATTGTCATATCCACTCAATTATTAAGACTTGTGTCACCTACACCTTATTTTAAAACTCTTTTGTCACCTGTGGCCCAAACCTCAGACTTACTAACCGTCTACATAAAGTTAGACCTACCTGCTAAAAGAATTGCTCCGAGGTTTTAATCATTTCCTCATGCATGTTCCAGGAATCATTTCCATCTGGACTGGTCAAACAAAACTGTTCCACTTTCTCAAATTGGTGGACTCTAAATATTCCAAGTGTGTCGTGACCATGTGAACCATCTTCCTTATGGAAGCATGACGAATAGTTAGCATACCTGTAGATGTCATAGATTAGTCAGTAAAAGCCAACTAGAAATAGAGGAAAGACCGTTGGTGCCAGAGTATTGCTATAATAACTTCATGGAAGTTGTGAAGGAGAAATATGGTTTTTCGATTGATAAGCACATAGTGATTGTTCAGCAGTGGAAATCAGATATTTGTCATCTCCGTCATCAGTGACCTGTCAAAACATAAGATAAGTGAGGTATACTGTAACACCCCGCATTTCGGGCTTGAACGTAAATCGTTATTCTTTCACATAGAGGTTGCAAAATTTATGAATCCTACTCAAATTTAGTGTGTAATCAATTATGTAGTGTGTAAATATTGTTGAGCATAAATTGATATCATAGAAGTCCCTTAACTCAAAGACGGGTTGAAAACATTCCTATTGTTCATGTTTTAGTGAACGTTGAAACTTGAGTCAACTTCAACCGATCATAACTCATTACATATGACGAACTGAATGGCCTACTATATATAGAATCAAAGATGTTCGAATTATCTTTCCATCGATTCCAAAGTCTCCTAAAACGGACACTCGATGAAGAAGTTAGAGAATTTTTAGTGTCAGTGTTCCCGTTTGACTGGACACCGCGTCGCAATGAGCCTTAAATTAAGAAGTGTCAATTCCAGTAGATCATCGCGATTTCTAGTGACTCACTATGAAGCCTTATACGACGTTCCAGTCCTGAATTTTAAATTCTAAGGTCAAACTAGACATTTCCCATGACCCCAAACCCATCCAAACACGGAATTAAATCCCAAATACACCTAAATACATACACTTTCACCAAAATTCATCAAGAACTCTCTCTAGGGTTTCAAACAACAATCCCAAATAATTCAAGATTCAACCGTGAGATTTTAAAGATAATTAGAGATTTGGAATCCCCAATCCGTAAGATTCAAGAATCATTCATTATTCTCCGAAATAGAGGTACGTAGGGTTGTCCTAAATTTCATGGGCATGTTTTCAAAAAGGAATTTACGCAAGACTTTAAATTTATAAAAGTATATGTATGTTTTGACTAATGAGGGTTTTCAATTGATACAAATAACATGTTTTAATATATGATTTTGAAAGAATTATTGAGATATCATGGGGTTGTTCGTTTGAATGTATTTAAATGGTTGAATTGTGAACATGTGACCTGAAATTTCAAAAGGCTGCGATGTACATGAGTTGTGAAATTTCTAAATTCCCCATGATAATGTTTATACCCTATATTATACTAGTGTTAAACCATTGAGAGTATGAGGTTTGCAATTGATATGACATTACTCATAAATGATTAAACTTCTTAAAAAATTTCATGTTGAGAACCACGGTGTATGTGTTTTAATGGTGTGAAAGTCATACATATGTGCATATGGTAAATGGTATGAGAAGTTTGAAAGTTGATGTGATATTGATGACTTGCAAGTCGGGTATGACAATACCCTGCAGAGTATGACATGTGATTGATTAATATGAGTTTCATGCATTGGTTTTGTGAGATAGGTGGTTACCCGAAGAAAGCATGAGTCAAATGACTCTACACTGGATACCGTGTTTGCCAACTCCGAAACTTGGTACCCTGCTGTGTGATCTTGTGTACCTGACATTATGTCATCCCAAATTAGGACTATCGTTAGGAGCCCTGCTTTGTGATTTTTTGCACTACCATACTTGATTGGGTCGAGACACCCTGCTGTGTGATCTTGTGTGTCTTTCCCTCACTTATACTCTAATCTCGGTGGCAACCGAGATTTGACAGTTGGTAAAAATGTGAAATATTAAGGTCTACCACCTAGCTCAGACGTGTTGCATTGTTGTTGAAAAATCAGTATACTATGCCCATGTATTTTCAAAATCATTTTTCAATAATGTGTTTTATAACAGCTCGCATTTAGTTTATATAAAAATCTCTACTTTGTTTTGGATCACTTTTTGTACCAGTACTTTTTATTGACACCCTTCCCTCCTAGGTTCGGAGGCACAATCTAGGGGTCCAGATAATCAGTACATTCTTCAGACAGATTTGCAGAGTCAAGTGGTGAGCCTTCTTGATTCCGAAAGGCCTGATGTCCTGCAGTTTATTTATCATTTAATATTGTTGGGTCTACGGGGGGCCTTGTCCCAGTATTTGGACAGTTGATTATTTTAGTCATGTAATAGAGATTTCGTAGATAGTTTTCAGTTGTCGATAGATGTTATGGGACATTATTTCCCATTATTGATTTCATTAGACTCGTGACCATGTTTTCATAATGTTGTGTATCTTCCGCATTTCTTTTTATCATATGAATTATGTGCATGATTACCAGATAAATAGGGGTGTTTTGGGCCTTCATAGTTTGGAATGCTCGTCACGGCCAGGGCCCCAGTTTAGGTCATGACAAACTTGGTATCAAAGCATGGTTCAGAATGCTTGTCCCAGGGCGTTTGCAAAATTGCATCGGGTAGAGTCTTGTTTATGGGTGTGTCGCATGTCACACTTATAAGAAGGAGGCTACAAGGCATTTAGGAATATCTCTCCTTCTTCATTTTCTAGTTCGTTCTATGGAATCAGAATATTCCTCTTCCATACTCAAATTCATGCCACGGAGTTGTCCATACGAAAGTAAAGTCATCCCAATTCTTTTCTATGATGTGCTCAGATGTGTCTCATTATTGGGGTGAATCAAGTGCAAAAGTTTAGAATCTAAATGGTATGGTCCTTTCTAATTGAGCCATAAAGATTATAAAAATAAAAAATATTGTATAAGGACTTGAGAAGAGTCTATTAGTACTTCAGAGTACATTGATTCTGGTGTAAACTTTGATATTTATGAAATCGTGCTTTCCAGCCTGCGGTATTAAGTGTATCCAGTCCCTTTCGGAATTTATGTTGCAGATGTCACGCTAAAGGGGGATGATGTGTAACAGAATGTTGGAACTGTATTTCCACCCGAGTAGTAGTAGTATAAGTTAAGTGTCAGTATAAGTTAAGTGTCGGTGTCATGACCTATTGGTAGTGATGTTGGACCAAGAATTTGGTGATGTGAAGTCACAAATTTTGAAGTTAAAGTGAGGATGACTTTTGTGTAAATAAATATTTTAGTTGAATAACCGATGTTTGAGGATGATTTAACCTTTTATGGTGATAGACTAATGTGGTAGCTAGTAGCATGCGTGGACTGTATGGTAGTCCATGGAGGAAGTGTTTGACTCAGAATTTTATTTATACAGAGTAAGATGTGTATTCTTGGGCTTTATCTCTTGTAATCTTGATATCATTGTGTTGTTGAAAACAAAGTCTAGTGAAGCCGTGTGGGCTTTTTTCGATTCACTAGCATAGTTGCTTGGTTATTCATTTCATTTCCTTGTTCAAAACACACACAAAAAAAATTCAAAGTCTAGTGAAGTTGTGTGTGACTTATTTCGATGCACTAACAATTTGTTATTCTTCCTGTTGTTCTTGTGTTGGTTGGAACTGGGGGATTTAGAGGCAAATGGCAAGAAAAGTGGTAAGGGTAATTTATTGAATATATGTATAGCCGAATCTTATTGCATGAGATCGAGTTGGTAATGGAGGTGAATTGTTGTTTGCTTGAAGCATGAAAATGGCTAGATTAGCCAGTAAGTTATAATTATAGACTCATGGTTGTTTGTGGAATTGGAAGGTAGTCTAAATGTGCGCTTGAGTAAGTAAGTGTGATGTGAGGAAGCCGTATAAGTAGATATGATTTTATGGGGTATGATATAAGATTAAGGTTGACCATGTTTATTGTGTGATTTTACCCCGTTGATCTTCTTTTCCTTAGTAGATGTAAACTAGTACTTCATGTGAGAAGGTATGAAGTGGATTTTGAGCTATAATAGTGATGTCATGGAGGGGATTGTGACTGTAGGTAGTATTTGAATGAAATGAGTAGTTGGAGTTGATTTCCCAATTTGATGGACTAGTATATTATGTTGCATGCTTTGTGTTATTAGTGGTAGATGAAGGATGCTAGACTATAGGCTTGAATTATAGATTGTAGAATATGGTGGCGAGAATAGTATTTTATGATTAATGATGTATGATTTATGGGAATGAATTAGTAGTCTTGATATGATTTGTGAAAGATCCCAGGTTGAAGATTTATGAAAAATTTAAGAGGTAATCGTGAGGGATATATGTACATGAGGAGGAGTGTTAAAATGATGAATTATGGTTGAATCATTAAGTGGTTAAGAACATGGGTATATTGGAATAAGTTGAACGCCAGGTAGCAGGTTGTTAATAAAGTTTTATGCGTATAAATCTATGTTGTACAAAGTCTGTGTTTTTGAAATTTGTAGTATCGGGGGGGCGTCTGAGAAAGTCTCAGGGGTTGTTGTTGTTGTATGGTGTTCGTTATAGTTGAATTCAGAAAATATAGGTAAGAAATATGTGCCTTCGGTATAGTTTTACAGATTTCGTTAAGTTGTTGATTATGTGATTTGAGGTGTAATGATAGTATCCTAAGGAAATTGAAGATGGAGTGTTAAGTGTTTAGAAGTGTGGGTGTCTATGCATATGGAAATATTAGTCGCAAGTCGATGACTCTAAAAGTTAGAAGAAAATGTCCTAGAAAATAATATAGTGCCTTTGTATTAGGGATTAATGAGAGAAGTTTGAGTTCATGTATACACTGATACCCCTTTTGTGATAAGGAGTGTGGGTGCATGCACTCACGAGAGTGAGAGTTGTAGAGTGCTGGCTATTGACGCTAGCGAATATTAAGAGTAGCATTTTTTTTTTTGAAAGCAAGGCCTTCCGAGTATAGTTCATCAGGGAGATTTTAGAGTTAAAGTTTATAATGATGTCTCATTTCAGTGGAGGATGTGGCTACAGATTTTGATGTGAGGTTATGTCTACAAGTCTAGAGGTGTGACTTTGATCTAAGGGGGAGATGGGGAATTAAGTTAGTTCCCAAATTTTTCTCAATTCGACAAGTTGCAGGGGAGAAATCATGATAAGTCTATTCTTACTCAAGCATATTCCTCCTACTTCCATTTCAGAGATTATTCCGTTGATGACTTACGTCATCTATTCAAGTTATGCCTGTGCCTATGATTTGTGTTTCCCATGGACTTATATCTATGATATGACCTCCAAACTAGAAGCAATTATGTCTCTCAGTAATTCAGTCTTTCATGTATTCAGGCCATATGTTATGTTGTTCATGATCCATAAAAATCTTTGTCTCTCAGCATGCTTGGTCTTAAATAAATATGATTCTATATGGCACTGATTCATCCTATGTTGGGTTTAGCCAAAGTGATAAGGTTTATTCAAACTTATGGAAAAAATCTCAGTTCCTTAAATGAGAAGCAATCGCTTCAAGCGGAAATCCTTGTCTTAGTTGAGATGTAACAGTCCGTAGCATTCTCAACTCAATACCACTCTTAGTGGCACGTATGGAGATAACCTGAAAAATTTTCTAATGGTTAAAAGATTTAGTCATATTTATGAGCTCTTAACTTCCATAATTTTAAATTGATCTTCTCGACCCCAAGGAGTAAGTTTTTGAGTTGATTCATGTTCAGAAGTGTAAAGGGGTGGTTCGGGTAAAGTTTTAGATTTTTCGGACCACGTTTGAGATGCGTTTAAGTAAGCAAACCAGTGGATCAATGTGATATCGGCGTGCCGCGTCGGTAATCGCATTGGCCAAACCAGTGTCTCAACGAGATCTCGATGTGTCATGTCTCCTATCGCGTCAGGTTCCTAGTTTATCTTATTGTTTTTTTCAAATCCAGGAGGGGAATCCCGTCTCTTTCCCCCATTTTGTCTTGATATATGCACCAATATTTCTCCCTTTGCTCTTTCCTGGGATTTCATGTTGTATTGTGTTTTTCGAATGACTCTTTACTTATAATCCAGAGACTTGCTATATGGACCACCTTGTGGTTATTCTATCATATCTTCATTTCATATCCTTTCTTGAGCAGTGCAATGTGTAGAAGTTATGGTTTAATGGTGTTATTTCCATTCTTGACAATTATGCTCGAGTCTCTTAATGACCCTCCATATGATAGTATAATGGTGGCTGTAGAAAAGTGGTGATGTGTTAAGTAGAGGAGTAGATGTACTTGAAGGTTAAAAATTCGATGTGATTCTCGAGCTGAGGTTATAGGTGAAAAGGAAAAACAAGGAGGTGAACTTTTGTTGTGTGAATTAGCTAACAAGGAGGAATATGGTGAAAAATATTTGTAGAGTGATTGAAATTGTTGGTCTTGGTGTGCATATCCATGAAGTTGGTGTAGTTGTTTAGGCTTGAACGTTGTGACTGTTGAAAATGCAAATCTGTGTGCTATGTGGTTAGTAAAAACCCAAGAGTGTTTGATGATATTGATGAGGTGAAGAATTTCTTAAAGGGATGTATAGTACAGGGTCCTATAGCTTAAGTTACCACCTTGTTACTCCGAGTTAGGCTTCAACATAAAAAGCGCTTTGTACTGAGGCTCAAACTCTTCTGGTTAGATGTGTGATGGAAGAATTGTAAGTTGGAAGTGATGAAGTGTGTTGTTTGTTGTTTGGACATGGATGAGTAGTGTTTCAAAGTGCAATATCTATTTCATTGTATCATGAGAGATGGAGAATGATTCTATCCCTACCTTCCGCGAAAAATCTTCTTTCATTATTAGTACCAATATAAATTCGGTCTATGATCACCAAATAAATCTGAGCCTTATGTTTGGAATATTATTATGCATAGAGCTCATGTCCAAGATCATCCCTATGTAAATTCTCATTATATCATGTTTCGTGCTTACAAGTTTCGCTAGGGGTTATCATGAAGCTTGTTTGCTAGCATTCCATATTTTGTCGAGGAAAAATGTTTAATGTGAGACTACACTCTTTATTCTACACTTTTAGTACTTCAAAAAGTCCCTACCCATCATTCGGGGACAAATGATCCCAAGGGGGAGATAATGTAACACCCCACATTTTGGGCTAGAACGTAAACCATTATTCTTTCACATAGAGGTTGCAAAATTCATGAACGCTATGCAAATTTAGTGTGTAATCAATTATGTAGTGTGTGAATCTAGTTGAGCATGAATTGAGATCATAGAAGTCTCTTAACTCAAAGACGGGTTGAAAACTTTCGTATCGTTCAAGTTTTAGTGAATGTTGAAACTTGGATCAACTTCAATCGATCATAACTCATTATATATGAAGAACTGGATGGCCTACTATATGTCAAATGTAATATCTTCGAATTAGCTTTCCATCGATACCAAATTCGCCTAAAATGGACACTCGGTGAAGAAGTTAGAGAATTTTTAGTGTCAGCATTCCCATTTGACTGGCCAAGCGTCATGATGAGCCATAAATTGACAATTGTCAATTCCAGTAGCTCATCATGATTTCTAGCGCGTCGCGGTGAAGCCTTATACGGCGTTCCAGTCCCAAATTTTAAATTCTAAGCTCAAACTAGACTCCCATGGCCCCAAACCCATCCAAACACGGGATTTAATTCCAAATACACCTAAATACATACACTTTCACCAAAATTCATCAAGAACGCTCTCTAGGGTTTCAAACAAGAATCTCAAATAATTCAAGATTCATCCGTGAGTTTTTGAAGATAATTAGAGATTTGGAATCCCCAATCCGTAAGCTTCAAGAATCATTCATTATTCTCCGAAATAGAGGTACGTGGGGTTGTCCTAAATTTCATGGGCATATTTTCAAAAAGAAATTTACGCAAGACTTTAAATTTATACAAGTATTTATATGTTTTTAGAACTGGCGGTTTTCAATTGATACAAATAACATTTTTTGATATATGATTTTGAAAGAATTATTGAGATATCATGGGGTTGTTCGTTTGAATGTATTTAAATGGTTGAATTGTGAACATGTGACCTGAAATTTCAAAAGGGGGCGATGTACATTAGTTGTGAATTTTCTAAATTCCCCATGATAATGTTTATACCCCATATTATACTAGTGTTAAACCATTGAGAGCATGAGTTTCGCAATTGATATGACATTAGTCATAAATGATTAAACTTCTTGAATAATTGCATGTTGAGAACCATGGTGTATATGTTTTAATGGTGTGAAAGTCATACATATTTGCATGTGGTAAATGGTATGAGAAGTTGGAAAGTTGATGTGATATTGATGAGTTGCAAGTCGGGTATGACGATACGCTGCAGAGTATGACATGTGATTTCTTAAAATGAGTTTCATTCATTGATTTTATGAGATAGGTGGTTACCCGAAGAAAGCACGAGTCAAATAACTCTACGATGGAAACCGTGTTTGCCGACTCGGGAACTTGGTACCCTGCTGTGTGATCTTGTGTACCCGACATTATGTCATCCCAAATTGGGACTATGGTTAGGAGCCCTGCTTTGTGATCTTGTGCACTACCATACTTGATTGGGTCGAGACACCCTGCTGTGAGATCTTGTGTGTATTTTCCTCACTTATACTCTAATCTCGGCGGCAACCGTTATTTGAAAGTTGGTGAAAATGTGAAATTGTAGGATGTACCACCTAGCTCAGACGTATTGCATTGTTGTTGAAAAATCAGTATACTATGCCCATGTATTTTCGAAATCATTTTGCAATAATGTGTTTTATAACAGCTCGCATTTAGTTTATAGAAAAATCTCTATTTTGTTTTAGATTACTCTGCGTACCAGTACTTTGTATTGACACCCTTCCCTCCCATGTTCGGAGGCACAGTCAAGGGGTCCAGATAATCAGTAGATTCTACAGACAGATTTGCCGAGTCAAGTGGTGAGCCTTCTATATTCCGAAAGGCCTGATGTCTGGCAGTTTATTTATCATTTAATAGTTTTGGGTCTACTGGGGGCCTTGTCCCAGTTTTCAGACAGTTGTTTGTTTTAGTCATGTAGTAGAGATTTCGTAGACGGTTTTCTGTTGTCAATAGATGTTGTGGGTCATTATTTCACATTATTAATTTCATTAGACTCGTGACCATGTTTCCGTAATGTTGTGTATCGTCCGCATTTCTTTTTATCATATGAATTATGTGCATGATTACCAGATAGATAGGGATGTTTCGGGCCTTCATGGTTCGGAATGCTCGTCACGGCTAGGTCCCCGGTTCGGGTCGTGACATATACCTTGCCACCAATAAATGTCATCTTGAACGAAAAACGTCAAAAATGTAGAGTTAATGTTCCCTTAAATCGTTGAGGAAAGGGAAGTTCTATTCGAATGTACCTATTCTTGGACCCTTTTGTCCATTTATTTAAATATCTTTTACGTTTCTTAAAAATGCAAAGTTACTGTCACTAATTCATGGAATCAACTGCACTACGAGTGTCTATTAACTCTATTCAACTCCACGTACCAAAACATACGAGAGATCCCAAGCAAAGTTCTTCATCAAATTGAGCTAATTGAGCATACTGTGCCATAATATCTTTCCTGACGAAGAACGGAGTCTGCAATGGAGTATATCCCCTCTCCTCCAAGAAATCAAGAGCAAAATTAATCAATGCTTGATTAAGACGTACACCAGCTCCTTTCACATAGTAACCTCTTCCTCTAGCAACATCTGCACCTATATTGCAGATATCTTCGCATTAATCTTGCAAGTCAATACTATGCAGAACGAATTATCCTGAATATTGCGAGTTGACAGATAAAAGTAACGGACGGGAAAACAATTCCAGAACACAACATAAGACCAAATAAGACTGTGCAGAATGCAATCGTAGAATGGGTAAAGGCAAAACAAAAAAGCGAGACACGGAGATAGAAAGAGAGAAGGCAGAGCAGTTCAGCAGTTGATGATGCATAGTTACTCGATACTATGCTTTATTTTGATGATTTGACAAACCTGTCGAGGAACCGTATGAGGAAAATGCTTTAAATACCAAACAAGTGCAGATGCAAGATTCCTTATCCCATAAGCTTTAACGAGATCAACATGATTTTTAAGACCCTTCTCAGTCCGCTTCTGTGCCCATGACCGTATTATAACATTATTTGCCTACAATATAATATTTGTTAAGAGAGTCGATTTTATTTTAAGCTTGTGCATATCACTTAAAAAGCACCAAAATCAACATACCTCGTCATCACTAACTAGCACTGAATCATGTACAAGGTTACCAATGGTTTCCAACTTTGAATCCAAATCGGCTTCAATTTCCTCTTCTTCTGCCTTTTTCTTTTCAATTATTTTCTTTTTCTCTGCTATGTTTCTTTTTATTGCGTCCTCTTCAGGCTTCATAAAAGGAAAAGAACATGATTCAGTTTCAACTCCAATTTGAAATCCTACTTACGATTCAATTAGGTATAAACTATACTAAGCATAAGTCAGGCCTGTAGATGTGCTGATCTTATGAGCTCTTATTACAAGACACCAAAAGATTTGATAAGATGAATTCAAGAATTAAATAGAACACTCACCTTAGTTTTATTGATCTGATTTAAATCTTTCTGCAAGTTCTCAAGCTCAAAGTTGCCTGAAATATATTCATGAAAATTACACCTTTAATTGCCTCCACCAAACATTTAGACAATAACTTATTATAATCAAGTTTCAATACTCAAAATTTTCATCAAATCATTATGCTATTTGCTAATTTTTTTCTCCGGATAATATTCTCATCAGACCAACCAAAACAAAAAAACTCAAACTATAACAGCTAGTTTATGGTTGTTACCTATTTGTCAGTTTATATCCAATATTTATTTTGATTGTCAGTCAGTTTTTTTTGTATCATAGAAAAATATATATATTTATCTAAAGATTGTATTCATCAATACATATGATACACTAAAATACACGAATATTCATCAAAATCATACCTTTAATTTCCATCTCCAAAAATTTAGACATTAAGATATTCAAAATTTTCATTATCCTATTTCCTAGTTTTCATCAAACCAAGCAAACTCTAGAAAACTCGAAACTCCAAGAAGCAGAATATCATAGAACATTGAGATAAATCAAACAGGATATGGAAAATTTCACTGTTTATACATGCATGATTAGAAAATTATTATTTTAGTTTCTTGGTATATTTACTTTTCATATTATGAATCACTCTGTAAAAATCCTTACTCCACCAGTAAAAAGAAGTGTAACGTAAAAAAAAAAAGAAAAAAAAAATTACTTCAACGCCATTGTATGTCGAGCTAGTTGAATGACCTCATCAATGAGAAAGTCAGCGAAATGACCACGTTGAGATTCACGTATAATTTCGGGATGGTTTCGAAAAAGATTTATGTCTAACATTTTGATGACGAGACAATTTTTGGCTGTATTTTGTAGGCTAATTCAACAACCTTTTGTTCAATTTCTCGTGGAGTAAAAGTAACAGCCAAATCCTCTTGAACTCAGAAACGGATACGATGAATTCAAATTGCAGCGTTATGACCTTTTATACTTGGTCCTAAAGTAAATAAAACTAACATTTCTCCCAAGAAATAAACTAATACTATAATACAGAAAATATATTTATAACAATCTGTTATGGAATATAAAATAAGAACAACAAGAATAAAGAGAACAGAGAGTAATTCTTATTTCTCTTGAGTAATTCTCTTGATGGGTACAATTACAATGAAGGAAAAATCTTTTATTTATAGAGAAAAACTAACCATGTGTTTCTAACTTTTTCATAAATATATGTTAAAGTACATTACTGTATATGGTAAGGTATACATTCTCCCCCTTGAATGTCGAATTGATAGATAATGTGCCTCGTTAAAAACATTACTAGAAAAAACTCAATGGAAAAAAAGGAAATAAAGTACACATCTATAATCTATATCTATAATCTATTAAAAGTGTGAAGACCCTTATTATTTGAACTTTTTACCCTTCGTTAAAAGACCACACAATAGACGAAACTGTAATTTATCATTTTACTAAATTATTATTTAATTATTTTGTAACACTTTAGATGTCCCATTAAAATTTGGTTATTAATCTTTTCTTATTTAAACATAATTAAAAATTCTATTAATTTTCAATTATTAATTCACCTTCCTTATTTAAACATAATAAAAAATACTAGTGATTTTCAATTATTAATTCACCTTTGAGGAACTAACAAAATATGAACTTTAATACTAACAAAATACTACTGTAGTAGTTATTTGTTGATAGAATTTGTGAGTCTCTTTTTATCAATAAGTAACACAAACAGGTAGATTATTTTGGCAAGAATTCTACTTAAAAAAGAAAACAAATTAAGTTAATTCTATATTTTAATGTTAGCATCCAAGTAATTGTATTAATTTTTGCCTCTTTACTTTTCTATTTAATTTGTATGTGTATTTTCTTTGCACATTGAAATTCTTTTTATATGCTATTGGTTGTTCGTTGCTTTTAAATGTTGTTTTGATTGCCTTATGTGATTTTTTACATGCACTTTGTCATATTTTAAGATTTTATCCTTAATTTTTGAGATTCTATCATAATTTATGTTTGATACGTTGTGACCTCGCCTGAAAGAATGCGCTAAGGATAATAATTTTAATTCAAATTCTAAGCTTCAAAAGAACACATATAATTGAGGTATAACTTTTATCAATTTAATTAACACATGATTTATTATTTTTGAAAGTTAGATGATCTATCTACATTTATTATTTAAGAGAAAATAATTCTCGCAATAATTTTTTTATCGATCATATTTGGGCCAATTGATTAGTCACAAAGAAATTGAGGTTAAAGCTTTTAATATGCATCATGATGTTGCCGTAAGTGTATCATTCAATATTTACATCTAATTCTGTACATTCTTTAATTAGAGATATATACAATATTGATTTTGAGTAATTGAATAAAGTAAAAAATTTGTCCATGTACAATCATTAGTTGTAGCAAGGTAAAGGAGTGATATTGGACAAAATCGAAAGATAATAATATATTCTTACAAAGTGTTTTTTTATTTGTGTTTTCTTAATTTATGACTTTTTTCACTTTCTGGTATATTTTATATTATAAATATTAGTCTCAATCCTAAATTGGTTCGTAGAGTACTAATAATATTTATATTTTAATTTAATATGACGTATATGTTCAACAAATACTCCTTTGTGGCTTAATTTTCCTCTAAATGTTTTTCTTTGATGAGCAAAAAATTTTTAATTCATTAAATTTTTCATTTTATGTATAGTTTTATTGATTAAGACGAAACACTTTTCGTGTCAAATTATATCTTTTAATAGATACAACATTTATAGCAACTCAATTGCCATTTTTTAATCATTTTATTTCTTTATATATAATTATATTTATCAACACGAGACACACGTGCAAAGCACGTACACTTGACTAGTTTCTAATAAAATGCATATATGATGCCTCATTAAAAACCTTACAAGAAAAACCTAGTGAGACAAAACCTCGTAAAGGAAAAACAGTAGAACGCGTATTAACTCCCCCTAATGAGAATATCCTTGAACTTTTGCATACTGATTTTGTGCACCATCTTCTTGAAATTGCAATTGGAGGAGACCTGGTGAATCAATCAACAAAACTTGTTGCATGTTAATATCACCATTCATTTGTAGCTCATGTGTATAGAAAAACTTTTGATGAAATGTGCTTCATTCTATCTCCTTGAATCTTCCCTTAAGATGTATTGTACATGCTGCATTATCCTCATAAAAAATCATGGGTATTTTATCATATTTTAAACCACATTTTCTCGAATAAGATGTATCGTGGAGCTCAACCACACACACTCTCGGATTGCTTCATGAATAAGAATTATCTCAATATGATTCGATGAGGTGGCTACGATAGACTGCTTTGTATATCTCCAAGATATGGCAGTACCCCCACATATAAACACATAACATATTTGAGATCGAACTTTATACGAGTCGAATAAGTACCCAGCATCAGCATAACAAACAAGATCGGGAGTATAATCTTTAGAATAAAATAAACTCATTTGTTTGATCTCATTTCGATGTCTCCTAGTAGGAGCAGAACTATACCGTTCTAATAAATTAACCAAAAAGGGTAATATCAGGCCTTGTAGTATTTGCAAGATACATTAGTACATCAATTGAACTAAGATATGGTACTTCAAAACAAATTCAATTTGGTATATTTTTCATGTTAGCAAATAATCTAATGCTTTGAAAACTTTCCAAGATTTCCAATAATATTCATATAAGGATTACAAATATGTTTCCTGGAAACTTTTAGATGCTTCAAATATTTTGAATCCTTAAAAAAGTTTTCATATAAATTTTTTCAAGTTACAATATTCAACATGTCATTTATGACATTTTCAAGTGTTTGGACTGCAAATCAAATAAGTTTTTATGCTTACCAAGATGCATACTTTCTTGCCACTTGATAAATATTTTCTACGTCAGCATCCTTTAATAAATGTAGAATTCAGATCCTCATAATCATTTACAATGTTCCGCTAATATTGTATCAAAGATATTACCAATGATATATCATTTTGTATCGATTAACAGTGCGACATAACATTTTGAAATTTTATCACTTTATTATTTTTCGGTACCTGAACCTCTCATAAGGTTTTATGAAGTGTTATGTTGTAGGTTCTCCAAGAGCACATTGCCTTCTTATTATAATCATTTGCTCCTTATCCTTTTCAGGGATTGTTTCATTTGGAATTGATTGGTATACCATGCTTTATGGATGCATAGACTTTGTCCTTTAGGAACACAAAATAGGAGCACTTGCAGCTTAAATATGAGATGCTTTCGGCATTTGACTTGAATTATCTTTTGAATGAGGATCTATTGATAATTCCAAACATATTTCGTAGCTGCTGAGAATATCCCCCTTATGTTAGGAAAACAAACATATATCCTCCATCTTCTTTGAGGAATCCATCTTTGTTCATCATGGTATGTTCATTAATCATATACCACACATAAAAAACTTTTAGATGGAATATATGGTTCCTAACCTTGAACCAATTGAGAGGGAGAAATTAACCATAACTTTTAGTCTAATGCAAACAAGTGCTATTGTATGCAATATATCATACTTTAGACCAACACATGAAGCTTTGTTCTCATTAGCAATGATCCTACTATTTATCAAAGGTTTTCAATGAAAAATCATCAACATCAAGATGAATTGTCTTGATTACACAATTTGAAAATTATGCTCTTAGCTCAATTTTATTGAACAAGCAACTTAATAAATGTCAAATTGCAGGTTGACAATGAATGTACATGTATGTGATCATCTTATTGATGCATCTTTTCAACATATCACATAATAGGTGAACGGAGCCTTATTCACCTTTTATACTTTTCTGATTTTAAGGGATGCAATTCCAATATTAGTAGGTCTAACCAACCTATCATGAGAATAGGCAACATATACAATTTGTGAAGAATCTTCTAATTTTTCAACACATGTCTAATACTCAGTATTCACATCTTCGAGATGTCACAATCATTTATATCAACTTATAAACTCATTTATAGTAGTAAACACAAGTTTACAATGACATGTATTATTTTTTTCCTTTAGTAAATTTCAGATTTACTATTACATGAATAAATTTCAGATTTACTACTTTAGAAATAGATTTCAAAATAATTCTTCTCAATTATTCTGCCTCTTTCGAAGGTGAGTGTGATACCATCACAATCAAGTGCACGTTTGCATAAATAAGTTTCTCATTCCCCAGTAATGTAATATAATCATGCCTTAAGCATATCATATTCTAATAGCTTATAACCTCTTTCATGATGTTGCTATTTTCAGAAGCACATTGAGACATGCATATCTTTCAGAGTATATCATATATTGCTACCACATTCACTTCAAGAATGGAGAAAATTGTCATCTTTTAGACTAGTTATATATTGCTACCACATTCACTTCATGGAATGGAGCAAATTGTCATCTTTCATACTTTCATATATTTCTACCACATCTACTTCATGGAATAGAGAATATAACATACGTTTTGCCAAATACACATTATTTTGCCTTAGCCATCATAATATCATCAATATGGTGCATTGAGATTCAAACTAAATGTCTTACCCATATAAAGGTGTCTTAGGCATAAATTACTAGGACTTAACCCCAACAACTTATCATTATAGTACATCAATGTATCAATACTTAAATCATAATATCTTACCCTTTTACACAATAGGACTTGAATTGACAATATTATCCTCAACCAATGAAATTATAGGCCAAAGTATTATCCTCAAATAAATTATATCGAGAATCACTAGATATAAAGTGTCAGGACCCTAGTTGTGATGAGCATCCCAAACCATATAGGCCCGGACGTCCCTATCTGTCTGGTACATCATGAACACCATTCATAAAAATAAAGAAAAAATGCAGAGCAATAACAAACGGAATCATGGTCAAGTTCTGAGTTAAGTCTAACAACGTGATAATAAGTTAATCAACAACTAGACAATATTTATTTCAGTCAGTGAAATTTCTACTACATACAAAATAATCAACTATCTGAAACTGGAACAAGCCCCCAGTGGACCTAAACCAAAGTAAACAACAAATGTCTAAAAACACAAAGACCTTCCGAAACAAAGAAGGCTCATCAACTGGACTCTTCAGTTCTGTCAGAAAAACTCTACGGCTTAGCAGGACCTCGACTAAGCTTCAGACCCTGAAATATAGGGGGTCAATACAATTGTACTGATATGCAGAGAAATCAAATATAATGAATTTGTATATATATAACATAGGTGAGAAAAAGTCATAAATCAATGTACATGAAGTAATTTAAAATACATGGGCAAATCTCAAATGATCTTAAACAATCTTGTCAGTAAAATTCCATTCTTTGTATTACTTGTAAACTAGGTGGTACACCTACATTTCTGATAGTATTCCACGGGCTATATAGGATTCTCCCTTGACTCGGCAGCCAAGCCCCCAACCCAAGTTTGCTACAAGAGTTGGAGTTTCTAATTTTGATTCTGATACACCACAGGGCATTAGGCTAGCGTATAATAATAATATACCCGTATCGTCAAAACACGATTTCAAAAAATGAATCAAGTGACCCATGACTACTTTGGGTAACCACCTAATTCTTTTAGTGCCCATTTTTATCCTATTCTAAACATGCATCTTTCTGAATTATAAATCTAAAATCTGAAATGAAGTCTGTATTCTGTTATGAGTTTTTACCATGTCCTTATCTGATTTGGTATGTCATACCAAGACTTGCAAGTCATAATTCTGAGCCATAAAAATATCATGCATGATTCTTTCATTTAAAACACTGTTCAGACCACCAAAGCATACATATAGTATAAGGCAATACCTATTTCAAAACTATGCAAAGATTCACATCCTTTTAAATAATTTCGAATAAGGGGTGGCAAATTTCTTAAACATTTCTGAAAATTTCTTCAATTATCACTCTCATTATTTAAATCATAACAATACCCCTCTCTTCAATTCTCAATCATCATAAAATTCATGCAAGATCATAAGACTCTTGAATCATTCTTTAAATCATGCCAATTTAGGAACCCATAACTTGTAAATCATGTAGTAACACAACGACAGAGGGGAAAATTCAATATTTCATCCTCACAATTTATATTTTAAAGCTTCAACACATGCATACATATATACTTAACCAAATAAATTTCAAGGGAAGGCCTCAAGACCAAATCAATATCATTAAGGATTTCATAATGCAAGATTGTAAACATAACTCCAAAATCCGTTTAAAATTTCATGATTTCTATAACTTTAAATCTTATTTGAAGAGTTTTCAACAAGTCTATGTAGTTTAGGAAAACCCTAAGTACCTTATATTACTTAGGAGAAAGAGCGAAGCCCAAATCTTGACTAAGTTCTTGATACTCTTGAATTCTAAGGATAAGTTTCTTGATCATTGGGGAAGAGCCTAGGATTTTCGATTTGAGAAAGAAAAGTAGTTTTTGATGTAATTAGCCCCAAAAATGATTTAATTTCGTGTTAGGGCGGAGTTTAGATGAGGAAAATTAACTAATATACCCCTCCTTACCCAAAACTTAAAAGAAAATGCTAACTGGGCAACCAACGTGCCAACCGATGTGATGCATCGATATCGTGTTGGTTCACTGCTTTATCAATGTGACTATAGTTGTGGTGCATCAAATTTGCATCGGTTAACTATTTCAAACATCCAAACACACCTCTAACATTGTTTGAAAAATTCAAAACTTCCCCGACACATCCATTTTACTCCCCCGAACATGAAATAACTTAAAAATCTATATCTCAAGGGTCGAAAAATCGATTTAAAGATCACAGAAGTTTAGGAGCTTAAAATATGAATAAGTCCTTTTTAACATTTAGAAAAAATTTCAAGTTTCTAGCCTCTCAAACATTCTACTAAGAGAGATACCATGTAGAAAATCTTTTGGCGGGGTGTTACATTATCCCCCCTTAGGATCATTCGTCTCCGAATGATGATGCGGGACACAGGTAAGCACGATTTATCTTAGTGAATAGGATATAAAAAAATAAGGCAAGGATTTTACCTTCCATTTGTTATTCATCGAATAAAAAAGATTTGGGTATCCTGCATGCATATCGTCCTCCGACTCCGAAGTAGCTTCCTCAACTTTTTGATTTTTCCACAACACCTTAACCGAAGTTATTTCCTTGCTTCTCAACTTCCGGACTTGACGATTCAGAATAGCAACGGGTTCTTCTTCATATGTCAAGGAGTCTTTCACATTGATTTCCTCTATAGGAAACACCATGGAATAGTCCCCAATACACTTTTTCAACATAGACACATGGAACATGGGATTTACGGAATCTAAACTCGTTGGTAATTCCAATTCATAGGCAACTCCACCTATCCTTCTCAAAATTTGGTATGTTCCTATAAAATGAGGACTAAGTTTTCCTTTCTTCCCAAAATGAATGATTCCCTTCATAGGGAGACTTTGAGAAATACCCAATCACCCACCTCAAATTCTAACTCTTTTCTTCTAACATCGGCTTAGGAATTCTGACAACTTTGAGCTATCTTAAGTCGTTCTATATGATTTTCAACTTCTCCATTGCCTTGTGTACAAGATAAGGCCCAAATGATAGTGTTTCACCTACTTCATATCATTCAATCGGTGATCTACATCTTATCCCATAATGTGATTCAAAAGAAGCCATTTTAATGCTGGTATGGTAACTATTATTGTAGGCAAACTCTATCTATGACAAATGGTCAACACAACTACGTTTGAAGTTAATTGCATAGGCCCTCAACATATCTTCTAGGTTCTGAATGGTGCTCTCAGCTTTCCCATCGGTCTAAGGGTGGAATGCAGTACTTAGGTTCACTTAGGTACCTAAACCCCTCTGAAAAGATCGCCAAAAATGCAAAGAGAATTACGTACCACGATCGAATATGATGGATACAGGTTCCCCATGCAAGCAAACTATTTCCTCAATGTACAACTTTGCATAATTATCTCCCGAATAGTTAGTCCTCACCGACAGAAAGTGAGCTGACTTGGTCAACCGATCCACAATTATCCAAATGGAGTCATATTGGTTTTGGGATCTCGGAAGTCCTGTAATGAATTTCATATTGATCATCTCCCACTTCCACATAGGCAAAGATATTTCCTGGGAAGTACCACCTGGTCTCAAATGTTCCACTTTAACTTGTTGGCAATTCAAACACTTGGAAACAAAATCAGCAAGATCACGCTTCATATTATTCCACCAATATATAACTTTAAGATCATGGTACATTTTAGTAGAGACTGGGTGAACAACAAACCTCGATGTGTGAGCCTCATCGAGGATCCTCTCTCGCAACCCATCCATATTCGATACACACAATCGGCCTTGGTACCTCAAAATACCATCACCGCCAATTTTAAATACCATTACCTTCTATTGACCCATATCTTTCATCATCTGCATTAAGATTGGATTCTCGGCCTGTTTCTTCTTGACTTCCGCACACAAGGAAGATTTAGCTACTTCAAGAACAACTATTCCTCCATTTACAAAATCCAAAAGTCATACCCCTAGATTTGTAAGGTGGTGGATATCTTTCATTATCTCCCTCTTTCCTTCCTCAACATGAGAAAGACTGCCCATAGATAATCTGCTGAGGGCACCAGCCACCATATTTTCCTTTCCCGGATAATAGTGCCGGCTCGTGTCATAATCCTTCAATATTTCCAACCAACGTCTCTGTATGAGATTCAACTCTTTCTGTGAAAAGACATACAGTAAACTTTTATGGTCAGTGAAAATATCAACATGTACTTCATACAGATAATGCCGCCTGATTTTAAGTTCAAACACCACAACCTCTAACTACAAGCCCTAATCATAAAACAAATATAATGGTATGAGGAGTTGAAGATAAAATTGGTATGAGTGCAAGGATGGGAACAAGAAGTAATTTACTAGCCACCACCCAGGTTGTTTGGAGGAGGGGGTGAAATGTTGAGATCTTCTTACTACGTAACTGAATAGTCAAAATCTATAGAAAAAGTGATCCTTTTACCCTAAAATATATCTTAAAATCCTTAGTTTAAAGAAAATGTGACAATTTTCCTCCTTCCACCACCATGTGTACCTGCATCAATGAAGTACACATTCATTCCTAATAACATAGTTTTGTTCTTACAATGATTATTGGTACCAGTGATTTACCTTTTTTATCATGACACAAGATTTGGTTTTGGCCGAAAGGTTTCACTCCATTACTTTAAATATTTTCATACAACTTAATATTGTTTCTGATTAACTTAACAGGGTTTTTTATTTGCATTGTCACTTTCAATGTTCAGGACTAAACCGATCACTTTTTTCATACATTGAGGACTATTTAGATTACATGGTATATATGGACTAAAAGGATCACTTTTTTGTACATTAAGGACAATTTTGATTGCGTGTTATATATTAAGGATTAAAATAGTCATTTTTCGGCACATTAAGGACTATTTCGCTTATACGTCAAATATACAAAAGACTAAAAGTTAAAATACAATACATCAAGAAGAAATTTGATCATTTTAGAGTCCCCGGTCTCTTGAGAATCCTTATTGTCAACTAGAATGTTTAAACAAGACTATCCAATCTAAGTATCTTTTGTCAATCTGGGGAAAGATAAGTATTGAGGGGTATAAGTCATTTCTTTCAAGCATATTCACGACCCGAGCCGGGACCTTAGTCATAATGAGCATCTCAAACCATGAAGGCCCGAGTGCTCTTCTAAATCTGGTAATCATGAACAATATTCATATAGTATAAGAATATTTGCAAAAAACAATACATGACGGAAACTTGGTCAATCTCATAAACTTGAACATTTTAAAAGGGAAATTCTGAATATTCTAAACATGTGACAACCGTCTACAAAATCTCTAACATTACAATAACCATCATAAGTCTGAGACAAACTGGGATAAGGCCCCAGTAGACAATTAAAAAAAGAAACAATGAAATCTAAAAATCAGGGCTTCCGGAATAAAGAAGGCTCACCAACTGCAACTTCTGACACACATATCTACTGGTATGTGGGACCGCAGGACTGTGCCTCAGATCCTGAGATAGAGGTGGTCAATACATATGTACTGGTATGCAGAGCAATCCAAAATACTGTATATATATATATATATAAATGTAAAACATAGGTGAGAGCAAGTATTGAAACATTATGCATGAGATACTTAAAAATACATGAGCAACTTCAAATGACCATTCAAAAAATTCTTTAGACACAAAACATTCTTTAGTTTACTTCTGAGCTAGTTTGTATACTCTACAATTCTAACAGTCCACGGGCTATATGGAATCCGCCCTTAACTCGGCAGCCAAGCCCCTATACCAAGTTTGCCAAAAGGGTTGGAGTTTATGTTCTTATACACCACAGGTCACTAGTCCAGTTTATAATTCATCTTTGGGAACGTATTAACCCATATCGGTAAAACACGATTTTGGGCAATGAGTTTCCTGAACTCGTGCCTTCTTTGAGTAACCACCTAACTCTCTTTAATCCCAATTTTAGCCTTTTATAATCATGTATCATTCTAAGTTTAAAATCTGAAAGAAAATATACATTCTGTTATATTCTGTGTTACTATGACATTATATGAATTGGTATCGTCATACCAAGACTTGCAAGTCATGTTTATGAGCCATAAAATATCATATCATAGTCTATGCTTTCAAAACAGAAAGTTTGGACCACCATACTTCAAACAATTCAAGAAGATTCAGACTTTAAAACATTTATCAAGTTATGCAAAGATCACCCTTTTCATCATTTCAACAAACATGTGGTGGTCTTGAAATTTAAGACAAAACATGCAATCTTCTTAGTAAACATCTTTAACCTTTAACACCAAGTAAAACACCCTGTCTTCAATCCAAATCGATAATTCAATCATAAACAAAAATCAAGACATTTGTATCATTCTTCTAACAATGCATTTCGAATAAATCTTAACTTACGAAAACAAGAAGCTGTAAACAAGAGAGAGATTTTCTAATAGTTCATGCTCTCAATTCATCATTCAAACTCATCAAACACATACATGTATATACTTATACATGATTATAAATCAAATTTAGGGGAAAGGCCTCAAGACCAAAACAATAATATCATTAAAGAATTCATAAAGAAAAATTGTAACATAAATTCCAAAATCCCTTCAAAAACTCACGATTTCACAATGTTTAAATGTTGTTGAAACAATTTTATTATGTTCATGTAATTTAGCAAAACCCCACATACCTTAATTGCGAATAAATCATGAAGAAACTTCAAAAGATATAACCTTTATGGTTGATTGCCCAAACCCTAGATGTTTTCTCCTCTTGTGTTCGTGAAAGATTAATTGAGAATCTTAAGAGAGTTGAATTGTTATAATATGATTAATTTTGTTTAAGGATTATTAGGGATAGAATTTGGGTGAGGAAATATGACCAAAGTTCCCCTAGACCCTTTAAGAATTTAAATAATGCGTAACACCACTTTAGATTCGCATCAGGTTTCGTGTTAGGGAGCAGTCGACGCGACACGTTAAGATCGCATCGTCTTACTATCTCACAAGGAAAATGCAATAACTTTCCGCTCGGTTATTGAATTTAGGAGAAATTTATATCATTTTAATTCTAATTCAATTATCTAGTATTTGGTGGGTCTGAAGCTGAACAATTCTATGTGTATTGAAAGTTATACATGTTCAAATTAGACCCTTGAAGAATCGAATATCAAAATTTGGATGAATGAATGACTCTTAACTCATTTAAGACGCCGTAAAACTTCCTCGTCGTTAAAGCCTTCAAAATGAGTCACAAGAAGCTTAACACTTCGAATTTTAGTTAAGTTTTCCAACACTTAGTTTATTTGAGCCTTCAATCTTTGTGGAATTATTTCATGAGATTTCCAACCTCTGTTTCTTGTTTGGTTTGTTGTGTTGCGATGGGGCAAGGTCATAGTACGTTTAAAAAATTTTAGAAGAGCTTAAGGGCATATTTGGTATGCCATTCCAGTAGCTAAAGGCGATCTAGGGGCGCCGCCTAGGGTACTCCTCCGTTCAAAGCGCGTCCTCACTTCTCTAAGAAGGGCGCCGCCCTAGGTACTCCGGTGCTCTAGGCAAGGCGTCGTCCGACAGATCACCCCAGTCTAAAATTCAACTTTCTATTCCGCTTCATTAAGGGCAAATGTGGTAACTTCCACCCCTGTATCCTCTTTAACACAGGATTTAATCCCAAGAACACCAAAATAGTGGTATTGTCATCAAAATCTCTCAAGAAACTCCATTAGGGTTTCAACCTAAAAACTCAAATATCTCAAGATTCGACCGTAGGTTTTCGTTAATTCTTTGAGATTCAGATTCTCCTTTCCGAGGTATACAAGAAGCACCTACTAATTGCACGATTATCAACTTAGGGTTAAGAGGTCACCCAAAATCTCCAATTTTACGGTATGTGGGGTTTGAACAAGAACACCCTTTCGTTCTTATGCCCAAACGATTTAATTCTTCTTAAAGATTTTTGTACTTTCTAGATTGAATTATTCTTAAATTGCTATGTTTTTATGTTTATGAAATTATGGAATTTAGAATTGCATAAGTATCTTGTTTAATCATGGTTTGAGTTGAGAATTCATGTTATAAGTTACATGTTCCTATATTGATATTATATTTTTAAGGATTTCTAAGATTTTATGTTATGAATTGAGCCTTATTGAGAAATTATGATTTCATTGAGAATGAATTTATGATACTCCTGAAAGTGTTGGAAGAATTGTTCCTATATCTCCATGTTATTTGAATTTTAAAGTTTATCGATGATAAGCCTATCAAGTTTTTATGAAAAGATTGAGTTTGATTATAAGTTAAGAAAGAAGTGCACATTATGTTGATTTTAGTTGAAGGGAAACCTATTGGCTCCCATTGCATATTTCTAAGTTATTTAAGGTGGATTTTCTTTAAAATTCTGAGCTAAGTAAGGGAGTAGTAGTTAGCACCGAGTTGGGCTAGATTCCAAGGTCTCATACCCCAGAACTATGAGCCACCGTAGGATTTGATTTACCCCAAGCGGGTTAAGCTAGTGATCACTAAAAGAAAAAGGTTCTACTCCTATGGCAAGGATAGAACAACTCTCCCCAACATGGGCAAGACGTTGAACTCCATGTAGCTCACATGTTTTATGTTGGTTAGAAGAAACTCCCCAGTCCATAAGTGTCAAAATTTCCCAATCCTAAAGTTATAAAGTCTTAAAGTCCCAAAGATTTCCAAGTATTTCCAGAGTCTCAAGTCTTAAAGGTTCCTAAAGTACTAAGTTCTTGAGGTTTACATAAGTTCTTGATTTCATGAGATTAAAGTGTAATGATTCACGTGATTTATAACATATGTATCTCCTTTTATGATTTTATGAGAGTTTAATTCAAGCTATGTGAGTCATCTATTACACCATGCATGTTTTCTATAAAGATTCATGATATTAATTATTTAATTGAATACACCCCCATATACTCAGTACATTCCCATGGTACAGATCCACATACTTATATGTGTGCTACATTTTCTTGTAATGTAGGTTCAAGTTCTCATTCCTAGCCTCGTCAGTAATTCCCGAGCATTTTATCTACATTTTAGCAGTGGTGAGTCCTCATGCTTTGAGGATCGTTTATTCTTAAGCACTCAGTTTATTTAGTAGTTTTTTATCCCTTTTAGTTAAGTTGGGTCAGTTTGGGACCTGTCCCAACGGATCTCTAGTTCTTGAGTAGTAGGGGCTTCGTCAGACTAGTTTACTAGATTGTTAGTATGATTAGATTTTCAGTATTTATGTCCATTCAAAAAAAGTCTTTTCTTCGTATTTCTCCTGAGCATGTTATGAAAAGTATTACTGATTGCTTTATTCATCATTAATTAAGCTTTATGTGTATTATCAGGCTCAAAAGGTTATCTTGGGGCTACTTGTAGCCCAGCATAGTGTGACGTCTCGAGACTCATTTTCGGGGCGTTACAAACATGATATCAGAGCCTAAGGTTTAAGGATTCCTAGGGCGTCTGACAAGTCGCATTAAGTATAGTCTTGATCTTTGGTGTGTAGCGCGCCCATCTATGATCAAGTGGATACGAAGTGTTTTAGGAAAAAGTCACATCTTTCTTTCAGAATCTATCGTGCTTTAAGTTGTACCTCTCTTTCCTATTAATTCATGCTCTGTCTCTTATTACAGTGCTAAAATGCCTCCTCATTAAGTCTACAGAAACAACAATGATCAGCAACCTCAGCCTGCTGATCCGCTAAACGCAAATATTTCACATGATGAGTTTCGGGCAGCTTTTCAGGCGCTAGCCCAGGAAGTTACTAAAAATGTTCAGGCTAATAATCAAGCAGTAGCCCCACATGAGCAGGGAGGTGATTTAGATACTACCTAGATTCTTGAATTTATGCGGATGAATCCGCCAGATTTTTATGGGTCTAAGGTTGGTGAGGACCCGCAGTTGTATCTTGATGAGATGAAGAAGATCACCCAGGTTATACATGCATTTGAGGAGGGGAGTGTAGAGTTGGCGTTCAATAGATTGGTTGATGTTTCTTATGTTTGGGTTGTGATATGGAGGAAGAGTAGAGGGGAGAATGCAGCTCCTATAACTTGGTAGGTATTCCAAGATTCATTCTTAGATAAGTTCTTTCCGTTAGAGATGAGAGAGTCAAAAATAGAGGAGATTATGAACTTGAGGCAGGGCTCCATGAATGTTAAGGAGTACTTTCTGAAGTTCAATCAGCTGGCCAAATATGCTCCAGACTTGGTTTCTAATACCTCTACCAGTATGAGTAAGTTCGTGACAGGTGTGTCTGATTTTATGTTGAAAGAGTGACGAACTTCTATACTAAACAAGGACATGGATTTGTCTAGGCTGTTGATTCATGCACAGTAGATAGAGGTGGATAAGATAAGGGAGAGAGATAGAGTGAGGGGTAACAAGAGGGATAATTCTTAGCAGCAGGAGTATGGCCAGGCTAGGTACCATAAGGGGAATCATCCTTAGTTCCAGAGCCGTTCATCCATGCCAACACCTTCTTCCGCTAGTGCCCCAACGCCCAGAGGCAGGCCAGAGCAGGGGAACAAACCTTCTATGTCCAGGTCTCAGCAAAGCGTAAGTAACAGGCCTACTTACCCTCCTTGTGCTAAGTGTGGCAAGACCTATCCAGGAGAGTGTTTAGTAGAGCAGTGTTGATGTTTTAGTTGTGTCAAGATGGGCCATAGGCTTATAGAGTGCCCACGTGCCAGACAAGGGAACCATGATGTTCACCCTCAGACTCAGATTGCTAGTGCTCCGGATCCTGTAGCCCATCCATCCCTTCCTCAAGGTGTTTCTTCTAGTACTGCTGGCGGTCAGCACCAGAACAGATTCTATGCCCTACCATCTCTCCAGGAGTAGGAGGATTCTCCCGATGTTGTTACTAGTATGCTACGTGTATTTCATTTTGATGTTTATGTGTTGTTGGACCATGGGTCAAGTTTTTCTTATATTACCCCATTAGTTGCTGTGAACTTTGAAGTGAGTCCTAAAAATATCCCTGATCCTATCCTAGTTTCTACCCCATTTGGTGAGTCTATTGTTGCTAAGTAGGTGTATAGATAGTGTTTTGTTACTGTCCTTCATAGAGCCATATTCGTTGATTTGATAAAATTGGATATGATATATTTTGATACTATTCTGGGTATGGACTATCTTCACTCTTGTTATGCATTAATAGACTGTCATACCCGTATAGTCAACTTTTAGTTTCTTGATGAACCCGTGTTTGAGTGGTCCGGAATTTTAGTCTCTCCGAAAAGTCATTTTATTTCCTACCTTAAAGCCATAAAGCTCATATCCAAAGGTTGCATTTATCATTAAGGTAGAGTTAAGGACACTAAGTCTGAGACTCCAAGAATACATTCAGTCGACATTGTTAATGAGTTTCTTGATGTCTTTTCGAAAGATCTTCCAGGGGTACCTCCCGATAGAGAGATAAAATTCAGATTGATCTTCTTCCTGACACACAACTTATTTTTATCCGTCTTTACCATATGGCACCTGCGGAGCTTAAGGAGTTGAAAGAGAAAATCAAAGATCTCTTAGATAAAGGTTTCATAAGGCCTAGTGTTTCTCCTTGGGGCACACCTATTCTATTCGTGCGAAAGAAGGATGGTTCTTTGCATATGTGCATTGACTATCGTCAGCTTAATAAAGTCATTGTAAAAAATAAGTACCTTCTTCTGAGAATAGATAATCTGTTTGACCAATTGCAAGCTGCAAGTTATTTCTCCAAGATAGACCTTAGATCCGTCTATGACCAACTTAAAGTAAGGGAGTGTGATATCCCGAAGATAGCCTTTCAATCCCATTATGTTTATTTTTAGTTTCTTGTCTTTTGGGTTAACCAATGCTCCAACAGCTTTCATGGGCCTCATGAATTGAGTGTTCAAGCAATATCTTGATATGTTTATCATAGTGTTCATAGATGATATTCTTGTGTACTTCCGTAGTGAGGATGACCATGCAGACCATCTCCGAATAGTCTTGCAAACCCTTAGAGATCATAACTTGTTTTCCAAATTTGGCAAGTGTGAGTTTTGGCTAAGGTCAGTTTCTTTTCTAGGTTATATCATTTCAACCGAAGGTATGACAGTTGATCCCCAAAAGACAAAAGCAGTAAGAAATTGTCCTAGACCTATCTCTCCATATGACATTAGGAGTTTCTTGGGTCTAGCTGGTTATTACCACCATTTTGTTGAAGGTTTCTCTTCTATTGTGTCCCCTATGACCCGGTTGACCCAAAAGAAAGTTAAGTTCCTATGGTCAGATTCCTGTGAGAAGAGTTTTCAGGAGTTAAAGACTCGACTCACTTTAGCCTCGGTGTTGAATTTGCCTGATGGTACGAATGGTTTTGTGGTGTATTGTGATGCTTCTAGAGTTGGTTTGGGTTGTGTGTTAATGCAGAGAGGTAAGGTTATATCTTATGCTTCAAGATAGTTGAAACCTCATGAGAAGAATTACCCAACCCACGATATTGAGTTAGCTGCTGTAGTGTTTGCCCTAAAAATCTGGAGATATTACCTGTATGGCATGCATGTTGATGTTTTTACTGATCATAAGAGCTTGCAGTATGTGTTTTCTCAGAGGGAGTTAAATCTGAGATAGAGGAGGTGGTTGGAATTGTTGAAAAACTATTATATGAGTGTGTTGTATCTTCTGGGCAAGGCCAATGTAGTGGCAGATACCCTTAGTAGGTTGTCTATAGGTAGTGTTTCGCATATGGTGGAAGATAAGAAGGAGTTAGTTCGTGATCTGCACCGTTTGGCTAGATTGGGTATTAGGTTACTTGATTTTGCTGAGGGGAGTATGTTAGTGAAGAGTAGTTCCGAATCCTCTTTAGTTTTGGAGGTGAAGGAGAAGCAAGACAGGGATCCTAATTTTGTCAGGATGAAAGAGTCAGTTAAGGAACAAAAGGTAGAGGTTTTCTCCCAAAGGGGAGATGGCGTTTTGAGATTTCAGGAAAGATTGTGTGTTCCTTGTGTGGATGATCTGAGACAGAGAATTAAGGCTGAAACGCATAGCATGCGATACTCTATTCATTCTGGCGCTACCAAGATGTACCGCGACTTGCGGGAAATCTATTGGCGGAATGGTATGAAGAAGGATGTAGTAAAGTTTGTGGTTAGGCATCAAACTTTCCAATACGTCAATATCGAGAACCAAAGACCTGGTGGTAAGATACAGTAGTTTGGAATTACCACTTGGAAGTGGGAAAAGGTGAATATAGATTTTATGACTGGCTTACCTCTTTCCCGATGCCACCATGATTCTATATGGTTTATTGTTAACAGGTTGACTAAGTCAGCGTATTTCTTGCCTGTGCATATATGTTATACAGTTGAGGACTATTCCAGATTATACGCTCGAGAGTTAGTCAGGTTGCATGGAGTTCCCTTGTCTATCATTTCGGATAGGGGTACTCAGTTTACTTCGTAGTTCTGGAAATCTTTTCAGAAGGGTCTTGGTACCTAAGTTCATTTGAGTTCTTCTTTTCATCCGTAGACTGATGGTCAGACTGAGAAGACCATCCAAACTCTGGAGGATATGTTGAGGGCATGTACTCTAGATTTCAAAGGAAGTTGAGATGAGCATTTTCCTTTGATAGAGTTTGCGTACAACAATAGTCGTCTTGCTAGTATCAAGATGGCTGCTTTTGAGGCCCTATATGGTAGAAGATGTAGGTCACCCATAGGTTTTTTTGAAGTGGGTGAAGATTCTATGGTTAGACCATATGCAGTATTTGAGGCTATAGAGAAGGTGAGGTTGATTAGAGAAAGGTTGAAGACAACTCAGAGTTGCCAAAAGTCATATGCAGATGAGAGGAGAAGAGACCTTGAGTTTAAAGTTGATGATTTTGTGTATCTAAAAATTTCACCCATGAAGGGGGTGAAAAGATTTGGGAAGAAAGGGAAGCTTAGTCCCCATTTTGTTGGTCCTTACAGAGTTATTAACCGTGTTGGGAGAGTAACTTATGAAGTTGAGTTACCTGCTGAACTGTCAGCTGTTCACCTTGTCTTTCATATTTCCATGCTTTGGAGTATATTGGTGATTCTGTTGTTATAGATTCTTCTGAGAGCATTGATGTTCGGGATAGCCTTTCATTTGATGAAGTTCCAATTGAAATCTTAGATTATCATGTCCGAAGACTAAGGAACAAAAAAGTTCCCTTGGTCAACGTTTTGTGGCAGAACCAGTCAGTTGAGGGTGCTACCTGGGAAGCCAAAGCTGATATGCGATCCAAGTACCCACACCTTTTCTCCGCAAGTTCAGATCAAGCCGAAGGTACTATTTTGTTTTAATTCATCCCCTTTTAACTCAAGTTGCAGCTGTATATCTATTCCTCTCATGAGTATATGCACTCTTTGGAGTATCCGAAAGTTTAGAATTAAGTAAGGTTCGTTTAGCAAGATGCTTCAGCTGTATATCCATAGTTTTTGTGCGTTCTTAGCCAATCTAATGACATTCGAGGATGAATGTTCCCAAGGGGGAGATATTGTAATACCTCGTAAAATTTCCTCATCGTTAAAGCCTTCGAAACGAGTCACAAGAAGCGTAACACTTAGACTTTTAGTTAAGTGTTCCAACACTTAGTTTATTTTTGAGCCTTCAATCTTCGTGGAATTATTTCATGAGCTTCCTGACCTCCGTTTCTTGTTTTGTTTGTTGCGTTGCGATGGGGAAAGGTCATAGTACGTCTTGTATCCCTAAGCACTGTGTGACGTCCCAGGACCCATTTTCGGGGCGTTACAGCTCAACTTTGCTCCAAGTAATTTTTATGAACACTTTTCACCTCATAATCAATTCATACACTAGGAGAAGGATCATGACACGTGAATTTAAATATAAACCACGGAATTAGAGATTATGCACGTAGGAATGACGGTTCTCTTTCTAGCTCAAAAATGCGGGGTGTTACATTATCTCTCCCTTAGGATCATTCATCCCCGAATGATGGGTAGGGACTTGTTGAAGTTATAAAAGTGTAGAATAAAGAACGAAACCTCGCATAAAATATGTTTCCTTAACAAAATATGTATAGGAATCAAACGAGCTTCATGATAACCCCTAGTGAAACGTGAAAGCACAAAACATGAGATAATGAGACTTTACATAGGGACGATCTTGCACATGAGTTTTATGAATCATAATAATCACAACACAAGGAAAGGGTTTATTTGATGATCATAGATTTATTTATATTGGTACTAACAATGAAATAAGATTTCGCGGAAGATAGGATTATAAGCATTCTCTACCTTACAAAGTACTATGAAATAGATTTAAACTTAGAGACACTAATCGTCTACACCCTAAACAAGAAATAGAATACTTCACACTCTCCAACTTACACTTATCCAATCACACATCTAGCCCCAAGAATTTGAGTCCCACTACTTAGTACTTCTATGTTGAATCCTAACTCGGAGTTAAAAGGTGATAACTTAAACTACAGGACCCCGTATTATACATCCCATTAAGAATATTGCCTCACCTTATCACTATCGTCTAACACTCTCGAGTTTTAATTCAAGTAACACTAACCACATAGTACATGGGTTGAGTCTTCATCAATCACAACATTCAAGTCTATCATTACTACACCCACTTTATGGATTTCCCCCACTAAGACCAGCAAATTCAATAACATTCACAAAGATTTTCACCATATATCTCATTCCCAACTATTTCTCATAATAAAAGTCCATCCCCTTCTTAGCTATTTACCACCTTCCTTTGCATTTCACCTATAACCTTAGCTCAAGAAATCACATCAAAAATTTCACCTTCAAGAATATCTACGCTCCTACTTACCACATAACTATGTTTCAACATCCACCATCACACTAACATATGGAGGGTCATTATTGCTTCTAATCTGGAGGTCAAATCATGAACATAAATCCAGAGAGTACTCGAACCATAGGCACAAGCATGACTTGAACAAATAATGTAATACATTAGTAGGATACTATCCTAAATTGAAGTAGAGGGATTATTCTTGAGTAGAAATAGGTTCATCATGTTTTATCACCATAACATGCCATACTGAGAACATTCGGGAACTACCTTAATTCACCATCTCCCCCTTAGATCAAAGTCACAATCCTAGACTTACGGACATATCCCCACATCAAAATCTATAGCCACAACTCTCAACATAAAAGAGACATCACCACACGCTTAAACTCTTAACTCTCCCTGAAGAACCATACTCTGAAGGCCTTGCTTTCCAGTAAATGCTACTCCTAACTTATCATAGCATCTATAACCATAACTCTACTACTCCCACTCTCATGAGCACACACATCCATACTCCTTATAACAAAAGGGGTATCAGTATATACATGAACACAAACTCCTTTCTTTAATCTCTAATACAAGACACTAAATTATTTTCTAGGATATCCCCTTTCAGGGATACTAATTGCAATTTCTTCTAACTCCCAAAGGCATCAACTTACGACTAACATTTTCATGGGCATAGACACCCATGCTTCTAAATACTTAATTCTCCATCTTCAATTCCTTAGAATATTATTATTACACCTCTAATCACATAACCTACAACTACACAAAATCTGTAAGACTATACCAAGGGCGCATATTGCCTACCTATATTTCCTCAATTTAACTCTAAAGAGAACCTTACAACAACTTCCCAGACTTCTCCATACTACAAGATTCAACAATTAAATCTAGGTACATATAACACTTATACACATAAAACTTTATCTAACAACATGCTATCTTGGGTTCAACTGATTGTTATAAGACTATCACTCTTATCATCTTACTGACTCAACCATAATTCATTATTTTTAGCTCTATTCCTCCAGTATATATATATATATATAACCATTTATCCACTCCTTTTTTCATAAATTGCCAACGTAGGCCATTTCACATATCACATCAAGCCTACTAATTAATCCACAGAGCATGCATCATTAATCTTAAGCTATTATTCTCACCACTATACTCCACACCTAAACTCCATATCTAAAGTTTAAGCCTGTTGTGTATCCTCAATTATATACCACCGGTAAAGTATGTCACATACTTGTAATTACCCATAAAATGCATGCACATGCTATCCCCTAGTAGTGTACTCTTAGCTTTGGAAACTTGAAAATATTCTAAGTGTCAAGAGACTTAGTATCATTTTTATCTCTTAATCTTTGGGGATTTAATTTTCAATCCTCCCTACCTCTGATTTTTGATTTTTTTATTGCGTTGTAATGGGGAAAGGTCGCAGTACATATCGAGTGAGTTTCAGAATTTTTAGACGAGCCTAAGGGTATATTTGGTGTTCAATTCCAGTAGCTCGGGGCGATAGGGGGCGCCGCCCGGGGTACTCCCCCATTCTAATCCAGGTGCCACCCGGGCTACCCCACCTCTCTAAGGCGGGCGATGCCCTGGGTACTCCGGTGCACTAAGGCGGGCGATGCCCTGGGTATCGTGCCTAGCCAAATTTTAGCACTCTATTCCATCTCAATAAGGGTAAAATGGTACTTCTCCAACCCCTTATCATCTCTAACACGGGATTGAATCCCAAGAACATCAAAGCAAGTTTATTTTCATCAAAATCTTTCAAGAAACTCCATTACGATTTCAAACTAGAAATCCAAATAACTTAAGATTTAATCGTTGGTTTTCAAAAGCGATCAAAGATTTGGAATCCCCAATCCGTAAGCTTCGAGAATTACCTATTATATTCCGGAAACAAGATACGCAGGGTTTTCCTAAAATCTCATGGGCATAGAAATCATTTTTCAAGAAAAGGGTTTTGGAATTCTTAATATACTCATGTTTCAGAAGCTTTAATGGTATTGTTTTGGTCTTTAGACCTTCCCCCAAATTGATTGAAAAATTATATATATATGTATGAAATTGTTTAAGGATGAATATGCAATTGAGATCATGAATTATAATTAACCCCTCTTTATATGTTATGAATTGTTCTAAATTGCATCTTGAAAAACATGTTATGAAATGTTTTGAATGATGTTATATTTGAATCATGATTTTGTTTTCAAAAAGAGAGAGAGTTGGTTATGTTGATGAATGTTGAAATTATTCATATAATGATAGAGTGCATGATTTTACCTAAAGCACGTGACCACCATATGTTTGAATAATCTCAGCATAGTTTTGACTTGTGTTTTCGGAACATGAAATCTTTTATACTGTTTGCATGTTTGGGTGGTCTGAATTATGTTTTAATGAAAGAATTATGCATCCTGAATTATGGCTTAAAAATAGGACTTGCAAGTCTTGGTGTGATGACACCAATCCAGATTATGCCATGGTAATTCAGAACAGAATAGAATGCATGTTTGAAATCAGGTTTTCAGATCTTGAAATTAGAATGATGCATGTTTCAAAAAAGACTAAAATTGGGCATAAAGAGATCTTAGGTGGTTCCCCAAAGAAGTCACGAGTTCAAACAACTCATTTACAGAAACCGTGATTTGTCGATCCGGGTATGTTATATTACACTGGCCTAGTTCCTTGTGGCGTGTTAGACTTAGACACTCCAACCCTTGCGACACACTTAGGTTGGGGGCTTCCCCGCTGAGTCAATGATGGATTCTATACGGCCCATGGGATTTTATACTTGTAGGTGTGTACCACCTAACTCAGAATTAATATGAAGACCAGAAATTACATTGTCAAGAATGTTTTATAATTTTTAGAAAGGTGCCCATGTGTTTCGAAAACCACTTTATGTATTATTTTTTGACTAAATTGCTCTCTATTATTTTATGTATATATATACAAGCTTTATTTTGGATTACTTTGCATACCTGTACATCTATATTGACCCCCCTCCTACCACCTGGTTTTAAGGATTAGTCTAGGGATCCAAAAAAGAAGTAGATTTCATTCAGACAGAGTTGCAGTGTCCAATTGGTATGCCTTCTCTATTCTAGAAGGCCAGTTTATTTTGGACAACTATTTTTAGATCTGGTTTTCGTTCTACTGGGGGCCTTGTCCCAATTTAAGACAGTTGTTAGATTTTCATGTAGTAGAGATTTTGCAGACTGAGTCAGATGTTATTCAGATGTAGTTGATATACAGTTTCCATACTTATGTTGAATTTAGAGCTGACCATGTTTCCGTAGAAAATTATGTTTCCGCATCTTCTTTTATTATATGAATATTGTGAATGATTACTAGATAGAGAAGGGCATTTTGGGCCTTCATGGTTCAGGATGTCTATTATGGCTAGGCCCAAGTTTGGGTCGTGAAAAACTTAGTATTAGAGCACGGTTCATGGTCCCAGGGTGTCTGCAAAATCGCATCGGGTAGAGTCTTGTTTATGGGAGTGTAGCACGCCACACTTATAAGAAGGAGGCTACTAGGCGTTTAGGAATGTTTCTCTTCTTTGTGATTTAGTTTGTGCCTCAGAGTCTGAATCAGAAATTATCCCCTAGTCAGTGATCTACTTTATTTCAGAAAATAGTCATGCCTCCTCGTCATTCCAACAACCAGGATACTCAGGATGATGAAGTCCGCCCCACCCATGGGATACGGACCCGTAACAAAGCACAATTCAGAACTTGTTCCTACTCTGGGGGTACCTCCAGTCCCGACCAGCCCTCCTCGAGCTCCAAGGAAAAATGTTAACCATCCTCAATCTTCTCAGAGGGACATATCGAATGCAGAATTTAGACAATCCATTCATATTCTTGCACAACTGGTAGCCGCACAGACTCAGAGATCGAAGGATACTGGATCTGCATCTGTTACTTCGAAGGCTACTAGGGAGGGACAATTTATGAGGATGAACCCGCCTAAATTTTTGGAAACTAAGGTAGAAGAGGACTGATAACACTCAAATTACACCTCTCTTATGAGAGAGTAAGCGGTTGATGTCAAATATATAACCCAACTAGGTTGGGGTCAAATCCCACAGGGAATATAGTGCTAATTAAGTTGTATGCAGATTAATTGACTTTTAATTGTTTGATTCCATAAAATAAATAGGGGGGATTTCGTTCAGCTCACAAATTAATTGTTTAAGTTTAACAAGATGAAATATTTGTAGTAGTATTCAAATTCAGAGAAATAGCAAGCTAGGGTTATGTCCACCTTGCAGTTTTCAATACTTTTTAACTATGGGCTTTATGAATTCATACATGCATCTTGCTTATAGAGAATCATATTGTATTTAATAACATAATACTAGTGTTTCTCAACCATCAAGGACTAATTCACATTAGTTCTCTCGAATCAAAAGCATTTACCAAAAACAATACGAAATCTCCAAGTAGTTAATCCTGCTAAGGCATTAACTTATGAAATAGGGGTTGGTAATCCTATTCTCTTGTCACTGCACTCTTTTTTGAACATCAAACTTTCTTTCGAACAAGTTGCATTTTAAGGCATATCCTCTATGTTTGCAACCACGAGAATTCAAGATAAGCGAAGAGAGTATGATATAAACAAATCAATGCATAATGAATTCAAAACCCAAAGTGATAGATTATATGCTACAAGGCTTCCATAACCCTAACTAATAAACTTAGTTACTCATGAATAAAACGAAAAGCATCATAAATATATTCATCATACCAAAAACTAGAAGACGATTTTGGTGTGCGAATAGTAAAAACAAGAGAAAAACATTTTTTTCTCTCTGTCCAAGGTAAGCCTCCACTCTCCTCTCTCCAAAATAATACAGAATAATTTAATAATTGAATAAAAATTCAGCAATTAAGTCTTTTAATAGTCTCTTCTCTCATAATTTCCTTCTAAGTCTCTGACCTAATTATAAATGACAAATTAGTCTTGGACAAAGTTTCTAGGTGCCACATTTGGTCCAGATTACTACTCTCTCTTATGTCATATGCCATCCGCATTCCATAGTCCCATTATGTCTTCATCTACCTCCTTAATACCTGAAATCATACTAATCACATCGGTTAGCTCAATTACATAGAAGTAGAGTAAAAACATAAGAAACTAGGCACTTTGTTCTCTAAACATAGCTAAAATATGGATAAGTTATGGTGCTTAGGAGTATAAATACACCCAAGGTCAAGGACCCATATGAGTTCATAGACGAAATGGAGATGATTTTCAGAGTGAAGTATATGGATCCGGTGGAAGGGGTTGAGTTAGCACCATACCAGCTTAAGGATGTAGTGAACCAATGCTACAAAGAGTGGGAGGATGTGAAAGGAGAGAGTGTTAAGACCACAGTTTGGGATGAGTTTGTGGAAGCTTTTCTTGACCAATTATTTCCTCTGGAGATGAGGGAAGCCAAAGCAGAATAGTTCATAAATCTTAAGAAGGGGAAGATGAGTGTACGAGAGTACACTCTGAAGTTTAACCAACTGGCTTGTTATGCACCAGAAGTGACAGGAAGTATGAGAGACCGGATGAGAAAATTTGCATCCGGCCTTTTCGATGATCTAGCACTTGAATATCAAGGGGCGATGCTAAATAAGGAGATGTACTTTGCTAGTCTGTCAGTCTACATGCAGTATGTAGAAGAGAAGAAAAAGAAAATTTTTGAATCTAAAGAGAGAGACAGGCAGGTGAAGAGGGCCAGAACAGTGGATCAGAACCCCATTTAGCAACAGAATGGTAATTGGGGTAACAAATGACAAAAGAAGAAGTTTTGGAGTAACGCGTAGTCTATAGCTAGCGCCCCAGCACCCAGACCCATATTTGATAGATGATCTCAGAGTTTTCATACTAGTCTTGGACCCAGAGCTCAGGATACTCAGTCTCTGGGTAGTGTGGCTCAGTAGTACCGTCCTTACCCGCAGTGTGAGACATGCAGAAAGCATCATCCACGATGGTGTCAGCTGGGCTCACTGGTGTGTTATTCATGCAGCTAGATGGGTCATTTCCAAAGAGATTGTCCCTCTGCTAGGAGGAATGTTGGTGGATCCCAGTCTTAGGAAAACTCTTCTGCACCACCACAGTCTTAAAAGAGCGCCACTTCAGCTGTCGGGAGCGGTCGGAACCGGTTATATTCTTTGACCAACCGCCAGGAGGTGAAAGCCTCACCAAATATTATCACCGGTACGTTACAAATATTTTCCCATGATGTATATGTGTTTCTTTATCCCGGGTCTACCTTATCTTATGTGACCCCATATGTGGCTGTTGGTTTTGGGTTTGAGCTCGATTTGATTGTTGAACCTTTCTCTATTTCCACTCCGATGGGTGGTTTTGTTGTGGCTAGAAGGGTATACAAAAATTATGTTGTGTCTATTTTTGGTAGGGATACTGTGGCAGACCTTATAGAACTTGATATAGTTGCTACCCTAGGGATGGAATGGCTCCATTGGTTTTATGCCACACTATACTGTAGAACCCGACTGGTTACCTTATCTTTTCCGAATGAGCCAGCAATGGAGTGGGAAGGGCATTCTTTAGCACCTAGAGGTCACTTCTTATCTTATCTCAGAGCTTGTAAACTTATTTCCAAGGGTTGTTTGTATCATCTTATTCATTTTAAAGATTTTAATGCCAAAAGTCTTACTCTTTAGTCTGTCCCTGTAGTAAACGAATTCCTGGAAGTTTTTCCAGATGATCTCCCAAGAATTCCACCTAATAGAGAGATAGATTTTTGCATTGATGTGTTGCTAGATACCCATCCTATTTCTATTACGCCATATAGAATGGATCCTACAGAGCTAAAAGAGTTGAAAGAACAACTAGCAGATCTCTTAGATAAAGGTTTTATCATACCTAGTGTTTTTCCCTGGGATGCACCTGTACTTTTCGGGCGAAAGAAAGATGGTTCCCTGCGTATGTGCATAGATTACCGTCAGCTGAATAAGGTCATTGTTAAAAATAAATATCTTCTTCCTAGGATTTATGACCTCTTTGACCAACTTCAGGGAGCTAAGTGTTTTTCTAAGATAGACCTTCATTCGGGATAACATCAGTTGAAAGTTAGGAAATCAGACATTCCCAAGATATCTTTTCAAACCAGATATGGTTATTTTGAATTCCTAGTCATGTCCTTCGGGTTGACTAATGCTCCTGCAGCTTTCATGGACCTAATGAATAGGGTCTTCTGGCAGTTCCTAGACCTGTTTGCCATAGTTTTTATTGATGACATCTTGATTTACTCCAAAAGTGAGGAGGACCATGCCAATCACCTCAGAATTATTCTTCAGACTCTCAAAGATCATAAGTTATATGCGAAATTCTCCAAGTGTGAATTCTGGCTGAATGATATTGCTTTCTTGGGGTATATTGTGTCTAGTGAGGGGATTCGGGTTGATCCCCAAAAGGTTGAGGAAGTGAAAAAGTGGTCCGGACCCATGACTCCAACCGATATTTGGAGATTTTTAGGTTTGGTGGGTTATTACAGATGGTTCGTAGAGAGTTTCTCTTCCATAGATGCACCGCTTACAAAGTTGACTCATAAAAAGGTGAAGTTTTTGTGGTCTGACTCTTGTGAGGATAATTTTGAGAAGTTGAAAGACAAGTTGACTACTGCTCCTATTTTGACTCTTCCAGAATGTACAGAGGGTTTTGTTGTGTATTGTGATGCGTCCCGAGTAGGACTTGGTTGTGTACTTATGAAGCATGGTATGGTAATAGCTTATGCATCTCGGCAGTTGAAGGTGCACGAGCAGAACTACCCCACTCATGACTTGGAGTTAGCGGTTGTGGTTTTTACACTTAAGATCTGGCAGTACTATTTGTATGGCGTACATGTTGATATATTCCCTGACCACAAAAGTTTGCAGTATGTTTTCTCATAGAAAGAATTGAACCTCAGGTAGAGGCGCTAGATGGAATTACTAAAGGATTACGACATGAGACTGCACTATCATCCGGGCAAGGAAAACGTGGTAGATGATTCCCTCAGTAGGTTGTGTATGGGAAGTCTTTCTCATGTTGAGAAAGAGAAGAGGAAGATGGTAAGGGATATTCACCGGTTTGCAAATCTAGGAGTTTGACTCTTGGATTTTGAGGATTGGGAAATGGTTGTTCATGAGATAGCTAAATCTTCCCTTTGTGGAGAAGTTAAAGAGAAGTAGGTTGAAGATCCCATCTTGATGCAGATCAAGAAAGATGTGGGTCAGCAGAAGGTGATGTCCTTCAAAATTGGTGGTGATGATATTTTGAGGTATCAGGGGAGATTATGTGTACCAGATGTTGATGGTTTACGGAAGAGAATCCTTGAAAAAGATCACACTTTGAGGTATGTTGTTCACCCATGATCCATTAAGATGTACCATGATCTGAAAGCTATGTTTGGGTGGAATAATATGAAGCGTGATGTGGCTAACTTTGTTTCCAAGTGTTTGAATTTCCAACAAGTTAAGGTAGAGAATTTTAGGCCAGGTGGTTCTTCCTAAGAGATAGATTTACCTTTTGGAAGTGGGAGATGATTAATATGGACTTCATTACAGGACTTTCGAAGTCCCGAAACCAGTATGATTCTATATGGGTAATTGTAGATAGGCTGACCAAGTTAGCGTACTTTCTGCCTGCTAGGACTAACTATTTGGGAGAGGATTATGCTAAGTTGTTCATTTCTGAAATAGTTCGTTTGCATGGGGCACCTGTGTCTATCATATCCGACCGAGGTACATAGTTTTCTTCTCAATTTTGAAGATCTTTTCAGAAAGGTTTAGGTACCCTAGTGAACCTAAGCACTGCTTTTTACCCTCAGACTGATGGACAGGCTGAGCGCACTATTAAGATCCTTGAAGACATGTTGAGGGTCTATGTGATTGATTTTAAAGGTAGCTGGATAGAGCACTTGACATTGATAGAGTTTGCATATAATAACAATTTCCATTCTAGTATTAAGATGGCACCATTTGAGTCATTGTATGGGAGAAGATGTAGGCCTCCAATAGGGTGGTATGAAGTGGGTGAGACGCATATGTTTGGGCCTAATCTTGTTCATCAGGCGATGGAAGATGTGAAACTTATTAGGGAGCAACTTAAGATAGCTCAGAGTTTCCAGAAATCTTATGCTGATGTTAGAAAAAGAGATTTAGAGTTTGAGGTTGGAGATTGGATATTCATAAAAGTGTCTCCTATGAAGGGAGTCATGCTATACGGGAAGAAAGGTAAGTTGAGTCCCCGCTATATAGGACCCTATCAGAGCTTGAGGAGGATAGGTGCAGTTGTGTATGAGTTAGAGTTTCCTGCTAGTTTGGGTTTCGTTCACACTGTATTTTACATATCCATGTTGAAAAATTGTATTGGGGACCATTCATTAGTATTGCCTGTAGAATAAATAAAAGTGACAGACTCCTTATCCTATGAAGAAGAACCAATGGAAATTTTATATCGTCAAGTTCGAAAATTGAGGAACAGAGATATAGCCTCAGTTAAAGTATTGTGGAGGAATCAGAAAGTTAAAAAGGCTACTTGGGAATCTAAAGAGGACGTACGAGTTAGATACCCAGACTTATTTGATTCGTTGAATGATTAAATGGAAGGTATGAATCCTTGTCTTATTCTTCTATATCTTAGTATGCTTGAAATTGTTCTTGGCTGTATTTCTACATCATCATTCGGGACGAATAATCCCAAGAGGGGGATAATGTAACGCCACATAAACTGTGTGCACATGCTAGCCCCTAGTAGTGAACTCTTAGCCTTGGAAACTTGAAAATATTCTAAGTGTCAAGAGACTTAGTCTCATTTTTATCTCCCCATCTTCGGGGATTTTATTTTCAATCCTCCCGACCTCCGATTTTAGATTTTCTTATTACGTTGCGATGGGGCAAGGTCGTAGTACATCTCGGGTGAGTTTTGAAATTTTTAGACGAGCCTAAGGGCATGTTTGGTGTTCAATTCCAGTAGCTCAGGGCGATAGTGGCGCCGCCCGGGGTATTCCCCCGTTCTAATCCAGGCGCCGCCCGGGAAACCCTACCACTCTAAGGCGGGCGACGGTCTAGGTACTCTGGTTCTCTAAGGCGGGTGACGCCCTGGATATTGCGCTCGGCCAAATTTCAGCACTCTATTCCATCTCATTAAGGGTAAAATGGTACATCTCCAACCCCTTATCATCTCTAACACGTGATTTAATCCCAAGAACACCAAAGTAAGGATATTTTCATCAAAATCTCTCAAGAAACTCCATTAGGGTTTCAAACTAAAAACCCAAATAACTCAAGATTTAACCGTGGGTTTTCAAAAGCGATCAAAGATTGGCAATCCCAATCCGTAAGCTTCAAGAATTACCTATTATCTTTCGGAAATAAGGTACGCGAGGTTTTCCTAAAATCTCACGGGCATAGAAATCATGTTTCAAGAAAAGGTTTTTGGAATTATGAATATACTCATGTTTTAGAAGCTTTGACGGTATTGTTTTGGTCTTTAGACCTTCTCCCAAATTGATTGAAAAATTATATATATATATATATATATATATGTATGAAAGTGTTTAAGGATAAATATGCAATTGAGAGCATGAATTATAATGAACCCCTCTCTTGTTATGATATTTTCCATCTTTTATATGATATGAATTGTTCTAAATTGCATCTTGAAAAGCATGTTATGAAATGTTTTGAATGATGTTATATTTGAATCATGATTTAGTTTTCAAAAAGAGAGGGTTGGTTATGTTGTTGAATGTTGAAATTATTCATATAATGATGGAGTGCATGAATTTTCCAAAAGCACATGACCACCATATTTTAGAATAATCTCAGCATAGTTTTAACTTGTATTTTTGGAACATGAAATCTTTCATACTGTTTATATGTTTGGGTGGTCTGAATTGTGTTTTAATGAAAGAATTATGCATGATGCATTATGGCTCAGAAATAGGACTTGCCAGTCTTGGTGTGACGACACCAATCCATATTATGCCATGGTAATTCAGAATAGAATAGAATGCAATTTTGAAATCAGGTTTTCAGATCTTGAAATTAGAATGATGCATGTTTCAGAACAGACTAAAATTGGGCATAAAGAGATCTTAGGTGGTTCCCCAATGAAGGCACAATTTCAAACAACTCGTTGCCCGAAACCTTGATTTGCTGATTCGGGTATGTTATATTACGCTGGCCTAGTTCCTTGTGGCGTATTAGACTTAGACACTCCAACCCTTGCGACACACATGGGTTGGGGGATTCCCTGCCGAGTCAATGGCGGATTCCATACTGCCGATGGGATTTTAGACTTGTAGGGGTGTACCACCCAACTCAGAATTAATACGAAGACCAAAAATTACATTGTCAAGAATGTTTTATGATTTTTAGAAAGGTGCCCATGTCTTTTGAAAACCACTTTATGTAAGATGTTTTGACCAAATTGCTCTCTATTATTTTATGTATATATATACAAGCTTTATTTTGGATTACTTTGCGTACCAGTACATTTGTATTGACCCCCCCCCCTCTTCTCACCAGGTTCTGAGGCTCAGTCTAGGGATCCAGAAAAGTAGTAGATTTCATTCAGACAGAGTTGCAATGTCTAGTTGGTGAGCCTTCTCTATTCCAGAAGGCCAGTTTATTTTTAGACAACTATTATTAGATATGGTTTTCGGTCTACTGGGGGCCTTGTCCCAGTTTCAGACAGTTGTTAGATATTCATATAGTAGAGATTTCGCAGACTGAGTCAGATGTTATTCAGATGTAGTTGATTTACAGTTTCCATACTTATGTTGAATTCAGAACTAACCATGTTTCTGTAGAAGATTATGTTTCCGCATCAATTTTTATTATTTGAATGTTGTGCATGATTACCAGATAGAGATGGGCGATCCAGGCCTTCATGGTTTTGGATTTCCGTCACAGTCAGGCCCTATTTAAGGTCGTGACAATACTATACTAGTCCATAAAATTGGAAAATCATTCTAAATGCTTCGCTTCACTTAGCTACTACCTACAATCCCAACCCCGCCATAACCTCATTATTACAACTCAAAATTCATTAGATACCTTATCGCATGAAGTACTAGTTTACTACTACTAAAGAAAAGACCATCAAAGGGGTAAAATCACATTATAGGACTAGTCTATCTTAATCTTATAGTATAAATCATTTCAATCTTATCAACCTATTCTAATTTCTCACATCTTATTTACCTAATCATACATCACAATTATCTTTAAAATTAAATAAACACTAATGACACTAATCATTTATAAACTATGAATGGCAACCCACTCCTCAATCCACGATTATACAACTAAAACTATTTATTTACTCAAAAGTCACCCTCACTCTTTCTTCTAACATTGTGAATTCATATCACCAACTTCTTGGCCAATCTCGCTACCTATAACTCATTACACTTTAACATACACTACTACTAGGGTGGAAATATAGTTCCAGCATTATGCTACACATCATTACCCTTATGGAAGACATCTGCAACAAAATTTTTGAAAGGGGACTGAATAGACTTTGTACCTTAGGCTGGAAAGCATGATTTCATCAGAATAAAGGCTTACACCCAAATCAAAACTCTCTGAAGCACTAATGGATTCCTCTCAACTCCTTCTGATGTCCCATAACTTTATGGATAACTCAATCATAGAGAACCACAACGTTGGGGGAGCTAGACTCTTAGACTCGTAACGCCTCGGCAGTGAGGCATTTCCCATGAAATTAGAACAAGGAAGGAATTTGGATAACTTTCTTATGGATAACTCTATAGCACGAACTAGAGTATGAAAAAATAAGAAACAACTCCTAAATTCCCAGTATCCTCCTAATTAAAAGTGTGGTGCACAACACACCCATAAACAAGACTCTACTAGACACAATTTCGTAGATATTCTGGGACCATGAACCGTGCTCTGATACCAAGTTTTTCATGATCCGAGTCGGGGACCTATTCATAACGAGCATCCTGAACCATAAAGGCCCGGGCGTTCTTCTAAATCTGGTAACCATAAATAATATTCATATAGTATAAGAAAATTTGCAGAAAACAATACATGACAGAACCATGGTCAATCTCATAAACTTGAACAACTTAAAAGGAAATTCTGAATATTCTAAACATGTGAAAACCGTCTGTGAAATCTCTAACATTACAATAACCATCATAAGTCTGAGACAAGACTGTGACAAGGCCCTCAGTAGACCATAAAAATAAAAGAAATAATGAAATCTAAAAATCAAACCTTCCGGATAGAGAAGGCTCACCAACTGGAACTTCTGACACACACAGATCTACTGCTCTGTAGGATAGCGGGACTGTGCCTCAGATCCTGAGATAAAGGGGGTTAATACATATGTACTTGTACAAAGAGCAATCAAAAATAATGTATATATATATATGTGTGTGTGTGTGTGAGAGAGAGAGAGACCAAGTCTTGAAACATTATGTATGAAATAGTTAAAAATACACGGGTAACTTCAAATGACAATTCAAACAATTCTGTAGATGCAAAATATTATTTAGTTTACTTCTGAGTTAGGTGGTACACCTTACAATTCTAACAGTCCAGGGGCTATATGGAATCCACCCTTAACTCAGAGGCCAAGTTCCCCCATCCAAGTTTGCCGCAAGGGTTGGAGTTTCTATTCTGATACGCCACAGGGCACTAGGACAGCGTATAATCCCTCTTTGGGAACGTAATAACCCATATCGGTAAAACACAGTTTCGGGTAATGAGTTTCCTGGGCTCGTGTATTCTTAGGGTAACCACCTAACTATCTTTAAGCCCAATTTTATCCTTTTCTAAACGTGTATCATTCTAAGTTCAAAATCTAAAAATCTGAAAGAAAATCTAAATTCTGTTATATTTTGTGTTACTATGACATTATCTGAATTAGTATCATCATATCAAGACTTGAAAGTCATGTTTATGAGCCATAAAATATCATATCATAGTCTTTTCTTTCAAAACAAAAAGTTTGGACCACCATACTTCAAACAATTCAAGAAGATTCAGACTTCAAAATATTTATCAAGTTAAGCAAAGATCACTCTCTTCAACATTTCAACAAACATGTGGTGGGCATGAAATTTGTGACAAAATATATAATTTTCTTTGTAAACATCATTAACCTTTAACACCAAGTAAAACAGCCTCTATTCAATCCAAATCCATAATCCAGTCATAAAAAAAATCAAAACATTTGTATCATGCTTCTAACAATGTATTTCTAATAAATTATAACTTATGAAAACAAGAAGTTGTAATCAAGAGAGGGATTCTCTAATAGTTCATGCTCTCAATTCGTCATTCAAACTCATCAAACACAGACATATATATATATATATATATATATATATACACACACATATACTTATACATGATTATAAATAAAATTTGGGGGAAAGGCCTCAATACCAAAATAGTAATATCATTAAATAATTCATAAAGCAAAATTGCAAGATAAATTCCAAAACGCCTTCAAAAACTCATGATTTCACAATGTTTAAATATTGTTGAAACAATTTTCTTATGTCCATGTAGTTTAGGAAAACCCCACGTACCTTAATTGTGAATAAATCATGAAGAAATTTTGAAAAGATTTGACCGTTAAGATCGATTGCCCAAACCCTAGTTGTTTTCTCCTCTTGTGTTCGTGAAAGATGAATTAGGGATTTTCAGAGAGTTGAAACGTTATAAATACGCTTAATTTCGTTTAAGGATGATTAGGGACGGAATTTGGGTATGATGACTAAAGTTCCCCTATACCCTTTAGAAATTGAAATAACGTGTAAAATCACTTTAGATTCGCACAGATTTGATGTCGGGGAGCAGTAGACGCGACGCGTCAAGGTTGCGTCGGCTTACTAGCTCACCAGGAAAATGCCATAACTTTTTGCTCAGTTATTGGATTTTGGCGAAATTGGTATCGTTGGAAAGATAATTCAATTATATACAATTTGGTTGGTCTTAAACAAAAAAATTCTATGTGTATCAAAAGTTATACACATTCAAAGTAGATCCTTGAAGAATCAAATATCAAACTTTGGATGAATGAATGACTCTTATCTCAACTTTGCTCCAAGTTATTTTTATGAACACTTTTCACATCATAATCACTTCATACACTAGGAGAAGTATCATGACACCTGAATTTAAATATAAATCATAGAATTAGAGCTTACGCTCGTAGGAATGATTGTTCACTTTCTAGCCCGAAAATGCGGGGTGTTACAAGCACATAAGAAGAAATTGGAGGAACCTATTGATTGACCACACAATTAAAGAATGATGGTTCAACGATCTCTCATTCGTCCCTGATAAGCCGGTATACTCTTGTTCCATTGGGTATAAACGATACTCCCTTTACTCTCAAATTTCTTGCAGTTGTTATTTCACTGAATTCTTTGTTTTAGACATTTCATCAAATCTTCTATATCTATATATAATTAAAAGAAGAGGAAGAAGCCCACTCCTGCCAAGTGGAAGCCCAAAAAAAATCACATAATTGTTTAATTAAGATCAAAATAATTACTTTTTAACTAAAATTTAAATTTCAACTTAATAATTTGAATTAACAATGCAAAACTAACCCTTTCTGAATAATCAATAATGGCAGAAACCTCCATTAAAGATAATAGTTCAAGAAATAAATTGAAGATATAGAATCATAACTTCCTCATCCACATAATTTTTCTTCTAAATGAGTTTAATTTGTATTCTCCTATCCAATTTTTTGCGTTTCAATAATCCAGTCGACAAATTTTTTCCTCATTTTCATTTTTTAATTGAACTTTTGGAAATCAAGAGGCATGTTACTTATATATTTTGGTAACTGATTCAAATTGCAGAAACTACCCTTTTCAGGCATAATTTTTCATAGGTTTACAAAACTCTCTTCCTTCGCTTTGCGGTTGTCGATGAGTTTTCTTTGATTTACATAAGATTTTTGTGTATGGAAATCAAGGTTCCTTACTGGGTATCACCAAAATTCCGTAGATCTACCAAAATTTGACATCAGAAGGTTGGGTACGTTCACAATTTCCGGTCTGCGATCTCAATTGTTGTATGATCACTTTCCTGTTGCGTTATATTTTCCCATATTTTCATAGCCATTCCTCTTGAATAATAAGAAGATTCGTTATTCCTCTTCTAATTTATCTCTTTTTGCTTCTGTGAAATGTGTTTCTAGGTTTTTTTCGGGTAGGCGAGAAGTCAAAAATGGCATGATTGCATAAAATTATATAAGTTCTACAAAAATGGCATGTGTATGGACTCGAGAAAGGAAAACATCATGTATTACTCTCCTTTCATTGTAAGATTCAACAACTCCCATTTCTTTGGTTGTTCAACTTTATTTGCAGTCTTGTGATAGGAAATTTTCTGATATATTACTTTTTTTAGTTTCAATTGGTTCAAGTATTTTGGTGATTCCTACAAGTAAGAATCTTTGAATCTTTATGATATCATTTTCATAATTTATTTGTTTCATCTAAGGTTTATGGGTTGTTTGATTTTCACTGTGCAGTTTTATGTACTTTAATTTATTTGTACTTTATCTGATCATCTAAGAATGTGACAATGCTAAATGAATAACTTAAATTTTAGTTCAACTCACAAGGAATGTCTGCCTTAGAAAATTTAATTTAGATGTACTTTCTTTATATGTCGATCAATAAGTATTCACTTTGATATTTTTATGATATCTTTTTCTAATTAAGCTTTGATATTTTCAGTAGAGGTCTTTTTTGAACTAAGATTTGATATTTTGTGTTCTAACATTTGATTAAGAAATTTTTCATATGGATGAAACTTTACTGGCTAATACCAAACACATGTCGTGGCAAGGTAAATACTTTTTCTTTTAAGTAACAAACTGCTTTGGCGCAAAACTAATCAAATGATTGAAATATTTTCCCACTTGATAGTAACTCTAGCATTTAATTTCGCCAACAAAGATGATATATATGAATGTTGCAATTTAAACCTCACTAAGGCTATAATTTTCTATATATTCTGCTCCATATCATCTCATGGTTTGAGAGCAGTCAAATTTAATCTTTGTTGTAAAAAACTGTTAGTGCAGAAGAAATTAGAAAATGAGAATATACAAAGAAACATGACTAATTGATAATTACGAGGCGTGTCATGAAGGAATCATTGATGTTGATACCTGAAACCAAGGTAATTCTCGTGGCAACTTGAACTTTATGTTCTTTCTTTCATTTGGATTGTGATGGACATGTGATTTAGTGACTATTATTTCTTTCTAATGGGTATGTTTAATACTTCTTGCCCACCTTGGTGGTACAAATTGACAAATTTAGTTAAGTCATTTATCCATAGATAAGAAGTCCAGATAGCAGTGATAAAAAATCTAGAAAATTTGTTTGTCTTTTTGATTTTTACAGATAAAAGTGGTAAGTTGTCTCTATTAATGATTTTTTAAAACAAGTATATGAGCTTCTATTACCACTTGGTTCAGAATATGCTGATGATGTGCAATTGAAAGGAAGAGGAGTTCGAATAATGTGTGCCAATCTAAAAGAGGGGTTGCCTTCTGATTTCATTTTCAAAACAAGTGGAAGATGGCAAAGTTGTGACACATTTCCCGTATGCCATCTGTCTTTGCCATGATAGAGGCCAATAAAGTTATGTGTTTGGAAAAGGTAAGTGTTTATATTACAAATGTGTACTGACATTCTAAAATTGAAATTATATTAGTGAATGTATGAAAAAAATAGGAATGTGATAAGTGTGATGCATGTCCACATTAGTTAAACAATGATCTACAGTTTTCTCACATATCTTTTTATGTTGTATATACTAGATTTGATGCCTTTGAATATTTTTATGTTTGCTGTGGTATTTGTGGAAGGTTGAATTCAGGATGCCTACACATGTTTGCAGGTGACTGTAATTAGGGGAGCCACGATTCTCACTAAGTGAGTTTAAAATATGAGTAACTTTATACATGAACTAGCAGAAGGAGGTTCGACATCTACTATATATATTTAAAAAGAAAATTCGACCATGAATAAATATTGCTAATATTCTGTTGAGTGGGTTAGCTTGAGTCCATTAGCTTACTATACTTTTTTAATTCTATTTGTTATGGATATTTTTGTGTGCCATATGTGTATAAGTTAATTTCAGCAAAGGTTTTTATCTTCTACTACCATGAGAGTGTATACTATTTTTTAGTATATTTCAACTTTTAGGTGTCCTTTTTTTCTTATGTAGGAAGTAGTAGTTCACATCAGAGCAAGTTAAATGATGCTAACTGAATTACCAAACCGAGTGTAAGTTCTTCAAGAAGCCTTTCATATGTTGTTAAGCCAAAGTCCAAGTTAAACGTATAAGTTATTAACAAATGAACACCTTGGCGAGGGAAGGCACCTTTTGACATCCCTAGCAGGACCTGTATCATCATGGTCTTGTTAAGAATTAAAGTTAGCTCAACAAAAAACATAGCTTGGATTACTTTCAGTACATAAAGCTCAATTAATCTTCAATAGCCTTTTTGATTGCAACCAAGTGTTCATCTAAAATTCTAAAGGACTATAATCTCCCTTGTAAAATCTCTCTGGAAAGTAGGTAATTGGAATTCAAGAAAATGGAGAGATACCAATAAATCAATAGGATATGAAGGAAGAAAATGTCGGCAGAGAAATAAGTTAGAATGGATGAACCATAAGCTCATTGAAAAAGCTTTAAAAGACTTCAATAAAATTATTCCTGTATTCGTTTTAATCCTGTTTTTTCTTTTTCATTTTATAATTTAAATATTTCTTATATATCACTATTTTTAAGCCTTTGTATGATTTCTCAGATAATTGTAAATTACATGAAGGAATTCTTATTTGGTAGTTCGTGAAAAATCAAAGCTTCTTCTTAATAGTGTAAAGTTGGAACACATTTAAAATTTACTTTGTCATTGTATTAGTGTCGATATTTATCTTTTACCTTGGTCATTTTGTTAGTTAGTGGGATTTACCTTGTCATTGTGTTAGTTAGTATAAGTCTATGTTAATTAATGTAAATTCTATATTTCTCTTATGCTTTGACTTTGTCTTTCACTACATCTTTTCACACAACCAAGCTTATAATCTCTTTTAATTTGATTTTGTAATTTATATTTGCAGGCAATGAATGGTTCGGTACGTTCATTTTCACGGGACTCTATCACATTTATTTGAAACTTCAAAAGTAAAAGAAAGACAATTTCGGATGAATGAAATGTACTTGCATTAATTTTATTACACATTGGATTCAAAAGAAGAGCTTCAACTAAGGTTGTATGCAATTTGTTTGGTTAATCAGGCAAAACGGCACGAACGCGGTATTTTTAGGCCAAATCAGTGTGCTATTGGTACACTTATGGAATATTTTTGTTGTTTTGATTTAAAAATAAGTGTTTTAAGTACTACAAAAGTGCATAAAACATATTTTAGCTTAAAAGCACCTTATATAATTCAATCCAGATAGCTTAAACATCTAAGCTATTTTAGTTCATCAAGGTTGTAAAATATGCAATTTCAATGACAAAGCTTCTAACAAGTAGCGTAGTAATTGATATCTTTAGTCGACCGAATACAAAGAAAAAAGTTAGTATGTGAAAAATAATGCGCTTTCTGCCTTAAAATGTCTTTTCAATTATCCTTTCAAAGCAAAAGTTATTTGCCCTGTTGTTATTCAAAACTCTTTTATATGGAGGATTTTTTGAAGCATACTATATGTCAATCATATTATCCTATTCTAGAATTATCAATCTTAAATGAAATTTTCATTTTAATGTTCTGATAATTTTTGCCGGTCACGAGAATTAAAATACATTTATTATTTTCTTGGATTTACACTTATAGAGGATAAGTGCTCATTTGAAAGCCATGTATAATTTCTAATGATTTCTTTTTAGATAAGTGCTCCTTTGAAAGCCATGTATAATTTCCAATGATTTCTTTTTAATACTGACAGTGCATCGCGCGGGTACAAATACTAGTATATACTAAAAGACAAAAGATTATTTTAGTCTGAAAACTTTTAAGGATTGCTATAATACAAACCAAAAATCTAAAACCTTCCGAGTTGTATTACCTAATCCGCCATAATTCAATAAATTAATAGAAAATACCCAATTAGATGAATATACTTGCGCATTTAAAGAATATTATTATAAAGGAGCATATAATATAGAAGAAAGTAAAGAAATAAGAAAATTATATCTTAATAAATTACCTGAACCATTTAGTTCAAAAATAATAAAAAGTTGGGATGAAACAAAAATAGTAGATACTTTAGGAGCAAGAATAAAATTTTTACAACAATGGTATAGAAACTTATGTGAAAAATACAGAGAAGAAATAAAAATGGAAAAAACATTAATAAGAAATTTAGCATGTTGCAAAGATAAAATAGCACCTCAATTTGGATGCAAAGAAAGATATTATAAGAAAAGAAAAAGGCATAAGAAATATAAGAAATACAAAAAATCAAAATATAAATACAAAAAACCAAGAAAAAGATATTATGTAAAAAATTATAAAAACAAAAGACCATATAGAAAGAAAAAATCTATAAAAGAATGTACTTGTTATAATTGTGGAAAGTTAGGACACTTAGCTAGAGATTGTAAATTACCTAAAAACCCAAAAAATAAACAAATTTCAGAAATAAAAATAGAAGATACAGAATATATGCAAATAGATTACATAGATTACGAATTAGAAAGTGAAGACAGTATATATGAAATTTCAAAGAATGAAACAGATAATGAAATAGATAGTGAATTAGATGAATTAAATGACTGAAGAAGATATAAAAATATTAACAAAAGAAGAATATTTAAATGAAGAAGGAACAGATCAAAAAATAATATTTGATAACAATGTATTTGATGAAATAAAAGGAAAAGAGTTAGACTTAAGTGTAGAAAAAATATTTAAAATACCAACAATAAAAAATATATTTACTAGAAAAAAGGAAGAATATTATGTAGTAAGTCAAAAAGAGCACGTAATAGATTGTAGATATGCAAAAGGTAAAGCCAGTATACCACTAGTAACAAAAAGAATAATTAATAAAGAAATAAACGATATAAAAAGTAGAGACCCAATAAAATATGTACACCTTGGAGGTACAGAAATATTAATAAAAGCATGTTTTAGAGAAGGAATAGATACACCAATAGAATTATATTTAGCAGATGATAGAATTATAAAACCTATAGAAAAAAGTATAATAACTGCCATAAAAGGAAATTTAATATACCAAAAATTTAAATTTATAATAAGTGCAAATTATTCAGTAGCAGTAACAGATAGAAATATAGATAAATCACTAGTATTATATTGGAAGATATCAGGAATAGAATTAACTCCAGGAAGTAAAATATTTACAGCAAGATGTAAAAATTTATATGTATTAACAACAAAACATAAAATAACAGGAAAAAATAAGATTAATAAGATACAAATAGATAGCCCATTTGAACAATTTGTAAAAACAATAGACTATAATGATTATAGCTATAGAGACATAGATGTAGAAGAAAATCTAGAAATAATAAATCATAGAATAAGTACAACAAAAAGAATAGCTTATGATAAACCAGAATCATCAAGCTCATCAAAAAGAATAAGTTATGAAACAAGTTCAATGGATAATTCAAACCATTATTACATAACAGGAAAGGTAAATGAAAAAGAATATTTGATACTCTTAAATACAGGACAGGAAGAAAATTATATAGCAAAATATCTAGTAAAAAATGAAGAAATAAAAACCGACAATAATATATGCCCAGATCTACCAAGAAGCTTAATAAATACTAAAAATATAGCAGAAAAAAACATAGTAATAGGAATAAGAAAAATAAAAATAGAATTTGAAGTAAAAGAAGAAATGCAAAAAACAGACATAATATTAGGAATAAAATGGCTAGAACAAGTAAAACCATATAATATAGAACATACACAATTAACTATAACATATAACAGAGAGAAATTATTCTTAAGAAGAGCATTAACATAAAATGAAAATATATGTATTAATGAAAATAGTAGTAGAAGGATATTACAGTAGATATTATACGCCTATGATAGATACAGGAGCAGAAGCTAATTTATGTAGATATAATTGTTTACCAGAAAGTAAATGGGATAAATTAAAAACACCAATAATAGTTAAAGGATTTAATAACGAATGAAGCTTAATTACTTATAAAGCTAAGAATGTAAAAACACAAGTATGGGATAAAATATTAACAATAGAAGAAATTTATAATTATGAACTAACATCAAAAGATATACTTTTAGGAATGCCGTTTCTAGATAAATTATACCCACATATAATAACTAGAACAGACTGGTGGTTTACAACACCATGTAAACAAAAAGTAAGAGCAAAAAGAGTTAATAATAAAATAAGAAAGAAAACGGATTGGATAAAAGGAAGTGAAAAAATTACACAAAAGTTAGAAAATATAAAAAATACTGAAGATACAATAGAATTAGTTGTATTTTCGATAAATAAAACAGAAATAACTATATTTTCAATAAATAAGATAGAAATAATTAAGAAAAAATTAGAACAATTATATAGTGAAGATCCATTAAAAGGATGGGAAAAACATAAAACTACTATAAAAATTGAATTAATAGATAAAAATAGCATAATAACCCAAAAACCATTAACATATAATTTTGATGATTTAAAAGAATTTAAAATGCATATAGATGAATTATTAGAGAAACAATATATACAAAAAAGTAATAGTAAACATAATAGCCCAACATTTATAGTAAATAAACATAGTGAACAAAAAAGAGGAAAAAGTAGAATGGTTATTGATTATAGAAATTTAAATGCAAAAACAATAACTTATAATTACCCAATACCAAATAAGATATTAAAAATAAGACAAATACAAGGATATAATTATTTTAGTAAATTTGATTGCAAATCAGGATTTTACCATCTAAAGTTAGAAGAAGAATCTAAGGAATTAACCGCATTTACGGTACCACAAGGATTTTATGAATGGAATGTACTACCATTGGGATATAAAAATGCACCAGGTAGATATCAACATTTTATGGATAGTTATTTTAAACAACTACCTAATTGTATAGTATATATAGACGATATACTATTATATACAAAGACCAAAGAAGAACATTTAAAATTATTAGAACAATTTACGGATATAATAGAAAATTCGGGAATAAGTTTAAGTAAAAAGAAAGCTGAAATTATGAAAAATCAAATAGAATTTTTAGGAATACAAATAGATAAAAGTGGAGTAAAAATGCAACAACATATAGTACAAAAAATAGTAAATTCGAAAGAGGAATTGGATACGAAAAAGAAATTACAATCATTTTTAGGATTAGTAAACCAAGTAAGAGAATATATTCCAAAATTAGCAGAAAACTTAAAACCACTACAGAAAAAATTAAAAAAGGATATAGAATATAACTATAATGAAAAAGATAAAAAACAAGTTCAAAAAATAAAAATACTTTGTAAAGAATTACCAAAATTACAATTTCCTGATGAAAATAGAAAATTTATATATATAGTAGAAGCAGATGCTAGTGAATATAGTTACGGAGGAGTACTTAAATATAAATATGAAGCAGAAAAAATAGAACACCATTGTAGATATTACTCAGGTACGTTCAACGAGACAGAAATAAAATGGGAAATAAATAGAAAAGAATTATGTTCATTATATAAATGTTTGTTTGCATTTGAGCCATATATTGTATATAACAAATTTATTGTGCGAACAGATAATACACAAGTACGCTGGTGGCTAACAAAGAAAATACAAAATTCAGTTACAACAAAAGAAATTCGGAGACTAGTATTGAATATATTAAATTTTACATTTACAATTGAAGTAATCAGTACTAACAAAAATGTTATTGCAGATTACATATCAAGACAAAGCTACACAGACTGATATTATAGAAGAAGATACTCTAGAAAAGATACTTAACACCCTAACTACGCTTTCCGTGAAAGTGGACAGTATGGGTAATGAGATAGAAAAGCTAAAGACTAATGAAGGTAAACTAAAGTCTATAGCTACAAATCAGCTAACTCAGCAGTGTGCAGAGCTATGTCGATCGGAAGACATTAAAATTCCAGAGCTAGAAGGAGACGTTGGGATACTCCATAAAACCCATAACGTTTATCTATCTACTTCCGCAGGTACAAGAAAAGGAGCTAGTCGACCAAGATACCAGAACATGAATATGAATAAAATATTTGAAAAACCATATACCCCAAATACACCAAAAGATCCCATGTTTATACCCCCACAAATTACCACATACCGAGATAGTCTGAACCAAGATAAAAAAGTTTATAACTACACATCCCAAAAATACATAGAAAATATCTACAATATACAAACCTTTTTAAATAGCAACCCAAAAGCTACAAATGTCCAAGAACCAGATACAAACTATATAACCCAGAAATTGACCAGATATAATAAATTAATTGCCTTACCTAAAACCAAACCAAATATAGTTAAAACTTGCTACGAATATGGACTACTTAGTACTGTATATACCACGGACGGAACTGAGATATCCACTATACCAGAAATATATGAAGCATTTATCATTTTTAAAAGAATAACCAAAGGTACCTTATTCTTTATAAAAATTTACGCGGCACCAGCAGAAATATTATTTGATGAAGTTAAAAAACCTATACAAGTTGTAAAGATAGGAATGACACGAGATATGATTATACCACAAGATATTATTTCACAACCAGAGATACCCAGAATCGAGATACCAAAATTTTATGCAAACAAAAGGATTATCGGATTATCTACGATTTTACAAGAGCTAGCAAATACATATTGCAACCAAAATCCCATATGGAACTACTATTCAAGAGATCATGTATTAATATATTCGAATTCAAAAGAGTTACGAGAAACAGATATGGAAACTATTAGGCAATGGATTATCACGTTGCTTAAACCGGAAACAGAACCTATTGCCAGAGCTATCAGGGAAAAATTTATTTCAGAAGAATTATTGACCAGATACTGCAAAACTATTGGACACAAATATCCAGATCACAGATGTTCAAAATGTAATGGAGGAGATAATGATGTCCCAGCAGTTCAGCTAGAATAAAAGATAAGAACGCCAGCTGGAAAGATAAGATCAGAGCAATAATGGAGATACAACAGATATGACAAAATAAACGGAAGACTTATTGTATAAATTGTTTACGTAAAGATAAAGTAGTTTCAAAAGTAGTTGATAGCATTTAATGTAAATATTAATATAGTTTGAAATTTTACTTTATAGCCTTAGGATAGACTTATAGGTTGGAAGACTTTTTAGTCTTTTTTTTTTTTTTTTTTAATAGTTTTTTGATTAGCCTAGCTTTTTAAACTTTGGCAAATACGTGTAAAGATTCATTCATCTATAAATAGAGAAGGCAGAAGGCATTGCAAAGCAAGCCTTCATGCGTTGAAGCAAAAATTCTGTCAAAAGCCCACAATAAATATTTTGCTTAGTTATTAAAAAACAGGTATATATCAATGGAAAAATCTAAGGAGGAACAAAACTCAGAAATATCAAACCTACCAGAACAGGTATGTTTATTTATGATTATGAATAGCTAAATTCATAATTCCCAACAATCATGATATGATAAAATAAATTCATGTTAGTTACTTTATGGTAGAATTATTCGAGGAATAATATGTTAAGAAGTTTATTAGCAAAGCGGAAACGGAGAAAGATCCCTAAGAACTATGCCATCCTAAAGGTGAAACCAATAAGGCAAGAAGCCGTGGTGGGGAGTAACCAGAGTAGAGGCGCTGTTTAAGGGAAAAGTATCCAGATTACCATGCTAATAGTGACCGAAGAACATGTTATTTAAGAATAATCTAGTATATAGTAATCTAATATGACTATATTTTGTTAGGTACATGGTTGAAGGGAATATTTTGAAAAAAGCAATTTTATGAAAATGAATAATTATTTATCTGATGAGATGGTAGATAAATTTAAAATACTTATTTTATATGCACTTAAAGATATAACTGTAGTAGATATAAGAAAAATCATATTAGAAAAAGCATTTGGTAAATATTACATGACTAGAGTAAGTTAGATACCACACATACCTAACTACTCTTACAAATACTTAGCATGATAAATTACATAGAATTTTTAGAAAAAGATATGAGAAACATACAACTACTAGAAAAACAGATGAAAAATATAGACAAATACATGGAAAATAAAGATATAAAATATGAATTTTAGAAAATAGACCATTTAGACTACCTTAAAGTTTTAATCTTATATATACTTAAAGACATAGAAATTAAAGATATTAAGAAAATAATATTAGAAGAAGTAATAAACTACGAAATTGAAACAATAAATGCGTTAGAACAGATATACGAAGACATTTATCCAGAAGGATATTATTCAGATCAAGACTGTGGATGCTAGAATATATAAGAAAAACTAGGGAAAACCAAAATAACCTAAATGATGAAATTAATTATAGAAATCGAATTAAAGAAATAATGGAGACTCTAAAAGAAAAGTTAATATGGATAGAAAAAACCTTAGAAAATTTAGAAAAAAGTACATGTGATAGTTTAGATAATTTAAAAAACTCACTACGAGAAGAACAACACAAGATAATAAATGACATAGAAAATCTAGAATTAGATATATACTACAGTACAGACAGGATAAATTATTATACAAAAATTTGTAACTCTGCAATTACTACAGGATAAAATAATAAACTAAATAAATTAATGGATACATCTTACGAAAAGAATAAATCATTAAAAGAAATAGAAACTCAACTATATAGTCTATACCAAGAATATAAAAAGTTACATATTACTAACGAGGATCCTAAAACACTAGATAATCTAATCACGATATTATCTAATTTAGAATATGAATTAATAAAACATCTTAAATCAAGAAGATAAAAATGAATATTATTCCAATCAATAATATTTATTATAAAAATAAATACCTACGTATTTATTATCTAGTTGAATCTACGCACCTAATCCGCACCCCCCTACAAACCCACAAAGATTAGCTTACCTAATTACCTTAATATCTAGTATTGAAGCAAAATTAATAATCCATTTAAAATCTATCCATTGAACTTGTTTCATAACTTATTCTTTTTGATGAACTTGTTTTTTATCTTCTTCATTATAGTTATATTCTATATCCTTTTTTAATTTTTTCTGTAGTGGTTTTAAGATCTTTTAAACTTATTTTTATAATATGCAGGTTTCCTTATTTCTGATGTACTAGGTATTATATTTTGATCTTCTTTTTTATCAAGAGTATTTATTTCTGTGTTGATATTTTCTAATTTTTTTTCATTAATTGCTTCTTGTTTTTCATTGATTTCTAAATTTTTTGTATTTGTTAATATTTCTGTATATGTTTCACTATCTTCTGAATCATAATTGTCTGTTTCTTCAACATCTATATTATTTATTTCTAATTCCTTATTGTCTATTTCTAATTTTTCTTTAAATTGATTTATTTCGTTTAATAATTTTTGTTCTTTATCTTTTTCTTCTTTTTCTTTCTGTCTTTTTTCATACAGATCTTTTAACATTTGTAATTCTTTTTCTAATTCAGCAATCCTACTATTTTTAGTTTCTTCTATTTTTCGTATTTCTTCTGTAGTTTGTTGTTTTATTTTTTCTATTTCCTTTTTTCTATCTATTTCTTCGTTTTCTCTTTCTATTCTAACCATAGCTGTCAATTTATCTTCTAATTTTAATTCTTCTTTTTCTAACATTAAATATAAATGTTCGCCTATTTTCTTATATCTTCTTCCTAAATTAGAAAATACTATTCTTATTTTTAATCCTTCGTGATTTTCATATATTTTTTCGTCTATTATAAATTCTTCTTTGTTCATTTTATTGTAAATAGTTCATGTTGATATATATATTCTAAACTATCTATTTGTGATTCTAAAAGCCCACAATAAATATTTTGCTTAGTTATTAAAAAACAGGTATATATCAATGGAAAAATCTAAGGAGGAACAAAACTCAGAAATATCAAACCTACCAGAACAGGTATGTTTATTTATGATTATGAATAGCTAAATTCATAATTCCCAACAATCATGATATGATAAAATAAATTCATGTTAGTTACTTTATGGTAGAATTATTCGAGGAATAATATGTTAAGAAGTTTATTAGCAAAGCGGAAACGGAGAAAGATCCCTAAGAACTATGCCATCCTAAAGGTGAAACCAATAAGGCAAGAAGCCGTGGTGGGGAGTAACCAGAGTAGAGGCGCTGTTTAAGGGAAAAGTATCCAGATTACCATGCTAATAGTGACCGAAGAACATGTTATTTAAGAATAATCTAGTATATAGTAATCTAAGATGACTATATTTTGTTATGTACATGGTTGAAGGGAATATTTTGAAAAAAGCAATTTTATGAAAATGAATAATAATTATTTATCTGATGTGATGGTAGATAAATTCAAAATACTTATTTTGTATGCACTTAAAGATATAAAATATATAGAATCCCTTAATAAAAATATGCAAGAACTACTAAGGCTGAAACAAACAACTACAGAATATTATAATAAAATATTTAGTCAATTTTAAATGATAGATAATCTTAAAGTTTTAATCTTATATATACTTAGAGATATAGAAATTATAGATATTAAGAGAATAATATTAGAAAAGGTATTAAACTATGAAATTGAAATTATAAATTGGATAGCACAGTTATACCTGGATAATTACCCAGATGGATATTATTCAGATTAAAAGATGCTAGAATATATAAAGAAAATTAGAGAAAGACAAAATTGGATATATGAAGAAGTTAATTACAGAAATCAACTTGAAATAGAGAAAAAACAACTAGAAGAAAAATTACTTAAAATAAATTTAACCTTAGAAAAGGAAAGTACAAGTAATAATTTATTTAATACATACGAAAAATTATTTAATACAGATGGAAAAGGGAAAAGTATCCAGATTACCATGCTAATAGTGACCGAAGAACATGTTATTTAAGAATAATCTAGTATATAGTAATCTAATATGACTATATTTTGTTAGGTACATGGTTGAAGGGAATATTTTGAAAAAAGCAATTTTATGAAAATGAATAATTATTTATCTGATGAGATGGTAGATAAATTTAAAATACTTATTTTATATGCACTTAAAGATATAACTGTAGTAGATATAAGAAAAATCATATTAGAAAAAGCATTTGGTAAATATTACATGACTAGAGTAAGTTATATACCACACATACCTAACTACTCTTACAAATACTTAGCATGATAAATTACAGCAAGATGCAAAAATTTGTATGTATTAACAACAAAACATAAAATAACAGGAAAAAATAAGATTAATAAGATACAAATAGATAGCCCATTTGAACAATTTGTAAAAACAATAGACTATAATGATTATAGCTATAAAGACATAGATGTAGAAGAAAATCTAGAAATAATAAATGATAGGATAAGTACAACAAAAAGAACAGCTTATGATAAACCGGAATCATCAAGCTCATCAAAAAGAATAAGTTATGAAACAAGTTCAATGGATAATTCAAACCATTATTACATAACAGGAAAGGTAAATGAAAAAGAATACTTAATACTCTTAAATACAGGACAAGAAGAAAATTATATAGCAAAATATCTAGTAAAAAATGAAGAAATAAAAACCGACAATAATATATGCCCAGATCTACCAAGAAGCTTAATAAATACTAAAAATATAGCAGAAAAAGAAATAATAATAGGAATAAGAAAAATAAAAATAGAATTTGAAGTAAAAGAAGAAATGCAAAAAACAGACATAATATTAGGAATAAAATGGCTAGAACAAGTAAAACCATATAATATAGAACATACACAATTAACTAACTGAATTTTGTATTTTCTTTGTTAGCCACCAGCGTACTTGTGTATTATCTGTTCGCACAATAAATTTGTTATATAGAATATATGGCTCAAATGCTAACAAACATTTATATAATGAACATAATTCTTTTCTATTTATTTCCCATTTTATTTCTGTCTCGTTGAACGTACCTGAGTAATATTTACAATGGTGTTCTATTTTTTCTGCTTCATATTTATATTTAAGTACTCCTCCGTAACTATATTCACTAGCATCTGCTTCTACTATATATATAAATTTTCTATTTTCATCAGGAAATTGTAATTTTGGTAATTCTTTACAAAGTATTTTTATTTTTTGAACTTGTTTTTTATCTTCTTCATTATAGTTATATTCTATATCCTTTTTTAATTTTTTCTGTAGTGGTTTTAAGATCTTTTAAACTTATTTTTATAATATGCAGGTTTCCTTATTTCTGATGTACTAGGTATTATATTTTGATCTTCTTTTTTATCAAGAGTATTTATCTCATAAATTAAGTCCATCTGCCCTTTTTCCTTGAATAGGATTGCAAAAGATCGGAAAATTTTAAATTGGGCACCTTTGTTTTCCATTTTTAGATACTCCGGATATGAGCACTTAAAATCATCCTCTGCGTGTGAAAACATCCTTTCAGGTTGTGCCAATTGTTATCGATGTTTCAAGCGGAGTAAGCGACATATTGCTGTTAGGGAAAGAGACAAAGGGGAAGTGATCGTTGCAAAATTCAGGTTAATTACAAGGATCTTATAGTCACAACTCACCTACATCTGGTCTGCATTAAATTTCTGGGTAGCTTCTACAACAAGACAATCCTTGAAAGACAATGTCACCATTTCTCGTGCAGCCCAAAAGCACTCTATCTTGTACAAAAGTTTTGCAAGTACAGGGCAAGTTGCATATATTCAGTAACCATTTCCAGCTTCGATCTTATTCCATAATCCATATGTCCAATTCTATTCTCTCAATTCTGCCGCCATAAAAACTAAGACAACCTTTGACACTTCTCAAATAAAAGAAGTCGTTCTCACCTACAAAATCGGGTGTTGGAAGATTTTTCACTTCAACTAACTTCACGTCAAATTATATGATTATACAAGCTCTATCTACAAATATCATAGAAGCTCTATCTACGAATAGCTGGATTTCGCCATTATTCAGAGACTAAAATACATGACTTGCAGTACTAATTCAAAAAGAAATCATGTCACCAGGTGGTAATGGTAGTCCTGGACAAGGGGAACTTGTTTTTGTTGTCCAAGAACTATGAATTAATAGATAAAAACTAAAATAAAAATTGAATTAATAGATAAAAATAACATAATAACTCAAAAACCTGCATAAAACATGTCATAGATAAATATAATATTGTAATCACCAACAGTAGAATCATAGCACAATCCACAAGCCCTCAATCATCGAGATTTGTCATTGTAGTACTAATGATTATCAGGACATGAAATAGCGTGATATTCTCTAGGGTTCCTACATCTACCAGAGCATATTGAGCTATTTCATGTCCTGATAATCATTTGTATTACAATGAAAACCCCCAACAGGTGAGGGCTGGTGGGTTGTGCTATGATTCTACTGTTGGTCGTTAACACCCAATTTTGGCACTCCAAATGTGAAATTAACGCATTTAGGCTCCCTAAATGTTAAATGACACAATATGCAATTTTTTCACATATTTTTTACAATTATTAATTAAGTGCTGATAATCATCATTATTTTAGAAGTTTTACACATTTATTGTCATATTTTAATTTTACATAATTTATTGATAGTTATCTTTAATTTCGTAAATTTTTATCAGTCTATTATTATTTTAATATTTTTAGCAGTCATTTGCATACGTACACAACACAACACTGTAATTTTTACTGCACAGTATAATTTCAATTATTTATAGCATAATATATTTTTTCAAGATAATTATATTTTATGTTCGTTGTTTATATTTTTTCTGTAATTATATATCGGCATTTAGATTTTTGTATATTATTTAATACAACTTGCAAATATGAGTCGATTTAATTATTTTAATACACAGAATAATAAATCAATCAAGTCAACATCTCATCACTAAAAGATATTTGACTTTTTATTTTATTATTATTTTCCTTTTCTAAAGGCACAACAAAAACACACACTAACACAAAAATCTGATTTTCTTATCTCTTTCCTCTCAATCACTCGCATATTTCTCTCTCTTTCCCCTCTCTCTCTCAAGAAAATCAACAACCACCATCACTGCCCTCTTCTTCCCATAACCTCCATGAACCGCCGGTGACTCTCACCAAACCACCATCGTCGACCGCCCATAAGCCACCAGCGCTGCTCCCTTTCCATGGTTTCCTCGCCGGAGGTGATGACCGGCGAGCACCACCAAGCTGCCACCACCACTACCCTTCTCGTTCTCTTTCACCATAACACCGAATCATATCGTTTGGTGGGATTTTACAATTTTGGTGATATTTTTTGGCTGGAATTTTGAAGTTCAGAAAAAAAAAAAAAACTTGCTTTAGTTCCGTTAAGGGCTGCTTCTTTTGTCTTACTTTTTGCTGCTTGTTGCTATTGTTTGATGTGTTTAAGTTGTTCTTTGAATTGGTTCACTATGGGTTCTATCCGGGTGGTTGTTCTTGACGATTTTGATTTTACTGATAACGAATAACATATCATATTACAACTTGGCCAATGAAAAAATTACCGTAGGTTTTTAGGCCTACAATTACGTAACAAAAATAAATGTTTTAGCCATTGAAATTATCTCTCCATCGGATATTTGAGGCCACCACATTACAAAAGACAAACTTTATTTATCAAAGTTATTATTTTAAGGCCGACACTTGACTGATGAAGAAATTTTCCATCGATTTTCGAGGCCTGAAAAAATGAAAGACCGATATTACGTATATAAATACATAATAAAATAAAAAAATTAAATAAATTTGGGAAATGACGATTTAGGATGGCTAATAAATCAGCAACCACTTCGTAGCCATGACGTACCTAAAATCTGATTCGAGCCCACACTTTTAAACAAAAATTATATCTTTTTATATAAATATGCATACATACATTCTCAATTTATTGATTATTTATTTGTTACTAGCATTTTTGTTTACAAGTGTTTATACAGGTTATTGAGAATACTTGTCGGGAATGACATTTAACGAAGAGTTTAAATTTTGTGTTTGCATTGTTTATATTTTTACACTTGAACAAAATATCAATTATAGTGAAAATTTTATTTTTTGGGATGTTGGATGGGAATGATTTTATACAAATATTCACCACGCGTTTAGGCAAATTTGGGCCGTTAATATTGATATTAAGAAAGAAATTGACATTAGATACTTAATCAATTAATTCATACTTATACATTGAAAGATATTGCATAGTTTTTTCTTTAATATAATTTTTCCGATATTATTATTTTTTACGCGATTCTCATAACACGTTAGGTCGTTAATATTTATATTAAAATTGATTTAGTTATTTAATTAAATAACTAACACTTTTTACATTAATAAATATTACGTAGTCTTTCTCCTTAAAATAATTTTTCTTTATTCAATTTTGTCTTTACATACATATTTATATATTTTATTTATATATATTTTTACGATAGCATTATTTACAAACATTAATTTTTTCTGTTTTCTTTTTTAATAATAAACCTAAGTCTGGCCGGGAACCACATTTGTGGATTCTGAAGGGTGCCTAACCCCTTTCCTTCGGAATAATTTGAACCCTCATCTAGAATCTAAATTAGTTCGTAGATTAAAACACAAGTCATACATGTTAAAAAATAAATAGGTTTTCTATTTTTCCTTAAAAATTAGGTGGCGACTTTGTATAAAATTAATACTTTTTGAGTCCATAATATCGTGTTCGTTTTGACCTTAGATAAAAATCAAGTATGACACCGTTGATTACAAGATTATATTGATCTATGACTTGTTTTATGGTATTACTCTTTGATTCGTGATTCTTGGACAAAAATAACAAGTTCCCCTTGTCCAGTACTACCATTACACCTGGTGACATTTCTTTTGGAATTACTACTGCAAGTGGTGTATTTTGGTCTTTGAATAAAGGAGACATACAACTATTCGTAGATAGAGCTTCTATGATCCTATACTTTGACGTGTAGTCAAATGAAGTGAAAAATCTTCCAGCACCCAATTTTGTAGGTGATAACGACTTCTTTTATTTTTTTATTTGACTAGGGATAAAGGTTTTCTTAGTTTATATGGCGGTAGACTTGAAAAAAAAAAAATGGACATGTGATTATGGAACGAGATGGAAGCTGGAAATGGTTACTGAATATATGCAACTTGCCCTGTACTTGCAAAACGTTTGTACAAGATAGAGTGCTTTTGGGCTGCACGAGAAATGGTGGCACTGTCTTTCAAAGATGACATTGCTAATAATAAATTGATTGAAAGGATTATTGTTGAAACTTTTGTATTTACTAATTTCCAAGGCGATTGGAGGGGTAATAAGACTCGTATAGTTTAGGGATATATGTAGTACAAAAAAATTGAGTTCCGGAAAGTAATAAGACAATTAAGGAAGTTCTTATGCATTTTTACTTTACAATATCACAAACGTAATGTGGAATTATTAGGAACTTATAATACTGCTTTTGACATAAGAACCACTATCATTGTTAAATGGGGAACCCCTGGACCGAAGGTAGTTCTCGGTGCAGTTCACACTTAATTAACTTATGGAATCAGTTGCAACACCAATGTATTTATAAAATTTACATTGGTGACTAGCACTACCCTGAAATTGGGGGTAGAGGGGTGCGGAGGGCTTGGGGGGGGGGGTGTTGATGAAAAGCTGCAGAGGGGACTGGATGATATAGCATACACGCATTGAAGGCACACCCCATACCACCAACACTTTGTCTGAACTAACAACTCCTATGCGGGGATCAACGACAGCTGAAAAAAACAAATCTTACACCATAAAAGACTACAACAGATTCCATAGAGGTAATTAGAATGTTGTACAATGGTTCATCAAGTTATGATTTTTTTAATTTGTGAATGAAGGGAGTTGATCCACATGTTGGGAAATCCGATGATCGTGCACCCCTTCAAGGAACAAATAAGTTAGCAGACTTGCTAGCCAAAAAAGGAGCCAGGAAACAACTTTTGGAACATTGCATATGCTTGTAGTTCCTTCAGTATTTGTAAATGATGTTTTTCGGAAAGACATCCTATGAATTACATATGATAAACAAAGTTTGGTTCTTAACGGTAATAGTTTATTCGCTCGGTATAATATAATGAGCATAAACCATCCCCAAGATGGTATTGTTTGTTTTTAGCTTTGAAATTAGAGAAATAACAGAGAAAAAGTTGGAGAGAAAAAGATATTGCAATTGTATTGGCAAAGGAAATTTATTTTATTAATAACTCAAAACATATATTTATAGCTAAATTATAACTACAGTTTAAATTGGATAACTAATTTGAATTCAAATAATAAAGGGATAATTAATTGCTAAGTCACATAGAACTCTAATAATTTTAAATTACTAAAAAATTATCTACTCATGTTTCATTTCTGAGACATATCTTCAACATTCCATCTTTGGATCAGAAATTGTCTACTCCTATTTTTGACCTCTTTAATAAATCTGCCTTGTCATAACCCGAGCCAGGGCCCTAGCCATAATGAGCATCTCGAAACTTGAAGGCCCGGGCGCTCTTCTAAATCTGGTAATTATGCACAATATTCATATAGTATAAGAAAATTTGCGACAAATAATACATGACAGAACCATGGTCAATCTCATAAACTTGAACAATTTAAATGGGAAATTCCGAATATGCTAAATAGGTGACAACCGTCTGCGAAATCTTTAACATTACAATAATCATCATACGTCTGAGACAAAACTGGGACAAGGCCCCTAGTAGATCATAAAAAGAAAGAAATAATGAAATCTTAAAATCAGGCCTTCCGGAATAGAGAAGGTACACCAACTGCAACTTCTAATAAGTCAATCTACTGCTTACCGGGACCTCAGGACTGTGTCTCATAATCCTGAAATATAGGGGGATCAATACCGATGTACTAGTACGCATAGCAATCCAAAATAATACATTTATATATATAAGATGGATGAGAGAAAATCATGAAACAACATGCATGATATAGTTTAAAATACATGGGCATTCTTTGATAATCATAAAGCATTCTTGTCAATGTTGTTCTATTCTTTGTATTACTTTCGAGTTAGGTGGTACATCCTACAACTCTGCTATTTCACGGGCTATATGGAATTCTCCAATGACTCGGTGGCCAAGCCTCCAACCCAAGTTTGCCTCAAGGATTGGAGTCTCTGATTATCTACTACGCCACAGGGCCGTTGCCAGCGTACAATTTTCCTTTTGGGTAACATAATAACCCATATCGGTAAAACACGGTTTCAAGAAATGAGTTTTATGGCTCATGCCCTCTTCGGGTGATCACCTAACATCTCTTAAGACCATTTTTAGTCTATTCTAAACATGCATCTTTCTAAAATCAAATTCTGAAAATCTAAGCAAAATGTGTATCTTTAGTCTGTTCTAAATCTGCTATGGAATTATCTGAATTGGTATCGTCATACCAAGACTTTCAAGTCATGTTTTTGATCCATAAAAAGATATCATATCACAGTCTTTTCTTTCAAAATATAAAGTTTGTACCACCATACTTTAAACAATTCAAGAAGATTCAGACTTCAAAACATTTATCAAGTTATGCAAAGATTACTCTTTTCAGCATTTCAACAAATATGTGGTGGTCATGAGATTTATGAAAAAACATGCAATCTTCTTAGTAAACATCTTTAACCTTTAACGCCAAGTAAAACACCCTCTCTTCGATTCAAATCCAGAATAAAGTCATAAGCAAAATCAAGGCATTTATATTATGATCCTAACAATACATTTTGAATAAATCAAATCTCACGAAAACAAGATGTTTGTAAACAAGCGAGGGATTTCTAATAGTGAATGCTCTCACTTCATCATTCAAACTCTTCAAATACATTTATATATATACTTATACATGGTTATATATCAAAATTTGGGGAAAAGGCCTCAAGACCAAAACTTTATCATCAATAAGGTTTCATAATACATAATTGTAATTGGAAGTCCAAAACCCCTTCGTAAGTTCATAATTTCTAATCATTTATTCATCATTAAAACAATTGCACCATGCCCATGTAGTTTTAGGAAAACCCCACGTACCTTAGTTTACTTGGTTTAAAGAGTAGGACTCAAATCTTGATTGGTTCCTTCAAAAACTTGAACTTAAAGGTTGATTCTTGATTCGTTGTTCTTGGGGAAAACCCCTAATTTCATCTTGTTTTGAGAGTGAAGAAGGAAGTTTTTTGATGTTGGAACTGATGGAAATTGATTAATAACGTGTTAGGGCATAATTAAATCCATTGGGGAGGTTTTTTGAAGAGGAAAAGTACAAAAACAATACTTTTAAAAAATATACGTTTTCGAGCTTCGGGATGGCCGACGGATGGCCTAACGGATCGTCACGGGCTCGACGAACCTTCCCAATAACCGTCTCTATATTTAAAGTGACTGAGTCACTATTTTTGGGGCAACGAGCCTCGCGACGGACCGTCATGGCCCGATGGACCGTCGGCCCGGCCATCGCTCCTTAGGAAGCCTGACACCTTTCTGTAAACTGGGTGTAATGTTTTATCCTGATATCAGATTAAGGAAAAATGGGGGGCGTTGGGAAGAGGATTCAAAAACCTTTCATTTGATATATAGTAGGACCTCCAATTAGTTATATACAAAAAGTTATGTTAGATTGAAGTTGACCCAAGTTTAAACGCTCACCAAAACTTAATCGATAGGAAGGCTTTCAACTCGTCCTTGAGTTAAGTGATACGGGTGTACCAAGCTGTCCAATAAGTTCACGACCATTCACACGTAGCCAAGCTCAGGAGTTACAAAAACTCTAAACTATGTTCATGCAAATGGCCATGTGTGAGTTGGTACTTGATCCTTCCAATGGATTAAATGTTTTTAAGTGTGAAGAGGAGTCTTGAAGTGTAATAAACTTACACTCCAAGGCCACCCCTTGGCAACGGTAGGATGGTTATTTGTTATCTCCCTTTGTGAACTAATATAAATAGATAGTGTTAGTGTTATTTTTGAGTTAGTACATTCCTATTATTGAAGAAACAAAAGACTTGTAATATTGGTGACTTCTCTTTCTCATTTTGGAGAGACCAAAACCAAAATCTCACTAGTAGAGTGATACTAGTGTTGGATCTTGGCTAGAAACTATGGTCTTGAGGATCTTGAGTTCCTCTTGGTCCAAGTAAGAATTTGGTATTGATATTCATTAGTCTTAGGGTCCTTTCTCATTGTTAGGGTTCTTAGATTATTGAATATTGTATATCAAGTTTCTATACTTTTTGTAATCTTGATAACTTTGTGTTGTTGAATCTTAAAGTCTAGTGAAGCCGTGTGGGGCTCTTTTGATTCACTAGAAAAATTGACATTTGTTTTTCTTGTTGTAAACTCATTTTTCTAGTCAAAACAAGTGTTGAAGCCTAGTGAAGCCGCGTGTGGCCTCTTTCGATTCACTAGCACTTTGTTGTTCTTATTTTTGCTTCTTGTGTTGGCTTGAATCTCTTGATACTCACTTAGTTTTGTATCATTTGGTATCAAAGCTTGTGGTTGATTTTGTTCCAACAAAATCAATCTTGGGTTTGTTAGTTGAAAAATACCAAAAAAAATAAAAATAAAAATAAAGTTGCTGAAATCTGAAAATTCCAAAAAAAAAAAAAAAGAAGAAGAGAAATCTGTCCATCTTGCTCTTGGCCGAGAAAATTGTGTTGTGTTGTTGTCTGGGCCGAGATTGGTGTTTGTGTATTTATATCTAGATGTTCTTTTGTTTGTCTAGTTTGTTTCTTGTGTTGATTTCTTTCTCATCAACACAAAAGGTGTCTAAAGCTAAGTTGAGCTTAACATATTGACATTGCTATTGTGGACTTGAAGTGGTAGTATGATGAACTTGAAGTAGGCTGAGTTTGTGTGTTGTTACTTGACTTTAAAGTGGGCTATTGTTGGTGAATTGTGGTTGTGTTCATGATGTATTGTTGTGGTGTTCATCTGATCTTCTCATCATCTCATATCTTGACAACTATAAATACTAATATAGATCCAAAGGTGTTGTAAGACAAAATTGTAAAGTTGTTTGTGAAAAGACTTGCCAACATCACTTCCTTGACTTAACAACCACTTTTCCTTAAAACAAGGATCCCTGTCTTGTGGAACTAATAAAGTCAAGCCTCACCTTTTTTAGTTGGAAAAAGTTGAAAAGTTACAAGACTTTACTTTCCCTTCAAAAGCAAAGTCATCCATTACAAAATTGTGAAGATTAAGGCTTCAAGTTGTTGAAAAAAATGTATGGACCCGTGACCAATTTCATGCTGCCACATCACCTTAATCACTGTTCATGTCATTAATTAAGATCAATTTGAATATTCTAGTTTCTAATTATTGATTCTTAGTTTCTTCTAATTGACTGGAGAACTAATTGGCAAGCTAGTACATTCCTACTAGGTTGTCAATTAGTCCTTTGAAACCTTGTATTCATGTCATCTTTTGTTTGTGTTCTTTTGTAATTTGAATACGTTGTAACTCCTTGACACTAGTACGACAAGAATTCTTTGAGTTTCAAACAAGAATCTACTCCGTACAAGAGCATAGTCAAACCTTAAGGATTCATGGGTTACTAGCCAATCTACAACACTTGTAGAGCTCGAGTGTGAGTGATCCGAGAGTGTGTGAGTCAGGAGAGGTTTTAAACTAACTTGTTTGTTACTTGTGTAGATAATACCTTGACAATTGAGGGAAACATGTCTCAAACCGTGGATTCTAATGAAATGGAGAATATGAGGGTCACTCTTGAGGCTATGACCCGAGCTCTTGAAAGGTTGAGTACGGAAGTGGGAGACATAAGGGGAGAAGTGATGACTATTAGTGGGAGGTTAGAACAAGTGGAGAGTCAAAGGAACTGTAGTCCTTATATTCCTTGACATGTTTCATCAAGTGGACATGATAGAAATTCCTCCACCACCGTTACTCCCGAAACATGACCACAATTGCCAAATCCTTCACTAGCTCCACTAAATGCCGTAAGCCGAACCACTCATAACCCCCTAAACCGAGACTCCTATAGACCAACCCATTCCCAAATTCTGCAAGTTCCGCAAGAGGGACTTGGGCGTTAAATGCCTCCACAAAATCTGAACCCTCCCTTCCAAGCTCCACTAAACCAAAGACCACCACCTCCACAAAATCCAATCCCTTCAAATCAAATTCCAAACGTCCAAAGCCGTCCCGTCCACTTTGAGGAATATGGTAGAGAGTATTATGAAGGGTATGAAGCCTTTGACTATACTTATATGAGGGAAGAAAAGATGAGAGGGGGACGTGTGGATCCAAGAAGATACCGAGGGTATGGAGAAAGGGGAAACCTACACCAAGAGAGAAACGTAGGCATCAATACCATCAAATTGAGTCTACCTATCTTTAAGGGTGAAAGTGACCTCGAGGTGTTCTTGCGTGGAAGTCGGCGTGTGATAAAGTATTTCAAGTGAATGATATATCGGAGGAGAAGAAGACTTGTTATGCCACAACTAACTTTGAAGGCTATGCTAACACATGGTGGGAAAATGTCAAACGGTTTAGTAATGAGTTGATTGATGGAAAACCACCACCATTGTTTCGGTTGAGGTATCTAATGAGGCAATGGTATCTTCCAAAAAGTTATCATCATGAGTTGCTTGCTAGGTTGTACAATTTGCGACAAGGGAATCAAAGTGTAATGGCATATTATGATGAGTTTCAACAACTCATGTTGAAGCTTGATCATCGAGGAGAACTAATTGGCCATAAAATCAATCGGTTCAAGTGTTGGTTGAACAATGAGATCTCCACTCATTTGATACTTAACAATTTTGATACCGTTGAAGGAATTTTCCAAGCGGCTCTTGAGATTGAAAGGGAGCTTAAAGTGAGGTCGTCGTTTAAGGAAAAAGGACCATCAACCTTGGGTTGGCCGAGGAGAAAAGATATGGTTCAACCATCTTTGGGTTGGCCCAAAAACAAGGACCAACTTTCACGACCCGAGCCTAGGCCCTAGCCGTGATGAGCATCCCGAACCATGAAGGACTGGAACACCCATTCTCTATCTGGTTATCATGCACAACATTCATAATCATAATAAAATGCGAAATTGAAACTGAGTACGGAAAACATGGTCAAGTCTTGCAATATTTCTGAATAATACTATCTGACATCAGTCTGCGAAATCTCTACCAGGAACATAAACATTTGTCTGAAAAGAAGCTGGGACAAGGCCCCCAGTAAACCAAAAACATAATAAATAAGATAGTGTCTGACATAATTAGGCCTTCCGAATAATAGAAGGCTCACCACTGTGAGATCAAGTCTGCAAACCCGAGAATGTCTACTGAGTAGCTGGACCCCTAGACTGTGCCTCAGGACCTGGAAGGAGGGGGGATCAGCACAAAAGTACTGGCACGTGAAGCAATACAAAAGTAGTATAATGGAACATACATATATATATATATATATTAAGGGAAAACAATTTTTCATCAATACATCATGTATAAAACTGTTTCTGAAAAATACATGGGCACTTTCTGAAAACGTGCAACCTGTCTGTTCATTTCAAATCATGATCTGTGTTTTACTTCTGAGTTAGGTGGTATTCCCCTACAGGTCTGAATATTCCACGGGCTGTATGGAATCCGCCATTGACTCGGCGGGGAAGCCCCCAACCCAAGTGTGCCGCAAGGGTTGGAGTGTCTGAGTCTGATACGCCACAGGATATTTAAGTCAGCGCATAATAATATACCCGGGTCGGCAAACCACGGTTTTAGGCAAAGAGTTGTCTGAAACTCCCGCCTTCTTCAGGGAACTACCTAATCTCTCTGTATGCCCTATTTTAGCCTTTTCTGAACATGTATCATTCTGAAATTTCTAAATCATGAGAGTCTGATAAAAATCTGATTTCTGAACTAGTCTGTGTCTGTTATGGCATTTGTCTGAGTTGGTATCGTCATACCAAGACTTGCAAGTCCAATTTCTGAGCCATAATGTATTAAGCAAGAGCTTTCATTGAAAACATAGTTTAGACCACCAAAACATGTAATTTGCATTAAAGATGTCATGTTCTGAAACTCAAGTCAAATCCATGCAAAACTTTCATCAAACATATGGTGGTCATGTGCATTTTTGGCAAAACCATGCATTCTTTCATTACATGCATATTCAACATTCACAACCCTCTCTTTCGTGTTCAAAACATTGTATATTACGTGAAACATGGAAAAATTTACATTAAGAGAGAGGTTTCATGAAAATCATGCTCTAAATTCATATTTCAGGACAAACGCATATATATATATACATATAACTTTAAAATCACTTTGGGGGAAAGCCAAAAGGCCAAAACAATATCATTAAAGCTTCTGAAACATGAGTATGTACATGAATTCGAAAATCCAATCCTTAAAACATGATTTCTATGCCCATGAGATTTTAGGAAAACCCCGCGTACCTTATTCTCCACGAATTTTTGGTGTCTATCGAAGCCTACGTCGAGAGGATTCCGAATCTGTAATTTGTTTCACGAAGAAGTTTTGGAATGATCGGTCCTTTAAGCTTGTTTTCTCAAACCCTAGTTGCTCCTTCTCTTAAGTTCTTGAAGGATTAGTTTTTTTGGGATTTTATAGGAGGCTTCAATGTTGTTAATAGGCCCAAATCCGTTTAGGAGTGGGTAAGGACGATTTTGGGTTTTGTAAGGACTAACTTGCACTTAAAGTAACTCAAAACGGAGTGTTTTCGTCACCTGAAACCATAACTATGCTCCGCCCTTTGCATTGCCTAAATTTACATAGGCGTCGCCCTATGCATCGCCTATATGTGCATAGGCGACACATTCAACTTTGAAAGGCCATAACTTCTTCACCGGGTGTCCGTTTTAGGCGAATTTGGTATCGTTGGAAAGATTATTCAATTATCTACAATTTGGTATATAGTAGTCCACCTAGTTAATCATATACAATGAGTTATGGTCAATAGAATTTGACACAAATTACAACGTCCACTAAAACTTAATCGATCGAAATAGTTTTAACTCATCCTTGATTTGAAGGACTTATATGGTCTAAATTCATGCTCAAATGGATTCACATACTAAAAACTTGATTAACATGCCAAATTGGCATAGGATTTAAGGCTCGGGGATTATCAACGCATCAGAGTCATATATTTTATTCTAGCCCGAAATGCGGGGCGTTACACCAACCCACCACTATAGGTCTTCCCAAGCCTAAAACAGTCCACAAATTTCATCCCCGACAAGAAGCGCACAAGTATCCTGATCCTAAAGGGTTCCAATGTTTCAAGTGCCAAGGTTTGGGACATAAAGCCAATGAATGTCCAAAACAGTACAATGTGATCCTAAGGTAAGGGATATTGTATTAACTTGGTAAGGAGGTGGGTCTTGAAAAAGAAAAGAATGAGGCCAAGCCTCAAGAGGGAGAGAAACCCAAAAATAAGCCACATAATGATGATGATGATAATTGTGAGGATGCTTATCCACAAGAAGAGGAATGCGTGTTTCCAAAATTTGTAGTGAGGTATTCCATGATTAGTAAGGCGATAGATGATCCTAGCCAACGGGAGAATCTAATCCATACTAAATGCCTTGTGAAGGGAAGTGTGTGCAATTTGGTGATAGATAATGGTAGTTGTGCAAATGTTGTTAGTGTTGCTATGGTGAACTTCTTGAAATTGCCAACTACACTTCATACTATCCCTTAAAAGTTGCAATGGTTGAATGGATGTGGTGAATTAAAAGTAATGAGGCAATGTGTGATACAGTTTAAGGTAAGAAACTACCACGATGAAGTGCTTTGTGACGTAATACCAATGCAAGCGTGCCACTTGTTATTAGGTAGACCTTGGTAATATGATAGGTCTACCAAACATGATGGGAGGTCTAATCGATATACACTTGAGAAGGATGGACGAAAGGTCACACTTCATCCACTTTTACCTTCACAAGTGAACGAGTTGCACCAAAGGATGAGAGAATTGAAAGTAAAGGGGAAAAAATCCAAAAATGAAGAAAAAGAGGGGGAACCCATAGGTTCAGTAGTGGGGATATCCGGGGCTGCCTAAAAATCAAAGGAAAAAGAAAACATGGTGATGTTGGTTAGAAAGAAGGAGATCTTCGTGGATTATGATGAGGAGACACTCATGCTTCTTTTGGCACATTGCTTTAACACTAACCCCAATAATTCTTCTATTTCTCCTTTGATTTCTTGTGTGTTGCAGGATTATGAAGTTTTTTTTCCCAAAGAACATCCACAAGGGGTACCCCCACTTTGAGGAATTAAGCACCAAATAGATTTTGTGTCGGGATCACAATTGCCCAACTAATCGGCTTATTGGAGCAACCAGATGGATACCAAGGAATTGCAATGCCAAGTTGAGAAAATCCTTAACAAAGGGTATATCAAGGATAGTTTGAGCCCTTGCGCGGTCCCGGTGCTACTAGTTCCCAAGAAAGACGGGACTTGGCATATGTGCGTTGATTGCCAAGCCATCAACAAGATAACGGTAAAATATCATTACCCTATTACTAGTATAAATGATATGCTTGATGAATTGATTGGTTCGTGTTTGTTTTCTAAAATTGAATTGAGAAGTGTCTATCACCCAATCCGTATGCAACCGGGTGATGAATGGAAAACCGCCTTCAAGACTAAATTCGGTCTCTATGAATTGATGGTTATGCCATTCGGCCTAACAAACGCTCCAAGTACTTTCATGAGGATAATGAATCATGTGATGAAGCCTTTTATCGAAAAGTTTGTTGTTGTATACTTTGATGATGTGTTGGTGTATAGTAGGTCCTTAGATGAGCATGTAAAACATTTAAAATGTGTGTTTGATGTCCTCCGAAAGGAGAAGTTATATGCTAATTTAGAAAAGTGTTCTTTTGGTGTCCAAGAAGTTGTATTTATCGGTTTTGTGATAAGCTCAAGAGGGGTCGAAGTGGATAAATCTAAGATTGACGCTATCAAAAATTGGCGAACTCCTAAAACCATAGGTGAAGTGAGAAGCTTCCATGGGTTGGCTAGTTTTTATACATGTTTTGTGAAAGGATTTATTACCATTGCCACCGCCTTGACCGAAGTGATTAAAAAGGATCGGCCTTTCAAGTGGGGAGATGAACAAGCTAAGGCCTTCAAGGACTTGAAAGCTATGCTCATCTCGGCCCCTATGTTACAATTGCCAAATTTTGACAAGACTTTTGAGGTTGAATGTGATGCTAGCAAAGTTGGTATAGGCACGTTTTTAATGCAAAAATTGAAACCTATTGCCTACTTTTTCCAAAAGCTCAAAGGAGCAACTCAAAACTACTCTACATACGATTTAGAGTTGTATGCCTTGATTAGAGCCTTGGCCACTTGGCAACATTATTTATGGCCTAAAGAATTCGTGATCCGAACAGACCATGATTCCTTGAAGGATCGTTGGGCACAAGTTAATTGAAAATTTCCCTTATTTTATTCATTACAAAAAGGGTAAGGACAATGTGGTTGCCAATGCTTTGTCTTGAAAAAACGTTCTTGTATCTACTTTGTCTCAAAAATTGATGGGTTTTGAGATCTTAAAGGGATTGTATCCCGAGGACCCTCACTTTGATCCTATCTATAAGGAATGCGGAGAATGGGGTAGGCAAAAGTGGGATTCGGCTAGGAGTTCAAATCCCTTTGCCAAGTTTGATGGTTACTTGTTTAAAGGTAGGCGATTGTGTGTACCCTCTAGCTCTTGGAAAGAGTTGTTCATGAGAGAAGCACACAATGGAGGTCAAATGGGTTACTTTGGGGTCGAAAAGACCCTTGGAATATTGGAGGAGAAATTCTATTGGCCAAAAATGCACAAGGATATGTCTAGGATTTGTGGCCAATGTGTAGATTGCAAAGGAGCCAAATCTTGGCTCCAACCTCATGGGTTGTACACCCCGCTACCCACCCTTGGCTTGATATATCCATGGATTCACTAGCACTTTGTTGTTCTTATTGTTGCTTTTTGTGTTGGATTGAATCTGTTGATACACACTTAGTTTTTTATCGTAAGGACCTCTAAGATCTCAATATATTCTCAACTAGATTCCCACTTTACCTAGGAATGACAATTTATGTTCTAGCTCAAAATGTGGAGTGTTACACTGCCAATTCATCTTTTGTCTTGCAAATCTTGTGTGCATCTTCTATTGGATTAAATAAGAAACTTTTTCCTCTCATATCAAAATGTAAAATCTCATGATTAGCGGAATCAAAGATTCAACATTATTTGTCTTCTAATAATAATTTAAATCATTCTTCCATAAGCTGGCCAACACTTAACAAACTTTTATTAATATGGGGCTCGTAAAGGACATTTGAAATTATTTTTGTACCTATAATTATTTTGATTGCAACATTCCCTGTTCCTTCTTTAGGAATATTGTCACCATTCTCACTTTTGACTTTCTTATTTTCCAAAGGCAAAAACTCTTCGAAAAAACTTTTTTCATATGCCATGTGGTTTGTACATCCATGGTCAATCGTCCAAAAGTCAGATTTCGTGGTTTAAGAATATATTGTCACAAATAAGTGATCTTCTTCTTCTTTGGTGACTTGGGCATATGTTTCATATTTTTGAGATTTCTTTTGCCAAATCAAAGCTTCATGGACAAGTTGATTACAGATCTTGCATTGTGCATCTGGTCTCTTCAAATATTTAAATAAAGGATGACCTATTTTTCCACAGTGGTCGCAAGGTGGGTAATTTTTTCTTGAATTATTACACTTGCTTTTAGTCTTGTGGTCGGCTGTCAAAGCTCCTTCAACCATGTAATTCAGCATCATAAGCCTTTTTCGCTCCAGTGCCTACAATCTATTTATTAATTCCGCCAAAGTAATCTTGGAAAGATCTTCTGTGTTTTCAAAGGTAGTTATTGATACTTTGTATCTCTCAGGCACAGTAACAAGAATTTTTTAATAATTTTTGAATCTTTAAATATTTTGCCAAGCAATCTTACCTTGTTAACAATGCCAAGAAGAGGGTCCGAGTACTCTCTGATGGTCTCAGATTCCTTCATCATTTGCAATTCGATTTCCCTTATTAGATTCAACACCTTCATGCCTCGTATTCTTTCATCTCCGATATATTCTTTCTTCAAATAATCCCGAATTTATTTTGTTGTTTTAAAGGCCATAATTCTCATGAAAATTATTGAAGAAACACTAGCGAAAAAACTTGCTTTTCACGGAAGAACATCATAATATACCTTCACGTCATTCCAAAGATCTAAAGCCTCAAGATAAGTCTCCATTCTTACTACCCAAAGATGGTAATTTTCACCATCAAAGAGAGGAGGAGCTATTTGTTTGAAATTTAAGCATTACATCTTGATAATACATGAACAAGGAAGGAGAAAGGAGAGAGTGAAGTAGGAAATTTTATTCATCATGCAAAACTTGTGTTACAATATGATGTTGTGCCTTATATGGGCTGTGAACGAGATACGAAATATCTAATAACTACCTCCTTCTAGAATATTCTATTTGACACCTCATTGTAGCTAACTAATCATTGTCTAACAACCTCTAACAACCTTCAACACCCTATACGGATGACTCAGCAATATGCTACTAACTCACTGAATATCTACTCCTACCATTATTACACATCCTTCTGGCAGCTTCATGTACACTTCCTCTTCAAGATCACCTTGTAAAAATTCATTATAGACTTCCATTTGATAGAGAGGCCATCCTCTAAATACTGCTACAACACTTACACTCCTGACAGTAATCATTTTTTCTGCTGGTGAAAATGTCTCATGATAATCTTGCCCTTCTTGTTGGCTATATCCCTTGGCCACTAATCTTGCTTTGAACCTTTCCACTTCACCATTTGCAAGATATTTAATCTTGTATATCCATTTGGAACTAATAGTGTTCTTCCCTTTGGGCAGGTCAACAATGGTCCATATGTTGTTGGCCTCTAATGCTTGAATTTCTAAATTCATAGATTCCACCCATCTTTCATCTTTTATAGCTTGTTTAAAGTGATAAGGCTCAGTCAGATTGGAGAACTTTGACAAGTAACACTGATATGCTGGTTTCAGTTTACTGTAAGATAGGTTGTTGGCTAAGGGGTACTTGCTAGGTAAAGTTGCACCAGGTACTGCAACATCAGAGGAATCTTGGCAATCAGCATCAGTATTTGCATCATCAACATGAATATCCTCTAAAGGAACATCAGCATCAACTTCATCATATGTGGATTCCAGGAAGTCATTGATGTCTTTATCAGTTTTAGAAATATCTGCATGCTGTAATTTTGATTGTGATGGATCAAAAGGTAATGAATCTTCATGAAACACAACATCCCTACTCACTAATAATCCTTTTAAGTTGATGTCCAGTAGAAAGTAACCCTTTTGAGATTCTGAATATCCTACTAGCACCGCAGGTTTAGCTCTTTCAGAGAACTTTTCACCCCTAGGGACAACAGTCACATAACACAGACATCCAAACACCCTCAAATAAGATAGCTTGGGATCTTTGGAGAATAACAACTGATAAGGGCTCTTAACACTCAAGAATGAGGTTGGTAACCTGTTCATGATATATACTGCAACTTTCACACATAATCCCCAATACTTTGTGGGCAATTGAGACTGAAACATAAGAGCTCTAGCAATATTTAATATGTGTCTGTGCTTCCTCTCAACCACTCCATTTTGATGTAGAGTGTAAGGAAAGATGGTTTGATGTAGAATACCTAGCGACTGGAACAATATGTGACATTGAGTATTGATAAAATCAGTCCCATTATCAGATCTAATGGCCTTTATCACCACTCCAAACTGTGTTTTAATCATGGAAATGGATGTCTTAATAGCTACTATGGTCTCAGATTTTAGCTGTAACAGATGAACCCAAGTATATCGACTATAGTCATCCACCATAGTCAAGAAATAACACTAATTATCAAATGTAGATGTTATATAAGGACCCCATAAATCCATTGTACAAGTTCAAAACATGCAGAACATCTAGTAGTACATGTAGGAAATGGCATTCTTGTTTGTTTAGCTAGTGGGAATACAGTACATTTATTCAATATATTTAAATCACTATGATTCATCAAAATGTCTAAGTCTCTTAAAACCTGAGAAGTTGGGTGCCCAAGTCTTAGGTTCCATAGTCTGCAATTGGGAACAACAACCTCTTCAGTGAATCTGCTGTATTTTGGTCCTTCCTGATTAGTATTATCTTTCCATTCTCCTTTAAGAACATACAGTCCACCCTGTTGTCTACTAATCCCCTTCACCTTGCCATTGAAGAGGTCCTAAAATATACAAAAATCAGGAAAAAAGGACACAAAGCATGACAGTTCCATGGTTATCTTAGCAACAAACAACAAATTTACTCTAAAATCTGGAACAAAGAGGACATCTTTGATCACATCATCTATAAATATGTAGGCTTCTCCAGTGTGGGAAATTGTGACTTCATCACCTGTTAGATGGTACAATTTGTCCAAATGTCTTGGAACCAAGCTGGTGCTATCTTTAAACAAGTGTCTATGGGCAGACACATGATGTGTAGCTCTTGAATCTATAATCCAACTGTCAGAACAAGCCTTGGATAAGAAACAAGTAGTAATTCCTGTCATATTAACTTAATTCATATCCTTGGTATCCTTGTTTAACATGTTCATGATTTGAGTGTACTCTTCATCAGTGAAGGTACGTGGTTTTTCCAGTAGTACAGGATTGACATCATGACTAGAACTGGTAGCATCAACTGGAACTGCTACCATGCTTGCAGTTTGGGAAGACTTGCTACCAGTGCTAGTATAGTTGTTACCCCTATTATGTAGTGATAAATTATTTCCACCAACATTATATGACCTGAAATTTGGAGGAGTATAATCTTGTTTTTTCTTATTCATCCAATCATTTGGATATCCATCAGTTTGTAGTAGTATTCTTTTGTATGACCTGAGATGTGACAGTAGTCACACTTTTTTCTCTTGTAATTTGTGTTTCCCTATCCATAACTATAATTGTTATTCACTTTCATAGCAAGAGGTTCTTATCTATCCTGTACAGCAAGTGTACATGTTGTGTGTTGTATCTCCTCTTCTATGAGCATGGCATAAGCTTGATTGAGTGTTGGAGTTACTCCCTTAAGTAAGATTTTTCTCCTAGATTGATCGTAGGACTCATTCAAGCCACTCAAAAATTGTAGAAGTCTTAGTTGACACATATGATCTGAGTACTCTTTGGACTTAGGGCAATCACCGCTAGGATTTGGAACAAGAACATCATACTCACTCCAAAAAGTTTTCAACTTAGTAAAATAAGCTGAGATTGAATCCGTACCTTGAGAATGCATATTGATTTCACGATGCAATTGATATATGTGCATACAATTCCCTTTGTCATATCTTTTATTCAAATCATCCAAGACTACGCAAGCATTTGTAGCATACACGATCCCATATAGTAAGCTTTCACATACAGTATTCATGATCTATGAGAGTACAATCGCATTACATGTTTCCCACTTTTCATGGAGTTCTTCTCTGTATGACTCCGTGTCGCAAGATCCAGTGACAAAACCATTATTTATCTTCCCTAACAGTGCAATTCACATGGATCGACTCCAAAGACTATAGTTTTCTGATCCAGTCAGTTTGATTGGAATGAGTACAGAGCTTGAACTATCTGAAGCACCAATGAAGAGTGGATCACTTTGATCAATTTTAGGTGCCATGAATGAAGAAATTTATCTACAAAATTGACCAAACTAGAAGAAAAAATCAAAATAATAGTTGTATTATCAACCTGTCTCTGATACCGTGTGAAATTCAAGCATTACAGCTTGATAATCCATGAACAAGGAAGGAGAAAGGAGAGAGTGAAGTAGGAAATTTTATTTTTCATGGAAAACTTGTGTTACAATCTGATGTTGTGCCTTATATAGGCTGGGAAAGAGATAAAAAATATCTAATAACTACCTCCTTCTAGAATATTCTATTTGAAACGTCATTGCAACTAACTAATCATTGTCTAACAACCTCTAACAACCTTCAACACCCTATATGGCTGACTCAATAATATGCTACTAACTCACTGACTATCTACTCCATCATTATTACACATCAATGGAATAGGTAGTCGTGTATGTGTCTTGAGATTAGTAGTCAAAACAATTTGGAAAATGCTATATTCAAAATTCATCTCTCTAACAGTTCCCTCAAAAAAATGGCTCGAGATACCAATTATTGGTTTTTAGCTTTGAAATTAGAGAAATAACAGAGAAAGAGTCGGAGGAAAAAAGATACTGCAATTGTATTGTCAAAGGAAAATTATTTTATTAATAACTCAAAACATATATTTATTGCTAAATATCTAACTGCACTTCAATTTTAATGTGATAACTAATTACTATTCCAATAATAAAGGCATAACTAATTACTATATCACATTGAACTCTAACTCATTAACTGGATCATGGATAAAATAATATGAGAATTATATACTCCTACTTTATTTCTAAGACATACTGTATTGTCCAAGTCCATATAGGGAGTGGGATATACTTAACACTCCCCGCACGCCTAGGCCTTGTTAACTGGAGCATGGAAAATATCATATGGGGGCCCAACATTGGTGAACACAGATTTGAGATTAGCCTGGCTCTAATACCATGTCAAGAATTTATCTTGGACCTAACTCAACCCTAAAAACTAGTTCACGAGGAGAGGATTGTCAAAATCCATTTAAGGAGACCAATTACCCTTTTCCTTATCAGATATGGAATATAATTAACAGGTATTAATCAAATAATTCACTAGTAGGTATATAAAAAGGTGTTGGTTTAGCCCAAAATAAAAAAGGGGTGAAACCTTTCGGCCAAAACCAACTCTTCTGTGGTAAGAAGTAAGGTGAAATTCTTGTACCAATACTCTATGTATTTTTTTATCTTCAAAATAAGAACACAACTGCTGCGAGAACAAATTATGTTGTAAGGAAGGAAATAAACAATGTATAACTCTTCATTTGCAGGCCCACATATTGGGGGCAGGAGGAAAGGGTCACTTTTTCTATTACATTAAGGATTTCGAGAACAAGGTAATCCCTATCCCTACCGGTAAGAGCTATTTGCAAAGAAAGAAAAATCCAACAAACTACAAAACCAAATAAATTGCAGGAACATGAAAACAATTACTAACTCAGCTTTTTTGATAAATTTAAATAGAAAGACACCTTAGTCTCTGAAAATGAGTAACATTGTATATCATAATGGAAAAAGTCTTCAAAGAACCAAGTGTAACAATATTAACAGCCTATCTGGTTGTGACCAACGAAGGTCAAAACTAACAGTCTCTTCTCCACCAATTCAGAACACCATCAAAAGGAATATTCACATTAGGGAATCTCCAATATTAAATATCGATGAGGGGGTGAAGGGAGGTAACTGAGAAGCATGAGAAGTCACTGTGTCCTGAGGTGCATTCGTAGAAAACCTGTTAGCGACTGCAAAAATTATCATTCCACTACGAGAAACCACCATGTTATCAGGTGCATTCAAAGCACCAGAGCTTGCAGCTGCATAACTGGACAATCCGCTATGATCAGCCACATTGCTCTCAAGTGTATTTTCAGCATCGAAGCTAGCAGTTGCGTAACTGGATACATCGCTATGAGCAGTATTGAACAACATTGCATAAGAAGTTGGAACTTTCCCAACGTCAAATATGGAATTGAGATCATTGTCTTCGTCCCTAGGCTCAGTGATTAATGCTTCAATGTCACTCCTAATTCTAGTGATAGGGTGACCGTAAGATCTACTGTTAGCAGCAGCACATGGTTGTTCGCTAGGTAATAGGTATCTTCTAACGTCAACAAGAAATCAAGTTTCAGTTGCATCTTCTTCCTCCATGATTATGTCAAGATGCTGAATATGCACTCAACAATCATATTAGGATACAAAACTATCATATCAGGATATAATATGAGGGCCCAACATTGGATAACAAAGATTTAGGCTGGGTATGGCGCTAATACCATGTAAAGATTAGATTTTGGGCGTAACTCAACCTCAAAATCTAGATCATGTGGGAGGATTGTCCAAATCCATATAAGGAGACCAAGGACACCGCACATCCAAAAGTGGACAACTGGAGCGTGGACAATGTAAGATGGGGGGCCCAACATTGGAAACAAAGGAATTGGGTGGGTCTGGCTCTAATACAATGTAAAGAATGGATCTTAGGCCTAACTCAACCTTAACAGCTAGCTCAGTACAACTTCTATAAAATTATTTTCTATAATTATGATAAAAGGCCAAACCATGGTTCGATATACCTCTATCTTCTTCCCTCCTCTATTCGGCTTCAATTTTCTATTAATTTCAGACGGTAATTTGTCCTTCTCAAGAAGAAACTCCGAGTTCTTGTAATACAGATTTTCCTTTGGTGTCCTCTTTTCCCTCTCCAGATATTCACCAATCGTATTGTTATTGTTTACAAAAGAAGAAAAACTATGGTGCGACGGATGTTGGACTTGAGATTGGCGATGGTGGTGGGACGAATGTTGGAATTAAGCATGGAAATGGTGGTGGGATGGATATTGGAAATAAGGCTGGCGATGGTGATGGGATGGATGTTGGAAATAAGGGACGTGATGGTGGTGGGATAAATTTTGGAAATAAGGGCCGAGTAGTGGTGGGACGATTGTTGAAAATAAAGGTGGTGATGGTGGTGGGAAAGATTTTGGAAATGAGGACCGCGATAGTGGTAGGGTAGACGTTGGAAATGAAGGAGGCAATGGTGGTTGTATAGAGGTGGATAATGAGATTGTGGGACCATTGATTACTAGAGTAGATGATAGGGTTAAGATTAGTTTAAGTGGGGGGAATTTGAATATTTCGAAGATTAGATAGATTAGAAGTACATTTGAGGGCGAACTTTATCAGTTTAGGAGTTGTGTGAAGAGGATTGAAGATATGGCACATGAGCAGGTGCAGTTGAACCCGATTAATAGTGGTAATAATGAAAGAGGTAGGATTTTCGTTGGTGTTCCTGATGGCGGAATTATCTCGCATAGTGGTCAAGAATAATTAGGTGGGGATAATGTGTTCGAAAATAGGTCTGTAGTGCGAGTGAAATATAGTCAACCAGGACCATTTTGTCACAGGCCATATCAACCACCCAGTCTTTCTGCTGTTGTAAACAATAATAATGCGGTTGGTGAATATGTGGAGATGGATAAGAGGACACCAAAGGAGAATTCGTATTACAATAACTCGTAGTTTCTTCTTGAAAAGGACATATTACTTTCTGAAATCAATAGAAAATTGAAAACAAATGGAGGAGGGAAGAAGGATAGAGGTGTATCGAACCATGGTTTTGCCTTTGACGATAATTATAGAAAACAATTGTATAGAAGTTGTACTGAGCAAGCTTTTAAGGTTGATTTAGGCCCAAGATCCATTCTTTACAGCAGGAAAGAGAGAGAAACAAGTTATTATCATCTTTAAAGTTAATCCATGAAATCACTCATTACGTCTTATAAAGCCCAAAGCCAAAAGGTTTGATGCCATAAGCATATTTATTGCCTTTTGTGTGCAATGTCTAAAATTACTGATAATAATAACAATAATAAGAACCAGTACATCCTACCCACTCACCCTCCCAAAATAAAATCACCATTTCAAACATAAATTCAGATGATTAATCCCATCCTCAAGAAGTGCACAGGAAGCCCACCTATTTTTTCAATTTTGTCCAAGAAGCCCCTCTTCGCCATTCTACATCTGCTCTTGAATTCTGTTTGGCATCGCATTGCACTTCCGGGAAATTAGGTAATGGAACATGTACAAAATAGATGGCTTCCACATCTTAAATTAATATATTATAGTGATTTATTATATCATCACACGATTTTCCAGGAAGTGCTTGGATATAGTGGAGCTTAGAAATCCTGGAGGCAAGTCGTGGTTTTTCTCCTTTGGGTAATGAGTTTTCACGTAAAATTGTTGTGTTTGCTATTTACTTTCTCCATGAATTTTATTGTTTATATTTCTCCTAGTTCATGTTTGTGTGATTTCATCTGGGAACAAGTCCCATAGATACGAAGCAACTCACTGCAACTCTTCAAGCTCTAATGAATATTAGCTTCTAGTCAGAAAAACTTTAATGTCATTGTCACTTGCAAACTTTTTTCAATCACGAGCTAGCCATAATACTTTAGTTGGAAAATGGTTTCTTTATGTTAGTTAGCAACCTTAATTCGGGAGAATGACTAAGCCGAGCTAATAACAGTTGAGCAAAATTCTAACATCACTCTGAAATTTGAACGCAACTGATCAACACGGATCCATAATGTTCTTCCCTACAATTTAGTTAAAAAGTTGTGGTGTAGTCAGTGGTGCGTACAAGCTAGCTATTAAAATCAAGCACATATAGTAGTAGTAGAAATTAAGATTGAACTTTTGTGTTGCTTATGTTGATTATTGCCCCAGTTACTGCAGTAAAAGTAGGAGAAATTGTTGGACATTATCCAACATTTTTAGCCATGTTCTCAACTTAGTTTAGTGGCTGATTTTTTAGATGATAGTGGTTTAGTTGTTTTGGATATTGTTGATCATGGAATCATGTACAAAGTAGTGGTTTAATTATAGCTTTAGTTATTACATTTTTTTAGTATTCAAGCACAACTTCAGATTAATGAAAAAATCAACCTTTGTGTTGTAAATTATTTGTTCTCTTCTTTCTTTCTTTGTTTACACTTCAAAGGGTTGAAGTTAACTGTACAACTCCAACAAATTGGTATCAAGAGCTCTCTTCTTGAGGGACCCGCATTTGAGGGAAATATATCTTTTTCTTCTTGTTTTTTCTCCAATGGATTCAGAGACTCCTCCCACTGCACTAGCACCACCTGTCTTCAATGTTGAAGGCTATTATGTCTGGGCAGCAAGGTTGAGGAGGACTACGAAGTTCCTACCTTGCTTGAAAATCCAACCGTGGCACAGATGAGGAATCACAAGGAAAAGAAAATAAGAAAATCAAAGAATAGAGCAACATTATTCGCTGCAGTCTCATCTGAAATCTTTGTCAGGATTATGACATTGAAATCAACATTAGAGGTATGGAATTTCCTAAAGAAAGAATATGAAGGAGAAGAACAGATCAAAGGTATGCGTACTCTTAAACTAATCTGAGAATTTGAAATTCAGAAGATGAAAGATTCAGAGACAATCAAAGAGTATTCTGATAGATTACTCAACATTGCCAACAATGTAAGATTACTTGGCTCTGAATTTCTTGATTCTATATTGGTTCAAAAAATTCTAGTAATTGTCCCTGAAAGGTTTGAAATAACTATTTCTGTACTTAAAAATTTGAAGGATTTTTTACAGATTAGTTTGGAAGAACAGTTGAATGCTTTGCAGGTACAAGAACAAAGAAGACTTATGAGGTCCGAAGGATCTATTGAGAGTGCACTACCTGCAAAAGTTCAATCAATCTAGGGAGACCAATGAAAGAAGAAGTGGAACAACAATTAAAACTAAGATTCTCATTCTCCTGGGATCAATAGGGGAGCGAAACATGATTTTCCCCCTTGCAAGCATTGTGGAAAAAAGGGTCATCCACTGTTCAAATGCTAGAGAAGGCCAAACCAACAGTATGAAAAATGTCAGCAGATAGGACATCATCAGAAGTTTTTCAAGAAAAACACTTAGCAAACTAATGCTACACAAGTATCTATGTAGGAAGATGAAGAACAACTCTTTGTAGCGACATGTTTTGCAACTAGCTGCTCGAGTGACAAATGTCTTATTAAGAGTGGCTGCACAAACCACATGACATTTGATCGCGGTCACTTCAACGATTTGGATACTTTAGTAATTTCCAAAGTACAAGCTGGTAATGGAGACTATATTTCTACTGAAGGCAAAGGTACAGTGGAAATGAAATGCTCCTCGGGTACAAAACTAATCAAAGATGTGTTTTTATACCTAATATTTGTCATAGTCTGTTAAGTGTTGGCTAGATGCTTGAGAATGGTTTCAAACATCTCTTTGAATCTTATTACTGTCAAATCTAGGATGAAGAAGGCAGAAACTCATTCAAGTTATTGATTGTCACGACCCCAAAACGAGGGTCATGATGACACTTGTCGCGGCGTACCTTGACAAGTAAGCCTATCACCCAAACTGATACGAATAGAGAAAAAGACAGAAATACCCAAGGTAAGGCTTCGAGAATAAAGACGAACCATATAAATAATCATAACAATGCGGAAAGAACTTATCCAAAATACCAATCATGCCCAAAACCAGGTGTCAATAGTGTAAGAACTACTAATACATTCCAAGAGTCAAATGCATTGGTAAAATAACCACAAAGGAATAATAACTATATCCGAACACTAATAAAGACATAACTAGTATAGAAAGATAGAGGTAAACTTCGGACGCATGAATGTCCAACCACTAACTTGGAAGCTCCAACAACCGCCCGAATCATGTAGGCTGAGGCACATTCGAGCTAGGACCTACACCGAAAGGGCGCAGTAGGCATGAGTACGGTCCACTTGTACTCAGTAGGTATCATAGGCTGACTAATCAAAGTAGTAAATAAGGCATACAAAATATACACTAAGGGCACGTCACCTGCAATCAGAAAATATCCCACAACGGTAGCCCACACCACTTGCACTAACAGTTCTAATATATCTCACATATATTACAAAAACACATCAAGATATAGAACACAAGTATAGATTATGTTACATATAAAATAGATCAAGAGAGAACATATAGATACAAGATCATCAAATACAAGTAACGAAAGGTAAGACAAATACATAAATGACAAGTCAATAAGGCAATACAACAAAACATAAACACAATAAAGTAAGTGCAATGTATATGATAATGATGATGATGATGATGATGCACGAGGTTGTCTCACAACCTCTGGGATCATCGCACAATCCCCGTATACACCTACGAAGCCAAATCTTTCCGACGTAGGACCCATGGGGGGTTCGTCAATACATAGACAATCCACATATCTCATATCTCCTTTCTGGCACATACCTCGGAAAGGGTTTTATAAGGTGTTACAATATTTTTAAAAAGGTGTTGCCAGTTGTTGACACCTAATTTTTGCCCTCCACGACTAAATTTAGTGCTAAGTTTTTTTGATTTTTAATAAAATCGAAAATATTTATTTCATCCGAATAAGATTTTTGAAAAGTATATTTGTACGTGATTTTGTCACTTTGAGTAGCAATTATATATTATCGTGTTCAATTATGCGATATTATATAATTTGATTGCTTAAATGTTTATTCTATGGAATATCGTATTTTAATTAAAGATTATTTTGAAAATGAATATGATAACTAAAATCTTGATTTAATTATAATTTATTCATAAAAATAATTCATTCGGAGAGATATTTGTTTGATTTTATGAAATCAAGAAAACTCAGGATTGAATTATTTATTAATTTGTTTCAAATGTTGCTTCAATTTAGCCAATTTATTTAATAGGGACCCTAATTAAAATCAATTCGGTCGTGATTGCAATGCAATTGGTCATATGAATTTTATTTAGGATAAAAATTAAATACAATTGTCTAAGTTTTATTTATTGACCATTTGATAAGTGGCCCAAGACCAAAAAATGATCAGTAGCCCATTTCCTTTTCTCATTAATATTCAGCACTTAACAACCAACCACCAAGCCCAATTTCATTAGATCCGACCCGGGCCAAATACTCTTCACCCCTTTTCTTTCTCTGCAACAACATCAAACCATATCAGCTTTAAAATTAAACAACAACAATATCGCGACAACGCCCAACATCAGCTATCAACCCGATTCCAACCAGCTCCAACCCGACATAACCCGCCATTTCTCCTCTCCCTTAATTCGATCGTACTCCTCACATAATTAGCATGCGGTTTCGTACCATAGGAAGTCCGAGAATCCTCTAGAAGATGTATAGGTGTGCCCTAAACGGATCAATTCCGCAAATCTCGGTAACAATGGTATGATTTCGTGCAAATTTGGGGGATTTTCATTGGTTGGGGGTACAATTTATTTTGCAAAAATTCTATTGGTCCACCCTTCCCTTTATCCGAAAAGAAAATACAAAAATTGGTATGAATTGAGCACAAAAACGGACTGTGGGGGGAAGATTTTTTAGGAGGAGATTCAAAATTCTTTCTTCCTAATTCCAAAAAGACCCCAATCTTTCCTTCTATATAAGAACCCATTTTGGTCACTATTAGGGGGTTGAGGGAGAAGGGGGAAATTCTAGGGTTTGGGAAATTATTTCGAGAAATTAGGGTGAAATTTTTTTCCGATTCTCTCTTTCTCTTTCGGGAGACAAAGAATTCTAGAGTCCAAAATTGGGGCTCAAAAATTTTGTTAGGAATCCTGAAAACAAAAGTTTTTTTTTTGTGAAAATATTCTCGTCCACTTTTCTCTTTGGAAGCTGGTCGATCAACTGGAAATGCCAGAGTCGATAACATCATCTCCCGGTGGAAACGGTTGTACTGATAGCTCGGGTTCCGTTTTGCTGCCCCGAAAAAGGTAAACATACTCTCGCCCCTTTTAACTTATTGTTTTCTTCCTCATCCCTCTTTCTTCATAGAAGTGGTTATCTGTTTGTCAATGAATGAGGCTGGGTTGTCTGTTGTAGTAGCCTTGTAGGCAATAGGATTAATTATGCTCGAATAAGTTGCGGTGTTGTTGTATCTTTTTTCAGTGTTTTTGGAGATTTTAGCTTTATGATTCTGCAACAGTGAAGGCAGGATGTTTGTCATTTAAACTTAGAATTTGTTACTAAATATCAAAAATGATGAAAATATGTTTGGTTTTATTCACCTTTGGCGTTGATCGACTTAAGCGTTTCCATTCCTATATATGAAATGTTTCAAGTGTTAGTATTTTTGAAGTTCTTCATTGATTCACCCTTTGGTTTTGAAAGAAACTCGAAAGAGGTTAGAATCAAGGTTAAAAATCAATTTTTGATTCACCTTCGAGTGATTTAAACCTTTTTCTTCTCAAATCGATTCGGGTATTAGCCTTCTTACTCTTCGTAGTTTTCACCAATCAACCTCTTTAGTTTCAAAAGGGATTTGAATGAGGTTAGAATTGTAGTTAAAAAACAATTTTTGCGAAGTGACCCGTCCTTGCTTTGATGTTGGCCAATTTGCATCTCCTTTTGTTCCCTTTTCTTGCATTGCTTCAAAGTCAGTGCTCTCATTCCAGAGAGCTCTTTGTTGAACCGCTTCTTTTAGTTCAATCTCTTTTGAAATTAGCAATGAGAGGGTTTTGAAATTGAAATCCGGTTAGCGAGACGACTCATGTTCGTTGATATATGGCTTTATTTATTTACCCATCTCTATATTCCTAAAGAAGAAATCTTTTTTTTTTTTTTTGAAATCCCCTGTAACAATGTTCCTTCATCTTTATTTGCATTAAGTCTTTCTTGTGCATAGTGAATTATTTGGCTGGGTAACGAGATAGCAATATGTTCATATGATTGGGGATTATCCACACATTTTTTTTTATTTCTTGCACCGTCTCTAATCTAGCTATTTTCTTTTAGAGCATCATATAAGGGGGCCAACCTTTATTTGTTATGTTTTTCATGAAAAGTTTCTGCTCAAGCTTTGCATGTTCTTTGCCTAAATGCTCCTTTGATTATCCATTTGGTCATGTATTAGTAAATACTTTATCTATTTGTTTGATTATAGTGTTAAGTGAAGGTAAATAAAATGAATTTGGTTTCTCAATAGCTAAACGATCAAACTCTATTACGTTTAATCAGATAGGGTGAATATGAGTGATTCTCTTAAGTTGTCCAAATCATGTGAATATATAGTCTTTTAGAATATTTTTCTTTGGTTGTGTATATCGAAGTCGAAAGTCTAGCATTGATTCATAGATTGCCTTTTGGTTGTGTTGCTATTCTTTCTATTTCATTTTATTCACTGTCACACATGCATGGTGAATTTATTCGAATGTTCTCTGATCAATGGGTAGATCATTTCCCATTAAAATTTTGTATGAGATTTCTCAAATTTTCTAAATTAATGTGTTTTTACTTGTTTATTTAATATTCGCCCGCTACTAAAAGATGCATAATATTTCAGCCCCTTTTTTGAACATTCGTTAAAAACCTGTATTAATTACCTCTTTTCTTTCTTTTCTTTTGTATGTGGAAACGTTCGAGTCTAAACCGACTCTATTCCGATTGTTGCATTATCAATATGGGCCATTGTGGTCCATCCTCCGTGAGTCTATTTCAAAGATCCAAAGGAGACAATAATGTGGCATACGGGTATGAAAAGCCGGAAGAGGGAAAATGGGTTGAAATTCCATATTCGAAGCGATAAAGGGACTAGAAGTCTCCTTTTGGTTCATTCATTCATATTTTTACTTGTCGTCTTTATCGATTTTATTTATTTATTTATTGCATTATTCATTTATTTTGGGCCTCGAAGCCAAAGTTGTAAATGTAATACAGGTAAAGTGAAAATCGAGCCAAAGGCTCGAAAACATAGGATAAGGACAGGTGAAATGAGTCGGAAGCCCAACTAGACTAGGACAGGTCTCGTTGATTTGGGCCCAATGGCCTAAATCCTTTACTTTCTCCTCCCTTCCTCTTTTATGTGTTTATTTGTTTATTAGTTTTGTTTAGACTTAGTTAAAATACCTACTAAGTCGCCTAAATCTATTTTACACAAGTCTTTTTTTGAAAAAAAAATCAAATCACTATTTCAACAAATTAATCTTTTCGAAGTTAATCAAAAGATGATTTTCAAACAGTCCGGATAACCTCAAGTTAGCAGACGATTTAGGTTCCTAACACCTTCCTAAAACATTAATAGGAACCGCTTATCTAGAATCTCTAACTTAAAACGATTTTCCTGTTTTGAATCGTTTGAAGTAACTTTTATAAAGGTTTCTTAATTCCTTTTCAAAATAAAGTGGCGACTCTCTCTCAAATGTCAAATTTTTCGGCAAAACAGAAATGGTGACTCTGCTGGGGAATCTTTAACTAGGTCCTATCCAAAGGTTTGATTTCGTATTTTTAATTAACTGTTTATGTGTTTTTGTGTTTCAATTCTGCAGAGTTTAATTATTGCATCTCATGGCATCTTCCTACATTATTTAAACTGTTTGGGGTTTCATGGGTATCCCGGCCCCTATTGATCATTTCCAAAAGTTTGTTTGAAATACAAATAGTTTATTAGCACGTGAGTCGTCTGATGGCTGTTTGTATTTTCAAACTCAAGTTGTCCGCTTCAGAACCAATGTTCAAACCCACTCTAGACACCGTGGATAGAACGAAACCAAACCCATATTTCAGGCATGAGCCTAGGATGAATAAATACCTGAGCAGGGTATTGGGCCCATTAGAAAACCTTCCCTGCGTCTATTAACCTCAATTCAATTACAGACGAATCATATTTATTTGTTGAAGAAATATATGCTTGTCTAATTCAATCCATTACCCTTTGGGGGAAGGGGGAAGGCTTATCTTTATTTGCTTTCGTGTAGGTATGGCTCAACTACATTCCTACGAGAAGTTCAAGATGGTTACTAAATCCGAAGATTACCTAAAACTATGGTGGGACTATATGAGCATAGAAGAGAGAAAAATTGTTAGAACACACATCGGATACCTGCCTTCATTGATCGAAATGGATGCTTTTCCCGAAATGATCCATGTGCTTACCACTTTTTGGGATGATCAGGACATGGTATTTCTCTTCGGGGATGTGGAATTGATTCCTACCATCGAAGAAGTGTTAATTTTCTATGAGAGTATTGAAATGTGTTTCAAGAGAAAGGAAAAACCTGATAAGAACATTTTGGTTCCTGCCATGTGGGACCGTCAAACAATCAAACAGGCATTTTTAACTGACGACGACACCTGGTTAGGGGAACGTGAAGGAGTAAATATCACCTTTAGGGAGTTATATCATCGGTTTGGAAGATTCAATGCCTTCCATAAATTTGGACATAAATTTGAGTCCGAAGCAAAATGGAAGGAGATGAGAGCCTTTGCGTTTGCGGTAGGTCTACTCGGAACCATGGTGTTCCCACAGGGGGAAAATGGCACAATTCATCCAAGGGTTTTTATTGTGGCCCATACACTTTTCGTTGGAGTATATTACGATTCTACCATGGTATTTCACAATTTAGCTCCCATGATTGTCGCCGACATATATCGAGCCTTGGGAAGGTGTCAAGTCGAAAATCATTTCTTTCAAGGTTGCAACTTCATATTACAATGGTGGATGATGAAGCGTTTGGCAAATGATTCGAGAACGGTACAACCTGATCATAAAACAAGGGTGGATATGCTGGCTTCGCACGACATGTGGTTATTTCTACACAGGTTCAAAAGGGAAGCATCTCACGAATTTTGGTTTAAGACTTTCGGGGAATTAAGATATGACTATGTGCAATGGTCCATTAACTCTCTTCATTCAGGGAAATACACCATTCGAGGGGGAAAGTGGCCTTTCCTAGTGCTTCCCGGTCTCAGGGGGACCCGTCCCTACAATCCTGGCAAAGTTCTTAGGCAATTTGAGATCAAGCAGGAGGCACCACAAATAGATTCCATGCTTAGGTTTTTCACCGAATACGATAAAAGTGAGTCTCCACTCAAAGATGGCATGATAAATGGATGGAGAAGAAGAAGGTGGAAGGAAGTGACTTTCCGTATAGGGCATGACCCTGAAGTCAGCGACACTCACAAGTAGTGGTTGAAAAAGAGTCTCGCCGGAGCATTGATTCCGGGACCAAATATGCCCACTCGTGTTGTGGATGTGGAATCCGAGCATCAAATTCGGCTCTACAGGATACAAAATGAGTTCCATAAAAGTGAAATCGCGCACCGGCAGATACTCATGTAGAACGCTTTAACCATATGTATGTTGAGGGAAGAGTTTAAAAGATCTAGGCAAGACGCTGATGATGCCAGGCAATGTCTAATCGATTTGGATAATAACATGGCCTCCCAACTCAATAGTATATGGAAAATGACTTACGACTTTAAGACACAATTATGCGGGAGTCATCTTATCATCAATAGGTATCAAATTGCAAAGGAGGTAAACAAGGTAAAGAAGGCAAAAGCAGATGAAAGAGCCTCCAGTAGCTAGTTTTTCTATTTCCACTGCGCGGGAACTTATCTTCTTTCATGTTATTTCCCTTTTTACCTAAAGATCATATCCCTTTTTCGTTATATTCTGTAGGCATTTACGCCATTTTTCGTGTCTATATGAGTTGGGGGTTAATGGATTGACTTCGAGAAAACATATATTTTATTCAAAAATCATTAGGCCTGAACCATAGGCTCAAAAAGGGTCACCCCAGCTAGGATACGCGTTATTATAGTGTTTTTGTGTGATATGACTATTTTATATGCTTATGTGCGTTTGTTTGGATCAAAGGCAAGTTTATCCACTTTGTCCTATGAATGAACTTGGCTATGACTCAAACAACTCTATGTGGTTATTTCATGTCAAATATTTTGCATTACTTATCATATACAGAAACTGACACATCTTCCTTTGAGTTGTTTTACTTTACAGATAATAGAAATTACTCCGTGTTGATAAACTGGCAGAACATCCCTACTTCACTCGATCGAAAGCGCAGAAAATTCCATCATCTGACCATCACTCAAAAATGATGGGAAATGACGAAGAAAACACACTAACTATGCGGGATAATGTGATAGCAGAACAAAATGAGATGATTGCGGAACTTGCAAGAAAGTTAGAAATGCTTCAGGAAGAAATAAATCGCACTCGGGATTTGGCTAACTTAGCCATCACCGTAAATGCCCCCGCTCCAGGAGGACACAGGACTCCACTCTAAATCACTCCCCTCAGCACACCTATTCTCAGGGATCAGTAAAATAACATATCGTCCGTCTCTGCCCCTCCACTTGACCAAAACACTAATCGCGAAAATAACCCAGATGCCTACCATCCATAAAATCCATCTCTAACCCCACAAAACCCATCTCCGAATTCATTCTCAAATCCTCAAAACACATTTTCAAATCAAGAAAATTCATTCCCAAATCCACAAGATTAACTCCCAAACCCGCAAAATCCATCAAATCTATCCCCGAATCCACCAAATTCCTTTCCAAATCCAAAAAATCCTTCTCAGATTCCACCAAACTATTCACAAATTCCACAGAATCTTTTCAAATTCCAAAACATCCTCCCCACTTACCAACCAAGTTCCTTTCTTCCGTAAAATCAAGACTCCCTTCCAAATCCTCCACAAGCCATTATATCCTCTGATATTTATGAACCCCTTCCTAACCCCAAGATGGACCATTATGAGGAGAAGGAAAAATAGTGGAGGACCCATTATGAAAGGAATTTACTAGCTATGAAGGAAGAAATCATGAGGATGAATGAGTTTCATGGAGACAGGAACCACGACGGTTTGGGGTATGACGATTTATGTGTTCACCCGGGAGTAGACCTGCCAGATGGGTACAAAGTCCCTAAGTTTGAGATGTTTGACGGTACCGAAAATCCAATGGCCCATCAGAGAAGGTACTATGAGCAACTGGTAGGGATAGGGAAAAATGAGGTGTTATTGATGCGCCTATTCAGTCGAAGTTTAAGTGGCAAAGCCTTGGAGTGGTTCATGTCTCAGGAGCCGAAAAAGTGGGCTGGTTGGAAAGCATTGGCCAAGGGTTTCCTCGACCGGTTCGCATTTAACATTGAAATAGTCCCTGACTGATATTCACTAGATCGGATCAAATAGAGGAATGTTGAGAGTTTTCGAGACTATGCTTTTCATTGGAGGAAAGAAGCCACCAAAGTGCAAAACCCATGTCCGAGGAGGAAATGGTATCTGTGTTCTCCCGCACTCAAGAAGGAGAATATTATACCAGGATGGTTTCCGCTGTCAGGGTAACTTTTGTGAATTTGGTAAAAATAGGAGAATCATTAGAAGAAGGTATTTGGACAGGGAAAATTGCCAAAATCCCGACATATTCTGGGACTGGCATGCTCTCGAAGAAGAAAAAGTAAGATGTTGGTGTGATTTTTTCTAATCCTGTTGTGAAAACGAAAAAGTGGTTCAACTCTAGGAATATTTTCTCTTCTCCGCCGTCACCAAGCCTTCAACATGTATTCTATGCCCACCCCTAACACCAAGCTCCACAGCCAAATATCTCACCCCAATACCAAACTCCACAGCCAAATACTTCACCTCAGTACAAAAATCCACTCCCAAACAACCAATCCTCATACCAAGATCCACAGTTAAATATCTTTCCCCAATACCCAGCTCCACCTCCAAATTATCAGTCTCATTTCCAATCCACTCCTTCAAATAACCGAACAAATTTCCAAGCGCCTTCAAATTATCATCAAGTACCTCCTCCTACAAATCAAAGCCAGTACAACCCCCAACGGCCAAACCACGAAAAGAAACCTCCCCAAAACTTCACTCCATTAGCTGAAAGTCGCACCTAATTGTTTGAAAGATTGAAGAATGTTGGTCATTTACAACCAATAAAGCCAAGGCATGTCAATCCCAGCTCTCGATTTTTTAATGCAAGTCAACATTGTTCCTATCAGTCAGGAGCAGCGGGGCACAGTACAGAAGATTGTGTCTACCTAAACCATAGGATCCAGGATTTAATCAATCAGAAGGTCATCACGCTCCAGGTACCTACACCAAATGTTAACAGTAATCCATTGCCCAACTATGGGGGATCTACAGTTAACATGATTGAAATAGAGGGCGAATGGGCATCTTTCAAGACCATTACCCAGGTGAACTACGAAAAGCACAAACGAGCAGAAGAGGTAGGAAAGATAGAGAAGGCTGCAGATGCCTTGAGTATCAACGAGAAAGCCCCATTTATAGTGATGATTTCTCCGACTCAAGTGTACACTCCCCTGCCATGGAAAAAATTTATTGTATAGAAGGCTACTGCCCAAGGGATGACGCGGTCGGGACGATGCTATATCCCTGAGGAATTGACAAACAAAAAGGATTCACAGAAAAGGCCAATCACTAAAGGAGAGGCTTAGGAATTTTGGAGGCGTATGAAACCAAAATATTACTCAATTGTGAAATATTTAGAGAAGACACCAGCCCAAATCTCTATTTTGTCACTATTAATGAGTTCGCAATATCATCGATAAGCTTTATCGAAGGTCTTGGATGATGCGTATGTTCCCGCAGGAACGAGTGTTGAGAACCTAGTTAAAATGATAGGAAACATTGTGGGGAATCATCGCCTATCATTTAGTGATGAAGATTTTCCGTTTGAAGGAGCGATGCACAACAAAGCCCTACATGTCACTATCATTTATCGAGATTATACGATTAATCAGGTATTAATAGATGACGGATCTGGTGTGAATATTTCCCCCCTCTCTATGTTGGTTCAAATGGGCTATGATCTTGGGAAAATTCATCAAAGCCACATAAATATGAGAGAATTTGATGGAGGGCAGAGAGATACCATAGGAGAGATTGATTTGCACATCCAAATAGGGCCTGCTAAGTTCAAGACTTTCATGTTATGGATATCCATCCTAGCTACAACCTACTCTTGGGAAGACCATGGATACATGGTGCAAAGGAAGTTTCATCACCCCTTCATCAATTATTGAAGTTCATTTGGGAAGATCATGAAATAGTCATCCAAGGAGAAGAAAGTCGATCGGACCGTCCCAATGGTTATGTGTCGGTGATTGAAGATGTTCCAAAAGGTAGCAGTTTCTATACAGTGGAAATTGTAAATGTTGCGGATAGAGATTCGACGCCCAAGGTACCAATGCCTTCTGTCTACAAAAAGATTGCAACAGTGATATTAAGAAATGGGTTCGAACCTGGTCGAGGCTTGGGCAAGAATTTACAAGGAACTATCGATCCTATTGCGATCCCAGAGAGAGACTTTAAGTACATCTTAGGATATCAGCCTACCAGGAAAGATAGGGTTGAGGATGATCCAGAGAAGAGTCTGTTTGGGCCCATGCCACTCCTGCTCCAGTCATTTTCTGTACGAGAGGTGCCAGATGGTGATGATCTTGGGGATGGGATAGGATATTTGTTCGAAGGATGCAATGCTGTACCATAAGATCTCCCAAAGTCCAGCGTGGTGAAGCAGATTGCTCCAGGGGAGGCCTTGCAAAATTGGACCTCCGCTCCACTTATAACCCATCGTCCATCGTGGTAGATGAAAGGGAAATTACTGATAGTTTTTAAAATTGGTGATGATTCGGAGGAGGCCCCGCGATCTACCTTTTATATCTCAAAACTTCCTTTTCGTATATTACTGCTTTCAAAAAGGCATGGACTTGTATTTGCGCAAGTCATGAGCCACGATTTTGTAATTATCTCACAAATTTCAATGAAATGGCCTTCATTTATTTAGAAAAATCTATTATTTCTAAAAAAACTCCTAGTCATATATTTTGCTATTATCTTGTTATCATCTAACTTTGTTTGTTTATCCATTACAGTAACAGTAGCTTAAAATCTGCCAATGTCGTGTTATGTCAAAGCTTGAACGAACAAAATAAGGGGAACAATGATGATTGGAAGGACGATGACGAGGAACGATTAGTCAAAGATATGGAGGAATTTGAGAATCGCAAAAAACCTAATCTGGAGGAAACTAAACAGTCAACTTGGGAGATCACGATGAAATCAAAGAGACAATTGTCAGTATCCACCTGGCGGTTCCACAAAGGAAAAAGATCATCCACCTATTACGGGAATACATAGACGTGTTTGCTTGGTCCTATGATGATATGCCTGGGTTGAGCACCAGCATTGTGTCACATAAGTTGCCAATAAATCCAAAGTTTGATCCAGTCAAGCAAAAAACACAGAAATTCAAGCCATATTTAAGTCTAAAGATCAAGAAAGAAGTGACAAAACAAATCCAGTCCAATGTTCCCGAGGTCACAAAATATCCGACGTGGTTGGCCAACATTGTCCTTGTGCAAAAGAAGGACGACAAGATTTGAATTTGCGTTGACTATAGAGACTTGAATAGAGCCAGTCCTAAAGATAATTTTTTTTTTCCCAACATCCACATTCTCATCGATAACTGTGCAAAACATGAAATACAGTCATTCATTGATTGTTTTGCCGGGTATCATCAGATATTGATGGATGAGGAAGATGCAGAAAAAATGGATTTTATTACACCCTGGGGTGTTTATCATTACAGGGTAATGTCGTTTGGTCTCGAAAACATGGGTGCAACATATATGAGGTCTATAACGATGATTTTCCATGATATGATCCATAAAAAGATTGAGGTGTACGTGGATGACGTAATTATCAAATCTCGCGAGAGTTCAGATCATCTGACTCATATGGAGAAATTTTTCAACAGATTAAGAAGGTACAGATTGAAATTAATCCCTGATAAGTGTGCTTTTAGTGTACCATCAGGGAAGTTGCTGGGGTTCATAGTTAGTAGAAGAGGCATCGAGTTAGACCCATCGAAAATAAAGACAATTCAGGATTTGCCACCGCCGAAGACTAAGAAGGAAGTTATGAGTTTCATGGGTCGTTTGAATTACATTAGCAGGTTCATCGCACAGTCAATAGTTATTTGCGAGCCAATTCTCAAGATGTTGAAGAAAAATGCATTGAACGAGTGGACAAAAGAATGTCAGAGAGATTTTAACCGTATCAAGGAATACTTGTCTGCACCGCCGATTTTGGTTCCTCCAAGAGAAGGAATTCCATTATTGCTTTACCTGTCAGTCTCAAAAAATTCTTTCGAATGTGTCCTCGGACAACATGATGAGACCGGTAGGAGTGAGAAAGACATTTAGTACTTGAGTAAAAAGTTCACGCCATATGAAGCCCGTTACACTCTTGTAGAAAGGACATGTTGTGCTTTGACTTGGACCACACAAAAGTTGAGGAATTATCTGTCGTCCTACACAACATACCTCATCTAGAGAATGGATCCATTAAAGTATATTTTCCAAAAGGCCATGCCTACGGGAAAGCTAGCCAATTGGAAAATGTTGCTGAGTGAGTTTGGCATTGTGTATGTAACCCAAAAATCAATCAAGGGGAAAACATTAGTAGATCATTTGGCAAAGAACCCAGTTGATGAGGAATATGAGCCATTTCGAACTTACTTTCCAGATGAGGAAGTTTTGTTCGTAGAAGAAGACATTACAGAGATTTACCCCGGATGGAGGCTATTTTTTGATGGGGTGGTCAACTTCAAAGCTTCAGGAATTGGAGCAGTTTTGGTGTCAGAAACGGGCCAGCATTATCCGGTGACTGCTACGTTATGTTTTCCATGCACCAATAACATGGCTGAATATGAGGCTTGCATTCTGGGTCTCAAATTGGCACTTGATATGGGTGTTCATGAATTGTTAGTCATTGGGGATTCAGATTTTCTAATTCACCAGGTACGGGGAGAATGGGCGGTAAAAAATCCCAAGATCACTCCTTATGTGGAGCTGGTGCGAGAATTATGTGAAAGATTCAAGGAAGTTGATTTTAGGCATATCCCACGGATACAAAATGAGTTTGTTGATGCTCTGGCCACTATATCTTCCATGATTCAGCACCCGAATTAGAGTTACATTGATCCTTTGGAAATAAGCTTGAAGGAGCAACCCGCGCATTGTGTACACGTAGAAGAGGATCCTGATGGAAAGTCTTGGTACTATGACATTAAAAGGTATTTGAAATCTAGAATATATCCTGAAAAGGCTAGTAACAACCAAAAGAAGACAATCTGGCGTTTGGGAAAGAATTACTTTCCAAGTGGGGAAATTCTTTTTAGGAGGACTCCTGATTTGGGATTCCTAAGATGCGTCGATGCTGCGGAAGCCAATAAATTGATAAAAAAGGTACACGCTGGAATTTATGGGCCCCATATGAATGGGTTTGTCCTTGCCAGAAAGATCCTGAGAATCGGTTACTTCTGGATGACTAAGGAAAATGATTGTAGTAAGTATGTGCAGAGATGTCCAAAATGTCAAATACACGAAGATCTGATTCGAATGCCTCCACACGAGGTTCACACAATGAATTCCCCTTGGTCTTTCATAGATTAGGGTATAGATGTCATCGTACTAATAGATCCATTAGCGTCGAATGGGCACATATTCATTTTGGTTGCCAATGATTATTTCCCAAAGTGGGTCAAAACGGCTTTGTACAGAGCCGTCACTAAGAAAGTGGTTGCGGATTTCATCAGGAATAACTTGATTTTCCGGTTTAGATTACCGGAATCAATTATTACTGATAATGGGTCAAACTTGAACAGTCACTTGATGAAAGAAATTTGTGATCAGTTCAATATTGTGCATCGCAACTCAACTGCATATCGTCCCCAAATGAATAGAGCTGTGGAAGCGGCCAACAATAATATCAAGAAGATCTTGAGAAAGATGGTCTAAAATGATAGATCATGGCATGAGATGTTACCTTACGCTTTGCTAGGGTATTGCACAACAGTTCGAACCTCCACCGGGGCGACATCTTATTTACTTGTCAATGGGAATGAAGCTCTGATACCTGCTGAAGTTGAAATACCTTCCCTAAGGATTATTCAGGAAGCTGGACTAAGTTACGAAGAATGGGTTCATGCTTTCTATGAAAAACTCATGTTGATTGATAAAAAGAGAATGGTCATTGTATACCATGGTCAGTTGAACCAACACAGGATGGTTCATGACTTTAACAAGAAGGTGAGGGCTCGGGCATTTGAAATGGGGAAACTGGTTCTCAAACGAATATTCCCTCACTGAGAGGAGTACAAGGGCAAGTTCGCTCCAAACTGGAAAGGACCATACATAGTTCGCAAGGTGCTATTTGGAGGAGCTCTGATTTTGTCTGAGATGGATGGCACGGAGTGGACCAAACCAATCAATTCCGATGCGGTAAAGAGATATTATGTTTGAAAGACATTCTAGCTTTTGTGTTTCTTTAGTTAATTTACTTGTAATCACCTTTGTAATAATGTTGTATTCTAGTATGTGACTGTCTAGAGTCCCTTCCTCTTATGTACGAACTACGTTTGACCTGAATTCCCAAGAAAGGGATACATAGGCGGCCTATGTCGGCTTCGGTCAACCCCTTAGGATAATTTATCCTTTCCTCTTATGTATGAACTACGTGATGACCTGAAATCCCAACAAAAGGGATACGTAGGCGGCCTATGTCGACTTCGGTCAACCCATTAGATTTTCTATATATATCCCTAGCGTAGTCCTGAACTACGTTTGGCCTGATTCCTGCTTCAACGGGATACGTAGGCGCCCAAACGTCTTGGTCATATAACCCTAGGAAATAGAAACTGGGGAAGAATTTTCGAGAAGGAATCTCGAAATTCACAAAAGAAGATCGACATCCAACAAAGAGAATGAAGATTAGCAGAGACTTCAGACCCATCCGGATTGGTATCATCTCAAACAACTTTAAACTGGGGCAGAAATTTTGAGGAAGACCTCAAAATTTCCACCAAATGCCAGAACATATTCCAAATTCACCAGCATCAGAGGTTAAAGTCAAGCTTTGGAAGCCATCGACTGTAACAAAGTCTGGGGAGACTCAATTTTTTCCTATAATAGAACTATTTGAAGAAACCCTCCAACAATGATCATGAGTTTTGGAAACCATCCGTCGGATATAGTCAAAACCACGAGGAAGACGTTCGTTGAGCTAGTACATGACATGACTGGCAGAGATTTTCTAAAGTTTTACAAAAGTTTTCGAAATTATTTTCAAAAATTTAAGACTATTTTCAAAAATCTTACGACTCACTTATTTAGTACTTTCCTAGACATTATTTGGGATGAAGTGTCAGGGTGGAAGTCCCAATATGACAGAATGCCCAAGAGATGGCAAGAAGCAAATCGAGGATCGAAGAAGGTCAACATGAAGTAATTTCATTCGAACTAATCATTTTTCTGTGGATGCAGGGATCAATACACAAAAATGAGAGTCTCTTTCAAAAATCCCCGAGCAAATTGGGAGCCACAACAGATCATTAATGCCCAAGAACGGTATTTTAGGGTAGACCTAAAAATGGGTTAACAACTATTTATTGAGGACCTTTTGATTTTTCCATCTCATTTCTTGAGATCATAGGCGACAAACAAAAGTGCCTAGTCTTCTTTACAAATATTGTATTTAGAAGTTTCCTAAAAATAGTCGTTAGCAAAAGCGACTTTGTGTCTACTAATCGCCTACCTTGAGCACAGGTACATGCAGAAAGCAAGACGATGACAGATAAATTCAGGTAAAATTCTTTTTATCATTACCTCAAGGGCCATTACATATCATTGTTGCAAGGCGTTTCCCCAAGGGCTATTACATATCATTGCCGCAAGGCATTGCTCCAAGGACCATTACATATCATTGCCGCAAGGCGTTTCCCCAAGGGCCATTGCATATCATTACCGCAATGCGTTTCCCCAAGGGCTATTACATATCATTGCCGCAAGGCGTTACCTCAAGGTTCATCACATATTATTGTTGCAAAGACCATCTCATACCATCACCCCAGAAGGCATTCAATATATATTGATGCGTTAGACAAAAACGTTGGCGTCGAGGATATCTCATCATTTTATGAATCAGCATCTGAATGCATCGAGAGCACACAATTTGAAGGGATGCCTTTAAGTCGCTATCTAAGGATGAATGATATATAAGGTTTCCTAGAAATTGACAATTTGAGGGTCATCTCTAAATCATATTATTTGAAATAGGATAGTGTGCAAGATCACCTATGAGTTGATAGCCTGTAGGTCATCCGTAAGCCACAACAACATCCTAATCGGATAGTGTGAAAGATCACCCAAAAGTCGATAGTTCAAAGGTTATCCATAAGTCGCAACTAAATCCTTACCGTAAAATATGCAATATTATCAAATTGATACGTCCAAGGGTTATCTATAAGCCGCATCATATCCAAGATCGATTATGCGCAGGATTACCCAAAGACTAACAATTTGAGAGATTATCTATAAGTCATATTGTATCCAAGGTCGGATTATGTGCAGGAACCCATGAAAGCTAGCAATTGGAGGGATATCTGTAAGCCATCTCTTATCCAAAGTCGGATAATGTGCAGGATTACCTAAAAAGCTTGAAATTCAAAGGATATCTGTAAGTCGCCCCGTATCCGACTTCGAATAACGCACAAGATTATCCAAAGATTGACAATTTAAGGGAAATTTATAAATTGATCATCAGCTATAAACAGAGAGGTTATCATTCCATATACAACAAGTGATATGGGTAACCAAAAGGGTTTCCACACCATCATAAGATTACACAGTTGTAGGGACCGTTCTGCATAAAGTATCATCGGTGTCCAAAGAGGCCACCCCACTTTGAAGGCATATTCAACCGACAAATGCCATAATTATACAACAACTAAGAGGGTTTTTTTTTTTTTTTATGGCCAGTTATTTCATTCCAAACAGGTACATGAAGAGATGATTTCACTTTTTAGGCAACAACTCACGTGGAGATATGGTAAAATACTACACATCTCTTCCGTGAATTATGCTTATTACTAATGATTTTCATTTGAGATATTATCGAGAGAATCCAAGAGGATGAAAATCTCAAAACAAAAATACAGGTACGTACGACTCCAATAAGGACGCAGCACAATGTGGGACTCTTTCTCAGCAGCAAAACGGGACATAGTCTGGAGAGGGATGACAAACTCTCTAGACGCGAGCTAAATGATCACCACCACCATATAACCACGCCTATATTAGAAGGAATGTGGATATTTTTGGATGTTCTGGTCTTAGATTTACCTCTGGGATATTTTCTTAACTCATACCGAGGGGAACTTTCTCTTTCAAATTCGGGTGGCAACATACTTAGAGTTTTGGAAATTATATCTAGGTAAGTTATTGCCTATGGATGTTAAGGATCCCACATTCATGGTTAAGAGGTTACAAGCCTCTTGTTCGCAACTCGATCAACTTGTCACTTATTCGGAGCCAAAGATGGTCTGAAATAAAAAACTATCTTTTCAACCGATTGAGTCAAACTACAAGCAGTCTGATTCCCTGAAATCTTGGGGATATGTAGGATGGGATCTATGTAGAAAAATCTACTACATTCTAACCTTTTCCCCCTAAATACCTTTATTCCTCAGCCTCTCGATTTAACCAAAAACTCTAAAACTGTGATAGTTGGTGAATTCTCTTAAAAATCGTGCTTAAAATCAAGCTTTATGAACTACAAGTGGCCTGAATTCTCATGAAGCCTGAGATATGTAGGAACCCTGATACCGAGCTTTGGCCATAACTTCATAAAACTCGTGCGGAAATCCAACCTCTCTTAGATACGAATTTGTGGTCGGACAAAAATTAGGATCGTCAACCTCCCTTTGCCCAGGGTTACTTGCATCCACCCTACCCAAAGGGAGGGGGCAGTTGTTGACACCTAATTTTTGCCCAATGCTAATTTTTTCAATTTTTAATAAAATCAAAAATATTTATTTCATCCAAATAAGATTTTTGAAAAGTATATTTGTACGTGATTTTTTCATTTTGAGTAGAAATTATATATTATTGTGTTCAATTATGTGATATTATATTATTTGATTTCTTAAATGTTTATTCTATGAAATATCGGATTTTAATTAAAGAATATTTTGAAAATGAATATGATAATTAAAATCTTGATTTAATTATAATTTATGGTTAAAAATAATTTATTCAGAGAGATATTTGTTTGATTTTATGAAATCAAGAAAACTCAGGATTGAATTTGTTATTAATTTGTTTCAAATGTTGCTTCAATTTAGCCAATTTATTTAATAGGGACCCTAATTAAAATCAATTCGGCCATGATTGCAATGCAATTGGTCATATGAATTTTATTTAGGATAAAAATTAAATACAATTGTCTAAGTTTTATTTATTGACCATTTGATAACTGGCCCAAGACTAAAAAATGATCAGTGGCCCATTTCCGTTTCTCATTAATATTCAGCACTTAACAACCAGCCACCAAGCCCAACTTCACTAGAAAAGACCCGAGCCCAATACTCTTCACCCCTTTTATTTCTCTGCAACAACATCAAACTCTATCAGCTTCAAAATTAAACAACAACAATATCGCGACAATGCCCAACATCAACCATCAACCCAATTCCAACCAGCTCCGACCTGACATTACCCGCCGTTTCTCCTCTCCCTTACTTCGATCGTACTCCTCACGTAAGTAGCATGCGGTTTCGTACCATAGGAAGTTCGAGAATCCTCTAGAAGATGTATAGGTGTCCCCTCAACAGATCAATTCTGCAAATCTCGATAACAATGGTACGATTTCGTGCAACTTTGGGGGATTTTCATTGGTTGGGGTGTACAATTCATTTTGCAAAAATCCTATTGGTCCACCCTTCCCTTGATCCGAAAAAAAAATACAAAAATTGGTATGAATTGAGCATAAAAACGGACTGTGGGGGGAAGATTTTTTAGGGGGAGATTCAAAATTCTTTCTTCTGAATTCCAAAAATACCCCAATCTTTCCTTCTATATAAGAACACATTTTGGTCACTGTTTGGGGGTTGAGGGAGAAGGGGGAAATTCTAGGGTTTGGGAAATTGTTTCGACAAATTAGGGTGAATTTTTTTTTCGATTCTCTCTTTCTCTTTCGGGAGTCAAAGAATTCTAGAGTCCAAAATTAGGGCTCAAAAATTTTGTTAGGAATCCTGAAAACAAAAGTTTTTTTTTTTGTGAAAATCTTCTCGTCCACTTTTCTCTTTGGAAGCTGGTCGATCAACTGGAAATTCCAGAGTCGACAACATCATCTCCTGGTGGTAACAGTTGTGCTGATAGCTCGGGTTCCGTTTTGCTGCCCCGAAGAAGGTAAACATACCCTCGCCCCTTTTAACTTATCATTTTCTTCCTCATCCCTCTTTCTTCATAGAAGTGGTTATCTGTTTGTCGATGAATGAGGCTGGGTTGTCTGTTGTAGTATCATTGTAGGCCATAGGATTAATTATGCTCGAATAAGTTGCCGTGTTGTTGTATCTTTTTTCGGTGTTTGTAGGAGATTTTAGCTTTATGATTCTGCAACAGTGAAGGCAGGATGTTTGTCATTTAAACTTAGAATTTGTTACTAAATATCAAAAATGATGAAAATATGTTTTGTTTTATTCACCTTTGGTGTTGATCGACTTATAAGTTTCCGTTCCTATACATGAAATGTTTCAAGTGTTAGTATTTTCGAAGTTCTTCATTGATTCACCCTTTGGTTTTGAAAGAAACTCGAAAGAGGTTAGAATCAAGGTTAAAAATCAATTTTTGATTCGACTTGGAGTGATTTAAACCTTTTTCTTTGTCAAATCGATTCGGGTATTAGCATTCTTACTCTTCGTAGTTTTCACCAATCCACCTCTTTAGTTTCAAAAGGGATTTGAAAGAGGTTAGAATTGTAGTTAAAAATCAGTTTTCGTGAAGTGACCCGTCCTTGCTTTGATGTTGGCCAATTTGCATCTCCTTTTGTTCCCTTTTCTCGCATTGCTTCAAAGTCAGTGCTCTCATTCCAGAGAGCTCTTTGCTGAACCGCTTCTTTTAGTTCAATCTCTTTTGAAATTAAAAAAGAGAGGGTTTTAAAATTGAAGTCCGGTTAGCGAGACGGCTCATGTTCGTTGATATATGGCTTTATTTATTTACCCGTCTCTATATTCCTAAAGAAGAAATCCTATACTTTTTTTTTTTTTGAAATCCCCTGTAACAACGTTCCTTCATCTTTATTTGCATTAAGGCTTTCTTGTGCATAGTGAATTATTTGGCTGGGTAACGAGATATCAATAAGTTCATATGATTGGGGATTATCCACACATTTTTTTATTTCTTGCACCATCTCTAATCTAGCTATTTTCTTTTAGAGCAACGTATAAGGGGGTCAGCCTTGATTTGTTATGTTTTTCATGAAAAGTTTCTGCTCAAGCTTTGCATGTTCTTTGCCTAAATGCCTCTTTGATTATCCATTTGGTCATGTATTAGTAAATACTTTATATATTTGTTTCATTATAGTGTTAAGTGAAGGTAAATAAAATGAATTTGGTTTCTCAATAGCTAAAGGATCAAAATCTATTACGTTTAATCAGATAGGGTGAATATGAGTGATTCTCTTAAGTTGTCCAAATCATGTGAATATATAGTCTTTTCAAATATTTTTCTTTGGTTGTGTATATCGAAGTCGAAAGTCTAGCATTGATTCATAGATTGCCTTTTGGTTGTGTTGCTATTCTTTCTGTTTCATTTTATTCACTGCACACATGCATGGTGAATTTATTCGAATGTGCTCTGATCAATGGGTAGATTATCCCATTAAAATTTTGTATGAGATTTCTCAAATTTGCTAAATTAATGTGTTTTTACTTGTTTATTTAATATTCGCCCGCTACTAAAAGATGCATAATATTTCAGCCTCTTTTTTGAACATTAGAATAAAAACATGTATTAATTACCTCTTTTCTTTCTTTTCTTTTGTATGTGGAAACGTTCGAGTCTAAACGGACTCTATTCCGATTGTTGCATTATCAATATGGGTCATTGTGGCCCATCCTCTGTGAGTCGATTTCAAAGATCCAAAGGAGACAATCACGTGGCATACGGGCATAAAAAGCCGGAAGAGGGAAAATGGGTTTAAATTCCATATTCGAAGCGATAAAGGGACTAAAAAGTCTCCTTTTGGTTCATTCATTCATATTTTTACTTGTCTTCTTTATCTATTTTATTTATTCATTTATTTATTGCATTATTCATGTATTTTGGGCCTCGAAGACAAAGTTGTAAATGTAATACAGGAAAAGTAAAAATCGAGCCAAAGGATCGAAAACATCGGATTAGAACAGGTGAAATGGTTCGGAAGCCCAACTAGACTAGGACAGGTCTCGTTGATTTGGCCCCAATGGCCTAAATCCTTTACTTTCTCCTCCCTTCCTCTTTTATGTGTTTATTTATTTATTAGTTTTATTTAGACTTAGTTAAAATTCCAACTAAGTCGCCTAAATCTATTTTACACAAGTCTTTTTTTAAAAAAAAAATCAAATTAATCTTTTCGAAGTTAATCAAAAGATGATTTTCAAACAGTTCGGATAACCGCAAGTTAGCGGACGTTTTAAGTGCCTAACACCTTCCTAAAACGTTAATAGGAACCGCTTATCTAGAATCTCTAACTTAAAATGATTTTCTTGTTTTGAATCATTTGAAGTAACTTTTATAATGGTTTCTTAATTCCTTTTCAAAATTAAGTGGCGACTTTCTCTCAAAAGTCAAATTTTTCGGCAAAACACCAGTGTTTCTCAGATGTTGCCACTGTGGTAAGAATGTTTCATGAAAGAGTATGATATGAAGATGTAATGCTCACAACCAATCATAATAAGTATTTCCACAACCAACCACATGATATATTTCCACAACCAACCACAATGATACATTTCCACAATCTCATTAACCAATATTCACTCGTTATTTTCATTTCATTCATGAATTTTCACATGTCTCGTATGCCAATAAAGTATAAATATAATCACAATACACCCATGGTACCACATTAAATAATACAATACAATTACTCATATGTATTCAAGGCTATCAACGTCACATAGGACCCCACACGATCAAACATATCACATAATATTTCAATTTCGATAATTACATCACATATAGGCCCCCACATGGGCACAACACGTAGATAGCCATTTTTCATGATTAGTTCCCACCCTTAACATGCATTTTGTACCATTATTTACTACCCAGCTCAGTCTGAAGAGTTAAGCCATATCCTACCTCGAAAGCCGAAACCGGTCCGCTACACTTGAACCCGCGACCTTACTTTTCACGAACATTCCCAAACTCTACTAAAAACATCAAATATGAAATATACGCGTCAAAACAAAACCAACGGCACCCATATTGACTACTTTTGATTCGGGGTCAAAACGGACCCCTAAAATAGATTCCCGAGAAAGAAGGAAAAAATTGAAACTTTGCTTCAAAAATATGTTCCTCATATTTTTAGGAACCTACATCTGAAAACCCAAGTTAAATCGAGTGAAAAACGGGGTTCAAATTGAAGAAAAACTATTTTTGAGCTTTACCGAGTAAAATCCTTGAAATCCGGGCCAAAATCAAGAATCGGAGTTGTTTTGAAGGATAAATTGATGAAAAACTAGTAATTATATGATAAAAATATTATTCAAGTAAAAGTGGATGAAATTTGGGTTTAAAATCATGCCCTAAGATTTTTGGGGTTTTGAGAAATTTATCAAAAAAATTCTAAGAAAAGGGTGAATTCTTATCTTTAATCCGTAATAAAACCAAGAAAAAGATGTTAATCTATCTTTCCAAGCCCTCACAAACTTCACTTTTAAACTCCCAAACTATTTAGGATTTAACTCCCAAGAGGCAAGATGAAAAATGAGCAAAATAGGTGAAAAAAGCTTATTTATCAGTGCAGATTTTTCTGCACTGCTGTCAAAAGAAAAAGCTGTTTTTTTTTAAACTCAATCCAGACTTCAACGGGGTGCCCAGGATTCGTTCGAAGTCCGATTTATATAAAAAAAACTATGCAACCACACTAAATTCGACGTTTCGGACGCGATGGCGATATCATATTTTCCAGAAAAATTCGTTTTCACAAAATTGACCCCCGAGACCCGAAATCATAATTTTCCAAACCGAGGGTCGAAATGAGATTTAAAAGTCGTAAAATCATACCAAACATGCTAACACACTAAAATCGAAATTCCGGATCTGTTGACGAAGTCGAATTTTCCATATGAGGTCGTTTCAACCAAAAGTGGGTCCCACACCCAACTTTCTAATTTTTTCAACTTTCCGACCAATAGGTCGAAATGAGCTCGGGTTAACCAGGACCCGAACCAAAGGAATACCTAGTCCATTCGGTCATCCGTCGCACGGATCAAAATATAACCACATAAGTCCAAAATAAGGCTCTCGTAGCCATCAAAAACCATAATATTGCATAAATGATACCAAAATACATCAAAAATCATGTCAACCACTCCCACACCCCAGAAATACTATAATGCAACTACGGGGAGGGGTAAAACAGTCAAATCACACAAAATCACAAATATCACATATTTCATCAAATTTTTAGGTCGTTACAATGATGAAGGGTAGGAGCTTTATTGGATCTCTTAGATCAAGAGAAAAAATCTTATTCTGGAACTAAGATCAACGCACAAGTTTCACACCAAAGACTCGGACATTTCAACCATGCTGCTGTAATTAACTCACAAAAGAAAGATCTGGTTAGAGGGCTAGCTAATCTTGAAGCCGAAATACCATATTGCAGAACTTGTCAATTTGGCAAGCAAGCAAGACTTCCTTTCATGAAACAACCTGGAGAGCCACTAAAAAACTAAAATTAATCCACACAGATCTGACTAGTCCTCACCGAACTCCGTCACTAAAAGGGAGCGCTTCCCAACAAATGGGGCCCTACGCAGCGCAAATCCGGATTAGTCGGACTCCAATGCGGGTACCAGACACCGGATGAAAAAAAATACTGCAAGACGTATCTTCAACTGGCTGATATGTTTACCAAAGCCTTGCCAGAGAGTAGATTTAAATTTTGCAGAGAAAGGCTTGAAGTTGCAACAACTGAAGCAAGGAGGAGTGTTGATTATTGCCTCAGTTACTGCAGTAAAAGTAGGAGAAATTGTTGGACATTATCCAGTTTTTTAAGCCATGTTCTCAACTTAGTTTAGTGGCTGAATTTTTAGATGTTAGTGGTTTAGTTGTTTTGGATATTGCTGATCATGGAATTATGTAAAAAGTAGTGGCTTAATTATAGGTTTTAGTTATTGCATTTTTTTAGTATTTAAGCACCACTTCACATTAATGAAAAATCAACCATTGTGCAGTAAATTATTTGTTCTCTTCTTGCTTTCTTTGTTTACACTTCAAAGAGTTGAAGTTAACCTTACAACTCCAACAGCTTAGACTAAATACCTTTGCGAATTTGCATCGTTGGAGCTTTTGTATTTGCTACATTTCCATGGCGTTTGGATGATCCAGACATCTTCTTTTGTCCCATATTTCTGAAATGCTGCAGTTACTCTTCCCACCTAGCACTGTAGCTAAACGTTGGCGGTTTTTTATGCACAAAAATCCAAAATCGTTCGGAGGAGGTATTATTCAAAAGTAGAGCTGTTAAAATGGGTCAGTCAAACCTAACTTCTAGCATACTTCCTTGTTATATGATTAGGATTCTCTTTTATTCAGTTTTTTGATATTATTTTTTTACTGCACAGTTTTCGTATCTTTAGGATTGTATTTACTTTGGTTTCTATGTTAATCATCTTTGTATGTAATACACTGGCTATATAAGGGCAAATACAGTAATCAATATATATCTGTTCATTGCTACCAGTTCTTCTCTTACACTTCATGGTATCAGAGTTATATTGCTTCAATAAGCTTGATCCCTTTTTTCTCTTTCCTCCAGCCCACCAGCCTCACACCTAAGTGACCCCAAATACAAGTGTCATAAATGCCGACAACATCTCCGGTGCAGAGAATGTTGTCTAGTTCAATCCGATTACATAACTCCCCATGAAACGACTGAAGATGACATAACCTGCGGTGGAGGTGCGATCTTGAGCTCCAAAGCTAGAAACTTTGTTACCAGAAATTCCACTATGAGTAGCATTAAAGAGCATTGCTTGAGAAGTTGGTTCTTTCCCAACATCAAAAATGAAATTGATATCATTATCTTCATCCATGTGCTCAGTGATTACTGATTCAAGGTCACTGCCAGTTCTAGAGATTGGATGAGTGTAAGTCCCATTGCTAGTAGCAGTACATGGTTGTTAGCTGGGTCATAGGGATCTTGCAACATCAACACGAAACCCAGCATCATTAGCATCCTCCTACTCCATAATTATTTCATTAGTGGAGAATGATGAGTTGAATATGAACTCATCATTCACAAAAGAATTATGCCCTGAGCACTCCCCTCCAACAACTGCTATAATCTGCTCAGTATTGGTGCTTTCTCGAGGTAACATGCTCTTATTGTTATTGTTTGGCACTGCTTGTGAAGTTCCGGTGGCTTCAGCATCCTCCCAAGCTATATCGGGAATGCTTGCTCTTCTATTTTCCTTGGGAACGGCTTTGAGGTGCTTGAAATACTGTTGGGCATGCTAGCCACCTATGCTGGTGTTCTTGTTATCACACAGTGCCTGGATATACTTGTCCAGTCAACACTTCCATATCTAAGCCCCAGAAAAATGAACTATAACAGGAAAGAGAGAAATAAGTTATTATCAGCTTTGAAGTTAATCCAGGAAACAAGGTCGTAGGACAACATTTACTTAAAACTTTTATTTTCTCTCAATCAGCTAATCACACACATCTTATAAAGCACAGAGACAAAATGGTATGATTCCATAGGCATATTTGTTGCCTTCTGTATGCACTGTGTTTGTGCTTTATAAGATGTAGTACGTGGTTAGCAGATCGAGAGAAAATTAAACTTTTAAGTAAATGTTGTCCTGCGATCTTTCTTCCTGAATGAACTTCAAAGCTGATAATAACTTACCTTTTTCACTTTCCTTCTATAAGTCATTTCTCTGGGGCTTAGATATATTTGGAAGAGGTGACTGGAGAAGTATATCCAGGCACTGTGTGATAACAAGAACAACAACAGAGTTGGCTGGCCATGCGCAAAAGTTATTCAACCACATCAATGCCTGCAGCAAACAGAATAGAACAGCAAGACTAAGCGTTCTCAATATAATTAGTCCGGAGGCTGAGGCTGTGGGAACATAACAAGCAGTGCCAAGCACTAACAATGAGAGCATGTTGCCTCGAGAAAGCACCAATAGTGAGCAGATGATAGCAGTTGCTGGGGGAGAGTCCTAAGGACATAATCCTGATTTGAATGATGAGTTCATATTAAACTCAGCATTCCGCACTTATGACATGATTATGGAGCAGGAGGATGCTATGAAGCTGGCTTTTGTGTTTACGCAGCAACATCCCTATTACCCAGCGAACAACCAAGTACTTCTACTAGCAGAGGACCTTACACTCGTCCTATCACTAGAAATGGGAGTGACCCTGAAGCATTAATCACTGAGCACATGGACAAAGATAATGATATCAATTCCGTTTCTGATGTTCGGAAAGCACCAACTTCTCATGCAATGCTTCTTATAGCAGAGTTTTTGGTAACAGAATTTCTAGCTTTTGATCTACGAGTGCACCTGAGAACAATGTGGCTGCTCATAACGGAATATCCAGTTATGCAGCTGCTAGCATTGGTGCTGTGAATGCACCTCAGAACACGGTGGCTGCTCATATTGGAATGACCAGTTTTGCAGTTGCTAGCATCGGTGCTATGAATGCAACTCAGTACATGATGTCTGCTCAACCTGATTTACAGGTGCCAGCATTGGTGATATGAAGGCACCTCAGAACATGGTGGCTTCTCATAGTGTGATGACCAAATTTTCTGTTTCTAGCATACGTGCTATGAATGCTCCTCAGAACATGGTGTCTGCTCTTAGTGGAATGACTTGTTTTACAGGTGCAAGCATTGGTGCAATGAATGTACCTCAGAACAAGTGGCTGCTCATAGCGGGATGACGAGTATTGCAGTTGGTAGATCCGTGATATGAATGCACCTCAGAACGTGGTGGCTGTTCAAATCAGAATGACCTAGTTTTGCAGGTGCAAGCATTGGTGCTATGAGTGCATTCTGAACACGGTGACTTCTGATAGTGGGATGACCAGTTTTGCACCTTCTAGCATTGGTACTATGAATGCACCTTAGAACATGGTGGCTGCTCATAGCAGAATGACTAGTTTCTCAGGTGCTAGCATTCGTGCAACTAGTGCACCTCAGAACACGGTGTCTGCTCCTGCTCAGTTACCTCCCTTCGTCCCCTCATCTAATTTTGGTGTTGGGGTATGACCCAATTTAAACATTCCCTTTGATGGAGAAGGCATTTTTGATCTGCATGAGCTGTGCACTTACTAGATGTTTTGAGTTGGTGGAGAAAGGCTATTAGTGTTTGGTATTAGTTTTTCACAACCAGATAGTGATACTGCACTTGTGTTTTGAAGACTTATTCCATTATGCTATTCGGTATTACTCTTCTTCATCTATTCTGCTTTTGGTTGAAATTCTTAAAAAGAAAACTGAGTTAGAAATTGTTTTTGAGTTTTTGTAAACTCTTTACTTTTGCCGTTTTCTTTTTGATGCCAAAACGTCTTACAAGCAAAAATTTCAGGCTAGAATCAAATGCTACTAAGCTAAGTTTATTTATATATTCTCATGGCTACCTGATTATAAAACAAATATAATGCTATGACGAGTTGAAAATCAAATTGATACGATTGCAAGAATGGGAACAAGAAGTAATTTACTTGCCACCACCTAGGTGGTTTGGGGGGGTAGAAATGTTGAGATTTTTTTACTACATAACTGAATAGTCCAAATGTCATGTCCAGAGTCGAGGCCCTAGACGTGGCACACACCCGATACTATTGCTAGTAAGAGCGAACATTTTGGCATATGTCAAGAGCATACAACTAAAATAATGAATAGAGAGGAAAAAAATAGTATAAGATTTCTTAAAGCATAGTCTTTCATCAATGTTCATTTATATCACTTAACGTCTGAAGATACAATAGTCATGACAAATAAGACTAAAAATTACAAGATCTGTCTGACAACTAAATCAGTCTGTGAAGCCTCTAATAAGTACTAACACTGAAAGGAAAGAAAATATAATGAAGTCATCATATCTTGTCCAACCTCCTGATAGGAAAGAGGCTCACCAACAGCAGAAGATAGAGATCCTAATGAGGTGCTTGACCGCAGACATGAGAGACAGAACCATGAAATGATTTAGCACCAAAGACGGTCAATACGTGAAATGTATTGGTATGCAAAACAATTTAAGGAGGGTAGTACTTCAAGAGATAAGAAATGACAATAAAATTCAAACGTAAAAGAAGACAACTGGAAAGGAACAAGAATATAAGCTAAATTTATGATTAAACATGTAAGGTAGATTTAATTCCTTTGATTATTTGTGGGAGAAAGTAGTTAACCGTCATAAACCACCATGTGAGCGCATGGAGTCTGATCTCGGCCCGATCAGCTAAGCCATCCAATACCTTGTCGGGCATAGGACATGGAATGACATAATTTGCTATCATCCATGGTTAGCCCCTTTTCGGGACACATGATAAAAAGAGTCATCCGACTTGTGGAATAATCTCTATCCTATGTCAGCAAACATAGTTTCGGGCATTTGTTGTTTAATCCTATGCCTTCACGGTCAGATAACTAACTCCCTTAAGGTCATGACATTCTCATGACATTATCTTACTTATTTATATTCAAAGTGTTAACCTCATTAGGCTCATGTTAATAGTTTAGCCATTTTAGGCTCATCTTCATGGTTTAGCCGTTTTAGGCTCATGTTCATACATTAGACATTTTAGGCTCATTTACAGAATTTATCCACTTAGGCTTATGTTGGGAATTCAACCGCTTTGGGTTCATAAGATTTTGATTTAGCACCATTTCAGAGCATTTCCAAGCATTTTAGAGTAAATTGAAACTTTACAGCTAGAAGTCATAATTCTTATTCAACTATGGGCTTAACTTCAATTGACTTGTTATAATGAAATAATTAAATTGAGGATTCATCCCTTTACTGTAAGAAAATAAGAAAAAAATAAAGCCTCAGAGACCATAAAGCCTCAGAGACCTTCAAGTTCTTAGATCATGGATTTTACAGAACTTAATGAATTAAGATATAATTATGAGCGTTCCAGTTAAGATTCATAACTTTGAGTTTTTATTGGCAAACATCTTTTGTGAAACAGCTTAATCATCTTTATAGGATATTGTAATTTACCTACTGGAACATAACAAGAACGTGATCTGCTAGAAAATCTTGGATTAGGGGAGCACAATGAAAGGGTAGTAAAAGATGGGAGAATTAGGTAACAAGGAAAACATGTAAATAAGAGGATGTAAGTCTCAGGAAAAGTTTGGTCAATAAGTCTATGTTAGTAAGGCAACTGAAATAGTCTTAAGGAAATGGTCTCTTCTATCTGCACGTGTTTATGCAATCTTCACGTTTTTCGGTAAGTTTTTGCCGTTGTAAGTTCCATTAATTTTTGTTATCGATTATAAGAAATAGAACCATCCGAAACCACCTTCAATTAGCAATTACACAAACTTGTTAAACTTAAGGAGATTTAGAGTGTCAACATATAATCTGGCACAAATATCAGCTTAAGAGACTAAATGGAACTATGCTTCTGTTGGAATAGGATTTCACCAAAAACAAAAAATGAATAAGTATTCATGATCTAAGGTGATTTTCAGATTTCCTGAAAACTTATTAATAGAATTAACATAATGGATGAAGATAAAGAAATTCCAGATTTCCCAGAGAATTTATTAAAGAACCCGGCCATGTTAAGAGTAATTTAAACTGAGAGAAAAAATAAAACATGAAGATGTAAAGAAAGAGTTCTACATACCTTTAAATGTTGAAAGAATTTGAGACCGAAAGAAGGGATTTCGACTTGCTTTCTAGAATCAATTCCCTTAGATTTTTGAGTGCTGAGTTTGAGAGCTGAACTGAAATTGCTGGATGATGAATAGTTATTGAATTGCTTGAGAAAGTGGCATTTTTAAATGTGTGTAACTGAGGAAGACAGGGAGATTGTAACTGATGGAGTTTTTAATGTGTGTAATGAGGGAGATGGTAACTGATGGGGTTTTTAATGTGTCCAATGAGGGAGATTATAACTGATGGAGTTTTTTATGTGTTTAACTGAGTGTGAGATGTTACAATATATCCCCTGTGGAATCATTCGTCCTCGAATGAAGGTAATAGATTCGAGAAAAAATAAACCCTATGCACAAAAATTATTGAATGAGACTTAACGCAGACATGACATAGGACATGGGTTTCAGGGACATGAACAGAACAACTTAAGATGTGAACTCATGGAAATCATAGGCATGAACCATAAGGGTATCTTGGTTATCTGAATTGGGTTCATAGGGCATGAATGACATGATGAAGACTTGGACATATTCCCATTCGAAATGAAGTTATATGACATGAAATAGCGGTGCATTAGACTTAAGAATAGGAGTATTTTCACCTCTAATACTGGTAGCCTTAGGTCTTAGAAACACCTTTCGTAGATACCCCTTTTTCCTCTAAATACCACACTTCATTATTTTCAACATAAATTGGTACATGCAGATGCTAAAATCTGGCTCTAATTGCACATTCCTACCAAATTCAAACCTAACTCAGAGATACAAGATGCCACGCCTAAAACAATCGTGCCAGTCTCAATTTTAGGATCCTATAATCTATTTCTGTTTAGGAACCTTCAACTTGATTGTTTACTTGCTCTTAGGTTTGTTGTAAAACCCAGCAAGGTCTCTCTTGCATCTACAGTTATCTCTAAGAATACTACTTTTTCTCATTGCAAAAACTACCATCCCCGTGATCTAATTAAGAACTCACAACTTTCATCATGAATATAGGTATCAACATGATATCCAAGTCTACCACTATAACCACTTCATGGTATCTTTAAAGTTAACACTATATAAAAAGAAAAATCTTCCCCGTTTTCCTTAGAACCTCTTGACCCACAATTTCATGAGCTCCTATCGGGAGGCACACCATATGACCTCATCTTACTATCACAAATAGCTAATCGTCATCTCACACTTCATCTATTCATATGATCTTAGATGGAACCAGTACACTACAATCATCATAACAAGGGCCATATATTCACCTCCTTTGGAACAATTACTCAGCTGAGATCACACAAATGTGATGTCATAAGGAATATCACCGAAGGACTAGAGTATGAGCATAAAAAATAAAAGGGATACTATTTAATCACTACTAATACTCATTCTGACCTTGCCACTCCAGATGAGGCTCAGGAATAAATAGGCACGAATACTTCATGTAACAAATAACATAAGGTGTGAATAGAGAGTCATTCTGGGCGTAGGGATAGCAGAGCACAAGCTAAGAACATATCTTAAAGTATGGTTTCCTTATGAATGAACCTAATGTAAAGCATGTGTTTTTTGCTCAGGAACAACGTAGCGTAGAACCTAGACTTCTAGAACCTTAGAGTAATATTTGGATTGAAGGGTTAGAACATGGACATGATGTTGCATATAAAATTTTGATCTTAGACATAGGCACGACATTAATGCATAACTCATGGGTAGAGTGTCATCTTGGCTGAAGTCATGAAATACGCTAGAATAAGATTGAATCGTAGTGAAACTAGTAATCTCTCTTTTCTGAAAACCTTTACTACATGCATCTCAAGACCCATTTTTTAACTTTACCCTATCATCTCGCCCTTAGGTCAAAGTCGATATTTAAAGTACGCGGACCTATTCTCAAATCTAAGCTATCATCGCCTTACTCCCCTGAATACTATATCTTTAGGTACGCAACCTTACTAGGACTTCATCCTGAGATACTTCTCTTCACATTCTCTAAACTTTGCAAATATCATTTTATAATTCATGCTCTCATTGGTATACATAACCACTTCCTCTATACCTGATCTTCCATTCTTAATCTACTAACAGCACACCTCTAAATTCTTATCCACCCACTCCAATGGAAATTAAAATTGAATGAAGAGGCTCAACATCGTCCATTTATAATACTCTCAATTCAGCTCTCAAGAATACCACATACTAAATAACTAGGCTTCTCCACACTTAGAAACTCAAGGGTACTAACTAGGATTACATAGTAATAAATAAATTAGAATCTTATATAATAACATACTACCTTGGTTACATGTCTATTTTCATATAACTTAAGGCCCTTCTTTATCTAAGGACTTAGCCACAATTCATTGTTTCAATTCTATTCCACATGTGTATTATTTTTACAGATTCACACTATTCCTAAATTATCAAACTTAAGCCCTTCCAAGCAAAAAATCAAGCCTACTAGATCTATTTTCCAAAACTAGTGCTATCACCCTTATACCGCCATTCATTAATCATTGTGGTTGTCTAAAGCTCAAGCTTAGTGTCTACTAAACATAGATGGCAACACTATATGATAATACTAATTCAATTTCTATCTTATATAAAAAATCAAGAACCACTAGTCTATTCAGGTTTCATGAGAACATAGGCAATCTAAATCACATCACTTATCTCATAGCCTAAAAGCACATTCTCCTTCGCAACATTACTATCATTCCTTACTAACATAAACTTACGCAATAATAAACTTCTTAAACCGAGTATACTCCAAGTCGTCTTAACCAACCATTCTTTCCGTATTACCTATCAAAAAGTTTTGTAAGTCTTGATACACCCTAGCAAACACCAATGGACATTCCATTCCTTTTCTCGCTTAATGAATACAACTCTTGCTAACTACTCCAATCAATCACTTTCCCACTTTTTGTCTTCTACTCTAATGACCTTATATTTCTGACCTTGAGATTATACTACTACTTATGACTTACCAAAAAATATCCCAAATAGAATTATCTCTCGGATGGCAACACTATCCAGGAGTCTAGACACACTTTTTCCCCCGTTAAGGGTGTCATCTGGAATAAGTTTCTGCAGAAGACCTGGGAGAACAATCTTACTATAGCTCAAAAGCACGATTTATATGAACTAGAGTGTAAGTTTTTTTTTTTAAAATTATAGACTCGAATAGACTAATGGGCTACTAAAAAGCCCTAGTGTAGTCAGTTAGATTTCTTTTGATTCTATTGGAGAGAACCTCATAGATAAGAATATAAGTTTCACAATTCCTACCACCTTAGCTATGAGGAGTAGATAGAGAAATTTGAGAAATGCACGAATCCGAGTAAGTTTCTTTTTCTTTGGCACCGCTATATTGCACGATCTAGAGTATGAAAGAACAAAAACATCTCCTAAATGTCCCGTAGTCTCCTTATTATAAGTGTGGCGCGCTTCACACACATAAAAAGAACTCTACTAGACACGACTTCAGAGACACACTAGCACACTTGAACTCTGTGCTCTGATACGAAGTTTGTCATGCCCCGAGCCGAGGCCCTAGACGTGGCACGCACCCGATACTATTTCAATGTTCATTAATATCAGTTAACGTCAGAAGATACAATAGTCATGACAAATAAGACTAAAAATTACAAGATCTGTATGGCAACTAAATCAGTCTGTGAAGCCTCTAATAAGTAATAACTCTGAAAGGAAAGTAAATATAATCAAGTTATTATATCTCGTCCAACTTCCTGATAGGAAAGAGGCTTACCAATAATAGAAGATAGAGATCCTAATGAGGCGCCTGACCATGGACATGAGAGACAGAACCTACATAATGAAAAGATGTAGCGCCAAAGAAGGTCAATACGTTGAATGTATTGGTATGCAAAACCATTTCAGGAGGGTAGTACATCAAGAGATAAGAAATGACAATAAAATTCAAACATAAAAGAAGACAAATGGAAAGTAACATGAATATAAGCTAAATTTATGATTAAACATGTAAGGTAGATTTAATTCCTTTGATTATTTGTGGGAGAAAGTAGTGAACCGTCACAAACCACCACGTGAGCTTATGGAGTCTGATCTTGGCCCTATAAGCTAAGCCATCCTATACCTTTCTTGGCATAGGACATGGCATGAAATAATTTGATAGCATCCATGGTTATCCCCTTTTTGGGACACATGATAAAAACAGTCATCCGACTTGCGGAATAATCTCTATCCTATGTCGATAAACATAGTTTCGGACATTTGTTGTTTAAACCTATGCCTTCACGGTCAGTTAACTAACTCCCTTAAGATCATGACATTATCTTACTTATTTACGTTCAAAATTTTAACCTCATTAGGCTCATGTTAATAGTTTTGCCGTTTTAGGATCAGGTTCATAGGTTAGCCATTTTAGGATCATGTTCATACTTTATCCATTTTAGGCTCATCTACAGAATTTAGCCACTTAGGCTTATGTTGGGAATTCAACCACTTTGGGTTCATAAGATTTTGATTTAGCACCATTTCATAGCATTTTCAAGCATTATAGAGTAAATTGAAACTTTACAGCTAGAAGTCATAATTCTTATTCAACTGTGCACTTAACTTCAATTGACTAGTTCTAATGAAATAATTAAATTAAGGATTCACCCCTTTACTGTAAGAAAAGAAGAAAGAAACTAAAACCTCGGAGACCATATTTAAGCTATCAAAAACAGTCCTTCAAGTTCTTAGATCATGGATTTTACATAACCTAATGAATTAAGGTATAATTATGAGCGTTCCAATTAAGATTCATAACTTTGAGTTTTTATTCGCAAACATGTTCTGTCAAACAGCTTAATGATCTTTATAGGATGTTCTAATTTACCTACTGGAACATAACAAGAACATGATCTTCTAGAAAATTTTGGATTAGGGGAGCACAATGAAAGGGTAGTAAAAGATGGGAGAATTAGGTAGCAAGGAAAACATGTAAATAAGAGGATGTAAGTCGTAGGAGAAGGTTGGTCAATAAGTCTATGTTAGTAAGGCAACTGAAATAAGCTTAAGGAAATGGTCTCTTCTATCTGCAAGTGTTTATGCAATCTTCACGTTTTTCGGTAAGTTTTTGTCGTTATAATTCCATTAATTTTTGTTATCAATTTTTAGAAATAGAACCAACCGAAACCACCCTCAATTAGCAATTACACATACTTGTTAAACTTAAGGAGATTTAGAGTGTCTACATATAATCTGGTACAGATATCAGCTTAAGAGACTAAATGGAACTATGCTTCTGTAGGAATAGGATTTCACAAAAAAAAAAAAATAAGTATTCATGATCTAAGGTGATTTTCAGATTTCCTGAAAACTTATTAATAGAATTAACATAATGGATGAAGATAAAGAAATTCCAGATTTCCCAGAAAATTTATTAAAGAACCTGGACATGTTAAGAGAAATTTGAACTGGGAGAAACAATAAAACTTGCAGATGTAAAGAAAGAGTTCTACATACCTCTAAATATTGAAAGAACTTGAGACCGGAAGAAGGGATTTCGACTTGCTTTCTAGAATCAATTCCCTTAGATTTTTGAGCGCTGAGTTTTTGAGGAGAACTGGAATTGCTAGATGATGAATAGTTGTTGAATTGCTTGAGAAAGTGGCGTTTTTAAATGTGTGTAATTGAAGAAGACAGGGAGATTGTAACTGATGGAGTTTTTAATGTGTGTAATGAAGGAGATTGTAACTGATGGAGTTTTTAATGTGTGTAATAAGGGAGATTGTAACTGATGGAGTATTTTATGTGTGTAACTGAGTGTGAGATGTTACACCAAATATATTGAAAAAGTGATCCTTTTAGTCTAAGTATATACCTCAAAATCCTTAGTCTTTAGAAAAAAATTCCATTTTCCTCCCACCCCCACCGTGTGTGCCTGCAGCAATGAAGTAAACATTCATTCATCATAACATAGTTGTCTTCATACATTGATTATTGGTACCAGTGTTTAGCCTTTTTTCTCATCACAAAAGATTTGGTTTTTTCCGAAAGGTTTCACTCCATTCCTTTAAATGTTTTCATATAACTTTCAATAGTTGCTGATTAACTTAACAAGGTTTTTTGTTTGCTCTGTCTCTTTCAAGGTTCAGGACTAAATCGATCACTTTTTTCATACATTGAGGACTATTTAGGTATATATGGACTAAAAGTTTCACCTATTTGTCATTAAGGACAATTTTAATAAGGATTAAAATAATCATTTTTCGGCACATTAAGGACTATTTTGCTTATACATGATATATACAAAGGACTAAAAGCCCAATACCAATACATCAAGGACCAATTTGATCATTTTAGAGTCCCAGGACTCTTGAGAAACCTGATTTTTAACTAGAATGTTAGGATCGAGAATCTTGGAAAGTGCGGAATTAAACAAAGTAATCAATTAAAGACAATAACAAAGACATAATAACGTTAAGCTGAGAAAGTAAAGGATTCAAAAATTTAACGTGATTCGGTCAACTTGACCTACGTCCACAACCAAAAGGAGGAGCAACTTTACTAAACACCAACGGAATAAAAGAGAGTACAAAAGCACAAAAGAGAGTACCAAATTAGAGTAATTAAATACTCTAATATCCCAAATACAAAAGAGAATAACCTCACAAATATCACTCCAAAGAAGAGATTCACTCAAAGTATTTCCCAACACTCTCTCACAAATACCCTCAACAAAGAAGAAAACAAACACAACTTAATCTTCTCAAATTGGTTGGTGTGTCTTCTCAATTGGCGTGTCTCAAATTTCAAGAACTCTCCTCTATTCATACGATGAGGTTCTTGAGAAAAATTAAAAAAACTCAAAAAAATCTCATGATAAATGACAATTAAAACACACTTGAGAGATTTTCAATGTATCATTTAACATGAGATTTTCAAGAGATTTTGAATAAAATATTAGCTAAAAATTATGGCCACACTACAAATCTCTACCTTTGGCCTAATTTTGGCTAATATAGTAATATGCTCCACCTTCTTCACAAAGCCCCAAGGGGCTTTCAAAATTCCATGTTGTCAGAATCATATTAGTTCCATCTAAAATTGAAACAGTAGCAACACATGTACTAATAGATCCCACAAGTGTGTACAATGTCTCAGACTTGCGTTCCTTCGTAACCCCAAGACCACCTCAAGAGACTTTAAGGACTCCACCTTCACCTGCGTATTTGCACCCAAGAGATTCTTGAGTTCCCACAGAGATGAGATTTTTCATCAACTCAGGAACACATAATATTTCTGAGAGTTATTACAATACCATCATGCATTTTACTTCGGACTGTACCTTTTCCAACAATTTTGCAAGCAACATTGTTGCCTACCAAGATAACTCCACCTTCAATAGGATCATATGTAGAAAAAAAGTCTTTGTTAGGACACATATGAAATGAATAAGCCCAATCTAAAATACACTCATTGTTAGAACAGGAAATATTTTTGGTTACAAAAAATATTGTTCCTTCAACATCATCAGCAGCAACACTTGCTTCAGTGGTGTCAGAATCCTTGTGCTTATTTTTCTTTACTTTTCTCTTGTTTTGCAACTTAGGACAATCAAACCTAATGTGACCTTTTTTTACAAAAATAATAACTAATTGAATTAATAAATCTGTACTTTGCATTAGATCTACTCCTGACAAATAAACCGGACGCCCAATTTCCACTAGCCTCCCAGGTAATATCTCTATCTATCTGATCTTTAGATTTCAGCATAGATTTGATTTTTCAATAAGAGATAGTTTCTTTCCCATAAATTATAGTATCTATAAAATTCTTAAAGGAATGGGGTAGGGAACATATTAGCAAGACACCTTGATCTTCTTCCTCATTCTTGGCATCTATATTAGTTAAATCCATAAAAATTGAATCAAAGGCATCAAGATGTGAGAGTATGGAAGTATTTTCATCCATACGAAATGTATAAAGATTTTGCTTCATGTAGAGTCTATTCTTTATTGTGCTTTTCATATACAGGATTTTGAACTTTTCCCACATGTCTTTGGCAGTGGTTTTAGAAGCTACATCACATAATACATCATCAGATATTTCGTATACTACTACATCTCGTTTTTTTATCAAGGCTATCAAACTCCTCGTCTGTCATTTTTCCTAAAATTTTCTCCTTACCTTGAAGTGCCATACCTAAACCATCCTGAACTAGGATAACTTCCATTTTCAACTAACACATACCAAAGTTTGCACTTCGCTCAAATTTCTAAACATAAATCTTTGTAATCGTCATGGTGACTACTAAGACAAAATCGTAATTAAATCTCTCTGATACCAATTTGTTAGGATCGATAATCCCAGCTAGTGCAGAATGAAATAAAGTAATCAATTAAAGACAATAACAAAGACGTTAATAACGTTAAGCTGAGAAAATAAAGAATACACAAATTTAATGTGGTTCGGTCAACTTGACCTACATCCACAACTAAAAGGAGGAACAACTTTACTAAACAGCAACAGAAGAAAAGAGAGTACAAAATTAGAGTAATTAAATACTCCAATATCCCAAATACCCAAGAGAATAACCTCACAAATATAACTCCAAAGAAGAGGTCCACTAAAATTATTTCGCAATACATCTCTCTCACAAATACTCTGAACTAAGAAGATGATACGGGTGTACCAAGATGCCCAACAAGTTCACGACCATTCACACGTAACCAAGCTCGGGAGTTACAAAAAACTCCAAGCTATGTTCACGGAAATGGCCGTGTGTGAGTTGGTACTTGAGCCTTCCAATGGATTAAATATTTTTAAGTGTGAAGAGGAGCCTTGAAGTATAATAAAATTACACTCCAAGGCCACCCCTTGGCAAGGGTAGGATGGTCATTTGTTATCTCCCTTTGTGGACTAATATAAATTGATAGTGTTAGGGATATTTTTGGGAGTTAGATCATTCCTATTATTCAAGAAACAAAAGACTTGTAATATTGGTGACTTCTCTTTCTCATTTTGGAGAGGCCAAAATCAAAAGCTCACTAGTAGAGGGATACTAGTGTTGGATCTGGGATAGAAACTAGGGTCTTGAGATTCTTGAGTTCCTCTTGCTGCAAGTAAGAATTTGGTATTGATATTCATTAGTCTTAGGGTCCTTTCTCATTGTTAGGGTTCTTAGATTATTGAATATTGTATGTCAAGTTTCTATACCTTTTGTAATCTTGATAACAATGTGTTGTTGAATCTAAAAGTCTAGTGAAGCCGTGTGGGGCTCTTTCGATTCACTAGATAAATTTTCATTTGTTTTTCTTGTTGTAAACTCATTTTTCTAGTCAAAAAAAGTGTTGAATCTTAGTGAAGCCGTGTGTGGCCTCTTTCGATTAACTAGCACTTTGTTGTTCTTATTGTTGCTTCTTGTGTTGGCTTGAATCTCTTGATACACACTTAGTTTTATATCATTTAGTATCAAATCTTGTGGTTTATTTTGTTCTAAAAAAATCAATCTTGGGTTTGGTAGTTGAAAAATACCAAAAAAAAAAAAAAAGGTTGCTGAAATCTGAAAATTCCAGAAAAAAAAAGAGAAATCTGTCCATCTTGTTCTTGGCCGAGAAAATTGTGTTGTGTTGTTGTCTTGGCCGAGATTGGTGTTTGTGTGTTTATATATATATATTATTTTGTTTTTCTAGTTTGTTTATTTTGTTTATTTCTTTATCATCAACACAAAAGGTGTCTAAAGCTAAGTTGAGCTTATCATATTGACATTGCTATTGTGGACTTGAAGTGGTAGTATGATGAACTTGAAGTAGGCTGAGTTTGTGTGTTGTTTCTTGACTTTAAAGTGGGATATTGTTAGTAAATTATGGTTGTGTTATTGAAGTATTCTCGTGGTGTTCATCTTGATCTTCTCATCATCTCATATCTTGACCACTATAAAGACTAAAATAGATCCAAAAGGGTTGTAAGACAAAGTTGTAAAGTAGTTTGTGAAAAGACTTGCCAACATCACTTCCTAGACTTAACAACTTTTCCTTAAAAAAAGGAGCCTTGTCTTTCGGAACTAGTAAATTCAAGCCTCGTCTTTTTGAGTTGGAAAAAGTCGAAAAGTTACAAGACTTTCTTTCCCTCCAAAAGCAAAGTCTTCCATTACAAAATTGTGAAGATTAAGGCTTCAAGTTGTTGAACAAAATGTATGGACCCGTGACCAATTTCATGCTACCACATCACCTTAATCACTGTTCACATCATTAATTAATCTCAATATGGATATTATAGTTTCTAATTATTGATTCTTAGTTTCTTCTAATTGACTCGAGAACTAATTAGCAAGCTAGTACATTCCTACTAGGTTGTCAATTAGTCCTTTGAAGCTTTGTATTCGTATCATCGTTTGTTTATGTGCTTTTGTTGTTTGAATAAGTTGGAACTCATTGACTCTAGTATCACAAGAATTCTTTGAGTTTCAAACAAGAATCTACTCAGGACAAGAGCATACTCAACCCTTAAGGAATCATGGTTTACTAGCCAATTTACAACACTTGTAGAGCTCGAGTGTGAGTGATCCGTGAGTGTATGAGTGAGGAGAGGTTTTAAACTAACTTGTTTGTTGCTTGTGTAGGTGATACCTTGAAAATGGAGGGAAACACGTCTCAAACCGTGGATTCTAATGAAATAGAGAATATGAGGGTCACTCTTGAGGCTATGACCCGAGCTCTTGAAAGGTTTAGTACGGAAGTGGGAGCCACAAGGGGAGAAGTGATGACTTTTAGTGGGAGGTTAGAACAAGTGGAGAATCAAAGGAACTCTTGTCCTTCTACTCCTCGACATGTTTCGTCAAGTGGACATGATAGAAATTCCTCTGCCACCGTTACTCACGAAACATGGCCCCAATTGCCAAATCCTTCACTAGCTCCACTAAATGCCACAAGCCAAACCACTCATAACCCCCAAAACCGAGACTCCAATAGACCAACCCATTCCCAAACTCTTCAAGTTCTGCAAGAGGGACTCGGACGTTAAATGCCTCCACAAAATCCGAAAGCTCCCTTCCAAAATCCACTAAACCAAAGACCACCACCTCCACAAAATTCAATCCCACCAAATCAAGTTCCAAACGTCCAAAACTATCCCGACCACTTTGAGGAATATGGTAGAGAGTATTATGAAAGGTATGGAGCCTTTGACGATGCTTATATGAGGGAAGAAGAGATAAGAGGGGGATGTGTGGATCCAAGACGATACCGAGGATATTGAGAAAGGGGAAACCGACACCAAGAGAGAGACGTAGGCATCAATACAATCAAAATGAGCCTACTTATCTTTAAGGGTGAAATTGACCCCGAGGTGTATCTTTCATGGGAGTCGGCATGTGATAAATTGTTTCAAGTGAATGATATATCGGAGTAGAAGAAGAGTTGTTATTCCATAGCTCACTTTGAAGTCTATGCTAACTCATGGTGGGAATATGTCAAACGGTTTGGTAAGGAGTTGATTGATGGACAACCACCACCATGGTTTCCTTTTAGGTATCTAATGAAGAAATGGTATCTTCCCAAAATTTATCATCATAAGTTTCTTGCTAGGTTGTACAATTTCCGACAAGGAAATCGAAGTGTGATGGCATATTATGATGAGTTTCAACAACTCATGTTGAAGCTTGATCATTGTGAAGAACAAATTGGCCATGACATCATTCAGTTCAAGTGTGGGTTGAACAAAGAGATCTACACTCATTTGATGCTTCACAATATTGATACCGTTAAAGGAATTTTCCAAGTGGCTCTTGAGATTGAAAGGGATCTTAAAGAGAGGTCGTCGTTCAATGAAAAAGGACCATCAACCTCGGGTTGGCCAAAGAGCAAAGATATGGTTCAACCATCTTCGGGTTGGCCCAAAAAAATGGACCAACTCGACACTCTAAGTCTTCCCGAGCCTAAAACAGTCTACAAATTTCCTCCCCGACCAGAATCTCACAAGTATCCTAATCCTAAAGGGTTCCAATGTTTCAAGTTGCAAGGTTGGTGACATAAATCCAATGACTGTCCAAACTGACGTAATGTAATCCTAAGTGAAGGGATATTTTATTACCTTGGTGAGGAAGTGGGTCTTGAAAAAGAAGAGAATGAGACCGATCCTCAAGATGGAGAGGAACCCGAAAATGAGCCACTTAATGATGATGATGATGATTGTGAGGATGCATATCCACAAGAAGGGGAGTGCGTGGTTCCAATCTTTGTAGTGAAGTGTACCATGATTAGTAAGGCGATAGATGATCCTAGCCAATGGGAGAATCTATTCCATACTAAATGCCTTGTGAAGGGAAGTGTGTGAACTTTGGTGATAGATTGTGGTAGTTGTGCAAATGTTGTTAGTGTTGCTATGGTGAACTTCTTGAAATTACCAACTACACTTCATAATAGCCCTTACAAGTTGAAATGGTTGATTGAATGTGGTGAATTAAAAGTCATGAGGCAATGTGTGATACAGTTTAAGGTAGGAAACTACCACGACGAAGTACTTTGTGACGTAATACCAATGCAAGAGTGTCACTTGTTGTTAGGTAGACCTTGGAAATATGATAGGTCTGCCAAACATGATGGGAGGTATAATCGATATACACTTGAGAAGGATGGCCAAAAGTCCACTCTTCATCCACTTTTGCTGATACCAAATCAGCCAAGAACACACAAAACACACACTCAAAACATTCCATAAGTTCAAGAGAACCGAGGACCCTTTGAGTGACCCCTCTCAGATTCAAGATCAACAACAAGAACTCAATGTAATGTTGTGTTTAACACTAATTTGCAGCCAACATCCAGACTAAATTAACAACACAAGACAAGAACAACAATGTAATAACAAGAAGAAAGGTACGGGTTCATTAACAACAACAAGAAACCAATGGATTCAACAAGATACAAGATAAATAGTTAGACCAAATGAAGGGACAATCTTAAGAACCCAAGAATTGTTACAATCTTAGACACTTAACAATATTGGCAACAAAGACCTAACTCTGCGTTGACACAAGAGGGCCTTTACCTCCTCTAAACACCAACGTTTCAAGCCAATGTACAAACACAAGTGAATCCAGACTTTTATCTACCCTAGTTTCGGTTGGAACTCACTCTCACAAGACTAGAGAGAGAACTTTAAGTGTTACAAGTTTAAAGTCTTAAAAATAATCAACTAAGTTCCAAAAACCCTAAGTTGTTCCTTATATAGTGTATTACAAATAGGAGTCAAAATGTCCAAAATGTCCCTCAAGTGAGTGACACCCCTATAGTGCAATGTAGTGGCTGATTTTGGTGTGTTAGGTCCCTTAATTACACTTCTATTGCTCAGACACTTGACCTAATTTAATACACACCCATATAATTTCATTTACGCGATTGCACTTGTATCATCCTCTCCATCTTGAGAGCAATTTGTCCACAAATTCAAGTAATAATCACCCGCAAACTCTCCCCTTTAAATCATATTTTCAAGGATCCTTCCAAGGTTAGGATGTTCAACCAAGGGTTACATGATATCATCAAGCATGTTCCTTGGACTTACATGTTCTACAACCTGCACATAAGAAAAATGGATACCTGGCAAAGTGCTAGCATCTTGGTTAGTAAGCAATAAAGAGACTTTGTGGGAAAATCCCACAACCTTGACTCTCAGCTCCTCCTCACTCTCGATTTCTCCTCTAAACCATCACTAAACATGACTCTCCTTTCCATAAACAAAGGTACTACATACTCTCCATCAATCGGCCAAATATCTTCCCCGTCTTCATCTATTTCCACCTCGGCTTCTTTCTCTCCATCTTGAGGGTTTTCATCAACCTTATTCGATTCAAGTCCCACCTCCTCACCAAGGTAATATAATTTTCCCTCCCTAAGGATTAAATTTCTCCGGTTTTGGCATTCACTAGCCTTGTGCCCCCACCCTGGACGTTTAAAACATTGAAATACCTTAGGATAAGAAGTAGAATTCGGTTTACCTTCGTTTCTTGGAAGGTACCTTTGGGAGGTATTGTTCTCGTCTTGGAAAGACTTGACATCATGTTTTTTTGGAATTGAATAAGTTCTCCTTGTCTTTTTGCCAACCCAAGGGGGATTGTCCCCAGTACTTGTACCCCAATGTCTCCTTTAGCTATCTTTCAACTTCCAAAGTGGCTTGAAAGATGCCATCAATGGTATCGAATTTGTGAAGTTTCAATCATGAGGAGATATCCCTATTTAATCCAACCTTTAATCTAACAATGTCATGTCTTACTTTCTCCACTCGGTGATCAAGTTTCAAAATAAGTTGTTGGAACTCATTGTAGTAAGCCACGACACTCTTGTTTCCTTGCCTCAAGTTATACAACTTGGTGAGAATCTCTTGTTGGTAACTTTTGGGAAAGTCCCTTTGTCTCATGAGGTACCTTAACCAAAACCAAGGAGGGGGATTCCCCTCTACCAAAACATTGCCAAAACATTTAACATATTCCCACCAAGTAGTAGCATAACCCTCAAAATGAGCAATCGTGTAGCAACTCTTTTTTTCCTCGGTGAGATCATTGACTTGGAATACCCTCTCACAAGCAGATTCCCATGCAAGAAACTCCTTGGGATCACTCTCACCTTTGAATATTGGAAGACCCATCTTGATGGTATTTAGTTCAACTTCTTGGTTTTGGTTGCCTTATTGGTTCCAAGGACCAACTCCTCTTTCTCAGTCGTATGATCCTTTCGATTCACCATGCCTTACCCTTATCTCTTATACTCTAATGTAATCTTCATATGTCCCATAACCATCAGGTTTTTCTCCCCTACCATAGCCCTAAACATGGATAGGTCTATTTGGGTTAAGAGGAGCTTGTAGTGGTGGGATTGGATTTGGATAGTGAGGTCTTTGGTCAAGTGGAGTTTGGATGGGAGGGTTTGGGTTTTGTGGTCGTATTTGGGTTCCAAGCCCTTCTTGTTGGAGTGGAGGATGTATTGGTCTATCTTGTTCACGGATTCAGGAGTAAAAATTGGTTTGATTTGTGGCAATTGGTGGATATAGTATTTGGTGCGAGGTCCCGGGAGTATTAATTGGGGACCTATTTTGAGGGGTGGAGGGTCGACTCCTTTGTCTTTTCACACATTCTAATCTCCCACTCATTGATTCCACATCCGTATCTAATTTCTCAAGACCCACATTCAACCTATCCACATCTCGGGACATAGTTTCAAGGGGAGCCAAAATGAGATTGATGGCATTATTGTCCATTGTGTGAGCATTTGAGGCCTAGGGTTACATTGATTCCATACCAATACAATCCCTTCAAGTTACGTTTCAATAAGTCACCAAATCTGTCCACAATATCACACACAACAATACAATTCAAACCTACATAACAATCATACGTTAGTTCAAACAATCCTCACTATTCTCTCACACACTTTGTGGTTTCACACTTGCCGTCACAAATGTTTGCAAATCAGCTTGTAACTTGTGGTTAGTTGAAGAGTAAGTCTACCCCTTAGTCGGAATTGATTTTAGTTTTGGTGACTCAAGGAAGTAATGTTCGAACTTGAACCAAAGGTACTATGAATTAAAAATGAATAAAGCACTAAAGTAAATGATGACAAGAAACAACAATTTCAAAGGACTAATTGACAACCTAGTAGGATTATACTAGCTTGTTAATTAGTTCTCAGATCAATTAAAGGAAACTAAGAATCAAAAATTAAGAAAATAACAATCCAAGTTTGAGCTTTAATTAGTGTGTGAACAGTAATTGGGTGATGTGTCACCCTCCAATTGGCCGCAACTTTTACTAATCCTAATTAACAAGTTGATGACTTGGTCACTTTTCAATTTGGAATGGATGAAATTGGTTTTGGTGGAAAAGTGTAAGTCTTGTAACCTTTTTCAACTTCAAGACTTAAAAGGTGTGATTTTGACCTGTACTATTCCACAAAACAAGACCCTTGATTTAAGGAAAAGTTATTGTCAAGTCAAGGTGATGTTGTCAAGTCCCATCTATTAGAAACCTTTCAAGTTGGTCAATATAAGAATGTGATGAAGAACAACAATAACACTTAACAACTTTCAAGAACAACAATAACAACACCTTCAATGCCCACTCCAACTTCCACAACAAATCCACAACTCACGGTTTTAACTTTAAGTTCACAGCAACAATGTCTTCTTTTAAGCCCAAACTTTAGATCTAGACATTTGTAGTCTTGGTGAGAAATAAACCAACAATTGAAACACTCTAAACAAGAATAAAGACTACCAAATCTATACACACAAACACAAATCTCAGCCAAGACAACAAGAACACAATTTTGGGCCAAGAACACAACAATGGACAGATTGCAAATTTTCTGGAATTTTCTGATTTTAACAAGTTTTTTTTCTAGAAAGCCCAAGAATGATTTTGTTGGTAAAACATCAACCACAAGATTCGATACCAAATGATACCATATCAGCCAACAACACACAAAATACACACTCAAAACAGTCCACAAGTTCAAGAGAACCGAGGACCCTTTGAGTGACCCCTCTCGGATTCAAGATCGACAACAAGAACTCAATGTAATGTTGTGCTTAACACCAATTTCCAGCCAAAATCCAGACTAAATTAACAACACAAGACAAGAACAACAATGTAACAACAATAAGAAAGCTACGGGTTCATTAACAACAACAAGAAACCAATGGATTCAACAAGATACAAGATAAATAGTTAGACCAAATGAAGGGACAATCTTAAGAACCCAAGAATTGTTACAATCTTAGACCCTTAACACTATCCACAACAAATACCTAACTCTACGTTGACACAAGAGGTCCTTTACCTCCTCTAAACACCAACGTTTCAAGCCAATATGCAAACACAAGTGAATCCACACTTTAATCTACCCTAGTTTCGGTTGGAACTCACTCTCACAAGACTAGAGAGAGAACTTTAAGTGTTACAAGTTTCAAGTCTTAAAAATAAACAACTAAGTTCCAAAAACCCTAAGTTGTTCCTTATATAGTGTATTACAAATAGGAGTCAAAATGTCCAAAATGTCCCTCAAGTGAGTGGCACCCCTCTAGTGCAATGTAGTGGCTGATTTTGGTGTGTTAGGGCCCTTAATTACACTTCTCTTTCTCACACACTTGGCTGAATTTAATACACACCCATATAAGTCCATTTACGCAATTTTACTTGTATCATTTTCCTTCACAAGTGAACGAGTTTCATCAAAGGATGAGAGAATTGAAAGAAAAGAGGAAGAAATCCAAAAATCAAGAAAAAAAAGGGGGAACCCATAGGTGGGGTAGTGAGGATATCCGGGGCTGCATCAACGTCAAAGGAAAAAGAAAACATGGTGATGTTGGTTATAAAGAAGGAGATTTTTGTGGATCATGATGAGGAGACACCCATGCATCTTTTGACACATTGTTTTAACACTAACCACACTAATTCTTCTATTTCTCCTTTGATTTCTTGTGTGTTGAAGGATTATGAAGATGTTTTTCCTAAATAACATCCACAAGGTATGCCCCCACTTCGGAGAATTGAGCACCAATTAGATTTTGTACTGGGATCACAATTGCCCAACAAATCAGCTTATAGGAGCAACCCGATGGATACCAAGGAATTGCAATGCCAAGTTGAGAAACTCCTCAACAAAGGGTATATCAAGGAGAGTATGAGCCCTTGCGCGGTCCCGGTTCTACTATTTCACCAAAAAGATGGGACTTAGCATATGTGCCTTGATTGCCGATCCATCAGTAAGATAACGGTAAAATATCGACACCCTATTCCTAGGCTAGATGATATGCTTGATGAATTGAGTTGTTCGTGTTTGTTTTCTAAAATTGATTTGAGGAGTGGATATCACCAAATCCATATGAAATAGGGTGATGAATGAAAAACCACCTTCAAGACCAAATTCGGTCTCTATGAATGGATGGTTATGCCATTCAGCCTAACAAACGCTCCAAGTACTTTCATGAGGCTAATGAATCATGTGATGAAGCCTTTTATCATAAAGTTTGTTGTTGTCTACATTGATGATGTGTTGGTGTATAGTATATCCTTAGATGAGAATGTAAAACATATACAATGTGTGTTTGATGTCCTCCGAAAGGAGAAGTTATATGCTAATTTGAAAAGTGTTCTTTTGGTGTCCAAGAAGTTGTATTTATTGGTTTTGTGGTGAGCTCAATAGGGGTTGAAGTGGATAAATCTAAGATTGACGCTATCAAAAATTGGCCAACTCCTAAAACCATAGGTGAAGTGAGAAGCTTCCATGAGTTGGCTAGTTTTTATAGATGTTTTGTCAAATGATTTAGCACCATTGCCGCCCCCTTGACCGAAGTGATTAAAAAGGATCAGCCTTTCATGTGGGGAGATGAACAAGCTAAGGCCTTCAAGGACTTGAAAGCTATGCTCATCTCGGCCCATTTATTACAATTGCCGAATTTTGACAAAACTTTTAAGGTTGAATGTGATGCTAGCAAAGTAGGTATAGGTACGGTTTTAATGCAAGAATTGAAGTCTATTGCCTACTTTAGCGAAAAGATCAAAGGAGCAACTCTAAACTACTCTACGTACGATTTAGAGTTGTATTCCTTGATTAGAGCCTTGGCCACTTGTCAACATTATTTATGGCCTAAAGAATTCGTGATCCCAACGGACCATGAGTCCTTGAAGCATCTTCGGGCATAAGATAAGCTTAAGAAATGGCATGCCAAGTGGATTGAGTTTCTTGAAACTTTCCCTTATGTTATTCATTACAAAAAGGGTAAGGACAATGTGGTTGCCGATGCTTTGTCTAGAAAACACCTTCTTGTGTCTACTTTGTCTTCAAAACTCATGGGTTTTGAGATCTTAAAGTAATTGTATCCCTAGGACCCTCACTTTACTCCTATCTATAGGGAATACGAAGAATGGGGTAGGGACAAGTAGGATTCGGCTAGGGGTTTAAATCCCTATGCCAATTTTGATGGTTACTTGTTTAAAGGTAGGCAATTATGTGTACCCTCTAGCTCTTGGAGAGATTTGTTCGTGAGAGAAGCACACAATGGCGGTGTAATGGGTCACTTTAGGGTAGAAGAGACCCTTGGAATATTGGAGGGGCAATTCTATTGGCCAAAAATTCACAAAGATGTGTCTAGGATTTGCGGCCAATGTGTATATTGCAAAAGAGACAAATATCGAATCCAACCTCTTGGGTTGTACACCCCGCTACCCACCCTTTTACATCCTTGGCTTGATATATCTATGGATTTTGTGTTAGGGTTGCCAAGGACTAGAAAAAGTTGGGATAGTATCTCTGTTGTGGTTGATCAGTTTTCTAAGATGGCACACTTTATTCCATGCTCTAAATGTGATAATGCACCTAGTGTGGCCTCTTTGTTTGTTGATAATGTTGTCAAGTTGCATGGTATTCTGAGGACCATTGTGAGTAATAGGGACTCTAAGTTCCTAAGTTACTTTTAGAAGTCCATGTGGGGTAGGCTTGATACAAAGTTGTTGTTCTCCACTTCTTGCCACCCACAAACCGATGGCCAAACAAAAGTAGTAAATAGGACTTAGGGTGCTATGATACGTTCCATGATTAAGGGAAAATTGAATTCTTGGGAGGAACACCTAACATTAATTGAGTTTGCCTATAATCGTGTCATACACTCAAGTACGGGAATGACTCCCTTTGAGTGTGTATACGGCCTCAACCTCCTTACCCCTTTGGATTTAAATCCTTTGACAAGTGATCTTATGATTAGCCTAGCTAGAAAAAATCTGGCAGATTTTATGAAAAAGTTTCATGAGAAGGTGCGGATTCGACTTGAGAAGAAAAATCAAGAGATTGCACAGCGGGCAAACAAAGCAAGAAAGAAACTCATTCTTGAACCAGGAGATTGGGTGTGGGGGAACCTTAGGAAGGATCGGTTTCCATCTCAAAGGAAGACCAAATTAATGACAAGGGGTGATGGTCCATTCCAAGTACTTGAAAGAATCAATGATAATGCCTACAAGATTGACCTTCCCCCGGAATACCAAGTGCACAACACTTTCAACGTGTGTGATCTTTCTCTAGTGGATGTGGTTGAGGATGAACAAATGCCGAATTTGAGGTCAAATTCCTCTCAACATGGAGAGGATGATACGGGTGTACGAAGCTGTCCAACAAGTTCACGACCATACACACGTAGCCAACCTCAGGAGTTACAAAAACTCATAGCTATGTTCATGCAAATGGTCGTGTGTGAGTTGGTATTTGAGCCTTCCAATGGATTAAATGTTTTTATGTGTGAAGAGGAGCCTTGAAGTGTAATAAACTTACACTCCAAGGCCACCCCTTGGCAAGGGTAGGATGGTCATTTGTTATCTCTCTTTGTGGACAAATATAAATAGATAGTGTTAGGGTTATTTTTGAGAGTTATCTCATTCCTATTATTCAAGAAACAAAAGACTTGTAATATTGGTGACTTGTCTTTCTCATTTTGGAGAGGCCAAAATCAAAAGCTCACTAGTAGAGTGATACAAGTGTTGGATCTGGGCTAGAAACTAGGGTCTTGGGGTTCTTGAGTTCCTCTTGATCCAAGTAAGAATTTGGTGTTGATATTCATTAGTCTTAGGGTTCTTTCTCATTGTTAGGGTTCTTTGATTATTGAATATTGTATGTCAAGTTTCTATACCTTTTTAAATCTTGATAACATTGTGTTGTTGAATCTAAAAGTCTAGTGAATCCGTGTGGGGCTCTTTCGATTCACTAGAAAAATTGTCATTTGTTGTTCTTGTTGTAAACTCATTTTTCTAGTCAAAACAAGTGTTGAAGCCTAGTGAAGCCGTGTGTGGCCTCTTTCAATTCACTAGCACTTTGTTGTTCTTATTGTTGCTTCTTGTGTTGGCTTGAATCTCTTGATACACACTTAGTTTTATTTCAGAAGAAAAAAAACACAACTAAATCTTTTCAAATTTGTTGGTGTGTCTTCTCAATTGGTGTGTCTCAAATTTAAAGAACTCTCGCCTATTTATAGGAGGAGGTTCTTGGGAGAAATTAAAAAAACTCAAAATAATCTCATCATAAATGATAATTAAAAAACTCTTGAGAGATTTTCAATGTATCATTTATCATGAGATTTTCAGGAGATTTTGAATAAAATAATAGCTAAAAATTATGGCCACATTACGTAGAATGTTTAAACAAGAATGTCCAATCCAAGCATCTTTTGTCAATACAGGGATATGTGAGTATTGAGTGGCATAAGCTATTTCTTACAGGCACATTAGAAGAAATTTGAGGAACCTATTGATTGACCGCAAAATTAAATAATGATGGTTCAACGATCTCTTATTCGCCCCTGATAAACCCGTATACTCTTGTCCCATTGGGTATTAAAGGACAGTCCCTTTAATCTAAAGTTTCTTGCAGTTGTTATTTCACCAAATTTTTCATTTTAGTCATTTCATCAAATATATATTAAAAGATAAGGAGATTATTGTATTCTAAGAACTTTTAAGAATTGCTGTAATACCAACAAAAAATCTAAAACGTGCCGAGCTGTATTACCTAATCTGCCATAATTCAATAAATAAAGTCCATCTGCCATTTTTCCTTGAAAAGGATTGTGAAAAGACCGGCAAATTTTAAATTGGGGCACCTTTGTTTTCCTTTTCTTGATACTCCTGAGATGAGCAATTATAAATCACCCTCTGCGTGTGAAAACTCCTCGTTAGGGTTTTGCCCATTGGTATCTAGTTTTCAAGCGGAGTAAGAGACATATTGTTGGTAGGGAAAGAGACAAAGGGGAAGTGATCCTTGCATTATCCAGGTTAATTGCAAGGTTCTTATAGTCAGAACTCACCTGCATCTGGTTTGCATAAAATTTATGGTTATCTTCTACAACAATGCCATACTTGAAAGACAATGTCACCATTTCTCCTTCATCCCAAAAGTACTCTATCTTGTACAAAGGTTTTGCAAGTACAGGGAAAGTAATGTTCAGTAACCATTTCCAGCTTCCATCTTGTTCCATAATCCATATATCCAATTCTTTGGTTTCAATTCTACCGCCGTATTAACTAAGACAACCCTTGACGCCAGTCAAATAAAAGAAGTCGTTCTCACCTACAAAATCGGGTGTTGGAAGATTTTTCACTTCATCTAACATCACGTCAATGTATAGGATCATAGAAGTTCTATCTACGAATATCTGGATTTCGCCATCATTCAGAGACCAAAATACACAACCTGCAGTACTAATTACAAAAGAAATTATGTCACCAGGTTGTAATGGTAGTGCAGGACAAGGGAAGCTTGTTTTTGTTGTCAATGAATCGCGAATCAAAGAGTAGATAGCAAAAAACAAGTCATAGATCAATATAATCTTGTATTCACCGACAGTAGAATCATAGCACAACCCACCATCCCTCACCCGGCGAAATTTGTCATTGTAATACAAAATGATTATCAGGACATGAGATAGCTCGATATTCTTCGGTAGATGTAGGAACCCTAGAGAATATCAAGCAATTTCATGTCCTGATAATCATTTGTATTACAATGACAAACCTCGACGGGTGATGGCTGGTGGGTTGTGCTATGATTCTACTGTTGGTGATTACAAGATTATATTGATCTATGACTTGTTTTATGCTATCTACTCTTTTTGATTCGCGATTCTTGGACAACAAAATCAAGTTCCCCTTGTCCAGTACTACCATTACCACCTGGTGACATTTCTTTTGGAATTAGTACTGCAAGTTGTGTATTTTAGTCTCTGAATAATGGCGAAATCCAGCTATTCGTAGATAGAGCTTCTATGATCATACACTTTAACGTGAAGGCAGATGAAGTAAAAAAATTCCCAACACCCGATCGATTTTGTTGGTGTGAACGACTTCTTTTATTTGACTAGTGTCAAAGGTTGTCTTTAGTCTATATGGCGGTAGAATTGAAAGTAAAGAATTTGACATATGTATTATGGAACAAGATGGAAGCTGGAAATGGTTACTGAACATATGCAACTTGCCCTGTAATTGCAAAACATTTGTACAAGATAGATTGTTTTTGGGCTGCACGAGAAATGGTGACATTGTCTTTCAAGGATGACATTGCTAATAACAATTTTATTTAAAAGAGTATGGTTGGAACTTTTGTATTTACTAATTTCCATGGCGATTGGAGGGGTAACAAGACTCACGTAATTTAGGGGTAGAGGTAGTACAAGAAATTTATGTTCCGGAAAATTATTAGCCAATTAAGGAAGTTATCACAAATGTAATGTGAAATTATCAGAAACTTATAGTACTGCTTTTGACATTAAAACCACTATCATTGTTAAATGGGGAACCACCTGGACCAAAGGTAGTTCTCCGTGCAGTTGACACGTACCTTACCGAATCAGTTGCAACACCAATGTATTTATAAAATATACATTGGTGACTGGCCCTACCCTGAAATTGGGGGTAGAGGGGTACGGAGGGCTTGGGGGGTGGGGGAGGGTGTGGTGATTAAAAACTGCAGAGGGGACGGGATTATATAACATACATGCATTGAAGGCACACCCCATACCACCAACACTTTCTCTGAACTAGCAACTCCTATGCCGGGATCAACGAGAGCTGAAAAAAACCAAATCTTACACCTTAAGAGACTACAACAGATTCAATAGTGATACAAGAAGCACAAGGGAAACACGAAACAAACACCAAATCAGTCCACAAGTTTGAAGAACCGAGGACCCCTTTGGTGACCACTCTCGGATTCACTACAACAACAATGAAAACACAATAACAACAAGATATTGAAGGTGTAAATACACCAAAACAGCAACAATATGACGAGATGGACAACAATAAAAAGATAGGAACAACACACGGTTTTACTAACAAGATATAGAAATGGTTACAAGAACACAAACTACTACAAGATTACAATAAAAGTAAAGAGATAGTTAGATAGACTTAATGAAGGTATAATCTTAAGAACCCAAGAGAATATTCCACTCTTGGACCCTTAACACTACACACAACGTTCACCTATCTCTTATGAAGACACAAGGTCGGAATCCACCTCCCAAGCATCACATTTCCAAGCCATGAGATCAACAAGAGCGATTCCACACTATGTATGCCTAATTTCGGTTTTGGTGCCTCAAGGAGAGAGTTTCTTTGTGTTTCAAGACTTACAAAATCATGAATAATCTAAGTCTAAAATCCCTACAACGTTCTATTTATACGAGGTTACAAATAAAATACAAAATGTCCAAAATGCCCTTTTAAGAGCTAGGCTCCCTTCAAATGTATTTAGGGGCTGCCTTGTTGTGTTCCAAGGCTTCTCTTTACACTCCAAGTGTGAGATTAGGGTCGGTTTGGTGTGTTTTAAGTCCTTGACTTGCACACACCAAGCCCCGGGTTCATTACATTCTCACATGCGTCCATATTCGTGGTCGTACTTGTATCATCCTCCCCTCCTTAAAAAGGCTTCGACTTGGAATCCATGTCTTGCAAATTTAAAGAGAGACAAACAAGAACACTTCCTCATGGAATGAGGGTTAGGATTAGAAAATATAAACAATAATGGTATGCACTCAAAACACTCAAACACTCAAAACAGCCCACACCAAAAAAAAGAAACTGAGGACCCTTTGAGTTCAAGTCTCGGCCAACAACAAATCTTGACATGCCAAGGTTGTTCATATTTGACATATAACCAAGAGATATTAGTGTTAAAAATTATGAAGCCATCGACAAATTCACCTAGGACTTGGCAATGATAAGAACCCAAAAGAAACGCACCTAAGTCAAGAGTAAATCTTCCCCACCCTAAGATGGCACCGGGATCAAATGGGAAAAGTGGCCATAGACACGAGTCTAAACAACACACCCATTCCCCGTAGTCTTTTCCACAACCACACGGCCTACTCTCTATATTGACATACATATCATCATAAGTAAAGAGTGAGTAGAGAAAGGTGGCACTCAATTCTTCTTCTACTATGGTGTCCTCGGAAAAGACACACAAAGTAGAAGAATTCCAAATGATACAAGAATGACAAGGTAAGCACGAAACACCTCCATATCAGTTCACAATCTTAAGGATACGAGGACCAAGATGGAGACCACTCTCGGATTCGCTATCAACAAGAAGAATATGTAATGACCCTTAAGGTCATTTTCCATATTCGTTCTTATCTTCACCATTTGAGATTCTCCATAGCTTCCCCAAGTCATTTATGACTTACTGGAACTGACGGTTCAGTTACCGGGCAACTTATTTGGTTTTTAGAGTTAATTCCCTATTTAGAAGTCTTCACTGGTTTTAAATGGCCACCGAGTGAAAGCTTCAGTGAAACGATCTCGGATTGAAAATCCGACTTCTCCATCACATTTGGAATGTTGATTTTAGTCTTGGGATACCCTCGGTTCAGGTCCCAAGGCTCCCAAACTTATATCGGGCTATTGAGCGGAATTTATGAAAATCAAAACTATATGTGTGGGCCCCACTTTTTGCAGAACCGATCTCGGATGGAATTTTTTATGATCCCAATGGATTTTAATTGTGGTTTACACATAAAATTCACTATTGGATCATATATTTTTTATTCTGAATGAGTCCCAAGGGTCAAAAACAAGTTTTTGACTTTGCTGTCATAGGGTACCGCGCTCCTCGCCGAGGGGGTCTATAAATAGACCCCAAGCTCGGGAATTTGGGGATTTTTTATTCACTTTTGAGAGCTAAAACCCTAAATGGGTATGATAACTCAAAATTGAGTCTTGTGGGTATCTAGGGAGCTTGGTAAACATCTTTTATCATGATTATCATTCGGATTAAGGTAAGATTTCATCACTTTATTGGTAATTTTCTTAGTTCTTGACCCAAAACCCCTATTTAGCTTAGGGCTTGATTTAGCCCTAAATTTGGTTTGTTTTCACCAATTAATTGAGGGTTATGATTCCTTGGTAATGTATGAGCATTGGGTTGACCTCGAAAACGTGATTTCCGTACGTGGAACCCACTTGGGGTTTTTGGTGTCGTTTTTGGACCCGAAGCACAATAGTACAATATGGGTATCGTTAGACTCGTATTGATGAGTAGATTATATTTTTGATAGTGTGATGGCATTTTGAGAATTGTGAAGTGAAGATGAGCTTGTGGTGCATGATGCAAAGTTTTGCGGTTCGGCCTTGAGGTAGGCTCCTGTCTACTTTCCTTCATAGATGATGTATGATATGTATTACATGCGGATCTGAATGTTAGGATTGATTATGAGTAAGATATATTAGCCTTGATTATTGATGTTTTGGGAAATTAGATGATGGTCTTGGACCCGTAAGATAGTATGTTTATAACCTTGTGGACTCCTATTATCTTCTCCCTTGTTTAGATTGAATTATATCATGGATTTGATACATTTCTAGATTATGGATATGGTTTTAGTTTTGGAAGAATGATTAGTATATTTGATCTTATTGGTCTAGTGTGGTATTCTTGGAATCGTAATTTGGATAGAATTGACTTAAGTGTCGTTATTTCTAGTCGAAGTTCCTATCTTAGGCTTGTATGTGGATTACTTGACATCTAGAAGTTGAACTAGATACCTTAGCCTAGTTTGTGGGGCAGTTTTCCTAAATATGGAGATTGGGGATTAGAAGAGGGATCATCCGGCCCACTTAAGCCAAGATTTGTGTTAGCCCTTCTGGGCTTAGTTGCGGATAGAAGGCCAAGTTGAGACTAATGAGCCTTATTTATAAGAGTTACTTGGTGAGTTGATAAATAGTGATGATTTTCGCCGGATTATGATGAAAGAACTATAAAGATGTTAATTTTTCTCTTAATTATGATATTTGGCCATAGAGATGTATTTTTTCTCTTAATTATGATATTTGGCCATAGAGATGTATTTTTCCTCTTAATTATGATATTTTGTCATAGAGATGCATTTTCCTCTTACTCATGAAATTTGACCCATGGAGATACATTTTCCTCTTAGTTATGATGTTTGGTCCATAGAGATGATTTTCCTCTTAGTTATGATTGTTGAGCTTATAGAGACAATTTTTCTCTTGGTCATGATGTATAACATATAGATATGAGATGTCTAATAGAGGTAATATGCTTCTCGATATTATGTCTCCTAAATGTGAGATGCCTCCTATATGTGAGATGATTATAGATATGCTACGACTTATAAATATGATTATCGATATGAGTTTCGGATATGTATATGAGACAAAGGTGACGATTATGATATTATGATTATTCTGGACATATTATTGGGCCAAGAGTCGATAGATGATATAGATTGGATATCTGTGAAGTGTTTATCCTTGTTTAGGATGTGAATACAGTTCATAAATATATATGTGTGTGTGTGCGTATACACATCTCTCCGGTACGGGACGGAGGAAGGTGTGGTTTGACGCTTATGATTTCACTGATTGGATACGGGTGATGTCATGCATAGATTCGATACATTCATCATTATTATATCAGTTATTGATGTGATTCTAGCTGGATGCGATGTTATGACTATTCTTCCAAATTATGGTATAAACTACGTGGTAAGAAGTTTTCTATTAGGTGTCTATAGTACTTGATGCCTAGTTAATAATGATGCCTACTTACTGATGCTGACTAGCTAATAATGAGGACTACTTAAATGAGGATTAGTTGGTAAACAGTATTAGATAGTGATTGGTGTTAGTTAATAAAAGTTGTTTAGTTGAGAAAGGATGAATAGTGAACAGATGGCTATTATGGTTTAATGGTGAACCTTAACTAGACGTTAGGTTTGGCTAATTATTGATTAATGGTTAGTTGTTATTTCATGATTAGTGATTATGTGAAGAATTGGTTAGATTGATTAACTAGAGATCATGTGATGACTAGTAAACTAGCGACATAATAATGGGTCTTGGATAGTTAATAATGAGTAGATAGAATATAATGATAAGATAGTTATCTTTATGATATTATGATTACGGTTAGAAGTATATCGATTTGCGTCTGTACACCTATTATATGCTTATATTTATGTGTTGATAGTTACAATGATATATTGATACCCGGCAAGACCGGAGGCTATTGAGATGATATTGATACCCGGTTCGAGTCCGGAGGATACTATTGTGATGATATTGTTACCCAGTTCGAGTCCGAAGGATACTATTATGATAATATTAATACCCAGTTCGAGTCCGGAGAATACTATTGTGATAATATTGATACCCGGTTCGAGTCCGGAGGATACTATTATGATGATATTGATACCCGGTTTGAGTCCAGAGAATACTATTGTGATGATATTGATACTCGGTTCAAGTCTGGAGAATACTATTGTGATGATATTGATACCCGGTTCTAGTTCGGAGGATACTATTGAGATGATATTGATAACAGGTTCGAGTCCGGAGGATACTATTAAGATGATATTAATTCTCGGCAAGGCCGGAGGTTGATCATGATGATGATGGTCCTGATGAGGACAGTTATTATTTGTTGTGATATTGATGGTATACTTTGCATTCATTCCTGCATGCGCACCACCTATCACCAGTATGCACCTATATTTATCAGTCGGTATGGGACGGTTGCATAGATATTGGTGAAGAATATATCTTGTGTTGTAGTATGTTTATTGAAACTTCTGAGCCTGGGGCAGTGGGGGTACGTATAGGCTCATCTAGGTATTTGATTGTCCGAAGTATTCGGTTATTAACGTTGTTATTGATATTGTTAGTATCATTGTTATGATCATTATTATGGCTAGCTATGATAGATTGGTCATTGATCCGGTATTGGGATTTGAGGTATGTCTTTGGACTCTCCTATCTTATGATTGCATTATTATGTATATCTCTTTTCTAGCCATGTGAATTAGAATCCCCGAGATGATAGTATTTTAATCATGCTAGTATTATAATAAGGTCTTAAAATGAGAACATGATGATCTAGGTTATGCTTTGATATGGCCTCACGTCTATAGGTATATGTATATATATCTAACTCTATGAAGTTTTGACATTATCGTATATCCCTCCCTTTATTTGTTCTTTTTTTATATTCGTTTCTCCGCTTTGTATATTACTATATATATTTCATTAGCTTTTTATTTGTATATTGTCTTGTGATATATAGTATAGCATTGACATCTATTAAATATAGCTCGAATAGAATAGTTCACTCTTGATGCTTCCTTAGTCTTATTATGTTGTTCTCTTGGACCTAAATAGGATGGTTGTTACTTATTATCTCATTTACATGTGATATGATTTCTGGACTAGTGGGCGTAGTTTTAATCTGTTTATATGTTGTATATATCTACTTTATCTTTGAAGCTCAGTTGGCAGTTGCTTACTGAGTACCATTCATTTGGTACTCATACTATACCTCTGCAACCGGCAGATCATAGTATGGGTTATCGCTATTGATGTGTGCATCGTGTGGAGTAGCCCTGATTTGGAGACTTAAAGTGAGCTCCTAACATTCGGAGTATTACTCTTCTCTCTCCTATGTATCAGACTAGCCTCTAAGTTATAGTCAGAGGTATGTTGATTCAGTATATTTCTCCTTGATATATCACTTTTGTAATTTTATTATGTTTAGAAGATCTTGTACTGATACCACCAGGTTTTGGGATTCGTCTATCTATTGATCTTTATTTCATATATTCCGCATTTTTTCCTTATGTTATCGAGTAGTCCGTTACTAGCCGTTCCGGACTACAGGTTGGCTTGCCTACTGGTGGGTTATGGTAGGCGTCATCATGACCTAAAAAGTTGGGTCGTGACAAATTGGTATCAAAGCCTAGGTTTCATTGGTATATTAGTACAAGAGATAAGTGTTAGTAGAGTCCTGCGGCTCGGTGCGGACAGGTCCGCAACCTATCTTCGAGAGGCTACAATGACATTTTATGAAATTCACTTCTTAACTCCTTATCGTGTATCCACATTCCTATGAACCTCAAACATATTCTTTGACTCTATTCTATCTTGAAGGAAGATGCGATATGGTCAATAGATGCGGATGAGGCTCCAACATGCATTTCTAGAATTTTTGCAAAGTATCAAACTAGAGAGTCAGAGATGGATATCGAAGATCTTCAGCAGTAGATAAAAAGGATTTGGGTTGAGTCTCTATCAGACTTGCAGAGTCTGTTATGGTTCTTCGGGCCATGGTGACCATTCTGGATTATAATGGGTAGTATCTCAAAGTATTTTGGATGCTTGGTTTGGTTGTTTTATGATGGGACACTGGTTCAGAGAATGCCCCTAGTATGAGGTAGGTAGTCAGATAGAGTTAGCTTGTATTCCTTGCTAGCCTAGAGTTCCTAAGACAGACTATGATTTTGGAAGTTTGGACATAATTTTTTTTTTTTTGCAGATTTCTCCCAGCATCGGTTGGCCATCCTTATTGGATTAGTTTGTGTTCTTTCTATATTGATGATTCAGGAATTGCTATGACCGCTGAGAGACCGACTACCAATATAAAGAGTGTCTTCGACATGGGAGTTACAGTTAGTCAGCTTATTCAGATCAACCCGTGATCATGTGGCATCTTCAGCAGATATATTGCGCGTGGTGCCTCAGTCGATGATTCAGTCATTTTTTTCGAGTTGGACCCGTTTAGATTTGTTTTCCTTATGCCCGTCAGGCAGGTGATTGCAGAGGTCACCATAATTGGCGTTCTTTTATTTCCCATATTTATCTCTTATTATGTGTATTTCATACCCATTGATGATTATATGTCTTGATGAGTTCATATTGGCCGTTATGTGCCTTATTGTTGAATTCATGATTGTGTTACTACTCTATGGTTTATTTTTTAGTAGTGGATGGAGTAGATAAATATTGAAGTTTTTTTTCCCTATGGGAGTGGTTTTGGGTTCGATTCCCATTTATGTTGGCACATTAGCCCTATTGTGGCCCTTGAGTGGTGCATGATATTGATATTCTTTTTGGCACCGCCTGTTCAGTATGTTGATATTGATATTGTTGTTTCTATTGCTACCACTGTATGAGGTTATTGATATTACTTGATGTTATTACTAGATGTTGTTATCTGATGAATTTGATTATCACTTGGTAGTTGTTTAGACTAGTGTTATCTAGTTAGAATTTTATTTTGTGTTCTTATTTGGTGGCTTGAGCAAATATAATCCGGTTTGATGATTTTTTTCCCATAGTGCGGCGAGGATGATTTTTTTCCCTCTTGGCTAGCGATGCTAGAATTATTTGGGAGTATATTGTGGTATCAAAGGAAAGTTGACCTTCCATGGTTCTGTGTGGTTTTTAAGTTGGAAATTTAGTTATATTTTATGTTAATGTTTTGAGATTCTTAGAATTGCTTCCTGGATTGTGAACTTTTTCGCTTTGGCTATCTCTTCCAATACGGCCTGTTTGTGAAATAAACCAGTTTGAGGTCCATCCTTGTTTGTGGCTATTTTTTTTGTCTGATAGCAATTTTGATATTGTGTTGAGATGTCACGGATTCATCTCATAGGTGTGTTGGGCTTATTTCCTTGGAATATGTTGTCTTACTGCTAGTGTGGAGGTTGGATACTCTGTTGTTATTGTGATATGATTTTGTTTAGTGGAGTTGTAAAGTTAGAGGCAGGTGGCCTTTCCTATGATTGCTTCTTAAAATGGCAAATTGGAAATTCTTCATCTTGAGCTGTTGATTTTCTGGTGGTTGTCTTGGATTTGACCTTGGTTGCAAGATTGGTATATTTCTTTTATGAGGTTGCGATTCTTGGGTGGATTTGAGAAATTCTCATTTCAGAGTTTGTTGGGCCTAATGAGGCTTAGTGGAGTGTTTCTCCTTGACGAGATGTGCCTGCGGCTGTTCTTTGCTAAGATAGAGTGTTAGATTGATTAATTGTCGGCTAAAGTTACATTTCTCCGGGTTGCTAGAGTTTTTACCAATACTGGAGTAGTTTTCAGCTTTGGGAAGTTTTTTTGAGTATGTTTGGATAGTTCATGCCCTCCAGTGGATATGGAGTGGGTTATATGCATTTTCAGCCAGTGATTTATCCTTTGGCATGACTCCTATTTTGCGGCTCTGTTTCATTTCATCCAGCTAATATAGAGTTGGTTGCTTATGTTATTAGTCAGTGTTTATCCCCGTGGTGGTTATTTAAATTTTGACCTCGAGTTTCAGTTTTATTTTGAGATTTTGGATGATTTACTCAGTGGGAGTAATATGCTCGAGTTGGATTTAGTCTGCCTTTATTATCGATTGATGGGACATCCTGGAGCGAAATATTCAGTCTTAAGTAGTTATACCTTGGCTTTGGGATTTCAGTTTGATTTTCATCTGGACTGGTGGTAGTATTGGCATAGATTGCATTCCTTGATTTTCTCCATTTGTGTGCCAGATAGAATCTTATGAGTTTATTCTCGTGTTTCTCGTATGGACTTTCAGCGGATCAGTTTCAGTTCTTTGAGTTCTCCGTGATGAGACTGTGTGGACGAGACTCATGTGATTTTCCTCCTGGCTTGGAGTAGATAGCATGTGCAAAATGGTAAAGGGAGGTTATTTTTGGGATTTGGAATTGATTTTATGACTCATGTCTTGGTTTGGTTTTTTCATGGATGAGCCTTTGTTGATTTATGCGGATATAGTGGTGGTGTCAGCGTGATGTGGTTCAGATGTGCGTGCATCAACCTTTTCATCTCAATTGGAGGCCAATTAGCGGTTAAGTTGAGTTGGCTATTTTGGAAGTAGAATAAGAGTGCTCGTTGGCAAAGGGATACTTGTGGAAAAATCCCTTCGAAGTGTTTTCTCTAAATTGAGGTTACCTAGGAAGTCATGGTTGGAGCATGCGGGCCCAATACCTCATCCTTTCGAGCTATTGAGATTTTTTTCTATTCGTTGACTTTTGGGGACGAAAGTCCTTTTAGTAGTGGATGTTGTAATGACCCTTCAGGTCATTTTCCATATTCCTTCTTATCTTCACCATTTGAGCTTGTCCATAACTACCCCAAGTCATTTATGACTTACTGAAACTGACGGTTCAGTTACCGGGCAACTTATTTGGTTTTTAGAGTGAATTCCCTGTTTAGAAGTCTTCACTAGTTTTAAATGGCCACCGAGTGAAAGCTTCAGTGAAGCAATCTTGGATTGAAAATCCGACTTCTCCATCACATTCGGAATGTCGATTTTAGTCTAGGGAGACCCTCGGTTCAGGTCCCAAGGCTCCCAATCTTATATCGGGCTATTGAGCGGAATTTATGAAAATCAAAACTATATGTGTAGGCCCCACATTTGCCTAAACGATATCGGATGGAAGTTTTTATGACCCCAATGGATTTTAATTGTGGTTTACACTTAAAATTCACTATTGGATCATATATTTTGGATTCTAAATGAGTCCCAAGGATCAAAAACAAGTTTTTGACTTTGCTGTCACAGGGTACCGCGCTCCTCGCCGAGGGGGTCTATAAATAGACTCCAAGCTCGTGAATTTGGGGATTTTTCATTCACTTTTGAGAGCTAAAACCCTAAATGGGTATGATAACTCAAAATTGAGTCTTGTGGGTATCTAGGGAGCTTGATACACATCTTTTATCATGATTATCATTCGGATTAAGGTAAGATTTCATTACTTTATTGGTAATTTTCTTAGTTCTTGACCCAAAACCCCAATTTAGATTAGGGCTTGATTTAGACCTAAATTTGGTTTGTTTTCACCAATTAATTGAGGGTTATGATTCCTTGGTAATGTATGAGCATTGGGTTGACCTCGAAAATGTGATTTCCGTACATGGGACCCACTTGGGGTTTTTGGTGTCGTTTTTGGACCCGAAGCACAATAGTACAATATGGGTATCGTTAGACTCGTATTGATGAGTAGATTATATTTTGATAGTGTGATGGCATTTTGAGAATTGTGAAGTGAAGACGAGCTTGTGCTGCATGATGCGAAGTTTTGCGGTTCGGCCTTGAGGTAGGCTCCTATCCACTTTCCTTCATAGATGATGTATGATATATATTGCGTGTGGATATGAATGTTAGGATTGATTATGAGTAAGATAGCTTAGCCTTGATTATTGATGTTTTGGGAAATTAGCTGATGGTCTTGGACCCGTAAGATAGTATGTTTATAACCCTGTGGACTCCTATTGCCTTCTCCTTAGTTTAGATTGAATTATATCATGGATTTGATACATTGCTAGATCATGGATAAGGTTTTAGTGTTGGAAGAATGATTAGTATATTTGATCTTATTGGTCTAGTGTGGTATTCTCGGAATCGTAATTTGGATAGAATTGACTTAAGTGCCATTATTTCTAGTCGAAGTTCCTATCTTAGGATTGTATGTGGCTTACTTGACATCTAGTAGTTGAACTAGATACCTTAGCCTAGTTTTTGGAGTAGTTTGTCTAAATATGGAGATTGGGGATAAGAAGTGGGATCATCCGGACCACTTAAGCCAAGATTTGTGTTAGCCCTTGTGGGCTTAGTTGCGGATAGTAGGCCAAGTTGAGACTAATGAGCCTTATTTATAAGATTTACTTGGTGAATTGATAAATAGTGATGATTTTCGCCGTATTATGATTAATGAACTATAAAGATGTTAATTTTCCTCTTAATTATGATATTTGCCCATAGAGATGTATTTTTTCTCTTAATTATGATATTTGGCCATAGAGAAGTATTTTTCCTCTTAATTATGATATTTGGTCATAGAGATGCCATTTCCTCTTACTTATGATATTTGACCCATGGAGATACATTTTCCTCTTAGTTATGCTGTTTGGTCCATAATGATGATTTTCCTCTTAGCTATGTTTGTTGAGCTTATAGAGATGATTTTCCTCTTGGTCATGATGTATAACCTATAGATATGAGATGTCTAATAGAGGTAATATGCTTGTTGATATTATGCCTCCTAAATGTGAGATGCCTCCTATATGTGAGATGATTATAGATATGCTACGGCTTATAAATATGATTATCGATATGAGTTTCGGATATGTATATGAGCCTAAGGTCGCGATTATGATATTATGATTATTCTGGACATATTATTGGGCCGAGAGTCGATAGATGATATAGATTGGATATCCGGGAAGTGTTTATCCTTGTTTAGGATGCGACTACAGTTCATGAATATATATGTGTGTGTGAGCGTATACACATCTCTCCGGTATGGGATGGAGGAAGGTGTGGTATGACGCTTATGATTTCACTGATTGGATACTGGTGATGGAATGCATAGATTCGATACATTCATGATTATTATATCGGTTATTGATGTGATTCTAGCTGGATGCGATGTTATGACTATTCTTCCTAATTATGGTATAAGCTACGTGGTAAGTAGTTTTCTATTACGTGTCTATAGTACTTGATGCCTAGTTAATAATGATGCCTATTTACTGATGCTGACTAGCTAATAACGATGACTAGTTAAATGAGGATTAGTTGGTAAACAGTATTAGATATTGATTGGTGTTAGTTAATAAAAGGTGTTTAGTTGAGAAAGGATGAATAGTGAATAGATGGGTATTATGGTTTAATGGTGAACCTTAACTAAACGTTAGGTTTGGCTAATTATTGATTAATGGTTAGTTGTTATTCCATGATTAATGATTATGTGAAGAATCAGTTAGATTGATTAACTAGAGATCATGTTATGACTAGTAAACTAGCGACATAATAATGGGTCTTGGATAGTTAATAATGAGCTGATAGAATATAATGATAAGATAGTTATCTTTACGATATTATGATTACGGTTAGGAGTATATCGGTTTGCGTCTGTACACCTATTATATGCTTATATTTATTTGTTGATAGTTACGATGATATATTGATACCCGACAATACCGGAGGATATTGAGATGATATTGATACCCGGTTCGAGTCCGGAGGATACTATTGTGATGATATTGTTACCCGGTTCGAGTCCGGAGGATACTATTTTGATGATATTAATCCCAGTTCGAGTATGGAGGATTTTATTATGATGATATTATTACCCGATTTGAGTCTTGTGAATACTATTGTGATGATATTGATACAAGGTTCGAGTCCGGAGGATTCTATTGTGATGATATTGATACCCAGTTTGAGTCCAGAGAATACTATTGTGATGATATTGATACCCGGTTTGAGTTCGGAGAATACTTATGTGATGATATTGATACCCGGTTCGAGTCCGGAGGATACTGTTGAGATGATATTGATAACCGGTTCGAGTCTGGAGGATACTATTAAGATGATATTAATTCTCGGCAAGGCCAGAGGTTGATCATGATGATGATGGTCCTGATGAGGATAGTTATTATGAGTTGTGATATTGATGGTATACTTTGCATTCATTCTTGCATGCGCATCGTCTATCACCAGTATGTACCTATATTTATCAGCTGGTATAGGACGGTTGCATAGATATTGGTGAAGAATATGTCTTGTGTTGTTTTATGTTGATTGAACCTTCTGATTCTGGGGCAGTGGGGGTACGTATAGGCTCATATAGGTATTTGATTGTCCGAAGTATTCGGTTATTAACGTTGTTATTGATATTGTTAGTATCATTGTTATGATCATTATTATGGCTAGCTATGACAGATTGGTCATTGATCCGGTATCGGGATTTGAGGTATGTCTTTGGCCTCTCCTATCTTATGATTGCATTATTATGTATATCTCTTGTCTAGCCATGTGGATTAGAATCCCCGAGATGATAGTATTTAAATCATGATAGTATTATAATGAGGTCTTAAAATGAGAACATGATGATCTAGGTTATGCTTTGAGATGGCCTCATGTCTATAGGTATATGTATATAAATCTAACTATATGAAGTTATGAAATTATCGTATATCCCTCCCTTCGTTTGTTCTTATTGTATATTTGTTTCTCCGCCTTGTATATTACTATATATCTTTCATTCGCCCTTTATTCGTATATTCACTTGGGATATACAGTATAGCATTGACGTCTATTGAATATAGCTTGAATAGAATAGTTCACTCTTTATGCTTCCTTAGTCTTATTATGTTAGTCTCTTGAATCAAAATAGGGTCGTTGTTCCTTATTATCTCATTGACTTGTGATATGATTTCTGGACTCTTGGGCATAGTTTCAATCTGTTTATATGTTGTATATATCTACTTTATCTTTGAAGCTCAGTTGGTAGTTGCCTACTGAGTACCGTTCGTTTGGTACTCATACTACACCTCTGCAGCCTACAAATCATAGTATGGGTTATCGCTATTGATGTGTGCATCGTGTGGAGTAGCCCTGATTCGGAGACTTAAAGTGAGCTCCTGACGTTCGCAGTATTACTTATCTCTCTCCTATGTATCAGATTAGCCTCTAAGTTATAGTCAGAGGTAAGTTGAATCAGTATATTTCTCCTTGATATATCACTTTTGTACTCTTATTATGTTTAGAAGCTCTTGTACTGATACCACCAGGTTTTGGGATTCGACTATGTATTGATCTTTATTTCATATATTCCGCATTTTTTCCTTATGTTATCGAGTAGTCCGTTACTAGCCGTTCCGGACTACAGGTTGGCTTGCCTACTGATGGGTTATGGTAGGCGCCATCATGACCTGAAAAGTTGGGTCGTGACAGAATACAAGATACAATGGTGTATATAACACCAAAAAACAGCTACAAACGTGAGGAACAAGATGAATAACAATAACACAAGTTTCAGATTCAATAAAGGACCCAAAACAGTCCACTACACAAGATGACAACAACAAAAGTAAAGGATAGATAGTGAGACCAAGATTATTACATGATTAAGAACTAAAGAGTGTATTAAACTCAAAAACCCCTAATGAATGTAATAATCAAAGCCACACTCTTACGGTGACCGCCAAGGGAATCAACTCACCTCAAGATCCACCGTTTCCAAGCAAAGATCAATACTAGCTTTTCCAAGCACTAACTAAGACTAAGTGTTCTACTCAAGAGAGAGGATTTTTTAATGTTTCAATCTTTCACCTTTTCATCGAAACTAAAGAGAAAAGACCTAAAATGTACTACTTATAGTATATTACAAAATTAGACAAAAAGACCACATTACCCTAAATGACCAAGGGTGGCCTTAGTGTGTTGGAAGACAATATAAATTGTTCAAAATGCCCTTAAGGCTAAGTGACCAAAATGTCCTTAGTAAAGGGAACCAAAACCGTGAACCAACAAAGGTGGTCCAAACCCGAGAGTCCTTAAGTCTTCAAGGCTCCAAGCAATCTTCCACACTCGGGTTTGATCAATGGTAGGCTCAAAATGTCCCATCCAAGTATGATCCCGTGCCCTCCATGCGACCAAAGCTTGATTCTTCACATAGTGACTTTGAATAATGTTGTCAAAAGCTAAGACGGCCATTATTCTTGTATAATCCTCCTCTTCTTGAAAAAGATTCAACCTGGAATCCAAACCTTGCAAAATCGAAGAGAGGACAAACAAATACAAACTCCTCATGGCATAAGGGTTAGGGTTAGCACAACAAATAGCATTATCACACACACACATGGATAGACCAACAAACTTCCTACCTCGACATAAAACAAATCCAAAACTAGCATGGACATCATCATAGGCAAAGAGATAGTATAGGAAAGAATCACATGCAAAGTAATTCACGGGTGAAGAATAAGTATTTAAACACATACACATTCTTTCCTTCAAATAACTAGATAACTTGGCATCCACAAGTTGGAATTCATGCAATTCAGGAACAAGTTTGTCAAACAAGGATGAACATTCAGGAACATTACCCCAAGTAGTCAATAACACCTTTGTCCTTGGGTTTTCAAGAAGGACTACACATTCCTTACTCATAAGAGTACCCTCGTCTTTTAAAAAGATATTTTTATCTTTAGGAGGAATGTTGACACACCATAGTGGGTTAGCATATCGGCTATAGCTTCCAAGGCAAGCTATACCTTCATTTTCACCACTAGGATCATTAGGAGTGTTTATATCATCTTCAAATAATACATTATACCTAAATATAGCATGATCTATTTCACGGGAAGATTAGGAAAAAACACATTCAGCACTGTCTAAAAGCTCAATATCATGTTTTAAAGAGATCCTAAGTACAAGATTATCCCAAGAATAGCTCTCGGGTTCACTCCCCTTTTGTTGACCAACATTTTCAAATACTTCACTCACTTGATTTTGATTAATAACATCACACACATACTCAAGTGGTGGACAATTTTCAAAAATAGGTTGATCAACTCCAATTACGCAAGACGGTGTACTTTCGTTCAATATATAGGCTTCAACACTAGGTGGACATAAATTGATCTTACAAGATGAGTCAATTTGGTCATCAATAGGATCAACTAGTGTATCCACACTCACAACATGTACATCATTAACAAAAGGCAAAGAATTATTAGAATCACAAGTAAGTAAGCTACTACTCACACTCAATGGGCTACTAGCCATACAATTATCATTTACATGCACAAAAGTGTAGGAGTTAGCTATTTTACCTTGAATTTCTCAAGTCGACTCTCCTTTGCCATGCTGTGAAGGTCCTCCATAAGCTTGGAAAGCAACTTCACTTTGGCATTGCTCTCCTTCATTTTCCATGTCAGTACCTACGCAAATGTCCTTAGAAATAGAAGGACAAACAATGTTAGCTCGGTTTGGTGGCAATCCCCTCGCTTCGCTCCACACAACCTCTCCTTTTTCCACTCTCAGATTACCACCTTGCACACCCTTACTCCACTCAATATTTTGTCTCTCATAAGCATTCGAAATGGAGTAAGTATTCACTTCTCTTTGCAGCTCGAGCAACATGTATGTCATGAGGTGATTTCCCCACCGGTCTCTTACAATATTAGGCCTATTTCGCACATTTGGAACTCTATGTTATGCAAACCAATCGGCACCTAAGCATACATGACCATATGTCAATGGAAAAATATCACACCACACCTCCTGATGGTACTCAAATTGGGAGAAGACAACTTTGACCCTCTCGGTAACCTTAAATCCGTCTAAGAAGTATGGAAGAAGTAAAGGATCGCAAAACAACCCCAAGTATTCAACCATGGATGGAACGATGTAGTTTCTATAGTACCTATCATTTAACACAATGAGGTAGCCCGGTATCCCACAAATGGTCACCTTTCCGGAGTATACACTCCTTCTTAGATCAACATTGTAAAGAACACGAGTACCCCTCGATTTTGGAGATTCATACCCTCTTCTTCTCGTTGAACAACCTCCACTATATCTAGAATAACCATTCACACTATATCGATCTTGATAAGAAGTACTATGAGGTGGAGAATATGAATCTTCACACTCCTCACGTGTACTCTCATCATAGCTCTCATAAGATTTGTGAACGAAAGGGTTATACCTAACACCAAATCTAGGTTTGGAGTGAGATGTGTAGGACTCCTCACATGCCCCAACGTCATCATAAGATCCATTACGAGGTGTTACATCATCTCCAATGTCACCATAAGCACTAGGAACTTCATTCACCTCATTTTCTTCCTTAAAACAGTAACTTTCAAATCTGCCCAAGTTTTGATAATGGCTATTTTCATAGCCTCCGCAATCTCCCTCAACTTCGTAGCCATAAAACCCCTCACTACAACCATAGTCTCCTATGTTGTAGTCACAATAATCCCCGTCTATCGAAGACATATTCCCCTTATATCACCTTTTAAACCTACAAAATGAACAAACAAGATTAGTAGTAAAATCTCCTCACCAACACTCGTATTTACATACTTTTATGATCGTCTCAATTGGAGTGGCGAATATTGAAAGTTGCTTATACTCCGTTAGTCAATAAGATGTCAATTCTACTTGGTGGCCAGAATAGATTCTTGTTTGACCGACTCAAGACTCAAAATAAAATTTTACTTACGAACTTGAAACAAAGAAGTTACTACGAGTTAAAAAAATGAAAAAAGCACACAAATAACGAAGACACGAAAGAAACGGATTCAATAATTAATCTACAACTAAGTAAGTGATTACTAGTTGTTAAATAATTCTAGAATCAAGACATGAAACTAATGAAACAATAAAATGAAACTAAGAATCTAAAATTTTGAGCTCAAAAATATTGTGTGAACAGTAGCAGTGATGATGTGGCAGCCACGTGTTGGTTCGGTTTTATCAAGTGGTTATTCTCAAATGTTCAAGTCTTGGTCAAAAATTAATTTGGATTGGTGGAATTTGTTTTAGGAGGAAAAATAAGTCTTGGAGTGTTTTTCAATTTTCAAGACATGACTTTTTCTTGTAAATCTCCCTAAAACATGGACCCTTGTTTCATGGAAAGTGGTTGAGATGTGATGTAAAGTATTTTGGTGGTTGGGGGTCTTTCAAGACTAACAATTCTTCACCTTTTTAGATCTAGTATTCACTTTATTTTAACAAGGTATGAAGTTTGGGAAGAACATCAAGAACACTTTAACAATCACCAAGAACGATAAAAAATAATTACCAAGATTCACAATACAACCACACAGCCAACTTCAAGACAACAATATTTTCACATGGCCAAAACTACAAAACCACCAACAACGGCCAAGTCTCTTTAGTGTTGCATTTTTTTTTACAAAGATGAAGGTTGTGAAGAACTTCAAGAACAACAACAATACTCTTTTCAACAATAACAACTACAACCACGGCCAAGTCAAGTTTCTCAACAACAATGTCTACCACACGGCCTTACTTGTTCACAATAACATCAATCGTTAAAACTCAAATCTAGATCGACTCAAAGTGTTAGTGAAGAACAAAACTAACACCAAAAACACACAATACAAATAAAAGACTCCTAGACCTAGAATCAAGAACACCACAAGAACACAATTTTCGGCCAAGAACACAAAATGGACAGATTTCGATTTTTCTAGAATTTTCTGATTTCAACTTTTTTTTTTCAAGTGAGCTAGCCCAGGATTTGATCTTGTAGGAACAAGATCAAGCCATGATATGATACAGGAAGCACAAGGGAAACATGAAAAAAACACCAAATCAGTCCTCAAGTTTGAAGCACCGAGGACCCCTTTGGTGACCACTCTCAGATTCACTACAACCACAATGAAAACACAATAACAACAAGATATTGAAGGTGTAAATACACAAAAATAAAAACAATATGATGAGATGGAAAACAATAAAAAGATAGGAACAACACACGGTTTTACTAACAAGTGATAGAAACGATTACAAGAACACAAACTACTACAAGATTACAATAAAAGTAAAGTGATAGTTAGATAGACTTAATAAAGGTATAATCTTAAGAACCCAAGAGCATATTCCACTCTTGGAAATGTAACACTACACAAAATGTTCACCTATCTCTTACGAAGACACAAGGTCGGAATCCACCTCCCAAGCATCACATTTTCAAGCCATGAGATCAACAAGAGTGATTCCACACTCTCTATGCCTAATTTTGGTTTTGGTGCCTCAAGGAGAGAGGACTAGTGTTTCTTCATGTTTCAAGACTTACATCATCATGAATAATATAAGTCTAAAATCCCTACAATGTTCTATTTATACTAGGTTACAAATAAAATACAAAATGTCTGAAATGCCCTTTTAAGAGCTAGGCTCCCTTCAAATGTATTTAGGGGCTTCCTTGTTGTGTTCCAAGGCTCCTATTTATACTCCAAGTGTGATATTAGGGTCGGTTTGATGTGTTTTAAGTCCTTCACTCGCACACACCAAGCCCCGGGTTCATTACATTCTCACATGTGTCCATCTTCGTGGTCGTACTTGTATCAAATAGAGGTAATTAGAATGTTGTACAATGGTTCATCAGCTTATGATTTTTTAATTTGTGAATGAAGGGAGTTGATCCACATGTTGGGAAATCCGATGATCGGGCACCCCTTCAAGGAACAAATAAGTCGGCAGACTTGCTAGCCAAAAAAGGAGACAGGAAACAACTTTTGGAAGATTACATATGCTAGTAGTTCCTTCAGTATTTGTAAATGATTGTTTTTGGACAGACATCCTATGAATTACATATGATAAACAAAGTTTTGTTTTTAAAGGTAATAGTTTATTCGCTCGGTACAATATAATGAGCAGAAGCCATCCCAAAGACGGTAGTGTTTGTTTTTAGCTTTGAAATTAGAGAAATAACATAAAAGAATTTGAGAGAAAAAGATACCGCAACTGTATTGTCAAAGGAAATTTATTTTATTAATAACCCAAAACTTATATTTATAGCTAAATTTCTAACTACAATTCGATTTGGATAACTAATTTCTATTCAAATAATAAAGGGATAACTAAATCCTAAGTCACATAAAACTCTAATAATTTAAAACTACTAAAATTTTCTACTCCTACTTTATTTCTGAGACATATCTTCAACACTCCTCCTTGAATCAAAAACTATAGATTGCAGGCTCAGCTGATTTTGACCTCTTGTATAAATCTGTCAATTCATCTTTGGTCTTGAAAGGATTGTGTGCATCTTCTGTTGGATTAAATAACAAACTTTTGCCTCTCATATCAACATGTAAAATCTCATGATTAGTGGAATCAAAGATTCGACAATATTTGTCTCCAAATAATAATTTAAATCCTTCTTCCATTAGCTGGCCAACACTTAACAAACTTTTATCAATATAGGGCAAGTAAAGGACATTTAAAATTATTTTTGTAACTGAAATTGTTTTGATTGCAACATTCCCATTTCCTTATTCAGGAATATAGTCATCATTCCCAATTTTGATTTTCTTATTTTCCAAAGGAAAAAACTCTTTTAAAAAAGTTTTGGCATATGCCATGTAGTTTGTACATCCATGGTCAATCTTCCAAAAATCAGATTTCCTGGTTGATGAATATGTTGCCACAAATAAGTGACCTTCTTCTTCTTTGGTAACTTGGGCATCTGCTTCATAATTTTGAGATTTGTTTTTGCAAATCACAGCTTCATGGACAAGTTAATTACAGATCTTGCATTGTGCATCTGGTCTCTTCCAACATTTAAATGAAGGATGAACTATTTTTCCACAGTTCTTGCAAGATGGGTAATTTTCTCTTGAATTATTACACTTGCTTTGAGTATTGTGGTTGCCTGCCAAAGATCCTTCAATCATATCACTCTGCCTCAAAAGCCTCCTTAGCTCTTATGCCCACAATGTATTTAATAATTCTACCAAGGTAATCTTGGACAAATCTTTTGTGTTTTCCAAGGTAGTTATGATACTTTGTATCTTTCATGCAGAGTAACAAAATTGTTTTTAACAATTTTTGAATTATTAATTTTTTTGCCAAGCAATCTTACCTTGTTAACAATGCTTAGAAGACAGTCCGAGTACCCTTTGATGGTCTTAGATTTCTTCAGGTTTTGCAATTCGAATTTCCTTATTTGATTTAACATCTTCATGCCTCGTATACTTTCATCTTCGATATATTCTTCCTTCATATAATCCCAAATTTTTTTTGTTGTTTTAAAGGCCATAATTCTCATGAAAATTATTTGAGAAACACTAGCAAACAAACTTGTTTTTGCCTTTGATTGTTTGGTTTTCTTTTCCTTTTGCCTTTTTATCTCAGCCACCGTGAGATTATCGGGCAGCGGATGAACATCATAATCCTCTTCCACAACCTCCCAAAATCTAAAGCCTCAAGATAAGTCTATATTATTACTGCCCAAAGATGGTAATTTTTACCATCAAAGAAAGAAGGAGCTATTTGGAAAAAGTTATTTTTAAAATTCATTTCTCTCACAGATCTCTCAAGAAAATAGTTGTAGACAGCAATTGTTGGTTTTTAGCTTTGAAATTGGAGAAATAATAGAGAAAGAGTTGGAGAGAAAAAGATACTGAAATTGTATTGTTAAAGAAAGTTTATTTTATTTATAACTCAAAACATATATTTATAGCTAAATTTCTAACTACACTTCAATTTAAATTTGATAACTAATTTCTATTCAAATAATAAAGGGATAATTAATTCCTAAGTCACCTAGAACTCAACCCTGTTAACTGGAGCATGAATAATATAATATAATTCGTCCAAGTCGATATAAGGAGTGGGATATACTTAACACTCCCTTGCATGCCTAGGACTCGTTAACTAGAACGTGTAAAATATATTATGGGGCCCAACATCGGTGAACAAAGATTTATGAATAATATAATATAGGAATTATCTACTCCAACATCGGTGAACAAAGACAAAGATTTGGGATGGTCGTGACTCTGATATCATGTCAAGAATGGATCTTGGGCCTAACTTAATTCTTAAAGCTAGCTCATGAGGGGAGGATTGTCCAAATCCATATAAGGAAACCAACTACCCATCCTTTTTCCAATCTGGGATATACTTAACAGGTATTAATCAAACAATTCCCGAGCAGGTATATAAAAAGGTGATGAGTTAGCCCAAAATAAAAAGGGGTGAAACCTTTCAGCCGAAACCATCTCTTATGTGGTAAGATGTAAGGTGAAATTATTGTACCTGTACTTTATGTATTTTTTAATCTTCGAAATCAGAACACAACAAATGCAAGAACAAATTATGTCGTAAGGAAACCAATAAAAAATGTATAGCTCATCATTTGCAGGCCCACATTTTGGGGGCAGGAGGAAAAGGGTCACTTTTTCTATTACATTAAGGATTTCGAGCACAAGGTAAACCCTGCTGGTAAGAGCTATTGGCAAAGAAAGAAAATTCCAACATGCTACAAAAACCAATAAATTGCAGGAACATGGAAACAATTGCTAACTCAGTTATTTGATAAATTTAAATAGAAAGCCACCTTAGTCTCTCAAAAAGTGTAACATTGTCTATCATAATGGAAAAAGTCTTCAAAAAAACAAGTGCAGCAGTATTAACAGCCTATCTAGTTGTGACCAACGAAGGTCAACACTCACAGTCTCTTCTCAATCAATTCAGAACACCATCAAAAGGAATGTTCACACTGGGGCATCTCCAACATCAATGTTAGATGAGGGGCCGAAGGGAGGTAACTGAGAAGCATGACCAGCCACAGTGTCCTGAGGTGAATTCGTAGAAAATCTGTCAGCGACTGCAAATCTGGTCATTCTGCTACAAGAAACCACCATGTTCTCAGGTGCATTAACAGCACCGTAGCTTGCAGCTTCATAACTGGACATTCCGCTGTGAGCAACCACATTGCTCTAAGGTGTATTTTCAGCACCGAAGCTAGCAGCTGCGTAACAGGATATACCGCTACGAGCAGCATTGAACAACATTGCATGAGAAGTTGGCGCTTTCCCAACATCAAATATGGAATTGAGATCATTGTCTTTGTCCCTGGGCTCAGTGATTAATGCTTAAAGGTCACTCCCAATTCTGGTGATAGGGTGACCGTAAGCTCCACTGTTAGCAGCAACACATGGTTGTTCACTAGGTAATCGGGATCTTCCAGCCTCAACAAGAAATCCAGTTATAGTTGTGTCCTCGGACTCCATGATTATATCATAATATGAATATGAACTCAGCATTCATATCAGGATACAAGACTACCATGGCGTGCGGACTCTCCTTCAGTAACTGTTATGGTCTGCTCAGCATTGATGCTTTCTTGAGGAAGTGTGCTCTCATTCTTAGTGCTTATCACTATTTGTGAAGTTCGTGTGGCTTCAACATCTGCACTAATTATATCGAGAATGCTTTCTCTTCCCTTCTCTTCTCCTTGGGAATGGCTTTGAGATGCTTGAAGTACTTTTGGGCATGGCTAGCCACATGCATTGGTGTTCTTGTTATCACACAGTTCCTAGATATACTTTTCTAGTGACCTCTTCCATATTTATCTAATCCCCGCATGATACGATAAAAACTTGGTACGTATCAAAAACACTCTAAAAACAGACCACAAAGAAGAGGAAAACCGAGAGCAACACAAACACAAATCGTGGGTCCAACAACAACAAGAAACAAGGTGTAACTGACACCAAAAACACTAACAACAACAATAAATAAACCACAATATGATAAGGAGAACAACAATAGGATAACAACAATCCAACGATTACAAGATTGTATGAAAAACAAGAACTAATGGTTTCCCTAGATAACACTAACTAAGACATGAAATGTAGAGATAGTGAGACATACAATACAATAATACCCAAGAACCCAAAGATACATTAAATCTAAGGACCCCTAAGACTTACAATAGCAACACCACACTCTTACAAAGACACGAGAGGGATTCCACCACTCAAGCACCATTGTTTCCAAGCAATACACATTCACAAGTGAGTCCACACTTGCTCATGCCCTAGTTTCGTCCTAGGGAGGCTCTCTCTCAAGAGAAGTGTTCTTTCATCAATATTCAATAACTAATGAGATAAAACCCTAACATGTTCTATTTATAGACTTATTAAAATAAGAGACAAAATGACAAAAGTTCCCCTTAGTGTTAAATGAACAAAATGGAGCCCATGGATTGCAATGGAGGGGCAACTTTGGAGCCCTTTTGACATTTCAACTCGTACACTCCGTAGGTTGCATTCAAAATACTCAAAAGCGTCCATCTTCATGATCATGCTTGTATCACCGTCTCCATCTTGAGAGGAATTTGATCTCAAATTCAAGGCACAAACCAAATGAAAATGGCTCCCAAAACAGTCCACAAAATTAGAAGAAACCGAGAACAAAACAACTTCAAGTTTCGGCCAACATCTTCATTTTGAACCTCGGCTTTCTATCCATCTCGAGATTTGCCTTTGATAATACACGGCTAAATTAAGTTTCATCCCTGGCCAAGATAGCACTAGGAACGTTGTTATTCAATGTAGCCACGAAGTTACCTACAGAACACAAACAAATTAGTTATACAAAAAAGGTCCTCACACTCCCTTTTTATTTCTTTGTCTCTCCGATTCCTCACACTTTAATCTCACAAGTGTTGTAAGCTTGCTTGTACTCTGTGAGGTATTGAGAGGTGAACCAAACGTTTACATCGACTCCAAAGAATTAAGAGAACACACAAGGACGTAAACATGAAGGAACGGTTCACAACCAACTCACAATCTAGTAAATGGTCACTAACTTGTAAGTTAGTGTTGGAATTAACAAACGAAACTAGCTAACAAGAGACTGAAACTATGAAATGAAAAATTTGAGCCAAAATTGTTTTGTGAATAGTAAAATGATAATGTGGCAGCCAAGTATTGGTTGCGATTTCTACAATTATATTTTTCAAAGTCAGAGTCTTGACCCATTTTTAATTTGGGTTGGTGGAATTTATTTTAAGTAGGGAATAATAAGTCTTGGAACCTTTTTCAAGTTTCAAATTTTGAGACTTGACCTTTGTAATACTTTTCCTTAAAACATAGGCCCTTGTCTCATGGAAAGTGGTTGGAAGTGGGTTGTAAAGTGTTGAGTGTGTGGGAAAAGTCTTTGAGTCACAAGTACTACACCTTGAAACTTGGATCTATGTCTTGCAAGACTAACACAATACAAACTCCTTTTCTTCAACTTCTAAGATCACCAACCACTTTTTCTTCAACAATATATGGAGATGGTGAAGAACACCAAGAACACAACCTTTGAGTCATGAAGTTCTAATATTCAAGTGCCCCCCCCCCCCCTCCAAACAACACCACCATATTTTCAAGCTTAAAATTCACAACAAAATACCCACAATACACGTTCAAAACTTGAACCAACAACAATCAGCCTCACTTTGGATTCACTACAACCACATCAACTTTAAAAGCTAAAACTTAGATTTAGAATTCTTTAGTGTTGGGGGTGAAGAAGATAAAACTACCAACAACATAACACAAAAAAAGGACTGTTTGATCTAAGTTTACAAGACATAAATCTCGGCTAAGACACAACAACATACAATTTCGGCCAAGACAACAAAAATGGTTAGATTTGCTTTATTTTGAATTTTCATTTTTTAACACTTTTTTTTTTTAATTTTCAAGCAATCAAGCCCAAGATTGATCTTGTGGGAACAAAATCAAGCCATGGTTTGATACCAAATGATATGATACAAACTTGGTACGTATCTAAAACACTCTAAAAACAGGCCACAAAGAAGAAGAAAACCGAGAGCAACACAAACACAATTCTTGGGTCAAACAATAACAAGAAACAAGGTGTAACTGAACCAAAAACACTAACAACAACAAGAGATAAACCACAATATGATAAGGAGAACAAAAATAGGATAAAAAAATTAAACGATTACAAGATTACAAGAACAACAAGACCTAATGGTTTTCCTAGATAACACTTAGTAAGACATGAAATGTAGAGATAGATAGTGAGACATACACTACAATAAGAACTAAGAACCCAAAGATATATTAAAATTAAGGACCCCTAAGAATTACAAAAGCAACACCACACTCTTACGAAGACACGAGAGGGATTCAACTGCTCAAGCACCATCGTTTCCAAGCAATACACATTCACAAGTGAGTCCACACTTGCTCATGTCCTAGTTTCGGCCTAGGGAGGCTCTCTCTTAAGAGAAGTGCTCTTTTATCAACATTCAATAACTAATGAGCTAAAACCCTAACATGTTTTATTTATAGACTTATTACAATAAGAGACAAAATTACAAAAGTACCCCTTAGTGTTAAATGAACAAAATGGAGCCCATGGAGTCCAATAGAGGGGACCCTTTGGAGACCTATTGACACTTCAACTCGTACACTCCGTAGGATGTATTAAAAATACTCAAAAACATCCATCTTCATGATCATGCTTGTGTCACTGGAGAAAAGACTTATAGAAGGTGATAAAGAATGGATCTTGGGCCTAACTCAACCTCAAAATCTAGATCACGAGGGGAGGATTGCCCAAGTCCATATGAGGATACTAATTACGCATCCCTTTTTCAATGTGGAATACTTAACACTCACCCACATGCCCAGGCGTCATTAACTAAAGCATGGACAACATAATATGATGACCCAATAGCTGGGAACAAAGATTTGGGATGGGTCTATCTCTGATACTATGTAAAGAATGGATATTGGGCCTAACTTAACCTCAAAAGATATCTCAGGAGGGAAGGATTTTACAAGTCTATACAAAGAGACCAAGGACCCTACATAAACAGGACTAGTCATCTAGAGTATGGAGAATATAAGATGGGGGCCGAACATCGAAAATAAATGAATTGGGTGGGCATGGATCTGATATCATGTAAAGAATGGATCTTGGGCCTAGCACAACCTCAAAATCTAGCTTAGTACAACTGTTATACAGTTGTTTTAAATAATTATCATCAAAGGCAAAACCATGGTTTGATACATCTCTATCCTTCTTCCCTCCTCCATTCGACTTTAATTTTCTATTGATTTCATATGGTAATATGACCTTCTCAAGAAGAAACTCGGAGTCCATGTAATAAGGATTTGCCTTTGGTGTCCCCTTCTCCTTCTCCACATATTAACCAACCGCATTGTTAATGTTTTCAACAACAAAAAGACTAGGTGGTTGATATAGCCATAGATTAAATAGTCTTGGTTGACTATATTTCACTCGAAATATAGACCTATTTTTTATCACATTATCACTACCTATATATTCTTGAAGACTACGCGAGATAATTCCACCAATAGGAACACCAACAAGAATGCTACCTTTGACATTATTACCACTATTAATTGGATTCAACTACACGTGCTCGTGTGCCATATCTTCAATCGATCTTCACACAACCCCTAACCTAATAAATCTCGCCTTCTAACGTCCTTATAATATCTCTAATCTTCTAAATATACAAATTCCCTCCACTTAAACTAACCCCAACCCTATCATCTACTCTAGTAATCAATAGTCTAACAATCTCATTATCCACCTCTGTCCTACCACCATCACCTCCTTCATTTCTAATGTTCGTTCAACCACTATCACGACCCTCATTTCAAAAAAATTTCCCACCACCATCACCACCTTCATTTTTAACAATCGTCCCACCACCATATCGGCCATTATTTCCAATATCTGTCCCACCACCATTGCGGGGTGGGATAGATTTTGGAAATAAGGGCCGCGATGGTGGTGGGATGAATGTAGGAAATAAGGGCCGAGATATTGGTAAGGAGGTTGCTAAAAATAAAGGTGGTGATGGTGGTGGGATAGATTTTTAAAATGAGGGTCGTGATGATGGTGGGATGAACGTTGTAAATGAAGGAGGCAATGGTGATGGGATGGAGGTGGATAATGAGGTTGTTAGACCATTGATTACTAGAGTAGATGATAGGGTTAGGATTAGATTAAGTGGAGGAAATTTGAATTTTGAGAAGATTAGAGAGATTAGAAGGACGTTAGAAGGTGATCTTTCTCAGGTTAGGAGTTGTGTTAAGAGGATTAAAGATATGGAGCAGTAGCAGGTGAAGTTAAATCCGACTAATAGTGGTAATAATGATAGAGGTAGGATTTTTGTTGGCGTTCCTGATGGGTGGAATTATCTCTCGTAGTCTTCAAGAGTATTTAGGTGGGGATAATTGATACCAAACGATATCTAAAAGAGCACAAAATAGTCCACAATCACACAAACAATCCACACACACAAGACACTTAACGGAAACAACAAATACCAACTTAAACAATAGAGAAGATATGTAAATTGACGTAAGGAGAACTCATAATGCAGAAACTAAAGAGTGTATTAATACTCTAAAGCCTCTACAAAACAAGTTAACAACCACCATGTTCTTACGGAACACAAGAGAAGCTCAGTTCCCTCAATTATTCTCATTTTTAGCCGATACACACAACACAATAAGAAACCATTTCTTGTGGTGTCAAATGGTGGTCTACTCTCTTATTGAGAGGAAGATGATTTTCAATATTACAATTGATTTTTAAGAATAAGCTAACTAAGAGAACAAGACTAAAGAAACGCCATAAATAGTCTTTACAAGAAGGATGGCAAAAGGACCCCTTTGCCTTTAATGAAAGAGGAGGGTGTGGAGTGTTTGGGGCTGACTTGGGGGTGTATTTTGGTCCCCTAATGTCATCCCCCACATGTCAATATGTACACTCCCTTAGGAGAGTTTGCAACAAGCTCAACCACATCCATTTTCATAAACACGCCTTGAAGCCTTTGTAGTTCCCGAGCTTGACTTCTAGTAAATGGTCTAGAGCCCGTGACACCCGTATCAGCCTCTCCATCTTTAGAGGAGTTTGACATCAAACTCACAGGTTCTTCTTCTTCAATGTTATCAATTCGTGAGAGGTCACACACGTTGAACGTGTTATGCACTTGGTATTCCGGTGGCAAATCGATCTTGTAAGCATTATCGTCGATTATTTCAAGAACTTGGAATGGACCATCACCTATTGGCATTAACTTTCCCATTATTTGGTTGGGGAACCGGTCCTTACGTAGGTGTACCCACACCCAATCTCCTGGCTCAAGTACACGACGCCTTCTCCCTTTGTTGAATCATTTGGCCACCTCTTGCTTCTTCTTCTCAAGCCGCATCCTCACCTTCTCATACAAGATTTTCATAGCTTCGGCCCTATTATTTCCATATAAGCAAATAAAAAAATCACTTGACAAAGAATTTAGATCCAAGGGGGTTAGGGGATTGAAGCCTTAGACATATTCAAAGGGCGTAATGCCCGTACTTGAATGGATCACCCTATTGTAAGCAAATTCTATGAGAGGTAGGTGATCTTCCCAAGATGTAAACTTTACTTTAACCATGGAACGCATCATGGAACCCAAGGTTCGATTCACTACTTCCATTTGGCCCTTGGTTTGTGGGTGGCAAGAAGTAGAAAACAATAATTTAGTTCCGAGACTACACCACATTAACTTTCAAAAGTGACTAAGGAAATTAGAATCTCTATCACTTACAATGGTACTTGGGATGCCCTGTAACTTAACAACATTTTCAATAAACAAAGAAGCTACACTATCCGCATTTTTCCTATTTTTGCATGGAATAAAGTGTGCCATTTTGGAGAAATGATCAACGAAAACAAAGATGTTATCCCGACCCCTTTGAGTCTGTGGCATGCCCAACATGAAATCTATAGAAATATCAAAACACGTGTGTGATGGAGTGGGAAGCGGAGTGTATAACCCGTGAGGAAGGAGCCTCGACTTAGCACTCCTACAATTCATGCATTGGCCGCAAATTTTGACAACATCTTTGCACATCCTTGGCCAATAGAATTGCTCCTCCAATATACCAAGGTTCTTATCAATTCCAAAGTGACCCATTATACCGCCATCGTCTTCCTCCCTCATATTAAACTCTCTCCAAAATCTAGAAGGTACACGCAACCGTCTCTCCCGAAACAAGAACCCATCAAACACGACATAAGGACTAGACTCCAAGGGAATCCTTTCCCTACCGACTTCACTTTACCTAAATTTAGGAGCGAAGTAAGGATCCTCGGGATACAATGATTTGAGGCTCTCAAACCCCATTAGCTTGGACGAAAAAGTGGGCACAAGAACATACTTTTTTGATAATGCATTGGCTACCACATTATCCTTCCCCCTTTTGTATTGAATCACATAGGGAAAGGTTTCAAGAAATTCAATCCATTTGGTATGCCGTTTTTTAAGTTTATCTTGTTCCCGAAGGTACTTCAAGGATTCATCATACGTTCAGATTATGAATTCCTTGGGCCAAAGATAGTATTGCCAATTGCCTAACGCTCTTACCAAGGCATACAACTCCAAGTCATAGTAGAGTTGTTTTGAGTTGCTCCTTTGAGATTTTCACTAAAATACATCCCCTATGCCTACTTTACTAGCATCTCATTCAACTTCAAACATCTTATCAAAGTTAGGAAATTGCAACAACGGTGCCAAAATGAGCATATCTTTCAAGGTCTTAAAGGCCTTAGATTGCTCCTCACCCCACTAGAAAGGTTGGTCCATTCGGATGATTTCAGTCAAGGGGGTGGAAATGGTACTAAATCCTTTGACAAACCTCCTATAAAAACTTGCCAACCCATGGAAGCTCCAAACTTCAACCACGTTTTTTGGGGTTGGCCAATCTTTGATAGCGGTTATCTTGGATTCGTCTATCTCCACTCCCCTCAAGCTTACAAAAAATCCCAAAAACACAACTTTATCAACACCAAAGGAGCATTTTTCAATATTAGCATACAACTTTTATTTCATAAGAACATCAAACACACTCCTTAGATGTAAGACATGATCAATAAGAGACTTACTATAAACTAATACATCATCAAAGTACACGACCACAAATTTTCCAATAAATGGCTTCATAACATGATTCGTTAGCTGCATAAAGGTACTAGGAGCATTGGTAAGACCAAATGGCTTGAACATCCACTCATATAGACCAAATTTGGTCTTGAATGAGGTCTTCCATTTATCACCCGGTTGCATACGAATTTGGTGATATCCGCTCCTAAGATAAACCTTAGAAAACACACAAGAGCCATTTAGTTCATCAAGCATATCATCTATCCTAGGAATAGGATGATGATACTTTATCGTAATTTTTTTATGGATCGGAAGTCCACGCACATTCGCCACGTCCCAGCCTTCTTTGGGACAAGCAACACCAGGACCGCGCATGGAATCATGCTTTCCTTCATATATCCTTTGTTGAGGAGGTCCTCAATTTTCCATTGGAGTTTCTTTGTATTTGTGGGGTTGATCCTATAAGCCAGCTTGTTTGGTAATTGCGACCTTAAAACAATGTTGATTTGGTGCTCTATTCCTCAAAGTGGAGAAAGTCCTTGCGGTAACTCACTTGGGAACACATCATCAAATTCCTGCAAGACATTAGAAATAGAAGATGAGATAGGGGAAGTGGATGAGTTAGCATTCAAAATATGTGCCAAAAGTAGCATGGGAGTAGTATCGTCATACTCTTTAAAGAGCTTTCCCTTACGAGCCAATATTATAATCGAATCCCTACCCCTCAATGACGAAACTCCCACTTCACCCTCACCCTTCCCACTCTCGGGTTCCTCCCCTCTACTCACAGGTTCTTTCTCTTTCTTTCCCTTTCCTGGAAAATTCTTCATTTGTTGATGTGCCTCACACACTTGTGATGGTTATAGTGGTCTGAGGTTGTACTTTTGACCTTTGAACTCAAAGGAATAATAGTTGGTTCAGCCATCATGCTTGGTCGACCTATCATATTGCCATGGCCGACCCAACAAAAGGTTACAAGCATACACAGTAATGATGTCGCAAAGTACCTCATCCTCATAATTTCTAACCTTGAACTGAATCACCACTTGACAAGTCACTTTCAACTCTCCACAATCGTTCAACCATTGGAGTCTATACGGACTCGTGTATGGAGTAGTTGGAAACTTCAAGTGATTCACCATCGACTCACTAGCTACATTAGCACAACTTCCGCTATCAATAATCAAGGAGCACACACTCCCCTTACTGAGGCACTTAATATAAAAGAGGTTTTCCCGTTGGCTAGAATCGTCCAACGCTTTGCTAATCATAACTCTCCGTACCACATAATTAGGCACTTCAAGTTCACCTTGTTGAGGCCAAACCTCCTCTTCCTTATCATCACTAGGCCTCTCGGCCTCCCCCCTCTCCATCTTGAGAGACTTCTTCATTTTTAGCCCCTTTAAGTTCCAATTCTTCCTCCAAGAAATACAATTTCCTTTCTCGCAATATCACATTTCTTTGATTAGGACACTCACTAGCCTTGTGTACCCATCTGTGGCATTTGAAGAATTAGAATCCCTTAACATTAGAAGAAACATTCGGCTTTCCTCAAGCCGTGGAGGATGTGGTTGAACACTCTTTCTCATGGGTTGAGGGGTCTTGAATGGTTGTTGTTAGGATTTGTTCCACCCCGAAGATGAGGGAACCACTTCTCTTCCCTTGGTCCAACCCGAGGGCACTTGGTAGGCTTTGGTTTTGTAGGCCGACCTTTCTTTGTTCTCTCATTCAATCTCTAAAACCGCTTGAAAGATCCCTTAAATGGTTTCAAACTTATAAAGTGTCATGTTTGTAGAGATTTCCTTGTTTAGGCCGACCTTGAACCGGATGATATCATGGCTCACTTGTTCTCCTCTATGATCAAGTTTCAAGATGAGTTATTGAAACTCATTATACTAAGCTGCCACACTTATTTTTCCTTACTTCAAGTTGTAAAATTTTTCAAGGACTTCGTGTTGATAGCTTTTGGGAAGGTACCTTTGCCTCATAAGATACCTTAATCGATACCAAGGAGGGGGTTTCCCCCCAATCAATACGTTGCCAAAGCGTTTGGCATACTCCCACCACATGGTAGCATATCCCTCAAAATGAGAAATGGTGTAGAAACTCTTTTTCTTCTCCGTAAGATCATTCACTTGAAAGACTCTCTCGTATGCGAATTCCCATGCAAGAAACTCTTTGGTATATACTTTCTCCCTTAAAGATCGGAAGCCCCATTTTGATAGTGTTGAGGCCAACATCCCTTTCTCGAACACCTTGGCCGACCCTACCTTCAAGCTCTCAGTTCTCCCTCAGGTCTATCTTTTTACCTCCCATCCCCTCTTCCATCAAATAAGGATCATCATACATACCATATCCTCCCCTTCAGTTCTCTCTTACAAATCCCTCTTCTTGCATTGGCGGGTTTTGGACATTTGGAATTTGGTATGGTGGATTGGCATTTAATGGTGAAGTTCTTTGGATTGGCTGATTTTAGTTTGGAGAAGTTGGATTTAAGGGTGGAATTTGGGTTCCAAGTTCGTCACGTGGGACTTGGTGATGGGGGGAATGGCTTGGTCCATCAAGGCCTCGGCCTTATGAGTAATAGTTGTCTTGAGGTATGGCATTTGGTGGAAACATTCTTTGGTGCGTGGCTTCTGGGGTAATGGTTGGGGATGTGTTTTGAGGAGTTGAGGGTCGAGAACTACGTTGGCTTTCTACCCTTTCCATATGGTCACTAATAGAGGCCACTTCCACTCCCAACTTATCAAGACTCGCATTCACTCTAGCCACGTCCTGAGACAAGGATTCAAGATTAGCCACAAGAGCATTCAAAAATTTTGGTCCATGGTTTGTGCATTGGAAGTTTCGGGTTCCATGTGTAATGGTTCCATTTGCCAATGTACCTACAAAACAAACCAACGTTAGTTTAAAAATATCCTCACACACTCTTCACACTTGGCTTTCTCACTTGGCCCTTCAAGTGTTGAAGCCGGCTATCAATCCTTGAGTGCTTAGGAATGAGTCTACTCTTGAGTTAGAATGGATTTTGGTTTTAAAGACTCAAGGAAGTTTCGTACGCACTTGAACCAAGAACAACTATGAATGGTAAATGAGCAAAGCACCACAAAGAACGTTGACACGAAGACGTACTCGAAAAATATTTCACAACTTAGTAGGTTGTTACTTAGTTATCAACTAGTGTAGGATTCAATAGAAATAAAACTAATAGAGACAAGGAAAGAAACTTGGAAGGTCCTATGACTTGAGTTTGTTCTTGATGTGGCCCACAAGTTTTATTTTGGCCGTTTCGTATTGTTGTTTTTGTTTAAGTTTGATGTTGTCCCACTTGAATGACTCAATCTTGATTGTTTGGTGAGGGTTTTTTGGTTTTTGGAGTGAAAAAAACAAAACTTGGAACTCTTTTTCCAAAGGTCAAGGTGTCAATAATCTTTTCACAACTTGCACCAAAATGGAAAAACACCTTTTTGGCTTTGGTTTGTCCCTTCCCCCTATTGGATCTTTTTAAAAAGCTTTGACACCCTTTTGGTAAGTAAGCTTTTTGGGAAGCCCTTTTTCTATTTTCCTATTTGATGTTGTCTTGAAACTAATTCCAAGACCAATGCATGACCTTGAGTAACACCCCGACGTCTTCTCAGCTAAATTCCGTCCACGGAAAGTGTAAGCATTAGCTTTTAGAATGATCTAAATTAATTTTCATGTGAAATTTCCTATATTTCAACCTTCAATTACGTATATGACTGAATTATCTTTCCAAAGATATAAGATTCATCCAAAACGGACCCTCGGTGAAGAAGTTATGAATAATTTAAAGTTCCAGTCATAATCATCGTCATTTTGGTGTATAGCCCGTCACGGAGAGGGTCAAATTGACAATCGTCAATTTTCAGTGGGGCTAAGCGATGGTAGTGCATCTCAGAGGCACTTAATTTCCCACTCGTCGAATTCCAGTTGACCACCGCGATTGTGGCATGTTGCGGTGGTACCCAAAATCGGGTTTTTAAGTTCAAATTTTTAGTATCATTTAGGAGTCATTAAGGGTAATTTTGACTTTTACCTAACCTTTAAAATCCGTACAAACAAAGTATTTAGGGTATGTTTGAGAAACTTAACCCTACTTTCATCAAAATCATCAAGAATCCTCTCTAGAGATTCAAACAAGAACTTCAACAAACTCAAGATTCAACTTGGGTTTTCAAAATAGATTGAAGAATCAAAATCCCTGGATCATAGGCTTCAATAAACACCCATTGTTTTCCTATTTTGAGGTACGCGGGGTTTTTCTAAAAATCTCATGGGCATAGAAATCATGATTTTAAGAAAGGGGTTTTCAGATTTATGAATACATTCATATTTTAGAAATCTTGACGATATTATTTTGGTCTTTTGACCTTCCCCAAATTGATTTGAAATTATATATATACGTATGCATATGTTTTATGATTTATGAATGAATTGAGAGCATGACTCACATGAATCCCTCTCTTGGTATAATTTTTCCAATTTTCTTATGATATGAATTATTTTGAATGTATCTTGAAAAGCATGATATGAAATATCTTGATTAATGCTACAAGTTGATTTATGGTTTTGAATTCGAAAGAGAGGGTTGTGCATATTGATAAATGTAGAAAATATTTATATAATGAAAGAGTGCATGATTTTTCCAAAAGCACATGACCACCATATGTTTGAACAATCTCAGCATTGTTTTGACTTGTGTTCTCGGAACATGAAATCTTTTATATTGTTTGCATGTTTGGGTGGTCTGAACTATGTTTTAATGAAAGAATTATGCATGATGCATTATGGCTCAGAAATAGGAATTGCAATTCTTGGTGTGACGACACAAATTCAGATTATGACATGATAATTCAGAACAGATTTAATGCATGTTTGAAATCAGACTTTTCAGATGTTGAAACTAGAAACATGTATGATTTAGAACAGGATAAAATTGGGCATAAAGAGAGTTTAGGTGGTTCCCCGAAGAAGGCGTGAGTATCAAACAACTCATATCCTAAAACCGTGATTTGCCGATCCGATTTTATTTATTACGCTGGCCTAGAACCCTGTGGCGTATCAGATTCAGGAACTCCAACCCTTGCGGCACACTTAGGTTGGGGGCTTCCCCATCTAGTCAATGGTGGATTCCATACCACCCGTGGAATATAAGAATTCTAAGGGAGTGCCACCTAACTCAGAAGTAATATACATATCAGAACTTGCATTGACAGGCAGGTTACATGTTTTTCAGAAATGCGCCCATGTGTTTCGAAAGCCACTTGATGTATAATGTTTTGACAAAGTTGTTTCCCAAACTATTTTATTTTCATATAAGCTTTATTTTGGATTGCTTTGCATACCAGTACATCTGTATTGACCCCCCCCCCCCCCTCCTCCTTCCAAGTTCTGAGGATCAGTCTAGGGGTCCATAAAGGCAATAGATTCGTCAGACAGAGTTGTTGTGATTAGTTGGTTAGCCTTTCTCTATTCCAGAAGGCCCGTCTTTCAGATTATGTCCCTTATTATCGTTTTGTTCTACTGGGGGCCTTGTCCCATTTTTCAGACAGTTGTTACATTTTCCTGTAGTAGAGATTTCGTAGACTGAGTCAGATTTTATTAGATGTAGTTGATTTTCAATTTTCATACTTATGCTGAATTCAGAATTGACCATGTTTCCGTAGCAGATTATGTTTCCACTTATTCTTTATTTATATGAATATGTGCTTGCTTACCAGATAGAGAGGGACGTTCTGGGCCCTCAGGGTTCAGGATGTTCGTCACGGCCAGGCCCTAGTTTGGGTCGTGACACCTTGCCTCTCTCTTCCTTTTTTCTAAATAAAACACACCTTTTGTTGAACATTCACCTCAAGAACATTATCAACAACAATAAGAACACTTTTGAACATCAATAATATTCAAGTCATCCAACCCTTCAACAACACTTAAAAAAAGATCAAATCTTGGACCTTCGACTCAAGTGTGCTTGAGAAACAACAAGCTAACACACAAAATTACTAATACAAGAAAAATAACACCTATAACTAGACACAAATTCGGCCAAACAACAAGAATGGACAGGTTTGCTTCTTTTTGGAATTTTCAGATTTTCAACCATTAGACCCGAACCAGGGCCTGGCCAAGATGAGCATTTCTAACCATAGAGGCCCGAAACACCCCTATCTGTCTGGTAATCATGCACCTAATTCATATGATCAAAGTAATGCGGAAGAAACAGAATAATTCGGAAACATGGTCATAAATATGAAAAGAAACAATAACGGGGAAATAAAGTTCCCCCAACATCAATCAACCACTAAACAACTGTCTGCGAAAATCTCTAACAAATGACTGAGTTAAGTAACTATATAAAAACTGGGACAAGGCCCCCAATAGACCCCAAAACTAAATATAAGATAAAAGGACTGCAGGACATAAGACCTTCCGAAACATAGAAGACGCACCACTTGTCTCTGCAACTCTGTCTGAATGATCTACTGATTCTCTTGACCCCTAGAATGGGCCCCTGACCTGATAGGTTGGAGAGGGGAGGGGGTCAGCACAAAAGTATTGGCATGCAGAGATATCAAAACAAAACATAATATTTTTTCAAAATACAGTTGAGAGCCATTATAAAGAAATTTCATATCAAATAATTTGAAAACACATGGGCATAATGCAATAGTTTCTCAACAACAATGAAATGCAACTGAGCTAGGTGGAATACCCTACATAATTTACACCAACTGTCACACCTCAGTTACCTCCGAGATTAGAGTATAAGTGAGGGAGAGACACACAAGACCACGAAGCATGGTGTCTCGACCCAATGGTAGTGCCCGAGATCACTTAGCCCGGGCTCCTACCTATAGTCCTAATTTGGGAATGACATAAAGTCAAGTACACAAGATCACATAGCCTGGTACCAAATTCTCGTGTCAGCAAACACGGTTTCAAGCGATGAGCCCTTACACTCAAACGCCTTCTTCAGGCATCCATCTATCTCATGTAAAATCAATGCATTCAAACTTCATTTAATTCAATCACATATCATATTCTGTAGGGTATCGTCATAACCGACTTGCAAGTCATATATATCACATCCACATAGGCATAATCATGTAAAAACCAAGGTGGTTCATCATTTACAAGTGGTGAACAATAATTATTTCAAATTCATGCTCTCTTTTGTTGGTCACAATATGATATAGAGTATCAAGACATTATCATGGGAATTTGAAAGCAATTTATCATTCATATTTATCAAACTTCCATGGAAAATCTCAAATCACATATGCATGGTTTCAACCATTGAAGTATATAGTCAAACAATTCCCATGACATAAAGAAAAATGACTTAGAAATCATATTGATAGCAAGTTATTAGCATTTGATTGAAAACCCCCATTTAAAAGCATGCATGTTCATAAAAACTACACCCATGAGATTTTAGGATAACCCCACGTACCTCTATTTATTTAAAATACTTGATGTTTCTTGAAGCTCGTGGATTTGTGATTCTGAATACGTAATTATCTTTGAGAACCTACTGTCGAATCTTGAACTATTTGGGTTTTTATTTTGAAACCCTAAGGAGTGTTATTGAGAAATTTTGATGAATGAAGGTGTATTTTGGTGTTTGAGGGATTAAATCCCGTGTTGGTGGTATATATAGGGGTGAAGGATGACCAAAATACCCCTAAGGAACTATTAAGGTCAAATTTGTCCCTCCATTGACAGTTTGGTAGTCTGGAGTAAATCGATTATAACTTTTTACTCATATGATTAAACTGTATTTGAAAGAGGACTCAAAGATTTTTCGTTTGATATATTATATCTCACACAGTTCATTATATACAGGGAGTTATGATTGTTTGAAGTTGACCCTGAAATGCTGAAAACTGGGCAATAGGCTATGCGTTTTGCTACTGTTTTGAAATCCAAACGCAGCCTTACGCATTCCGAAAAATTCCGAAACTTATCTGAGATGAACCATGAGATTTCCCGATCGTAACGCAACTTGAAAATCTAAAAACGGATGTCGGAAAGGTTGAAAAGTTGTATCCCGAAGATTGCCAGCTAAAATGACAAAGTCTCATTTTACACTTAGAAAATTTTAAGTCATTAAGTCTAAGAGCTCAATATTAAAGACTAATCTATGCACATCTTTTACGGGGCATTACATTATCTCCCCCTTGGGATCATTCGTCCTCGAATGATAGGTAGGAACATATTGAAGCTTAGAGGTATGATTTAACGCGGACATGATATGTTTCTCTAAGAAAGAATACACTGATCTGAAACATGACTATAAGGCTGGAACTACTTATGTTCTAAATTATTATACCGGACGTGCATATCTGATGCATGGAATACACGACTGAAGCTATTCATATGCTGAATTCTCATAATGAACATGCATATCTGATGCATGGATCTGTGACTGAGTTGTTCTCATGAACGCAGGACTAAATACACTGATAAGCTGAACTTTTTCTATTGAACAAGCATTTTTAATGCATGCATATCTGATTGAACTGACGTATGAATGTGTGACTAAATATGCAATGATAGCTGGTGCGAGGCTTGTAATAAAAATCTATGCATGCAACTAAATGAGGTATATCCCCCTTGGGATCCTATGTCCCTCTATGAATGCTCAATTCACTAAACCTCTGGAATCTGAATCTAATGCATGACGCATGAACTGATCTATACTCGCAATTACTAGTATACTCTATCTTGGAATAGTAGCATGTCTGAGATTTCGGGTAGCATGAATAAATAAAACGACGAGAAAACATGCCATGCGAATCTGCTTGTTAAACTGACTTACTAACTATACTGAATTATGCTGGACCTTCATACTTAACTGGAGTATTCTCTTCAACACTCTCTCTAAGGAAGTTCTAGCAGTAATAGGGAGCCACGAATCTTGGGTATGGATTACACAAGACACCCACTAAGGAATCATCACAATGACACCACTCTGTAGTCTGGAATATAGACATATAACTCCAAAATTAGGATAGAATTACCAGACCTTTGGCAATACAACTTCTTACTTTCAAGATTAGCACACTTCTCGAATATCCCTTAACTATACTATTCCCTATAAATATCATATTCATTCCATTCATCTTAAAATTCTCATATGAGCATTGACAATTTTTTTTTCTACTAATGTCTAAAATAGCTTAATCCTTACACCGCGACCAAGCCTAACTCTAAGTCACAAAAATACAACATGCTACACCAAGCTATTATTCTAAACCATATGATGCCACCTTCTATACCTCTTTTAAAGATCACATCCTAAGCATAACATGCCTTACCACTTCAATGACTACTCCGAACTCTTAATATGAAGTCGCTAATGCATATTGCGACCTTCCACTACAATCCCAAAACGTCATTCAAGCCTATTTTATAACCACATGTTGACTTCAAGGCAACCACCCATAAATACATACTTCACATAGTTTTTAAACTATTGTCAATATAAATCCCACGCACTACCCTAAGACATACACACACAAACTTTTCCACTAACCATCATGTGTATCAAAGACTTGGCCCCAACTCTTACTTTATAATTATGGCCTTATCTAAGAAAGCATACTATGATCTTCCATCAACAAGAATATTTACATCATCACCACTACCATTGCATAGGGATGGTCACTAAAAGGTTAAAACATAAGATCCTGAAGCATGAAAAGATTTTTATACGGGACTGAGCACACTATAAAGAGTGAGTACATGCGTCATGAGTTGCATGACCTCAACTAGAGTTCATAACATAACGAATATGATTCCAACTACTTGAATGAACTAGAACTCATTATCTCGGAACTGGAAGAGTACGTTACTCTCTATCGTATACAGGAATCTTGAACTACGATCACGGAACTGGATCGTAAGGCATGAGTAAGCATCCGAATAACTAAAAAAAAATACTGAGGTAGGAATGGGTTGAGATTCACCCTCACTTTCTGATGTTCTAAATCATACTGCATCACTACTAGAATCTGAGAGCCTTACTTGGTCATTCGTTCTATCATCTCCCCTTTAGCTTCAAGTCATCATCTAGAGTTTGGGAGATCCCTTACCAGATTCTAACTGAACTACATTTACTGCACTCTAGGGTCTGAAAAAAAAATGACAATACATGCATATCGTAGACTTAACCCGAATGACTACCTTCCGGGATACACTTTATCTTTCCATAGCCACCAATAGTCATAGTATAATGCTTGCACACTTATTTCTATCGGTTCAACCTAACTACTCTTACAAATACTTACCATGATAAATTACATATATCTAGAATTTTTAGAGAAAGATATGAGAAACATACAGTTAATAGAAAAACAGATGAAAGTAAATTTCGACAAATACATGGAAACTAAAGATATAAAATATATAAAATTTCTTAGTAAAAATATAAAAGAGTTAATAAGATTAAAACAAACAACTAGAAAATATTATGAAAAAGCATGACAGATGATATTAAAATACTTGTTTTATATATACTTAAAGATATAGAAATTATAGACATAAAGAAAATAATATGGGAAAAATTACAAGATTATGAAGAGGGAGAATTATTAAATAGTATAGAAAACTTACGCATATATTATGAACATCAATATTACTTAGATTCAGATGGATATTATTCAGAATAAATAAATGTTAGAATATATAAAAAAAATTAGAGAAAGGCAAAATTGGATATATGAAGAAGTTAATTACAGAAATCAACTCGAAATGGAAAAAAGACAACTAGAAGAAAAATTACTTAAAATAAAATTAACCTTAGAAAAAGAAGATACAGGTAATAATTTATTTAATACATACGAAAAATTATTTAATACAAATGGAAAATTACCTATACATGAACAACAAATACTAGTAAATCAGATAAAGAACATAAACCTACGCATTGAATATAGCAAATTTAGAATAAAATACTACTTGGGTTTCCATTGGTATAATTATTTGCTAATTCTTGAATAATTGTAGCTAGTCCAATAAGTCGTTTATTTGCGTAGAAATCAGGTATTTCGTTTCTGGATATCTCTGGCTGCTGCACAATATCTTCTGTATAATCATATCTCTGGTTAATCCTATTTTTGCAACTTGTATAATTGGTTTTATTTCGTCGTATAATATCTCTGCTGGTGCAGTATAACATTTTATATAAAATAGGTTTCCTTTGGTTATTCTTTTATAGGTGGTGAATATTTTATGTAATTCTTTCATAGCTGCTAGTTCTTCTCCGTCTTGGGTATATATGGTATTTAATAATCCATAGCCAAAACAACTTTTTATTAAGCTTGGGTTGATTTTGGGTTGTGCAATTAGCTTGTTGTAACCTTGTAATTTTTGGGTTATATAGTTTGTGTTTGGCTCTTTGATATTTGTGGCTCTGGGGTTAAGGTTTAGGAAAGCTTGTACTCTATAAATATTTTCTATGTATTTTTGGGCTGTATAGTTACAAACTTTTTTATCTTGGTTCAGGCTATCTCGGTATGTGGTAATTTGTGGAGGTATGAACAAGGGGTCTTTTTGTGTTTTTGGTATGAATGGTTTCTCAAATATCTTATTCATATTCATATTTTGATATCTTTGTCTACTAACTCCTCTGCTTGTACCTGCAATTGTAGATTGACAAACATTATGGGTTTTATGGAGTGTCCCAACGTCTCCTTCTAGATCTGGAATTGTAATTTCTTCCGATCGACATAGCTCTGCACACTGCTAAGTTAGCTGATTTGTAGCTTTAGACTTCAGTTTATCTTCATTAGTCTTTAGCTTTTCTATTTCATTACCCATACTGTCCACTTTCATTGAAAGCGTAGTTAGGGTTTTGAGAATCTTTTCTAAAGCATTATCTTCTATTATATCAGTCTGTGTAGCTTTGTCATGATATGTAATCTGCAATAACGTTTTTGTTATTACTAATTACTTCAATTGTAAATGTAAAATTTAATATATTCAAGACTAATCTTCGAATTTCTTTTGTTGTAACTGAATTTTGTATTTTCTTTGTTAGCCACCAGCGTACCTGTGTATTATCTGTTCGGACAATAAACTTGTTATATACAATATATGGCTCAAATGCTAATAAACATTTATATAATGAGCATAATTCTTTTCTATTTATTTCCCATTTTATTTTTGTTTCATTAAATGTTCCTGAATAATATCTACAATGATGTTCTATTTTTTCATTTTCATATCTATATTTAAGTACTCCTCAATAACTACATTCACTAGCATCTGCTTCTACTATATATATAAATTTTGTATTTTCATCTGGAAATTGTAATTTTGGTAATTCTTTACAAAGTATTTTTATTTTCTGAACTTGTTTTTTATCTTCTTCATTATAATTATATTCTACATCCTTTTTTTAATTTTTTCTGTAAGGGCTTTAGATTTTCTGCTAATTTTAGTATATATTCTCTTACTTGGTTCACTAATCTTAAGAATGATTGTAATTTCTTTTTTGTATCTAATTCTTCTTTTGAATTTATTATTTTTTGTACTATATGTTGTTAGCTTCTCTGTTTTTAAATGGTCTTCTCATAATTAATCAATATAAATTAATCTCAAGTAAATCCAATCGCCTCTATTTATAATGAGAGTATTTACATGATTCTAATAGAAACAAAAAACTTTACACGTTTTTCTTAAGCTAATAAATGAAAAGAAAAAGTTAAAAAAGACTTGCAAAAGTAAAAAAAGGTAGGCTACCTAACATATACATATCTTTCTGAAAGTTAATTTTTTTTTCTTTACATGTTGCTTTCTTCCTTTATTGTTTTGTCTACTCTTGCTGCTCCGTCTTCTTTTATCTTTTTGTCGTATCTGTTGATTTTTTTATCTTCTTTTCAGTTGGCATGCTTATCTTCTTGATTTTATTCTAGGTGGACTTCTGAGATAATATTATCTTCTCCATTACATCTTGAACATTGATGGTCTGGATATTTGTGTCCAATTAGCTTGCAATATCTTGTCAATAATTCATCTGAAATAGGTATTTATTATCTAGTGAAGTTATCGCACCTAATCCGCACCCCCCTACAAATGGTATCAGAGCCCAGTTATTTAAAAAATACAGAAGTAGCATACATGTTTGAATTTAGATTGGATTTACTTGAGATTAATTTATATTGATTAATAATGAAAAGACCATTTAAAAACAGAGAAGCTTTTAGAAAAAATACAAAATCTTTAATTAGTAATTATTCAGAATATATAAGCCTAAATAAAACAAAAGAAAACCCACAAAGACTAGACTGCCTAATTACCTTAATATCTAGTATTGAAGCAAAATTAATAATCCATTTAAAATCTAGAAGAATGAGACACATACCACCTAATTATGATAAAATCAGATTTAGATATCCACCAAGATACTATAAATATGGTTTAAATGAATAAAATACAAAAATACAAAGAACTAAAACAAATTATTTCTGAAAAACGTAAAGAATTAAAAATAAGAATAGAAAGATTAAGTTATAATATATTTGCCGGAGTTAGTAAAAACTCAATAAATGCACAAAAATATGAAATTTCAAATTTAGAATCACAAATAGATAGTTTAGAATATATATATCAACATGAACTATTTACAATAAAATGAACAAAGAATAATTTATAATAGATGAAAAAATATATGAAAATCACGAATGATTAAGAATAAAAATAGTATTTTCTAATCTAGGAAGAAGATACAAGAAAATAGGTGAACATTTATATTTAATGTTAGAAAAAGAAGAATTAAAATTAGAAGATAAATTGACAGCTATGGTAAGAATAGAAAGGGAAAACGAAGAAATAGATAGAAAAAAAAGAAATAGAAAAAATAAAACAACAAACTACAGAAGAAATACGAAAAATAGAATAAACTAAAAATAGTAGGATTGCTGAATTAGAAAAAGAACTACAAATGTTAAAAGATCTGTATGAGAAAAGACAGAAAGAAAAAGAAGAAAAAGAAGAAGAACAAAAATTATTAAACGAGATAAATCAATTTAAAGAAAAATTAGAAATAAACAATAAAGAAATAAAAAACAAAGAATTAGAAATAAATAATATAGAGGTAGAAGATACAGATAATTATGATTCAGAAGATAGTGAAACATATACAGAAATATTAACAAATACAAAAAATTTGGAAATCAATGAAAAACAAGAAGTAATTAATAAAGAAAACTTAGAAAATATCAACACAGAAATAAATACTCTTGATAAAAAAGAAGATGAAAATATAATACCTAGAACATCAGAAATAAAGAAACCTACATATTATAAGAATAAGTTTAAAAGATATAATCTAAAAAATGAATATGACAAATGGACACCAAAACAAATAGTTAATAAAAATTATAACTTTTTAGACTTAGATTGTGTAATAGATACAGAAAAAACAATACAATTATGGATAGGATATATGACAAAATAATTATTAGATAATAATATAAGTGTAATAGATGCACCAGAATATATAGAAAAAACACTAATAGGAACAGTGAAATTATGATTTTTAAATCTAACTGAAAATAGTAAAAGAATATTAAGAACTGACAAACCCACAGAAGGAACATCATCAACAAAATTAACACCTATAGAATTATTAAAAAAATATGAAACAACTATAAAAGATGAATTTAGTAGCATGACAACAACAAAAGAAGATCAAAATGAAGAGAAAGATACAAATAGGAATTTAATATTAAAATTAGCAATATGTAATATGTGCTACATAGATGAATAAACTTGCACATTTAAAGAATATTATTATAAAGGAGCATATAATACAGAAGAAAGTAAAGAAATAAGAAAATTATATTTTAGTAAATTACCTGAACCATTTAGTTCAAAAATAATAAAAAGTTGGGATGAAACAAAAATAGTAGATACTCTAGGAGCAAGAATAAATTTTTTACAATAATGGTATAGAAACCTATGTGAAAAATACAGAGAAAAAATAAAAATGGAAAAAACATTAATAAGAAATTTAGCATGTTGCAAAGATAAAATATCACCTCAATTTGGATGCGAAGAAAGATATTATAAGAAAATAAAAAGACATAAGAAATATAAGAAATACAAAAAATCAAAATATAAGTATAAGAAACCAAGAAAAAGATATTATGTAAAAAATTATAAACATAAAAGACCATATAGGAAAAAGAAATCTATAAAGGAATGTACTTGTTATAATTGCGGAAAAATAGGACATTTAGCTAGAGATTGTAAATTACCTAAAAACCCAAAAAATAAACAAATATCAGAAATAAAAATAGAAAATACAGAATATATACAGATAGATTAAATAGATTACGAATTAGAAAGTGAAGACAGTATATATGAAATTTCAGAGAATGAAATGGATAATGAAATAGATAGTGAATTAGACGAATTAAATGACTGAAGAAGATATAAAAATAATAACAAAAGAAGAACATTTAAATGACGAAGGAACAAATCAAAAAATAATATTTGATAACAATGTATTTGATGAAATAAAAGGAAAAGAGTTAGACTTAAGTGTAGAAAAAATATTTAAAATACCAACAATAAAAAATATATTTACTAGAAAAAAAGAAGAATATTATGTAGTAAGCCAAAAGGAACATGTAATAGACTGTAGATATGCGAAAGGTAAAGCTAGTATACCACTAGTAACAAAAAGAATAATTAATAAAGAGATAAACGATATAAAAAGTAGAGACCCAATAAAATATGTACACCATGGAGGTACAGAAATATTAATAAAATCATGTTTTAGAGAAGGAATAGATACACCACTAGAATTATATTTAGCAGATGATAGAATTATAAAACCTATAGAAAAAAGTATAATAACTGCCATAAAAGGAAATTTAATATACCAAAAATTTAAATTTATAATAAGTGGAAATTATTCAGTAGCAGTAACGGATAAAAATATAGACAAATCATTAGTATTATGTTGGAAAATATCAGGAATAGAATTAACCCCAGAAAGTAAAATATTTACAGCAAGATGTAAAAATCTATATGTATTAACAACAAAACATAAAATAACTGGAAAAAATAAAATTAATAAAATACAAATAGAAATCCCTTTTGAACAATTCGTAAAAACAATTGATAATAATGATTATAGTTACAGAAATATAGACATAGAAGAAGATCTAGAAATAATAAATGATAGAATAAGTACAATAAAAAGAACAGCTTATGATAAACAGGAATCATCAAGCTCATAAAAAAGAACAAGTTATGAAACAAGTTCAATGGATAATTCAAACCAATATTACATAACAGGAAAGGTAAATGAAAAAGAATATTTAATACTCTTAAATACAGGACAAGAAGAAAATTATATAGCAAAATATCTAGTAAAAATGAGGAAATAAAAACTGACAATAATATATGCTCAGATCTACCAAGAAGTTTAATAAATACTAAAAATATAGCAGAAAAAGAAATAATAATAGGAATAAGAAAAATAAAAATAGAATTTGAAGTAAAAGAAGAAATGCAAAAAAACAGACATAATACTAGAAATAAAATGGCTAGAACAAGTAAAACCATATAATATAGAACATACACAATTAACCATAACATATAACAGAGAGAAATTATTCTTAAGAAGAGCTTTAACATAAAATGAAAATATATGTATTAATGAAGATAATAGTAGAAGGATATTACAGTAGATATTATACGCCTATGATAGATACAGGAGCAGAAGCTAATTTATGTAGATATAATTGTTTACCAGAAGGTAAATGGGATAAATTAAAAACACCAATAATAGTTAAAGGATTTAATAACGAAGGAATCTTAATTACTTATAAAGCTAAGAATGTAAAAACACAAGTATGGGATAAAATATTAACAATAGAAGAAATCTATAATTATGAGCTAACATCAAAAGATATACTTTTAGGAATGCCGTTTTTAGATAAATTATACCCTCATATAATAACTAGAACAGATTGGTGGTTTACAACACCATGTAAACAGAAAGTAAGAGCAAAAAGAGTTATTAATAAAATAAGAAAGAAAACTGATTGGATAAAAGAAAGTGAAAAAATTACACAAAAGTTGGAAAATATAAAAAATACTAAAGATACGATAGAACTGGTCGTATTTTCAATAAATAAAAAGGAGATAACTATATTTTCAATAAATAAGATAGAAATAATTAAGAAAAAATTAGAACAATTATATAGTGAAGATCCATTAAAAGGATGGGAAAAACATAAAACCACTATAAAAATTGAATTAATAGATAAAAACTGCATAATAACCCAGAAACCATTAACATATAATTTTGATGATTTGAAAGAATTTAAAATGCATATAGAAGAATTGTTAGAAAAACAATATATACAAAAAAGTAATAGTAAACATAATAGCCCAGCATTTATAGTAAATAAACATAGTGAACAAAAAAGAGGAAAAAGTAGGATGGTTATTGATTATAAAAATTTAAATGCAAAAACAATGACTTATAATTACCCAATACCAAATAAGATATTAAAAATAAGACAAATACAAGGATATAATTATTTTAGTAAATTTGATTGTAAATCAGGATTTTACCATCTAAAGTTAGAAGAAGAATCTAAGAAATTAACCGCATTTACGGTACCATAAGGATTTTATGAATGGAATGTATTACCATTTGGATATAAAAATGCATCAGGTAGATATCAACATTTTATGGATAGTTATTTTAAACAATTACCTAATTGTATAGTATACATAGACGATATACTATTATATACAAAGACTAAAGAAGAACATTTAAAATTATTGGAACAATTTAAAGATATAATAGAAAAATCGGGAATAAGTTTAAGTGAAAAGAAAGATGAAATTATGAAAAATCAGATAGAATTTTTAGGAATACAAATAGATAAAAGTGGAGTAAAAATGCAACAACATATAGTACAAAAAATAATAAATTCAAAAGAAGAATTAGATACAAAAAAAGAAATTACAATCATTCTTAGGATTAGTGAACCAAGTAAGAGAATATATACCAAAATTAGCAGAAAATCTAAAGCCCTTACAGAAAAAATTAAAAAAGGATGTAGAATATAATTATAACGAAGAAGATAAAAAAACAAGTTCAGAAAATAAAAATACTTTGTAAAGAATTACCAAAATTACAATTTCCAGATGAAAATAGAAAATTTATATATATAGTAGAAGCAGATGCTAGTGAATGTAGTTATGGAGGAGTACTTAAATATAGATATGAAACTGAAAAAATAGAACATCATTGTAGATATTATTCAGGAACGTTTAATGAAACAGAAATAAAATGGGAAATAAATAGAAAAGAATTATGTTCATTATATAAATGTTTATTAGAATTTGAGTCATATATTGTATATAACAAGTTTATTGTACGAACAGATAATACACAGGTACGCTGGTGGCTAACAAAGAAAATACAAAATTCAGTTACAACAAAAGAAATTCGGAGATTAGTCTTGAATATATTAAATTTTACATTTACAATTGAAGTAACTAGTATTAACAAAAACGTCATTGTAGATTACATATCAAGACAAAGCTACACAGACTGATATAATAGAAGATAATGCTTTAGAAAAGATACTCAAAACCCTAACTACGCTTACAATGAAAGTGGACAGTATGGGTAATGAAATAGAAAAGCTAAAGACTAATGAAGATAAACTGAAGTCTAAAGCTACAAATAAGCTAACTCAGCAGTGTGCAGAGCTATGTCGATCGGAAGACATTACAATTCCAGATCTAGAAGGAGACGTTGGGACACTCTATAAAACCCATAATGTTTGTCAATCTACAATTGCAGGTACAAGCAGAGGAGTTAGTAGACAAAGATATCAAAATATGAATATGAATAAGATATTTGAGAAACCATTCATACCAAAAACACAAAAAGACCCCTTGTTCATACCCCCACAAATTACCACATACCGAGATAGCCTGAACCAAGATAAAAAAGTTTATAACTATACAACCCAAAAATAGATAGAAAATATTTATAGAGTACAAGCTTTCCTAAACCTTAGCCCCAGAGCCACAGATATCAAAGAGGAAAACACAAACTATATAACCCAAAAATTACAAGGTTACAACAAGCTAATTGCACTACCCAAAATCAACCCAAGCTTAATAAAAACTTGTTTTGGCTTTGGATTATTAAATACCATATATACCCAAGACAGAGAAGAACTAGAAGCTATGGAAGAATTACATAAAATATTCACCACCTATAAAAAATAACCAAAGTAGACCTATTTTATATAAAATGTTATACTGCACCAGCAGAGATATTATACGACGAAATAAAACCAGTTATACAAGTTGTAAAAATAGGATTAACCAGAGATATGATTATACCAGAAGATATTGTGCAGCAGCCAGAGATATCCAAAAATGAAATACCTGATTTCTACGCAAATAAACGACTTATTGGACTAGCTACAATTATTCAAGAATTAGCAAATAATTATACCAATGGAAACCCAATATGGAGCTATTATTCAAGAGATCATCAAATGATTTATTCAAATTCAAAAGAACTACGACAAGCAGCTATGGAAGATGTTAGACAATGGATAATGACATTACTTAACCCAGAAAAATAATCTACTGCTAGAGCAATTAAGAGAGGATTTATTTCAGACGGATTATTGACAAGATATTGCAAGCTAATTGGACACAAATATCCATACCATCAATGTTCGAGATGTAATGGAGAAGATAATATTATCCTAGAAGTCCACCTAGAATAAAATCAAGAAGATAAGCATGCCAGCTGGAAAGAAGATAAAAAAATCAATAGATACATCAAAAAGATAAAAGAAGACGGAGCAGCAAGAGTAGACAAAACAATAAAGGAAGAAAGCAACATGTAAAGAAAAAAAATTAACTTTCAGAAAGATATGTATATGTTAGGTAGCCTACCTTTTTTGACTTTTGCAAGGCTTTTTTAACTTTTTCTTTTCATTTATTAGGTTAAGAAAAACGTGTAAAGTTTTTTGTTTCTTTTAGAATCATGTAAATACTCTCATTATAAATAGAGGCATAGAAGGCAGCAGAAAAGGAAAGCCTTCATGCATTGAAGCACACTCAAATACTCTCTACAACAAATATTTTGCTTAGTTATTAAAAACAGGTATATTTCAATGGAAAAATCTATGGAGGAACAAAGCTTAGAAATATCAAACCTACCCGAACAGGTATATTTATTTATGATTATGAATAGCTAAATTCATAATTCCCAACAATCATGGTATGATAAAATAAATTCATGTTAGTTACTTTATAGTAGAATTATTCGAAGAATAATATGTTAAGAAGTTTATTAGCAAAGTGGAAACAGAGAAAAATCCCTAAGAACTATGCCATCCTAAAGGTGAAACCAGTGAGGCAAGAAGCCGTGGTGGGGAGTAACCAGAGTAGAGGCGCTGTTTAAGGGAAAATATCCAGATTACCATGCTAATAGTGACCGAAGAATATGTTATTTAAGAATAATCTAGTATATAGTAATCTAAGATGACCATATTTTGTTATGTACATGATTGAAGGGAATATTTTGAAAATAACAATTTTATGAAAATGAATAATTATTTATCTGATATAATGGTAGATAAATTTAAAATACTTATTTTGTATGCACTTAAGGATATAAAAGTAGCAGATATAAGAAAAATCATATTAGAAAAAGCATTTGGTAAATATTATATGACTAGAATAAATTACATACCATACCTACCTAACTACTCTTACAAATACTTACCATGATAAATTACATATATCTAGAATTTTTGGAAAAAGATATGAGAAACATACAGTTAATAGAAAAATAGATAAAAGCAAATTTAGACAAATACATGGAAACTAAAGATATAAAATATATAGAATTTCTTAATGAAAATATGCAAGAATTACTTAGACTAAAACAAACAACTAGAAAATATTATGAAAAAACATGACAGATGATATTAAAATACTTGTTTTATATATACTTGGAGATATAGAAATTATAGACATAAAGAAAATAATATGGGAAAAATTACAAGATTATGAAGAGGAAGAATTATTAAATAGTATAGAAAACTTACGCATATATTATGAACATCAATATTACTTAGATTCAGATGGATATTATTCAGAATAAATAAATGTTAGAATATATAAAAAAAATTTAGAGAAAGGCAAAATTGGATATATGAAGAAGTTAATTACAGAAATCAACTTGAAATAGAAAAAAGACAACTAGAAGAAAAATTACTTAAAATAAAATTAACCTTAGAAAAAGAAGATACAGGTAATAATTTATTTAATACATATGAATAATTATTTAATACAGATGGAAAATTACCTATACATGAACAAAAAATACTAGTAAATCAGATAAAGAACATAAACCTACGCATTGAATATAGCAAAGTTAGAATAAAATACTACACAGAAATTGCTAAAATTTCAATAGTATAAACTAATAAACTACACGAATTAATGAATACATCTTACGAAAAGAATAAATCATTAAAAGAAATAGAAACTCAACTATATAGTTTATACCTAGAATACAAAAGGTTACATAATACTAACGAGGATCCTAAAACACTAGATAATTTAATTACGATAATATCTAATCTAGAATATGAATTAATAAAACATCTTAAGTCAAGAAGATAAAAATGAAAATTATTCCAATCAATAATATTCATAAAATACATTATATAAAAATAAATACCTATGTATTTATTATCTAGTGAAGTTATCGCACCTAGTCCGCACCTCTCTAGAAATGGTATCAGAGCCCAGTTATTTAAAAAATACAGAACTAGCATACATGTTTGAATTTAGAATAATCTAGTATATAGTAATCTAAGATGACCATATTTTGTTATGTACATCATTGAAGGGAATATTTAGCCATACATATATTGAACCAACGAAAGAACAACAAGTTGGACAACAAGTTGCTAGTGAATCGAAACAGGCCTCACACGGCTTCACTAGACTTTGGTTTTGTATTTTGAACAAGAAAATGAGATGGATGACAAGGCAACTATGCTAGTGAATCGAAAGAGCCCCACACGGCTTCACTAGACTTTAAATTAATTTTTTTTTTCAAAAACACCATGATAACAAGATTACATATTACAAGGGATAGAAAATTGACACATAATATACATATTATACTGTATAAATAAAAATCTGAGTAAAACACTTCCTCTATGGACTACCATATCGTCCACACACACTGCTAGCTACCACATTAGTTTATCACTATAAAGGGGTAAATCATCCTCAAACATCGGTTATTCAACTGAAATATTCATTTACACAAAATCACCCTCACTCTGACTTCTAACTTTGTGACTTTACATCACCAACTTCTTCGTCAAATATCACTACCAATAGGTCATTAAAATAACACTTTAACTTATGCTACTATTCGGGTGGAAATACAGTTCCAACATTCTGCTATACATTGTCCACATCTGTAACAAGATTTTGAGAGTAACTAGATACACTTAATACCTTAAGATGGGATGCACGATTCCATCAGGATCAATATTTACATCAGAATCAGCATATACCGATGCACTAACATACTCCTATCGAGGCTCTGCACAATTTTTAAAATCTTATAGGACTCAATCGGAAAGGACTATATCATGTAGATTCAAAACTTTTTCCACTTGAATCAGCCCAATAATGGGACATGTCTGAGAACATCAGTGTAAGGAAAGAATTTGGGATGACTTTATTTCACATGGGAGACACCATAGCACGAATTAGAGCATGCAAGAGGAACATTCCGACTCTATTGCACAAACTAGATTATGAAGAAAGAGAGACATTCCTAAACGCCTAGTAGCCTCCTGCTTATAAGTGTGGCGCCCTACACACCCATAAACAAGACTCTATCCAACACGATTTCCCAGACACCCTAGGACCATGAACCGTGCTTTGATACCAAGTTTATCATGATCCGAACCAGGGCCTGGCCGTGACGAGCATTCCGAACCATGGAGGCCCGAAACACCCATATTTGTCGGGTAATCATGCACCTAATTCATATGATCAAAGTAATGCAGAAGAAACACAATAATTTGGAAACATGGTCATAAATATGAAAAGAAACAATAACGGGGAAATAAAGTTCCCCCAACATCAATCAACCTCTAAACAACTGTCTGCGAAAATCTCTAACAAATGACTGAGTCAAATAACTGTATATAAATTGGGACAAGGCCCCCAGTAGACCCCAAAACTAAATATAAGATAAAAGGACCGCAGGACATAAGACCTTCCGAAACATAGAAGGCTCACCACTTATCTCTGCAACTCTGTCTGAATGATCTACTGATTCTCTTGACCCCTAGACTGGGCCCCCGAACCTGAGAGGTTGGAGAGGGAGGGGGTCAGCACAAAAGTACTGGCATGCAAAGATATCAAAACAAAACATAATATTTTTATAAAATATAGTTGAGAGCCATTATAAAGCAATTTCATATCAAATCATTGAAAAACACATGGGCATAATGCAATAGTTTCTCAACAACAATGAAATGCAACTGAGCTAGGTGGAATACCCTACATAATTTACACCAACTATCAAACATCGGTTGCCGCCGAGATTAGAGTATAAGTGAGGAAGAGAAACACAAGACCACGAAGCATGGTGTCTCGATCCAATGGTAGTGCCCAAGATCACTTACCCCGGGCTCCTACCTATAGTCCCAATTTGGGAATGACATAAAGTCAAGTACACAAGATCACTTAGCCTGGTACCAAATTCCCGTATCGGCAAACACGGTTTCCAGCGATGAGCCCTTATACTTAAATGCCTTCTTCGGGCATCCACCTATCTCATGTAAAATTAATGCATTCAAACTTCATTTAATTCAATCACGTATCATATTCTGCAGGGTATCATCATACCCGACTTGCAAGTCATCAATATCACATCCACATATGCATAATCATGTAAAAACCAAGGTGCTTCATCATTTACAAGTGGTGAACAACAATTATTTCAAATTCATGCTTTCTTTTGTTGGTCACAATATGATATGGGGATCAAGACATTATCATGGGAATTTGAAAGCAATTTATCATTCATATTTTTCAAACTTCCATGGAAAATATCAAATCACATATGCATGGTTTCAACCATTGAAGTATATAGGCAAACAATTCCCATGACATAAAGAAAAATGACTTAGGAATCATATTGAAAGCAAGTTATTAGCATTTGATTGAAAACCCCCATTTAAAAGCATGCATGTTCATAAAAACTACACCCATGAGATTTTAGGATAACCCCACGTACCTCTATTTCCAAAAATACTTGATGTTTCTTGAAGCTCGCGGATTTGTGATTCCGAATATGTAATTATCTTCGAAAACCTACGGTCGAATCTTGAACTATTTGGGTTTTTATTTTGAAACCCTAAGGAGTGTTCTTGAGCAATTTTGATGAATGAAGGTGTATTTTGGTGTTTGAGGGATTAAATCCCGTGTTGGTGGTATATAATAGACTACATATATAATTATTAAATACATCTGGGTTATTCTGTAATTAGTTATTCTTCAGTTCTCTATATATACAGCTGTAATCCCTTCAATATCAATGAGATCAATTATTATTAAATCTGTATCATGGTATCAAAGCTAGGGTTTCTTCTTCCGCCCAAACCCTAATCTCTCCTCTTTTCCGATGTGTGTGCGCCGCCGCCACCGTCTACACCACGCCGCACGGCCTCCCTCCTCCGCCGTAGGTCGGCGCCATGGACAAGGTTATTGATCCTCTGTCAAAATTACCGTCTGGAGTAAAATTACTGCTCAGGAATCTCCACAATCTCATCCCCGAAAAATTATCTGACAACAACTACCCGGCCTGGGCACTTAACGTCCGCACCGCCCTCGCAGCCAACTTGCTGCTCGGATGGATTGACGGTGCGGAGAAGCCGCAGCCCGAGACAGCCGAGAAGGACGGCGTCAAGCTCCCAAATCCCGACTACCTTCCGTGGATGATCGTAGACACTCAGATCCGAGCCTGTCTTCTCGCAGTTATTAGCCCCTCTGTGCACAAACACGCCCGGGGTTTTCTCACATCGGCTTCACTTTGGGACGCACTAGCCACAAGGTACAACTCTGTGTCCACGGCTCATATTTTTCAGTTGCGTGACAAATTGCATACTCTTCGGAAGGGAACAAAGACGATGACTCAATACCTTGATGATGTGGCCTCTATTCTGTCTGACCTAGATGCTGTGAACGAGATTATTCCTGAACGAGACGTGGTGAATGCCGTGATACGTGGTCTTCCGGCTGGCTATTCCTCTCTCAAACAACATATTCGCCTCTCGCCTGTCGAAATCACTCTGAATCAACTGTCTGGATGGCTTAATGCAGAAGAATTGAATCTAGACATGGAACACAAATTACTGCTCGGAGAAGCCAGTTCCACCCCTGGCGTCACGGCTCTTTACTCGGCTGGCAGCGGAGGCTCGGCCAGGGGTCGCGGTGACGATCGCCGTAACCAAGGGCGAGGCAGCGGCGGCGGTGACCGTCGAAACACCGGGCAGCAAGGCAGAGGCGGGCCTCCACCGAGGGACGGCTTCCAGTCAGGCCGCGGACAGGGACGAGGAAACCAGCGGATGCCCACACGAGATCTTCCGACGTGCCAAATTTGTGCTAAACGGGGCCATTCTGCGGCTAATTGCTGGTATCGTTATGATGACTCGCAGAATGTAAATAGCCAGTCCGGAGGATCAAGGGCGATGCATGCGTCCACAAACGCTCAATCTGGCGATTGGTATCTAGACACAGGTGCTAACACCCATGTGACGTCGGATTATTCACAACTTCAAGCTCCTCATCCGTATCATGGCTCAGAAACTATTACAGTAGGCAATGGTCAATCCCTTCCCATCACAAACACCGGCTCTGGGTATGTCTATACCCCAAATGGTAAATTTCATCTCTCAACCCTTCACCACGTCCCTTCCCTCACATCCAATCTTTTATCTGTTTATCGCTTTACTAAAGAAAATAACTGCACCCTCATTTTTAATGACACCAATTTCCAGATAGTGGACAATACCACGAACCGGGTGCGGTACACGGGCCGCTGTGAGCATGGGCTATACACTCTTCCATCCAGGTCTCCGTCTGTTGTGAGTCAAGCCATTCTCTCGTCAACCTGGCATCGCCGGCTTGGGCACCCATCATCCGCCATCACCAAATCCATTTTATCTTCCTTAGGTTTTAATTTTTCAGAAAAATTACATTGCGAGTCCTGTTCAGTGTCTAAATCTTGTCGTTTACCTTTTTCACTGTCTGAACACAAGGCCACTGCGCCATTTCAATTAATTCATTCTGATGTTTGGGGTCCAACCTCAGTTCCTTCTGTTCACGGTTTTCGTTATTATATCTGTTTTGTTGATGATTACAGTAAATTCACTTGGCTTTATCCTCTGAAATTTAAATCCGAAGCTTATACTATTTTTGTAAACTTTGACCGAATGGTTCAAAATCAATTTAATGCCAAAATCAAAATTTTTCGAAGTGACAATGGCAAAGAATTTGTCAACAATGCATTTGGTGTTTTTCTTCAAAATCTAGGGGCTCTTCATCACACTTCATGTCCATATACCCCTGAACAAAATGGCGTTGCTGAGCGCAAACACCGTCACCTAATAGAAACAGTTGTTGCGCTCCTCCATGATTCCACCTTACCTGTTTCCTTTTGGGTTGATGCCCTTGCTACTGCCAACTACCTCATAAATCGCATGCCCACTCACACTCTCTCCAACTCTACTCCATATGCCCGTCTCTACAATCATCCACCCGACTATATCCATCTCCGCCCGTTTGGGTGTCTAGTTTATCCCTGGTTGCGTCCGCACACTCAACATAAACTTCAACCTCGGTCCACCCCTTGTGTCTTTCTAGGCTATCATCCCACTATCAAAGGTTACAAATGTTTCGATCCTGTATCTCAGAAAACATATGTTTCCCGTCATGTTCGTTTTGTGGAGGAACAATTTCCTTACACAAGTCTTTCCTCTACTCCATACTCCCCCAATCCACTTGGCGTTGTGCCATTATTTCCGTCCTTTTCTCACGCTCATGCTCCGGCTCACTCGGCACCTAACCCGGTACCCCACTACACCACTACCCACCCGAAACCCCAAACCTCCCACCCGAACACCCAGCCGACTGCCACACAACCCACCACTTCCCTACATCATACTCCTAACACACATACAGCCACCCCATCCACCGCTGCACATCCCAGCTCCCACGGCAGCCCCACCCAACCCCCGCCCACACATCATACAACTCCACCACCCCTTCCTAATCACCCTCCACTCAACACTCATCCTATGACAACCCGAGCCAAGGCCGGTACCTTCAAACCCAAAGCCTACCACACTCAAATACCCTTTGATGCACATCCCACAACTGAGCCTACTACCTACAACCAAGCCTCCAAAAATAGTTTCTGGTGCCAAGCTATGGATGAGGAATTTCAGGCTCTGAATGAACAACGTACATGGGATTTGGTACCTCTGCCTAGTAACCGAAAGTCTATTGGGTGCAAATGGGTGTTTCGCATCAAACGAAATTCAGATGGATCTCTTTCTCGCTATAAAGCACGTCTGGTTGCAAAAGGGTATCATCAGGAGTATGGTGTGGATTATAAGGAGACCTTCAGCCCTGTTGTTAAGCAATAGACTATTCGTCTGGTCTTGTCTCTTGCTCTTCACTATGATTGGCCGCTTCATCAGCTAGACGTCAGCAATGCCTTTCTTCATGGTCATCTTGAGGAAGAAATCTATATGGTTCAGCCACCGGGATATGTTAATCCCAACCGTCCTCACTATGTTTGCAAGCTTCGCAAATCACTGTATGGCCTGAAACAGGCCCCTCATGCCTGGTACACACGTCTCTCTACTTTTCTGCAGGGTCTTGGTTTTCGCACCTACCATCATGACAACAGCCTCTTCACCCTTCACTGTTCTCGAGGGACAGTCATCATTCTTATCTATGTGGATGATATTGTTATTACAGGCAGCTCGTCATCACTCATCACTGAAATTACTGAAGCTATGCATCGTGACTTCAAACTTAAGGACCTCGGTCCTCTGGAGTTCTTTCTTGGCCTCGAACTCATCCGCAAATCGGGAACCATATTGATGCATCAGACAAAATATACCCTTGAACTTCTAAATCGGGCTGGAATGACAGACTGCAAACCCGCGGTCACTCCCATGGCAGTCCGCCAATCCCCAGGGCCGAATACTCCCTTTGCCGATCCTACACTATATCGGAGCCTCGTCGGTGGACTTCATTATCTTGTTGTTACTCGTCCGGACATCCAATATGCAGTCAATCGAGTCTCCCAATCAATGCATGCTCCCACAGAACAACACTTTCAGGCCTTGAAACGCATTCTGCGCTATCTTCAAGGTACTCTTCACTGTGGAATTTTATTTCAAAAGGGCTCGTTTGATATATCTGTTTTTTCTGATTCGGATTGGGCTAACGACAAAGATGATCGAAAGTCCACTACTGGATATATTGTTATGATGGGACCGAATCTGATTTCCTGGTGCACCAAGAAGCAAACGCGAGTGTCCCGTTCCTCCACAGAAGCAGAATATCGTGCCATGGCTGCGGGTGTTGCTGAAGCCATGTGGTTATGATACCTTACGGATGCACTTGGCATTCCCCCGACGAAACCACAGATTTATTGTGACAATCAGTCCACTATTTGTGTTACCAAAAATCCAGTCCTTCATGATCGTATGAAGCATGTTGGGTCTGACTGTCACTTTGTTCGCGATGAGGTACTTGCAGGAGCGATGGCCACGCACTATGTCCCATCTACTGACCAGCTTGCTGATATTCTCACCAAGCCTCTTCCGTTACAGCCTTTTCAGTCTCTCTGCTCCAAGCTGCCCCTCGTTACCGCTGATCAGCTTGCGGGGGGATAATAGACTACATATATAATTATTAAATACATCTGGGTTATTCTGTAATTAGTTATTCTTCAGTTCTCTATATATACAGCTGTAACCCCTTCAATATCAATGAGATCAATTATTATTAAATCTGTATCAGTATATATAGGGGTGAAGGATGACCAAAATACCCCTAAGGAACTATTAAGGTCAAATCTTTCCCTCAGTTGACAGTTTGATAGTCTGGAGTAAATCAATTATAACCTTTTACTAATATAATAAAATTGGATGAAACCAACTGCATTTGAAAGAGGACTCAAAGAGATTTCGTTTGATATATTATATCTCACACAGTTCATTATATACAGAGAGTTATGATTTTTTGAAGTTGACCCTGAAATGCTGAAAACTGGGCAATAGGCTATGCGTTTTGCTACTGTTTTGAAATCTAAACGCAGCCTTATGCATTCCGAAAAATTCCAAAACTTATCCTAGATGCACTATGAGATTTCCCGATCATAACGCAACTTGAAAATCTAAAAACGGATGTCGGAAAGGTTGAAAAGTTGTATCCCGAAGATTGCCAGCTAAAATGACTAAGTCTCATTTTACACTTAGAAAATTTTAAGTCATTAAGTCTAAGAGCTCAATATTAAAGACTAATCTATGCATGCCTTTTACGGGGCATTACAAGTGGTGCATTATCGAGGCGACGATGCTCTCAAAGTTAGTGCTTGACACTACTTGTGATCCTCCCAAAAGAAAGCACAATCATGTCCTCACACATTGGTTCTTGGGAAGTTCCAGCGGTACAAACAGTACATGGTTGTTTGCGTGAAAATAGTGAACTTCTAGCATCAACATGAAATCCAGTTTTAGTTTGCGTCCTCGTCCTCCATGAATATATCATAATGTGAATATGAAATCAACATTCATTTCAGGATACAAGACTACCGTGGCCTGCGGACTCTCCTTCAGCAACTGTTATGGTCTGCTCAACATTGATGCTTTCTTTAGGAAGTGTTCTCTCATTCTTAGTACTTAGCACTACTTGTGAAGTTCCTGCGGCTTCAGCATCTGCGCTAAATATATCAAGAATGGTTTCTCTTCTCTTCGCCTTAGGAACAGATTTGAGATGCTTGAAGTACTTTTGGGCATGGCTAGCCACCTGCATTGGTGTTCTTGTTATCAAACAGTTCCTAGATATACTTTTCTAGTGACCTTTTCCATATTTATCTTAGGTCATATCAGGATACAAGACTACCATGGCCTGCGGACTCTCCGTCAGCAACTGTTATGGTCTGCTCAGCATTGATACTTTCTTGAGGAAGTGTGCTCTCATTCTTAGTACTTAGCACTACTTGTGAAGTTTCTGCGGCTTCAGTATCTGTGCTAATTATATAGAGAATGCTTTGTCTTCTCTTCGCCTTGGGAACAACTTTGAGATGCTTGAAGTACTTTTGGGCATGGCTAGCCACCTGCATTGGTGTTCTTGTTATCACACAGTTCCTAGATATACTTTTCTAGTGACCTTTTCCATATTTATCTTAGCTCCGGAGAAAGGACCTATTGAATGAGATAAACAATTGATCTTGGGCCTAACTCAACCTCAAAAACTAGCTCATGATGAGAGGATTTCCCAAGTCCATATGAGGAAACTAATTACCCATCCCTTTTCCGATGTGGGATAATTAACACTCCCCCGAATGCCCAGGCCTTATCTACTAGAGCGTGGACAACATAATACGGTGGACCAACATCGGGGAAAAAAGATTAGGCGGGTTCTAGATTTGATACCATGGAAAGAATGGATCTTGGGTCTAACACAACCTCAAAAGCTAGCTCATAAGGGGAGGATTGACCAAGTCTATATAAAGAGACCAAGGACCCTGCACGCCCAGGACTGGTCAACTGGAGTGTGGACAATATAAGATTGGGACCCAACATCGGAAACAAATGAATTGGGTGGGCCTGGCTCTGATACCATATAAAGAATGGATCTTGGGCCTAACTCAACCTCAAAAGCTAGCTCAGTACAAATTTTATACAGTTGTTTTCTATAATTATCATCAAAGGCAAAAGCATAGTTCGATACACTTCTATCCTTCTTTCCTTCTCCATTCATCTTCAATTTTCTATTGATTTCAGATGGTAATCTGTCCTTCTCAAGAAGAAACTCCGAGTTCATGTAAAACGGATTTGCCTTTGGTGTCCACTTCTCCCTCTCCACATATTCACCAACCACATTGTTATTGTTTACAACAACAAAAAGACTAGGTGGTTGATATTTCCTTGGATTAAATAGTCTTGGTTCACTATATTTCAGTTGGACTAATGACCTATTTTCCATCACATTATCACCACCTAAATATTCTTGACGACTTCGCGAGATAATTCCACCATCAGGAACACCAACAAAAATCCTACCTTTGCCATTATTTCCACTTGTTATCGGATTCAACTACACCTGCTCGTGTGCCATATCTTCAATACTCTTCACACAACTCCTAACCTAATAAAGATTGCCTTCTAACATCCTTCTAGTATCCCTAATCTTCTCAATATTCATATTCCCTCCAATTAAAATAACCCTAACCCTATCATCTACTCTAGTAATCAATGGTCTAACAATATCTTTATCCATCTCCATCCCACCACCACCGTCTCCTTCATTTCAAACGTCCGTTCAACCACTATCGAGGCCTTAATTTCAAAAAAAATTCCCACCACCTTCATTTTCAACAACTGTCTCACCACCGTCTAGGCCTTTATTTCCAACATCTGTCCCACTACCATTGTGGGGTGGGATAGATTTTTGAAATGAGTGCCGTGATGGTGGTAGGACAAATGTTGGACATAAGGGCCGATATGTTGGTAGGACGTTTGTTGAAAATGAAGGTGGTTATGGTGGTGGGACAGATTTTGGAAATGAGAGCCGTGATAGTGTTGGGACGGACATGGGAAATGAAGGATCGATGGTGGTGGGACGGAGGTGGAAAATGATATTGTTAGGCAGTTGATTACTAGAGTTGATGAAAGGGTTAGGATTAGTTTAAGTGGAGGAAATTTGAATTTTGAGAATATTAAAGAGATTAGAAGGACGTTAAAAGGCGAGCATTCTTAGGTTAGGAGTTATGTGAAGAGGATTAAAGATATGGAGCAGGAGTTGGTGAAGTTGAATCCGATTAATAGTGGTAATAATAACAGAGGTGGGATTTTTGTTGGTGTTCCTGATGGTGGAATTATCTCGCATAGTAATCAAGAATATTTAGGTGGGGATTATGTGATAAAAAATAGGTCTGTAATGCGAATGAAATATAGTCAACAAAGACCATTTCATTCAAGGCCATATCAACCACCCAGTCTTTCGGCTGTTGTAAACAATAACAATGCGGTTGGTGAATATGTGGAGAGGGAGAAGAGGTTACCAAAGGCGAATCCTTATTACAAGAACTCGGAGTTTCTACTTGAGAAGGATAGATTACCGTCTGAAATCAAATGAAAATTGAAGGCAAATTTAGGAGGGAAGAAGGATAGAGGTGCATTGAACCATAGTTTGGCCTTTGATAATAATTATAGAAAACAATTGATAGAAGTTTACTGAGCAAGATTTTGAGGTTGAGTTAGGCCCAAGATCCATTCTTTACAGAAGGAAAGAGAGGGAAACAAGTTATTATCTTCTTTAAAGTTGATCAACGAAACCACACACTACGTCTTATAAAGCCCAAAGCCAAAAGGTATGATTCCATATGCATTATTATTGCATTTTGTGTGCACTGTCTAATATTACTGATAACAATAATAAGAACCAGCACATCCTACCCACTCGACCTCCCAAAATAAAATCACCATTGTAAACATAAATTCAGATGATTAATCCTATCATCAAAAACTGTACAGGAAGCCCACCTGTGTTTCAATTCTGTCCAAGAAGCCCCTCTTCACCATTCTACCTCTTGAATTCTGGTTGGAATCGCTATGCACTTCCAGGTAATTAGGTAATTGAGAATATCCAGAATTGATGGGTTCCACATCATCAATTAATATATTATAGTGATTTATGATATCATCATGCGATTTCCCAGGAAGTGCTTCTTCCATCTTTGTAAAAAGATCTTTATCATCAGAGTAGATCACTAAGGTATTCTCATGGATTTTATCCTCCTCTTTAGCCTAGAAGGATCTATCACATGTCCGGTCGGTGCTCATTTTCTTTTAGATCTACAAAGAAAGACTCAAACATGAAAAGGGGAAGTTCTTGCAGAGGATTTAGAAAACGGAAGAGTTTAAACATATCACAAAAACAATTAATATGATGCATTCTTTAAGAGAAGTAAAAAGAACAAAATTAAGATACATGTGGTGCACTACCCACAAAAGTACCAAGAGATGTGAAACATATTATGAGAAGACCTACATTCTTTACCTTTCCCATTGAATCTATGGTATTGATAAAAGAAACAAGAATACAAAGATAAAAACTATTTGTCTCAACATAAGAAGTATATGCCAATGTTCTTGTTAGTGACGCAAAAAAAGAAAAAACTTTATGGCCTTAAACTACTTTAAGTTTAAATCCTAACAATCCTCTTATGTTTGTATGGATAGGAGTACTTTTCTAGGAAGAAGTTTAACAAGATAAATGTAAGAAATATAAAATAAGAAAGTGTCATTTCATATCCCTTCATGTCATAGACCCTCGGCTCAAGGAAAAGTATATCAAAGAAGATCAAGAAGGGGAGTATTTACAGAACGAACAATAACTGTAAGCTCCACTGCTAGTAGCAGTACATGGTTGTTCTCTGGGTAGTTGGGATGTTGCAGAATCAACACAAAACCCAGCGAGATAATTCAACCATCAGGAACACCAACAAAAATCCTACCTCTGTCATTATTACCACTATTAATCGGATTCAACTACACCTACTCCTGCACCATATCTTCAATCATGTTCACACAATTCCGAACCTGATAAATCTCCCCTTCTAACAGCCTTCTAGTCCTTTAATATTCTCAATATTCAAATTCCCTCCACTTAAACTAACCCTAACGCTATCTTCTACTCTCGTAATCAATGGTCTAACAATCTCATTATCTACCTCCGTCCCACCACCATCGCCTCTTTCATTTCCAACGTCCATCCAACCACTATCGCAGCCCTCATTTCATAGTGGTGGGATGGATGTTGGAAATGAAGGAGGAGATGGTGGTGGGACGGAGGTGGATAATGAGATTGTTAGCCCTTTGATTACTAGAGTAGATGATAGGGTTAGGATTAGTTTATGTGGAGGGAATTTGAATATTGAGAAGATTAGAGAGATTAGAAGGACGTTAGAAGGCGAGATTTATCAGGTTAGAAGCTATGTGAACATGATCGAAGATATGGCGCAGGAGTAGGTGCAGTTGAATCTGATTAATAGTGGTAATAATGATAGAGGTAGAATTTTTGTTGGTGTTCCTGACCATGGAATTATCTCTCATAGTTGTCAAGAATATTTACGTGGGGATAATGTGATAAAAAATTTGCCTGTAGTGCGAGTGAAATATAGTCAACCAAGACCATTTCATTCAAGGCCATATCAACCACCGTGTCTTTCTGCTGTTGTAAACAATAACAATGTGGTTGGGGAATATGTGGAGAGGGAGAACAGGACACCAAAGGCTAATCCGTATGGCAAGAACTCGGAGTTTCTTCTTTAGAAGGACTGATTACCGGCTGAAATGAATTGAAAATTGAAGCTGAATGGAGGAGGGATGAAGGATAGAGGTGTATCGAACCATGGTTTTGCCTTTGATGATAATTATAGAAAACAATTGTAAAGAAGTTTACTGAGCGAACTTTTGAGGTTGAGTTAGGCCCAAGATCCATTCTTTACCGTAGGAAAGAGAGAGAAACAAGTTATTATCATCTTTAATGTTCATCCACGAAGCCACACACTACGTCTTATAAAGCCCAAAGCCAAAAGGTATGATGCCATAAGCATTTTTATTGTCTTTTGTCTGCACTGTCTAACATTACTGATAACAAAAATATGAACCAGAACATCCTACCCACTCACCCTCCCAAAATAAAATCACCATTATAACAAAAATTCAGATGATTAATCCCATCGTCAAAAACTATACTCGAAGCCCACCTGTGTTTCAATTCTGTCCAAGAAGCCCCTCTTCGCCATACTTCCTCTTGAATTCTGGTTGGAATAGCTTTGCACTTCCGGGTAATTAGGTAACGGAACACGTCCAGAATCGATGGGTTCCACATCTTCAATTAATATATTATAATGATTTATGATATCATCACGCGATTTTGCAGGAAGTGTTTCTTCCATCTTTGTACAAAGATCTTTATCCTCAGAGTAGATCGCTAAGGTATTCTCATTGATTTTGTCCTCCTCTTTAGTCCAGAAGGAGCTATTACATGTACGGTCGGTGCTCATTTTCTTTTGGATCTTCAGTTCAATACTCAAACATGAAAAGGGGAAGTTCTTGCAGAGGATTTAGAAAACGGATGAGTTTAAACATATCACAAAAACAATTAATATGATGCATTCTTTAAGAGAAGTAAAAAGAACAAGCATGAAGATATATGTGGTACACAACCCACAAAAGTTCCAAGAGATATGAAACATATTATGAGAAGACCTACATTCTTTACCTTTCCTATAGAATCTATGGTATTGATAAAAGAAAGAAGTATACAAAGAAGAAAACTATTTGTCTCGACATAAGAAATATATGTCAATGTTCTTGTTAGTGACACAAAAAAAAAACCTTTATGGCCTTGAACCTCTTATAGTTTAAAAATCCTAACAATCCTCTTATGTTTTTATGGATAAGAGAACTATTCTAGGTTGAAGTTTAACAAAATGAATGTAAGAAATATCAAATAGGAAAGTGTCATTTTATATGGCTTCATGTCATAGACCCTCGGCTCAAGGAAAAGTATATCAAAACAGATGAAGAAGGGGAGTATTTACAGAACCAATAATAACAGGAAGGTCCACTGTAAGTAGCAGTACATGGTTGTTCGCTGGGTAATAGGGATGTTGCAGAATCAACACAAAACATAGCTTCAATAACATTGTCCTGCCCCATACACATGTCATCGGTGCCGAATGATGAGTCGAATATGTACTCATCATTCACATTAGGATTATGGCCTGAGGAATCGCCCCCAACAACTTCTATCATATTCCCAGCAGTGGTGGATTATCGAGGCAACAATGCTCTCATAGTTAGTGCTTGAAACTACTTGTGATCCTCCCAAAAGAAAGCACAATCATGTCCTCACACATTGGTGCTTGGGATGTTCCAGCGTTAGAAACAGTACATGGTTATTTTCTAGAAAATAGGGATCTTCCAGAATCAACATAAAATCCAGTTTCATTTGCGTCCTCGTTCTCCAAGATTATATCATAATGTAAATATGAACTCAGCATTCATATCAAGATACAAGACTACCATGTCCGGCGGACTCTCCTTCAGCAATTGTTATGGTCTGCTCAGCATTGATGCTTTCTTGAGGAAGTTTTCTCTCATTCTTAGTGCGTAGCACTACTTGTGAAGTTCCTGTGGCTTCAACATCTGTGCTAATTATATCAAGAATGCTTTCTCTTCCATTCTCCTTGGGAACGACTTCGAGATGCTTGAAGTACTTTTGGGATTGGCTAGCCACCTGCATTGGTGTTCTTGTTATCACACAGTTCCTCGATATACATTTCTAGTGTCCTCTTCAATATTTATCTTAGCCCCGGAGAAAGGACCTATAGTTGGTGATAAAGAATTGATCTTGGGAATAACTCAACCACAAAATCTAGCTCATGAGGAAAGGATTGCCCAAGTTCATATGAGGAGACTAATTACCCATCCATTTTTCGATGTGAGATACTTAACACTCCCCCGCTTTCCCAGGCCTTGTCAACTAGAGCATACACAACATAATACGAGGGCCCAATATTGGGGAACAAAGATTTGGGAGGGGTATAGCTTTGATACCATGGAAATAATGGATCTTGGGTCTAACTCAACCTCAAAAACCAGCTCATGAGGGGAGGATTGCCCAAGTCCATGTAAAGAGATCAAGGACCCTGCATGCCCAGGACTGGTCATTTGGAGTGTGGACAATATAAGATGGGGGCCCAATATTGGGAAATAATGAATTGGGTGAGCCTAGCTCTGATACCATGTAAAGTATGGATCTTAGCGTAACTCAACCTAGAAAACTACCTCAGTACAACTTTTATACAGTTGTTTTCTATAATTATCATCAAAGACAATACCATGGTTCGATACACCTCTATCCTTCTTCCCTCCTCCATTCGACTTCAATTTTCTATTGATTTCAAACGGTAATCAGTCCTTCTCAAGAAGAAACTCCGAGTTCATGTAAAATGGATTTGCCTTTGGTGTCCTCTTCTCCCTCTCCACATATTCACCAACCACATTGTTATTGTTTATAATAACAAAAAGACTAGGTGGTTGATATGGTCTTGGATTAAATGGTCTTGGCTGACTGTATTTCACTCGGACTAAAAACCTATTTATGATCACATTATCACCACCGAAATGTTTTTGACGACTTCGCAAGATAATTCCACCATCAGGAACACCAACAAAAATCCTACCTTTGTAAAGGCCTGGGATAACCTATGGGTTCTGGATGGATAGGGTGTGTGCCTACTTCAACATTAAGTGTAGGAAAGTGAATACTGACTTAGGGAAGGGAATGTATGGCATCTCATCTCATAAGGGAAATGAATGGTCTCTAAAGATGAGTGATAAAGAGCCCACATCTCTGATTTTATAGAAGATCAAAATCGATTGAAGAAAGATATAGAGACTCTAACTGCTTTTGTTTCCCTGCGAGATACAAAAATAATTGTGTTAAAGGCTACTTTAGCAGACAAAAAGTGATGAGTAAAACTAATTTAGAACGGAAAGTGTGTGGTGCAAAGTGCTACCATGCAGAAAATGGCGGAGGAGTCCGAAACTGGGCATGTTCGTCTATAAGAGCTCTTCCCTTAAATCATATCTTGTGTGGTTCTCTTTTTTTATTCCAAGTTATTTCTTTGGATACCTCAGCTGTTTTTGTTTCTGATGAATAATTGGCACAATTGTTCTTAATCTTTTATGGTTTTCATTTTTGTAAGGGATTTGTGCTACTACCCAATGTATTAATTGATGATTTCTTGTTGTATTATAAGTTATCCTATTTGTATCAAATTCTCTCTTCCATCTATCAAATTCGCTGCTTGAATTAATGACTTATCTACGCCTGGTTTACTGTTTTACCTTTTAGATGATGTCAAAAGGGGAAAGCTTGATGTGTACAGACTGCATTTGTAGATATGTGTAGTATGTTGTGTAGCTCTACAGACTGTTAGCAGTGATGTTGTATATGTGTAGTACTCTATGTAGATATGTAGTCTGTGGGTGTGCTTTTAAGGATAGAGGTTCTCTAATTCAGGGGGAACATAAAATGCACATTGATATGGGGAATAAGGCGGAAGATGCCTGTATTCTTATAGGCAGTAGTGATAGGGGGAATTTGGTTGGGCAATCTGGTCTGGTATGTAGTCTTGTGGTTTATGTTGTGTTGCTGAAGTATAGGCTATGTTGTGTAGAAATTGATTGAAGATGCTGGTTATGCTGATCTGATTTAATGGGTTCGTCATCATCAAAAAGAGGAAAATTTTTAAATACTTAGTTTTGATGTTTGACAAATTTATAATTTGGGACCTGTTCCCTGGATCCCTTGTTATGATGACAAAGGCCTCTATGAATTGGGGAACGGGTTGGGCAAACCTGTTGCTGTCACTGTCAACTTTTCAGCTGACGCATAGTAGAAAAGTTGGTGAAAAGTTGTTACCACCTTTTTGCCTCAACCAATAAGAATGCTTTTATGTTTTCTAGTGTCATTACATATAATGCTCATCTTCCTCAACAATAAAACCATCACTTCCGTATACTCATAAGTACAGATCTTTCTGAATTGTCGCAGCACGGCAATCAAAGGCTGAACTGTAACAGGGAACTTGTTGTTCATCGAGTTGTATTTTCATTTCCTTGTTATAGTTGAGTCTTTGTATTTTGTTCCTAAATGTCTTCCTACATTTGCTTATGACTGTAGTAGGTGTTATGGTGTACCATCTCTTGTAAATCATATAGAGTTAGGTAATTGTGTCCAAGCTAGAGTTAGCTTGAGGAGTCCAGTTAGAGGTAGCTGGAGGTGGAAGCAGTAGAATTACTGTTTGGTTTCCATGTAATAAAATTATTGCTAGTAAACAGAGGATTAAGAGGTTAAGCCTTGGAGTTTGTATTCAAGGTGTTGCTTGAATATAGTGGAGCTGAAAATCCTGGATGCAGGCTGTGATTTTTCTCGCTTGAGCAATGAGTTTCCACATAAAAATCACGCCTCTTTACTTTTTGTACTCCTGCACTATTTATTGCTTTTACCTCTTATTTTGTGTTGCGTGTGTGATTTTGGGAACAGTTCCCGTTGTGGTGAAACCCACCTCAACCCTTCATGCATTGTTTTAAATTAGTTATGGATACCAAGAGAATTCATGAGACTCTCGTAAAAGGAACAAACATGAAGATACATGTGTTGGTATCTGTGTTCGTAATCAGAAAATCTGGAAAGTAAAAACATTATTTTACTAAAAAATAAATAGATGAAAAATTATTCCTACCCCACAAGTTTCTTGTGTATCCTTAATAAATATAATTCCCTCACTATTGCCCAAGGTTTTTTCCAGGATAGAACGGAAAACAATTCTGTATTCGCTGCACTTCAATTTACAGAACTTCAGCAAATTTAAATTGCGGAGAAAATGCCAAGCCTCTAGAACATTTGTCTTGAAAAACAAATGCAGTGAACAATAAGGAGAGAAATATTTAAGATTTTCGGTGTTTAAAATCTGTAGCATGGCCTCCAAATTTATCTATAATGCAAGAGTGAGGTGGAGAGGTGCCATCTAAAGGGTGCCTTTTTGGCGAAATCCATGATGTACCTTTTTTTATTTCCCATTCACATTGTAAAACCCGAACATGAGGTAGGGATTAGATTTAGGGATAAGAGCACTATTTAACAATACGAATGTAAGAACTATCAAATAGGAAAGAATCGCGTATTCCGTCATTACATAGTCCCTCGGCTCAAGGAAAAGCAATCGAAAAAGAGAAAATTTACAGAACCGAGAACAACATACCAGTCTACCAGTGTTTTAAAGCATATCGAAAATGGAAAGATTTACAAAACCAACAACAAAAACATACCCAGTGTAACCCATAAGTGAGGTCTAGGGATGGCAGAGTATGCGTAGACCTTACCCCTATCTTGGGAGGTGGAGAGTGTTTTTCAAGTAGACCTTTGACTCAAAGGAAAGGCATATTAAAGCAATCGAATGAGGGAAGACTTACAGATTCATGACAACAAATCAGAAAAAGAAAGCCATAAAAAAACTTACTTTATCCATTCAAGGAAAAAGGAAAAAGAGACGAAGGCCAAATCATTGATAGAAGAGGGGGGCAGAGATATTTGCCTTTGACTTCTTCTCCTCCAACTGATAGTTACTCGGTTAGATTCTCCTATTTCTTTTTTGTAGATTGTAGATTGAGATGTTATTAGGTAAGGAATGTCCTTTCATTCCTTTCTGAGAATAGATCCCTGTCTCTTTCAGCACTGGGCTTACCTTTTTTATTAGTACTAGTATTTGTACTCGTGCGATGCGCGGTCGGTATTAAAAAGAAATCATTCGAAATTATATATGGCTTTCAAAGGAGCACTAATCTAAAAAGAAATCATTAGAAATTATACATGACTTTCAAATGAGCACTTATCCTCTGTAAGTGTAAATCTAAGAAAATAATAAATGTATTTTAATTCTCGTGACAGGCAAAAATTATCAGAACATTAAAATGAAAATTTCATTTAGGATTGATAATTCTAGAATAGGATAATATGATTGACGTATAGTATGCTTCGAAAAATCCTCCATATAAAAGAGTTGGGAATAACAACCGAGCAATAACTTTAGCTTTGAAAGGATAATTAAAAAGACTTTTTATCGCAAAAAGCACATTATTTTTCATGTACTAACTTTTTTATTTGTATTCAGTCGACTAAACATATCAACTACTACGGTACTTTTAAGCAACTTTGTCATTGAAATTTCTTATTTTACAACCTTGTTGAACTAAAATAGAATAGATGTTTAAGCTATCTAGATTGAATTATATAAGGTGCTTTTAATCTAAAATATGTTTTATGCACTCTTGTAGTACTTAAAGCACTTATTTTTAAATCAAAACAATGAAAATATTTTTATTTTGACCCCTTTCCTTTTTAAAAACAACAAAATATACCATAAGTTATAAGCACATCCCAACACTCTTAATCTCCACCCAGTCTAAGGTAGGGAAAAATTTGGGTGTGATCATATCTTATCATATACAACCTTAGTTGAAGCTCTTCTTTTGAAGCCAATGTGTAATAAAATTAATGTAAGTACATTTCATTCATCCGAAGTCGTCTTCCTTTTACTTTTGAAGTTTCAAATAAATGTGATAGAGACCCGTGAATATGAAAGTACTGAACCATTCATTGCCCACAATTATAAATTAGAAGACACTATAAGCTTGGTTTCCTGAAAAGATGTAGTGAAAGACAAAGTCAAAGCATAAGAGAAATACAAAATTTACATTAATTAACATAGACTTAAATTAACACAAGGACAAAGTATCACACTAACTAACAAAATGACAAAGGAAAAACATAAATATCGACACTAACACACTGACAAAGTAAATTATAAATGAGTTCCAATTTTATACTATTAAGAAGAAGCTTTGATTTTTCACGAATTACAAAAAAGGAATTCTTTCATATATCTTACAATAATCTGAGAAATGATACAAAGACTTAAGAATAGTGAATTATGAGAAATATTTACATTATAAAATTTAAAAAAAAAAAACAGGATTAAAATGAATACAGGAATAGTTTTATCGAATTCTTTTAAATCTTTTTCAATGAACTTATGGTTCATCCATTCTAACTTATTTCTCTGCCGACATTTTCTTGCTTCACATCCTATTGATTTTTTGGAATCTCTCCATTTTCTTGAATTCCAATTACCTACTTTCCAGAGAGATTTTCAAAGGGAGATTATATTCCTTTAGAATTTTAGATGAACACTTGGCTGCAATCAAACAGGCTATTGAAGATTACTTGAGCTTTCTGTACCGAAGGTAATCCAAGCTATGTTTTTTGTTGAGCTGACTTTAATGCTGAACAAGACCGTGCTGATACAGGTCCTGCTAGGGCTGTCAAAATGTTCCTTCCCTCGCTAACATGTACATTTGTTAATAACTTATACCTTTAACTTGGACTTTGACTGAACAACATATGAAAGGCTTGTTGAAGAACTTGCACTCGGTATGGTAATTCAGTTAGCATCATTTAACTTGCTCTGATGTGAACTACTACTTCCTGCATGAGGAAAAAAGGACACATAAAAGTTGAAATTTACTTAAAAATAGTATACACTCTCATGGTAGTAGAAGATAAAAGCCTCCGTTGAAATCAACTTATACACATGCACACAAAAATATCAATATCAAATAGAATTTTAAAAATATAGTAGCCAATGGACTCATTCTAACCCACTGGACAGAAAATTAGCAATATTGATTCATGGTCGAATTTTCTTTTTAAATATATATAGTAGATGTCGAACCTCCTGCTGTTAGTTCATGTATAAAGTTACTCATATTTTAAATCAACTTAGTGATAATCATGGCTCCCCCAATTACAGTCACCTGCAAACATGTGTAGGCATCCTGAATTCAACCTTCCACAAATGCCGCAACAAACATAAAAATATTCGCAGGCATCAAAGCTAGAATATACAACATAAAAAGATATGTGAGAAAACTGTAGATCATTGTAAGAAATGTGTACATGCATCACATTAATCTCATTCTTATTTTTTCCATACATTCACTAATCTAATTGCAATTTTAGAATGTCAGTACACATTTGTTCTAGAAATACTTACCTTTTCCAAACACATAACTTTAATGGCCTCTATCATGGCAAAGACAGACGGCATACGGGAAATGTTTCACAACTTTGCCATCTTCCACTTGTTTTGAAAATGAAAACAAAAGGCAACCCCTCTTTTGGATTGGCACACATTATTTGAACTCCTCTTCCTTTCAGTTGCACATCTGCAGCACACACTGAACCAAGTGGTAATAGAAGCTCATATACATTTTTAACCCAATCATTAATAGAGACATATTACCACTTTTATCTGTAAAAATAAAAAGGCAAACAAATTTTCTAGATTTTTTATCACTGCTACATGAACTTCTTATATATGGAAAAATGGCTTAAATAAATTTTTCAATTTGTTCCACCAAGGTGGGCAAGAAGTATTAAACATGCCCATTAGCAAGAAAAAATAGTCACTAAATCACATGTCCATCACATTCCAAATGAAAGAAAGAACGTAAAGTTCAAGTTGCCACGAGAATTACCTTGATTTCGGGTATCAACATCAATGATTCCTTCATGACACGCCTCGTAATTATCAATTAGTCATGTTGCTTTGTATATTGTCATTTTCTAATTCTTTCTGGACTAAATTTTTTTTGCAACAAAGTTTAAATTTGATTGTTCTCAAACCAGGAGATGATATGGAGCAGAATATATATAAAATTGTAGCCTTAGTGAGGTTTAAATCGCAACATATATATATATATATATATAATATTTGTTGGCAAAATTAAATGCTAGAGTTACTATCAAGTGGGAAAACATTTCAATCATTTCATTAGTTTTGCGCCAAAGCAGTTTGTTACTTAAATGAAAAAGTATTTACATTGCCACGACATGTGGTTGGTATTAGCCAGTAAAGTTTCATCCATATGACAAATTTTTTAATCAAATGTTAGAACACAAAATATCAAATCTCAGTACAAAAAAGATCTCTACTGAAAATATCATAGCTTAATTAGAAAAAGATATCCTAAAAAAATCAAAGTGAATACTTATTGATCGACATATAAAGAAAGTACATCTAAATTAAATTTTTGAAGGCAAACCTTCCTTGTGAGTTGAACTAAAATTCAAGTTATTCATTTAGCATTGTCACATTCTTAGATTAGCAGACAAAGTACAAATAAATTAAAGTACATAAAACTGCACAGTTAAAATCAAACAACCCATAAACCTTAGATGAAGAACAAATAAATTTTGAAAATGATATCAAATAGATGCAAAGCTTCTAACTTGTAGGAATCACCAAAATACTTAAACCAATTGCAACTTAAAAAAGTAATATCTCAGAAATTTTTCTATCACAAGACTGCAAATATAGTTGAACAACCAAAGAAAGGGGAGTTGTTGAAGCTTACATTGAGAGGAGAATAATACATGATGTTTTCCTTTCTCGACTCCATACACATGACATTTTTTGTAGATCTTATATAATTATATGCAATCATGCCATATTTGATTTCTCTCCTATCCGAAAAAAACCCCATAAACACATTTCACAGAAGCAAAAAGAGATAAATTAGAAGAGGAATAATGAATCTTCTTATTCCAGAAGAATGGCTGTGAAAATATGGGAAAATATAATGCAACAGTTAAGTGATTATACAACAATTGAGATCGGTAAAATGTGAACTTACCCAACCTTCCGATGTCAAATTTTGGCAGATCTACCGAATTTTGGTGATACCCAGAAAGGAACTTTGATTTCCATACCCAAAATCTTATGTAAATCAAAGAAAACTCATCGACAATCGCCAAGCAAAGGAAGGGACTTTTGTAAAACTGTGAAAAATTATGCTCTGAAAAGAGTAGTTTCATCAATTTGAATCGGTTACCAAAATATATAAGTAACATGCTTCTTGATTTCCAAAAGTTCAATTAAAAACTGAAATTGAGACACCATGAAGATGAGGAAAAAATTTGCTGACTTGATTATGAAAACGCAAAAAATAGGATAGGAGAATACAAATTAAACTCATTTAGAAGAAAAATTATGTGGATGGGGAAGTTATGATTCTATATCTTCAATTTATTTCTTGAACTATTATCTTTAATGGAGGTTTCTTCCATTATTTGATTTTTCATATAGGGTTAGTTTTGCACTGTTAATTCAAATTATTAATTTGAAATTTAAATTTTAGTTAAAAAGTAATTATTTTGGTCTTAATTAAACAATTATGTGGAATTTTTCTGTGTTGCCACTTGGCAGAAGGAGTGGGCTTCTTCCTCTCCTTTTTATTATATATAGATATAGATTGAATTTATGTCACAGTGGCTCATCATCCTTGTTAGAAAAGAACATGAAACTCTCTCTACGGGAGAGGCCAAAAATTCAATTGTTGGGAATGATAAGACCAATTGGAGATGGATATATCATCAATTTGTTTAAATGAAAGTTAATGATGTGGCTATATCTAGTTAAATCAAACAAGCCTGCATTAGTTGTCTTTTCCATTGGGATGATATAATTGACATTCTTCTTTTTCATTCACGAGATTTACTTGTTGCTTTTTATTGTTGACAGTCTTTTTTAAATACCAAAATATTGAATTTAGGAAACCCCAATCGAACCGAAGTAGTTCAGTTCGATATCATTGCACACTACCGAAAAATCGAAAATCAAACAACATCGACAAGGATACACCGGGAAATCCAGCATGAAGCCCCATCAGCGTTACAACATAACCAAGGATCGACAGAGAAAGTCCACTGGAAACAAACAATAGGTGAACAGAGGGCATTTGAAAGATCACTTCCTACCAAAGAAATGAAATAAGAAGCTGATAGATTTGGTAAATACATTCAGAACCCATGATTTAGCACCAATAAATAAATTTATTCGAATAAGAGGTTGTTACATAATCTTTGACACTACCGTTATAAGGTAAGCAATAAAAAATGTAGACTTCATAGTTTGCTGGCACACACAGTGTTGGCGTGAGGAAAAGGGTCACTTTTTCTGTACATTAAGGATTTCGGTTACGAGGTAACCCTTGCTTGTAAGAGGTTTTGTCAAAAGGAAAAAGAAAAACACCAACAAACTACATAAAGATTGTTTTTTCCAGAACTCCAAAACAATTGCTAACTCAGTTTTTTGATAAATTTCAACCAAAATAGTTTGAAGATGGACAAAAGAATAGCGTTTACAGGCATAATGGAATAGGTCTTCAGAAAACAAAGTGCTGCAATATGAACTGACTGTATGGTTATGAACAACTAAGATCAACACTAACAGCCTCTTCCCCACCAACTCAGAAAACCGTCAAAAGGAATGTTTACAATGGGGAATCTCTGACATCAAAGTCAGATGAGGAGGGGGGGGGGGGGGTGAAGGGAAGTAACTGAGAAGCATGAGCAGCCTCCGTGTTCGGAAGTGCCTTCACAGCACAAAAACTAGCAGCTGCATAACTCAATATACCACTATGAGCAGCGTTGAACCACACTACATGAGAAGTTGGTGCTTTCCCAATATCAAATATGGAATTGATATCGTTGTCTTCATCCCTATGCTCAGTGATTAATGCTTTAAGATCACTCCCAATTCTAGTGATAGGTTGTTCGCTAGCTAAAAACGGTCTTCCAGCGTCGACAAGAAATCCAGTTTCATTTGTGTCCACCTCCTCATTGATTATGTTATCAGTGCCGAATATGAACTCACCATTTACATCAGGATACAGACTATCCATACCATTGACAAAAGCAGCATCATGGCTAGAGGACTCTCCTCCAGCAACTGCTATGATCTTCTCAGCGTTGGTGCTTTCTTGAGGCAACATTCTCTCATTGTTAGATGTTGGTACTGCTTGTGAAGTTCCAGCGGCTTCAGCATCTGCACTAGTTATATCGAGAACGCTTGCTTTTCTCTTCTTTCAGGGGATGGCTTCGAGACGCTTGAAGTACTTTTGGGAATGACTAGCTTCCTGAGTTGGTGTTCTTGTTATCACACAGTTCCTACATATAATTTTCCAGTCACCTCTTCCATATTTATCTAAGCCCCTGAGAAATGACCTATAGCAGGAAAGAGAGAAATAAGTTATTATCAACTTTAAAGTTTTACTCTCTCTCAATCAGCTAACTTGTAAAGTCCAGAGCTAAAAAGTATGATTCCATAGGGATATTGTTAAAGTTGTGACCAGAATTTTGGTTGATGGACCTTTATGTTTTTGGGCCTAGGAACTATTTGTACGCACGTAATATATAAGTGCGATCTAGTGCGTTATTTTATTATTCAGAAAAATCAGCCTTCTCCACATTGTACTCTCTTTCCATTATAGTGAAACCTCCTCTGCCTCTGCCTATGGTTTTTCCTTTTCCAAGTAAATCTATGTGTTGTTCTTTTTATCTTTTATGTCACGACCCGAACCGGGGCTCTGACCGTGACGGACATCCCGAACCACGAAGGTCCGAGAGCCCTTCTAACTTGTAATTACATACACCATTCATATACACTGTTAAAGCCTATAGATCACTTCATGCCACCTTGGGCATACTTCTACATCACCTTCAACGTTGTACTGTTATCGAATTCAAATTGCTCTAAACCTATTTAGGTTTTAAAGGAAATTCTTCAATATTATCAATGAACTTGAATGGTTTAATAGTTGTTGGATGTATAAAGATAACTCTCAGTTTCATGTTCTTTCTTTCTGAATTTTGTGAGTTCCAACGACCCTCGTGATTTGATGTACTAATAATAGATGTTTTTGGCAATAATTGTGAAAGATTTACGATCAGCAAAGTCAAGCGATTACACCTAGAGAACACCCCATTATTTAAAAGAAGTGAGAGAGAACTAATTACATAATCTGTTGATCAAAGATGACCTCTCCTAGTTATTTTTGAATTTCCAAACATATCTACTCTTTCTTTGAATTCATTGCGAGATTGTATATTCGGCTATAACGTTGTTTCTACACACGGTTCACTTTCCAGCAGTCCTTATCTGACATACCAGTGTCGCAGCCTTGTAGCTGCAATATGCTTCATTACTTTCTTTTCCAACTGCATTATTACAAAACAACAAGCAGTATAGACTACTCATTCTCCCGCTGCAACGGTCAGACAACAACAAAAAAAAGAACATACTGTTACATCGCTAATTCAAATATATCCTACTCTATTATTAAGTAAATATATTACACAGTATGTAAGAGCAGCATCCTCTTTAAGGTATTCCCTTTAAGCAGTTCAAGGAAGCCTGCCATTCGGCCACTACTCTATCTCTATAAACACCAATAACAATTTCTCGGCAGACTCTGTCACAGTGGAAATGACCAGCCTGTAAATTGATATTTTTCATCACCATATGACGACCTACGCAACCATCACAAACCCGAAGCTAACTACTGCACCTCTGCTGCAATATCTTAGTCCAATCTTCCATGTCAAAATATCAAAATCTCAGCCATGCCATCATGTGAATGTTTCTATTAAAGTTATAAGATATAATTTATGAAACTCTTAAAAGTATAATTCTTGTTCCATAATCCCTAAGAAGGTAACCTTCCCTCAACATTCATAAAACTCTTTGCAATGTGATATATACATTATGAATTTTCAAGTCTTAATATAAAAATACCTACCTCCCAAGAATCCCTCAGTGACCTAATAGAGAATAATATGACCATGAATATTCTTACAAGAATGCTTCCAATCATGTGCATGAATAATATCATATCGAACCATGAAATTACCTATCATGACTCTCAAATATTGATAGTGTTAACTCATCAATATGAACCTATTACGGTTAACTCTCAATATGAGCCTAAAGTGGCTATAAATAATTATGAGCTTAAAAAGGGTAAACCACAAGCATGATCCAAAAAAGGCTAAAATATGAACATGAACATAACAAGACAAAATGTTTGATCAATAACTAATCAGATAAATAAGACAACGTCATGAGCATAAGGGAGTTAGTTACCTGACCGTGAAGGCATAGGTTGAAATGGAAAATGCCGGAAACTATGTTTGCCGACATAGGATAGAGATCATTCCGCAATTCGATTACTCTCTTTTCTTTCATGTGTCCCGAAAAGGGGCTAACCATGGATACTTGTTAGCAAATTATGTCATGACACGTCCTATGCCCGGCAAGGTATTAGATGGCTTAGCTGATCAGGCCGAGATCAGACTCCATGCGCTCACATGGTGGTTTGTGACGGTTCACTACTTTCTCCCACAAATAATCAAAGGAATTAAACCTACTTTACTTGGTCAATTATAAATTTACCTTATATTATTGTTCCTTTTCGGTTGACTTCTTTTACGTTTGAATTTTATTGTCATTTCTAACCTCTTGATGTAATACCCTCCTGAAATGGTTTTTCATACCAATACATTCCATGTATTGACCGTCTTTGGTGCTACATCATTTCATGATATAGGTTCTGGCTCTCATGTCCGCGGTCAGGCGCCCCATTAGGACCTCTATCTTCTGGTATTGGTGAGCCTCTTTCCTCTCAGGAGGTTGGACGGGATATGATGACTTCATTATATTTTCTTTCCTTTTTGTATTGGTACTATTTAAAGGCTTCACAGACTGATTTAGTTGCCTAGAAGATCTTTTAATTTTTAGTATTATTTTTCATGACTATTGTATCTTCAGACGTTAAGTGATATTAATAAACATTGATGAAAGACTTTATCCTTTAAGAACTCTTATTTTTGTTTCCTCTCTATTCATTAGGTCAGTTGTATGCTCATGTTATATGCCAAAACATTCGCGCGTACAAGCAATAGTATCAGGTGCATGTCACATCTAGGGCCTCGGCTTGGGGCATGACAAACTTGTTATCAGAGCCCAGAGTTCAAGTGTCCTAGGGTATCTGTGAAGCCGAGTTTAGTAGTATCCTTTTAATGGGTGTGAAGCGCACCACACTTATAATGGGGGAGGCTACGAGACATTTAGGATACATTTCCCCTTCTTTCATACTCTAGATCGTGTAAAGTGATGTTCATAAAAATCTTACTCAGATTCATGTGTTGCTCAAATTTTTCTGTCTATGCCTTGTCTTCGAGGCGATTCATATCTTTATGGTGCTCTTAGATACATCCGTAAAAAATCCTCGGGACTTCACCTGGTTAGAGGGGAGCCCACTAGTGTGTTTAAGTTCTTCATTTTGAAAGAATGTACTTTCGTTCATATGAATCGTGCATTTGATCCTACAGTAATATGTCCTCTCAAACCCTCTCGTACCTTGTTACCAATGACACTTTTAAATGAGAAAGTATGCATCCCAATTCTTGAGGAGTGTTGTCATCAAAGATATAATGTGATTTAGGTTGTTGTGGGTCATAAATAGTAGAATGACTGTAGGGCTAGAAATATGAAGTCATAAGTTAAAGGCCAAAAAGTGGGAATAGTGATTGATTGGAGTATGTTGCTAAGGTTTTGCCCTTTGATGATTGAGGAAGGTGTAGCAAGAATTGTGAAAATGTTATCGTATTAAATTGAGCAATAATGGTGGATTAAGGTGATTTAGAGTATGTTTGAACTAGGAAAGAAGTTTATGATGTCATGCCATTATGTTAAAAAAGATCAAGAATAAGTTGCAAATGGGAGGATAGAGTGGTTAAGAGTTGAAAGACCTAGGCTGCACATTGTGATTTTGAAAAAGGAACTCTCTATTTTACGGAGTAATGATTGTAATTTAGGCAAGTAATGGATAAGTAGTTGTAGTGTTAAAGGAGAATGCACTTGTAATCTGCAATTAGGCCGATGAAGAAATTAAGATCGATTGATTTGTCACGTACTTTCAGTGGACTAGTATTCGTTTAATTTTTTTTGTAGCTATGAATCTGTGTAGTATGTGAGAAGTTGTGTTGTTGTCCATGACTAGTACTAGACGCTATGTTGGAGTTGTGAATGATTGTCGTGCTGGAACAAATGGTAGTTCAGGGGCGATAATGCTAGTTTTATGGAATTGATCTAGTAGTCTTAGCATTTATGATGATTAGTTTGACGAAAGTGTGAAGTTTCAATTATGATATATATGTGACCCCTAGGTGAGATAGTAAATTGTGGCTAAGCAAAAAAAAAAAGGGGTCCTTAAGGTTTATAAAGAAAATAGTGCACACAAGTACTATGTTATTACATGAGATTCTGAGGATAGGTATGTATTATATGGTTCAACTGAGAGCTGAATTGAAGGGACTATAGATAGGCGATGTTGAAGTCCCTCAGCGTAGTTTTAATCCCATTGAGTTGGGTGAACATGAATTTAGAGACGTGATTCTAGTAGACTAATAAGAGAGAGCCAAATTGGTATGTGTCGAAGTGATTATATACATCAATAGGAGAAAGAGTTATAGAATGATGACCGTAGAGGAAAGATAAAGTTATGGAAGTAGCTTAAAAAAAAGGGTTCTAGCATCGGTTTTCTATTTACAAATATAGTCTAACAGGGAAAGTTTAAGCATTCTTGTGTATAGTAATACCCCAACTGTGCAGAGTGTTGTGCTTATATCTCAGTTAAGAAGATAGGTCTGTACCTAGAATATTGATCTTTGAGCTAAGGGGGAGATGACAAGGTGTTGAACCAATCTGGGTCTTGAGCTTCAGGGAGTGATGTCCCAAAAACAGAAAAGATGAGACATCTATCCATTCCTATATTAACATGTTCCTTGTACTTCAATCAAAATGACACTCTGCTCCTGTCTTGCATACTAGCATCATGCCCTTGACTGAGGTTTACGCTCTTTATACTGATTCACATCCATACTCAGTTCCTAGAATGAAAGTAATAGCTTCACTCAATGTTACCAGACTTACTCCATGAATCCATGAATTCCAGTATACCCAGCCCTATGAACTCACAATGATAAATTTTGAACTCATGTTATGTCATTATCTATGTCTTGGATCACTATCCAGTCGTTCTTTATGTAATTAGTATATGAATTATCCGTGCCTAATATGTACCACGAGTTTAGTCTTGAATATAACTGGGAAACAACATGTTAATAGACGCAGACTCTAGTAATATATTAATATGGATATTATAAGTTGACAATGATGGTGTGTGGTATTCAGAGGAGAAAACATAGTGAGAAGTGTTGCTAAGCTTTAGGGTTATCAGTCATATCATCTAAGGTGGAAATACTCCTCCAACTACGTTCAACACATCCTTCATTCTTGTCATGTAACTTTAGATTGTGTGGAACCTACATTTAAGCCATGCTACTATATAGTTCTGGCTGTATATGTGTCTTTCGATTCTACAAACTCGTGCTTCATGTCCTTAGTGTGATAATTCTTGTATTTATAAATCGTGCTTCGGAATTCCCTTGTAGTTGGTTGTCAAACCCTTGTCATTATTACAGCTCAGTCATATTGAAGAGTACAGTCCAGCAGACGATCGTAAATAGTTTCAACTCATGAACTTTCTTCTATCCAAGACCTTCATTCGAGGACGAATGACCCAAAGAGGGAGATATTGTAACATCTCAGGCCCATTGTTGTGTGAGGTCTTTCAAGGGTAATTTTGACTTTTCGTTTTGCAATTTATTTCATGAAATTAAAACCATATTAAGTTATCAGTTACAAGAGTTATTTCCCTCAATGGAACATTAATTTTTCTCAGCCAGATACGCCTCTCTACTTCCATTAGTTACATGCTTTAAACCAGTCACTCTATTTTCCACCTATTCATACAATAAAAAGCCTCACTTCTCCATCAGTTTTGAGAAGTTTTACATTAGAATATATCTCTATTTTTCCTCTCAATCACAACTCCTACGAAACACAAATTGGTGAGAATCACGTTGGAATTTCTTTCTCCAATCTCAATGTTCTTTCAACATTTAAGAGGTATGTAGGACCATTCCTTACTCTCGTTTTTGGACGTTGTACTGTTATCGAATTCAAATTTCTCTAAAGCTATTTAGGTTTTAAAGGAAATTCTTCAATCTTATCAATGAACTAGAATGGTTTAATAGTTGTTGGATGTGTAAAGATAACTCTCAGTTTCATGTTCTTCCTTTCTGAATTTTGTGAGTTCCAACGACCCTCGTGATTTGATGTACGAATCATAGATGTTTTTGGCAATAACTGTGAAAGATTTACGATCCGCAAAGTCAAGCGATTACACCTAGAGAGCACCCCATTATTTAAAAGAAGTGAGAGAGAACTAATTACATAATCTGTTGATCAAAGATGACCTCTCCTAGTTATTTTTGAATTTCCAAACATATCTACTCTTTCTTTAACTTCATTGCTAGATTGTATATCCATCTATAACGTGGTTTGTACACACGGTTCACTTTCCAGCAGTCCTTATCTGATACACCAGTGTCGCAGCCTTGTAGCTGCAATATGCTTCATTACTTTCTTTTCCAACTGCATAATTACCAAATAACAACCAGTACAGACTACTCGTTCTCCCGCTGTAACGTTCAGACAACAACAACAAAAAAACATATTGTTACATCGCTAATTCAAATATATCCTACTATATTATTAAGTAAATATATTACACAGTATGTAAGAGAAGCATCCTCTTTAAGGTATTCCCTTTAACTCGTTCAAGGCAGCCTGCCATTCAGCCACTACTCTATCTCTGTAGACACCAATAACAATTTCTCGGCAGACTCTGGCACAGTAGAAATGACCAGCATGTAAATTGATATTTTTCATCACCATATGACGACCTACACCACCATCACCAACCCGAAGCTAACTACTGCACCTCTGCTGCAATATCTTAGTCCAATCTTCCATGTCAAAATATCAAAATCTCAGTCATGCCATCATGTGAATATTTCTATTAAAGTTATAAGATATAACTTATGAAACTCTTAAAAGTATAATTCTTGTTCCTTAATCCATAAGAAGGTAACCTTCCCGCAACATTCGTAAAACTCTTTGCACTGTGATGTATACATTATGAATTTCTATGTTTTAATATAATAATACCTACTTCCAAGGAATCCCTCATTGACCTAATAGATAATAATATGACTATGAATATTCTTAGAAGAATGCTTCCAATCATGTGAATGAATTATATCATATCGAACCATGAAATTACCTATCATGACTCTCCAATATTGATAGTGTTAACTCATAAATATGAACCTATTACGGTTAACTCACATATGAGCCTAAAGTGGTTTTACATAATTATGAGCTTAAAAAAGGTAAACCACGAGCATGAGCCTAAAAAGGATAACATATGAACATGAACGTACCAAGATGAACTTTTTGATCAATAACTAATCATATAAATAAGACAATGTCATGAGCATAAGGAAGTTAGTTAGCTGACCGTGAAGGCATAGTTTCAAACGACAAATGCCCAAAACTATGTTTTCCGACATAGGATAGAGTTCATTCCGCAAGTCGGATACTCTATTTTCCTTCATGTGTCCTGAAAAGGGGCTAACCATGGATACTTGCTAGCAAATTATGTCATGTCACGTCCTATACCCGGCAAGGTATAGGACGGCTTAGCTGATCAGGATGAGATCAGACTCCATGTGCTCACATGGTGGTTTATGACGGTTCACTACTTTCTCCCCCAAATAATCAAAGGAATTAAACCTACTTTACTTGGTCAATTATAAATTTACCTTATATTGTTGTTCCTTTCTAGTTGTCTTCTTTTATGTTTGAATTTTATTTTCATTTCTAACCTCTTGATGTATTACCCTCCTGAAATGGTTTTACATAACAATACATTCCACGTATTGACCACCTTTAGTGCTACATCATTTCATGATATAGGTTCTGGCTCTCATGTCCGCGGTCAAGCGCTCCATTAGGACCTCTATCTTTTGTTATTGGTGAGTCTCTTTCCTATCAGGAGGTTGGACGGGATATGATGACTTCATTATATTTTCTTTCCCCTTTGTATTGGTACTATTTAAAGGCTTCACAAACTGATTTAGTTGCCTAGCAGATCTTGTAATTTTGAATATTATTTGCCATGATTATTGTAACTTCAGACGTTAAGTGATATTAATGAACATTGTTGAAAGACTCTATCATTTAAGAACTCTTATTTCTGTTTCCTCTCTATTCATTATGTCAGTTGTATGCTCATGTGATATGCCAAAACGTTCGCTCATACTAGCAATAGTATCCGGTGCATGTCACGTCCAGGGCCTCGACTTGGGGCGTGACATTATGTTTGAAGTATTCTTGCATAGTATTGACTTGTGTTTTTAGAACAGGAAATCTTTTATACTGTTTGCATGTTTGGGTGGTCTGAACTGTGTTTTAATAAAAGGATTATGCATGATGTGTTATTGCTCAGAAATAGGACTTGCAAGTCTTGGTGTGACGACACCAATCCAGTTTATGCCGTGATAATTCAGAAAAGAACAGAATGCAAGTTTGAAATCAAACTTATCAAATGTTGAAACAATAAAAAATGCATGATTCAGAACACGATAAAATTGGGCATACAGAGATCTTAGGTGGTTCCCCGAACAAGGCACGAGTTCAGACAACTCGTTGCCCGAAATCGTGATTTGCCAATTCAGGTATACTATATTACGCTGGCCTAGTGCCGTGTGGCATATAATAATCATAAACTCCAACCCTTGCCGCACACTCGGGTTGGGGGCTTCCCCGCTGAGTCAATGGCGGATTCAATACCGCCCGTGGAATATCAGAATTGTAGGGGAGTGCCACTTAACTCAGAAGTAATACAAAGAGCAGACATTGCATTGACTAGAATGAATTATGATTTTTGGAAAGTGCCCATGTGTTTTAGAACTATTTCATGCATGATATTTTGACAAATTGCTCTATCATTATTTTATTTATAGAAAAACTTTTTTTTAGAATACTTTGCATACCCATACATCTGTATTGACCACCACTCCTCCCTCCAAGTTCTGAGGCTCAGTCTAGGGTCCAGAAAAGCAGTAGATTTTTATCAAACAAAGTTGCAGTGTCCAGTTGAAGAGCCTTCTCTATTCCAAAAGGCCTTCCTTTTCAGATTAAGTTACTTATTTCCGTTTTGGTCTACTGGGGGCCTTGTCCCAGTTTCAGACAGTTGTCAGATTTTCATGTAGCAGAGATTTCGTAGATTGATGTCAGATGTTATTTAGATGTAGTTGATCTATTGTTTCCATACTTATATTGATATCAGAATTGACCATGTTTCCATACTTATATTGATATCAGAATTGACCATGTTTCCATAGTAGATTTTGTTTCCGCATCTTCTTTTATTTTACGAATGTTGTGCATGATTACCATATAGAGAAGGGCATTCCGAGTCTTCATGGTTCGGGATGTCCATCACGGCCAGGCCCTAGTTCGGGTCCTGACAAACTTGGTATCAGAGCATGGTTCATGGTCCCAGGGTGTCTGCGAAATCGCGTTGGGTAGAGTCTTGTTTATGGGTGTGTAGTGCACCACACTTATAAGCAGGAGGCTACCAGGCATTTAGGAAAATGTCTCCCCTCTTTGTGATTTAGTTCGTGCTTTAGTGCCTGAATTAGAATTATCCCCTAATCAGTGATCTATTGTATATCAGAAAACAGTCATGCCTCCTCGTCATGCCAATAACTAGGATACTCAGGAGGATGAAGTCCGCCCCACCCATGTGATGTTGACCCGTAACAGAGCACATACTCCAAAACCTGTCCCCACTCCGGGGGTACGTCCAGTCCCGACCAGCTCTCTTCGAGCTCTATGGACAAATGTTAACCGTCCTCAATCTTCTCAGAGGGACATATCGAATGTAGAATTCAGATAATCCATTCACATGCTTGCACAGCTGGTTACCGCACAGACTCAGAGGTTGGAGAATACTGGGTTTGCATCTGTTACTTCAAAGGCTACTAGGGTAGGCCAGTTTTTTAGGATGAACCCGCCCAAATTTTTGGGCACTAAGGTAGAAGAGGACCCATAAGAGTTCATAAACGAAATAGAGAAAAATTTTAGAGTTATGCACGTGGATTAGGTGGAAGGGATTGATTTAGCATCATACCAGCTTAAGGATGTAGTGAACCAATGGTTCAAAGAGTGGAAGAATACAAAAGGAGAGAGTGTTGAGCCCACAATTTGGGATGAGTTCTTGGAAACTTTTCTTGACTGATTCTTTCCTCTGGAAATGAGGAAAGCCAAAGTAGAAGAGTTCATGAATCTTAAGAAGGGTAAGATGAGTGTTTGAGAGTATACTCTGAAGTTTAACCAACTGGCTCGTTATGCACCAAAAATAATAGGTAATATGAGATCCCAGATGAGGAAAGTTGGATCCGGCCTTTTCGACGATCTAGCTCTTGAATGCCAAAGGGCGATGCTAAATAGGGATATGGACTTTGCTAGGCTGTCGATTCACATGCAGCATATAGAAGAGAAGAAAAAGAAAATTTCTGAATCTAGAGAGAAGGACAGGTAGGTGAAGAGGGCCAAATCAGTGGATCAGAACCCCAGTCAGCAGCAGAGTGGTAATTGGGGTAGCAAATGGATAAAGAAGAATTTTTGGAGTAACACGCAGTCTGCAACTAGCGCGCCAGCATCTAGAACCCTAGTTGATAGACGCCCTCAAAGTTTTCAAACTAGTCATGGACCCAGAGCTCAGGATACTCAGTCACAGGGTAGTGTGGCGCAACATCATTGTACTTTTCCATGGTGCGAGACTTATGGTAGGCATCATCCGGGAAGGTGTCAGCTAGGCGCATTCGTGTGTTATTCTTGTGGTCAGATGGGTCACTTTAAGAGGGATTACACTTCAGCTAAAAGGACTGTTGGGGGTGCCAAGTCTCAGGTAAACTCTTCTGCACCACCACCACCTCAAAAGGGTGCCACTTCAGCTGCCGAGAGCTGTCACAACCGGCTCTATGCTTTGACTAATCGCCAGGAGGTGGAAGCCTTGCCAGACATAGTCACCGGTATGTTACAACTCTTTTCCCATGATGTATATGTGTTTCTTAATCCTGGGTCTACCTTATATTATGTGACCCCGTATATGGCTATTGGATTTGGGCTTGAGCCCGATGTGATTGCTGAACCTTTCTCTGTTTCCACTCGGGTGGGTGATTTTGTTATGGCTAGGAGAGTGTACAAAAATTGTGTTGTGTCTATTCTTTGAAGGGATACTGTGGCAGACCTCATAGAACTTGATATGGTTGCTTTTGATGCTATCCTAGGGATGGACTGGCTCTATCGGTGTTATGCCATACTAAACTGTAGGACCCAAAAGGTTACCTTTTGTTTTCCGTATGAACCAGTAATAGAGTGGGAGGGGCACTCTTTAGCACCTAGAGGGCACTTCATATCTTATCTTAGAGCCCATAAACTTATTTCCAAAGGTTGCTAGTACCATCTTATTCGAGTTAGAGACTCTAATGCCGAAAGTCTTCCATTTCAGTCTATCCCAGTGGTAAATAAATTCCCAGAAGTTTTTCCAGATGATCTTCTAGGAATTCCACCTGATAAGGAGATAGATTTTGGCATTGATGTGTAGCCAGATACCCGTCCTATTTCTATTCCACCATATAGAATGGCTCTTGCAGAGTTAAAAGAGTTGAAAGAATAGCTAGCAGGTCTCCTAGATAAAGTTTTTATCTTAACTAGTGTTTCTCCTTGTGGTGCACCTATACTCTTCATGCGAAAGAAAGATGGTTCCCTACGTATGTGCATAGATTACCATCAGCTGAATAAGATTACTAATAAAAATAAATATCCTTTTCCTAGGATTGATGACCTCTTTGAAAAACTTTAGGGAGCTAAGTGCTTTTCTAAAATAGACCTTCATTCGGGATATCATCAGTTGAAAGTTAGGGAGTCAGACATTCCTAAAACAGCCTTCCGAACCAGATATGGTCATTATGAATTCTTATTCATGTCCTTCGAGTTGACTAATTCTCGTGCAGATTTTATGGACCTAATAAATAGGGTCTTCTGTCATTTCCTAGACCTCTTTGTCATAGTTTTTATTGATGACATCTTGATTTACTCCAAAAGTGAGGAGGACCATGCCAATCACCTTTGATTTATTCTTCAGACTCTTAAAGATCATAAGTTGCATGAGAAATTCTCCAAGTGTGAATTCTTGTTGAATGCCATTGCCTTCTTGGGGCATATTGTGTCTAGTGAGGGGATTTGAGTTGATCCCCAAAAGGTTTAGGCAGTGAGAAAATGGCCCAGACCCATAACTCCAATCAATATTCGGAGCTTCTTGGGTTTGGCGGGTTATTACAGAAGGTTCGTAGAGAGTTTCTCTTCTATTGCTGCACCACTTACTAAGTTGACTCAGAAAAAGGTGAAGTTTTTATGTTCTGACTCTTGTGAGAATAGTTTTGAAAAGTTGAAAGACAAGTTGACTACTGCTCCTGTTTTGACTACTTCGAAAGGAACAAAAGGTTTTGTTATGTACTGTGATGCATCCCGTGTGGGACTTCGGTGTGTACTTATGCAGCATGGTAAGGTGGTGGCTTATACATCTAGTCAGTTAAAGGTGCATGAGCGAAATTACCCTACTCATGGCTTGGAATTAGTAGCTGTGATGTTTGCGCTTAGAATTTGGAGACATTATCTTTATGGGGTGCATGTTGATATTTTCACTGCCCATAAAAGTTTGCAGTATGTTTTCTCGCAGAAAGAACTAAACCTCAGGCATAGGCATTGGATGGAGATTTTGAAAGAGTATGACATGAGCCTTCACTATCATCCGGGTAAGGCAAATATTGTGGCCGATGCCCTCAGTAAATTGACTATGGGCAGTCTTTCTCATGTTGAGGAAGGGAAAAGAGAGATGGTGAAAGATATTCACCGACTTGCAAATCTAGGAGTGCGACTCTTGGATTCCGAAGATGGGGGATTGGTTGTTCATGAGATAGTTAAGTCTTCCGTTTGTACAGAAGTTAAAGAGAAGCAGGTTGAATATCCCATCTTGATACAAATAAAGAAAGATGTGGGTCAACAGAAGGTGATGTCCTTCAAAATTATTGGTGATGGTATTTTGAGGTATCAGGGTGGATTATGTGTACAAGATTTTGATGGTTTGCGGAAGAGAATGCTTGACGAAGCTCGCACTTCGAAGTATGGTGCTCACCCAGGCTCTACTAAGATGTACCATGATCTGAAATCTATGTATTGGTGGAATAATATGAAACGTGATATGGCTGACTTTGTTTCCAAATGTTTGAACTGCCAACAAGTTAAAGTAGAACATATGAGGACAGGCGGTTCTTCCCAAGATGTAACTTTACCCTTGTGAAAGTGGGAGATGATTAATATGGACTTCATCACAGGAATCCCGAAGTCCCGAAACTAGTATGATTCTATTTTGGAAATTGTAGATAGGCTGACCAAGTCATCCCACTTTCTGCCTATCAGGACTAACTATTCGGGAGAGGATTATGCCAAGCTGTTCATTGCAGAAATAGCTCATTTGCATGGTGCACCTGTGTCCATCATATCTGACCGTGGTACGAATCTTTGTATTATTCTCCTATATCTTAGTATTCTTGAAATAGTGCTTGGCTATATTTACGCATCATCATTTGGGAACAAATGATCCTAAGGGGAGGATAATGTAGCGCCCCGTAAAATGCATGCACGTGCAAGCCCCTAGTAGTTTACTCTTAGCCTTGGAAACTTGAAAATATTCTAATTGTCAAGAGACTTAGTCTCATTTTTAGCTCCTAATCTTTGGGGATTTTATTTTCATTCCTCCCGACCTCCGACTTTAGATTTTCTTGTTGCGTTGCAATGGGGTAAGGTCGTAGTACGTCTCGGGCGAGTTTCAGAATTTTTAGACGAGCCTAAGGGCATGTTTGGTGTTCCATTCCAGTAGCTCCGGGAGATAAGGGGGCGCCGCCCAGGGTCCTCCCCCGCTCTAAGGCATGTGCCGCCTGGGCTACCCCACCGCTCTAAGGAGGGCGACACCTGGGGTACTCCGGTGCTCTAGGCAGGGCGCCGCCCGGGGTATCTCGCCCGGCCAATTTGCAGCACCCTATTCCATATCATTAAGGGTGAAATGGTACTTATCCAACCCCTTATCACCTCCAACATGGGATTAAGCTCCCAAATACCCATCATTGATATTTTTCTCAAAAAGCACCAAGAACACTCCCAAGGGTTTCAAACTAGAAACCCAAATAACTCAAGATTCAACTGTGGATTTTCAAAAGCGATTGATGATTTGGAATCCCCAATCCGCAAGCTTCAAGAATTATCTATTATCTTTCGAGGTTAAGGTACACAGGGTTTTCCTAAAATCTCATGGGTATTGAATTCATGTTTTTAAGAAAAGGGTTTTTGATTTACGAATATAATCATGTTTTGGAAGTTTTGACGGTATTGTTTTGGTCTTTAGACCTTTCCCCAAATTGATTGAAAAAAATTATATACATATATAGATGTATGAATGTGTTTAAGGATGAATATTCAATTGAGAGAATGAATTATAATGAATCCCTCTCTTATAGTGATTTTCCCATCTTTCATATGATATGAATTGTTCTAAAATTGCATCTTGAAAGCATGATATGAAATGTCTTGATTTATGCTATGAATTGAACATGATTTTGAAATAAAAAGAAAGGGTTATGCATGTTGATAAATGTTGAATATACATATAACAAAGAGTGCATGGTTTTTCCAAAAGCACATGACCACCTTATGTTTGAAGTATTCTTGCATAGTATTGGCTTGTGTTTTTAGAACACGAAATCTTTTATACTGTTTGCATGTTTGGGTGGTCTGAACTGTGTTTTAATGAAAGGATTATGCATGATGCGTTATGGCTCATAAATAGGACTTTCAAGTCTTGGTGTGACGACACCAATCCAGTTTATGACATGATAATTCAGAACATAACAGAATGCGTGTTTGAAATCAGACTTATCAGTTGTTGAAACTAGAAAAAATGCATGATTCAGAACAGGATAAAATTGGGCATACAGAGAGCTTAGGATGTTCCCCGAAGAAGGCACGAGTTCAGACAACTCGTTGCCCAAAACCGTGATTTGACGATTCGGGTATACTATTCTACGCTGGACTAGTGTTGTGTGGCGTATCAAAATCAGAAACTCCAACCCTTACGACACACTCGGGTTGGGGGCTTCCCCTCCGAGTCAATGGAGGATTCCATAACACTCGTGGAATACCAGAATTGTAGGGGAGTTCCACCTAACTCAGAAGTAAAACAAAGTGCAGACATTCCATTGACAAGAATGAAATATGATTTTAAGAAAGTGCCCATGTGTTTTAGAACAATTTCATGCATGATATTTTGAAAAATTGCTCTCTCATTATTTTATTTATATAAAAGATTTATTTTTGATTACTTTGCGTACCAGTACATCTTTATTGACACCCCCTCCCCCCTCCAAGTTCTGAGGTTCAGTCTTGGGGTCTAGAAAAGCAGTAGATTTTTATCAGATAGAGTTGCAGTATCCAGTTGGTGAGACTTCTATATTCTAGAAGGCCTTCCTTTTCAGATTCTGTTACTTATTTCCATTTTGGTCTACTGGGGCCCTGTCCCAGTTTCAGACAGTTGTCAGATTTTCATGTAGTAGATATTTCGTAGACTGATGTCAGATGTTATTTAGATGTAGTTGATCTACAATTTCCATTCTTATGTTGATTTCAGAATTGACCATTTTTCCGTAGAAGATTTTTTTTCCACATCTTCTTTTATTAAGCAAATGTTGTGCATGATTACCAGATAGAGAAGGGCGTTGCGGGTCTTCATGGTTCGGGATGTCCATCACGGCCAGGCCCTAGTTCGGGTCATGACATAACTTATGCAAGTACTAATCATGATACAACTAGACTTAGATCGTATCAGGGTATTACACTGTCTAAGCTAAAATACATGGGAAAATTTTAGATTATGCGCTGATCTCTTATTAACTGAGTCATGACTAAATAGATGAATTTGAAATATGATGCTTTGACTGAAATGAATTCGCAACTTACATGGATGGAATAGATTATCTCTTGGGATGGTCATACGCCTGAAACTTCAGATAGTAGGACTGGGTGAAAAGGTGGAAAACCACCGTAACTTGTCTACCTGACTGTTAAACTGAATTACATTGGAAACTTATACTTAACTGGATTATCTCTTCAACACTTTTTCTAAAGAAGCTCTAGTAACACCAGGGAGAAAATAATCTTGAGAATGTGTTACACAAGACATTCATCTAAGGAATCCCAACAGTGACACCACTCCATAGCATAGTTTATAAATGTATAACTCATAAACTAGGATAGACTTACCAGGCCTTTGGCAAAGAAACTTCTTGTTTTCAAGCTTAGTACACTTCTCGAATACTCCCTTAACTATACTATTCCCTTTAAATACCATACTCATTTGATTCAAGCTTCCATATCTTTTTAGAGATCACAGCCTAAGCATAATGTGTCTTACCACTTCAATGACTAACGATGAACTCTTACAATGGATTCACTAGTGCATATTGCATTCCTCCACTTAAATACCAACATGTCATCCAAGCCCATCTTTATAACCACATATGAACTTCAAAACAAACTCCCATAAAGACATACTTCACATATAATCTAAACCACTATCAATATAACTCCCTCGCGCTACCCCAAGAACACACACACACAACTTTCAACTGACCATCACATGTATCAAAGACTTCGCCCCCAAATATTACCAATACTCTATGTATTTTTTTATCTTCAAAATCAGAACCCAACTACTGCGAGAACAAATTATGTTGTAAGGAAAGAAATAAAAAATGTATAACTCTTCATTTGCAGGACCACATGTTGGGGGAAGGAGGAAAGGGTCACTTTTTCTATTACATTAAGGATTTCGAGAACAAGGTAATCCCTATCCCCGCCGGAACAAATAAATTGCAGGAACATGAAAAAAATTGCTAACTCAGCTTTTTTAATAAATTTAAATAGAAATACACCTTAGTCTCTCAAAAAGAGTAACATTTTATATCATAATGGAAAAAGTCTTCAAAGAACCAAGTGCAACAATATTAACAGCCTATCTGGTTGTGACCAACGAAGGTCAAAACTAACAGTCTCTTCTCCACCAATTTAGAACAACATCAAAAGGAATGTTCACATTAGGGAATCTCCAACATTAAATATAGATGGGGGGTGAAGGGAGGTAACTGAGAAGCATGAGAAGTCACCGTGTCCTGAGGTGCATTCATAGAAAACCTATTAGCGACTAGAAAACTTGTCATTCCGCTACGGAAAACCACCATGTTAATAGGTGCATTCAAAGCACCGAAGCTTGCAGCTACATAACTGGACAATCCTCTATGAGCAGCCACATTGCTCTCAAGTGTATTTTCAACACCGAAGCTAGCAGCTGCGTAACTGGATACACCGCTATGAGCAGTATTGAACAACATTGCATGAGAAGTTGGCACATTCCCAACATCAAATATGGAATTGATATCATTGTCTTCACCCCTTGGCTCAGTGATTAATGCTTCAATGTCACTCCTAATTCTAGTGATAGGGTGACCGTAAGATCTACTGTTAGCAGCAACACATGGTTGTTCGCTAGGTAATAGGGATCTTCTAACATCAACAGGAAATCAAGTTTCAGTTGCATCTTCATCCTCCATGATTGTGTCATGATGCTGAATATGCACTCAGCAATCATATTAAGATACAAGACTATCATATCAGGATATAATATGGGGGCCCAACATTGGGTAACAAAGATTTAGGCTGGGTCTGGCTCTAATACCATGTAAAGAATGGATTTTGGGCGTAACTCAACCTCAAAATCTATCTTATGTGGCAGGATTTTCCAAGTACATATAAGGAGACCAAGGACACCACACATCCAAAAGTGGACAACTGGAGCGTGGACAATGTAAGATGGGGGGCCCAACATTAGAAATAAATAAATTGGGTGGGTCTGGCTTTAATACAATGTAAAGAATGGATCTTAGTCCTAACTCAACCTCAAAAGATAGCTCAGTACAACTTTTATAAAATTGTTTTCTATAATTATGATAAAAGGCAAAACCATGGTTCGATATACCTCTATCTTCTTCCCTCCTCTATTCGGCTTCAATTTTCTATTGATTTCAGAAGGTAATTTGTCCTTCTTAAGAAGAAACTCCGAGTTCTTGTAATACAGATTTGCCTTTGGTGTCCTCTTTTCCCTCTCTACATATTCACCAATTGTATTGTTATTGTTTACAAAAGAAGAAAAATTATGGTGCGACGGATGTTGGAATTGAGATTGGCGATGATGGTGGGACGACTATTGGAAACAAGCATGGTAATGGTGGTGGGATGGATATTGGAAATAAGGCTGGCGATGGTGATGGGATGGATGTTGGAAATAAGGGTCGCGATGGTGGTGGGATGAATTTTGGAAATAAGGGTCGAGATAGTGGTTGGACGATTATTGGAAATGAAGGTGGTGATGGTGGTGGGAAAGATTTTTGAAATGAGGAACGCGATAGAGGTGGGGCAGACGTTGGAAATGATGAAGGCAATGGTGGTTGTATGGAGGTGGATAATGAGATTGTTGGACCATTGATTACTAGAGTAGATGATAGGGTTAAGATTAGTTTAAGTGGAGGGAATTTGAATATTTAGCAGATTAGATAGATTAGGAGTACATTTGAAGGCAAACTTTATCAGTTTAGGAGTTGTGTGAAGAGGATTGAAGATGTGGCGCACGAGAAGGTGCAGTTGAACCCGATTAATAGTGGTAATAATGAAAGAGGTAGGATTTTTGTTGGTGTTCCTGATGGCGGAATTATCTCGCATAGTGGTCAAGAATATTTAGGTGGGGATAATGTGTTTGAAAATAGGTCTGTAGTGCGAGTGAAATATAGTCAACAAGGACCATTTCGTCATAGGCCATATCAACCACCCAGTCTTTCTGCTGTTGTAAACAATAATAATGCAGTTGGTGAATATGTGGAGAGGGAGAAGAGGACACCAAAGGGGAATTCATATTACAAGAACTCAGAGTTTCTTCTTAAGAAGGACATATAACCGTCTGAAATCAATAGAAAATTGAAAACAAATAGAGGAGGGAAGAAGGATGGAGGTGTATCGAAATATGGTTTTGCCTATGACGATATTTATTGAAAACAATTGTATAGAAGTTGTACTGAGCAAGCTTTTGAGGTTGATTTAGGCCCAAGATCCATTCTTTACAGAAGGAAAGAGAGAGAAACAAGTTATTATCATCTTTAAAGTTAATCCATGAAATCATACATTACGTCTTATAAGAACTGTCTAACATTACTGATAACAATAACAATAATAAGAACCAGCACATCCTACCCACTAGCCCTACAAAAATAAAATCACCATTGTAAACATAAATTCAGATGATTAATCCCATCCTCAAGAAGTGCACAGGAAGCCCACCTGTTTTTTCAATGTTGTCCAAGAAGCCCCTCTGCGCCATTCTACTTCTTCTCTTGAATTCTGGTTGTCATCGCATTGCACTTCCGGGTAATTAGGTAATGGAACATGTACAGAATAGATGGATTCCACATCTTAAATTAATATATTATAGTGATTTATGATATCATCGCGAGATTTTCCAGGAAGTTCTTGGATATAGTGGAGCTTAGAAATCCTGAAGGCAGGTCGTGGTTTTTCTCCTTTGGGGAATGAGTTTCCATATAAAATTTTGTGTTTTCTATTTACTTTCTCAATGAATTTTATTTTTTATATTTCTCCTAGTACGTGTTTGTGTGAGTTCATCTGGGAACAAGTCCTATAGATGCGAAGCAACCCACTGCAACTCTTCAAGCTCTAATGAATATTAGCTTCTAGTCAGAAAAACTTTAATGTCGTTGTCACTTGAAAACTTTTTTCAATGACGAGCTAGCCATAATACTTTAGATGGAAAACGGTTTCTTTATGTTAGTTAGCAAGCTGTATTCGGGAGAATGTCTAAGACGAGCCAATAACAGTTGAACAAAATTCTAACATCACTCTGAAATTTGAACGCAACTGATCCACACGGATCCATAATGTTTTTCCATACAATTTAGTTAAAAAGTTGCAGTGTAGTCAGTGGAGCGTACAAGCTAGCTGTTAAAATCAAGAACATATAGCAGTAGTAGAAATTAAGATTGAACTTTTGTGATGCTTATGTTGATTATTGCCTCAGTTACTGCAGTAAAAGTAGGAGAAATTGTTGGACATTATCCGGCCTTTTTAGCCATGGTCTCAACTTAGTTTAGTGGCTGATTTTGTAGATGTTAGTGGTTTAGTTGTTTTGGATATTGCTGATCATGGAATCATGTACAAAGTAGTGGCTTAATTATAGCTTTAGTTATTACATTTTTTTAGTATTTAAGCACAACTTCAGATTAATGAAAAAATCAACCTTTGTGTAGTAAATTATTTGTTCTCTTCTTTCTTTCTTTGTTTACACTTCAAAGGGTTGAAGTTAACTGTACAACTCCAACAAATTGGAATCAAGAGCTCTCTTCTTGAGGGACCCGCATTTGAGGGAATTATATCTTTATCTTCTTGTTTTTTCTCCAATGGATTCAGAGACTCCTCCCACTGCACTAGCACCACCTGTCTTCAAAGTTGAAGGCTATCATGTCTGGGAAGCAAGGTTGAGGAGGACTACGAAGTTCCTCCCTTGATTGAAAATCCAACCATAGCACAGATGTGGAATCACAGGGAAAAGAAAATAAGAAAATCAAAGGATAGATCAACGTTATTCGCTGCAGTCTCATTTGAAATCTTTGTCAGGATTATGACATTGAAATCAACTTTTGAGGTATGGAATTTCCTAAAGAAAAATATGAAGGAGAAGAACGGATCAAAGGTATGCGTACTCTTAAACTGATCCAAGAATTTGAAATTAAGAAGATGAAAGATTCAGAGACAATCAAAGAGTATTCTGATAGATTACTCAACATTGCCAACAATGTAAGATTACTTGGCTCTTAATTTATTGATTTTATATTGGTTCAAAAAAATCTAGAAATTGTCCCCGAAAAGTTTGAAATAACTATTTCCGTACTGAAAAATTCTAAGGTTTTTTCACAGATTAGTTTGGCAGAACAGTTGAATGCTTTGTAGGTACAAGAACAGAGAAGACTTTTGAGGTCCGAAGGATCTATTGAGAGTGCACTACCTGCAAAAGTTCAATCAAACTAGGGAGACCAATGAAAGAAGAAGTGGAAAAACAAGGAAAACTAAGGTTCTCATTCTCCTGGGATCAATAGGGGAGGGAAACATGATTTCCCCCCTTGAAAGCATTGTGGAAAGAAGGATCATCCACTGTTCAAATGCTAGAGAAGGCCAAACCAACAGTATGAGAAATGTCAGCAGATGGGACATCATCAGAAGGTTTGCAAGAAAAACACTCAACAAACTAATGCTACACAGGTAGCTAATCAGGAAGATGAAAAGCAACTCTTTGTAGCGACATGTTTTGCAACTAGCTGCTCGAGTGACAAATGTCTTATTAAGAGTGGTTGCACAAAACACATGACATTTGATCGCGGCCACTTAAAGGATTTGGATACTTTAGTAATTTCCAAAGTACAAGATGGTAATGGAGACTATATTTCTGCTGAAGGCGAAGGTACAGTGGAAATGAAATGCTCCTCAAGTACAAAACTAATCAAAGATGTGTTTTTTGTACCTAATATTCGTCTTATTCTGTTAAGTGTTGGCTAGATGCTTGAGAATGGTTTCAAACTTCTCTTTGAGTCCAATTACTGTCAAATCTAGGATGAAGAAGGCAGAAACTTATTCAAGGTAATGATTGTCACGACCCCAAAACTAGTGTCATGATGACACTTGTCACGGCGTACCTTGACAAGTAAGCCTATCTCCCAAACTGATACGAATAAAGAAAAAGACAGAAATACCCAAGGTAAGGCTTCTAGAATAAAGTCGAACCATATAAATAATCATAACAATGCGGAAAGAACTTATCCAAAACCCAAAGCATGCCCAAAACCAGGTGTCAATAGTGTAAGAACTACTAATACAATCCAAGAGTCAAATACATCAGCAAAATAACCACAAAGGAATAATAACTGTCTCCAAACACTAATAAAGACATAACTAGTATAGAAAGATAGAGGTGAACTTCGGACGCATGAATGTCCAACCGCTACCTTGGAAGCTCCAACAACCGCCCGAATCAAGTTAGCTGAGGCACACTCGAGCTAGGACCGGTACCGAAAGAGCGCAGTAGGCATGAGTACGGTCCACTTGTAATCAGTAGGTATCATAGGCCGACTAAGCAAAGTAGTAAATAAGGCATACAAAATATACACTAAGGGCACACCACCTGCAATCAGAAAATGTTCCACAACGGTAGCCCACACCACTTGCACTAACAGTTCTAATATATCTCACATATATTGCAAAAACACATCAAGATATAGAACAAAAGTATAGATTATGTCACATATAAAATAGAGGAAGAGAGAACATGTAGCTACAAGATCATCAAATACAAGTAAAGAAAGGTAAGACAAATACATAGATGACAAGTCAATAAGGCAATACAACACAACATAAACACAATAAAGTAAGTGCAATGTATATGATAATGATGATGATGATGATGACGCACAAGGTTGTTGTACCACCTCCGGGATCATCACACAATCCCCGTATACACCTAAGGAGCCAAAGCTTCCTGACGTAGGACCCATGGGGGGTTCGTAAACCCATAGAAAATCCACATATCTCATATCTCCTTCCTGGCACATCCCTCGGAAAGGGTTTTATAAGGTGTTACAATATTTTTAAAAAAGTGTTGCCAGTGTTTCTCAGATGTTGCCACGGTGGTATCAATGTTTCATGAATGAGTATAATATGAAGATGTAATGCTCAAAACCAATCACAATAAGTATTTACACAACCAACCACATGCTATATTTCCACAACCAGCCATAATGATACATTTCCACAACCTCAAGAGCCAATATTCACTCGTTATTTTCATTTCATACATGAATTTCCACGTCTCGTATGCCAGTAAAGTATGAATATAATCACAATACACCTATGGTACCACATTAAATAATACAATACAATTACTCACATGTATTCAAGGCTATCAACGTCACATAGGACCCCACACGGTCAAACATATCACATAATATTTCAATTTCGATAATTACATCACATATAGGCCCCCACACGGGAACAACACGTATATATACATTTTTCATGATTAATTCCCACCCTTAACATGCATTTTTTACCATCATTTACTACCCATTCTAGTCTGAAGAGTTAAGCCATAACCTACCTCGAAAGCCAAAACCGGTCCGCTACACTTGAACCCGCGAACTTACTTTTCAAGAACAATCCCAAACTTTACTAAAAACATCAAATATGAAATCTACATGTCAAAACAAAACCAATGACACCCATATTGACAACTTTTGGTTCGGGGTCAAAACGGACCCCCAAAATAGGTTTCGGAGAAAGAAGGGAAAAATTGGAACTTTACTTCAAAAATATGTTCCCCATATTTTTAGGAACCTACAGCTGAAAACCCAAGTTAAATCGAGTGAAAAACGGGGTTCAAATCGAAGAAAAACCATTTTTGAGCTTTACCGGGTAAAATTCTTGAACTCCCAATCTTCACTTTTAAACTCCCAAACTATTTAGGGTTTAACTCCCAAGAGCCAAAATGAAAAATGTGCAAAATAGGTCAAAAAAATTATTTATCAGTGCAGATTTTTCTGCACTGCTGTCAAAAGAAAAAGCTGTTTTTTTTAAACTCAATCTGGACTTCAACGGGGTACCCGGTACTCGTTCGGAGTCCGATTTATACAAACGAACTATGAAACCATACTAAATTCGACATTCTGGACGCGATGGATATATCATATTTTTCAGAAAAATTCGTTTTCACAAAATTGACCTCCGAGACCCGAAATCACAATTTTCCAAACCGTGGGTCGAAATGAGATTTAAAAGCCGTAAAATCATACCACATATGCTAACACACTGAAATAGACATTTTGGATCTGTTGGTGAAGTCTAATTTTCCATACGAGGTCGTTTCAACCTAAAGTGGATCCCACACACAACTTTCCAATTTTTTCAACTTTCCGACAATAGGTCGAAATGAGCTCGGGTGAATTAGGACCCGAACCAAAGGTCTACCTAGCCTAAAATAGATAGAACAGAGATGCTGGCGTAGTCCGTTAGGTCATGTGTTGCACGGATCAAAATATAACCACATAAGTCCAAAATAAGGCTCTCAAAGCCATCAAAAACCATAACATTGCATAAATGATACCAAAATACATCAAAAATCATGTCAACCACTCCCACACCCCAGAAATACCATAATGCAACTACGGAGAGGGATAAAACAATCAAATCACACAAAATCACAAATATCACATATTTAATCAAATTTTTAGGTCGTTACAATGATGAAGGGTAGGAGCTTTATATTGGATCTCTTAGATCATGAGCAAAAAGCTTATTCTGGAACTAAGATCAATGAACAAGTTTCACACCAAAGACTTGGACATTTCAACCATGCTGCTATAATTAACTCACAAAAGAAAGATCTGGTTCGAGGGCTGGCTAATCTTGAAGCCGAAATACCATATTACAGAACTTGTCAATTTGGCAAGCAAGCAAGACTTCCATTCATGAAAGCAACATGGAGAGCCAATGAAAAGCTAAAATTAATCCACACAGATCTGACTAGTCCTCACCGAACTCCGTCACTAAAAGGGAGCGCTTCCCACCGAATGGGGCCCTACGTAGCGCAAATCCGGATTAGTCGGACTCCAATGCGGGTACCAGACACCAGATGAAAAAAAATACTGCAAGACGGATCTTCAACTGGCTGATATGTTTACCAAAGCCTTGCCATAGAGTAGATTTAAATTTTTCAGAGAAAGTCTTGGAAGTTGCAACAACTGAAGCAAGGAGGAGTGTTGATTATTGCCTCAGTTACTGCAGTAAAAGTAGGAGAAATTGTTGGACGTTATCCAGTTTTTTTAGCCATGCTCTCAACTTAGTTTAGTGGCTGAATTTTTAGATGTTAGTGGTTTAGTTGTTTTGGATATTGCTGATCATGGAATTATGTAAAAAGTAGTGGCTTAATTATAGGTTTTAGTTATTGCATTTTTTTAGTATTTAAGAACCACTTCACATTAATGAAAAATCAACCATTGTGCAGTAAATTATTTTTTCTCTTCTTGATTTCTTTGTTTACACTTCAAAGAGTTGAAGTTAACCTTACAACTCCAACAGCATAGACTAAATACCTTTGCGAATTTGCATCGTTGGAGCTTCTGTATTTGCTAAATTTCCATGGCGTTTGGATGATCCAGAGATCTTCTTTTGTCCCATATTTCTGAAATGCTACAGTTACTCTTCTCTCCTAGCACTGTAGCTAAACGTTGGCGGTTTTTGATGCACAAAAATCCAAAATCGTTCGGAGGAGGTATTATTCAAAAGTAGAGTTGTTAAAATGGGTCAGTCAAACCTAACTGCTATTATACTTCCTTGTTATATGATTAGGAATCTCTTTTATTTAGTTTTTTGATATTATTTTTTTACTTATCAGTTTTCGTATCTTTCGGATTGTATTTACTTTGGTTTCTATGTTAATCATCTTTGTATGTAATACACTGGCTATATAAGGGCAAATACAGTGATCAATATCTATCTGTTCATTGCTACCAGTTCTTCTCTTACACTTCATGGTATCAGAGTTATATTGCTTCAATAAGCTTGATCCCTTTTTTCTCTTTCCTCCAGCCCACCAGCCTCACACCTAAGTGACCCCAAATATAAGTGTCATAAATCCCGACAACATCTCCGGTGCAGAGACTGTTGTCTAGTTCAATCCGATTACATAACTCCCCATGAAATGACTGAAGATGACATAACCTGCGTTGGAGGTATGATCTTGAGCTCCAAAGCTAGAAACTGTGTTACCAGAAATTCCACTATGAGTAGCACTAAAGAGCATTGCATGAGAAGTTGGTGCTTTCCCAACATCAAAAATGAAATTGATATCATTATCTTCATCCATGTGCTCAGTGATTACTGCTTCAAGGTCACTGCCAGTTCTAGAGATTGGATGAGTGTAAGTTCCATTGCTAGTAGAAGTACATGGTAGTTAGCTGGGTCATAGGGATCTTGCAACATCAACACGAAACCCAGCATCATTAGCATCCTCCTACCCCATAATTATTTCATTAGTGGAGAATGATGAGTTGAATATGAACTCATAATTCACCAAAGAATTATGCCCTGAGCACTCCCCTGCAGCAACTGCTATAATCTGCTCAGTATTGGTGCTTTCTCAAGGAAACATGCTCTCATTGTTAGTGTTTGGCACTGCTTGTGAAGTTCCGGTGGCTTCATCATCCGCGCTAGCTATATCGAGAATGATTGCTCTTCTATTTTCCTTGGGAACAGCTTTGAGGTGCTTGAAATACTTTTGGTCATGCTTGCCACCTATGCTGGTGTTCTTGTTATCACACAGTGCCTGGATATACTTGTCCAGTCAGCACTTCCATATCTAAGCCCCAGAAAAATGACCTATAACAGGAAAGAGAGAAATAAGTTATTATCAGCTTTGAAGTTAATCCAGGAAACAAGGTCATAGGACAACATTTACTTAAAACTTTTATTTTCTCTCAATCAGCTAATCACACACATCTTAAAAAGCACAGAGCCAAAATGGTATGATTCCATAGGAATATTTGTTGCCTTCTGTATGCACTGTGTTTGTGCTTTATAAGATGTAGTACGTGGTTAGCAGATCGAGAGAAAATTAAACTTTTAAGTAAATGTTGTCCTGCGATCTTGCTTCCTGAATGAACTTCAAAGCTGATAATAACTTACATTTTTCACTTTCCTTCTATAAGTCATTTCTCCAGGGCTTAGATATATTTGGAAGAGGTGACTGCAGAAGTATATCCAGGTACTGTATGATAACAAGAACAACAACAGAGGTGGCTAGCCATGCGGAAAAGTTATTCAACCACATCAATGCCTGCAGCAAATATAATAGAACAGCAAGACTAAGCGTTCTCAATATAATTATTCCGGAGGCTGAAGCTGTGGGAACATAACAAGCAGTGCCAAGCACTAACAATGAGAGCATGTTGCCTCGAGAAAGCACCAATAGTGAGCAGATGATAGCAGTTGCTGGGGGAGAGTCCTAAGGACATAATCCTGATTTGAATGATGAGTTCATATTAAACTCAGAATTCCGCACTGATGACATGATTATGGAGCAGGAGGATGCTATGAATCTGGTTTTTGTGTTTATGCAGCCACATCCCTATTACCCAGCGAACAACCAAGTACTTCTACTAGCAGAGGACCTTTTGCTGTTGCTAGCATCCGTGCTATGAATGCTCCTCAGAACATGGTGTCTGCTCTTAGTGGAATGACTTGTTTTACAGGTGCAAGCATTGGTACAATAAATGCACCTAAGAACAAGTGGCTACTCATAGAGGGATGACCACTTTTGTAGTTGGTAGATCCGTGATATGAATGCACCTCAGAATGTGGTGGCTGTTCAAATCAGAAAGACCTAGTTTTGCAGGTGCAAGCATTGGTGCTATAAGTGCATTCATAACACGGTGACTTCTGATAGTGGGATGACCAGTTTTGCACCTTCTAGCATTGGTTCTATGAATGTACCTTAGAACATGGTGGCTGCTCATAGCAGAATGACTAGATTCTCAGGTGCTAGCCTTCGTGCAACTAGTGCACCTCAGAACACGGTGTCTGCTCCTGCTCAGTTACCTCCCTTCGTCCCCTCATCTAATTTTGGTGTTGGGGTATGACCCAATTTAAACATTCCCTTTGATGGAGAAGGCATTTTTGATCTGCATGACCTGTGCACTTACTAGATGTTCTGAGTTGGTGGAGAAAGGCTATTAGTGTTTGGTATAAGTTTTTCACAACCAGATAGTGATACTGCACTTGTGTTTTGAAGATTTATTCCATTATGCTATTCGGTATTACTCTTCTTCATCTATTCTGCTTTTGGTTGAAAATCTTAAAAAGAAAACTGAGTTAGAAATTGTTTTCGAGTTTTTGTAAACTCTTTACTTTTGCCGTTTTCTTTTTGATGCCAAAACGTCTTACAAGCAAAAAGTTCAGGCTAGAATCAAATGCTACTAAGCTAAGTTTATTTACATATTCACATGGCTACCTGACCATAAAAAAAATATAATGCTATGACGAGTTGAAAATCAAATTGATACGATTGCAAGAATGGGAATAAGAAGTAATTTACTAGCCACCACCTAGGTGGTTTGGGGGGTTGAAATGTTGAGATCTTTTTACTACATAACTGAATAGTCCAAATGTCATGTCCAGAGTCGAGGCCCTAGACGTGCCACGCACCCGATACTATTGCTAGTACGAGCGAACATTTTGGCATATGTCATGAGCATACAACTAACATAATGAATATAGAGGAAAAAAATAGTATAAGATTTCTTAAAGGACAGTCTTTCATCAATGTTCATTTATATCACTTAACGTCTGAAGATACAATAGTCATGACAAATAAGACTAAAAATTACAAGATCTGTCTGGCAACTAAATCAGTCTGTGAAGCCTCTAATAAGTACTAACACTGAAAGGAAAGAAAATATAATGAAGTCATCATATCTTGTCCAACCTCCTGATAGGAAAGAGGCTCACCAATAGTAGAAGATAGAGATCCTAATGAGGCGCCTGACCGCAGACATGAGAGACAGAACCATGAAACGATTTAGCACCAAAGACGGTCAATACGTGGAATCTATTGGTATGCAAAACCATTTAAGGAGGGTAGTACTTCAAGAGATAAGAAATGACAATAAAATTCAAACGTAAAAGAAGACAACTGGAAAAGAACAATAATATAAGCTAAATTTATGATTAAACATATAAGGTAGATTTAATTCCTTTGATTATTTGTGGGAGAAAGTAGTGAACCATCATAAACCACCATGTGAGCGCATGGAGTCTGATCTCGGCCCGATCAGCTAAGCCATCCAATACCTCTTCGGGCATAGGACATGGAATGACAGAATTTGCTAGCATCCATGGTTAGCCCCTTTTCGGGACACATGATAAAAAGATTCATCGGACTTGTGGAATAATCTATATACTATGTCGGCAAACATAGTGTAACACCCTGTAAAAGTCGTGCATGGATTAGCCTTTAATAGAGTGCCCTTAGACTTAAAAACTTGAAAAATTTTCTAAGTGTAATGAGGACTTAGAGTCATTTTAGCTGGCAATCGTCGGGATACAACTTTTCAACCTTCCCGACATCCGCTTTTAGATTTTCAAGTTGCGTTATGATCGGTAAATCTCATAGTACATCTCGGATAAGTTTCGGAATTTTTCGGAACGCATAAGGCTGCGTTTGGATTTAAAAACAGTAGCAAAACGCATAGACTATTGCCCAGTTTTCAGCATTTCAGGGTCAATTTCAAACGATCATAACTCCCCGTATATAATGAAATGTGTGAGACATAATATATCAAACAAAATCTCTTCGAGTCCTCTTTCAATTTCAGTTGGTTTCATCCAATTTGAGTATATGAGTAAAAAGTTATAATCGATTTACTCCAGTCTACCAAACTGTCAACTGAGGGACAGATTTGACCTTAATTGTTCCTTAGGGGTATTTTGGTAATCCTCCACCCCTATATATACCACCAACACGGGATTTAATCCCTCAAACACCATAATACACATACTTTTTCCAAAATTGCTCAAGAACTCTCCCTAGGGTTTCAACATTAAAACCCAAGCAACTCAAGATTCAACCGCGGGTTCGTGAAATAAATTACAGATTTGGAATCCTCTCGACGTAGGCTTCGATAGACATCCAAAATTCGTGGAGAACAAGGTATGCGGGGTTTTCATAAATTCTCATGGGCATCGAAAAATCATGTTTTAGAATGGGGTTTTAAATTATGTATATATATTTATGTATAAGATGTTTTAACATCATTGTTTTGGTCTTTTGACCATCTCCAAAGCGATTTGACAGTTTATATACATATATGAATGAATGTGTTTCAATTTTGAATACATGAACTTGCTAAAGACATTTGACCACCAGGTGTTTGATGAAATTTCTGCATGAATTGAACTTTATGTTTCGGAATATGAAATCCTTTACATCAGTTACATGTTTTGGTGGTCTAAACTATGTTTTGAATGAAAGCTCTTGCTTAATACATTATGGCTCAGAAAAATCATGACTTGCAAGTCTTGGTATGACGATACCAACTCAGACTAATGCCATATAAGACTCAGACTAACAGACATTTCAGACTTTCATGATTTTAGACATTCAGAATGTTGCATGTGCAGAAAAGGTTAAAAATGGGCATACAGAGATGTTAGGTGGTTCCCCGAAGAGGGCTTGAGTTCAAGCGACTCATTGCCTAAAACCGTGGTTTGCCGACCCGGGTATACTATTATGCGCTGACTTAAATGTCCTGTGGCGTATCAGACTCAGACACTCCAACCTTTGCGGCACACTTGGGTTGGGGGCTTCCCCACCGAGTCAATGGCGGATTTCATACAGCCCGTGGAATATCAGACTTGTAGGGGAATACCACCTAACTAAGAAGTAAAACACAGATCATGATTTGAAATGAACAGACAGGTTACATGTTTTCAGAAAGTGCCCATGTATTTTTCAGAAACAGTTTTATACATGATGTCTTGATGAAAAATTTCTTTCACTTAATATGTATATATATATATATATATATATGTATGTTCCATTATACTATTTTTTTTGGATTGCTTCGCGTGCCAGTACTTTTGTGCTGACCCCCCTCCTTCCAGGTTCTGAGGCACAGTCTAGGGGTCCAGCTACTCAGTAGACATTCTCGGATTTGCAGACTTGATCTCACAGTGGTGAGCCTTCTATTATTCGGAAGGCCTAATTATGTCAGACATTATCTTATTTATTATGTTTTTGGTTTACTGGGGGCCTTGTCCCAGTTTCTTTTCAGACAGATGTTTATGTTCTTAGTAGAGATTTTGCAGACTGATGTCAGATGGTATTATTCAGAAATATTGCTGAACTTGACCATGTTTTCCGTACTCAGTTTTAATTCCGCATTTTATTATTATTATGAATGTTGTGCATGATAACCAGATAGAGAATGGGTGTTCCGGGCCTTCAGGGTTCGGGATGCTCGTCACGGCTAGGGCCTAGGCTCGGGTCGTGACAAACTTGGTATCAGAGCACAGTTCATGGTCCCAGGGTGTCTGCGAAATCGCGTCGAGTAGAGTTCTGTTTATGGGTGTGTAGCGCGCCACACTTATAAACAGGAGGCTACTAGGCGTTTAGGAATGTTTCCCTTCTTTGTGATTTAGTTCGTTCTTCAGAGTCTAAACTGTCCCATTATTGGGTTGATTCAAGTGCAAAAAGTTTAGAGTATACATGATATAGTCCTTTTCGATTACGTTCTATAAGATTTTAAAAATTATTGAAAAACTCGATAGGAGTCTGTTAGTGCATCAATATATGCTGATTCTGATGTAAATATTGATCCTGATGGAATCGTGCATTCCAGCTTAAGGTATTAAGTGTATATTGTCCCTCTCAAAATCATGTTACAGTTGTGGACAATGTATAGCAGAATGTTGGAACTATATTTCTACCCAAATAGTAGCATAAGTTAAAGTGTTGTTGTCATGACCTATTGGTAGTGATATTGGACCAAGAATTTGGTGATGTAAAGTCACAAAGTTAGAAGTCAGAGTGAGGGTGATTTTGTGTAAATGAATATTTCAGTTGAATAATCGATGTTTGAGGATGATTTACCCCTTTATAGTGATAAACTAATGTGGTAGCTAGCAGCATGTGTGGATAGTATGGTAGTCCATGGAGGAAGTGCTTTACTCAGATTTTTATTTATACAGAATAATATGTATATTCTTAGACCATTAAATATTAGGTGTCAATTTTCTATCCCTTGTAATATGTAATTTTGTTACCATGATGTTTTTGAAAAATAAAATAAAATTTAAAGTCTAGTGAAGCCGTGTGGGGCTCTTTCGATTCACTAGCATAGTTGCCTTGTCATCCATCTCATTTTCTTGTTCAAAATACAAAACCAAAGTCTAGTGAAGCCGTGTGAGGCCTGTTTCGATTCACTAGCAACTTGTTGTCCAACTTGTTGTTCTTTCATTGGTTTAATATATGTATGGATGAATCTGTTTGAATGAGATAGAGTTGGTAATGAAGTGATTCATCCTTGTGTGTTATTAGTTGAAGGTAGAGAAGGAGTTGTTGGTCAGGGTGATTTGTTGATTGCTTGAATGTGGAAATGGCTATATTAGCGAGTAAGTTATGATTATAGACTCATGGTTGTTTGAGGAATTTGAAGGCAGTCTAAATGTATGAATGAGTGAGTAAGTATGAGGTGAGAAATCCGTATAAGTAGATACAATTGTACGGGGTTATAATATAAGATTAAGGTTGACCATGTTTATTATGAGGCTTTAACCCCCTTGACCCTCTTTTCATTGGTAGTTGTAAACTAGTGCTACTTGTGAGAAGGTATGTAGCAGATTTTTGAGATATTTGGGTAGAATATCCCAATTTGATAGATTAGTGTATTTATATTATATTGCATTCTTCATTGGTGGTAGATGATTGATACTAAACTATAGGCTTGAATTTAAATGGTGTGGTGGTAAATAGTGGCAAGAGTTTGTTGATGCATATTTTGTGGGATTAATTTAGTAGGCTTGAGGTGCTGAAATAGTACATGCTAACGGAATGATGATAAGGTAAACCGTTAGGTCATGAACAATTATTGTGGTTATGAAGTTCTAGTGCACTAGTGTTTCGTGATGTTTAGTTATAGTTTCCAAGTAAAAATTTTGTGTAAGGTTGGGTTGTAAGTCATGCATAGCACTAGATATTAAGTTTGAATAGTTGAAGTTCATAAAGGTGGATGTGATGATTTCTTGATCAATGATGTTAGTTATATGAAAGTGATCTAATAGGCTTGAACGGTGTGTGAAATGACTTAAGTTTAAATTGATTCGTAATGAAGTATAATGTTGTGGGTATGGTGTGTAAGTATGCCCAAGGCGATATGGAGTTGTGGAATTTCTCTAAGACTATTACATGTTGTGTGTGACTAGTGGTACCATGGAGTTGCTAGTTGGAAAAAGACTAGTTAGATGATATATGGTGTTCTAGATAGCCAAGTTAAGGAGCCTTGATTGATAGTGTTGAGCCTTTTGATGTGATCTCGATTCTCATGGTAGAGAGATATAAGTTTGGAGTAGCAATATTGGTATGCTAGGACGGAAGTGGTATGGTTCATCAAAGGCTTGGTGATATCCATGTTAAGTGTTAGAATCTAAGTTTGAGTTTTGAAGGTTGAACGGATAGAAATAAGTGTGCAAGCATTATACATTGACTATTGGTGGCTATGGAAAGATAGAGTGTATCCCAGAAGGTAGTCATTTGGGTTGAGTTCTATGATATGCATGTATTGTCAATTTTTCAGGCCCTAGAGTGCAGTAAGTGTTGTTCAGTTAGAATCTGGTAAGGGATCTCCCAAACGCTAGATGATGACTTGAAGCTAAGTGGGAGATGATAGAACGAATAACCAAGTAAGGCTATCAGATTCTAGTAGTGATGCAGTGTGATTTAGAACATCAGAAAGTAAGGGTGAATCTCAACCCATTCCTACCTCAATATTTTTTTTTGTTATCCGGATGCTTACTCATGCCTTACGATGCAGTTCCGTGATAATAGTTCATGATTCCGGTATATGATAGAGAGTCACGTACTCTTCCAATTCCAAGATAATGAGTTCTAGTTCATTCAAGTAGTCGGAATCACATTCCTTATGTTATGAACTCTAGTCGAGGTCATGCAACTCCTGACGCATGTACTCACTCTTTATAGTGTGCTCAGTCCCATATAAAAATCTTTTTCACGCTTGAGGGTCTTATGTTTTAACCTTTTAGTGACCCTTCCTATGAAATGATAGTGGTGTTGATGTAAATGTTCTTGTTGATGGAAGATCATAGTATGCTTGTTTAGATAAGGCCATAAGTATGAAGTAAGATTTGGGGCCAAGTCTTTGATACATGTGATGGTTAGTGGAAAAGTTTGTGTGTGTATGTTTTTAGGATAGCGCGTGGGAGTTATATTGATAGTAGTTTAGAAACTATGTGAAGTATCTACTTATGGGTGTTTGCCTTGAAGTTAACATGTGGTTATAAATTAGGCTTGAACGACGTTTTGGGATTGTAGTGGAAGGTCGCCATATGCATTAGCGACTTCATATTAAGAGTTCAGTGTAGTCATTGAAGTGGTAAGGCATGTTATGCTTAGGATGTGATTTTTAAAAGAGGTATAGAAGGTGGCATCATATGGTTTAGAATAATAGCGTGGTGTAGCATGTTGTATTTTTGTGATTTAGAGTTAGGCTTGATCGCGGGGTAAGGATTAAGATATTTTAGACATTAGTAGAAAAAAAAAACACTATCAATGCTCATATGAGAATTTTAAGCTGAGTTGAATGAATATGATATTTATAGGGAATAGTATAGTTAAGGGATATTCGGGAAGTGCTCTAAGCCTTAAAGTAAGAAGTTGTATTGCCAAAGGTCTGAAAATTCTATCCTAATTTAGGAGTTATATGTCTATATTCCAGACTGCAGAGTAGTGTCAATGTTGTGATTTCCTCAGTGGGATGTTTTGTGTAATCCATACCCAAGATTCATGGTTCCCTATTACTGCTAGAGCTTCCTTAGAGAGAGTGTTGAAGAGAATACTCCAGTTAAGTATGAGGGTGTTGTATAATTCAGTCTGTATGGCCAATAAGTCAGTTTAGCAGTCAGATTCGCATGACTTGTTTTCTTGTCTTTGCACTTATTCATGCTACTCGAAATCTCAGACATGCTACTAGTCGAAGATAGAGTATACCAGTAGTTACGAGTATAGCCCAGTTCATGCATCATGCATTAAATTCAGATTCTAAATGTTCAGATCAGTATATTTTTATTAGGACATGTTATGTCTGCATTATTCCATATATTTAAGGCTTCAACAAGTTCCTACCCATCATTCGAGGACGAATGATCCCAAGGGGGAGATAATGTAACACCCTGTAAAAGTCGTGCATGGATTAGCCTTTAAAGAGTGCCCTTAGACTTAAAAACTTGAAAAATTTTCTAAGTGTAATGAGGACTTAGAGTCATTTTAGCTGGCAATCTTCGGGATACAACTTTTCAACCTTCCCAACATCCGCTTTTAGATTTTCAAGTTGCGTTATTATCGGGAAATCTCATAGTACATCTCGGATAAGTTTCGGAATTTTTCGGAACGCATAAGGCTGCGTTTGGATTTAAAAACAGTAGCAAAACGCATAGACTATTGCCCAGTTTTCAGCATTTCAGGGTCAATTTCAAATGATCATAACTCCCTGTATATGATGAAATGTGTGAGCTATAATATATCAAACAAAAGCTCTTCGAGTCCTCTTTCAATTGCAGTTGGTTTTATCCAATTTGAGTATATGAGTAAAAATTTATAATCGATTTACTCCAGTCTACCAAACTGTCAACTGAGGGACAGATTTGACCTTAATTGTTCCTTAGGGGTATTTTGGTAATCCTCCACCCCTATATATACCACCAACACGGGATTTAATTCCTCAAACAACATAATACACATACTTTTCCCAAAATTTCTCAAGAACTCTCCCTAGGGTTTCAACATTAAAACCCAAGCAACTCAAGATTCAACCGCGGGTCCGTGAAACAAATTACAGATTTGGAATCCTCTCGACGTAGGCTTCGATAGACACCCAAAATTCGTGGAGAACAAGGTACGCGGGGTTTTCCTAAATTCTCATGGGCATAGAAAAATCATGTTTTAGAATGGGGTTTTAAATTATGTATATATATTTATGTATAAGATGTTTTAACATCATTGTTTTGGTCTTTTGACCATCTCCAAAGCGATTTGACAATTTATATACATATATGAATGAATGTGTTTCAATTTTGAATACATGAACTTGCTAAAGACATTTGACCACCAGGTGTTTGATGAAATTTCTGCATGAATTGATCTTTAAGTTTCGGAATATGAAATCCTTTACATCAGTTACATGTTTTGGTGGTCTAAACTATGTTTTGAATGAAAGCTCTTGCTTAATACATTATGGCTCAGAAAAATCATGACTTGCAAGTCTTGGTATGACGATACCAACTCAGACTAATGTCATATCAGACTCAGACTAACAAACATTTCAGACTTTCATGATTTTAGACATTCAGAATGTTGCATGTACAGAAAAGGTTAAAAATGGGCATACAGAGATATTAGGTGGTTCCCCGAAGAGGGCTTGAGTTCAAGCGACTCATTGCCTAAAACCGTGGTTTGCCGACCCGGGTATACTATTATGCACTGACTTAAATGTCCTATGGCGTATCAGACTCAGACACTCCAACCCTTGCGGCACACATGGGTTGGGGGCTTCCCCGCCGAGTCAATGGCGGATTCCATACAGCCCGTGGAATATCAGACTTGTAGGGGAATACCACCTAACTCAGAAGTAAAACACAGATCATGATTTGAAATGAACAGACAGGTTACATGTTTTCAGAAAGTGCCCATGTATTTTTCAGAAACAGTTTTATACATGATGTCATGATGAAAAATTGCTTTCACTTAATATGTATATATATATATATATATGTATGTTCCATTATACTATTTTTTTTGGATTGCTTCGCGTGCCAGTACTTTTGTGCTGACCCCCCTCCTTCCAGGTTCTGAGGCACAGTCTAGGGGTCCAGCTACTCAGTAGACATTCTCGGATTTGCAGACTTGATCTCACAGTGGTGAGCCTTATATTATTCGGAAGGCCTAATTATGTCAGAAATTATCTTATTTATTATGTTTTTGGTTTACTGGGGGCCTTGTCCCAGTTTCTTTTCAGACAGATGTTTATGTTCTTAGTAGAGATTTCGCAGACTGATGTCAGATAGTATTATTCAGAAATGTTGCAGAACTTGACCATGTTTTCCGTACTCAGTTTTAATTCCGCATTTTATTATGATTATGAATGTTGTGCATGATAACCAGATATAGAATGGGTGTTCCGGGCCTTCATGGTTCGGGATGCTCGTCACAGCTAGGGCCTAGGCTCGGGTCGTGACACATAGTTTCGGGCATTTGTTGTTTAAACCTATGCCTTCACGGTCAGCTAACTAACTCCCTTAAGGACATGACATTATCTTACTTATTTATATTCAAAGTGTTAACCTCATTAGGCTCATGTTAAAGGTTTAGCCATTTTAGGCTCATCTTCATGGTTTAGCCATTTTAGGCTCATGTTCATACTTTAGACATTTTAGGCTCATCTACAAAATTTAGCCACTTAGGCTTATGTTGGGAATTCAACCGCTTTGGGTTCATAAGATTTTGATTTAGCAACATTTCAGAGGATTTCCAAGCATTATAGAGTAAATTGAAACTTTACAGCTAGAAGTCATAATTCTAATTCAACTGTGGACTTAACTTCAATTGACTTGTTATAATAAAATAATTAAGTTAAGGATTCATGCATTTTACAGAACTTAATGAATTAAGGTATAATTATGAGCTTTCCAGTTAAGATTCATAACTTTGAGTTTTTATTGGCAAACATCTTCTGTGAAACAGCTTAATCATCTTTATAGGATGTTGTAATTTACCTACTGGAACATAACAAGAACGTGATCTGCTAGAAAATCTTGGATTAGGGGAGCACAATGAAAGGGTAGTAAAAGATGGGAGAATTAGGCAACAAGGAAAACATGTAAATAAGAGGATGTATGTCGCAGGAGAAGGTTGGTCAATAAGTCTACGTTAGTAAGGCAACTTAAATAGTCTTAAGGAAATGGTCTCTTCTATCTGCACATGTTTATGCAATCTTCACGTTTTTTGGTAAGTTTTTGTCGTTGTAAGTTCCATTAATTTTTATTATCGATTATAAATAGAACCATCCGAAACCACCTTCAATTAGCAATTACACATACTTGTTAAACTTAAGGATATTTAGAGTGTCAACATATAATCTGGCACAAATATCAGCTTAAGAGACTAAATGGAACGATGCTTCTATCGGAATAGGTTTTCACCAAAAACAAAAAATGAATAAGTATTCATGATCTAAGGTGATTTTCAGATTTCCTGAAAACTTATTGATAGAATTAACATAATGGATGAAGATAAAGAAATTCCAGATTTCCCAGAGAATTTATTAAAGAACCCGGACATGTTAAGAGTAATTTGAACCGAGAGAAACAATAAAACATGAAGATGTAAAGAAAGAGTTCTACATACCTTTAAGTGTTGAATGAACCTGAGACCGAAAGAAGGGATTTCGACTTGCTTTCGAGAATCAATTCCCTTAGATTTTTGAGTGCTGAGTTTGAGAGGTGAACTGGAATTGCTGGATGATGAATAGTTGTTGAATTGCTTGAGAAAGTGGCGTTTTTAAATGTGTGTAACTGAGGAAGACAAGGAGATTGTAACTGATGGAGTTTTTAATATGTGTAATGAGGGAGATGGTAACTGATGGGGTTTTTAATGTGTGCAATGAGGGAGATTGTAACAGATGGAGTTTTTTATGTGTTTAACTTAGTGTGAGATGTTACAATATATCCCCTTTGGAATCATTCGTCCTCGAATGAAGGTAATAGATTCGAGAAAAAATAAACTCTATGCACAAAAATTATTGAATGAGACTTAACGCAGACATACATAGGACATGGGTTTCAGGGACATGAACAGAACAACTTAAGATGTGAATTAATGGAAATCATATGCATGAACCATAAGAGTATCTTGGTTATCAGAATTGGGTTCATAGGGCATGAATGACATGTTGAAGACTTGGACTTATTCCCATTCGAAATGAAGTTATATGACATGAAATAGCGGTGCATTAGACTTAAGAATAGGAGTATTTTCACCTCTAATACTGGTAGCCTTAGGTCTTAGAAACACCATTCGTAGCTACCCCTTTTTCCTCTAAATACCACACTTCATTATTTTCAACATACATGGGTACATGCAGATACTAAAATCTGGCTCTAATTTCACATTCCCACCAAATTCTAGCCTAACTCAGAGATACAAGATGCCACGCCTAAAACAATTGTGCAAGTCTCAATTTTACAATCCTATAATCTATTTCTGTTTAGGAACCTTCATCTTGATTGTTTACTTGCTCTTAGGTTTGTTCTAAAACCCGGCAAGGTCTCTCTTGCATCTACAGTTATCTCTAAGAATACTACTTTTTCTCATTGCAAAAACTACCATCCCCGTGCTCTAATTAAGAACTCACAACTTTCATCATGAATATAGGTATCGACATGATATCCAAGTCTACCACTATAACTACTTCATGGTATCTTTAAAGTTAACACTATATAAAAAGAAAAATCTTCCCCGTTTGCCTTAGAACCTATTGACCCACAATTTCATGAGCTCCTATCGGGAGGCACACCATATGACCTCATCTTACTATCACAAATAGCTAATCCTCATCTCACACTTCATCCATAGATATGATCTTAGATGTAACCAGTACACTACAATTATCTTAACAAAGGCCATATATTCACCTCCTTCGGAACAATTACTCAGCTGAGATCACACAACTGTGATGTCATAAGGAATATCACCGAAGGACTATAGTATAAGCATAAAAAATAAAAGGGATACTATTTAATCACTACTAATACTCATTGTGACCTTGCCACTCCAGATGAGGCTCTGGAATAAATAGGCACGAATACTTCATGTACCAAATAACATAAGGTGTGAATAGAGAGTCATTCTGGACATAGGGATAGCAGACCACAAGCTAAGAACATATCTTAAAGTATGGTTTCCTAAGGAATGAACCTAATGTAAAGGATGTGTTTTTTGCTCAGGAACAACGTAGCGTAGAACCTGGACTTCTAGAACCTTAGAGTAATATTTGGATCGTGGTGTGAAGTTATTGTTTCCTATTGAAGGGTTAGAACATGGACATGATGTTGCATATAAAATTTGGATCTTAGACATAGGCACGACATGAATGCATAACTCATGGGTAGAGTGTCATCTTGGATGAAGTCATGAAATACGCTAGAATAAGATTGAATCGTAGTGAAACTAGTCATCTCCCTTTTCTGAAAACCATTACTATATGCATCTCAAGACCCATTTTATTAACTTTACCCTATCATCTCCCCCTTAGGTCAAAGTCGATATTTAAAGTATGCGGACCTATTCTCAAATCTAAGCTATCATCACCTTACTCCCCTGAATACTATATCTTTAGGTACGCAACCTTACTAGGACTTAATCCTGAGCTACTTCTCTTAACATTCTCTAAACTTTTCAAATATCATTTTATAATTCATGCTCTCATTGGAATACATAACCACTTTCTCTATACCTGATCTTCCATTCTTAATCTACTAACAGCACACCTCTAAATTCTTATCCACCCACTCCAATGGAAATTAAAATTGAATGAAGAGGCTCAACATCGTCCATTTATATTACTCTCAATTCAGCTCTAAAGTACACCACATACTACATAACAAGGCTTCTCCACACTTAGAAAGTCAAGGGAACTAACTAGGATCACATAGCAATAAATAACTTAGAATCTTATATAATAACATATTACCTTGGTTGCATGTCTATTTTCATATAACTTAAGGCCCTTCTTTATCTAAGGACTTAGCCACAATTCACTGTTTCAATTCTATTCCACATGTGTATTATTTTTACAGATTCACACTATTCCTAAATTATCAAACTTAAGCTCTTCCAAACAAAAAATCAAGCCTACTAGATCTATTTTCCAAAACTAGTGCTATCACCCTTATACCGCCATTCATTCATCATTGTGGTTGTCTAAAGTTCAAGAGTAGTGTCTACTAAACATAGATGGCAACACTATCTGATAATACTAATTCAAATTCTATCTTATATAAAAAATCAAGAACCACTAGTCTATTCAGGTTTCATGAAAACATAGGCAATCTAAATCACATCACTTATCTCATAGCCTAAAAGCACATTCTCCTTCGCAACATTACTATCATTCCTTACTAACATAAACTTACGCAATAATAAACTTCTTTCTTAAACCGAGTATACTCCAAGTCGTCTTATCCAACCATTCTTCCCCTATTAACTATCAAAAAGTTTTGTAAGTCTTGATACACCCTATCCAAAACCAAAGGACATTCCATTCCTTTTCTCTCTTAATGAATAAAACTCTTGCTAAATACTCCAATCAATCACTTTCCCCACTTTTTGTCTTCTACTCTAATGACTTCATATTTCTGACCTTGAGATTATACTACTACTTATTACTTACCAAAAAATATCCCAAATAGCATTATCTCTCGGGTGGCAACACTATCCAGGAGTCTAGACACACTCTTCCCCCCGTTAAGGGTGTCATCTGGAATAAGTTTCTGCAGAAGGCCTGGGAGAACAATCTTACTATAGCTAAAAAGCACGATTTATATGAACTAGAATGTTAGTTTTTTTTAAAAAAAAAATTATAGACTCGAATAGACTAATGGGCTACTAAAAACCCCTAGTGTAGTCAGTTAGATTTCTTTTGACTCTATTGGAGAGCACCCCATCGATAAGAATATAAGTTTCACAACTCCTACGACCTTAAATATGAGGAGTAGATAGAGAAATTTGATAAATGCACAAATCCGAGTAAGTTTCTTTTTCTTTTGCACCGCTATATTGCACGATCTAGAGTATGAAGAACAAAAACATCTCCTAAATGTCCTGTAGTCTACTTATTATAAGTGTGGCGGGCTTCACACCCATAAAAAGAACTCTACTAGACACGACTTCATAGACACCCTAGGACACTTGAACTCTGTGCTCTGATACGAAGTTTGTCATGCCCCGAGTCTAGGCCCTAGACGTGGCACGCACCGATACTATTTCTAGTACGAGCGAACATTTTGGCATATCACATGAGCATACAACTAACATAATGAATAGAGAGGAAACAAAATAGAATAAGATTTCTTAAGGGATAGTCTTTCATCAATGTTCATTAATATCACTTAACGTCAGAAGATACAATAGTCATGACTAATAAGACTAAAAATTACAAGATCTCAGTTTGTGAAGCCTCAAATAAGTACTAACTCTGAAAAGAAAGAAAATATAATGAAGTCATCATATCTCGTCCAACTTCCTGATAGGAAAGAGGCTTACCAATAATAGAAGACAGAGATCCTAATGCGGCGCCTGACCGCGGACATAAGAGACAAAACCTACATAATGAAACGATGTAGAGCCAAAGAAGGTCAATACATTGAATGTATTGGTATGAAAAACTATTTCAGGAGGGTAGTACATCAAGAGATAAGAAATGACAATAAAATTCAAACATAAAAGAAGACAACTGGAAAGGAACATGAATATAAGCTAAATTTATGATTAAACATGTAAGGTAGATTTAATTCCTTTGATTATTTGTGGAGAAAGTAGTGAACCATCATAAACCACCACGTAAGCTGATATAGTCTGATCTCGGCCCTATCAGCTAAGCCATCCTATACCTTTTCGTTAATAGGACATGACGTGACATAATATGCTAGCATCCATGGTTAGCCCCTTTTCGGGACACATGATAAAAAGAGTCATCCAACTTGCGGAATAATCTCTATCCTATTTCGATAAACATAGTTTCGGGCATGTGTTGTTTAAACCTATGCCTTCACGATCAGTTAACTAACTCCCTTAAGATCATGACATTATCTTACTTATTTACGTTCAAAATTTTAACCTCATTAGGCTCTTGTTAATAGTTTAGCCGTTTTAGGATCATGTTCATAGGTTAGCTGTTTTAGGATCATGTTCATACTTTATCCATTTTAGGCTCATCTACATAATTTAGCCACTTAGGCTTATGTTGGTAATTCAACCACTTTGGGTTCATCAGATTTTGATTTAGCACCATTTCATAGCATTTCCAAGCATTATAGAGTAAATTGAAACTTTTCAGCTAGAAGTTATAATTCTTATTCAACTGTGGACTTAATTTCAATTGACTTGTTATAATGAAATAATTAAATTAAGGATTCACCCCTTTACTGTAAGAAAATAAGAAAAAAACTAAAGCCTCGGAGACCATATTTAAGCTATCAAAAACAGTCCTTCAAGTTCATAGATCATTGATTTTACAGAACTTAATGAATTAAGGTATAATTATGAGAGTTCCAATTGAGATTCATAACTTTGAGTTTTTATTGGCAAACATCATCTGTCAAACAGCTTAATCATCTTTATAGGATGTTGTAATTTACCTACTGTAACATAACAAGAACATGATCTGCTAGAAAATCTTGGATTAGGGGAGCACAATGAAAGGGTAGTAAAAGATGGGAGAATTAGGTAACAAAGAAAACATGTAAATAAGAGGATGTAAGTCGCAGGAGAAGGTTGGTCAATAAGTCTATGTTAGTAAGGCAACTGAAATATGCTTAAGGAAATGGTCTCTTCTATCTGCAAGTGTTTATGCAATCTTCACGTTTTTCGGTAAGTTTTTGTCGTTATAAGTTCCATTAATTTTTGTTATCGATTATTAGAAATAGAACCAACCGAAACCACCTTCAATTAGCAATTACACATACTTGTTAAACTTAAGGAGATTTAGAGTGTCTACATATAATCGGGTACAAATATCAGCTTAAGAGACTAAATGGAACTATTCTTCTGTTGTAATAGGATTTCACACACAAAAAAAAGAATAAGTATTCATGATCTAAGGTGATTTTCAGATTTCCTGAAAACTTATTAATAGAATTAACATAATGGATGAAGATATAGAAATTCCAGATTTCCCAGAAAATTTATTAAAGAACCTGGACATGGTAAAAGTAATTTGAACTGAGAGAAACAATAAAACTTGCAGATGTAAAGAAAGAGTTCTACATACCTCTAAATGTTGAAAGAACTTGAGACCGGAAGAAGGGATTTCGACTTGCTTTCTAGAATCAATTCCCTTAGATTTTGAGCGCTGAGTTTTTTAGGAGAACTGGAATTGCTGGATGATGAATAGTTGTTGAATTGCTTGAGAAAGTGGCATTTTTAAATGTCTGTAACTGAAGAAGACAGCGAGATTGTAACAGATGGTGTTTTTAATGTGTGTAATGAAGAAGATTGTAACTGATGGGGTTTTTAATGTGTGTAATGAGGGAGATTGTAACTGATGGAGTATTTTATGTGTGTAACTGAGTGTGAGATGTTACACCAAATGTATTGAAAAAGTGATCCTTTTAGTCTAAGTATATACCTCAAAATCCTTAATCTTTAGAAAAAATTACCATTTTCCTCCCACCCCCACCGTGTCTGCCTGTAGCAATGAGTTTGGTATCGTCATACCAAAACTTGCAAGTCCTATTTCTGAGCCATAATGCATTAAACATGATCTTTTATAAAAGTGTAGTTTTAGACCAGCTAAACATGTAATTTGCATAAAAGATTTCATGTTCCGAAACTCAAGTCAAATCCATGCAAAACTTTCATCAAACATATGGTGGTCATGTTCATTTTGGCAAAACCATGCATTCTTTCATTACATGCATATTCAACATTCACAACCCTCTCTTTCGTGTTCAAAATCATATTCCAAACATAGCAAAAGTCAAAGCATTTCATATCATGATTTTTTCAAGATGTATTTCAAAACAATCTATATCACGTGAAACATGAGAAAATTTACATCAAAAGAGGCATTTCATGTAAATCATTCTCTCAATTCATATTTCAAGATAAACACATATATACATATACATATAGTTTTCAAATCACTTTGGGGGAAAGCCAAAAGGCCAAAACAATATCATTAAAGCTTCTAAAACATGTGTATGTACATGAATTCGAAAACCCCATTCTTAAAACATGATTTCTATGCCCATGAGATTTTTGGAAAACTCCGCGTACCTCTATTTAAGAAATTGAGGGATGATACTTGAAGCCTACGATGTGGGGATTCAAAATCTCCAATTATCTTCCAAAACCCACGGTTGAATCTTGAGTTATTTGGGATTTTTGTTTGAAACCCTAAGGGGTGTTCTTGAAAGAAAATTTGAGAAAGGGATTATATTTTGATGAATTAGGGGCTAAATCTGGTGTTATAGACGAAATTTAGGTGAGGTGAAATGACTAAAATGCCCCTAAGAAAACAAAGTCGAAACTGTCGCTCAGTTGACAAGCTGACACGCTGAAGTAAAACGGGTATAACTCCTTACTCAGATGTTGGATTTGGATGAAACAAGTAGTATTGGAAACAAGACTGAAAGATATTTCATTTGATAGGTAGCATCTCTCCCAGTTCATTATATTTAGAGAGTTATGATAGTTTGAAGTTGACCCTGAAATGCTGAAAACTGGGCAATAGGCTATGCGTTTTGCGACTGTTTTGAAATCCAAACGCAGCCTTATGCGTTCTGAAAAATTTCGACACTTATCCGAGATTTACTATAAGATTTCCCGATCGTAACGCAACTTGAAACTCTAAAAACAGAGGTCGGAAATGTTCAAAAGTTGTATCCCGAAGATTGCTAGCTAAAACGACTCTAAGTCCTCATTGCACTTTGAAAATTTTTCAAGTTTTTAAGTCTAAGAGCACTCTATTAAAGGCTAATCCATGCACGACTTTTACGGGGTGTTACATCAGATTTATGAATACATTCATATTTTAGAAATCTTGACGGTATTGTTTTGGTCTTTTGACCTTCCCCAAATTGATTTGAAATTATATATATACGTGTGCATGTGTTTTATGATTTATGAATGAATTGAGAGCATGACGCACATGAATCCCGCTCTTGGTATGATTTTTCCAATTTTCTTATAATATGGATTGTTTTGAATGTATTTTGAAAAGCATGATATGAAATATCTTAATTAATGCTACAAGTTGATTTATGATTTTGAATTCGAAAGAGAGGGTTGTGCATATTGATAAATGTTGAAAATATTCATATAATGAAAGAGTGCATGATTTTTCCAAAAGGACATGACCACCATATGTTTGAACAATCTCAGCATAGTTTTGATTGTGTTCTCGAAACATGAAATCTTTTATAATGTTTGCATGTTTGGGTGGTCTGAACTGTGTTTTAATGAAAGAATTATGCATGATGCATTATGGCTCAGAAATAGGACTTGCAAGTCTTGGTGTGACGACACCAATTTAGATTATGCCATGATAATTCAGAACAGATTTAATGTATGTTTTAAATCAGATTTTTCAGATGTTGAAACTAGAAACATGCATTATTTAAAACAGGATAAAATTGGGCATAAAGAGAGTTTAGGTGGCTCCCCGAAGAAGGCATGAGTATCAAACAACTCATCTCCTAAAACCGTGATTTGCCGATCCGGGTTTATTTATTACGCTGGCATAAACCCTATGGCGTATCAGATTCAGGAACTCCAACCCTTGCGGCACACTTGGGTTGGGGGCCTCCCCGCCGAGTCAATGGAGGATTCCATACCGCCCGTGGAATATAAGAATTGTAGGGGAGTGCCACCTAACTCAGAAGTAATTTACAGATCAGAACTTGCATTGACAGGCAGGTTACATATTTTTCAGAAATGCGCCCGTGTGTTTTGAAAGCCACTTGATGTATAATGTTTTGACAAAGTTGTTTCCCAAACAATTTTATTTACATATAAGCTATATTTTGGATTGCTTTACATACGAGTACATATGTATTGACCCCCCCCCCCTCCTCCTTCCAGGTTCTGAGGCTCAGTCTAGGGGTCCAGAAAGGCAGTAGATTCGTCAGAAAGAGTTTCTGTGATTAGTTGGTTAGCCTTCTCTATTCCAGAAGGCCCATGTTTCAGATTATGTCCCTTATTATCATTTTGGTCTACTGGGGGCCTTGTCCCATTTTTCAGATAGTTGTCAGATTTTTCTGTAGTAGATATTTCGTAGACTGAGTCAGATGTTATTAGATGTAGTTGATTTTCAATTTTCATACTTATGCTGAATTCAGAATTGACCATGTTTCCGTAGAAGATTATGTTTCCGCGTCTTCTTTATTTTTATGAATGTCTGCTTTCTTACAAGATAGAGAGGGACGTTCTGGGTCCTCAGGGTTCGGGATGTCCATCACGGCCAGGCCCTAGTTTGGGTCGTGACACCTTAACTCTCTCTTCCTTTTTTCCAAATAAAACACACCTTTTGTTGAACATTTACCTCAAGAACATTATCAACAACAATAAGAACACTTCTGAACAACAATAATATTCAAGTCATCCAACCCTTCAACAACACTTAAAAAAAGATCAAATATTGGACCTTCGACTCAAGTGTGCTTGACAAACAACAAGTTAAGACACGAAACTACTAATACAAGCAAAATAACACCTATAACTAGACACAAATTCGGCCAAACAACAAAAATGGACAGATTTGCTTCTTTTTGGAATTTTAAGATTTTCAACACTTTTTTTTTTCCGACTTAGAGAGACCAAGCTTGATAATGTAGGAACATACCATCCTTATATTTGAGACCAAATGATACCAAACGGTAGCTAAAAGAGCACGAAACAGTTCACAATCGCACAAATAGTCCACACGCACAAGACACTTAACGGAAACAACAAACACCAACTTAAACGATAGAGAAGATATGTAACTTGACGTAAGGAGAACTCATAATGCAGTAACTAAAGATTGTATTAATACTCTATAACCTCTAAAAAACAAGTTATCAAGCACCACGTTCTTACGGAACACAAGAGGAGCTCGGTTCCCTCAAGCACTCTCGATTCTAGCCGATACACACAACATAAGAAGAAACCATTTCTTGTGGTGTCAAATGGTGGTCTACTCTCTTCTTGAGAGGAAGATGATGTTCAATATTAAAAGTGATTTTTAAGAATAATCTAACTAAGATAACAAGACTAAAGAAACACCTTAAATAGTCTTTACAAGAAGGATGGAAAAAGGACCCCTTTACCCTTAATGAAAGGGGAGGGTGTGAAGTGTTTGGGGCAGCCTTGGGGGTGTATTTTGGGCCCCTAATGTCAGCCCCCACATGTCAATACGTACACTCCCTTGGGCGAGTTTGCAACAAGCTCAACCGCGTCCATTTTCATAAACACGCCTTGAAGCCTTTGTAGTTCCCAAGCTTGACTTCTAGTTAATGGTCTAGAGCCCATGACACTCGTATCAATAATGTTATAAGAAATGGGTCTGTAGTTCGAGTGAAATATAGTCGACCAAGACCATTTCATTCAAGGCCATATCAACCACCCAGTCTTTCTACTGTTGTAAACAATAACAATGCGGTTGGTGAATATGTGAAGAGGGAGAAGAGGATACCAAAGGCAAATCCGTATTACAAGAACTCGGAGTTTCTTCTTGAGAAGGATAGATTACCATCTAAAATCAATAGAAAATTGAAGCCGAATGTTGGAGGGAAGAAGGATAGAGGTGTATCGAACCATGGTTTGGCCTTTGATGATAATTATAGGAAACAATTATATAGAAGTATACTAAGCAAGCTTTTGAAGTTGAGTCAGGCCCAAGATCCATTTTTTACAGCGGGAAAGAGAGGGAAACAAATTATTATCATCTTTAAAGTTGATCCATGAAACCACACACTACGTCTTATAAAGCCCAAAGCAAAAAGGTATGATGCCACATGCATTTTTATTGCCTTTTGTGTGCACTGTCTAACATTACTGATAACAATAATAAGAACCAGCACATCCTACCCGCTCACCCTCCAAAAATAAAATCACCATTGTAAACACAAATTCAGAAGATTAATCCCATCGTCAAAAACTGTACAGGAAGCCCACCTGTAATTCAATTCTGTCGAAGAAGCCTCTCTTCACCATTCTACCTCTTGAATTCTGGTTAGAATCGCCATGCACTTCTGCGTAATAAGGTAATAGAACATGTCCAGAATTGATAGGTTCCATATCTTCAATTAATATATTATAGTGATTTATGATATCATCACGCGATTTCCCAAGAAGTGCTTCTTCCATCTTTGTAAAAAGATCTTTATCCACAGAGTAGATCGCTAAGGTATTCTTTTGGATTTTACCCTCCTCTTTAGTCCAAAAGGAGATGTTACATGTCCGGTCGGTGCTCATTTTCTTTTGGATCTACAAGGAAAGACTCAAACATGAAAAGGTGAAGTTCTTGCAGAGGATTTAGAAAACGGATGAGTTTAAGCATATCACAAAAACAATTAATATGATGCATTCTTAAAGAGAAGTAAAAAGAATAAACATGAAGATACATGTGGTACACTACACACAAAAGTCCCAAGAGATATGAAACTTTTTATGAGAAGACCTACATTCTTTACCTTTCCTATAGAATCTATGGCATTGATAAAAGAAAGAAGAATACAACAAAGAAAATTATTTGTCTCAACATGAGGAGTATATGTCAATGTTCTTGTTAGTGACGCAAAAAAAAAACCTTTATGGCCTTGAACTACTTAAAGTTTAAAAATCCTAACAATCCTCTTATGTTTTGATGGATAAGAGAACTATTCTAGGTAGAAGTTTAACAAGATGAATATAAGAAACATAAAATAAGAAAGTGTCATTTCATATCCCTTCATGTCATAGATTATCGGCTCAAGGAAAAGTATATCAAAGCAGATCAAGAAGGGGAGTATTTACAGAACCAACAAGAACTGTAAGGTCCATTTCTAGTAGCAGTACATGGTTGTTCACTGGGTCATATGGATGTTGCAGCATCAACACTAAACCCAGCTTCATTAACATCTTCCTTCCCCATAAGAATGTCATCAGTTCCGAATGATGAGTTGAATATGTACTCATCATTCACATTAGGATTATGGCCAGAGGAATCACCACCAGCAATTTCTATCATATTCCCAGCAGTGGTGCATTATCGATGAATCAATGCTCTCATTGTTAGTGCTTGACAGTACTTGTGATCCACCCAAAAAAAAACACAATCATGTCTTCACACATTGGTGCTAGGGAAGTTTTAGCGGTACAAACAGTACATGGTTGTTTGCGGGAAAATAGGGATCTTCCAGCATCAACATGAAATCCAGTTTCAGTTGCGTCCTCGTCCTCCATGATTATATGATAATGTGGATATAAAATCAGCATTCATATCAGGATACAAGACTACCATAGCCTGTTTACTCTCCTTCAGCAACTGCTATGGTCTGCTCAGCATTGATGCTTTCTTGAGGAAGTGTGCTCTCATTCTTAGTGCTTAGCACTACTTGTGAAGTTCCTGCGGCTTCAGCATCTGTGCTAATTATATCGAGAATGCTTTCTCTTCTCTTCTCCATGGTAATGTCTCCAAGATACTTGATGTACTTTTGGGCATGGCTAGCCACGTGAATTGGTGTTCTTGTAATACAAAGTTCCTAGATATACTTTTCTAGTGACCTCTTCTTTATTTATCTTATCCCTGGAAAAAGGACTTATTGCAGGTGATGAAGAAGTGATCTTAAGCCTAACTCAACCTCAAAAGGAAGCTCATGAGTATAGGAGTGAACAAGTCCATATGAGGAGACTAATTACCCATCCCTTTTCCGATGTGGGATACTTAACACTGCCCCACATGCCCAGGTCTTGTCAACTAGAGTGTGGACAACATAATACAGTGGAGCAACATCGAGGAACAAAATTTGTGTGGGTTCTAGCTTTGATACCATGTAAAGAATGGATCTTGGGTCTAACTCAACCTTAAAAGATAGCTCATGAGGGGAGGATTGCCCAAGTCCATATAAAGAGACCAAGGACCCAGCACGCCCAGGACTGGTCAACTGGAGTGTGGACAATATAAGATGGGGGACCAACATCAGAAACAAATGAATTGGGTGGGTCTGTCTCTAAAACCATATAAAGAATGGATCTTGGGCCTAACTCAACCTCAAAAGCTAACTCAGTACAACTTTTATATAGTTGTTTTCGATAATTATCATCAAAGGCAAAACCATGGTTTGATACACCTCTATCCTTCTTCCCTCCTCCATTCGACTTCAATTTTCTATTGATTTCAGACGGTAATCTGTCTTTCTCAAGAAGAAACTCTGAGTTTATGTAAAAAGGATTTGCCTTTGGTGTCCTCTTCTCCCTCTCCACATATTAATCGACCGCATTATTATTGTTTACAACAAAAAAAAGACTAGGTGGTTGATATAGCCTTGGACTAAATAGTCTTGGTTGACTATATTTCACTCGGACTAGAGACCTATTTTCAATCACATTATCACCACCTAAATATTCTTGACGACTCAGGAAAACCAACAAGAATCCTACCTTTGTCATTATTACCACTATTAATCGGATTCAACTACACATGCTTATGTGCCATATCTTCAATCCTCTTCACACAACTCCTAACCTAATAAAGATCACCTTCTAACGTCCTTCTAGTTTCTATAATCCTCTCAATATTAAAATTCCCTCCACTTAAACTAACCCTAACCCTATCATCTACTCTAGTAATCAATGGTCTAACAATCTCATTATCTACCTCCGACCCACCACCACTGCCTTCTTCATTTCCAACATCCGTTCCACCACTGTTGCGTCCCTCATTTCAAAAAAATTTCTCACCACCTTCATTTTCAAAAACTGTCCCACCACCATCTCGGCCCTTATTTCCAACATCTGTCCCACCACCATCGCGGGGTGGGACAAATTTTGGAAATCACGTCTGAGATGGTGACGGGACGAATTTCGGAAATAAGGGACGAGATGTTGGTAGGACGGTTGTTGAAAATGAATGTGGTGATGGTGGTGGAACTGATTTTTGAAATGAGGGCCGCAATAGTGGTGGGACGAACGTTGGAAATGAAGGGGGCTATGGTGGTGGGACGGAGGTGGATAATGAGATTGTTAGACCATTGATTACTAGAGTAGATGATAGGGTTAGTATTAGTTTAAGAGGAGGAAATTTGAATTTTGAGAAGATTAGAGAGATTAGAAGGACGTTAGAAGGCGACCTTTCTCAGGTTAGGAATTGTTGAAGAGGACTAAAGATATGGCGCAGGAGCAGGTGCAGTTGAATCCAATTAATAGTGGTCATAATGACAGAAGAAGGATTTTTTGTTGGTGTTCCTGATGGTGGAATAATCTCGCGTATTCGTCAAGAATATTTACGTGGGGATAATCTGATGAAAAATAGGTTTATAGTGCGAGTGAAATATAGTCAACCAAGACAATTTCATTCAAGGTCATATAAACCACCATTCTTTCTGCTGTTGTAAACAATAACAATGCGGTTGGTGAATATGTGGAGAGGGAGAAGAGGATACCAAAGGCGAATCCATATAACAAGAACTCGGAGTTTCTTATAGAGAACGATAGATTACCATCTGAAATCAATAGAAAATTGAAGCCGAATGTTGGAGGGAAGAAGGATAGTGGTGTATCGAACCATGGTTTGGCCTTTGATGATAATTATAGAAAACAATTGTATAGAAGTTTACTGGGCAAGCTTTGAGGTTGAGTTAGGCCAAAGATCCATTCTTTACAGAAGGAAAGAGAAGGAAACAAGTTATTATCATCTTTAAAGTTGATCCACGAAACCACTCACTACGTCTCATAATGCCCAAAGCCAAAAGTATGATGCCATATTTATTTTTATTGCCTTTTGTGTGCACTGTCTAACATTACTGAGAACAATAATAAGACCCAGCACATCCTACCCACTCACCCTGGCAAAATAAAATCACCATTGTAAACATAAATTCAGATGATTAATCCCATCGTCAAAAATTGTATAGGATGCCCACCTGTGTTTCAATTCTGTCCAAGAAGCCACTCTTCTCCATTCTACCTCTTGAATTATGGTTGGAATCGCTATACACTTCTGGGTAATTAGGTGATGGCACACGTCCAAAATTCATGGGTTCCACATCTTCAGTTAATATATTATAGTGATTTATGATATCACCACGCGATTTACCAGGAAGTGCTTCTTCCATCTTTGAAAAAAGATCTTTATCCTCAGAGTAGATCGCTAAGATATTCTCATGGATTTTATCCTCCTCTTTAGTCCAGAAGGAGCTATTACATGTCCAGTCCATGCTCATTTTCTTTTGGATCTACAAGGAAAGACTCAAACATGAAATGGGAAAGTTCTTGCAGAGGATTTAGAAAACGGATAAGTTTAAACATATCACAAAAACTATTAATATGAAGCATTCTTTAAGAGAAGTAAAAAGAACAAACATGAAGATACATGAGGTAGACTACCAACAAAAGTCCCAAGAGATATGGAAGATATTATGAGAAAACCTACATTCTTTACCTTTCCTATAGAATCTATGGTATTGATAAAAGAAGGAAGAATACAAAGAAGAAAACAATTTGTCTTGACATATGAAGTATATTCCAATGTTCTTGTTAGTGACGCAAAAAAAAACCCTTTATGGCCTTGAACTACTTAAAGTTTAAAAATCCTAACAATCCTCTTATGTTTTTATGGATAAGAGAACAATTCTAGGTAGAAGTTTCACAAGATGAATGTAGGATATATAAAATAAGAAAGTGTCATTTCATATCCCTTCATGTCATAGACCCTCGGCTCAAGGAAAAGTATATCAAAGCAGATCAAGAAGGGCAGTATTTACAGAACTAACAATGACTGTAAGGTCCACCGCTAGTAGCAGTACATGGTTGTACACTGGGTAATAGAGATGTTGCAGCATCAACAAAAAACCCAGCTTCATTAACATCCTCCTGCTCCATAAACATGTCATCAGTGCCGAATGATGAGTTGAATATGTACTAATGATCACATAGGATTATGTCCAGAAGAATCTCCCCAAGAAACTTCTATCATATTCCCAGCAGTGGTGCATTATCGAGGCGACGATGATCTCATAGTTAAAGCTTGACACTACTTGTGATCCTCCCAAAAGAAAGCACAATCATGTCCTCACACATTGGTTCTTGGGAAGTTCCAGCGTTACAAACAGTACATGGTTGTTTGCGTGAAAATAGGGAACTTCCAGCTTCAACATGAAATCCAGTTTCAGTTTACGTCCTCGTCCTCCATGATTATATCATAATGTGAATATGAAATCAACATTCATTTCAGGATACAAGACTACCGTGGCCTGCGGACTCTCCTTCAGCAACTGTTATGGTCTGCTCTGCATTAATGCTTTCTTGAGGAAGTATTCTCTCATTCTTAGTACTTAGTACTACTTGTGAAGTTCCTTCGGCTTCAGCATCTGCGCTAATTATATCAAGAATGGTTTCTCTTCTCTTCGCCTTGGGAACGGATTTGAAATGCTTGAAGTACTTTTGGGAATGGCTAGCCACCTGCATTGGTGTTCTTGTTATCAAACAGTTCCTAGATATACTTTTCTAGTGACCTTTTCCATATTTATCTTAGCTCATATCAGGATACAAGACTACCATGGCCTGCGGACTCTCCTTCAGCAACTGTTATGGTCTGCTCAGCATTGATGCTTTCTTGAGGAAGTGTGCTCTCATTCTTAGTACTTAGCACTACTTGTGAAGTTCCTGCGGCTTCAGCATCTGCACTAATTATATCGAGAATGCTTTCTCTTATCTTCGCCTTGGGAACAACTTCGAGATGCTTGAAGTACTTTTGGGCATGGCTAGCAACCTGCATTGGTGTTCTTGTTGTCACACAGTTCCTAGATATACTTTTCTAGTGACCTTTTCCATATTTATCTTAGCCCCGGAGAAAGTTGATTACTAGAGTTGATGATATGGTTAGGATTAGTTTAAGTGGAGGAAATTTGAATTTTGAGAAGATTAAAGAGATTAGAAGGACGTTAGAAGGCGAGCTTTCTCAGGTTAGGAGTTATGTGAAGAGGATTAAAGATATGGAGCAGGAGTAGGTGAAGTTGAATCCGATTAATAGTGGTAATAATAACAGAGGTGGGATTTTTGTTGGTGTTCCAGATGGTGGAATTATCTCGCATAGTCATCAAGAATATTTAGGTAGGGATTATGTGATAAAAAATAGTTCTGTAGTGCGAGTGAAATATAGTCAACAAAGACCATTTCATTCAAGGCCATATCAACCACCCAGACTTTCGGCTGTTGTAAACAATAACAATGCGGTTGGTGAATATGTGGAGAGGGAGAAGAGGTTACCAAGGGCGAATCCGTATTACAAGAACTCGGAGTTTCTACTTGAGAAGATTAGATTACCGTCTGAAATCAATAGAAAATTGAAGCCGAATGTTGGAGGGAAGAAGGAAAGAGGTGCATTGAACCATAGTTTGGCCTTTGATAATAATTATAGAAAACAATTGTATAGAAGTTTACTGAGCAAATTTTTGAGGTTGATTTAGGCCCAACATCCATTCTTTACAAAAGGAAAGAGAGGGAAACAAGTTATTATCTTCTTTAAAGTTGATCAACGAAACCACACACTACGTCTTATAAAGGCCAAAACCAAAAGGTATGATGCCATATGCATTATTATTGCCTTTTGTGTGCACTGTCTAATATTACTGATAACAATAATAAGAACCAGCACATCATACCCACTCGCCCTCCCAAAATAAAATCACCATTGTAAACATAAATTCAGATGATTAATCCTATTATCAAAAACTGTACAGGAAGCCCACCTGTGTTTCAATTCTGTCCAAGAAGCCCCTCTTCGCCATTCTACCTCTTGAATTCTGGTTGGAATCGCTATGCACTTCAAGGTAATTAGGTAATTGAGAACGTCCAGAATTGATGGGTTCCACATCATCAATTAATATATTATAATGATTTATGATATCATCATGCGATTTCCCAGGAAGTGCTTCTTCCATCTTTGTAAAAAGGTCTTTATGCTCAGAGTAGATCGCTAAGGTATTCTCATGGATTTTATCCTCCTCTTTAGCCTAGAAGGATCTATCACATGTCCGGTCGGTGCTCATTTTCTTTTAGATCTACAAGGAAAGACTCAAACATGAAAAGGGGAAGCTCTTGCAGAGGATTTAGAAAACGGAAGAGTTTAAACATATCCCAAAAACAATTACTATGATGCCTTCTTTAAGAGAAGTAAAAAGAACAAAATTAAGATACATGTGGTGCACTACCAACAAAAGTACCAAGAGATGTGAAACATATTATGAGAAGACCTACATTCTTTACCTTTCCCAAAGAATCTATGGTATTGATAAAAGAAAGAAGAATACAAAGATAAAAACTATTTTTCTCGACATAAGAAGTATATGCCAATGTTCTTGTTATTGACGCAAAAAAAAAAAAAAAAAACTTTATGGCCTTGAACTACTTTAAGTTTAAATCCTAACAATCCTCTTATGTGTGTATGGATAAGAGTACTTTTCTACGAAGAAGTTTAACAAGATGAATGTAAGAAATATAAAATAAGAAAGTGTCATTTCATATCCCTTCATGTCATAGACCCTCGGCTCAAGGAAAAGTATATCAAAGCAGATCGAGAAGGGGAGTATTTACAGAACGAACAATAACTGTAAGCTCCACTGCTAGTAGCAGTACATGGTTGTTCGCTGGGTAGTTGGGATGTTGCAGCATCAACACAAAACCCAGCGAGATAATTCAACCATCAGGAACACTAACAAAAATCCTACCTCTGTCATTATTATCACTATTAATCGGATTCAACTACACCTACTCCTGCACCATATCTTCAATCATGTTCACACAATTCCTAAACTGATAAATCTCGCCTTCTAACGTCCTTCTAGTTTCATTAATATTCTCAATATTCAGATTTCCTCTACTTAAACTAACCCTAACCCTATCATCTACTCTCGTAATCAATGGTCTAACAATCTCATTATCTACCTCCGTCCCACCACCATCGCCTCTTTCATTTCCAACGTCCTTCCAACCACTATCGCGGCCCTCATTTCATTGTGGTGGGATGGATGTTGGAAATGAAGGAGGCGATGGTGGTGGGACGGAGGTGGATAATGAGATTGTTAGACGTTTGATTACTAGAGTAGATGATAGGGTTAGGATTAGTTTATGTGGAGAGAATTTGAATATTGATAAGATTAGAGAGATTAGAAGGACGTTAGAAGGGGAGATTTATCAGGTTAGAAGCTATGTGAACATGATTGAAGATATGGCGCAGGAGTAGGTGCAGTTGAATCTGATTAATAGTGGTAATAATGAAAGAGGTAGGATTTTTCTTGGTGTTCCTGACCATGGAATTATTTCGCATAATTGTCAAGAATATTTACGTGGGGATAATGTGATCAAAAATTGGCCTGTAGTGCGAGTGAAATATAGTCAACCAAGACCTTTTCATTCAAGTCCATATCAACCACCATGTCTTTCTTCTGTTGTAAACAATAACAATGTGGTTGGGGAATATGTGGAGAGGGAGAACAGGACACCAAAGGCGAATCCGTATTACAAGAACTCGGAGTTTCTTCTTTAGAAGGACTGATTACCGTCTGAAATCAATTGAAAATTGAAGCTGAATGGAGGAGGGATGAAAGATAGATGTGTATCGAACCATGGTTTTGCCTTTGATGATAATTATAGAAAACAATCGTATAGAAGTTTACTGATCAAGCTTTTGAAGTTGAGTTAGGCCCAAGATCCATTCTTTACCGCAGGAAAGAGAGAGAAACAAGTTATTATCATCTTTAATGTTCATCCACAAAGCCACACACTACGTCTTATAAAGCCCAAAGCCAAAAGGTATGATGCCATAAGCATTTTTATTGTCTTTTGTGTGCACTGTCTAACATTACTGATAACAATAATAAGAGCCAGCACATCCTACCCACTCACCCTCCCAAAATAAAATCACCATTATAACAAAAATTCAGATGATTAATCCCATCGTCAAAAACTATATTGGAAGCCCACCTGTGTTACAATTCTGTCCAAGAAGCCCCTCTTCGCCATTCTACCTCTTGAATTCTGGTTGGAATAGCTTTGCACTTCCGGGTAATTAGGTAATGGAACACGTCCAGAATCGATGGGTTCCACATCTTCAATTAATATATTATAGTGATTTATGATATCATCACGCGATTTCGCAGGAAATGTTTCTTCCATCTTTGTACAAAGATCTTTATCCTCAGAGTAGATCGCTAAGGTATTCTCATTGATTTTGTCCTCCTCTTTAGTCCAGAAGGAGCTATTACATGTATGGTCGGTGCTCATTTTCTTTTGGATCTTCAATGAAATACTCAAACATGAAAAGGGGAAGTTCTTGCATAGGATTTAGAAAACGGATGAGTTTAAACATATCACAAAAACAATTAATATGATGCATTCTTTAAGAGAAGTAAAAAGAACAAGCATGAAGATATATGTGGTACACAACCCACAAAAGTCCCAAGAGATATGAAACATATTATGAGAAGACCTACATTCTTTACCTTTCCTATAGAATCTATGGTATTGATAAAAGAAAGAAGAATACAAAGAAGAAAACTATTTGTCTCGACATAAGAAATATATGTCAATGTTCTCGTTAGTGACACAAAAAAAAATACCTTTTTGGCCTTGAACCACTTAAAGTTTAAAAATCCTAACAATCCTCTTATGTTTTTACGGATAAGAGAACTATTCTCGGTTGAAGTTTAACAAAATGAATGTAAGAAATATCAAACAGGAAAGTGTCATTTTATATCGCTTCATGTCATAGACCCTCGGCTCAAGGAAAAGTATATCAAAGCAGATCAAGAAGGGGAGTATTTACAGAACCAATAATAACTAGAAGGTCCACTGCAAGTAGCAGTACATGGCTGTTCGCTGGGTAATAGGGATGTTGCAGAATCAACACAAAACACAGCTTCAATAACATTGTCCTTCCCCATAAACATGTCATCGGTACCGAATGATGAGTTGAATATGTACTCATCATTCACATTAGGATTATGGCCTGAGGAATCGCCCCCAGCAACTTCTATCATATTCCCAGAAGAGGTGCATTATCGAGGCAACAATGCTCTCATAGTTAGTGCTTGACACTACTTGTGACCCTCCCAAAAGAAAGCACAATCATGTCCTCACACGTTGGTGCTTGGGATGTTCCAGCGTTAGAATCAGTACATGGTTATTTGCTAGAAAATAGGGATCTTCCAGCATCAACATGAAATCCAGTTTCAGTTGCGTCCTCGTTCTCCAAGATTATATCATAATGTAAATATGAACTCAGCATTCATATCAGGATACAAGACTACCATGTCCGGCAGACTCTCCTTCAGAAACTGTTATGGTCTGCTCAGCATTGATGCTTTCTTGAGGAAGTTTTTTCTCATTCTTAGTGCTTAGCACTACTTGTGAAGTTCCTGCAGCTTCAACATCTGTGCTAATTATATCAAGAATGCTTTCTCTTCCCTTCTCCTTGGGAACGACTTTTAGATGCTTGAAGTACTTTTTAGAATGGCTAGCCACCTGCATTGTTGTTCTTGTTATCACACAGTTCCTAGATATACATTTCTAGTGACCTCTTCAATATTTATCTTAGCCCCGGAGAAAGGACCTATAGCTGGTGATAAAGAATTGATCTTGGGACTAACTCAACCACAAAAGCTAACTCATGAGGAAAGGATTGCCCAAGTTCATATGAGGAGACTAATTACCCATCCATTTTCCGATGTGAGATACTTAACACTCCCCCGCATGCCCAGGCCTCATCAACTAGAGCATAGACAACATAATACGAGGGCCCAATATCGGGGAACAAATATTTGGGTGGGGTCTAGCTTTGATACCATGAAAATAATGGATCTTGGGTCTAACTCAACCTCAAAAGCCAGCTAATGAGGGGAGGATTGCGCAAGTCCATGTAAAGAGATCAAGGACCCTGCATGCCCAGGACTGGTCATCTGAAGTGTGGACAATATAAGATGGGGGCCCAATATTGGGAAAAAATGAATTGGGTGGGCCTAGTGATACCATGTAAAGTATGGATCTTAGCGTAACTCAACCTAGAAAGCTAGCTTAGTACAACTTTTATACAGTTGTTTTCTATAATTATCATCAAAGGCAATACCATGGTTCGATACACCTCTATCCTTCTTCCCTCCTCCATTCGACTTCAATTTTCTATTCATTTCAGACGGTAATCAGTCCTTCTCAAGAAGAAATTCCGAATTCATGTAAAATGGATTTTCCTTTGGTGTCTTCTTCTCCCTCTCCACATATTCACCAACCACATTGTCATTGTTTATAATAACAAAAAGACTAGGTGGTTGATATGGTCTTGGATTAAATGGTCTTGGTTGACTATATTTCACTCGGACTACAAACCTATTTATGATCACATTATAACCACCGAAATGTTTTTGACGACTACGCGAGATAATTCCACCATCAGGAACACCAACAAAAATCCTACCTTTGTAAAGGCATGGGATAACCTATGGGTTCTGGATGGATAGGGTGTGTGCCTACTTCAACATTAAGTGTAGGAAAGTGAATACTGACTTAGTGAAGGGAATGTATGGCATCTCATCTCATAAGGGAAATGAATGGTCTCTAAAGATGAGTGATAAAGAGCCCACATCTCTGATTTTATAGATGATCAAAATCGATTGAACAAAGATATAGAGACTCTAACTACTTTTATTTCCCTGCGAGATACAAAAATAATTGTGTTAAAGGCTACTTTAGCAGACAAAAAGTGATGAGTAAAACTAAATTAGAACGGAAAGTGTGTGGTGCAAAGTGCTACCATGCAGAAAAAGGTGGAGGAGTCCGAAACTGGGCATGTTCGTCTATAAGAGCTCTTCCCTGAAATCATATCCTGTGTGGTTCTCTTTTTTTATTCCAAGTTATTTCTTTGGATCCCTCAGCTGTTTTTGTTTCTGATGAATAATTGGCACAATTGTTCTTAATATTTTATGGTTTTCATTTTTGTAAGTGATTTGTGGTACTACCCAAAGTATTAATTGATGATTTCTTGTTGTATTATAAGTTATCCTATTTGTATCGAATTTTCTCTTGCATATATCAAATTCACTGCTTGAATTAACATATATGACTTATCTATGCCTGGTTTACTGTTTTACCTTTTAGATGATGTCAAAAGGGGAAAGTTTGATGTGTACAGACTGTATTTGTAGATATGTGTAGTATGCTGTGTAGCTATACAGACTGTTAGCAGTGATGTTGTATATGTGTAGTACTCTATGCAGATATGTAGTCTGTGGGTGTGCTTTTAAGGATAGAGGTTCTCTAATTCAGGGGGAACATAAAATGCACATTGATATGGGGAACAAGGCGGAGGATGCCTGTATTCTTATAGGCAGTAGTGATAGGGGGAATTTGGTTGGGCAATCTGGTCTGGTATGTAGTCTTGTGGTTTATGTTGTGTTGCTGAAGTATAGGCTATGTTGTGTAGAAATTGATTGAAGATGCTGGTTATGCTGTTCTGATTTAATGGGTTCGTCATCATCAAAAAGAGGAAAAATTTTAAATACATAGTTTTGATGTTTGACAAATTTATAGTTTGGGACCTGTTCCCTGGATCCCTTGTTATGATGACAAACGCCTCTATGAATTGGAGAACGGGTAGGGCAAACCTCTTGCTGTCACAGTCAACTTTCCAGCTGACGCATTGTAGAAAAGTTGGTGAAAATTTGTTACTACCTTTTTGCCTCAACCAATGAGAATGCTTTTATGTTTTCTTGTGTCATAACATATAATGCTCATCTTCCTTAACAATAAAACCATCACTTCCAAATACTCATAAGTACAGATCTTGCTGAATTGTCGCAGCACTGCAATGAAAGGCTGAACTGTAACAGGGAACTTGTTGTTCATCGAGTTGTATTTTCATTTCCTTGTTATAGTTGAGTCTTTGTATTTTTTTCCTAAATGTCTGCCTACATTTGCTTATGACTGTAGTAGGTGTTATGGTGTACCATCTCTTGAAAATCATATAGAGTTAGGTAATTGTGTCCAAGCTAGAGTTAGTTTGAGGAGTCCAGTTAGAGGTAGCTGGAGGTGGAAGCAGTAGAGTTACTGTTTGGTTTCCATGTAATAAAATTATTGCTAGTAAACAGAGGATTAAGAGGTTAAGCCTTGGAGTATGTATTCAAGGTGTTGCTTGAATATAGTGGAGCTGGAAATCCTGGATGCAGGCTGTGATTTTTCTCGCTTGAGCAATGAGTTTCCACGTAAAAATCAGGCCTCTTTACTTTTTGTACTCCTGCACTATTTATTGCTTTTACCTCTTATTTTGTGTTGCGTGTGTGATTTTGGGAACAGTTCCCGTTGTGGTGAAACCCACCTCAACCCTACATGCATTCTTTTAAATATGTTATGGATACCAAGAGAAGTAATGAGACTCTCGTAAAAGGAACAAACATGAAGATACATGTGTTTGTATCTGTGTTCGTAATCAGAAAATCTGGAAAGTAAAAACATTATTTTACTAAAAATATAAATAGATGAAAAATTATTCCTACCCCACAAGTTTCTTGTGTATCCTTAAGAAATATAATTCCCTCACTACTGCCCAAGGTTTTTTCCAGGATAGAACGGAAAACAATTCTGTATTAGCGGCACTTCAATTTAGAGAACTTCAGCAAACTTAAATGGCGGAGAAAATGCCAAGCCTCTAGAACATTTGTCTTGAAAAACAAATGCAGTGAACAATGAGGAAAGAAATATTTAAGATTTTCGGTGTTTAAAATCTGTAGCATGGCCTCCAAATTTATCTATAATGCAAGAGTGAGGTGGAGAGGTGCCATCTAAAGGGTGCCTTTTTGGCGTAATCCAAGATGTACCTTTTTTTATTTCCCATTCACATTGTAAAACCTGAATATGTGGTAGGGATTAGATTTAGGGATAAGAGCACTATTTAACAATACGAATGTAAGAACTATCAAATAGGAAAGAATTGTGTATGCCTTCATTACATAGTCCCTCGGCTCAAGGAAAAGCAATCGAAAAATAGAAAATTTACAGAACCGACAACAACATACCAGTCTACCAGTGTTTTAAAGCATATCGAAAAAGGAAAGATTTACAAAACAAACAGCAAAAACATACCCAGTGTAACCCATAAGTGAGGTCTAGGGATGACAGAGTATACGTAGACCTTACCCCTATCTTGGGAGGTGGAGAGGGGTTTACAAGTAGACCTTTGACTCAAAGGAAAGGCATATTAAAGCCGTCGAATGAGGGAAGACTTACAGATTCATGACAACAAATCAGAAAAAGAAAGCCATAAAAAATCTTACTTTATCCATTCAAGGAAAACGGAAAAAGAGACGAAGGCCAAATCATTGATAGAAGAGGGGGACAGAGATGTTATTAGGTAAGGAATGTCCTTTCATTTCTTTCTGAGAATAGATCCCTGTTTCTTTCAGCACTGGGCTTACCTTTTTTATTAGTACTAGTATTTGTACCCGTGCGATGCGCGGTCGGTATAAAAAAGAAATCATTCGAAATTATACATGGCTTTCAAAGGAGCACTAATCTAAAAAGAAATCATTAGAAATTATACATGACTTTCATATGAGCACTTATCCTCTGTAAGTGTAAATCCAAGAAAATAATAAATGTATTTTAATTCTCGTGACAGGCAAAAATTATCAGAACATTAAAATGAAAATTTCATTTAGGATTGATAATTCTAGAATAGGATAATATGATTGACATATAGTATGCTTCGAAAAATCCTCCATATAAAAGAGTTGTGAATAACAACCGAGCAAATAACTTTAGCTTTGAAAGGATAATTAAAAAGACTTTTTATGGCAAAAAGCACATTATTTTTCATGTACTAACTTTTTTATTTGTATTCAGTCGACTAAACATATCAACTACTACGGTACTTGTTAGCAACTTTGTCATTGAAATTGCTTATTTTACAACCTTGTTGAACTAAAATAGAATAGATGTTTAAGCTATCTGGATTGAATTATATAAGGTGCTATTAAGCTAAAATATGTTTTTTTAACCCCTTTCCTTTTTAAAAACAACAAAATAATGAAAATATTTTTTTTTTAACCCCTTTCCTTTTTAAAAACAACAAAATATTCCATAAATTATAAACACATCCCAACAGACTCTTAATCTCCACCCAGTTTAAGGTAGGGAACAATTTGGGTGTGATTATATCTTATCATATACAACCTTAGTTGAAGCTCATCTTTTGAAGCCAATGTGTAATAAAATTAATGTAAGTACATTTCATTCATCCGAAGTCGTCTTCCTTTTGCTTTTGAAGTTTCAAATAAATGTGATAGAGACCCGTGAATATCAAAGTACTGAACCATTCATTGCCCGCAAATATAAATTACAAAATCAAATTAAAAGACACTATAAGCTTGGTTGCCTGAAAAGATTTAGTGAAAGACAAAGTCAAAGCATAAGAGAAATACAGAATTTACATTAATTAACATAGACTTATATTAACACAAGGACAAAGTATCACACTAACTAACAAAATGACCAAGGAAAAACATAAATATCGACACTAACACACTGACAAAGTAAATTATAAATGAGTTCCAATTTTACACTATTAAGAAGAAGCTTTGATTTTTCACGAATTACAAAAAAAGAATTCCTTCATATATCTTACAATAATCTGAGAAATGATACAAAGGCTTAAAAATAGTGAATTATAAGAAATATTTACATTATAAAATTTAAAAAAAAATAAGCAGGATTAAAATGAATACAAGAATAATTTTATCGAAGTCTTTTAAATCTTTTTCAATGAACTTATGGTTTATCCATTCTAACTTATTTCTCTGCCGACATTTTCTTCCTTCATATCCTATTGATTTTCTGGTATCTCTCCATTTTCTTGAATTCCAATTACCTACTTTCCAGAAAGATTTTCAAAGGGAGATTATATTCCTTTAGAATTTTAGATGAACACTTGGCTGCAATCAAAAAGGCTATTGAAGATTACTTGAGCTTTCTGTACTGAAGGTAATCCAAGCTATGTTTTTTGTTGAGCTGACATTAATGCTGAACAAGACCGTGCTGATACAGGTCCTGCTAGGGCTGTCAAAAGGTTCCTTCCCTCGCTAACATGTACCTTTGTTAATAACTTATACCTTTAACTTGGACTTTGACTGAACAACATATGAAAGGCTTGTTGAAGAACTTACACTCGGTATGGTAATTCAGTTAGCATCATTTAACTTGCTCTGATGTGAACTACTACTTCCTGCATGAAGAAAAAAGGACACATAAAAGTTGAAATTTACTTAAAAATAGTATACACTCTCATGGTAGTAGAAGATAAAAGCCTCTGTTGAAATCAACTTATACACATATGCACACAAAAATATCAATACCAAATAGAATTTAAAAAATATAGTAAGACAATGGACTCATTCTAACCCACTGGACAGAAAATTAGTAATATTGATTCATGGATGAATTTTCTTTTTAAATATATATAGTAGATGTCGAACCTCCTTTTGCTAGTTCATGTATAAAGTTACTCATATTTTAAACTCACTTAGTGATAATCATGGCTCCCCCAATTACAGTCACCTGCAAACATGTGTAGGCATCCTGAATTCAACCTTCCACAAATGCCGCAGCAAACATAAAAATATTCACAGGCATCAAAGTTAGAATATACAACATAAAAAGATATGTGAGAAAACTGTAGATCATTGTAAGAAATGAGTACATGCATCACACTAATCTCATTCTTATTTTTTCCATACATTCACTCATCTAATTTCAATTTTAGAATGTCAGTACACATTTGTATTATAAATACTTACCTTTTCCAAACACATAACTTTAATGGCCTCTATCATGGCAAAGACAGACGGCATACGGGAAATGTTTCACAACTTTGCCATCTTCCACTTGTTTTGAAAATGAAAACAAAAGGCAACCCCTCTTTTGGATTGGCACACATTATTTGAACTCCTCTTCCTTTCAGTTGCACATCTGCAGCACACACTGAACCAAGCGGTAATAGAAGCTCATATACATTTTTAACACAATCATTAATAGAGACAAATTACCACTTTTATCTGTAAAAATAAAAAGGCAAACAAATTTTCTAGATTTTTTATCACTGCTATATGAACTTCTTATCTATGGAAAAATGGCTTAAATAAATTTTTCAATTTGTTCCACCAAGGTGGTAAAGAAGTATTAAACATGCCCATTAGCAAGAAATAATAGTCACTAAATCACATGTCCATCACATTCCTAATGAAAGAAAGAACGTAAAGTTTAAGTTGCCACGAGAATTACCTTGATTTCGGGTATCAACATCAATGATTCCTTCATGACACGCCTCGTAATTATCAATTAGTCATGTTGCTTTGTATATTGTCATTTTCTAATTTTTTCTGGACTAAGTTTTTTTTGCAACAAAGTTTAAGTTTGATTGTTCTCAAACCAGGAGATGATATGGAGCAGAATATATATAAAATTGTAGCCTTAGTGAGGTTTAAATCGCAACATATATATATATACATATATATATATATATATATATATATATATATATATATATATATAATCTTTGTTGGCAAAATTAAATGCTAGAGTTACTATCAAGTGGGAAAACATTTCAATCATTTCATTAGTTTTGCGCCAAAGCAGTTTATTACTTAAATGAAAAAGTATTTACATTGCCACGACATGTGGTTGGTATTAGCCAGTAAAGTTTCATCCATATGACAAATTTTTTAATCAAATGTTAGAACACAAAATATCAAATCTCAGTACAAAAAAGATCTCTACTGAAAATATCAAAGCTTAATTAGAAAAAGATATCTTAAAAAAAATCCAAGTGAATACTTATTGATTGACATATAAAGAAAGTACATCTAAATTAAATTTTTGAAGGCAAACCTTCCTTGTGAGTTGAACTAAAATTCAAGTTATTCATTTAGCATTGTCACATTCTTAGATTAGCAGACAAAGTATAAATAAATTAAAGTACATAAAACTGCACATGTAAAATCAAACAACCCATAAACCTTAGATGAAGAACAAATAAATTTTGAAAATGATATCAAATAGATGCAAAACTTCTAACTTGTAGGAATCCCCAAAATACTTAAACCAATTGCAACTTAAAAAAGCAATATCTCAGAAATTTTTCTATCACAAGACTGCAAATAAAGTTGAACAACCAAAGAAAGGGGAGTTGTTGAAGCTTACATTGAGAGGAGACTAATACATGATGTTTTCCTTTCTCGACTCCATACACATGACATTTTTTGTAGATCTTATATAATTATATGCAATCATGCCATATTTGATTTCTCGCCTATCCGAAAAAAAACCCATAAACACATTTCACAGAAGCAAAAAGAGATAAATTAGAAGAGGAATAATGAATCTTCTTATTCCAGAAGAATGGCTGTGAAAATATGGGAAAATGTAATGCAACAGGAAAGTGATTATACAACAATTGAGATCGGTAAAATGTGAACTTACCCAACCTTCCGATGTCAAATTTTGGCAGATCTACCGAATTTTGGTGATACCCAGAAAGGAACATTGATTTCCATACCCAAAATCTTATGTAAATCAAAGAAAACTCATCGACAATCGCCAAGCAAAGGAAGGGACTTTTGTAAAACTGTGAAAAATTATGCTCTGAAAAGAGTAGTTTCATCAATTTGAATCGGTTACCAAAATATATAAGTAACATGCTTCTTGATTTCCAAAAGTTCAATTAAAAACTGAAATTGAGACACCATGAAGATGAGGAAAAAATTTGCTGACTTGATTATGAAAACGCAAAAAATAGGATAGGAGAATACAAATTAAACTCATTTAGAAGAAAAATTATGTGGATGGGGAAGTTATGATTCTATATCTTCAATTTATTTCTTGAACTATTATCTTTAATGGAGGTTTCTTCCATTATTTGATTTTTCATATAGGGTTAGTTTTGCACTGTTAATTCAAATTATTAATTTGAAATTTAAATTTTAGTTAAAAAGTAATTATTTTGGTCTTAATTAAACAATTATGTGGAATTTTTCTGTGTTGCCACTTGGCAGAAGGAGTGGGCTTCTTCCTCTCCTTTTTATTATATATAGATATAGATTGAATTTATGTCACAGTGGCTCATCATCCTTGTTGGAAAAGAACATGAAACTCTGTCTACGGGAGAGGCCAAAAATTCAATTGTTGGGAATGATAAGACCAATTGGAGATGGATACATCATCAATTTGTTTAAATGAAAGTTAATGATGTGGTTATATCTAGTTAAATCAAACAAGCCTGCATTAGTTGTCTTTTCCATTGGGATGATATAATTGACATTCTTCTTTTTCATTCACGAGATTTACTTGTTGCTTTTTATTGTTGACAGTCTTTTTTAAATACCAAAATATTGAATTTAGGAAACCCCAATCTAACCGAAGTAGTTCAGTTCGATATCATTGCACACTACCGAAAAATCGAAAATCAAACAACATCGACAAGGATACACCGGGAAATCCAGCATGAAGCCCCATCAGCGTTACAACATAACCAAGGATCGACAGAGAAAGTCCACTGGAAACAAACAATAGGTGAACAGAGGGCATTTGAAAGATCACTTCCTACCAAAGAAATGAAATAAGAAGCTGATAGCTTTGGTAAATACATTCAGAACCCATGATTTAGCACCAATAAATAAATTTATTCGAATAAGAGGTTGTTACATAATCTTTGACACTACCGTTATAAGGTAAGCAATAAAAAATGTGGACTTCATAGTTTGCTGGCACACACAGTGTTGGCGTGAGGAAAAGGGTCACTTTTTCTGTACATTAAGGATTTCGGTTACGAGGTAACCCTTGCTTGTAAGAGGTTTTGTCAAAAGGAAAAAGAAAAACACCAACAAACTACATAAAGATTGTTTTTTCCAGAACTCGAAAACAATTGCTAACTCAGTTTTTTGATAAATTTCAACCAAAATAGTTTGAAGATGGACAAAAGAATAGCATTTACAGGCATAATGGAATACGTCTTCAGAAAACAAAGTGCTGCAATATGAACTGACTGTCTGGTTATGAACAACTAAGATCAACACTAACAGCCTCTTCCCCACCAACTCAGAAAACCGTCAAAAGGAATGTTTACAATGGGGAATCTCTGACATCAAAGTCAGATGAGGAGGGGGGGGGGGGGGAAGGGAAGTAACTGAGAAGCATGAGCAGCCTCCGTGTTCGGAAGTGCCTTCACAGCACAAAAACTAGCTGCTGCATAACTCAATATACCACTATGAGCAGCGTTGAACCACACTGCATGAGAAGTTGGTGCTTTCCCAACATCAAATATGGAATTGATATCGTTGTCTTCATCCCTATGCTCAGTGATTAATGCTTCAAGATCACTCCCAATTCTAGTGATAGGTTGTTCGCTAGCTAAAAACGGTCTTCCAGCGTCGACAAGAAATCCAGTTTCATTTGTGTCCACCTCCTCATTGATTATGTTATCAGTGCCGAATATGAACTCACCATTTACATCAGGATACAGACTATCCATACCATTGACAAAAGCAGCATCATGGCTAGAGGACTCTCCTCCAGCAACTGCTATGATCTTCTCAGCGTTGGTGCTTTCTTGAGGCAACATTCTCTCATTGTTAGATGTTGGTACTGCTTGTGAAGTTCCAGCGGCTTCAGCATCTGCACTAGTTATATCGAGAACGCTTGCTTTTCTCTTCTTTCAGGGGATGGCTTCGAGACGCTTGAAGTACTTTTGGGAATGACTAGCTTCCTGAGTTGGTGTTCTTGTTATCACACAGTTCCTAGATATAATTTTCCAGTCACCTCATCCATATTTATCTAAGCCCCTGAGAAATGACCTCTAGCAGGAAAGAGAGAAATAAGTTATTATCAACTTTAAAGTTTTACTCTCTCTCAATCAGCTAACTTGTAAAGTTTAGAGCTAAAAAGTATGATTCCATAGGGATATTGTTAAAGTTGTGACCCGAATTTTGGTTGATGGACCTTTATGTTTTTGGGCCTAGGAACTATTTGTACGCACGTAATATATAAGTGCGATCTAGTGCGTTATTTTATTATTCAGAAAAATCAGCCTTCTCCACATTGTACTCTCTTTCCATTATAGTGAAACCTCCTCTGCCTCTGCCTATGGTTTTTCCTGCAAGGGTTTCCAAGTAAATCAATGTGTTGTTCTTGTTATCTTTTATGTCACGACCCGAACCGGGGCTCTGACCGTGAAGGACATCCCGAACCACGAAGGTCCGAGAGCCCTTCTAACTTGTAATTACATACACCATTCATATACAAATAGGAAATGCAGAAAAATACATAATGAAACGGAATCATGGTCATAAGTATGAATTCAATTTATAATATAGAAAGTAAAGGGTCATGACCAAAACCGGGGCCCTGGCCGTGACGAGCATTCCCGAACCCAAAGGCTCGGAACGCCCTCTGCCTATCTTGTAATCATGCACATAATTCATATGTCACGACCCGAGCCTAGGCCCTAGCCGTGACGAGCATCCCGAACCATGAAGGCCCGGAACACCCATTCTCTATCTGGTTATCATGCACAACATTCATAATCATAATAAAATGCGGAATTGAAACTGAGTACGGAAAACATGGTCAAGTCCTGCAATATTTCTGAATAATACTATCTGACATCAGTCTGCGAAATCTCTACTAAGAACATAAACATCTGCCTGAAAAGAAGCTGGGACAAGGCCCCCAGTAAACCAAAAACATAATAAATAAGATAGTGTCTGACATAATTAGGCCTTCCGAATAATGGAAGGCTCACCACTGTGAGATCAAGTCTGCAAACCCGAGAATGTCTACTGAGTAGCTGGACCCCTAGACTATGCCTCAGAACCTGGAAGGAGGGGGGTCAGCACAAAAGTACTGGCACACGAAGCAATCCAAAAGTAGTATAATGGAACATACATATATATATATATATTAAGGGAAAGAAATTTTTCATCAAGACATCATGTATAAAACTGTTTTTGAAAAATACATGGGCACTTTCTGAAAACATGCAACCTGTCTGTTCATTTCAAATCATGATCTGTGTTTTACTTCTGAGTTAGGTGGTATTCTCCTACAAGTCTGAATATTCCACGGGCTGTATGGAATCCTCCATTGACTCGGCGAGGAAGCCCCCAACCCAAGTATGCCGCAAGGGTTGGAGTGTCTGAGTCTGATACACTATAGGACATTTAAGTCAGCGCATAATAATATACCCGGGTCGGCAAACCACGGTTTTAGGCAAAGAGTTGTCTGAAACTCCCGCCTTCTTCAGGGAACTACCTAAGCTCTCTTTATGCCCTATTTTAGCCTTTTCTGAACATGTATCATTCTAAAATTTCTAAATCATGAGAGTTTGATAAAAATCTGATTTCTGAACTAGTCTGTGTCTGTTGTGGCATTTGTCTGAGTTGGTATCGTCATACCAAGACTTGCAAGTCCTATTTCTGAGCCATAATGTATTAAGCAAGAGCTTTCATTCAAAATATAGTTTAGACCACTAAAACATGTAATTTGCATTAAAGATGTCATGTTCCGAAACTGAAGTCAAATCCATGCAAAACTTTCATCAAACATATGGTGGTCATGTGCATTTTTGGCAAAACCATGCATTCTTTCATTACATGCATATTCAACATTCACAACCCTCTCTTTCGTGTTCAAAACATTGTATATTACGTGAAACATGGAAAAATTTACATTAAGAGAGAGGTTTCATGAAAATCATGCTCTCAATTTATATATGTATAAAAACTGTCAAATCGCTTTGGAGATGGTCAAAAGACCAAAACAATGATGTTAAAACATCTTATACATAAATATATATACATAATTTAAAACCCCATTCTAAAACATGATTTTTCTATGCCCATGAGAATTTAGGAAAACCCCGCGTACCTTGTTCTCCACGAATTTTGGGTGTCTATCGAAGCCTACGTCGAGAGGATTCCGAATCTGTAATTTGTTTCATGAAGAAGTTTCGGAATGATCGGTCCTTCAAGCTTATTTTCTCAAACCCTAGTTGCTCCTTCTCTTAAGTTCTTGAAGGATTAGATTTTTGGGATTTTATAGGAGTCTTCAATGTTGTTAATAGGCCCAAATCCGTTTAGGAGTGGGTAAGGACGATTTTGGGTTTTGTAAGGACTAACTTGCACTTAAAGTAACTCAAAACGGAGTGTTTTCGTCACCTGAAACCATAACTATGCGCCTCCCTTTGCATTGCCTAAATTTACATAGGCGCCGCCCTATGCATCGCCTATATTTGCATAGGCGCCGCCCTATTCATCGCCTATATTTGCATAGGCGCCGCCCTATGCATCGCCTATATGTGCATAGGCGACACATTCAACTTTGAAAGGCCATAACTTCTTCACCGGGTGTCCGTTTTAGGCGAATTTGGTATCGTTGGAAAGATTATTCAATTATCTGCAATTTGGTATATAGTAGGCCACTCAGTTCATCATATACAATGAGTTATGGTCAATAGAATTTGACACAAATTACAACTCCACTAAAACTTAATCGATCGAAATAGTTTTAACTCGTCCCTGAGTTGAAGGACTTCTATGGTCTAAATTCATGCTCAAATGGATTCACATACTACAAACTTGATTAACATGCCAAATTGGCATAGGATTTAAGGCTCGGGGATTATCAACGCATCAGAGTCATATATTTTATTCTAGCCCGAAATGCGGAGCGTTACATCATATGATCAAAGTAATACGGAATAGACACAATAATACGGAAACATAGTCAACAATTTAAAATAGTTAAAGGCCTGAAAACATGCCTAACAATATTTAATAAACATCTGCAACAGTCTGCGAAATCTAGACTGACATACTATCTGAATAACTGGGACAAGGCCCCCAGCAGACCAAAAATCATACTGAAATAAATACCTAAATGACTAGGCCTTCCAAAGCAAAGAAGGCTCACCAACTAAAATCTGAGACAACCCTATCTGTAGACTCTACTGAGGATCTAGGCCTCTAGACTGCGCCTCAGTACCTGGGAGGAAGGGGGGTCAGTATAATTGAATATATATATATATATATAATACGTGATAGCAAATGTTCATCAAACATTATGCATAAAATAGTTTCTGAAAAACACATGGGCACCTTCTGAAAACATGTAACCTGTCTGTAAATCTCAAACTCTGATCTGTGTATTACTTCTGAGTTAGGTGGTATCCCCTACAAGTTTGATATTCCACGGGCTATATGGAATCCGCCATTGACTCGGCGGGGAAGCATCCAACACGAGTATGCCGCAAGGGTTGAAGTTCCTGAATCTGATACGCCACATAACACTTTAGTCAGCGTATAATAATATACTCGGGTCGGCAAACCATAGTTTTAGGAAATGAGTTGCTTGAACTCAAGCCCTCTTCAGGGAACCACCTAACATCTCTGTATGCCCATTTTTAACCTTTTTTGTACATGCAACATTCTGAATGTCTAAAATCATGATAGAATGAGTCTGATATGGCATTGGTCTGAATTGGTATCATCATACCAAGAATTGCAAGTCATGATTTCTAAGCCATAATACATTAAGCTAAATCGTTCATTTAAAGCATAATTTAGACCACCAAAAACATGCAACTGATATAGAAGATTTCGTGTTTCGAATCTCAAGTCAAAATCATGCAAAAACTTCATCAACATATGGTGGTCTAGTGCCTTTAGCAAATCCATGCACTTTTTCATTACATGAATTATGAACATTAAACATTCATGCTAGATTCCCTCTTTAGTGGTTTAAAACCACCTTTAAATCATAACAAGAGTTCAATCATTTCATATAGTGCTTTTCAAGGATGCATTGCAAAACAATTCATATGCTATGAGAAATCTGAAAAATTCATAATAGCAGGGAATACACCGAAAATCATGGTCTCAACAAGAATTCATTATTAAATACATGGTTTCATACATTCATATTCTCAAATCACTTTGGGAAAGGTCAAAAGACCAAAACAATGATGTTAAAACATTTAATACATGAATATATACATAGATTCAAAAACCCCATTCTATAATGTGATTTTTCTATGCCCATGAGAATTGAGGAAAACCTCACGTACCTCTATTTCGGAAAATAATGGGTGCTTCTTGAAGCCTGTGGATTGGGAATTCCGAATCTCTAATCATTTTTGAAAACCCACGGTTGAGTCTTGATTTATTTGGGGTTTTAGTTTGAAACCCTTGGGAGTGTTATTGAGAATATTTAGATGAATGCGGATGTATTTTAGAGAATTGGGGACTGAATTTCGTATTTATGGCTGAATAAGGGTGGGAAAAGGACCATTTTTCCCCAAAATCGGAGTGGTTAAGTCACTTGAAACCATAAGATATGCGCCGCATATGATATCGTATATATTTACATAGGCGCTGCATATGATATCGCCTATATTTACATATGCGCCGCATATGCTATCGCATAAGCTTTCCAGTGGCCATGTGCGATTGGTTAGGCGACGCATACTACTTTGAAAGGCCATAACTTCTTGCTCGGGTGTCGGATTTTAGAAAAATTGGTATCGTTGGAAATTTAACTAGATGACCTATCATTTGACACATAGTAGGCTCTCTAATTCGACATTTACAGAGAGTTATGGTCGGTGAAAACTGACACAAATTACAACGTCCACTAAAACTTAATCGATCGAAATAGTTTCAACTCGTCCTTGAGTTGACGGACCTCTATAGTCTAAATTCATGCTCAAATGGGTTCACATACTACATAAACAAGCCAAATTGGCATAGGATTTAAGGTTTTGGGATTATCAACGCATCAGAGTCATGGTTTTTATTCTAGCCCAAAATGCGGGGTGTTACATTATCTCCCCCTTTGGATCATTCATCCTCGAATGATGGATAGAATGTCGAAGTCTTAAGGGTATGGGATAACGTGGACATTATATGTTCCCTAAGAAAGAATACACTGATTGGAAACATGACTATAAGATTGGAACTACTGATGTTTTAAATGCTTATGTCGTACATGCATAACCGAGGCATGGAACACACGATTGAAGCTACTCATAGGCTGAATTCTCATAATGAATCATGCATATCTGATGCCTGGATCTGTGACCGAGTTGTTCTCATGAATGCAGGACTGAATACACTAATAAGATTAACTTTTCTATTGAACATGCATTTCTAATGCATACATATCTGACTGAACTGATATATGAACGTATAGCTATATACACAATAATAACTGATCCGAAACTTGTAATAAAAATCTATGCATGCAACTGAATGGGGTATCTCCCCCTTGGTATCCTATGTCCCTCTATGAATGCTCAATTTACTAAGATACTCGGAAAACTGAGGCGATGCATAGGGCACCTACAAATTGAATCATAACTGAACATCTGAATCTTAATTTAATGCATGATGCATGAACTGGGCTGTACTCGTAACTACTGGTATACTCTATCTTGGAATAGTAGCATGTCTGAGATTTCGAGTAGAATGAATAAGTGCAAAGACGAGAAAACAAGTCATGCGAATCTGACTGCTAAACTGACTTATTGGCCACACAGACTGAATTATACTACACCCTCATACTTAACTGGAGTATCTCTTCAGCACAATTCTCTGAAGAAATCCTAGAAGTAATAGGTAGCCATGAATATTGGTTATGGATTAGACAAGACATCCAACTGAGGAATCACCACATTGACACTACTCTGCAGTTTGGAACATAGACATATAACTCCTGAATTAGGATAGAATTACCAGGCTTTTGGCATTACAACTTCTTATTTTCAAGCTTAGCACACTTCTCGAATATCACTTAACTATACTATTCTCCTTAAATATCATATTCATTCAACTCAGCTTAAAATTCTCATATGAGCATTGACAAATCTTTCTACTAATGTCGGAAATAACTTAATCCCTTCGCCGTGATCAAGCCTAACTCTAAGTCACAGAAATACAACATGCCAGACCACACTATTATTCTAAACCATATGATGCAATCTTCTATATCTCCTTTAAAGATCACATCCTAAGTATAACATGCCTTACCACTTCAATGACTACTCTGAACTCTTACTATGAAGTCACTAGCGCATATAGTGTTCCTTTACAAAAATCTCAACATGTCATTCACGCCTATCTTTATAACCACATATGAACTTCAAAGCAAACACTCATAAAGGCATACTTCACATATTCTCTAAACCACTATCAATATCACTCCCACGAGCTACCCCAAGAACATACACATACAAAATTCCACTAACCATCACATAAATAAAAACTTGTCCCCAAATCTTACTTCATACTTATGGCCTTATCAAAACAAGTGTACTATGATCTTTCATCAATAAGGAGTAATTACTCACCACCACTATTATCGCATAATGAGGAGTCACAAAAAGGTTAGAACATAAGATCTGGAAGCATGGAATGATACTATATGAAGCTTGACACTCATCTGAGGCCTGAGGAATAGCAAAACAACAACAGGGACTCACCAAAGCGCTCTGAATTTAGGGTTTTCATGGCTATAAACTGAATCTCGCCAATCATTTGGCGTAAAACATGAGTTATGGAAACGGAGCACATTATAAAGCGTGAGAACATGACTCTCTATCATATGTATGAACATGAACTGATCATGGAACTAAATCGTAAAGCATGAGTAGGTATTAGGATCACTCAGAAATACTGAGATAGGAATGGGTTGAGATTCACCCTTACTTTTTGATGTTCTATATCATCATGAAATCACAACAAGAATCTAAGAGTCTTACTTGGTTATTCGTTTAGTCATCTCCCCCTTAGCTTTAAGCCATCATCTTAAGTTTTGGGAGGTACCTTACTAGACTTTAAACTTGACTGCACTCACTGCACTCTGGGTTCTGAAATATGACAATACACAAAATTAATAAAACTTAACCCGAAAGACCACACATGAGAGTGGAACTCCCACTGCTAATACTATCTCCTGAGGCACACTCTATCATTCTGTAACCTCAATAGTCATCATCTATTACTCGAACACTTATTAACTTCAAATCTTCATGAGTATCCCCAAAGTTGAAGTGCACACCCTCTAGTGCCTTTACTCTTATTTCTATTAGCACAACTTTCAAGGACTCGAGCTTAGATTATAACACCTAACATGGGTATCTCCAATTCTTCAATGAGCCACTCTATTTCTATCATAGTCTACCAATATAGAAACTTCAAACTTATTGTCCTCTACAATGAGAATCAAGATCATATCAAAAAGCTCAACGCTATCAATCAATGGTCCTTAACTTGGCTATTTAGAACACCATATACCATCTAGATAGTCTTTTTCCACCTAGCAACTCAACGGTACAAGTAGCCACACATAACATGTAATAGCCTAAAATACTAGTGCTTCATGCCACCTTGGGCATACTTCTACATCACATATACAACTTCATACTTCATTACGAATCAAATAAACTTAGGCACTTGCATACACTGTTAAAGCCTATAGATCACTTCCATATAACTAGTATCATTAACCAAGAACTCATCACATCCACCTCAATGTCCATCAATTGGTTCAAACTTAATGTCTAGTGCTAAACATGATTTACAACCAACCTTACACATAATCCTCACTTAGAAACTATGAAATAAACATCAAGAAACACTAGTATACTAGAACTTCATAACCACAATAATCGATCATGACCTTACGGTTTTCCTTGTCATAATCTAGTAGCACATACTATTTCAACACATCAATCTTACAAATCTAATCCCACGAAACATGTTTCATCAATCTCTTGCCACTATTCACCACCACACCTTTTAAATTCAAGCCTATAGTCTAGCATCAATCATTTACCACCAATGAAGAGTGCAACATAATATAAATATACTAATCCTTCAAATTGGTATATTCTACCCAAATACTTCAAAAATATACTACATACTTTCTCATAAATAGTATTAGTTTACAACTACCAATGAGAAGAAGGTTAAGGAGTAAGGTCACATAATAGACATGATCAACCTTAAGCTTATATTATAACCATACAATCTTATCTACTTATACGGCTTTCTCACATCACACTTACTTACCCTAATGGGCATTTAGACTACCATCAGATACCCCATATGACAATGAGTCTCTACTTACAACCTACTGGCTAATCTAGCCATTTTCATTCATAGCCTATAAGGGGTTTCTATAACAACCTTAAGTATCCACTCTGCGCTCTTTCTCTATTTTGAAAGGAAAAAACAAATAACATTCTGAGTCAGCACTTCCTCCACGGACTACCATACAATTCATAAATGGTACCACCACATTATTCTACCACTGTGAAAGGGTAAATCATTCTCAATCAACAATTATTCAACTATAAATATTTAATCACAAAAGTCACCCTCACTCTGACCTCTAAACTTATGACTTCATATGACAAACTTCTTGATCTAATTTAACTACCAATAGGTCATGACACCGACACTCTAACTAATAATACTACTCGGGTGGAAATACAGTTCCAACAAACACAAGAACAACAAGATGAACAACAAGTTTCTAGTGAATTGAAATAGGCCTCACGTGACTTCACTAGACTTTTGTTTTCAATAACAAACTGATATCAAGATTACAAGAGATATAAGCTTGATACAAAATATTCAATGACTCAAGAATACACATCTTACTCTTGTCTTAAATGAATGCCTCATAAGAACGAGGACACAATTTTACTCTAGGGAACTCCTCTCCCGTACTTTGTGAGACTTCTAAAATTTCTGCTAGATAATCGGAGAATATCTGGAAACACCAGAGTGAGGAAGAAATTAGGATAACTTTTCTTTTCGTATGGGTGACACCATAGCACGAATTAGAGTATAAAGGAGGAACATTCTGACTCTATAGCATGAACTAGAACATGAAGAAAGAGAGGCATTCCTTAACACCTTGTAGCCTCCTGCTTATAAGTATGGTGCGTTACACACCCATAAACAAGACTCTACCCGACACAATTTTGCAGACACCCTAGGACCATGAACCGTGCTTTGATACCAAGTTTGTCACAACTCAAACCAGGGCCCTGGCCGTGATGATCATTCCCGAACCCAAAGGCCCGGAACGCCCTCTGTCTATCTGGTAATCATGCACATAATTCATATGATCAAAGTAATACGGAATAGACACAATAATACGGAAACATGGTCAACAATTTAAAACAGTTAAAGTCCTGAAAACATGCCCAACAATATTTAATAAACATCTGCAACAGTCTGCGAAATCTCTACTAACATACTATCTGAATAACTGGGACAAGGCCCCCAGCAGACCAAAAACCATACTGAAATAAATACATAAATGAATAGGCCTTCCGAAGCAAATAAAGCTCACCAACTGAACTGTAAGACAACCCTGTCTGTAGACTCTACAGAGGATCTAGACCCCTAGATTGTGCCTCAGTACCTGGGAGGAAGGGGGGAGCCAAAACAATTGTATTGGCACGCGAAGCAATCCAAAATATAGAAATTGAACATATATATATATATATAATATGTGAGAGAAAATTTTCATCAAACATTATGCATAAAACAGTTTCTGAAAAATACATGGGCACCTTCTGAAAACATGTAACCTGTCTGTAAATCTTAAACTCTGATCTGTGTATTACTTCTGAATTAGGTGGTATCCCCTACAAGTCTCATACTCCACGGGCGATATGGAATCCGCCAATTACTCGGTGGGGAAGCCTCCAACCCGAGTATACCGCAAGGGTTGGAGTTCCTGAATGTAATACGCCACATGACACTTAAGTCAGCGTATAATAATATACCCGGGTTGGCAAACCACGATTTTAGGCAATGAGTTGCTTGAACTCAAGCCCTCTTCAGGAAACCACCTAAAATCTTTGTATGCCTATTTTTGACCATTTTTGTACATGCAACATTTTGACTGTCTAAAATCATGATAGTCTGGAATGTCTATTAGTCTGAGTCTGATATGGCATTGGTCTGAGTTGGTATCGTCATACCAAGAATTGCAAGTCATGATTTCTGAGCCATAATACATTAAGCTAAATCTTTCATTTAAAGCATAATTTAGACCACCAAAAACATGCAACTGATATAGAAGATTTCGTGTTTCGAAACTCAAGTCAAAATCATGCAAAAACTTCATCAAAATATGGTGGTCTAGTGCCTTTAGAAAATCCATGAACTCTTTCATTACATGCATTATGAATATTAAACATTCATGCTAGATTCCCTCTTTAGTGATTTAAAACCACCTTTAAATCATAACAAGAGTGTGCTTTTCAAGGATGCATTGCAAAATAATTCATATGCTATGAGAAATCTGAAAAATTCACAATAAGAGGAAATTCACCGAAAATCATGCTCTCAACAAGAATTCATTCTTAAATACATGGTTTCATACATTCATATTCTCAAATCACTTTGGGAAAGGTCAAAAGAACAAAACAATGATGTTAAACATTTAATACATGAATATATACATAGATACAAAAACCCCATTCTAAAATATAATTTTTCTATGCCCGTGAGAATTTAGGAAAACCCCGCGTACCTCTATTTCGGAAAATAATGGGTGGTTCTTGAAGCCTGTGGATTGGGGATTCCGAATCTCTAATCAATTTTGAAAACCCACGGTTGAGTCTTGATTTCTTTGGGTTTTTAGTTTGAAACCCTTGGGAGTGTTCTTGAGAATTTTTAGATGAATGTGGATGTATTTTGGAGAATTGGGGACTAAATTTCGTGTTTATGGCTAAATAAGGGTGGGAAAAGGACTATTTTGCCCCAAAACCGGAGTGTTTAAGTCACTTGAAACCATAAGATATGCGCCGAATATGATATCGCATATATTTACATTGGTGCCGCATATGATATCACCTATATTTACATAGGCGCCGCATATGCTATCGCATATGCTTTCCAGTGGCCATGTGCGATTGGTTAGGTGACACATACTACTTTGAAAGGCCATAACTTCTTGCTCGGGTGTCGGATTTTAGCAAAATTGGCATCGTTGGTAAGTTAAATCGAAGACCTATCATTTGACACATAGTAGGATCTCTAATTCGACATATACAGAGAGTTATGGTCGATGGAAACTAACACAAATTACAACGTCCACTAAAACTTAATCGATCGAAATAGTTTCAACTCATCCTTGAATTGAAGGACCTCTATGGTCTAAATTTTTGCTCATATGGATATACTACATAAACATGCAAAATTGGCATAGGATTTAAGGCTCTAGGATTATCAACACATCAGTGTCATGGCTTTTATTCTAGCCCAAAATGCGGGGTGTTACATAAAGCCCAACAACAACTAGACAATGTCAGATCCAGTCTGCAAAATCTCTACTACATGATCAAATCAAAGCTGTCTGAAAACTGGGACAAGGCCCCCAGTAGACTAAAATCATAATAAATGATAAATGACTGAAAACAACTAGGCCTTCTGAAATATATAAGGCTCACCAACTAAACTCTACACTTCTGCCGGAAGAAATCTACTGCTTATCAGGACCCCTAGATTGAGCCTCAAAACCTGGGAGGGTAGGGGTTAATACAATTGTACTGATACGCAGAGCAAATCCAAAATAATAATTGATATTAAACATATCTGAGAGCAATTTAAAAACAATTCATAAATATATCATATGGTAAGAAATCACGTGGGCATTTTTGAAAGACTCTGTAAAATCATCTGAACTCTGTGACACTCTTTATTTTACTTCTGCGTTAGGTGGTACACCCTATAATTTCACAACATTGACCAATTACCATATCTTTGTTGCCACCAAGATAGGAGTACTAGTAAGGGAAGAGCACATAAGATCACACAGCAGGGTGCCACAACCCTAATCAAGTCATTATGTCGTGGTTGGGCACAAGATCACAAAGCAGGACTCCAAGCCATAAGTCCCAATTTGGGATAACAAAATACTAGGAACACAAGATCACATAGTAGGGTACGAAGTTCCCATGTCAGCAAATCATGGTTTCCAGCATAGAGTCATTTGACTCGTGCTTCCTTCAGCTAACCACCTAACTCACATTAACCTAGTTTTTAACTCTTTAAAATATGTATTCTCTAAAATCAAACTCTGAAAACTCTAACTCTGTTACAACATACATTTATATAGTATCGTCATACCATCGACTTGCAAGTCACATCTCTGAGCCATTATTAGCATATTAAAATCTCTGTTTTCAAAATATAAGTTCGGAACCACCATATCAATAAATCAGTTCAAGAACTCCTTCTTTAAATTTATGTAAATACATGCAAGAAAACTCTCTTTGTCCACATTTCAATAATATGTGGTGGTCATGTAAAATTACTCAATCACATGCAATTCTTTCTCAATAAAACAAGCATATAAGTATAATAAGAGACTCCCTCCCATCATCTCCAAATCATGTCAAATACTATGATATTAAAAATTCTACTTTCAAACCATTAAACATGTATTTCAAATCATTCCCAATAAGTTTAGAAACTTAAATTCATCACAAGAGAGGGATATCATAATTTGTGCTTTCAAACAACCTTCAATCACAATTTTTCATACATATACATATACATCTAAATCAATTTAAGCGGATAAGGCCTAAAATCCTAAACAACAATATCATTAAAACATTCATGATGCATAATTAAAAATCATGAATTCCAAAACCCTTTTCTAAATTCATGTTTGATAATCTTTAAATTATGTTCTAGTGTTTACAAGCCCATGTAGTTTTTAGGATAAATCCGACGTACCTTAAATTAGAAGCTTTTGAAGGAACTCTAGCTTTTGGGATGCTATACGTATGATTGATGAGTGCTTCTTGTAGCCCTGACAATGGGGATTCCGAATCTTAAAGAATTAAGGAAAACCCATGGTTAAATCTCGAGATATATTGATCTTTGGATTGAAACCCTAAGGAGTGTTCTTGGTGATTTTGGGAGAAAATAACCTTATTTTGGTGTTTCGGGGATTTAATCCCGTGTTAAGGATGAATAGGGTCTAGAAAATACCACTTTTGCCATTAAAAATGGGAAAATAGAACCTGAATATTGGGTGAGTGAGACAGAGCGTGCGTCGCACCCTAATTGCGTGATGCTACTATCTCAGTCACGAAAATGGCCATAACTTTTCGCTCGGGTATCGGATTTTGGTGAAATTAGTATCGTTGGAAATTTAATTTGAAGAAGTTTGATTTGATATATAGCAGGACTTATAATTCGTTATATATAAAGAAATATGGCTGATTGAAGTTGATCCATGTTTCGACGCTCACTCAAACTCGAACGATAGGAAAACATTCAACTCGTCCTTGAGTTTGGGGACCTCTATGATCTCAATTCATGCTCAAATAGGTTCCCACACTATATAATTGATTAAAATTCCAAATATTCATAGGATTTATGCCTTTTGGATCATCTGCGCATAAAAATGATGGTTTTTGTTCTAGCCCAAAATGCGGGGTGTTACATTATCTCCCCCTTGGGATCATTCGTCCCCGAATGATTGGTAGGAATGTTGAAGTCTTTAAGGAATGGAATAATATGGACATGAAATGTCTTCTAAGAAAGGATATAGATGATCTAAAACATTTAAACTTCTATCATGAAACTGAATTCTGAGCTGACTTGACTTAACTTGCTTTAATGAGCTGATTCATGCTGAGAGTTTAGGATTCCCTTGAAGTGTTCATGATCAAATCATACATTTTAATGGAGAAGTGATAGCTTGTAATTCCCCGTAAAATGCATGCACGTGCTAGCCCCTAGTAGTGTACTCTTAGCCTTGGAAACTTGAAAATATTCTAAGTGTCAAGAGACTTAGTCTCATTTTTATCTCCTAATCTTCGGGGATTTTATTTCCAATCCTCCCGACCTTCGATTTTATATTTTCTTGTTGTGTTGCGATGGGGTAAGGTCTTAGTAAATTTCGGGTGAGTTTTGGAATTTTTTGACGAGCCTAAGAGCATGTTTGGTGTTCCATTCCAGTAGCTCCGGGCGATAAGGGGGCGCCGCCCGGGGTCCTCCCCCGCTCTAAGGAAGGCGCCACCCGGGATACCCTACCACTCTAAGGCAGGTGACGCCTGGGGTACTCTGCTGCTCTAGGAATGGCATTGCCCGGTGTATCACGCCCGGCCAATTTTTAGCTCCCTATTCTGTCTCATTAAGGGTAAAATGGTACATCTCCAACCCCTTATCACCTCTAACATGGGATTAAGCTCCCAAATACCCATATCATTGATATTTTTCCAAAAAATCACCAAGAATACTCCCAAGGGTTTCAAACTATAAATCTAAATAACTCAAGATTCAACCGTGGGTTTTCAAAAGCAATTGAAGATTTGGAATCCACAATTCGCAAGCTTCGAGAATTGTCTACTATCGTTCGAGGTTAAGGTACGCGGTTTTTTTCTAAAATCTCATGGGTATTGAAATCATGATTTTAAGAAAAGGATTTTTGATTTATGAATATAATCATATTTTAGAAGTTTTGACGGTATTGTTTTGGTCTTTAGACCTTCCCCCAAATTGATTAAAATTTATTTATATATATATATATATATATATGTATGTATGAATGTCTTTAAGGATGAATATTCAACTGAGAGCATGAATTAGAATGAACCCCTCTCTTATTGTGACTTTCCCATCTTTCATATGATATGAATTGTTCTAAAATGGCATCTTGAAAGCATGATATGAAATATCTTGATTTATGCTATGACTTGAACATGATTTAGAAATAAAAAGAGAGGATTATGCATGTTGATAAATGTTGAATATACATAGAACAAAGAGTGCATGTTTTTTCCAAAAGCACATGACCACCTTATGTGTAACATCTCATGCCCGTTGTTGTGTGAGGTATTTCAAGGGTAATTTTATCTTTTCGTTTTGCAATTTATTTCATGAAATTAAAACCCCCTTAAGTTATCAGTTACAAGAGTTATTTCCCTCAATAGAACATTAATTTTTCTCAGCCAGATACGCCTCTCCACTTCCCATCAGTTACATGCTTTAAACCAGTCACTCTATTTTCCACCTGTTCATACGATAAAAAGCCTCACTTCTCCATCAGTTTTGAGAAGTTTTCCATTAGAATATATCTCTATTTTCCTCTCAATCACAACTCCTAAGAAACACAAATTGGTGAGAATCACGTTGGAATTTCTTTTATCAATCTCAAAGTTCTTTCAACGTTTAAGAGGTATGTAGGACCTTTCCTTACTCTCGTTTTTGGACGTTGTACTGTTATCGAATTCAAATTGCTCTAAACCTATTTAGGTTTTAAAGGAAATTCTTCAATATTATCAATGAACTTGAATGGTTTAATAGTTGTTGGATGTATAAAGATAACTCTCAGTTTCATGTTCTTTCTTTCTGAATTTTGTGAGTTCCAACGACCCTCGTGATTTGATGTACTAATAATAGATGTTTTTGGCAATAATTGTGAAAGATTTACGATCAGCAAAGTCAAGCGATTACACCTAGAGAACACCCCATTATTTAAAAGAAGTGAGAGAGAACTAATTACATAATCTGTTGATCAAAGATGACCTCTCCTAGTTATTTTTGAATTTCCAAACATATCTACTCTTTCTTTGACTTCATTGCGAGATTGTATATTCGGCTATAACGTTGTTTCTACACACGGTTCACTTTCCAGCAGTCCTTGTCTGACATACCAGTGCCGCAGCCTTGTAGCTGCAATATGCTTCATTACTTTCTTTTCCAACTGCATTATTACAAAACAACAAGCAGTATAGACTACTCGTTCTCCCGCTGCAACGGTCAGACAACAACAAAAAAAAGAACATACTATTACATCGCTAATTCAAATATATCCTACTCTATTATTAAGTAAATATATTACACAGTATGTAAGAGCAGCATCCTCTTTAAGGTATTCCCTTTAAGCAGTTCAAGGAAGCCTGTCATTCGGCCACTACTCTATCTCTATAAACACCAATAACAATTTCTCGGCAGACTCTGTCACAATGGAAATGACCAGCCTGTAAATTGATATTTTTCATCACCATATGACGACCTACGCAACCATCACAAATCCGAATCTAACTACTGCACCTCTGCTTCAATATCTTAGTCCAATCTTCCATGTCAAAATATAAAAATCTCAGCCATGCCATCATGTGAATGTTTCTATTAAAGTTATAAGATATAATTTATGAAACTCTTAAAAGTATAATTCTTGTTCCATAATCCCTAAGAAGGTAACCTTCCCGCAACATTCATAAAACTCTTTGCAATGTGATATATACATTATGAATTTTCAAGTCTTAATATAAAAATACCTACCTCCCAAGAATCCCTCATTGACCTAGTAGATAATAATATGACCATGAATATTCTTACAGGAATGCTTCCAATCATGTGCATGAATTATAGCATATCGAACCATGATATTACCTATCATGACTCTCCAATATTGATAGTGTTAACTCATGAATATGAACCTATTACGGTTAACTCTCAATATGAGCCTAAAGTGGCTATACATAATTATGAGCTTAAAAAGGGTAAACCACAAGCATGAGCCAAAAAAGGCTAAAATATGAACATGAACATAACAAGACAAAATGTTTGATCAATAACTAATCAGATAAATAAGACAACGTCATGAGCATAAGGGAGTTAGTTAGCTGACCGTGAAGGCATAGGTTGAAATGGAAAATGCCCGAAACTATGTTTGCCGACATAGGATAGAGATCATTCCGCAATTCGGATACACTCTTTTCTTTCATGTGTCCCGAAAAGGGGCTAACCATGGATACTTGTTAGCAAATTATGTCATGACACGTCCTATGCCCGGCAAGGTATTAGATGGCTTAGTTGATCAGGCCGAGATCAGACTCCATGCGCTCACATGGTGGTTTGTGACGGTTCACTACTTTCTCCCACAAATAATCAAAGGAATTAAACCTACTTTACTTGGTCAATTATAAATTTACCTTATATTATTGTTCCTTTTTGGTTGACTTCTTTTACGTTTGAATTTTATTGTCATTTCTAACCTCTTGATGTACTACCCTCCTGAAATGGTTTTTCATACCAATACATTCCATGTATTGACCGTCTTTGGTGCTACATCATTTCATGATATAGGTTCTGGCTCTCATGTCCGCGGTCAGGCGCCCCATTAGGACCTCTATCTTCTGGTATTGGTGAGCCTCTTTCCTCTCAGGAGGTTGGACGGGATATGATGACTTCATTATATTTTCTTTCCTTTTTGTATTGGTACTATTTAAAGGCTTCACAGACTGATTTAGTTGCCTAGAAGATCTTTTAATTTTTAGTATTATTTTTCATGACTATTGTATCTTCAGACGTTAAGTGATATTAATAAACATTGATGAAAGACTTTATCCTTTAAGAACTCTTATTTTTGTTTCCTCTCTATTCATTAGGTCAGTTGTATGCTCATGTTATATGCCAAAACATTCGCGCGTACTAGCAATAGTATCAGGTGCATGTCACGTCCAGGGCCTCGGCTTGGGGCATGACAAACTTGTTATCAGAGCCCAAAGTTCAAGTGTCCTAGGGTGTCTGTGAAGCCGAGTTTAGTAGTATCCTTTTAATGGGTGTGAAGCGCACCACACTTATAATGGGGGAGGCTACGAGACATTTAGGATACATTTCCCCTTCTTTCATACTCTAGATCGTGTAAAGAGATGTTCATAAAAATCTTACTCAGATTCATGTGTTGCTCAAATTTTTTTGTCTATGCCTTGTCTTCGAGGCGATTCATATCTTTATGGTGCTCTTAGATACATCCGTAAAAAATCATCGGGACTTCACCTGGTTAGAGGGGAGCCCACTAGTGTGTCTAAGTTCTTCATTTTGAAAGAATGTACTTTCGTTCATATGAATCGTGCATTTGATCCTACAGTAATATGTCCTCTCAAACCCTCTCGTACCTTGTTACCAATGACACTTTTAAATGAGAAAGTATGCATCCCAATTCTTGAGGAGTGTTGTCATCAAAGATATAATGTGATTTAGGTTGTTGTGGGTCATAAATAGTAGAATGACTGTAGGGCTAGAAATATGAAGTAATAAGTTAAAGGCCAAAAAGTGGGAATAGTGATTGATTGGAGTATGTTGCTAAGGTCATGTATCAAGTAGTCGAGTAATGTGGTGGAATGATATTCCCTTTGATGATTGAGGAAGGTGTAGCAAGAATTGTGAAAATGTTATCATATTAAATTGAGCAATAATGGTGGATTAAGGTGATTTAGAGTATGTTTGAACTAGGAAAGAAGTTTATGATGTCATGCCATTATGTTAAAAAAGATCAAGAATAAGTTGCAAATGGGAGGATAGAGTGGTTAAGAGTTGAAAGACCTAGGCTGCACATTGTGATTTTGAAAAAGGAACTCTCTATTTTACGGAGTAATGATTGTAATTTAGGCAAGTAATGGATAAGTAGTTGTAGTGTTAAAGGAGAATGCACTTGTAATCTGCAATTAGGCCGATGAAGAAATTAAGATCGATTGTTTTGTCACGTACTTTCAGTGGACTAGTATTCGTTTAATTTTTTTTGTAGCTATGAATCTGTGTAGTATGTGAGAAGTTGTGTTATTGTCCATGACTAGTACTAGACGCTATGTTGGAGTTGTGAATGATTGTCGTGCTGGAACAAATGGTAGTTCGGGGGCGATAATGCTAGTTTTATGGAATTGATCTAGTAGTCTTAGCATTTATGATGATTAGTTTGCAAAAAGTGTTTATGATGATTAGTTTGACGAAAGTGTGAAGTTTCAATTATGATATATATGTGACCCCTAGGTGAGATAGTAAATTGTGGCTAAGCAAAAAAAAAAAGGGGTCCTTAAGGTTTATAAAGAAAATAGTGCACACAAGTACTATGTTATTACATGAGATTCTGAGGATAGGTATGTATTATATGGTTCACCTGAGAGCTGAATTGAAGGGACTATAGATAGACGATGTTGAAGTCCCTCAGCGTAGTTTTAATCCCATTGAGTTGGGTGAACATGAATTTAGAGACGTGATTCTAGTAGACTAATAAGAGAGAGACAAATTGGTATGTGTCGAAGTGATTATATACATCAATAGGAGAAAGAGTTATAGAATGATGACCGTAGAGGAAAGATAAAGTTAAGGGAAGTAGCTTAAAAAAAAGGGTTCTAGCATCGGTTTTCTATTTACAAATATAGTCTAACAGGGAAAGTTTAAGCATTCTTGTGTATAGTAATACCCCAACTGTGCAGAGTGTTGTGCTTATATCTCAGTTAAGAAGCTAGGTCTGTACCTAGAATATTGATCTTTGAGCTAAGGGGGAGATGGCAAGGTGTTGAACCAATCTAGGTCTTGAGCTTCAGGGAGTGATGTCCCAAAAACAGAAAAGATGAGACATCTATCCATTCCTATATTAACATGTTCCTTGTACTTCAATCAAAATGACACTCTGCTCCTGTCTTGCATACTAGCATCATGCCCTTGACTGAGGTTTACGCTCTTCATACTGATTCACATCCATACTCAGTTCCTAGAATGAATGTAATAGCTTCACTCAATGTTACCAGACTTACTCCATGAATCCATGAATTCCAGTATGCCCAGCCCTATGAACTCACACTTAATGATAAATTTTGAACTCATGTTATGTCATTATCTATGTCTTGGATCACTATCCAGTCGTTCTTTATGTAATTAGTATATGAATTATCCGTGCCTAATATGTACCACGAGGTTAGTCTTGAACATAACTGGGAAACAACATGTTAATAGACGCAGACTCTAGTAATATATTAATATGGATATTATAAGTTGACAATGATGGTGTGTGGTATTCAGAGGAGAAAACATAGTGAGAAGTGTTGCTAAGCTTTAGGGTTATCAGTCATATCGTCTAAGGTGGAAATACTCCTCCAACTACGTTCAACACATCCTTCATTCTTGTCATGTAACTTTAGATAGTGTGGAACCTACATTTAAGTCATGCTACTATATAGTTCTGGCTGTATATGTGTCTTTCGATTCTACAAACTCGTGCTTCATGTCCTTAGTGTGATAATTCTTGTATTTATAACTCGTGCTTCGGAATTCCCTTGTAGTTGGTTGTCAAACCCTTGTCATTATTACAGCTCAGTCATATTGAAGAGTACAGTCCAGCAGACGATCGTAAATAGTTTCAACTCATGAACTTTCTTCTATCCAAGACCTTCATTCGAGGACGAATGACCCAAAGAGGGAGATATTGTAACATCTCAGGTCCATTGTTGTGTGAGGTATTTCAAGGGTAATTTTGACTTTTCGTTTTGCAATTTATTTCATGAAATTAAAACCATATTAAGTTATCAGTTACAAGAGTTATTTCCCTCAATGGAACATTATTTTTTCTCAGCCAGATACGCCTCTCTACTTCCATTAGTTACATGCTTTAAACCAGTCACTCTATTTTCCACCTATTCATACAATAAAAAGCCTCACTTCTCCATCAGTTTTGAGAAGTTTTACATTAGAATATATCTCTATTTTTCCTCTCAATCACAACTCCTACGAAACACAAATTGGTGAGAATCATGTTGGAATTTCTTTCTCCAATCTCAAAGTTCTTTCAACATTTAAGAGGTATGTAGGACCATTCCTTACTCTCGTTTTTGGACGTTGTACTGTTATCGAATTCAAATTTCTCTAAAGCTATTTAGGTTTTAAAGGAAATTCTTCAATCTTATCAATGAACTTGAATGGTTTAATAGCTGTTGGATGTGTAAAGATAACTCTCAGTTTCATGTTCTTCCTTTCTGAATTTTGTGAGTTCCAACGACCCTCGTGATTTGATGTACGAATCATAGATGTTTTTGGCAATAACTGTGAAAGATTTACGATCCGCAATGTCAAGCGATTACACCTAGAGAGCACCCCATTATTTAAAAGAAGTGAGAGAGAACTAATTACATAATCTGTTGATCAAAGATGACCTCTCCTAGTTATTTTTGAATTTCCAAACATATCTACTCTTTCTTTAACTTCATTGCTAGATTGTATATCCATCTATAACGTGGTTTGTACACACGGTTCACTTTCCAGCAGTCCTTATCTGATACACCAGTGTCGCAGCCTTGTAGCTGCAATATGCTTCATTACTTTCTTTTCCAACTGCATAATTACCAAATAACAACCAGTACAGACTACTCGTTCTCCCGCTGTAACGTTCAGACAACAACAACAAAAAAACATATTGTTACATCGCTAATTCAAATATATCCTACTATATTATTAAGTAAATATATTACACAGTATGTAAGAGCAGCATCCTCTTTAAGGTATTCCCTTTAACTCGTTCAAGGCAGCCTGCCATTCAGCCACTACTCTATCTCTGTAGACACCAATAACAATTTCTCGGCAGACTCTGGCACAGTAGAAATGACCAGCATGTAAATTGATATTTTTCATCACCATATGACGACCTACACCACCATCACAATCCCGAAGCTAACTACTGCACCTCTGCTGCAATATCTTAGTCCAATCTTCCATGTCAAAATATCAAAATCTCAGTCATGCCATCATGTGAATATTTCTATTAAAGTTATAAGATATAACTTATGAAACTCTTAAAAGTATAATTCTTTTTCCTTAATCCCTAAGAAGGTAACCTTCCCGCAACATTCGTAAAACTCTTTGCACTGTGATGTATACATTATGAATTTCTAAGTTTTAATATAATAATACCTACTTCCAAGGAATCCCTCATTGACCTAATAGATAATAATATGACTATGAATATTCTTAGAAGAATGCTTCCAATCATGTGAATGAATTATATCATATCGAACCATGAAATTACCTATCATGACTCTACAATATTGATAGTGTTAACTCATGAATATTAACCTATTACGGTTAACTCACATATGAGCCTAAAGTGGTTTTACATAATTATGAGCTTAAAAAAGGTAAACCACGAGCATGAGCCTAAAAAGGATAACATATGAACATGAACGTACCAAGATGACCTTTTTGATCAATAACTAATCAGATAACTAAGACAATGTCATGAGCATAAGGGAGTTAGTTAGATGACCGTGAAGGCATATTTTCAAACGACAAATGACCAAAACTATGTTTTCCGACATAGGATAGAGTTCATTCCGCAAGTCGGATACTCTCTTTTCCTTCATGTGTCCTGAAAAGGGGCTAACCATGGATACTTGCTAGCAAATTATGTCATGTCACGTCCTATACCCGGCAAGGTATAGGACGGCTTAGCTGATCGGGATAAGATCAGACTCCATGTGCTCACATGGTGGTTTATGACGGTTCACTACTTTCTCCCACAAATAATCAAAGGAATTAAACCTACTTTACTTGGTCAATTATAAATTTACCTTATATAGTTGTTCCTTTGTAGTTGTCATCTTTTATGTTTGAATTTTATTGTCATTTCTAACCTCTTGATGTACTACCCTCCTGAAATGGTTTTACATACCAATACATTCCACGTATTGACCGCCTTTAGTGCTACATCATTTCATGATATAGGTTCTGGCTCTCATGTCCGCGGTCAAGTGCTCCATTAGGACCTCTATCTTCTGTTATTGGTGAGTCTCTTTCCTATCAGGAGGTTGGACGGGATATGATGACTTCATTATATTTTTTTTCCCCTTTGTATTGGTACTATTTAAAGGCTTCACAAACTGATTTAGTTGCCTAGCAGATCTTGTAATTTTTAATATTATTTGTCATGATTATTGTAACTTCAGACGTTAAGTGATATTATGAACATTGTTGAAAGACTCTATCCTTTAAGAACTCTTATTTCTGTTGCCTCTCTATTCATTATGTCAGTTGTATGCTCATGTGATATGCCAAAACGTTCGCTCATACTAGCAATAGTATCCGGTGCATGTCACGTCCAGGGCCTCGACTTGGGGCGTGACATTATGTTTGAAGTATTCTTGCATAGTATTGACTTGTGTTTTTAGAACAGGAAATATTTTATACTGTTTGCATGTTTGGGTGGTCTGAACTGTGTTTTAATAAAAGGATTATGCATGATGTGTTATTGCTCAGAAATAGGAGTTGCAAGTCTTGGTGTGACGACACCAATCCAGTTTATGTCGTGATAATTCAGAAAAGAACAGAATGCAAGTTTGAAATCAAACTTATCAAATGCTGAAATTATAAAAAATGCATGATTCAAAACATGATAAAATTGGGCATACAGAGATCTTAGGTGGTTCCTCGAACAAGGCACGAGTTCAGACAACTCGTTGCCCGAAACCGTGATTTGCCAATTCAGGTATACTATATTACGCTGGCCTAGTGTCTTGTGGCATATAATAATCATAAACTCCAACCCTTGCCGCACACTCGGGTTGGGGGCTTCCCCGCCGAGTCAATGGTGGATTCAATACCGCCCGTGGAATATCAGAATTGTAGGGGAGTGCCACTTAACTCAGAAGTAATACAAAGAGCAGACATTGCATTGACTAGAATGAATTATGATTTTCGGAAAGTGCCCATGTGTTTTAGAACTATTTCATGCATGATATTTTGACAAATTGCTCTATCATTATTTTATTTATAGAAAAACTTTTTTTTAGAATACTTTGCATACCCATACATCTGTATTGACCCCCACTACTCCCTCCAGGTTCTGAGGCTCAGTCTAGGGTTGAGAAAAGCAGTAGATTTTTATCAAACAAAGTTGCAGTGTCCAGTTGAAGAGCCTTCTCTATTCCAAAAGGCCTTCCTTTTCAGATTAAGTTACTTATTTCCGTTTTGGTCTACTGGGGGCCTTGTCCCAGTTTCAGACAGTTGTCAGATTTTCATGTAGCAGAGATTTCGTAGACTGATGTCAGATGTTTTTTGGATGTAGTTGATCTATTGTTTCCATACTTATATTGATATCAGAATTGACCATGTTTCCATACTTATATTGATATCAGAATTGACCATGTTTCCATACTTATATTGATATCAGAATTGACCATGTTTCCATAGTAGATTTTGTTTCTGCATCTTCTTTTATTTTAAGAATGTTGTGCATGATTACCATATAGAGAAGGGCATTCCGAGTCTTCATGGTTCGGGATGTCCATCACGGCCAGGCCCTAGTTCGGGTCCTGACAAACTTGGTATCAGAGCATGGTTCATGGTCCCAGGGTGTCTGCGAAATCGCGTTGGGTAGAGTCTTGTTTATGGGTGTGTAGCGCACCACACTTATAAGAAGGAGGCTACCAGGCATTTAGGAAAATGTCTCCCCTCTTTGTGATTTAGTTCGTTCTTTAGAGGCTGAATTAGAATTGTCCCCTAATCAGTGATCTATTGTATATCAGAAAACAGTCATGCCTCCTCGTCATGCCAACAACTAGGATACTCAGGAGGATGAAGTCCGCCCCACCCATGTGATGTTGACCCATAACAGAGCACATACTCCAAAACCTGTCCCCACTCCGGGGGTACGTCCAGTCCCGACCAGCTCTCTTCGAGCTCTATGGACAAATGTTAACCGTCCTCAATCTTCTCAGAGGGACATATCGAATGTAGAATTCAGACAATCCATTCACATGCTTGCACAGCTGGTTACCGCACAGACTCAGAGGTTGGATAATACTGGGTTTGCATCTGTTACTTTAGAGGCTACTAGGGTAGGCCAGTTTTTTAGGATGAACCCGCCCAAATTTTTGGGCACTAAGGTAGAAGAGGACCCATAGGAGTTCATAAACGAAATAGAGAAAAAATTTAGAGTTATGAACGTGGATTAGGTGGAAGGGATTGATTTAGCAGCATACCAGCTTAAGGATGTAGTGAACCAATGGTTCAAAGAGTGGAAGAATGCAAAAGGAGAGAGTGTTGAGCCCACTATTTGGGATGAGTTCTTGGAAACTTTTCTTGACTGATTCTTTCCTCTGGAAATGAGGAAAACCAAAGTAGAAGAGTTCATGAATCTTAAGAAGGGTAAGATGAGTGTTTGAGAGTATACTCTGAAGTTTAACCAACTGGCTCGTTATGCACCAAAAATAATAGGTAATATGAGATCCCAGATGAGGAAAGTTGGATCCGGCCTTTTTGACGATCTAGCGCTTGAATGCCAAAGGGCGACGCTAAATAGGGATATGGACTTTGGTAGGCTGTCGGTTCACATGCTGCATATAGAAGAAAAGAAAAAGAAATTTCTGAATCTAGAGAGAAGGATAGGTAGGTGAAGAGGGCCAGATCAGTGGATCAGAGCCCCAGTCAGCAACAGAGTGGTAATTGGGGTAGCAAATGGCTAAAGAAGATTTTTTGGAGTAACACGCAGTCTGCAACTAGCGCCCCAGCATCTAGAACCCTAGATGATAGACGCCCTCAAAGTTTTCAGACTAGTCATGGACCCAGAGCTCAGGATACTCAGTCACAGGGTAGTGTGGCGTAGCATCATCGTACTTTTCCATGGTGCGAGACTTATGGTAGGCATCATCCGGGAAGGTGTCAGCTAGGCGCATTCGTGTGTTATTCTTGTGGTCAGATGGGTCACTTTAAGAGGGATTACCCTTCAGCTAAAAGGACTGTTGGGGGTGCCAAGTCTCAGGTAAACTCTTCTGCACCACCACCACCTCAAAAGGGTGCCACTTCAGCTGCCGGGAGCTGTCACAACCGGCTCTATGCTTTGACTAATCACCAGGAGGTGGAAGCCTTGCCAGACATAGTCACCGGTATGTTACAACTCTTTTCCCATGATGTATATATGTTGCTTAATCCTGGGTCTACCTTATATTATGTGACCCCGTATATGGCTATTGGATTTGGGCTTGAGCCCAATGTGATTGCTGAACCTTTCTCTGTTTCCACTCCGGTGGGTGATTCTGTTATGGCTAGGAGGGTGTACAAAAATTGTGGTGTGTCTATTCTTTGAAGGGATACTGTGGCAGACCTCATAGAACTTGATATGGTTGCTTTTGATGCTATCCTAGGGATGGACTGGCTCTATCGGTGTTATGCCATACTAAACTATAGGACCCAAAAGGTTACCTTTTGTTTTCCGTATGAACCAGTAATAGAGTGGGAGAGGCACTCTTTAGCACCTAGAGGGCACTTCATATCTTATCTTAGAGCCCATAAACTTATTTCCAAAGGTTGCTAGTACCATCTTATTCAAGTTAGAGACTCTAATGCCGAAAGTCTTCCATTTCAGTCTGTCCCAGGGGTAAATAAATTCCCAGAAGTTTTTCCAGAAGATCTTCTAGGAATTCCACCTGATAGGGAGATAGATTTTGGCATTGATGTGTAGCCAGATACCCGTCCTATTTCTGTTCCACCATATAGAATGGCTCTTGCAGAGTTAAAAGAGTTGAAAGAATAGCTAGCAGGTCTCCTAGATAAAGTTTTTATCTTACCTAGTGTTTCTCCTTGTGGTTCACCTATACTCTTCATGCGAAAGAAAGATGGTTCCCTACGTATGTGCATAGATTACCATCAGTTGAATAAGGTTACTAATAAAAATAAATATCATTTTCCTAGGATTGATGACCTCTTTGACAAACTTCAGGGAGCTAAGTGCTTTTCTAAAATAGACCTTCATTCGGGATATCATCAATTGAAAGTTAGGGAGTCAGACATTCCTAAAACAGCCTTCCAAACCAGATATGGTCATTATGAATTCTTAGTCATGTCCTTCGAGTTGACTAATGCTCGTGCAGATTTTATGGACCTAATAAATAGGGTCTTCAGTCATTTCCTAGACCTCTTTGTCATAGTTTTAATTGATGACATCTTGATTTACTCCAAAAGTGAGGAGGACCATGCCAATCACCTTTGATTTATTCTTCAGACTCTTAAAGATCATAAGTTGTATGCGAAATTCTCCAAGTGTGAATTCTTGTTGAATGCCATTGCCTTCTTGGGGCATATTGTGTCTAGTGAGGGGATTTGAGTTGATCCCCAAAAGGTTTAGGTAGTGAGAAAATGGCCCAGACCCACAACTCCAATCAATATTTGGAGCTTCTTGGGTTTGGCGGGTTATTACAGAAGGTTCGTAGAGAGTTTCTCTTCTATTGCTGCACCACTTACTAAGTTGACTTAGAAAAAGGTGAAGTTTTTATGGTCTGACTCTTGCGAGAATAGTTTTGAAAAGTTGAAAGACAAGTTGACTACTTCTCCTGTTTTGACTACTTCGAAAGGAACAGAGGGTTTTGTTATGTACTGTGATGCATCCCGTGTGGGACTTCGGTGTGTACTTATGCAGCATGGTAAGGTGGTGGCTTATACATCTAGTCAGTTAAAGGTGCATGAGAGAAATCACCCTACTCATGGCTTGGAATTAGTAGCTGTGATGTTTGCGCTTAGAATTTGGAGGCATTATCTTTATGGGGTGCATGTTGATATTTTCACAGCCCATAAAAGTTTGCAGTATGTTTTCTTGCATAAAGAACTAAACCTCAGGCATAGGCATTGGATGGAGCTTTTGAAAGAGTATGACATGAGCCTTCACTATCATCCGGGTAAGGCAAATATTGTGGCCGATGCCCTCAGTAAATTGTCTATGGGCAGTCTTTCTCATGTTGAGGAAGGGAAGAGAGAGATGGTGAAAGATATTCACCGACTTACAAATCTAGGAGTGCGACTCTTGGATTCCGAAGATGGGGGATTGGTTGTTCATGTGATAGTTAAGTCTTCCCTTTATACAGAAGTTAAAGAGAAGCAGGTTGAAGATCCCATCTTGATACAAATAAAGAAAGATGTGGGTCAACAGAAGGTGATGTCCTTCAAAATTATTGGTGATGGTATTTTGAGGTATCAGGGTGGATTATGTGTACAAGATTTTGATGGTTTGCGGAAGAGAATGCTTGACGAAGCTCACACTTCGAAGTATGGTGTTCACCCAGGCTCTACTAAGATGTACCATGATCTGAAATCTATGTATTGGTGGAATAATATGAAACGTGATGTGGCTGACTTTGTTTCCAAGTGTTTGAACTGCCAACAAGTTAAAGTAGAATATATGAGGACAGACGGTTCTTCCCAAGATGTAACTTTACCCTTGTGGAAGTGGGAGATGATTAATATGGACTTCATCACAGGAATCCCGAAGTCCCGAAACTAGTATGATTCTATTTTGGAAATTGTAGATAGGCTGACCAAGTCAGCCCACTTTCTGCCTATCAGGACTAACTATTCGGGAGAGGATTATGCCAAGCTGTTCATTGCAGAAATAGCTCGTTTGCATGGTGCACCTGTGTCCATCATATCTGACCGTGGTACGAATCTTTGTATTATTCTCCTATATCTTAGTATTCTTGAAATAGTGCTTGGCTATATTTACTCATCATCATTTGGGAACAAATGATCCTAAGGGGAGGATAATGTAGCGCCCCGTAAAATGCATGCACGTGCAAGCCCCTAGTAGTTTACTCTGAGCCTTGGAAACTTGAAAATATTCTAATTGTCAAGAGACTTAGTCTCATTTTTAGCTCCTAATCTTTGGGGATTTTATTTTCATTCCTCCCGACCTACGACTTTAGATTTTCTTGTTGCGTTGCAATGGGGTAAGGTCGTAGTACGTCTCGGGTGAGTTTCAGAATTTTTAGATGAGCCTAAGGGCATGTTTGGTGTTCTATTCCAGTAGCTCCGGGCGATAAGGGGGCGCCACCCAGGGTCCTCCCCCGCTCTAAGGAATGTGCCGCCTCGGCTACCCCACCGCTCTAAGGAGGGCGAAACCTGGGGTACTTCGGTGCTCTAGGCAGGGCGCCGCCCGGGGTATCTTGCCCGGCCAATTTTCAGCACCCTATTCCATATCATTAAGGGTAAAATGGTACTTATCCAACCCCTTATCACCTCCAACATGGTATTAAGCTCCCAAATACCCATCATTGATATTTTTCTCAAAAAGAACCAAGAACACTCCCAAGGGTTTCAAACTAGAAACCCAAATAACTCAAGATTCAACTGTGGATTTTCAAAAGCGATTCAAGATTTGGAATCCCCAATCCGCAAGCTTCGAGAATTATCTATTATCTTTCGAGGTTAAGGTACACAGGGTTTTCCTAAAATCTCATGGGTATTGAATTCATGTTTTTAAGAAAAGGGTTTTTGATTTATGAATATAATCATGTTTTAGAAGTTTTGACGGTATTGTTTTGGTCTTTATACCTTTCCTCAAATTGATTGAAAAAAATTATATACATATATAGATGTATGAATGTGTTTAAGGATGAATATTCAATTGAGAGAATGAATTATAATGAATCCCTCTCTTATAGTGATTTTCCCATCTTTCATATGATATGAATTGTTCTAAAATTGCATCTTGAAAGCATGATATGAAATGTCTTGATTTATTTTATGACTTGAACATGATTTCGAAATAAAAAGAAAGGGTTATGCATGTTGATAAATGTTGAATATACATATAACAAAGAGTGCATGGTTTTTCCAAAAGCACATGACCACCTTATGTTTGAAGTATTCATGCATAGTATTGGCTTGTGTTTTCGGAAAACGAAATCTTTTATACTGTTTGCATGTTTGGGTGGTCTGAATTGTGTTTTAATGAAAGGATTATGCATGATGTGTTATGGCTCAGAAATAGGACTTTCAAGTCTTGGTGTGACGACACCAATCCAGTTTATGACATGATAATTCAGAACATAACAGAATGTGTGTTTGAAATCAGACTTATCAGTTGTTGAAACTAGAAAAAATGCATGATTCAGAACAGGATAAAATTGGGCATACAGAGAGCTTAGGATGTTCCCCAAAGAAGGCACGAGTTCAGACAACTCGTTGCCCAAAACCGTGATTTGACGATTCGGGTATACTATATTACGCTGGACTAGTGCTGTGTGGCGTATCAAAATCAGAAACTCCAACCCTTACGACACACTCGGGTTGGGGGCTTCCCCTCCGAGTCAATGGCGGATTCCATAATGCTCGTGGAATATTAGAATTGTAGGGGAGTTCCACCTAACTCAGAAGTAAAACAAAGTGCAGACATTCCATTGACAAGAATGAAATATGATTTTAAGAAAGTGCCCATGTGTTTTAGAACAATTTCATGCATGATATTTTGAAAAATTGCTCTCTCATTATTTTATTTATATAAAAGATTTATTTTGGATTACTTTGCGTACCAGTACATCTTTATTGACACCCCCTCCTCCCTCCAAGTTCTGAGGTTCAGTCTTGGGGTCTAGAAAAGCAGTAGATTTTTATCAGATAGAGTTACAGTATCCAGTTGGTGAGACTTCTCTATTCTAGAAGGCCTTCCTTTTCAGATTCTGTTACTTATTTCCATTTTGGTCTACTGGGGGCCCTGTCCCAGTTTCAGACAGTTATCAGATTTTCATGTAGTTGATATTTCGTAGACTGATGTCAGATGTTATTTAGATGTAGTTGATCTACAATTTCCATTGTTATGTTGATTTCAGAATTGACCATGTTTCCGTAGAAGATTTTTTTTCCACATCTTCTTTTATTAAGCGAATGTTGTGCATGATTACCAGATAGAGAAGGGCGTTGCAGGTCTTCATGGTTCGGGATGTCCATCACGGCCAGGCCCTAGTTCGGGTCATGACATAACTTATGCAAGTACGAATCATGATACAACTGGACTTAGATCGTATCAGGGTATTACACTGTCTAAGCTAAAATACATGGGAAAATTTTAGATTATGCGCTGATCTCTTATGAACTGAGTCATGACTAAATAGCTGAATTTGAAACATGATGCTTTGACTGAAATGAATTCGCAACTTACATGGATGGAATAGATTATCTCTTGGGATGGTCATACGCCTGAAACTTCGGATAGTAAGACTGGGTGAAAAGGTGGAAAACCACCGTAACTTGTCTACCTGACTGTTAAACTGAATTACATTGGAAACTTATACTTAACTGATTATCTCTTCAACACTTTTTCTAAAGAAGCTCTAGTAACACCAGGGAGAAAATAATCTTGAGAATGTGTTACACAAGACATTCATCTAAGGAATCCTAACAGTGACACCACTCCATAGCATAGTTTATAAATGTATAACTCATAAACTAGGATAGACTTACCAGGCCTTTGGCAAAGAAACTTCTTGTTTTCAAGCTTAGTACACTTCTCGAATACTCCCTTAACTATACTATTCCCTTTAAATACCATACTCATTTGATTCAAGCTTCCATATCTTTTTAGAGATCACAGCCTAAGCATAATGTGTCTTACCACTTCAATGACTAACGATGAACTCTTACAATGGATTCACTAGTGCATATTGCGTTCCTCCACTTAAATACCAACATGTCATCCAAGCCCATCTTTATAACCACATATGAACTTCAAAACAAACTCCCATAAAGACATACTTCACATATAATCTAAACCACTATCAATATAACTCCCTCGCGCTACCCCAAGAACACACACACACAACTTTCAACTGACCATCACATGTATCAAAGACTTCGCCCCCAAATATTACCAATACTCTATGTATTTTTTTATCTTCAAAATCAGAACCCAACTACTGCGAGAACAAATTATGTTGTAAGGAAAGAAATAAAAAATGTATAACTCTTCATTTGCAGGACCACATGTTGGGGGAAGGAGGAAAGGGTCACTTTTTCTATTACATTAAGGATTTCGAGAACAAGGTAATCCCTATCCCTGCCGGAACAAATAAATTGCAGGAACATGAAAACAATTGCTAACTCAGCTTTTTTAATAAATTTAAATAGAAATACACCTTAGTCTCTCAAAAAGAGTAACATTTTATATCATAATGGAAAAAGTCTTCAAAGAACCAAGTGCAACAATATTAACAGCCTATCTGGTTGTGACCAACGAAGGTCAAAACTAACAGTCTCTTCTCCACCAATTTAGAACAACATCAAAAGGAATGTTCACATTAGGGAATCTCCAACATTAAATATAGATGGGGGGTGAAGGGAGGTAATTGAGAAGCATGAGAAGTCATCGTGTCCTGAGGTGCATTCATAGAAAACCTATTAGCGACTGGAAAACTTGTCATTCCGCTACGGAAAACCACCATGTTAATAGGTGTATTCAAAGCACCAAAGCTTCCAGCTGCATAACTGGACAATCCTCTATGAGAAGCCACATTGCTCTCAAGTGTATTTTCAGCACCGAAGCTAGCAACTGCGTAACTGGATACACCGCTATGAGCAGTATTGAACAACATTGCATGAGAAGTTGGCACTTTCCTAACATCAAATATGGAATTGATATCATTGTCTTCATCCCTAGGCTCAGTGATTAATGCTTCAATGTCACTCTTAATTCTAGTGATAGGGTGACCGTAAGATCTACTGTTAGCAGCAACACATGGTTGTTCGCTAGGTAATAGGGATCTTTTAACGTCAACAGGAAATCAAGTTTCAGTTGCATCTTCATCCTCCATGATTGTGTCATGATGCTGAATATGCACTCAACAATCATATTAGGATACAAGACTATCATATCAGGATATAATATAGGGGCCCAACATTGGGTAACAAAGATTTAGGATGGGTCTGGCTCTAATACCATGTAAAGAATGGATTTTGGGCGTAACTCAACCTCAAAATCTATCTTATGTGGCAGGATTTTCCAAGTCCATATAAGGAGACCAAGGACACCACACATCCAAAAGTGGACAACTGGAGCGTGGACAATGTAAGATGGGGGGCCCAACATTAGAAATAAATAAATTGGGTGGGTCTGGCTCTAATACAATATAAATAATGGATCTTAGGCCTAACTCAACCTCAAAAGCTAGCTCAGTACAACTTTTATAAAAAAAAATTCTATAATTATGATAAAAGGCAAAACCATGGTTCGATATACCTCTATCTTCTTCCCTCCTCTATTCGGCTTCAATTTTCTATTGATTTCAGAAGGTAATTTGTCCTTCTCAAGAAGAAACTCCGAGTTCTTGTAATACAGATTTGCCTTTGGTATCCTCTTTTCCCTCTTTACATATTCACCAATCGTATTGTTATTGTTTACAAAAGAAGAAAAATTATGGTGCGACGGATGTTGGAATTGAGATTGGCGATGGTGGTGGGACGACTATTGGAAACAAGCATGGTAATGGTGGTGGGATGGATATTGGAAATAAGGCTGGCGATGGTGATGGGATGGATGTTGGAAATAAGGGTCGCGATGGTGGTGGGATGAATTTTGGAAATAAGGGTCGAGATAGTGGTTGGACGATTGTTGGAAATGAAGGTGGTGATGGTGGTGGGACAAATTTTGGAAATAAGGAACACGATAGAGGTGGGGCAGACGTTGGAAATGAAGAAGGTAATGGTGGTTGTATGGAGGTGGATAATGAGATTGTTGGACCATTGATTACTAGAGTAGATGATAGGGTTAAGATTAGTTTAAGTGGAGGGAATTTGAATATTTAGAAGATTAGATAGATTAGGAATACATTTGAAGGCAAACTTTATCAGTTTAGGAGTTGTGTGAAGAAGATTGAAGATGTGGCGCACGAGCAGGTGCAGTTGAACCCGATTAATAGTGGTAATAATGAAAGAGGTAGGATTTTTGTTGGTGTTCCTGATGGCGGAATTATCCCGCATAGTGGTCAAGAATATTTAGGTGGGGATAATGTGTTTGAAAATAGGTCTGTAGTGCGAGTGAAATATAGTCAACAAGACCATTTCGTCACAGGCCAAATCAACCACCCAGTCTTTCTGCTGTTGTAAACAATAATAATGCAGTTGGTGAATATGTGGAGAGGGAGAAGAGGACACCAAAGGGGAATTCATATTACAAGAACTCGGAGTTTCTTCTTAAGAAGGACATATAACCGTCTGAAATCAATAGAAAGTTGAAAACAAATAGAGGAGGGAAGAAGGATAGAGGTGTATCGAAATATGGTTTTGCCTATGACGATATTTATTGCAAACAATTTATAGAAGTTGTACTGAGCTAGCTTTTGAGGTTGATTTATGCCCAAGATCCATTATTTACAGAAGGAAAGAGAGAGAAACAAGTTATTATCATCTTTAAAGCTAATCCATGAAATCACACATTACGTCTTATAAGAACTGTCTAACATTACTGATAACAATAACAATAATAAGAACCAGCACATCCTACCCACTAGCCCTACCAAAATAAAATCACCATTGTAAACATAAATTCAGATGATTAATCCCCTCCTCAAGAAGTGCACAGGAAGCCCACCTGTTTTTTCAATGTTGTCCAAGAAGCCCCTCTGCGCCATTCTACTTCTTCTCTTGAATTCTGGTTGTCATCGCATTGCACTTCCGGGTAATTAGGTAATGGAACATGTCCAGAATAGATGGATTCCACATCTTAAATTAATATATTATAGTGATTTATGATATCATCACGAGATTTTCCAGGAAGTGCTTGGATATAGTGGAGCTTAGAAATCCTGAAGGCAGGTCGTGGTTTTTCTCCTTTGGGGAATGAGTTTCCATATAAAATTTTTGTGTTTTCTATTTACTTTCTCAATGAATTTTATTGTTTATATTTCTCCTAGTACGTGTTTGTGTGAGTTCATTTGGGAACAAGTCCCATAGATGCGAAGCAACCCACTGCAACTCTTCAAGCTCTAATGAATATTAGCTTCTAGTCAGAAAAACTTTAATGTCGTTGTCACTTGAAAACTTTTTTCAATGACGAGCTAGCCATAAAACTTTAGATGGAAAATGGTTTCTTTATGTTAGTTAGCAAGCTGTATTCGGGAGAATGTCTAAGCCGAGCCAATAATAGTTAAACAAAATTCTAACATCACTCTGAAATTTGAACGCAACTGATCCACACGGATCCATAATGTTCTTCCCTACAATTTTGTTAAAAAGTTGTAGTGTAGTCAGTGGAGCGTACAAGCTAGCTGTTAAAATCAAGCACATATAGCAGCAGTAGAAATTAAGATTGAACTTTTGTGATACTTATGTTGATTATTGCCTCAGTTACTGTAGTAAAAGTAGGAGAAATTGTTGGACATTATCCAGCCTTTTTAGCCATGGTCTCAACTTAGTTTAGTGGCTGATTTTGTAGATGTTAGTGGTTTAGTTGTTTTGGATATTGCTGATCATGGAATCATGTACAAAGTAGTGGCTTAATTATAGCTTTAGTTATTACATTTTTTTAGTATTTAAGCACAACTTCAGATTAATGAAAAAATCAACCTTTGTGTAGTAAATTATTTGTTCTCTTCTTTCTTTCTTTGTTTACACTTCAAAGGGTTGAAGTTAACTGTACAACTCCAACAAATTGGAATCAAGAGCTCTCTTCTTGAGGGACCCGCATTTGAGGGAATTATATCTTTATCTTCTTGTTTTTTCTCCAATGGATTCAGAGACTCCTCCCACTGCACTAGCACCACCTGTCTTCAAAGTTGAAGGCTATCATGTCTGGGAAGCAAGGTTGAGGAGGACTACGAAGTTCCTCCCTTGATTGAAAATCCAACCATGGCACAGATGTGGAATCACAGGGAAAAGAAAATAAGAAAATCAAAGGATAGATCAACGTTATTCGCTGCAGTCTCATTTGAAATCTTTGTCAGGATTATGACATTGAAATCAACTTTTGAGGTATGGAATTTCCTAAAGAAAAATATGAAGGAGAAGAACGGATCAAAGGTATGCGTACTCTTAAACTGATCCAAGAATTTGAAATTAAGAAGATGAAAGATTCAGAGACAAGCAAAGAGTATTCTGATAGATTACTCAACATTTCCAACAATGTAAGATTACTTGGCTCTAAATTTCTTGATTTTATATTGGTTCAAAAAAATCTAGAAATTTTCCCCGAAAAGTTTGAAATAACTATTTCCGTACTGAAAAATTCTAAGGTTTTTTCACAGATTAGTTTGGCAGAACAGTTGAATGCTTTGTAGGTACAAGAACAGAGAAGACTTTTGAGGTCCGAAGGATCTATTGAGAGTGCACTACCTGCAAAAGTTCAATCAAACTAGGGAGACCAATGAAAGAAGAAGTGGAACAACAGGGAAAACTAAGGTTCTCATTCTCCTGGGATCAATAGGGGAGGGAAACATGATTTTCCCCCTTGCAAGCATTGTGGAAAGAAGGGTCATCCACTGTTCAAATGCTAGAGAAGGCCAAACCAACAGTATGAGAAATGTCAGCAGATAGGACATCATCAGAAGGTTTGCAAGAAAAACACTCAACAAACTAATGCTACACAGGTAGCTAATCAGGAAGATGAAAAGCAACTCTTTGTAGCGACATGTTTTGCAACTAGCTGCTCGAGTGACAAATGTCTTATTAAGAGTGGTTGCACAAAACACATGACATTTGATCGCGGCCACTTCAAGGATTTGGATACTTTAGTAATTTCCAAAGTACAAGATGGTAATGGAGACTATATTTCTGCTGAAGGCAAAGGTACAGTGGAAATTAAATGCTCCTCAAGTACAAAACTAATCAAAGATGTGTTTTTGTACCTAATATTGGTCATATTATGTTAAGTGTTGGCTAGATGCTTGAGCATGGTTTCAAACTTCTCTTTGAGTCCAATTACTGTCAAATCTAGGATGAAGAATGAAGAAACTTATTCAAGGTAATTATTGTCACGACCCCAAAACTAGTGTCATGATGACACTTGTCACGGCGTACCTTGACAAGTAAGCCTATCTCCCAAACTGATACGAATAGAGAAAAAGACAGAAATACCCAAGGTAAGGCTTCTAGAATAAAGCCGAACCATATAAATAATCATAACAATGCGGAAAGAACTTATCCAAAACCCAAATCATGCCCAAAACCAGGTGTCAATAGTGTAAGAACTACTAATGCAATCCAAGAGTCAAATACATCGGAAAAATAACCACAAAGGAATAATAACTGTCTCCGAACACAAATAAAGACATAACTAGTATAGAAAGATAGAGGTGAACTTCGGACGCATGAATGTCCAACCGCTACCTTGGAAGCTCCAACAACCTCCCGAATCAAGTTAGCTGAGGCACACTCGAGCTAGGACCGGTACCGAAAGAGCGCAGTAGGCATGAGTACGGTCCACTTGTAATCAGTAGGTATCATAGGCCGACTAAGCAAAGTAGTAAATAAGGCATACAAAATATACACTAAGGGCACACCACCTGCAATCAGAAAATGTCCCACAACGGTAGCCCACGCCAATTGCACTAACAGTTCTAATATATCTCACATATATTGCAAAAACACATCAAGATATAGAACAAAAGTATAGATTATGTCACATATAAAATAGAGGAAGAGAGAACATGTAGCTACAAGATCATCAAATACAAGTAAAGAAAGGTAAGACAAATACATAGATTACAAGTCAATAAGGCAATACAACACAACATAAACACAATAAAGTAAGAGAAATGTATATGATAATGATGATGATGATGATGACGCACGAGGTTGTCGTACCACCTCCGGGATCATCACACAATCCCCGTATACACCTACGGAGCCAAAGCTTCCCGACGTAGGACCCATGGGGGGTTCGTCAACCCATAGAAAATCCACATATCTCATATCTCCTTCCCGGCACATCCCTCGGAAAGGGTTTTATAAGGTGTTACAATATTTTTAAAAAAGTGTTGCCAGTGTTTCTCAGATGTTGCCACGGTGGTACCAATGTTTCATGAATGAGTATGATATGAAGATGTAATGCTCACAACCAATCACAATAAGTATTTACACAACCAACCACATGCTATATTTCCACAACCAGCCATAATGATACATTTCCACAACCTCATGAGCCAATATTCACTCGTTATTTTCATTTCATACATGAATTTCCACGTCTCGTATGCCAGTAAAGTATGAATATAATCACAATACACCCATGGTACCACATTAAACAATACAATATAATTACTCACATGTATTCAAGGCTATCAACGTCACATAGGACCCTACACGGTCAAACATATCACATAATATTCCAATTTCGATAATTACATCACATATAGGCCCCCACACGGTAACAACACGTGTATATACATTTTTTATGATTAATTCCCACCCTTAACATGCATTTTGTACCATCATTTACTACCCAGCCTAGTCTGAAGAGTTAAGCCATAACCTACCTCGAAAGCCAAAACCGGTCCGCTACACTTGAACCCGTGAACTTACTTTTCAAGAACAATCCCGAACTTTACTAAAAACATCAAATATGAAATCTACATGTCAAAACAAAACCAACGACACCCATATTGACTACTTTTGGTTCGGGGTCAAAACGGACCCCCAAAATAGGTTTCGGAGAAAGAAGGGAAAAATTGGAACTTTACTTCAAAAATAGGTTCCCATATTTTTAGAAAACCCAAGTTAAATCGAGTGAAAAACGGGGTTCAAATCGAAGAAAAACCATTTTTGAGCTTTACCGGGTAAAATTCTTGAACTCCCAATCTTCACTTTTAAACTCCCAACTATTTAGGGTTTAACTCCCAAGAGCCAAGATGAAAAATATGCAAAATAGGTCAAAAAAATTATTTATCAGTGCAGATTTTTCTGCACTGCTGTCAAAAGAAAAAGCTGTTTTTTTTTAACTCAATCTGGACTTCAACGGGGTATCCGGTATTCGTTCGGAGTCCGATTTATACAAACGAACTATGAAACCATACTAAATTCGACATTCTGGACGCGATGGCTATATCATATTTTCCAGAAAAATTCGTTTTCACAAAATTGACCTCCTAGACCCGAAATCACAATTTTCCAAACCGTGGGTCGAAATGAGATTTAAAAGCCGTAAAATCATACCAAATATGCTAACATACTAAAATAGACATTTTGGATCTGTTGGTGAAGTCTAATTTTCCATACGAGGTCGTTTCAACCTAAAGTGGATCCCACACACAACTTTCCAATTTTTTCAACTTTCCGACAATAGGTCGAAATGAGCTCGGGTGAATTAGGACCCAAACCAAAGGTCTACCTAGCCTAAAATAGATAGTACGGAGCTGCTGGCGTAGTCCGTTAGGTCATATGTTGCACGGAACAAAATATAACCACATAAGTCCAAAATAAGGCTCTCAAAGCCATCAAAAACCATAATATTGCATAAATGATACCAAAATACATCAAAAATCATGTCAACCACTCCCACACCCAAGAAATACCATAATGCAACTACGGAGAGGGATAAAACAATCAAATCACACAAAATCACAAATATAACATATTTAATCAAATTTTTAGGTCGTTACAATGATGAAGGGTAGGAGCTTTATATTGGATCTCTAAGATCATGAGCAAAAAGCTTATTCTGGTACTAAGATCAATGAAAAATTTTCACACCAAAGACTCGGACATTTCAACCATGCTGCTATAATTAACTCACAAAAGAAAGATCTGGTTCGAGGGCTGGCTAATCTTGAAGCCGAAATACCATATTACAGAACTTGTCAATTTGGCAAGCAAGCAAGACTTCCATTCATGAAAGCAACATGGAGAGCCACTGAAAAGCTAAAATTAATCCACACAGATCTGACTAGTCCTCACCGAACTCCGTCACTAAAAGGGAGCGCTTCCCACCGAATGGGGCCCTACGTAGCGCAAATCCGGATTAGTCGGACTCCAATGCGGGTACCAGAAACCAGATGAAAAAAAATATTTCAAGACGGATCTTCAACTGGCTGATATGTTTACCAAAGCCTTGCCAGAGAGTAGATTTAAATTTTTCAGAGAAAGTCTTGGAAGTTGCAACAACTGAAGCAAGGAGGAGTGTTGATTATTGCCTCAGTTAGTGCAGTAAAAGTAGGAGAAATTGTTGGACATTATCCAGTTTTTTTAGCCATGCTCTCAACTTAGTTTAGTGGCTGAATTTTTAGATGTTAGTGGTTTAGTTGTTTTGGTTATTGCTGATCATGGAATTATGTAAAAAGTAGTGGCTTAATTATAGGTTTTAGTTATTGCATTTTTTTTGTATTTAAGCACCACTTCACATTAATGAAAAATCAACCATTGTGCAGTAAATTATTTGTTCTCTTCTTGATTTATTTGTTTACATTTCAAAGAGTTGAAGATAACCTTACAACTCCAACAGCATAGACTAAATACCTTTGCGAATGTGCATCGTTGGAGCTTTTGTATTTGCTAAATTTCCATGGCGTTTGGATGATCCAGATTTCTTCTTTTGTCCCATATTTCTGAAATGCTACTGTTACTCTTCTCTCCTAGCACTGTAGCTAAACGTTGGCGGTTTTTGATGCACAAAAATCCAAAATCGTTCGGAGGAGGTATTATTCAAAAGTAGAGTTGTTAAAATGGGTCAGTCAAACCTAACTGCTATTATACTTCCTTGTTATATGATTAGGAATCTCTTTTATTCAGTTTTTTGATATTATTTTTTTACTTATCAGTTTTCGTATCTTTAGGATTGTATTTACTTTGGTTTCTATGTTAATCATCTTTGTATGTAATACACTGGCTATATAAGGGCAAATACAGTGATCAATATGTATCTGTTCATTGCTACCAGTTCTTCTCTTACACTTCATGGTATCAGAGTTATATTGCTTCAATAATCTTGATCCCTTTTTTCTCTTTCCTCCAGCCCACCAGCCTCACACCTAAGTGACCCCAAATACAAGTGTCATAAATGCCGACAACATCTCCGGTGCAGAGACTGTTGTCTAGTTCAATCCGATCCATAAAATGACTGAAGATGACATAACCTGCGTTGGAGGTGCGATCTTGAGCTCCAAAGCTAGAAACTGTGTTACCAGAAATTCCACTATGAGTAGCACTAAAGAGCATTGCATGAGAAGTTGGTGCTTTCCCAACATCAAAAATGAAATTGATATCATTATCTTCATCCATGTGCTCAGTGATTACTGCTTCAAGGTCACTGCCAGTTCTAGAGATTGGATGAGTGTAAGTTCCATTGCTAGTAGAAGTACATGGTAGTTAGCTGGGTCATACGGATCTTGCAACATCAACACGAAACCCAGCATCATTAGCATCCTCCCCTGCAGCAACTGCTATAATCTACTCAGTATTGGTGCTTTCTCGAGGTAACATGCTCTCATTGTTAGTGTTTGGCACTGCTTGTGAAGTTCCGGTGGCTTCATCATCCGCGCTAGCTATATCGAGAATGCTTGCTCTTCTACTTTCCTTGGGAACAGCTTTGAGGTGCTTGAAATACTTTTGGGCATGCTTGCCACCTATGCTGGTGTTCTTGTTATCACACAGTGCCTGGATATACATGTCCAGTCAGCACTTCCATATCTAAGCCCCAGAAAAATGACCTATAACAGGAAAGAGAGAAATAAGTGATTATCAGCTTTGAAGTTAATCCAGGAAACAAGGTCGTAGGACAACATTTACTTAAAACTTTTATTTTCTCTCAATCAGCTAATCACACACATCTTAAAAAGCACAGAGCCAAAATGGTATGATTCCATAGGAATATTTGTTGCCTTCTGTATGCACTGTGTTTGTGCTTTATAAGATGTAGTACGTGGTTAGCAGATCGAGAGAAAATTAAACTTTTAAGTAAATGTTGTCCTGCGATCTTGCTTCCTGAATGAACTTCAAAGCTGATAATAACTTACTTTTTTCACTTTCCTTCTATAAGTCATTTCTCCGGGGCTTAGATATATTTGGAAGAGGTGACTGCAGAAGTATATCCAGGTACTGTATGATAACAAGAACAACAACAGAGGTGGCTAGCCATGCGGAAAATTTATTCAACCACATCAATGCCTGCAGCAAATATAATAGAACAGCAAGACTAAGCGTTCTCAATATAATTATTCCGGAGGCTGAAGCTGTGGGAACATAACAAGCAGTGCCAAGCACTAACAATGAGAGCATGTTGCCTCGAGAAAGCACAAATAGTGAGAAGATGATAGCAGTTGCTGGGGGAGAGTCCTAAGGACATAATCCTGATTTGAATGATGAGTTCATATTAAACTCAGCATTCCGCACTGATGACATGATTATGGAGCAGGAGGATGCTATGAATCTGGTTTTTGTGTTTATGCAGCAACATCCCTATTACCCAACGAACAACCAAGTACTTCTACTAGCAGAGGACCTTTTGCTGTTGCTAGCATCCGTGCTATGAATGCTCCTCAGAACATGGTGTCTGCTCTTAGTGGAATGACTTGTTTTACAGGTGCAAACATTGGTACAATAAATGCACCTAAGAACAAGTGGCTGCTCATAGAGGGATGACCACTTTTGCAGTTGGTAGATCCGTGATATAAATGCACCTCAGAATGTGGTGGCAGTTCAAATCAGAAAGACCTAGTTTTGCAGATGCAAGCATTGGTGCTATAAGTGCATTCATAACACGGTGACTTCTGATAGTGGGATGACCAGTTTTGCACCTTCTAGCATTGGTGCTATGAATGCACCTTAGAACATGGTGGCTGCTCATAGCAGAATGACAAGATTCTCAGGTGCTAGCCTTCGTGCAACTAGTGCACCTCAGAACACAGTGTCTGCTCCTGCTCAGTTACCTCCCTTCGTCACCTCATCTAATTTTGGTGTTGGGGTATGACCCAATTTAAACATTCCCTTTGATGGAGAAGTCATTTTTGATCTGCATGACCTGTGCACTTACTAGATGTTCTGAGTTGGTGGAGAAAGGGTATTAGTGTTTGGTATAAGTTTTTCACAACCAGATAGTGATACTGCACTTGTGTTTTGAAGATTTATTCCATTATGCTATTCGGTATTACTCTTCTTCATCTATTCTGCTTTTGGTTGAAAATCTTAAAAAGAAAACTGAGTTAGAAATTGTTTTCGAGTTTTTGTAAACTCTTTACTTTTGCCGTTTTCTTTTTGATGCCAAAACGTCTTACAAGCAAAAAGTTCAGGCTAGAATCAAATGCTACTAAGCTAAGTTTATTTACATATTCACATGGCTACCTGACCATAAAAAAAATATAATGCTATGACGAGTTGAAAATCAAATTGATACGATTGCAAGAATGGGAATAAGAAGTAATTTACTAGCCACCACCTAGGTGGTTTGGGGGGTTGAAATGTTGAGATCTTTTTACTACATAACTGAATAGTCCAAATGTCATGTCCAGAGTCGAGGCCCTAGACGTGCCACGCACCCGATACTATTGCTAGTACGAGCGAACATTTTGGCATATGTCATGAGCATACAACTAACATAATGAATATAGAGGAAAAAAATAGTATAAGATTTCTTAAAGGACAGTCTTTCATCAATGTTCATTTATATCACTTAACGTCTGAAGATACAATAGTCATGACAAATAAGACTAAAAATTACAAGATCTGTCTGGCAACTAAATCAGTCTGTGAAGCCTCTAATAAGTACTAACACTGAAAGGAAAGAAAATATAATGAAGTCATCATATCTTGTCCAACCTCCTGATAGGAAAGAGGCTCACCAATAGTAGAAGATAGAGATCCTAATGAGGCGCCTGACCGCAGACATGAGAGACAGAACCATGAAACGATTTAGCACCAAAGACGGTCAATACGTGGAATCTATTGGTATGCAAAACCATTTAAGGAGGGTAGTACTTCAAGAGATAAGAAATGACAATAAAATTCAAACGTAAAAGAAGACAACTGGAAAAGAACAATAATATAAGCTAAATTTATGATTAAACATATAAGGTAGATTTAATTCCTTTGATTATTTGTGGGAGAAAGTAGTGAACCATCATAAACCACCATGTGAGCGCATGGAGTCTGATCTCGGCCCGATCAGCTAAGCCATCCAATACCTCTTCGGGCATAGGACATGGAATGACAGAATTTGCTAGCATCCATGGTTAGCCCCTTTTCGGGACACATGATAAAAAGATTCATCGGACTTGTGGAATAATCTATATACTATGTCGGCAAACATAGTGTAACACCCTGTAAAAGTCGTGCATGGATTAGCCTTTAATAGAGTGCCCTTAGACTTAAAAACTTGAAAAATTTTCTAAGTGTAATGAGGACTTAGAGTCATTTTAGCTGGCAATCGTCGGGATACAACTTTTCAACCTTCCCGACATCCGCTTTTAGATTTTCAAGTTGCGTTATGATCGGTAAATCTCATAGTACATCTCGGATAAGTTTCGGAATTTTTCGGAACGCATAAGGCTGCGTTTGGATTTAAAAACAGTAGCAAAACGCATAGACTATTGCCCAGTTTTCAGCATTTCAGGGTCAATTTCAAACGATCATAACTCCCCGTATATAATGAAATGTGTGAGACATAATATATCAAACAAAATCTCTTCGAGTCCTCTTTCAATTTCAGTTGGTTTCATCCAATTTGAGTATATGAGTAAAAAGTTATAATCGATTTACTCCAGTCTACCAAACTGTCAACTGAGGGACAGATTTGACCTTAATTGTTCCTTAGCGGTATTTTGGTAATCCTCCACCCCTATATATACCACCAACACGGGATTTAATCCCTCAAACACCATAATACACATACTTTTCCCAAAATTTCTCAAGAACTCTCCCTAGGGTTTCAACATTAAAACCCAAGCAACTCAAGATTCAACCGCGGGTTCGTGAAATAAATTACAGATTTGGAATCCTCTCGACGTAGGCTTCGATAGACACCCAAAATTCGTGGAGATCAAGGTACGCGGGGTTTTCCTAAATTCTCATGGGCATAGAAAAATCATGTTTTAGAATGGGGTTTTAAATTATGTATATATATTTATGTATAAGATGTTTTAACATAATTGTTTTGGTCTTTTGACCATCTCCAAAGCGATTTGACAGTTTATATACATATATGAATGAATGTGTTTCAATTTTGAATACATGAACTTGCTAAAGACATTTGACCACCAGGTGTTTGATGAAATTTCTGCATGAATTGAACTTTAAGTTTCGGAATATGAAATCCTTTACATCAGTTACATGTTTTGGTGGTCTAAACTATGTTTTGAATGAAAGCTCTTGCTTAATACATTATGGCTCAGAAAAATCATGACTTGCAAGTCTTGGTATGACGATACCAACTCAGACTAATACCATATCAGACTCAGACTAACAGACATTTCAGACTTTCATGATTTTAGACATTCAGAATGTTGCATGTACAGAAAAGGTTAAAAATGGGCATACAGAGATGTTAGGTGGTTCCCCGAAGAGGGCTTGAGTTCAAGCGACTCATTTCCTAAAACCGTGGTTTGCCGACCCGGGTATACTATTATGTGCTGACTTAAATGTCCTGTGGCGTATCAGACTCAGACACTCCAACCCTTGCGGCACACTTGGGTTGGGGGCTTCCCCGCCGAGTCAATGGCGGATTCCATACAGCTCGTGGAATATCAGACTTGTAGGGGAATACCACTTAACTCAGAAGTAAAACACAGATCATGATTTGAAATGAACAAACAGGTTACATGTTTTCAGAAAGTGCCCATGTATTTTTCAGAAACAGTTTTATACATGATGTCTTGATGAAAAATTGCTTTCACTTAATATGTATATATATATATATATATATGTTCCATTATACTATTTTTTTTGGATTGCTTCGCGTGCCAGTACTTTTGTGCTGACCCCCCTCCTTCCAGGTTCTGAGGCACAGTCTAGGGGTCCAGCTACTCTGTAGACATTCTCGGATTTGCAGACTTGATCTCACAGTGGTGAGCCTTCTATTATTCGGAAGGCCTAATTATGTCAGACATTATCTTATTTATTATGTTTTTGGTTTACTGGGGGCCTTGTCCCAGTTTCTTTTCAGACAGATGTTTATGTTCTTAGTAGAGATTTCACAGACTGATGTCAGATAGTATTATTCAGAAATGTTGCAGAACTTGACCATGTTTTCCGTACTCAGTTTCAATTCCGTATTTTATTATGATTATGAATGTTGTGCATGATAACCAGATAGAGAATGGGGGTTCCGGGCCTTCATGGTTCGGGATGCTCGTCACGGCTAGGGCCTAGGCTCGGGTCATGACAAACTTGGTATCAGAGCACGGTTCATGGTCCCAGGGTGTCTGCGAAATCGCGTCGAGTAGAGTTCTGTTTATGGGTGTGTAGCGCGCCACACTTATAAACAGGAGGCTACTAGGTGTTTAGGAATGTTTCCCTTCTTTGTGATTTAGTTCGTTCTTCAGATTCTAAACTGTCCCATTATTGGGTTGATTCAAGTGCAAAAAGTTTAGAGTATACATGATATAGTCCTTTTCGATTACGTTCTATAAGATTTTAAAAATTATGGAAAAACTCGATAGGAGTCTGTTAGTGCATCAATATATGCTGATTCTGATGTAAATATTGATCCTGATGGAATCGTGCATTCCAGCTTAAGGTATTAAGTGTATATTGTCCCTCTCAAAATCTTGTTACTGTTGTGGACAATGTATAGCAGAATGTTGGAACTATATTTCTACCCAAATAGTAGCATAAGTTAAAGTGTTGTTGTCATGACCTATTGGTAGTGATATTGGACCAAGAAGTTGGTGATGTAAAGTCACAAAGTTAGAAGTCAGAGTGAGGGTGATTTTGTGTAAATGAATATTTCAGTTGAATAATCGATGTTTGAGGATGATTTACCCCTTTATAGTGATAAACTAATGTGGTAGCTGGAAGCATGTGTGGATTGTATGGTAGTCCATGGAGGAAGTGTTTTACTCAGATTTTTATTTATAAAGAATAATATGTATATTCTTAGACCATTAAATATTAGGTGTCAATTTTCTATCCCTTGTAATATGTAATCTTGTTACCATGATGTTTTTGAAAAAAAAAAGATTTAAAGTCTAGTGAAGCCGTGTGGGGCTCTTTCGATTCACTAGCATAGTTGCCTTGTCATCCATCTCATTTTCTTGTTCAAAATACAAAATCAAAGTCTAGTGAAGCCGTGTGAGGCCTGTTTCGATTCACTAGCAACTTGTTGTCCAACTTGTTGTTCTTTCATTGGTTTAATATATGTATAGCTGAATCTGTTTGCATGAGATAGAGTTGGTAATGAAGTGATTCATCCTTGTGTGTTATTAGTTGAAGGTAGAGAAGGAGTTGTTGGTCAGGGTGATTTGTTGATTGCTTGAATGTGGAAATGGCTATATTAGCGAGTAAGTTATGATTATAGACTCATGGTTGTTTGAGGAATTTGAAGGCAGTCTAAATGTATGAATGAGTGAGTAAGTATGAGGTGAGAAATCCGTATAAGTAGATACAATTGTACGGGGTTATAATATAAGATTAAGGTAGACCATGTCTATTATGAGGCTTTAACCCCCTTGACCCTCTTTTCATTGGTAGTTGTAAACTAGTGCTACTTGTGAGAAGGTATGTAGTAGATTTTTGAGATATTTGGGTAGAATATCCCAATTTGATGGATTAGTGTATTTATATTATGTTGCATTCTTCATTGGTGGTAGATGATTGATACTAAACTATAGGCTTGAATTTAAATGGTGTGGTGGTAAATAGTGGCAAGAGTTTGTTGATGCATATTTTGTGGGATTAATTTAGTAGGCTTGAGGTGCTGAAATAGTACATGCTAACGGAATGATGATAAAGTAAACCGTTAGGTCATGATCAATTATTGTGGTTATGAAGTTCTAGTGCACTAGTGTTTCGTGTTGTTTACTTATAGTTTTCAAGTAAAAATTTTGTGTAAGGTTGGGTTGTAAGTCATGCATAGCACTAGATATTAAGTTTGAATAGTTGAAGTTCATAAAGGTGGTTGTGATGATTTCTTGATCAATGATGTTAGTTATATGAAAGTGATCTAATAGGCTTGAACGGTGTGTGAAATGGCTTAAGATTAAATTGATTCGTAATGAAGTATAATGTTGTGGGTATGGTGTGTAAGTATGCCCAAGGCGATATGGAGTTGTGGCATTTCTCTAAGACTATTACATGTTGTGTGTGACTAGTGGTACCATGGAGTTGCTAGTTGGAAAAAGACTAGTTAGATGATATATGGTGTTCTAGATAGCCAAGTTAAGGAGCCTTGATTGATAGTGTTGAGCCTTTTGATGTGATCTCGATTCTCATAGTAGAGAGATATAAGTTTGGACTAGCAATATTGGTATGCTAGGACGGAAGTGGTATGGTTCATCAAAGGCTTGGTGATATCCATGTTAAGTGTTAGAATCTAAGTTTGAGTTTTGAAGGTTGAATGGATAGAAATAAGTGTGCAAGCATTATACTTTGACTATTGGTGGCTATGGAAAGATAGAGTGTATCCCAGAAGGTAGTCATTCGGGTTGAGTTCTATGATATGCATGTATTGTCAATTTTTCAGACCCTAGAGTGCAGTAAGTGTAGTTCAGTTAGAATCTGGTAAGGGATCTCCCAAACGCTAGATGATGACTTGAAGCTAAGTGGGAGATGATAGAACGAATAACCAAGTAAGGCTCTCAGATTCTAGTAGTGATGCAGTGTGATTTAGAACATCAGAAAGTAAGGGTGAATCTCAACCCATTCCTACCTCAATATTTTTTTTTTGTTATCCGAATGCTTACTCATGCCTTACGCTACAGTTCTGTGATAATAGTTCATGATTCCGGTATATGATAGAGTCACGTACTCTTCCAATTCCAAGATAATGAGTTCTAGTTCATTCAAGTAGTCGGAATCACATTCCTTATGTTATGAACTCTAGTCGAGGTCATGCAACTCCTGACGCATGTACTCACTCTTTATAGTGTACTCAGTCCCATATAAAGATCTTTTTCACGCTTGAGGGTCTTATGTTTTAACCTTTTAGTGACCCTTCCTATGCAATGATAGTGGTGTTGATGTAAATATTCTTGTTGATGGAAGATCATAGTATGCTTGTTTAGATAAGGCCATAAGTATGAAGTAAGATTTGGGGCCAAGTCTTTCATACATGTGATGGTTAGTGGAAAAGTTTGTGTGTGTATGTTTTTAGGATAGCGCGTGGGAGTTTTATTGATAGTAGTTTAGAAACTATGTGAAGTATCTACTTATGGGTGTTTGCCTTGAAGTTAACATGTGGTTATAAATTAGGCTTGAACGACATTTTAGGATTGTAGTGGAAGGTCGCCATATGCATTAGCGACTTCATATTAAGAGTTCAGTGTAGTCATTGAAGTGGTAAGGCATGTTATGCTTAGGATGTGATTTTTAAAAGAGGTATTGAAGGTGGCATCATATGGTTTAGAATAATAGCGTGGTGTAGCATGTTGTATTTTGGTGATTTAGAGTTAGGCTTGATCGCGGGGTAAGGATTAAGATATTTTAGACATTAGTAGAAAAAAAAAACATTATCAATGCTCATATGAGAATTTTAAGCTGAGTTGAATGAATATGATATTTATAGGGAATAGTATAGTTAAGGGATATTCGGGAAGTGCTCTAAGCCTTAAAGTAAGAAGTTGTATTGCCAAAGGTCTGAAAATTCTATCCTAATTTAGGAGTTATATGTCTATATTCCAGACTGCAGAGTAGTGTCAATGTTGTGATTTCCTCAGTGGGATGTTTTGTGTAATCCATACCCAAGATTCATGGTTCCCTATTACTGCTAGAGCTTCCTTAGAGAGAGTGTTGAAGAGAATACTCCAATTAAGTATGAGGGTGTAGTATAATTCAGTCTGTATGGCCAATAAGTCAGTTTAGCAGTCAGATTCGCATGACTTGTTTTCTTGTCTTTGCACTTATTCATGCTACTCGAAATCTCAGACATGCTACTAGTCGAAGATAGAGTATACCAGTAGTTACGAGTATAGCCCAGTTCATGCATCATGCATTAAAATCAGATTCCAAATGTTCAGATCAGTGTATTTTTATAAAAGGACATGTCATGTCCGCATTATTCCATATATTTAAGGCTTCAACAAGTTCCTACCCATCATTCGAGGACGAATGATCCCAAGGGGGAGATAATGTAACACCCTGTAAAAGTCGGGCATGGATTAGCCTTTAATAGAGTGCCCTTAGACTTAAAAACTTGAAAATTTTTCTAAGTGTAATGAGGACTTAGAGTCATGTTAGCTGGCAATCTTCGGGATACAACTTTTCAACCTTCCTGACATCCGCTTTTAGATTTTCAAGTTGCGTTATTATCGGGAAATCTCATAGTACATCTCGGATAAGTTTCGGAATTTTTTGGGACGCATAAGGCTGCGTTTGGATTTAAAAACAGTAGCAAAACGCATAGACTATTGCCTAGTTTTCAGCATTTTAGGGTCAATTTCAAACGATCATAACTCCCTGTATATAATGAAATGTGTGAGCTATAATATATCAAACAAAATCTCTTCGAGTCCTCTTTCAATTGCAGTTGGTTTCATCCAATTTGAGTATATGAGTAAAACGTTATAATCGATTTACTCCAGTCTACCAAACTGTCAACTGAGGGACAGATTTGACCTTAATTGTTCCTTAGGGGTATTTTGGTAATCCTCCACCCCTATATATACCACCAACACGGGATTTAATCCCTCAAACACCATAATACACATACTTTTCCCAAAATTGCTCAAGAACTCTCCCTAGGGTTTCAACATTAAAACCCAAGCAACTCAAGATTCAACCGCGGATTCGTGAAACAATTTACAGATTTGGAATCCTCTCGACGTAGGCTTCGATAGACACCCAAAATTCGTGGAGAACAAGGTACGCAGGGTTTTCCTAAATTCTCATGGGCATAGAAAAATCATGTTTTAGAATGGGGTTTTAAATTATGTATATATATTTATGTATAAGATGTTTTAACATCATTGTTTTGGTCTTTTGACCATCTCCAAAGCGATTTGACAGTTTATATACATATATGAATGAATGTATTTCAATTTTGAATACATGAACTTGCTAAAGACATTTGACCACCAGGTGTTTGATGAAATTTCTGCATGAATTGAACTTTAAGTTTCGGAATATGAAATCCTTTACATCGGTTACATGTTTTGGTGGTCTAAACTATGTTTTGAATGAAAACTCTTGCTTAATACATTATGGCTCAGAAAAATCATGACTTGCAAGTCTTGGTATGACGATACCAACTCAGACTAATGCCATATCAGACTCAGACTAACAAACATTTCAGACTTTCATGATTTTAGACATTCAGAATGTTGCATGTACAGAAAAGGTTAAAAATGGGCATACAGAGATGTTAGGTGGTTCCCCGAAGAGGTCTTGAGTTCAAGCGACTCATTGCCTAAAACCGTGGTTTGCCGACCCGGGTATACTATTATGCGCTGACTTAAATGTCCTGTGGCGTATCAGACTCAGACACTCCAACCCTTGCGGCACACTTGGGTTGGGGGCTTCCCCGCCGAGTCAATGGAGGATTCCATACAGCCCATGGAATATCAGACTTGTAGGGGAATACCACCTAACTCAGAAGTAAAACACAGATCATGATTTGAAATGAACAGACAGGTTGCATGTTTTCAGAAAGTGCCCATGTATTTTTCAGAAAGAGTTTTATACATGATGTCTTGATGAAAAATTGCTTTCACTTAATATGTATATATATATATATATATATATATATATATATGTATGTTCCATTATACTATTTTTTTTGGATTGCTTCGCGTGCCAGTACTTTTGTGCTGACCCCCCTCCTTCCAGGTTCTGAGGCACAGTCTAGGGGTCCAGCTACTCAGTAGACATTCTCGGATTTGCAGACTTGATCTCACAGTGGTGAGCCTTCTATTTTTCGGAAGGCCTAATTATGTCAGACATTATCTTATTTATTATGTTTTTGGTTTACTGGGGCCTTGTCCCAGTTTTTTTTCAGACAGTTGTTTATGTTCTTAGTAGAGATTTCACAGACTGATGTCAGATAGTATTATTCAGAAATGTTGCAGAACTTGACCATGTTTTCCGTACTCAGTTTCAATTTCGCATTTTATTATGATTATGAATGTTGTGCATGATAACCAGATAGAGAATGGGGGTTCCGGGCCTTCATGGTTCGGGATGCCCGTCACGGATAGGGCCTAGGCTCGAGTCGTGACACATAGTTTCGGACATTTGTTGTTTAAACCTATGCCTTCACGGTCAGCTAACTAACTCCCTTAAGGACATGACATTATCTTATTTATATTCAAAGTGTTAACCTCATTAGGCTCATGTTAATGGTTTAGCCATTTTTGGCTCATCTTCATGGTTTAGCCATTTTAGGCTCATGTTCATACTTTAGACATTTTAGGCTCATCTACAAAATTTAGCCACTTAGGCTTATGTTGGGAACTCAACCGCTTTGGGTTCATAAGATTTTGATTTAGCAACATTTCAGAGGATTTCCAAGCATTATAGAGTAAATTGAAACTTTACAGCTAGAAGTCATAATTCTAATTCAACTGTGGACTTAACTTCAATTGACTTGTTATAATGAAATAATTAAATTAAGGATTCATCCCTTTACTGTAAGAAAAGAAGAAGAAAACTAAAACCTCAGAGACCATAAAGCCTCAGAGACCTTCAAGTTCTTAAATCATGCATTTTATAGAACTTAATGAATTAAGGTATAATTATGAGCTTTCCAGTTAAGATTCATAACTTTGAGTTTTTATTGGCAAACATCTTCTGTGAAACAGCTTAATCATCTTTATAGGATGTTGTAATTTACCTACTGGAACATAACAAGAACGTGATCTGCTAGAAAATCTTGGATTAGGGTAGCACAATGAAAGGGTAGTAAAAGATGGGAGAATTAGGCAACAAGGAAAACATGTAAATAAGAGGATGTATGTCGCAGGAGAAGGTTGGTCAATAAGTCTATGTTAGTAAGGCAACTTAAATAGTCTTAAGGAAATGGTCTCTTCTATCTGCACATGTTTATGCAATCTTCACGTTTTTTGGTAAGTTTTTGTCGTTGTAAGTTCCATTAATTTTTATTATCGATTATAAGAAATAGAACCAACCGAAACCACCTTCAATTAGCAATTACACATACTTGTTAAACTTAAGGATATTTAGAGTGTCAACATATAATGTGGCACAAATATCAGCTTAAGAGACTAAATGGAACTATGCTTCTATCGGAATAGGTTTTCACCAAAAACAAAAAATGAATAAGTATTCATGATCTAAGGTGACTTTCAGATTTCCTGAAAACTTATTAATAGAATTAACATAATGGATGAAGATAAAGAAATTCCAGATTTCCCAGAGAATTTATTAAAGAACCCGGACATGTTAAGAGTAATTTGAACCGAGAGAAACAATAAAACATGAAGATGTAAAGAAAGAGTTCTACATACCTTTAAATGTTGAAAGAACTTGAGACCGAAAGAAGGGATTTCGACTTGCTTTCGAGAATCAATTCCCTTAGATTTTTGAGTGCTGAGTTTGAGAGGTGAACTGGAATTGCTGGATGATGAATAGTTGTTGAATTGCTTGAGAAAGTGGCGTTTTTAAATGTGTGTAACTGAGGAAGACAAGGAGATTGTAACTGATGGAGTTTTTAATATGTGTAATGAGGGAGATGGTAACTGATGGGGTTTTTAATGTGTGCAATGAGGGAGATTGTAACAGATGGAGTTTTTTATGTGTTTAACTTAGTGTGAGATGTTACAATATATCCCCTTTGGAATCATTCGTCCTCGAATGAAGGTAATAGATTCGAGAAAAAATAAACTCTATGCACAAAAATTATTGAATGAGACTTAACGCAGACATACATAGGATATGGGTTTCAGGGACATGAACAGAACAACTTAAGATGTGAATTCAGGGAAATCATATGCATGAACCATAAGAGTATCTTGGTTATCTGAATTGGGTTCATAGGGCATGAATGACATGTTGAAGACTTGGACATAATCCCATTCGAAATGAAGTTATATGACATGAAATAGCGGTGCATTAGACTTAAGAATAGGAGTATTTTCACCTCTAATACTGGTAGCCTTAGGTCATAGAAACACCATTCGTAGCTACCCCTTTTTCCTCTAAATACCACACTTCATTATTTTCAACATACATGGGTACATGCAGATACTAAAATCTGGCTCTAATTTCACATTCCCACCAAATTCAAGCCTAACTCAGAGATACAAGATGCCACGCCTAAAACAATTGTGCAAGTCTCAATTTTACAATCCTATAATCTATTTCTGTTTAGGAACCTTCATCTTGATTGTTTACTTGCTCTTAGGTTTGTTCTAAAACCCAGCAAGGTCTCTCTTGCATCTATAGTTATCTCTAAGAATACTACTTTTTCTCATTGCAAAAACTACTATCCCCGTGCTCTAATTAAGAACTCACAACTTTCATCATGAATATAGGTATCGACATGATATCCAAGTCTACCACTATAACTACTTCATGGTATCTTTAAAGTTAACACTATATAAAAAGAAAAATCTTCCCCGTTTGCCTTAGAACCTATTGACCCACAATTTAATGAGCTCCTATCGGGAGGCACACCATATGACCTCATCTTACTATCACAAATAGCTAATCGTCATCTCACACTTCATACATAGATATGATCTTAGATGTAACCAGTACACTACAATCATCCTAACAAAGGCCATATATTCACCTCCTTCGGAACAATTACTCAGCTGAGATCACACAACTGTGATGTCATAAGGAATATCACCGAAGGACTATAGTATAAGCATAAAAAATAAAAGGGATACTATTTAATCACTACTAATACTCATTGTGACCTTGCCACTCCAGATGAGGCTCTGGAATAAATAGGCACGAATACTTCATGTACCAAATAACATAAGGTGTGAATAGAGAGTCATTCTGGACATAGGGATAGCAGAGCACAAGCTAAGAACATATCTTAAAGTATGGTTTCCTAAGGAATGAACCTAATGTAAAGGATGTGTTTTTTGCTCAGGAACAACGTAGCGTAGAACCTGGACTTCTAGAACCTTAGAGTAATATTTGGATCGTGGTGTGAAGTTATTGTTTCCTATTGAAGGGTTAGAACATGGACATGATGTTGCATATAAAATTTGGATCTTAGACATAGGCACGACATGAATGCATAACTCATGGGTAGAGTGCCATCTTGGATGAAGTCATGAAATACGCTAGAATAAGATTGAATCGTAATGAAACTAGTCATCTCCCTTTTCTGAAAACCGTTACTATATGCATCTCAAGACCCATTTTATTAACTTTACCCTATCATCTCCCCCTTAGGTGAAAGTCGATATTTAAAGTATGCGGACCTATTCTCAAATCTAAGCTTTCATCACCTTACTCCCCTGAATACTATATCTTTAGGTACGCAACCTTACTAGGACTTAATCCTGAGATACTTCTCTTAACATTGTCTAAACTTTTCAAATATCATTTTATAATTCATGCTCTCATTGGTATACATAACCACTTTCTCTATACCTGATCTTCCATTCTTAATCTACTAACAGCACACCTCTAAATTCTTATCCACCCACTCCAATGGAAATTAAAATTGAATGAAGAGGCTCAACATCGTCCATTTATATTACTCTCAATTCAGCTCTCAAGTACACCACATACTACATAACTAGGCTTCTCCACACTTAGAAACTCAAGGTTACTAAATAGGATCACATAGCAATAAATAACTTAGAATCTTATATAATAACATATTACCTTGGTTGCATGTCTATTTTCATATAACTTAAGGCCCTTCTTTATCTAAGGACTTAGCCACAATTCACTGTTTCAATTCTATTCCACATGTGTATTATTTTTACAGATTCACACTATTCCTAAATTATCAAACTTAAGCTCTTCCAAACAAAAAATCAAGCCTACTAGATCTATTTTCCAAAACTAGTGCTATCACCCTTATACCGCCATTCATTCATCATTGTGGTTGTCTAAAGTTCAAGCGTAGTGTCTACTAAACATAGATGGCAACACTATCTGATAATACTAATTCAAATTCTATCTTATATAAAAAATCAAGAACCACTAGTCTATTCAGGTTTCATGAGAACATAGCCAATCTAAATCACATCACTTATGTCATAGCCTAAAAGCACATTCTCCTTCGCAACATTACTATCATTCCTTACTAACATAAACTTACGCAATAATAAACTTCTTTCTTAAACCGAGTATACTCCAAGTCGTCTTATCCAACCATTCTTCCCCTATTAACTATCAAAAAGTTTTGTAAGTCTTGATACACGCTATCCAAAACCAAAGGACATTCCATTCCTTTTCTCGCTTAATGAATAAAACTCTTGCTAAATACTCCAATCAATCACTTTCCCCACTTTTTGTCTTCTACTCTAATGACTTCATATTTCTGACCTTGAGATTATACTACTACTTATTACTTACCAAAAAATATCCCAAATAGCATTATCTCTCGGGTGGCAACACTATCCAGGAGTCTAGACACACTCTTCCCCCCGTTAAGGGTGTCATCTGGAATAAGTTTCTGCAGAAGGCCTGGGAGAACAATCTTACTATAGCTCAAAAGCACGATTTATATGAACTAGAATGTTAGTTTTTTTTAAAAAAAAATTATAGACTCGAATAGACTAATGGGCTACTAAAAACCCCTAGTGTAGTCAGTTAGATTTCTTTTGACTCTATTGGAGAGCACCTCATCGATAAGAATATAAGTTTCACAACTCCTACCACCTTAAATATGAGGAGTAGATAGAGAAATTTGATAAATGCATAAATCCGAGTAAGTTTCTTTTTCTTTTGCACCGCTATATTGCACGATCTAGAGTATGAAGAACAAAAACATCTCCTAAATGTCCTGTAGTCTACTTATTATAAGTGTGGCGGGCTTCACACCCATAAAAAGAACTCTACTAGACACGACTTCATAGACACCCTAGGACACTTGAACTCTGTGCTCTGATACGAAGTTTGTCATGCCCCGAGTCTAGGCCCTAGACGTGGCACGCACCGATACTATTTCTAGTACGAGCGAACATTTTGGCATATCACATGAGCATACAACTAACATAATGAATAGAGAGGAAACAAAATAGAATAAGATTTCTTAAGGGATAGTCTTTCATCAATGTTCATTAATATCACTTAACGTCAGAAGATACAATAGTCATGACTAATAAGACTAAAAATTACAAGATCTGTCTGGCAACTAAATCAGTTTGTGAAGCCTCAAATAAGTACTAAATCTGAAAGGAAAGAAAATATAATGAAGTCATCATATCTCGTCCAACTTCCTGATAGGAAAGAGGCTTACCAATAATAGAAGATAGAGATCCTAATGCGGCGCCTGACCGCGGACATAAGAGACAAAACCTACATAATGACACGATGTAGCGCCAAAGAAGGTCAATACATTGAATGTATTGGTATGCAAAACTATTTCAGGAGGGTAGTACATCAAGAGATAAGAAATGACAATAAAATTCAAACATAAAAGAAGACAACTGGAAAGGAACATGAATATAAGCTAAATTTATGAATAAACATGTAAGGTAGATTTAATTCCTTTGATTATTTGTGGAGAAAGTAGTGAACCATCATAAACCACCACGTAAGCTGATATAGTCTGATCTCGGCCCTATCAGCTAAGCCATCCTATACCTTTCTGGTAATAGGACATGACGTGACATAATTTGCTAGCATCCATGGTTATCCCCTTTTCGGGACACATGATAAAAAGAGTCATCCAACTTGCGGAATAATCTCTATCCTATTTCAATAAACATAGTTTCGGGCATGTGTTGTTTAAACCTATGCCTTCACGATCAGTTAACTAACTCCCTTAAGATCATGACATTATCTTACTTATTTATGTTCAAAATTTTAACCTCATTAGGCTCTTGTTAATAGTTTAGCCGTTTTAGGATCATGTTCATAGGTTAGCTGTTTTAGGATCATGTTCATACTTTATCCATTTTAGGCTCATCTACATAATTTAGCCAATTAGGCTTATGTTGGTAATTCAACCACTTTGGGTTCATCAGATTTTGATTTAGCACCATTTCATAGCATTTCCAAGAATTATAGAGTAAATTGAAACTTTACAGCTAGAAGTTATAATTCTTATTCAACTGTGGACTTAATTTCAATTGACTTGTTATAATGAAATAATTAAATTAAGGATTCAACCCTTTACTGTAAGAAAATAAGAAAAAAAACTAAAGCCTCGGAGACCATATTTAAGCTATCAAAAACAGTCCTTCAAGTTCTTAGATCATGGATTTTACAGAACTTAATGAATTAAGGTATAATTATGAGAGTTCCAATTGAGATTCATAACTTTGAGTTTTTATTGGCAAACATCTTCTGTCAAACAGCTTAATCATCTTTATAGGATGTTGTAATTTACCTACTGTAACATAACAAGAACATGATCTGCTAGAAAATCTTGGATTAGGGGAGCACAATGAAAGGGTAGTAAAAGATGGGAGAATTAGGTAACAAAGAAAACATGTAAATAAGAGGATGTAAGTCGCAGGAGAAGGTTGGTCAATAAGTCTATGTTAGTAAGGCAACTGAAATATGCTTAAGGAAATGGTCTCTTCTATCTGCAAGTGTTTATGCAATCTTCACGTTTTTCGGTAAGTTTTTGTCGTTATAAGTTCCATTAATTTTTGTTATCGATTATTAGAAATAGAACCAACCGAAACCACCTTCAATTAGCAATTACACATACTTGTTAAACTTAAGGAGATTTAGAGTGTCTACATATAATCGGGTACAAATATCAGCTTAAGAGACTAAATGGAACTATTCTTCTGTTGTAATAGGATTTCACAAAAAAAAAAAAGAATAAGTATTCATGATCTAAGGTGATTTTCAGATTTCCTGAAAACTTATTAATAGAATTAACATAATGGATGAAGATATAGAAATTCCGGATTTCCCAGAAAATTTATTAAAGAACCTGGACATGGAAAAAGTAATTTGAACTGAGAGAAACAATAAAACTTGCAGATGTAAAGAAAGAGTTCTACATACCTCTAAATGTTGAAAGAACTTGAGACCGGAAGAAGGGATTTCGACTTGCTTTCTAGAATCAATTCCCTTAGATTTCTTAGCGCTGAGTTTTTTTAGGAGAAATGGAATTGCTGGATGATGAATAGTTGTTGAATTGCTTGAGAAAGTGGCATTTTTAAATGTGTGTAACTGAAGAAGACAGGGAGATTGTAACAGATGGTGTTTTTAATGTGTGTAATGAAGGAGATTGTAACTGATGGGGTTTTTAATGTGTGTAATGAGGGAGATTGTAACTGATGGAGTATTTTATGTGTGTAACTGAGTGTGAGATGTTACACCAAATGTATTGAAAAAGTGATCCTTTTAGTCTAAGTATATACCTCAAAATCCTTAATCTTTAGAAAAAATTACCATTTTCCTCCCACCCCCACCGTGTCTGCCTGTAGCAATGAGTTTGGTATCGTCATACCAAAACTTGCAAGTCCTATTTCTGAGCCATAATGCATTAAACATGATCTTTTATAAAAGTGTAATTTTAGACCACCCAAACATGTAATTTGCATAAAAGATTTCATGTTCCGAAACTCAAGTCAAATCCATGCAAAACTTTCATCAAACATATGGTGGTCATGTTCATTTTGGCAAAACCATGCATTCTTTCATTACATGCATATTCAACATTCACAACCCTCTCTTTCGTGTTCAAAATCATATTCCAAACATAGCAAAAGTCAAAGCATTTCATATCATGATTTTTTCAAGATGTATTTCAAAACAATCTATATCACGTGAAACATGAGAAAATTTACATCAAAAGAGGCATTTCATGTAAATCATTCTCTCAATTCATATTTCAAGATAAACACATATATACATATACATATAGTTTTCAAATCACTTTGGGGGAAAGCCAAAAGGCCAAAACAATATCATTAAAGCTTCTAAAACATGTGTATGTACATGAATTCGAAAACCCCATTCTTAAAACATGATTTCTATGCCCATGAGATTTTTGGAAAACTCCGCGTACCTCTATTTAAGAAATTGAGGGATGATACTTGAAGCCTACAATGTGGGGATTCAAAATCTCCAATTATCTTCCAAAACCCACGGTTGAATCTAGAGTTATTTGGGATTTTTGTTTGAAACCCTAAGGGGTGTTCTTGAAAGAAAATTTGAGAAAAGGATTATATTTTGATGAATTAGGGGCTAAATCTGGTGTTATAGATGAAATTTAGGTGAGGTGAAATAACTAAAATGCCCCTAAGAAAACAAAGTCGAAACTGTCGCTCAGTTGACAAGCTGACACGCTGAAGTAAAACGGGTATAACTCCTTACTTAGATGTTGGATTTGGATGAAACAAGTAGTATTGGAAACAAGACTGAAAGATATTTCATTTGATAGGTAGCATCTCTCCCAGTTCATTATATTTAGAGAGTTATGATAGTTTGAAGTTGACCCTGAAATGCTGAAAAGTGGGCAGTAGGCTATGTGTTTTGCGACTGTTTTGAAATCCAAACGCAGCCTTATGCGTTCTGAAAAATTTCGACACTTATCCGAGATGTACTATAAGATTTTCCGATCGTAACGCAACTTGAAACTCTAAAAACGGAGGTCGGAAATGTTCAAAAGTTGTATCCCGAAGATTGCTAGCTAAAACGACTCTAAGTCCTCATTACACTTTGAAATTTTTTCAAGTTTTTAAGTCTAAGAGCACTCTATTAAAGGCTAATCCATGCATGACTTTTACGGGGTGTTAAATCAGATTTATGAATACATTCATATTTTAGAAATCTTGACGGTATTGTTTTGGTCTTTTGACCTTCCCCAAATTGATTTGAAATTATATATATACGTGTGCATGTGTTTTATGATTTATGAATGAATTGAGAGCATGACGCACATGAATCCCGCTCTTGGTATGATTTTTCCAATTTTCTTATAATATGGATTGTTTAGAATGTATTTTGAAAAGCATGATATGAAATATCTTAATTAATGCTACAAGTTGATTTATGATTTTGAATTCGAAAGAGAGGGTTGTGCATATTGATAAATGTTGAAAATATTCATATAATGAAAGAGTGCATGATTTTTCCAAAAGCACATGACCACCATATGTTTGAACAATCTCAGCATAGTTTTGATTGTGTTCTCGAAACATGAAATCTTTTATAATGTTTGTATGTTTGGGTGGTCTGAACTGTGTTTTAATGAAAGAATTATGCATGATGCATTATGGCTCAGAAATAGGACTTGCAAGTCTTGGTGTGACGACACCAATTTAGATTATGCCATGATAATTCAGAACAGATTTAATGTATGTTTTAAATCAGATTTTCCAGATGTTGAAACTAGAAACATGCATGATTTAAAACAGGATAAAATTGGGCATAAAGAGAGTTTAGGTGGCTCCCCGAAGAAGGCATGAGTATCAAACAACTCATCTCCTAAAACCGTGATTTGCCGATCCGGGTTTATTTATTACGCTGGCATAAACCCTATGGCGTATCAGATTCAGGAACTCCAACCCTTGCGGCACACTTAGGTTGGGGGCTTCCCCGTCGAGTCAATGGCGGATTCCATACCTCCCGTGGAATATAAGAATTGTAGGGGAGTTCCACCTAACTCAGAAGTAATTTACAGATCAGAACTTGCATTGACAGGCAGGTTACATATTTTTCAGAAATGCGCCCGTGTGTTTTGAAAGCCACTTGATGTATAATGTTTTGACAAAGTTGTTTCCCAAACTATTTTATTTACATATAAGCTATATTTTGTATTTCTTTACGTACGAGTACATATGTATTGACCCCCCCTCCTTACAGGTTCTGAGGCTCAGTCTAGGGGTCCAGAAAGGCAGTAGATTCGTCAGAAAGAGTTTCTGTGATTAGTTGGTTAGCCTTCTCTATTCCAGAAGGACCGTGTTTCAGATTATGTCCCTTATTATCATTTTGGTCTACTGGGGGCCTTGTCCCATTTTTCAGATAGTTGTCAGATTTTCCTGTAGTAGATATTTCATAGACTGAGTCAGATGTTATTAGATGTAGTTGATTTTCAATTTTCATACTTATGCTGAATTCAGAATTGACCATGTTTCCGTAGAAGATTATGTTTCCGCGTCTTCTTTATTTTTATGAATGTCTGCTTTCTTACAAGATAGAGAGGGACGTTCTGGGTCCTCAGGGTTCGGGATGTCCATCACGGCCAGGCCCTAGTTTGGGTCGTGACACCTTAACTCTCTCTTCCTTTTTTCCAAATAAAACACACCTTTTGTTGAACATTTACCTCAAGAACATTATCAACAACAATAAGAACACTTCTGAACAACAATAATATTCAAGTCATCCAACCCTTGAACAACACTTAAAAAAAGATCAAATATTGGACCTTCGACTCAAGTGTGCTTGAGAAACAACAATTTAACACACGAAACTACTAATACAAGCAAAATAACACCTATAACTAGACACAAATTCGGCCAAACAACAAAAATGGACAGATTTGCTTCTTTTTGGAATTTTCAGATTTTCAACACTTTTTTTTTCCGACTTAGAGAGACCAAGCTTGATAATGTAGGAACATACCATCCTTATATTTGAGACCAAATTTTACCAAACGGTATCTAAAAGAGCACGAAACAGTTCACAATCGCACAAATAGTCCACACGCACAAGACACTTAACGGAAACAACAAACACCAACTTAAACGATAGAGAAGATATGTAACATGACGTAAGGAGAACTCATAATGCAGTAACTAAAGATTGTATTAATACTCTATAACCTCTACAAAACAAGTTATCAAGCACCACGTTCTTACTGAACACAAGAGGAGCTCGGTTCCCTCAAGCACTCTCGTTTCTAGCCGATACACACAACATAAGAAGATACCATTTCTTGTGGTGTCAAATGATGGTCTACTCTCTTCTTGAGAGGAAGATGATGTTCAATATTACAAGTGATTTTTAAGAATATTCTAACTAAGATAACAAGACTAAAGAAACACCTTAAATAGTCTTTACAAGAAGGATGGAAAAAGGACCCCTTTACCCTTAATGAAAGGGGAGGGTGTGAAGTGTTTGGGGCAGCCTTGGGGGTGTATTTTGGGCCCCTAATGTCATACCCCACATGTCAATACGTACACTCCCTTGGGCGAGTTTGCAACAAGCTCAACCGCGTCCATTTTCATAAACACGCCTTGAAGCCTTTGTAGTTCCCGAGCTTGACTTCTAGTTAATGGTCTAGAGCCCGTGACACTCGTATCAATAATGTTATAAGAAATGGGTCTGTAGTTCGAGTGAAATATAGTCGACCAAGACCATTTCATTCAAGGCCATATCAACCACCCAGTCTTTCTACTGTTGTAAACAATAACAATGCGGTTGGTGAATATGTGAAGAGGGAGAAGAGGATACCAAAGGCAAATCCATATTACAAGAACTCGGAGTTTCTTCTTGAGAAGGATAGATTACCATCTAAAATCAATAGAAAATTGATGCCGAATGTTGGAGGGAAGAAGGATAGAGGTGTATCGAACCATGGTTTGGGCTTTGATGATAATTATAGGAAACAATTATATAGAAGTATACTAAGCAAGCTTTTGAAGTTGAGTCAGGCCCAAGATCCATTTTTTACAGCGGGAAAGAGAGGGAAACAAATTATTATCATCTTTAAAGTTGATCCATGAAACCACACACTACGTCTTATAAAGCCCAAAGCCAAAAGGTATGATGCCACATGCATTTTTATTGCCTTTTGTGTGCACTGTCTAACATTACTGATAAAAATAATAAGAACCAGCACATCCTACCCGCTCACCCTCCCAAAATAAAATCACCATTGTAAACACAAATTCAGAAGATTAATCCCATTGTCAAAAACTGTACAGGAAGCCCACCTGTAATTCAATTCTGTCGAAGAAGCCTGTCTTCACCATTCTACCTCTTGAATTCTGGTTAGAATCGCCATGCACTTCTGCGTAATAAGGTAATAGAACATGTCCAGAATTGATAGGTTCCATATCTTCAATTAATATATTATAGTGATTTATGATATCATCACGCGATTTCCCAAGAAGTGCTTCTTCCATCTTTGTAAAAAGATCTTTATCCCCAGAGTAGATCGCTAAGGTATTCTTTTGGATTTTACCCTCCTCTTTAGTCCAAAAGGAGCTGTTACATGTCCGGTCGGTGCTCATTTTCTTTTGGATCTACAAGGAAAGACTCAAACATGAAAAGGTGAAGTTCTTGCAGAGGATTTAGAAAACGGATGAGTTTAAGCATATCACAAAAACAATTAATATGATGCATTCTTAAAGAGAAGTAAAAAGAATAAACATGAAGATACATGTGGTACACTACACACAAAAGTCCCAAGAGATATGAAACTTATTATGAGAAGACCTACATTCTTTACCTTTCCTATAGAATCTATGGCATTGATAAAAGAAAGAAGAATACAACAAAGAAAATTATTTGTCTCAACATAAGGAGTATATGTCAATGTTCTTGTTAGTGACGCAAAAAAAAAAACCTTTATGGCCTTGAACTACTTAAAGTTTAAAAATCCTAACAATCCTCTTATGTTTTTATGGATAACAGAACTATTCTAGGTAGAAGTTTAACAAGATGAATATAAGAAACATAAAATAAGAAAGTGTCATTTCATATCCCTTCATGTCATAGATCATCGGCTCAAGGAAAAGTATATCAAAGCAGATCAAGAAGGGGAGTATTTACAGAACCAACAAGAACTGTAAGGTCCATTGCTAGTAGCAGTACATGGTTGTTCACTGGGTCATATGGATGTTGCAGCATCAACACTAAAACCATCTTCATTAACATCTTCCTTCCCCATAAGAATGTCATCAGTGCCGAATGATGAGTTGAATATGTACTCATCATTCACATTAGGATTATGGCCAGAGGAATCACCACCAGCAATTTCTATCACATTCCCAGCAGTGGTGCATTATTGATGAATCAATGCTCTCATTGTTAGTGCTTGACAGTACTTGTGATCCACCCAAAACAAAACACAATCATGTCTTCACACATTGGTGCTAGGGAAGTTTTAGCGGTACAAACAGTACATGGTTGTTTGCGGGAAAATAGGGATCTTCCAGCATCAACATGAAATCCAGTTTCAGTTGCGTCCTCGTCCTCCATGATTATATGATAATGTGGATATAAAATCAGCATTCATATCAGGATACAAGACTACCATGGCCTGTTTACTCTCCTTCAGCAACTGCTATGGTCTGCTCAGCATTGATGCTTTCTTGAGGAAGTGTGCTCTCATTCTTAGTGCTTAGCACTACTTGTGAAGTTCCTGCGGCTTCAGCATCTGTGCTAATTATATTGAGAATGCTTTCTCTTCTCTTCTCCATGGTAATGTCTCCAAGATGCTTGATGTACTTTTGGGCATGGCTAGCCACGTGAATTGGTGTTCTTGTAATACAAAGTTCCTAGATATACTTTTCTAGTGACCTCTTCTATATTTATCTTATCCCTGGAAAAAGGACTTATTGCAGGTGATGAAGAAGTGATCTTAAGCCTAACTCAACCCCAAAAGGAAGCTCATGAGTATAGGAGTGAACAAGTCCATATGAGGAGACTAATTACCCATCCCTTTTCCGATGTGGGATACTTAACACTGCCCCACATGCCCAGGTCTTGTCAACTAGAGTGTGGACAACATAATACAGTGGATCAACATCGAGGAACAAAATTTGTGTGGGTTCTAGCTTTGATACCATGTAAAGAATGGATCTTGGGTCTAACTCAACCTTAAAAGATAGCTCATGAGGGGAGGATTGCCGAAGTCCATATAAAGAGACCAAGGACCCAGCACGCCCAGGACTGGTCAACTGGAGTGTGGACAATATAAGATGGGGGACAAACATCAGAAACAAATGAATTGGGTGGGTCTGTCTCTAAAACCATATAAAGAATGGATCTTGGGCCTAACTCAACCTCAAAAGCTAACTCAGTACAACTTTTATATAGTTGTTTTCGATAATTATCATCAAAGGCAAAACCATGGTTTGATACACCTCTATCCTTCTTCCCTCCTCCATTTGACTTCAATTTTCTATTGATTTCAGACGGTAATCTATCTTTCTCAAGAAGAAACTCTGAGTTTATGTAAAAAGGATTTGCCTTTGGTTTCCTCTTCTCCCTCTCCACATATTAATCGACCGCATTATTATTGTTTACAACAAAAAAAAGACTAGGTGGTTGATATAGCCTTGGACTAAATAGTCTTGGTTGACTATATTTCACTCGGACTACAGACCTATTTTCAATCACATTATCACCACCTAAATATTCTTGACGACTCAGGAAAACCAACAAGAATCCTACCTCTGTCATTATTACCACTATTAATCGGATTCAACTACACATGCTTATGTGCCATATCTTCAATCCTCTTCACACAACTCCTAACCTAATAAAGATCACCTTCTAACGTCCTTCTAGTTTCTATAATCCTCTCAATATTAAAATTCTCTCCACTTAAACTAACCCTATCATCTACTCTAGTAATCAATGGTCTAACAATCTCATTATCTACCTCCGACCCACCACCACTGCCTTCTTCATTTCCAACATCCGTTCCACCACTGTCGCGTCCCTCATTTCAAAAAAATTTCTCACCACCTTCATTTTCAAAAACTGTCCCACCACCATCTCGGCCCTTATTTCCAACATCTGTCCCACTACCATCGCAGGGTGGGACAGATTTTGGAAATCACGTCTGAGATGGTGATGGGACGAATTTCGTAAATAAGGGACGAGATGTTGGTAGGACGGTTGTTGAAAATGAATGTGGTGATGGTGGTGGAACTGATTTTTGAAATGAGGGCCGCAATAGTGGTGGGACGAACGTTGGAAATGAAGGGGGCTATGGTGGTGGGACGGAGGTGGATACTGAGATTGTTAGACCATTGATTACTAGAGTAGATGATAGGGTTAGCATTAGTTTAAGAGGAGGAAATTTGAATTTTGAGAAGATTAGAGAGATTAGAAGGACGTTTGAAGGCGAGCTTTCTCAGGTTAGGAATTGTTGAAGAGGACTAAAGATATGGCGCAGGAGCAGGTGCAGTTGAATCCAATTAATAGTGGTCATAATGACAGAAGTAGGATTTTTGTTGGTGTTCCTGATGGTGGAATAATCTCGCGTATTCGTCAAGAATATTTACGTGGGGATAATCTGATGAAAAATAGGTTTATAGTGCGAGTGAAATATAGTCAACCAAGACAATTTCATTCAAGGTCATATAAACCACCATTCTTGCTGCTGTTGTAAACAATAACAATGCGGTTGGTGAATATGTGAAGAGGGAGAAGAGGATACCAAAGGCGAATCCATATAACAAGAACTCGGAGTTTCTTATAGAGAACGATAGATTACCATCTGAAATCAATAGAAAATTGAAGCCGAATGTTGGAGGGAAGAAGGATAGTGGTGTATCGAACCATGGTTTGGCCTTTGATGATAATTATCGAAAACAATTGTATAGAAGTTTACTGGGCAAGCTTTGAGGTTGAGTTAGGCCCAAGATCCATTCTTTATAGAAGGAAAGAGAAGGAAACAAGTTATTATCATCTTTAAAGTTGATCCACGAAACCACACACTACGTCTCATAAAGCCCAAAGCCAAAAGTATGATGCCATATTTATTTTTATTGCCTTTTGTGTGCACTGTCTAACATTACTGAGAACAATAATAAGACCCAGCACATCCTACCCACTCACCCTCGCAAAATAAAATCACCATTGTAAACATAAATTCAGATGATTAATCCCATCGTCAAAAATTGTATAGGATGCCCACCTGTGTTTCAATTCTGTCCAAGAAGCCACTCTTCTCCATTCTACCTCTTGAATTATGGTTGGAATCGCTATACACTTCTGGGTAATTAGGTGATGGCACACGTCCAAAATTCATGGGTTCCACATCTTCAGTTAATATATTATAGTGATTTATGATATCACCACGCGATTTACCAGGAAGTGCTTCTTCCATCTTTGAAAAAAGATCTTTATCCTCAGAGTAGATCGCTAATATATTCTCATGGATTTTATCCTCCTCTTTAGTCCAGAAGGAGCTATTACATGTCCAGTCCATGCTCATTTTCTTTTGGATCTACAAGGAAAGACTCAAACATGAAATGGGAAAGTTCTTGCAGAGGATTTAGAAAACGGATGAGTTTAAACATATCACAAAAACAATTAATATGAAGCATTCTTTAAGAGAAGTAAACAGAACAAACATGAAGATACATGTGGTAAACTACCAAGAAAAGTCCCAAGAGATATGAAAGATATTATGAGAAGACCTACATTCTTTACCTTTCCTATAGAATCTATGGTATTGATAAAAGAAAGAAGAATACAAATAAGAAAACAATTTGTCTTGACATATGAAGTATATTCCAATGTTCTTGTTAGTGACGCAAAAAAAAAACCTTTATGGCCTTGAACTACTTAAAGTTTAAAAATCCTAACAATCCTCTTATGTTTTTATGGATAAGAGAACTATTCTAGGAAGAAGTTTCACAAGATGAATGTAAGATATATAAAATAAGAAAGTGTCATTTCATATCCCTTCATGTCATAGACCCTCGGCTCAAGGAAAAGTATATCAAAGCAGATCAAGAAGGGCAGTATTTACAGAACTAACAATGACTGTAAGGTCCACTGCTAGTAGCAGTACATGGTTGTACACTGGGTAATAGAGATGTTGCAGCATCAACAAAAAACCCAGCTTCATTAACATCCTCCTGCTCCATAAACATGTCATCAGTGCCGAATGATGAGTTGAATATGTACTAATGATCACATAGGATTATGTCCAGAAGAATCTCCCCAAGAAACTTCTATCATATTCCCAGCAGTGGTGCATTATCGAGGCGACGATGATCTCATAGTTAGAGCTTGACACTACTTGTGATCCTCCCAAAAGAAAGCACAATCATGTCCTCACACATTGGTTCTTGGGAAGTTCCAGCGGTACAAACAGTACATGGTTGTTTGCGTGAAAATAGGGAACTTCCAGCTTCAACATGAAATCCAGTTTCAGTTTACGTCCTCGTCCTCCATGATTATATCATAATGTTAATATGAAATCAACATTCATTTCAGGATACAAGACTACCGTGGCCTGCGGACTCTCCTTCAGCAACTGTTATGGTCTGCTCTGCATTAATGCTTTTTTGAGGAAGTATTCTCTCATTCTTAGTACTTAGTACTACTTGTGAAGTTCCTTCGGCTTCAGCATCTGCGCTAATTATATCAAGAATGGTTTCTCTTCTCTTCGCCTTGGGAACGGATTTGAAATGCTTGAAGTACTTTTGGGAATGGCTAGCCACCTGCATTGGTGTTCTTGTTATCAAACAGTTCCTAGATATACTTTTCTAGTGACCTTTTCCATATTTATCTTAGCTCATATCAGGATACAAGACTACCATGGCCTGCGGACTCTCCTTCAGCAACTGTTATGGTCTGCTCAGCATTGATGCTTTCTTGAGGAAGTGTGCTCTCATTCTTAGTACTTAGCACTACTTGTGAAGTTCCTGCGGCTTCAGCATCTGCACTAATTATATCGAGAATGCTTTCTCTTATCTTCGCCTTGGGAACAACTTCGAGATGCTTGAAGTACTTTTGGGCATGGCTAGCAACCTGCATTGGTGTTCTTGTTGTCACACAGTTCCTAGATATACTTTTCTAGTGACCTTTTCCATATTTATCTTAGCCCCGGAGAAAGTTGATTACTAGAGTTGATGATATGGTTAGGATTAGTTTAAGTGGAGGAAATTTGAATTTTGAGAAGATTAAAGAGATTAGAAGGACGTTAGAAGGCGAGCTTTCTCAGGTTAGGAGTTATGTGAAGAGGATTAAAGATATGGAGCAGGAGAAGGTGAAGTTGAATCCGATTAATAGTGGTAATAATAACAGAGGTGGGATTTTTGTTGGTGTTCCTGATGGTGGAATTATCTCGCATAGTCATCAAGAATATTTAGGTAGGGATTATGTGATAAAAAATAGTTCTGTAGTGCGTGTGAAATATAGTCAACAAAGACCATTTCATTCAAGGCCATATGAACCACCCAGACTTTCGGCTGTTGTAAACAATAACAATGCGGTTGGTGAATATGTGGAGAGGGAGAAGAGGTTACCAAAGGCGAATCCGTATTACAAGAACTCGGAGTTTCTACTTGAGAAGATTAGATTACCGTCTGAAATCAATAGAAAATTGAAGCCGAATGTAGGAGGGAAGAAGGAAAGAGGTGCATTGTACCATTGTTTGGCCTTTGATAATAATTATAGAAAACAATTGTATAGAAGTTTACTGAGCAAGTTTTTGAGGTTGATTTAGGCCCAACATCCATTGTTTACAAAAGGAAAGAGAGGGAAACAAGTTATTATCTTCTTTAAAGTTGATCAACGAAACCACACACTAAGTCTTATAAAGGCCAAAACCAAAAGGTATGATGCCATATGCATTATTATTGCCTTTTGTGTGCACTGTCTAATATTACTGATAACAATAATAAGAACCAGCACATCATACCCACTCGCCCTCCCAAAATAAAATCACCATTGTAAACATAAATTCAGATGATTAATCCTATTATCAAAAACTGTACAGGAAGCCCACCTGTGTTTCAATTCTGTCCAAGAAGCCCCTCTTCGCCATTCTACCTCTTGAATCCTGGTTGGAATCGCTATGCACTTCAAGGTAATTAGGTAATTGAGAACGTCCAGAATTGATGGGTTCCACATCATCAATTAATATATAATAATGATTTATGATATCATCATGCGATTTCCCAGGAAGTGCTTCTTCCATCTTTGTAAAAAGATCTTTATCCTCAGAGTAGATCGCTAAGGTATTCTCATGGATTTTATCCTCCTCTTTAGCCTAGAAGGATCTATCACATGTCCGGTCGGTGCTCATTTTCTTTTAGATCTACAAGGAAAGACTCAAACATGAAAAGGGGAAGCTCTTGCAGAGGATTTAGAAAACGGAAGAGTTTAAACATATCCCAAAAACAATTAATATGATGCCTTCTTTAAGAGAAGTAAAAAGAACAAAATTAAGATACATGTGGTGCACTACCAACAAAAGTACCAAGAGATGTGAAACATATTATGAGAAGACCTACATTCTTTACCTTTCCCAAAGAATCTATGGTATTGATAAAAGAAAGAAGAATACAAAGATAAAAACTATTTTTCTCGACATAAGAAGTATATGCCAATGTTCTTGTTAGTGACGCAAAAAAAAAAAAAAAAAAACTTTATGGCCTTGAACTACTTTAAGTTTAAATCCTAACAATCCTCTTATGTTTGTATGGATAAGAGTACTTTTCTACGAAGAAGTTTAACAAGATGAATGTAAGAAATATAAAATAAGAAAGTGTCATTTCATATCCCTTCATGTCATAGACCCTCGGCTCAAGGAAAAGTATATCAAAGCAGATCAAGAAGGGGAGTATTTACAGAACGAACAATAACTGTAAGCTCCACTGCTAGTAGCAGTACATGGTTGTTCGCTGGGTAGTTGGGATGTTGCAGCATCAACACAAAACCCAGCGAGATAATTCAACCATCTGGACACTAACAAAAATCCTACCTCTGTCATTATTACCACTATTAATCGGATTCAACTACACCTACTCCTGCACCATATCTTCAATCATGTTCACACAATTCCTAAACTGATAAATCTCGCCTTCTAGCGTCCTTCTAGTTTCTTTAATATTCTCAATATTCAAATTCCCTCTACTTAAACTAACCTTAACCCTATCATCTACACTGGTAATCAATGGTCTAACAATCTCATTATCTACCTCCGTCCCACCACCATCGCCTCTTTCATTTCCAACGTCCATCCAACCACTATCGCGGCCCTCATTTCATAGTGGTGGGATGGATGATGGAAATGAAGGAGGCGATGGTGGTGGGACGGAGGTGGATAATGAGATTGTTAGACGTTTGATTACTAGAGTAGATGATAGGGTTAGGATTAGTTTATGTGGAGAGAATTTGAATATTGATAAGATTAGAGAGATTAGAAGGACGTTAGAAGGCGAGATTTATCAGGTTAGAAGCTATGTGAACATGATTGAAGATATGGCGCCGGAGTAGGTGCAGTTGAATCTGATTAATAGTGGTAATAATGAAAGAGGTAGGATTTTTCTTGGTGTTCCTGACCATGGAATTATCTCGCATAGTTGTCAAGAATATTTACGTGGGGATAATGTGATAAAAAATTGGCCTGTAGTGCGAGTGAAATATAGTCAATCAAGACCATTTCATTCAAGTCCATATCAACCACCATGTCTTTCTTCTGTTGTAAACAATAACAATGTGGTTGGGGAATATGTGGAGAGGGAGAACCGGACACCAAAGGCGAATCCGTATTACAAGAACTCGGAGTTTCTTCTTTAGAAGGACTGATTACCGTCTGAAATCAATTGAAAATTGAAGCTGAATGGAGGAGGGAAGAAGGATAGATGTGTATTGAACCATGGTTTTGCCTTTGATGATAATTATAGAAAACAATCGTATAGAAGTTTACTGATCAAGCTTTTGAAGTTGAGTTAGGCCCAAGATCCATTCTTTACCGCAGGAAAGAGATAGAAACAAGTTATTATCATCTTTAATGTTGATCCACAAAGCCACACACTACGTCTTATAAAGACCAAAGCCAAAAGGTATGATGCCATAAGCATTTTTATTGTCTTTTGTGTGCACTGTCTAACATTACTGATAACAATAATAAGAACCAGCACATCCTACCCACTCACCCTCCCACAATAAAATCACCATTATAACAAAAATTCAGATGATTAATCCCATCGTCAAAAACTATATTGGAAGCCCACCTGTGTTTCAATTCTGTCCAAGAAGCCCCTCTTCGCCATTCTACCTCTTGAATTCTGGTTGGAATAGCTTTGCACTTCCGGGTAATTAGGTAATGGAACACGTCCAGAATCGATGGGTTCCACATCTTCAATTAATATATTATAGTGATTTATGATATCATCACGCGATTTCGCAGGAAATGTTTCTTCCATCTTTGTACAAAGATCTTTATCCTCAGAGTAGATCGCTAAGGTATTCTCATTGATTTTGTCCTCCTCTTTAGTCCAGAAGGAGCTATTACATGTATGGTCGGTGCTCATTTTCTTTTGGATCTTCAATGAAATACTCAAACATGAAAAGTGGAAGTTCTTGCATAGGATTTAGAAAACGGATGAGTTTAAACATATCACAAAAACAATTAATATGACGCATTCTTTAAGAGAAGTAAAAAGAACAAGCATGAAGATATATGTGGTACACAACCCACAAAAGTCCCAAGAGATATGAAACATATTATGAGAAGACCTACATTCTTTACCTTTCCTATAGAATCTATGGTATTGATAAAAGAAAGAAGAATACAAAGAAGAAAACTATTTGTCTCGACATAAGAAATATATGTCAATGTTCTCGTTAGTGACACAAAAAAAAAAACCTTTTTGGCCTTGAACCACTTAAAGTTTAAAAATCCTAACAATCCTCTTATGTTTTTACGGATAAGAGAACTATTCTCGGTTGAAGTTTAACAAAATGAATGTAAGAAATATCAAATAGGAAAGTGTCATTTTATATCGCTTCATGTCATAGACCCTCGGCTCAAGGAAAAGTATATCAAAGCAGATCAAGAAGGGGAGTATTTACAGAACCAATAATAACTAGAAGGTCCACTGCAAGTAGCAGTACATGGCTGTTCGCTGGGTAATAGGGATGTTGCAGAATCAACACAAAACACAGCTTCAATAACATTGTCCTTCCCCATAAACATGTCATCGGTACCGAATGATGAGTTGAATATGTACTCATCATTCACATTAGGATTATGGCCTGAGGAATCGCCCCCAGCAACTTCTATCATATTCCCAGCAGTGGTGCATTATCGAGGCAACAATGCTCTCATAGTTAGTGCTTGACACTACTTGTGATCCTCCCAAAAGAAAGCACAATCATGTCCTCACACGTTGGTGCTTGGGATGTTCCAGCGTTAGAATCAGTACATGGTTATTTGCTAGAAAATAGGGATCTTCCAGCATCAACATGAAATCCAGTTTCAGTTGCGTCCTCGTTCTCCAAGATTATATCATAATGTAAATATGAACTCAGCATTCATATCAGGATACAAGACTACCATGTCCGGCGGACTCTCCTTCAGCAACTGTTATGGTCTGCTCAGCATTGATGCTTTCTTGAGGAAGTTTTTTCTCATTCTTAGTGCTTAGCACTACTTGTGAAGTTCCTGCAGCTTCAACATCTGTGCTAATTATATCAAGAATGCTTTCTCTTCCCTTCTCCTTGGGAACGACTTTTAGATGCTTGAAGTACTTTTGGGAATGGCTAGCCACCTGCATTGTTGTTCTTGTTATCACACAGTTCCTAGATATACATTTCTAGTGACCTCTTCAATATTTATCTTAGCCCCGGAGAAAGGACCTATAGCTGGTGATAAATAATTGATCTTGGGACTAACTCAACCACAAAAGCTAACTCATGAGGAAAGGATTGCCCAAGTTCATATGAGGAGACTAATTACCCATCCATTTTCCGATGTGAGATACTTAACACTCCCCCGCATGCCAAGGCCTCATCAACTAGAGCGTAGACAACATAATATGAGGGCCCAATATCGGGGAACAATTATTTGGGTGGGGTCTAGCTTTGATACCATGAAAATAATGGATCTTGGGTCTAACTCAACCTCAAAAGCCAGCTAATGAGGGGAGGATTGCGCAAGTCCATGTAAAGAGATCAAGGACCCTGCATGCCCAGGACTGGTCATCTGAAGTGTGGACATTATAAGATGGGGGCCCAATATTGGGAAAAAATGAATTGGGTGGGCCTAGTGATACCATGTAAAGTATGGATCTTAGCGTAACTCAACCTAGAAAGCTAGCTTAGTACAACTTTTATACAGTTGTTTTCTATAATTATCATCAAAGGCAATACCATGGTTCGATACACCTCTATCCTTCTTCCCTCCTCCATTCGACTTCAATTTTCTATTGATTTTAGACGGTAATCAGTCCTTCTCATGAAGAAATTCCGAGTTCATGTAAAATGGATTTTCCTTTGGTGTCTTCTTCTCCCTCTCCACATATTCACCAACCACATTGTCATTGTTTATAATAACAAAAAGACTAGGTGGTTGATATGGTCTTGGATTAAATGGTCTTGGTTGACTATATTTCACTCGGACTACAAACCTATTTATGATCACATTATAACCACCGAAATGTTTTTGACGACTACGGGAGATAATTCCACCATCAGGAACACCAACAAAAATCCTACCTTTGTAAAGGCATGGGATAACCTATGGGTTCTGGATGGATAGGGTGTGTGCCTACTTCAACATTAAGTGTAGGAAAGTGAATACTGACTTAGTGAAGGGAATGTATGGCATCTCATCTCATAAGGGAAATGAATGGTCTCTAAAGATGAGTGATAAAGAGCCCACATCTCTGATTTTATAGATGATCAAAATCGATTGAAGAAAGATATAGAGACTCTAACTACTTTTGTTTCCCTGCGAGATACAAAAATAATTGTGTTAAAGGCTACTTTAGCAGACAAAAAGTGATGAGTAAAACTAAATTAGAACGGAAAGTGTGTGGTGCAAAGTGCTACCATGCAGAAAAAGGTGGAGGAGTCCGAAACTGGGCATGTTCGTCTATAAGAGCTCTTCCCTGAAATCATATCCTGTGTGGTTCTCTTTTTTTATTCCAAGTTATTTCTTTGGATCCCTCAGCTGTTTTTGTTTCTGATGAATAATTGGCACAATTGTTCTTAATATTTTATGGTTTTCATTTTTGTAAGTGATTTGTGGTACTACCCAAAGTATTAATTGATGATTTCTTGTTGTATTATAAGTTATCCTATTTGTATCGAATTTTCTCTTGCATATATCAAATTCACTGCTTGAATTAACATATATGACTTATCTATGCCTGGTTTACTGTTTTACCTTTTAGATGATGTCAAAAGGGGAAAGCTTGATGTGTACAGACTGTATTTGTAGATATGTGTAGTATGCTGTGTAGCTATACAGACTGTTAGCAGTGATGTTGTATATGTGTAGTACTCTATGCAGATATGTAGTCTGTGGGTGTGCTTTTAAGGATAGAGGTTCTCTAATTCAGGGGGAACATAAAATGCACATTGATATGGGGAATAAGGCGGAGGATGCCTGTATTCTTATAGGCAGTAGTGATAGGGGGAATTTGGTTGGGCAATCTGGTCTGGAATGTAGTCTTGTGGTTTATGTTGTGTTGCTGAAGTATAGGCTATGTTGTGTAGAAATTGATTGAAGATGATGGTTATGCTGATCTGATTTAATGGGTTCGTCATCATCAAAAAGAGGAAAAATTTTAAATACATAGTTTTGATGTTTGACAAATTTATAGTTTGGGACCTGTTCCCTGGATCCCTTGTTATGATGACAAACGCCTCTATGAATTGGAGAACGGGTAGGGCAAACCTCTTGCTGTCACAGTCAACTTTCCAGCTGACGCATTGTAGAAAAGTTGGTGAAAATTTGTTACTACCTTTTTGCCTCAACCAATGAGAATGCTTTTATGTTTTCTTGTGTCATAACATATAATGCTCATCTTCCTTAACAATAAAACCATCACTTCCAAATACTCATAAGTACAGATCTTGCTGAATTGTCGCAGCACTGCAATGAAAGGCTGAACTGTAACAGGGAACTTGTTGTTCATCGAGTTGTATTTTCATTTCCTAGTTATAGTTGAGTCTTTGTATTTTTTTCCTAAATGTCTGCCTACATTTGCTTATGACTGTAGTAGGTGTTATGGTGTACCATCTCTTGAAAATCATACAGAGTTAGGTAATTGTGTCCAAGCTAGAGTTAGTTTGAGGAGTCCAGTTAGAGGTAGCTGGAGGTGGAAGCAGTAGAGTTACTGTTTGGTTTCCATGTAATAAAATTATTTCTAGTAAACAGAGGATTAAGAGGTTAAGCCTTGGAGTATGTATTCAAGGTGTTGCTTGAATATAGTGGAGCTGGAAATCCTGGATGCAGGCTGTGATTTTTCTCGCTTGAGCAATGAGTTTCCACGTAAAACTCAGGCCTCTTTACTTTTTGTACTCCTGCACTATTTATTGCTTTTACCTCTTATTTTGTGTTGCGTGTGTGATTTTGGGAACAGTTCCCGTTGTGGTGAAACCCACCTCAACCCTACATGCATTCTTTTAAATATGTTATGGATACCAAGAGAAGTAATGAGACTCTCGTAAAAGGAACAAACATGAAGATACATGTGTTTGTATCTGTGTTCGTAATCAGAAAATCTGGAAAGTAAAAACATTATTTTACTAAAAATATAAATAGATGAAAAATTATTCCTACCCCACAAGTTTCTTGTGTATCCTTAAGAAATATAATTCCCTCACTACTGCCCAAGGTTTTTTCCAGGATAGAATGGAAAACAATTCTGTATTAGCGGCACTTCAATTTAGAGAACTTCAGCAAACTTAAATGGCGGAGAAAATGCCAAGCCTCTAGAACATTTGTCTTGAAAAACAAATGCAGTGAACAACGAGGAAAGAAATATTTAAGATTTTCGGTGTTTAAAATCTGTAGCATGGCCTCCAAATTTATCTATAATGCAAGAGCGAGGTGGAGAGGTGCCATCTAAAGGGTGCCTTTTTGGCGTAATCCAAGATGTACCTTTTTTTATTTCCCATTCACATTGTAAAACCTGAATATGTGGTAGGGATTAGATTTAGGGATAAGAGCACTATTTAACAATACGAATGTAAGAACTATCAAATAGGAAAGAATTGCGTATGCCTTCATTACATAGTCCCTCGGCTCAAGGAAAAGCAATCGAAAAATAGAAAATTTACAGAACCGACAACAACATACCAGTCTACCAGTGTTTTAAAGCATATCGAAAAAGGAAAGATTTACAAAACAAACAGCAAAAACATACCCAGTGTAACCCATAAGTGAGGTCTAGGGATGGCAGAGTATACGTAGACCTTACCCCTATCTTGGGAGGTGGAGAGGGGTTTACAAGTAGACCTTTGACTCAAAGGAAAGGCATATTAAAGCCGTCGAATGAGGGAAGTCTTACAGATTCATGACAACAAATCAGAAAAAGAAAGCCATAAAAAATCTTACTTTATCCATTCAAGGAAAACGGAAAAAGAGACGAAGGCCAAATCATTGATAGAAGAGGGGGACAGAGATGTTATTAGGTAAGGAATGTCCTTTCATTTCTTTTTGAGAATAGATCCCTGTTTCTTTCAGCACTGGACTTACCTTTTTTATTAGTACTAGTATTTGTACCCGTGCGATGTGCGGTCGGTATAAAAAAGAAATCATTCGAAATTATACATGGCTTTCAAAGGAGCACTAATCTAAAAAGAAATCATTAGAAATTATACATGACTTTCATATGAGCACTTATCCTCTGTAAGTGTAAATCCAAGAAAATAATAAATGTATTTTAATTCTCGTGACAGGCAAAAATTATCAGAACATTAAAATGAAAATTTCATTTAGGATTGATAATTCTAGAATAGGATAATATTATTGACATATAGTATACTTCGAAAAATCCTCCATATAAAAGAGTTGTGAATAACAACCGAGCAAATAACTTTAGCTTTGAAAGGATAATTAAAAAGACTTTTTATGGCAAAAAGCACATTATTTTTCATGTACTAACTTTTTTATTTGTATTCAGTCGACTAAACATATCAACTACTACGGTACTTGTTAGCAACTTTGTCATTGAAATTGCTTATTTTACAACCTTGTTGAACTAAAATAGAATAGATGATTAAGCTATCTGGATTGAATTATATAAGGTGCTTTTAAGCTAAAATATGTTTTATGCACTCTTGTAGTACTTAAAGCACTTATTTTTAAATCAAAATAATGAAAATATTTTTTTTTTGACCCCTTTCCTTTTTAAAAAATATACCATAAATTATAAACACATCCCAACAGACTCTTAATCTCCACCCAGTTTAAGGTAGGGAACAATTTGGGTGTGATCATATCTTATCATATACAACCTTAGTTGAAGCTCTTCTTTTGAAGCCAATGTGTAATAAAATTAATGTAAGTACATTTCATTCATCCGAAGTCGTCTTCCTTTTACTTTTGAAGTTTCAAATAAATGTGATAGAGACCCGTGAATATCAAAGTACTGAACCATTCATTGCCCGCAAATATAAATTACAAAATCAAATTAAAAGACACTATAAGCTTGGTTGCCTGAAAAGATTTAGTGAAAGACAAAGTCAAAGCATAAGAGAAATACAGAATTTACATTAATTAACATACACTTATATTAACACAAGGACAAAGTATCACACTAACTAACAAAATGACCAAGGAAAAACATAAATATCGACACTAACACACTGACAAAGTAAATTATAAATGAGTTCCAATTTTACACTATTAAGAAGAAGCTTTGATTTTTCACGAATTACAAAAAAAGAATTCCTTCATATATCTTACAATAATCTGAGAAATGATACAAAGGCTTAAAAATAGTGAATTATAAGAAATATTTACATTATAAATTTTTTTTTAAAAAAAACAGGATTAAAATGAATACAGGAATAATTTTATCGAAGTCTTTTTAATCTTTTTCAATGAACTTATGGTTTATCCATTCTAACTTATTTCTTTGCCGACATTTTCTTCCTTCATATCCTATTGATTTTCTGGTATCTCTCCATTTTCTTGAATTCCAATTACCTACTTTCCAGAAAGATTTTCAAAGGGAGATTATATTCCTTTAGAATTTTAGATGAACACTTGGCTGCAATCAAAAAGGCTATTGAAGATTACTTGAGCTTTCTGTACTGAAGGTAATCCAAGCTATGTTTTTTGTTGAGCTGACTTTAATGCTGAACAAGACCGTGCTGATACAGGTCCTGCTAGGGCTGTCAAAAGGTTCCTTCCCTCGCTAACATGTACATTTGTTAATAACTTATACCTTTAACTTGGACTTTGACTGAACAACATATGAAAGGCTTGTTGAAGAACTTACACTCGGTATGGTAATTCAGTTAGCATCATTTACTTAAAAATAGTATACACTCTCATGGTAGTAGAAGATAAAAGCCTCTGATGAAATCAACTTATACACATATGCACACAAAAATATCAATAACAAATAGAATTTAAAAAATATAGTAAGACAATGGACTCATTCTAACCCACTGGACAGAAAATTAGTAATATTGATTCATAGATGAATTTTCTTTTTAAATATATATAGTAGATGTCGAACCTCCTTTTGCTAGTTCATGTATAAAGTTACTCATATTTTAAACTCACTTAGTGATAATCATGGCTCCCCCAATTACAGTCACCTGCAAACATGTGTAGGCATCCTGAATTCAACCTTCCACAAATGCCGCAGCAAACATAAAAATATTCACAGGCATCAAAGTTAGAATATACAACATAAAAAGATATGTGAGAAAACTGTAGATCATTGTAAGAAATGAGTACATGCATCACACTAATCTCATTCTTATTTTTTCCATACATTCACTCATCTAATTTCAATTTTAGAATGTCAGTACACATTTGTATTATAAATACTTACCTTTTCCAAACACATAACTTTAATGGCCTCTATCATGGCAAAGACAGACGGCATACGGGAAATGTTTCACAACTTTGCCATCTTCCACTTGTTTTGAAAATGAAAACAAAAGGCAACCCCTCTTTTGGATTGGCACACATTATTTGAACTCCTCTTCCTTTCAGTTGCACATCTGCAGCACACACTGAACCAAGCGGTAATAGAAGCTCATATACATTTTTAACACAATCATTAATAGAGACAAATTACCACTTTTATCTGTAAAAATAAAAAGGCAAACAAATTTTCTAGATTTTTTATCACTGCTATATGAACTTCTTATCTATGGAAAAATGGCTTAAATAAATTTTTCAATTTGTTCCACCAAGGTGGTAAAGAAGTATTAAACATGCCCATTAGCAAGAAATAATAGTCACTAAATCACATGTCCATCACATTCCTAATGAAAGAAAGAACGTAAAGTTTAAGTTGCCACGAGAATTACCTTGATTTCGGGTATCAACATCAATGATTCCTTCATGACACGCCTCGTAATTATCAATTAGTCATGTTGCTTTGTATATTGTCATTTTTTAATTTTTTCTGGACTAAGTTTTTTTTGCAACAAAGTTTAAATTTGATTGTTCTCAAACCAGGAGATGATATGGAGCAGAATATATATAAAATTGTAGCCTTAGTGAAGTTTAAATCGCAACATATATATATATATATATATATATATATATATATATATATAATCTTTGCTGGCAAAATTAAATGCTAGAGTTACTATCAAGTGGGAAAACATTTCAATCATTTCATTAGTTTTGCGCCAAAGCAGTTTGTTACTTAAATGAAAAAGTATTTACGTTGCCACGACATGTGGTTGGTATTAGCCAGTAAAGTTTCATCCATATGAAATTTTTTTTAATCTAATGTTAGAACACAAAATATCAAATCTCAGTACAAAAAAGATCTCTACTGAAAATATCAAAGCTTAATTAGAAAAAGATATCTTAAAAAAATCCAAGTGAATACTTATTGATTGACATATAAAGAAAGTACATCTAAATTAAATTTTTGAAGGCAAACCTTCCTTGTGAGTTGAACTAAAATTCAAGTTATTCATTTAGCATTGTCACATTCTTAGATTAGCAGACAAAGTACAAATAAATTAAAGTACATAAAACTGCACATGTAAAATCAAACAACCCATAAACCTTAGATGAAGAACAAATAAATTTTGAAAATGATATCAAATAGATGCAAAACTTCTAACTTGTAGGAATCCCCAAAATACTTAAACCAATTGCAACTTAAAAAAGCAATATCTCAGAAATTTTTCTATCACAAGACTGCAAATAAAGTTGAACAACCAAAGAAAGGGGAGTTGTTGAAGCTTACATTCAGAGGAGAATAATACACGATGTTTTCCTTTCTCGACTCCATACACATGACATTTTTTGTAGATCTTATATAATTATATGCAATCATGCCATATTTGATTTCTCGCCTATCCGAAAAAAAACCCATAAACACATTTCACAGAAGCAAAAAGAGATAAATTAGAAGAGGAATAATGAATCTTCTTATTCCAGAAGAATGGCTGTGAAAATATGGGAAAATGTAATGCAACAGGAAAGTGATTATACAACAATTGAGATAGGTAAAATGTGAACTTACCCAACCTTCCGATGTCAAATTTTGGCAGATCTACTGAATTTTGATGATACCCAGAAAGGAACTTTGATTTCCATTTCCAAAATCTTATGTAAATCAAAGAAAACTCATAGACAATCGCCAAGCAAAGGAAGGGACTTTTGTAAAACTGTGAAAAATTATGCTCTGAAAAGAGTAGTTTCTTCAATTTGAATCGGTTACCAAAATATATAAGTAACATGCTTCTTTATTTCCAAAAGTTCAATTAAAAAATGAAATTGAGACACCATGAAGATGAGGAAAAAATTTGCTTACTTGATTATGAAAATGCAAAAAATAGGATAGGAGAATACAAATTAAACTCATTTAGAAGAAAAATTATGTGGATGGGGAAGTTATGATTCTATATCTTCAATTTATTTCTTGAACTATTATCTTTAATGGAGGTTTCTGCCATTATTTGATTTTTCATATACGGTTAGTTTTGCACTGTTAATTCAAATTATTAATTTGAAATTTAAATTTTAGTTAAAAAGTAATTATTTTAGTCTTAATTAAACAATTATGTGGAATTTTTCTGTGTTGCCACATGGCAGAAGGAGTGGGCTTCTTCCTCTCCTTTTTATTATATATAGATATAGATTGAATTTATGTCACAGTGGCTCATCATCCTTGTTAGAAAAGGAACAAGAAACTCTCTTTACGGGAGGGGCCAAAATTTCAATTGTTGGGAATGATAAGACCAATTGGAGATGGATATATCATCAATTTGTTTAAATGAAAGTTAATGATGTGGTTATGTCTAGTTAAATCAAACAAGCCTGCATTAGTTGTCTTTTCCATTGGGATGATATAATTGACATTCTTCTTTTTCATTCACGAGATTTACTTGTTGTTTTTTATTGTTGACAGTCTTTTTTAAATACCAAAAAATTGAATTTAGGAAACCCCAATCGAACCGAAGTAGTTCAGTTCGATATCATTGCACACTACCTAAAAATCGAAAATCAAATAACATCGACAAGGATACACCGGGAGATCCAGCATGAAGCCCCATCAGCATTACAACATAACCAAGGATCGACAGAGAAAGTCCACTGGAAACAAACAATAGGTGAACAGAGGGCATTTGAAAGATCACTTCCTACCAAAGAAATGAAATAAGAAGCTGATAGCTTTGGTAAATACATTCAGAACCCATGATTTAGCACCAATAAATAAATTTATTCGAATAAGAGGTTGTTACATAATCTTTGACACTACTGTTATAAGGTAAGCAATAAAAAATGTGGACTTCATAGTTTGCTGGCACACACAGTGTCGGCATGAGGAAAAGGGTACTTTTTCTGTACATTAAGGATTTCGGTTACGAGGTAACCCTTGCTTGTAAGAGGTTTTGTCATTAGGAAAAAGAAAAACACCAACAAACTACATAAAGATTGTTTTTTCCAGAACTCGGAAACAATTGCTAACTCAGTTTTTTGAACCACACTGCATGAGAAGTTGGTTCTTTCCCAACATCAAATTTGGAATTGATATCGTTGTCTTCATCCCTATGCTCAGTGATTAATGCTTCAAGATCACTCCCAATTCTAGTGATAGGTTGTTCGCTAGCTAACAAGGGTGTTCCAGCGTCGACAAGAAATCCAGTTTCATTTGTGTCCACCTCCTCAATGATTATGTTATCAGCGCCGAATATGAACTCACCATTTACATCAGATACAGACTATCCATTCCATTGACAAAAGCAGCATCATGGTTAGAGGACTCTCCTCCAGCAACTGCTATGATCTGCTCAGCATTGGTGCTTTCTTGAGGCAACATTCTCTCATTGTTAGAGGTTGGCACTGCTTGTGAAGTTCCAGCGGCTTCAGCATCTGCACTAGTTATATCGAGAACTCTTGCTTTTCTGTTCTTTCAGGGGATGGCTTCGAAACGCTTGAAGTACTTTTGGGAATGACTAGCTTCCTGAGTTGGTGTTCTGTTCATCAAACAGTTCCTAGATATAACTTTCCAGTCACCTCTTCCATATTTATCTAAGCCCCTGAGAAATGACCTATAGCAGGAAAGACAGAAATAAGCTATTATCAACTTTAAAGTCTTACTCTCTCTCAATCAGCTAACTTGTAAAGTCCAGAGCTAAAAAGTATGATTCCATAGGCATATTGTTAAAGTTGTGACCCGAATTTTGGTTGATGGACTTTATGTTTTTGGGCCTAGGAACTATTTGTACGCACGTAATATATAAGTGCGATCTAGTGGGTTATTTTATTATTCAGAAAATTCAGCCTTCTCCACATTGTACTCTCTTTCCATTATAGTGAAACCTCCTCTGCCTCTGCCCATGGTTTTTCCCGCAAGGGTTTCCAAGTAAATCTATGTGTTGTTCTTGTTTTTTTTTATGTCATGACCCGAACCGGGGCCCTGACCGTGACGGACATCCCGAACCACGAAGGTCCGAGAGCCCTTCTAACTTGAAATTATATACACCATTCATATACAAATAGAAAATGCGGAAAAATACATAATGAAATGGAATCATGGTCATAAGTGTGAATTCAATTTATAATATAGAAAGTAAAGCCCAACAACAACTAGACAATGTCAGAACCAGTCTGCAAAATCTCTACTACATGATCAAATAAAAGTTGTCTGAAAATTGGGACAAGGCCCCCAGTAGACCAAAACCATAATAAATGATAAAAGACTGAAAACAACTAGGCCTTCTGAAATATAGAAGGCTCACCAACTAAACTCTACACTTTTTCCGGAAGAAATCTACTACTTATCAAGACCCCTAAATTGAGCCTCAGAACCTGGGAGGGTAGGGGGTTAATACAATTGTACTGGTACGTAGAGCAAATCCAAATTAATAATTGATATTCAACATATATGAGATCAATTTAAAAACAGTTCATAAATATATCATATGGTAAGAAATCACATGGGCATTTTTGAAAGACTCTGTAAAATCATCTGAACTCTGTGACACTCTTTATTTTACTTCTACGTTAAGTGGTACACCCTACAATTTCACAGCTTTCACCGACTATCATATCTCTGTTGCAGCCAAGATAGGAGTACTAGAAAGGTAAGAGCACATAAGATCACACAGAAGAGTGCCACAACCCTAATCAAGTCATTATGTAGTGGTTGGGCTCAAGATCACAAAGCAGGGCTCCAAACCATAAGTCCCAATTTGGGATGACAAAATACTAGGTACATAAGATCACATAGCAGGGTACCAAGTTTCCGTGTCGGCAAATCACGGTTTCCAGCATAGAGTCATTTGACTCGTGCTTCCTTCAGGTAACCACCTAACTCACATTAACCCAGTTTTTAACTCTTTAAAACATGTATTCTCTGAAATCAAAATCTAAAAACTCTAACTCTGTTACGGCATACATTTATATAGTATCGCCATACCATTGACTTGCAAGTCACATCTCTGAGCCATTATTAGCATATTAAAATCTCTGTTTTCAAAATATAAGTTCGGGACCACCATATCAATAAATCAGTTCAAGAACTCCTTCTTTAAATTCATGTAAATACATACAAGAAAACTTTCTCTTTGTCAACATTTCAATAATATGTGGTGGTCATGTAAAATTACTCAATCACATGCAATTCTTTCTCAATAAAACAAGAATATAAGTATAATAAGAGACTCTCTCCCATCATCTTCAAATCATGTCAAATACTATGATATTGAAAATTCCACTTTCAAACCATTAAACATGTATTTCAAATCATTCCCAATAAGTTCAAAAACTTAAATTCATCACAAGAGAGGGATATCATAATTTGTTCTCTCAAATAACCTTCAATAATAATTTTTCATACATATACATATACATATAAATTAATTTAAGGGGATAAGGCCTAAAGGCCTAAACAACAATATCATTAAAAAATTCATGATGCATAATTAAAAATCATGAATTCCAAAACACTTTTCTAAATTCATGTTTGATAATCTTTAAATTATGTTCTAGTGTTTACAAACCCATGTAGTTTTTAGGATAAACCCGACATACCTTAAATTAGAAGCTTTTGAAGGAACTCTAGCTTTTGGGATGCTATACGTATGATTGATGAGTGCTTCTTGTAGCCCTGACAATGGGGATTCCGAATCTTGAAGAATTAAGGAAAACCCACGGTTAAATCTTGAGATATATTGATCTTTGGATTGAAACCCTAAGGAGTGTTCTTGGTGATTTTGGGAGAAAATAACCTTATTTTGGTGTTTCGGGGATTTAATCTCGTGTTAAGGATGAATAGGGGCTATAAAATACCACTTTTGCCCTTAAAAATGCGAAAATAGAACCTGAAAATTGGGTGAGTGCGACAGAGCGTGCGTCGCGCGCTAATCGATTGATACTATTGTCTCAGTCACGAAAATGGCCATAACTTTTTGCTCGGGTTTCGGATTTTGGTGAAATTAGTATCGTTGGAAAGTTAATTTGAAGAAGTTTCATTTGATATATAGCATACCCTGTAATTATTTATATATAAAGAAATATGGCTGATTTAAGTTGATTCATGTTTCGACGCTCACTCAAAGTCGAACGATAGGAAAGCATTCAACTCGTCCTTGAGTTTGGGGACCTCTATGATCTCAATTCATGCTCAAATAGGTTCCCACATTACATAATTGATTAAAATTCCAAATATTCATAGGATTTATGGCTTTTGGATCATATACGTATAAAAATGATGGTTTTCATACTAGCCCAAAATGCGGGGTGTTACATTATCTCCCTCTTGGGATCATTCATCCCCGAATGATTGGTAGAAATATTGAAGTCTTTAAGGAATGGAATAATATGGACATGATATGTCTTCTAAAAAAGGATATAGCCGAGCTGAAACATTTAAACTTCTATCATGAAACCGAATTCTGAGGTGACTTTACTTTACTTTCTTTGATGAGCTGATTCATGGTGAGAGTTTAGGATTCCCTTGAAGTGTTCATGATCAAATCATACATTTGAATTGAGAACTGATAGCTTGTAATGCCCCGTAAAATGCGTGCACGTGCTAGCCCCTAGTAGTGTACTCTTAGCCTTGGAAACTTGAAAATATTCTAAGTGTCAAGAGACTTAGTCTCATTTTTAGCTCCTCATCTTCGGGGATTTTATTTTCAATCCTCCCGAATTCCGATTTTAGATTTTCTTGTTGCGTTGCGATGGGGTAAAGTTGTAGTACATTTCGGGTGAGTTTCAAAATTTTTAGACGAGCCTAAGGGCATGTTTGGTGTTCCATTCCAGTAGCTCCGGGCAATAAGGGGTATCGCCCAGGGTCCTAACCCGCTCTAAGGCAGGCGCTGCCCGGGCTACCCCACCTCTCTAAGGCAGGCGACGCCTGGGGTACTCTGCTTCTCTAGGAAGGGCGCTGCCTGGGGTATCACGCTCCACCAATTTTCAGCACCCTATTCCATCTTATTAAGGGTAAAATGGTACATCTCCAACCCCTTATCACCTCTAACATGGGATTAATCTCCCAAATACCCATATCATTGATATTTTTCCCAAAAATCACCAAGAATACTCCCAAGGATTTCAAACTATAAATCCAAATAACTCAAGATTCACCCATGGGTTTTCAAAAGTGATTGAAGATTTGGAATCCACAATTCCCAAGCTTTAAGAATTATCTATTATCGTTCGAGGTTAAGGTACACGGGTTTTTTCTAAAATCTCATGGGTATTCAAATCATGATTCTAAGAAAAGGGTTTTTGATTTATGAATATAATCATGTTTTAGAAGTTTTGACGGTATTGTTTTGGTCTTTAGACCTTCCCCCAAATTGATTAAAAAATTTATATATATATATATATATATGTATGAATGTATTTAAGGATGAATATTCAACTGAGAGCATGAATTATAATGAACCCCTCTCTTACTGTAACTTTCCAATCTTTCATATGATATGAATTGTTTTAAAATTGCATCCTGAAAGCATGATATGAAATGTCTTGATTTATGCTATGACTTGAACATGATTTAGAAATAAAAAGAGAGAGTTATTCAAGTTGATAATGTTGAATATACATATAACAAAGAGTGCATGGTTTTTCCAAAAACACATGACCACCTCATGTTGTAACGCCCCGCATTTTGGGCTACAATATAGACCATGATTCCGATGCGTTGATAATCCCGAAGCCATAAATCCTATGCCAATATGGCATTTTAATTATTTGCGTAGTATGTGAATCCATTCAATCTTGAATTTAGACCATAGAGGTCCTTTGACTCAAGGACGAGTTGAAAACTACTTCGATCGATTAAGTTTAAGTGGACATTATAATTTTTGTCCACTTCAATCGACCATGACACTTTATATATGTCGAATTAGAGATCCTACTATGTGTAAAATGATAGGTTTTAGAGTTAGCTTTCCAACGATACCAATTTTGCTAAAATCCGGCACCCGAGCAAGAAGTTATGGCCTTTCAAAGTAGAATGTGTCGCCTAACCAATCGCACATGGCCACTGGAAAGCATATGCGATAGCATATGCGGCGCCTATGTAAATCTATGCGATATCATATGCGGCGCATATATTATAATTTCAAGTGACTTAAACACTCCGTTTTTGGGGAAAAATGGTCCTTTTCCCACCCTTATTCAGCCATAAACACGAAATTTAGTCCCCAATTCTCCAAAATACATCCACATTTATCTAAAAATTCTCAAGACCACTCCCAAGGGCTTCAAACTAAACTCCCAAATAAATCAAGATTCAACCGTGGGTTTTTAAAATTGACTAGAGATTCGTAATCCCCAATCCACAGGCTTCAAGAAACACCCATTATTTTTCGAAATAGAGATACGTGGGGTTTTCCTAAATTCTCATGGGCATAGAAAAATCATGTTTTAGAATGGAGTTTTGAATCTATATATATATATTCATGTATTAAATGTTTTAACATCATTGTTTTGGTCTTTTGATCTTCCCTAAAGTGATTTGAGAATATGAATGTATGAAACCATGTATTTAAGAATGAATTCTTGTAGAGAGCATGATTTTCGGTGAATTCCCTCTTATTATGAATTTTTCAGATTTCTCACAGCATAAGAATTGTTTTGCAATGCATCCTTGAAAAGCACTATATGAAATCATTGAACTTTTGTTATGATTTAAAGATAGTTTTAAATCACTAAAGATGGAATCTAGCATGAATGTTTAATGTTAATAATGCAGGTAATGAAAGAGTGCATGAATTTGCTAATGGAACTAGACTACCATGTGTTTATGAAGTTTTTGTATGATTTTGACTTGAGTTTCGAAACGCGAAATCTTCTAAATCAGTTGCATGTTTTTGGTGGTCTAAATTATGCTTTAAATGAAAAATATACCTTAATGTATTATGGCTCAGAAATCATGACTTGCAAGTCTTGGTATGACGATAACAATTCAGACCAAAGCCATATCAGACTCAGACTAATAGACGTTTCAGACTATTATGATTTTAGACATTCAAAATGTTACATGTACAGAAAAGGTTAAAAATAGGCATACAGAGATGTTAAATGATTCCCTGAAGAGGGCTTGAGTTCAAGCAACTCATTTCCTAAAACCGTGATTTGCCGACCCGGGTATATTATTATACGCTGACTTAAGTGTCGTATGGCGTATCGGATTCAGGAACTCCAACCCTTGTGGCATACTCGGGTTGGAGTCTTCCCCGCCGAGTCAATGGCGGATTCCATATCACCCATGGAATATCAGACTTGTAGGGAATACCACCTAACTCAGAAGTAATACATAGATGAGTGTTTGAGATATAAAGACAGGTTACATGTTTTCAGAAGGTGCCCATGTGTTTTCAGAAACTGTTTTATGCATAATGTTTGGTGAAAATTTGCTCTCACATATTATATATATGTTCAATTGCTCTAATTTGGATTACTTCATGTGCCAGTACAATTGTGCTAACCCCCCTTCCTCCTAGGTACTGAGGCGCAGTCTAGGGGTCCAGATCCTCAGTGGAGTCTACAGACAGGGTTGTCTCAGAGTTCAGTTGGTGATCCTTCTTTGCTTCGGAAGGCCTAGTCATTTAGGTATTTATTTCAGTATGGTTTTTGGTCTGCTTGGGGCCTTGTCCCAGTTATTCAGATAGTATGTCAGTAGAGATTTTATAGACTGTTGCAGTTGTTTATTAAATATTGTTGGGCATTTTTTCTGGCATTTAACTGTTTTAAATTATTGACCATGTTTCTGTATTATTGTATCTATTCCATATTACTTTGATCATATGAATTATGTGCATGATTACCAGATAGACAGAGGGCATTTCGAGCCTTCGGGTTCGAGAATGCTCGTCACGGCCAGAGCCTCGGTTCGGGTCATGACAAACTTGGTTTCAAAGCACGGTTCATGGTCCCAAGGTGTCTGCAAATTGTGTTAGGTAGAGTCTTGGTTATGGGTGTATAGAGCGCCACACTTATAAGCAATAGGCTACTAGGCATTTAGGAAATGTTTTCCTTATTTGTGATTTAGTTCGTACTTCAGAGTCTGAACTGTCCTCTAATCAATGATCTCTTGTATTTTAGAAACACAGTTATGCCTCCACGTCGTATCATCGATCAGAATGCTCATGCAGATGAGGTCCGTCCCACCCATGGGATGCAGACCCATAATAGAGATCACACTTCAGAACCTGTCCCTACTCCAGGAGTACCTACAGTCCCGATCACTCCACCTCGGACTCCACAGAATAATGTCAACTGTCCCCCGATTGCTCAGAGAGATATTTCAAATGCAGAATTCAGATGGTCTATTCATATGCTGAAACTGTTGGTAGCTAACCAGGTTAAATGATCAGAAGATGTTGGGTCTGCATCTGTTATGTTTGAGGCTTTTATGGTAGGACATTTCATGAAAATGAACCCATCTAAGTTCACTGGCACCAAGGTGGAGGAAGATTCACAGGAGTTGATGGATGAGATGGAAAAGATCTTTAAGGTAATGCATATTAATGAGGTTGAAAGGGGTGGAACTAGCAACTTATCAGCTTAAGGATATTGCGAATCAGTGGTATGCCAACTTGATGCAAAAGGTGAGAGTGTTGAGCCCATAGTTTGGGGAAAATTTTGGGAAGCTTTCCTTGATCGATTCGTTCCTCTGGAGTTGAGGGAGGCCAAAGAGAAAGAGTTTATGAATATAAAGTAGGGAAGTATGAGTGTCCAGGAGTACACTTTGAAGTTTAATAAACTAGTCCGCTATGCACCAGAGTTGACTAGTAATATGAGAGCCCGGATAAGGAAATTTACATTCGGCCTTTCTGATAACCTGGTGCTTAAGTGCCAGGGGCAATATTGAATAAAGAGTTAGACTTTTCTAGGCTGACCGTTCATATGCAGCAGGTAGAAGAGAAAAAAAAAGAAGGTCTCTGAAGCTAGGGGGTGGAAAGACAAGCGAAAAGAGCCAGATCAGCCGACCAGAGTTACAGTCAGCCTCAGGGCAATAAGTGGGGAAATAAATGGCAGAAAAAATAGAATTGGGGTAATGCACAGTCTACTGCCAGCGCCCTAGTACCCCGACCACCAAAAGATAAACGATCTCAAAGTTTTCAGACTTACCATAGAATCAGAGCTCAAGATACTCAGTCATAGGGTAGTGTGGCTCAGCAACATCGTACTTTCCACGGTGTGAGAATTGTGGTAGAAATCATTCGGGAAGGTGTTAGTTGGGCTCGTTAGTGTGTTATTTATGTGGTCAGCTGGGACACTTTCAGAGTGAATGTCCATCTGCTAGAAAGAATGTTGGTGGTGCAAAGTCTCAGGAAAATTCTTTGGCACTACCCCCACCTTAGAAGGGCGCCACATCAGCTGCCGAGAACAATCGTAACCGGTTATATGCTTTGACCAACCGCCAGGAGGCGGAAGCTTCCCCAGATTTTGTTACCGGTACGTTACAAATCTTTTCCCGTGATGTTTATGTGTTACTTGATCCCAGGTCTAATTTATCCTATGTGACCCCTTATGTGGCTGTTGGTTTTGAGTTTAATCCTAGTGTGATTTCTGAACCCTTTTCTGTTTCCACCCTGATGGGGGATTCTATTATTGCTAGGAGGGTGTACAGGGGTTGTGTTGTGACTGTTGGTAGCCGGGATACATTAGCAAATCTCATAGAGTTAGATATGGTTGCTTTTGATGCTATCTTGGGAATGGATTGGCTCCATTAGTGCTATGCCACATTAGATTGTAGGACTCGAAGGGTCACTTTTTCTTTCTCGAATAAACCAGTGATAGAGTGGGAAGGACATTCTTTAGCACCCAGAGGGCACTTTATATCCTATCTCAGAAACCGCAAACTCATTTCTAAAGGTTGCTTGTACCACCTTATTCGAGTTAAGGACTCCAATATCGAGAATCTTCCTCTTCAATCTATTTCTGTAGTAAAAGAATTCCCAGAAGTCTTTCCAAATGATTTCCCAGGAATACCACCTGATAGAGAGATTGAGTTTGGTATTGATGTGTTGCCAGACACTCGTCCTGTTTCTATTCCGCCATATAGAATAGCTCCTGCAGAACTAAAAGAGTTGAAAAAATAGTTAGTAGATCTCCTAGATAAGGGTTTTATATGCCCCAGTGTGTCTCCTTGGGGCGCGCCTGTACTTTTCGTGCGAAAGAAAGATGGTTCCCTTCGTATGTGCATAGACTACCGTCAACATAATAAGGTTACGATTAAAAATAAATATCCTCTTTCTAAGATTGGCGATCTTTTTGACCAGCTTCAGGGTGCCAAGTGTTTTTCAAAAATAGATCTTCGTTTGGGTTATCATCAGTTGAAAGTTAGGGAGTCAGAAATACCCAAGATAGCCTTTCGAACCCGATATGGTCACTACGAATTTCTAGTCATGTCCATCGGGTTGACTAATGCCCCTGCAGCCTTCATATATCTTATGAATAGAGTATTCTGTCAGTTTCTTGACTTGTTCGTCATTGTATTTATTGATGATATTTTGATCTATTCTAAGAGTAAAGAGGATCACACCAATCACCACTGAATTATTCTTCAAACCCTTATGGATCATCAGCTGTATGCCAAATTTTCTATGTGTGAATTCTGGTTAGATGCTATTGCCAACTTGGGTCATATTGTGTTAGTGATGAGATAAGAGTGGATCCCCAGAAAGTTGAAGCAGTGAGAAAATGGCCCAGACCTACGACTCCAACCTATAGTTGGAGCTTCTTGGGTTTGGCAGGTTATTACAGAAGGTTCGTAGAGAGTTTTTCTTCCATAGCTGCTCCACTCACTAAATTGGCTCAGAAAAAGGTGAAGTTTATGTGGTTTGATCTGTGTGAGAATAGTTTTGAGAAGTTGAAAGACAAACTGACCGCTGTTCCTGGTTTGACCCTTCTTGAGGGTGTAGATGGCTTTATGGTATACTGTGATGCATCCCGTGTGGGACTTGGTTGTGTGTTGATGCAACATGGTAAGGTAGTGGCTTATGCATCTAGGAAGTTGAAGGTGCACGAGCGGAACTACCCCATCCATGATTTGGATTTAGCGGTTAGGGTGTTTGCACTGAAGATTTGGCGGCACTACTTGTACTGTGTTCATGTTGATATCTTCACTGACCACAAGAGTCTGCAGTATGTTTTCTCGCAGAAAGAATTGAACCTCAGGTAGAGGCGTTGGATGGAGCTTCTGAAAGACTATGATATGAGCCTGCATTACCATCCGGGCAAGGCAAATATTGTAGACGACGCCCTCAGTAGGTTGTCTATGGGAAGCCTTTCTCATGTAGAAGAAGGAAAGAAAGATATGGTGAAGGATATTCACCGCCTTGCAAATTTTGGAGTGCGAATCTTAGATTTCAAAGATGGAGGGGTAATTGTTCATGAGTTAGCTAAGTCATTCCTTTGTGCTGATGGTAAGGAGAAGCAGGTTGAAGATCCCATCTTCATGCAAATAAAGAAAGATGTGGGTCAACAAAAGGTTATGTCGTTTGAAATTGGTGGTGTTGGTATTCTGAGATTTCAGGGTAGGTTGTGCATTCCGAATGTTGATGGACTGTGGTAAAGAATCCTTGATGAGGCTCACACTTCGAGGTATGTCGTTCACCCAGGCTCTACTAAGATGTACCATGATCTAAAAACCTTGTATTGGTGGAATAACATGAAACGTGATGTAGCTGATTTTTTGTCTAAGTGTTTGAACTATCAACAAGTGAAGGTAGAACACATGAGGTCAGGTGGTACTTCCCAAGAGATATCTCTGCCTTTATGGAAGTGGGAGATGATAAACATGGACTTCATTATAGGACTTCCGAGATCCAGAAACCAGTATGATTGTATATGGGTGATTGTAGATCGGTTGACAAAGTCAGCCCACTTTCTACCTGTGAAGACTAATTATTCGGGAGAGGGTTATGCTAAGATTTACATTGAGGAGATAGTTAGTTTTCATGAGTCACCAATGTCCATTATATCCGATAGAGGTACGCAATTTTCATCTCAGTTCTGGAGATCTTTTCAGAAGGGTTTAGGTACACAAGTGAATTTGAGCACAGTTTTCCACCCTCAGATGGATGGGCAAGCTGAGCGTACCATTCAAGCCCTCGAGGATATGTTGAGGGCATGTGTCATTGATTTCAAAGTTAGTTGGGTAGATCACCTTCCACTCATTGAATTTGCTTACAATAATAGTTACCATGCCAGCATCAAGATGGCTCTTTTTGAGGCTTTGTATGGGAGGAGATGTAGGTCTCTGATAGGATGGTATGAAGTGGGTGAGACTCAGTTGTATAGGCCTGATCTTGTTCATCAGGCGATGGAAAAAGTGAAGATCATTATAGAATAACTCAAGACTGCTCAGAGTCGTTAGAAGTCCTATGCCGATGTTCTGAGAAGAGAATTAGAGTTTGAAGTTAGTAATGGGTGTTTCTCAAGGTTTCTCCTATGAAAGGAGTTATGCAGTTTGGAAAAAAGGGTAAATTGAGCCCTCGTATATAGGGCCATATCAGATTCTTAGAAAGATTGGTGCAGTTGCTTATGAGCTAGAATTGCCTGCAAGTTTGGGTTCCGTTCATCCGGTATTCCATGTATCCATGCTGAAGAAATGCATTGGAGATCATTCTTTGGTATTGCAAGTAGAGGATATCAAAGTGACAGATTCCTTGTCTTACGAAGAAGAGCCCGTTAAAATTTTAGATCGCCAAGTTCAAAAGTTGAGGAGCAAAGAGATAGCCTCAGTGAAGGTATTGTGGAGGAATCAGAAAGTTGAAGAACCAACTTGGGAGTCAGAAGATGACATGAGAATTAGATATCCCAATTTTTTTTCTTCGATGGATGATGAGATAGAGGGTACTATTCCTATCTTATCTTTCCTAGTCCTTATTATGCTTGAATCGTGTCTGTCTGTGTCCCGCATCATCATTCGGGGACGAATGATCCTAAGGGGGGATAATGTAACGCCCCGCATTTTGGGCTACAATATAGACCATGATTCCGATGCATTGATAATCCTGAAGCCATAAATCCTATGCAAATATGTCATGTTAATTATTTGCATCGTATGTGAATCCATTCAAGCTTGAATTTAAACCATAGAGGTCCTTTGACTCAAGGACGAGTTAAAAACTACTTCGATCAATTAAGTTTAAGTGGACATTATAATTTGTGTCAACTTCTATCGACCATGACTCTCTGTATATGTCGTATTAGAGATCCTACTATGTGTAAAACGATAGGTTTTCGAGTTATCTTTCCAACGATACCAATTTTACTAAAATCCGGCACTCGAGCAAGAAGTTATGGCCTTTTAAAGTAGAATGCGTCGCCTAACCAATCGCACATGGCCACTGAAAAGCATATGCGATATCATATGCGGCGCCTATGTAAATATATGCAATATCATATGTGGCGCATATCTTATGGTTTCAAGTGTCTTAAACACTCCATTTTGGGGTAAAATGGTCCTTTTCCCACCCTTATTCAGCCATAAACAAGAAATTCAGTCCCCAATTCTCCAAATAACATCCACATTCATCTAAAAGTTCTCAAGAACACTCCCAAGGGTTTCAAACTATAAACCCAAAAAATTAAGATTCAACCGTGGGTTTTCAAAATTGATTAGAGATTCAGAATCCCCAATCCACAGGCTTCAAGAAGCACCCATTATTTTCCAAAATAGAGGTACGCGGGGTTTTCCTAAATTCTCATGGGCATATCATGTTTTAGAATGGGGTTTTAGAATCTATATATATATATATTCATGTATTAAATATTTTAACATCATTGTTTTGGTCTTTTAACCTTCCCCAAAGTGATTTGAGAATATGAATGTATGAAACCATGTATTTAAGAATGAATTCTTGTTGAGAGCATTATTTTCGGTGAATTACCTCTTATTATGATTTTTTTCAGATTTCTCATAGCATGAGAATTGTTTTGCAATGCATCCCTGAAAACCACTATATGAAATGATTGAACTCTTGTTATGATTTAAAGGTGGTTTTAAATCACTAAAGAGGGAATCTAGAATGAATGTTTAATATTCATAATGCATGTAATGAAAGAGTGCTTGGATTTGCTAAAGGCACTAGACCACCATATGTTGATGATGTTTTTGCATGATTTTGTCTTGAGTTTCGAATCACGAAACCTTCTATATCAGTTGCATGTTTTTTGTGGTCTAAATTATGCTTTAAATAAAAATTTTAGCTTAATGTATTATGGCTCAGAAATCATGACTTGCAAGTCTTGGTATGATGATACCAATTCAGACCAATTCCATATCAGACTCAGACTAATAGACATTTCAGACTATCATGATTTTAAACATTCATAATGTTGCATGTACAAAAAAGGTTAAAAATGGGCATACAGAGATGTTAGGTGGTTCCCTGGAGAGGGCTTGAGTTCAAGCAACTCATTGCCTAAAACCGTGGTTTGCCGACCCGGGTATATTATTATACGCTGACTTAAGTGTCGTGTGGCGTATCAGATTCAGGAACTCCAACCCTTGCGGCATACTCAGGTTGGAGGCTTTCCCGGCGAGTCAATGGCGAATTTCATATCACCCGTGGAATATCAGACTTGTAGGGGATACCACCTAACTCAGAAGTAATACACAGATCAGAGTTTGAGATTTATAGACAGGTTACATATTTTCAGAAGGTGCCCATGTGTTTTCAAAAACTATTTTATGCATAATGTTTGATGAAAATTTGTTCTCACATATTATATATATATATATGTTCAATTACTCTATTTTGGATTGCTTCGTGTGCCAGTACAATTGTTCTAACCCCCTTCTTCCCAGGTACTGAGGCACAGTCTAGGGGTCCAGATCTTCAGTGGAGTCTACAGACAAGGTTGTCTCAGAGTTCAGTTGGTGAGCCTTCTTTGCTTCGGAAGGCCTAGTCATTTAGGTATTTATGTCAGTATGGTTTTTGGTCTGCTGGGGGCCTTGTCCCAGTTATTCAGATAGTATGTCAGTAGAGATTTCGCAGACTGTTGCAGATGTTTATTAAATATTGTTGAGCATGTTTTCAGGCCTTTAACTATTTTAAATTGTTGACCATGTTTCCCTATTATTGTGTTTATTCCGTATTACTTTGATCATATGAATTATGTGCATGATTACCAGATAGACAGAAGGTGTTCCGGGCCTTCGGATTTGGGAATGCTCGTCACGGCCAGGGCCTCGGTTCAGATCATGACATATGTGTAACATCTCAGGCCCATTGTTGTGTGAGGTATTTCAAGGGTAATTTTGTCTTTTCGTTTTGCAATTTATTTCATGAAATTAAAACCATCTTAAGTTATCAGTTACAAGAGTTATTTCCCTCAATGGAACATTAATTTTTCTCAGCCAGACACGCCTCTCTACTTCCCATCAGTTACATGCCTTAAACCAGTCACTGTATTTTCCACCTGTTCATACGATAAAAAGCCTCACTTCTCCATCAGTTTTGAGAAGTTTTCCATTAGAATATATCTATATTTTCCCCCTCAATCACAACTCCTAAGAAACACAAATTGGTGAGAATCACATTGGAATTTCTTTTTCCAATCTCAAAGTTCTTTCAACATTAAAGAGGTATGTAGGACCATTCCTTACTCTCATTTTTGAACGTTGTACTGCTATCGAATTCAAATTTCTCTAAAACTATTTAGGTTTTAATGGAAATTCTTTAATCTTATCAATGAACTTGAATGGTTTAATAGTTGTTGGATGTGTAAAGATAACTCTCAGTTTCATGTTCTTTCTTTCTGAATTTTGTGAGTTCCAACGACCCTCGTGATTTGATGTACGAATCATAGATGTTTTTGGCAAGAACTGTGAAAGATTTACAATCAGCAAAGTCAAGCGATTACAACTAGAGAACACCCCATTATTTAAATGAAGTGAGAGAGAACTAATTACATAATCTGTTGATCAAATATGACATGTCCAAGTTATTTTTGAATTTCCAGACATATCTACTCTTTCTTTGACTTCATTGCGAGATTGTCTATTCGTCTATAACGTGGTTTCTACACACGGTTCACTTTCCAGCAGTCCTTATCTGACACACCAGTGTCGCATCTTTGTAGCTGCAATATGCTTCATTACTTTCTTTTCCAACTGCATAATTACTAAATAACAACCAGTACAGACTACTCGTTCACCCGCTGCAACGTTCAGACAACAACAAAAAAAAGAACATACTGTTACATCGCTAATTCAAATATATCCTACTCTATTATTAAGTAAATGTAATACACAGTATGTAAGAGCAGCATCCACTTTAAGGTATTCCCTTTACGTCGTTCAAGGCAGCCTGCCATTCAGCCACTAATCTATCTCTGTAGACACCAATAACAATTTCTCGGTAGACTCTGTCACAGTGGAATTGACCAGCCTGTAAATTGATATTTTTCATCACCATATGACGACCTACGCCACCATCACAAACCCGCAGCTAACTGATGCACCTCTGCTGCAATATCTTAGTCCAATCTTCCATGTCAAAATGTCAAAATCTCATCCATGCCATCATGTGAATGTTTCTATTAAAGTTATAAGATATAATTTATGAAACTCTTAAAAGTATAATTATTGTTCCATAATCCATAAGAAGGTAACCTTCCCGCAACATTCGTAAAACTCTTTGCACTGTTATATATACATTATGAATTTTCAAGTCTATATATAATAATACCAACCTCCCAGGAATCCCTCATTGACCTAATAGATAATAATATGACCATGAATATTCTGACAAGAATTCTTCCAATCATGTGCAAGAATTATATCATATCGAACCATGAAATTACCTATCATGACTCTCCAATATTGATAGTGTTAACTCATGAATATGAACCTATTACGATTAACTCTCAGTATGAGCCTAAAGTGGCTATACATAATTATGAGCTTAAAAAGGGTAAACCACGAGCATGATCCTAAAAAGGCTAAAATATGAACATGAACGTAACAAGAAAAACTTTTTGATCAATAACTAGTCAGATAAATAAGACAATGTTATGAGCATAAGGGAGTTAGTTAGCTGACCGTGAAGGCATAGGTTTAAACGGCAAATGCCCGAAACTATGTTTTCCGACATAGGATAGAGATCATTCCGCAATTCGGATACTCTCTTTTTTTCATGTGTCCCGAAAAGGGCTAACCATGGATACTTGCTAGCAAATTATGTCATGTCACGTCCTATGCCCGGCAAGGTATTGGATGGCTTAGATGATCGGGCCGAGATCAGACTCCATGCGCTCACATGGTGGTTTGTGACGGTTCACTACTTTCTCCCACAAATAATCAAAGGAATTAAACCTACTTTACTTGGTCAATTATAAATTTACCTTATATTGTTGTTCCTTTCCGGTTGACTTATTTTACGTTTGAATTTTATTGTCATTTCTAACCTCTTGATGTGCTACCCTCCTGAAATGGTTTTTCATACCAATACATTCCACGTATTGACCATCTTTGGCGCTACATCATTTCATGATGTTGTTTCTGGCTCTCATGTCTGCGGTCAGGTGCCACACTAGGACCTCTATCTTCTGCTATTAGTGAGCCTCTTTCCTATCAGGAGTTTGGATGGGATATGATGACTTCATTATATTTTCTTTCCTTTTTGTATTGGTACTATTTAAAAGCTTCACAGACTGATTTAGTTGCCTAGAAGATTTAGTAATTTTTAGTATTATTTGTCATGACTATTGTATCTTCAGACATTAAGTGATATTAATGAACATTGATGAAAGACTTTATCCTTTAAGAACTCTTATTTCTGTTTCCTCTCTATTGATTAGGTTAGTTTTATCCTCATGTGATATGCCCAAACATTCGCTCGTACTAGCAATAGTATCGGGTGCATGTCACGTCCAGGACCTCGACTTGGGGCATGACAAACTTGGTATCAGAGCCCAGAGTTCAAGTGTCCCAGGGTGTCTGTGAAGCCGTGTTTAGTAGTATCCTATTTCTGGGTGTGAAGTGCGCCACACTTATAATGGGGGAGGATACGAGACATTTAGGATACATTTCCCCTTCTTTCATACTCCAGATCATGTAAAGAGATGTTCATAAAAATCTTACTCAGATTCATGTGTTGCTCAAATTTCTCTGTCTATGCCTCATCTTCGAGGCGATTCATATCTTTAAGGTGCCCTTAGATAAATTCGTAAAAAATCCTCGGTACTTCACCTGGCTAGAGAGTAGCCCACTAGTGTGTTTAAGTTCTTCATTTTGAAAGAATGTACTTTTGTTCATATGAATCGTGCGTTTGATCCTACAGTAATATGTCCTCTCAAACCCTCTCGTACCTTGTTACCAATTACACTTTTAAATGAGAAAGTATGCATCCCGATTCTGGAGGAGTGTTGTCAGCCAAGATATAATTTGATTTAGGGTGTTGTGGGTCATAAATAGTAGAATGACTATAGGGCTAGAAATATGAAGTCATAAGTTAAAGGCCAAAAAGTGGGAATAGTGATTGATTGGAGTATGTTGCTAAGGTCATGTATCCAGTAGTCGAGTAATGTGGTGGAATGATATGCCCTTTGATGATTGAGGAAGGTGTAGCAAGAATTGTGAAAATGTTATTGTATTAAATTGAGCAATAATGGTGGATTAAGGTGATTTAGAGTATGTTTGAACTAGGAAAGAAGTTTATGATGGCATGCCATTATGTTAAAAAAGATCAAGAAAAAGTTGCGAATGGGAGGATAGAGTGGTTAAGAGTTGACAGACCTAGGCTGCACATTGTGATTTTGAAAAAGGAACTCTCTATTTTACGGAGTAATGATTGTAATTTAGGCAGGTAATGGATAAGTAGTTGTAGTGTTAAAGTAGAATGCACTTGTAATCTGCAATTAGGTTAATTAAGAAATTAAGATCGATTGTTTTGTCACGTACTTTCAGTGGACTAGTATTCGTTTTATTTTTTTTGTAGCTATGAATCTGTGTAGTATGTGAGAAGTTGTGTTGTTGTCCATGACTAGTACTAGACTCTATGTTGGAGCTGTGAATGATTGTCGTGCTGGAACAAATGGTATTTCGGGGGCGATAATGCTAGTTTTATGGAATTGATCTAGTAGTCTTAGCGTTTATGATGATTAGTTTGCAAAACGGGTTTATGATGATTAGTTTGACAAAAGTGTGAAGTTTCAATTATGATATATATGTGACCACTAGGTGAGATAGAAAATTGTGGCTAAGCCAAAAAAAAAAAGGGGTCCTTAAGGTTTATAAAGAAAATAGTGCACAAAAGTACTATGTTATTACATGAGATTCTGAGGATAGGTATGTATTGTATGGTGCCCCTGAGAGCTGAATTGAAGGGACTATAGATCGACGATGTTGAAGTCCCTTAGCGTAGTTTTAATCCCATTGAGTTGGGTGAACATGAATTTAGGGACGTGATTCTAGTAGACTAATAAGAGAGAGCCAAATTGGTATGTGTCAAAGTGATTATATACATCAATAGGAGAAAGAGTTATAGAATGATGACCGTAGAGGAAAGATAAAGTTAAGGGAAGTAGCTTAAAAAAAAGGGTTCTAGCATCGGTTTTCTATCTGCAAATATAGTCTAACAGGGAAAGTTTAAGCATTCTTGTGTATAGTAATACCCCAACTGTGCAGAGTGTTGTGCTTATATCTCAGTTAAGAAGATAGGTCCTTTGTGCTTATATCTCAGTTAAGAAGATAGGTCCGTACCTAGAATATTGATCTTTGAGCTAAGGGGGAGATGACAAGGTGTTGAACCAATCTGGGTCTTGAGCTTCCGGGAGTGATGTCCCAAAAACAGAAAAGATGAGACATCTATCCATTCCTATATCAACATGTTCCTTGTACTTCAATCAAAATGACACTCTGCTACTGTCTTGCATACTAGCATCATGCCCTTGACTAAGGTTTACACTCTTCATACTGATTCACATCCATACTCAGTTCCTAGAATGAAAGTAATAGCTTCACTCAATGTTACCAGACTTACTCCATGAATCCATGAATTCCAGTATACCCAGCCCTATGAACTCACACTTAATGATAAATTTCAAACTCATGTTATGTCATTATCTATGTCTTGGATCACTATCCAGTCGTGCTTTATGTAATTAGTATATGAATTATCCGTTCCTAATATGTACCACGAGGTTAGTCTTGAACATAACCGGAAAACAACATGTTAATAGACGCAGACTCTAGTAATATATTAATATGGATATTATAAGTTGACAATGGTGGTGTGTGGTATTCAGAGGAGAAAACCTAGTGAGAAGTGTTGCTAAGCTTAAGGGTTATCAGTCATATCGTCTAAGGTGGAAATACTCCTCCAACTACGTTCAACACATCCTTCATTCTTGTCATGTAACTTTAGATTGTGTGGAACCTCTATTTAAGCCATGCTACTATATAGTTCTGCTTGTATATGTGACTTTCGATTCTACAAACTCGTGCTTCATGTCCTTAGTGTGATAATTCTTGTATTTGTAACTCGTGTTTCGGAATTCCCTTGTAGTTGGTTGTCAAACCCTTGTCATTATTACAGCTCAGTCATATTGAAGAGTACAGTCCAACAGACAATAGTAAATAGTTTCAACTCATGAACTTTCTTCTAGCCAAGACCTTCATTCGAGGACGAATGACCCGAAGGGGGAGATATTGTAACATCTCAGGCCCATGGTTGTGTGAGGTATTTCAAGGGTAATTTTGTCTTTTCATTTTGCAATTTATTTCATGAAGTTAAAACCCTATTAAGTTATCAGTTACAAGGGTTATTTCCCTCAATGGAACATTAATTTTTCTCAGCCAGATACGCCTCTCTACTTCCATTAGTTACATGCTTTAAACCAGTCCCGCTAATTTCCATCTATTCATACAATAAAAAGCCTCACTTCTCCATCAGTTTTGAGAAGTTTTCCATTAGAATATATCTCTCTTTTTCCTCTCAATCACAACTCCTAAGAAACACAAATTGGTGAGAATCACGTTGGAATTTCTTTCTCCAATCTCAAAGTTCTTTCAACGTTTAAGAGGTATGTAGGACCATTCCTTACTCTCGTTTTTGGATGTTGTACTGTTATCGAATTCAAATTGCTCTAAAACTATTTAGGTTTTAAAGGAAATTCTTCAATCTTATCAATGAACTTGAATGGTTTAACAGTTGTTAGATGTGTAAAGATAACTCTCAGTTTCATGTTCTTCCTTTCTGAATTTTGTGAGTTCCAATGACCTTCGTGATTTGATGTACGAATCATAGATGTTTTTGGCAATAACTGAGAAAGATTTACGATCCGCAAAGTCAAGCGATTACACCTAGAGAGCACCCCATTATTTAAAAGAAGTGAGAGAGAACTAATTACATAATCTGTTGATCAAAGATGACCTCTCCTAGTTATTTTTGAATTTCCAAACATATCTACTCTTTCTTTAACTTCATTGCGAGATTGTATATCCATCAATAACGTGGTTTCTACACATGGTTCACTTTCCAGCAGTCCTTATCTGATACACCAGTGTCGCAGCCTTGTAGCTGCAATATGCTTCATTACTTTCTTTTCCAACTGCATAATTACTAAATAACAACCAGTACAGACTACTCATTCTCCCGCTGCAACGTTCAGACAACAACAACTATAAAACATACTGCTACATCACTAATACAAATATATCCTACTCTATTATTAAGTAAATATATTACACAGTATGTAAGAGAAGCATCTTCTTTAAGGTATTCCCTTTAAGTCATTCAAGGGAGCCTGCCTTTCAGCCACTACTCTATCTCTGTAGACACCAATAATAATTTCTCGGCAGACTCTGTCACAGTGGAAATGACCAGCCTGTAAATTGATATTTTTCATCACCATATAACGACCTACGCCACCATCACAAACCCGCAGATAACTACTGCACCTCTGCTGCAATATCTTAGTCAAATCTTCCATGTCAAAATCTCAGCCATGCCATCATGTGAATGTTTCTATTAAAGTTATAAGATATAATTTATGAAACTCTTAAAAGTATAATTCTTGTTCCAAAATCCATAATAAGGTAACCTTCCCGAAACATTCATAAAACTCTTTGCACTGTGATGTATACATTATGAATTTCTAAGTCTTAATATAATAATACCTACTTCCAAGGAATCCCTCATTGACCTAATAGATAATAATAAGACTATGAATATTCTTAGAAGAATGCTTCCAATCATGTGCATGAATTATATCATATCGAACCATGAAATTACCTATCATGACTGTCCAATATTGATAGTGTTAACTCATGAATATGAACCTGTTATGGTTAACTCACAGTATGAGCCTAAAGTGGCTATACATAATTATGATCTTAAAAAGGGTAAACCACGAGCATGAGCCTAAAAAGGATAACATATGAACATGAACGTAACAAGATGAACCTTTTGATCAATAACTAATCAGATAAATTAGATAATGTCATGAGCATAAGAGAGTTAGTTAGCTGACCGTGAAGGCATAGGTTCAAACGACAAATGCCCGAAACTATGTTTTCCGACATAGGATAGAGTTCATTCCGCAAGTCGGATACTCTCTTTTCTTTCATGTGACCCGAAATGGGGCTAACCATGGATACTTGATACCAAATTATGTCATGTCACATCCTATGCCCAGCAAGGTATAGGACGACTTAGCTGATCAGGATGAGATCAGACTCCATGTGCTCACATCGTGGTTTATGACGGTTCACTACTTTCTCCCACAAATAATAAAAGGAATTAAACCTACTTTACTTGGTCAATTATAAATTTACCTTATATTGTTGTTCCTTTCCAGTAGTCTTCTTTTTTGTTTGAATTTTATTGTCATTTCTAACCTCTTGATGTACTACCCTCCTAAAATGGTTTTGCATACCAATACATTCCACGTATTGACCGCCTTTAGTGCTACATTATTTCATGATGTAGGTTCTGGCTCTCATGTCCGCGGTCAGGCGCCCCATTAGGACCTCTATCTTCTGCTATTGGTGAGTCTCTTTCCTATCAGGAGGTAGGACAGGATATGATGACTTCATTATATTTTCTTTCCCTTTTGTATTGATACTATTTAAAGGCTTCACAGACTGATTTAGTTGCCTATAATATCTTGTAATTTTTAGTATTATTTGTCATGACTATTGTATCTTCAGACTTTAAGTGATATTAATAAACATTGATGAAAGACTTTATCTTTTAAGAACTATTATTTTTGGTTCCTCTGTATTCATTATGTTAGTTGTATGCTCATGTGATATTCCAAAAGGTTTGCTCTTACTTGCAATAGTATCCGGTGCATGTCACGTCCAGGGCCTCGGCTTGGGGCATGACATTAGGTTTGAAGTATTCTTGAATAGTATTGACTTGTGTTTTCAGAGTAGGAAATATTTTATACTGTTTGCATGTTTGGGTGGTCTGAACTGTGTTTTAATAAAAGGATTATGCATGATGTGTTATGGCTCAGAAATAGGACTTACAAGTCTTGGTGTGACGACACCAATCCAGTTTATGCCGTGATAATTCAGAACAACACAGAATGCAAGTTTGAAATCAAACTTATCAAATGTTGAAACTATAAAAAATGCATGATTCAGAACAGGATCAAATTGGGCATACAGAGATCTTAGGTGGTTCCCTAAAGAAGGCACGAGTTCAGACAACTCATTGCCCAAAACCGTGATTTTCCAATTTGGGTATACTATATTACGCTGGCCTAGTGTCATGTGGCGTATAAGAATAAGAAACTCTAATCCTTGCAGCACACTCGGGTTGGGGGCTTCCCCGCCGAGTCAATGGTGGATTCAATATCGCCCGTGGAATCTCAGAATTGTAGGGGAGTGCCACTTAACTCAGAAGTAATACAAAGAGCAGACATTGCATTGACTAGAATGAATTATGATTTTCAGAAAGTGACCATGTGTTTTAGAACTATTTCATGCATGATATTGACAAATTTCTCTCTTATTATTTTATTTATACAAAAACATTATTTTAGATTACTTTGCATACCAGTACATCTGTAATGACCCCCACTCGTCCCTCCAGGTTCTGAGCCTTCTCTATTCCAGAAGGCCTTCCTTTTCATATTATGTTACTTATTTCCATTTTGGTTTATTGGGGGCCTTGTCCCAGTTTCAGACAGTTGTTAGATTTTCATGTAGCAGAGATTTCGTAGACTGATGTCAGATGTTTTTAGATATAGTTGATCTATAGTTTCCATACTTATGTTGATATCAGAATTGACCATGTTTCCGTAGTAGATTTTGTTTCCGCATCTTCTTTAATTATAAGAATGTTGTGCATGATTACCAGATAAAGATGGGCATTCCGGGTCTTCATGGTTCGGGATGTCCATCACGGCCAGGCCCTAGTTCGGGTCGTTACAAACTTGGTAGCAGAGCACAGTTCATGTTCCCAGGGTTTCTGTGAAATCGCATCGGGTAGAGTCTTGTTTATGGGTGTGTAGCGCGCCGCACTTATAAGCAGGAGGATACCAGGCATTTACGAAAATGTCTCCCCTCTTTGTGATTTAGTTCGTGCTTTAGAGTCTGAATTAGAATTTTCCCGTAATCAGTGATCTATTGTATTTTAGAAACATTCATGCCTCCTCGTCATGCCAACAACCAGGATACTCAGGAGGATGAAGTCCGCCCCACCCATGTGATGCGGACCCATAACAGAGCACACACTCCAGAACCTATCCCCACTCCGGGGGTACCTCCAGTCCCGACCAGCCCTCCTCGAGTTCTAAGGACAAATGTTAACCGTTCTCAATCTTCTCAGAGAGATACATCGAATGCAGAATTCAGATAATCCATTCACATGCTTGCACAGCTGGTTGCCGTACAGACTCAGAGGTCGGAGGATACTGGGTCTGCATCTATTACTTCAGAGGCTACTAGGGTAGGCCAGTTTATGAGGATGAACCCACCAAAATTTTTGAGCACTAAGGTAGAAGAGGTCCCATAGGAGTTCATATACGAAATGTAGAAAATTTTATAGTGATGCACGTGGATCAGGTGGAAGGTGTTGAGTTAGCAGCATACCATCTTAAGGATGTAGCAAACCAATGGTACAAAGAGTGGAAGGATGCGAAAGGAGAGAGTGTTGGGCCCATAATTTGGGACGAGTTCGTGGAAACTTCTCTTGACTGATTCTTTCCTCTGGAGATGAGGGAATCCAAAGAAGAAGAGTTCATGAATCTTAACAAGGGTAAGATGAGTGTTCGATAGTATACTCTAAAGTTTAACCAACTGGCTCATTATGCACAAAAAATGACAGGTAATATGAGAGCCTGGATGAGGAAATTTGGATCTGGCCTTTCTGATGATCTAGCACTTGAATGCCAAAGGGCAATGCTAAATAGGGATATGGACTCTGCTAGGTTGTCGGTTCACATGCAGCAGGTAGAAGAGAAGAAAAAGAAAATTTCTAAATCTAGAGAGAAGGACAGGTAGGCGAAGAGAGCCAGATCAGTGGATCAGAACCCCAGTCAGAAGCAGAGCGGTAATTGGGGTAGCAAATGTCTAAAGAAGAAGTTTTGAAGTAACGCGCAGTCTGAATCTAGCGCCCCAGCGCCTAGATCCCCAGTTGATAGACGCCCTCAAAGTTTTTAGACTAGTTATGGACCCAGATCTCAGGATACTCAGTCGCAGGATAGTATGGCGCAGCAGCATCGTACTTTTCCATGGTGCGATACTTATGGTAGGCATCATCCGGGAAGGTGTCAGCTAGGCGCATTTGTATGTTATTCTTATGGTCAGATGGGTCACTTTCAGAGGGATTACCCTTCATCTAAAAGGAGTGTTTGGGGTGCCACGTCTTATGTAAACTCGTATGCACCACCACCACCTCAAAAGGGTGCCACTTCAGCTACCTAGAGCTGTCGCAGCTGGTTGTATGCTTTGACTAATCACAAAGAAGTGAAAGCCTTGCCAGACGTAGTCACCGGTATGTTACAACTCTTTTCCCATAATGTATATGTGTTGCTTAATCCCAGGTCTACCTTATCTTATGTGACCCCATATGTGGCTGTTGGATTTGGGCTTGAGCCCGATGTGATTGCTAAACTTTTCTCTGTTTCCACTCTGGTGGGTGATTCTGTTGTGGCTAGGAGGGTGTACAAAAATTGTGTTGTGTCTATTCTTAGAAGGGATACTGTGGCAGACCACATAGAACTTGATATGGTTGCTTTTGATTCTATCTTAGGGATGGACTGGCTCTATCGGTGTTATGCCACACTAGACTGTAGGACCTAAAAGGTTACCTTTTCTTTTACGTATGAACTAGCAATAGAGTGGGAGGGGCACTCTTTATCACCTAGAGGGCACTTCATATCTTATCTTAGAGCCCATAAACTTATTTCCAAAAGTTGCTTGTACCGTCTTATTTGGGTTAGAGATTTTAACGCCAAAAGTCTTTCTTTTTAGTCTGTCCCAGTGGTAAATGAATTCCCAGAAGTTTTTCCAGATGATCTCCTAGGAATTCCACCTGATAGGGAGATAGATTTTTGCATTGATGTGTAGCCAGATACCCGTCCTATTTATATTCCACCATATAGAATGGCTCTTTCATAGTTAAAAGAGATGAAAAAATAGCTAGAAGATCTCCTAGATAAAGGTTTTATCTGACCTAGTATTTCTCCTTGGGGTGCACCTGTACTCTTCATGCGAAAGAAAGATGGTTCCCTACGTATGTGCATAGATTACCGTCAACTGAATAAGGTTACTGTTAAAAATAAATATCCTCTTCCTAGAATTGATGACCTCTTTGAAAAACTTCAGGGAGCTAAGTGCTTTTCGAAAATAGACCTTTCTTCGGGATATCATCAGTTGAAAGTTAGGCTGTCAGACATTCCTTAAACAGCCTTTTGAACCAGATATGGTCATTATGAATTCTTAGTCATGTCCTTCGAGTTGACTAATGCTCGTGCAGCTTTCATGGACCTAATGAATAGGGTCTTTCGTCAGTTCCTAGACCTGTTTGTCATATTTTTTATTGATGACATCTTGATTTACTCCAAAAGTGAGGAGGACCATGCCAATCACCTTTGATTTATTCTTCAGACTCTCAAAGATCATAAGTTGTATGCGAAATTCTCCAAGTGTGTATTCTGGTTGAATGCCATTGCCTTCTTGGGGCATATTATGTCTAGTGAGGGGATTCGAGTTGATCCTCAAAAGGTTGAGGCAGTAAGAAAATGGCTTAGACCCATGACTCCAATCGATATTCAGAGCTTCTTAGGCTTGGCGGGTTATTACAGAAGTTTCGTAGAGAGTTTCTCTTCTATAGCTGCACCACTTACTAAGTGACTCATAAAAAGGTGAAGTTTTTATGGTCTGACTCTTGTGAGAATTGTTTTGAAAAGTTGAAAGACAAGTTGACTACTGCTTCTAGTTTGACTTCTCTGGAAGACACAAAGGGTTTGTTATGTACTATGATGCATCCCATGTGGGACTTGGGTGTGTACTTATGCAACACGGTAAGGTGGTGGCTTATGCATCTAGGCAGTTAAAGGTGCATGAGAAAAATTACCCTACTCATGACTTGGAATTAGTAGCTGTAATGTTTGCGCTTAGAATTTGGAGGCATTATCTTTATGGGGTGCATGTTGATATTTTCACTGACCATAAGAGTTTGCAGTATGTTTTCTCGCAGAAATAACTAAACCTCAGGCATAGGCATTGGATGGAGATTTTGAAAGAGTATGACATGAGCCTTCACTATCATCTGGGTAAGGCAAATGTTGTGGCCAATGCCCTCAGTAGATTTTCTATGGGCAGTCTTTCTCATATTGAGGAAGAAAAGAGAGAGATGGTGAAAGATATTCACCGGCTTGCAAATCTAAGAGTGCGACTCTTGGAATCTGAAGATGTGGGAATGGTTGTTCATGAGATAGCTAAGTCTTCCCTTTGTGCAGAAGTTAAAGAGAAGCAGGTTGAAGATCCCATCTTGATGCAAATCAATAAAGATGTGGGTCAACAGAAGGTGATGTCCTTTGAAATTGGTGGTTATGGTATTTTGAGGTATTAGGGTAGACTATGTGTACAAGATTTTGATGGTTTACGGAAGAGAATCCTTGACGAAGCTCACACTTCGAAGTATGTTGTTCACCCAGGATCTACTAAGATGTACCATGATCTGAAATCTATGTATTGGTAGAATAATATGAAACGTGATGTGGCTGACTTTGTTTCCGAGTGTTTGAACTGCCAACAAGTTAAATTAGAACATATGAGGCCAGGCTGTTCTTCCCAAGAGGTAGCTTTACCCTTGTGGAAGTGGGAGATGATTAACATGGACTTCATCACAGGACTCCCGAAGTCCCAAAACCAGTTTGATTCTATTTGGGTAATTGTAGATAGGCTGACCAAGTCAGTCCACTTTCTGCCTATCAGGACTAATTATTCGGGAGTGGATTATGCAAAGATGTTTATTGCAGAAATCGTTCGTTTGTATGATGCACTTGTGTCCATCATATCTGACCGAGGTACGAATTTTTGTCTTATTCTCTTATATCTTAGTATGCTTGAAATAGTATTTGGCTGTATTTCCGCATCATCATTCGGGAACGAATGATCCTATGCGGGGGATAATGTAATGCCCCGTAAAATGCATGCATGTTCTAGCCCCTAGTAGTGTACTCTTAGCCTTGGAAACTTGAAAATATTCTAATTGTCAAGAGACTTAGTCTCATTTTTAGCTCCTAATCTTTGGGGATTTTATTTACAATCCTCCCGACCTCCAACTTTAGATTTTCTTGTTGCGTTGCGATGGGGCAAGGTCGTAGTACATCTCAGTTGAGTTTCAGAATTTTTAGACGAGCCTAAGGGCATGTTTGGTGTTCTATTTCAGTAGCTCCGGGTGATAAGGGTGCGCCGCCGAGGGTCCTCCCCCTCTCTAAGGCATGCGCCGCCTGGGCTACCCCACCGCTCTAAGGAGGGCGACACCTGGGGTACTCCGGTACTCTAGGCAGGGCGCCACCCGGGCTATCTCGCCCGACCAATTTTCAGCACCCTATTCCGTCTCATTAAGGGTAAAATGGTACTTATCCAACCCCTTATCACCTCTAACACGGGATTAAGCTCCCAAGTACCCATATCATTGATATTTTTCTTAAAAATCACCAAGAACACTCCCAAGGGATTCAAACTAGAAACCCAAATCACTCTAAATTCAACTGTGGATTTTCAAAAGCGATTGAAGATTTGGAATCCCCAATCCTCAAGCTTCAAGAATTATCTATTATCTTTCGAGGTTAAGGTACGCGGGGTTTTCCTAAAATCTCATGGGTATTAAATTCATGTTTTTAAGAAAAGGGTTTTTGATTTATGAATATAATCATGTTTTTGAAGTTTTGACGGTATTGTTTTGGTCTTTAGACCTTCCCCCAAATTGATTGAAAAAAATTATATATATATATATATATGTATGTATGTATGTATGAATGTGTTTAAGGATGAATATTCAATTGAGAGCATGAATTATAAAGAATCCCTCTCTTATTGTGACTTTCCCATCCGTCATATGATATGAATTGTTCTAAAATTGCAACTTGAAAGCATGATATGAAATATCTTGATTTATGATATGACTTGAACATGATTTCTAAATAAAAAGAGAGGGTTATGCATGTTGATAAATGTTGAATATATATATAACAAAGAGTGCATGGTTTTGCCAAAAACACATGACCACCTTATGTTTGAAGTATTCTTGCATAGTATTGGCTTGTGTTTTCAGAACATGAAATCTTTTATACTGTTTGCATGTTTGGGTGGTCTGAACTGTATTTTAATGAAAGGATTATGCATGATGCGTTATGGCTCTGAAATAGGACTTGCAAGTCTTGGTGTGACGACACCAATCCAGTTTATGCCATGATAATTCAGAATAGAACATAATGCGTGTTTGAAATCAGACTTATCAGTTGTTGAAACTAGAAAAATTGCATGATTCAGAAATGGATAAAATTGGGCATACAGAGAGCTTAGGTGGTTCCCCGAAGAAGACACGAGTTCAGACAACTCGTTGCCCGAAACCGTGATTTGACGATCCAGGTATACTATATTACGCTGGCCTAGTGCCGTCTGGTGTATCAAAATCAGAAACTCCAACCCTTACAATACACTCAGGTTGGAGGCTTCCCCGCCGAGTCAATGACGGATTTCATAACGCCCGTGGATTATCAAAATTGTAGGGGAATGCCACCTAACTCAGAAGTAATACCAGACATTGCATTGACAAGAATAAATTATGATTTTAAGAAAGTGCCCATGTGTTTTAGAACTATTTCACGCATGATATTTTGACAAATTTCTCACTCATTATTTTATTTATATAAAAGCTTTATTTTGGATTACTCTGCGTACCAGTACATCTGTATTGACCCCCTCCTCCCTCCAATTTCTGAGGCTCAGTCTAGGGGTCCAGAAAAGCAGTAGATTTTTATCAGACAGAGTTTCAGTATCCAGTTGGTGAGCCTTCTATATTCCAGAAGGCCTTCCTTTTCAAATTTTGTTACTTATTTCCATTTTGGTCTACTGGGGGCCTTGTCCCAGTTTCAGACAGTTGTCAGATTTTCATGTAGTAGAGATTTCGTAGACTGATGTCAGATGTTATTTAGATGTAGTTGATCTACAATTTCCATACTTATGTTATTAAGTGAATGTTGTGCATGATTACCAGATAGAGAAGGGCATTACGGGTTTTCATGGTTCGGGATGTCCATCACGCCCAGGCCCTAGTTCGGGTCATGACATAACTTATGCAAGTACGAATCATGCTACAACTGGACTTAGATCGTATAAGGGTATTACACTGCCTGAGCTAAAATATATGGGAAAATTTGAGATTATACGCTGATCTCTTATGAACTGAGTCATGACTAAATAGCTGAATTTGAAACGTGATGTTTTGACTGAAATGAATTCGCAACTTACATAGATGGAATAGATTATCTCTTGGGATGGTCATACGCCTGAGACTTCCGATAGTAGGACTGGATGAAAAGGTGGAAAACCACCGTAACTTGTCTACCTGACTGTTAAACTGAATTACACTGAAAACTTATACTTAACTGGACTATCTCTTCAACACTTTTCTAAAGAAGTTCTAGTAACACCAAGGATAAAATAATCTTGAGAATGTGTTACACAAGACATTCATCTAAGAAATCCCAACAATGACACCACTCCATAGCATGAAATATAAATGTATAACTCATAAACTAGGATAGACTTACCAGGCCTTTGGCAAAGCAACATCTTGTTTTCAAGCTTAGTACACTTCTCGAATACTCCCTTAACTATACTATTCCTTTTAAACCGATACTCTTTTGATTCAAGATTCCATATAATTTTAGAGATCACATCCTAAGAATAACTTGCCTTACAACTTCAATGACCAACAATGAACTCTTACAATGGATTCACTAGTGCATATTGTGTTCCTCCACTTAAATACCAACATGTCATCCAAGCCCATCTTTATAACCATATATGAACTTCAAAACAAACTCCCATAAAGACATACTTCACATATTATCTAAACCACTATCAATATAACTCCCTCGCGCTACCCCAAGAACACACACACACAACTTTCAACTGACCATCACATGTATCAAAGACTTGGACCCCAAATATTACCAATCCATGATTATGTCATGATACTTAATATGCACTCAACAATCATATTAGAATACAATACTATCATATCAGGATATATATGAGGGCCCAACATTGGGTAACAAAGATTTAGGCTGGGTCTGGCTCTAATACCATGTAAAGAATGGATTTTGGGCGTAACTCAACCTCAAAATCTAGCTCATGTTGGAGGATTGTCCAAGTTCATATAAGGAGACCAAGGCCACCGCACATCCAAAAGTGGACAACTGGAGCGTGGACAATGTAAGATGAGAGGCCCAACATTGGAAATAAATGAATTGGGTGGGTCTGGCTCTAATACAATGTAAAGAATGGATCTTAGGCCTAACTCAACCTCAAAAGCTAGCTCAGTACAACTTCTATAAAATTGTTTTCTATAATTATGATAAAAGGCAAAACTATGGTTCAATATACCTTTATCTTCTTCCCTCCTCTATTCGGCTTCAATTTTCAATTGATTTCAGACGGTAATTTGTCCTTCTCAAGAAGAAACTCCTAGTTCTTGTAATACAGATTTGCCTTAGGTGTCCTCTTTTCCCTCTCCACATATTCACCAATCGTATTGTTATTGTCTACAAAAGCAGAAAAACTATGGTGCGAAGGATGTTGGAATTGAGATTGGCCATGGTTGAGGGACGAATGTTGGAAACAAGCATGGTAATGGTGGTGGGATGGATATTGGAAATAAGGTTGGCGATGGTGATGGGATGGATGTTGGAAATAAGGGTCATGATGGTGGTGGGATGAATTTTGGAAATAAGGGCCGAGATAGTGGTGGGACGATTATTGGAAATGATGGTAGTGATGGTGGTGGGACAGATTTTGTAAATGAGGACCGCGATAGAGGTGGGGCAGACGTTGGAAATGAAGAAGGAAATGGTGGATGTATGGAGAAGGATAATGAAATTGTTGGACCATTGATTACTAGAGTAGATGATAGGTTTAAAATTAGTTTGAGTGGAGGAAATTTGAATATTTAGAAGATTAGATAAATTAGAAGTACATTTGAAGGTGAACTTTATCAGTTTAAGAGTTGTGTGAAGAGGATTGAAGATATGGCGCATGAGCAGGTGCAGTTGAACCCGATTAATAGTGGTAATAATGAAAGAGGTAGGATTTTTTTTGGTGTTTCTGATGGTGGAATTATCTCGCATAGTGGTCAAGAATATTTAGGTAGGGATAATGTGTTTGAAAATAGGTCTGTAGTGCGAGTGAAATATAGTCAACAAGGACCATTTTGTCACAAGACATATCATCCACCCAGTCTTTCTGCTGTTGTAAACAATAATAATGCGGTTGGTGATTATGTGGAGAGGGAGAAGAGGACACCAAAGGAGAATTCATATTACAAGAACTAGAAAGTTTCTTCTTGAGAAGGACATATTACCGTCTGAAATCAATAGAAAATTGAAAACAAATGGAGGGGGGAAGAAGGACAGAGGTGTATCGAACCATGGTTTTGCCTTTGACTATAATTATAGAAAACAATTGTATAGAAGTTGTACTGAGCAAGCTTTTTTGGTTGATTTAGGCCCAAGATCCATCCTTTACAGCAGGAAAGAGAGAGAAACAAGTTTTTATCATCTTTAAAGTTAATCCATGAAATCACACATTACGTCTTATAAAGCCCAAAGATAAAAGGTTTGATGCCAGAAGCATATTTATTGCCTTTTGTGTGCACTGTCTAACATTACTGATAACAATAACAATAATAAGAACCTGCACATCCTACCCACAAACCCTCCCAAAATAAAATCACCATTGTAAACATAAATTCAGATGATTAATCCCATCCTCAAGAAGTGCACAGGAAGCCCACCTATTCTTTCAATTTTGTCAAAGAAGCCCCTTTTCGCCATTCTACATCTGCTCTTGAATTCTGGTTGGCATCGCATTGCACTTCTGGGTAATTAGGTAATGGAACATGTCTAGAATAGATGGATTCCACATCTTAAAGTAGTATATTATAGTGATTTATGATATCATCACGTGATTTTCCACGAAGTGATTGGATATAGTGGAGCTTAGAAATCCTGAAGGCAGGTCGTGGTTTTTATCCTTTGGGCAATGAGTTTCAACGTAAAATTGTTGTGTTTGCTATTTACTTTCTCCATGAATTTTATTGTTTATATTTCTCCTAGTTCGTGTTTGTGTGAGTTCATCTGGGAACAAGTCCCATAGATGCAAGGCAACCCACTGCAACTCTTCAAGATCTAATGAATATTAGCTTCTAGTCAGAAAAACCTTAATGTCGTTGTCACTTGAAAACTTTTTTCAATCACAAGCTAGCCATAATACTTTAGATGGAAAATGGTTTCTTTATGTTAGTTAGCAAGGTTAATTCGGGAGAATGTCTAAGCCGAGCCAATAATAGTTAAACAAAATTCTAACATCACTCTGAAATTTGAACGCAACTGATCAACACGGATCCATAATGTTCTTCCCTACAATTTAGTTAAAAACTTGCGGTGTAGTCAGTGGTGCGTACAAACTAGCTGTTAAAATCAAGCACATATAGCAGTAGTAGAAATTAAGATTGAACTTTTGTGTTGCTTATGTTGATTATTGCCTCAGTTACTGCAGTAAAAGTAGGAGAAATTGTTGGACATTATCCAGCTTTTTTATCCATGTTCTCAACTTAGTTTAGTGGCTGATTTTGTAAATGTTAGTGGTTTAGTTGTTTTGGATATTGCTGATCATGGAATAATGTACAAAGTAGTGGCTTAATTATAGCTTTAGTTATTACATTTTTTAGTATTTAAGCACAACTTCAGATTAATGAAAAAATCAACCTTTGTGTAGTAAATTATTTGTTCTCTTCTTTCTTTCTTTGTTTACACTTCAAAGGGTTGAAGTTAACTGTACAACTCCAACAAATTGGTATCAAGAGCCCTCTTCTTGAGGGACCCGCATTTGAGGGAAATATATCTTTCTCTTCTTGTTTTTTCTCCAATGGATTCAGAGACTCCTCCCACTGCACTAGCACCACCTGTCTTCAAAGTTGAAGGCTATCATTTATGGGCAGCAAGGTTGAGGAGGACGACGAAGTTCCTCCCTTGCTTGAAAATCCAACCATGGCACGGATGAGGAATCACAGGGAAAAGAAAATCAAAGGATAGAGCAACGTTATTCACTGCAATCTCATCTGAAATCTTTGTCAGGATTATGACATTGAAATCAACTTTTAAGATATGGAATTTCCTAAAGAAAAATATGAAGGAGAAGAACGGATCAAAGGTATGCGTACTGTTAAACTAATCCGAGAATTTGAAATTCCGAAGATGAAAGATTCAGAGACAATCAAAGAGTATTCTGATAGATTACTCAACATTGCCAAGAATGTAAGATTACTTGTCTCTGAATTTCATGATTCTATTTTGGTTCAAAAAATTCTAGTAATTGTCCCCAAAAAGATTGAAATAACTATTTTCGTACTGAAAAATTCTAAGGATTTTTCACAGATTAGTTTGGCAGAACAGTTGAATGCTTTGCAGGTACAAGAAAAGAGAAGACTTATGAGGTCAGAAGGATCTATTGAGAGTGCACTACCTGCAAAAGTTCAATCAAACTAGGGAGACCAATGAAAGAAGAAGTGGAACAACAAGGAAAACTAAGGTTCTCATTCTCCTGGGATCAATAGAGGAGGGAAATATGATTTTCCCCCTTGCAAGGGTTGTGGAAAGATGGGTCATCCACTATTCAAATGCTAGAGAAGGCCAAACCAATAGTATGAGAAATGTCAGCAGATGGGACATCATTAGAAGGTTTGCAAGAAAAACACTCAGCAAACTAATGCTACACAGGTAGCTAATCAGGAAGATGAAGAGCAACTCTTTGTAGCGACATGTTTTGCAACTAGCTGCTCGAGTGAAAAATGTCTTATTAAGAGTGGTTGCACAAAACACATGACATTTGATCGCGGTCACTTCAAGGATTTGGATACTTTAGTAATTTCCAAAGTACAAGCTGGTAATGGAGACTATATTTCTGCTGAAGGTAATGGTACAGTTGAAATGAAATGCTGCTCAGGTACAAAACTAATCAAAGATGTGTTTTTTGTCCCTAATATTGGTCATAGTCTATTAAGTGTTGGCCAGATGCTTGAGAATGGTTTCAAACTTCTCTTTGAATCCAATTACTGTCAAATCTAGGATGAAGAAGGCATAAACTTATTCAAGGTAATGATTGTCACGACCCCAAAACGAGGGTCATGATGACACTTGTCGCGACGTACCTTGACAAGTATGCATATCACCCAAGCTGATACGAATGGACAAAAAGACAGAAATACCCAAGGTAAGGCTTCTAGAATAAAGCCGAACCATATAAATAATTATAAAAATGCGGAAAGAACTTATCCAAAATACCAATCATGCCCAAAACCAGGTGTCAATAGTGTAAGAACTACTAATACAATCCAAGAGTCAAATACATCGGAAAAATAACCACAAAGGAATAATAACTATATCCGAACACTAATAAAGACATAACTAGTATAGAAAGATAGAGGTAAACTTCGAACGCATGAATGTCCAACCGCTACCTTGGAAGCTCCAACAACTGCCCGAATCAAGTAAGCTGAGGCACACTCAAGCTAGGACCTGCACCAATAATTACATCACATATAGGCCCCCACACGGGAACAACACGTAGTTAGCCATTTTTCATGATTAATTCCCACCCTTAACATGAATTTTGTACCATCATTTACTACCCAGCCCAGTCTGAAGAGTTAAGCCATAACCTACCTCGAAAGCCGAAACCGGTCCGCTACACTTGAACCCGCGAACTTACTTTTCACAAAAAATCCCGAACTCTACTAAAAACATCAAATTTGAAATTTACGCGTCAAAACAAAACCAACGACACCCATATTGACTACTTTTTGTTTGGGGTCAAAACAGACCCCCAAAATACGTTTCCGAGAAAGAAGGAAAAAATTGGAACTTTAGTTCAAAAAATATGTTTCCCATACTTTTAGGAACCTACAGCTGAAACCCCAAGTTAAATCGAGTGAAAAACGGGGTATAAATCGAAGAAAAACTATTTTTGAGCTTTACCGGGTAAAATCCTTGAAATCCGGATTAAAATCAAGAATCGGAGTTGTTTTGAAGGTTAAATTGATGAAAAACTAGTAATTATAAGATAAAAATATTATTCAAGTGAAAGGGGATGAAATTTGAGTTTAAAATCATGCCCTAAAATTTTTGGGGTTTAGAGAAATTTATCAAAAAATTTCTAAGAAAAGGGTGAATTCTTACCTTAAATCCGTAATAAAACCAAGAATAAGAGGTTAATCTAGCTTTTCAAGCCCTCACAATCTTCACTTTTAAACTCTCAAACTATTTAGGATTTAACTCCCAAGAGAAAAGATGAAAAATGTGCAAAATAGGTCAAAAAAGCTTATTTATCAGTGCAGATTTTTCTGCACTGCTGTCAGAAAAAAAAGTTGTTTTTCTTTAAACTCAATCTGGACTTCAACGGGTTGCCCGGAATTCGTTCGGAGTCCGATTTATATAAACGAACTATGAAACCACACTAAATTCGATGTTACGTAAGCGATGGCGATACTATATTTTCCAGAAATATTCGTTTTCACAAAATTGACCCCCGAGACCCGAAATCACAATTTTCCAAACCGAGGGTCAAAATGAGATTTAAAAGTCGTAAAATCATACCAAACATGCTAATACACTAAAATCGACATTCTGGATCTGTTGGAGAAGTCGAATTTTCTATACGAGGTCGTTTCAACCAAAAGTGGGTCCCACACCCAACTTTCCAATTGTTTCAACTTTCCGACCAATAGGTCGAAGTGAGCTAGGGTGAACCAGGACCCAAACCAAAGGTCTACCTAGGCTAAAATCGATATTCCAGAGCTGCTGGCGTAGTCGGTTAGGTCATCCGTCGGACGTATCAAAATATAACCACATAAGTCCAAAATAAGGCTCTCGAAGCCATCAAAAACCATAATATTGCATAAATGATACCAAAATACATCAAAAATCATGTCAACCACTCCTACACCCCAGAAATACCATAATGCAACAACGGAGAGGGGTAAAACAGTCAAATCACACAAAATCACAAATATCACATATTTCATCAAATTTTTAGGTCGTTACAATGATGAATGGTAGGAGCTTTATATTGGATCTCTTAGATCATGAGAAAAAAGCTTATTCTGGAACTAAGATCAATGCACAAGTTTCACACCAAAGACTCGGACATTTCAACCATGCTGCTGTAATTAACTCACAAAAGAAAGATCTGGTTCGAGGGCTGGCTAATCTTAAAACCGAAATAACATATTGCAGAACTTGTCAATTTGGAAAGCAAGCAAGACTTCCTTTCATGAAAGCAACCTAGAGAGCCACTGAAAAGCTAAAATTAATCCACACAGATCTGACTAGTCCTCACCGAACTCCGTCACTAAAAGGGAGCGCTTCCCACAGAATGGGGCCCTACGCAGCGCGAATCCGGATTAGTCGGACTCCAATGCGGGTACCAGACACCGGATGAAAAAAAATACTGCAAGACGGATCTTCAACTGGCTGATATGTTTACCAAAGCCTTGCCAGAGAGTAGATTTAAATTTTGCAGAGAAAGGCTTGGAAGTTGCAACAACTGAAGCAAGGAGGAGTGTTGATTATTGCCTCAGTTACTGCAGTAAAAGTAGGAGAAATTGTTGGACATTATCCAGTTTTTTTAGCCATGTTCTCAACTTAGTTTAGTGGATGAATTTTTAGATGTTAGTGGTTTAGTTGTTTTGGATATTGCTGATCATGGAATTATGTAAAAAGTAGTGGCTTAATTATAGGTTTTAGTTATTGCAATTTTTTAGTATTTAAGTACCACTTCACATTAATGAAAAATCAACCATTGTGCCGTAAATTATTTGTTCTCTTCTTGCTTTCTTTGTTTACACTTCAAAGAGTTGAAGTTAACCATACAACTCCAACATCTTAGACTAAATACCTTTGCGAATTTGCATCGTTGGAGCTTTTGTATTTGCTACATTTCCATGGCGTTTGGATGATCCAGACTTCTTATTTTGTCCCATATTTCTGAAATTCTACAATTACTCTTCTCTCCTAACACTGTAGTTAAACGTTGGCGGTTTTTTATGCACAAAAATCCAAAATCATTCGGAGGTGGTATTATTCAAAAGTAGAGTTGTTAAAATGGGTCAGTCAAACCTTACTGCTAGCATACTTCCTTGTTATATGATTAGGAATCTCTTTTATTCAGTTTTTTGATATTATTTTTTTACTTATCAGTTTTCGTATCTTTAGGATTGTATTTACTTTGGTTTCTATGTTAATCATCTTTGTATGTAATACACTGGCTATATAAGGGCAAATACAGTAATCAATATTTATCTGTTCATTGCTACCAGTTCTTGTCTTACACTTCATGGTATCAGAGTTATATTGCTTCAATAAGCTTGATCCCTTTTTTCTCTTTCCTTCAGCCCACTAGCCTCACACCTAAGTGACCCCAAATACAAGTGTGATAAATGCCGACAACATCTCCGGTGCAGAGACTGTTGTCTAGTTCAATCCGATTACATAACTCCCCATGAAATGACTAAAGATGACATAACCTGCGGTGGAGGTGCGATCTTGAGCTCCAAAGCTAGAAACTATGTTACCAGAAATTCCACTATGAGTAGCATTAAAGAGCATTGCATGAGAAGTTGGTGCTTTCCCAACATCAAAAATGAAATTGATATCATTATCTTCATCCATGTGCTCAGTGATTACGGCTTCAAGGTCACTGCCAGTTCTTGAGATTGGATGGGTGTAAGTTCCATTGCTAGTAGCAGTACATGGTTGTTAGCTGGTTCATAGGGATCTTGCAACATCAACACGAAACCCAGCATCATTAGCATCCTCCTACTCCATAATTATTTCATTAGTGGAGAATGATGAGTTGAATATGAACTCAGTATTTCCCTGAGCACTCCCCTCCAGCAACTGCTATAATCTGCTCAGTATTGGTGCTTTCTCGAGGTAACATGCTCTCATTGTTTGTGTTTGGCACTGCTTGTGAAGTTCCGGTGGCTTCAGCATCCGCGCTAGCTATATCGAGAATGCTTGCTCTTCTTTTTTCCTTGGGAACGGCTTTGAGGTGCTTGAAATACTTTGGGCATGCTAGCCACCTATGCTGGTGTACTTGTTATCACACAGTGCCTGGATATACTTGTCCAGTCAGCCCTTCCATATCTAAGCCCCAGAGAAATGACCTATAAAGGAAAAAGAGAAATAAGTTATTATCAGCGTTGAAGTTAATCTAGGAAACAAGGTTGTAGGACAACATTTACTTAAAACTTTTATTTTCTCTAAATCAGCTAATCACACACATCTTATAAAGCACAGAGCCAAAATGGTATGATTCCATAGGCATATTTGTTGCCTTCTGTATGCACTGTGTTTGTGCTTTTATAAGATGTAGTACGTGGTTAGCAGATCAAGAGAAAATTAAACTTTTAAGTAAATGTTGTCCAGCGATCTTGCTTCCTGAATGAACTTCAAAGCTGATAATAACTTACTTTTTTCACTTTCCTTCTATACGTCATTTCTCCGGGGCTTAGATATATTTGGAAGAGGTGACTGCAGAAGTATATCCAGGCACTGTGTGATAACAAGAACAACAACAGAGGTGGCTAGCCAGGCACAAAAGTTATTCAACCACATCAATGCCTGCAACAAATAGAATAGAACAGCAAGACTAAGCATTCTCAATATAATTAGTCCGGAGGCTGAAGCTGTAGGAACATAACAAGCAGTGCCAAGCACTAACAATGAGAGCATGTTGCCTCAAGAAAGCACCAATAGTGAGCAGATGATAGCAGTTTCTGGGGGAGAGTCCTAAGGACATAATCCTGATTTGAAAGATGAGTTCATATTAAACTCAGCATTCCGCACTGATGACATGATTATGGAGCAGGAGGATGTTATGAAGTTGGCTTTTTAGTTTTTGCAGCAACATCCCTATTACCCAGCGAACAACCAAGTACTTCTACTAGCAGAGGACCTTACTCTCATCCTATCACTAGAAATGGGAGTGACCCTGAAGCATTAATCACTGAGCACATGGACGAAGATAATGATATCAATTCCGTTTTTGATGTTCGGAAAGCACCAACTTCTCATGCAATGCTGCTTATAGCGGAGTTTCTGGTAACACAATTTCTAGCTTTTGATCTACGAATGCACCTGAGATCAATGTGGCTGCTCATAACGGAATATCCAGTTATGCAGCTGCTAGCATTGGTGCTGTGAATGCACCTCAGAACACGGTGGCTGCTCATATCGGAATGACCAGTTTTACAGTTGCTAGCATCGGTGCTATGAATGCAACTCAGTACATGATGTCTGCTCAATCTGTTTTACAGGTGCCAGCATTGGTGATATGAAGGCACCTTAAAACATGGTGGCTTCTCATAGTGTGATGACCAGTTTTGCTGTTGCTAGCATCCGTGCTATGAATGCTCCTCAGAACATGGTGTCTTCTCTTAGTGGAATGACTTGTTTTACAGGTGCAAGCATTGGTACAATGAATGCACCTCAGAACAAGTGGCTGCTCATAGCGGGATGACCAGTTTTGCAGTTGGTAGATCAGTGATATGAATGCACCTCAGAACGTGGTGGCTGTTCAAATCAGAAAGACCTAGTTTTTGAGGTGCAAGCATTGGTGCTATTAGTGCATTCTGAACACGGTGACTTCTGATAGTGGGATGACCAGTTTTTCACCTTCTAGCATTGGTGCTATGAATGAACCTTAGAACATGGTGGCTGCTCATAGCAGAATGAGTAGTTTCTCAGGTGCTAGCATTCGTGCAACTAGTGCACCTCAGAACACGGTGTCTGCTCCTTCTCAGTTACCTCCCTTCGTCCCCTCATCTAATTTTGGTGTTGGGGTATGACCCAATTTAAACTTTCCCTTTGATGGAGAAGGCATTTTTGATCTGCATGACCTGTGCACTTACTAGATGTTCTGAGTTGGTGGAGAAAGGCTATTAGTGTTTGGTATTAGTTTTTCACAACCACATAGTGATACTGCACTTGTGTTTTGAAGACTTATTCCACTATGCTATTAGGTATTACTCTTCTTCATCTATTCTGCTTTTGGTTGAAATTCTTAAAAAGAAAACTGAGTTAGAAATTGTTTTCGAGTTTTTGTAATCTCTTTACTTTTGCCGTTTTATTTTTGATGCCAAAACGTCTCTCAAGCAAAAAGTTCAGGCTAGAATCAAATGCTACTAAGCTAAGTTTATTTATATATTCTCATGGCTACCTGATCATAAAACAAATATAATGCTATGACGAGTTGAAAATCAAATTGATACGATTGCAAGAATGGGAACAAGAAGTAATTTACTAGCCACCACCTAGGTGGTTTGGGGGGGGGGGGGTTGAAATGTTGAGATCTTTTTACTACATAACTGAATAGTCCAAATGTCATGTCCAGAGTCGAGGCCCTAGAGGTGGCACGCACCCGATACTATTGCTAGTACGAGCGAACATTTTGGCATATGTCATGAGCATACAACAAACATAATGAATAGAGATGAAAAAAAATAGTATAAGATTTCTTAAAGGATAGTCTTTCATCAATGTTCATTTATATCACTTAACATCTGAAGATCCAAAAGTCATGACAAATAAGACTAAAAATTACAAGATTTGTCTGGCAACTAAATCAGTCTGTGAAGCCTCTAATAAGTACCAACACTGGAAGGAAAGAAAATATAATGAAGTCATCATATCTTGTCCAACCTCCTGATAGGAAAGAGGTTCACCAATAGCAGAAGATAGAGATCCTAATGAGGCACCTGACCGCAGACATGAGAGACAGAACCATGAAATGATTTAGCACCAAAGACGGTCAATACATGGAATGTATTGGTATGCAAAACCACTTAAGGAGGGTAGTACTTCAAGAGATAAGAAATGACAATAAAATTCAAACGTAAAAGAAGACAACTGGAAAGGAACAAGAATATAAGCTAAATTTATGATTAAACATCTAAGGTAGATTTAATTCCTTTGATTATTTGTGGGAGAAAGTAGTGAACCGTCATAAACCACCACGTGAGCTTATGGAGTCTGATGTCGGCCCTATCAGCTAAGCCATCCTATACCTTTTCGGGCATAGGACATGACGTGACATAATTTGCTAGAATCCATGGTTAGCCCCTTTTCGGGACACATGATAAAAAGAGTCATCCGACTTGCGGAATAACCTCTATCCTATGTCGATAAACATAGTTTCGGGCATTTGTTGTTTAAACCTATGCCTTCACGGTCAGTTAACTAACTCCCTTAAGATCATGACATTATCTTACTTATTTACGTTCAAAATTTTAACTTCATTAGGCTCATGTTAATAGTTTAGCCGTTTTAGGATCATGTTCATAGGTTAGCCGTTTTAGGATCATGTTCATACTTTATCCATTTTAGGCTCATCTACATAGTTTATCCACTTAGGCTTATGATGGTAATTCAACCACTTTGGGTTCATATGATTTTGATTTAGCACCATTTCATAGCATTTCCAAGCATTGTAGAGTAAATTGAAACTTTACAGCTAGAAGTCATAATTCTTATTCAACTGTGGACTTAATTTCAATTGACTTGTTATAATAAAATAATTAAATTAAGGATTCACCCCTTTACTGTAAGAAAAGAATAAAAAAACTAAAGCCTAGGAGACCATATTTAAGCTATCAAAAACAGTCCTTCAAGTTCTTAGATCATGGATTTTACAGAACTTAATGAATAAGGTATAATTATGAGCGTTCCAATTGAGATTCATAACTTTGAGTTTTTATTGACAAACATCTTCTGTCAAACAGCTTAATGATCTTGATAGGATGTTGTAATTTACCTACTGTAACATAACAAGAACATGATCTGCTAGAAAATCTTGGATTAGGGGAGCACAATGAAAGGGTAGTAAAAGATGGGATGATTAGGTAACAAGGAAAACATGTAAATAAGAGGATGTAAGTCACAGGAGAAGGTTGGTCAATAGGTCTATGTTAGTAAGGCAACGGAAATAAGCTTAAGAAAATGGTCTCTTCTATCTGCAAGTGTTTATGCAATCTTCACGTTTTTCTGTAAGTTTTTGTCGTTATAAGTTCCATTAATTTTTGTTATCGATTATTACAAATAGAACCAACCGAAACCACCTTCAATTAGCAATTACACATACTTGTTAAACTTAAGGAGATTTAGAGTGTCTACATATAATATGGTACAGATATCAGCTTAAGAGAAAAAATGGAACTATGCTTCTGTCAGAATAGGATTTCAGAAAAAAAAAAAGAATAAGTATTCATGATCTAAGGTGATTTTCAGATTTCCTGAAAACTTATTAATAGAATTAACATAATGGATGAAGATAAGGAAATTCCAGATTTCCCAGAAAATTTATTAAAGAACCTGGACATGTTAAAAGTAATTTGAACTGAGAGAAACAATAAAACTTGCAGATGTAAAGAAAGAATTCTACATACCTCTAAATGTTGAAAGAACTTGAGACCGGAAGAAGGGATTTCGACTTGCTTTCTAGAATCAATTCCCTTAGATTTTTGAGTGCTGCGTTTTTGAGGAGAACTGGAATTGCTGGATGATGAATAGTTGTTGAATTGCTTGAGAAAGTGGCGTTTTTAAATGTGTGTAACTGAAGAAGAAAGGGAGATTATAACTGATGGAGTTTTTAATGTGTGTAATGAAGGAGATTGTAACTGATGGGGTTTTTAATGTGTGTAATGAGGGAGATTGTAACTGATGGAGTATTTTATGTGTGTAACTGAGTGTGAGATGATGCACCAAATGTATTGAAAAAGTTATCGTTTTAGTCTAAGTATATATCTCAAAATCCTTAGTCTTTAGAAAAAATTACCATTTTCCTCCCACCCCCACCGTGTGTGCCTGCAACAATGAAGTAAACATTCATTCATCGTAACATAGTTGTTTTCATACATTGATTATTGGTACCAGTGTTTAGCCTTTTTTCTCATCACAAAAGATTTGGTTTTGGCCGAAAGGTTTCACTCCATTCCTTTAAATGTTTTCATATAACTTTCAATAGTTGCTGATTAACTTAACAAGGTTTTTTGTTTGCTCTGTCGCTTTCAAGGTTCAGGACTAAATCGATCACTTTTTTCATACATTGAGGACTATTTAGGTTACATGGTATAGATGGACTAAAAGTTTCACTTATTTGTCATCAAGGACAATTTCAATAAGGATTAAAATAATCATTTTTCGGCACATTAAGGACTATTTTGCTTATACATGATCTATACAAAGGACTAAAATCCCAATACCAATACATCAAGGACCAATTTGATCATTTTAGAGTCCTCGGACTCTTGAGAAACCTAATTGTTAACTAAAATGTTAGGATCGAGAATCTCGGACACTGCGGAATTAAACAAAGTAATCAATTAAAGACAATAACAAAGACATAATAACGTTAAGCTGAGAAAGTAAAGGAGTCAAAAATTTAACGTGATTCGATCAACTTGACCTACGTCCACAACCAAAAGGAGGAGCAACTTTACTAAACACCAACAGAATAAAGGAGAGTACAAAAGCACAGAAGAGAGTACCAAATTAGAGTAATTAAATACTCTAATATCCCAAATACAAAAGAGAATAACCTCACAAATATCACTCCAAAGAAGAGATTCACTCAAAGTATTTTCCAACACTCTCTCACAAATACCCTCAACAAAGAAGAAAACAAACACAACTAAATCTTCTCAAATTGGTTGGTGTGTCTTCTCAATTGGTGTGTCTCAAAGTGCAAGAACTCTCCTCTATTCATAGGAGGAGGTTCTTGAGAAAAATTTTAAAAACTCAAAATAATCTAATGATAAATGACAATTAAAAAACTCTTGAGAGATTTTCAATGTACCATTTATCATGAGATTTTCAAGAGATTTTGAATAAAATATTAGCTAAAAATTATGGCCACATTACAAATCTATACCTTTGACCTAATTTTTGCTAATATAGTAATATGCTCCACCTTATTCACATAGCCCCAAGGGGCTTTCAAAATTCCATGATGTCAGAATAAGATTAGTCTCCATCTCAAATTGAAAAAGTAGCAACACATGTACTAGTAGATCCCATAAGTGTGTACAACGTCTTAGACTTGCATGCCTTCGTAACCCCAAGACCACCTCGAGAGACTTTAAGGACTCCACCTTCACCTGCGTATTTGCACCCAAGAGATTCTTGAGTGCCCATAGAGATGAGATTTTTCTTCAACTCAGGAACACATCTAACATTTCTGAGAGTTATTATAATACCATCATGCATTTTACTTCGGACTGTAGCGTTTCCAACAATTTTGCAAGCAACATTGTTGCCCACTAAGATAACTCCACCTTCAATAGGATCATATGTAGAAAAAAAGTCCTTGTTAAGACACATATGAAATGAATAAGCCCAATCTAAAATACACTCATTGTTAGAACAAGAAATATTTTGGGTTACAAAAAATATTGCTCCTTCAATGTCATCAGCAACAACACTTGCTTCAGTGGTGTCAGAATCCTTGTGCTTATTTTTCTTTACTTTTCTCTTGTTTTGTAACTTAGGACAATCAAACCTAATGTTACCTTTTTTTTACAACAATAATAACTCATTGAGTTAATAAATCTGTACTTTGCATTAGATCTACTCCTGACAAATAAACCGGATACCCAATTTCCACTAGCTTCCCCGATAATATCTCTATCTATCTGATCTTTAGATTTCAGCATAGATTTTATTTTTCAATAAGAGATAGTTTCTTTCCCATAAAGTATAGTATCTCTAAAATTCTTAAAGGAATGGGGTAGGGAACATATTAGCAAGACAACTTGATCTTCTTCCTCAATCTTGACATCTATATTACTTAAATCCATAAGAATTGAATCAAAGGCATCAAGATGTGAGAGTATGGAAGTATTTTCATCCATACGAAATGTATAAAGCTTTTGCTTCATGTAGAGTCTATTCTTTATTGTGCTTTTCATATACAGGCTTTTGAACTTTTCCCACATGCCTTTGGCAGTGGTTTTCGAAGCTACATCACATAATACATCATCAAAGATTTAGTATACTACTAGATCATGTCTTTTTATCAAGGTTATCAAACTCCTCGTCTGTCATTTTTCCTAAAATTTTCTCCTTACCTTGAAGTGCCATACCTGAACCATCCTGAACTAGGATAACTTCCATTTTCAACTAACACATACCAAAGTTTGCACTTCGCTCAATTTTCTAAACATAAATCTTTGTAACCATCATGCTAACTACTAAGACAAAACCAAAATTAAACCGATCTGATACCAATTTGTTAGGATCGAGAATCCTAGCTAGTGCAGAATGAAATAAAGTAATCAATTAAAGACAATAATAAAGACATTAATAACGTTAAGCTGAGAAAATAAAGGAGACACAAATTTAACGTGGTTCGGTCAACTTGACCTACATCCACAACAAAAAGGAGGAACAACATTACTAAATAGCAATAGAACAAAAGATAGTACAAAATTAGAGTAATTAAATACTCTAATATCCCAAATACCCAAGAGAATAACCTCAACAAATATCACTCCAAAGAAGAGATCCACTCAAAGTATTTCGCAACACATCTCTCTCACAAATACTCTGAACAAAGAAGATGATACGGGTGTACCAAGATTCCCAAAAAGTTCACGACCATTCACACGTAGCCAAGCTCGGGAGTGACAAAAATCTCCAAGCTATGTTCACGGAAATGGCCGTTTGTGAGTTGGTACTTGAGCCTTCAAATGGATTAAACGTTTTCAAGTGTGAAGAGGAACCTTGAAGTATAATAAACTTACACTCCAAGGCCACCCCTTGGCAAGGGTAGGATGGTCATTTGTTATCTCCCTTTGTGGACTAATATAAATATATAGTGTTAGGGTTATTTTTGGGAGTTATCTCATTCCTATTATTCAAGAAATAAAAAAATTGTAATATTGGTGACTTCTCTTTCTCATTTTGGAGAGGCCAAAATCAAAAGCTCGCTAGTAGAGGGACACTAGTGTTGGATCTGGGCTAGAAACTAGGGTCTTGAGATTCTTGAGTTCCTCTTTGTGCAAGTAATAATTTGGTGTTGCTATTCATTTGTCTTAGGGTCCTTTCTCATTGTTAGGGTTCTTAGATTATTGAATATTGTATGTCAAGTTTCTATACCTTTTGTAATCTTGATCACATTGTGTTGTTGAATCTAAAAGTCTAGTGAAGCCGTGTGGGGCTCTTTCGATTCACTAGCTAAATTGTCATTTGTTGTTCTTGTTGTAAACTTATTTTTCTAGTCAAAACAAGTGTTGAATCCTAGTGAAGCCGTGTGTGGCCTCTTTCGATTAACTAGCACATTGTTGTTCTTATTGTTGCTTCTTGTATTGGCTTGAATCTCTTGACACACACTTAGTTTTATATCATTTAGTATCAAAGATCGTGGTTGATTTTGTTCCAACAAAATCAATCTTGGGTTTGGTAGTTGAAAAATACCAAAAAAAAAAAAAAAAAAGGTTGCTGAAATCTGAAAATTCCAGAAAAAAAAAGAGAAATCTGTTCATCTTGTTCTTGGCCGAGAAAATTGTGTTGTGTTGTTGTCTTGGCCGAGATTGGTGTTTTTATGTTTATATCTAGATGTTATTTTGTTTGTATAGTTTTTTTATTGTGTTGATTTATTTCTCATCAACACAAAAGGTGTCTAAAGCTAAGTTGAGCTTATCTTATTGACATTGCTATTGTGGACTTGAAGTGGTAGTATGATGAACTTGAAGTAGGCTGAGTTTGTGTGTTGTTTCTTGACTTTAAATTGGGCTATTGTTGGTAAATTATGGTTGTGTTATTGAAGTGTTGTTGTGGTGTTCATCTTGATCTTCTCATCATCTCATATCTTGACCACTATAAAGACTAAAATAGATCCAAAGGGGTTGTAAGACAAAGTTGTAAAGTTGTCAGTGAAAAGATTTGCCAACATCACTTCCTTGACTTAACAACCACTTTTCCTTAAAACAAGGAGCCTTTTCTTGTGGAACTAGTAAAGTCGAGCCTCATCTTTTTGAGTTGGAAAAAGTATTAAAGTTACAAGACTTTCTTTCCCTCCAAAAGCAAAGTCATCCATTACAAAATTGTGAAGATTAAGGCTTCAAGTTGTTGAACAAAATGTCTGGACCCGTGACCAATTTTATGCTACCACATCACCTTAATCACTGTTCACGTCATTAATTAAGATCAATTTGTATATTCTAGTTTCTAATCATTGATTCTTAGTTTCTTCTAATTGACTCAAGGACTAATTATCAAGCTAGTACATTCCTACTAGGTTGTCAATTAGTCCTTTGAAGCCTTGTATTCGTGTCATCGTTTGTTTATATGTTTTTTTCATTTGAATAAGTTGTAACTCCTTGAATCTAGTATGAAAATAAGTCTTTAAGTTTCAAACAAGAATCTACTCCGTACAATAGCATACACAAACCTTAAGGATTCATGGGTTACTAGCCAATCTACAACACTTGTAGAGCTCGAGTGTGAGTGATCCGAGAGTGTGTGAGTGAGAAGAGGTTTTAAACTAACTTATTTGTTGCTTGTGTAGGTGATAACTTGGTAATGGAGGGAGACACGTATCAAACCATGGATTCTAATGAAATGGAGAATATGAGGGTCACTCTTGAGGCTATGACTCGAGCTCTTGAAAGGTTTAGTACGGAAGTGGGAGCCATAAGGGGAGAAGTGACGACTATTAGTGGGAGGTTAGAAGAAGTGGAGAGTCAAAGGAACTCTCATCCTTCTACTCCTCGACATATTTTGTCAAGTGGACATGATAGAAATTCCTCCGCCACCGTTACTCCCGAAACGTGGCCCCTATTGACAAATCCTTCACTAGATCCACTAAATGCCGCAAGCCAAACTACTCATAACCCCCGAAACCGAGACTCCAATAGACCAACCCATTCCCAAAATCTTCAAGTTCTGCAAGAGGGACTCGGACGTCAAATGCATCCATAAAATCTGAACCCTCCCTTCCAAACTCCACTAAACCAAAGACCAACACCTCCACAAAATCCAATCGCTCCAAATCAAGTTCCAAACGTCCAAAACCATCCCGTCCACTTTAAGGAATATGGTAGAGAGTATTATGAAGGGTATGGAGCCTTTGACAATGCTTATATGAGGGAAGAATATATTAGAGGGGGATGTGTGGATCCAAGAAGATACCGAGGGTATGGAAAAAAGGTAAACCGACACCAAGAGAGAGCCGTAGGCATGAATACCATCAAAATGAGCCTACCTATATTTAAGGGTGAAAGTGACCCCGAGTTTTATCTTGCTTGGGAGTCGGTGTATGATAAATTGTTTCAAGTGAATGATATATCGGAGTAGAAGAAGATTTGTTATTCCATAGCTCACTTTGAAGGCTATGCTAACACATGGTGGGAATATGTCAAACGGTTTGGTAATGAGTTGATTGATGGACAACCACCACCATGGTTTCCGTTGAGGTATCTAATGAGGCAACGGTATCTTCCCAAAATTTATCATCATGAGTTTCTTGCTAGGTTGTACAATTTACGACAAGGGAATCGAAGGGTGATGGCATATTATGATGAGTTTCAACAACTCATGTTGAAGCTTGATAATCGTGAAGAACAAATTGGCCATGACATCATTCGGTTCATGTGTAGGTTGAAAAAAAAGATCTCCACTCATTTGACGCTTCACAATATTAATACCGTTGAAGGAATTTTCCAAGCGGCTCTTGAGATTGAAAGGGAGCTTAAAGAGAGGTCGTTGTTCAAGAAAAAGGGACCATCAACCTCGTGTTGGCTGAGGATCAAAGATACGGTTCAACCATATTCGGGTTGGCCCAAAAAAAAGTACCAAACCACCACTATAAGGATGCCCAAGCCTAAAACAGTCCACAAATTTCCTCCCCGACAAGAAGCTCACAAGTATCCTAATCCTAAAGGGTTCCAATGTTACAAGTGCCAAGGTTGGGGACATAAAGCCAATGAATGTCCAAACCGACGCAATGTGATCTTAAGGGAAGGGATATTGTATTACCTTGGTGAGGAAGTGGGTCTTGAAAAACAAGAGAATGAGGCCGAGCCTCAAGATGGAGAGGAACCCGAAAATGAGCCACTTAATGATGATGATGATGATTGTGAGGATGCTTATCTACAAGAAGGGAAGTGCATGGTTCCAAACTTTGTAGTGAGGCATACCATGATTATTAAGGAGATATATGATCCTAGCCAATGGGAGAATCTATTACATACCAAATGCCCTGTGAAGGGAAGTATGTGCACTTTGGTGATAGATAGTGGTAGTTGTGCAAATGTTGTTAGTGTTTCTATGGTGAACTTCTTGAAATTTCCAACTACACTTCATAATATCCCTTACAAGTTGAAATGGTTGAATGAATGTGGTGAATTAAAAGTAATGAGGCAATGTGTGATACGGTTTAAGGTAGGAAACTACCACGACGAAGTACTTTGTGACGTAATACCAATGCAAGTGTGTCACTTGTTGTTAGGTAGACCTTGGAAATATGATAGGTCTACCAAACATGATGGGAGGTATAATCTATATACATTTGAGAAGGATGGATGAAAGGTCACACTTCATCCACTTTTGTTGATACCAAATCCGTCAAGAACACATAAAACACACTCTCAAAACAATCCACAAGTTCAAGAGAACCGAGGACCCTTTGAGTGACCCGTCTAAGACTCAAGATCAACAAAAAGAACTCAATGTAATGTTTTGTTTAATATCAATTTCCAGCCAACATCCATACTAAATTAACAACACAATACAAGAACAACAATGTAACAACAAGAACAAAGCTACGGGTTGATTAACAACAACAAGAAACCAATGGATTCAACAAGATACAAGATAAATAGTTAGACCAAATGAACGGAAAATATTAAGAACCAAAGAATTGTTACAATCTTAGACCCTTAACACTATCCGCAACAAATATCTAACTCTACGTCGACACAAGAGGGCCTTTACCTCCTCTAAACACCAACGTTTCAAGCCAATGTGCAAACACAAGTGAATCCACACTTCTATTTACCCTAGTTTCGGTTGGAACTCACTCTCATAAGACTAAAGAGAGAACTTTAAGTGTTACAAGTTTCAAGTCTTAAAAATAATCAACTAAGTTGCAAAAATCCTAAGTTGTTCCTTATATAGTGTATTACAAATAGGAGTCAAAATGTCAAAAATGTCCCTCAAGTGAGTGATACCCCTCTAGTGAAATGTAGTGGCTGATTTTGGTGTGTTAGGGCCCTTAATTACACTTCTCTTGCTCACACACTTGGCCGAATTTAATACACACCCATATAAGTTCATTTACACGATCGCTCTTGTATCATCATCTCCATCTTGAGAGGAATTTGTCCACAAATTCAACTAATCATCACCCGCAAGATCTCCCCTTTAAGTCATATTTTCAAGGCTCCTCCTAAGGTTAGGATGTTAAACCAAGGGTTCCATGAGATCATCAAGCATGTTCCTTGGTCTTACATGTTCTACAACCTGCACATAAGAAAAATGGATACCAGAAAAAGTGCTAGCATCTTGGTTAGTAAGAAATAAAGAGCCTTTGTGGGAAAATCCCACAACCTTGACTCTCGGCTCCTCCTCACTCTAGATTTTCTACTATAAACCATCACTAAGCATGACTCTCCTTTCCATAAACAAAGGTACTACACACTCTTCATCAATCGGCCAAATATCTTTCCCGCCTTCATCTATTTCCACCTCGGCTTCTTGCTCTCCATCTTGAGGGTTTTCATCAACCTTATTCGATTCAAGTCCCACATACTCACCAAGGTAATATAATTTTCCCTCCCTAAGGATTACATTTCTCCATTTTGGGCATTCACTAGCCTTGTGCCCCCACCCTTGAAATTTAAAACATTGAAATCCCTTAGGACAAGAAGTAGAATTCGGTTTACCTTCATTTTTTGGAAGGTACCTTTGGGAGGTCTTGTTCTCAGCTTGGACAGACTTGGCATCATATTTTTCAGAATTGAATAAGTGTTCCTTATCCTTGTTCCAACCCAAGGGGGATTGTCCCCAGTACTTGTACCACAATGTCTTCTTTAGCTCTCTTTCAACTTCCAAAGTGGCTTGAAAGATGCCATCAATGGTATCGAATTTGTGAAGTGTCAATCATGAGGATATATCCCTGAATAATCCAACCTTTAATCTAACAATGTCATGGCTTACTTGCTCCCCTCGGTGCCAAAGTTTCAAAATATGTTGTTGGAACTCATCGTAGTAAGCCACGACGCTCTTGTTTCCTTGCCTCAAGTTATACAACTTGGTGAGGAGATCTTGTTGGTAACTTTAGGGAAAGTACCTTTGTATCATGAGGTACCTTAACCGAAACCAAGGAGAGGGATGCCCCTCTACCAAAACATTGCCAAAATGTTTAACATATTCCTACCAAGTAGTACCATAACCCTCAAAATGAGCAATCGCGTAGCAACTCTTTTTTTCCTCTGTGAGATCATTGACTTGGAATACCCTCTCACAAGCGGATTCACATGAAAGAAAATCCTCGGGATCACTCTCACCCTTGAAGATTGGAAGCCCCATCTTGATGGTATTTAGTCCAACTTCTCGGTTTTGGTTTCCTTGTTGGTTCCAAGGGCCAACTCCTTTTTCTCAGCCGTAGGATCCTCTCGGTTCACCATGCCTTCCCCTTATCTCTTCTACTCTAATGTAATCATCATATGTCCCATAACCATCAGTTTTTTCTCCCCTACCATAGCCCTAAACATGGATAGGTCTATTTGGGTTAAGTGGAGCTTGTAGTGGTGGGATTGGATTTGGATAGTGAGGTCTTTGGTCAAGTGGAGTTTGGATGGGAGGGTTTGGGTTTGGTGGTAGTATTTGGGTTCCAAGCCCTTCTTTTTGGACTTGGTGGAGTGGAGGATGTATTGGTCTATCTTGTTCTCGGCTTCGAGAGTAAAAATTGGTTTGATTTGTGGCAATTGGTGTATATAGCATTTGGTGCGAGGTCCCGGGAGTATTAATTGGGGACATATTTTGAGGGGTGGAAGGTCGACTCCTTTGGATTTTCACACGTTATAATCTCCCACTCATTGATTCCACATCCGTATCTAATTTCTCAAGACCCACATTCAACCTATCCACATCTCGGGACATAGTTTCAAGGCGAGCCAAAATTAGATTGATGGCATTATTGTCCATTGTGTGAGCATTTGAGGCCTCGGGTTCCATTGATTCCAAACCAAAACAATCCCTTCAAGTTACGGTTCAATAAGTCACCAAATCTTTCCACAATGTCACACACAACAATTCAATTCAAACCTACAAAACAATCACATGTTAGTTCAAACAATCCTCACTATTCTCTCACACACTTTGTGGTCTCACACTTGCCGTCACAAATGTTTTCAAATTAGCTTGTAACTTGTGGTGAGTTGAAGAGTAAGTCTACCCCTTCGGAATGGATTTTTGTTTTGGTGACTCAAGGAAGTAATGTTCGAACTTGAACCAAAAGTAAGACGAAATAAAAATGAATAAAGCACTCAAGTAAACGATGACACGAAACAACGATTTCAAAGGACTAATTGACAACCTAGTAGGATTATACAATCTTGTTAATTAGTTCACGGATCAATTAAAAGAAACTAAGAATCAATAATTAATAAAATAAAAATCCAAGTTCGATCTTAAATTAGTGTGTGAACAGTAATTGGGTGACGTGTCACCCTCCAATTGGCCGCAACTTTTACGAATCCTAATTAACAAGTTGATGACTTGGTCACTTTTCAATTTGGAATGGATGAACTTGGTTTTGGTGGAAAAGTGTAAGTCTTGTAACCTTTTTCAACTTCAAGACTCAAAAGGTGTGATTTTGACTTGTACTATTCCACAAAACAAGACCCTTGATTTAAGGAAAAGTTATTGTCAAGTCAAGGTGATGTTGTCAAGTCCCCTCACCAACAAGTCTTGTAACTTTATCTTCACCTTTTCAAGATCTATTAGAAGCCTTTCAAGTTGGTCAATACAAGAATGTGATGAATAACAACAAGAACACTTAACAACTTCCAAGAACAACAATACCAACACCTTCAACGCCCACTCCAACTTCCACAACAAATCCACAACTCACAGTTTTTACTTTAAGTTCACAACAACAATGTCTTCTTGTAAGCTCAAACTTTAGATTTAGACATTTGTATTGTTGGTGAGAAAGAAACCAACACTTTAAACACTCTAAACAAGAAAAAAGACTACCAAATCTATACAAACAAACACAAATCTTAGCCAAGACAACAAGACCACAATTTTCGGCCGAGAACACAACAATGGACAGATTGCAAATTTTCTGGAATTTTCAGATTTTAACAAATTATTTTTTTCTAGCAAGCCCAAAAATGATTTTGTTGGAAAAAAATCAACCACAAGATCTGATACTAAATTATACCAGATCAGCCAAGAACACACAAAATACACACTCAAAACAGTCCACAAGTTCAAGAGAACCGAGGACCCTTTGAGTGATCCCTCTCGAATTCAAGATCAACAACAAGAAATCAATGTAATGTTGTGTTTAACACCAATTTCCAGCCAGCATCCAGACTAAATTAACAACACAAGACAAGAACAACAATGTAACAACAAGAATAAAGCAACGGGTTCATTAACAACAACAAGAAACCAATGGATTCAACAAGATACAAGATAAATAGTTAGACCAAATGAAGGGACAATCTTAAGAACCCAAGAGTTGTAACAATCATAGACCCTTAACACTATCCGCAACAAAATCCTAACTCTACATTGACCCAAGAGGGACTTTACCTCTTCTAAACACCAACGTTTCAAGCCAATATGCAAACACAAGTGAATCCACACTTTTATCTACCCTAGTTTCGGTTGGCACTCACTCTCACAACACTAGAGAGAGAACTTTAAGTGTTACAAGTTTCAAGTCTTAAAAATAATCAACTAAGTTCCAAACACCCTAAGTTATTCCTTATATAGTGTATTACAAATAGGAGTCAAAATGTCCAAAATGTCCCTCAAGTGAGTGGCACCCCTCAAGTGCAATGTAGTGGCTGATTTTTGATGTGTTAGGGCCCTTAATTAAACTTCTCTTTCTCACACACGTGATCGTAGTTGTATCATTTTCCTTCACAAGTGAACGAGTTGCATCAAAGGATGAGAGATTTGAAAGAAAAGAGGAAGAAATCCAAAAATGAAGAAAAAAAGTGGGAACCCGTAGGTGGGGTAGTGAGGATATCCGGGTCTGCCTCAACATCAAAGGGAAAAGAAAACACGGTGATGTTGGTTATAAAGAAGGATCTCTTTGTGGATCATGATGAGGAGACACCCATGCATCTTTTGGCACATTGTTTTAACACTAACCCCACTAATTCTTCTATTTCTCTTTTGATTTCTTGTGTGTTGCAGGATTATGAAGATGTTTTTCCTAAAGAACTTCCACAAGGGATGCCCCCACTTCTGGGAATTGAGCACCAAATAGATTTTGTACTGGGATAACAATTGCCTAACAAATTAGTTTATAGGAGAAACCCGATGATACCAAGGAATTGCAACGCCAAGTTGAGAAACTCCTCAACAAAAGGTTTTTCAAGGAGAGTATGAGCCCTTGAGCGGTACCGGTTCTACTAGTTCCCAAAAAAGATGGGACTTACCGTATGTACGTTGATTGTCGAGCCATCAACAAGATAACGGTTAAATATCGGCATCCTATTCCTACGCTAGATGGTATGCTTGAAGAATTGAGTTGTTCGTGTTTTTTTTATAAAATTGATTTAAGGAGTGTCTAACACCAAATCCGTATGCAACCAGGTGATGAATGAAAAACCGCCTTCAAGACCAAATTCGGTCTCTATGAATGGATGTTTATGCTATTCGGCCTAACAAATGCTCCAAGTACTTTCATGAGGCTAATGAATCATGTGATGAATCCTTTTATCAAAAAGTTTGTTATTGTCTGCATTGATGATGTATTGGTGTATAGTAGGTCCTTATATGAGCATGTAAAACATTTACAATGTGTGTTTGATGTCCTTCGAAAGGAGAAGTTATATGCTAATTTAGAAAAGTGTTCTTTTGGTGTCCAAGAAGTTGTATTTCTCAGTTTTGTGGTGAGCTGAAGTGGGGTTGAAGTGGATGAATCTAAGATTGACGCTATCAAAAATTGGCCAACTCCAAAAACCATAGGTGAAGTGAGAGGCTTCCACGAGTTGGCTAGTTTTTATAGACGTTTTGTCAAAGGATTTAGCACCATTGCCTCCCCCTTGACCGAAGTGATTAAAAAGGATCGGCCTTTCATATGGGGAGATGAACAAGCTAAGGCCTTCAAGGACTTGAAAGCTATGCTCATCTCGGCCCCTTTGTTACAATTGCTAAATTTTGACAAAACTTTTGATGTTGAGTGTGATGCTAGAAAAGTTGGTATAGGTTCGGTTTTAATGCAAGAATTGAAGCCTATTGCCTACTATAACGAAAATATCAAAGGAGCAACTCTAAACTACTCTACGTACGATTTAGAGTTGTATGCCTTGATTAGAGCCTTGGCCACTTGGCAACATTATTTATGGCCGAAAGAATTCGTGATCTGAACGGACCATGAGTCCTTGAAGCATCTTCGAGCACAAGATAATCTTAACAAATGGCATGCCTAGTGGATTGAGTTTCTTGAAACTTTCCCTTATGTTATTCATTACAAAAAGGATAAGTACAATGTGGTTGCCGATGCTTTATCTAGAAAACACGTTCTTGTGTCTACTTTATCTTCAAAATTGATGGGTTTTGAGATCCTAAAGGAATTGTATCCCGAGGACCCTCACTTTGCTTCTATCTCTAGGCAATGCGAAGAATGGGGTAGGGACAAGAGGGATTCGGCTAGGGGTTCAAATTCCTATGCTAAGTTTGACGGTTACTTGTTTAAAGGTAGGCGATTGTGCGTACTCTCTAGCTCTTGGAGAGAGTTGTTCATGAGAGAAGCACACAATGGCGGTCTAATGGGTCACTTTAGGGTCAAAAAGACCCTTGGAATACAGGAGGAGCAATTCTATTGGCCAAAAATGCACAGAGATGTGTCTAGGATTTGCGGTCAATGTGTAGATTGTAAAGGAGACAATTATCGACTCCAACCACTTGGGTTGTGCACCCCACTACCCACCCTTTTACATCCTTGGCTTGATATATATATGGATTTTGTGTTAGGGTTGCCAAGGACAAGAAAAGGTCGAGATAGTATCTTTGTTATGGTTGATCGGTTTTCTAAGATGGCACACTTTATTCCATGCTCTAAATGTGATGATGCACCTAGTGTGGCCTCTTTGTTTATTTATAATTTTGTCAAGTTGCATGGTGTTCCGAGGAAAATTGTGAGTGATAGGGACTCTAAGTTCCTAAGTCACTTTTGGAAGTCTATGTGGGGTAGGCTTGGTACAAAGTTGTTGTTCTCCACTTCTTGCCACCCACAAACCGATGGCCATACAAAAGTAGTAAATAGGGCTTTGAGGGCTATGCTTCGTTCCATGATTAAGGGAAAATTTACTTCTTCGGAGGAACACCTAACATTAATTGAGTTTTCCTATAATTGTGTCATACACTCAAGTACGAGAATGACTCCCTTTGAGTGTGTATACGGCCTCAACCCCCTTACCTCTTTGGATTTAACTCATTTGCCAAGTGATCTTATGATTATCCTATATGGAAGAAAGATGGAAGATTTTATGAAAAAGTTTCATGAGAAGGTGCGGCTTTGACTTGAGAAGAAAAATCAAGAGATTGCAAAGCGGGCAAACAAAGGAAGAAAGAAACTCATTCTTGAACCGGGAGATTGGGTGTGCTTGCACCTTAGGAAGGATCGGTTTCCATCTCAAAGGAAGACCAAATTAATTCCAAGGGGTGATGGTCCATTCAAACTACTTGAAAGAATCAATGATAATGCCTACAAGATTGACCTTCCCCCGGAATACCAAGTGCACAATACTTTCAACGTGTGTGATCTTTCTCTAGTGGATGCAGTTGAGGATAACCAAATGTCGAATTTGAGGTCAAATTCCTCTCAACATGGAGAGGATGATACGGGTGTACGAAGCTGTCCAACAAGTTCATGACCATACACACGTAGCCAAGCTCGGGAGTTACAAAAACTCCAAGCTATGTTCATACAAATGGCCGTGTGTGAGTTGGTACTTGAGTCTTCCAATGGATTAAATTTTTTTATGTGTGAAGAGGATCCTTGAAGTGTAATAAACTTACACTTCAAAGCCACCCCTTGGCAAGGGTAGGATGGTCATTTGTTATCTCTCTTTGTGGACTAATAATATATAGATAGTGTTAGTATTATTTTTAGGAGTTAGCTCATTCTTATTATTCAAGAAACAAAAGACTTGTAATATTGGTGACTTCTCTTTCTCATTTTGGAGAGGCCGAAATCAAAAGCTCACTAGTAGAGTGATACTAGTGTTGGATCTGGGCTAGAAACTAGGGTCTTGGGGTTCTTGAGTTCCTCTTGATCCAAGTAAGAATTTGGTGTTGATATTCATTAGTCTTAGGGTCCTTTCTCATTGTTAGGGTTCTTAGATTATTGAATATTGTATGTCAAGTTTCTATACCTTTTGTAATCTTGATAACATTGTGTTGTTGAATCTAAAAGTCTAGTGAAATCGTGTGGGGCTCTTTCGATTCACTAGCAAAATTGTCATTTGTTGTTCTTGTTGTAAACTCATTTTTCTAGTTAAAACAAGTGTTGAAGCCTAGTGAAGCCGTGTGTGGCCTCTTTCGATTCACTAGCACTTTGTTGTTCTTATTGTTGCTTCTTGTGTTGGCTTGAATCTCTTGATACACACTTAGTTTTATATCAGAAGAAAACAAACACAACTAAATCTTTTCAAACTGGTTGGTGTGTCTCAAATTGAAAGAACTCTCGCCTATTTATAGGAGGAGGTTCTTGGGAGAAATTAAAAAAACTCAAAATAATCTCATCATAAATGATAATTAAAAAACTTTTAAGAGATTTTCAATGTATCATTTATCATGAGATTTTCAGGAGATTTTGAATAAAATAATAGCTAAAATTTATGGCCACATTACGTAGAATGTTTAAACAACAATGTCCAATCCAAGCATCTTTTGTCAATACAGGGATATATGAGTATTGAGTGTCTATACGTATTGATTGACCGCAAAATTAAATAATGATGGTTCAACGATCTCTTATTCGCCCCAGATAAACCCGTATACTCTTGTCCCATTGGGTATTAAAGGACAGTCCCTTTACTCTAAAGTTTCTTGCAGTTGTTATTTCACCAAATTTTTCATTTTAGTCATTTCATCAAATATATATAAAAGATAAGGAGATTATTGTAGTCTAAGAACTTTTAAGAATTGCTGTAATACCAACAAAAAATCTAAAACGTGCCGAGCTGTATTACCTAATCTGCCATAATTCAATAAATAAAGTCCATCTGCCATTTTTCCTTGAATAGGATTGTGAAAAGACCGGCAAATTTTAAATTGGGGCACCTTTGTTTTCCTTTTCTTGATACTCCGGAGATGAGCAATTATAAATCACCCTCTGCATGTGAAAACTCCTCGTTAGGGTTTTGCCTATTGGTATCTAGTTTTCAAGCTGAGTAAGAGACATATTGTTGGTAAGGAAAGAGACAAAGGGGAAGTGATCCTTGCATTATCCAGGTTAATTGAAACGTTCTTATAGTCAGAACTCACCTGCATCTGGTTTGCATAAAATTTATGGGTATCTTCTACAACAATGCCATACTTGAAAGACAATGTCACCATTTCTCCTGCAGCCCAAAAGTACTCTATCTTGTACAAAGGTTTTGCAAGTACAGGGAAAGTAATGTTCAGTAACCATTTCCAGCTTCCATCTTGTTCCATAATCCATATATCCAATTCTTTGGTTTCAATTCTACCGCCGTATAAACTAAGACAACCCTTGACACTAGTCAAATAAAAGAAGTCGTTCTCACCTACAAAATCGGGTGTTGGAAGATTTTTCACTTCATCTAACTTCACGTCAAAGTATAGGATCATAGAAGTTCAATCTACGAATATCTGGATTTCGCCATCATTCAGAGACCAAAATACACAACCTGCAGTACTAATTACAAAAGAAATTATGTCACCAGGTTGTAATGGTAGTGCAGGACAAGGGGAGCTTGTTTTTGTTGTCAATTAATCGCGAATCAAAGAGTATATAGCAAAAAAAAAGTCATAGATCAATATAATCTTGTATTCACCGACAGTAGAATCATAGCACAACCCACCATCCCTCACCCGTCGAAATTTGTCATTGTAATACAAAATGATTATCAGGACATGAAATAGCTCGATATTCTTCGGTAGATGTAGGAACACTAGAGAATATCAAGCTATTTCATGTCCAGATAATCATTTGTATTACAATGACAAACCTCGACGGGTGATGGCTGGTGGGTTGTGCTTTGATTCTGCTGTCGGTGATTACAAGATTATATTGATCTATGACTTGTTTTATGCTATCTACTCTTTTTGATTCGCGATTCTTGGACAACAAAATCAAGTTCCCCTTTTCCTGTACTACCATTACCACCTGGTGACATTTCTTTTGGAATTAGTACTGCAAGTTGTGTATTTTAGTCTCTGAATAATGGCGAAATCCAGCTATTCGTAGATAGAGCTTCTATGATCATACACTTTAACGTGAAGGCAGATGAAGTAAAAAAAATTCCATCACCCGATCGATTTTGTTGGTGTGAACGACTTCTTTTATTTGACTAGTGTCAAAGGTTGTCTTAGTTTATATGGCGGTAGAATTGAAAGTAAAGAATTGGACATATGGATTATGGAACAAGATGGAAGCTGGAAATGGTTACTGAACTTATGCAACTTGCCCTGTAATTGCAAAACATTTCTACAAGATAGATTGTTTTTGGGCTGCACGAGAAATGGTGACATTGTCTTTAAAGGATGACATTGCTAATAACAATTTTATTTAAAAGAGTATTGTTGGAACTTTTGTATTTGTCACACCCCTTTTTTCGATTCCAAAAAAAGATATGTATTTTAAGGTTCGAAAGGGTTTTATTATTTAAGTGACAAAAATGAAAATTTGTTTCGGAAAAAGGATTATTCACATTTTATTTTTTATTCAAAGTCACCACTTTGCATAATCCGGTGTGCCAAGTCACCTTTGGAAAAATTTTTTCGAAACCATTTGACTCTTAACTTGGTTTGCGAACAGAGATTCCGGCTAAGGAATTCTGTTGACCGAGGGGAAGGGGTTAGGCACCCCTCGATCCCGTGGTTCAACCACGGTTGCTTGACAGAGTGTATCGGCTAAATTGACGTTACAAATGCATAAACCACACAAAAAACACATAAAAAACAATCCATCAAACACATGAAACAAAACAAATCCAAAATTAGTGTCCAGTCCAATTATACAGTCCCAAATATAAAAATAAATCCTATTCTAAATTAATTCGAGACTAATGCTCTACCTGACGCCTCGGGCCTTCATCACGAACATCCACCGGGTACAAGATATTTCGGGGCATTCCCCGGTGAATAAATATATACAGGTACCTCGGGGCATCCCCCGGCCAAATGAATACATTTCTTAGTGCGAAAAAAAAAACTATTCAACAAAATTTCAAACACTCCACAGAATTTCCAACATTCAACCGAAGCCACAAATCCTAAATTTTGCCTACCCAAACAATGTTCGCCTAAACCAATCGTCCTATCAAGATACTACCAAGTTCGATTAACGTTCATTTTGAAGACAAACAACCAATGAATCAAACTAATCAAAATTCAACCATTATGCCAAGTTTTCAATTCTCCCCCCCACTCGTTTCATTTTTTATCAATTATACCTTCAAAGTTACTCCGATTCATTCCGCTTATCAACAAAATTACATTATTAAAATTCTAACATCATAACATCAACCAAAAATCCAACAATCACCACGGATAATCACAAACGATTCAAATAATCGAAAAATAAAGAACGAGGAGATGGGTTAAAGAAATGGACCTCGATAGAACGTTCTTGTATAATAATAAAGAGACCCGAACACCAAAATAACTTGAACGGAGAACCTCAACTGCGAATCCCAAATCCAAACTCGGTATCGAAAATAATCAAACGGACTGTTCCAAAACAGTGAAAAAAACTTTAATAGTAACTCAGATCAAAAATGTCGACCCACATTGAGTTCGAAAACCCTGAAAATCGATATCGACGATGAGTACACAGAAATAGATGAACCCATCCCAACAACTTGACCGTAAGAGCTGAAACTCGGTATTGACCGAACTCCAATGAGCTCCAACGACGAAACAGATGGGAACGGACCGGATTCTAGCTGAATCTCATCCCAATATTGGAAGAAAATTAGGGATTTTTGCGACTATAGGACTGATTCGACTAACCAAGAGTTGATTCCGGCGGATCTCACTATTTTCCGACCAGATTCTTGCCGGTGATGGCGACGAAGATGTGGTGTCTTAGGTCGTCGGTGGCTGCTGTCAGCGGGGGAGGGAAGGACGACGGAGAGACGACGACGTTGTTGCCATCGTCGGAACTGAGATCTGAGAGGGAGTCGGGGAGAGAGAGAGAGACGACGGCAAGGTTGCCGTCGTCGGAATTGAGATCGGAGAGGTTGGAAAGAGAGAGAGAGAGGGAGACGACGGGGAGACGATGGTGAGGTTGCCATCGTCGAAGCTGAGATCGAAGAGAGAGTCGAGGAGAGAGAGATCGAGATCAGAGAGAGAGAGCCCAAAATATGCTGATCTTTTCTTCTTGTTTTCTCTTTTTGTTCCCCTCTTTTTGTATGTGTGTGTGTGTATATATATATTGTATTTATCTTTTTTTTTGGGGTCCTTTCTTCTTGGACAAGAAAAAAAAAGGGGGGGTGTGACGTGGGGTAGGGTTAGGTAGGGGTAGGGAGGTGGTGATTTGTCATTTTCTTATTGGAGAGGGTTGTTAGGGTGTTAAAAGAATAAAAGTTTGTTAGGGATTTTGTTAAGATTTTTTTTTTTTGTTTTTGTATTTTTGGTGGGATATAATCGTGTGGGTGAGGGTGCATGATATGCTAAGGTAGAAATGAATAAAATCGAACTTCTAAGGGGGGAAAAATTACGTGTCTACATCATGCCCCCTTTGAATGTAAACACGCGGTGTTTTCAGACAAAGAAGTAGACAACGAGACAGAATTTTGTCCCGACCATTATTCAAAGGAAGAAACAGAAGAAAGAAGAACTACCGGGTCTTGAATTAGAACAACCTACCCACCCAAGTTATGAAGGGATCAAGTGATAAGTATCTCCAAGGATTGGACGGAGATAGACTATACCGAGTTGGAGAGTCGAGTGAGGTTCCGTCGAGGTTCCGGTCCGCGGCTCTGTTATTACATCAAAATGAAAATTACAAGCTAAAACATAAATGAAATTACAAAAATCCTATCTTTACAGGTTCTGTTGGTTCTTGACTCTACTTTCATCACCCTATTCTTCAGGCGGGCTCCTGACTTGCAATTTCTTTTAACTTGTTGCTTGACTTTCAATTTTCTTTACTTTGTTGCTTGACTTTTCGTTTCTTTACCCTATTCTCCAGGCGGGCTCCTGACTTGTTATTTCATCACCCTGTTCTTCAGGCGGGCTCCTGACTTACTATTTCATCACCCTGTTCTTCAAGCGGGCTTCTGACTTGCTATTTCATCACCCTGTTCTTCAGGCAGGCTCCTGACTTGCTATTTCATCACCCTGTTCTTCAGGCGGGCTCCTGAAACTCAAAATTAAAACTAGAACGAAAATTATCCCAAACAAGAATTATAAATAAGTTGTATTTCATTTTTGAAAGAGTTGTCCCATTTTCCAGGAGGGTCCTGAACATAAGGTGAAATCTCATTTTTCAGGAGGGTCCTGAACAGAAAGTAAAGTCCCATTTTTCAGGAGGGCCCTGAACATAAAGTAAAATCCCATTTTTAGGAGGGTCCTGAACATAAAGTGAAATCCCATTTTTCAGGAGGGTCCTGAACATAAAGTAAAATCCCATTTTGCAGGAGGGTCCTGAACAGAAAGTAAAATCCCATTCTTAAGGAGGGTCCTGAACAGAAAGTAAAATCCCATTTTGCAGGAGGGTCCTGAACAGAAAGTAAAATCCCATTTTGCAGGAGGGTCCTGAACATAAAGTAAAATCCCATTTTGTAGGAGGGTCCTGAACAAAAGTAAAATCCCATTTTTCAGGAGGGTCCTGAACAAAAGTAAAATCCCATTTTTCAGGAGGGTCCTGAACAAAAGTAAAATCCCATTTTTCAGGAGGGTCCTGAACATAAAGTAAAGTCCCATTTTTCAGGAGGGCCCTGAACTGAAAGTAAATTCCCATTTTTCAGGAGGGTCCTGAACTGAAAGTAAATTCCCATTTTTTAGGAGGGTCCTGAACATAAAGTAAAATCCCATTTTGCAGGAGGGTCCTGAACAGAAAGTAAAATCCTATTTTTCAGGAGGGTCCTGAACAGAAAGAAAAATCCCATTTTTCAGGAGGGTCCTGAGCATAAAGTAAAATCCCATTTTTCAGGAGGGCCTCCTGATCATAAAGTAAAATCCCATTTTTTAGGAGGGTCCTGAGCATAAAGTAAAATCCCATTTTTCAGGAGAGTCCTGAACAGAAAGTAAAATCCCATTTTTCAGGAGGGTCCTGAACAGAAAGTAAAATCCCATTTTTCAGTAGGGTCCTGAACATAAAGTAAATTCCCATTTTTCAGGAGGGTCCTGAACATAAAGTAAAATCCAATTTTTCAGGAGGGTCCTGAACTGAAAGTAAAATCCTATTTTACAGGAGGGTCCTGAACAGAAAGTAAAATCCCATTTTTCAGGAGGGTCCTGAACATAAAGTAAAATCCCATTTTTCAGGAGGGTCCTGAGCATAAAGTAAAATTCCATTTTTCAGGAGGGTCTTGAACAGAAAGTAAAATCCCATTTTTCAGGAGGGTCCTGATCATAAAGTAAAATCCCATTTTTCAGGAGGGTCCTGAACATAAAGTAAAATCCCATTTTTCAGGAGGGTCCTGAACTGAAAGTAAATTCCAATTCTTCAGGAGGGTCCTGAACAGAAAGTAAAATCCCATTTTTCAGGAGGGTCCTGAACATAAAGTAAAGTCTCATTTTTCAGGAGGGCCCTGAATTGAAAGTAAATTCCCATTTTTCAGGAGGGTCCTGAACTGAAAGTAAATTCCCATTCTTCAGGAGGGTCCTGAATAGAAAGTAAAATCCCATTTTTCAGGAGGGTCCTGAACATAAAGTAAAGTCCTTGGATATGCATTTCCAATGGTAGCTGAATCAAGTGAAACGAATTTTCCCCTGTTTCAATCAAAGAAAAATTGGTCAGTTAAAAACTTAGTGGTGGCTTGCAGCTCTTGGCTTCTCAGGTATCTGCCCCAGTACTCGTTCCTTTCATCTTTGTCCCAAATTTCTAACACTTGCCCTGTCTTACCGCATCATTGACCAAGATCTAGATTGAGGGAAATGAGTTCTGACTCAAACAATGGGTTTTCATTTTACCATGCCCCTGAGGTGCACTCTTTTCCCAAATCTGAATGATTCCACGATTCCAATAGCCTGTCGGTTGATAGACTTCCTTTGCTTCATGTTGAATTACGATCATATTTCTTTCCTGTGCTATTCCTTAGCTTTTCCTCATATAATTGGAAAGACTGGTAGTAAATTTTGAAATCCTTTCTCGCTTGTGTTGACACTGACTTGACTTAAAAATGTAAAGAAATGATGGTGACTTTTTTTTTGACAAATAACATAAGAAAAGACAAAAACATGAATATGTAAATGAAATAAAAGGGCAATGTCCCATATTCAAAAAGAAAACTTATCTGAATACGACAACCAACTCCAATGAGTATGACATGCATTTTGGATTCAGCTGCCTGATCTTCCTATCCAAACTCCCCATTTGTTGTTGAGTTCGTGCCTTTTTTCGCTGAGCCGCTTCTTCAAATCCATTGGACCCATACATCACATTCGACCGACGACATCTAAAAAGACATTCGCCAACAAATCTCTTTCTTTTCACTTTTCACTTTTCTCTTGAACTCTCCATCGCCTTACGGTGACCGTGAGGGTTTTCACCAATAAGACTCTCATTTTTGTATTTCTCTCAACTCACCATCGCCTTAAGGTGCCCGCCAAGGTTTTCACCAATAAGACTCTCTCATTTTCATTTTCTCACAACTCATCATCGGCTTATGGTGCCTGCAAAGGTTTTCACCAATAAGACTCTCTCATTTTTGTTTTCTCACAACTCACCATCACCTTATGGTTCCTGCAAAGGTTTTCACCAATAAGACTCTCTCATTTTTGTATTTCTTTCCTAATTTCTTATGCTGAGGGAGACAAGTGGTACTTCGCAATGTATCATCATATCCATTGCATGCTTAGCCTTAACACTATCAAAAATTGATCTGAAGGACTTTCTTTGGTTGTAAGTTGGCTTTTGGTCAAGGTTAGAAAAGATGGTAAGAGGCTCAAACGATACTTGAAGTGGGGGTGGGACTTACAACTTTTGGAATCGACTCAAATAATGCATTAACTCATGCCCCAGTTTTGTTGACTGGGTGAATCTTAAATCTTTATTTGGTTGGACCGAGCCCGAAATAGGGCAGCCTACGTATCTCACTCCCGAGAGAGGAGAATCAGGTCGCACGTAGTTCCATCAGCTTGTTCTTTGTTTTGATTTGATTTTGATATTTTTTTTATTTATTTTTTAATTTCTTTCCTTTATTCTCATTTCCTCGACATTTATCTTTGACTCTATTTTGATTCCAAAAGAGGGATATGAAAGAAAAAATAAAATGAAGCTCAAACGGATAAACAAGGGATGACATAATGTTTGGATAGAAGAAATAAATGCCTTCATCATATCAATCTTCAAAAATGCAAGTACTAAACATGCAATAAAATCAAACAAAGGATCAAATATCATACATAGTATCTTTTGACCGCATCAGCATTGATAGCCATTTCTGCCATTTTGCCTTCAATATTTGTCAAATATAAGGCTCCATTGGGTAACACTTTCTTCACAACGAAGGGACCTTGCCAGTTAGGGGAGAACTTGCCTTTTTCTTCAACCTGGTGAGGAAGGATACGTCTTAATACCAATTGACCAACTTCAAAATTCCTGGGACGGACCTTTTTGTTATACGCACGAGCCATCCTCCTCTGATAAAACTGGCCATGACACACGCACGTTAGCCTTTTTTCTTCAATCAAACTCAAATGTTCCAGTCGGGTTTTTACCCATTCATCATCATCAGTCTCTGCTTCTGCAATGACTTGAAGAGAAGGAATTTCAACTTCTGCAGGGATGAATGCTTCTGTCCCATACACCAATAAATATGGAGTTGCCCCTGTTGAAGTACGAACAGTGGTGCGATAACCCAGCAATGCAAATGGTAACTTTTCATGCCACTGTCTAGACCCTTGTACCATTTTTCGCAGTATCTTCTTTATATTCTTATTGGCGGCATCTACAACACCATTGCCCTTTGGGCGATATGGGGTAGAATTTCGATGTGCGATCTTAAACTGTTGACATATTTCTTGCATCAAATGACTATTGAGATTGGCAGCATTATCTGTAATGATCATCTTAGGAATTCTAAATCTACAAATGATATTGGCATGAACAAAATCTACCACAGCTTTCTTTGTTACTGACTTGAAAGTTACTGCTTCTACCCACTTTGTGAAGTAAACAATGGCTACCAAAATAAATCTATGCCCATTTGACACCTTCGGATCAATCGGTCCAATCACATCCATTCCCCATGCTACGAACGGCCATGGAGCGGCCATTGCATGCAACTCAACAGGACGAGAACGTATCAGATCACCATGCACCTGACATTGATGACACTTTCGAACAAACTAAATAGAATCCCTCTCTATAGTAAGCCAGTAATAACCTGCTCGAAGAATCTTCTTTGACAATACGTGACCGTTCATATGCGACCCACATACTCCAGAGTGTATTTCAACCATGATTGTCGAGGCTTCTTTTGCATCTACACACCTTAAAAGTCCCAGATCTGGGGTCCTCTTATACAAGATTCCCCCACTTAAGAAAAATCCATTAGCCAAAGGCCTAATAGTCCTCTTTTGATCGTTGGTGGCATATGCCGGGTATTCTCCTGACTGAATGTACCGCTTGATATCCAAAAACCAAGGTTCTCCATCGAGCTCTTCTTCAACCGCATTACAATAAGCATGTTGATCACGACTCTGTATATGCACTGGATCGATATAGGCTTTGTCAGGATAATGGAGCATTGAAGACAGAGTGGCTAAAGCATCAGCAATTTCATTACGAATCCTTGGAATATGCCTAAATTTTACTAATACAAACCGTTGACATAGCTCCTGCAAGCATTGTCGATACGGGATGAGCTTCAAATCTCGCGTCTCCCAATCACCTTGAATTTGATGGACGAGCAAATCCGAATCTCCCAACACCAATAATTCTTGGACTCCCATATCAACAGCTAACCTCAAACCAAGAATGCAGGCTTCATAGTCTGCCATATTATTAGTACAGTAGAATCAAAGTTATGCTGTTACCGGGAAATGTTGTCCCGATTCAGAGATAAGAACCGCACCTATTCTGACTCCTTTCATATTGACAGCTCCATCGAAGAATAACCTCCAACCTGGATCAGCATTTATAACGACTTCATCGACATACGACACTTCTTCGTCAGGAAAATATGTCTTTAATGGCTCGTACTCTTCATCGATGGGATTCTTAGCAAGATGATCTGCCAAGGCTTGGGCTTTCATGGCGGTCCGAGTCACATATACACTGTCGAACTCGGTAAGTAATATTTGTCACTTTGCCAATCGACCCGTAGGCATAGGCTTCTGAAAGATATACTTCAAAGGATCCATGCGGGAAATGAGATAAGTAGTATAGTATGATAGATAATGCTTCAACTTTTGTGCTACCCAGGTTAGGTCACAACACGTACTTTCAAGAAGATTATACCTGGCCTCATATGCGATGAACTTCTTGCTAAGATAATAAATAGCCTGCTAATTTTTGCCTGTAACATCATGTTAACCCAGGACACAACCGAAAGAATTGTCCATGACTGATAAATACAATATCAAAGGCCTACCAGACTCCGGGGGGTACCAGCACGGGCGGATTTGACAAATATCTTTTGATTCGATCGAACACTTCCTGACATTCTTCAGTCCATTTTACCGCAACACTCTTTTTCAGCAACTTGAATATGGGCTCACAAGTGGTTGTGAGTTGAGCAATAAACCTGCTAATGTAGTTCAGTGTACCAAGAAAACTCATCACCTCTGTTCTATTCTTGGGCGGGGGTAAATCCTGAATGGCTTTGATTTTTGAGGGATCCAATTCAATTCCCCGACGGCTGACTACAAACCCCAACAGCTTTCCAGATGGAACTCCAAATACACATTTTGCCGGGTTGAGTTTGAGATTATACCTGTGAAGCCTTTCAAAGAACTTTCTTAAATCTTTAATATGGTCGGCCTGACTTTTTGACTTAATAATCACGTCATCCACGTAGACCTCAATCTCCTTATGCATCATGTCATGAAACATAGTGGTCATGGCTCTCATGTATGTTTCTCCAGCATTCTTCAAACCGAACGGCATCACTCGATAACAATAAGTTCCCCATGGTGTGATAAAAGATGTCTTCTCCGTGTCTTCATCATCCATAATGATCTGGTGATATCTGGCATAGCAATCCACAAAAGAGGCAACCTCGTGTTTAGCACAGTTGTCTAACAAAATGTGAATGTTGGGCAGTGGAAAATCATCTTTCGGACTTGCTCTGTTCAAATCACGATAATCAACACGCTCGAATTTTGCCATCTTTCTTTGGTACGGGACAACATTAGATAACCACATAGGATAACGAGACACTCGAATTACTTTGGCTTCAAGTTGTTTTATAATTTCCTCTTTGATTTTAATACTCACATCGGTTTTAAACTTCCTCAACTTCTGTTTGACAGGGGGGAACGCGGGATCAGTTGGCAACTTGTGAGCCACTAATTTTGTGCTTAAACCGGGCATATCATCATAAGACTATGCAAAAACATCCTTATAATCAATTAATGCTTGAATCATTCCCTCCTTTAGCCGTGGCAAAGCATGTACACTGATTTTAGTTTCCCTAATATCTTCTTGATCCCCTAGATTTATTGGCTCAGTTTCATTCAAATTAGGATTCGGTTTGTCTTCAAACTTTTCCAACTCTTTGCTTATTTCTTCTAGTGCTTGTTCTTCATCATATTCCCCATCCTGCTTCATTACATCTTGATTAGTTTGGATTTTAAAATCAGGATGAAAATTCCGCATGCATGTCATGTCATTAGAATCAGCATAAAGAGAACTGTGTAAGAAAAGAAAAACAAAATATATTAGACACAAAACAAAAGGGACATTGTATTTCATTAAATAAAAGATAAAAGGGTTTAAGCACAGACGCCAACATAACATAAACAAACTAAAGTCTGAATTACAGCCCTGAAATAACTCGGATAAACAGAAAGAAAAATAAAATAGACTACCAAAACTCCCTCCTGATGGGGAGAGGAGTGATTTCCCAATTATCGAGCTGGACATCTGGACCTATGAATTGCACGTCTGCCATACTGGTACCTTCTCCTGCTTCGACCATATCAACTTCGATACAAAGGTTCTGGAAGTCATCAACCAATTCAACCTCAAATTCTACATGCTTCGTGACACCGCTCTTAACAAATGATTCACTGAGTAGTGGCATTGGGCGAGGGAGTGACCATATTTCCTTTTTCCTTCCCTTGGATTTCTTCAAATCTTCAGCTGTAGGCTCAAATCCCAAACAAAACATGCCCAGGTTCTCACTCGGACATATGGGATGAACTATACCGTGCAGAGTTGCTCCCAAACCCTTTCCTGGCTCAAATCTATATTTCCAAAGCTCACTCACCATCATGATAGAAGCCGAAGACAATTGCGGTCCCGGTATAGCCTGTCATTCAAGGATACGATTCACTGGCACTGTATCAAAAATTTGATAGACGAATGTCTTCTCTACGTTATTTGCTTCAATAAGAGACAAGGGAGAATCTTCGTAGGCTAACAAATCTCCTTCACCATGAATAACTACTTCTTGCCTGTCATGCTCAAACTTAATTAGTTGCTGCAGTGTAGATGCAACCGCCTTGGCCTTGTGGATCCACGACCTTCCCAACAACAGATTGTAAGAGGAGTCTACATTCAATACTTGAAACTCTATGGCGAACTCAACAGGCCCTATGGTCAACACTAGTTCTATTTCGCCAATGGAATTTGATTTTGCACCATCGAAAGCCCTGACACATACATTGTTTGGCCTGATCCTCTCAGCACCAATATTCAGCTTTTGCAAAGTAGAAACAGGGAAAATGTTTTCTCCTGAAGCTCCATTAATCATAACATGAGTGACATAGAAATCATCACACTTCACTGTAATGTAAAAGGCCCGATTATGCCTTGTACCTTCAACATGCAATTCATCGTCAGAAAAGCTGATTCGATTGACCTCAAAGATTTTTCCAACCATTTTCTCAAGCTGGTTGATTGTAATCTCCCTTGGAACATATGCTTCATTTAATACCTTCAGTAAAACATCACGATGCTCCTTGGTGTGCAACAACAAAGATAAAAGAGAAATTTGAGCAGGGGCTTTCTTCAGCTGGTCTAATATCTAATACTCTGGCAATTTCATCTTTTTCAAAAATTCTTCAGCTTCTTCTTCAGTGATAGGCTTTTTGATAGATGACGGTTCACTCACCGTTGGCTTGGACTTTCTTAAGCTTTCAGGCACGAAACATCTTCCTGACCTAGTCAAACCCCCTACCTCATCTACATCTTTCACTACTTCTTTCCCATGATAGGTCATCACGGTCCGTCCATAATTCCAGGGAATCCTTTTTGTATCAACTATCGGAGGTTGGGTCACCGGTTTGAGGACAATAGGCGCTGCCAGTGCTCCTTTCACCGTCAAGATAGGCTGACTCAGAGCTCCCACCACCGTCAACTTAGGTTTATCCTGACTTGAATCAACATACCTTCTGGCGCCTTTTACTGTGATCAGGGGCTCCTTTGTGCTTTCTCGGGCTTTACCTTCTCTCATTCCTTCCTGGCTCAATGACATTGCTTTCAAAGACTCCGCTACATTCACCGATTTCTCCTCAATGGTCTGTATCATGACAATAGGCTTATAACCCCTTGAAGAATCTTTCCCATCATATATCAATTCCAACATATTGGCTTCAGCATGGGTTGGCAGCGGATTCTGGTTAATGTTTGGACCCTCCAGGGCCTGGACCAGCATCTGATTCGTGTCAATTAAATCTTGGACAACTCTCTTTAAATGCCAGCATTTCTCAATATCATGGCCTGGTATATCAAAATAGTATGCACACCTTAAAGAATAATCGAGATTCCTTGGTGGTGGATTTGAAAGCCTTCCTTGAATTGGGCTTAAAACCTTCAACTTTCTCAACCTATCAAATAAGCTAGCATATGACTCCCCAAGAGGTGTGAATTGATTTTTGACCGTTTTCTCCTGCTTATACTCGGGCCTAGGCTGAAAACTGGGTCTGGAGTGATATTGGTAATTTAGTGGAGCGAATGGGCAATTTTGTGGAGTTTGCGCACACCATTGCGGGTAAGAAGGTGTTTGGGCATATGGCTGTGCGCTATATACTAGGTAAGGGGGTGGTGGAATAGAATATAAAGGGTTTTGTGAAGGGTAGTAATTGTGGGGAGGAATATATGGAGCTTGGGCGTAGACTTGGTCTTGGGATTGGGGATAGGGGCGAGGTGGTCTTTTAGGATAAGAATGGGTTCCGGCTACGACAGTCGCAACATCCTCTTTCTTCTTTTTGCCTCCAAATGCGCCAGATCCACCTTGAATCATTTGTGTGGTAGCTTTTAATGCAGCAAAACTCACTATTCGACCGGTCTTTATCCCGTCCTCTATCATCTCCCCAATTTTGAGGACTTCCATAAAAGACTTTCCCATTGCCGGAAGTAAATGTTGAAAATAGGTCTCATCCTGCGCCTGAATGAAAACTTCTACCAACTTACTTTCTTTCATTGGAGGCTTTACCCTAGCGTCCTATTCATACCACCTTATCGCGTATTCCCTAAAACCTTCAATGCTCTTTTTCTTCATGTTGACCAAAGATTTTTCGTCCGGAATCAAGTCGATGTTGTACTGAAAATGTTGAAAAAATTCAGAAGCCAAATCATCCCAACTGTTCCATTTATCGATATCTCGATCGATGAACCACTCTGAAGACAGATCTGAAAGACTTTCACCAAAGAAGGCCATGAGTAGTTCTTCCTTTCCTCCTGCAGCCCTCAACTGGTTGCAATAACGTCTCAAGTGTGCAACAGGATCACCGTGCCCTGCGTACTTCTCGAACTTAGGCATCTTAAAATCGGGGGGCAGGTTGATGTCTGGGAACATGCACAGGTCTTTATAGGAAACACTTCTATAATCTCCGATTCCTTGCAAATTCCTCATAACTTGCTCTAAACTCTTCAGTTTCCGGGCTATGACATCCTGTTCCTCCATTACGACAGGTTTCTCCGTATCAAATGGAAATACAGGCGGCTGAGTGTACCCATACGGTTCATTCAATTGCAGAGTAGGCTCCGTAGCATAATACTGACCATCTGAAACCTTCAGTACTGGCTCACTGGAAGACCGAGGAAGCCTCATTGTGGGACGCACATCATATATGGGAGTTTCATGTGGTGGCGGGGCCGCGAATACCGGTGTGATCGGTGGCGCTGGCTGAGCAGCTGGTCTTGATTGGGGAGCTGCCAAGGGCACACCAAAATTGCCAGGATAATAATGTCGCGGAGTGAATCCTGGCGCGTGCTCAGGTGACTCAGTAGGAGCAGAGAATTGTGCCTGAGAGAGCGGTGGGCAATTAGAGATATTCCCAAAACCTTCAGGGAGCGGAGGAGGAGGCATTCCGCTGGCCCATGCCCGGTGCAAATCTATCAATTGTTGCCTGAGCCTTACTACCTCATCATTGTGTTCTGAACTTTCTTCCCTGTGATCCTGATCCGGGTCAATGAGCGAATTTTCAATCTCCCTGCTAGCCATGGCGAGCTTTGCTTTGGATCTAGTGAAGTATGGGTGACTAGCCATAGTGCTGCAAACCTACCACTGTTATCTGAAAGAACATGCTCATCAAAGACGACATCCGTTAGGATTAGGGTATACCAAAAGCATGGGAATCACATTGGTAAAATTGCCCTAAGTTCATGTTCATTTCTACCAACTTTCAAGGGTAGCGAAGTCATTTTAACCTCATCCCGATTTTATCCACACCTATTATTATTTTTTATTCTTTTTTTTTTTCGTATCAATATCTGTTCTTTTCCTCACGTTATCTACCTTTATTTTATCATTCATTATGGCTTTTGTTTTCCTTAAAAGAGGAAAAAATAATGAAAAACAACGAAACAAAATGATTAGATCGAACCCAAAAGTAGGTTGCCTACGTATCATGTTGTACATTAATCAGATCTTGCGTAGTTCGGGCAGCTTATGCATAAACATTACTCAATTTTTTATTTTTTTTTTAAATTTTTTTTCACGAAAACAAGTAAACAAAACAAAGACGTAACATCCTAACATTTCGTTGAAAGACAGCAAAACATAAAACGAATTTAGGACCACTTTAAAACTAAACAACAAATTCAAAATAACACTTTAAACCCCTAACGACATGCGTGCGATAAAGACCCGAATATCAAAAACAACTTGACTCTGACTTAACACAGACACCAACCTACAATGACAGACACATAAAAGACTCAAAACTACATAAAGATAAGACATGCTCTTTCAAACTGGTGCTCTGTGTGATGTCCCCGGCTGAGATGAACCCATCTGTGAAGTCCCCACTTTTCCACTTAGACTTTGCAACATGTCTTGCAACGACGTTTTGATACTCGGAAAAAAATTTCTTGCCCGTATCCCCGCCTCTTGGAGAGTACACCCGCAAAGGTTTCTCTGACACCCATCCACTGTTGTGATCAAACGCGACAACTGAACTCTCAAAAACTCCACCTTGGCACCCGGATCTTCCAGCTCATCATCTTCTACCATGGTTGCTTCCCGCATTCGTCCTCTAAGTTGGGCTGGTAAGGGTCTACTAATGCCACGGGGTAGAGATTGTAGCCAGATTTTATAGTTTTGAGTGCATCCTGGATTTTCCTCGAAAGTATCGACACCTAACTTTATCGCGTTATTCCAGAATTGCTCATATTTTCTTTCCCCCACGGCTTGGTCTTTAAAGTACTCTACATCCTTTAGAAGGTCCATTATTGGGGAGACGTCTTGCATCCTACCCAAATGACGCATCACCCTTCTTGGACTGTAAGGCCTAGTGTAGTTAAGTCCTATCAAAACTAGAAAGAGTTGCATTTGAGATGCAATCAAGATTTTCTTAGGACAAAACCACATATAGCACCAAAGAATGTTGTTTGGAGTTCTTGATTCGAGAAATTCGATCCAAGAATTGACTCCAATAGGAAAAGAAAATTTGTCAAAACGCATTCTTTCTTGCATGGCTTGCACTCGATCATTCAGACAACGGTCGATCACATCTTCTCTAATCAAAGAAGGCGTATGCAAGTGCTCCATCATCCACAGCTGCAATAGCAGATTACTCCCCTAAAAAAATCATACCCCTCCTTTTACTTCAGTTAAAGCCTTATATATTTCTGTTAAGATCATTGGTACAATGGTGACCTCATTTTTTTTCTTGAATAAAGTTATCACCACTGATTGAAGACGAGTATTGATACACCTCTCATCTAACGGGAACACTAAGATACCCAACAAAGCCAGACAGAAAACCTCAAGACGACGTTGTTCCCAGATTTTTTTGGTAGTACAGAATTCTTCCCAAGAGCAGTCGAAACCCTCTAAAGACCCAAATCTAGCAAACAAATAGTCCAAGGAAATCCAAGATTGTTTGAGACATCCCAGATGCTTGTTATCTTTTAATCCACAGAGTCGAAGGAATTTCTTACGAGTATGATTACGAGCTAAAATCATCTGCTGGACCATGTAAGTCAACCGAAACAAACAAGATATTTCTGCCAGGGTAGGAGTCAATTCACATCTTCCGAACCTAAACACCAAATTATTTGGATCCCAGAAAGTCAACGCAGCTTCTATTAAATACGGAAGAGGCGTGAGATCCATGAGTGTTACAAGATTGCCTAACACTTTCCTTACTTCATGCTTTTCGGAGTAATTGAATGTGCCCCACCACTTGATCAACTTTTTGGCTACCTTGACAACCATAAGGACTCTAGACTTTGTGGACAGATCCATCCTGTAGTAGCAGATAAGAAATTGTCTCAAAATTTTATAACAGCAAAGGGTTCCCAACCAATGGGAATTTGGTGCGGACATACGTCGATGGGACAGACCGCTTCATGACTCCAAATCACCGAACAGTAATGCTGAATAAAATCAGCCTACTTGGCTAACAACTTCTAGGTTACGGAGTAAAAGACCTAGCCTAAGACTAAGACGAAGACCAAAATAAAGGTTACCGGACCCACCGAGGGTTGCCTACGTATCCCGCCCCGAGGGACGGAAATCAGGTATGCGTAGTTCGTCCAGTTTTGCCAAAATGGCCAATTAAACTCTTTTTTCTTTCTTGAAACAAAGTGTCAAAAGAATTGATGAAAATCTTTTTTTTTTTTTTTTTTTTTTAGGTTTAAATCTCTATACAAAATGAAACCTGTGATTAACAAAGAAAAAATCTTTTTGAGTTTTCAATTTTTGAATTTCATGTGCAAATGAAACTTGAATCTATTAAACAAAAATCTTTTTGTAGTTTTCTTTGAAAAACGCATATGAAACGCCTACTCTAAATGGAGAGTGAAGAAATATTTTAGATTTTTCAAATAAGATCCCCGAACCCACAATAGGTTGCCTACGTATCTCACTCCCGAGAGAGGAGAATCAGGGGTGCGTAGTTCGTCCAGATTGGACAACTAACGATTAACTAATAAATTGAACCTAACTTAAGAGACAAAACCAAAAACAAACGAATAAAACTTTTTTTATTATTATTATTTTTCAATTAGACACTTTAACTAAGACTGACACCATCCATTATGGAAAAAAAAAATCTTTTTGGTATTTTTGCTTTTGACAAATACGTAGAAAAAACTTTTTTTTTCTTTTTGAATTTACGGCACTTTTAGAAGACAAATGCAAAAATGTAAAAAAAAATCTTTTTAAGTTTTTGGATCGTGAAGAACAAAAGCCATTAAGAATTCTAAAATAAACTACGACATTCCTTTTGATTCATTCTTTTCGACTCGCTTTCTATATATATATATATTTTTTTTAAATCAGTCCGTCAAATGACCACGTTACCCTCATATATGCAACAGTTAGCACGGAGGGATGCTTTAAAGGTGAGTATCCTACAAAGGACCGTGTAGGCCCCGCTAGGTCTCAATATGATGCACGTAAGGATGACCTAAAGGCTGACCTTCGTTGTGGTTTACAAACAAGGCTGTTCGAGGGAGCATATGGTCGATAGTGACTGCTTTGCTTTCCACCTACTCCATACATCCAACGGCTCCCCCCCCCTAAAATAAAGGTGACTCAACTAGAGTTCGTGCGCACGACGTGCGCTCCGAGACTTGTTGCAGAAAGAAGGCCGGGGGGATTGACTCATGATGACAGATATAAAGCGGTAACACATAGGATAAATACTATAAACAAAGAGCACGAAAACGCACAAAAGTAAAAACAATAACAAAACAATAATCACAAACAATGCTTATACACTCGTAATACCAAACAAATCCGATACGACTCAAAAATAAGCTCTAATTCTAAAACGTCCCCAGCAGAGTCGCCAGAGCTGTCACACCCCTTTTTTTTATTCCAAAAAAGATATGTATTTTAAGGTTCGAAAGGGTTTTATTATTTAAGTGACAAAAATAAAAATTTGTTTCGGAAAAAGGATTATTCACATTTTTTTTCCAGAGTCGCCACTTGGAATAATCCGGTGTGCCAAGTCACCTTTGGAAAATACTTTTCGAAACCATTTGACTCTTAAACTTGTTTGCGAACAGAGATTCCGGCTAAGGAATTCTGTTGACCGAGGGGAAGGGGTTAGGCACCGCTCGATCCCGTGGTTCAACCAAGGTTGCTTGGCAGAGTGTATCGGCTAAATTGACGTTACAAATGCATAAACCACACAAAAAACACATAAAAAACAATCCATCAAACACTTGAAACAAAACAAATCCAAAATTAGTGTCCAGTCCAATTATACAGTCCCAAATATAAAAAATGCATAAAAATAAATCCAATTCTAAATTAATTCGAGACTAATGCTCTACCCGACGCCTCGGGCCTTCGTCACGAACATCCTCCGGGTACAAGATACTTCGGGGCATTCCCCGGTGAATAAATATATACAGGTACCTCGGTGCATCCCCCGGCCAAATGAATACATTTCTTAGTGCGGAAAAAAAAAAACTATTCAACAAAATTTCAAACACTCCACAGAATTTCCAACATTCAACCGAAGCCACAAATCCTAAATTTTTCCTACCCAAACTATGTTCGCCTAAAACAATCGTCCTATCAAGATACTACCAAGTTCGATTAACTTTCATTTCGAAGCCAAACAACCAATGAATCAAACTAATCAAAATTCAACCATTATGCCAAGTTTTTAATTCTCCCCCCCCCCCCCCACTCGTTTCATTTTTTATCAATTATACCTTCAAAGTTACTCCGATTCATTCCGCTTATCAACAAAATCACATTGTTAAAATTCTAACATCATAAAATCAACCAAAAATCCAACAATCACCACGGATAATCACAAACGATTCAAATAATCGAAAAATAAAGAACGAGGAGACGGGTTAAAGAAATGGACCTCGATAGAACGTTCTTGTATAATAATAAAGAGAACCGAACACCAAAATAACTTGAACGGAGAACCTCAATTGCGAATCCCAAATCCAAACTCGGTATCGGAAATAATCAAACAGACTGTTCCAAAACAGTGAAAAAAACTTTAATAGTAACTCAGATCACTAATGTCGACCCACTTTGAGTTCGAAAACCCTGAAAATCGATATCGACGATGAGTACACAGAAATAGATGAACCCATCCCAACAACTTGACCGTAAGAGCTGAAACTCGGCATTGACCGAACTCCGATGAGCTCCAACGACGAAACAGATGTGAACGGACCGGATTCTAGCTGAATCTCATCCCAATATTGGAAGAAAATTAGGGATTTTCGTGACTATAGGACTGATTCGACTAACCAAGAGTTGATTCCGGCGGATCTCACTATTTTCCAACCAGATTCTCTCCGGTGATGGCGACGAAGATGTGGTGGCTTAGGTCGTCGGTGGCTGCTGTCAGCAGGGGAGGGAAGGAAGACGGAGAGACGACGGCAATGTTGCCATCATCGGAACTGAGATATGAGAGGGAGTCGGGGAGAGAGAGAGAGACGACGGCGAGGTTGCCGTCGTCGGAACTGAGATCGGAGAGGTTGGAAAGAGAGAGAGAGGGAGACGACAGCGAGATGATGGTGATGTTGCCGTCGTTAGAGCTGAGATCGAAGAGAGAGTCGAGGAGAGAGAGATCGAGATCAGAGAGAGAGAACCCAAAATATGCTGATCTTTTCTTCTTGTTTTCTCTTTTTGCTCCCCTCTTTTTGTGTGTATGTTTGTGTATATATATATTGTATTTATCTTCTTTTTTTTTGGGTTCTTTCTTTTTGGACAAGAAAAAAAGAGGGGGGGTGACGTGGGGTAGGGTTAGGTAGGGGTAGAGAGGTGGTGATTTGTCATTTTCTTATTGGAGAGGGTTGTTAGGGTGTTAAAAGAATAAAATTTTGTTAGGGATTTTGTTGAGATTTTTTTTTTTTTTTTGTATTTTGGTATTTTTGCTGGGATATAATCGTGTGGGTGAGGGTGCATGATATGCTATGGTAGAAATGAATAAAATCGAACTTCTAAAGGGGGCGAAATTACGTGTCTACAGTATTTACTAATTTCCATGGCGATTGGAGGGGTAACAAGACTCACGTAATTTAGGGGTAGAGGTAGTACAAGAAATTTATGTTCCGGAAAATTATTAGACAATTAAGGAAGTTATCACAAATGTAATGTGGAATTATCAGAAACTTATTGTACTGCTTTTGACATAAAAACCACTATCATTGTTAAATGGGGAACCACCTGGACCGAAGGTAGTTCTCCGTGCAGTTGACTGGTACCTTACCGAATCAGTTGCAACACCAATGTATTTATAAAATTTACATAGGTGACTGGCCCTACCCTGAAATTGGGGGTAGAGGGGTAGGGACGGCTTGGGGGGTGGGGGAGGGTGTGGTGATTAAAAACTGCAGAGGGGACGGGATTATATAACATACATGCATTGAAGGCACACCCAATTCCACCAACACTTTCTCTGAACTAATAACTCCTATGCTGGAATCAACCACAGCTGAAAAAAACCAAATCTTACACCTTAAGAGACTACATCAGATTCAATAGTGATACAAGAAGCACAAGGAAAACACGAAACAAACACCAAATCAGTCCACAAGTTTGAAGAACCGAGAACCCCTTTGGTGACCACTCTCGGATTCACTACAACAATAATGAAAACACAATAACAACAAGATATTGAAGGTGTAAATACACCAAAACAGAAACAATATGACGAGATGGACAACAATAACAAGATAGGAACAACACACGGTTTTACTAACAAGAGATAGAAACGGTTACAAGAACACAAACTACAACAAGATTACAATAAAAGTAAAGAGATAGTTAGATAGACTTAATGAAGGTATAATCTTAAGAACCCAAGAGCATATTACACTCTTGGACCCTTAACACTACACACAGCGTTCAACTATCTCTTACGAAGACACAAGGTCGGAATCCATCTCCCAAGCATCACATTTCCAAGCCATGAGATCAACAAGAGCGATTCCACACTCTCTATGCCTAATTTTGGTTTTGGTGCCTCAAGGAGAGAGGACTTGTGTTTCTTTGTGTTTCAAGACTTACAATATCATGAATAATCTAAGTCTAAAAGCCCTACAATGTTCTATTTATACTAGGTTACAAATAAAATATAAAATGGCCAAAATGCCCTTTTAAAAGCTAGTCTCCCTTCAAATGTATTTAGGGGTTGCCTTATTGTGTTCCAAGGCTCCTCTTTACACTCCAAGTGTGAGATTAAGGTCGGTTTGGTGTGTTTTAAGTCCTTCACTTACACACACCAAGACCCGAGTTCATTACATTCTCACATCCGTCCATCTTCCTGGTCGTACTTGTATCATCCTCCCCTCCTTAAAAAGGATTCAACCTCGAATCCATGCCTTGCAAAATTAAAGAGAGACAAACAAGCACACTTCCTCATGGCATGAGGGTTAGGATTAGAAAAAATAAACAATAATGGTATGCACTCAAAACACTCAAAACAGCCCACACCGAAAAAAAAACCGAGGACCCTTTGAGTTCATGTCTCGGCCAACAATAAATCTTGACATGCCAAGGTGGTTCATATTTGACATATAACCAAGAGTTATTAGTGTTAAACATTATGAAGCCATCGACAAACTCACGTAGGACTTGGCTATGATAATTACCCACAAGAAACGCACCTAAGCCAAGATTAAATCTTCCCCACCCTAAGATGGCACCGGGATCAAATGGGAAAAGTGTCCATAGACACGGGTCTAAACAACACACCCATTTCTTGTAGTCCTTACCATAACCACATGGCCTACTCTCTATATTGGCATACATATCATCATAAGTAAAGAGTGAGTAGAGAAAGGTGGCACTCAATTCTACTTCTACTATGGTGTCCTTGGAAAAGCCACACAAAGTACAAGAATTCCAAATGAATCAAGAATGACAAGGTAGGCACGAAACACACTCCAAATCAGTCCACAATCTTAAGGATCCGAGGACCAAGATGGAGACCACTCTCGGATTCTCTATCAACAAGAAGAATACAAGATACAATGGTGTATATAACACCAAAAAATAGCTACAAAACGTGAGGAACAAGATGAATAAAAATAACACAAGTTTCGGATTCAATAAAGGACCCAAAACAGTCCACTACACAAGATGACAACAACAAAAGTAAAGGATAGATAATGAGACCAAGATTATTACAAGATTAAAAAATAAAGAGTGTATTAAACTCAAAAACCCCAAATGAATGTAATAATCAAAACCACACTCTTACGGTGACCGCCAAGGGAATCAACTCACCTCAGGATCCACCGTTTCCAAGCAAAGATCAATACTAGCTTTTCCAAGCCCTAACTAAGACTAAGTGTTCTACTCAAGAGAGAGGATTTTTTAATGTTTCAATCTTTCATCTTTTCATCAAAACTAAAGAGAAAAGACCTAAAATGTACCACTTATAGTATATTACAAAATTAGACAAAAAGACCACATTACCCTTAATGACCAAGGGTGGCCTTGGTGTGTTGGAAGACAATATGAATTGTCCAAAATTCCATTAAGGCTAAGTGATCAAAATGTCCTTAGTAAAGGGAACCAAAACCGTGAACCAACAAAGGTGGTCCAAACCCGGGAGTCCTTAAGTCTTCAAGGATCCAAGCAATCTTCCACACTCGGGTTTGATCAATGCTAGGATCAAAACGTACCATCCAAGTATGATCCCGTGCCCTCCATGCGACCAAAGCTTGATTCTTCGCATAGTGACTTTGAATGATGTCGTCAAAATCTAAGACGACCATTATTCTTGTATCATCCTCCTCTTCTTGAAAAGGATTCAACCTCGAATCCAAACCTTGGAAAATCAAAGAGAGGGCAAATAAATACAAACTCCTCATGGCATGAGGGTTAGGGTTAGCACAACAAATCATTTCAACATGCCAAGGTTGCACATATTTGCAATATAACCAAGGATCCTTTGAATTAAATATTAAAATCTGAATAAAAGGTTCACAAAGGATTTGGTTACGGGAATCACCAAGAGATAAAGAAACTACATAGGTCCTAATGGCATCAAATAATCCACAAGGTAGAACTTTCTTCATCTTATGAGCCATAAGACACCATTGCTTCTTTATCTCATCCAAAGACCAAACCAAGGGGGGTGTTTCGATTGGTTCTAAAGTCCATAAAATCCATATAGCATTATCACACACACACATGGACAGACCAACAAACTTCCTACCTCGACATAAAACAAATCCAAAACTAGCATGGACATCATCATAGGCAAAGAGGTAGTATAGGAAAGAATCACATTCAAAGGAATTCACGGGTGAAGAATAAGTATTTAAACACATACACATTCTTTCCTTCAATCAACTAGACAACTTGGCATCCACAAGTTGGAATTCATGCAATTTAGGAACAAGTTTGTCAAACAAGGATGAACATTTAGGAACATTACCCCAAGGAGTCAATAACACCTTTGTCCTCGGGTTTTCAAGAAGGACTACACATTCCTTACCCATAAGAGTACTCTCGTCTTTTAAAAAGATATTTTCATCTTTAGGAGGAATGTTGTCACACCATAGTGGGTTAGCATATCGGCTATATCTTCCAAGGCAAGCTATCCTTTCATTTTCACCACTAGGCTCATTAGGAGTGTTTATATCATATTCAAATAAGACATTATACCTAAAGAGAGCATGATCTATTTCACGGGAAGATTCGGAACAAACACATTCAATACTCTCTAAAAGCTCAATATCATGTTTTAAAGAGATTTTAAGTAGAAGATTATCCCAAGAATAGCTCTCGGGTTCACTCCCCTTTTGTTGACAAACTTTTTCAAATACTTCACTCACTTGATTTTGATTAATCACTTCACACACATACTCAAGTGGTGGACAATTTTCACAAATAGGTTGATCAACACCAATTACACAGGACGATGTACTTTCGTTCAATATATAGTCTTCAACACTAGGTGGACATAAATTGACCTTACAAGAAGAGTCAATTTGGTCATCAATAGGATCAACTAGTGTATCCACACTCACAACATGTACATCATTAACAAAAGGCAAAGAATCATTAGACTCACAAGTAAGTAAGCTGCTACTCACACTCAATGAGCTACTAGCCATACAATTATTATTCACATGCACAAAAGTGTAAGTGTTATCTATTTTACCTTGAATTTCTCAAGTCGACTCTCTTTTGCCGTTTTGTGAAGGTCCTCCATAACCTTGGGCAGAAACTTCACTTTGGCATTGCTCTCCATCATTTTCCATATCGGTACCTACACAAATGTCCTTAGAAATAGAAGGACAAACAATGTTAGCTCGGGTTGGTGGCAATCCCCTCGCTTCGCTCCACACAACCTCTCCTTTTTCCACTCTCAGATTACCACCTTGCACACCCTTATTCCTCTTAATCTTTTGTCTCTCATAAGCATTCGTAATGGAGTAAGTATTCACTTCTCTTGGCAGGTCGGGCAACAAGTATGTCATGAGGTGATTTCCCCATTGGTTTCTTACAATATTAGTTCAATTTGGCACATTTGGAACTCTATGTTGTGCAAACCAATCGACACCTAAGAATACATGACCATATGTCAATGGAAGAATATCACACCACACCTCCTCATGGTACTCAAATTGGGAGAAGACAACTTTGACCCTTTCAGTAACCTTAAACCCATCCAAGAAATATGGAACAAGTAAAGGCTCTCAAAATAACCCCAAGTAGTCAACCATGGATGGAACGATGTAGTTTCTATAGTACCTATCATTTAACACAATGAGGCATCCCGGTATCCCACAAATGGTCACTTTTTTGGAGTGTAAACTCCTTCTTGGATCAACATTTTAAAGGACACGAGTACCCCTTGATTTTGGAGATGCATACCCTCTTCTTCTCGTTGAACAATCTCTACTAGAGATAGCATAACCATTCACACTATATCGATCTTGATAAGAAGTACTACGAGGTGGAGAATATGAATCTTCACACTCCTCACGTGTACTCTCATCATAGCTCTCATAAGCTTTGTGAATGAAAGAGTTATACCTAACACCAAATCTAGGTTTGGAGTGAGAAGTGTAGGACTCCTCACATGCCCCAACGTCATCATAAGATCCGTTACGAGGTCTTACATCATCTCCAAAGTCACCATAAACACTAGGCACTTCATTCACCTCATTTTCTTCCTTAAAAAAGTAACTTTCAAATCTTCCCAAGTTTCGATAATGGCTATTTTCATAGCCTCCGCAATCTCCCTCAACTTCGTAGCCATAAAACTCCTCACTAAAACCATAGTCTCCCATGTTGTAGTCACAATAATCCCCAGCTATCGAAGACATATTACCCATATATCACCTTTTGAACCTACAAAATGAACAAACAAGATTAGTAGTAAAAGATCCTCACCAACACTCGTATTCACACACTTCTGTGATCCTCACAATTGGAGTGGAAAATATTGAAAGTTTCTTATACTCCGATAGTCAATAAGATGTCAATTCTACTTGGCGGCAGGAATAGATTCTTGTTTGACCGACTCAAGACTCAAAATAAAATTTTACTGACGAACTTGAAACAAAGAAGTTACTTCGAGTTAAAAAAATAAAAAAAGCACACAAATAACGAAGACATGAAAGAAACGGATTCAATAATTAATCTACAACTAAGTAAGTGATTACTAGTTGTTAATTAATTCTAGAATCAAGACATGAAACTAATGAAACAATAAAATGAAACTAAGAATCTAAAATTTTGAGCTCCAAAATATTGCGTGAACAGTAGAAGTGATGACATGGCAGCCACGTATTGGTTCTGTTTTATCAAGTGGTTATTCTCAAATGTTCAAGTCCTGGACAAAAAATAATTTGGATTGGTGGAATTTGTTTTAAGAGGAAAAATAAGTCTTGAAGCCTTTTTGAATTTTCAAGGCTTGACTTTTTCTTGTACTTCTCCTTAAAACATGGATCCTTGTTTCATGGAAAGTGGTTGAGATGTGATGTAAAATCTTTTGGTGGGTGGGGGTCTTTCAAGACTAACAATTCTTCACCTTTTTCCCTTCACCTTTTTAGATCTAGCATTCACTTTATTTTAACAAGGTATGAAGATTGGGAAGAACATCAAGAACACTTTAACAATCACCAAGAACAATAAAAAATAATTACCAAGATCCACAATACAACCACACGGCCAACTCCAAGACAACAATATTTTCACACGGCCAAGACTACAAAACCACCTACAACGGCCAAGTCACTTTAGTGTTGCATTTCAGTTTTTTTTTTTTTAACAAGAGATGAAGGTGGTGAAGAACTTCAAGAAAAACAACAATACTCTTTTCAACAACAACAACCATACCCACCGCCAAGTCAAGTTTCTCAACAACAATGTCTACCACACGGCCTTACTTGTTCACAATAACATCAATCTTTAAAACTCAAATCTAGATCGACTCAAAGTGTTAGTGAAGTACAAAACTAACACCACAAACACACAAGAAAAATAAAAGACTCCTAGACCTAGACTCAAGAGCAACTATCGGCCAAGAACACCACAAGAACACAATTTTTGGCCAAGAACACAAAATGGACAGATTGCGATTTTTCTAGAATTTTCAGATTTCGACTTTTTTTTTTTTCAAGTGAGCTAGCCTAGTATTTGATCTTGTAGGAAAAAGATCAAGCCATGCTATGATACCAAATGATACAAGAAGCACAAGGAAAACACGAAACAAACACCAAATCAGTCCACAAGTTTGAAGAACCGAGGACCCCTTTGGTGACCACTCTCAGATTCACTACAACAACAATGGAAACACAATAACAACAAGATATTGAAGGTGTAAATACACCAAAAAAGAAACAATATGATGAGAAGGACAACAATAGCAAAATAGGAACAACACAAGGTTTTACTAACAAGAGATAGAAATGGTTTCAAGAACACAAATTACTACAAGATTACAATAAAAGTAAAGAGATAGTTAGATAGACTTAATGAAGATATTATCTTAAGAACCCAAGAGCATATTCCACTCTTGGACCCTTAACACTACAAAGAACATTCACCTATCTCTTATGAAGTCACAAGGTCGGAATCCACCTTCCAAGAATCACATTTTCAAGCCATTAGATCAACAAGAGTGATTCCACACTCTCTATGCCTTATTTCGGTTTTGGTTCCTCAAGGAGAGAGAACTTGTGTTTCTTTGTGTTTCAAGACTTACATCATCATGAATAATCTATGTCTAAAAGACCTACAATGTTCTATTTATACTAGGTTACAAATATAACACAAAATATCCAAAATGCCCTTTTAAGAGCTAGGCTCCCTTCAAATGTATTTAGGGGCTGCCTTGTTGTGTTCCAAGGCTCCTCTTTACACTCCAAGTGTGATATTAGGTTCGGTTTGGTGTGTTTTAAGTCCATCACTCGCATACACCAAGCCCCGGGTTCATTACATTCTCACATGCGTCCATCTTGTGGTCGTACTTGTATCAAATAGAGGTAATTAGAATGTTGTACAATGGTTCATCAGTTTATGATTTTTTAATTTGTGAATGAAGGGAGTTGATCCACATGTTGGGAAATCCGATAATCGTGCACCCCTTCAAGGAACAAATAAGTTGGCAGACTTGCTAGCCAAAAAAGGAGCCAGGACACAACTTTTGGAAGATTGCATATGCTAGTAGTTCCTTCAGTATTGGTAAATGATGCTTTTTGGACAGACATCCTATGAATTACATATGATAAACAAAGTTTGGCTCTTAACGGTAATAGTTTATTCTCTCAGTACAATATAATGAGCATAAGCTATCCCAAAGACGGTAGTGTTTGTTTTTAGCTTGGAAATTTGAGAAATAACATAAAAGAGTTTGAGAGAAAAAGATACCGCAACTGTATTGTCGAAAGGGAATTTATTTTATTAATAACTCAAAACTTATATTTATAGCTAAATTTCTAACTACAATTCAATTTGGATAACTAATTTCTATTCAAATAATAAAGGGATAACTAAATCCTAAGTCATATAAAACTCTAATAATTTAAAACTACTAAAATTTTCTACTCCTAGTTTATTTCTGAGACATATCTTCAACACTCCTCCTTGAATCAGAAACTGTAGATTGCAAGCTCAGCTGATTTTGACCTCTTGTATAAATTTGTCAATTCATCTTTGGTCTTGAAATGCTTGTGTGCATCTTCTGTTGGATTAAATAACAAACTTTTGCCTCTCATATCAACATGTAAAATCTCATGATTAGTGGAATCAAAGATTCGACAATATTTGTCTCCAAATAATAATTTAAATCCTTCCTCCATTAGTTGGCCAACACTTAACAAACTTTTGTCAATATAGGGCAAGTAAAGGACATTTAAAATTATTTTTGTAACTGAAATTGTTTTGATTGCAACATTCCCGTTTCCTTATTCAGGAATATAGTCATCATTCCCAATTTTGACTTTCTTATTTTCCAAAGGAAAGAACTCTTTGAAAAAAGTTTTGGCATATGCCATGTAGTTTGTACATCCATGGTTAATCATCCAAAAATCAGATTTCGTGGTTGATGAATATGTTGCCACAAATAAGTGACCTTCTTCTTCTTTGTTAACTTAGGCATCTGCTTCATAATTTTGAGATTTGTTTTTGCAAATCACAGATGCATGGACAAGTTAATTATAGATCTTGCATTGTGCATCTGGTCTCTTCCAACATTTAAATGAAGGATGAACTATTTTTCCACAGTGCTGGCAAGATGGGTAATTTTCTCTTCAATTATTACACTTGCTTTGAGTATTGTTGTTGTCTGCCAAAGCTCCTTCAATCATATCATTCTGCCTCAAAAGCCTCCTTTGCTCTTATGCTCGCAATGTATTTAATAATTCTGCCAATGTAATCTTGGACAAATCTTTTGTGTTTTTCAAGGTAGTTATTGATACTTTGTATCTTTCATGCAGAGTAACAATTTTTTTTTTTTACAATTTTTGAATTATTAATTTTTTTTCCAAGCAATCTTACCTTGTTAACAATGCTTAGAACACAGTCCGAGTACCCTTTGATGGTCTTAGATTTCTTCAGCTTTTGCAATTCGAATTCCCTTATTAGATTTAACACCTTCATGCCTCGTATACTTTCATCTTCGATATATTCGTCCTTCATATGATCCCAAATTTCTTTTGTTGTTTTAAAGGACATAATTCTCATGAAAATTATTTGAGAAACACTAGCAAACAAACTTGTTTTTGCCTTTGATTGTTTCATTTTCTTATCCTTTTGCCTTTTTATCTCAGCCACCGTGAGATTATCAGGCAGCAGATGAACATCATAATTCTCTTCCACAACCTCCCAAAGATCTAAAGCCTCAAGATAAGTCTCTATAATTACTACCCAAAGATGGTAATTTTTACCATCAAAGAAAGAAGGAGCTATTTGGAAAAAGTTATTTTTAAAATTCATTTCTCTCACAGATCTCTCAAGAAAATAGTTGTAGATACCAATTGTTGGTTTTTAGCTTTTAAATTGGAGAAATAACAGAGAAAGAGTTGGAGAGAAAAAGATACTGAAATTGTATTGTTAAAGAAAGTTTATTTTATTAATAACTCAAAACATATATTTATAGCTAAATTTATAACTGCACTTCAATTTAAATTTGATAACTAATTTCTATTCAAATAATAAAGGGATAATTAACTCCTAAGTCACATGGAACTCTACCCTGTTAACTGGAGCATGAATAATATAATATAATTCGTCCAAGTCCATAGAAGGAGTGGGATATACTTAACACTCCCTTGCATGCCTAGGACTCGTTAACTAGAGCGTGTAAAATATATTATGGGCCCCAACATCGGTGAACAAAGATTTATGAATAATAAATATAATATAGGAATTATCTACTCCAACATCGGTGAACAAAGACAAAGATTTGGGATGGTCGTGACTCTGATATCATGTCAAGAATGGATCTTGGGCCTAACTAAATCCTTAAAGCTAGCTCATGAGGAGAGGATTGTCCAAGTCCATATAAGGAGACCAACCACCCATCCTTTTTCCAAACTGGGATATACTTAACAGGTATTAATCAAACAATTCCCGAGTAGGTATATAAAAAGGTGTTGAGTTAGCCCAAAATAAAAAGGGGTGAAACCTTTCAGCCAAAACCATCTGTTATGTGGTAAGATGTAAGGTGAAATTATTGTACCTGTACTTTATGTATTTTTTAATCTTCGAAATCAGAACACAACTGATGCAAGAACAATTTATGTCGTAAGGAAACCAATAAAAAATGTATAGCTCATCATTTGCAGGCCCACATTTTGGGGGCAGGAGGAAAAGGGTCACTTTTTCTATTACATTAAGGATTTCGAGCACAAGGTAATCCCTGCTGGTAAGAGCTATTGGCAAAGAAAGAAAATTCCAACATGCTACAAAAACAAATAAATTGCAGGAACATGAAAACAATTGCTAACTCAGTTATTTGATAAATTTAAATAGAAAGCCACCTTAGTCTCTCAAAAAGTGTAACATTGTCTATCATAATGGAAAAAGTCTTCAAAAAACCAAGCACAGCAGTATTAACAGCCTATCTAGTTGTGACCAACGAAGGTCAACACTAACAGTCTCTTCTCCATCAATTCAGAACACCATCAAAAGGAATGTTCACATTGGGGCATCTCCAACATCAAATTTAGATGAGGAGGCGAAGGGAGGTAACTGAGGAGCATGAGCAGCCACAGTGTCCTGAGGTGAATTCGTAGAAAATCTGTCAGCGACTGCAAATCTGGTCATTCCGCTACAAGAAACCACCATTTTCTCAGGTGCATTATCAGCACCGTAGCTTGCAGCTGCATAACTGGACATTCCGCTGTGAGCAACCACATTGCTCTAAGGTGTATTTTCAGCACCGAAGCTAGCAGCTTCGTAACTGGATATACCGCTACGAGCAGCATTGAACAACATTGCATGAGAAGTTGGCGCATTCCCAACATCAAATATGGAATTGAGATCGTTGTCTTTGTCCCTGGGCTCAGTGATTAATGCTTAAAGGTCACTCCCAATTCTGGTGATAGGGTGACCGTAAGCTCCACTGTTAGCAGAAACACATGGTTGTTCGCTAGGTAATCGGGATCTTCCATCCACAACGAGAAATCCAGTTTTAGTTGTGTCCTCGTCCTCCATGATTATGTCATAATATGAATATGAACTCAGCATTCATATCAGGATACAAGACTACCATGGCCTGCGGACTCTCCTTCAGTAACTGTTATGGTCTGCTCAGCATTGATGCTTTCTTGAGGAAGTGTGCTCTCATTCTTAGTGCTTATCACTATTTGTGAGGTTCGTGTGGCTTCAGCATCTGCACTAATTATATCGAGAATGCTTTCTCTTCTCCTTGGGAACGGCTTTGAGATGCTTGGAGTACATTAGGGCATGTCTAGCCACCTGCATTGGTGTTCTTGTTATCACACAGTTCCTAGATATACTTTTCTAGTGACCTCTTCTATATTTATCTTATCCCCGGGTGATACGATAAAAACTTGGTACGTATCAAGAACACTCTAAAAACAGACCACAAAGAAGAGGAAAACCGAGAGCAACACAAACACAAATCGTGGGTCCAACAACAACAAGAAACAAGGTGTAACTGACACCAAAAACACTAACAACAACAATAAATAAACCACAATATGATAAGGATAACAACAATAGGATAACAACAATCCAACGATTACAAGATTGCAAGAACAACAAGAACTAATGGTTTCCCTAGATAACAGTAACTAAGACATGAAGAGTAGAGATAGTGAGACATACACTACAATAAGACCGAAGAACCCAAACATACATTAAATCTAAGGACCCTAAGACTTACAATAGCAACACCACACTCTTACAAGGACACGAGAGGGATTCCACAGCTCAAGCACCATCGTTTCCAAGAAATACACATTCACAAGTGAGTCCACACTTGCTCATGTCCTAGTTTCGGCCTAGGGAGGCTCTCTCTCAAGAGAAGTGTTCTTTCATCAATATTCAATAACTAATGAGATAAAACCCTATCATGTTTTATTTATAGACTTATTAAAATAAGAGACAAAATGACAAAAGTATCCCTTAGTGTTAAATGAACAAAATGGTGCCCATGGAGTGCAATGGAGGGGCAACTTTGGAGCCCTTTTGACATTTCAACTCGTACACTCCGTAGGTTGCATTCAAAATACTCAAAAGAGTCCATATTCATGATCGTGCTTGTATCACCGTCTCCATCTTGAGAGGAATTTGATCTCAAATTCAAGGCACAAACCAAATGAAAATGGCTCCCAAAACAGTCCACAAAATTTGAAGAAACCGAGAACATAACAACTTCAAGTTTCAGCCAACATCTTCATTTTGAACCTCGGCTTTCTCTCCATCTCGAGATTTGCCTTTGATAATACTCGGCTAAATTGAGTTTCATCCCCGGACAAGATAGCACTAGGAACATTGTTATTCAATGTAGCCACGAAGTTACCTACAGAACACAAACAAATTAGTTGTACAAAACATTTTGGTCCACAATTTGTGCATTGGAAGTTTCTGGTTCCATTTGCCAATGTACCTACAAAACAAACAAACGTTAGTTTAAAAATATCCTCACACACTCTTAACACTTGGCTTTCTCACTTGGCCTTTCAAGTGTTGAAGCCTGCTATCAATCCTTGAGTGCTTAGGAATGAGTCTACTCTTGAGTTAGAATGGATTTTGGTTTTGAAGACTCAAGGAAGTTTCGTACGCACTTGAACCAAGAACAACTATGAATGGGAAATGAGGAATGTACCACAAAGAACGTCGACACTAAGACGTACTCGAAAACTAGTTCACAACTTAGTAGGTTGTTACTTAGTTTCCAACTAGTGTAGGAGTCAATAGAAAGAAAACTCATAGAGACAAGGAAAGAAACTTGGAAGGTCCTATGACTTGAGTTTGTTCTTGATGTGGCCCACAAGTTTTATTTTGGCCGTTTGGTATTGTTGTTTTTGTTTAAGTTTGTTGTTGTCCCACTTGAATGACTCAATCTTGATTGTTGGGTGAGGGTTTTTTGGTTTTTGAAGTGAAAAAAACAAGAATTGAAACTCTTTTTCCAAATGTCAAGGTGTCAATAAGATTTTCACCAACTTGCACCAAAATGGCAAAACACCTTTTTCGCTTTGGTTTGTCCCTTCCCCCTATTGGATCTTTTTTAAAAGGTTTGACAAACTTTTTGTAAGTAAGCTTTTTGGGAGGCCCTTTGTCTATTTTCCTCTTTGAGTTGTCTTGAAACTAATTCCAAGACAAACACAAGACCTTGTGTAACAACCCGACGTCTTCTTAGCTAAATTTCGTCCATGGAAAGTCTACGCATTAGCTTTTAGAATGATTTAAATTATTTTTCATGTGAAATTTCCCAGATTTCAACCTTTCAATATGTATATGACTGAATTAACTTTCCAACGATATGAGATTCATCCAAACGGACCCTCGGTGAATAATTTATGAATAATTTAAAGTTCCAGTCGTAAACATCGTCATTTTGGTGTTTAGCGCATCACGGAGAGGGTCAAATTGACAATCGTCAATTTCCAGTGGGGCTACGCAATGGTGGCGCATCACGGAGGCACTCAATTTCCCACTCGTCGAATTCAAGTTGACCACCGCAATTGTGGCACGTCGCGGTGGCACCTTAAATCGGGTTTTTAAGTTCAAATTTTCAGTTTCGTTTAGGAGTCATTAAGGGTAATTTTGACCTTTTCCTAGACTTTAAAAACCGTACAAACAAAGGATTTAGGGTATGTTTGAGAAACTTAACCCTACTTTCATCAAAATCATCATGAATCCTCTCTAGAGCTTCAAACAAGAACTTCAAGAAACTCAAGATTCAACCGTGGGTTTTCAAAATCGATTGAAGATTCGAAATCCCTGGATCATAGGCTTCAAGAAACACCCATTGTTTTCCTATTTTGAGGTACGCGGGGTTTTTCTAAAAATCTCATGGGCATAGAAATCATGATTTTAAGAAATCTCATGGGCATACAGATCAGAACTTGCATTGATAGGCAGGTTACATGTTTTTTAGAAATGCGTCCATGTGATTCAAAAGCCACTTGATGTATAATGTTTTGACAAAGTTGTTTCCCAAACTATTTTATTTACATATAAGATTTATTTTGGATTGCTTTGCGTACCAGTACATATTTATTGACCCCCCCTCCTCCTTCCAAGTTCTGAGGCTCAGTCTAGGGGTCCAGAAAGGCAGTAGATTCGTCAGACAGAGTTGCTGTGATTAGTTGGTTAGCCTTCTCTATTTCAAAAGGCCCGTCTTTCAGATTATGTCACTTATTATCGTTTTGGTCTACTGGGGGCCTTGTACCAGTTTTCAGACAGTTGTCAGATTTTTCTGTAGTAGAGATTTCGTAGACTGAGTTAGATGTTATTAGATGTAGTTGATTTTCAATTTTCATACTTATGTTGAATTCAGAATTGACCATGTTTCCGTAGTAGATTATGTTTTGGCATCTTCTTTATTTATATGAATGTGTTCTTGCTTAACAGATAGAGAGGGACGTTCTGGGCCCTCAGGGTTCGGAATGTCCGTCATGGCCAGGCCCTAGTTTGGGTTGTGACACCTTGCCTCTCTCTTCCTTTTTTCCAAATAAAACACACCTTCTGTTGAACATTCACCTCAAGAACATTATCAACGACAATAAGAACACTTCTGAACAACAATAATATTCAAGTCATCCAACCCTTCAACAACATTTAAAAAAAGATCAAATCTTGGACCTTCGACTCAAGTGTGCTTGAGAAACAACAAGCTAACACACGAAACTACTAATACAAGAAAAATAACACCTATAACTAGACACAAATTCGGCCAAACAACAAGAATGGACAGATTTGCTTCTTTTTGGAATTTTCAGATTTTCAACACTTATTTTTTTTTCGACTCAGAGAGTCCAAGATGGATAGTGTAGGAACACAAACAGACTTAGCTTTGATATCAAATGATAGCAAACGGTATCTAAAAGAGCACGAAATAGTCCACAATCGCACAAATAGCACACACGCACAAGACACTTAACGGAAACAACAAACACCAACTTAAACGATAGAGAAGATATGTAACTTGACTCAAGGAGAACTCATAATGCATTAACTAAAGATTGTATTAATACTCTATAACCTCTACAAAACAAGTTAACAAGCACCACGTTCTTACGGAACACAAGAGGAGCTCAGTTCCCTCAAGCACTCTCGTTTCTAGCCGATACACACAACATAAGAAGAAACCATTTCTTGTGGTGTCAAATAATGGTCTACTCTCTTCTTTAGAGGAAGATGATGTTCAATATTACAAGTGATTTTTAAGAATAATCTAACTAAGAGAACAAGACTAAAGAAACACCTTAAATAGTCTTTACAAGAAGAATGATAAAAGGACCCTTTTGCACTTAATGAAAGGGGAGGGTGTGGAGTGTTTGGGGAAGCCTTGGGGTTGTATTTTGGGCTCCTAATGTCAGCCCCCACATGTCAATACGTACACTCCCTTGGGCGAGTTTGCAACAAGATCAACCGCGTCCATTTTCATAAACACGCCTTGAAGCCTTTGTAGTTCCTGAGCTTGACTTCTAGTTAATGGTCTAGACCCCGTGACACCCGTATCAATAATGTTATAAAAAATAGGTCTGTAGTGCGAGTGAAATATTGTCGACCAAGAACATTTCATTCAAGGCCATATCAACCACCCAGTCTTTCTTCTTTTGTAAACAATAACAATGCAGTTGGTGAATATGTGGAGAGGGAGAAGAGGATACCAAAGGCAAATCCGTATTACAAGAACTCGGAGTTTCTTCTTGAGAAGGATAGATTACCATCTAAAATCAATAGAAAATTGAAGCCGAATGTTGGAGGGAAGAAGGATAGAGGTGTATCGAACCATGGTTTGGGCTTTGATGATAATTATAGGAAACAATTGTGTAGAAGTATACTAAGCAAGTTTTTGAAGTTGAGTCAGGCCCAAGATCCATTTTTTACAGCGGGAAAGAGAGGGAAACAAATTATTATCATCCTTAAAGTTGATCCACGAAACCACACACTACGTCTTATAAAGACCAAAGCCAAAAGGTATGATGCCATATGCATTTTTATTACCTTTTGTGTGCACTATATAACATTACTGATAACAATAATAAGAACCAGCACATCCTACCCACTCACCCTCCCAAAATAAAATCACCATTGTAAAAACAAATTCAGATGATTAATCCCATCGTCAAAAACTGTACAGGAAGGCCACCTGTGTTTAAATTCTGTACAAGAAGCCTCTCTTCGCCATTCTACCTCTTGAATTCTTGTTAGAATTATGCACTTCTGCGTAATAAGATAATGAAAGACGTCCAGAATTGATGGGTTCCACATCTTCAATTAATATATTATAGTGATTTATGATATCATCACACCATTTCCCAAGAAGTGCTTCTTCCATCTTTGTAAAAAGATCTTTATCCCCAGAGTAGATCGCTAAGGTATTCTCTTGGATTTTACCCTTCTCTTTAGTCCAAAAAGAGTTGTTACATGTCCGGTCGGTGCTAATTATCTTTTGGATCTACAAGGAAAGACTCAAACATGAAAAGGTGAAGTTCTTGCAGAGGATTTAGAAAACGGATGAGTTTAAACGTATCACAAAAACAATTAATATGATGCATTCTTAAAGAGAAGTAAAAAGAACAAACATGAAGATACATGTGGTACACTACACACAAAAGTCCCAAGAGATATGAAACTTATTATGAGAAGACCTACATTCTTTACCTTTCCTATAGAATCTATGGCGTTGATAAAAGAAAGAAGAATACAACAAAGAAAATTATTTTTCTCAACATAAGAAGTATATGCCAATGTTCTTGTTAGTGACGCAAAAAAAAAAACCTTTATGGCCTTGAACTACTTAAAGTTTAAAAATCCTAACAATCTTCTTATGTTTTTATGGATAAGAGAACTATTCTAGGTAGAAGTTTAACAAGATGAATATAAGAAATATAAAATAAGAAAGTGTCATTTCATATCCCTTCATGTCATAGATCATCGGCTCAAGGAAAAGTATATCAAAGCAGATCAAGAAGGGGAGTATTTACAGAACCAACAATAACTGTAAGGTCCATAGCTAGTAGCAGTACATGGTTGTTCACTGGGTAATATGGATGTTGCAGCATCAACACTAAACCCAGCTTCATTAACATCTTCCTGCCCCATAAGCATGTCATCAGTGCCAAATGATGAGTTGAATATGTACTCATCATTCACATTAGGATTATGGCCAGAGGAATCGCCCCCAGCAATTTCTATCATATTCCCAGCAGTGGTGCATTATCGAGGAATCAATGCTCTCATTGTTAGTGGTTGACAGTACCTGTGATCCTCCCAAAACAAAACACAATCACGTCTTCACACATTGGTGCTAGGGAAATTCAAGTGGTACAAACAGTACATGGTTGTTTGCGGGAAAATAGGGATCTTCCAGCATCAGCATGAAATCCAGTTTCAGTTGCGTCCTCGTCCTCCATGATTATATCATAATGTGAATATAAAATCAGCATTCATATCAGGATACAAGACTACCAAGGCCTGTTGACTCTCCTTCAGTAACTGCTATGGTCTGCTCAGCATTGATTCATTCTTGAGGAAGTGCGCTCTCATTCTTAGTGCTTAGCACTACTTGTAAAGTTCCTGCGGCTTCAGCATCTGTGCTAATTATATCGAGAATGCTTTCTCTTCTCTTCTCCTTGGTAATGTCTTCAAGATACTTGATGTACTTTTGGGCATGGCTAGCCACGTGCATTGGTGTTCTTGTAATACAAAGTTCCTAGATATACTTTTCTAGTGACCTCTTCTATATTTATCTTAGCCCTGGAAAAAGGACTTATTGCAGGTGATGAAGAATTGATCTTAAGCCTAACTCAACCTCAAAAGAAATCTCATGAGTATAGGACTGCACAAGTCCATATGAGTAGACTAATTATCCATCCCTTTTCCGATGTGGGATACTTAACACTACCCCACATGCCTAGGTCTTGTCAACTAGAGTGTGGACAACATAATACGGTGGCCCAACATCGAGGAACAAAATTTGTGTGGGTTCTAGATTTGATACCATGTAAAGAATGGATCTTGGGTCTAACTCAACCTTAAAAGCTAGTTCATGATAGGAGGATTGTCCAAGTCCATATAAAGAGACCAAGGACCCACTACGCCCAGGAATGGTCAACTGGAGTGTGGACAATATAAGATGGGGGCCCAACATTAGAAAGAAATGAATTGGGTGGGTCTGTCTCTAAAACCATATAAAGAATGGATCTTGGACCTAACTCAACCTCAAAAGCTAACTGAGTACAACTTTTATATAGTTGTTTTCTATAATTATCATCAAAGGAAAAACATGGTTCGATACACCTCTATCCTTCTTCCCTCCTCCATTCGACTTCAATTTTCTATTGATTTCAGACGGTAATCTGTCCTTCTCAAGAAGAAACTCCGAGTTCATGTAAAAAGGATTTTCCTTTGGTGTCCTCTTCTCCCTCTCCACATATTAACCGAATGCATTATTATTGTTTACAACAACAAAAAGACTAGGTGGGTGATATAGCCTTGGAGTAAATAGTCTTGGTTGACTATATTTCACTCGGACTACAGACCTTTCAATCACATTATCACCACCTAAATATTCTTGACGACTACTCGTGATAATTAAACCTTCAGGAAAACCAACAAAAATCCTACCTGTCATTATTACCACTATTAATCGGATTCAACTACACATGCTCATGTGCCATAGCTTCAATCCTCTTCACACAAGTCCTAACCTAATAAAGATCGCCTTCTAATGTCCTTCTAGTTTCTATAATTCTCTTAATATTAAAATTCCCTCCACTTAAACTAACCCTAACCCTATCATCTACTCTAGTAATCAATGGTCTAACAATCTCATTATCTACCTCCGACCCACCACCACCGCTTTCTTCATGTCCAACATCTGTTCCACCACTATCGCATCCCTCATTTCAAAAAATTTTCTCACCACCTTCATTTTAAACAACTGTCCCACCACCATCACGGGGTGGGACAGATTTTGGAAATCAGGGCCGCGATGGTGATGGGACGAATTTCGGAAATAAGGGCCGAGATGTTGGTAAGAAGGTTGTTGAAAATGAATGTGGTGATGGTAGTGGAACTGATTTTTGAAATGAGGGCTGCAATAGTGGTGGGACGAACGTTGGAAATGAAGGAGGCTATGGTGGTGGGACGGAGGTGGATAATGAGATTGTTAGACCATTGATTACTAGAGTAGATGATAGGGTTAGGATTAGTTTAAGAGGAGGAAATTTGAATTTTGAGAAGATTAGAGAGATTAGAAGGACGTTAGAAGGCGAGCTTTCTCAGGTTCGGAATTGTTGAAGAGGATTAAAGATATGGCGCAGGAGCAGGTGCACTTGAATCCAATTAATAGTTGTCATAATGACAGAGGTAGGATTTTTGTTGGTGTTCCTGATGGTGGAATAATCTCGCGTATTCGTCAAGAATATTTAGGTGGGGATAATCTGATCAAAAATAGGTTTATAGTGCGAGTGAAATATAGTCAACCAAGACCATTTCATTCAAGGTCATATAAACCACCAGTCTTTCTGCAGTTGTAAACAATAACAATGCGGTTGGTGAAAATGTGGAGAGGGAGAAGAGGATACCAAAGGTGAATACATATTACAAGAACTCGGAGTTTCTTCTAGAGAAGGATAGATTACCATCAGAAATCAATAGAAAATTGAAGCCGAATGTTGGAGGGAAGAAGGATAGAGGTGTATTAAACCGTGGTTTGGCCTTTGATGATAATTATAGAAAACAATTGTATAGAAGTTTACTGGGCAAGCTTTTGAGGTTGAGTTAGGCCCAAGATCCATTCTTTACAGAAGGAAAGAGAGGGAAACAAGTTATTATCATCTTTAAAGTTGATCCACGAAACCACACACTACGTCTTATAAAGCCCAAATGATGCCATATTTTTTTTTTTTGCCTTTTCTGTGCACTGTCTAACATTACTGATTATAATAATAAGAACCAGCACATCCTACCCACTCACCCTCGCAAAATAAAATCACCATTGTAAACATAAATTCAGATGATTAATCTCATCGTCAAAAATTGTATAGGATGCCCACCTGTGTTTCAATTCTGTCCAAGAAGCCCCTCTTCGCCATTCTACCTCTTGAATTCTCGCTATACACTTCCGGGTAATTAGGTGATGGAACACGTCCAGAATTCATGTGTTCCACATCTTCAGTTAATATATTATAGTGATTTATGATATCACCACGCGATTTCCCAGGAAGTGCTTCTTCCAACTTTGTAAAAAGATGTTTATCCTCAGAGTAGATCGCTAAGATATTCTCATGGATTTTATCCTCCTCTTTAGTCGAGAAGGAGATATTACATGTCCAGTCCGTGCTCATTTTCTTTTGGATCTACAAGGAAAGACTCAAACATGAAAAGGGAAAGTTCTTGCAGAGGATTTAGAAAACGGATGAGTTTAAACATATCACAAAATCAATAAATATGAAGCATTCTTTAAGAGAAGTGAAAAGAACAAACATGAAGATACATGTGGTAGACTACCAACAAAAGTCCCAAGAGATATGAAAGATATTATAAGAAGACCTACATTCTTTACCTTTCCTATAGAATCTATGGTATTGATAAAAGAAAGAAGAATACAAAGAAGAAAACAATTTGTCTTGACATATGAAGTATATGCCAATGTTCTTGTTAGTGACGCAAAAAAAAAACCTTTATGGCCTTGAACTACTTAAAGTTTAAAAATCCTAACAATCCACTTATGTTTTTATGGATAAGAGATCTATTCTAGGAAGAAGTTTCACAAGATGAATGTAAGATATATAAAATAAGAAAGTGTCATTTCATATCCCTTCATGTCATAGACCTTCGGCTCAAGGAAAAGTATATCAAAGCAGATCAAGAAGGGGAGTATTTACAGAACTAACAATGACTGTAAGGTCCACTGCTAGTAGCAGTACATGGTTGTTCACTGGGTAATAGAGATGTTGCAGCATCAACACAAAACCCAGATTCATTAACATCCTCCTGCTCCATAAACATGTCATCAGTGACGAATGATGAGTTGAATATGTACTCATGATCACATAGGATTATGGCCAGAAAAATTTCCCCCAGCAACTTCTATCATATTCCCAGCAGTGGTGCATTATCGAGGCGACGATGCTCTCATAGTTAATGCTTGACACTACTTGTGATCCTCCCAAAAGAAAGCACAATCATGTCCTCACACATTGGTTCTTGGGAAGTTTCAGCGGTACAAACAGTACATGGTTCTTTGCGTGAAAATAGGGAACTTCCAGCATCATCATAAAATACTGTTTCAGTTTGCTTCCTCGTCCTCCATGATTATATCATAATGTGAATATGAAATCAACATTCATTTCAGGATACAAGACTGCCGTGGCCTGCGGACTCTCCTTCAGCAACTGTTATGGTCTGCTCAGCATTGATGCTTTCTTGAGGAAGTGTTCTCTCATTCTTAGTACTTAGCACTACTTGTGAAGTTCCTGCGGCTTCAGCATCTGCGCTAATTATATCAAGAATGGTTTCTCTTCTCTTCGCCATGGGAACGGATTTGAGATGCTTGAAGTACTTTTGGGCATGGCTAGCCACCTGCATTGGTGTTCTTGTTATCAAACAGTTCCTAGATATACTTTTCTAGTGACCTTTTCCATATTTATCTTAGCTCATATCAGGATTCAAGACTACCATGGCCTGCGGACTCTCCTTCAGCAACTGTTATGGTCTGCTCAGCATTGATGCTTTCATGAGGAAGTGTGCTCTCATTCTTAGTACTTAGCACTACTTGTGAAGTTCCTGCAGCTTCAGCATCTGTGCTAATTATATCGAGAATGCTTTCTCTTCTCTTCGCCTTGGGAACAACTTCGAGATGCTTGAAGAACTTTTGGGCATGGCTAGCCACCTGCATTGGTGTTCTTGTTATCACACAGTTCCTAGATATACTTTTCTAGTGACCTTTTCCATATTTATCTTAGCCCCGGAGAAAGGACCTATTGAATGTGATAAACAATTGATCTTGGGCCTAACTAAACCTCAAAAGCTAGCTCATGAGGAGAGGATTGTCCAAGTCCATATGAGGAAACTAATTACCCATCCCTTTTCCAATGTGGGATAATTAACACTCCCCCGAATGCCAGGCCTTATCTACTAGAGCGTGGACAACATAATACCGTGGACCAACATCGGGGAACAAAGCTTAGGCGGGTTCTAGATTTGATACCATGAAAATAATGGATCTTGGGTCTAACTCAACCTCAAAAGCTAGCTCATGAGTGGAGGATTGACCAAGTCTATATAAAGAGACCAAGGACCCTGCACGCCCAGGACTGGTCAACTGGAGTGTGGACAACATAAGATTGGGACCCAACATTGGAAAGAAATGAATCGGGTGGGCCAGGCTCTGATACCATATAAAGAATGGATCTTGGGCCCAACTCAACCTCAAAAGCTAGTTCAGTACAACTTTTATACAGTTGTTTTCTATAATTATCATCAAAGGAAAAAGCATGGTTCGATACACTTCTATCCTTCTTTCCTTCTCCATTCGTCTTCAATTTTCTATTTATTTTAGATGGCAATCTGTCCTTCTCAAAAAGAAACTCCGAGTTTATGTAAAATGGATTTGCCTTTGGTGTCCACTTCTCCCTCTCCACATATTCACCAACCACATTGTTATTGTTTACAACAACAAAAAGACTAGCTGGTTGATATTGCCTTGGATTAAATAGTCTTGGTTCACTATATTTCAGTCGGACTAATGACCTATTTTCGATCACATTATCACCACCTAAATATTCTTCGTGACTACGCGAGATAATTCCACCATCAGGAACACCAACAAAAATCCTACCTTTGCCATTATTACCACTAGTTATCAGATTCAACTACACCTGCTCGTGTGCCATATCTTCAATCCTCTTCACACAACTCCTAACCTAATAAAGATCGCCTTCTAACGTCCTTCTAGTATTCCTAATCTTCTCAATAGTCAAATTCCCTCCACTTAAACTAAACCTAACCCTATCGTCTATTCTAGTAATCAATGGTCTAACAATCTCATTATCCACCTCCATCCCACCACCACCGCCTCCTTCATTTCCAACGTCCGTTCAACCACTATCAAGGCCTTAATTTCAAAAAAAATTCCCACCACCTTCATTTTCAACAACTGTCTCACCACCATCTAGGCCTTTATTTCCAACATCTGTCCCACTACCATCGTGGGGTGGGATAGATTTTTGAAATTCGTGCCGTGATGTTGGACATAAGGACCGATATGTTGGTAGGACGTTTGTTGAAAATGAAGGTGGTGATGATGGTGGGACAGATTTTGGAAATGAGGGCCGTGATAGTGTTGTGGAAATGAAGGATCGATGGTGGTGGGACGGAGGTGGAAAATGATATTGTTAGGCAGTTGATTACTAGAGTTTATGATACGGTTTGGATTAGTTTAAATGGAGGAAATTTGAATTTTCAGAAGATTAAAGAGATTAGAAGGACGTTAGAAGGCGATCTTTCTCAGGTTAGGAGTTATGTGAAGAGGATTAAAGATATGGAGCAGGAGTAGGTGAAGTTGAATCCGATTAATAGTGGTAATAATAACAGAGGTGGGATTTTTGTTGGTGTTCCTGATGGTGGAATTATCTCGCATAGTCATCAAGAATATTTAGGTGGGGATTATGTGATAAAAAATAGGTCTGTAGTGCGAGTGAAATATAGTCAACAAAGACCATTTCATTCAAGGCCATATCAACCACCCAGTCTTTCGGCTGTTGTAAACAATAACAATGCGGTTGGTGAATATGTGGAGAGGGAGAAGAGGTTACCAAAGGAGAATCCGTATTTCAAGAACTCGGAGTTTCTACTTGAGAAGGATAGATTACCGTCTGAAATCAATAGAAAATTGAAGCCGAATGTAGGAGGGAAGAAGGATAGAGGTGCATTGAACCATAGTTTGGCCTTTGATAATAATTATAGAAAACAATTGTATAGAAGTTTACTGAGCAAGTTTTTGAGGTTTAGTTAGGACAAAAATCCATTCTTTAAAGAAGGAAAGAGAGGGAAACAAGTTATTATCTTCTTTAAAGTTGATCGACGAAACCACACACTACGTCTTATAAAGCCCAAAGCCAAAAGGTATGATGCCATATGCATTATTATTGCCTTTTGTGTGCACTGTCTAATATTACTGATAACAATAATAAGAACCAGCACATCCTACCCACTCGCCCTCCCAAAATAAAATCACCATTGTAAACATAATTTCAGATGATTAATCCTATCATCAAAAACTGTACAGGAAGCCCACCTGTGTTTCAATTCTGTCCAAGAAGCCCCTCTTCGCCATTCTACCTCTTGAATTCTGGTTGGAATCGCTATGCACTTCCAGGTAATTAGGTAATTGAGACGGTCCAGAATTGATGGGTTCCACATCATCAATTAATATATTATAGTGATTTATGATATCATCATGCGATTTCCCAGGAAGTGCTTCTTCCATCTTTGTAAAAAGATCTTTATCCTCAGAGTAGATCGCTAAGGTATTCTCATGGATTTTATCCTCCTCTTTAGCCTAGAAGGATCTATCACATGTCCGGTCGGTGCTCATTTTCTTTTAGAACTACAAGGAAAGACTCAAACATGAAAAGGGGAAGTTCTTGCAGAGGATTTAGAAAACGGAAGAGTTTAAACATATCACAAAAACAATTAATATGATGCATTCTTTAAGAGAAGTAAAAAGAATAAAATTAAGATACATGTGGTGCACTACCCACAAAAGTACCAAGAGATGTGAAACATATTATGAGAAGACCTACATTCTTTACCTTTCCCATGAATCTATGGTATTGATAAAAGAAAGAAGAATACAAAGATAAAAACTATTTGTCTCGACATAAGAAGTATATGCCAATGTTCTTGTTAGTGACACTATAAAAAAAAAAACTTTATGGCCTTGAACTACTTTAAGTTTAAATCCCTAACAATCCTCTGATGTTTGTATGGATAAGAGTACTTTTCTAGGAAGAAATTTAACAAGATGAAAGTAATAAATATAAAATAATAAAGTGTCATTTCATATCCCTTCATGTCATAGACCTTCGGCTCAAGGAAAAGTATATCAAAGCACATCAAGAAGGGGAGTATTTACAGAACGAACAATAACTGTAAGATCCACTGCTAGTAGCAGTACATGGTTGTTCGCTGGGTAGTTGGGATGTTGCAGCATCAACACAAAACCAGCGAGATAATTCAACCATCAGGAACACTAACAAAAATCCTACCTCTGTCATTATTACCACTATTAATCGGATTCAACTACACCTACTCCTGCACCATATCTTCAATCATGTTCACACAATTCCTAACCTGATAAATCTCGCCTTCTAACATCCTTCTAGTCTCTTTAATATTCTCAATATTCAAATTCCCTCCACTTAAACTAACCCTAACCCTATCATCTACTCTCGTAATCAATGGTCTAACAATCTCATTATCTACCTCCGTCCCACCACCATCGCCTCTTTCATTTTCAACGTCCATCGAACCACTATCGCGGCCCTCATTTCATAGTGGTGGGATTGATGTTGGAAATGAAGGAGGCGATGGTGGTGGGACGGAGGTGGATAATGAGATTGTTAGACCTTTGATTACTAGAGTAGATGATAGGGTTAGGATTAGTTTATGTGGAGGGAATTTGAATATTGAGAAGATTAGAGAGATTAGAAGGACGTAAGAAGGCGAGATTTATCAGGTTAGAAGCTATGTTAACATGATTGAAGATATGGCGCAGGAGTAGGTGCAGTTGAATCTGATTAATAGTGGTAATAATGGAAGAGGTAGGATTTTCGTTGGTGTTCCTGACCGTGGAATTATCTCGCATAGTTGTCAAGAATATTGACGTGGGGATAATGTCATAAAAAATTGGCCTGTAGTGAGAGTGAAATATAGTGAACAAATGAGGAGAGAAATATTTAAGATTTTCGGTGTTTAAAATCTGTAGCATGGCCTCCAAATTTATCTATAATGCAAGAGTGAGGTGGAGAGGTGCCATCTAAAGGGTGCCTTTTTGGGGTAATCCAAGATGTACCTTTTTTTATTTCCCATTCACATTGTAAAACCCGAACATGTGGTAGGGATTAGATTTAGGGATAAGATCACTATTTAACAATACGAATGTAAGAACTTTCAAATAGGAAAGAATCGCGTATTCCTTCATTACATAGTCCCTCGGCTCAAGGAAAAGCAATCGAAAAATAGAAAATTTACAAAACCGACAACAACATACCAGTCTACCAGTGTTTTAAAGCATATCGAAAAAGGAAAGATTTACAAAACAAACAGCAAAAACATACCCAGTGTAACCCATAAGTGAGGTCTAGGGATGGCAGAGTATGCATAGACTTTACCCCTATCTTGGGAGGTGGAGAGGGTTTTACAAGTACACCTTTGACTCAAAGGAAAGGCATAAAAAAGCCGTCGAATGAGGGAAGACTTACAGATTCATGACAACAAATCAGAAAAAGAAATCCATAAAAAAACTTACTTTATCCATTCAAGGAAAACAGAAAAAGAGACGAAGGCCAAATCATTGATAGAAGAGGGGGACAGAGATATTTGCCTTTGACTTCTTCTCCTCCTACTGACAGTTACTCGGTTAGATTCTCCTATTTCTTTTTTGTAGATTGTAGATTGAGATGTTATTATGTAAGGAATGTCCTTTCATTCCTTTCCGAGAATAGATCCCTGTCTCTTTCAGCACTGGGCTTACCTTTTTTATTAGTACTAGTATTTGTACCCGTACGATGCGCGGTCGGTATTAAAAAGAAATCATTCGAAATTATACATGGCTTTCAAAGGAGCACTAATCTAAAAAGAAATCATTAGAAATTTTACATGACTTTCAAATGAGCACTTATCCTCTGTAAGTGTAAATCCAAGAAAATAATAAATGTATTTTAATTCTCGTGACAGGCAAAAATTATCAGAACATTAAAATGAAAATTTCATTTAGGATTGATAATTCTAGAATAGGATAATATGATTGTCATATAGTATGCTTCGAAAAATCCTCCATATAAAAGAGTTGTGAATAACAACCGAGCAAATAACTTTAGCTTTGAAAGGATAATTAAAAAGACTTTTTATGGAAAAAAGCACATTATTTTTCATGTACTAACTTTTTTATTTGTATTCAGTCGACTAAACATATCAACTACTACAGTACTTGTTAGCAACTTTGTCATTGAAATTGCTTATTTTACAACCTTGTTGAACTAAAATAGAATAGATGTTTAAGCTATCTGGATTGAATTATATAAGGTGCTTTTAAGCTAAAATATGTTTTATGCACTCTTGTAGTACTTAAAGCACTTATTTTTAAATCAAAACAATGAAAATATTTTTTTTTTGACCCCTTTCCATTTTAAAAACAACAAAATATACCATAAGTTATAAGCACATCCCAATAGACTCTTAATCTCCACCCAGTTTATGGTAGGGAACAATTTGGGTGTGATCATATCTTATCATATACAACCTTAGTTGAAGCTCTTCTTTTGAGGCCAATGTGTAATAAAATTAATGTAAGTACATTTCATTCATCCGAAGTCGTCTTCCTTTTACTTTTGAAGTTTCAAATAAATGTGATAGAAACCCATGAATATGAAAGTACTGAACCATTCATTGCCCGCAAATATTAATTAACATAGACTTATATTAACACAAGGACAAAGTATCACACTAACTAACAAAATGACCAAGGAAAAACATAAATATCGACACTAACACACTGACAAAGTAAATTATAAATGAGTTCCAATTTTACACTATTAAGAAGAAGCTTTGATTTTTCACGAATTACAAAAAAAGAATTCTTTCATATATCTTACAATAATCTGAGAAATGATACAAAGGCTTAAAAATAGTGAATTATAAGAAATATTTACATTATAAAATTTAAAAAAAAAAAACAGTATTAAAATGAATACAGGAATAATTTTATCGAAGTCTTTTAAATCTTTTTCAATGAACTTATGGTTCATCCATTCTAACTTATTTCTCTGCCGACATTTTCTTCCTTCATATCCTATTGATATTTTGGTATCTCTCCATTTTCTTGAATTCCAATTACCTACTTTCCAGAAAGATTTTCAAAGGGAGATTGTATTCCTTTAGAATTTTAGATGAACACTTGGCTGCAATCAAAAAGCCTATTGAAGATTACTTGAGTTTTCTGTACCGAAGGTAATCCAAGCTATGTTTTTTGTTGAGCTGACTTTAATGCTGAACAAGACCGTGCTGATACAGGTCCTGCTAGGGCTGTCAAAAGGTTCCTTCCCTCAGTAACATGTACATTTGTTAATAACTTATACCTTTAACTTGGACTTTGACTGAACAACATATGAAATGCTTGTTGAAGAACTTACACTCGGTATGGTAATTCAGTTAGCATCACTTAACTTGCTCTGATGTGAACTACTACTTCCTGCAAGAGGAAAAAAGGACACATAAAAGTTGAAATTTACTTAAAAATAGTATACACTCTCATGGTAGTAGAAGATAAAAGCCGCCGTTGAAATCAACTTATACACATATGCACACAAAAATATCAATAACAAATAGAATTTAAAAAATATAGTAAGACAATGGACTCATTCTAACCCACTGGACAGAAAATTAGCAATATTGATTCATGGATGAATTTTCTTTTTAAATATATATAGTAGATGTCGAACCTCCTTCTGCTAGTTCATGTATAAAGTTACTCATATTTTAAACTCACTTAGTGATAATCATGGCTCCCCCAATTACAGTCACCTGCAAACATGTGTAGGCATCCTGAATTCAACCTTTCACAAATGCCGCAGCAAACATAAAAATATTCACAGGCATCAAAGTTAGAATATACAACATAAAAAGATATGTGAGAAAACTGTAGATCATTGTAAGAAATGTGTACATGCATCACACTTATCTCATTCTTATTTTTTCCATACATTCACTTATCTAATTTCAATTTTAGAATGTCAGTACACATTTGTAATATAAATACTTACCTTTTCCAAACACATAACTTTAATGGCCTCTATCATGGCAAAGACAGACAGCATACGAGAAATGTTTCACAACTTTGCCATCTTCCAGTTGTTTTGAAAATGAAAACAAAAGGCAACCCCTCTTTTGGATTGGCACACATTATTTGAACTCCTCTTCCTTTCAGTTTCACATCTGCAGCACACACTGAACCAAGTGGTAATAGAAGCTCATATACATTTTTAACACAATCATTAATAGAGACAAATTACCACTTTTATCTGTAAAAACAAAAAGGGAAACAAATTTTCTAGATTTTTTATCACTGCTATATGAACTTCTTATCTATGGAAAAATGGCTTAAATAAATTTTTCAATTTGTTCCACCAAGGTGGGAAAGAAGTATTAAACATGCCCATTAGCAAGAAATAATAGTCACTAAATCACATGTCCATCACATTCCAAATGAAAGAAAGAACGTAAAGTTCAAGTTGCCACGAGAATTACCTTGATTTCGCGTATCAACATCAATGATTCCTTCATGACACGCCTCGTAATTATCAATTAGTCATGTTGCTTTGTATATTGTCATTTTCTAATTTTTTCTGGACTAAGTTTTTTTTGCAACAAAGTTTAAATTTGATTTTTCTCAAACCAGGAGATGATATGGAGCAGAATATATATAAAATTGTAGCCTTAGTGAGGTTTAAATCGCAACATATATATATATATATATGTATATATATAATCTTTGTTGGAAAAATTAAATGCTAGAGTTACTATCAAGTGGGAAAACATTTCAATCATTTCATTAGTTTTGCGCCAAAGTAGTTTGTTACTTAAATGAAAAAGTATTTACATTGCCACGACATGTGGTTGGTATTAGCCAGTAAAGTTTCATCCACATGACAAATTTTTTAATCAAATGTTAGAACACAAAATATCAAATCTCAGTACAAAAAAGATCTCTACTGAAAATATCAAAGTTTAATTAGAAAAAGATATCTTAAAAAAATCAAAGTGAATACTTATTGATCGACATATAAAGAAAGTACATCTAAATAAAAATTTTGAAGGCAAACCTTCCTTGTGAGTTGAACTAAAATTCAAGTTATTCATTTAACATTGTCACATTCTTAGATTACCAGACAAAGTACAAATAAATTAAAGTACATAAAACTGCACAGTTAAAATCAAACAACCCATAAACCTTAGATGAAGAACAAATAAATTTTGAAAAAGATATCAAATAGATGCAAAGCTTCTAACTTGTAGGAATCACCAAAATATTTAAACCAATTGCAACTTAAAAAAGTAATATCTCAGAAATTTTTCTATCACAAGACTGCAAATAAAGTTGAACAACCAAAGAAAGGGGAGTTGTTGAAGCTTACATTGAGAGGAGAATAATACATGATGTTTTACTTTCTCGACTCCATACACATGACATTTTTTGTAGATCTTATATAATTTTATGCAATCATGCCATATTTGATTTCTCGCCTATCAAAAAAAACCCCATAAACACATTTCACAGAAGCAAAAAGAGATAAATTAGAAGAGGAATAATGAATCTTCTTATTCCAGAAGAATGGCTGTGAAAATATGGGAAAATGTAATGCAACAGGAAAGTGATTATACAACAATTGAGATCGGTAAAGTGTGAACTTACCCAACCTTCCGATGTCAAATTTTGGCAGATCTACTGAATTTTTGTGATACCCAGAAAGGAACTTTGATTTCCATACCCAAAATTTTATGTAAATCAAAGAAAACTCATCGACAATCGCCAAGCAAAGGAAGGGACTTTTGTAAAACTGTGAAAAATTATGCTCTGAAAACAGTAGTTTCTTCAATTTGAATCGGTTACCAAATTATATAAGTAACATGCTTCTTGATTTCCAAAAATTCAATTAAAAAATGAAATTGAGACACCATGAAGATGAGGAAAAAATAGGATAGGAGAATACAAATTAAACTCATTTACAAGAAAAATTATGTGGATGGGGAAGTTATGATTCTATATCTTCAATTTATTTCTTGAGCTATTATCTTTAATGGAGGTTTCTGCCATTATTTTATTTTTCATATAGGGTTAATTTTGCACTGTTAATTCAAATTATTAATTTGAAATTTAAATTTTAGTTAAAAAGTAATTATTTTGGTCTTAATTAACAATTATGTGGAATTTTTCTGTGTTGCCACTTGGCAGAAGGAGTGGGCTTCTTCCTCTCCTTTTTATTATATATAGATATAGATTGAATTTATGTCACAGTGGCTCATCATCCTTGTTAGAAAAGGAACAAGAAACTCTCTTCACGGGAGGGGCCAAAAATTCAATTGTTGGGAATGATAAGACCAATTGGAGATGAATATATCATCAATTTGTTTAAATGAAAGTTAATGATGTGGTTATATCTAGTTAAATCAAACAAGCCTGCATTAGTTGTCTTTTCCTTGGGATGATATAATTGACATTCTTCTTTTTCATTCACGAGATTTACTTGTTGCTTTTTATTGTTGACAATCTTTTTTAAATACCAAAAATTTAAATTTAGGAAACCCCAATCTAACCAAAGTAGTGCAGTGCGATATCATTGCACACTACCGAAAAATCGAAAATCGAACAACATCGACAAGCATACACCGGGAGATCCAGCATGAAGCCCCATCAGCATTACAACATAACCAAGGATCGACAGAGAAAGTCCACTGGAAACAAACAATAGTTGAACAGAGGGCATTTGAAAGATCACTTCCTACCAAAGAAATGAAATAAGAAACTGATAGCTTTGGTAAATACATTCAGAACCCATGATTTAGCACCAATAAATAAATTTATTCGAATAAGAGGTTGTTACATAATCTTTGACACTACTGTTATAAGGTAAGCAATAAAAAATGTGGATTCATAGTTTGCTGGCACACACAGTGTTGGCATGAGGAAAAGGGTCACTTTTTCTGTACATTAAGGATTTCGGTTACGAGGTAACCCTTGCTTGTAAGAGGTTTTGTCAAAAGGAAAAAGAAAAACACCAACAAACTACATAAAGATTGTTTTTTCCAGAACTCAGAAACAATTGCTAACTCAGTTGTTTGATAAATTTCAACCAAATTAGTTTGAAGATGGACGAAAGAGTAGCGTTGAAAGGCATAATGGAATAAGTCTTCAGAAAACAAAGTGCTGCAATATGAACTGACTGTCTGGTTATGAACAACTAAGATCAACACTAACAGCCTCTTCCCCACCAACTCAGAACACCGTCAAAAGGAATGTTTACAATGGGGAATCTCTGACATCAAAGTCAGATGATGATCCACACTGCATGAGAAGATGGTGCTTTCCCAACATCAAATTTGGAATTGCTATCGTTGTCTTCATCCCTATGCTCAGTGATTAATGCTTCAAGATCACTCCCAATTCTAGTGATAGGTTGTTTGCTAGCTAACAAGGGTCTTCCAGCGTCGACAAGAAATCCAGTTTCATTTGTGTCCACCTCCTCAATGATTATGTTATCAGTCCCGAATATGAACTCACCATTTACATCAGATACAGACTATCCATTCCATTGACTAGAGGACTCCCCTCCAGCAACTGCTATGATCTGCTCAGCATTGGTGCTTTCTTGAGGCAACATTCTCTCATTGTTAGAGGTTGACACTGCTTGTGAAGTTCCAGCGGCTTCAGCATCTGCACTAGTTATATCGAGAACTCTTGCTTTTCTGTTCTTTCAGGGGATGGCTTCGAGACGCTTGAAGTACTTTAGGGAATGGCTAGCTTCCTGAGTTGGTGTTCTTGTTATCAAACAGTTCCTAGATATAATTTTCCAGTTACCTCTTCCATATTTGTCTAAGCCCCTTAGAAATGACCTATAGCAGGAATGACAGAAATAAGTTATTATCAACTTTAAAGTCTTACTCTCTCTCAATCAGATAACTTGTAAAGTCCAGAGCTAAAAAGTATGATTCCATAGGCATATTGTTAAAGTTGTGACCCGAATTTTTGTTGATGGACCTTTATGTTTTTGGTCCTAGGAACTATTTGTACGCACGTAATATATAAGTGCGATCTAGTGGGTTATTTTATTATTCAGAAAATTCAGCCTTCTCCACATTGTACTCTCTTTCCATTATAGTGAAACCTCCTCTGTCTCTGCCCATGGTTTTTCCCGCAAGGGTTTCCAAGTAAATCTATGTGTTGTTCTTATTTTTTTTTATGTCACGACCTGAACCGGGGCCCTGACCATGACGGACATCCCGAACCACGAAGGTCCGAGAGCCCTTCTAACTTGAAATTATATACACCATTCATATACAAATAGGAAATGCGGAAAAATACATAATGAAACGGAATCATGGTCATAAGTATGAATTCAATTTATAATATAGAAAGTAAAGACCAACAACAACTAGACAATGTAAGAACCAGTCTGCGAAATCTCTACTACATGATCAAATCAAAGCTTTCTGAAAACTCGGACAAGGCCCTCAGTAGACCAAAACCATAATAAATGATAAATGACTGAAAACAACTAGGTCTTCTGAAATATAGAAGGCTCACTAACTAAACTCTACACTTTTTCCGGAAGAAATCTACTGCTTATCAGGACCCTAGATTGAGCCTCAGAACCTGGGAGGGTAGGGGGTTAATTCAATTGTACTGGTACGCAGAGCAAATTCAAAATAATAATTGATATTCAACATATATGAGAGCAATTTAAAAACAGTTCATAAATATATCATATGGTAAGAAATCACATGGGCATTGTTGAAAGACTCTGTAAAATCATCTGAACTCTGTGACTCTCTTTATTTTACTTCTGCTTTAGGTGGTACACCCTACAATTTCACAGCTTTCACCGACTACCATATCTCTGTTTCCACCATTGTAGGAGTACTAGTAAGGGAAGAGCACATAAGATCACACAGCAGGGTGCCACAACCTTAATCTAGTCATTATGTCCTTGTTGGGCTCAAGATCACAAAGCAGGGCTCCAAACCATAAGTCCCAATTTGGGATGACAAAATACTAGGTACATAAGATCACATAGCAGGGTACCAAGTTTCCGTGTCGGCAAATCACGTTTTCCAGCATAGAGTCATTTGACTCGTGCTTCCTTCGGGTAACCACCTAACTCACATTAACCCAGTTTTTAAATCTTTAAAACATGTATTCTCTGAAATCAAAATCTGAAAACTCTAACTCAGTTACAAAATACATTTATATAGTATCGTCATACCATTGACTTGCAAGTCACATCTCTGAGCCATTATTAGCATTTTAAAATCTCTGTTTTCAAAATATAAGTTCGGAAACACCATATCAATAAATCAGTTCAAGAACTCTTTCTTTAAATTCATGTAAATACATGCAAGAAAACTTTCTCTTTGTCAACATTTCAATAATATGTGGTGGTCATGTAAAATTACTCAATCACATGCAATTCTTTCTCAATAAAACAAGCATATAAGTATAATAAGAGACTCCCTCCCATCATCTGCAAATCATGTCAAATACTATGATATTGAAAATTCCACTTTCAAACCATTAAACATGTATTTCAAATCATTCCCAATAAGTTCAAAAACATAAATTCATCACAAGAGAGGGATATCATAATTTGTTCTCTCAAACATCCTTCAATCATAATTTTTCATACATATACATATACATATAAATCAATTTAATGGGATAAGACCTAAAGGCCTAAACAACAATATCAATAAAACATTCATGATGCATAATTAAAAATCATGAATTCCAAAACACTTTTCTAAATTCATATTTGATAATCTTTAATCATGTTCTAGTGTTTACAAGACCATGTGGTTTTTAGGATAAACCTAACATACCTTAAATTAGAAGCTTTTGAAGGAACTCTAGCTTTTGGGATGCTATACGTATGATTGATGAGTGCTTCTTGTAGCCCTGGCAATGGTGATTCCGAATCTTGAAGAATTAAGGAAAACCCACAGTTAAATCTGGAGATTTATTGATCTTTGGATTGAAACCCTAAGGAGTGTTCTTGGTGATTTTGGGAGAAAATAACCTTATTTTGGTATTTCGGGGATTTAATCCCGTGTTAAGGATGAATAGGGGATAGAAAATACCACTTTTGCCCTTAAAAATGCGAAAATAGAACCTGAAAATTGGGTCAGTGCGACAGAGCGTTCGTCGCGCGCTAATCTTGTGATGCTATTGTCTCAGTCACAAAAATGGCCATAACTTTTTGCTCGGGTATCGTATTTTGGTGAAATTAGTATTGTTGGAAAGTTAATTTGAAGAAGTTTCATTTGATATATAGCAGGCCCTGTAATTCCTTATATATAAAGAAATATGGCTGATTTAAGTTGATCCATGTTTCGATGCTCACTCAAACTCGAACGATATGAAAGCATTCAACTCGTCCTTGAGTTTGGGGACGTCTATGATCTCAATTCATGCTCAAATAGGTTCACACACTACATAATTGATTAAAATTCCAAATATTCATAGGATTTATGGATTTTGGATCATCTACTCATAAAAATAATGGTTTTCGTTCTAGCCCAAAATGCGGGGTGTTACATTATCTCCCCCTTGGGATCATTCGTCCCCGAATGATTGGTAGGAATGTTGAAGTCTTTAAGGAATGGAATAATATGGACATGATATGTCTTCTAAGAAAGGATATAGCCGAGCTGAAACATTTAAACTTCTATCATGAAACTGAATTCTGAGCTGACGTGACTTTACTTGCTTTAATGAGATGATTCATGGTAAGATTTTAGGATTCCCTTGAAGTGTTCATGATCAAATCATACATTTGAATTGAGAAGTGATAGCTTGTAATGCCCCATAAAATGTGTGCATGTGCTAGCCCCTAGTAGTGTACTCTTAGCCTTGGAAACTTGAAAATATTCTATGTGTCAATAGACTTAGTCTAATTTTTAGCTCCTAATCTTCGGGGATTTTATTTTCAATCCTCCCGACCTCCAATTTTAGATTTTCTTGTTGCGTTGCGATGGGGTAAAGTCTTAGTACATTTCGGGTGAGTTTTGAAATTTTTAGATGAGCCTAAGGGAATGTTTGGTGTTCCATTCCAGTAGCTCCGGGCGATAAGGGGGCGCTGCCCGGGGTTCTCCCCCTCTCTAAGGCAGGCACCTCCCGGGCTACCCCACCTCTCTAAGGCAGGTGACGCCTGGGGTACTCCGCTGCTCTAGGAAGGGCGCTGCCCGGGGTATCGCGCCAGGCCAAATTTCAGCACCCTATTTCATCTCATTAAGGGTAAAATAATACATCTCCAACCCCTTATCACCTCTAACATGGGATTAATCTCCCAAATACCCATATCATTGATATTTTTTCCAAAAATCACCAAGAATACTCCCATGGGATTCAAACTATAAATCCAAATAACTCAAGATTCAACCGTGGGTTTTCAAAAGTGATTGAAGATTTGGAATCCACAATTCGCAAGCTTCGAGAATTATCTATTATCGTTCGAGGTTAAGGTACGCGGGTTTTTTCTAAAATCTCATGGGTATTGAAATCATGATTTTAAGAAAAGGGTTTTGATTTATGAATATAATCATGTTTTAGAAGTTTTGACGGTATTGAATTGGTCTTTAGACCTTCCCCCAAATTGATTAAAAAAAATTATATATATATATATATATGTATGAATTTAAGGATGAATATTCAAATGAGAGCGTGAATTATAATGAACCCCTCTCTTATTATGACTTTCCCATGTTTCATATGATATGAATTGTTCTAAAATTGCATCTTGAAAGCATGATATGAAATGTCTTGATTTATTCTATGACTTGAACATGATTTATAAATAAAAAGAGGGGGTTATGCATGTTCATAAATGTTGAATAAACATATAAAAAAGAGTCCATGGTTTTTCCAACACACATGACCACCTTATGTTGTAACGCCCCGCATTTCGGGCTACAATATAGACAATGATTCCGATGTGTTGATAATCCCGAAGCCATAAATCCTATGCCAATATGTCATTTTAATTATTTGCATAGTATGTGAATCCATTAAAGCTTTAATTTAGACCATATATATCCTTTGACTCAAGGACGAGTTGAAAACTACTTCGATCAATTAAGTTTAAGTGGATATTATAATTTGTGTCAACTTCTATCGACCGTGACTCTTTGTATATGTAGAATTAGAGAGTATACTATGTGTAAAATGATAGATTTTAGAGTTATCTTTCCAAAGATACCAATTTTGCTAAAATCCGGCACCCAAGAAAGAAGTTATGGCATTTCAAAGAAGAATGCATCGCCTAACCAATCTCACATGGCCAATGAAAAGGATATGCGATAGCATATGCGGCGCCTATGTAAATATATGCGATATCATATGTGGCGCATATATTATGGTTTCAAGTGACTTAAACACTCCATTTTTGGGGCAAAATGGTCCTTTTCCCACCCTTATGCAGCCATAAACACGAAATTCAGTCCCCAATTCTCCAAAATACATCCACATTCATCTAAAAATTCTCAAGAACACTCTCAAGGGTTTCAAACTAAACACCCAAATAAATCAAGATTCAACCGTGGATTTTCAAAATTGATTAGAGATTCGGAATCCCCAATCCATAGGCTTCAAGAAGCACCCATTATTTTTTGAAATAGAGGTACGCGGGGTTTTTTTAAATTCTCATGGGAATAGAAAAATCATGTTTTAGAATGGGGTTTTTGAATCTATATATATATTCATGTATTAAATGTTTTAACATCATTGCTTTCGTCTTTTGACCTTCCCCAAAGTGATTTGAGAATATGAATGTATGAAACCATGTATTTAAGAATGAATTCTTGTTGAGAGCATGATTTTCGGTGAATTCCCTCTTATTATGAATTTTTCAGATTTCTCATAGCATAAGAATTGTTTTGTAATGCATCCTTGAAAAGCACTATATGAAATCATTGAACTCTTGTTATGATTTAAAGGTAGTTTTAAATCACTAAAGAGGGAATCTAGCATGAATGTTTAATGTTCATAATGCATGTAATGAAAGAGTGCATAGATTTACTTAAGGCACTAGACCACCATGTGTTGATGAAGTTTTGGTATGATTTTGACTTGAGTTTCGAAATGCGAAATCTTCTATATCAGTTGCATGTTTTTGGTGGTCTAAATTATGCTTTAAATAAAAAATTTAGCTTAATGTATTATGGCTCAGAAATCATGACTTACAAGTCTTGGTATGACGATACCAATTCAGACCAATGCCATATCAGACTCAGACTAATAGACATTTCAGACTATTATGATTTTAGACATTCAGAATGTTGCATGTACAGAAAAGGTTAAAAATGGGCATACAGAGATGTTAGGTGGTTCCCTGAAGAGGGCTTGATTTCAAGCAACTCATTGCCTAAAACCGTGGTTTGCCGACCCGGGTATATTATTATACGCTGACTTAAGTGTCGTGTGGCATATCAGATTCAGGAACCCCAACCCTTGTGGCATACTCGGGTTAGAGTCTTCCCCATCGAGTCAATGGAGGATTCCATATCGCCCATGGAATATCAGACTTGTAGGGGATACCACCTAACTCAGAAGTAATACACAGATCAGAGTTTAAGATTTACAGACAGGTTACATGTTTTCAGAAGGTGCCCATATGTTTTTAGAAACTGTTTTATGCATAATGTTTGATGAAAATTTGCTCTCACGTATTATATATATATATATATATATGTTCAATTACTCTATTTTGGATTGCTTCATGTGCCAGTACAATTGTGCTGACCCCCCTTCCTCCCAGGTACTGAGGCGCAGTCTAGTGATCTAGATCCTCAGTGGAGTCTACAGACAGGGTTGCCTCAGAGTTCAGTTGGTGAGCCTTCTTTGCTTCGGAAGGCCTAGTCATTTAGAAATTTATTTCAGTATGGTTTTTTGTCTGCTGGGGGCCTTGTCCCAGTTATTCAGATAGTATGTCAGTAGAGATTTCGTAGACTGTTGCAGATGTTTATTAAATATTGTTGGGCATTTTTTCTGGCCGTTAACTATTTAAAATTTTTGACCATGTTACCGTATTATTGTGTCTATTCTGTATTACTTTGATCATATGAATTATGTGTATGATTACCAGATAGGCAGATGGGGTTTCGGCCCTTCGGGTTTGGGAATGCTCTTCACGGCCAGGGCCTTAGTTCGGGTTGTGATAAACTTGGTATCAAAGCACGGTTCATGGTCCCAGGGTGTCTGCGAAATCGCATCGGGTAGAGTCTTGGTTATGGGTGTGTAGCGTGCCACACTTATAATCAAGAGGCTACTAGGCATTTAGGAAATATTTCCCTTCTTTGTGATTTAGTTCGTGCTTCGGAGTTTGAACTGTCCCCTAATCAATGATCTCTTGTATTTTAGAAACACATTTATGCCTTCATGTCGTATTATCGATCAGAATGCTCAGGCAGATAAGGTCCATCCCACCCATGGGATGCAGACCCATAATAGAGATCACACTCTAAAACCTGTCCCTACTCCTGGAGTCCTTACAGTCCCGACCAGTCCACCTCGGGCTCCGCAGACTAATGCCAACTATCCCCCGACTGCTCAGTGAGATATTTCAAACGCAGAATTCAGACGGTCTATTCATATGCTGACACAGTTGGTAGATAACCAGGCTAAATGATCAGAAGATGTTGGGTCTGCATCTGTTATGTTTGAGGCTACTAGGGTCGGACATTTCATGAAAAGGAACCTACCTAAGTTCACTGGAACCAAGGTGGAGGAAGATTCATAGGAGTTCGTGGATGAGATGGAAAAGATCTTTAAGGTAATGCATGTGGATGAGGTTGAAGGGCTGGAACTAGCAACTTATCAGCGTAAGGATGTTGCGAATCAGTGGTATGCTGACTGGGAGGATACAAAAGGTGAGACTGTTGAGCCCACAGTTTCGGGCAAATTTGTGGAAGTTTTTCTTGATCGATTCGTTCCTCTGGAGTTGAGGGAGTCCAAAGCAAAAGAGTTTATGAATCTGAAGCAGGGAAGTATGAGTGTCCAGGAGTACACTTTGAAGTTTAATAAACTAGCCCGCTATGCACCAGAGTTGACCTGTAATATGAGAGCCCGGATGAGGAAATTTGCATCCGGCCTTTCTGATAACCTGGTGCTTGAGTGCCAGGGGGAAATGTTGAATAAGAAGTTTGAATTTTCTAGGATGATCGTTCATATGCAACAGGTAGACGACAAAAAAAAGAAGATCTCTGAAGCTAGGGGTGGAAAGACAAGCGAAAAGAGATAGATCAGCCGACCAGAGTTACAGTCAGCCTCAGGGCGGTAAGTGGGGAAATAAATGGAAGAAAAAGAAGAATTGGGGTAATGCACAGTCTACTTCCAGTTCCCCAGTACCCCGAAGACCAGCAGACAAACGATCTCAGAGTTTTCAGACTAACCATGGATCCAGAGCTCAGGAAACTCAGTCACAAGGTAGTGTGGCTCAGCAGCATCATACTTTCCGCGGTGTGAGACTTGTGGTAGAAATCATCCGGGAAGGTGTCAGTTGGGCTCATTAGTGTGTTATTCATGTGGTCAACCGGGTCACTTTCAGAGGGAATGTCCATCTTCTAGAAATAATGTTGGTGGTACAAATTCTTAGGAAAATTCTTTGGCACCACCCTCGCCTCAGAAGGGCACCACATCTGCTGCCGAAAACAGTCGCAATCGGTTATATTCTTTGACCAACCGCCAGGAGGCATAAACTTTCCTCGATGTTGTTACCGGTACGTTAAAAATCTTTTCCCGTGATGTTTATGTATTACTCGATCCCGAGTCTACTTTATCCTATGTGACCCCTTATGTGGATGTTGGTTTCGGGTTTCAGCCCAGTGTGATTTCTGAACCCTTTTCTGTTTCCACCCTGATGAGGGATTCTATTGTTGCTAGGAGGGTGTACAGGGGTTGTGTTGTTACTGTTTGTAGCCGGGATACATTAACAAATCTCATAGAGTTAGATATGGTTTCTTTTGATTCTATCTTGGGAATGGGTTGGCTCCATTTGTGCTATGCCACATTAGATTGTAGGACTCAAAGGGTCACTTCTTCTTTCCCGAATGAACCAGTGATAGAGTGGGAAGGACATTCTTTAGCACCCAGAGGGAACTTTATATCCTATCTCAGAGCCCGCAAACTCATTTCTAAAGGTTGCTTGTACAACCTTATCTGAGTTAAGGACTCCAATGCTGAGAGTCTTCCAGTTCAATCTGTTCCTTTAGTAAAAGAATTTCCAGAAGTCTTTCCAAATGATCTCCCAGGAATACCACCTGATGGGGAGATTGAGTTTGGTATTGATGAGTTGCTAGACACTCGTCCTATTTCCATTCCTCCATATAGAATGGCTCCTGCAGAACTAAAAATGTTGAAAGAACAGTTAGTAGATCACTTAGATAAGGGTTTTATACGCCCCAGTGTGTCTCCTTGGGGTGCGCCTGTACTTTTCGTGCGAAAGAAAGATGGTTCCCTTCGTATGTGCATAGACTACCGTCAGCTGAATAAGGTCACGATTAAAAATAATTATCCTTTTCCTAGGATTTACGATCTTTTGACCAGTTTTAGGGTGCCAAGTGTTTTTCAAAAATAGATCTTCATTTGGGTTATCATCAGTTGAAAGTTAGGGAGTCAGACATACCCAAGACAGCCTTCCGAACCCGATATGGTCACTACGAATTTCTAGTCATGTCCTTCGGGTTGACTAACGCCCCTGCAGCCTTCATGGATCTTATGAATAGAGTATTCCATTAGTTTCTTGACTTGTTCATCATTGTATTTATGGATGATATTCTGATCTATTCTAAGAGTAAAGAGGATCACGCCAATCACCTCCGAATTATTCTTCAGACCCTTAAGGATCATCAACTGTATGCCAAATTTTCAACGTGTGAATTCTGGTTAGATGCTATTGCCTACTTGGGTCATATCGTGTCCAGTGACGAGATAAGAGTGGATCCCCAGAAAGTTGAAGCAGTGAGAAAATGGCCCAGACCCACGACTCCAACCGATATTCGGAGATTCTTGGGTTTGGGGGGTTATTACAGAAGGTTCGTAGAGAGTTTTTCTACCATAGCTTCTCCACTCACTAAATTGACTCAGAAAAAGGCAAAGTTTGTATGGTCTGATCTGTGTGAGAATAGTTTTAAGAAGTTTAAAGACAAACTGACCGCTGCTCCTGTTTTGACACTTCCCGAGGGTATAGATGGCTTTGTGGTATACTGTGATGCGTCCTGTGTGGGACTTGGTTGTGTGTTGATGTAGCATGGTTAGGTAGTGGCTTATGCATATAGGCAATTGAAGGTGAACGAGCGGAACTACCCCACCCATGATTTGGAGTTAGCGGCTGTGGTGTTTGTACTTAAGCTTTAGCGACACAACTTGTACTGTGTTCACTTTGATATCTTCACTGAACACAAGAGTCTGCAGTATGTTTTCTCGCAGAAAGAATTGAACCTCAGGAAGAGGCACTGGATGGAGCTTCTGAAAGACTATGATATGAGCCTGCATTAACATCTGGGCAAGGAAAATGTAGTAGCCGACACCCTCAGCAGGTTGTCTATGGGAAGCCTTTCTCATGTAGAAGAAGGAAAGAAAGAGATGGTGAAGGACATTCACCGCCTTGCAAATTTTGGAGTGCAACTCTTAGATTCCGAAGATGGAGGGGTAATTGTTCATGAGTTAGCTAAGTCATCCCTTTGTGCTGAAGTTAAGGAGAAGCAGGTTGAAAATCCCATCTTGATGCAAATCAAGAAAGATGTGGGTCAACAAAAGGTTATGCCGTTTGAAATTTGTGGTGATGGTATTCTGAGATTTCAGGTAGGTTGTGCATTCTGAATGATGATGGACTTCGGGAAAGAATCCTTGATGAGGCTCACACTTCGAGGTATGTCGTTCACCCAGGCTCTACTAAGATGTACCATGATCTGAAAACCTTGTATTGGTGGAATAACATAGAATGTGATGTAGCTGATTTTGTGTCTAAGTGTTTGAACTGTCAACAAGTGAAGGTAAAACACATGAGGTCAGATGGTACTTCCCAAGAGATAGCCCTGCCTTTATGGAAGTGGGAGATGATAAACATGGACTTTATTACAGGACTTCTAATATCCCGAAACCAGTATGATTCTATATGGGTGAATGTAGATCGGTTGACAAAGTCAGCCCACTTTTTTCCTGTGAAGACTAATTATTCGGGAGAGGGTTATGCTAAGATTTACATTGAGGAGATAGTTCGGTTTCATGAGGCACCAGTGTCCATTATATCCGATAGAGGAACGCTATTTTCATCTCAGTTCTGGAGATCTTTTCAGAAGGGTTTAGGTACACAAGTGATTTGAGCATAGCTTTCCAGCCTCAGACGGATGGGCAAGCTGAGCGTACCATTCAAACCCTCAAGGATATGTTGAGGGAATGCGTCATTGATTTCAAAGGTAGTTGGGTAGATAACCTTCCAATGATTGAATTTGCTTACAATAATAGTTACCATGCCAGCATCAAGATGGCTCTTTTTGAGGCTTTGTATGGGAGGAGATGTAGGTCTCCGATAAGATGGTATGAAGCGGGTGAGACTCAGTTGTATGGGCCTAATCTTTTTCATCAGGCGATGGATAAAGTGAAGATCATTAGAGAACGACTCAAGACTGCTCAGAGTCGTCAGAAGTCCTATGTCGATGTTCGGAGAAGAGAATTAGAGTTTGAAGTTGGTGATTGGGTGTTTCTCAAAGTTTCTCCTATGAAAGGAGTTATGCTGTTTGGAAAAAAGGGTAAATTGAGCCCTCGCTATATAGGGCCATATCAGATTCTGAGAAAGATTGGTGCAGTTGCTTATGAGCAAGAATTTCCTGCAAGTTTGTGTTTCGTTCATCCGGTAATCCATGTATCCATGTTGAAGAAATGCATTGGAGATCATTCTTTTGTGTCACAAGTAGAGGATATCAAAGTGACAGATTCCTTGTCTTACGAAGAAGAGCCCGTTGAAATTTTAGATCGCCAAGTTTGAAAGTTGAGGAGCAAAGAGATAGCCTCAGTGAAGGTATTATGGAGGAATCATAAAGTTGAAGAACCAACTTGAGAACCAGAAGATGATATTAGAATTAGATATCCCTATTTGTTTTCTTCGATGGATGATGAGACAGAAGGTACTATTCCTATCTTATCTTTCCTAGTCCTTATTATGCTTGAAATCGTGTCTGTCTATGTCCCGCATCATCATTCGGGGACGAATGATCCTAAGGGGCGGGGGAGGGGGGGGGTAATGTAATCCCCGCATTTCGGGCTACAATATAGACCATGATTCTGATGAGTTGATAATCCCGAAGCCATAAATCCTATGCCAATATGGCATGTTAATTATTTGCGTCATATGTGAATCCATTCAAGCTTGAATTTAGACCATAGAGGTCCTTTAACTCAAGGACGAGTTGAAAACTACTTCGATCAATTAAGTTTAAGTGGACATTATAATTTTTGTCAACTTCTATTGACCATGACTCTCTGTATACGTCGAATTAGAGATCCTACTATGTGTAAAACGATATGTTTTCGAGTTAACTTTCCAACGATACTAATTTTTCTAAAATCCGGCACTCGAGCAAGAAGTTATGGCCTTTTAAAGTAGAATGCGTCGCCTAACCAATCGCACATGGCCACTGAAAATCATATGAGGGACCTATGTAAATATATGCGATATCATATGTGGCACATATCTTATAGTTTCAAGTGACTTAAACACTCCGTTTTTGGGGCAAAATGGTCCTTTTCCCACCCTTATTCAGCCATAAACACGAAATTCAGTCCCCAATTCTCCAAAATACATCCACATTCATATAAAAATTCTCAAGAACACTCCCAAGGGTTTCAAACTATAAATCCAAATAAATCAAGATTCAACCGTGGGTTTTCAAAATTGATTAGAGATTCGGAATCCCCAATCCACAGGCTTCGAGAAGCACCCATTATTTTCCGAAATAGAGGTATGCGGGGTTTTCCTAAATTCTCATGGGCATATCATGTTTTAGAATGGGGTTTTTGAATCTATATATATATTCATGTATTAAATGTTTTAACATCATTGTTTTTGTCTTTTGACCTTTCCCAATGTGATTTGAGAATATGAATGTATGAAACCATGTATTTAAGAATGAATTCTTGTTGAGAGCATGATTTTCGGTGAATTCCCTCTTATTTTGAATTTTTCAAATTTCTCATAACATAAGAATTGTTTTGCAATGCATCCTTGAAAAGCACTATATGAAATAATTGAACTCTTGTTATGATTTAAAGGTCGTTTTAAATCACTAAAGAGGGAATCTAGAATGAATGTTTAATATTCATAATACATGTAATGAAAGAGTGCATGGATTTTCTAAAGGAACTATACCACCATATGTTGATTAAGTTTTTGCACGATTTTTTCTTGAGTTTCGAAACGCGAAATCTTCTATATCAATTGCATGTTTTTGGTGGTCTAAATTATGCTTTAAATGAAAAATTTAGCTTAATGTATTATGGCTCAGAAATCATGACTTGCAAGTCTTGGTATGATGATACCAATTCAGACCAATGCCATATCAGACTCAGACTAATAGACATTTCAGACTATCATGATTTTAGACATTCAGAATGTTGCATGTATAGAAAAGGTTAAAAATGGGCATACAGAGATGTTAGGTGGTTCCTCGAAGAGGGATTGAGTTCAAGCAACTCATTGCCTAAAACCGTGGTTTGCCGACCCAAGTATATTATTATACGCTGACTTAAGTGTCGTATGGCGTATCAGATTCTGGAACTCCAACCCTTGCGGCATACTCGGGTTGGAGTCTTTCCCGCCGAGTCAATGGAAGATTCCATATTACCCGTGGAATATCAGACTTGTAGGGGATACCACCTAACTCAGAATTAATACACAGATCAGAGTTTGAGATTTACAGAAAGGTTAGATGTTTTCAGAAGGTGCCCATGTGTTTTCAGAAACTGTTTTATGCATAATGTTTGATGAAAATTTTCTCTCACGTATTATATATATATATATATATATATATATATATATATATGTTCAATTACTCTATTTTGGATTGCTTCGCGTGCCAGTACAATTGTGCTGACCCCCCATTATCCCAGGTACTGAGGCACAGTCTCGGGGTCTAGATCCTCAGTAGAGTCTACAGAAAGGGTTGTATCAGAGTTCAGTTGGTGAGCCTTCTTCGCTTCGGAAGGCCTAGTCATTTAGATATTTATTTCAGTATGTTTTTTGGTCTGCTGGGGCCTTGTCCTAGTTATTTAGATAGTATGTCAGTAGAGATTTCGCAGACTGTTGCAGATGTTTATTAAATATTGTTGGGCATGTTTTCAGGCCTTTAACTGTGTTAAATTGTTGACCATGTTTCCGTATTATTGTGTCTATTCCGTATTACTTTGATTATATAAATTATGTGCATGATTAACAGATAGACAGAGGGCGTTCCGGGCCTTCGGGTTCGGAAATGCTCGTCACGGCCAGGGCCTCAGTTCGGGTCGTGACATATGTGTAACATCTCAGGCCCATTGTTGTGTGAGGTATTTCAAGGGTAATTTTTTCTTTTTGTTTTGCAATTTATTTCATGCAATTAAAACCATCTTAAGTTATCAGTTACAAGAGTTATTTCCCTCAATGGAACATTAATTTTTCTCAGCCAAATACGCCTCTCTACTTCCCATCAGTTACATGCCTTAAACCAGTCACTCTATTTTCCACCTGTTCATACGATAAAAAGCCTCACTTCTCCATCAATTTTGAGAAGTTTTCCATTAGAATATATCTATATTTTCCCCTCAATCACAACTCCTAATAAACACAAATTGGTGAGAATCACATTGGAATTTCTTTTTCCAATCTCAAAGTTCTTTCAACGTTTAAGAGGTATGCAGGACCATTCCTTACTCTCATTTTTGGACATTGTACTGTTATCGAATTCAAATTGCTCTAAATCTATTTAGGTTTTAAAGGAAATTCTTCAATCTTATCAATGAACTTGAATGGTTTAATAGGTGTTGGATGTGTAAAGATAACTCTCAGTTTCATGTTCTTTCTTTCTGAATTTTGTGAGTTCCAATGACCCTCGTGATTTGATGTACTAATCATAGATGTTTTTGGCAATAACTATGAAAGATTTACGATCAGCAAAGTCAAGTGATTACACCTAGAGAACACCCCATTATTTAAATGAAGTGAGAGAGAACTAATTACATATTCTGTTGATCAAAGATGACCTCTCCTAGTTATTTTTGAATTTCCAAACATATCTACTCTTTCTTTGACTTCATTGCGAGATTGTATATTCGTCTATAACGTGGTTTCTACACACGGTTCACTTTCCAGTAGTCCTTATCTGACACACCAGTGTCACAGCCTTGTAGCTGCAATATGCTTCATTACTTTCTTTTCCAACTGCATAATTACTAAATAACAAACAGTACAGACTACTCGTTCTCCCGCTGCAACGTTCAGACAACAACAAAAAAAAGAACATACTGTTACATCGCTAATTCAAATATATTCTACTCTATTATTAAGTAAATATAATACGCAGTATGTAAGAGCAACATCCTCTTTAAGGTATTCCCTTAAAGTCGTTCAAGGAAGCCTTCCATTCAACCACTACTCTATCTCGGTAGAAACCAATAACAATTTCTCGGCAGACTCTGTCACAGTGGAAATGACCAGCCCGTAATTTCTCTGTCTATGCCTCGTCTTAGTGGCGATTCATATCTTTATGGTGCTCTTAGATACATCCGTAAAAAATCCTCGGGACTTCACCTGGCTAGAGGGGAGCCCACTAGTGTGTTTAAGTTCTTCATTTTGAAAGAATGTACTTTTGTTCATATGAATCGTGCGTTTGATCCTACAGTAATATGTCCTCTCAGACCCTCTCGTACCTTGTTACCAATGACACTTTTAAATGAGAAAGTATGCATCCCGATTCTTGAGGAGTGTTGTCATCCAAGATATAATGTGATTTAGGGTGTTGTGGGTCATAAATAGTAGAATGACTGTAGGGCTAGAAATATGATGTCATAAGTTAAAGGCCAAAAAGTGGGAATAGTGATTGATTGGAGTATGTTGCTAAGGTCATGTATTCAGTAGTCAAGTAATGTGGTGGAATGATATGCCCTTTGATGATTGAGGAAGGTGTAGCAAGAATTGTGAAAATGTTATTGTATTAAATTGAGCAATAATGGAGGATTAAGGTGATTTAGAGTATGTTTGAACTAGGAAAGAAGTTTATGATGGCATACCATTATGTTAAAAAATATCAAGAATAAGTTGCGAATGGGAGGATAGAGTGGTTAAGAGTTGACAGACCTAGGCTGCACATTGTGATTTTGAAAAAGAAAATCTCTATTTTACGGAGTAATGATTTTAATTTAGGCAGGTAATGGATAAGTAGTTGTAGTGTTAAAGCAGAATGCACTTGTAATCTGCAATTAGGCCGGTGAAGAAATTAAGATTGATTGTTTTGTCACGTACTTTCAGTGGACTAGTATTCATTTTATTTTTTTTGTAGCTATGAATCTGTGTAGTATGTGAGAAGTTGTGTTGGTGTCCATGACTAGTACTAGACGCTATGTTGGAGTTGTGAATGATTGTCGTGCTGGAACAAATTGTAGTTCGGGGGCGATAATGCTAGTTTTATGGAATTGATCTAGTAGTCTTAGCGTTTATGATGATTAGTTTGCAAAAAGTGTTTATGATGATTAGTTTGACAAAAGTGTGAAGTTTCAATTATTATATATATGTGACCCCTAGGTGAGATAGTAAATTGTGGATAAGCAAAAAAAAAAAAAGGGTCCTTAAGGTTTATAAAGAAAATAGTGCACACAAGTACTATGTTATTACATGAGATTCTGAGGATAGGTACGTATTATATGGTGCCCCTGAGAGCTGAATTGAAGGGACTATAGATAGACGATGTGTAATTCCCTTAGCGTAGTTTTAATCCCACTGAGTTGGGTGAACATGAATTTAGGGATGTGATTCCAGTAGACTAATAAGAGAGAGACAAATTGGTATGTGTAGAAGTGATTATATATATCAATAGGAGAAGGAGTTATAGAATGATGACCGTAGAGGAAAGATAAAGTTAAGGGAAGTAGCTTAAAAAAAGGGTTCTAGCATCGGTTTTCTATCTACAAATATAGTCTATCAAGGAAAGTTTAAGCATTCTTGTGTATAGTAATACCCCAACTGTGCAGAGTGTTGTGCTTATATCTCAGTTAAGAAGATAGGTCCGTACCTAGAATATTGATCTTTGAGCTAAGGGGGAGATGACAAGGTGTTGAACCAATCTGGGTCTTGAGCTTCAGGGAGTGATGTCCCAAAAATAGAAAAGATGAGACATCTATCCATTCCTATATCAAGATGTTCCTTGTACTTCAATAAAAATGACACTCTGCTCCTGTCTTGCATACTTGCATCATGCCCTTGACTGAGGTTTACGCTCTTCATACTGATTCATATCCATACTCAGTTCCTAGAATGAAAGTAATAGCTTCACTCAATGTTACCAGACTTACTCCATGAATCCATGAATTCCAGTATACCCAGCCCTATGAACTCACACTTAATGATAAATTTCGAACTCATGTTATGTCATTATCTATGTCTTGGATCACTATCCAGGCGTTCTTTATGTAATTAGTATATGAATTATCCGTTCCTAATATGTACCACGAGGTTAGTCTTGGACATAACTGGGAAACAACATGTTAATAGACGCAGACTCTAGTAATATATTAATATGGATATTATAAGTTGACAATGATGGTGTGTGGTATTCAGAGGAGAAAACATAGTGATAAGTGTTGCTAAGCTTAAGGGTTATCAGTCATATCGTCTAAGGTGGAAATACTCCTCCAACTACGTTCAACACATCCTTCATTCTTGTAATGTAACTTTAGATTGTGTGGAACCTACATTTAAGCCATGCTACTATATAGTTCTGCCTGTATATGTGTCTTTCGATTCTACAAACTCGTGCTTCATGTCCATAGTGTGATAATTCTTGTATTTCTAACTCTTGCTTCGGAATTCCCTTGTAGTTGGTTGTCAAACCCTTGTCATTGTTACAACTCAGTCATATTGAAGAGTACAGTCCAGCAGACAATCATAAATAGTTTCAACTCATGAACTTTCTTCCTGACAAGACCTTCATTCGAGGACGAATGACCCGAAGGGGGAGATATTGTATCATCTCAGGCCCATTGTTGTGTGAGGTATTTCAATGGTCATTTTGTCTTTTTATTTTGCAATTTATTTCATGAAATTAAAATCCTATTAAGTTATCAGTTACAAGGGTTATTTCCCTCAATGGAACATTAATTTTTCTCAGCTAGATACGCCTCTCTACTTCCATTAGTTACATGCTTTAAACTAGTCACGCTATTTTCCACCTATTCATACAATAAAAAGCCTCACTTCTCCATCAGTTTTGAGAAGTTTTCCATTAGAATATATCTCTATTTTCCCTCTCAATCACAACTCCTAAGAAACACAAATTGGTAAGAATCACGTTGGAATTTCATTCTCCAATCTCAAAGTTCTTTCAACGTTTAAGAGGTATGTAGGACCATTCCTTACTCTCATTTTTGGACGTTGTACTGTTATCGAATTCAAATTGCTCAAAAACTATTTAGGTTTTAAAGGAAATTCTTCAATCTTATCAATGAACATGAATGGTTTAATAGTTGTTGGATGTGTAAAGATAACTCTCAGTTTCATGTTCTTCCTTTCTGAACTCTGTGAGTTCCAACGACCCTCGTGATTTGATGTACGAATTGGTATCAAGAGCTCTCTTCTTGAGGGACCCGCATTTGAGGGAAATATATCTTTATCTTTTTGATTTTTGTCCAATGGATTTAGAGACTCCTCCCACTGCACTAGCACCACCTGTCTTCAAAGTTGAAGGCTATCATGTCAGGGCAGCAAGGTTGAGGAGGACTACGAAGTTCCTCCCTTTCTTGAAAATCCATCCTTGGCAAAGATGAGGAATCACAGGGAAAAGAAAATAAGAAAATCAAAGGATAGAGCAACGTTATTCGCTGTAATCTCATCTGAAATCTTTGTCAGGATTATGACATTGAAATCAACTTTTGAGGTATGAAATTTCCTAAAGAAAAATATGAAGGAGAAGAACGGATCAAAGGTATGCGTACTCTTAAACTGATCCGAGAATTTGAAATTCAGAAGATGAAAGATTCAGAGACAATCAAAGAGTATTCTGATAGATTACTCAACATTGCCAACAATGTAAGATTACTTGGCTCTGAATTTCTTGATTCTATATTGGTTCAAAAAATTCTAGTAATTGTCCCCGAAAAGTTTGAAATAACTATTTCCGTACTGAAAAATTCTGAGTATTTTTCACAAATTAGTTTGGCAGAACAGTTGAATGCTTTACAGGTACAAGAACAGAGAAGACATATTAGGTCCGAAGGATCTATTGAGAGTGCACTACCTGCAAAAGTTCAATCAAACTAGGGAGACCAATGAAAGAAGAAGTGGAACAACAAGGAAAACTAAGGTTCTCATTCTCCTGGGATCAATAGGAGAGGGAAACATGATTTTCTCCCTTGCAAGCATTGTGGAAAGAAGGGTCATCCACTATTCAAATGCTAGAGAAGGACAAACTAACAGTATGAGAAATGTCAGCAGATGGGACATCATCAGAAGGTTGCAAGAAAAACACTCAGCAAACTAATGCTACACAGGTAGCTAATCAGGAAGATGAAGAGCAACTCTTTGTAGCGACATGCTTTGCAACTAGCTGCTCGAGTGACAAATGTCTTATTAAGAGTGGTTGCACAAAACACATGACATTTGATCACGGTCACTTCAAGGATTTGGATACTTTAGTAATTTCCAAAGTACAAGCTAGTAATGGAGACTATATTTCTGCTGAAGGCAAAGATACAGTGGAAATCAAATGCTCCTCAGGTACAAAACTAATCAAAGATGTGTTTTTTGTACCTAATATTGGTCATAGTCTGTTAAGTGTTGGCCAGATGCTTGAGAATGGTTTCAAACTTCTCTTTGAATCCAATTACTGTCAAATCTAGGATGAAGAAGGCATAAGCTTATTCAAGGTAATGATTTTCATGACCCCAAAATGAGGGTCATGATGACACTTGTCGCGGCGTACCTTGACAAGTACGCCTATCACTCAAACTGATACGAATGGACAAAAAGACAGAAATACCTAAGCTAAGGCTTCTAGAATAAAGCCGAACCATATAAATGATCATAACAATGGGGAAAGAACTTATCCAAAACACCAATCATGCCCAAAACCAGGTGTCAATAGTGTAAGAACTACTAATACAATCCAAGAGTCAAATGCATCGGAAAAATAACCACAAAGGAATAATAACTGTCTACGAACACTAATAAAGACATAACTATTATAGAAAGATAGAGGTGCACTTCGGACGCATGAATGTCCAACCGCTACCTTGGAAGCTCCAACAACCGCCCGAATCAAGTAAGCTGAGGCACACTCGAGCTAGGACCTGCACCGATAATTACATCACATATAGGCCCCCACATGGGCACAACATGTAGATAGATATTTTTCATGATTAATTCTCACCCTTAACATGCATTTTGTACCATCATTTACTACCCAGCCCAGTCTGAAGAGTTAAGCCATAACCTACCTCGAAAGTCGAAACCGGTCCGCTACACTTGAACCCGCGAACTTACTTTTCACAAATAATCTGAAACTCTACTAAAAACATCAAATATGAAATCTACGTGTCAAAACAAAACCAACGACACCCATATTGACTACTTTTGGTTCGGGGTCAAAACGGACCCCCAAAATAGGTTTCCGAGAAATAAGAGAAAAATTGGAGCTTTACTTCAAAACTATGTTTCCCATATTTTTAGAAACCTACAGATGAAAACCCAAGTTAAATCGAGTGAAAAACGGGGTTCAAATCAAAGAAAAACCATTTTTGAGCTTTACCAGGTAAAATCCTTGAAATACGGGTTAAAATCAAGAATTGGAGTTGTTTTGAAGGTTAAATTGATGAAAAACTAGTAATTATAAGATAAAAATATTATTCAAGTGAAAGGGGATGAAATTTGGGTTTCAAATCATGCCCTAAAATTTTTGGGGTTTTGAGAAATTTATCAAAAAATTTCTAAGAAAAGGGTGAATTCTTACCTTAAATCCGTAATAAAACCAAGAATAAGATGTTAATCTAGATTTCCAAGCCCTCAGAATTTTCACTTTTAAACTTTCAAACTATTTAGGGTTTAACTCTCAAGAGGCAAGATGAAAAATGTGCAAAATAAGTCAAAAAAGCTTATTTATCAGTGCAAATTTTTCTGCACTGCTGTCAAAAGAAAAAGCTGTTTTTTTTTTAACTCAATCTGGACTTCATGGAATTATGCAAAAAGTAGTGGCTTAATCATAGGTTTTAGTTATTGCATTTTTTTAGTTTTTAAGCACCACTTCACATTAATGAAAAATCAACCATTGTGCAGTAAATTATTTGTTCTCTTCTTGCTTTCTTTGTTTACATTTCAAAGAGTTGAAGTTAACCTTACAACTCCAACAGCTTAGACTAAATACCCTTGCGAATTTGCATCGTTGGAGCTTTTGTATTTGCTACATTTCCATGGCGTTTGGATGATCCAGACTTCTTCTTTTGTCCCATATTTCTGTAATACTACAGTTACTCTTCTCTCCTAGCACTGTAGCTAAACGTTGGCGTTTTTTTATGCACAAAAATCCAAAATCGTTCAGAGGTGGTATTATTCAAAAGTAGAGTTGTTAAAATGGGGCAGTCAAACCTAACTGCAAGCATACTTCCTTGTTATATGATTAGGAATCTCTTTTATTCAGTTTTTTGATATTATTTTTTTACTTATCAGTTTTCGTATCTTTAGGATTGTATTTACTTTGGTTTCTATGTTAATAATCTTTGTATGTAATACACTGGCTATATAAGGGCAAATACAGTAATCAATGTATATCTGTTCATTGCTACCAGTTCTTCTCTTACACTTCATGGTATCAGAGTTATATTGCTTCAATAAGCTTTATCCCTTTTTTCTCTTTCCTCCAGCCCACTAGCCTCACACCTATGTGACCCCAAATACAAGTGTCATAAATGCCGACAACATCTCCGGAGCAGAGACTGTTGTCTAGTTCAATCCGATTACATGACTCCCCATGAAACGACTGAAGATGACATAACCTGCGGTGGAGGTGCGATCTTGAGCTCCAAAGCTAGAAACTGTGTTAACAGAAATTCCACTATGAGTAGCATTAAAGAGCATTGCATGAGAAGTTGGTGCTTTCCCAACATCAAAAATTAAATTGATATCATTATCTTCATCCATGTGCTCAGTGATTACTGCTTCAAGGTCACTGCCAGTTCTAGAGATTGGATGAGTGTAAGTTCCATTGCTAGTAGCAGTACATGGTTGTTAGCTGGGTCATAGGGATCTTGCAACATCAACACGAAACTCAGCATCATTAGCATCCTCCTACTCCATAATTATTTCATTAGTGGAGAATGATGAGTTGAATATGAACTCATCATTCACCAAAGAATTATGCCCTGAGAACTCCCCTCCAGCAACTGCTATAATCTGCTCAGTATTGGTGCTTTCTCGAGGTAACATGCTCTCATTGTTAGTGTTTGGCACTGCTTGTGAAGTTCCGGTGGCTTCAGCATCCGCGCTAGCTATATCGAGAATGCTTGCTCTTCTATTTTCCTTGGGAACGTCTTTGAGGTGCTTGAAATACATTTGGGCATGCTAGCCACCTATGCTGGTGTTCTTGATATCACACAGTGCCTGGATATACTTGTCCAGTCAGCACTTACATATCTAAGCCCCAGAAAAATGACCTATAACAGGAAAGAGAGAAATAAGTTATTATCAGCTTTGAAGTTAATCCAGGAAACAAGGTCGTAGGACAACATTTACTTAAAACTTTTATTTTCTCTCAATCAGCTAATCACACACATCTTATAAAGCACAGAGCCAAAATTGTATGATTCCATAGGCATATTTGTTGCCTTCTGTATGCACTGTGTTTGTGCTTTATAAGATGTAGTACGTGGTTAGCAGATCGAGAGAAAATTAAACTTTTAAGTAAATATTGTCCAGCGATCTTGCTTCCTGAATGAACTTCAAAGCTGATAATAACTTACTTTTTTCACTTTCCTTCTATAAGTCATTTCTCCGGGGCATAGATATATTTGGAAGAGGTGACTGCAGAAGTATATCCAGGCACTGTGTGATAACAAGAACAACAACAGAGGTGGCTAGCCATGCGCAAAAGTTTTTCAACCACATCAATCCCTGCAGCAAACAGAATAGAACAGCAAGACTAAGCGTTCTCAATATAATTAGTCCGGAGGCTGAAGCTGTGGGAACATAACAAGCAGTGCCAAGCACTAACAATGAGAGCATGTTGCCTCGAGAAAGCACCAATAGTGAGCAGATGATAGCAGTTGATGGGGGAGAGTCCTAAGGACCTAATCCTGATTTGAAAGATGAGTTCATATTAAACTCAGCATTCCGCACTGATGACATGATTATTGAGCAGGAGGATGCTATGAAGCTGGCTTTTGTGTTTATGCAGCAACATCCCTATTACTCAGCGAACAACCAAGTACTTCTACTAGCAGAGGACCTTACACTCATCTTCCATGTGACTAGAAATGGGAGTGACCCTGAAGTACTTCTACATGCATATGTGACAAGAAATGGGAGTGACCCTGAAGTATTAATCACTGAGCACATGGACGAAGCTAATGATATCAATTCCGTTTTTGATGTTCGGAAAGCACCAACTTCTCATGCAATGCTGCTCATAGCGGAGTTTCTGGTAACACAATTTCTAGCTTTTGATCTACAAATGCACCTGAGATCAATGTGTCTGCTCATAACGGAATATCCAGTTATGCAGCTGCTAGCATTGGTGCTGTGAATGCACCTCAGAACACGGTGGATGATCATATCGGAATGACCAGTTTTGCAGTTGCTAGCATCGGTGCTATGAATGCAACTCAGTACATGATGTCTGCTCAACCTGTTTTACAGGTGCCAGCATTGGTGATATGAAGGCACCTCAGAACATGGTGGCTTCTCATAGTGTGATGACCAGTTTTGCTGTTGCTAGCATCCGTGCTATGAATGCTCCTCAGAACATGGGGTCTGCTCTTAGTGGAATGACTTGTTTTACAGGTGCAAGCATTGGTACAATGAATGCACCTCAGAACAAGTGGCTGCTCATAGCGGGATGACCACTTTTGCAGTTGGTAGATCCGTGATGTGAATGCACCTCAGAACGTGATGGCTGTTCAAATCAGAAAGACCTAGTTTTGCAGGTGCAAGCATTGGTGCTATGAGTGCATTCTGAACACGGTGACTTCTGATAGTGGGATGACCAGTTTTGCACCTTCTAGCATTGGTGCTATTAATGCACCTTAGAACATGGTGGCTGCTCATAGCAGAATGACTAGTTTCTCAGGTGCTAGCATTCGTGCAACTAGTGCACCTTAGAATACGGTATCTGCTCCTTCTCAGTTACCTCCCTTCGTCTCCTCATTTAATTTTGCTGTTGGGGTATGACCCAATTTAAACATTCCCTTTGATGGAGAAGGCATTTTTGATCTGCATGACCTGTGCACTTACTAGATGTTTTGAGTTGGTGGAGAAAGGCTATTAGTGTTTGGTATTAGTTTTTCACAACCACATAGTGATACTGCACTTGTGTTTTGAAGACTTATTCCATTATGCTATTCGGTATTACTCTTCTTCGTCTATTCTGCTTTTGGTTGGAATTCTTAAAAAGAAAACTGAGTTAGAAATTGTTTTCGAGTTTTTGTAAACTCTTTACTTTTGCCGTTTTCTTTTTGATGCCGTAACGTCTTACAAGCAAAAAGTTCAGGCTAGAATCAAATGCTACTAAGCTAAGTTTATTTATATATTCTCATGGCTACCTGATCATAAAACAAATATAATGCTATGACGAGTTGAAAATCAAATTGATACGATTGCAAGAATGGGAACAAGAAGTAATTTACTAGCCACCACCTAGGTGGTTTGGGTGGGTGGGGGGGAGGTTGAAATGTTGTGATCATTTTACTACATAACTTAATAGTCCAAATGTCATGTCCAGAGTCGAGGCCCTAGACGTGGCACGCACCCGATACTATTGCTAGTACGAGCGAACATTTTGGCATATGTCATGAGCATACAACTAACATAATGAATAGAGAGGGAAAAAAATAGTATAAGATTTCTTAAAGGATAGTCTTTCATCAATGATCATTTATATCACTTAACGTCTGGAGATACAATAGTCATGACAAATAAGACTAAAAATTACAAGATCTGTCTGGCAACTAAATCAGTCTGTGAAGCCTCTAATAAGTACTAACACTCAAAGGAAAGAAAATATAATGAAGTCATCATATCTTGTCCAACCTCCTGATAGGAAAGAGGCTCACCAATAACAGAATATATAGATCCAAATGAGGCGCCTGACAGCAGACATGAGAGACAGAACCATGAAAGAATTTAGCACCAAACATTGTCAATACATGGAATGTATTGGTATGCAAAATGACTTAAAGAGGGTAGTACTTCAAGAGATAAGAAATGACAATAAAATTCATACGTAAAAGAAGACAACTGGAAAGGAACAAGAATATAAGTTAAATTTATGATTAAACATGTAAGGTAGATTTAATTCCTTTGATTATTTGTGGGAGAAAGTAGTGAACCGTCATAAACCACCATGTGAGCGCATGGAGTCTGATCTCGGCCTGATCAGCTAAGCCATCCAATACCTTGTCGGGCATAGGACATGGAATGACTTAATTTGCTAGCATCCATGGTTAACCCCTTTTCGGGACACATGATAAAAAGAGTCATCCGATTTGTGGAATAATCTCTATCCTACGTTGGCAAACATAGTTTTGGGCATTTGTTGTTTAAGCCTATGCCTTCATGGTCATCTATGTCACAACCCGAACCAGGGCCTGGCCGTGACGAGCATTTCGAACCATGGATGACCGAAACACCCCTATCTGGTTATCATGCACCTAATTCAGATGATCAAAGTAATGCAGAAGAAACACAATAATTCGGAAACATGGTCATAAATATAAAAAGAAATAATAATGGGGAAATAAAGTTCCCCCAACATCAATCAACCTCTAAACAACTGTCTACGAAAATCTCTAACAAATGACTGATTCAAGTAACTGTATATAAACTGGGACAAGGCCCCCAGTAGACCCCAAAACTAAATATAAGATAAAACGACTGCAGGACATAAGACCTTCCGAAACATAGAAGGCTCACCACTTGTCTCTGCAACTCTGTCTGAATGATCTACTGATTCTCTTGACCCCTAGACTGGGCCTCTCAACCTGAGAGGTTGGAGAGGGGAGGGGGTCAGCACAAAAGTACTGGCACACAGAGATATCAAAATAAAACATAATATTTTTACAAATATAGTTGAGAGCCATTATAAAGCAATTTCATATTAAATCATTTGAAAACACATGGACATAATGCAATAGTTTCTCAACAACAATGAAATGCAACTGAGCTAGGTGGAATACCCTACATAATTTACACAAACTATCAAACCTCGGTTGCCACTGAGATTAGAGTATAAGTGAGGGAGAGACACACAAGACCACGAAGCATGGTGTCTCGACTCAATGGTAGTGCCCAAGATCACTTAGCCCGGGCTCCTACCTATAGTCCCAATTTGGGAATGACATAAAGTCAAGTACACAAGATCACTTAGCCTGGTACCAAATTCCTATGTCGGCAAACACGGTTTCCAGCGATGAGCCCTTACACTCAAATGCCTTCTTCGGGCATCCACCTATCTCATGTAAAATCAATGCATTCAAACTTTATTTAATTCAATCACGTATCATATTCTGTAGGGTATCGTCATACCCGACTTGCAAGTCATCAATATCACATCCACATATGCATAATCATGTAAAAATCAAGGTGCTTCATCATTTACAAGTGGTAAAAAATAATTATTTCAAATTCATGCTCTCTTTTGTTGGTCACAATATGATATGGGGTATCTAGACATTATCATGAGAATTTGAAAGAAATTTACCATTCATATTTATCAAACTTCCATGGAAAATCTCAAATCACATATGCATGGTTTCAACCATTGAAGTATATAGGCAAACAATTCCCATGACATAAAGAAAAATGACTTAGAAATCATATTGAAAGCAAGTTATTAGTATTTGATTGAAAACCCCCATTTAAAAGCATGCATGATCATAAAAACTACACCCATGAGATTTTAGGATAACCCCACGTACCTCTATTTCCGAAAATACTAGATGTTTCTTGAAGCTCGCGGATTTGTGATTCCGAATATGTAATTATCTTCGAAAACCTACGGTCGAATCTTGAACTATTTGGGTTATTATTTTGAAACCCTAAGGAGTGTTCTTGAGTAATTTTGATGAATGAAGGTATATTTTGGTGTTTGAGGGATTAAATCCCGTGTTGGTGGTATATATAGGGGTGAAGGATGACCAAAATACCCCTAAGGAACAATTAAGGTCAAATCTGTCCCTCAGTTGACAGTTTGATAGACTGGAGTAAATCGATTATAACTTTTTACTCATATTATAAAATTGGATGAAACCAACTTCATTTGAAGGAGGACTCAAATATATTTTGTTTGATATATTATATCTCACACAGTTTATTATATACAGGGATTTATGATTGTTTGAAGTTGACCCTGAAATGCTGAAAACTGGGCAATAGACTATGCGTTTTGCTACTGTTTTTAAATCCAAATGCAGCCTTATGCGTTCCGACAAATTCCGAAACTTATCCGAGATGCACTATGAGCTTTCCCAATTGTAACTCAACTTGAAAATCTAAAAACGAATGTCGAAAAGGTTTAAAAGTTGTATCCCGAAGATTGCCAGCTAAAATGACTAAGTCTCATTTTACACATAGAAAATTAAAAGTCATTAAGTCTAAGAGCTGAATATTAAAGACTAATCTATGAACGCCTTTTACGAGGCGTTACAAGCTAACTAACTCCCTTAAGGTCATGACATTATCTTACTTATTTATATTCAAAGTGTTAACCTCATTAGGCTCATGTTAAAGGTTTAGCCATTTTAGGCTCATCTTCATGGTTTAGCCGTTTTAGGCTCATGTTCATACTTTAGACATTTTAGGATCATCTACATAATTTATCCACTTAGGCTTATATTGGGAATTCAACCGCTTTGGGTTCATAAGATTTTGATTTAGCACCATTTCAGAGCATTTCCAAGCATTATAGAGTAAATTGAAACTTTACAGCTAGAAGTCATAATTCTTATTCAACTGTGGACTAAACTTCAATTGACTTGTTATAATGAAATAATTAAATTAAGGATTCACCCCTTTACTGTAAGAAGAGAAGAAGAAAACTAAAGCCTCAGAGACCGTCAAGTTCTTAAATCATGGATTTTACAGAACTTAATGAATTAAGGTATAATTATGAGAGTTCCAGTTAAGATTCATAACTTTGAGTTTTTATTGGAAAACATCTTCTGTAAAACAGCTTAATCATTTTTATAGGATGTTGCAATTTACCTACTGGAACATAACAAGAATGTGATCTGCAAGAAAATCTTGGATTAGGGGAGCACAATGAAAGGGTAGTAAAAGATGGGAGAATTAGGTAACAAGGAAAACATGTAAATAATAGGATGTATGTCGCAGGAGAAGGTTGGTCAATAAGTCTATGTCAGTAAGGCAACTGAAATAGTCTTAAGGAAATGGTCTCTTCTATCTGCACGTGTTTATTCAATCTTCACGTTTTTAGGTAAGTTTTTGTCGTTGTAAGTTCCATTAATTTTTGTTATTGATTATAAGAAATAGAAGCAACCGAAACCACGTTCAACTAGAAATTACACATACTTATTAAACTTAAGGATATTTAAAGTGTCAACATATAATCTGGCACATATATCAACTTAAGAGACTAAATGGAACTATGCTTCTGTAGGAATAGGATTTCACCAAAAACAAAAAATGAATAAGTATTCATGATCTAAGGTGATTTTCAGATTTCCTGAAAACTTATTAATAGAATTAACATAATGGATGAAGATAAAGAAATTCCAGATTTCCCAGAGAATTTATTAAGGAAACCGGACATGTTAACAGTAATTTGAACTGAGAGAAACAATAAAACATGAAGATGTAAAGAAAGAGTTCTACATACCTTTTACTGTAGAAAGAAGTTGAGACCGAAAGAAGGGATTTCGACATGCTTTCGAGAATCAATTCCCTTAGATTTTTGAGTGCTGAGTTTGAGAGGTGGACTAGAATTGCTGGATGATGAATAGTTGTTGAATTTCTTGAGAAAGTGGCGTTTTTAAATGTGTGTAACTGAGGAAGACAGGGAGATAGTAACTGATGGAGTTTTTAATGTGTGTAATGAGGGAGATGGTAACTGATGGGGGTTTTTAATGTGTGCAATGAGGGAGACTGTAACTGATGAAGTTTTTTATGTGTTTAACTGAGTGTGAGATATTACAATATATCCCCTTTGGAATCATTCGTCCTCGAATGAAGGTAATAGATTCGAGAAAAAATAAACTCTATGCACAAAAATTATTGAATGAGACTTAACGCAGACATACATAGGACATGGGTTTCAGGGACATGAACAGAACAACTTAAGATGTGAATTCATGGAAATCATAGGCATGAACCATAAGGGTATCTTGGTTATCTGAATTGGGTTCATAGGGCATGAATGGCATGATGAAGACTTGGACCTATTCCCATTCGAAATGAAGTTATATGACATGAAATAGCGGTGCATTAGACTTAAAAATAGGAGTATTTTCACCTCTAATACTGGTAGCCTTAGGTCTTAGAAAGACCTTTCGTAGCAACCCCTTTTTCCTCTAAATACCACACTTCATTATTTTCAACATACATGGGTACATGCAGATACTAAAATCTGGCTCTAATTGCACATTCCTACGAAATTCAAGCCTAACTCAGAGATACAAGATGCCACGCCTAAAACAATCGTGCCAGTCTCAATTTTAGGATCCTATAATCTATTTCTGTTTAGGAACCTTCATCTTGATTGTTTACTTGCTCTTAGGTTTGTTCTAAAACCCAGCAAGGTCTCTCTTGCATCTACAGTTATCTCTAAGAATACTACTTTTTCTGATTGCAAAAACTACCATCCCCGTGCTCTAATTAAGAACTCACAACTTTCATCATGAATATAGGTATCAACATGATATCCAAGTCTACCACTATAACCACTTCATGGTATCTTTAAAGTTAACACTATATAAAAAGAAAAATCTTCCCCGTTTGCTTTAGAACCTCTTGACCCACAATTTCTTGAGCTCCTATCGGGAGGCACACCATATGACCTCATCTTACTATCACAAATAGCTAATCGTCATATCACACTTCATCCATACATATGATCTTATATGGAACCAGTACACTACAATCATCTTAAAAAGGGCCATATATTCACCTCCTTCGGAACAATTACTCAGCTGAGATCACACAACTGTGATGTCATAAGGAATATCACCGAAGGACTAGAGTATGAGCATAAAAAATAAAAGGGATACTATTTAATCACTACTAATACTCATTGTGACCTTGCCACTCCAGATGAGGCTCAGGAATAATTAGGCACGAATACTTCATGTACCAAATAACATAAGGTGTGAATAGAGAGTTATTCTGCGCATAGGGATAGCAGAGCACAAGCTAAGAACATATCTTAAAGTATGGTTTGCTTAGGAATGAACCTAATGTAAAGCATGTGTTTGTTGCTCAGGAACAACGTAGTGTATAACCTAATGTAAAGCATGTGTTTGTTGCTCAGGAACAACGTAGTGTATAACCTGGACTTCTAGAACCTTAGAGTAATATTTGGATCGTGGTGTGAAGTTATTGTTTCCTATTGAAGGTTTAGAACATGGACACGATGTTGCATATAAAATTTGGATCTTAGACATAGGCTCGACATGAATGCATAACTCATGGGTAGAGTGTCATCTTGGCTGAAGTCATGAAATATGCTAGAATAAGATTGAATCGTAGGGAAACTCGTCATCTCTCTTTTCTAAAAACCCTTACTATATGCATCTCAAGACCCATTTTATTAACTTTACCCTATCATCTCCCCCTTAGGTCAAAGTCGATATTTAAAGTATGCGGACCTATTTTCAAATCTAAGCTATCATCACTTTACTCCCCTGAATACTATATCTTTAGGTACGCAACCTTACTAGGACTTCATCCTGAGATACTTCTCTTAACATTCTCTAAACTTTGCAAATATCATTTTATAATTCATGCTCTCATTGGTATACATAACCACTTCCTCTATACCTGATCTTCCATTCTTAATCTACTAACAGCACACCTCTAAATTCTTATCCACCCACTCCAATGAAAAGTAAAATTGAATGAAGAGGCTCAACATCGTCCATTTATAATACTCTCAATTCAGCTCTCAAGAACACCACATACTACATAACTAGGCTTCTCCACACTTAGAAACTCAAGGGTACTAACTAGGATCACATAGCAATAAATAACATAGAATCTTATATAATAACATACTACCTTGGTTGCATGTCTATTTTCATATTACTTAAGGCCCTCTTTATCTAAGGACTTAGCCACAATTCACTGTTTCAATTTTATTCCACATGTGTATTATTTTTACAGATTTACACTATTCCTAAATTATCAAACTTAAGCTCTTCCAAACAAAAAATCAAGCCTACTAGATCTATTTTCCAAAACTAGTGCTATCACCCTTATACCGCCATTCATTCATCATTGTGGTTGTCTAAAGTTCAAGCGTAGTGTCTACTAAACATAGATGGCAACACTATCTGATAATACTAATTCAAATTTTATCTTATATAAAAAATCAAGAACCACTAGTCTATTCAGGTTTCATGAGAACATAGCTAATCTAAATCACATCACTTATCTCATATCCTAAAAGCACATTCTTCGCAACATTACTATCATTCCTTACTAACATAAACTTACGCAATAATAAACTTCTTTCTTAAACCGAGTATACTCCATGTCGTCTTAGCCAACCATTCTTCCCCGATTAACTATCAAAAAGTTTTTTAAGTCTTGATACACCCTAGCCAACACCAAAGGACATTCCATTCCTTTTCTTGCTTAATGAATACAACTCTTGCTAAATACTCCAATCAATCGCTTTCCCCACTTTTTGTCTTCTACTCTAATGACTTCATATTTCTGACCTTGAGATTATACTACTACTTATGACTTACCAAAAAATATCCAAAATAGCATTATCTCTCGGGTGGCAACACTATCCAGGAGTCTAGACACACTCTTCCCCCCGTTAAGGGTGTCATCTGGAATAAGTTTCTGCAGAAGGCCTGGGAGAACAATCTTACTATGGATCAAAAGCATGATTTATATGAACTAGAATGTTAGTTTTTTTTCTAAAAGAAATTATAGACTCGAATAGACTAAAGGGCTACTAAAAAGCCCTAGTGTAGTCAGTTACATTTCTCTTGACTCTATTGGAGAGAACCTCATCGATAAGAATATAAGTTTCACAACTCCTACCACCTTAAATATGAGGAGTAGATAGAGAAATTTCATAAATGCACGAATCCGAGTAAGTTACTTTTTCTTTAACATCGCTATATTGCACGATCTAGAGTATGAAAGAACAAAAACATCTCCCAAATGTCCCGTAGTCTCCTTATTATCAGTGAGGCGGGCTTCACACCCATAAAAAGAACTCTACTAGACACGACTTCACAGACACCCTAGGACACTTGAACTCTGTGCTCTGATACGAAGTTTGTCATGCCCCGAGCCGAGGAGGCCCTAGACGTGGCACACACCCGATACTATTTCTAGTATGAGCGAATATTTTGGCATATCACATGAGCATACAACTAACATAATGAATAGAGAGGAAACAAAATAGAATAAGATTTCTTAAAGGATAGTCTTTCATCAATGTTCATTAATATCACTTAACGTCAGAAAATACAATAGTCATGACAAATAAGACTAAAAATTACAAGATACAGTCTGTGAAGCCTCTAATAAGTACTAACTCTGAAAGGAAAGAAAATATAATGAAGTCATCATATCTCATCCAACTACCTGATAGGAAAGAGGCTTACCAATAACAGAAGATAGAGATCCTAATGAGGCGCCTGACCGCGGAGATAAGAGACAAAACCTACATAATGAAATGATGTAGCGCCAAAGAAGGTCAATACGTTGAATGTATTGGTATGCAAAACTATTTCAGGAGGGTACTACATCAAGAGATAAGAAATGACAATAAAATTCAAACATAAAAGAAGACAACTGGAAAGGAACATGAATATAAGCTAAATTTATGATTAAACATGTAAGTTAGATTTAATTCCTTTGATTATTTGTGGGAGAAAGTAGTGAACCATCATGAACCACCACGTGAACTTATGGAGTCTGATCTCGGCCCTATCAGCTAAGCCATCCTATACCTTTTCGGGCATAGGACATGACGTGACATAATTTGATAGGATCCATGGTTAGCCCCTTTTCGGTACACATGATAAAAAGAGTCATCCGACTTGTGGAATAATCTCTATCCTATGTCGATAAACATAGTTTCGGGCATTTTTTGTTTAATCCTATGCCTTCACGGTCAGTTAACTAACTCCCTTAAGATCATGACATTATCTTACTTATTTACGTTCAAAATTTTAATTTTAACCTCATTAGGATCATGTTAATAGTTTAGCCGTTTTAGGATCATGTTCATAGGTTAGCCGTTTTAGGATCATGTTCATACTTTATCTATTTTAGGCTCATCTACATAATTTAGCCACTTAGGCTTATGTTGGTAATTCAATCACTTTGGGTTCATAAGATTTTGATTTAGCACCATTTCATAGCATTTCCAATCATTATAGAGTAAATTGAAACTTGTCAGCTAGAAGTCATAATTCTTATTCAACTGTGGATTTAATTTCAATTGACTTGTTATAATGAAATAATTAAATTAAGGATTCACCCCTTTACTGTAAGAAAAGAAGAAGAAAACTAAAGCCTCGGAGACCATATTTAATCTATCAAAACAGTCCTTCAAGTTCTTAGATCATAGATTTTACAGAACTTAATGAATTAAGGTATAATTATGAGCGTTCCAATTGAGATTCATAACTTTGAGTTTTTATTGACAAACATCTTCTGTCAAACAGATTAATGATATTTATAGGATGTTGTAATTTACCTATTGTAACATAACAAGAACATGATCTGCTAGAAAATCTTGGATTAGGGGAGCACAATGAAAGGGTAGTAAAAGATGGGAGAATTAGGTAACAAGGAAAACATGTAAATAAGAGGATGTAAGTCGCAGGAAAAGGTTGGTCAATAAGTCTATGTTAGTAAGACAACTGAAATAAGCTTAAGGAAATGGTCTCTTCTATCTGCAAGTGTTTATGCAATCTTCACGTTTTTCGGTAAGTTTTTGTCCTTATAAGTTCCATTAATTTTTTTTATCGATTATTAGAAATAGAACCAAATGAAATCACCTTCACTTAGCAATTACACATACTTGTTAAACTTAAGGAGATTTAGAGTGTCTACATATAATCTGGATATCAGCTTAAGAGACTAAATGGAACTATGCTTCTGTCGGAATAGGATTTCACAAAAAAAAAATAGAATAAGTATTCATGATCTATGGTGATTTTCAGATTTCCTGAAAACTTATTAATAGAATTAACATAATGTATGAAGATAAAGAAATTCCAGATTTCCCAGAAAATTTATTAAAGAACCTGGACATGTTAAAAGTAATTTGAACTGAGAGAAACAAAACAACTTGCAGATGTAAAGAAAGGGTTCTACATACCTCTAAATGTTGAAAGAACTTGAGACCGGAAGAAGGGATTTCGACTTGCTTTCTAGAATCAATTCCCTTAGATTTTTGAGCGCTGAGTTTTTGAGGAGAACTGGAATTGCTGGATGATGAATAGTTGTTGAATTGCTTGAGAAAGTGGCGTTTTTAAATGTGTGTAACTGAAGAAGACAGGGAGATTGTAACTGATGGAGTTTTTAATGTGTGTAATGAAGGAGATTGTAACTGATGGGGTTTTAAATGTGTGTAATGAGGGAGATTGTAATTGATCGAGTATTTTATGTGTGTAACTGAGTGTGAGATGTTACACCAAATGTATTGAAAAAGTGATCCTTTTAGTCTAAGTATATACCTCAAAATCCTTAGTCTTTAGAAAAAATTACCATTTTCCTCCCACCCCCACCGTGTGTCCCTGCAGCAATGAAGTAAACATTCATTCATCATAACATAGTTGTCTTCATACATTGATTATTGGTACCAGTGTTTAGCCTTTTTTCTCATCACAAAAGATTTGGTTTTGGCCGAAAGGTTTCACTCCATTCCTTTAAATGTTTTCATATAACTTTCAATAGTTGCTGATTAACTTAACATGGTTTTTTGTTTGCTCTGTCGCTTTCAAGGTTCAGGACTAAATCGATAACTTTTTTCATACATTGAGGACTATTCAGGTTACATGGTATATATGGACTAAAAGTTTCACTTATTTGTCATCAAGGAAAATTTCAATAAGGATTAAAATAATCATTTTTCGGCACATTAAGGACTATTTTTCTTATACATGATACATACAAAGGCCTAAAAGCCCAATACCAATACATCAAGGACCAATTTGATCATTTTAGAGTCCCCGGACTCTTGAGAAACCTGATTGTAAACTAGAATGTTAGGATCGAGAATCTTGGACAATGGGAAATTAAACAAAGTAATCAATCAAAGACAATAACAAAGACATAATAATGTTAAGCTGAGAAAGTAAAGGAGTCAAAAATTTAACATGATTCGGTCAACTTGACCTACGTCCACAACCAAAAGGAGGAGCAATTTTACTAAACACCAACGGAATAAAGGAGAGTACAAAAGCACAAAAGAGAGTACCAAATTAGAGTAATTAAATACTCTAATAACCCAAATACAAAAGAGAATAACCTCACTAATATCACTCGAAAGTAGAGATTCACTCAAAGTATTTCCCAACACTCTCTCACAAATACCCTCAACAAAGAAGAAAACAAACACAACTAAATCTTCTAAAATTGGTTGGTGTGTCTTCTCAATTGGTTTGTCTCAAAGTGCAAGAACTCTCCTCTATTCATAGGAGAAGGTTCTTGAGAAAAATTTTAAAAACTCAAAATAATCTCAAGATAAATGACAATTAAAAAACTCTTGAGATATTTTCAATGTACCATTTATCATGAGATTTTCAAGAGATTTTGAATAAAATATTATCTAAAAATTATGGCCACATTACAAATCTCTACCTTTGGCCTAATTTTGGCTAATATAGTAATATGCTCCACCTTCTTCACAAAGCCCCAAGGGGCTTTAAAAATTCCATGATGTCAGAATCAAATTAGTTTCCATCTCAAATTGAGACAGTAGCAACACTTGTACTAGTAGATCCCACAAGTGTGTACAATGTCTCAGACTTGCGTGCCTTCGTAACCCCAAGACCACCTCGAGAGACTTTAAGGACTCCACCTTCACCTGCGTATTTTCACCCAAGAGATTCTTGAGTGCCCACAGATATGAGATTTTTCTTCAACTCAGGAACACATCTAACATTTCTGAGAGTTATTACAATACCATCATGCATTTTACTTCGGACTGTAGCATTTCCAACAATTTTGCAAGCAACATTGTTGCCTACCAAGATAACTCCACCTTCAATAGGATCATATGTAGAAAACAAGTCCTTGTTAAGACACATATGAAATGAATAATCCCAATATAAAATCCACTCATTGTTACAACAAGAAATATTTTTGGTTACAAAAAATATTGCTCCTTCAATGTCATCAGCAACAACACTTGCTTCAGTGGTGTCAGAATCCTTGTGCTTATTTTTCTTTAGTTTTCTCTTGTTTTGTAACTTAGGACAATCAAACCTAATGTGATTTTTTTAAAACAATAATAACTCATTGAATTAATAAATCTGTACTTTGCATTAGATCTACTCCTGACAAATAAACCGGACGCCCAATTTCCACTAGCTTCCCCGGTAATATCTCTATCTATCTGATCTTTACATTTCAGCATAGATTTGATTTTTCAATAAGAGATAGTTTCTTTCCCATAAAGTATAGTATCTCTAAAATTCTTAAAGGAATGGGGTAGGGAACATATTAGTAAGACAACGTGATCTTCTTCCTCAATCTTGACATCTATATTACTTGAATCCATAAGAATTGAATCGAAGGCATCAAGATGTGAGAGTATGGAAGTATTTTCATCCATACGAAATGTATAAAGATTTTGCTTCATGTAGAGTCTATTCTTTATTGTGCTTTTCATATACAAGCTTTTGAACTTTTCCCACATGCCTTTGGCAGTGGTTTTCGAAGCTACATCACATAATACATCATCAGAGATTTAGTATACTACTAGATCTCGTCTTTTTATCAAGGCTATCAAACTCCTCGTCTGTCATTTTTCCTAAAATTATCTCCTTACCTTGAAGTTCCATACCTGAACAAGGATAACTTCCATTTTCAACTAACACATACCAAAGTTTGCACTTCGCTCAATTTTCTAAACATTAATCTTTGTAATCGTCATGGTAACTACTAAGACAAAACCAGAATTAAACCGCTCTGATACCAATTTGTTAGGATCGAGAATCCTAGCTTGTGCAGAATGAAATAAAGTAATAAATTAAAGACAATAATAAAGACGTTAATAACGTTAAGCTGAGAAAATAAAGAAGACACAAATTTAACGTGGTTCGGTCTACTTGACCAACATCCACAACCAAAAGGAGGAACAACTTTACTAAACACTAACAGAACAAAAGAGAGTACAAAATTAGAGTAATTAAATACTCTAATATCCCAAATACCCAAGAGAATAACCTCAACAAATATCACTCCAAAGAAGAGGTCCACTCAAAGTATTTCACAACACATCTCTCTCACAAATACTCTGAACAAAGAAGATGATACGGGTGCACCAAGATGCCCAACAAGTTCACGACCATTCACACGTAGCCAAGCTCGGGAGTTACAAAAAACACCAAGCTATGTTCACGGAAATGTCCGTGTGTGAGTTGGTACTTGAGCCTTCCAATGGATTAAATGTTTTTAAGTGTGAAGAGGAGCCTTGAAGTATAATAAACTTACACTCCAAGGCCACTCTTTGGCAAGGGTAGGATGGTCATTTGTTATCTCCCTTTGTGGACTAATATAAATAGATAGTGTTAGGGTTATTTTTGGGAGTTAGCTCATTCCTATTATTCAAGAAACAAAAGACTTGTAATATTGGTGACTTCTCTTTCTCATTTTGGTGAGGCCAAAATCAAAAGCTCACTAGTAGAGGGATACTAGTGTTGGATGTGGGCTAGAAACTAGGGTCTTGAGATTCTTGAGTTCCTCTTGGTGCAAGTAATAATTTGGTGTTGATATTCATTAGTCATAGGGTCATTTCTCATTGTCAGGGTTCTTAGATTATTGAATATTGTATGTCAAGTTTCTATAACTTTTGTAATCTTGATAACATTGTGTTGTTGAATCTAAAAGTCTAGTGAAGCCGTGTGGGGCTCTTTCGATTCACTAGCTAAATTTACATTTGTTGTTCTTGTTGTAAACTCATTTTTCTAGTAAAAAAAAGTGTTGAATCCTAGTGAAGCCGTGTGTGGCCTCTTTCGATTAACTAGCACTTTGTTGTTCTTATTGTTGCTTCTTGTGTTGGCTTGAATCTCTTGATACACACTTAGTTTTATATCATTTAGTATCAAAGCTTGTGGTTGATTTTGTTCTAACAAAATCAATCTTGGGTTTGGTAGTTGAAAAATACCAAAGAAAAAATAAAAAACGTTGCTGAAATCTGAAAATTCCAGAAAAAAAGAAGAAAAATCTGTCCATCTTGTTTTTGGTCGAGAAAATTGTGTTGTGTTGTTGTCTTGACCGAGATTGGTGTTTGTGTATTTATATCTAGATGTTCTTTTGATTGTATAGTTTGTTTATTGTGTTGATTTCTTTCTCATCAACACAAAAGGTGTCTAAAGCTAAGTTGAGCTTATTATATTGATATTGCTATTGTGGAATTGAAGTGGTAGTATGATGAACTTGAAGTAGGCTGAGTTTGTGTGTTGTTGCTATTGTTGGGATATTGTTGGTAAATTATGGTTGTGTTCTTGAATTATTGTTGTGGTGTTCATATTTATCTTCTCATCATCTCATATCTTGACCACTATAAAGACTAAAATAGATCCAAAGGGGTTGTAAGACAAAGTTGTAAAGTTGTTTGTGAAAAGACTTGCCAACATCAGTTCCTTGACTTAACAACCAATTTTCCTTAAAACAAGGAGCCTTGTCTTGTGGAACTAGTAAAGTAAAGCCTCATCTTTTTGAGTTGGAAAAAGTTGAAAAGTTACAAGACTTTCTTTCCCTCCAAAAGCAAAGTCATCCATTACAAAATTGTGAAGATTAAGGCTTCAAGTTGTTGAACAAAATGTATGGACCCGTGACCAATTTTATGCTACCACATCACCTTAATCACTGTTCACATCATAAGATCAATTTGGATATTCTAGTTTCTAATTATTGATTCTTACTTTCTTCTAATTGACTCGAGAACTAATTAGCAAGCTAGTACATTCCTACTAGGTTGTCAATTAGTCCTTTGAAGCCTTGTATTCGTGTCATCGTTTGTTTATGTGCTTTTGTCGTTTGAATAAGTTGTAACTCCTTGACTCTAGTATGACAATAATTCTTTGAGTTTCAAACAAGAATCTACTCCGGACAAGATCATACTCAAACCTTAAGGATTCATGGGTTACTAGCCAATCTACAATACTTGTAGAGCTCGAGTGTGAGTGATCCGAGAGTGTGTGAGTGATGAGAGGTTTTAAACTAACTTGTTTGTTGCTTGTGTAGGTGATACCTTGAAAATAGAGGGATCCACGTCTCAAACCGTGGATTCTAATGAAATGGAGAATATGAGGGTTACTCTTGAGGCTATGACTCGAGCTCTTGAAAGGTTTAGTACGGAAGTGAGAGCCATAAGGGGAGAAGTGACGACTATTAGTGGGAGGTTAGAACAAGTGGAGAGTCAAAGGAACTCTCGTCCTTCTACTCCTCGACATGTTTTGTCAAGTGAACCTGATAGAAATTCCTCCGCCACCATTACTCCCGAAACACGGCCCCAATTGCCAAATCCTTCACTAGATCAACTAAATGCCGCAAGCCAAACCACTCATAACTCCCGAAACCGAGACTCCAATAGACCAATCCATTCCAAAACTCTTCAAGTTCTGCAAGAGGGACTCAGACATCAAATGCCTCCATAAAATCTGAACACTCCCTTCCAAACTCCACTAAACCAAATACCAACCCCTCCACAAAATCCAATCCCTCCAAATCAAGTTCCAAACGCCCAAAACCATCCCGTCCACTTTGAGGAATATGGTAGAGAGTATTATGAAAGGTATGGAGCCTTTGACGATGCTTATATGAGGGAAGAAGAGATTAGAGGGTGATGTGTAGATCCAAGAAGATACCGAGGGTATGGATAAAAGGGAAACTGATACCAAGAGAGGGATGTAGGCATCAATACCATCAAAATGAGCCTGATAGGCATCATACCCAAGACAGCCTTCCGAACCCGATATGGTCACTACGAATTTCTAGTCATGTCCTTCGGGTTGACTAACGCCCCTGCAGCCTTCATGGATCTTATGAATAGAGTGTTCCATTAGTTTCTTGACTTGTTCATCATTGTATTTATGGATGATATTCTGATCTATTCTAAGAGTAAAGAGGATCACGCCAATCACCTCCGAATTATTCTTCAGACCCTTAAGGATCATCAACTGTATGCCAAATTTTCAACGTGTGAATTCTGGTTAGATGCTATTGCCTACTTGGGTCATATCGTGTCCAGTGACGAGATAAGAGTGGATCCCCAGAAAGTTGAAGCAGTGAGAAAATGGCCCAGACCCACGACTCCAACCGATATTCGGAGATTCTTGGGTTTGGGGGGTTATTACAGAAGGTTCGTAGAGAGTTTTTCTACCATAGCTTCTCCACTCACTAAATTGACTCAGAAAAAGGCAAAGTTTGTATGGTCTGATCTGTGTGAGAATAGTTTTAAGAAGTTTAAAGACAAACTGACCGCTGCTCCTGTTTTGACACTTCCCGAGGGTATAGATGGCTTTGTGGTATACTGTGATGCGTCCTGTGTGGGACTTGGTTGTGTGTTGATGCAGCATGGTTAGGTAGTGGCTTATGCATATAGGCAATTGAAGGTGAACGAGCGGAACTACCCCACCCATGATTTGGAGATAGCGGCTGTGGTGTTTGTACTTAAGCTTTAGCGACACAACTTGTACTGTGTTCACTTTGATATCTTCACTGAACACAAGAGTCTGCAGTATGTTTTCTCGCAGAAAGAATTGAACCTCAGGAAGAGGCACTGGATGGAGCTTCTGAAAGACTATGATATGAGCCTGCATTAACATCTGGGCAAGGAAAATGTAGTAGCCGACACCCTCAACAGGTTGTCTATGGGAAGCCTTTCTCATGTAGAAGAAGGAAAGAAAGAGATGGTGAAGGACATTCACCGCCTTGCAAATTTTGGAGTGCAACTCTTAGATTCCGAAGATGGAGGGGTAATTGTTCATGAGTTAGCTAAGTCATCCCTTTGTGCTGAAGTTAAGGAGAAGCAGGTTGAAAATCCCATCTTGATGCAAATTAAGAAAGATGTGGGTCAACAAAAGGTTATGCCGTTTGAAATTTGTGGTGATGGTATTCTGAGATTTCAGGTAGGTTGTGCATTCTGAATGATGATGGACTTCGGGAAAGAATCCTTGATGAGGCTCACACTTCGAGGTATGTCGTTCACCCAGGCTCTACTAAGATGTACCATGATCTGAAAACCTTGTATTGGTGGAATAACATAGAATGTGATGTAGCTGATTTTGTGTCTAAGTGTTTGAACTGTCAACAAGTGAAGGTAAAACACATGAGGTCAGATGGTACTTCCCAAGAGATAGCCCTGCCTTTATGGAAGTGGGAGATGATAAACATGGACTTTATTACAGGACTTCTAATATCCCGAAACCAGTATGATTCTATATGGGTGAATGTAGATCGGTTGACAAAGTCAGCCCACTTTTTTCCTGTGAAGACTAATTATTCGGGAGAGGGTTATGCTAAGATTTACATTGAGGAGATAGTTCGGTTTCATGAGGCACCAGTGTCCATTATATCCGATAGAGGAACGCAATTTTCATCTCAGTTCTGGAGATCTTTTCAGAAGGGTTTAGGTACACAAGTGATTTGAGCATAGCTTTCCAGCCTCAGACGAATGGGCAAGCTGAGCGTACCATTCAAACCCTCAAGGATATGTTGAGGGAATGCGTCATTGATTTCAAAGGTAGTTGGGTAGATAACCTTCCAATGATTGAATTTGCTTACAATAATAGTTACCATGCCAGCATCAAGATGGCTCTTTTTGAGGCTTTGTATGGGAGGAGATGTAGGTCTCCGATAAGATGGTATGAAGCGGGTGAGACTCAGTTGTATGGGCCTAATCTTTTTCATCAGGCGATGGATAAAGTGAAGATCATTAGAGAACGACTCAAGACTGCTCAGAGTCGTCAGAAGTCCTATGTCGATGTTCGGAGAAGAGAATTAGAGTTTGAAGTTGGTGATTGGGTGTTTCTCAAAGTTTCTCCTATGAAAGGAGTTATGCTGTTTGGAAAAAAGGGTAAATTGAGCCCTCGCTATATAGGGCCATATCAGATTCTGAGAAAGATTGGTGCAGTTGCTTATGAGCAAGAATTTCCTGCAAGTTTGTGTTTCGTTCATCCGGTAATCCATGTATCCATGTTGAAGAAATGCATTGGAGATCATTCTTTTGTGTCACAAGTAGAGGATATCAAAGTGACAGATTCCTTGTCTTACGAAGAAGAGCCCGTTGAAATTTTAGATCGCCAAGTTTGAAAGTTGAGGAGCAAAGAGATAGCCTCAGTGAAGGTATTATGGAGGAATCATAAAGTTGAAGAACCAACTTGAGAACCAGAAGATGATATTAGAATTAGATATCCCTATTTGTTTTCTTCGATGGATGATGAGACAGAAGGTACTATTCCTATCTTATCTTTCCTAGTCCTTATTATGCTTGAAATCGTGTCTGTCTATGTCCCGCATCATCATTCGGGGACGAATGATCCTAAGGGGCGGGGGGGGGGGGGTAATGTAATCCCCGCATTTCGGGCTACAATATAGACCATGATTCTGATGAGTTGATAATCCCGAAGCCATAAATCCTATGCCAATATGGCATGTTAATTATTTGCGTCATATGTGAATCCATTCAAGATTGAATTTAGACCATAGAGGTCCTTTAACTCAAGGACGAGTTGAAAACTACTTCGATCAATTAAGTTTAAGTGGACATTATAATTTTTGTCAACTTCTATTGACCATGACTCTCTGTATACGTCGAATTAGAGATCCTACTATGTGTAAAACGATATGTTTTCGAGTTAACTTTCCAACGATACTAATTTTTCTAAAATCCGGCACTCGAGCAAGAAGTTATGGCCTTTTAAAGTAGAATGCGTCGCCTAACCAATCGCACATGGCCACTGAAAATCATATGCGGGACCTATGTAAATATATGCGATATCATATGTGGCACATATCTTATAGTTTCAAGTGACTTAAACACTCCGTTTTTGGGGCAAAATGGTCCTTTTCCCACCCTTATTCAGCCATAAACACGAAATTCAGTCCCCAATTCTCCAAAATACATCCACATTCATATAAAAATTCTCAAGAACACTCCCAAGGGTTTCAAACTATAAATCCAAATAAATCAAGATTCAACCGTGGGTTTTCAAAATTGATTAGAGATTCGGAATCCCCAATCCACAGGCTTCAAGAAGCACCCATTATTTTCCGAAATAGAGGTATGCGGGGTTTTCCTAAATTCTCATGGGCATATCATGTTTTAGAATGGGGTTTTTGAATCTATATATATATTCATGTATTAAATGTTTTAACATCATTGTTTTTGTCTTTTGACCTTTCCCAATGTGATTTGAGAATATGAATGTATGAAACCATGTATTTAAGAATGAATTCTTGTTGAGAGCATGATTTTCGGTGAATTCCCTCTTATTTTGAATTTTTCAAATTTCTCATAACATAAGAATTGTTTTGCAATGCATCCTTGAAAAGCACTATATGAAATAATTGAACTCTTGTTATGATTTAAAGGTCGTTTTAAATCACTAAAGAGGGAATCTAGAATGAATGTTTAATATTCATAATACATGTAATGAAAGAGTGCATGGATTTTCTAAAGGAACTATACCACCATATGTTGATTAAGTTTTTGCACGATTTTTTCTTGAGTTTCGAAACGCGAAATCTTCTATATCAATTGCATGTTTTTGGTGGTCTAAATTATGCTTTAAATGAAAAATTTAGCTTAATGTATTATGGCTCAGAAATCATGACTTGCAAGTCTTGGTATGATGATACCAATTCAGACCAATGCCATATCAGACTCAGACTAATAGACATTTCAGACTATCATGATTTTAGACATTCAGAATGTTGCATGTACAGAAAAGGTTAAAAATGGGCATACAGAGATGTTAGGTGGTTCCTCGAAGAGGGATTGAGTTCAAGCAACTCATTGCCTAAAACCGTGGTTTGCCGACCCAAGTATATTATTATACGCTGACTTAAGTGTCGTATGGCGTATCAGATTCTGGAACTCCAACCCTTGCGGCATACTCGGGTTGGAGTCTTTCCCGCCGAGTCAATGGAAGATTCCATATTACCCGTGGAATATCAGACTTGTAGGGGATACCACCTAACTCAGAATTAATACACAGATCAGAGTTTGAGATTTACAGAAAGGTTAGATGTTTTCAGAAGGTGCTCATGTGTTTTCAGAAACTGTTTTATGCATAATGTTTGATGAAAATTTTCTCTCACGTATTATATATATATATATATATATATATATATATATATATGTTCAATTACTCTATTTTGGATTGCTTCGCGTGCCAGTACAATTGTGCTGACCCCCCATTATCCCAGGTACTGAGGCACAGTCTCGGGGTCTAGATCCTCAGTAGAGTCTACAGAAAGGGTTGTATCAGAGTTCAGTTGGTGAGCCTTCTTCGCTTCGGAAGGCCTAGTCATTTAGATATTTATTTCAGTATGTTTTTTGGTCTGCTGGGGCCTTGTCCTAGTTATTTAGATAGTATGTCAGTAGAGATTTCGCAGACTGTTGCAGATGTTTATTAAATATTGTTGGGCATGTTTTCAGGCCTTTAACTGTGTTAAATTGTTGACCATGTTTCCGTATTATTGTGTCTATTCCGTATTACTTTGATTATATAAATTATGTGCATGATTAACAGATAGACAGAGGGCGTTCCGGGCCTTCGGGTTCGGAAATGCTCGTCACGGCCAGGGCCTCAGTTCGGGTCGTGACATATGTGTAACATCTCAGGCCCATTGTTGTGTGAGGTATTTCAAGGGTAATTTTTTCTTTTTGTTTTGCAATTTATTTCATGCAATTAAAACCATCTTAAGTTATCAGTTACAAGAGTTATTTCCCTCAATGGAACATTAATTTTTCTCAGCCAAATACGCCTCTCTACTTCCCATCAGTTACATGCCTTAAACCAGTCACTCTATTTTCCACCTGTTCATACGATAAAAAGCCTCACTTCTCCATCAATTTTGAGAAGTTTTCCATTAGAATATATCTATATTTTCCCCTCAATCACAACTCCTAATAAACACAAATTGGTGAGAATCACATTGGAATTTCTTTTTCCAATCTCAAAGTTCTTTCAACGTTTAAGAGGTATGCAGGACCATTCCTTACTCTCATTTTTGGACATTGTACTGTTATCGAATTCAAATTGCTCTAAATCTATTTAGGTTTTAAAGGAAATTCTTCAATCTTATCAATGAACTTGAATGGTTTAATAGGTGTTGGATGTATAAAGATAACTCTCAGTTTCATGTTCTTTCTTTCTGAATTTTGTGAGTTCCAATGACCCTCGTGATTTGATGTACTAATCATAGATGTTTTTGGCAATAACTATGAAAGATTTACGATCAGCAAAGTCAAGTGATTACACCTAGAGAACACCCCATTATTTAAATGAAGTGAGAGAGAACTAATTACATATTCTGTTGATCAAAGATGACCTCTCCTAGTTATTTTTGAATTTCCAAACATATCTACTCTTTCTTTGACTTCATTGCGAGATTGTATATTCGTCTATAACGTGGTTTCTACACACGGTTCACTTTCCAGTAGTCCTTATCTGACACACCAGTGTCACAGCCTTGTAGCTGCAATATGCTTCATTACTTTCTTTTCCAACTGCATAATTACTAAATAACAAACAGTACAGACTACTCGTTCTCCCGCTGCAACGTTCAGACAACAACAAAAAAAAGAACATACTGTTACATCGCTAATTCAAATATATTCTACTCTATTATTAAGTAAATATAATACGCAGTATGTAAGAGCAACATCCTCTTTAAGGTATTCCCTTAAAGTCGTTCAAGGAAGCCTTCCATTCAACCACTACTCTATCTCGGTAGAAACCAATAACAATTTCTCGGCAGACTCTGTCACAGTGGAAATGACCAGCCCGTAATTTCTCTGTCTATGCCTCGTCTTAGTGGCGATTCATATCTTTATGGTGCTCTTAGATACATCCGTAAAAAATCCTCGGGACTTCACCTGGCTAGAGGGGAGCCCACTAGTGTGTTTAAGTTCTTCATTTTGAAAGAATGTACTTTTGTTCATATGAATCGTGCGTTTGATCCTACAGTAATATGTCCTCTCAGACCCTCTCGTACCTTGTTACCAATGACACTTTTAAATGAGAAAGTATGCATCCCGATTCTTGAGGAGTGTTGTCATCCAAGATATAATGTGATTTAGGGTGTTGTGGGTCATAAATAGTAGAATGACTGTAGGGCTAGAAATATGATGTCATAAGTTAAAGGCCAAAAAGTGGGAATAGTGATTGATTGGAGTATGTTGCTAAGGTCATGTATTCAGTAGTCAAGTAATGTGGTGGAATGATATGCCCTTTGATGATTGAGGAAGGTGTAGCAAGAATTGTGAAAATGTTATTGTATTAAATTGAGCAATAATGGAGGATTAAGGTGATTTAGAGTATGTTTGAACTAGGAAAGAAGTTTATGATGGCATACCATTATGTTAAAAAATATCAAGAATAAGTTGCGAATGGGAGGATAGAGTGGTTAAGAGTTGACAGACCTAGGCTGCACATTGTGATTTTGAAAAAGAAAATCTCTATTTTACGGAGTAATGATTTTAATTTAGGCAGGTAATGGATAAGTAGTTGTAGTGTTAAAGCAGAATGCACTTGTAATCTGCAATTAGGCCGGTGAAGAAATTAAGATTGATTGTTTTGTCACGTACTTTCAGTGGACTAGTATTCATTTTATTTTTTTTGTAGCTATGAATCTGTGTAGTATGTGAGAAGTTGTGTTGGTGTCCATGACTAGTACTAGACGCTATGTTGGAGTTGTGAATGATTGTCGTGCTGGAACAAATTGTAGTTCGGGGGCGATAATGCTAGTTTTATGGAATTGATCTAGTAGTCTTAGCGTTTATGATGATTAGTTTGCAAAAAGTGTTTATGATGATTAGTTTGACAAAAGTGTGAAGTTTCAATTATTATATATATGTGACCCCTAGGTGAGATAGTAAATAGTGGATAAGCAAAAAAAAAAAAAAGGTCCTTAAGGTTTATAAAGAAAATAGTGCACACAAGTACTATGTTATTACATGAGATTCTGAGGATAGGTACGTATTATATGGTGCCCCTGAGAGCTGAATTGAAGGGACTATAGATAGACGATGTGTAATTCCCTTAGCGTAGTTTTAATCCCACTGAGTTGGGTGAACATGAATTTAGGGATGTGATTCCAGTAGACTAATAAGAGAGAGACAAATTGGTATGTGTAGAAGTGATTATATATATCAATAGGAGAAGGAGTTATAGAATGATGACCGTAGAGGAAAGATAAAGTTAAGGGAAGTAGCTTAAAAAAAGGGTTCTAGCATCGGTTTTCTATCTACAAATATAGTCTATCAAGGAAAGTTTAAGCATTCTTGTGTATAGTAATACCCCAACTGTGCAGAGTGTTGTGCTTATATCTCAGTTAAGAAGATAGGTCCGTACCTAGAATATTGATCTTTGAGCTAAGGGGGAGATGACAAGGTGTTGAACCAATCTGGGTCTTGAGCTTCAGGGAGTGATGTCCCAAAAATAGAAAAGATGAGACATCTATCCATTCCTATATCAAGATGTTCCTTGTACTTCAATAAAAATGACACTCTGCTCCTGTCTTGCATACTAGCATCATGCCCTTGACTGAGGTTTACGCTCTTCATACTGATTCATATCCATACTCAGTTCCTAGAATGAAAGTAATAGCTTCACTCAATGTTACCAGACTTACTCCATGAATCCATGAATTCCAGTATACCCAGCCCTATGAACTCACACTTAATGATAAATTTCGAACTCATGTTATGTCATTATCTATGTCTTGGATCACTATCCAGGCGTTCTTTATGTAATTAGTATATGAATTATCCGTTCCTAATATGTACCACGAGGTTAGTCTTGGACATAACTGGGAAACAACATGTTAATAGACGCAGACTCTAGTAATATATTAATATGGATATTATAAGTTGACAATGATGGTGTGGTATTCAGAGGAGAAAACATAGTGATAAGTGTTGCTAAGCTTAAGGGTTATCAGTCATATCGTCTAAGGTGGAAATACTCCTCCAACTACGTTCAACACATCCTTCATTCTTGTAATGTAACTTTAGATTGTGTGGAACCTACATTTAAGCCATGCTACTATATAGTTCTGCCTGTATATGTGTCTTTCGATTCTACAAACTCGTGCTTCATGTCCATAGTGTGATAATTCTTGTATTTCTAACTCTTGCTTCGGAATTCCCTTGTAGTTGGTTGTCAAACCCTTGTCATTGTTACAACTCAGTCATATTGAAGAGTACAGTCCAGCAGACAATCATAAATAGTTTCAACTCATGAACTTTCTTCCTGACAAGACCTTCATTCGAGGACGAATGACCCGAAGGGGGAGATATTGTATCATCTCAGGCCCATTGTTGTGTGAGGTATTTCAATGGTCATTTTGTCTTTTTATTTTGCAATTTATTTCATGAAATTAAAATCCTATTAAGTTATCAGTTACAAGGGTTATTTCCCTCAATGGAACATTAATTTTTCTCAGCTAGATACGCCTCTCTACTTCCATTAGTTACATGCTTTAAACTAGTCACGCTATTTTCCACCTATTCATACAATAAAAAGCCTCACTTCTCCATCAGTTTTGAGAAGTTTTCCATTAGAATATATCTCTATTTTCCCTCTCAATCACAACTCCTAAGAAACACAAATTGGTAAGAATCACGTTGGAATTTCATTCTCCAATCTCAAAGTTCTTTCAACGTTTAAGAGGTATGTAGGACCATTCCTTACTCTCATTTTTGGACGTTGTACTGTTATCGAATTCAAATTGCTCAAAAACTATTTAGGTTTTAAAGGAAATTCTTCAATCTTATCAATGAACATGAATGGTTTAATAGTTGTTGGATGTGTAAAGATAACTCTCAGTTTCATGTTCTTCCTTTCTGAACTTTGTGAGTTCCAACGACCCTCGTGATTTGATGTACGAATTGGTATCAAGAGCTCTCTTCTTGAGGGACCCGCATTTGAGGGAAATATATCTTTATCTTTTTGATTTTTGTCCAATGGATTTAGAGACTCCTCCCACTGCACTAGCACCACCTGTCTTCAAAGTTGAAGGCTATCATGTCAGGGCAGCAAGGTTGAGGAGGACTACGAAGTTCCTCCCTTTCTTGAAAATCCATCCTTGGCAAAGATGAGGAATCACAGGGAAAAGAAAATAAGAAAATCAAAGTATAGAGCAACGTTATTCGCTGTAATCTCATCTGAAATCTTTGTCAGGATTATGACATTGAAATCAACTTTTGAGGTATGAAATTTCCTAAAGAAAAATATGAAGGAGAAGAACGGATCAAAGGTATGCGTACTCTTAAACTGATCCGAGAATTTGAAATTCAGAAGATGAAAGATTCAGAGACAATCAAAGAGTATTCTGATAGATTACTCAACATTGCCAACAATGTAAGATTACTTGGCTCTGAATTTCTTGATTCTATATTGGTTCAAAAAATTCTAGTAATTGTCCCCGAAAAGTTTGAAATAACTATTTCCGTACTGAAAAATTCTGAGTATTTTTCACAAATTAGTTTGGCAGAACAGTTGAATGCTTTACAGGTACAAGAACAGAGAAGACATATTAGGTCCGAAGGATCTATTGAGAGTGCACTACCTGCAAAAGTTCAATCAAACTAGGGAGACCAATGAAAGAAGAAGTGGAACAACAAGGAAAACTAAGGTTCTCATTCTCCTGGGATCAATAGGAGAGGGAAACATGATTTTCTCCCTTGCAAGCATTGTGGAAAGAAGGGTCATCCACTATTCAAATGCTAGAGAAGGACAAACTAACAGTATGAGAAATGTCAGCAGATGGGACATCATCAGAAGGTTGCAAGAAAAACACTCAGCAAACTAATGCTACACAGGTAGCTAATCAGGAAGATGAAGAGCAACTCTTTGTAGCGACATGCTTTGCAACTAGCTGCTCGAGTGACAAATGTCTTATTAAGAGTGGTTGCACAAAACACATGACATTTGATCACGGTCACTTCAAGGATTTGGATACTTTAGTAATTTCCAAAGTACAAGCTAGTAATGGAGACTATATTTCTGCTGAAGGCAAAGATACAGTGGAAATCAAATGCTCCTCAGGTACAAAACTAATCAAAGATGTGTTTTTTGTACCTAATATTGGTCATAGTCTGTTAAGTGTTGGCCAGATGCTTGAGAATGGTTTCAAACTTCTCTTTGAATCCAATTACTGTCAAATCTAGGATGAAGAAGGCATAAGCTTATTCAAGGTAATGATTTTCATGACCCCAAAATGAGGGTCATGATGACACTTGTCGCGGCGTACCTTGACAAGTACGCCTATCACTCAAACTGATACGAATGGACAAAAAGACAGAAATACCTAAGCTAAGGCTTCTAGAATAAAGCCGAACCATATAAATAATCATAACAATGGGGAAAGAACTTATCCAAAACACCAATCATGCCCAAAACCAGGTGTCAATAGTGTAAGAACTACTAATACAATCCAAGAGTCAAATGCATCGGAAAAATAACCACAAAGGAATAATAACTGTCTACGAACACTAATAAAGACATAACTATTATAGAAAGATAGAGGTGCACTTCGGACGCATGAATGTCCAACCGCTACCTTGGAAGCTCCAACAACCGCCCGAATCAAGTAAGCTGAGGCACACTCGAGCTAGGACCTGCACCGATAATTACATCACATATAGGCCCCCACATGGGCACAACATGTAGATAGATATTTTTCATGATTAATTCTCACCCTTAACATGCATTTTGTACCATCATTTACTACCCAGCCCAGTCTGAAGAGTTAAGCCATAACCTACCTCGAAAGTCGAAACCGGTCCGCTACACTTGAACCCGCGAACTTACTTTTCACAAATAATCCGAAACTCTACTAAAAACATCAAATATGAAATCTACGTGTCAAAACAAAACCAACGACACCCATATTGACTACTTTTGGTTCGGGGTCAAAACGGACCCCCAAAATAGGTTTCCGAGAAATAAGGGAAAAATTGGAGCTTTACTTCAAAACTATGTTTCCCATATTTTTAGAAACCTACAGATGAAAACTCAAGTTAAATCGAGTGAAAAACGGGGTTCAAATCAAAGAAAAACCATTTTTGAGCTTTACCAGGTAAAATCCTTGAAATACGGGTTAAAATCAAGAATTGGAGTTGTTTTGAAGGTTAAATTGATGAAAAACTAGTAATTATAAGATAAAAATATTATTCAAGTGAAAGGGGATGAAATTTGGGTTTCAAATCATGCCCTAAAATTTTTGGGGTTTTGAGAAATTTATCAAAAAATTTCTAAGAAAAGGGTGAATTCTTACCTTAAATCCGTAATAAAACCAAGAATAAGATGTTAATCTAGATTTCCAAGCCCTCAGAATTTTCACTTTTAAACTTTCAAACTATTTAGGGTTTAACTCTCAAGAGGCAAGATGAAAAATGTGCAAAATAAGTCAAAAAAGCTTATTTATCAGTGCAAATTTTTCTGCACTGCTGTCAAAAGAAAAAGCTGTTTTTTTTTTAACTCAATCTGGACTTCATGGAATTATGCAAAAAGTAGTGGCTTAATCATAGGTTTTAGTTATTGCATTTTTTTAGTTTTTAAGCACCACTTCACATTAATGAAAAATCAACCATTGTGCAGTAAATTATTTGTTCTCTTCTTGCTTTCTTTGTTTACATTTCAAAGAGTTGAAGTTAACCTTACAACTCCAACAGCTTAGACTAAATACCCTTGCGAATTTGCATCGTTGGAGCTTTTGTATTTGCTACATTTCCATGGCGTTTGGATGATCCAGACTTCTTCTTTTGTCCCATATTTCTGTAATACTACAGTTACTCTTCTCTCCTAGCACTGTAGCTAAACGTTGGCGTTTTTTTATGCACAAAAATCCAAAATCGTTCAGAGGTGGTATTATTCAAAAGTAGAGTTGTTAAAATGGGGCAGTCAAACCTAACTGCAAGCATACTTCCTTGTTATATGATTAGGAATCTCTTTTATTCAGTTTTTTGATATTATTTTTTTACTTATCAGTTTTCGTATCTTTAGGATTGTATTTACTTTGGTTTCTATGTTAATAATCTTTGTATGTAATACACTGGCTATATAAGGGCAAATACAGTAATCAATGTATATCTGTTCATTGCTACCAGTTCTTCTCTTACACTTCATGGTATCAGAGTTATATTGCTTCAATAAGCTTTATCCCTTTTTTCTCTTTCCTCCAGCCCACTAGCCTCACACCTATGTGACCCCAAATACAAGTGTCATAAATGCCGACAACATCTCCGGAGCAGAGACTGTTGTCTAGTTCAATCCGATTACATGACTCCCCATGAAACGACTGAAGATGACATAACCTGCGGTGGAGGTGCGATCTTGAGCTCCAAAGCTAGAAACTGTGTTAACAGAAATTCCACTATGAGTAGCATTAAAGAGCATTGCATGAGAAGTTGGTGCTTTCCCAACATCAAAAATTAAATTGATATCATTATCTTCATCCATGTGCTCAGTGATTACTGCTTCAAGGTCACTGCCAGTTCTAGAGATTGGATGAGTGTAAGTTCCATTGCTAGTAGCAGTACATGGTTGTTAGCTGGGTCATAGGGATCTTGCAACATCAACACGAAACTCAGCATCATTAGCATCCTCCTACTCCATAATTATTTCATTAGTGGAGAATGATGAGTTGAATATGAACTCATCATTCACCAAAGAATTATGCCCTGAGAACTCCCCTCCAGCAACTGCTATAATCTGCTCAGTATTGGTGCTTTCTCGAGGTAACATGCTCTCATTGTTAGTGTTTGGCACTGCTTGTGAAGTTCCGGTGGCTTCAGCATCCGCGCTAGCTATATCGAGAATGCTTGCTCTTCTATTTTCCTTGGGAACGTCTTTGAGGTGCTTGAAATACATTTGGGCATGCTAGCCACCTATGCTGGTGTTCTTGATATCACACAGTGCCTGGATATACTTGTCCAGTCAGCACTTACATATCTAAGCCCCAGAAAAATGACCTATAACAGGAAAGAGAGAAATAAGTTATTATCAGCTTTGAAGTTAATCCAGGAAACAAGGTCGTAGGACAACATTTACTTAAAACTTTTATTTTCTCTCAATCAGCTAATCACACACATCTTATAAAGCACAGAGCCAAAATTGTATGATTCCATAGGCATATTTGTTGCCTTCTGTATGCACTGTGTTTGTGCTTTATAAGATGTAGTACGTGGTTAGCAGATCGAGAGAAAATTAAACTTTTAAGTAAATATTGTCCAGCGATCTTGCTTCCTGAATGAACTTCAAAGCTGATAATAACTTACTTTTTTCACTTTCCTTCTATAAGTCATTTCTCCGGGGCATAGATATATTTGGAAGAGGTGACTGCAGAAGTATATCCAGGCACTGTGTGATAACAAGAACAACAACAGAGGTGGCTAGCCATGCGCAAAAGTTTTTCAACCACATCAATCCCTGCAGCAAACAGAATAGAACAGCAAGACTAAGCGTTCTCAATATAATTAGTCCGGAGGCTGAAGCTGTGGGAACATAACAAGCAGTGCCAAGCACTAACAATGAGAGCATGTTGCCTCGAGAAAGCACCAATAGTGAGCAGATGATAGCAGTTGATGGGGGAGAGTCCTAAGGACCTAATCCTGATTTGAAAGATGAGTTCATATTAAACTCAGCATTCCGCACTGATGACATGATTATTGAGCAGGAGGATGCTATGAAGCTGGCTTTTGTGTTTATGCAGCAACATCCCTATTACTCAGCGAACAACCAAGTACTTCTACTAGCAGAGGACCTTACACTCATCTTCCATGTGACTAGAAATGGGAGTGACCCTGAAGTACTTCTACATGCATATGTGACAAGAAATGGGAGTGACCCTGAAGTATTAATCACTGAGCACATGGACGAAGCTAATGATATCAATTCCGTTTTTGATGTTCGGAAAGCACCAACTTCTCATGCAATGCTGCTCATAGCGGAGTTTCTGGTAACACAATTTCTAGCTTTTGATCTACAAATGCACCTGAGATCAATGTGTCTGCTCATAACGGAATATCCAGTTATGCAGCTGCTAGCATTGGTGCTGTGAATGCACCTCAGAACACGGTGGATGATCATATCGGAATGACCAGTTTTGCAGTTGCTAGCATCGGTGCTATGAATGCAACTCAGTACATGATGTCTGCTCAACCTGTTTTACAGGTGCCAGCATTGGTGATATGAAGGCACCTCAGAACATGGTGGCTTCTCATAGTGTGATGACCAGTTTTGCTGTTGCTAGCATCCGTGCTATGAATGCTCCTCAGAACATGGGGTCTGCTCTTAGTGGAATGACTTGTTTTACAGGTGCAAGCATTGGTACAATGAATGCACCTCAGAACAAGTGGCTGCTCATAGCGGGATGACCACTTTTGCAGTTGGTAGATCCGTGATGTGAATGCACCTCAGAACGTGATGGCTGTTCAAATCAGAAAGACCTAGTTTTGCAGGTGCAAGCATTGGTGCTATGAGTGCATTCTGAACACGGTGACTTCTGATAGTGGGATGACCAGTTTTGCACCTTCTAGCATTGGTGCTATTAATGCACCTTAGAACATGGTGGCTGCTCATAGCAGAATGACTAGTTTCTCAGGTGCTAGCATTCGTGCAACTAGTGCACCTTAGAATACGGTATCTGCTCCTTCTCAGTTACCTCCCTTCGTCTCCTCATTTAATTTTGCTGTTGGGGTATGACCCAATTTAAACATTCCCTTTGATGGAGAAGGCATTTTTGATCTGCATGACCTGTGCACTTACTAGATGTTTTGAGTTGGTGGAGAAAGGCTATTAGTGTTTGGTATTAGTTTTTCACAACCACATAGTGATACTGCACTTGTGTTTTGAAGACTTATTCCATTATGCTATTCGGTATTACTCTTCTTCGTCTATTCTGCTTTTGGTTGGAATTCTTAAAAAGAAAACTGAGTTAGAAATTGTTTTCGAGTTTTTGTAAACTCTTTACTTTTGCCGTTTTCTTTTTGATGCCGTAACGTCTTACAAGCAAAAAGTTCAGGCTAGAATCAAATGCTACTAAGCTAAGTTTATTTATATATTCTCATGGCTACCTGATCATAAAACAAATATAATGCTATGACGAGTTGAAAATCAAATTGATACGATTGCAAGAATGGGAACAAGAAGTAATTTACTAGCCACCACCTAGGTGGTTTGGGTGGGTGGGGGGGAGGTTGAAATGTTGTGATCATTTTACTACATAACTTAATAGTCCAAATGTCATGTCCAGAGTCGAGGCCCTAGACGTGGCACGCACCCGATACTATTGCTAGTACGAGCGAACATTTTGGCATATGTCATGAGCATACAACTAACATAATGAATAGAGAGGGAAAAAAATAGTATAAGATTTCTTAAAGGATAGTCTTTCATCAATGATCATTTATATCACTTAACGTCTGGAGATACAATAGTCATGACAAATAAGACTAAAAATTACAAGATCTGTCTGGCAACTAAATCAGTCTGTGAAGCCTCTAATAAGTACTAACACTCAAAGGAAAGAAAATATAATGAAGTCATCATATCTTGTCCAACCTCCTGATAGGAAAGAGGCTCACCAATAACAGAATATATAGATCCAAATGAGGCGCCTGACAGCAGACATGAGAGACAGAACCATGAAAGAATTTAGCACCAAACATTGTCAATACATGGAATGTATTGGTATGCAAAATGACTTAAAGAGGGTAGTACTTCAAGAGATAAGAAATGACAATAAAATTCATACGTAAAAGAAGACAACTGGAAAGGAACAAGAATATAAGTTAAATTTATGATTAAACATGTAAGGTAGATTTAATTCCTTTGATTATTTGTGGGAGAAAGTAGTGAACCGTCATAAACCACCATGTGAGCGCATGGAGTCTGATCTCGGCCTGATCAGCTAAGCCATCCAATACCTTGTCGGGCATAGGACATGGAATGACTTAATTTGCTAGCATCCATGGTTAACCCCTTTTCGGGACACATGATAAAAAGAGTCATCCGATTTGTGGAATAATCTCTATCCTACGTTGGCAAACATAGTTTTGGGCATTTGTTGTTTAAGCCTATGCCTTCATGGTCATCTATGTCACAACCCGAACCAGGGCCTGGCCGTGACGAGCATTTCGAACCATGGATGACCGAAACACCCCTATCTGGTTATCATGCACCTAATTCAGATGATCAAAGTAATGCAGAAGAAACACAATAATTCGGAAACATGGTCATAAATATAAAAAGAAATAATAACGGGGAAATAAAGTTCCCCCAACATCAATCAACCTCTAAACAACTGTCTACGAAAATCTCTAACAAATGACTGATTCAAGTAACTGTATATAAACTGGGACAAGGCCCCCAGTAGACCCCAAAACTAAATATAAGATAAAACGACTGCAGGACATAAGACCTTCCGAAACATAGAAGGCTCACCACTTGTCTCTGCAACTCTGTCTGAATGATCTACTGATTCTCTTGACCCCTAGACTGGGCCTCTCAACCTGAGAGGTTGGAGAGGGGAGGGGGTCAGCACAAAAGTACTGGCACACAGAGATATCAAAATAAAACATAATATTTTTACAAATATAGTTGAGAGCCATTATAAAGCAATTTCATATTAAATCATTTGAAAACACATGGACATAATGCAATAGTTTCTCAACAACAATGAAATGCAACTGAGCTAGGTGGAATACCCTACATAATTTACACAAACTATCAAACCTCGGTTTCCACTGAGATTAGAGTATAAGTGAGGGAGAGACACACAAGACCACGAAGCATGGTGTCTCGACTCAATGGTAGTGCCCAAGATCACTTAGCCCGGGCTCCTACCTATAGTCCCAATTTGGGAATGACATAAAGTCAAGTACACAAGATCACTTAGCCTGGTACCAAATTCCTATGTCGGCAAACACGGTTTCCAGCGATGAGCCCTTACACTCAAATGCCTTCTTCGGGCATCCACCTATCTCATGTAAAATCAATGCATTCAAACTTTATTTAATTCAATCACGTATCATATTCTGTAGGGTATCGTCATACCCGACTTGCAAGTCATCAATATCACATCCACATATGCATAATCATGTAAAAATCAAGGTGCTTCATCATTTACAAGTGGTAAAAAATAATTATTTCAAATTCATGCTCTCTTTTGTTGGTCACAATATGATATGGGGTATCTAGACATTATCATGAGAATTTGAAAGAAATTTACCATTCATATTTATCAAACTTCCATGGAAAATCTCAAATCACATATGCATGGTTTCAACCATTGAAGTATATAGGCAAACAATTCCCATGACATAAAGAAAAATGACTTAGAAATCATATTGAAAGCAAGTTATTAGTATTTGATTGAAAACCCCCATTTAAAAGCATGCATGATCATAAAAACTACACCCATGAGATTTTAGGATAACCCCACGTACCTCTATTTCCGAAAATACTAGATGTTTCTTGAAGCTCGCGGATTTGTGATTCCGAATATGTAATTATCTTCGAAAACCTACGGTCGAATCTTGAACTATTTGGGTTATTATTTTGAAACCCTAAGGAGTGTTCTTGAGTAATTTTGATGAATGAAGGTATATTTTGGTGTTTGAGGGATTAAATCCCGTGTTGGTGGTATATATAGGGGTGAAGGATGACCAAAATACCCCTAAGGAACAATTAAGGTCAAATCTGTCCCTCAGTTGACAGTTTGATAGACTGGAGTAAATCGATTATAACTTTTTACTCATATTATAAAATTGGATGAAACCAACTTCATTTGAAGGAGGACTCAAATATATTTTGTTTGATATATTATATCTCACACAGTTTATTATATACAGGGATTTATGATTGTTTGAAGTTGACCCTGAAATGCTGAAAACTGGGCAATAGACTATGCGTTTTGCTACTGTTTTTAAATCCAAATGCAGCCTTATGCGTTCCGACAAATTCCGAAACTTATCCGAGATGCACTATGAGCTTTCCCAATTGTAACTCAACTTGAAAATCTAAAAACGAATGTCGAAAAGGTTTAAAAGTTGTATCCCGAAGATTGCCAGCTAAAATGACTAAGTCTCATTTTACACATAGAAAATTAAAAGTCATTAAGTCTAAGAGCTGAATATTAAAGACTAATCTATGAACGCCTTTTACGAGGCGTTACAAGCTAACTAACTCCCTTAAGGTCATGACATTATCTTACTTATTTATATTCAAAGTGTTAACCTCATTAGGCTCATGTTAAAGGTTTAGCCATTTTAGGCTCATCTTCATGGTTTAGCCGTTTTAGGCTCATGTTCATACTTTAGACATTTTAGGATCATCTACATAATTTATCCACTTAGGCTTATATTGGGAATTCAACCGCTTTGGGTTCATAAGATTTTGATTTAGCACCATTTCAGAGCATTTCCAAGCATTATAGAGTAAATTGAAACTTTACAGCTAGAAGTCATAATTCTTATTCAACTGTGGACTAAACTTCAATTGACTTGTTATAATGAAATAATTAAATTAAGGATTCACCCCTTTACTGTAAGAAGAGAAGAAGAAAACTAAAGCCTCAGAGACCGTCAAGTTCTTAAATCATGGATTTTACAGAACTTAATGAATTAAGGTATAATTATGAGAGTTCCAGTTAAGATTCATAACTTTGAGTTTTTATTGGAAAACATCTTCTGTAAAACAGCTTAATCATTTTTATAGGATGTTGCAATTTACCTACTGGAACATAACAAGAATGTGATCTGCAAGAAAATCTTGGATTAGGGGAGCACAATGAAAGGGTAGTAAAAGATGGGAGAATTAGGTAACAAGGAAAACATGTAAATAATAGGATGTATGTCGCAGGAGAAGGTTGGTCAATAAGTCTATGTCAGTAAGGCAACTGAAATAGTCTTAAGGAAATGGTCTCTTCTATCTGCACGTGTTTATTCAATCTTCACGTTTTTAGGTAAGTTTTTGTCGTTGTAAGTTCCATTAATTTTTGTTATTGATTATAAGAAATAGAAGCAACCGAAACCACGTTCAACTAGAAATTACACATACTTATTAAACTTAAGGATATTTAAAGTGTCAACATATAATCTGGCACATATATCAACTTAAGAGACTAAATGGAACTATGCTTCTGTAGGAATAGGATTTCACCAAAAACAAAAAATGAATAAGTATTCATGATCTAAGGTGATTTTCAGATTTCCTGAAAACTTATTAATAGAATTAACATAATGGATGAAGATAAAGAAATTCCAGATTTCCCAGAGAATTTATTAAGGAAACCGGACATGTTAACAGTAATTTGAACTGAGAGAAACAATAAAACATGAAGATGTAAAGAAAGAGTTCTACATACCTTTTACTGTAGAAAGAAGTTGAGACCGAAAGAAGGGATTTCGACATGCTTTCGAGAATCAATTCCCTTAGATTTTTGAGTGCTGAGTTTGAGAGGTGGACTAGAATTGCTGGATGATGAATAGTTGTTGAATTTCTTGAGAAAGTGGCGTTTTTAAATGTGTGTAACTGAGGAAGACAGGGAGATAGTAACTGATGGAGTTTTTAATGTGTGTAATGAGGGAGATGGTAACTGATGGGGGTTTTTAATGTGTGCAATGAGGGAGACTGTAACTGATGAAGTTTTTTATGTGTTTAACTGAGTGTGAGATATTACAATATATCCCCTTTGGAATCATTCGTCCTCGAATGAAGGTAATAGATTCGAGAAAAAATAAACTCTATGCACAAAAATTATTGAATGAGACTTAACGCAGACATACATAGGACATGGGTTTCAGGGACATGAACAGAACAACTTAAGATGTGAATTCATGGAAATCATAGGCATGAACCATAAGGGTATCTTGGTTATCTGAATTGGGTTCATAGGGCATGAATGGCATGATGAAGACTTGGACCTATTCCCATTCGAAATGAAGTTATATGACATGAAATAGCGGTGCATTAGACTTAAAAATAGGAGTATTTTCACCTCTAATACTGGTAGCCTTAGGTCTTAGAAAGACCTTTCGTAGCAACCCCTTTTTCCTCTAAATACCACACTTCATTATTTTCAACATACATGGGTACATGCAGATACTAAAATCTGGCTCTAATTGCACATTCCTACGAAATTCAAGCCTAACTCAGAGATACAAGATGCCACGCCTAAAACAATCGTGCCAGTCTCAATTTTAGGATCCTATAATCTATTTCTGTTTAGGAACCTTCATCTTGATTGTTTACTTGCTCTTAGGTTTGTTCTAAAACCCAGCAAGGTCTCTCTTGCATCTACAGTTATCTCTAAGAATACTACTTTTTCTGATTGCAAAAACTACCATCCCCGTGCTCTAATTAAGAACTCACAACTTTCATCATGAATATAGGTATCAACATGATATCCAAGTCTACCACTATAACCACTTCATGGTATCTTTAAAGTTAACACTATATAAAAAGAAAAATCTTCCCCGTTTGCTTTAGAACCTCTTGACCCACAATTTCTTGAGCTCCTATCGGGAGGCACACCATATGACCTCATCTTACTATCACAAATAGCTAATCGTCATATCACACTTCATCCATACATATGATCTTATATGGAACCAGTACACTACAATCATCTTAACAAGGGCCATATATTCACCTCCTTCGGAACAATTACTCAGCTGAGATCACACAACTGTGATGTCATAAGGAATATCACCGAAGGACTAGAGTATGAGCATAAAAAATAAAAGGGATACTATTTAATCACTACTAATACTCATTGTGACCTTGCCACTCCAGATGAGGCTCAGGAATAATTAGGCACGAATACTTCATGTACCAAATAACATAAGGTGTGAATAGAGAGTTATTCTGCGCATAGGGATAGCAGAGCACAAGCTAAGAACATATCTTAAAGTATGGTTTGCTTAGGAATGAACCTAATGTAAAGCATGTGTTTGTTGCTCAGGAACAACGTAGTGTATAACCTAATGTAAAGCATGTGTTTGTTGCTCAGGAACAACGTAGTGTATAACCTGGACTTCTAGAACCTTAGAGTAATATTTGGATCGTGGTGTGAAGTTATTGTTTCCTATTGAAGGTTTAGAACATGGACACGATGTTGCATATAAAATTTGGATCTTAGACATAGGCTCGACATGAATGCATAACTCATGGGTAGAGTGTCATCTTGGCTGAAGTCATGAAATATGCTAGAATAAGATTGAATCGTAGGGAAACTCGTCATCTCTCTTTTCTAAAAACCCTTACTATATGCATCTCAAGACCCATTTTATTAACTTTACCCTATCATCTCCCCCTTAGGTCAAAGTCGATATTTAAAGTATGCGGACCTATTTTCAAATCTAAGCTATCATCACTTTACTCCCCTGAATACTATATCTTTAGGTACGCAACCTTACTAGGACTTCATCCTGAGATACTTCTCTTAACATTCTCTAAACTTTGCAAATATCATTTTATAATTCATGCTCTCATTGGTATACATAACCACTTCCTCTATACCTGATCTTCCATTCTTAATCTACTAACAGCACACCTCTAAATTCTTATCCACCCACTCCAATGAAAAGTAAAATTGAATGAAGAGGCTCAACATCGTCCATTTATAATACTCTCAATTCAGCTCTCAAGAACACCACATACTACATAACTAGGCTTCTCCACACTTAGAAACTCAAGGGTACTAACTAGGATCACATAGCAATAAATAACATAGAATCTTATATAATAACATACTACCTTGGTTGCATGTCTATTTTCATATTACTTAAGGCCCTCTTTATCTAAGGACTTAGCCACAATTCACTGTTTCAATTTTATTCCACATGTGTATTATTTTTACAGATTTACACTATTCCTAAATTATCAAACTTAAGCTCTTCCAAACAAAAAATCAAGCCTACTAGATCTATTTTCCAAAACTAGTGCTATCACCCTTATACCGCCATTCATTCATCATTGTGGTTGTCTAAAGTTCAAGCGTAGTGTCTACTAAACATAGATGGCAACACTATCTGATAATACTAATTCAAATTTTATCTTATATAAAAAATCAAGAACCACTAGTCTATTCAGGTTTCATGAGAACATAGCTAATCTAAATCACATCACTTATCTCATATCCTAAAAGCACATTCTTCGCAACATTACTATCATTCCTTACTAACATAAACTTACGCAATAATAAACTTCTTTCTTAAACCGAGTATACTCCATGTCGTCTTAGCCAACCATTCTTCCCCGATTAACTATCAAAAAGTTTTTTAAGTCTTGATACACCCTAGCCAACACCAAAGGACATTCCATTCCTTTTCTTGCTTAATGAATACAACTCTTGCTAAATACTCCAATCAATCGCTTTCCCCACTTTTTGTCTTCTACTCTAATGACTTCATATTTCTGACCTTGAGATTATACTACTACTTATGACTTACCAAAAAATATCCAAAATAGCATTATCTCTCGGGTGGCAACACTATCCAGGAGTCTAGACACACTCTTCCCCCCGTTAAGGGTGTCATCTGGAATAAGTTTCTGCAGAAGGCCTGGGAGAACAATCTTACTATGGATCAAAAGCATGATTTATATGAACTAGAATGTTAGTTTTTTTTCTAAAAGAAATTATAGACTCGAATAGACTAAAGGGCTACTAAAAAGCCCTAGTGTAGTCAGTTACATTTCTCTTGACTCTATTGGAGAGAACCTCATCGATAAGAATATAAGTTTCACAACTCCTACCACCTTAAATATGAGGAGTAGATAGAGAAATTTCATAAATGCACGAATCCGAGTAAGTTACTTTTTCTTTAACATCGCTATATTGCACGATCTAGAGTATGAAAGAACAAAAACATCTCCCAAATGTCCCGTAGTCTCCTTATTATAAGTGAGGCGGGCTTCACACCCATAAAAAGAACTCTACTAGACACGACTTCACAGACACCCTAGGACACTTGAACTCTGTGCTCTGATACGAAGTTTGTCATGCCCCGAGCCGAGGAGGCCCTAGACGTGGCACACACCCGATACTATTTCTAGTATGAGCGAATATTTTGGCATATCACATGAGCATACAACTAACATAATGAATAGAGAGGAAACAAAATAGAATAAGATTTCTTAAAGGATAGTCTTTCATCAATGTTCATTAATATCACTTAACGTCAGAAAATACAATAGTCATGACAAATAAGACTAAAAATTACAAGATACAGTCTGTGAAGCCTCTAATAAGTACTAACTCTGAAAGGAAAGAAAATATAATGAAGTCATCATATCTCATCCAACTACCTGATAGGAAAGAGGCTTACCAATAACAGAAGATAGAGATCCTAATGAGGCGCCTGACCGCGGAGATAAGAGACAAAACCTACATAATGAAATGATGTAGCGCCAAAGAAGGTCAATACGTTGAATGTATTGGTATGCAAAACTATTTCAGGAGGGTACTACATCAAGAGATAAGAAATGACAATAAAATTCAAACATAAAAGAAGACAACTGGAAAGGAACATGAATATAAGCTAAATTTATGATTAAACATGTAAGTTAGATTTAATTCCTTTGATTATTTGTGGGAGAAAGTAGTGAACCATCATGAACCACCACGTGAACTTATGGAGTCTGATCTCGGCCCTATCAGCTAAGCCATCCTATACCTTTTCGGGCATAGGACATGACGTGACATAATTTGATAGAATCCATGGTTAGCCCCTTTTCGGTACACATGATACAAAGAGTCATCCGACTTGTGGAATAATCTCTATCCTATGTCGATAAACATAGTTTCGGGCATTTTTTGTTTAATCCTATGCCTTCACGGTCAGTTAACTAACTCCCTTAAGATCATGACATTATCTTACTTATTTACGTTCAAAATTTTAATTTTAACCTCATTAGGATCATGTTAATAGTTTAGCCATTTTAGGATCATGTTCATAGGTTAGCCGTTTTAGGATCATGTTCATACTTTATCTATTTTAGGCTCATCTACATAATTTAGCCACTTAGGCTTATGTTGGTAATTCAATCACTTTGGGTTCATAAGATTTTGATTTAGCACCATTTCATAGCATTTCCAATCATTATAGAGTAAATTGAAACTTGTCAGCTAGAAGTCATAATTCTTATTCAACTGTGGATTTAATTTCAATTGACTTGTTATAATGAAATAATTAAATTAAGGATTCACCCCTTTACTGTAAGAAAAGAAGAAGAAAACTAAAGCCTCGGAGACCATATTTAATCTATCAAAACAGTCCTTCAAGTTCTTAGATCATAGATTTTACAGAACTTAATGAATTAAGGTATAATTATGAGCGTTCCAATTGAGATTCATAACTTTGAGTTTTTATTGACAAACATCTTCTGTCAAACAGATTAATGATATTTATAGGATGTTGTAATTTACCTATTGTAACATAACAAGAACATGATCTGCTAGAAAATCTTGGATTAGGGGAGCACAATGAAAGGGTAGTAAAAGATGGGAGAATTAGGTAACAAGGAAAACATGTAAATAAGAGGATGTAAGTCGCAGGAAAAGGTTGGTCAATAAGTCTATGTTAGTAAGACAACTGAAATAAGCTTAAGGAAATGGTCTCTTCTATCTGCAAGTGTTTATGCAATCTTCACGTTTTTCGGTAAGTTTTTGTCCTTATAAGTTCCATTAATTTTTTTTATCGATTATTAGAAATAGAACCAAACGAAATCACCTTCACTTAGCAATTACACATACTTGTTAAACTTAAGGAGATTTAGAGTGTCTACATATAATCTGGATATCAGCTTAAGAGACTAAATGGAACTATGCTTCTGTCGGAATAGGATTTCACAAAAAAAAAATAGAATAAGTATTCATGATCTATGGTGATTTTCAGATTTCCTGAAAACTTATTAATAGAATTAACATAATGTATGAAGATAAAGAAATTCCAGATTTCCCAGAAAATTTATTAAAGAACCTGGACATGTTAAAAGTAATTTGAACTGAGAGAAACAAAACAACTTGCAGATGTAAAGAAAGGGTTCTACATACCTCTAAATGTTGAAAGAACTTGAGACCGGAAGAAGGGATTTCGACTTGCTTTCTAGAATCAATTCCCTTAGATTTTTGAGCGCTGAGTTTTTGAGGAGAACTGGAATTGCTGGATGATGAATAGTTGTTGAATTGCTTGAGAAAGTGGCGTTTTTAAATGTGTGTAACTGAAGAAGACAGGGAGATTGTAACTGATGGAGTTTTTAATGTGTGTAATGAAGGAGATTGTAACTGATGGGGTTTTAAATGTGTGTAATGAGGGAGATTGTAACTGATCGAGTATTTTATGTGTGTAACTGAGTGTGAGATGTTACACCAAATGTATTGAAAAAGTGATCCTTTTAGTCTAAGTATATACCTCAAAATCCTTAGTCTTTAGAAAAAATTACCATTTTCCTCCCACCCCCACCGTGTGTCCCTGCAGCAATGAAGTAAACATTCATTCATCATAACATAGTTGTCTTCATACATTGATTATTGGTACCAGTGTTTAGCCTTTTTTCTCATCACAAAAGATTTGGTTTTGGCCGAAAGGTTTCACTCCATTCCTTTAAATGTTTTCATATAACTTTCAATAGTTGCTGATTAACTTAACATGGTTTTTTGTTTGCTCTGTCGCTTTCAAGGTTCAGGACTAAATCGATAACTTTTTTCATACATTGAGGACTATTCAGGTTACATGGTATATATGGACTAAAAGTTTCACTTATTTGTCATCAAGGAAAATTTCAATAAGGATTAAAATAATCATTTTTCGGCACATTAAGGACTATTTTTCTTATACATGATACATACAAAGGCCTAAAAGCCCAATACCAATACATCAAGGACCAATTTGATCATTTTAGAGTCCCCGGACTCTTGAGAAACCTGATTGTAAACTAGAATGTTAGGATCGAGAATCTCGGACAATGGGAAATTAAACAAAGTAATCAATCAAAGACAATAACAAAGACATAATAATGTTAAGCTGAGAAAGTAAAGGAGTCAAAAATTTAACATGATTCGGTCAACTTGACCTACGTCCACAACCAAAAGGAGGAGCAATTTTACTAAACACCAACGGAATAAAGGAGAGTACAAAAGCACAAAAGAGAGTACCAAATTAGAGTAATTAAATACTCTAATAACCCAAATACAAAAGAGAATAACCTCACAAATATCACTCGAAAGTAGAGATTCACTCAAAGTATTTCCCAACACTCTCTCACAAATACCCTCAACAAAGAAGAAAACAAACACAACTAAATCTTCTAAAATTGGTTGGTGTGTCTTCTCAATTGGTTTGTCTCAAAGTGAAAGAACTCTCCTCTATTCATAGGAGAAGGTTCTTGAGAAAAATTTTAAAAACTCAAAATAATCTCAAGATAAATGACAATTAAAAAACTCTTGAGATATTTTCAATGTACCATTTATCATGAGATTTTCAAGAGATTTTGAATAAAATATTAGCTAAAAATTATGGCCACATTACAAATCTCTACCTTTGGCCTAATTTTGGCTAATATAGTAATATGCTCCACCTTCTTCACAAAGCCCCAAGGGGCTTTAAAAATTCCATGATGTCAGAATCAAATTAGTTTCCATCTCAAATTGAGACAGTAGCAACACTTGTACTAGTAGATCCCACAAGTGTGTACAATGTCTCAGACTTGCGTGCCTTCGTAACCCCAAGACCACCTCGAGAGACTTTAAGGACTCCACCTTCACCTGCGTATTTTCACCCAAGAGATTCTTGAGTGCCCACAGATATGAGATTTTTCTTCAACTCAGGAACACATCTAACATTTCTGAGAGTTATTACAATACCATCATGCATTTTACTTCGGACTGTAGCATTTCCAACAATTTTGCAAGCAACATTGTTGCCTACCAAGATAACTCCACCTTCAATAGGATCATATGTAGAAAACAAGTCCTTGTTAAGACACATATGAAATGAATAATCCCAATATAAAATCCACTCATTGTTACAACAAGAAATATTTTTGGTTACAAAAAATATTGCTCCTTCAATGTCATCAGCAACAACACTTGCTTCAGTGGTGTCAGAATCCTTGTGCTTATTTTTCTTTAGTTTTCTCTTGTTTTGTAACTTAGGACAATCAAACCTAATGTGATTTTTTTAAAACAATAATAACTCATTGAATTAATAAATCTGTACTTTGCATTAGATCTACTCCTGACAAATAAACCGGACGCCCAATTTCCACTAGCTTCCCCGGTAATATCTCTATCTATCTGATCTTTACATTTCAGCATAGATTTGATTTTTCAATAAGAGATAGTTTCTTTCCCATAAAGTATAGTATCTCTAAAATTCTTAAAGGAATGGGGTAGGGAACATATTAGTAAGACAACGTGATCTTCTTCCTCAATCTTGACATCTATATTACTTGAATCCATAAGAATTGAATCGAAGGCATCAAGATGTGAGAGTATGGAAGTATTTTCATCCATACGAAATGTATAAAGATTTTGCTTCATGTAGAGTCTATTCTTTATTGTGCTTTTCATATACAAGCTTTTGAACTTTTCCCACATGCCTTTGGCAGTGGTTTTCGAAGCTACATCACATAATACATCATCAGAGATTTAGTATACTACTAGATCTCGTCTTTTTATCAAGGCTATCAAACTCCTCGTCTGTCATTTTTCCTAAAATTATCTCCTTACCTTGAAGTTCCATACCTGAACAAGGATAACTTCCATTTTCAACTAACACATACCAAAGTTTGCACTTCGCTCAATTTTCTAAACATTAATCTTTGTAATCGTCATGGTAACTACTAAGACAAAACCAGAATTAAACCGCTCTGATACCAATTTGTTAGGATCGAGAATCCTAGCTTGTGCAGAATGAAATAAAGTAATAAATTAAAGACAATAATAAAGACGTTAATAACGTTAAGCTGAGAAAATAAAGAAGACACAAATTTAACGTGGTTCGGTCTACTTGACCAACATCCACAACCAAAAGGAGGAACAACTTTACTAAACACTAACAGAACAAAAGAGAGTACAAAATTAGAGTAATTAAATACTCTAATATCCCAAATACCCAAGAGAATAACCTCAACAAATATCACTCCAAAGAAGAGGTCCACTCAAAGTATTTCACAACACATCTCTCTCACAAATACTCTGAACAAAGAAGATGATACGGGTGCACCAAGATGCCCAACAAGTTCACGACCATTCACACGTAGCCAAGCTCGGGAGTTACAAAAAACACCAAGCTATGTTCACGGAAATGTCCGTGTGTGAGTTGGTACTTGAGCCTTCCAATGGATTAAATGTTTTTAAGTGTGAAGAGGAGCCTTGAAGTATAATAAACTTACACTCCAAGGCCACTCTTTGGCAAGGGTAGGATGGTCATTTGTTATCTCCCTTTGTGGACTAATATAAATAGATAGTGTTAGGGTTATTTTTGGGAGTTATCTCATTCCTATTATTCAAGAAACAAAAGACTTGTAATATTGGTGACTTCTCTTTCTCATTTTGGTGAGGCCAAAATCAAAAGCTCACTAGTAGAGGGATACTAGTGTTGGATGTGGGCTAGAAACTAGGGTCTTGAGATTCTTGAGTTCCTCTTGGTGCAAGTAATAATTTGGTGTTGATATTCATTAGTCATAGGGTCATTTCTCATTGTCAGGGTTCTTAGATTATTGAATATTGTATGTCAAGTTTCTATAACTTTTGTAATCTTGATAACATTGTGTTGTTGAATCTAAAAGTCTAGTGAAGCCGTGTGGGGCTCTTTCGATTCACTAGCTAAATTTACATTTGTTGTTCTTGTTGTAAACTCATTTTTCTAGTAAAAAAAAGTGTTGAATCCTAGTGAAGCCGTGTGTGGCCTCTTTCGATTAACTAGCACTTTGTTGTTCTTATTGTTGCTTCTTGTGTTGGCTTGAATCTCTTGATACACACTTAGTTTTATATCATTTAGTATCAAAGCTTGTGGTTGATTTTGTTCTAACAAAATCAATCTTGGGTTTGGTAGTTGAAAAATACCAAAGAAAAAATAAAAAACGTTGCTGAAATCTGAAAATTCCAGAAAAAAAGAAGAAAAATCTGTCCATCTTGTTTTTGGTCGAGAAAATTGTGTTGTGTTGTTGTCTTGACCGAGATTGGTGTTTGTGTATTTATATCTAGATGTTCTTTTGATTGTATAGTTTGTTTATTGTGTTGATTTCTTTCTCATCAACACAAAAGGTGTCTAAAGCTAAGTTGAGCTTATTATATTGATATTGCTATTGTGGAATTGAAGTGGTAGTATGATGAACTTGAAGTAGGCTGAGTTTGTGTGTTGTTGCTATTGTTGGGATATTGTTGGTAAATTATGGTTGTGTTCTTGAATTATTGTTGTGGTGTTCATATTTATCTTCTCATCATCTCATATCTTGACCACTATAAAGACTAAAATAGATCCAAAGGGGTTGTAAGACAAAGTTGTAAAGTTGTTTGTGAAAAGACTTGCCAACATCAGTTCCTTGACTTAACAACCAATTTTCCTTAAAACAAGGAGCCTTGTCTTGTGGAACTAGTAAAGTAAAGCCTCATCTTTTTGAGTTGGAAAAAGTTGAAAAGTTACAAGACTTTCTTTCCCTCCAAAAGCAAAGTCATCCATTACAAAATTGTGAAGATTAAGGCTTCAAGTTGTTGAACAAAATGTATGGACCCGTGACCAATTTTATGCTACCACATCACCTTAATCACTGTTCACATCATAAGATCAATTTGGATATTCTAGTTTCTAATTATTGATTCTTACTTTCTTCTAATTGACTCGAGAACTAATTAGCAAGCTAGTACATTCCTACTAGGTTGTCAATTAGTCCTTTGAAGCCTTGTATTCGTGTCATCGTTTGTTTATGTGCTTTTGTCGTTTGAATAAGTTGTAACTCCTTGACTCTAGTATGACAATAATTCTTTGAGTTTCAAACAAGAATCTACTCCGGACAAGATCATACTCAAACCTTAAGGATTCATGGGTTACTAGCCAATCTACAATACTTGTAGAGCTCGAGTGTGAGTGATCCGAGAGTGTGTGAGTGATGAGAGGTTTTAAACTAACTTGTTTGTTGCTTGTGTAGGTGATACCTTGAAAATAGAGGGATCCACGTCTCAAACCGTGGATTCTAATGAAATGGAGAATATGAGGGTTACTCTTGAGGCTATGACTCGAGCTCTTGAAAGGTTTAGTACGGAAGTGAGAGCCATAAGGGGAGAAGTGACGACTATTAGTGGGAGGTTAGAACAAGTGGAGAGTCAAAGGAACTCTCGTCCTTCTACTCCTCGACATGTTTTGTCAAGTGAACCTGATAGAAATTCCTCCGCCACCATTACTCCCGAAACACGGCCCCAATTGCCAAATCCTTCACTAGATCAACTAAATGCCGCAAGCCAAACCACTCATAACTCCCGAAACCGAGACTACAATAGACCAATCCATTCCAAAACTCTTCAAGTTCTGCAAGAGGGACTCAGACATCAAATGCCTCCATAAAATCTGAACACTCCCTTCCAAACTCCACTAAACCAAATACCAACCCCTCCACAAAATCCAATCCCTCCAAATCAAGTTCCAAACGCCCAAAACCATCCCGTCCACTTTGAGGAATATGGTAGAGAGTATTATGAAAGGTATGGAGCCTTTGACGATGCTTATATGAGGGAAGAAGAGATTAGAGGGTGATGTGTAGATCCAAGAAGATACCGAGGGTATGGATAAAAGGGAAACTGATACCAAGAGAGGGATGTAGGCATCAATACCATCAAAATGAGCCTGCCTATCTTTAAGGGTAAAAGTGACCCCAAGTTGTATCTTTCTTGGGAGTCGGCGTGTGATAAATTGTTTCAAGTGAATGATATATCGGAGTAGAAGAAGAGTTGTTATTCCATAGCTCACTTTGAAGGCTATGCTAACACATGGTGGGAATATGTCAAACGGTTTGGTAATGAGTTGATTGATGGACAACCACCACCATGGTTTCCGTTGAGGTATCTAATGAGGCAACGATATCTTCCCAAAATTTATCATCATGAATTGCTTTCTAGGTTGTACAATTTGCGACAAGGGAATCGAAGGGTGATGGCATATTATGATGAGTTTCAACAACTCATGTTGAAGCTTGATCGGCGTGAAGAACAAATTGGCCGTGACATCATTCGGTTCAAATGTGGGTTGAATATAGAGATCTCCACTCATTTGACACTTCACAATATTGATACCGTTGAAGGAATTTTCCAAGCGTCTCTTAAGATTGAAAGGGAGCTTAAAGAGAGGTCATTGTTCAAGTAAAAGGGACCATCAACCTCGTGTTGGCCGAGGGGCAAAGATATGGTTAAACCATCTTCGGGTTGGCCCAATAAAAAGGACCAACCAGCCAATATAAGGATGCCCGAGCCTAAAAGAGTCCACAAATTTCCTCCCCGACAAGAAGCTCACAAGTATCCTAATCCTAAAGGGTTCCAATGTTTCAAGTGCCAAGGTTGGGGACATAAATCCAATGAATGTCCAAACCGACGCAATTTGATCCTAAGGGAAGGGATATTGTATTACCTTGGTGAGGAAGTGGGTCTTAAAAAAGAAGAGAATGAGGCCGATCCTCAAGATGGAGAGGAACCCGAAAATGAGCCACTTAATGATGATGATGATGATTGTGAGGATGCTTATCCACAAGAAGGGGAGTGCATGGTTCCAAAATTTGTAGTGAGGCGTACCATGATTAGTCAGGAGATAGATAATCCTAGCCAATGGGAGAATCTATTACATACTAAATGCCTAGTGAAGGGAAGTGCATGCACTTTGGTGATAGATAGTGGTAGTTGTGCAAATGTTGTTAGTGTTTCTATGGTGAACTTCTTGAAATTTCAAATTACACTTCATAATAGCCCTTACAAGTTTCAATGGTTGAATGAATGTGGTGAATTAAAAGTCATGAGTCAATGTGTGATACGGTTTAAGGTAGGAAACTACTACGACGAAGTACTTTGTGACGTAATACCAATGCAAGCATGTCACTTGTTGTTAGGTAGACCTTGGAAATATGATAGTTCTACCAAACATGATGGGAGGTATAATAGATATACACTTGAGAAGGATGGCTGAAAGGTCACACTTCATCCACTTTTGCTCATACCAAATCAGTCAAGAACACACAAAACACACACTCAAAACAATCCACAAGTTCAAGAGAACCGAGGACCCTTTGAGTGACCCCTCTAGGATTCAAGATCAACAACAAGAACTCAATGTAATGTTGTGTTTAACACCAATTTACAGCCAACATCCATACTAAATTAACAACACAAGACAAGAACAACAATGTAACAACAAGAAGAAAGCTACGGGTTGATTAACAACAACAAGAAACAAATGGATTCAACAAGATACAAGATAAATAGTTACACCAAATGAAGGGAAAATCTTAAGAACCCAAGAATTGTTACAATCTTAGACCCTTAACACTATCCTCAACAAAGACCTAAATCTACGTTGACACAAGAGGGCCTTTACCTCCTCTAAACACCAACGTTTCAAGCCAATGTGCAAACACAAGTGAATCCACACTTTTATCTACCCTAGTTTCGGTTGGAACTCACTCTCACAAGACTAGAGAGAGAACTTTAAGTGTTAAAAGTTTCAAGTCTTAAAAATAATCAACTAAGTTCCAAAAATTCTAAGTTGTTCCTTATATAGTGTATTACAAATAGGAGTCAAAATGTCTAAAATGTCCCTCAAGTGAGTGATACCCCTCTAGTGCAATGTAGTTGCTGATTTTGGTGTGTTAGAGCCCTTAATTACACTTCTCTTGATCACACACTTGGATGAATTTAATACACACCCATATAAGTTCATTTACGCGATCGCTCTTGTATCATCCTCTCTATCTTGAGAGGAATTTGTCCACAAATTCAAGTAATCATCACCCGCAAGCTCTCCCCTTTAAGTCATATTTTTAAGGCTCCTCCCAAGGTTAGGATGTTAAACCAAGGGTTCCATGAGATCATCAAGCATGTTCCTTGGACTTACATGTTCTACAACCTACACATAAGAAAAATGGATACCAGACAAAGTGCTAGCATCTTGGTTAGTAAGCAATAAAGAGCCTTTGTGGGCAAATCCCACAACCTTGACTCTCGGATCCTCCTCACTCTCGGTTTCCTACTATAAAACATCACTAAGAATGACTCTCCTTGCCATAAACAAAGGTACTACACACTCTCCATCAATCAGTCAAATATCTTCCCCGCCTTCATCTATTACCACCTCGTCTTCTTGCTCTCCATCTTGAAGGTTTTCATCAACCTTATTAGATTCAAGTCCCACCTCCTCACCAAGGTATTATAATTTTCCCTCCCTAAGGATTACATTTCTCCATTTTGGGCATTCACTAGCCTTGTGCCCCCACCCTTGAAATTTAAAACATTGAAATCCCTTAGGACAAGAAGTAGAATTCGGTTTACCTTCGTTTCTTGGAAGGTACCTTTGGGAGGTCTTGTTCTCGGCTTGGACAGACTTGGCATCATGTTTTTCAGAATTGAATAAGTGCTCCTTATCCTTGTGCCAACCCAAGGGGGATTGTCCCCAGTACTTGTACCCCAATGTCTCTTTTAGCTCTCTTTCAACTTCCAAAGTGGCTTGAAAGATGCCATCAATGGTATCGAATTTGTGAAGTGTCAATCATGAGGATATATACCTATTTAATCCAAACATTAGTCTAAAAATTTCATGGCTTACTTGATCTCCTCGGTGATCAAGTTTCAAAATAAGTTGTTGGAACTCATCATAGTAAGCCACGACGCTCTTGTTTCCTTTCCTCAAGTTATACAACTTGGTGAGGAGCTCTTGTTGGTAACTTTCGGGCAAGTACCTTTGTCTCATGAGGTAACTTAAGCGAAACCAAGGAGGGGGCTGCCCCTCTACCAAAACATTGCCAAAATGTTTAACATATTCCCACCAAGTAGTAGCATAACCCTCAAAATGAGCAATCACATAATAACTCTTTTTTTCCTTGGTGAGATCATTGACTTGGAATACCCTCTCACAAGCGGATTCCCATGCAATAATATCCTCGGGATCACTCTCACCCTTGAATATTGGAAGCCCCATCTTGATGGTATTGAGTCCATTTATTCGGTTTTGGTTGCCTTGTTGGTTCAAAGGACCAACTCCTTTTTCTCGGCTGTAGGATCCTCTCGGTTCACCATGACTTCCCCTTATCTATTATACTCTAATGTAATCATCATATGGCCCATAACCATCAGGTTTTTCTCCCCTACCATAGCCCTAAATATGGATAGGTCTATTTGGGTTAAGTGGAGCTTGTAGTGGTGGGATTGGATTTGGATAGTGAGGTATTTGGTCAACTGGAGTTTGGATGGGAGGGTTTGGGTTTGGTGGTAGTATTTGGGTTCCAAGCCCTTCTTTTTGGACTTGGTGGAGTGGAGGATGTATTGGTCTATCTTGTTCTCGGCTTCGGGAGTAAAAATTGGTTTGATTTGTGGCAATTGGTGTATATAGCATTTGGTGCGAGGTCCCGGGAGTATTAATTGGGGACATATTTTGAGGGGTGGAAGGTCGACTCCTTTGGATTTTCACACGTTCTAATCTCCCACTCATTGATTCCACATCTGTATCTAATTTCTCAAGACCCACATTCAACCTATCCACATCTCGGGACATAGTTTCAAGGCGAGCCAAAATGAGATTGATGGCATTATTGTCCATTGTGTGAGCATTTGAGGCCTCGGGTTCCATTTATTCCATACCAAAACAATCCCTTCAAGTTACAGTTCAATAAGTCACCAAATCTGTACAAAATGTCACACACAACAATACAATTCAAACCTACAAAACAATCACATGTTACTTCAAACAATCCTCACTATTCTCTCACACACTTTGTGGTCTCACACTTGCCGTCACAAATGTTTACAAATCAGCTTGTAACTTGTGGTGAGTTGAAGAGTAAGTCTACCCCTTCGGAATGGATTTTTGTTTTGGTGACTCAAGGAAGTAATGTTCAAACTTGAACGAAAAGTACTACGAAATAAAAATGAATAAATCACTCAAGTAAACGATGACACGAAACAACGATTTCAAAGGACTAATTGACAACCTAGTAGGATTATACTATCTTGTTAATTAGTTCACGGATCAATTAAAGGAAACTAATAATCAATAATTAATAAAATAACAATCCAAGTTTGATCTTAAATTAGTGTGTGAACAGTAATTGGGTGACGTGTCACCCTCCAATTGGCTGCAACTTTTACTAATCCTAATTAACAAGTTGATGACTTGGTCACTTTTCAATTTGGAATGGATGAACTTGGTTTTGGTGGAAAAGTGTAAGTCTTGTAACCTTTTTCAACTTCAAGACTCAAAAGGTGTGATTTTGACTTGTACTATTCCAAAAAACAAGACCCTTGATTTAAGGAAGAGTTATTGTCAAGTCAAGGTGATGTTGTCAAGTCCCCTCTCCAACAAGTCTTGTAACTTTATCTTCAACTTTTCAAGATCTATTAGAAACCTTTCAAGTTGGTCAATACAAGAATGTGATGAATAACAACAAGAACACTTATCAACTTCCAAGAACAACAATAACAACACCTTCAACGCCCACTCCAACTTCCACAACAAATCCACAACTCACAGTTTTTACTTTAAGTTCACAACAACAATGTCTTCTTTTAAGCTCAAACTTTAGATTTAGACATTTGTAGTGTTGGTGAGAAAGAAACCAACACTTGAAACACTCTAAACAAGAAAAAATACTACCAAATCTAGACACACAAACACAAATCTCAGCCAAGACAACAAGAACACAATTTTCGGCCAAGAACACAACAATGGACAGATTGCAAATTTTCTGGAATTTTCAGATTTTAACAATTTTTTTTTTCTAGCAAGCCCAAGAATGATTTTGTTGGAGAAAAATCAACCACAAGATTTGATATAAAATGATACCAGATCATCCAAGAACACACAAAATTCACACTCAAAACAGTCCACAAGTTCAAGAGAACCAAGGACCCTTTGAGTGACCCCTCTCGGATTCAAGATCAACAACAAGAACTCAATGTACTGTTGTGTTTAACACCAATTTCCAGCCAACATCCAGACTAAATTAACAACATAAGACAAGAAAAATAATGTAACAACAAGAAGAAAGCTACGGGTTCATTAACAACAACAAGAAACCAATGGATTCAACAAGATACAAGATAAATAGTTAGACCAAATGAAGAGACAATCTTAAGAACCCAAGAATTGTTACAATCTTAGACCCTTAATACTATCCGCAAAAAAATCCTAACTCTACGTTGACACAAGAGGGACTTTACCTCCTCTAAATACCAACGTTTCAAGACAATATGCAAACACAAGTGAATCCATACTTTTATCAACCCTAGTCTCGGTTGGAACTCACTCTCACAAGACTAGAGAGAGATCTTTAAGCGTTACAAGTTTCAAGTCTTAAAAATAATCAACTAAGTTCCAAAAACCCTAAGTTGTTCCTTATATAGTGTATTACAAATAGGAGTCAAAATGTCCAAAATGTCCCTCAAGTGAGTGGCACCCCTCTAGTGCAATGTAGTGGGTGATTTTTGTGTGTTAGGGCCTTTAATTACACTTCTCTTTCTCATCCACTTGGCCGAATTTAATACACACCCATATAAGTCCATTTACGTGATCACAGTTGTATCATTTACCTTCACAAGTGAACGAGTTGCATCAAAGGATGAGAGAATTGAAAGAAAAGAAGAAGAAACCCAAAAATGAAGAAAAAGAGGGGGGAACCCGTAGGTGGGGTAGTGAGGATATCCGGGGCTACCTCAAAATCAAAGGGAAAATAAAACACGGTGATGTTGGTTCTAAAGAAGGAGATCTTTGTGGATCATGATGAGGAGACACCCATGCATCTTTTGGCACATTGTTTTAACACTAACCCCACTAATTTTTCTATTTCTCCTTTGATTTCTTGTGTGTTGCAGGATTATGAAGATGTTTTTCCTAAAGAACTTCCACAAGGGATGCCCCCACTTCGGGGAATTGAGCACCGAATAGATTTTCTACTGGGATCACAATTGCCCAACAAATCAGTTTATAGGAGCAACCCGATGATACCAAGGAATTGCAACACCAAGTTGAGGAACTCCTCAACAAAAGGTATATCAAGGAGAGAATAAGACCTTGAGCTGTCCCGGTTCTACTAGTTCCCAAAAAAGATGAGTCTTATCGTGTGTGCGTTGATTGCCAAGCCATCATCAAGATAACGGTAAAATATCGGCACCCTATTCCTAGGCTAGATGGTATGTTTGATGAATTGAGTTGTTCGTGTTTGTTTTATAAAATTGATTTGAGAAGTGGCTATCACCAAATCCGTATGCAACCGGGTGATGAATGGAAAACCGCCTTCAAGACCAAATTCAGTCTCTATGAATGGATTTTTATGCCATTCGGCCTAACAAATGCTCCAAGTACTTTCATGAGGCTAATGAATCATGTGATGAAGCCTTTTATCGGAAAGTTTGTGGTTGTCTGCATTGATGATGTGTTGGTGTATAGTAGGTCCTTAGATGATCATGTAAAATATTTACAATGTGTGTTTGATGTCCTTCGAAAGGAGAAGTTATATGCTAATTTAAAAAAGTTTTCTTTTGGTGTCCAAGAAGTTGTATTTCTCGGTTTTGTGGTGAGCTGAAGAGGGGTTGAAGTGGATGTATCTAAAATTGACGCTATCAAAAATTGGTCAACTCCCAAAACCATGGGTGAAGTGAGAAGCTTCCATGAGTTGGCTAGTATTTATAGATGCTTTATCAAAGGATTTAGCACCATTGCTGCTCCCTTGACCGAAGTGATTAAAAAGGATCGGTCTTTCATATGGGGAGATAAACAAGCTAAGGACTTCAAGGACTTGAAAACTATGCTCATCTCGGCCCCTTTGTTACAATTGCTAAATTTTGACAAAACTTTTGAGGTTGAATGTGATGGTAGCAAAGCTGGTTTAGTTGTGGTTTTAATGCAAGAATTGAAGCCTATTGCTTACTATAACGAAAATCTCAACGGAGTAACTCTAAACTACTCTATGTATAATTTAGAGTTGTATGCCTTGATTAGAGCCTTGGCAACTTGGCAACATTATTTATGGCCTAAAGAATTCATGATCTGAACGGACCATAAGTCCTTGAAGCATCTTCAGGCACAAGATAAGATTAACAAACGGCATGCCAAGTGGATTGAGTTTCTTGAAACTTTTCCTTATGTTATTCATTACAAAAAGAGTAAGGACAATGTGATTGCCGATGCTTTGTCTAGAAAACACGTTCTTGTGTCTACTTTATCTTCAAAATTGATGGGTTTTGAGATCTTAAAGGAATTGTATCCCGAGGACCCTCACTTTGCTCCTATCTATAGGCAATGCGAAGAATGGGGTAGGGACAAGTGGGATTCATCTAGGGGTTCAAATGCCTATGCCAAGTTTGACGGTTACTTGTTTAAAGGTAGGTGATTGTGTACCCTCTAGATCTTGGAGAGAGTTGTTCGTGAGAAAAGCACACAATGGCGGTCTAATGGGTCACTTTAGGGTCGAAAAGACCCTTGGAATACTGGAGGAGCAATTCTATTGGCCAAAAATGCACAAAGATATGTCTAGGATTTGCGGCCAATGTGTAGATTGGAAAGGAGCCAAATCTCGACTCCAACCGCTTGGGTTGTACACCCCTCTACCCATACTTTTACATCCTTGGCTTGATATATCTATGGATTTTGTGTTAGGGTTTCCAAGGACTAGAAAAGGTCGGGATAGTATCTTTGTTGTGGTTGATCGGTTTTCTAAGATGGCACACTTTATTCCATGCTCTAAATGTGATGATGCACCTAGTGTGGCCTATTTGTTTATTGATAATGTTGTCAAGTTGCATGGTGTTCCGAGGACCATTGTGAGTGATAGGTACTCTAAGTTCCTAAGTCATATTTGGAAGTCCATGTGGGGTAGGCTTGGTACAAAGTTGTTGTTCTCCACTTCTTGCCACCCACAAACCGATGGACAAACAAAAGTAGTAAGTAGGGCTTTGGGTGCTATGCTACGTTCCATGATTAAGGGAAAATTGACTTCTTGGGAGGAACACCTAACATTAATTGAGTTTGCCAATAATCGTGTCATACACTCAAGTACGGGAATGACTCCCTTTGAGTGTGTATACGGCCTCAACCCCCTTACCCCTTTAGATTTAACTCCTTTTCCAAGTGATCTTATGATTAGCCTATATGGAAGAAAGATGGAAGATTTTATGAAAAAGTTTCATGAGAAGGTGCGTCTTCGACTTGAGAAGAAAAATCAAGATATTAGAAAGCGGACAATAATAGGAAGAAAGAAACTCATTCTTGAACCGGGAGATTGGGTGTGGCTGAACCTTAGGAAGGATCGGTTTCCATCTCAAAGGAAGACCAAATTAATGCCAAGGGGTTATGGTCCATTCCAAGTACTTGAAAGAATCAATGATAATGCCTACAAGATTGACCTTCCCCCGAAATACCAAGTGCACAACACTTTCAACATGTGTGATCTTTCTCTAGTGGATGCGGTTGAGGATGACCAAATTTCGAATTTGAGGTCAAAGTCCTCTCAACATGGAGAGTATGATACGGGTGTACGAAGCTGTCCAACAAGTTCACGACCATACACACATAGCCAAGCTCGGGAGTTACAAAAACTCCAAGCTATGTTTATGCAAATGGCCGTGTGTGAGTTGGTACTTGAGTCTTCCAATGGATTAAATGTTTTTATGTGTGAAGAGGAGCCTTGAAGTGTAATAAACTTACACTCCAAGGCCACCCCTTGGCAAGGGTAGGATGGTCATTTGTTATCTCTCTTTGTAGACTAATATAAATAGATAGTGTTAGGGTTATTTTTGGGTGTTAGCTCATTCTTATTATTCAAGAAACAAAAGACTTGTAATATTGGTGACTTCTCTTTCTCATTTTGGAGAGGCCAAAATCATAAGCTCACTGGTAGAGTGATATTAGTGTTGGATCTGGGCAAGAAACTAGGGTCTTGGGGTTCTTGAGTTCCTCTTGATCCAAGTAAGAATTTGGTGTTGATATTCATTAGTCTTAAGGTCATTTCTCATTGTTAGGGTTCTTAGATTATTGAATATTGTATGTCAAGTTTCTATATCTTTTGTAATCTTGATAACATTGTGTTGTTGAATCTAAGAGTCTAGTGAAACCGTGTGGGGCTCTTTCGATTCACTAGAAAAATTGTCATTTGTTGTTCTTGTTGTAAACTCATTTTTCTAGTTAAAACAAGTGCTGAAGCCTAGTGAAGCCGTGTGTGGCCTCTTTCGATTTACTAGAACTTTGTTGTTCTTATTGTTGCTTCTTTTGTTGGCTTGAATCTCTTGATACACACTTAGTTTTATATCAGAAGAAAACAAACAGAACTAAATCTTTTCAAATTGGTTGGTGTGTCTTCTCAATTGGTGTGTCTCAAATTGAAAGAACTCTCGCCTATTTATAGGAGGAGGTTCTTGGGAGAAATTAAAAAAACTCAAAATAATCTCATCATAAATGATAATTAAAAAACTTTTGAGAGATTTTCAATGTATCATTTATAATGAGATTTTCAAGAGATTTTGAATAAAATAATAGCTAAAAATTATGGCCACATTACGTAGAATGTTTAAACAAGAATGTCCAATCAAAGCATCTTTTGTCAATACAGGGATATATGAGTATTGAGTGGCATAAGCTATTTCTTACAGGCACATTAGAAGAAATATGAGGAACGTATTGATTGACCGCAAAATTAAATAATGATGGTTCAACGATCTCTTATTCACCCCGGATAAACCCGTATACTCTTGTCCCATTGGGTATTAAAGGACAGTCCCTTTACTCTAAAGTTTGTTGCAGTTGTTATTTCACCAAATTTTTCATTTTAGTCATTTCATCAAATATATATCAAAAGATAAGGAGATTATTGTAGTCTAAGAGCTTTTAAGAATTGCTGTAATACCAACAAAAAATCTAAAACGTGCCGAGCTGTATTACCTAATCTGCCATAATTCAATAAATAAAGTCCATCTGCCATTTTTCCTTGAATAGGATTGTGAAAAGACCGGCAAATTTTAAATTGGGTCACCTTTGTTTTCCTTTTCTTGATACTCCGGAGATGAGCAATTATAAATCACCCTCTGCATGTGAAAACTCCTCGTTAGGGTTTTGCCTATTGGTATCTAGTTTTCAAGCGGAGTAAGAGACATATTGTTGGTAGGGAAAGAGACATAGGGGAAGTGATCCTTGCATTAGCCAGGTTAATTGCAACGTTCTTATAGTCAGAACTCACCTGCATCTGGATTGCATAAAATTTATGGGTATGTTCTACAACAATGCCATACTTGAAAGACAATGTCACCATTTCTCCTGCAGCCCAAAAGTACTCTATCTTGTACAAAGGTTTTGCAAGTACAGGGAAAGTAATGTTCAGTAACCATTTCCAGCTTCCATCTTGTTCCATAATCCATATATCCAATTCTTTGGTTTCAATTCTACTGCCGTATAAACTAAGACAACCCTTGACACTAGTCAAATAAAAGAAGTCGTTCTCACCTACAAAATCGGGTGTTGGAAGATTTTTCACTTCATCTAACTTCATGTCAAAGTATACGATCATAGAAGTTCAATATACGAATATCTGGATTTTGCCATCATTCAGAGACCAAAATACACAACCTGCAGTACTAATTACAAAAAAATTATGTCACCAGGTTGTAATGGTAGTGCAGGACAAGGGGAGCTTGTTTTTGTTGTCAATGAATCGCGAATCAAAGAGTATATAGCAAAAAAAAAGTCATAGATCAATATAATCTTGTATTCACCGACACTAGAATCATAGCACAACCCACCATCCCTCACCCGTCGAAATTTGTCATTGTAAGACAAAATGAGTATCAGGACATGAAATAGCTCGATATTCTTCGGTAGATGTAGGAACCCTAGAGAATATCAAGCTATTTCATGTCCTGATAATCATTTGTATTACAATGACAAACCTCGACGGGTGATGGCTGGTGGGTTGTGCTATGATTCTGCTGTCAGTGATTACAAGATTATATTGATCTATGACTTGTTTTATGCTATCTACTCTTTTTGATTCGCGATTCTTGGACAACAAAAACAAGTTCCCCTTGTCCAGTACTACCATTACCACCTGGTGACATTACTTTTGGAATTAGTACTGCAAGTTGTGTATTTTAGTCTCTGAATAATGGCGAAATCCAGCTATTCATAGATAGAGCTTCTATGATCATACACTTTAACGTGAAGGCAGATGAAGTAAAAAATTTCCCATCACCCGATCGATTTTGTTGGTGTGAACGACTTATTTTATTTGACTAGTGTCAAAGGTTATCTTAGTTTATATGGCGGTAGAATTGAAAGTAAAGAATTGGACATATGGATTATGGAACAATATGGAAGCAGGAAATGGTTACTGAACATATGCAACATTCCCTGTAATTGCAAAACATTTGTACAAGATAGATTGTTTTTGGGCTGCACGAGAAATGGTTACATTGTCTTTAAAGGATGACATTGCTAATAACAATTTTATTTAAAAGAGTATTGTTGGAACTTTTGTATTTACTAATTTCCATGGCGATTGGAGGGGTAACAAGACTCACGTAATTTAGGGGTAGAGGTAGTACAAGAAATTTATGTTCCGGAAAATTATTAGACAATCAAGGAAGTTATCACAAATGTAATGTGGAATTATCAGAAACTTATTGTACTGCTTTTGACATAAAAACCACTATCATTGTTAAATGGGGAAACACCTGGATCGAAGGTAGTTCTCCGTGCAGTTGACACGTACCTTACCAAATCAGTTGCAACACCAATGTATTTATAAAATTTACATAGGTGACTGGCCCTACCCTGAAATTGGGGGTAGAGGGGTAGGGACGGCTTGGGGGATGGGGGAGGATGTGGTGATTAAAAACTGCAGAGGGGACGGGATTATATAACTTACATGCATTGAAGGCACACTCCATACCACCAACACTTTCTCTGAACTAACAACTCCTATGCCGGGATCAACGACAGCTGAAAAAAAAACAAATCTTACACCTTAAGAGACTACATCAGATTCAATAGTGATACAAGAAGCACAAGGGAAACACAAAACAAACACCAAATCAGTCCACAAGTTTGAAGAACCGAGGACCCCTTTGGTGACCACTCTCGGATTCACTACAACAGCAATGAAAACACAATAACAACAAGATATTGAAGGTGTAAATACACCAAAACAGAAACAATATGATGAGATGGACAACAATAACAAGATAGGAACAACACACGATTTTACTAACAAGAGATAGAAACGGTTACAAGAACACAAACTACTACAACATTACAATAAAAGTAAAGAGATAGTTAGATAGACTTAATGAAGGTATAATCTTAAGAACCCAAGAGCATATTCCACTCTTGGACCCTTAACACTACACACAACGTTCACCTATCTCTTACGAAGACACAAGGTCGGAATCCACCTCCCAAGCATCAAATTTCCAAGCCATGAGATCAAGAAGAGCGATTCCACACTCTCTTTGCCTAATTTCGGTTTTGGTGCCTCAAGGAGAGAGGACTTGTGTTTCTTTGTGTTTCAAGACTTACAACATCATGAATAATCTAAGTCTAAAAGCCCTACAATGTTCTATTTATACTAGGTTACAAATAAAATATAAAATGTCCAAAATGCCCTTTTAAGAGCTAGGCTGCCTTCAAATGTATTTAGGGGCTGCCTTGTTGTGTTCCAAGGCTCCTCTTTACACTCCAAGTGTGATATTAGGGTCGGTTTGGTGTGTTTTAAGTCCTTCACTTGCACACACCAAGCCCTGAGTTCATTAAATTTTCACATCCGTCCATCTTCGTGGTCGTACTTTTATCATCCTCCCCTCCTTAAAAAGGATTCAACCTCGAATCCATGCCTTGCAAAATTAAAGAGAGACAAACAAGCACACTTCCTCATGGCATGAGGGTTAGGATTAGCAAAAATAAACAATAATGGTATGCACTCAAAACAGCCCACACCACAAAAAAAAAACCGAGGACCCTTTGAGTTCAAGTCTCGGCCAACAACAAATCTTGACATGCCAAGGTGGTTCATATTTGACATATAACCAAGAGTTATTAGTGTTAAACATTATGAAGCCATCGACAAATTCACGTAGGACTTGGCTATGATAAGCACCCAAAAGAAGCGTACCTAAGCTGAGAGTAAATCTTCCCCACCCTAAGATGGCACCGGTATCAAATGGGAAGAGTGGCCATAGACACGGGTCTAAACAACACACCCATTTCCCGTAGTCTTTACCACAACCACACGGCCTACTCTCTATATTGGCATACATATCATCATAAGTAAAGAGTGAGTAGAGAAAGGTGGCACTCAATTCTACTTCTACTTTGGTGTCCTCGGAAAAGCAACACAAAGTAGAATAATTCAAAATGATACAAGAATGACAAGGTAAGCACGAAACACACTCCGAATCAGTCCACAATCTTAAGGATCCGAGGAACAAGATGGAGACCACTCTCGGATTCTCTATCAACAAGAAAAATACAAGATTCAATGGTGTATATAACACCAAAAAACATCTACAAAACGTGAGGAACAAGATGAATAAAAATAACACAAGTTTCGGATTCAATAAAGGACCCAAAACAGTCCACTACACAAGATGACAACAACAAAAGTAAAGGATAGATAGTGAGACCAAGATTATTACAAGATTAAGAAATAAAGAGTGTATTTAAACTCAAAAACACTTAATGAATGTAATAATCAAAACCACACTCTTACGGTGACCGCCAAGGGAATCAACTCACCTCAAGATCCACCGTTTCCAAGGAAAGATCAATACTAGCTTTTCCAAGCCCTAACTAAGACTAAGTGTTCTACTCAAGAGAGTGGATTTTTTAATGTTTCAATCTTTCATATTTTCATCCAAACTAAAGAGAAAATACCTAAAATGTACTACTTATAGTATATTACAAAATTATACCAAAAGACCACATTACCCTTAATGATCAAGGGTGGCCTTGGTGTGTTGGAAGACAATATGAATTGTCCAAAATGCCCTTAAGGCTAAGTGACCAAAATGTCCTTAGTAAAGGGAACCAAAACCGTGAACCAATAAAGGTGGTCCAAAACCGAGAGTCCTTAAGTCTTCAAGGCTCCAAGCAATCTTCCACACTCGGGTTTGATCAATGGTAGGCTCAAAACGTCCCATCCAAGTATGATCCCGTGCCCTCCATGCAACCAAAGCTTGATTCTTCCCATAGTGACTTTGAATGATGTCGTCAAAAGCTAAGACAGCCATTATTCTTGTATCATCCTTCTCTTCTTGAAAAGGATTCAACCTCGAATCCAAACCTTGCAAAATCGAAGAGAGGGCAAAAAAATACAAACTCCTCATGGCATGAGGGTTAGGGTTAGCACAACAAATCATTTCAATATGCCAAGGTTGCACATATATGCAATATAACCAAGGATCCTTTGAATTAAATATTAAAATCTGAATAAAAGGTGCACAAAGGATTTGGTTACGGGAATCACCAAGAGATAAAGAAACTACATAAGTCCTAATGGCATCAAATAATCCACAAGGTTGAACTTCCTTCATCTTATGAGCCATCAGACACCATTGCTTCTTTATCTCGTCAAAAGACCACACCTAGGGGGGTGTTTCGATTGGTTCTAAAGTCCATAAAATCCATATAGCATTATCACACACACACATCGACAAACCAACAAACTTCCTACCTCGACATAAAACAAATCCAAAACTAGCATGGACGTCATCATAGGCAAAGAGGTAGTACAAGAAAGAATCACATGCAAAGGAATTCACGGGTGAAGAATAAGTATTTAAACACATACACATTCTTTCCTTTAAAAAACTAGACAACTTGGCATCCACAAGTTGGAATTCATGCAATTTAGGAACAAGTTTGTCAAACAAGGATGAACATTTAGGAACATTACCCCAAGGAGTCAATAACACCTTTGTCCTCGGGTTTTCAAGAAGGACTACACATTCCTTACCCATAAGAGTACTGTCGTATTTTAAAAAGAGATTTTCATCATTAGGAGGAATGTTGTCACACCATAGTGGGTTAGCATATCGGCTATAGCTTCCAAGGCAAGCTATACTTTCATTTTCACCACTAGGCTCATTAGGAGTGTTAATATCATATTCAAATAAGAAATTATACCTAAAGAGAGCATGATCTATTTCATGGGCAGATTTGGAACAAACACATTCAACACTCTCTAAAAGCTCAACATCATGTTTTAAAGAGATTTCAAGTACAAGATTATCCCAAGAATAGCTCTCGGGTTCACTCCCCTTTTGTTGACCAACTTTGTCAAATACTTCACTCACTTGATTTTGATTAATCACATCACACACATACTCAACTGGTGGACAATTTTCACAAATAGGTTGATCAACACCAATTACACATGACGATGTACTTCCGTTCAATATATAGGCTTCAACACTAGGTGGACATAAATCGATCTTACAAGAAGAGTCAATTTGGTCATCAATAGGATCAACTAGTGTATTGTAATTCCCCGGAAAATTTTCTTCGTGAAGATTTCGTGAGAAACGTATCGAGTTCTACGCTTTAGAGCGATCCATAAATTCTCGGTGTAATATTTATAAGACGTTGACCTACCATTGCGTAGAGAATAGAATAATATTTCCAACTATATGTAGATCATAGAAAACGGACACTCGAGCGATGAGTTACGACCATTCCGATCGAACTACGATCATTCCGATCGAACTGTGAACAGTAAAACGTGCAGGAAATTAAAATTACTGCAGCCAGGCGAATTTCAGGGTCAACTTCAAATGACCATAACTCCTTATACATAATGATCTGGGTGATCTACTATATATCAACGGAAATCTCTACGAGTCCTCTTTCTAATGAAATAAGTTTCATCCAATTTGACTATCGGAGAAAAACATTTATGGTCAATCTAGTTCAGCCTATCAAAAACAAATTTTTGGGTCAACTTCAAACGACCATAACTCCTTGTACATAGTGATATGGGTGAGATACTATATATCAAAGGAAATATCGAATATTCCTCTTTCTAATGAAATTAGTTTCATCCAATTTGGATGTCGGAGTAAAACGTTATGGTCGATCTACTTCAGCCTATCAAAACAGTCCACCAAAGGACAGATTCAAGAATTATTTGATTTTTAAGGGAATTTTGGTCATTATGCCTTCACTTCATGGACGAAAATTGTCCATTTATACCTATATTGATCCATAAAATTCATGTTCTTCCATCAAAAACATTGAGAGAAATATACCCTAGGTCCATTTTGAGCTCCAAATATCTTCCAATTTCACCGTAGAAATTCAAATTTGATCCTATAATCGAACTCATCATCTCGAGACCTTCGAGGAGCACCCCTTATTTGTGTGAACAGGATTCCATAATCAAGAAGTCAATTTCAAGGTATGTGGGGTTTTGAACAAGAGCAATCTTCCGTTCTTGTGCCCAAAGATTTAATTTTATTATGGTTTTACATGATTTTGCAAGTAAGATTATGACTAAATAATTCGATTATGAGTTTATGATGATTGAATGAATAAACTTTGATTTATATGATTATCTCAATGTTTTCATGATATGATTTAATAATTATCATTGCGAATTACACACTTTTACCACGAGGTGGTATTTTGAATGATTTTGGGACGTATGTCGAGATGGTATTTTGGAATAATATTTTGAGATATGTGTAAAGCTTTATGCTTCCCAATGATGATTTGAATTATTGAATATATATTTGAGACATGAGATGTCTTGATATCTATAATTGTAAATTCCATATTTTTATTTTGAATGATTTCGAGATATATGTTGAAATGGTATTTTGAAATGATTTTGAGATTTATGATAAGCTTAAAGTTTCTTTATGACGAAATTGAATCATTGAGCATATTGAGATATAACATTTGAGATGTTACCATGAGTCTTGATATTTTCTCAAAAATATTGATGTTGTCATGACTTGATAAATTTTTACATTTTGATATTTAAAAAGGTTGAGTTCTATTATTGAAATTTCATGATATTTGAAAATGGGCATACACTCAAATTACTTTATGAAGGATTTATAAGACTTGAATTTTTTTTTCAATATGGATATACATGATTACTTCATTACTCTACTTCTTAAATTGAGAATTTATGCTATGAATTGCATATTACTACAATGAATTGATATTTCTAAAGGCTTTTGAGATAAAAGTCGTGTTTTGAGTTGTACTACGGGATGTGTATTCTTATTATGAATTGCAGGTCTCAAGTGCTTTTCAAAAGCTGTTGTCATGATTTAATTGTCGAATTGAAAGACTAATCATTTGAGTAAATTGACCTTGAACTCGCAGAGTCGAGATGATTTTGACTATGAGAAAGATTGATTTTGATATAGATGTTGAGATAAATTTTGGTATTTTTTTTTGGATGATTTTGATGAGTTGAATTGTTGAAAATATTACGTATTGAGTCTTCATATCCTTTTCCAAATGTCGAGTCGGTTATGGTTCAATTCATTGATACCTTGTTGATGTTGAAAAAGATTGAAAAGTTTTAAGTCGAAATTGGGGTTAGGAATCCACAAATTGTTGATGAATTATAAATTAAGATATTTGATTTGGTCTTTATGATAGACCCTTGTGCTGATGATGGTGGATTTCCTAACGCATTCTGAGGTTGTAGGAGAGTAGTACTTAGAACCGAGAGAAAAATTTGATATTTCCCCAAACCTATGTGCCACCGTAGGGTTGTTTGATGATGATATTATTGGCCAGAGAGCCCGATTGTGATTATTGCAGTCTTAAGGTCGTACTCCCTGGAGTATGACGCTCCCGCCAACGGGGGTTTCAAACGTTGGTATTCCACATAGCTCACGTGGGGTTGTCGGTTATAGGAAACTCCCCTGTCCATAAAAGTCATGTTTCTTGAATTACCGAGTCAATCCAAGATTTTAGTCAAAGAGTTGAGATATTATGATGAATTATGATTGCCTATGATGAATTTTGACGATATGATAATTTATGATGATTTATCATAATTTATGATTTTTTGATGATTTACATGGATTATGAGATTTTACCATTTGAACTATTTATTACGAAAGTATGAAGAGTATGATTTGATATAACTCAAGCTAAGTGAGTCATCATTGTCTGTATGCATGTTTTCATGAAATTGATGATGTTATTTAAATTGTTGCATGCACCCCCACATACTCAGTACATTCTCTTTGTGCTTACCCCCATTTACTATTCTATTCAGTTGCAGTTTCCGGTCAGCAGGTAAAGAGTTCTCACAGTTCAGGGACTTGGGTTGGTTATTTCAGTTTGGAGCATTGTATCTTCTTTCGTCGATCGTATTGAGTGTGGTAGTTGGGAGTCATGACCCGACTATGTACAGACAATACTATTAGAGGCTTCATAGACAGTAGTAGTGGTTGATGTATTCAGTCTTCTTCTTGTATATGTATATGTGTTAGTAGAATTGTCATCTTGTAATTCCAATATTGTACTGAACAGATTCTGTATTGAGACATTTTTAGCTTTATTCTCTCAGAATTATGTTTTAATCAGTTACTTTTGAGTTATACCGATGAAAAGGGTTAGCTTGGGGTCACTTGTGACCATAAACACCGTGTGGCGTCTCGAAACTTAATTTTCTGTACGTTACAAACTTGGTATCAGAGCACAGAGTTCAAGTGTCCTAGGGTGTCTATGAAGTCGTGTCTAGTAGAGTCTTGCGGAACGGTACGGAGATGTCTGTACTTTTCTTCGAGAGGCTATAAGACATTTAGGAAAGGTTATTGTTCTTTCAAGTCTTGAATCGTGCAATAAGTTTAATCCAGATAAGCTACCAAATTTCTTTTCAGGATCTATAAGTGACAGTTTGTACTTTTCTATCTATGTTCTATTCTTGAGATAGTATGAGCAGCAAGTCCCGGTTCTTTCCTTGATAATGTTTTCAGACTGATTAGCAAAATGTTTCAGAAGTCTCATAAAAGTGGCTTCAGAAGAGCCTCCCAGTGTGTTATAAGTTCCTGAAGTTTCATGTTATGTCCTCTTCTTTATGACTTGTTCAGCTAAGACTGAGTGGATGCGTACTCCTTGATCATCGAATATGGTATGCCAAGTTCCTATTACCCGTAATCTTGCTATCATCATGTTGTTGAAAAAAAAAATGAAAGTCTAGTGAAGCCATGTGGGGCTCTTTCGATTCACTAGCACAGCTGTTTTGTTATTCACCACAAACTTTTTTTTCAAAACTCATATTAAAAGCCTAGTGGAGCTGTGTGCGGCCTATTTTGATTCACTAGCAACTTGTAGTTCATCTTGTTCCTTGTGTTGGCTGAAAATGTGGGATTTGGAGGTGTAGTAGTAAGAAGGATGGTAAGTGTGATTTGTTGAGCATAAGTATAACGGAATCCATTTTTTCATACATTTGGGGTTAATAGGGAGTGATATATCCTTGTGTGTCAATTTTGTGATGTAGTTTGTTCGAGGTACGAAATGGGTGTTGACGGTATTTGTGTATAGGTTAGTGATGGAAGTACTCGGTGGGTGAGTGTTGTTAAATTATGTCGTTGCTGGGTTACAAGAGGAAGTTAAGTTAAGACATAAAGAGCTATGAACTAAGTTAAGTTGTGTATGCAGGATAGATAGTAGTGACGGGTGAAAGAAGGATGTGTTAATGGATTGTGAATAACATAAGCTATATGATTATGACCAATTATTATTGTTATGAAGTTTAAATGGGCTAGCAATTGTTGAGGATTGTTTTATAGTTTCTAAGTGGAAATTTCGTGCAAAATTTTTTAAGTTATATTGTGTCCTAAAAGTTAAGTTTGAATGATTGGTGACTGTGATGATTTCTTGATTAATGGTATTAGTTGTTAGGAAGTGATCTAGTAGGCTTGAATAGTTGATATAAGAGCCGAAGTTTGGTTGATTCGTGATTAAGTTTGATGTTGTATTTATGATGATAAAGTTCACCCAAGATATTATGAGACTGCTTTAATTTCGAGGATTAGTGTATGACTGTAATGGTTGAGCTTCTTAGCTGTGATTTTGATTCTTATGGTTTAGAAATATAAGTTTACAAGAGTGATTTTAATAAGCGATGACAGAGGTAGTGTGGTCCGTTAAGGATGAGAAAAATTTGAGTTGAGCGTTAGACTCTAAGATTGAAATTCTGAAGTTGAGATGAAAGCGTTGAAGCTCTAGATGGTGTATACTCCGACTATCGGGTTGCTTTGCAGATTTGAAATTAGAAAGTGTGCAAGTGTTAGGTGTTGATTATTGGGGTTATAGAAGGATAGGTGGTAATTCGAGAAGTTGTTTGAGGATGTGGTTATATGCTTTCTGAGGTAGTCATTTGGGTGAAGTTTTATGGTTTGTGTGTGTGATTATGTATCAGACTCTCGAGTGAAGTGACTTTAGTTTAGATTAAAGTGTATAGTGTGTTACTGACCCAGAGCGATGGCTTAAGTCTAAGGGGGAGATGATAGATCAAGTAACCGAGTTAAGTGTTTGTATTCCAATAGTGGTAAGAAAGGGGTTTTGCTCGACCCATTCCTATTTCAGTTCTTTCAGTTATTCCAGGGCCTACTCCTGCTTTCCACTTCAGTTCCATGATCATAATTCAAGTTCGTGCATGTCATAAAGGACCATGTTCTCTCTCAGTTACCAATACGTGGGGTTTTGGATTTTTTTTTTCTTTTAGCAGTGGAATTATATTCCATAAGTTATGAATTCCAAATCTTAGGTTATGTGGCTAGTAATCGAGGTACTCTAGCCTTACCCTATGCTCTATTCGAGAAATGAAGCATTTCTGTGAATGATCAATGAAATTTTGGATTCATATCTGTAGACACCTAATTTTGTACCACCCGAAGTCTAATTTTATTCATTTTTAGTTCACCTTACCATGTGTCCAACCCCATGTAATTATATTCCACAAAAATACAAAAATAAACAAAAAAAATACCTCTAACTAATTTATCTTATCCTAACAACCTACCCAATCAAAAGCTTCCACCTACCCTAACTACCCATATGATCCCCCTCCTTTTTCTTGTCCACAAAAAAAGAATATATGGGGGACCCACCAATATTCCCACATCATAACAAATCCATGCCTATTATAAAAGAAAAATTCTAAGAGGAAAAGAGGCTCATTCTTTGATCACCATCTTCTCCACAATAACAACAATCACCAAATAATCTTCCTCACAAGAACAAGAACAACAACGAAAAAAAAAAAAAGTAACCGGTGAACAGTAATCGGTGAACAGTGAGCGGTGAACAGTACCAGTGAACAGTGACAACGTGAAAAGTGACGGTGAACGGGTCATTATTTGCCGAGTTGAATTGTTGGTGTTAAGGTTCGGCTCGAGGTTTCCGGGTGTGGACTCTCTTTATTCGAATAACATTGAGTTTGAAAGCTTCAAATTTAAGGTCCAACTCTATCTCTTCTAATTTTACTTTACTATACGTGTTTGATTTGCCTGATGTGTGGTTGAATTTTGGTGACATTAATTTGATGTTCGATTTCATTGAATAGATGGTTGTGGATTGTTGAGATGACTGTCTTGAATCGTTGGAATTTGGTATAAAAAATGGAATGTGGGGTTGGATGGTAGGAATTGATAAAGAATGAATATTGTTTTGATTTATTGTCGTTGGTTATTTTGAAGCAAATACGAGTGTTTGATTGGGTAGTATCATGATGCGCTGATTGGTTTAGGCAAACGTAGTTTGGGTAGGCAAAGTTTATAATTTGTGATTTTATTGAACGTTTGAAATATTGTTTGAATGATTGGAATTTGGGTGAATGATTTGGTTTTCTCGTATTGAAAAAATGTATTTATTTAGCCGGGGAATTCCCCGAGATCACTTGTATTTATTCACCAGGGAATGCCCCGACGTATCATGTTGGCGAAAAATGATCGTGATGAAGGACCGCGGCGTCGGGTAAGGCATTGGAGCTTAATCTAGAATTAGTTTAGACTAGGATTTATATTTTCGTATTTTTCTATTTTTGGACTGTATAATTTGACTGGACTTTATATTTTTGGATTGTTTTGTTTTGTTTATTCTTTGATTATTTGGCGTGCTTTTGTGTGGTTTGTACATTTCGTGATGCCAAAATAATTGATACGCTCTACCAAGCGACCGTGGTTGAACCACGGGATCGAGGGGTGCCTAACACCTTCCCCTCGGTCAATAGAATTCCTTAGCCGGAGTCTCTGTTCGCAAACCAGTTTAAATAGTCAAATGGTTTTGAAAAGGATTTTCCAATGTTGACTTGGCACACCAGATTATGCCAAGTGGCGACTCTGAATAAAAAATGTAAATATTCCTTTTTTTTGAAACAAATTATCATTTTTGTCACTTAAATAATAAAACCCTATCGAACCTTAAAATACATATCTTTTTTGGAATCGAAAAAAGGGGTGTGACAGCTCTGGCGACTCTGCTGGGGAAGTTTTAGAATTCGAGCTTATTTTTGAGTCGTATCGGCTTTGTTTGGCATTACGAGTGTATAAGCATTGTTTGTGATTATTGTTTTGTTATTGTTTTCACTTTTGTGCGTTTTCGTGCTCTTTGTTTATAGTATTTATCCTATGTGTTACCGCTTTATATCTGTCATCATGAGTTCATCCCCCCGACCTTCTTTCTGCAACAAGTCTCGGAGTGCACGTCATGCGCACGAACTCTAGTTGAGTCACCTTTATTTTAGGGGGGGAGCCGTTGGATGTATGGAGTAGGTGGAAAGGAAAGCAGCCACTATCGACCATATGCTCCCCCGAACGGCCTTGTTAGTAAACCACAACGTAGGTCAGCCTTTAGGTCATTCTTATGTGCATCATATTGAGACCTAGCGAGGTCTACACGGTCCTTTGTAGGAGACTCACCTTTAAAGCATCACTACATGCTAACTGTTGCATATTTGAGGGTAACGTGGTCATTTGACGGACGGATTTTTTTTATAAAAAAATAAATAAAAATATATATATATATATATAGAAAGCGAGTCGAAAAGAATGAATCAAAAGGAATGTCGTAGTTTATTTTAGAATTCTTTATGGCTTTTGTTCTTCACGATCCAAAAACTCAAAAAGATTTTTTTTACATTTTTGCATTTTGTCTTCTCAAAGTACCGTAAATTCAAAAAAAAAAAAAAGTTTTTTCTACGTATTATGCAAAAGCAAAAATACCAAAAAGATTTTTTCCATAATGGATGGTGTCAGTCTTAGTTAAAGTGTCTAATTGAAAAATCCAAAAAGTTTTTATTCGTTTGTTTTTGGTTTTGTCTCTTAAGTTAGGGTCAATTTATTAATTAATCGTTAGTTTTCCAATCTGGACGAACTACGCACCTCTGATTCTTCTCTCTCGAGAGTGAGATACGTAGGCAACCTATTTTAGTTTCGGGGATCTTATTTCAAAAATTCAAAAAATATTTTCTTCACTCTTCATTTAGAGTAAGTGTCTCATGTACATCTTTAAAAGAAAGCAAAAAAATATATTTTCCTTTAATAGGTTCAAGTTTCATTTTCGTATGAAATTTAAAATCGAAAATACAAAAATATTTTCTTCGGTAACCATAGATTTCATGTTGTACAGGAATCTGAAAAATTCAAAAAGATTTTCTTCACTCTTCACTTAGAGTAAGTGTTTCATATACATCTCTAAAAGAAAACTACAAAAAGATTTTTCTTTAAAAGTTTCAAGTTTCATTTTCCTATGAAATTCTAAATCGAAAACCCAAAAAGATTCTTCTTTGGTAATCATAGATTCCATTTTTGTATAGGGAGTTTAAACCTAAAAAATGCAAAAAGATTTTCGTCAATTCTTTTGATAATTTGTTATTTTGTTTTCTTTTTAAAGTTTCAAGAAAAAGAAAAAAAAAGATTTTAATTGGCCATTTTGGCAAAACTCCACGAACTACGCACACCTGATTCTCCCCTTTCGGGGGTGAGATACGTAGGCGCCCTTTTAGGGTTCGGTGATTTTTCTTCAAGAAAAAAAGAAGAAGAGGTATTGAAGAAAAAAAATGTTGAACTCTAACATATTTGTTACCTCTTGTTCAGTTAGTTTAAGGTGGTTGGTTTGTGGTTTCCTGGCTGGTCCTCCATATCACACCAAATCCAAGGAAGGGTTAGTTGTGTCCAACAAGGATATAGAGAGTGGAATCATGGATGAAATAAAGAGTCGGGAAATTTAGAGTTTTAAGGAAGAGAATTTGAGACTGAGACAACAAATGATGAGAATGTACCGAGCTTGGGCGAGTGGGCTGCCTCCACCTCCGTTCTCCACTTTTGACCCTGCAAATACCTTGAGTCTTCCACCAAAATCGCAAAGTCAGTTTCCTACTGTTATTGATGCACCACAGCATGCCTTAGAATCAATTCCACGTCAAATGCACCTCAATACTTCTACCACTCTTTCTTTATCTCCTCAGTATAAGTCTACCATATTCATAGCACCACATACCGTCTGTGTTTTTGTTGCTCAACCTTCTACTAAGGCTTCCACTTTGTCTATCAATCCAACGATTATGCTTTCCCAGTCCACTAGTGACTCCACATTCAATACTGTTGATAATCATTTGTATACTCTTGAGCCTACAGTTAAGTTAAGTGAACCGCCAAAATTTCTTACTAAGAAGCCTAGCATGCCAAAAGAGCCAGAGAAAATGGTTGGGAAAGTGAAGAGTGTAGAAAATGATATCAAAAATTCCCCTGGACTTATGGGCTATGAAGATGTTTCATATAAAAACTGGGGCATGTCTTCAAGTGTTAACCTTCCTCCCAACTTTGAGACATCAAAATTTGGGGAGCCTGATGGACAGAAGGATTCTGTGAAATATTCGGGACGACATTGCAATCAACCAAGGGAAACTGAACGAAAGAAGAAGGAAAATGCACCTATTGTCATGACAGGGCCAAAGCAGAGTTTGAGAGGTTCAACCCACCAATACTGTCAGCCTCAATACCGAGCTTACACATCAGATCCACATAACCACTTGCAACAAGGTTTCTTTCTCCGAAATCCAAGAAATCCCATTCCACTTCCTCGATATCTTGTGAATAATGCACAATTGTATGCTCATCCACCTTCTTATCCACAATGGCATGCCCCTGTCCCTCAACATCGTCCTCGACCCCCACAAATTTACCAAGGGACCTCTAAATCCAAATTTCATCCGAGGCCAGAGTTCGCAAAGAGGAGGAAGGAAAAAGATAATTTCACTCCTATTGGGGAATCCTATGCCAGTTTATTCTAGAGATTGGTACAACAGGGCATGATCACTCCTATCCTTGGGTATACTCCTGAATCGCAATCAAGAAGTTTTGATCCTAATGTGCGATGGGCATATCATTCTGATGTTCTGGGTCATAGTACTGAAGATTGTCGCACTTTGAAAAGAGAAATAGAAAAGATAATTCAAGATAAATTGATTGTGGTGCAAGACATTGGCCCTTCGACCATCCCACAGAGTTCTTCACCAGCATGCGGTACTGCACAATCTGTGGGAGGGAATGAGTTAAGCATGGGGATCCAGAGCTTATTTGTTGAAGGAAATGTGTCTGACAGTGGTGGAAGCTCCAGTCATGTTGATATGCAAGCCACTGGCTAAGATGTCAGGCTGAGCAATGGAGAAGTCACCCCTCTCCTTACCAGGAAGGGGTTTGGTAGTTTGTTTTGTTTTATTTTCTGTTCTCCGAATTATTTCAGGGTTGTAGTTCGGGATTTATCTTGTTTTGTCCCTTTGTCGTTTATGTTCAAACCCTTCTATCTTTCAATTTTATTAAATGGAGTGTCCCCTTTTTCTTTGTGTTTTAAATATGTGTTGTTCTTTTTTTTACATAGTACATTTTATGTTGACTCTAGTGATATGATATGCTAGTGAAATTTACAGCTAGATATTAACATCCAGTTTAAGAATGAACATTGAATCAGAGGGTTAAAGTTAGAAAAAGAGAGCGTCTGAGGAAATAGATAGAGTGCTGGGGCATTTGGTGATCAAGTTGAAACCTTCTTTGAAAATTTATTGAAAATCGTGAGAATGAATTGGTCATCAATTGAAAGACATGTCTTAATTAGGTCAAACAGTGTCTACGTGATCCTATCAAGAGGAAAAGGAAGAAAATTAGCTCCACGAAGTCATGAGTCCTTCAGCATGAGGAATGTACAACAAAGTGGAGTTGTATGCTGGGCAAGTATAGAAAAGAGGTGGCACACATGCTTGGGGCAAGTTAGTGTTGTAAAACATTTCATAAGTGATCTTGATCGTGCACTTTCATATTGCATGATATGTACTTGCATTTTCAAAGATTGATATGACGAAGGCGTTTCATACTGCGATCCAAACATCGTGTCATCCTTTGTTTATTTGAGCTTTAGTCTTATTTTCTTTCATACATCTCTTTTGGAATCAATATAGTCAGCAAAGCTCGAAAGAACAATGTCGAGCAAAACAATAGTCAGAAAAGTTCAAAAAAAAAAGAGAAGAGAGAAAAAATGTGTCAAAAAAAGAAAAGAAAAAAAAGTGTGAAGAAAAATAGAGTCAGAAAAATCCCCAAAAGAAAAAAAAAAGAAAAGAAATCAGAATCAAGCAAAATAAGCTGCCAGAACTACGCATGACCTGATTCTCCTCTCTCGAGGGTGAGTTACGTAGGATGCCCTACTTAAGGCTCGGTCCAACCAAATAAACAATTTAGTGTCACCCAGTCAAAAGAAACTGGGCATGAGTTAATCCTCATTGTTTGAGTCGATTCCAAAAGTTGTAAGTCCTACCCCACTTCAAGTGTCGTTTGGGCCCCATGCCATCCTTTCTTTCTAACCTTATCCAAAAGTCAAGTTACAACCAAAGAAAGACCTTCAGATCAATCTTTGAGGATGTTAAGGCGGAGCATGCAAGGAATATGATGATGCATTTGGGAACTATTTGTCTTCCTCAGCATAGGAAATCAAAAGAGAAATAAAAATGAGAGAGTCTTATTGGTGAAAACCCTTATGGGTACCATAAGGTGATGGTAAGTTGAGAGAAATAAAAATGAGAGAGTCTTATTGGTGAAAACCCTCACGGGCACCATAAGGCGATAGTGAGCCGATAAAAAATGAAAGAAGCTTGTTGGCTAAAACCCTTCAAGGCGCCACTAGCCGATGGGGTCTTAAATGCAATTGACCTAAGAAAGTGACTCAGTTTCAAGGCCATTAACTCAACAACAATGGGTAGAAAGTTTGGATGAAAGGATCAAGCTGCTTAATCCAAAATGCATGGCATAATCATTAGTGTTAACTGTCATTTTTAGATCAATTTTTCCTTTCTTTGTTTTAAAAGGGGACATTCATTATCTTTTCTTTCTTCTCATTATTTTAATTTTATCTTTCTTGAGTCAGTTATCAAAACAAAAATTGTCATTCTTTTTTTTGTTTCTTGTATTTGAGTCAAGTCCGTGTCAAAACAAGTGAGAAAAGATTTCAAAACTGGCTACCTGCCTCTTTAATTGCACAAAGCAAGACAAAAGCTAGCACATGAAAGAGACATTATTGTGAACCCAAAAAGGGCATGCAGGAAGTTTTATCAATAGAGAAGTGGGGGAACTCTTGGAAATACCAAGGTTCAAAGGGTTTATTTGAGAAACACGACAAAGAAGAAATACTGTGTTTGTTTCAGAGTCACTCATAATAAGCTGAGTTTGAGTCAATGATACAGCAAGTCAATGGCATATGCTAATGGTTGGAAGTAATGCTAAATTTGATGGGGGAAGGAGAAATTGCCTCAAAAGCCAAAGCCACAATCTAGCCACCATGTTTTTAAACTCACAAGTTTTCCTTGTATGTAATAGGAATACATGTTGCATTCAGATCAAGGATTTCAGAGCCTAAACATCAAAGGACGTAATTTATCACCTCAACAAATGTAAGAGGCAAGATTGTTGCACAGATTTGGTAATCAAAACCATGGTAAAACTCATAATTCAAGATCTCTAGGAGACGCACTTCCTTGTTTTGATAATTCCAACAATATTGATAAGGAAACACACTTCCTTGATTGGGTAATTTTAATTTTGCTTCTTAGGTAATGAACTTCCTAACTTAAGTCTTAATTCCTAGAAGACGTACCTTTTAGTCGTGTCATTTCCCTTGATTCCTATAAGACGTACCTTTTAGTTGAGTCATCCCCTTTGATTCCTAGAAGACATACCTTTTAGTCGAGTCATTTCCCTTGATTCCTATAAGACGTACCTTTTAGTCGAGTCATCCCCTTTGATTCCTATAATACGTACCTTTTAGTCGAGTCATTTCCCTTGATTCCTATAAGACGTGCCTTTTAGTCGAGTCATCCCCTTTGATTCCTAGAAGACGTACCTTTTAGTCGAGTCATTTCCCTTGATTCCTATAAGACGTACCTTTTAGTCGAGTCATCCCCTTTGATTCCTATAAGACGTACCTTTTAGTCGAGTCATCCCCTTTGATTTCTATAAGACGTACCTTTTAGTCGAGTCATCCCCTTTGATTCCTATAAGACGTACCTTTTAGTCGAGTCATCCCCTTTGATTCCTATAAGACGTACCTTTTAGTCGAGTCATCCTCTTTGATTCCTATAAGACGTAACTTTTAGTCGATTCATCCCCTTTGACCCCTAGAAGACGTACCTTTTAGTCGAGTCATCCCCCTTGATTCCTAGAAGACGTACCTTTTAGTCGAGTCATCCCCTTTGATTCCTAGAAGACGTGCCTTTTAGAGTCGAGTCATTTCCCTTGATTCCTAGAAGACGTACCTTTTAGTCGAGTCATCCCCTTTGATTCCTATAAGATGTACCTTTTAGTCGAGTCATCCCCTTTGATTCCTATAAAACGTACCTTTTAGTCGAGTCATCCCCTTTGATTCCCATAAGACGTACCTTTTAGTCGAGTCATCCCCTTTGATTCCTATAAGACGTACCTTTTATTCGAGTCATCCCCTTTGATTCCTAGAAGATGTACCTTTTAGTCGAGTGATTTCCTTTGATTCCTATAAGACGTACCTTTTAGTCGAGTCATCCTCTTTGATTCCTATAAGACGTACCTTTTAGTCGAGTCATCCCCTTTGACCCCTAGAAGACGTACCTTTTAGTCGAGTCATCTCCTTTGATTCCTATAAGACGTACCTTTTAGTCGAGTCATCCCCTTTGATTCCTATAAAACGTACCTTTTAGTCGAGTCATCCCCCTTGATTCCTAGAAAAGGTACCTTTTAGTCGAGTCATTTCCCTTGATTCCTATAAGACGTACCTTTTAGTCGAGTCATCCCCTTTAACCCCTCTAATACGTACCTTCTAGTCGAGTCATCCCCTATGATTCCTATAAGACGTACCTTTTAGTCGAGTCATCCCCTTTGATTCCTATAAGACGTACCTTTTAGTCGAGTAATTTCCCTTGATTCCTAGAAGACATACCTTTTAGTCGAGTCATTTCCCTTGATTCCTTGAAGACGTACCTTTTAGTCGAATCATCCCTCTGGATTCCTATAAGACGTACCTTTTAGTCGAGTCATTCCAATTAACTCATAAAAATTGCATTTCTTTATTTGGGATAATTTTCTTTTCAGTTTTGATGTGATTTCAGGAGCATGCCTGAAGAACAAGGCGAATAAATGGAAAACCAAGCAACAAGGTGAAGATATTGAAAGTTAAACAAATTGAAAAATAGCAAGTCAGGAGCCCGCCTGCAGAACAGGGTGAAGAAATTGAAAGCATAGCAACAAGTTGATGAAATAGCAAGTCAGGAGCCCGCCTGCAGAACAGGGTGAAGAAATTGAAAACATAGCAACAAATTGATAAAAATAGCAAGTCAGGAGCCCGCCTGCAGAACAGGGTGCAGAAGTTGAAAGCATGGCAACAAGTTGATGAAATAGCAAGTCAGGAACCCGCCTGGAAAACAGGGTGAAGAAATTGAAAGCATAGCAACAAGTTGATGAAATAGCAAGTCAGGAGCCCGCCTGCAGAACAGGGTGAAGAAATTAAAAGCATAGCAACAAGTTGATAAAAATAGCAAGTCAGGAGCCCGCCTGCAGAACAGGGTGTAGAAGTTGAAAGAATGGCAACAAGTTGATGAAATGGAAAGTCAGGAACCCGCCTGGAAAACAGGGTGAAGAAATTGAAAGGCAAGCAACAAGTTAAAGAAATAGCAAGTCAGGAGCCCGCCTGAAGAATAGGGTGATGAAAGTCGAGTCAAGAACCAATAGAAGCTGTATAGATAGGATTTTTGTAATTTCATTTACGTTTTAACTTGTAATTTTCATTTTTTTTATGTAATGACGGAGCCGCGGACCGGAACCTCGATGGAACCTCACTCGACTCTCCAACTCGGTATAGTCCATCTCCCTCCAAAAGTTGAGATACTTGTCACTCGATCCTCTTATAATGTGAGTAGGTGGGATGTCTTAAGTCAAGACCCGGTTTTCCCTCTTCCTTCTGTTTCTTTCTTTGAATAATGGTCGGGTCAAAATTTGGTCTCGCTGTCTACTTCTTTGTCTGAAAACACTTTGTGTTTACATTCAAAGGGGGCATGATGTAGACACCTAATTTTGTACCTCCCGAAGTCTAATTTTATTCATCTTTAGTTCACCTTACCATGTGTCCAACCCCATGTAATTATATCCCACAAAAATACAAAAATACACAAAAAAAATACCTCTAACTAATTTATCTTATCCTAACAACCTACCCAATCAAAATCTTCCACCTACCCTAACCACCCATATGATCCCCCCTCCTTTTTCTTGTCCACAAAGAAAGAATATATGGGGGACCCACCAAAATTCCCACATCAAAACAAATCCATACCATTATAAAAGAAAAATTCTAAGAGGAAAAGAGGTTCATTCTTTGATCACCATCTTCTCCACAATAACAAGAATCACCAAATAATCTTCCTTACAAGAACAAGAACAACAACGAAAAAACAAAGAAGAAAAAAGTAACCGGTGAATAGTAACCGATGAACAGTAACCGGTGAACAACACCAGTGAACAGTGACAGGTGAACAGTACCAGTGAACAGTGACCGGTGAACAGTACCAGTGAACAGTGACAACGTGAAAAGTGACGGTGAACGGGTCATTATTTGTCGAGTTGAATTGTTGGTGTTAAGGTTAAGCTCGAGGTTTTCGGGTGTGGACTCTCTTTATTCGAATAACATTGAGTTTGAAAGCTTCAAATTTAAGGTCCAACTCTATCTCTTCTAATTTTACTTTACTATACGTGTTTGATTTTCCTGATGTGTGGTTGAATTTTGGTGACATTAATTTGGTGTTCGATTTCATTGAATAGATGGTTGTGGATTGTTGAGATGACTGTCTTGAATCGTTGGAATTTGGTATAAAAAATGGAATGTGGGGTTGGATGGTAGGAATTGATAAAGAATGAATATGGTTTTGATTTATTGTCGTTGGTTATTTTGAAGCAAATACGAGTGTTTGATTGGGTAGTATCATGATGAGCCGATTGGTTTAGGCAAACGTAGTTTGGGTAGGCAAAGTTTATAATTTGTGATTTTATTGAACGTTTGAAATATTGTGTGAATGATTGAAATTTGGGTGAATGATTTGGTTTTCTCGTATTGAAAAAATGTATTTATTTAGCCGGGGAATGCCCTGAGATCACTTGTATTTTTTCACCGGGGAATGCCCCGAGATCACTTGTATTTATTCACCGGGGAATGCCCCGACGTATCATGTTGGCGAAAAATGATCGTGATGAAGGCCCGCGGCATCGGGTAAGGCATTGGAGCTTAATCTAGAATTAGTTTAGACTAGGATTTATATTTTCGTATTTTTCTATTTTTGGACTGTATAATTGGACTGGACTTTATATTTTTGGATTGTTTTGTTTTGTTTATTGTTTGATTATTTGGCGTGCTTTTGTGTGGTTTGTACATTTCGTGATGCCAAAATAGTTGATATGCTCTACCAAGCGACCGTGGTTGAACCACGGGATCGAGGGGTGCCTAACACCTTCCCCTCGGTCAACAGAATTCCTTAGCCGGAGTCTCTGTTCGCAAACCAGTTTAAAGAGTCAAATGGTTTTGAAAAGGATTTTCCAATGGTGACTTGGCACACCAGATTATGCCAAGTGGCGACTCTGAATAAAAAATGTAAATATTCCTTTTTTTCGAAAGAAAATTTCATTTTTGTCACTTAAATAATAAAACCCTTTCGAACCTTAGAATACATATCTTTTTTGGAATCGAAAAAAGGGGTGTGACAATATCGTGCATATTCCCAAATCAAATTTCTTTGCTGAGTTCATGATGTTAAATCTTCTATTCCTTACGCCTTGGTGAACGTCAAGTTATTCAGGGTATCTAGTCATATTTTAGACCAGCATGTTCTAGCCCTTTGATAACTTCTTTCGTAGGGTGAAAGAGTGATGATGAATGGTTGGTTATATGAAAAAATAAGTATTTGTTGTGGATATGGGCATTGGTGAATAGTTATCTAGATAGAAGAGAGAAAATGTTTCCTTATCTTGGTTAGAAAGGTGTATGCTTATTTTCAGCTAAGTGGTAATGTGAAGTAAGATTGAGATTTAGCATTCATGTATATTGTGGTTAGTTGAAGTTTTAAGTTGTTATCTTGAGGGATTATGGTGTACATGTTTCAGATTCTGGAAGCTAGTTATGCTTCAATTCGTAAACTTCTACTAAACGATCTTTGTTTTCCAAGTATTCCAGCTCAGTCAATCAGAATCGTATAGTGTACCTTCTCATTTATGATTTCATCATGTTATCCAAGGATCTTAGGAATGAAATCCTTTCCATATGGAGCATCTCAGTAGTTACGAGTATACCTCTGTTCGTGCGTCATGCATATGAGCTAATTCATAGGTGCCCCGTGCACAGCCTTAGTGACCCTATGAAATAAGTGTTGTAGAGGAACATAGAGTCCCAAGGGGGATATACCCCGTGACTTCTTAAAGCTTCCATGTTTTAAACACATCTAGTTAATTCTCAAGTTCTCATTACGAGCCTTGAATTGGCTATTGTTGCATACGCATTCAAACATTCCAGAGTCAGTTCAGCTAGATATTTATGCGTCAGATATGCACGTTCAGTATGAGGACTAGGAAACTATAATTCCAATCGTGTCGATATGTCCCAGATGTTCGCGTCCCTTAATAAGGTCAGTTGATCAGTGCTTTTATCCTATCAAGAGACATTCTAGGACGAATGTTTCCAAGGGGGAGATAATGTAATACCTCAGAAAATTCTCTTCGTAAAGATTTCGTGAGAAACGTATCGAGTTCTACGCTTTAGAGCGATCCATAAATTCTCTGTGTAGTATTTCTATAACTTTGACCTAACATTGCGTAGAGTATCGAATAATATTTCCAACGATATGTAGATCATCGAAAACGGACACTCGAGCGATGAGTTACAACCATTCCGATCGAACTGTAAACATTAAAACGTGCAGGAAATTAAATTTACTGCAGCCAGGCGAATTTCAGGGTCAACTTCAAACGACCATAACTCCTTGTACATAATGATCTGGGTGATCAACTATATATCAACGGAAATATCTGCGAGTCCTCTTTCTAATGAAATTGGTTTCATCCAATTTGACTATCGGATAATAAAAGTTATGGTCAATCTAGTTAAGCATATCAAAAAGAATTTTTGGGTCAACTTCAAATGACCATAACTCCTTGTACATAATTATCTGGGTGAGCTACTATATATCAACAGAAATCTCTAATAGTCCTATTTCTAATGAAATTGGTTTCATCCAATTTTACTGTCGGAGTAAAATGTTATGTTCGATCTACTTCAGCCTACCAAAACAGTCCACCAAAGGATAGATTCGAGAATTATTTGATTTTTAAGGGCATTTTGGTCATTATCCCTTCACTTCATGGACGAAAATTGTCCATTTATACCTATATTGAGCCATAAAATTCATGTTCTTCCATCAAAAACATTGAGAGAACTAAACCCTAGGTCCATTTTGAGCTCCAAATATCTTCCAATTTCACCGTAGAAATTCAAATTTGATCCGATAATCGAACTCATCATCTCGAGACCTTCGAGGAGCACCCCTTATTTTTGTGAACAGGATTCCATAATCAAGAAGTCAATTTCAAGGTATGTGGGGTTTTGAACAAGAGCAATCTTCCGTTCTTGTGCCCAAAGCTTTAATTTTATTATGGTTTTACATGATTTTGCAAGTGAGATTATGTCTAAATAATTCGATTATGAGATTATGATGATTGAATGAATAAACTTTGATTTATATGATTATCTCAATGTTTTTATGATATGATTTAATAATTATCATTGCGAATTACACACTTTTACCACGAGGTGGTATTTTGAATGATTTTGGGACGTATGTCGAGATGGTATTTTGGAATAATATTTTGAGATATGTGTCAAGCTTTATGCTTCCCAATGACGATTTGAATTATTGAATATATATTTGAGACATGAGATGTCTTTATATCTATAATTGTAAATTTCATATTTTTATTTTGAATGATTTCGAGATATATGTTGAAATGGTATTTTTGAATGATTTTGAGATTTATGATAAGCTTAAAGCTTCTTTATGACAAAATTGAATCATTGAGCATATTGAGATATAACATTTGAGATGTTACCATGAGTCTTGATATTTTCTCAAAAATATTGATGTTGTCGTGACTTGATAAATTGTTACATTTTTACATTTAAAAGCGTTGAGTTCTATTATTGAAATTTCATGATATTCGAAAATGGGTATACACTCAAATTACTTTATGAAGGATTTATAAGACTTGAATTTTTTTTTCAATATGGATATACATGATTACTTCATTACTCTACTTCTTAAATTGAGAATTTATTCTATGAATTGCATACTACTACAATGAATTGATATTTCTAAAGGCTTTCGAGATAAAAGTCGTGATTTGAGTTGTACTACGGGATATGTATTCTTATTATGTATTGAAGATCTCAAGTGCTTTTCAAAAGCTGTTGTCATGATTTAATTGTCGAATTTAAAGAATAATCATTTGAGTACATTGACCTTGAACTCGCAGAGTCGAGATGATTTTGACTATGAGAAAGATTTATTTTGATATAGATGTTGAGATGAATTTTAGTATTTTTTTTCCGAATGATTCTGATGTGTTGAATTGTTGAAAATATTACGTATTGAGTATTCATATCCTTGTTCAAATGTCGAGTCATTTATGGTTCAATGCATTGATACCTTGTTGATGTTGAAAGAGATTGAAATGTTTTAAGTCGAAGTTGGGGTTAGGAATCCACAAATTGTTGATGAATTATAAATTGAGATATTTTATTTGGTCTTTATGATAGACCATTGTGATGATGATGGTGGATTTCCTAACGCGTTCTGATCTTGTCGGGGAGTAGTACTTAGAACCGAGAGGGAAATTTGATATTTCCCCAAACCTATGTGCCACCGTAGGGTTGTTTGATGATGATATTATTGGCCAGAGAGCCCGATTGTGATTATTGCAGTTTTAAGGTTGTACTCCCTGGTAAAGAGTATGACGCTCCCGCCAACGAGGGTTTCAAACTTTGGTATTCCACGTAGCTCACGTGGGATTGTTGGTTATAGGAAACTCCCTGTCCATAAAAGTCATGTTTCTTGAATTACTGAGTCACTCCGAGATTTGAGTGAAAGAGTTGAGATATTATGATGAATTATGATTACCTATGATGAATTTTGATGATACGATAATTTATGATGATTTATCATAATTTATGATTTTTTGATGATTTACATGGATTATGAGATTTTACCATTTGAACTATTTATTACGAAAGTATGAAGAGTATGATTTGATATAACTCAAGCTAAGTGAGTCATCATTGTTTGTATGCATGTTTTCATGAAATTGATGATGTTATTTAAAGTGTTGCATGCACCCCCACATACTCAGTACATTCTCTTTGTGCTTACCCCCATTTACTATTCTATTCAGTTGCAGTTTCCGGTCAGCAGGTAAAGAGTTCTCACAGTTCAGGGACTTGTGTTGGTTATTTCAGTTTGAAGCATTGTATCTTGTTTCATCGGTCGTATTGAGTGTGGTAGTTGGGAGTCATGACCCGACTATGTACAAACAATACTAGTAGAGGCTTCATAGACAGTAGTAGTGGTTGATGTATTCAGTCCCTTTCTTGTATATGTATATGTGTTAGTAGAATTATCATCTTGTAATTCCAATTATGTACTAAACAGATTCTGTATTGAGACATTTTCTACTTTATTCTCTCAGAATTATGTTTTAATCGGTTGCTTTTGAGTTATACCAATGAAAAGGGTTAGTTTGGGGTCACTTGTGACCCTAAGCACCGTGTGGCATCTCGGAACTTGATTTTCGGGACGTTACATGTATACAGACTCACAACATGTACATCATTAACAAAAGCCAAAGAATCATTAGACTCACAAGTAAGTAAGCTACTACTCACACTCAATGGGATACTAGCCATACAATTATCATTCACATGCACAAAAGTGTAAGAGTTAGCTATTTTACCTTGAATTTCTCAAGTCGACTCTCTTTTGCCGTGTCTTGAAGGTCCTCCAAAAGCTTGGGCAGCAACTTCACTTTGGAATTGCTCTCCATCATTTTCCATGTCGGTACCTACACAAATGTCCTTAGAAATAGATGGACAAACAATGTTAGCTCGGTTTGGTGGCAATCCCCTCGCTTCGCTCCACACAACCTCTCCTTTTTCCACTCTCAGATTACCACCTTGCACACCCTTACTCCTCTTAATCTTTTTTCTCTCATAATTATTCGGAATGGAGTAAGTATTCACTTCTCTTTGCATCTCGGGCAACAAGTATGTCATGAGGTGATTTCCCCACCGGTCTCTTACAATATTAGGTCAATTTTGCACATTTGAAACTCCATGTTGTGCAAACCAATCGGCACCTAAGCATACATGACCATATGTCAATGGAAGAATATCACACCACACCTCCTCATGGTACTCAAATTAGGAGAAGACAACTTTGACCCTCACGGTAACCTTAAACCCATCCAAGAAGTATGGAACAAGTAAAGGCTCGCAAAACAACCCAAAGTAGTCAACCATGGATGGAACGATGTAGTTTCTATAGTACCTATCATTTAACACAATGAGGCAGCCCGGTATCCCACAAATGGTCACATTTCCGGAGTGTACACTCCTTCTTGGATCAACATTTTAAAGGACACGAGTACCCCTCGATTTTTGAGATGCATACCCTCTTCTTCTCGTTGAACAACCTCCACTAGATCTAGCATAACCATTCACACGATATCGATCTTGATAAGAAGTACTACGAGGTGGAGAATATGAATCTTCACACTCCTCACGTGTACTCTCATCATAGCTCTCATAAGCTTTGTGAACGAAAGGGTTATACATAACACCAAATCTAGGTTTGGAGTGAGAAGTGTAGGACTCCTCAAATGCCCCAACGTCATCATAAGATCCGTTACGAGGTCTTACATCATCTCCAAAGTCACCATAAGCACTAGGCACTTCATTCACCTCATTTTCTTCCTTAAAACAGTAACTTTCAAATCTTCCCAAGTTTCGATTATGGCTATTTTCTTTGACTCCGCAATCTCCCTCAACTTCGTAGCCATAAAAACCCTCACTACAACCATAGTCTCCCATGTTGTAGTCACAATAATCCCCGGCTATCGAAGACATATTCCCCTTATATCACCTTTTCAACCTACAAAATGAACAAACAAGATTAGTAGTAAAAGATACTCACCAACATTCGTATTCACACACTTTTGCGATCCTCACAATTGGAGCGGTGAATATTGAAAGTTACTTATACTCTGGTAGTCAATAAGATGTCAATTCTACTTGGCGGCCGGAATAGATTCTTGTATTACCGACTCAAGACTCAAAATAAAATTATACTGACGAACTTGAAAGAAAGAAGTTACTTCGAGTTAAAAAAGATAAAAAAGGAACACAAATAACGAACGAAAGAAATGGATTCAATAATTAATATACAACTAAGTTAGTGATTACTAGTTGTTAATTAATTCTAGAATCAAGACATGAAACTAATGAAACAATACAATAAAATGAAACTAAGAATCTAAAATTTTGAGCTCGAAAATATTGTGTGAACAGTATCAGTGATGATGTGGCATCCACGTATTTGTTCGGTTTTATCAAGTGGTTATTCTAAAATGTTCAAATCTTGGTCAAAAATTAATTTGGATTGGGGGAATTTGTTTTAAGAGGAAAAATAAGTCTTGGAGCCTTTTTCAATTTTCAAGACTTGACTTTTTCTTGTACTTCTCCTTAAAACATGGACCCTTGTTTCATGGAAAGTGGTTGAGATGTGATGTAAAGTCTTTTGGTGGTTGGGGGTCTTTCAAGACTAACAATTCTTCACCTTTTTCCCTTCACCTTTTTAGATCTAGCATTCACTTTATTTTAACAAGGTATGAAGGTTGGGAAGAACATCAAGAACACTTTAACAATAACCAAGAATAATAAAAAATAATTACCAAGATCCACAATACAACCACACGACCAACTCCAAGACAACAATGTTTTCACACGGCCAAGACTACAAAACCACCAACAACGGCCAAGTCTCTTTAGTGTTGCATTTCAGTTTTTTTTTTTTAACAAGAGATGAAAGTGGTGAAGAACTTCAAGAACAAAAACAATACTCTTTTTAACAACAACAACCCTACCCACGGCCAAGTCAAGTTTCTCAACAATAATGTCCACCACACGGCTTTACTTGTTCACAATAACATCAATCTTTAAAACTCAAATCTAGATTGACTCAAAGTGTTAGTGAAGAACAAAACTAACACCACAAACACATAAGACAAATAAAAGACTCCTCGACCTAGACTCAAGAGACAATCTAGGCCAAGAACACCACAAGAACACAATTTTCGGCCAAGAACACAAAATGGACAGATTGCGATTTTTCTAGAATTTTCAGATTTCAACTTTTTTTTTTCAAGTGAGCTAGCCCAGGATTTGATCTTGTAGGAACAATATCAAGCCATGCTCTAATACCAAATGATACAAGAAGCACAGGGTAAAAATGAAACAAACACCAAATCAGTCCACAAGTTTGAAGAACCGAGGACCCCTTTGGTGACCACTCTCAGATTCACTACAACAACAATGAAAACACAATAACAACAAGCCATTGAAGGTGTAAATACACCAAAACAGAAACAATATGATGAGATGGACAACAATAACAAGATAGGAACAACACACGGTTTTACTAACAAGAGATAGAAACGGTTTCAAGAACACAAACTACTACAAGATTACAATAAAAGTAAAGAGATAGTTATATAGACTTAATGAAGGTATAATCTTAAGAACCCAAGATCATATTCCACTCTTGGACCCTTAACACTACAAATAACGTTCACCTATCTCTTACGAAGATACAAGGTTGGAATCCACCTCCCAAGCATCACATTTTCAAGCCATGAGATCAACAAGAGTGATTCCACACTCTCTAAGCCTAATTTCGGTTTTGGTGCCTCAAGGAGGGAGAAATTGTGTTTATTTTTATTTCAAGACTTACATCATCATGAATAATCTAAATCTAAAATCCCTACAATGTTCTATTTATACTAAGTTACAAATAAAATACAAAATGTCCAAAATGCCCTTTTAAGAGTTAGGCTCCCTTCAAATGTATTTATGGTCTGCCTTGTTGTGTTCCAAGGGTCCTCTTTATACTCCAAGTGTGAGACTAGGGTCGGTTTGGTGTATTTTAAGTCCTTCACTCGCACACACCAAGCCCCGGGTTCATTACATTCTCAAATGTGGCCATCTTCGTGGTCGGAGTTGTATCAAATAGAGGTAATTAGAATGTTGTACAATGGTTCATCAGCTTATGATTTTTTAATTTGTGAATGAAGGGAGTTGATCCACATGTTGGGAAATCCGATGATCGTGCACCCCTTCAAGGAACAAATAAGTTGGCAGACTTTCTAGCCAAAAAAGGAGCCAGGAAACAACTTTTGGAAGATTGCATATGCTAGTAGTTCCTTCAGTATTTGTAAATGATGGTTTTTGGACAGACATCCTATGAATTACATATGATAAACAAAGTTTGGTTCTTAACGGTAATAGTTTATTTGCTCGGTACAATATAATGAGCATAAGCTATCCCAAAGACGGTAGTGTTTGTTTTTAGCTTGGAAATTAGTGAAATAACATAAAAGAGTTTGAGATCAAAAGATACCGCAACTGTATTGTCAAAAGGGAATTTATTTTATTAATAACTCAAAATTATATTTATAGCTAAATTTCTAACTACAATTCGATTTGGATAACTAATTTCTATTCAAATAATAAAGGGATAACTAAATCCTAAGTCATATAAAACTCTAATAATTTAAAACTACTAAAATTTTCTACTCCTAGTTTATTTATTAGATATATCTTCAACACTCCTCCTTGAATCAGAAACTGTAGATTGCAGGCTCAACTGATTTTGACCTCTTGTATAAATCTATCAATTCATCTTTGGTCTTGAAAGGCTTGTGTGCATCTTCTGTTGGATTAAATAACAAACTTTTGCCTCTTATATCAACATGTAAAATCTCATGATTAGTGGAATCAAAGATTCGACAATATTTGTCTCCAAATAATAATTTAAATCCTTCTTCCATTAGCTGGCCAACACTTAACAAACTTTTATCAATATAGGGGAAGTAAAGGACATTTAAAATTATTTTTGTAACTGAAATTGTTTTGATTGCAACATTCCCGTTTCCTTATTCAGGAATATAGTCATCATTCCCAATTTTGACTTTCTTATTTTCCAAAGGAAAAACCTCTTTAAAAAAAGTTTTGGCATATGCCATGTAGTTTGTACATCCATGGTCAATCATCCAAAAATCAGATTTCGTGGTTGATGAATATGTTGCCACAAATAAGTGACCTTCTTCTTCTTTGGTAACTTGGGCATCTGCTTCATAATTTTGTGATTTTTTTTTTTGCAAATCACAGCTGCATGGACAAGTTAATTATAGATCTTGCATTATGCATCTGGTCTCTTCCAACATTTAAATAAAGGATGAACTATTTTGCGACAGTGCTGGCAAGATGGGTAATTTTCTCTTGAATAATTACACTTGCTTTGAGTATTGTGGTTGCCTACCAAAGCTCCTTCAATCATATCATTCTGCCTCAAAATCCTCCTTTGCTCTTATGCCCGTAATGTATTTAATAATTCTGCCAAGGTAATCTTGGACAAATCTTTTGTGTTTTCCAAGGTATTTATTGATACTTTGTATCTTTCATGTAGAGTAACAATTTTTTTTTTAATAACTTTTGAATTATTAAATTTTTTTCCAAGCAATCTTACCTTGTTAACAATGCTTAGAACACAGTCCGAGTACCCTTTGACGGTCTTAGATTTCTTCAACTTTTGCAATTCGAATTCCCTTATTAGATTTAACAGATTCATGCCTCGTATACTTTCATCTTCGATATATTCTTCCTTCATATAATCCCAGATTTCTTTTGTTGTTTTAAAGGCCATAATTCTCATGAAAATTATTTGAGAAACACTAGCAAACAAACTTGTTTTTTCCTTTGATTGTTTCATTTTCTTATCCTTTTGCCTTTTTATCTCAGCCACCGTGAGATTATCAGGCAACGGATGAACATCATAATCCTCTTCCACAACCTCCCAAAGATCTAAAGCCTTAAGATAAGTCTTTATTATTACTGCACAAAGATGGTAATTTTTACCATCAAAGAAAGAAGGAGCTATTTGGAAAAAGTTATTTTTAAAATTTATTTTTTCTCACAGATCTCTCAGTATATACCAATTGTTGGTTTTTAGATTTTAAATTGGAGAAATAACAGAGAAAGAGTTGGAGAGAAAAAGATACTGAAATTGTATTGTTAAAGAAATTTTATTTTATTAATAACTGTAGACACCTAATTTTGTCCCTTTCGAACACCCATTTTATCCATTTTAGCTCACCTCACCATGTGCCCTCACCCACGTGATTACATCCCACAAAAATACAAAAATAACAATCCCTAACTAATTTTATCTTATCCTAACAACCTACCCAATCAAAATAAACCACTTCACACCCACCTCACTACCCCAACTCACTACCCCAATACCCACCCACGTGACCCCTCACACTATCATCTACCATATATACATATCCCATTCTCACGCACAGGATTCCAATTTTTTTCTTCTCCAATATATATAAAGCTTCTCCACAAAAGAAAGGACTCTCAACGAACTCACCATCAATCTCACATACACACACGAAAACTCACGCACACATATACAGTGAACGGAAAGCTGGTCGGAGGGAGAGAAACAAAGAGATGGCAGGGTGAGAAAAAGAGAAGCGAGAGAGAGAGGCTGAGCGAGAAATAGAAAATTCGAGAGAGATCGGAGATCGGAGATTGGAAAAGGATAGTGAGAGCTGAGAGAACAGGAGTTTTCGTGGTTTGGTTATTGCTCCAGCGACAGATTCGCGGGAGACGCATCTGAGCTATCACAAATCCGTTCAAAAATCCATCGGAATACGGCCTAACTGGTATTTCTTTGTCGTTCGGTCATGGCTGGAGTTAACCGGAGCTGAGGCAACGCAAAACCTTCGTGCAGACATTGATCTGCTTTCAATTCCATCCAAGCTCATCGGATTCCGATTTGGTTTCTCTTATTTTCACAATTGTCAGTTCGAGGTAGGGGTGGGTCCTTTCGAATCCGATCCGGATCTCCTTGTTTTGCTATTCTCAGTTCTGAGTTGGAATGGTTCATCACTGTTGAGGCTTGTTGGAGCTTCGTTTGAAGCCGTGACAGTCCATCCCAATGACCATAGCATCGTTTGCCGGTGAAACTCGTAACTCCATTGACGTGAATGGTTTTGGGTTCGATCAAGTTGGTGGGTTCATGTTGAATTCGTTGGTTGAGGTTCGATACGAGTTTCCTCTGCGGATTTTATCTCGTTTAATTGAATAATACTTGAAAACGGCATTGAGGTCCAATTCTACTCCTTCTCTTTTTTTTTATTTCGTCGTTTGTCATGTTCAATGCTTTGAATATAACAGAGGGTGTTGGTTGATTAGTGATGATATGAATTGTTGTTTGTTTTGATTCGCTGCTTGATTTCTTTAATTATGGATTGATTATGAATTGTGTGATGAAATAATATCTCATGAAGGATTAAAATTGATGGTTGGGGGTGGAACTGAGAAATTGATTAAAAGGGGTTAAGTTAGACTAACTTTGATTTATTATTTCTTTGTTTAAATTCGGAAAGGATGAATATTTTTGGAACATGATAGTATCATGATAGTCGTATAGGCAAATGTAGGTTTGGGTAAGAAAATTTAGAACTTGTGTTTTGGTTAAATGTTTGAATATGTGTGCGGATATTTCTTCCTAGTTTATCGTATTTGATTCGAGTGTATTTATTTGTCCAGGGAATGCCCCGAGGTTTCATGTATTTATTTGGCCGGAGAATGCCCCGACGTATTATGTCTTTGAAGGAGGTTCGTGATCAAGGCCCGAGCCATTGGGTAAAGCTTTGGAGCATAGTTTAGGATTAATATAGGCTAGCGTAGGTATACATTTTGCATTTTTCTATTTCGGGACTCTATAATTGGACTGAATACTAAACTTTTGATTGTTTTGATTGATCGTTCTATGTGTTTTTGTGTTGTTTATATATTTGTAATGTCAGATTAGCCGATACGCTCCACCAAGCGAACGTGGTCGAACCACGGGATTTAGGGGTGCCTAACACCTTCCCCTCAGTCAACAGAATTCCTTAGCCGGAATCTCTTTTCACGGATCAGTGTTACAGAGTCAAAAATCATTTTGAAAAAGGATATTCATGGGTGACTTGGCACACCCGATTTATGCCAAGTGGCGACTCTGAGTTTTCAATATAGTGAATCCTTTTCGAAACAAATATTCATTTTTTGTCACTTAAATAATAAAAACCCTTTCGAACCTTAAACCCCATCTTTTTGGAGTTAAAAAAAAAGGGGTGTGACAGCTCTTGTGACTCTGCTGAGGAATTTTCATAATTCAAGCTTATTTTTGAGTCGTATCGGCTTTGTTTGGCATTACGAGTGTATAAGCATTGTTTGTGATTTTTTTTGTGTTATTATTATCACTTTTGTGCGATTGCATGCTCTTTGTTTACGGTATTTATCCTATGTGTTACCACTTTTATATCTGGCATCATGTGTCTACCCCCAGGCCTTCTTTCTGCAACAAGTCTGTAGTACATGTGTTGTACACGACCTCTAGTTCAGTCACTCTTATTTTAGGGGGGGAGTCATCGGTGTTTTGGAGTAGGTGGAAAGCAAAGCAGCCACTATCGACCATACGCTCCCCCGAACAACCTTGTTAGTGAACCCCAACGTAGGTCATGCTTATGTGCATTATATTGAAGACCTAGCAGGGCCCACTTGGCCCTTTGTAGGCGACTCACCTCTAAGGCATCCCTACGTGCTTAATGTTGCATCTTTGAGGGTAACGAGGTTATTTGACCAACTGGTTTGGGCAAAAACATGAGTTAGAAGCAACGTGTGTAGGCAAGAAATTGTTGAAAAAAAAAAGAAAAAAAGAGTGAAAAAAAAAAGATTTGGTAGTTTTTAGGGTTCTTTATGGCTTTTGTTTTTCAAAATTCAAAAATTAAAAAAATAAAATAAAATGTTTTTTTACTTTTTGCACTCATTTCCCAAAAAATCAAAAACGTTAAAAAAATTTCCTTTTATTTCTTTAGTAAGCATTCATAATTCGAAAACTCCAAAAATATTTTTTCCTTTCAATAGGAGCTTTGTACATTCTTATATAGTGAAAATGCCAAAGAGATTTTTCTTCGTAATTGTTGGTGTCAGTTTTAGTTGAAGTGTCTAATTAAAAATCCAAAAAAGATTTTATTTGTTTGTCTTTGGTTGTGTCTCTTAAGTTAGGGTCAATTTATTAGTTAATCGTTAATTGTCCAATATGGACGAACTACGCACCCCTGATTCTCCTCTTTCGGGAGTGAGATACGTAGGCAGCCTATTGTTGGTTCGGTGATCTTATTTGAAAACTCCAAAAAAATTTCTTCACTCTCCATTTAGAATAGGCGTTTCATATACGTCTTTAAAAGAAAACTACAAAACGATTTTTCTTTAATAGGTTCAAGTTTTATTTTCACATGAAATTCAAAAATCGAAAACCCAAAAAGATTTTTCTTTGGTAATCACAGGTTTCATTTTGTATAGAGATTTAAACCTAAAAAAAATGTAAAAAGATTTTTGTCAATTCTTTTGACAGTTTGTTCCAAGAAAGGAAAAAGAGTTTAATTGGCCATTTGGAAAAACTTCATGAACTACGCATACTTGATTCTCCTCTTTTGAGAGTGAGATACGTAGGCGCCCTTCTTGGGTTCGGTGATCTTTTGAAGAAAAAAAAAAGAGGTTTTGAAAAACTGTTGAACTCTAACCATTTGCTATATCTTGTCCAGTTAGTTTAAGGTGGTTGGTTTGTGGCATTTTGGGTGGTCCTCCATGTTGCTCCAAGTAACAGAGGAAGTTATGGCCAACAAGGATACCGAGTTAGTTGTCACTAATCAGATAGGGAGTTCGGGGAATAAGAATGTAGGAAATAATGAAGAGATTCAAAATTAAGGCAGAAAATAATAGAAATGCATCGAGCTTGGGATAATGGGTTGCCGCCTTCTCCAGTTCCCACTAATAATATGGAATATCTTTCTAGCTTGCCTCCCGTGTCACATGCACAATTTCCCATTTTTGTTGATATGCCACAACATGCATCAGGATCGACTCCGGGGCAACAATATCCAACCACTTCCAATGTTTATTTCTTCACTCGCCAATCCAAGACTACCACATACTAGGCTCCAGCTGCTGTTCATGCTTTTGCGGCGCCACCCCCACCTGAAGCTCCTACTTTTGATGTTCATCCATAAGTTGTTCCTCCCTACTCTACAAGAGAGCCTGCATTGAATATTTTTAGTTATCAGCATTATGCTCTCGAGCCTACATTTAAGTCGACTGGTCCTTACGATTGCCCTCAACCGCCTAAATTTCCTCCTAACACTGAGAAGCCTGTTATGACAAAAGAACAAGATGAAATAGCCAGAAAATTGAGAGGTTTGGAACTGACTATGAAAAACTTGCAAGGACTTGGGGGGTACAAAAGTGTCTCATATAAAGATCTGTGCATTTTTCCTGGTGTACATCTTGCTCTTGGTTTTAAAATGCCGAATTTTGAGAAGTATGATGGACATGGCGACCCTATAGCACATTTAAGACGCTATTGCAACCATCTAAGGGGCGCTGGAGGGAAGAAAGAATTACTCATGGAATATTTCGGTGAGAGTCTTTCGGGTCTAGGTTCAGAATGGTTCGTTGACCAAGACATTGACAAATGGATTAGTTGGGATGACCTAGCTAACGAATTCGTGCAACAATTTCATACAATGTGGAGTTGATCCCTGGTGAAAAATCCCTAACTAGTATAACAAAGAAAAATACTGAGAATTTCAGGGAGTATGCGATCAGATGGCGCGAACAAGCTGCTAGAGTAAAACCGCCAATGAAAGAAAGAAAAGTAGTGGAGGTGTTTATTCAAGCGCAGGACAAAACACATTATCAACACTTGTTACTTGCATTAGGCAAGCCATTTATTGAGGTCCTCAAAATGGGGGAGATAATAGAGGATGGAATTAAGATCAGTCGCATTGTGAGTTTTGCAACATTGAAAGCGACTACTCAAGCAATTCAAAAAGGTTCGAGAAGTGTTGGAGGAAAGAAGAATGAGGAAGATGCATCAGCCATTATAGTTGAACAACAAGCACGGATAAGAGGACCATACCATCGTTACCCATGGGCTCAAACCCAAGTTTATGGCCAAGTTCCACAGAATCTTTCCCAAAATCCATTATATTCCATTCCTCCATCTCCATATCAAGTGTATAATGTGCAACCATATGTTCAACCCCCATCTTACCCACATTGGCGTGTGCGAACTCTGTCAAGTTATCCTCCAACTCCACATACATACCGAAGCCCTTCTAGGTCTGGTTTTCAATTTATGCCAAATAATGAAATAAGACAGAAGTTGAGGGATAACTTCACACCGATTGGAGAGTTGTATGGAAGTTTATTCCAGAGATTAGTACAACAGGACATGATCACTCCTCTCCTTGGGTATACTCCTGACCCACATTCAAGAAGTTTTGATCCTAATGTACGGTGTGCATATCATTCTGATGTTCAGGGTCACAGTATTGAAGATTGTCGTGCTTTGTAAAGAGAAATTGAAAAGATGATTCAAGATAAATCAATCATGGTTCAGAATATTAACAGTGAGGAAAGCTCTAGTCATGTTGATATGCAAACCAGTGGCTAAGATATCAGGGTGAGCAATTGAGAAGTCACCCCTCTCCTTACTAGGAAGGGGTCTGGTAGCTTGTTTTGTTTTATTTTCTGCTATCCGAATTATTTCAGGGTTGTGGTTTGGGATCTAACTTGTTTTGTCCTTTTGTTGTATATGTTCAAACCCTTCTATCTCTTGTTTCAACTAAATGAAGTGTCCCATTTTTCTTTGTTTTAATTATGTGTTATTTGTTTGTTTTCTTTATATAGTACATTTTATGTTGACTCTAGTGATATGGCATGCTTGCGGGATTTTCAGCCAGATCTTAAAGTCAAATTTAACCATAAAATGTTAAATCAGAGGGTTAAGGTGAGAAAAAGCATCTGAGAAAAATTGATAGAGTGTTGACACATTTGGTGACCATGTTGAAGACTTCTTTCAAAATTAAAGCAATTATTTTGAGAATCACAAGAATAACTTGATCATCAATTAAAAAACAAAGCTCAATTAGGTCAAATAGAGGATGTGTGCTTCTGAGGAACAGAACAAAAATCAACTCCATGAAAGCACGAGTCATTCAATGTGAGGGATGTACAACAAAGGTGGAGTTGTATGTTCGACAAGTGTAAAAGAAGAGGTGACACATATGCTCGGGGCAAGTTAGTGTTGTTAAACATGTCATAACTGATATTGATTGTGTACATTCACATTGCATGCTATGTACTAGCATCTTCAAGGATTCATATGACGAAGGCATTTCATTCTTCTATCTATATATTGTGTCATCCTTTGTGTACCCCAGTTGAGCTTTAGTTTTATTTTCTTTCATACCCCTCTTTTGGAATCAAGATATAGTCAACAAAGCTCAAAAATAGTGTCGAGTAAAAAGATAAAGTCAAAAAGTTACAAAAAAGAGACAAAATGTTTCCAAAAAAAAAGAGTGTCAAGAAAAATAGAGTTAGAAAAAAAGAATCACAAAGTGAAAAGAGCGAATAAAAAAAAATCAGATCAAAGCAAAAGAACAAGATGCCAGAACTACGCATGACCTGATTCTCCTCTCTTGGAGGAGAGATACGTAGGCTTCCCTACAAAGGACTCGGTCCAACCAAATAACTAATTTAGAATCACCCAGTCAAAAGAAACTGGGGCATAAGTTAATCCTCATTGTTTGAGTCGATTCCAAAAGTTGTAAGTCCTAACCCACTTCAAGTGTCGTTTGGGCCTTATGCCATCCTTTGTTTCTAACCCTATCCAAAAGCCAAGTTACAACCAAAAAAAAGACCTTCAGATCAATCTTTGGTGATGTTAAGGCAAAGCATGCAAGGGATATGATGATGTATTTGGGAAATACCTGTCTTCCTCAGCACAGAGAATCAAGAGAGAAATAAAAATGAGAGAGTCTTATTGGTGAAAACCCTTACGGGCACCGTAAGATGATAGTAAATTAAGAGAGATAAAAATGAGAGAATCTTATTGGTGAAAACCCTCACGGACACCGTGAGATGATTATGAGTTGGGAGAAATGAGAATAAGAGAGTCTCATTAATAAAAACCCTCAGAGACACCATAAGGCAAGGGTGAGCTGAGGGAAAGACCCTTCAAAACATCACTAGCTGAATGAGGTCTGAATGCAATGGGACTAAGGAAACAACTCAGTTTCAAGGCCATTAACTCAACAACAATTGGTAGAAAGTTTGGATGGAAAGATCAGGTAGCTTAATCCAAAATGCATGGCATAATCATTAGAGTTGACTCTCATTTTTAGAATATTTGTCATTTATTTGTTTCAAATGGGGACACTCATTGTCTTTTCTTTCTTCCCTTTATTTTATTTTGTTTTCTTGAGTCAGTGGTCCAAACAAAAGTCATTGTCATTTTTCTCTTGTTTTTGAGTCAAGTCCATATCAAAACAAGTGAGAAAAGATTTCAAAACTGGCTACCAGCTTCTTCAATTGCACAATGCAAGTCAAAGTCAGCATATGAAAGAGACATAATTGTGAGCTGAAGAAGGCATGCAGAAAGATGTCAACAAACAAGTTGGAGAACTTATGAAAATAAAAAGGTTTGAAGGATTTATCTGAGAAGCATGACAAAGCGAAGATACTGTGTTTATTTTTGAGTCACTCTTAATGATCTGAGTTTGGATCAATGACACGACAAAGCAGGGGAAAATGTCAGCAATCTGAAACAAAATGAAGGGAATGAACACTAGAGCAAATGCCTGGAATGCCAAGTGCTGCAAGCTACCACTAAGTTTATAACTGACAAGTTTCTTTGTTGAAATAGGGGCAGATTCGCTTCACTTAATTCATCTACCATTGGAAATGTACATCCGTGAGACTTTACTTTATGTTC